>JBAMCH010000023.1:14800000-17614251 GCA_037075245.1 Drosophila mimetica
GTAAAGCCATAAATCTTAAATTTATTATACGCTGCGCCTAATTATTTCCGAATTTATGTTTTTTTTTAGATTTTTATATTAATCCGTTCTGGGAGAATTTTGCTACTTTATAGGGAACCTTATATTAATAAGGATTTGACTATCTGTTAAATCCAAAATGTATTAATTAACTCTTTTAATTTATTTATTTAAGATACCTTTAGGTATCCTTAATATAATAGCTACCTTTCCATTATCTAGGATAATTTCTATAAATTATTATAATTAAAGATCCCTTGTTAAAGGGCATGCCACATTCTCTACTGCCTTAAAAAACTCTTTTTACATTGTTTTGCTTTGTTTGGGTGCCGCTGGTCTTTTCTAAATGGCCAGGGTATTTAGCAGCAATTAATTATTTAAGCAACCCACTCCTGTTCGTCGCTGCAAAATGCTCAATGTGCTGCAATTTAACGGGGCGCAGAACAACACCCCAACCGCCGAACCACTCGAGTTTGCCCTTTTCATTAGGTAGTTACTCCATAACTCCCGGCTCTGCCCACCCCTCTCACCCACCCAGCCATCCATCCCCCGACCAACCTCATCGCGACTCGACGCTGGGCGCATTAAAAATTCAGGAGATACCTTTGCATAATCCATGAGCAAGTGTCGACAAGTAAAAACATCATTGTCGATATCAACAAGCGAGCTGCCGCTGATGGAAAACGAAGACCTGTTGGCCCTGCTGCCCGAGGGTGGGGGTTTCGGTGGGTGAAAGCGGGTATGACAGTGCATTACACTCAAAAAAAAAGGTTGTCTATAATGCATTTCTAAGTGATTAGTACTTGACAATTTTTAAAAATCTTTAAATGGAGTCTACCATTAAATAAAGAGACAAACCCCTCGCTTAAAAAATGTTTATAGTATTAAATATAGACATTCATTCCTTAAGATACAATTGTAATTTTCTGAAATCATAAAAAAAAATTCTTTGGTTAAGCAAAAAAAAAGTTCTTGAATTACTTTCGAATTTAATGGGTTTTATAGTTTCAATTTTTTTTTGGAAAATAAGAATATTTTCGTACATCATTTTGGTCTATAGTATTTTTTACAAAGATTGTTTTTTCTATAATTCAAATATGTTTTTTATTTATATTTTATAATTTAAAAACAAAAATAGTTATTAAAAACAGTAAACAAATTAAAATTTTTTCCCAAAAATTTTGGAATTAAATTGAAAAAAAAATTTTTTTTAAGGGATTTCTTTTTTTTATTGTTTTAAAATGATTTTTGCGAGTGTAGGGTGGTTGGGTGGTGTAGCTAACACAAACCACTCATCGGCTGTTCCGTGATTGAGCTGTTTGTTCGAAGGGCGGGTGGGTGGTATTCGGCCCACGCTCAGTGCCACGCCCACCGGAGGCCAACTATATCTGCCCCTCGAAATTGAATTGCACGCTTGTGCCGCCGCCAATTGGATTAGCGGTTACTAACACCGGCGATATTGTTATTGTAAATTATGCGCGCTATTTCTTGCATTTTATTTGAAAAAATATTGGGAGCCACTAAGAAGAGGCGGCTAAATTGAATTACCTACCGATAGGTATGCATATCGCGCACAATAATTTGAATAAATGAAGGAACGCATGGCTTTAATCACTTTCCTTTCATTTTTCTCAATCTTGGAGGGGACTTACCATCGTCTTGGCCTTTTTTTAGAATGCCCGCGGGTGGTGATGATGGAAATCTGGATGGAGCATAAATCAAAAGTGTATAGAAAGCGCATTATTCGAGGAGGAGCAAAGAGCAAGCGACTCCGCTGATTGACTTAAAGTTGACTTGTCTTGTCAGCGTGAAGTTCAATCCCCGGATTTCTCAAAATGCTTACCTGTAGCAATACGGGTGCGGATGTGGGTGCGGATGTGAGTGCGGATGCGAGTGTGGGTGCGTCACAGCGGGTATGTCAAAGAAACTCGATGTTCTTTCATGACGCACGCCTTTGACATTCACTGCAGATGGGAGGTAAAAATAAAGAACAAGTGAGTCCAGGCTATCCAGGTTTTTGCACTCATAAATGCCGGAGAAGAAGCTCGCCCGGGTAAAAAAGAAAAACCATCTCTTAGTCAGGCGAGGTGGCCTCGACTTTTGTTAGATAATATTTCGTATTAACGCTCGCAATGGGATGCCTTTGAGGCCACAAATCGAGCTTGTCACCTGCACTTGACTTGCCCATAATCGAATGCCAGCAAAAATTCAAGACTAGATAACTGAAAGTGGAACTGGGGTCTTGGGATTAAAGTAAAGTAAAAATTTTAAAAATAAATAATAAAGGTTGGTAAATAAAACAAAAAATATATACAGATAGAAAAATGTAAATACAATCGTTCTTGAATTGAGAACATTCGTTCTTAAAAGCATATTCCTTCATGTATGAACGAGAACATTCGTTCTTGAAAACCGGGTAATCACGTTTTGAGATCAATATAAGAACAAAACGGTGAGAAGTATCATTATAACAACTTTTTAAGAAATTTAGACGACTGATTTGATTAATTGAGATCCACAATGTAAATACCGCCAATTTAACTTGATTCAAGCACATTAAACCAACATTAACTTAAACAATCTCGTTTTACTTTTAAAAACATTTTTGACTTAAATGAATTTTCTCTGTGTATTATTATAATAAATATGTTCTGACCTATTATTATTAATCTTATAACATCTTTACTAAAAACCAAAAATCTAACTAAACTATTTTATATCAGAAGAAAGTTCAAAACATCAGAATTTTCAAAAGATTATCTTAATATTTTTGACTCGGTCCAAGTTGTCCTACAAATATATTTATCTTCCTTGGGCCTCGGCACGCGCCAGCTTCAGTCATGTTTTCTTAATAAAAAACTTAAAATAACAATCTAAGCTGAAACAAAGCCTGCGGGCGGCAAAGGGCAAGCAGCCGAAAATCCCAAGCCCCTTCCATGGGAAGCACTTCCCATCCAACCCGTGGCATCCCCCACTCACTTTTCTGAACTCATAATGGAAAATTAATAAACAAGCGAACGTGTAAATAGCAAAAGCAAACAGAAAGTGGATATAGTGGGGTGGAGTTGCTTGTGGGATCAGGCCGAAGGACGAAGGACGACGAGGAGCAGGAGGAGCCGGCTGCATCCGGACTTGACAGTGGACGTGGACGAGGACGCTTACCATTGTACCTTGCGTTCAAGTAACCCTCAGTGGAGGTGTCCAGTCCGAACTTCCCGATTGCCGGCGTGGGTGTGGGCGTGGCATACATGACCAGTTCGTCGGCCAACTGATGGTGATGGTGGTGGTGGTGATGATGGTGGTGGGCGTACCAGGAGGACTCCCGCGTGAGATCTGCAGAGTGAAAGGATTAAGCAGGGGTTTTCGTTTTATTAGAAATACAATCTCAAAACTGTCCAAGAGCAAGACAATCTTTAACAAGAAAAACTTTTTTCCTAGAATAAAATAGTATAATGATTTTTTAAGTTTATCAATCGTAATTTGGACGAACCAAGGCTTATAGTGAAAAGAAATTAATTTTTGACCAATTTTTGCAATTTTTATAAGGGGTTTCATCATAATATTTTTTGCAAAATACGGACAAAATTAAAAATTTTCTGGTTTAAGGCAAATTACGAGGTCATCAAGGTCAACATTCTCTATTTTTACTTTATTTTGCACCATGAAGTCCAAAAAATCTGATTTTATAAGACGGAAAAAAAGTTATAGAAGCTGGGATTGATTTTTAAAAATAATTTAGTATTAGTACGGATCTTCAAATTAGTTCCGAATATTGGCTTTTGATTTTGCCAGTTGATTTTTTCGTTTTATATGGGTATTATTTTGTTAAGAAGTAATAGATCTGTATGGTATCCGAAAATTGGGAAAAATGTACACATATTCCTTCTCGTTAATAAAATTTTTCAAAATATGTATTTAATACATACCGTTGCAGAGAGAGGCACTTGCTCCGCCCGAGCTAGAGGATCCGGAGGTGGCGTTCATCAGGGCGGCGGTGGCGATGGTACTCGGCGAGGAGGGGCTCCCGTCCAGGGCCAAGCAGCAGGGTGGCGGCACCACCGGCGGCACCGGCGACGTCTTCTGGCCAATACAGATGGCCTCCATGAGTCCATGGCCATGGCCATTACCATGACCCTGACCCTGGCCAACCGATTCCAGATCGCTGGTGTGGCACTTCTTGCGCTCCGTCTGCGGACCGTCGCAGCTGGAGGAGGCGGAAATGGCCTTGGCCACCGCCGGCAGGGTGGAGCTGACACAGGAAACCACCGAGTCGGTGGTTATGGTGGATGTGCTGGGCAGGGCGCCATGGTAGAGGCCCAGGTGGTGGTGCGGGTGGTGCGGGTGCGGGTGGTCCAGGTGCGTGAGCGTCTGCTGCAGCTGCTCCAAGTGCGTCTTGGCCTCGCCGTAGTCGCTCTGCGGAAAAAGGAAATGAGGCAGGGCGCGCCAGGAAATTGTCATGAGTCTGGGAGTCTCTTTCGGCTGGGATTTCGATTTCGATTGCGAGTTTGTCTCGGCCAAATTAGTTGTCAATTTGCCATGCTTTTTGGGGGACACTTCTGGGGTTGTGCCTTCCCTTTAAGGCCCTTTAAGCCAGTCACCAGTCGCACTTTAAAGCCACCTGCTGGGCAACTCGGCTGCCACCCGCTGCTAACAGGTTGCACAGACAATGGATTGGAATGGCCACAATGGACGACTGGCCAACGCGTCACATTGACATAGTCAAGTGGAAGTTGTGGCAATTAGTTTAACAGCTTCTTTTGCTTTTTCTGTTGCCTTTGCCGGGTGTCAATTGGCCGGGTTCTCTTGTTCTTGGCCATTAAGTAATGAGCCATTGTCGACGACAACTACTGATACTCTGGAACTGGAACTGAAACTGGACATGATATGATATGATATGTGGGTAGGTTTGTGGCCAACTCCAACTGCGGTTTATTGACACTTGTACACTTAATGAGCGCTGGGCCGAGGTTAACCTTTGTTTATGGTCGCACTCTCGCTCTCTCCGGGTTATCATATCACCCTGCTCGTTGGGGCTCATTAAAGCCGACAGGGATTTCACTTTTTCATGGGGGAAATTCGCTAGTAAAATGTATGTGTATAGTACTAGGAAAAGATCTTGAATATTTATCTTAAAAGAACCAATAAAGAATATTACTAAACGAATAAAATTTAAAAGAATATCTAATATTTCATGTTTTACTTCATTTGAATATTTTTATTAAATTCGCTGGTAAAATTTAGGTGGATAGTATACCCTAGTACAACGCAGAATATTACTAAACAATAAAACTGAAATAAATATCTAATATTTCATGTTTTTTTCTTCATTGTATTATTTTAATATATTATTATATAGATTTACAACCCTTTGAAGGAAAAAATTATCTATTCTTTTTAGTTCCTGGTTAACCTAGTTTACGATATGGGGCAAATTCCAAGTGTCCACTTTAAATAGGTACCCAAAATTAGTTTAACATTAATTCCACAACCAAAGACAATAGAATTTCCCTAAGGTTCCCGATCAAATTGCCATCCATTGTTTGTTTTCGGAACCCACTTTATAGGGCCTCCAGCTTAAAGTGCATCCAGTGCTGACCCCATTTCGAGTCCCTTGCTTGACATTTGGAAACTGGAGCGGCAAGCGATGCGATGGATGCAGTGCCATGTGGATGTGCTCCGTCGCATTCGAGAACCATTTGTGCGATAGTTACCCTTAATTACATGCCCGTAATCGTTGCCGGTTCGGTTCGGCTCTATCGGCAGTGTGCCACCCAACTTTGAAGTTGGAATGGAAGATAAAAAAAATACAACCTCAGATGGAAACGCAGAAAGCGGCACCGTCCCTTTTTCTCCATTTTCGGCCAGAAGAAGTGCAGAATGCCCGACTTTCTCCCCCGCAAAGTCGGGGGGTTATGTAAATCTTCATCGCGGGGTACGTTCAACTGGCACTCGGATGGCGTTTGCCAATCCATAACGAACTACTCTTCCGCTTTTTGCTCCCGCAAATTTTTGATAAATTGCAAAATATGTCGCCGAATTGCGTTTGCTAAGTGCAAGCAAACCATTTGTCAAATCAAATTACCGCAATTATTTAGTGTAATAGTGTAACTGTCATGTGCAAGTAGCTAAAAAAAAATACATCGGCAGCCAAGCGATGTCACCTGCCACACGTGCGCAGGTGCAACAGGGAACTACTTTTTTGGAGAGGTAACTTCGACAGGGGAACACCCTTTTACGCTAGAAAAACTTCTAACATTGGGATTTCATAGAATTTTACCAAAACAACAAGATTTTTTAAAAATATTTGTAAAATAAGTCAAAATCTTTAAATAAATAATCTTATAAAAGGAAAAGGCTAGTTATATTTAGAAAATTTAAAAGTAATCTAAAGTATTATTTGATTAATGATACAAACACTTTTAAATTAGATCTTCATGCATTTTTTCACTCAGGTAATCAACTTTCATTATTTGAATCTCTAAACCAGCGATCTTCATAGGGCAAATACCCTTCAGTACCTTATCAACCTTTTGGCAAAAATGTTTTGGATTTTTTAGAATTTTTACCAAGAGAATTTTTAAAAAAATATTTGTAATATAAGTTAAAATCTTTAAATAAATCATTTTATAAAAGAAATAAGGGCTAGTTATAATTAGAAAATTTGAAAGTATTCTAAATATATTTTTTTTTATAATAAAAAGTTTTTTCAATGAATTCTTCATGCATTTCTGCATTCATCCAAAATTCATTTTGCGATCTTCATAGGGCAAATACCCTTCAGTACCTTATAAAGCCCATGGGCCCGCCAATTAGGCCCTAATTTGTATGTGCAATTGGTGCCAATTACAAGTGCAATTGGGAAAACAAACTGTGGCGGTGGGTGAGTGACTCATCCGACGGATTGATCAACTTTGAACCCGCTGAAACAATGAGAGAGATTACGACGCATGCGCGCCCGCAACTGACATTACGAAACTCTTCTCGTGTTTACTTTTCGGCGCTCTCGGTAGGTATACAATGGAAGGTCTATATAGTAAGGTATATTATACGGGTATATGTACTGATCTAGTTTGCAGCAGCCCCAGGGGGAGGTTCGGGGCGCGATGAGACCCACAGAAGACAATGCTTTTCTTTCTTCAAATGGTTTTAGCCTGGGTATTTTTTCCCTGGCTTTTTCCCCTCCACGACGCGGTGCGTTGTGTGGCTCGGCTTGACTGATTCGGACTCCGAATCTGTCTCTTTTCGAGTTTTCTGGCTGTGGATCCGTCGTGGAAAACACTTTCACTGCACATGATGAGGCAGTGACACGGTCGTCACCATCACGATGGCTGCTCTTCTCCGTCTTCTTGTGGGTGCTGTGCTTTTGGTGGCAATGGAAGCGCAACCGAGCCAGTTTCTCGATCCACTGAGGCCTCGCATTTTCGGTTCAGCAGCGGTCGTGTTCGGAGGTGTTCCCAGTTAGTTAAAGGATTCTACGACAGAAATATCACTTGGTATCGGATTAAGGAACCTTATACCAGACCAAGACATCTTAGAAATGTCTGAGGATTTTAAAGCGAATCAAAAGTTTTGAAAGTTTTCTAAATACAACCAAAAGTGCATACAAAAAAATCAATATTTCTTAAAGAACTGAAAAGTGTTGATAATCTAAAAAAGAATTCCAGTAGTACTTTATAAAGTTTCGTAATATATTCCTAAATAATTAAAAATAATTCAAAAATATCGAATATGTTGAAAATATATAGTTGAGAACATTTAAAATAAGTTTAAGGGGTTTTTCGAAAACCTATATCCCAAAAAAATAAAATATATAGACCCACTCCATGTTTGCTGCACCGCCATGCCGCAAATCGTGAGCCGGCATCCAAATTGGCTGCACTTTCTGCTGTCCATGTGGGCTCTGCTGCAGGGTAAGTAACCTCCACTGCATCCTCATCCGAATCCCACTAATCCCTGCTCCTTAGTGACCCTCTGCCAGCCGTATCAGTTGCCCCACCGCTGCTCAAATCGCCTGGAGAACGCCCTGGAGCACATGCGACGCCGCAGTGTGCAGACCAAGAGCGCCTCCTCCTACTCGAGAGCCATGTGGGAGCCGCCGCCGCAGAGTCCCTACCAGTTGTACCACAGCTTCTATGGCCAGCACAGCGATCCGGAGGACGACTTCTACAATGTGGGTGGCGGTGGTGGTGGCTACAACACGGGACGTGGCTATCATGCCAAGCTGCTGCATCGGAATGGCCAGGCCTATCCCTTCTCCGATTCCAGTAGCTCCAGCGCTCTGGAGCTGGAGGACTTGCTGGCGGTGAACCAACAGAATCAGCAGCAGCAGCATCACAGGCAGCCCCACAAACTGGCCATTTCCCGGGTGGATGTGGAGGACCTCAAGGTGCGTGTGCCGCCGGCAAAGTCGGCCAACCGCTGGGTGGAGATCGACAAGTGCAAGTTCAGCACGGAGAACTCCACGCTGGATACCCGCCTGATTTTCCCGGATCTCACGCTGAGCGGCAAGGTGGTGATGCAACCGATGGGCGGCCGATGCCACATGATCCTGCGGCTCCGGCATGCGGGCATCGAGTTCCGAACGGTGCCACTGGGATATGATCAGGGATCAGAGCAGTCCAGGCGACTGGGAGCAGCCTCTGTGCGCACGGACTCCCACTTCGCGGAGCCGGGATTCATATCGGTGTTTGCCCACGGATGCCAGGGACCTAGTGGGATTCGGTTGCGCCAGAACTCCAAGCGGAGATTCGGCAATGCTCCGGATGTGGAACTGGGCGAACCGCATGTGATTCTGGGCAGCAAGAGGCCGCAAAGGTGGGGCAAGTATCATCATACTCCTGAGCCAGTTGGTTACGATATACGACGGGGTCAGAATACCCAGCGGGATCAGAGCCTGGAGCTGGGCAGCGATAGCCAGACCCAGGATTCGGGTGAGTTCATCGATGTGAATGGCGACAACTTCTACCGGCGGCAGTTTAGCAAAAAGCGGCGACGCCGCCGGAGGTTCGCCAAGGAGAACTTTGCGGAGGACCAGATGACCTTCAGCGAGGATGTGCTTCACTTTGAGGATGAGCAGCTGCAGCAGCTGGTGGAGCCGGATGCCCGTGCCTTTGCGGATATCTTCAGTGGAGCAGCATCCAGTGGAGGAGCGAGTTCTACCGGAGATCGCGAGGAGCTGGTCGGGGAGGCCATGTCCCACGAGCTGGAGAAGCTCTTCTCGATGGGAGTGCGCGGTCTGCTGACCACCTACATGCAGCGCGCCCTCCAGCCGGCCATCAAGGAGACCCTGATGGAGAACATGGGCTACACCCTCAGCTATGGCTAGCCCCGAAATCCTCTAAGGACCCCGTAGTTTAAGCCCCTATTTATGTCCAGATGCAGCAGAAATAAAAGCTTTAAGCGAATCTTACCAATTTGGCTGTATCCATTGGATCGATATGGATCCGCTGGTCCGGATGCACTCTTGAACTTGCTGGCTTTTCACTAATAGGATTGCACCTGGCCGCTGGACATCAATAGTCCTCAATTATTCAGAGCTCGTTGGAGCTTTCACTTGGCTTTCACTGGCTGCTGATCAGCGCGCATTCCGTGGCCGCCGTTGGCGTGCAGTTGGTTTCGAGTTTCCGTGGTGACTGGTTGAGGCCACCTGGCCAGGATGCCACGCAGCCAGGATGCGGCCGGAGTCACCTTAGATTTGGGGGTTGATGCCCCAGGATGCTGGGCAGGATGCGCTGCGCAGGCGCGTCACGCCCCCTCTGGCGACCGATTGGTTGGTTCTTTCCAAAGGGGACGGACCAATGGGCGGCTGGCGTGGGCGGTAATTGGGTGCAAATGTCAAAAGTCAACAGATTTGACAGCTGCTTGTAAGGCATTTAAATTTGAAAATGGGATTTCAAGTAAACTTAAATTAGTTAAAATCTTTAGTGTATCTTAAGACAACGAAATAATATCTTTAAAGTAAGATGTCATACAGACAAGCGAAAATATTTAAAAAAAAAAACCTTATAAAAGTCATAAATATTTTAAATAGATTTATTTAAAACCTACTTACAAAATAATTTAAGAATTTGCATATTAATATCAAGTTTCTTTTCCAAACTAAAAGTGCATTAATTTTAATAAAATAATAAGGATTTTTTTTGTGTTATATTAGAAAAAAATATTTGATTTGAATAATAAAAAACATTTTTGAAGTTACAACATCCTTAAACTAAGAAACTAATTTATAATTTTACAACTTTTCATTACTCTTATATTAATTGCAATTAAAACATTATATAAAATAAAAAAATATATAAAAATATAATTGGTAATAAAAAAGATTTCCTTAATAAATGAGGCAGATTTAAATGCTCTAATTTAAAAATTTAATGCCGGCACTTAAATAATAATCCAATAAGCTTGATATTCTAATTGGAAACAATCCTTGCTTACCGGTTTGAGTCCAAGCTAAGTGCTTATCCAAGCCTTCCACCTCCACTTGAGGGATTTTTAAACCTTCGTTCCTCCCAACCCTCTGGCCACACTTCATACTCCCAAAAAATCTCTCTTATAGCAATTTTTCATTCTCATCAGATTTATTATGTGATATGTACAAAACCAATATCCAAACAAGCACACAGGCGTAGGTAAGTGACCGCGAAACCACCGGGGACACCAACTACCGCTCCATCAGTGTCCAAGGCAGAGGAAATCCCGTCCAGACTCCGCGGGAAGAGTTTGTTTACGTCCGTGTGGGCTTTTTGCATGAATGGCGAGGGGTGGTCGGGGTGTGGAGGCCACTCAGTCAGGTGTCTGCGCATTATATAATAACAACTCCGAATCGGCGGAGGCGCCAAGATATATATAGATTAGATAGCCACCGCGTAGATTTGCCACTGTGCCGGATTTCCTTGGCCTTGGCGGCGGAGCAAAGGTCACGGGCGGCCCATCGAAATCCGTATCTGTCTCGCGACCTTGGGAACGATTTTCGTGCGTAAGCGTCCGCGTTGCGTCAATGTACTGATGATGCTTTGTATTCCCCCAGATATATATATGTATGTAAATGCACGGCAACAATAAGCGGGAGACAAAGGAACCCATCTAGAGTCATGCAGGTCGAATGCCTCCAGAGACAACAGCTCGCCAGGCTGTGAAGGAAGCCCACAACACACGGAAGCTTTCACGCATGCGAACGATCCCCCGCGGACGCGCTGAGTCCACCAGGAGCCGAGGGAGCAGCAGGATCACATTCAACAGGTAGCAGCGATGGCGGAAAGCTCTACATCCCGCCTGGCGGTGGCACCCAGCGGAGCAGGAGTAGCCCCCGATGGAACCCCCTACATCCGCACCATCGAATGGGACATGATGAACAAGACCAAGTTCTTTCCGCTCTCCATGCTCAGCTCCTTCTCGGTGCGCTGCTGCCTGTTCCCGCTCACCGTGATCAAGACGCAGCTGCAGGTGCAGCACAAGAGCGATGTCTACAAGGGCATGGTGGACTGTGCCATGAAGATCTACCGATCGGAGGGAGTGCCCGGTCTGTACAGAGGCTTCTGGATCTCCTCCGTGCAAATAGTGTCCGGCGTTTTCTACATTAGCACCTACGAGGGCGTGCGACACGTGCTCAGCGATCTGGGTGCCGGGCATCGAATGAAAGCCCTCGCCGGCGGCGGCTGTGCCTCGCTGGTGGGTCAGACCATCATAGTTCCTTTCGACGTGATATCGCAGCACGCCATGGTGCTGGGGATGTCGGCCCACGCCGGCTCCAAGGGCGATATCAATCCACTGGGCATTAAATCGTGGCCCGGACGCAGTCGCCTGCACATATCCATGGACATTGGCAGGGAGATTATGCGACGCGATGGCTTCCGGGGCTTCTACCGTGGCTACACCGCCAGCCTGATGGCCTATGTACCTAATTCGGCCATGTGGTGGGCCTTTTATCACCTCTATCAGGGTAAGTCTTCCGCATATGAGTGCGATTAGATTATTTTAATTTCGAACCCTATTCGCAGACGAACTTTTCCGCATCTGCCCCGTCTGGGTGTCCCATCTGTTTATCCAGTGCGTGGCCGGCAGCCTGGGTGGCTTCACAACGACAATACTAACCAATCCATTAGATATAGTGCGAGCCCGTCTGCAGGTGAGTTTTGAACTGTAGTTTACTGCAGCGTAGTAGCTCACTGTAGTTACACATACTCAGATTTAATTTAATTTAATTATTTAGAAAGTCCTGTACTTTCATTTAAAACTTACTTTTATTGTTAAATCAGAATTCTGATTAGTTTATAACCTAGTTGATTATTGTTGCTTCTTGCAATTTTTATTGAAGATGTCGTAATTCTTATGATGTCTTAGTATGTCTCTTATCGCAACAATTAAAAATGCTTGTCATTCATGCGTAATCTATAAAACAATATTTTTCCTTTAGGTCCACCGTCTGGACTCGATGAGCGTCGCTTTCCGGGAGCTGTGGCAGGAGGAGAAGCTGAACTGCTTCTTCAAGGGCCTGTCCGCCCGCCTGGTGCAGTCGGCAGCCTTCTCATTCAGCATTATCCTAGGTTACGAGACCATCAAGCGCATTGCGGTGGACGAGCAGTACAAGCACCAGATCCGCTGGTGAAGAACGCACAATCCCCAGCCAAACTGAAACCAACTCAAAACTGCATTTACGCGACGTACTGAGAACCACCAGAACCTGAGGAGATTCGCCGACAATTGTAAATAACAAAAGCTAGAGGAAGCAGCAGAGGAGCAGAGGTTAATTAGTTGAATTGCCAACGATAGCGAATTATTAAATCATTTATAACGCAGGCATCGAGGATGTACTTTTAGTAGAGCGTTGCAATATGCCAGCGACTAGGATGTTCAAGTAACGCAATTCAATATGCAAATACCCCAAAGTGTTGTAGCTTAAAGTGTACATTATTTTTGTTATACTTAGTCGTTTTATACCTAACACGCATAGAGGCCGATCGGTGACAAGAATAATTTATTATACACATAACTATACTTGTACTTGTACGTAATTGATGATGATGATGTTGATAATACTGTTGATTACATTGGTAGCCCAATTACTTTTACACTATTTAGCACAGCAATGTTTGCGCCAACAAATTACCACAAACTGGACATGCCGAATTAGAAAATAATATCGAAACAGGGTCGCCCCTTCCCAAAGGTCGGGAGGCACTTACTAAGTTAAGCATTCGTGTGTGTGTTCTCTGAGTGGATAAACTAGTTTTAGTATGCATTATAATAAAGTACAAACCAAGAATTGTTACATTTTTGGCCCTGTAAAACATGAAATCCCAGAGCTGTGTGTGTGCTGACGAAATCGCTCTTCAGCTTCATCATTCTGAAAATTTAGTAGGAACTCTATTTCATTCAGTTTTTGAAACTTGTCTTTGGATTCTACTCTCCAATAATGAATAAGTTATTACTTATATTTTAGAGTCGGAATTAAATTAATTAGGGAAATCAATCAAAGAAACGAATCTTGAAATAATAGTTTGATTTTAATAGGTGCTTTTAAAGTAGAAATAAATAAATAAGTAATCTAGGGCTAATTTGGCATTTCTAGTTACTGGCCGCTGCTGCCACAGTGGTTGTTTCCTCCCTCGCCTCCTTGGAGGATTCCGATCTGGCTGGCACTTCTTCTGTAGAATTCAGAGCCTGCAATGTTTCCGGCTGAGCCTTCAGATCCTGCTTAAGCCAGGCTTTGTTGAAGTTCTTGATGGGCGTGGGCACCTCTCCGGTGGGCGCCACATCCATGTTGACTGCCGGTGGCTGTGGCAGTGGCGGCTCCTCGCTGGCCTTGTTGTAGATCACCCAGTTGTCCGGTCTGTCCGGCTTTGTCAGTACGGTAATCGGGGCGAAGGCCACGCTGGCCAGTTGCTTCAGCCGCTGGGCCTTCAGACGCGCCTCCGTCGAGCTCCCCTCCACATAGTCGTCCGTCTCGTCGGCTAGGATGTCGTTGCCCAACTGCTTGCCCAGGCTGTCCGGGAACACGGTGACCTTGCTGTTCGTCACACTGCGGCTGGAGGTGGAAAGCATGGGCTTGGGCACCTCGGTCACGTGGTTCGTCTGCGTCCTGTTCTCCAGCACGGGCATCACGTAGTTGTCGTCCAGTGAGGTCACGTTGGTTTCGGATCCCGTCGAGTTCTGGGTCGTCGAGTCGCGCATCAGTTGTGGTCTCATGTAGCCGTCCTTGTCGAACTTTTTGGTGGACAGTTCGGTTGGGTCCGTCTCCTTTCGGGTCTCCGTGCGGTCCAGGTCATTACTAGGTAGGTCCTCGTCGTACACATAGTCCACATCTGAGTCCTCTTCAGTTGGATGACTTTCGTCGGTGGTCAAGTTGGACAGTGTCCTGCTCACGTAGTCATAGTCCTGTAGGTACAGTTTGTGCTCTGTTTGGGTCAGTTCGTTGCTGTTGTTGCCCACGTCCGGTGTTCGTAGTTCCGGTGTCCGTCCGTAAAATGTCTGTGTTTGTTGCTGTGGTCTAAATCCCGAACTAGATCCGGAAAATGGACTTTGATTTCGGTCAGGGCTCAGTTCTCGGTCGTAGTACAGTTCACTCTGGGCGGGCACGTAGTCGGGTCTGTAGGAGGAAGGACCCACGAGGCCATAGGATGATCCCCCCTGATTTGAAGTGGGTCTTGGATAGGAGCTCACCACCGGACCCAGTTCCGGACCAGGACGAGGCCGTATATTGAAGCTAAAGGTGCTGTCCGCTCCATTGGCAGTGGCCACTCCTGAGATGCTGCCAAAGTGCCCGGAGCTCACTGCGCTGCTGGAGGCATGCAGGAAACCGGATCCGGGATTGGCGCCAATCTGCGTGCTGGTGGCCACCGGATACGAGAGCACCGAAGGCGGTCGCGGTGAGTACGAGGAGGAGGACTGACCCCCCGTTAGGATATGTGAGTTACTAATGGGACTGTGCACCACATTGTTCTCGAACTGCGGTCGCTCCTTGTGGCTCTGGGAGATGGGTGACGCAGTCGTGGGCATGGGTCGTCGGTTGCCCAGCGGATTAAAGCCGCTCGTGGCGAAGGTCAGAAAGTTCTGAAAGATATTCGGTGCTCGGGTCGTGGTCCGTCTGTCGTCGTTGTTGTCATTCAGGTAAATAATAGTCGGTGGCTTGGTTCGCACCCCTTGAGTGCTAATCTCGGCGAGCGGCTGATGATACCCGTAGCTGGGCAGCGGTATGGGCGTGGTGCTCGCATAGTCCACGTAGTGCGGTGCATAGTTCGATTCGTAGTACGGTTTGTGGGCAGTCGTATAGTCCGCGTAGTCAGTCGTCGAGGGTCGTGATCCCTGGTTCTTGTTCGTCTGTCTTATGTTTATCTCGATCTCGTACTGGTCGGCGTTCGGTCCGTTGACCACTACCTTCTGGGGTCTTTCGTAAAGCGGTCTGTTCTGGTATTGTCTCAGTTCCACGGCCCTCTTCGTGGGCTTACTGATCTTGGGCGCCTTGGTCTGTCGTGTGGAGCGTTCCAAGCTGACCGTGGAGCTAGTCTGGAAATCCTTAATGGCATAGGTTCTGTTCCTATGAAGGTGTATTAGTAGTCGAGAGTCCTCTGTCTTGTCCAATGTCTTTGTGTCCTTCTGGGGTCCCAGCTCTCTGGCGTCCCGTCTTTCGGTTTTGGGTGCTTCTGTGGACTGTCCAAGTGGGTTGTCAACTGTCGACGTCCTTGAGTCTGTTTCAGTTTGATTCAGGTCTGTCTTTATTGTCTTCGAAGGGTCATCCCTGTTAGCTCTAACCTCTACAACTTCCTCAACGTCCATTTCCTCGTCCTCGTTGAACTCGTCCTCTCCCGCCAAGGTTCCTGTTCCCGTCTCTGTGTCAGTCTCATTACCCCCTGAACTTCGCAGCTCTACGGGCACATTGTTGATGATCACCCTCCTCTTGGGACCCGATCCCTCAGGTCTCCTAACATTCACGCTCTTGATGTTGATCGTGATCTTGGGTGATTTGTCCAGTTTGTTGTTAACACCACTCACTGTTTTGCGAGTGGGCGTGGTCTGTCGGTTATTGTTGGTCTTGTTGTTCGTCGCAGTCTTGCGTCGTAGGTCCAGTTTGTCACTAACTTTGCTGGAGTTTCCATTGGTGTTGGTGGGAGGGCGATGGAAGCCGCTGTTCGAGGATGCGCTGACCTCCACCTGTGGTTTCGCCGGCTTCACCCGGTTCGAGAAGCCCGCCTTGTCCTCCTTGATGATCTGCACCGAACCCAGTTCCGGCTGTCCAATGGTGAACACCTGATCGGGCACCTGCTGATTGTGGAAGGGATCCTGTTCCAGCCAGGGACTCAAATCGATGGGCGACAGGCTGCCCACTCCGCAGGTCTGTCGCTCGTTGTCCTCGAACTCCGCCGGAATGAAGATGTGCGGCTGGAGGGTGCCACCACCCACCGTGCGGCAGAGAACCTGGGCCAAGGACACACGGCGCAGCGAGTGCAGTTGGGCGGGGGTGAAGGAGCTCTCGAAGCCGCCGTTCTCGTACCAAAAGCGATCGCCCCGCCTGGAGTTACTGAACTGCTGGGCGATGATGCAGGCGAAGGTCGGACCCACCAGACCGCCCACCACAGGACGCTCCGCGATGCCGCCCACAAACAGATCGATGTCGTGCACGCTGCGGTAGGCGTGGCCAATCCGCTTGGCGGACTCCGGACCCACAACGTTAGCTAAAAATATTTAAAATCAGGTTGATACATAAATTAAAGTACATATTGACTAACATAAATATTTAAAAAATAAAGAAAAAAACATTGAACTTATTAAAAACTAGAAAGAAAGCTAAATTCGGTCCGCCGAAGTTTATACACCCTTGCAGATCATTTCTATTCAATTATAAATTACCAAATATCGATACTCTCTATGGCAGCTATATAATATAGTCTTCCGATTTATGTTAAAATTTACTTCGAAACTCTGAAATTTAAAATCAAGTTATATTCCAAAGTAGATTAACTCACAAAAAAATGTACTATAATTTTTTCCCAATATTTTTCCATTAATTTTCCAATCCTTCCTATGGGAGCTATGTGATATACTCTTCAGATTTTTCTAAAATTTAATTGGAAATTCAGAACAGTTTAAAAAATGATAATCATAATACCCTCTGCAAGGGTATAAAGATGTTTGTTTCTTATCATTTTTGAAATCGGAATTGAAATAGAACAGCCTGGTGACGAGTATCAAATCACTAAAAAATCACATTCGATTTCTCAAGAACAAAAGATTATCATGTCGTGAAAGTTCAAGTTTTACGGATCCTTGGACTGCTGTTAAACATAATCCAAGGAAATTGAGGGAATTTTCAAAAATTAAGTACCGTTCTTTATGTCTGTTATAATTCCTAGAATAATAATTAATTTATAGGTACGTAATTTCTGTAATCAATTTGTTTGGGGATACGTGGTCTATTTTGCGTATAAAATGGTGACAACAGCTAAAATCAGATCATTGGATTCTTTCGGCTTCATAATTATTATGCGAGAGTTCGCATTTTTATTTTTGTGTGTGCTTGTTGCCTACAACACGTACGTCCTGGCGGAACCCCGGAGATCCTCCCCAATCAATTATTCTTCGGAAGAGTCGGAGGAGTCAGAGCATACATTGGATTACCAAAGCTTTGGTTTAGAGCAATTATACTACGTTGAGACCTACCCTATGAATTGGACGATGGCTTCTGAATTCTGTGAAGATTATGGCGCTAGTCTAATGAGTTTTAAAAGAGCTGCTCATGTGGAGATTTTCAGTAGACTTCTTAAACAAAATACTAGTTATTGGGTAGCTGGCATGAAACCTAGAGGTTGCGGAAGAAAATTACCAGATGCAGGATGCTATTTAATTATGAACGGCCAGATGTCTTCGGTTCTGTGTGATGGAAAGTATCGCTTCATTTGTGAGAAAAAAGGCCAGGATTACTGTTCAAGTATTCGTAACCGATATAACCATTGGTAGAACCCAACTATAAACCAGAATTGAAATTCTGATTGTAACCGATACCGATCCTTAATCCTTAAAAAACACGTAAATTGGTTTTTTAAAAATATTATTGTCATTAAAGATTGCTTAAACTTAAACTACTACCCTTTGCTCTTTAATTGTGACCACAATGTAATTTCTTGTTAAATTGGGATGTTTATAAAAAATGTACGAAATAAAAATACAATATAAAAGCATACTCATTAAAAAATTGAATGGTGTTTATCATTTTTTGCGATTAGAAAAGTCTCTAAGAAATCTGATTCCAATTCTCGGGAGCTAAGAGAACAGTTTTTAGAAAGCTTACTTTTTTTTGGCTTATCGGACTCTCTTGAATTATTATTCATTTTAAACAGAAACACTCGGTAGTTACTCAGTAATTTCCTAGGTTAAAATTCGGCTGGAATGTACTTACGAATGTACATGTCAAAGAGATTAAAACATTTTCATAAAACTTCGTAGAATTGAGAGTTGCTTTTCGATTGTTTTGAAAATAAGTAAAATGTTATTTAGCTGGAAGCTAAGTAATTCCTTGAAGATTTTAGGATCAACCCCTCGTTTTTCGTATAAAATGTTCACCAGACTTTAAATAAGCTCATTAGATTTTTACTGCTTCTGTGCTACGGTTTCATTATGTTAAATTTAACATGTTTAATTCTTTGTGTCCTCGTTGTGTGCAACACGTATATCCTGGCCAAACCTCTGCAATGTTTGACCCTCGCTTCTCCAAAGAATTTTTCGGAACAATTAGACAACAAAATGGAGTTTAAGCTGACCAATGGGTCACTGATCTTTCTTGAGAACCGCTTAGTGATGGATTATAATCTGGCTTCGGCGACCTGTCGTCAAAATAATGCTAATCTATTGAGAGTTTTCAACAAAGACAATGTGACAATCCTCTATGAAAGTCTCGAGAAAGATACTACGTACTGGATATCTGGCTGGAGGCAATTTAAGAGATACCGATTGTGCAACTCAGTTTATAATGGCCGAACGTCTTTGATACCGTGTAATAAAAAGTGTCATTCCATTTGTGAAATAAACGCAGTGTATTATGATAGTTAAAGAAAATAAAATAATAAAAAAACGCAGTGAAGGAAATGATATTTCATTTAGGAGGGATATGTCACTAAAAGAAAGCACTTGGTCGCAACTTACCAAAATCATCCCAGCTGAGGATGGGGCTGAGGCCACAGGGCACTCGCCAGGCACTGTAGGGAGCGATCCCATGATCCCTGCCCCTCTGGATGTTGATGGCAGCCAGATCCAAGCCGAAGGGAAAGCCGGGGGTTTGGAAGAGGTGATTGGTCAGCTCGGGGGTGATGAACTCGTCCCTCTTCAGAGCCCGCTGGGAGGCCAGTCCACGCAGCAGCCGATGCAGTGAGCCCGCCGAGCCAATATCACCGCGCTGGAACTCCTCATGCAGGCTGACATCTTAAAAAAGAAATAAAAAATTAAACTAAAATTAAATAAAAAAAATTATAATAATAAAACGTACTATTATTGATCACATTGTGGTGACGATCGCATCGGGTGTAGGAATTCTGGACCAGCGAGTGGCCAAAGCGAAAGGCGGCTGCTGCGAAGGCGTTGGCCACCGTGGGATTCACCTTGGAGCTGTACCGCTCGTAGTACCCCGAGGGCATCAGTTCCAGGTCGAAGAGCTTGGCCACCTCCCTGCCCAGGATGACGGGCAGGAACTCCCGGTAGGTGATGTGCTGGAACATGGCGCCCACAATGCGCCGCGTCTCCTGGTACACCTTCTCATCGCTCCAATGCGGATTCAGTTCGCTCAACTCCATGGCAATCCGATTGTGTTCGCCCACCCAGACGTGGTGCATGGCCAGCAGTCCCGGCTGCTCGCCACTCCTTCCGTCCCCGGATCGAATGCACTTGGTGGCTATGGCCCCCCTTTGGCACACATCCTCGGCGGGATCACCGCGTCCATAGACGAGCAGGCCGTGCCGGAAGACTCTCGCTGTGTCCGAGGACTTGGCGCTGTTCGAGTAGATGGGCGAGGCGTCGATGTAGGAGGTCACCTGGTTGGTCTGCTCCCGCCAGGACAGCACGCAGTCGCGTCGCTGGGCAGGAGCCGATCGCAGAAACTCCAGGCAGCGCACTTTGAGCGGCGCCAGCCACGGATCATCCAGAGGCACTTTGATGGGGAAGCAGGAGGGATGAAAGTCCTTGCCGCCACAGCAACTGGGTATGGAGCCATTGATGGAACTGTAATGAGGTAGGAAGTTATTATAAGGGATAAGTAATCAATTTAAAAATATTTTAGGATTTTAAATAAATATAAGTAATAATACAAAAATATATTGCTGATCTAGAATAAGATAAGATATGATAACTAATAATTTATTTATCGGTTAAGATGGTGCTTTCGAAAATAAATTAAATTAGCATGGAGGAATACAAATGTTAGTTTTGTAATATTTCTAAAATAACTCTTTAAAATAAAGGTTAAAAAGAAAGTTATATAATTTAAATTAAAAACTTCACTATCGGTTAAGTTCCAGTTAAGTTACAATTGTCTAATAATGTAATAAAAATGTTAGTAGTGTAATATTTCTAAAATAATTTTTTAAAATAAAGGTTTAGAGAGAAAAGAAAGTTATATAGTTTAAAATAAAAACCTCACTATCGGTTAAGTTCCGGTTAAGTTACAGTTACAGTAATAGTAGTAAGTAGTAAGTTATAGTAAGTAATAGTTAGTTTATGAACTCATTAAACTAATTAACAGGTAATAATAACACTTACCGCGGCTGAGCCGTGGAGGTCATGTCGTGGTCGAGCATCTGACCCCACTGGGCGATCATCAGGGTGAGCGGGGCCTCCCCCTCGCGCGCTCCATGGACCAGGAGGCTGACGAACCGGGACGAGGACAAGGTGCTGCCGTCGGCTGAGCTCCGAACGGTGTCCACTCCATCGCCGTACTCCGGCGGCAAGAAGCGGTTGAAGGGCATCTGGGCGGCTCCCCATCGCGGCCGCCGCTTGTTGTTGCACGTGCCGTCATGGGTGCGGTACCGCTCCGAGGCGGGCATGCAGGGCGGCGGATCCCGCGGCGGACACAGGCCCTCCAGGGCGGTGCGGCGCAGCGAGATGCGCTGCGTGTGCGATTGGCGGGCCAGTTCATCGATGTGCTGGAAGCTGCCGGAGAGCAAAGAGATCGAGGCGGTTGGCGGTGGGCAGTGGGATGACGGTGCCAGGACCTCCCGGCACCATCATCCCGCCACCAAGTGAGGAGGACGAGCAGGCGACATGGCTGCGCTCAAATTTCGTGATCGAGTGTCGACTGCTCGAGCCGCCGGCTTCTATTTATAAAACGCTCGACTGCGAAGTCGCGTGGAAACGAGTTCGCCACTCGGTGGTGGTCGCTGGTGGCGACTGGTGACTCCAAATGGGATCCACCATCGAAACCGAATTAAACCCACTGCCGTTGTGCGAGATTGAGGCGGGAAAACGCATAAGAAATCGCTGAGCAGCCGGCGGCTTAATTTACCCGCTTTTGCTTTCCATTTGCCGCGTTTATTAGCAACTCTTTTTTCGACCATTTTCATTGGGTTTTAAGCCGGAGGGGTATAATCACTTGGTCATGAAACATGCCCGCTTTTTATGAGTGTAATGTGCGTTTAGGAGTAAGCAAAAGTCGCCTATATAGGGTCACTTTTAGTGGTTCTTTTTCTTTACTGAGCATTTTATGCTTGAAAAGCTTAACTTACTTTATGACTTCAAGAGAAATGTATTGTTTATGGTCTTCTTAAAAGGAAATTATATAGTGCTTCAGTTTTTAGAAATAGTAGTACTTAATAGTAGTACGTAAATTACTACTTTTCAAAAAATAAAACAAAAAAAAAAAATAAAATAAAAAAAAAAATAATAAAGAAAGTCATTTAGATTTGTGCAGATTATAAAAAAAACTTTGTTTTGTTTCGAAATAATTATAAAATGTATGTAAAAATATGTAAAATTTTTAAATAAACGTATGGGACATTTTTTAAACATCTGCAAAGTAATCTGGATTTCGATTCTGAAAAATTTAGTATCACTATTCTTTTAAAGCACAATACAAATTCTACATTACCTTATATATAAAAAATTATTTTTTAATGGGTACAAAATATACCATTATTCAGAATATTCATGCAAAAATCAGTAAAGTTTACCCCGACTTGGCTTTAAAATTCCGAAATTATTTTGCTAAAGGTTGTGCAGTTTTTTAATTGATAGGTGTTTTTTTTCGCTCTTCCCACCAATAGATCTTAATTGAGAAGACTGAATCGCGGTTTCTACTTTCTCTTGGCCAGATCACATGAGTTGGCCAGCGCGACTTCCTGCCTGGCATATAATTTCCTGCGATCTGGCGATCAATCTTCTAGGAGTTTTCACTTTTCTACACACGAATATCCAAGCAGATGATTATTGGCCATGATGGAATGCCATTTTCGATGGTCGCCAAGGGGATGCGCAAAGTGTATAATCGTTTCGGCACGTTTTTCCAGTTTTTCCGCTTGTCGTCGGCTTTTCAGTGCAGGTGAAAGTGGAAATACATATTTTCCCAGGCTTTGTGCGCGCTTCGCGCCGTTGTCATTGCTCTGCACAATTTTCGTATTAGGCATTGTTTTATTCGTAAGAAAAGCCCATTAAAGGTGCAATCGCCCTTTGCCTTGGGTTCACGCGTCGTATACGCAATCTCGCAGCCGCAAAGCGCAGCCGCAACGTTGGCTACGTATTTAATTTTGTCTTTTAGCAGCGTCGCGAGTTCAATGCCCTCTTGAAAAAGAGCAGAGAAAAAAAGCACAATACAAAACTTTCGTATGACTTGTGGAGCTTGAGGCCGAATTGGCTGGTAGAAAACGAAAGTCGCCTCATGTTTGTGTTTCAGTTTTCGGTTGTTTTTTTTTTTATGTATTTCTTTGCGAGCGTATCAGTTGTACCGCCGCTGCCTCAGTCGACGTCGCCGTCAGCGTCGCAGCAGCTGAAGCTTTGCCTTTCCCTGTCTTTTTTCTCTGTTGCCGTTTTTCGAACGTCTTGATGTAATCAAATTGCGAATGCCAAATGCTGAAGCTGAAGCTCCCCAGATGCGTGGTTATGTACGCGTATGTGATATTTTTCTAACGCTGTCGCTTTCTTTGGCTTCTAATTTGGCTAAATGCTGCTTTTGGCACCATTAACGAGCCCCATCGGCAACGATCATCATCAGTGGACGACGGCATTTGTTGATATTTAATTAAACCAAACATGTTGGCCATTTCGTAATTTGATTGTGGACATCGAGTGGACCGAAAAAGCATTTTCCATTAATGGCCATCAGCATCGTCAGCATCTTTTGTCTGGCAATTGTCTGTTTCGGGTCTTGTGTCGCCCCATTGATTGCAATTACATAAATGCGATTTCGGGCAGCTTTGCATTCGCGGCGGTCAGAGCTCATTGCACCTGAGTCGAATTCACCTGAGCTGGCTAAATTGCCTTTTCGGCTGCCGCCGGGTGAAAGTTCTCGGCACGACGCGTTTTTCCTGTCGGTGTGTGGAAAATCGCATGGATTTTCACAGTTTGTGAAAAGTGAAAACTCTGCCAGCGGGAAAAACTGGAAAGACTGCAAACAACCGGCGATGGAAACAGAGAGTTGAAGTTGAAGCTGGTGGCGTCTGCCATTTCCGTTGCCCGGCCAAAGAGGTCGTTTAACTCGGGCCTTCACCTATCCCAAATCAGCACACAGTCGAAAAAACCAGATATTTGTTGGCCAAATATTAACTTAAAACTCAATTCCTCTGAAAATCTCTTAATAAGTTGCCTAGAAGTATGCTTTAAATTTAAACGTCGATTCTAAAATATTATAGCATACTTTTAGACACTTTTACGGTAGATTTAAAATCTCTTCTATCACTTTTTAATAAGTCTACTTTAACCCTTATCCCAACCTTCTGAAATTTTCTCCCTGTGCACTTAATATGGTCGGATATGGTATTGAGTTTGGATTTGGGATTGGAATTGGAATTGGAATCGGCGTTGGTCTCTTGGTCTTGTCTGCCAATTATGCGGCATTTCAATGTCAAAGTGAAAGTTGACTCTTAGTCATGAGCAATCGCAGTTGGACTCCCATCGTTTTTGGCTACGATTCGATATTTGCGCGGGGTGCTCTGCGGGGGGTGGGACACTTCCACTTGAGCCAACTTCCAGGCCATTCGGATTCCCAGCTCCAACTCATTAGCTCTGCTGCTGCTGCTGCTGCCATGGATGCCGTAGAACTCGTTAATCAAGCGAGAAAGTTGCCGGCGGTAATTGTGGAGTGCAAGGGGGGCACTCAGGGGTGGGGGTGGGGGAGGTATCCTCAACTCAATAATATTGCTTACTTTTTTTGCCTTTGTCTTTTCTGTTACTTGTTTTTTTTTTGTGCGCATAGTTGTTGCTATTTTTGCATTAGATTGCCCGGGGGCAGAAACTCGAGAGTGGCCATGCCCACTCATCGTGGAATCTCCGGGGGGTGAGGGGTGCTATTTTGGTTAGCAAAGTTGGTAAATCATTTTTCCACGAATGTCAGAAACTCACCACACTTAACATAAATATTGGTAATTCAAAAAAATAGGTACCAAGTCTAATTTTCTCCAAAACAAATACTTAAAGTGTGAGTTTTTACCATTTTAACTTATTTTGTAAACTAAAAAAAAAATAAAATAGAAAAATTAAAAAAAATAATAATAAAAAAAATAATAAAAAATAAAAAAAATAAATGAATTTTTCTGTTTACCACAAAATTTAATATATTAAAATTTTTGAATCAAAATGTTTCATAATAATGTTAATTTTAGGGTATTAAATGAGTCTATCTTGATGAAGTCAACTTCTTGGTCCACCCACGAACCACTTTGATTTTTAATCATGCGCATCGCTTTTGCCAATAACTTTTTTCATATGTCATAGCCACATATTTGCGGCTGATGAACTTATGGCCCGCCGCAATCCGCATATACATATCAGCGTATCAACCTCCCCAAATAACCCCCAGGAATGAAACTTACTTTTTGCGAAAGGCCTTGGCTGCCGCGATGGTGGCATAGGCGGCCATCTCCCGGCGCTCCGTGTCCGTGGTGGGGGCATTGAAGCGGGCCAACATCGCGGCCGGATGGTTGTCCTGCAGGGTTTGGCCTTTAGCGGGGTATTTCGAGGATTTCGAGGATTTGATTCAGGGTTAGGAACGAGTGGTAGTAGTGCTGGTACCCACCATTGCGCAGCATCTCCGGCTGAATGCGGCCGTACAGCTCGGCCATGGCATCGAGTCCCTGTCGCACGCTCTGCTGCAAGGCCACATCCATCAGGGTGGGACGCCGCGAGCGGCCATTCCGCGTTCTCTGGAATGTCGCCTTAGCCTCCAGTTGCGGGCGCAGCTCCTCCGCCTCCTCCTCCAGCGGGATCAGCGGACGGGGCAGCTCCTTGGTGGGCGCTTTGCCGCTGGCATTCTCCAAGTGCACCAGCAGGAGCAGCAACGCCACCAGAAGTGATGGCTGCAACATTCCAGCGGCGACTTCTGGAATGGTTTATTCGCTGTCAAGTTCAGTGCGAGCAAAGGTTGCAATCCGCTGCCCAAGGAATCCCTGGGTTGGCGCAATAAATCATTGGGTTTCTTAAGTTGTAAAAGTGTTTAAGGGGTTACATAGGGTACTTGGCACTTTTTCGTGGTTTTTTATTATTATTTCGAAAGATATATAATGTTACTTGTTTTAGCACATATTGACAAATAATTTTAAAAAAAATAAAAAAATATATTCGTTTTTGAAAACCCTATGTATCCTTAAAAATTATTATAAATTATAATGTTAAGTAAAAATGTGTACAAAATGATCTATCAATCTTAATTTCCTACATTTCTGCTAAATCAATCATTAAAATTTTATTTGAAATATGTACAAATATTTTTAAGACAATAATAAACTAAAAAGAATAGTCTCCGTGAAATATTAGTGAGCAGTTGTGGCTTGGTGACTGAGTTAATTGGTTGGCCTTTGCTTGGGTTATCTTAATCCACAAATCGCTTAATCTGCCCTTGGGGTGTAAAAGTTGCACAGAAACCGTTTGCACCCGATAAGGGGCGAATTAAGCATAATTATCAATAAAGTTACGTCGCTTTGGGTCGCCAATATCGATGCATAATTGCTGCTGTTGCTTCTTTCGTGATTTAAGCGATGCGATTACATCAGCAACTACAAGCTTATAACAACCGAAACAGCAAAAAAACAGGGAAAAGCTTGCTATTATTTAATTTAGCCTTTTTTAAGCTGCCCACAGCTAATTACAATAATAAAAAATTAACTTCAACTGCAACTTATCATCGCCTAACCATGTTATTCTCTCTTTTACTTTGGACTTTTTCTGCAGCTTTATTTATTTCATTTTGTTTTGGCCGAGTGATTTTAGCACTGGTTGTTATTTTAATACGCTTTTTAGCCCAGAGTTGGTCGACTTCATCAAGTGAGGGGAATTTTAATAAAGAATTTTAATTTGATGATTCAAACTAAAATTAAGAGGATTTATTTTGAAAATTGTCAAGTCACTAATTGCTGATAAGAGCTAAGCTAAAGCGATGAAAAGCTCAAATTCTTTGAATTACTTCTGAGGCTAGCGTATTAAAAGTTAATCACTTTATTTGTTCATGTTTCCATTCCCTCTTTCTTCGCTTATTTAGTTGGGTTTACTTTAGTTTACTTATTTGGTTGCAATGCGGAGTACTTTATATGCTTCAATGACCGCATAACAGGCGTCAAGATTGCCAGTAGTCTATGTAATAAATTTTTTATAGCGCGTAACTGCTACCCACAATTTATAAAATGCCTTAGCACGTCCAATAATGTTATTGGAGTGACCAGAGGGGAAATATAATGGGGTATTTTTTAAAATAACTGGATGGTTCTTAGGATAAAACTTGGAAATTAGTGTAATATGATAATATTTATTAAATCGTATTATTATGATTTATTATTGGAATCCTCTGGTCATAATGAGAAATATAATAAGATATTTTTTAAAATAACTGGATGGTTCTTGGGATAAAACTTGGAAATTTGTAAATTATGATATTATTTATGATCTTTTATTTCAAAGAAAAGTACCCACATCCACTGGCACTCAGTAATTGCATTTAATTTAGCAAAAATTATGCAACTAGGCCTAAAACTTGCTTGCATAAGGCCTTTTCCCTCTTCCTCGTTCAAGGGTCCGCACCTCCAAAGCCACCTACATATAATAGCGGCCAGGAAATCGCGGGTTTTAGCCTAGAGAAATTTTACAGACCACCGGCTTTGGCTGGTTTCGGCTGTAGCTTCAAGACACGCTCACTTAGTCAACTGTGGCACTCCGGCCATTAATAATAATCAATTTTGTTGGATGATCTTTTGCGCAAAAACGGAAATTGATTTACCCCAAGTGCGGTGCGCAATTTGTAGTTCGTAATTGCCGTGATTAACACCTGCCTCAATTAGCCGGTGACTTTCGCGAGCGATTCGTTCTGTGTTTTTTTGGTTTTCTGGGTGTGTGGCAGCTCCTATTTTCCTTGGGGGCGACTCCTGGCAATACTTATTTTTTATACTTTTCGGATCGGCCGCACAACACACACCGAAAAGAAACTTTTTCGCGTTTGTATCTGGGATCGTCGTAAACCGAACTAAATCGATTCTCACCTCACGGCTGCCATTAGAAGCCAAAGAAACACAGACGCCGAGCCGCAAAGCCCGAGACATGCCACAGCTTCACCAAAAAAAAACACACAAAATGTATGGAAAAAGAGTAAAAAACCGACTTGGAGATAAAAAAAAAAAATGAAAAAGCACGCAAGTCTTCCAGGCAAGCGACCAGTTCTCCGCTGGCTTTCATTCACTGGCCGCGTAGTAGCAGCACCCCGCCCCATCAACCCATCAGCTTCTACTCTTAAATATTTATTATTTATTTTCAACTTGCTGGCGCTTATCGTCATCGTCGTCGTCGTCGTCGTCGCCTCTTTCCGTATTCAAATCGAAGCGAAAGAGATAAAATGCCTTGCGGCTGCATAAAGTTCCCATTAAAGCAGAAACATAAGAAATGTCTCACTATGCGCCGATCGCCATTCATCCGCTCCACTGTCCACTGTCCACTGGCCACTCCGCCCAGCAAGACCATTCAGATTGAGACAGCAGCAGCATCCAACCAGCTCCACAGCCAGATCCACATCCACATCCACGTCAATCCATCGCCGCAGCCGGTTCATCAAAAGATGCCCAGCTGGATGCTTTGCTTAGCTGACCAGCAGACCGGCAGACCGACAGACCGCTTCCCCTTCCACGGAACGCTCCGCTGGCTTATCGCCCGCCGCCATCGAACTGCTTTCAATTAGAAGAGAAAGTTCTTGCCACAAGCACAAGCACAGGCGCATGCAAGAAAAAGTGAAAAAAGCACACTCGAGAAATAAAAATAATCAACAAAGAAATGTGGTTACCGGCGGGCGAGAGATGCTTTTACTCTTGGCCACGTTCGGGGGATCAGGGGCCAGGCCATAAAAATTGCACCTCATAAATTAAGCAGTTGATGTATCACCCCGGCAAGTGACAACAATAACAATCGCCCGCCGGCCCTGAGATGGAAATCGAGCAAAACTATACCTAGCTGGACTGAACGGAACTGAGCTGAACTGAACTGAACAAAAAGCAGAATATGCATAGAAAACAAATGACATCAGCAATGCAAAATGTCTTAAAATAGCAATGGAAATAGAAATAGTGCCGTTGGCAAAGAGTTTTGACATGGATAGTCGAGTGTCTCGAGGGATACACATAAAGATCACAGTACAGTACGGAATTCAGTTGATGTGTACATGATTTAAGAGATAGGAAACTAAGATCGGTGTAGTAAGAAAGTTCTGGGATAGAGGAATAACTAGATAGAGTTTAATATTTAAGCTAAGATAACCATATACCTTAAAAATAAGTTAGTAAAAAGCATTGCCTACTTTTAGGTCTCTAGAAAACCCCATTTCTAATACCTTCCAATCTCCAAAAATTTTCAAACGATTATACAAATTTTCCTATTCTGTTTTTTTGTTATTTTCGGGAGTGAATGGAGGCGTTTGTGAAATTAGAAAGAAAATGTATCTGCGTGGGCATTCAAAGAGTCCAATAAATATGGATCTTTAGTTCTTAAACTTCCCGGAAAGCAGACGTATCATTTCGAATACTTTTAATAATAAGAATTATGAAGGGACCACTGTAAATAAAAACGGTTATTTATTTCTTTAACTCAGAGGAATACATTCCAAAGCGCTTACTCATCAGTGTAAAATTCCCTCATACTTTGGACTAATGCCCGGATTCTCGTCGCCTCTGTAGAATGCTTTTAGCTGCACTTACACGTAATGTTATCAGATCGGAATCGGTGATGAAATCGCTCGAGAAGCCGGGTAAGCGGCGGTAGAGTTGGATCATCACCAACTGCGTCGCAGCTGCTGCAATTGCCAAGAGACAAAGTCAAAGGTAAGCGGCTAAAGAGCAATCAAATATCATGCAGTCGGCCAGAAGAGCAGAGCACTCTAAATGGGTTCAATTAGCCTTCCCATTCCGATCCCAATCCCCCGACTGGCTAATCTGCCACCGCGCTCACAACCGGTGGTGCATTGGTGGGCGTTGCATTACGTATACGCCTCGTAAATTAAGTATACGTAAGCAAATACATTTGCTTGACAAGAGCCACGCACTTGGTCAATTGGATTCAATTGAACTGTGAGCGCCCTCCAAAAGGCGGATAAGAACGGAAACGAGCGAGGAAGTTCGTAAAGCCGAAGTTCGAATACTCTGGGGAATACTATGACAGCTATATCTTTTGATTTTCAGGGTATATAAACTTTCCTATAAATCCAAATTGTTTTATTGGCAAAGTTCTAGGAAATGCTATCAATATTATAATAGTAATATTTATTTTAAAGGTTTGGAAATGTCTAGTACTCTCTAAAAAGCGTTGAAAAAACCCCAAAACAGCTCTGACTTTGATCCACTAAGCGACGACGTGCCTCGAGGGCGTGGCAAGGGGGTTTGAGGGGGCGGCGTGGGCGTCAAGTGGAATCGAAATGGAACGTTTGGGTCCGCCGATGACGACAGTGGAGTGCTTTTTTCCAAGCTACAAGCCCGAGACTGGGTCACTGTTACGAGCGTAAGAACCAGCGAGTGTTCTCCGCTCACGCACACACACACACTCACGCCGACACGCAGACCCGGAGTGCTTCATAATTAGAAGAGAGAGGGCGATAAAGAGTGCGAGACGGTGGCAGAATACGAAAAGAATCGCTGGAATAATAATATAATACACGAGGTTGCCTTTGGCTTTGCCTTCTGGCCGGAGACTTCGCTTTCGTTTCGCATATTTTACTTTTCGTTTCCCCCTTTGCTTTATTGTAATTTATAATTTATTTGAATCTTGTTTTTTTTCTGCTTCTTATTGCTTACTTTCACACGCAGACGACCGGCAAAGAAAAAGGTTTGCCCCCGCCCCCGCCCCCGCCCACTCCACACTCCAATCTACAGTCCATTGTTGGAGTAATTGAAATCGCCAATCTGCAGAGACCCCAAAGTTTTCGTTTTCAGTTTATTAAAAGTTCGATTTTTATTCGCCTTTGTTGGGATTAGCTCTATAAATAGATGTACAAGTAGACATACAGTTTAATATTATTTTTTTATAGGTATAATAAATATATTGTAGATGCTCCGCGCTCTCTAAACTAAATTCTCTCTCGAAACAGCCGCTCAATTAAAGTTTCCATTTGATTCGCTTCCATTTTAGTACAAATCACTTGAGCAAACACCATCACCATCCCATTTCGAGGAATAGTTTTAAGTTTTGTTTCTCGTTTCGGTTTCGGTTTCGTCTCTTCGTGCGGCACATACAATATGATTATTAAGAGTAATAACAGTAGTATAGGTATTAAAGATTACGCATATGTGTAGTTATATTTATATGGTTTATATGGTGTGGGTGGTGGTGTATAGTGTGTATGGGCTACGTGCCTTGCGTTTCGAGCTGCAGCAGCACCTGGAAGTCTCCAGGTCTCCATACAGCCCAAAAATCGCGGAGCGCGTGAACAACAAAACAAAATTAAACAACATTGTAAAATGAGTGAGTGTATGCGTGTGCACTTACAAAATAAAACAAACTTACAGCTAGGCGTGTGTGTGTGTGTGTGTTTGTGTACAGCTAAAGTATTGCACTATGTATTATAGTATTTGTATAAATATATGTAATAAACAATTTACATTGATTTATAGAGTTCTGCTGAAGCTTACAGGAGATAGAGATAGCGAGAGAGTTAGAGATAGTGTGGCAGACAAAAAAAGGTGTATAAATATGTGATGTACTTAGTTGCTTTCTTGTTTTTTTGGATAGTTTTTGTTGAGAAGGAATGTCGTTACACAGATTGCCCTGTCCCCTGCCAACACTTGAAGCCTCTAACGTGATCCGGGGACCACCCATTTGGGTTATCAGTGCCCAAACGATTCGAACTATTTTGGATTACTCAGAGAACATGGGGGTTTCGAGAATTCTTCATGATCAAACCAAATCACCTGGATCCTTGGAGTTTTTTCGCGAATTCTCTATGATTAAACCAAATCACTGGGATTCGAATTCTTTGTGATCAGCTAGATGTTCCGCGAATTCTTTATGCTCCATCCAAATCTCCGTGTCATCCTCCTTCCGATCAGCCAGAGATCCCCCGCCGACAACCCACAGCACAGCACTCGACCGCTCCAGCGGCCGTTCGTCCCGCCCCGCCCCCTTTGGGCCGCCCCGCCCCTCACTCAGTTGCGCCTCTCGCCCGCCCGTGTCGCCTGCCGCTGCTGCTGCTGCTGCTCCTTGTCGCGCAGCTCCTTGATGGCGCCCACCGTCCCGAACATCACCTTGGCCGTCAGCTGGGCGCGCGGCGGACCGCCGGACTTGCCGCTGGTGGCCGCCTCGCGGTCCAAGGAGGCGTTCGCATTGGCGTAGGCGTTCGTGTAGGAGACGTAGTTGTTGTTGAGGTCGCGACCGCAGCTGCACTGATGCGACATGTTGCACGTGATGTGTTGTTTCGTGTTGTTGCTCCGGCTGTTGTCGCTTGTGGGTAGCACGGTGAGTAGTCCGCTTTTTATATTCGGCGATGGGCGATGTGCGATATGCGATATGCGATGGTACTCGATATTCGGTATTCGGCGTGGCGTGAGGCGTGTGGAGCAGTTGATCCGCTTGCGGTTGTTTGCCAATTGATCGCGCCTCGCAGTCGCTCACACTTTCACAGACTCACTAGAACTAATTTCGAAAAGCTGTGGTGTTGTTTTTGTGGCCAGGCCTCGGACGGCAGAGGCAGCGGCAGCGAAGTCCGCGGCGGCAGCGATGAGCAGAGAGAGAGCTCCCCAAACACTGAGAGCGCTGCGATCAGCAGCTGTTGAGAGAGAGCTTGCTGCCGACGTCGCTGCTGTGGGGGCTTGCTGCAGTGAAATGATAAATTTCTCTACACAGAAAAAAAATATGGAGGTTAAATAGCGATCTTCTATAATTTAGGCAATCAGTTGAGGCCAAAGAAATAAAGTTCAAGGGTCAATTGCCAGTAATTAGTATGCATAACATTTTGTAGAGCCTACTTTTAGGTTGAATACAAATTTAAATGCTATTGCGAGTTCTGGGAATAAAATTTTTTCTAAAGCAAACGTATTATTATACGATTACCTAATTCGTAGCCATTTTCTAAACACTACAGGATTTTTTCTCACTGCATTCTCTGCAGCTGATCGTGGCTCTCTGCGCTGTCGCTGCCTCTGCCGCAGTCGCTGCTGCTGCTCTTGTGAGAGCTTTCTTGATTGCAGCAAAGAGTGTTGTTGTGTTGTTTCTAATGCCCACCCCTCCCCATCACCACCCACCCCCCCGTCACCCGCTCCCAAATTGACGACGCTGCGCTTGTGTAATCTTTACGTCGTCTTTGTGTGTATTTCTTTATTTTTGTCTTATTTCTCTTTCGGTGGAGCTTTGTTTTTGTTGTAGTTTTACTCATAACAATTTGCGAATTCCACAGGCACGCTCGCAACAACAACAACAACAGCAAGAAAAGAGCAACAACAAAGAAACAACAAAATCAGCAGCGGCAGCAAGTGAAAATCACTAAGCAATGCAGCGACTCACCTGTTTATTGTTGTTGCTGGCATTCATTAAGTTTCATTCACCTTTCGCAGCAGACTTTATATTGTAGTTTGTTTGTTTGTTTAGCTTCTTTTTTTTTGGTTATTGGTCCCGCCTTTACATAATTGAGTGTGAGTCCACGAGAGCACTGAAGACCACAAGGAAATGCCTTTCTAACAGCCTGAACCTGACCCCAAAAGAACCAACAGAATTTCCAACCGGAGAGAGCGAAGAAAAGGCAAAAGAGACAAACAAACGCATTCGCTTTCGATCGATCGTCACTTTCCTCAGCCAGAAGCAGAAGCAGAAGGCGGAGAAGAAGCAGAAGACTCGTACTACCAGTTTTCTCCAAGAACCCAAAAGTCACGGTGACCCATATAACATATAACACCGCAGTCGCTGCTGACGTCAGCAGCAAGAGAGAGGGAGAGAGCGAGAGATCGCAGGAGAAAGAGTACAGAACAAACGATGGGGGAAAGAGAAAGAGCTCCAGTGCTCCAATCGAAAAGAAAGCGAAAAAAGAAATTTCAATGCAGCGAAGCGTAGAATGGAGAACGTATGTTTGTGCTTGGAGTGCCAGCAAACAAACAAACACCAGCACACACACACACACACAATCGCAGGTGATCGTTTGCTCACCTACTTAAATATGTCGGAAAGTGTGTCATCGCGAAAGAGAGAGGAGAGAGAGTAGAAGCTGCGCCGGAAGAGCGAGCAACATTCTTTGCCGACTTTACGACTCTTCCCGGCGTACTTACATATAAATACGTATACGTATTGCAGTAACTTACATACAGACACAAGTATGTTTGTGTGCAGCAGGCAAGTGCCAACAGTTGTGGTTAAATTAATAGTGCTAAACAGAAGTATCTAAAAATAGCTGATAATACAAAGGTACTAAAACAACCTCTTGGGTTGCTTATGAATTTGAATCCTCGATCTGACTATCACCCATTCCAAAATATGAATACCTTTTAAGTAGTTATAAATCTATTCATTCTTTAAAATATAGTTCTTTGAATCATATGAATTATTACATAGATACATAGATAGAATTTTAGAAAAGTGGATGAAGTTTTTGAAGGAATAAATTAATTATGAATCATTCGAATATAATTATGAATATTTTAGGTGTTGAGATTATTATCTGTACAATATTCTGAATAATAATATATCTGAGAGAAGTATTTTTTTAATATTATTAAAATTACTTTTGGCAGTACCATTTAAACCCCCTCATTTGTGGGCCAACTTGTGTACCATCCAGATGCGATCTTGGCCATTTGCATGCCACTGCCACCCACTTCCCTCCAGAGATTTGATTCTCGACTACGCATCTGGCCAAAAGACGTGTCTCGATGGCTGGGGCCGTAAATCTCCGCGGCTTTCGACTGCGCCGGTCGCCCTCTGGCCGACTCCTAATTATAAATGCATATTTATGCTGCCTGTTAGTGGCTTCTACTTGCCGCTGCCATTGTTGTTGGCCAGGTTGCCAAGTCGCTGATATCTGACGCCACATAAGTTCATCTGGATCTCAAGTGCACATTGCACTGCGTTTTTCTCATGCGCAGAATCAATTAAAAGAGATGAAAAAACCCCAAACGAAAACTTGTTGTGGGAAAAATCTCCGAAAACCTGCATAAGAATCGTGATTTTCCATTTTTTTATTGTTGTTTTTGGGTATATTTTTTTCGTCGCTCTAACAACTACAAAAATGTTTTCTTTGGTTATTTTTATGTTTTCGCTTATGCATTTTTTCGGTGGGAAGTTAGTATCGCTCTGTGTGTGGAGTAGGTGTGGGCTAAACTGGTTGGGTGCCTCGCTTTTTTGGTTTGTTTTATTTTATTTACTTTTTTTTTTTTTTTTTTTTTTGTTGGCCCGACCAACTGCAGGTTTAATTTTGTGTCTTTGTGTTGCCTTATTTTGCCTACCGCCTGCCCGCGATGATGATTTATAGCTGAACTTGTCTTCTGGAAAAGCGGACAGAAATCGAATCGAGTCGCCTATCCACATCCATATCCTCCTTCTGGCCATATGTGCAGGCCAGTTGCCAGTTGCCAGATGCCAAATACCCAAATGAGCTGCTTGGCCTGTGATTAGACCGCTGGGAAATTTATTAACCTGTTCCGGTGCGATGACGCGGCAGTGTCAGGCCATCGAGATTGGGCCGCCACGACACGCTTTGGCCATGTTTTGATGTTACAGCCATGTCATTAGGCCCTCTTATCAGCCTGATTTATGATCGATTGTCCCGTGGTGAGTATGAAAAGCACGCGCGCAGCCATATAGCCGAATTGAAGTCGCCAAATCCATATAGCCATTTCCCCGGAACATGCCCGATTGCAGCTGCATTTATTGGCCAAGGTATCGCGATGATGGCAATGGCTTTTCAGGAACCTAATGTCCGTCTAATGACGACTGACGTCATGGTCACAATTAGCCGCCATTTTTGCGCGGAGAAGCCATAAAAACGTATAAATTTCTAGGACAAATTGTAATTGCGCCACAAATCTCAATGCAATTTCGGTGAGTCCCCCCGATTGCCTGCTGTGCTCGCGGCATTGCGTATACGACCCGTGCACCCCAGTCACTTATAGCCACATTCAGGGGGGTGGCATTGGGCCAATCAATGAGCTTATTTTCTCAATATTTTCCAATTAGCCAGCGATTTTTGCTTTTATTCGTAATTAAACTATTTACAACTAAGCATCGTCTCAGCGGGATTTCTTTGGGTAATGGTTATTTCCCAGTTCCTCTGCCCTTCGTCTGGGTAATAGCGCGTAATGCTTTGAAACGTATTGGAATAAGGCTATCGGATTCATTGGAAACAAGGCCAAAGTAACAGGAATCGGTATTTGAAGTATTTCAAAAAATTTTAAAAAAGATGGATAAAGATAGGTCAAATTTTGTATTAAAAATTTCTCTAGTAATACAAAATTGTTGCAAAGCACAAAACATTTTCCCGTTTTTTCTTTAACCTTTTCTAATTACTGGTATAAATCTCCTGATTTCTGGCATAAATGCGTAAGAGTATGGATAAGATATGACATTAAAAAAGTTAGTAAAAATTAAAAAAAATACTATTTAACATAAAAATGTCCAAAAAACCACATAAAATTCTCCCGCTTTCCCTTTGACTTTTCCTGATTTCTGGGCATAAATCTCAAAGCAAGTCCCATTGAAATCGACAAAGTGCATCGAATCGCTCTAAATCAGACGTTTGTGTTGTCCGCAAAGGAAGCGGGGTCTGGAAAAATGTTAAATGTTATGCCTTCCTGCCCGAAGGCGGCGTTGTGAACTAGTTGCTGGCATTCCGCATAAAATTCCTTGACGTTTCGCTTTTGAAATGTTACAGCCGAAGGAGGGGGGGTCCTGTGATATCGGAATAGAGCCGGGGTTGCATGTCATTCGAGTTGTCAGTTGTGTTCTCAGGATTCCCCCACAAAGAAGGGCCAAAGGCGCTGGGAAAAACAAATGTCCTGCACTTGAGTAATGCGCACCCAGTCAGCTGAAATGAGAAATAGTTGGTTGGCTTGCCGTGGGAGTATGTGCGACCTCCTAATGAACCTCGGCATCGCATTATTTATCATAAGCGCAGTTGCTTAGCATACACGCCGTGGCGCATCCTCGAGTTGCAGATTTCCTCACCTTCTCAGTCGCCGAGCACTTGCGTTTCACTATCCTCGAGGAGGGGCTTCTTGGCTTTTCCGGAAAAGCCGCTTGGCCACGGCCACTTGTTACATCCTTGGCGTTTGGGGCCGCCCGCCATGCGACCCAAAAGCCACCCCTCTCGTTCGTGTTGGGACTCGCAGAATCGACGCCAAACTCACCACACATTGTCGTCACTTCTGGCGGCTGTCGTGTGGGTGGCTCGTTGATAAGGGCGCGCAAGGCGCTCATATAAGAGGCCGAGCGCCAGCGGATGCGGATTCAAAACATAACCGACATTTGATCTGTCAACGTGCAACAGGAGCAGCAGCCGAACAGTTTCGCGGAATCCCAAACAGTCCAGTATTAAAGTGCACCGCGTATCCTGTATCCCGAGTTCTAGAGTGTCATTCTCCAAATCGATCCTGCGAAAGTAACATCGCGATTTTTGTGCATTCCGGTACGTGAGTTTTACCAGCGGCATTTGGATTTCGCTGTAAGTTTTTATTAAAATTAAACATTTCAAATATTTAATATCTGTTATTCAAGTGAATGTTTACGTAGGTTCTTAAACTTTATTGTCATTATTACCACAAAGAAAAAAATACCAAAAATAGTCATCATCGAGAAATTTTTCATAACGATTTTGGTCCGTTTTATGGTAATTTACAAATTTTATTTTCAAACAAGTGATTTTGCACAATATTGATAAGAAATCGTATAATTTTGATATGGAAAAATTGATAAATTAAAATTTATAATTTTCAAATATTTAATGGGAATATTAAGAGTTTAAAATCACGCTCTTTATAAAATCCATTCTCTTATTTTTTACTTTGATTCAATTATTATCATAAAACAAAATTCCAAAACGTAACTGTTCTTTTCTTATCTTGAAAACATTTAAAAAAGAAGGCATTAGTAGTTTTGATGAAAAATATGACAGCTTTCTTTTTTTGGAACTCTAACATTTTGGTTTAAGGCACCCAAAGAATGCGAGTAAAGATGTATGTTTTTATATGTATGTTCATGCCTTTTTTTTTAATTTTTCAATATTTAGGAGTAGATAATGAAACCAAAAAAATTGTTTTATTGGTATCATAGATCCAATAAAATGTCCTCATAAAAACGCCTTGAACCGAAATTAAAGCATACAATGAACAATAGATTGAATGAAGAAGAAAAATTAGTTTCATTTAAGATTTAATTCTTAGAATTTTTTTTTCATCAGAGAAATTGTGAACATTTTGGGAGTTTCAACTTTGGCGTCGAATTCCAATGACATGGGTAATGGTTGACGATGGGAACTATTTTTTAGTAGTGCCGTGATGTATTGAGAGTGATTTCAGCGAACATAATTAGGGTAAGTGCAATAACATAGGCCACGTTATTCAAAATGTCGGAAAACATTGGTTTTTTGTATTCTTAGCTATTCCGCGGATCCTGTAGGTAATGGAACATAAGTTTGTATGAGACTTTTACTCCGTAGCACCCAAATAACATGAAAAAAAGAAATGGATCATGGAATTTTTTGGCTGAGTACCTGTGTTATTTCTTTATTTCATTTCAAGAAGTAATATTTCTGCGAATGCACATAATATTCCCCCCAACAATCTGGGAACGAATATTTTCACATTCCAAAATAGACCCCAAACTCAATCGGCACATTTGCCCCAAAAAGTATGCAAAGAAAAACGCAATGCAATTTGTATACGTTCTTGATCTAAGGAAAACGCTCGAATTCAATTCATTTTCAATCGCTTAGCGAGGAGACAAACCCAAATTTGATTATATAAAATGCCTTTGGCGACAATTGACATATGGCAACAGAGTCAACATCAACAGCTCGCAGTCAAATCGTTCAAAGTCGCAGAGATGCTGGCTTGAAGACAAAAGACAAGCCTCAATCAAATTGTAATTAAATAAATAACAGCGCCCGAGAGCAAAGAAAAGAATAGAAATGTAGGGATCACACATAGAAAACCTAAAAGCCAAGGACGAGAATATTAGATAAACAAATCGGAGGACAATTGTTGATTGATGTTGGGGCAAGTTAAGGGCTGCTCCGGATGGGAAACGGGGAATGGGGGATGATGATTCGCCGCTCCAGGGTCAGTTTATGTTTACTTGCAAAATTGATACACATGTCAAATTAAAGAAAAACAAGGAAGTCGGGGGGAAACTAAAAAGAACAAGGGTCAGCCGCCTCTAAAAACAAAAGAAAATGGGGGCCACCGGGATATCGAGGGTTTAGGTGGCCATGCGGTGCTGGCTTTTTATTGCCTAACCGCCATAAATTGGCGCAAAGAAGTTAGCCACTTCATTACCTGAACGTAACTTAATTAGGCGGCTCAGAGGGTAAAGGTGAAAACATGGCCACTCGCCCCCCGGCAGGGCTTTCAATTTAAAAAAAGCGTTTCAATTGCACACGGCTAATTCTTCGCTCATTTGGCTTTAACTTTGGCTTTATCTCCACCACCTGAGGGATCTGTCCGTCGTAATTTGCCGCATCAGCTGAAATTGCTTTGGCTTTTGGCTTCTCGGTAAAGCTGCAAAATTTGCTTATATCCTTTTGGCTTCTCTGCTGTGTGTTGCGTTGGCCAACTTTTGCAACTTTCCAACTTAATTAGGCCAGGATGGGATAGAAGCTGGAAGACGACCTTCTTGGCCGGCAGCTCCTTTGAATTTCCTGCTGCAGTTCGCTGGGCGGTCAAAACTAATCGCCGCTGCGGATATGAGAAAAGCGCGGCGAACCGAAAAGAGTTATGGCCAAAAGTGGCGTAAATTCATAAGCAGATAATGCCTGAATCTCATTTGCGGCCAAGGGCGGACGACAAACAAGATTTTATTGCGCGAATGGAAATAATCGTGAAAGGTGTTGACACTTTTCACAAAACTTGTTTTGCCCCCCATCAGATTTACGATTGGTTCGTCGAGCTCCGTGCTCCGCTTTTCCGCTTTTCCGTGGGCTGCATGGCTCCATGCTCCTCGTTTTGTTGTCGCGTTCGTTGCGGTTGATAAAGTCTAACAAATGTGACGATTTTCCGCCTATTATCTCGTGGCCATAGCCTCTCGCAGTGCCATTGCTTTTATTGTCCTGCGTGGAAAATGCACAGCTGCCGTCCATGGAGCAAGCTGCCATTGTAAATCAAAAAAAACACGGAGGTTTAGGGGCTGGGGCCTGCGGTCTCTCGGTGAACCTGTTGCATGATTTGTGGCCCTGTTGCACATGCAGCCAGTCGATTTATGAGCGGCCACGGTGCGTATGCGCAACATTTGGAGGCCCAACGCGTGGGCTTCGATTAATTGATTAATTCCACTGTGTTTGCACATCATTATGGGTGGCAGCGAGTCCTGGAGGCCTTTAAGCCCCTTTCTTCTAATGGAAAATTGTTAGAAAGTTAATTTGCCTAGCCAAACAACAAGTAGCCAGCCTCAGGCTATCGGGGGTTAAGGGGTATTTTCCCAGGGGGTACGTGCCATGGCTGTCAAGTTTTCCGGCGGAAATGCAACCACGACACTGCCAGTTGTATCTCCTTCAACAGGCACTCTCATTTGATGGCACAGACAGCGTCACAAAAGCGTTGATGGCTGCCACAGAGTGCCACTGCCATTCGGCTAATGGAATCCTGAAGGAGGAGTCGCCGTCAGGACTTAAATATATTCGGGTAATTGTTCGTGGCTAATTGTGGCCACTGTGGCATCTGCGGCGGGAATTAAGACACTCATTTAACGCGGATCAAACTCAACGTTTACGACCTGCAAGGCCAGCAGAAAAGAAAACCCGTCGCGTCTGCTGCAATTCCAGTTGGCCAAGAGTCAAAGGACCGCCGACCGAAGACCAAGGACCTTCCGCATGACTGCTGCCGGCGGTGGCATCAAACTTTTGGCCACATTTTTCAACGTTCTGCAGGCCATTTTCATTCGTTCGTTATTTTTGGTGCTGCTGACTTTTGTTTGTTTGCCGCCTGCCATCGCTGTGTTTTGGTATTGCCGGGATGTCAACGCATTGTCGGCATTTGTTTGCCGTTGACATATTTTGTGTGTTGGGCCAAATTCCTCGTCGATTGTTTGTTTCTTTATTTTGCATAAATATTCGTAAACGAAGGCACATCCATAGGGGCTGACATTAGGGTGGGCTGATTTGTGGCGAGATAGGGAATTGATATTAAAAGTTGCAGTGGTTCAGTTATTGTATCATCTTGACTTAGATTTACTAATAGAAAATCTTTCTTTAAATAATTAATTTGTAGAATTTTTAGAAAAAATCTATATTTATCTTCATATTTAATCGTAAAAGACGTTTAAATAAAATAACTGTTAAATTCGGTTCCTGATAAGAATTGATTACCAAAAATATTTATTATTTTTATTTTTTTAATACAAAATTACACACTTAAAATACCCCAAGAAACTAATAATGTACACCAAAATAATTCTCTTTGCTCAATATATTTATTAAATAAACATATCACATAAAATCAATCATAAAAAAATAGATAATACAATAAAGATTTATACTATTTAGTCATTGTTTAAGGAAAAAAATATTCAAAATTCTAAGAACTTCTTAATGAAATGTAATATATTATTATATATTAATATATATAATTGAATATTTATATTTTCAAATATTAAAAATACATTTCCATTATTTCCCCCATCACTAAACTGAGCCACCCTAATCCTCTGGTATCCACAACTGTCGCCGCAAAGTATGCAACGCTTTGACACACAGAGAATTGGGGAGCGAGCGCTTAAAATTCTATTCGTCGCCTGCTCACTTTGTCTTCGCCCACTTTTTCTTGCAGCAGCAGCGTCAGCCAGACGTGCCCCACATCCCGTGCCACAGCATCCACATCAGCATCCTTAACGCAATGAACTCCCTTCACGCCCACCTCCTACTGCTGGCCGTTTGCTGTGTCGGCTACATCGCCAGCTCCCCGGTAATTGGCCAGGATCAGCGCAGCCCGGTGGCCGGCGACAGCGATGCCGACGTCCTGCTGGCCGCCGATGAGCTGGCCGACAACGGTGGGGATAACATCGACAAGCGGGTGGAGCGTTACGCCTTTGGCCTGGGCCGCCGGGCCTACATGTACACGAACGGGGGGCCGGGGATGAAGCGCCTGCCGGTCTACAACTTTGGCCTGGGCAAGCGCTCGCGTCCCTACTCCTTTGGCCTGGGCAAGCGCAGCGACTACGACTACGATCAGGACAATGAGGTCGTCGACTACCGGGTGCCGCCAGCGAACTACTTGGCAGCCGAGCGTGGTGGTAAGTCCTCTGATCCCTTTATAAGGATCCTCTATATATATGTATCCCTTTAATCCCCGCCACTTGCAGTGCGACCTGGCCGACAGAACAAGCGAACGACGCGTCCGCAGCCCTTCAACTTTGGCCTGGGACGGCGTTAAGTTAAGCCAGGACTAAGCCTCCCTGCGGATGACGCACTTATCCCAATCCAGCCGTGCGCCATCCTTCAAGGGATCTCCAGCCTAACCACATCTTATCAAGGAAGTACTTGCAAGAAAAGCTCTCAGATCCTTCTCCACACTTAAATCACATTCAGGAGCCAATCTAAATGTCTTTGAATCCAACCCCGAATCCCCTGCACGCCCCTCGTCCTTAAAAATATTTAATATTTATATTAAATTATGTTTAGTTCTTAAACCGAGACGTTTAACGGCAGCCTCCAAATGACGCGAAACTGCAAGAAAAACCAAAAAAAAAGAGCCACAGAATAGGAATGAAACTGGCGTGTGCAATTATCAAAGGAAGAAGTACATAAAATGTTATACGAATCTATTATATATATGCATATTCAATCCAATTTACAGTACTCCACATATATATGTATGTACATTTTAAAGGGGCATTAATTAATATACACGCGGATTTAAACTTATATACTTGGGGCAATCTCTCTCAAAAGGAGCGACGCGAGTGGCATTCGTTGTGGTCGCAAACGGAGGAGCACGAATACTGGGTAACCACTGCATACCAATATCGATGTAACTAGCTGTTTGACAAAGTGATTACTAATTTAACTATAACTATATGATTACAAATATGTAATTGATTTGTGAATACATGCATACCTACCCGAATAAACATAGGCGCACAAAACCGCGCAAGCAAATCCAGACTTTTATCTTCTTTTATTTTTTAGCTCCATAAAAACAATAAACTTAGTTTCGTTACTAGACTATCAGTTACAATTTCGTTTCCTTCATATACATGTTAACTTATCCTCATACTTTACAACATTAAAGTCCTCTTAAGGTTACTTAATTTACGTTCGATTGTCTCGGTAAAACTAGCTGGGTCCGCGAATATTCTTACTATCTATAAACACAACACGAAAACGTTTCAAACATTTAACATTCAACTAGATCTAAAACATGTCGATCTGCAGCTTGCACAGAATAGTGTCGAAGGCGTAAACGGACGAGATGAATGTGTAGGGACTGTAGCGAATGATGCCAAAGTCCGGCTCCAGGCTGGGCAGGGAGCAGGGCGTGAAGTTCATTTTCTGAGTCTGATAACGTCCGGTGGTCATGGGCGGCGGCTTGCGGGCATTCTGCTTCATCTTCTCCTTGCGAGCCACCAGCTTCTTGGTTTCCCGCACCATGTAAATGGCCTCCGAGTTGGTCATGTAGTCGTGAATGATCTGCAAAGGATAGGTGTACAGTATTTAATAATTATCCTTGATCCTTTTCGCATAGTGTAGCTACCTTTCGCTTCTTGGGACAGTGAGCAAATACCCAAATGAGAGTGCACAGCGTGTTGAATATCTCACTGTCCTTGTCGCACCAGCGTAGTAGCATCTGGGCGATGGTCACCAACCCGCCCTCCTGGAACGTGTTCACCGTGGTGCTGTTGTAGCGGGCCAAATTCAGGATGATCCGGCTGCAGCGCTCGATAAGCTGCTTGTCCACCTCCGAACGAATGGCCTGAGCCATGATGCCGTAGCAGAAGGTGGACATGAACTCCGAGCACCACATCAGCAGGTGCGGCACAGTGCGCGAAAGACGATCTGCAGGGATTAAACAAAAGGGGATTACTTAAGTCAGCTAGCGACTAAGCCAAATGGATACTCACCCAAACGACTTAGGACAGCCAGAGCATCGGATGCAATAAAGCGACCACGCAGAAATCGAACCGCCTCCTGGACCTTGCAGCGCACGGAGTTCACGGCAGTGGCCTCCTGTCGCAGCTGGACAATGCGCCGGCGGATAGCCAAGAGTCCCTGGTGCCGCTGGCGTCGCCTTGTTTGATAGCCACGCCAGTAGCGCTGTATCACCTTGGCGGCGCGCTTCTGGCGGATTAGCTCCATCATCTCGGGCGTCATCAGGGCTTGGAATCGCTTGCGAGCCAAGAAGCCGCGGGCATGGGCCTGGAAGTCGGGGGCAGAGCGGCGTAGCAGTTGGAAGCTATTGCTTTGCTCCACCATCAGCCGCTTGCCCCGGAACTTTTGCTGCAGATGAATGGCCACCATGCGCAGCTGGACAAACTCTTGGCGCGCCTGTTTCATGCTGCGATTAGCACGGAATCGGCACTGCACCAGGATCACAGAGGACCGGATTATCTGGTAATCCTGTCGTGCCTTCAGCATGGCACAACGGGCACGAAAGCGGCGCTGCAGCACCAAGGCAGCCTTCCGCTGCATCTCGAATGCCCTGCGCTGCTCCCGCATCAGCAGAGTGGATCGGATGAAGGACTGCATTAGCCGCACCTTGCGGATGGTGTCCAGGAAGATCTGCCGCTGGCGACGAGCCTGCACTGTGGCCCGCCACTTGCGCTGAATGCTAAGTGAGCTGAGCCTAATCCTGCGGTAGCCCGACTTAAGAACCCGCATTTCGCGCACACTTCGCCACCACTTTTGAATGCGGATGACGGCCTGGCGATGCTTTTGGTAAACCGCCATCTGCTTTCGCATCTCCAACTTGCCACGGTATCTTTGCTGAACTTTCATGATGGTCTCCCTTTGCTTTTGATAGAGGACCATCTGCTTTTGCATCTCCTTCTTCGCTCTGTATCGAGTTTGAATGGTAATAGCTGCCTTTTTAAGTTGGTTGAAGATCTGGAATTGCCTAATCATGGCGAGACGAGCTCGGTACCGTCGCTGCAAAGTGATAGTTGCCTGGCGTAGCTCCAGAAAACTGCTTCGCTCTCGTTTCCGGAGAAGATGCCCCCGCCAATGCATCTGGAGACAGCTCACAGCTGCCTGGGTGCCGCGGTATTTAGCTCGCATGAACCGCATGGCCTTGTGGGCATGGAACCTGCGCTGCAGCTTGACGGTCACCTCACGCAGATGCAGATATTCCTGGCGCTCCTTTCGCATCTGCACTAGAGCCCGCCGACGTCGTTGGACCACCAAAGCTGCCTTCTTTAGTTGGGTGAACTCAGCCCTTTGGTTTTCCATTTGACGCTTGGCCCGGTACTTGGCTTGGATACATTTGACGGCGGATTGCAACTGAAGGTAGTTCTCTTTCTCTCGGCGCATCTGCAGAGTGGCTCGCCAGCGCCTCTGAACCTTAATGACGCACTGACGGGCTCTTAAGTAAGCATTGCGATCCTCGATCATCTTCCGGAGCAGCCGATAGCGTCTTTGGATGAGTATGGTAGAGTCGCGAAGCTGAAGATACTTTTTCCTCTCTTCGCGCATCTTCCAAGTGGCTCTTAGGCGCTGCTGCAAGCAGATTGCACTTGACCGGAGAACTTGGTACTTATTGCGTTCGATTCTCATCTGGATTGTAGCTCTTCTGTGGTCCTGGATTTTAAGGACATTGGAGCGGAGTAACAAGTACTCAGCTCTTTGCTTTCTCATCAAGAGCTGAGCTCGCCAGCGCTGTTGCACTTTAATGGCAGCCTGTTTGAGCTGCAGGAACTCCCTTCGCTGCTTCATCATACTCCACTGGCCACGCATCCTGCGCTGCACAAAGATGATGAGTTCTCTTTGCCGCAGGAACCTCTGCCGCTGCACTCTGCCCAACTGATGGCTTCGCCACTGCATCTGGATGTAACTGGCAGCTGCCTGTTGCTTCTGGGATCGCTGCAGACGGGCTGTGGCCGCTGCCAACAGTAGCTTCTTGGCGAAGAGACGGCGCCGCCAGATGCGCTGCAGGAAGATGGCGGCCTGACGGAGTTCCAGGAACTGCCGGCGGCACTGCCTGCCCAGTTGTTGGGCCCGCCACCAGCGCTGGATGGTGACGATGCTGTGATAGCTCTGGTACAGTTGCTTTTGCGCCAAATAGCGGCGGGTAAACTTCTGCAGGATTATGGCGGCCTGGATACGTTCCGCCTTGAACAGCTTGGTGTACTTCCTCATCTGGTGGCCCCGGAACACGGCTTGAATGACGGTGGCAGCGCGGTGACGACGCATCAGCTCCTTGTGGCGAATGCGCCGCTGGATGACCACGTGCAGCCAGCGACGACGCCACCATTTCTGGAGCACCGTAGCCGCCGCATGGAACTTGGGCGAGCGGAATTTATAGATAATCTGCCAGAGCAGCGAAAGGGTCTTCTCGCGATGCCCGTCGACGATGTCGGGGGCAGAGATATCTCCGCCCAGCTGGAAGTTGGCCTCGCTCAGAGCTCCCAGGGCTAGCTTAACATTGAAGATCCGCTGGAGGCGCGAGATGGCAGGCACTCTTAACTGACGTGTGAGATCATCGCGCAGCAGAATGACTTCCATGACGCGGGTAAGCCTCACTCCATCTCGCAAATCCACAGCCAGGTTATTGAAAGCGTAGTCGAATTCATCCAAGAAGGTCTGTTTGTGCTGGAGTACGTAGCCCAGGCGGCGCAACTCCCGCGTGATGTCGCCAATGTTGGCCAGCAGTTCCGAGGAGAAGCGCAGCAGGATGTCCTTGGTCTCCTTGTGCGGCGACTTCTTGACGAACAGGCAGGGATTGTGTTTGACAATGCGCTTCTGCTTGGCCTGATCGAGGAAGAGCAGCAGGAAGAGGATCTTCTGCAGCGAGTGCTTCTTGATGGTCTCCGCGTACTCCTCGGTGAGAGTGTAGGCCTTGCTGTACCTCTGCTCCTCGAACTTGTTCCTGAACAAGCGATTGAGGATAAAGGTGCTGAGGCCCACGATGTCTCGATTGGACTGCATCTGGATCTTCTCGCCAAAGACCACTTCCAGTCCGAGGCGCAGCCAGAGCGGATTGAAGCAGAGCAGCAGCTCCAGGATGGTGCGCTGCATGACCACGTCCAGGTGCAGATTGCGATCGCTGCGGATGCGCAACGCCTGCTTGTTGACATACACGGCCACCTTGGAGCAGGGCAGCCGCATCTGCTCGCTGAAGAACAGATCCACCGCCGCCTTACGCAGCGTCTCCAGGCGATACTTTGTCAAGTAGTTCATGGACTGCTCCTCCTTGGTGGGCGCCACCACAAGCTCCTTGTTGCGCACCTCATTGAACAGCTTGCCCACGTCTATCTTGCTATTCGAGTCCGCATCCAGGTCGGCGGGTATGGAGACCAGGGCGTTCAGCCACTTCTTGAAGTCAGCCTGATGGCGATCCACAGCCTGCTCGTCCAGGTACATGGTGGAGGCCAAAAATGGATCCATTGTGGTGGTGGCTGCAAACGGATCCGGGTTGATGTACGTCTGCATGTACATCTCCGAGTCATAGAGCTTGTCGGGAGCATGTACGCTGGTGTCCCGGACCTTTCGTGGTGTGGTGGTCTTCTTCATCAGCGACATGGTCTGCGCCAGCTTGAACTTCTTGGATTGGGCGTGTGGCCAGGCGTGAGCACTGCTGCTGCGGGCAGATGCATTTGCCGGTGCAGCATTCCTCGACAGAGTGGTGTCCTCCACCCGTTGCTTCTTGGGCGGCGAGATGGCCATCGTGTCGTTGCGGTGCAGTGATTCGTTGCTGGGAGCATCCGAGAAACTCAGCTCGTGGGAGCGACGCTTGTGCGGATTCTTCACTGGACTGCCCCTGATTGACTTGCGACCCACTTCGTGCAGATTGAAGCGACTGGATTGGGCGAGGATTTCATTGTGGTTGAACTGAAACTCCTGGTGGCCCAGCAAACTGGCCTCGCTGCCGGAGGAACTATTCAGGTCCTTGCCCTTTATCTGGGTTTGCTGCTCCTGGTAGTAGCGATTTTGCTCAATCGACCGGATCTTCATTTCGTTCAGATTCGGCATGGATCCCTGGATGGCAAACTTTGTTTGCGGCGACAGCAGCGACAAATCCTTCATGGACTCGGAATACTTTCGCAGCGGCGAACCCACCAGCTTGATGTCCCTCTTCAGGTCGTGAATGGCACTCTTTGTGGGCGTCCTCGGTGGACTGGGCCCCTCCTCCTCGCGAATGCAGGCCAGAGCTCTGGATTGGGTGGCATGAACAATAGTGGTGGTTTTGTTCAGGGGCGTCTGCATGTGTCCCTCGCTTCTGGAGCAGTCCAAGGTGTCCAGCGAAATGTTTGTATCTCCATGTTTCACATCGAAGGTTTTGTTGGTGGCCGGCAGATCTTCTAGATCATCTGGAGTGATTCGACGTGGTCGCATGTCAGTGGCACTTGGTTTTGTGCTGCCTCCCAGTGTGGGTGTGGGCCAGGCGGCCAGATTGTCCGGCAAAATGGCAGCTGATCCCTTGCCACGGGTTTCGGTGAGAGGCGTGAACCGGAGGTTGTCTATCACGTCCAAAAGGTTACCCGGGGTAATGGGACTGAGGTTCTCCTTGAGGCTGCGTGGCTGTGGTGATATGTAGACCGGCTCCTCCTTTGGCTGCTTGTAGACATTTTTCTCGGCCAGAGGAGCCTGCGCAGGAGGAGGATTTGGACGGACAGAGGGACGGGTAGCAGCAGAAGTTCGCCAGGGCTGCTTGGAGGAAGGAGCTACTGCGGCTGCAGACAGTCGCTTCTTTTGCTGCACAGCAGTGGCCGTCACGCTCTTCATTGTCTTCCCGGCTCCTGTCGGCGATTTCAGCTGCAGGGTCTTGCCGACGGTGGGAAATTTGCGCGCGTTCTTCAGGTAGACGGGTGAGAGATACATGCAGAAAAGGGTGAGTGGAAGAACAGGGTGGGAAATGCAGTTTTTGACTGACCTTCACGGGCTGATTGCTCTTGGACTTCAAGATGATCATCACTTCCTTGCGGAAGTTGCGGTTGTCGATCAGCTGCAACGTCTCCTTGCAGGCCACCTCTATTTGGGGACTCCAAACCAGCTCCATGGAGACCTCATCCCGGGCGGGCACGATGTGCTCCAGCCACTCGAGGCTCAGGTTGTGCTCCTCCCGAATGGCCTTCATCACCTTGACCTGTAAAATGCGTGTGCCATTGATCAAATACCACAGTTGCCAGGCACTCGGTAACCCACTAACCTCGATGTCCTCGTCGCTGGGATTGAGGACGCGCACCTGGCGCTTGGCTGTCTTGGTAACCGGCACATCCTCGAACTGCACAATCGCCTTGGCGGAGAACGGAGCCATGACCACCACGGCGGGCTCGCGTCCTTCCGCGCGCTTCTTTTGCTTGAGACGCGATGGCGTCACCGTGATCTGCAAAAAGCAAGAGTCCTGTTATTTCAAGGGGAACCATTTTTGGAGGATTCAAAGTAGGGGATCCTACTAACCTCAAAGGCGCTCATCGCGGGCGCTGGTGGAGAACAGAAAACACTTGCACTAAACAAAAACAGTCACGCAGCGAACTTAGTGGCCCATTAACACAGCGACTAACTAAACACTTAGCACAATTAACAAACAGCAATTAAAAAAGTTAGAGCGTCTCTGCAAAATTCCAAATTCAAACTGACGCCGCTCGAACAGTGTGACGTTTGGCTCTCAGAAATACCAAATTTATTTATTCAAAGGGATTCCGAACGGTCACATTAAAGGGTTGGTGTATTTGCTATTATTAGTGGAGACACCATCCTAAGCTAGTCATTTGTTCGTTGTGCAACACTATTTATCGATAAATTATTCTCAAAGTTTAAGTTTAGGCGGGAAGTTTAAATTAAATAAAATATTAATAAATACAATATTAATTCAAATATAATCAAGTGTTAAAAAAACTTAAGTACCCAATAAAACCATATGCATATAAGTTATTTCGAAATGACTTTTATTCACAATCTATTTACAAATTTTAACAACAAACATTAGACAGCGTATCCTTGCGCAGGACATGTCTATCATCTCCCCTACATAAGCCTGCTGGGCGGCAGCAAGTGGGCGACTGGGTGGTGGCTCTCGCTCCCCGTCTCCGAGGAGTACATGCTCTTGAGATAGCCCGGAAAGGGCGTAACCGCATCGAAGTCCTCGCCCGCCGTGTCCTCCGGCGGATCCACGGCCATGAAGGCGATGGCGAAGCCCCTCAGCGAGTTGCTCTCATCCGTTTGGAAGCGCAGCAGCAGGGTGTCCGAATTGGAAACTATAATCGGCGGCTTGTGCTTGCCGCAGAATCTCCCGTGGATCGTGTTCATCGAGTATCCCTCTTCGGTGACCTCCAAGTAGTCGTAATCACAGCGCTCCGAGTACTCGATCTCGAAGTGCAGGAACCGAATCTTGACGCTGCTCTCGGGATCAGCCTGAATGCGCCAGTCGCAGTACATGTTCCGCTTGTACGGCCTGCTCCCGTATCGCGGATGCGAGTAGAAGGTCTGCGACTGATTCGTGGCATTCAGGTAGCCCCCGCACTCGGACACAAAGGTGGCCTTGAAGCCCTTCCGCTGCAGACCCGCATCCGTGGCCAGGACCATAAACATCTCGTTGGTGGACGCAATCACGGCGTAGGGCTCCCTTCCACCGCAATAGATGCCCAAGGTGGAGCTGTTCTCGGAGCGACCATCGTAGATTGCCACATAATCGTAGATGCACTCCTGGTGGCTCTCCACCGCAAAGTCGTGGAAGGTCAACTGGATCCGATGGCCGAGCACGGTCTGGAAGTGCCAGTAGCAGTAGATGTTGCGGGGATAGTCCTCCGGATAGTTGGGACTCTGCAGCACTCCGTACGACGTGGTGATCTCGAACTTGCAGCGCGTCTCCGTGCAGTTGTGTCCGTTCTCGGCCAGCGTGTAACCATTCCGGCAGCTGCACTGGTACGATCCAAAGGTATTCCGGCACCTGTGCTGGCAGCCACCGTTGTTAATGGAGCACTCATCGAGATCTGAGGGATAGAAATATCAGTAACCTCATAAAATGTTTAGCGTTCTCTTATTTCGCCTACCTATTACAAACTTGGCCACAAAACCACTGCGCTGCACTGTGCGATCCGAGTAGAACTCCAGCCGCAGGACACTCTGCTCGGAGTTCACCACCGGCGGCAGTTCGTGCCCGCAATAGATGCCAATCTTCTTCAGCCGATTGTCCCTCAGCTTGGAGTAGATAACCAGATAGTCGTAGTTGCACTTGGTGTAATGGAACCGTGTGCCCTCCAAATCAAAGTGCGTGAAGTTCAGGAAGACAGCGTGATTCGGTGGGGCCACCACCTCCCACACGCACTGCTTGGAGTTGGGATACACATCCGGATACGAGGGCGAGTAGAGCGAACCATTCGACTTGGTGGCGTCCACGACTCCGCCGCAGGCATCCTCGCACGTCTTGCCATTCGCCTGCAACTCGTAACCCGCCCGACAGCCGCACTGGAAGCTGCCCAGGGTGTTGATGCACAGGTGCTGGCATCCGTGATCCGTAAACTTGCACTCATCCACGTCCAGCATCAGGGCGGCGGAGAAGCCCAGCTTTTGCACCGATGCATCGGACACGAATCGGATGTACATCTGATTGCTGCGGGTTCTGAGGGGATGAAATGGGGTTAACTTGGTTGTTGAGTTTGCCTATCACTTAACTCACTTTATATTCGGTGGCAGCTTGTCCCCACAGAAGCGTCCTATGAGCCGCGAATCACTGTGATTGCCATCCCGCACCTCCACAAAGTCGTAGGCACAACCATCGTGCTTCTCCAGCTCGAAGCTCTGGAACTTGAGGGCCACCTGGTGGTTATCCGGAGCTGTGATGCGCCACACGCACTCCTTGTCGGGCATGTAGTCCATCGGGTAGTTGGGTGAGTCTATGGACTGATCCCTGGTCAGCTGAATGTCACCACCGCAGACCACTGTAAAGGGAAAGGGAGATATTTTAGATTAATTTGAAATTAATTGGGGGAAAAATTCAAAACCTTTAAAGATTTGAAAAGATAAAATTCCCAAGAAATATTAATCAAGTAGAATGAGTTTCCAAATTGAGTATTCCTTTTCTGGATTTCAGAATGTACCGATTTTGCGTAGACATTTTGTAGAAAATGTCATGTTTAGTAAAAGTGTAAGGGGGAAATCCCCTTGTTTGTTTCCCTTCTTGAACACTCGATACTCGATTTCAGTTTCTATTGCTCCTAAAAGTCTTACTGAAAGTGAGTATATTGCACTCAAAGTTAGAATTTATGTACTTGGTTATATTTTAAGTACCCAAATTCACAATTTGAGTGTAAGGTTTATGGTTAATTCTCTCTGTTTACAGTTATTTCCACTACTTTTTCCAGAATAGTTAGAAACTCACCCTCGAATCTCGCCTTGAACCCTCGATAACCTTTGGCGGCATTCCGGTTCACATAGTTCAGCAGCATGCGACTAGTCTGCGTGGTGATGACCTCGCCACTGGCATTCCCGCAGAGTCGTCTAACCAGCGGCGACTTGTGCCAGTAGCCATCCCTGATCTCCAGGTAATCCTGCGAACAGTCCTCGGAGCTCATCAGCTGCAGCTGTTGCAGGTGCAAGATGACCTTCTCCCCATTCGTGGCCGTGATCCGCCATTCGCAGTTGGTCAGCGAGGCATCGAATTCGGAGTCTGGCGACTGGGATTCCTCGCCGGCATCGCCACTGCCCTCGAATTCGGTCAGCACGCCATTGCCCGAGTACACAAAGTGTGGACTCACTATATGGCCGGAGTTCTGCTGATATGTGCGTCCACAGGAGGCGCACTTGTAAAGCAGATTGGCCTGCACAATGTCCCCGCGGCTGAGGCGCCTTCGCTGACCCAGCTCCACGTGGGTGCCAGGCGGAATGCCTATCGGTGTGATGGTGTCTAGGTAAGGGCTCTTTGAGAACGAGTTCTTGGCATAGTGCATGATGGAGTTGAGATCGTAAGGCAGCAGCGGCAGGTCCACCTCCTCCGGCGACAACACATCGAAGTTGTACTCCTGTCCCCGCATGATGTTGGCCTTGTTGATGACAATATGCTCGTCCCTGTCGCCGCGAGCATGCTCATGATGGAAGCCTATGGTGTGGCCCAGTTCGTGGATTATAATGCCGAACTTTTCGCAATTACGACCTATGGAGATGGGCTGGCGGCCGTTGCCATTCTTGCCCAGAAACGAACAGCAACTGGGGGATAAAAGATATGAAAGTAAATTAAAGAAAAAATATATAATTAAAGAGTTTTTAGCAGACCTACCCGCAATTTTTGACTGTGAAGTATATATAGTTCGCATGCAGACTTGCATCCCGTTCCACGAACTTGATGCACGTGAAGTTCTCCCAGTGGCGCATGGCCTGCTTAAAGAGCGCCTTGTGGGCGCCACTAAATATCCCATCGATCTCGTAGGGAATGACCCCGTAGTCCCAGGTTCGCTCCTTCCGCACAGTCACTCCTCTACGCTGCCGCAGGATGGGTTTCCCTGCCAAATTAGGTTTTTGCCCAGACGAATGACTGTGCTGCAGGACATCTACAGCATCATCGGTCCAGAGAAGTGGAGGTGGTAATCTCAGTCCCGCTTTGTTCCGCAATTCATGGGGCTGCTTCCGGCGTCTCCTGTGGGTGGTGAGTGGGAGGCAGAGAGCGGGCTTATGAGCTCAGGTATTGCTTACGTGTTGGCCCAAAGGCAAACGCAAGTGGCCCCCGACTAATTGCGCGCCATTGTGTGGGCTAAAGCCCCCAAGGAACTTACCCCGAATACTTTTGTCTGTCCTTCCCTCGTTGATGGCTGTCATCCTTTGGCTGCAGCAACTCCTTTGACGGCACCTGTTGTTGGTATCCTGGATTGTTATTCAACTCTCAGCCACCACGTGATGTGCTTACTCACCTGTGGAGAGTCCAGCAGGCCAAAGAAATCCTCCGGCTGTTCCTTAAAGTCAAAGTCGCACTCACTCTCGGGCAACGTACTCTGGATTCGCCTGCCTTCTGCAAAGTCCAGCAGAAAGACCACTGCCATCAGCAGCACAGCTCCCACAGAGAACGCAAACAATTTGGCTTTCGTTTTCAGGGGCACGAGGCGAATTCCTTCCATTTCGTTGGTATTTCTGGGGGCTCGTTCCCTGTGTGAAGTGGCTTCAACCAGTTCAAAGTTCTAACTGAGCGCTCTCTGGGCCGCGATTGCCGAATTATACTGCTGCGACGAGGGTTCCACGGATCGCGCAGGTAACAGAAACAGATGAGACTGCGATGAGGTTGAGGTTGAGGGGAAGGGAGAGAAGGAGGATCTCGACTGACCGCTCAAAGGGACAGCTCTATGGAGTTTGGAGGGAGGGAGAACGTGAGCAGCGGCAGCGAACCCCTCCGCATTGGCGATTCTCGCTGACCGACCGACCATCCATTGTCTGCCTGTTTGCATTCAATGGATTTTGATTTGGGTTTCCCTGCGCACCTTGACATTGTGCCATCTACCCACATACCATTTACCATCTACCTGGGGCGCTGGCCGGGCTCAGGGGCATTTGCTTAGCCAGGATCAGGTGTAGGTATTCTGGTCCGGTCCTTTAGGGCAGGTCATTAATGATCATAAATCCCCCGCATGAACGAATCGTTTCGCGGTAATTCCACCTCTAAATGCTATTCAAGGCATCGCTTGGCATGGCGCTTCTGCCTGAAGTGGCAAGGTGGAACTGCTGCCCGGTTTATGGCCCTTCCTTCGAGCCCTAAACCCAAAAAGGACGTATTGCAAACTCGTTTTGTTTTGGTTTTAAAACATAGTTACTATGCAAGTTTTAATAGTATGTATGTATAGATTTAATTACGTATTAAGTTGAGTCAAATATCCGAGAGTTGTACATATGTATGCGCCTGCGTGAAGGGTTCATCATTCATCATTCATCTCCAGTGCATCCGAAGATATGTGTGTGTCTGTCTGTCTGCATCTCTTTCCTATCCTAACTTCCGTTCCGATTTTGATATGGGTCTCCCATTGACTTATGCCTAAGATGCTTAACGAAATGCGCTGGACCATTGGAGTATATGGCACATGGTATAGAAGTATAGAGTATAGAAATCCAGAGGGCAAAATGCTTCAGAGTGAAATGCTCACTTGGCTACAGAGTCTCTAGAGAAGTCTAATCAAAGTACATTACATGTATGCCGTAGGTCTAAGATCTTAGCTGACTTGCATTCGAGTGCCTAAAACTAGTATTGGATCGTGACCCAGACGAGGTCCTTCGATATCGATATCCTGATGATATCGCAAGAGCCAGCAGAGTGCGCGTGGAAGATCGAAAGATCGACGATATGCCTAAATCTGTTAAATAAATTCCGTTTTAATATATTGTCATGAATTTTAGCGCCTGGTTAGCGTCCCATCGTCGTCGCTCTATTTCGCCTTTCCAGAGTAGTACCGATTGGGCAGACTGTAGCGACCCCGGTACTGGCCGTTGAAAACGAGTTGATTGCCACTGAAGTCGCTGTACTCGTCCGTCTCCTCCTGCGTGTCCTCGATGTAGATGCTCTTGAGGGAGCCCGGAAAGGGGGTGACCATCTCGGAACTGTACGAGTTCTCCGCATCCTCGTCGGAGTGATCGTACTCCCCGGAATTGGGCACGGCCACATAGGAGGCGGAGAAACCCTTCATCGGCACCGAGCCATCGGTTTTGAAGCGCACCAGCAGGGAGTGCGTCATCGAGTTGATGTCCTGCGGCAGCTGTATCAAATGGAAATTGTAGAATGATTTAATCATCATATTCTCGGGATAATCAAGGATATACTCACCACATTGCCGCAGTACTGCCCGTACATGGGTCCATACGGCGCGTACGCATCATCTATGTCAGAGTACACCTGCACATAGTCAAAGGTGCAGTTCTCGCTGCTCTCGATGTCGAAGGTGAGGAAGATGAGCTGCACGTAGCTGTTGTCCGGCGCCGCAATGGTCCACTCGCAGTCCATGCCGTCGTCGTAGTCCTGGTTACCGAAGCGAGCGTGCGAGTAGAACTGCTGCACCTGGCTGGTGGCACGCAAGTAACCTCCGCAGGCTGCAAGGAAATCGAAATCGAAATCATATAGCTAAGGGTATGGGATTTCGAAAAGGGGGCGGCATCCTACCCGTTGAGTGGGAGGCCGTGAAGCCGTTCTTCTGCTTGTTCTTGTCCGTCTTGAGGACCATGTACATCTGGTTGCCGGTCGAGGAGATGGGGAAGGGGATCTTGTCCCCGCAGAAGCGACCCAGAACCGCACTGGACTCGGATTCGCCATCATAGACGGCCACGTTGTCGTAGGTGCATTCCTGGAAGAATTAGGGATTAAATTGGGAGCCTTTCTTATAATTATTGAATTTAATCTATGATTTTCATACACAGAGAAATTCTGAGTTGAAAATGTTCTTAAAACTAAAAAAATATATTTAGTTAAGTTAAAATTAGTTTAGTTAGTTGTAAATATATATCAAAAAGTTGTTCAATAAACTCAATTTAGCCTTTCTTTTCTCACCATGTTGGTCTGATATTGAGAACATTCAACTCAAAATAAGCTTATACCCTATTTTAAGAACGAAAGTTCTCAATTCAAGAACAATGTGCTTCAATATTTCTCTCACCTGATGCGACTCCACGTCGAACTCGTTGAAAATCAGCTTGATGCGGTGACCCGGCGTGGTGATGAAGTGCCACACACAGTCGGCGTTCGGCGGATAGGAGTCCGGGTAGTTGGGACTGAAGATGGTGCCGAAGGGCGCGGAGATCTCGTGCTTGCACTCGCCCTCCTTGCAGTCGTGGCCATTCTCGTGCATCGAGTACCCGTTGTGGCACATGCAGATGTACGATCCAATGGTGTTCCGGCACTCGTGCTGGCAGCCGCCATTGTTCACCGCACACTCATCGATGTCCGTGAAGAAGACGGCCGCGAATCCCGACCGCTGGATGGATTTGTCCGAGTGGAACTCCAACCGCAGGGCATTGCTCTCGGACGTGGCTGTGGGCGGAATGGCGCTGCCGCAGAAGGTGCCGATCCTCTTGAGCCGGTTCTCACCCAGCTTTGAGTATACAGTCACCGAATCGTAGCCGCAGTCCGACTGCTGATGCGCTGTGCCCTCCAGATCGAAGTGGGTGAAGTTCAGCGATATCCGGTGCTTGGGCGGAGCCACAATCTCCCAGATGCACTCCTTCAGCAGGGGATACATCTCGGGGAACGAGGGCGAGGTGATGGTGCCATTCGGATATTCGATGACGCCGCCACAGGCATCTAAATGAAAAGGGGAATTCAGTTAGGAAATTAGTTGTAGACGGTTCATTCAGTTTACACTGCAAGTAACTAGTTGTAATGATTTATTACTCATTTAAAAACATTAAATTTGTTCTAAGGAAAAAGCAAAGTATTTAAAAATCAGCTATTAACTTTTCTAAAATTGTAACTTATTTTTTAATTTTTAAAATATTTTTTAATAATTAATAGAAGTTACATTAATCTATCTAACTTGTAACTTGATATAGAAATAAAACATTCTCAAGTTTTATAACAGTATCATTTAACTATCGGTTAACTGTTGGTTAACTTAACCAATTCGTATGAGTAAACCCTCAAATTTGAGCTAAAAAATTCCCTATAATTTTATTATTAACTTTTAAAAAGAACTAACTAGATTCTGAAGCACTTTTGCCGCAGTCCACCCACCTTCGCAGTGCTTCTTGTCGCTGTGCAGTTCGTACCCAATGCGGCAGCTGCAGTCGTAGCCCCCCAACGTGTTGATGCACTCGTGCTCGCAGCCGTGGTTCTGGGTCTCGCACTCGTTCACCTCCTTCATGAACACGGCCGAGAAGCCCGCCTTCTGCACCGATGTGTCCGACACGAATTTCACGTACATCGAATTGCCACTTGACCTGCGAACAAAAGCCAAGTTGCCGAGTTTTTTATTGAGAGCGGGATCCTCTTCAGCGTGCGGCAGTACTCACTTCATGTTTGGCGGCGGCTTGTAGCCGCAGAAAACGCCAATTAGCGGCGCATCCTGGGCAGGACCGTCCCGGACCTCGACGTAGTCGTAGACACAGCTGTCATGGTTCTCCACCTCGAAGGACTGGAATTTCAGCGCCACCTGGTAGCTATCGGGCACAGTTATTTTCCACACACATTCCTTGTTGGGCAAATAGTCCAGCGGGTAGTTGGGCGACTCCAGGCGAACCACGCCATCGTCCACGGACAGCTCGCCACCGCAAACAACTATGGAAACGGAATGTCAGGAACTTGCAAGGACCACTTTCATTTGGCATCTCCCCATTCCCATGCCCATGCCCACTCCACTCCACTCCACTCACCATCGAACTCCGCCTTGAAGCCCCTGAAGCCCTCGCTGCGATGGGTATTCACGTAGGTGAGCAGCATGCGACTGGACTCTGTGCGAACCACCTCCTTGTCCACCTTGCCGCAGAAGCGACCGATGAGCGGCGACTTCTCGAAGTAGCCATCCCGAATCTCCAGGTAGTCCGTCTCGCAGTTGTTCGACTTGAAGATGTTCTAAAAGAAAATTAAGGAATTTTAATTTGTACATTTTTAATAGGTAATAAATAATATAAAAATACACCTATGAAATTAACGTATAATACTGGACTTAAGAAAATGAAATCCATAAAATTATGTCAATCCAAAATATAATTAAAATGGCTCAGAAAATGATGAAAAATTAACGTATCATAAGGTAATGCCTGTAATTTTTATAGTCAAGAATACACAGAGAGTTCTGACGTTCCTTTCTGTGTTGAAAATGTTCTAAAATAAAAAGGACATTTTTTGAGTGCCAAGTGTGTTAGAAATTCAAACTTTAAATAAAGAGTAATTAGTGAAATTTTTAAAAACACATCAATTATTCACAAAACATAAACACCATATTTATCTTTTCTCTTCATACTATTTTTCCTGATATTGAGAATATTCAACTCAAAGTAAGAACATTTGTGATAACACGGTATTAAGAACGAATATCCTCGAATAATTCTCTCTGTGTAGAGAATTAAGCTAAAATGTATTGGAAATGGCTTTAAAAATACGTAATATTCCCCATATCTATTCTAGAGGGTTTCCTAAGAGCAAATCGGGGTCACCACTCTTACCATGCTCTCCAGCTTGAGTTCCACTCGCTCTCCGTAGGTGGCTGTTATCCGCCACTCGCAGTGCTCCGTCTCATTGCTCAAAGCTCCGGCTGTGTAGTGGGAGGGCGAGGCGAAGATGCCCGAGCTCTCCTGGAAGGTGCGTCCGCACTTGGGGCACTTGTAGAGCAGATTCGCCTGGGCAATGTCGCCCTGGCTCAGGCGCAACCTCTGGCCGATCTCCGGCCGCTTGCGACCCTTCATCTCGATGGGCAGGATGGTGTCCAGGTACGTGCCCTTGGAGAATGTGTTGCGGGCATAGTGCATAATGGAGTCGTAGTCGTAGGCCATGCCCAGCGAGTCCACCTCGTCCGGCGAGAGCATGTTGAAGTTGTAGTCCTGCCCCTTCATGATGTTGTTGTGCTCGATCACCACGTGCTTCTCCCGATCCGGACGTGTGTGCTCGTGCCAGAAGCCCACCACGTGGCCCAGTTCGTGCACCACAATGCCAAACTTGTCGCAGTTTCGACCGATTGAGATGGCCTGCGGCCCATTTCCGCGTTTGCCCACAAAGGAACAACAGCTGGTAAGAAAAGGGATTGGTATATTGACAATATGGGTTAGTATAAATATAAATTTTGTTTTTTTTTATATTTTATCCCCATTCGCCCCAGCTTATATCATAAACCAATAATTACCACCACTTTCAAAAAAGTTTTAAACAAAAATCTTAAAAAATTAAACTTTTTGGGGTCAAATTATTTGAAATAACTTTATTTTACTGCCCGAATTTTTAATTTTTAAAAATTTTGAAATATTTTATATTTAGACACTTTGTTGTTTTGAAGAACATTATGTTTTTGTAACATTCAAAAACACCTCTTAGCAAGTTAAAAATCAAGTGACGATCGCACTTTTAACATAAAATATTTCTGATATCAACTTTTGTGACGAAAAAGTATTATACAATCCACTAAATAAAAAAACGTTCTAAATTTTTCTCATACGCCTAATTCTATATCATCTAGGAAGCCAAACTCACCCGCAGCTGCGCACGGTGAAGACGATGTAGTTGGGATGGATCTCCGGCTCGCGCTCCACGAACTTGATGCACGTGGAGTTCTCCCAGTGGCGCATGGCCATCTTGAAGAGCGCCTTGTGGATGCCGCTGAAGTTGCCGTCGATCTCATAGGGAATGACTCCGTAATCCCAGATGCGTTCCTTTTTGGCGGTGACAGCACGGGCCACCCGATGACGCAGTTGCTCCCCGTCCTTGGGAGTCCTGGGGGAAGAGAAGAAGGACGAAGGCATTTCCACTTGTTAGTTATGGATGATTTTGGAAGGCGGCGGGCGAAAAGTTTCACGTGGCGTATGCGTAATTTTAATTGCCAACAGTTTTCCATACATTTTTCACTGTTGTTGGATGGCACAACTTTTGGCACGCGAATTTCTATTAAAATTCATAACTTTTAACATGCACAAACACACCAGCACACTTGCACACACAACCGCACAATGAGCAATGGGCCTCTGTGTGTGTGTGTGAATGAGCCTTTGTTTGCGTGTGTGTGCGAGTTGCCAAAATGGCTGCTGTTTGTTTAAAGTTTATGCCGAAAAACCTCTGAATAAAAATGGCCAGCAATTTGCAGCGGGGCCCGGAAATGGCAACGGAAACGGAAGTGGCGGCAGTGGCAATGGTGGCGCCTCCTCGGGGGCGGGAAAAGCCAAAAGCTGAAAGCTGGAGGGGATTCAGAGTGGCCAACTTACTCCGCTTTCAGCAGCTCTGCTTCGGATTGATTGAATCCTGGCGGGGAGTGGTTCACATAGTGGGTGGTTGCCTGGCCGCGTCGACGGTGCTGCCGGCGATGCTTCTTGCGGTGGTGGCTCTGGTGGTGGTGGCTGTGCTTCTGCTGGTGGTGCGACTGCTTGGGATGACCCTCGACCACCGGACGACTCAGCTCCTGGCGCAATCTCTCCAGCTTGGCCTCGTACTCCAAGTGCTGGTTGCTGCGCCTGCGGTGGAAACGGAAAATAGTTGATTTCACTGACATTCATATTCATTCATATGCAACATTCATTATTTACATTGTAATTAAACCGACAAAACCAGTTGATTAAACTAATTAGCAGCATTTGAAATTCTCGCAAATGCAATACAATTTTCCATTTATCATTCATAAATTAATGTTTGAATAACAGTAACAGAAAACGGCAAACAAAAACTTTTAATTAAACCAGTTTTGTTTAACTGATTAAATTTGTGTTTAAAATGTTTAAAATAAATTCTTTTTTTGTGAGAAATTTAAGGATCGAATTATTTAAGCAATGAATCATCAGCTTTAATGGGCATTTTATTAAATATAAATAAATTGTGGATACGTTTTAAATCTTTTATTTATGTTGAAACTCTTGCACTCACCGCTGCTTTGGTCCTCGCCTGTGGCGACGCCTCACAACTCCGCGGGAATGGAGGAAGTCCACCTCGTCGTCCAGCTGCATCCCATTGCCGCCGGCGTTGCTGTACACGTGGGCTGGCGTGGATCGCTGCTCGGGCAGGGAAGTGGGCAGGATGTGCGAGGGCCGCCGCTCGGCCACAAAGTTGTTGCCCGAATCGTCCTCGATGTCCTTGTTGTCCGACTGAATCTTGCGGGTGTCCACGTTGCGGTGCAGCGACTGCGTCTGCGTCTTGTTCCCCGCCTTGGAGCCAATCCCGACCAGCGTCAGTCTGGCGGGCTTGTCCGCATGGGCATGGGTGTGGATACGCTGCTCCGACGGGGGAAGCACCTCGTTCTTGTAGCTGGAGGCCTGGGCATAATCCGAGGGCGATTGCAAGCCGGGCTTCACGGGCTCATTGGCACTCTGAAGGATCAAGAAAATACTATGTTTCAAAACACATATTCATATATTTTTTCCTTGTAACTTACCTGACTCTGCAATTGTCCCTCGCCGGCCTTCAGGTTCACTGCCCCCGCGCTGGGCAGCTTGGTCTTCTTGCGGATGATGTCGGTGAGGCCCTCCTCCTCCACCTGCAGGCCCTCGTGGTAGACCTCCTGCTTGAGCTTCTCCAGGTCCAGCTGGAAGGTGGCATTGAACTTGGTCGGCCCCGCAGACGGACCGGAAACGGAAGCGGCTGCCTCGAGGACCTGCGACTCGGGGGCGTCGGCCAGCAGCTGCTCCACCTCCTGCCGTTCCTGCTCCTCGTCGTCGACGGGCGTGTGGGCCACCACCGGAGGCCCCGAATCGCCCTCCGGCAGGGCAATGTCGCCCATGAAACCGCCTGCAAGGCCGAGAGATAAAGCGATTTAAATTAGCGGCATTATAGCATTTGCTACCATAACTTACAAATTGTTTTTAATTATAAGCGACAAGCGAACAGGGCGAAAAGCGTATAAATTTTTATTTTAATTGAAATTTCATGTGGCCCGCAGGCCGCTCATCCGCACGCCGGCGGTTGGTTAGCTGGCTGGATGGTGATGCTGCCAGCTGGTAATTTATAATTCGCTCCGACAACCAACTACTGGAATGGAAACTGGACACCCAGTGGCCCTTCGACCATCGTGCGGATATAAAGCCGTGGCTCACTGACAGTTATTTCGCCAGGCGGTTGGATAGACACACTCTGCATATCCATTTAATCAGTGCATCAGCAGGACAGTGGGACAAGCAGACAACCAGACAACCGTATTCCTGGCCAGCTGATGCCTTTGTTTGCCCACGCTCCACGCGGCGTATACGCAATGTGCGCCAGGGGATGCTGGCCAGTAAAAATGGCAGCAGCAGCAGCAGCAACAACGATAACAGTTAACAAGCAAAATATGAAATTGTTGCCCTGTCTGCCTCAGACATGTTAACCAAAATTAATTAAGTGCGTTTGCACAATGCCACAAACAGCAGAAAAAAAACAGTAGCAGACCGAAGAGTGCAGACTCTTTATATGGTAAATATTCAAATGTTTTAAACTATCCCTCGGCTGTGGCCACATCAATCCTTATTTTTCAGTGCAAAACAAGCATTTGCCAGCCAAAAAGCTCCGGATAGAGCAATTCATTTGCCTATAAAGACCGACTGTCTGAGTGCTCCTGGCTGAAGCGTTGAAATGCTGCTGGTTGGCTGCTCGGCGCTCTGCTTAATTCAAACATAAATAAAATAAAATTGCATTCATGCTATTTACACGGAGCTGCCACAGTGGAGCCTGCCCTCGAGTGGATGTGGATGGCAGGCAGTTCGTGATAGGGCGGCATTAACGTTAACGCCTTTTGACTTCTGAAGGCCGCTCATCGTGGCCCACATTCCTCCTCCTCTGGATCTCTCCTCCTCTTCCGCCTCCCGACACTTCATGAATCCCTATCCCCAGCTTTATTCACCTGCTCCGTCTGTCCATCGGCGATTTCCCAGTTACCAACTCTCTGGGAAACTGGGAAACTCTGATGTGCAGATGCAGATACGGGTGCTGGCAATTTGATTATTACAACTAGAGCGGCAAAACCAATCATCTTTGAGTCTCGACTGTGAGTCTAACTTGTTGAGAAGTGGGTCATTTATCAGAGGAATCCATATCCACTTGGCACTGGCACTCACATGCCGATATCCCGTATACGTATCCTTGGGGTAATGATCATGAATCTGCTGCCTTTCGAAGAGTAAGTCCGTAATAACATTGAAAGTAATTAAAAGGTAGGACGGAGTGGCATACTGGGATTTCATATATTAGCATACTCGGTGCTTATTTGTTTGTGTTTTCTTCTTACTTAGTATTTGTATTTTTCCTTCGACTTATAGACTTTCCTTCTAGAGAAGATTATGTACATAAGAAGACATTGTTCTCATTGTTATTTAGGCTTAATAATTGCTCATTTATTCATATACATTCAACTCAACCATGGCTTTTGTCCGTGAAGTATTCACTATAATAGCAAGATTGCTCACTTATCGATCTACTTTTATGTTTAAAGATTCAACTCAACGAGTGCTTTTGTCCATGAAGTATTCACTGTACTTGAAGAACTCCGTCTGTGGGAGCAGCTGAACATGTGTGTGTATTCTACGGCTTTGTAACTCCTGTTCTTGCTTTTGCTTTTGCTTTTGAGCTGCGTGTTGTTTTGGGCAAAATTGCAAATTACATATTTATCAAGCTGCAAACGTTTTTTGATTTAGTTCCCGAAAGTGCAGCAGAGCATGGCAATCATGGCACACACACTTACAGAAAGCAAAAATGGGGGGAAAAAAAAGGGAAAAATAGGAAGCCAGACCGACCACACAGTTTGTTTGCCAGGGCGCTCCAATCAATGTCAATCATACGCACCGTAGCCGAACTGTGGTCGCCTTGCTGCAGTTCGAGCAAAAGGAGAGTAAACAGGAAATAGCAGTGGCAGTGGCCACCCACAAAATTGCAGTTCTGATTCTGTCAAAGATCGGAATTCAGATCGAAATTCTGGGAGAATCCTTGCACGAAGTCCTGTTAGTTCAACGGATAAGCCATCGCTCGACATGCTGTAAAATCTGAATTAAATTACACGCCATCAAGATTTCAGTATTCAATCTGCTCACGTTTCCCCCTCTTTCCCCATTTCCCGCTGCTCGCCATTGTTTTTGCTGCAATTGCAGCATGTTGACTTTGAAAACATATCGTATTTACATTTGATTTAACAGTCAAACAAATTTCTAGAATTGCGCAAATATTTACATGCACAATCGGAAAATCTGAACAGTGCTGCGAACACGTGTGCCATTGCCCTGTTGTGAATTAAAAATGTGTATATACACACATATATTTTCCTCGCCTGCGTGGCTGTGCATACATGAGATTTAAATTTAAAACAGAGCATCCCACATGGCGTATGATTGATTTGTATGTTGCTGCGAACGGCGAAAGAAGAAAGGGCCAAATGGCATGGGAGAAAAGCTGAACTGAATTGAAACTAAAAGCGGGGCGAAAGTAACTCGAGGAGAACACGTTTCCCAGTTGGCATTTAATCCCGTTAACGTTTGCCGGTCCCAGAAGAGCAAAAGGAGCAGGAAATGCGGACGTAAACGTGGCGGTGGTAATAAAAAGACGATGCACTCCAAGGAGCTCAGCAGGCGAGAAAACTTGCCGCATAATGCGTCGCAGAGCTTGGCAGATTTGCCACCCGCACAAGGAGACGAAGAAGTGAAGGTGCCAACAGCCCGTTTAACGGTGAAGGATCAGGAGTTGCAAACGCAGAACGGAAACGGAAACCGTCCAATGTGCGTCTGCAATTTCATTACGTTTACGTTAAATGCCTTTGGCCGTCTCGACTCGTCTCGCCCACTCTGAATGGCAGACAAACAGTTCGCACAAGTGAAAGTAATTAAATTTTTGAGCGTATCCTTCGTCCTTCGTCCTGGGTTCTCCCACATCATTCACACTAACGAACTGACGCACAAAACGTGCCGTTTTAGAGGCAATCCGATTCCGTATCCGAATCCCTATCCCTATCCCTATCCGAGTCCAGTGGCGCACCCTTTTAACGGCGGCCACAAAAATGCTCAACACATTCTGGCTGCACTTTCCCTTTTCCCCTATATCCCTCTAAATCCTGCGTACCATGCGGCGTATGCGTAATGTGGCAACAAGGGCCCATTGCCACTTCCCACTGCCCACTTTATGAGCTCTGCTCCGCCCGGAACTCGCGACTACCAACTGCCAACTGGCAGTTTAATTAAAAATAAAACCCACCATCTCCGCCCGCCTGGCTCCAACTGATTATTCGCTTTGGGCCACGCTTTATACGTGCGAAAACCAGAAGCAGAAGCTGGGAAAGCAGAAAGCAGCGGGGCAGCAGCAGCATCCCCAACACTTGACGCACCGCATCAGTTGCGGTGGTAACATCCAGAGAGCTGCTCGTCCATTTTGTGGGTCAAAAGCAAATAATTGAAGAGCGCACGTCGACTGATTGCCATTGTTGAGGTCAGTTGGGTGCGTTTTCGCTTCACCTTTTTTATCCCCCGCTTATTTCGGGGCCTTCCCTCCTTTTTTTTGCTGTTATTTATGGCCATTGTGCTCTCTTGGCGGATGTCAATGCTCGGCTGGCTGTGTCATAAAATAAAATACGAGTGTGTGTGCGCAAATAAAACGCAAGCAATTAAGCAGGAAAAATGCTTGCGGCTCAAAAGGATTCGCTACGAGGACAAAATGCTAATTGATCTGCGCTTTTTGGCTCGCAGGGAATGTGCTTTGGCATAAAAAGCGCTTATTTTACTGAATAAATCCCACAACTGATATATTTTTACCCTTTTGAAGCCACACAAAAAATTAAGGCTTGAATGAAAAGCGTTTTAAAAATGATAAAATGAAGCTGTAGCAAAAGAAGGCCAATAAGCCGTATATAGAGGGAATTATCCATGAACGTTACAGTCAAATTGAGAATGTTTGTACTCCAAACCAAGAACATATATACTAACAAAGAAATATTTTAATAAAATCATCTTAATTCTAATATACAGAGAGAATTAACCATGAACATTAGACTCAGATTTAGAATTTTTATTCTCAAATTATAACCAAGTCTATAAATTCTCACTTAAAGTACAACATTCTCTCTTTCAGTACACATTTTTAAAAAAATATATATTTTGTAGATGAGTTTTTTAAAGTACTTTTTCTGCGAAAAGGACAAAAAATAAGGAGGATACAACAAGAGGGAAATATGTTCTACTTTTACTCAATAAAAGTCTATTTTCAAAAATGTTTTCTCGAAACCTCAAATGGAGAATAAAAAATGCCTAATTAATTTTTTCTGTGTATATATACAAAACTTATTATTGTTATTTGAGAAATCAATGCATAGCTCAAGCATTTAAACCTTAAGCATTTAAATTTCAAGCACACACTCTCTATATTTTGTTTAATCCCCTACTTTGATTGGCAGTCTATGATGCCTTTGTTTATTTACCTTCCCACAAGGGACTCATAACCTCTCTATAAGTGGTATTAGTCTTGACTGGTCAACTGACTGGCTAACCCGTTTGGCTTTCAAATCGCTGCCGGCATTGTAAATACGGCTGTAATTATGCATAATCTGCCATGGAGCGTACAGCGACCGGAAGTGCATGAATGCATATCAGAGTGACCCCCAATTGAGTGTGTATCTGTGTGCAGGGGACTCTATGACCCACTCTCCAGTTTCCTCGACCCACTGAAAAAGCGAGTGTGTGTGTGTGTGTGCGTATTAATTACCGTAGCCATAACAATGAAATTCAATTTGCTGGCTGCGCCCCGCGGACATGTTAAATGGGCGGACGGAGCATTCATCATGGCCGAGAATTATGTTTTGATAAGCGGCCACCGAGCAAACAGGCCATAAACCGGCAAGCGGATGGACATTCAGGCGTTGCCTAAATTAAAGATGAAATCAAGGCAAATATGGCCAAGCAAATAAAGCACTCAAACACACAGACAGAATGGACGGAATAGCAAACGGATGCAGACGGAAGGAAGGGAAAGCGGATGCGGATGCGGATGGAGGGATATACATATATGGTTGGACAAACTAATCCGGCGGCAGCCGAGATTGCATGAAGACCTCAGCCATTAGCCAAGAGCAGCAGCAGCACTACGAATACGACTACGAATCCGAATGTTCGCCTGGTTCCGGCTCTTCCCCCCTTAAAAATGGAGTTGGACCTGGCCAAAATGGCGATGATGATGGTGACGAGTGACCCGGCAGGAGATTTTGGATTTGTGCACGATTTAGGCTCTGGCTTTTGTTTGCTTTTTATGAGCGTGTCTGTCGGTGAGGGGGATTTTCGCTTGTTTATTTATTCGAACGAGCATTCGCACGTTGGGGAAAACACTTTTCGCCTGCACAGAAAGACAAATCGATACTGGGTTTATATGATTTTAAGAACCGCTTTGGCGAAGCTATTTTAAGATATTTATTTTCTAACTAAAATGTAAACTTATAGCATTTTTAGAAGAATTTTTAAGATGATTTTTTATACACTATCACATCACTTGGCTTAAATATTTTGCTAAAGTCATTTTACTTAAACTACTTACTTACTTAAATATTGTTTAATATGCATATATATATTTTATCAACTTTTTCTCTTCAAAAGTATTGTTTTTCTCTGTGTAACAGTAAGTTGCAGAGAATGTGGCACGCTTCATTGGAGTGTCAAATGATTGAATAAACGAATCTAATCATGTGTGGCAAATTTATCTGAGTGTTTCAATGGTTATCTCCAAATGAATCCTAATGAAATGGAAGAGTTTTCCGTTATAAATTCCCCACGTCTTACCTAAAAATCACTTTGAGTGCTTGCTTTTTCGCTACCACTGTACATGGCCGTACAAGCGGTCAACGGCCCAGAGCGGGCTTATAAAACCACTGACGGTCGAATTCATGTGTTTCTATAGCCGGCCAACTGGACCAACATCCCCAGATCCTCTTTTGCGGGCCAAATCGCAGATAGAGCTCGAGGGCAAACAATAGCCGGCCAATGTTTGAGTTCCCGCACCAGATTTATGATGGACAACTGCGTCGAAATATTTATGCAGCTGTACGTATGTACGAGTGTGAGTGCTCGCATTTGCGGCGTAGACTCCACTCCGCAGCCATATCTATATGGCCACTTTGCACCTACGGCAGACGGGAAAAACTATTTTCCATTGCGGTCGCACAAAAAGACGAGCAAAAGCACAAAGCATTTTTAGAAAAAGTTTTTGGCTTGGAGCACGGGAATAGGATATATATGTGTGTCCATATTTTTTTAGCGCTCAGTTTTTCAATTGGAAATGGGGCTGAAAAGCGCAGTCATTTTCGCCCGATGTGTGAATATGCCAGTGCGTTCGAGTGTGTTCAGGGAGTGCAGTTTGTTCAGTTTATTCAGTTCACCTACTCAACTCGCGGTGGCACTTTATTACAGCGTCGTCAGCGGCAGGTTCAATAAACTCCCTGTGCTCCTCTGCGGCACTAGCACCACCCACATCTAGAAAACATACACCCACCCACCCACTGCAAAAGCATCGCAAACGACACTTGCAGTTGCATCTGATAATTGTGCCATCAACTGTGCAGTGGCTTCAAAGTGTCGCTGCCGCGTTTATTTTCGTACACTTTTCGCACATCCACAACAAATGATGCCAAGTTAAATGCAGGCATTTAGTGGCAGGAGCCAGCACTCCAGATATTAGATATCAGCAAAGTGCCCACCGTTTACTGTTTTAACGCAGACAGTTTCCGAATTTAATTTCTCTTTTTCTAAAAATATATTACACCTAAAAAATGATCAGAAAAACTAAACTATTGAGTTTCAAATATATCTGTATAAGATGATAATTGAATACTGAATGAATACGGAATGAATACTGTTAGAAGTGTTAAAATTGAATTTTTGGTATGAAATTTACATAAAAAAAAATATAAACTTCATAATATCTAGTATGAAATGAATACTATTTAGTATTACATAATACCACCCTTTAGTACTGGATCTAGTATATTTTTAGCATAACAAGTTTTAAAGGTTATTTTTGGGTATACCAAAAACATATTTAGTCTACATTTATTAAGGCTTCCTTAGGGGCATTGACATTCTAATGCTTTAATTATTATAAATATTAAAAATCCTATTAATTTGAATTGAATTTTTGAATAAAATGCAGTTTTAGTTCAAGAAAGCCTGTGAATTCATTACAAAGTTATCCCAACGCAGAAATTAAGTGAAAATCCAATGACAATTTCATTTTGTTTTGGTTAGCGGATTATTTGTTTCACACAAAAAATGGTAAAATCATGTAGAATTTAATGGATTTGTTGTGTCAATGAGGCTTACGAGGTTTGGGGACCACCATTGATGGGATTTCAGTTATCATATGATAAATTCCCCAATTTCTAAGTGAGTTCACCATTAGTTCGTTTGGGTCTAATAAAGAAATTCAGACAATAATGCGAGTAAAAGGGTTCAACTGCTGCAAATGAAGCTCAATGTTCGCTTGACTGGATTCCGTTCAATTTCATCCGCCCTTGCATATGAATTCCATATTGGATTCTTGGCATTTGCTTTGGCCAAAAAAAAAATAAAAAATCAACAAAAAATGGGAGAACGCATTCAATTTGTCTTTGGTCTGTCGCTTTCACTCCGCTTTCAAGCTGGGAAATGGGGCCAACGCAGCGGGGAAATCCAAGGATATGGAAAGTTGAATTGGAAATCATAAATTGTAGTTCGGATCTGCTTTGGTCATCGGTCGACGGGCGGATTAATTCGATTTTATAGCGCCCTTTTTTCGGTATCTGTATCTGTATCTGTATCTGGGGCAGCAGTGCGTTGGCTGAACAATTAAAATACGATTTACAAATTTAAAATGCGATTTGCATAAATTACGGCTTGCCCACAGCTGCAGGAGCTCACACGCATAATGATTTATAGTATATACTGTGTGTATATACACCATACATATGCGAATATTCAAGCATGTGTCTGTTTGCCGGAACATAAGCTCCATTTTGTGGCATTATCTGAGCAGCTTTTGAGCTTGTTTTCCCTGCTGCCTGCTTATTTATGCCAATTTGCATAAACAATGATTGCAGCATACAGCCGGCGAGGATAACAAATTCGGGCAAACAGGTTGCTCAGACACACATGGCAATTGTTTGTTGCCTGTGTGAGTGCGCATGTGTACTCCTACGCCGAGAAGTATGCAACAAAAACGTTTTTTGGAAATGCATCCTGCAGCTGCCAGCCCATGGCAGAAATTCCACAACACCACCCACTGGCCACCCAAAAGGGTGACATGGCATTCTTGTTGGCATTAATTAATTATGTAAACAGCTTAAATGCAAGTTTATTTTATTTACACATGTTTCTGCTTGTTTGCCCGCAAGTGGGGAATGTCATTTCAATAAATGCACCTGAAATCCAGGTGATAAATTCCATTGGTTTGCATTTTGTAACCGTTTGCCGGCGTCACAGTTGCCAGTCAGGTGTAGAAAAGCTGCTGCAAATGTAGTCAATGGCAGGCAAAGCCCCTTTGCAGCCAGTTCATCCTCTTCTAAAGAGTCTCACTTCCGATTTTCCAACATTTCCGCAGCTGCACTTCCTTTTCTCCTTGTTTCTACGTTCCTCCTGCCTTCGCTTTTGATATCCTTCGCTGGCTTTGCTAGCAAAGCATGCCGAATCTATCATCAGGCTTATAAAGCCCCGCGTTTCAAGGACTTTCTTGCAAACAAATCTATTGTCATCTTGCTGGGGAAACGGGAGCGCGGAAAGGAAAAACCGACAGCTGAAATGAGGTCAATGACTGGGCAAATGTTTGATGGCAAATAAATTAATTTGCATAAACGAAAGCAATTTGTTTGGCATGTCTGCCAGAAAATTAATGTAATTTATCTGTGTGTGTTGATTTATACAGATGAAACAAAGTTGGGCAATAAATAGATGTGATTTTTAATTAAGGGCATACAAAGTTCCCTCTCCGAAAAAGTTTGTCCCTGCGCATCCCCACGTTTTGCGGCTTTGTAAGCTGATCCTGCTGGCTGTTTTGCGGTGAGCATCCCAACAATCTGCGCCTGCAGCGCTCAAACCCCCCGAAAACCCCCCTCTCTCAGCCTCATCCCCATCCAATCCCCTCGAAAGAGCTACAAACTAACTCAATCCGTCTGCATACAATGCTAAAAGTGCGAATTGTAAATAGTTTCTGGCATCGGGTTTTGGCTTTAACTAGCGATGGACTTTTTAAGAGCACCGCCAAGCACTAAACAGGTACGACATAATAAAGTCGAATGATTTTTTAAGGGTATATACTATATAATACAGTGGTAAAAAACCATTAAGAAATAGCTCGGTGTCTTAAATCGCTTTAAAATTTTCCAAATATGTGTCTAAAAGTATGCAGTAAATAAAGTATAGTCTACTTTCTGTATGAATTCATATCACTTTTAAGCTGAAAATATATTGTTGCATACTTTTATACAGCAATTTTAATATTTAAAAGTGTTTTTTTACAAACCAGCTATTTCTGTGCTTAGAATTTAATAAAAACTAAAATTTAAACCTAAAAAATATTTTAAATTATAAGATTCATTTTTGTTCTAACTTTTATCATCTAGATATACCCTACGATAGATATTATGATAAGAAAAGCAGCTTATTCTCCGTGCATTTTGCATGTTTCCCCGCTGAGCTGCACTTCCTTTCCCCCAAGATTTATGCCTCCGTTTCGGGGGAACTTTCCACCGAAACACGACCCGTTTCCATCTCTATCCGTCTATCCCATCCCGACCTCCTCTATATGCATGCAATGCCTTCGAAGTGCCTTTTTATTTGAGAGCGCGAACGGCGTTAGTTTGTTGCCTTTCAGCCGAGCTTTTCTGCCCTTCCATCAATGTGTGGGTGTGAGTCCTAAAAGGGGATTCCCCGCGAGCAACTGTGTATGTGTGTGTGTGATGTGGTGTGGTGTGGTGTGGTGGGAAATTATTTGCAGTCACTTGGGCAGGTTGTTTGAGTTTTGTGTGCGCCACGCCTTCCAGGCCACTTGAAGCCATCGCATCGCGCCTCCTCCTCCGCCGCCGACGACAACTGACATTTTGGTCGTCCTGGCTTTGCGGTTGTTATTGTGATGCTGTTGTCATCATTACTGTCGTCAACTTGGCCTCCACTTCCACAGCGATCTGTGCCTTTTATAGGGTGGTGGGTTGCATTTCCCATTTCCCCCCCATTTGCAGTGCCATTTGCGGTTTGATTTCTGGGTCTTCGCCCACAACGAGACACGCCTCGTTGGCCCGCCATTGTTGTTCGCTTTGATGGAACTTTTGTGCACTTGGTTTATGCAAATTAATTAGCGAATCTGCAGAGAGAGCTCACAGCACAGAGCACATAGCACAGAGCACAAAGCACAGAGCACAAAGCACAGCAGTAAATTCCTTAAAGTGTTGGCCAACACGAACGCATTATGACACTAGCTTTGCATTTCTCAACTAAATTGCTAACTGCTAAACGCTTTCGTGTTGCCTACTTACGGGCGCTCGTGCCTCAAAGGCCTTAATTAACTTTCGAGTATTTGCTGGGAAAACTGTTTTGAGCAATGTGTGCGTGTGTGCGTGTGCACTCGGGGGGGATTTTCCTAGCTGCTACGCATAGTGCACATTTTTGGCAAATTAAATTTTCGAGTTTCAAATTGCTCCAACTTCAATTGAAAGTTGATTAGCAACGCCTCACCCGCCCCGCCCCCCTTGGCAACAGCAACCCATTTCCTAGATTTGATACCACTCCGAAATTCAATTAGGTTGCTTTGTGCCGGCGAAGGAAAAATTGTTTATTTTTCCCTCGTTTTTCAATCGAACGGTGTGCATTTGCATATATTAGGAAGCCATTCACTGGGTTTCCGTTCCCATTTCTGAGTTCGTGCAATATACAACAAATCGGTTTTGACCCAATTTTTTTCGCAGGCCAACTGGCAATGCAAACAATTCATTAATTGTAAAGTGCGAACGATTCGAGGCCCCGAGGCCGACATGATTGATTGTGAAATTATGGTCGCCGTTGTTCCCCCCCGACCTCAGATGGTTGATATATGTGGTGGTGTGTCCTATCTGGAAATCGAAGCGCCAGACATCCAGTTTCTGGATTTTACGGGAGTAATTTGCCGGAATGGGGGAGCCACAATGCTCGAAAATGGGAGATGATTAAGTAACCTTTCAGTTCATAAAGTACTATGACAAAGTGTAATGGTAAAATCTGTTATCAAAATAATGTACATTCTTTGTATACGGCAATGTATTACATATTTATCATATCAGAATGTAAGCCAACACACTTTTGAGTAAGAATTTAACTTAAAAAGGAAGTAAGCACATTGTTATCATCACTGATGATTCATCAGACTTAAAATTTCAAGGAAAAAATGCAGGAAAATTATAGTTTTTTTCCATAAGTGGTTTAAACACAACAAGTTGATAAATACCATAAACTATATCTAAATAGACATTTAAAAATGAATCACTTTTTAGTTGGGTGAGGTTACTGCACATTACTCCCTTAGAAAGTGTTTTATCTTGTTTATGGATATTCATGAGAGGTTTGCCATTGTCAACCTCTTGACGACACATTGGCAATGATAGTTAGGGCGGAAGTCGTTACCCCTTCAATCTTCAATATCCACATTCTTTGGCGGGGACTTCGCCTGAGGAATGCCTGTCCTTGAGTGCGCTAGGGTGCTCGAAGGATCCTCGGGTGCGGGGGTGGAACTTTTTGACAATTGATGTGAGCAAATACTTATAGATAGACCCGCAGATAAAGCTGCCTTCCACCACTTCGAGGCAGACAAATTGCAATCGAAGTCGGTGCTTCTGGCCGTGGCAGACGCAAGCTCAGAGTTAAACTCGGGCCAGGATGCGAATGAGGATGCCGGGGGTACCAGGATGCGGGAGCGGACAAGCCGAGAAGACAGCCATTGATACGCTACCGACGCATTCGCATTCGCATTGCTCCCGCAGTCAATTTCCTTACATTTTCCCCTGCCTTTTTATTATTTCCCTCTCGTTTTTTTGCGCAAACTAAGGTAAATTCAATTGATGCGAGGAAGTCTGATCGAAGGGCAGGATGAAGACGGAGCATGCCACAATGGCGCTTAATTTTCAGCGCTGCAACAAGCGGCTGACAGGGGTTTTTTCCGGGGGGGCTGGTGGCCATAAATAATGTCGAGTGGGGGGAGGGAAGACACTGCCACACGTGTGTGTGTCTGCCTGTCTACGTCTCGAGTTAACAAGACTTTTCGCTTTTACTCAAACTCGCAGGCTAACACAATTTCCAAAGCTTTTGTCTTGCCACGACTTGACTGGGGTATCGGTATCGCTATAGGTAAAATCTCATATAGACTTGCACTACACAAAAATATTTTAGACATATTTGGGTTAAAGCGGCATTTACATTCAAATTTTATGGATTTCCCAGATAAATATGTTAATTTTTGTTAGATTATTCAATTTTTCCACCTCAATGTCCCATTTTGATTTAGAAAGATGGAATAGTTTTTGAATGTGGAATATTTGAATGGGTTTACAAATGTTATGCAAGATAAGAATCAAATATCTCATTGCAACTATGTACATATATTTGCAGACTTTGAACATTGCTAGAAATAATTTGTTTAAGGTGGACTTAAAGTGTGTGAAGAATATCAAGCTAGGCTTCAATCGAAGGGTTTGGGTTTTGGAAACTCTTTTATAAAGATCATCTTAACATAGTATAATAATCGCAGTAAAATATACAAATATTTTTTCCAAAAATATAAACAAATATTCTAAAGAAATTCCCTGTAGAAAAGCATCTTTAAAGGTGTAGTATTATAACTATGTTTTTCCTCCGTGTAAATATATAGATTCGGGGCTTAGAGATTGGCTTTCGGCGGAGTTGAATCAGCGCCGAGCCAAGGCAAATGTGAAGCCATTTCCGTGACCCGTGGGATGTGGGATATGGTGTAACCCCCACCCTCACCCTTCGCACTCACCGGCCTTGCAGGGATCCATGTCAATGTCTCCGGATACCTTTGGTGTCACATGCAGGCGCATCAGCTGCTCGATGGTGTATTTGCTGCGGTAGGGTCGTCGCAGTCGCCGGATGGTGCCCAGATACGCGTCGAATTCCTGGCGATGGTGTAGGTGGTGCAGGTGGTGCTTCAGCCCCTCCTCCTCCTCCTCCCCGTAGTGGCTATCTGGATCTGGTTTTGGATCTGGATCCGATAGCCGTTGAAGGTCCGCACCATCGGTGGAGTGCTCTTGCCTGTGGCCATTTTCAGTGGCCACCTGATCCACCACGGATGCCGATGGAGGTGGAGGTGCCGTTGCCGGGACAGGTAGTCCTCGGTGGGGCCTGGGGTTCTTGGCGTGCACCGAAATGAGCACCACTAGCAGTCCGGTGGCCAGGAACAGGACACAGTTCGCCCAGCTGACGCCCAGGGGCGAGCCACGCCTCCTACGCATCGCAGTGGCTCTAGAATTCGTGTGTTTCCCTCTTTTGTTTGCTGTCTCTATGGGTTCTTTTTGTTCTTAACACGTTTCGTGACCACTGCAACGTTTGTATTGTGTTGTTGCGCCTATCACTCTGCACTTAATATAATTTCTGCATTTTCAATTAGCACGTGCCGGGCCTGCAATTGGAATGGAAATGGTTAAACAAAGCGCAAAAACAGCGATTAGATTGTGTTGGCATGGAAGCGGATTCATTCAGGTTTGCACCAGACTCAGTGGAATTATTTACACTGACTCAGTTCGTGCATCATTGTTTTTATTTACCTCACAAGCTCGTTAAACCAGTGATAACCCTTTGTACGCGTTTTGCACTTCAAAATAAGTTTTCCTATCAATTAGTTGACTAAGGATTGTATTGTGAAAGGTCACATGTGACTTTTTATAATATTTTTTCATATTTTTTAATAATACTTTAAACAACAGATCTTTATACAACTCTAAAACAGCAAGACTAGGGGATACACAATTATTAAATATAATATTTCCATGATTTAACCAATAACATCAGTATTTTTAGTCTACAGATCTGTGTTCCCAAGCCCCCTGAACCGATGATAACCCTTTGTCGCCACCGAAATGACCCGCTATTGGGAGCGATAAGCTCGCTTGATTTTGTTGTTTCGCGGCCCTGAAAATATTTGTATTTTTTTTAGCGGAAATAAACGTCGCACTTTCGCACACGTTGATGGGTAAACACAAAGCCAAAATGTGCTGGGGATTAAATCGTGAAAATGTCGATGGAAAGTGGCAGTAACATTACCATTGCAATCTACTTATGCATTCCCAATCGGGGCTTGCTATCTTGTGGAGCCGGCTTTCATTTGCAATTTGAATGCGTATGTATCCTGACTGGGAAATGTCAATCGAGCGGATTCATTTGCTAATTCCGATTGCTAAGCCCCCCGATGCAATCGATGCAGGACTCAAGGCAAACATGGATGTTGCCCTCATCGTTATACAAACTATCTGAGCAGATAATCCCAATCTGTGCACACACCCGGCGTCTTATTTACATATGCAGCCGACATCTGCGCCTTGGGCCATCATAAAAACTGAAAACAAAGGAGGTGTAAAACCCAGCAGATGGTGGCGGTGGGAAAAGAGGGACGGTCACCCCCTCCAGGAAAGTCGATGCAGGGCAGTAAACTGGTGAGCGCAAAACAGGTAAGTGCTGAGTTTTAGCACTTAATTAATTTCGAAGAGAGAGGACCTCTGTGCAGCAGGACCTCGCACAATAACAGGTAATTAAAAATCGCTTAGCCCTAGGAACCCAGGAAACTCAGGGCAGCCGAGCAATTCACAAAACCTTTTCAATTAACTTGAATGTTTGGCCAAAGCCATTGTCATCAGGCCGTGTTGCTGCTGTTGCTGCTGCTGCTGCTACTGATTTTCTCCCAGCAATTGTGGCAATTTCATTAAATCATTTCATTTCCGGCCCCCGCTTGCAAACACATACACAAATACACACAAAACAAATCAAGGACTCGCCTGGCTTTTTATGGCAAATTAAGTTGCCTTTTGTGCGGCCGTGGTGGTTGGATGGTGGTGGTTCGGTGGTGGCAAAATAGCAACTAGCGAATAAAGCCAAAACACCACACAGACAATTCCACGGGCAAACCTTGGACCAAAACTTTTCGCAGCCAAGCAAAACAGTTGCGAAGGCGAAAGGAGTGCAACATATTTTCTTAATTTCATTTCGTTTAATTTCACTCGACGAAGAAGGAGCAGTAGATGGAGGGGGAACCCCCGAGAAGCAGCCGCATCAGCAGCCATTTCCATAATCCACGTTCCCATAATTACGTATACGCCGCATGGGACCAACGGCAGGGACGAGAATGATGATGATGATGACGGCGCCACTGCTGCCTTCTCATTTAAGCGAAATTAAAAATTCAATTGATAAATTCCAAACTAAATAAGCAGTGGATGAATGGGAGGTGGGTGGAAAAGTTACTTGAAGTGTACGGCCCCCTCCCTTTTAAAAACACCCCCTGGAATTTTTTCTCCTTTGTTGCCACGTCTCTGGCAGCAAATTGAAAATCGTTGAAAAGTATGTTAATTGGCTCAAGTGAAAGCTGCCCGGCACTTTGCCATTTTCCAGCCACTTTGCTCATTATGAAATTTGAATTTGAGCTTGAATTTGTGCGGACTTCCTTCTCTGTGGCGCTTATCGCACCCACATGGCTTTTTGGCGCTGCATTCTTATCACAGTTCTAGGTCAATTGACAGCGTAAACAAATGTTAACTTTACTACGTAATAGCTGACAAACAAATAAGATCCATGGAGGGATCAACAGAGTGCACTTTGAATCCCACACAGAAAAAAATATTATCATAGAAATTAAACTATTTGTACACGGAGAAATAAAGGAATAATAACGGATTGATATTGATATCATATGATAACATATGTTCGAAAATATCATTTTGATATGCTTACAGAACGGACTAAAATTTAAACGAAAAAAAAATACCCGATTGATGACTATTTTTGGTATTTTTTCTCTGCGTAGATTGATTATAAACTATGGAGTTTCAAAAATTATTACATTAATATTTCTGGTATAGAATTTACGTTACAAAATATTATCTATATAATATTTAGTATGCAAATAATACCGCAGAGTTCAGATATTGTATTATTTAGTATTAATTGAATACCACATTTTTATACTGGATCTAATATATATTTTAAATACAACGATTTGCAACTTGAAACTTTCAAGAGTTAAACTTGGGTTTTTGAAGTGGCGAGCCCTGATTCGCCTTCGATTGGCATTTAAAAGCTTTAAGATGTCATTTTCAAATGGCACGCGCCATTTACTTTTAGTTTAATTAGATGAGATAAGAGTGCCAGTCGAGTTAGCAAGCAGATATCCTGGCATACCCGCTCTCCGCTCTCCTTGCGAGGCCATCAATCAGGCTTGTCAAGTGCTCGCAACTTTCCAACTACAAGAGCTGACAATGACAAGCGTCAAGTGGCTGGGGATTCCTTGTTTTCCAGCCGGGGCGGTTCCGTTTCTCGGTCTCTGATTTGGAGTGCGACTAGACACTCACAATCCTCCCATTCCCATCCCAGTCTATGCCCCCTCCAAAGTCTCTGGCGCTTTTAGTGTTTTACAAGAGCAAATCCTGACAGGACTCGCTGCGAACTGCGAGCTGCGAGTCCCCGGAAGCTCTTTGTTTGCCTAATTTTGATTTTCTCCGTTTGACAGTTGACATTTGCAGTTGCCAACTACCCGAGTCAAAGATATGAATTGAAATGGCTCTCGAATGAATTTCGAACGACGTTCCGAGGGGGGATTGGAATATATATGTATATATAAGTGGATATAGATAGCTCGACTGCGAGCCAAAGGAGTTGTTTAGCGCATTTCGCAGCACTTTGCGACTTTTCGCATTTTCTGGACAATTTTCGCCGCACTCAAGGACATCGAAATGCAGGGCACATCGCAGTGCCGGAAAAGAAGGCCATGACTTGGCTAACAAGTGGGTGAATGAGGAGCAAGGGGGGCCTCAATTTGGAAACAACTTAATTTCAATTACTGACGCAAAGGCTGGGACAGCCGAAATGGTATAATGAATGGGGGGTCTGCCGAGTGCCGAGTGCAGGGAGAAGTGGTTGCTGGGATGCTGCGGCCGACTTTTATGCGATTTAAAATGCTTCACAAGCGCAAAATGCAGCCAGGCGGCTGAACTAACAACAAACAGGCAAACAAACAGACAGATGGGTTGAGGATTGGAGGATAGGAGGTTAGGGGGCCAGGGGCCAGGACACGTACACTCCTCCGCAAAAGCAGAGGAGAGCTCGAGGCAGGACCAGAACCAGAACCAGAACGAATCCAAAGCCAACGGCAAATAATTAAACTTGGCTGCCTGGCACCTGTGGCCCTTGTATGCCGGGTCAGGCCATGGCCAAAAGCCCGCACACCCCCTCTCTGCCACTCTCACCCCCCCAGGCGGCATATCCTGGATCCCGAACATCCTGCAACACAGCGCACAGGCGAAATGAGCGGGTGGGCCTGTGGGTTCTGATTATTTAGCAGCTCGCTCGGCATGTGAATGTAAATAAAGTTCAGCCATAAAATACCCCGCAGACAGATAGTCCTGCCCCTGCCCCTCCCCCTCTTCCTTATCCTTTGGGGTCATAATCTGCAACAGAAACAGGACGATGCAAATAACCACTGGGCCGTGGAGAACGAAGCCGAAACCGAGCCAAAAGCGACAGACTGGACAGGGCATCCCGTAAAGAATCTGCGATTTATTTATAAACTTGGCTGGCACAAGCAGGGGCACTAAAGTTAAGAAATAATTAATACTAACAAGGACGAATGACGAGCGTCCTGCGACCCATTGGAGCCCCTGGGAGGCGCACCTTTGCATCCCACGTTATGGTATAGTACCCATACCATCTCGGGATCGTCGTTGTTTCGGGTCATGAATAACAATTGCCGGGAAACGGAAGGGAGGCTGCAGAAATATGGCGGCAAAGATTTCTTTTTATGGTGATTGCGTGGGAAAATCGTCGACAGTCGGGGGTCTCAGCAGCCTGCCAACGCAGCGGCGATAAAATATGAAAAGAATAAAAACGTGAAACAGCCCCAATGCAAATATGAAAAGCGAGTGAAATCCTTTTAATTTGGCAAATAAAATGGGCGAGCCAGGCCAACAAATTTCCATGGCAGGACCCCCCATCGCGATGGGCGACTTAACTTCTGACTTGTAAATGCGCATGCAAGTGAAAACGATCCGGGGAAAAGTTTGTGGGCCAACAACTACAAAATGCCGAAACCACACGCAGCCAAGGCAATCGAAGCTATTGAAGGCTCAATCGAGAGCTATCTATAAGCCACACTAAGCATTCAGGGCTTATACATTCGGGGAGTCTCTTACCAAAACAGCCCAATTAGGTTATCTTGCAGACAAAGCACTGTCGGGATAATAATTACACCAAGAAATATGACAAAAAGTAGACGCGCACATAAATTAGTCTGGCTGCGTGGAGAGTAAGTGAAATATAAAATCTGCTTAGACTTTAATTAATTACACATGGAATGGGAGGGGGCGGGGGCGGGGCAAGGACCCCAGAAGCGACAGGATTCAGCCAAGTGGAAGTGGAGGCACTCACCCACACTCACACTCACTCGCAGACAAACAAGCACTTGCGACATATCATTAACTTTGCTTTATAGCAACCAAAATTGGGAGAACACCAAGTGGTTTGGCGGGGGAAAAAAACTGGCGTGGCAAAAGATGAAGTAAAAATACAGAAGAAATAACTCGTGGAGTTTGCGATGCTGTCGGGGTGACACTTTCTATAGGAGGGTGCTGCCTTCGAGGACCCAGAGGAAGTAAAAGTGGATGTGGATGTGGATGCGACGGCTGCTTGTTAGCAGGATGGCGTCAGCTGTTGTGCCTACATACGGAAAAATATTTGTATTGCCACGGCATAAGCACTGCAGAAAATTTCTAGACTAGAAATTCTAGTATAATATTTATAAAAAGATTAATTATTAAATATTAATTATTATTTATATAAACTATATTTTTGTGAACGATAAAAAAGTACAATAAATTTCAGCAGGAATTTTAGAAATTTCAAAAAGTGCCTAACTTGGTTTTAAAAAATATAAAATTATACCTAAGTGCATTGAGTGCATTATTTATTCAAAAAGAAATTTAAATAAATATTCTTCTTGGTACCTATATTTTTTTAAAAACAAAAAATGCATTTAGTTTTAAAAAACAGTTAATTTTAAAAAACATATGTTCAAGAAATTTGAAAAGGTATTTTTATTTTAAAAAGTTTTCTTGAGAGATAACATATTTTTTACAAACTAAACTTTTTTTTAGGTACCAAGAATTATATTTATTTAAATTATGAAAAAATTTAAAATTCACATTTTCAATATTTAATTTATTTATCCATTTAAAAAAGGAATATGTTTTCAGTGCTTTCAGGACCCTTGCCGAAAAAGCCCCAATTCATGGTTTGCCAAAGCAGATACAGGACACCTTCTAATATCCATAAAATAACTCAAATCTGCTTGGCAGATTCGCCACCCTGGATGGTCGGCAGGTAAATTTAGGGTTTAATAATGCCTGTGGTCTATCCGACGTCAAGTGCAGTTATCTTCGGCTGTCCAGCTACAGCTACAGCTACAGCCACCCAACCACTTCTCGAACTTAATTCGCTTTTAATTTTTACCCTGCTGCGACAGCAAAAAATGCGGAAAAATTCCCCATTGCCATGACAAAGAAAAAGTCGGGGGAAAAAGAACCGAAAAATACAGCAGAAATTTGTTAAGCACGCGCTATCAGACTGAAGTGCGTGTTCCAGGGATGAGATGGGGAAAATAAGGTTGCAAAAAGGGAGAAGAGGAAGTGGGAAGAGGCGTCCTGGGAAAGGGAATCCAAATGAATTCTATTCAAAGCGTTGCTGCCACAAAATATGAAATGAAATGTTGTCGCTGGGGAACTGGGGAGCTGAGAAGAGTGTCCAGGACGAGAAATGTTGTTAAGAAATGCATACGCGGGCAATTTTTATTCCTTGCTCTGCTGTCCTGCTCTTCGTCCTGCGGGGCAGGAGCTGCTGCTGCTGCTTAAACACGAAATGCTTAATGGCCAAGTTGCCACAAAACGTTTGCCAGACAAGGGCCAACTCAGTGGAGCAAAAATGAAATGCGTTTTCTGCTGGCTCCCAAGGACGAAGGACGCAGGACCCGTCTGTCTGTCTATGTGTGGCTGTGTGTGCTTATTGGAGCGTAAGCAACCTGGGCAACAATATCAATATGCGTCTTTTGTGCCAAAGCTTCTTCCCCCAACTGACAATTGTCCGCTGCCGCCGGAAGTTGATATTCTGGGAAACGGAAGTGTTACGGGTAAATACCCCATTCAAACCCCATACCCCCCAAAAAAAATATTCCATATTTTCCATTTCATTTTGCCGACTTTCTCCACGCATAAATTTCCATCATCATCCATTCAGCGGGCAGACAAACAAAATGCGCAGCATATGAAAAAGTTCTGTAGCAAAACTCTACCAAACAAGACGCAACCAAAGCCAATTAAGGCTAATGCCTGCCTTTCTGGACCCTTTTGGCTTACCTTTAATTGCCGGCAAACATCGAGGATCGCTGGTCAGAGCCAAAGACAAGGCATAAAACACAGACAGCGGAGGAGGAGGCTGCTGAAGGCAACGTTAAATAAACAAAAGGCCAGACAAGATGAGTTGGGTCGAGATCGCGAGATGGCAAGATCGCAAGATCGCGAGTTCGTTGCCACCAACGGGGAGGAATTCCCTTCTATTTCGCGGCTTTTCGTGGCCACCTTGACTCGCGATTGTTCCGTATTGCAAGTAAAGTAAATAAAAATCACATACCTACGACACAAAGATTCTATTTTAATTATGCCGGCGGCCTTTAGATTGCCAATTGACGAGATCTGCGCTGCGATTTGGCGGGATGAAAAGCGGAAAAGTGGAAACCGCACGGCGGAGATAATGGCGTGAGCGGTAAGACGCAGAACACCCACAAAATCGAGGCGATGCTGGTGGTGGTGGTGCCGACTGAAAGCAAACAAATACCCCTCGAGGAGCCGGGGGAAATGGGGATTGTCACTGGTGCACACACCGCGTGCCGTTTTTTATTTATAGCCATTGAACGCTGCGCTTCTATCAGCAACAGCAATGGCAACGGCAGCAACATCCGCGGCAGCAGCAGCAGCAGCAACACCAGCAACATGAGCGACGACAGCAGCAGCGGCAGCAGCAGCATCAACCTCAACAAAAACAGCGTGTTTACTTATTGTCGTCGGCCGAGGGAAACCAGAGAAATGAATAATAATATTAACGCAAACCCAAAGATCACGGCAGACACTGATAACGCCGCAAATGCACACACAACGTAATCGTAATCGAAACTCAATCGAGTGCGAAGATCACGAGCACAGAATTAGTGATTAGCGGAGCAAAAACCCTTGATTCACTTGTTGAATAGTCTGATATTGTATAGTGTATATAGGTAAGTGGCTCCTGTGCGAAGCCAGCATCCTTTGCAGGTAGAAATCTGGGTTTTGGTAAACCCAAAAAAGAAGAACAGAACTGAACTCACTCACACTTCACTGACCGTTAAATTTATCCTTCTGCCCTTTGTGGGTTTTTGCGTTTGGCCATTTGATTCAAACAAGTTTGTTGCCAATATTCTTTTGTTTCGCGATACCGTTGCCGTGTTCACTGCGAAAGCACGTCCGTTCACGACCGAAGTTGCTCGCGATTTGAGAACATAAACAGAGCACTCGGATTGAGGGAGTCGAACTGTTCCCAGCGAGAGCATGCGCCGAGAACAACTGCGGAAAAGTGCCCAACAGGCGGCAGCGTTTGAACTGCCGACGGGCGAAAACAAAGGCAAAGACTTCGCGGGGGCCAGTGTCCTGAGCGAGATCAAAGATCTCTGGAAAGACCCTAAAAAGTGTTTATTATTTTGGGTAAATTGTGAAGTGTTTATGTAAATAATGTGCCAAGTAACCTACATTTTTTAAAAATTAAATTAATTTAAATTGTTTATTAATTTAACAAAAAATAAATATATTTATAAACAAATTTTTTATATTTAACCACGTAATATTTAATGCACTAACTTAATAGAACTAACTTTCTACAAAAAATCTAATCTAATCTAATCCTTATTAACCCTTATCAAAAAATTTGAATTTTTAAAATTAAAAACCGTTACAACAGTCGTTTAACAACACTGCCTCAGTCGCATGGATTTTTTAGGTGTAAATCTCTGTCAAGATCCGGCAACCCCGTTTCTTGTCGAACTATTTTTGGCGAGAAAATTTTCATTTTTATTTAATAAATTAAAATGACCCAAAAGTGCGAGACCACCAACTGCGGCAAGGAGGCGACCCTGCAGTGCCCCACTTGCCTGAAGCTGGGCATCAAGGGCTCCTTCTTCTGCTCACAGCCGTGCTTCAAAGGATTCTGGAAGGAGCACAAGGCAATCCATGCCTTGGCAGGTTCGTTTTAGAAAGTCTCCATTCGTAATGAATTGGATTTCTGACATCTGGAAAATTTTTACCTCAGCCGGTGCCTCAAACTCATCTGGCCAGGATGGGGCCTACAACCCGTGGCCGCAGTTCCGCTTCACCGGCAAACTGCGTCCGTTCCCCCAGACTCCCAAGCGCACGGTTCCGGAGGCCATTATGCGTCCGGATTACGCCGATCATCCCGCAGGACGTTCCCTCTCCGAGGAGGCCCTCCGGGGCACGAAGATCAAGGTGCTGGACGACGAGGAAATCGAGGGCATGCGTGTAGCCGGCAGACTTGGCAGGGAGTGCCTCGATGAGGGCGCCAAAGGCGTGGAGGTGGGCACCACCACCGACGAACTGGATCGCCTGGTCCACGAGGCCGCCATCGAGCGGGAGTGCTATCCCTCGCCCCTCAACTACTACAACTTCCCCAAGTCCTGCTGCACCTCGGTCAACGAGGTGATCTGCCACGGCATCCCCGACCAGCGACCGCTGCAGGATGGAGATCTCTGCAACATCGACGTAACCGTCTACCATCGCGGCTTCCATGGTGATCTCAACGAGACCTTCTTCGTGGGCAACGTCTCGGAGAAACACAAGAAGCTGGTGCAGGTCACCCACGAAGCGCTCAGCAAGGCCATTGAGTTTGTGCGTCCCGGTGAGAAGTATCGCGACATAGGCAACGTCATTCAGAAGTATGTGGCTCCACATGGATTCAGTGTGGTGCGCAGCTATTGTGGTCACGGCATTCACCGGGTGTTCCACACCGCACCAAATGTGCCTCACTATGCCAAAAACTCCGCTGTGGGCGTGATGGCCCCGGGCCACTGCTTCACCATCGAGCCCATGATCTCAATTGGCGTCCAGAAGGCCGAGACCTGGCCAGATGACTGGACCGCCGTCACCGCCGACGGTCTGTTCTCCGCCCAGTTCGAGCAGACGCTCCTGGTCAACGAGACCGGCTGCGAGATCCTCACCAAGCGCCGCGAGAACAACGGACAGCCCTGGTTCATGGACAAGATGTGAGGCGATCAACTTGGGCAAATATATAACTTCTAGGGCTATACATCAAGCTTTAATTTGTAATTTTACAATAAAATCTAGAGTTTTTATTCCCAAGTCCAATGTGGATGTACCATTATTCGAATTACTTCTCCAGCGGTGCGTAGTTGAGCAGTTTCTCGATGAGATCCACGTGTCCCAGGAGCATGCGACGGCAGCAGTACCTCTTCAGACCCAAAGCATCAAGGGCATCTCTGGGAAAAGGAAATATAATAAAAATTATTGTGAAATGCGGCGTGGATGGAAGACCTTTTCCCGCGTGACTTACCCTTCTGTGTATTCCGCCTGAAGAAGGCCCAAATACGACTCCCACTTGTTGCCAATAACCTTGCCGCAGGTGAAACAACGGATTGGAATAATCATTTTGTCTAGCGGGCTTTAATTGTTAAAGAAATCACGGAAATTATATAGACAACAAAAATGTGTGCTCTCGTTGTTTTGTCTATCGTTCATCGATAATAGGCATGTGCTTATCGATGACTATCGCTTATCAAAAGTGTGACCAGATCGAACTATCTAATTATCGATGTTAATTTACCGCCCTTTTCGAAATTCAAACCAAACTCGTGCCAAATATTTGAATAAATTAATGGTTATTTTTATTAAACTACCGACTGCTCGCTACATGAATGCGTTTTTACAAATGAGTGTGTAAATAAATATTTTTGAACAGCGTCGAAGACTAAGTGTGCCTTAACTAATTACTGCTGGCCGTGAGATGCTCGCCGGCCACTTCGACGGAGGTGGAGACCTCGAACAAATCTTTGGCTGACTCCTCGCTGTCGCTGTCGATGAGACCCGCGCTGGGCACATCCTCCACGATGCCCTTCTTCAGGTCATCCGACCGTTTTTGCAGCCGCTGTGAAATTAAAGTAAAGTAAGTAATTAAATAGGATATTTCATTATTAATGGAACTTACCGATTCGGAGGTCTCCTCGTCGGGCACAAAGATGCGTAGTGGCGTATTGGCGCCCAATTGCTGCTGCACTAGGCGCTGATGCTCCTCAAAGGCACTGGCTGCAGGATCCTGAGCAACCTGTTGCTGCTGCTGCTGATGGTGTTGCACCTGTTGCTGCTGCGGATGATGTTGCACCGGCTGCTGCAACTGCTGTTGCTGCTGCTGCAGTTGCAAGAGCTGCAACTGTTGCTGCTGTTGTTGCTGTTGCAAGTGTTGCTCCTGTGCCTGGGCACGCAACTCCTCGAACTGCTGCTGTTGCTGCTGTTGGTGTTGCTGCTGCAGGTGTTGCTCCTGTGCCTGAGCCTGCAACTCCTCGAACTGTTGCTGTTGCTGCTGCTGGTACTGCGCCTGAGCCCTCAGCTCGTCCAGATGCAATTGGTGTTGCTGCTGTTGCTCCTGGGCCTGCACCTTTAGCTCCTCGAGATGCAACTGTTGCTGTTTTTGCAGCTCGATGGCAGCATGTTCGGTTTCCAGTTGCTGGCGGCGTGCCTCCTCCTCCGCATAGGCTTGCAGCAACTGCGACGAGTCGTGGGCGTGGCCATAGAAGTTGGACACCACGAAGCCGCCTTCCGGAACGGACGCTGTGACCGCCGAGGCCACATTGGGCAGGTGGAAGGAGGCCGTTTCGTAGGCACCTTCGCTATGATCCCCCAAAGCAGGAGCGGCAATCAGAGCGGCATACTGCGGCGCCGAGTCCAGCACGGGATGGATGTTGTGATGTGGATCCTTGGCCGCCTGCAGGATCTGCCCGTTGCTGGCCACCTCCTGGGTGAGATCGGCGTTCACATAGCCCGATTCAACCACCGGCTCGGCGCTGGGCTTGAAGAGTTGCTGCTTGTGCGCCGTGTAGAGCTGGTTGGACTGCGTCACCAGGTACGTGGGATTGTAGATGGGGATGTGGGCAGCCGGAATGGCGGCGATGAAGGACTGATGCGACTGCTGGACAGCCGGCTGGGCATACTGGATGGGATAGATCTCCGGCGCCGTTTGAGCCGCCGCCTGGGCTCCAACAATCTGCACCAGTGGCTGTGCGGGCAGATGATTGCTCTGAACATCGGCGGGCAGCGGCTTGTTGTTGCTGGGCGTATTAAACGATTCGGTGGCTGGACGAATCTTGGTGGTGGGCAGCGAGGGATCCGGATCTGGGGCAAAGAGTTTCTGCGAGCCCGAAATGGGATCGCGAATTGTTTGGTCATTCGTCTCGTCCTCATGCACACTGTACTTGGGCGGCAAGTATGTCTGTGGACGGGCGGATGAGGGCGGGGCCTGGGTGTGGGAGGGGGGCGTGTACAGGTAGGAGGAGTCGAGGTGACCCTCCTCCACATCCAGGTGATTGTCGGCCAGGTTCGGTGCGGGAACCGTGTAAATGGGTGCAAAGTGCTCGGTATTGAAGTTGTTGTGCGTGTCCAGCTGTGGGGGATCGGCATGTTTGGAGTGTTGTTATATGTTTAAATGTGTGATTGGGTGGGTGTAAAGTAAAGGAATTCAAGGCCATTCTGATATGAGATAGAGGTTTTTGATATTTATGTTTCAAACATATGAATTAGATATTCATATCATATCATATCAGTCATTGGAATTATTATTAATTAAGATTAATATAATCTTTATTCATATCAAAATTACATGAATAACTTGATATTTTAAAAATATGAAATCGACCTGATCTTTTGGCGATTTTTTCTGTATAATGGACAGGCATCCCAATGGCTTTAAATTGTCTTCATTTAATTTTAAGTATTTTATCTAAACTACAGTATAAACGTTAAATGGCTAAATAATTTAAAGTTGAGCAATTTAAATTGGATATTAACTGATTAAAAGCCATTGAAATTAAGAAAATTGAATTAGTCGGAAACCTTGCACTTCCGCTTTATAGAGATCTTATGAGACCTCGACTTACCGGCAGATTCTGGAGTTCGCTGTAGCTCACAGCCGTGGGCTTCTCGTACTTGAAGGGCTTGTCGTATCCGAAAGTGGGTTTCGCCTTGGGCTTGACATTGTTCAGCTTGATCTTCAGGGGCTTCCGCAGGGCTCCAGCGGGTTTCAAATAGACTGGCGACGGACCACTGAGCTTGATGGGACGCGGGGGACCGCGCAGGTGCTGATACTGATGCTGGGGCACATGGATCAGCGGGTGCGAGTGGAGGTGGGCGTGCGAGTGGGCGTGGGCGGACAGGACATGCGGATGCACGGCGGCGTGCAGGTGGGCGGCATGGCTGTGGGCATGGGCATGCGTGTGTGGACCGTGGCCAGGACGACCCTTCAGCACCAAGGGCACCGGCTGATCGCTGCGTATCTGGACGACCAGAGTGCGCTGCTTGCCGGGCGGACCAGCGGCTCCCGGGGATCCCACGGCGGCGGGACGACTCAGCTGCTTGGCGCTCTTGGGCGGCCAGTTGGTGAAGACCAGGGGACGCTGCTCACAATTGGCCAGCGCCAAGATCAGGGCCAGCAGCAGGAAAGGCTGAGGAAACATTGTCAAAGACCATTAAATCGAAAACTTAATTACGCGTACATCGAACAAATCGCCGAAAGAAATAAAAACTTTCTAAGTCCAGCAAAGGTGAAAAGGGGGAAATGGGGAGGGCCTTGTAATCGCTGGACAGCAACAAAACTGTAATGGCCTTAATTTGTACAAATTGGCGGTTTTCTAAAATTTTATCACGTCGCCTGCCGCTGACTACTTAACCAAAGCCGCTTAAGCAAACGAGCCAACAAAGTATCTTCGCTTGCGCGAGTGAGTATTTATAATTATACACGAGTATGCCATAATATCTTGCCCACTTTTCCCCGCTTCGATGGCTGATTAAACTTTCAGTCCGCAATGCCGTAGAATGAAAGTGAAAAGTCGAATATCGAAATGTCTTCGTTCTGTAATTGTTACTCTTGTTGCGTTGTTTACGTTTTCAGAGGGTATTGTGCTTTGCGGACTCAGTTTGTGAGACTTTCAATCAGTTTTGTTTACCGGTAGATCTTTAAGATCAATTTCTTTACTTAATAGCAAAGTAAATAGATAGCGAAATAATTATTTTTTCCGAAATTATGTTAAATAAATTGATTTTATTTTGTAAATAAAAAACGCCAGTTTATATTTTCTATTATTAATTTTTGTAATAATAATCAAGATTTTTTAATAGGAATAATTTCAAATTTTTTTTTTTGACTAAAAACCCCAGTTTTTAATTCCTATTATTAATTTTTTGATAATAATATAGCTTATTTGATAGGAATAATTCCATAAGTGGCAAGAGCATAATGAGGAAATCGTTATTGAAATTGAAAATATTATAGTTTAGATATTTCCCCTAGTTTTATAATATGTATCATAACTATAAAGATCTGTATAAGAATATTTTAAATTCGACTGCATAACTTTTTTCTGTAAAAGTAGGAGTACGCAACTCTCTGCTTGGATGGCTTGGCTTTGGGTCTCGGTCGATCGAAGGGGAAGTTGGTAATTTGAGGCAGCAACTGGACATGGCAATTTCACCTGGGCAACCCCAACCCAACCCCACCCCACTCCACTTCAGCGGAGCGGCGGCAATGACAATGGCAATGCGGTGTGCCGTTAGCCAGACGTCAATCAGCAGGTGAAATGCCTAAGCGAGGCCAATACGTATACTTATTGATTACGTGCTGCGTTTGCCTAAACGGATTGCCGATGGCCGATTGCAACTGCAACTGCAACAACGGGGAGCAACAGCAGTAATTGCCACCAAATTGGTGGCTTATTGTTTATGGAGTGGTTTGTTGGTTTGTCGCCTTTGCAATATGCATAATCATATGCAAATACCAGATGCCCGTGGTGAATGAACTGCCAGGAGACGGATGCCAGAGTCTGGCAGGGAATAGCCCACGGCGGCGGCCACAGCAACTCGCTCAACGAAAGTTGAGTTCCAAATGGAATTCGCATAATTTCGGGTTTCCTCTGGGCTCGGCCATCGCGGGACCATTGAACTTGACAAAGGATTTTGGCCAAACCCAAGCGGCCTAAGCGGAACTATTGATCAGCGGCCTGTCGCCGCGGCGACGGCCATAAACAACGGTGTGGTTAACCCAAATTGCAACTCGAAATGCAACTTTTATTTTAGCGGCAAGCATTTTATTTTCAAGCCCGCTGCACATTGAGGCAAATGCAGGCGAGCAGCCAGTGTAATTGGTGCACGTAAAGCCGAAGCTGAAGCTGAAGCCATCCATTGTCTGGATCTTGGATCGGATCTTGGCGAAACTCGGCGCATCAAGTGCTCTCATTGCAAATGAAAGTGCTCGCTTTGCCGGCCACATTACAATTTGTCAAATATTCCAACGACTTTGCGACTGCGACGGCAATTCAATTGAAGAAGATGCAACGGCATTGTTCCAGCGATTGTAATTGGATTTGCAGGTGAAGGTGAATCTGCATCTGAATCCGAATCCGATGTCGTTGATCGCAGAGCATAGAAATGCCTTTGTATTTGCATTGAAATTAATGCCAATTCATTAATTTTTTTATGCTGTGCGCGCAGCAAGAGACTCTTTAATAACCGCTAATTGTGGGCAACAAACTGGCAATCGCCGCGTGATGTGAGATGTGATTCACTTACCCTCATCTTGTTTCGGATTTGTAGTGAGTTTCGTTGTTTTATTGTCTGTAGAAAGCTCTTGGGGCAGATGTCGAGTGACTTTTGGCTTCTTCTGCTACTCCAGCAGCAAATAGATGAAGATCAAAATGGCAATTAGGTATATAATCACATCAATTAACTTCATGTCAGCGAGCGCCGCGGCGCTTTCTTCGGTTTCAAACTGCACGCACAGAAGATTTCAAAAAGAGTTTCGAAGCAAATACTTCGAGGAGCAGCGACGTCCGCACCTGTTCAAGTCGCGAAGACAACTGAGTGTTAGTTGGTCGATGGTAACGGACAAAAACCATGTGCCGATCCGTTGGATCGGAGTTCCACTGGAATGCGAAGACTACGACGCGCACTGGAAGTGCGCAGTGCGCAATGAAGAAAGTGGTCGGATTTTCATGACGGCGCCGGCGAGTGAGAAACTAGTTTGCAAAGGCCAAAACGCAGCACGCGACCAGCAGCAACATGAATTGCCAGCAAGTGGCCGATTAATCGCAACGAAAGTGTTTTGCCATTGACTGTTCTTGGCCGGCAAAAGAAAGAAAAGAAAGAAACATAAAAAGACAAAGAAAAAGGCAGCGCAAAACAAAAGACTTAAGCAACGAACTTGTTGTCTCGCGTCAGCAGTGGCTCTTTACCTTAAAAAGCAATGCGGACCAGGCGCACATGATCGCGAGATGGCCCCAATGCCGCTGCCTGCCACCTGTTGCTACTTTTTTTTTTTTGCTCTGACCAGCGGCAGAGGCAGCAAACAGGAGCAAAGCCACCGATTGACATTACGAAATGCGGCAGGTACAGTGGGAATCGCAGACTTATCAAGCGACTTCTTACAAAGAAAAGGTGTTGAAGGGGTAAGGTTTTAAAAATGTATAAGGGAATTGTGGATTTTCAATGGTTATATTGAGTTATGGTCGAAAAAACACTATATTGTATAAAATTAATATTCATCATTCATCAAATTCATCCTTATTTCGCATCAACTTTTTTAAAACCAAAAATTATTAGGTTAAGGTAAGAAATTCGTACTCGAATCCCATTCTTATTGTTTTAGTAAACTATTGTATTTTCAACAAAACTAAAACCTGGTGTAAATTTAACAAGAAAATTTAATTAAATGCAAAGCATTTCGTGGAAAAACTTGAAATGATTTTTAAGCGCTATTTAATGTTAATTCGGTTCCAGTTCGGATGTGTCCTAAAAACAAGTGGATGCCTTTCCATAGGCAATAGAGACCCAAGAGTAGGCCCAATTTATGTTTGCTCGCCACTTGTTTCCATACAACCAAAGCCCTTTGATGATAATGAGCCGTGCTTATGAAACGCTCCCCAGTTTACAATAATTGATCGCATTTTATGCAGGGCGCGACACCCAATTTCTAAACGCAATTGGTCATTGGAATTTTATTGCGCTCGGATTGCCTTTTGTGGGTCAGTGTATTGGTCGGCCCAAAACTTTTGGGCCATAAATCAAAATTTCACTTTCATAAAGCTGCCAATTATTTTGTTTTGGTGGAAATTTCTTTGCTATTTTTTTTCAGTATTTATATTTTATTTTGAAATATTATTTTTAACAAGGTTTTTTAAACATTAACAACATAATATTATTATTATACCTTTTATTTCATACATTTATCATTTGTTATTTTTTTTCGGTTGCGTTTTAGACAAATGTTTAAAATATGCATTTTTAGCGTTTTTAATTTGTTATTTAAAATTTTATTTATTTGTTGTTATCTTTGCCTTTGCGAGGCCGCTTTAAACTAAACTAATTTGTCATTTAATGCCTTCTGCTCTGGTTTCGGTTTTATTTAATTTTATTTTAATATAAATTAATGATTTTTATCTCTTTTTACGTTTTATTTATGTCTACGTTTACGTTTTCCGTTGTGTAAATATACCTCATATAAATAGCGAGTAAAAACTAAAAAAAAGTAACTACATTAATATGATTTGCATTTCTTTTTTTTGGTTTGCATTATTTATACAATTTATTTAGCACACATTGCCGGATGTGTATATGTGCGTGTGCGGGTATCATGTGAAAGTGCTGCGAAATTATAAAAAATATTTTTTCGTTTTTTTTTGTTTTTTAGTTGCTATCCGTTATGTTAATTATGATATTTGATAATATCGTTATTCCTTAAAAAAATGAACATTTCCGCCTTAATCCTGTAAAATTATCATATTAGTTTCGGGTTTCGTTTTGGTTTTTAGCTGCGAACGTTGATTCTATACAAAAAATCTAACTACAGTAAAATGCTGCATAGCTTCACATTTACGAGTATGATAATATATTTTATACATTTTTTTTTGTGACTTTTTATTGACGAATTTTCTACAAAAACCTTTGCACTTACACTAGTTTATACGGCATTGAGTAGTTTTATGCGACATTATTTAAGTTTATGTATATATTATTTTCTGTGAACAAAGCTGCTCGAAAGTGTTGAATTAAGGTGGAAAAAGTGGAAAAATACTCGAAGTTATTATCAATTACGAATTGGAAATGCAAATGGGGAAGGCAGCTTTGTCAGCGTGTTTTTCTCTTCTATATTTTCTTTTTCGATAAATTTTCTTTTGCTTTGAAACAAACAAGCTTTCGTTTCGGGTTTTTCTTGGTTTGAATATGCACTTTACTTGCGTTCCTTGTTATTTCATTTATGTAGATCTGCTATAGCGTAAACATGATTTTATCAAGTTTCACAACATCGAGAGTTCATTTTTGTTCTTGTTGTTGGGTTCATCGCTGTCGAGTGTGAGTGTGTGTGTAAGTGTGTGTGTGAATATTAGTGTGGTGTGGGTGTATAAGTGAGGTTTCTATAAATTTAATAACTAGTTTATTCATTTAAAAATTATGTTTAACTTTTGGGTTTTCGCTACGCCACCGCCTAATCATCGTTCTCGTATTATTTTAGGATTGCAAATGCGTTTTGTTGTCGATTTAATAATAGGTTTATCATTAACAATATATGAACTGCTTGTCGCGATACCTAGTCGTTTTATGATTATGCTAAGCTATGCTATGCTCTCGATTCGTTAACATTTACACTTGACTATTTACGATTACTTTACCATTATCATTTACCATTTATCATTTACCTTTACCATTAGTTTAAATTTACTTTAATGGAGTTTAAATGTTTCTCACATTGCACGGCTACATACACGTTTACATAAATTTCGAAGGCGCATAATATTCACATATTTTGTTTTTAATTTACGTTCTGGGTAAGCCTAGGCTACACAAAATTCCGCTACAAATCAAGGATATGAAACGAAATGGTAATTGGCTCTTCTATATTTCCGCTCTCACTTATAAATTGTTATGTCATCTTTGGTTTTTATGTCGTATTAAATTTAAAAGCTCGAATTCGTTTTACTTAAATTTGTTAGTCGCTAATCATTTGTGGAAACAAACAAACAAATCCATTGGATGCTGTTCTGTGCCATTTTCTTGTTACGCTTCTTGGGTTTTCTTTGAATGAATGCTGTCTGCTTTTTTTTTGGTTGGTTTGATCTACATTTAATGTGATTTCTATACGCTTTGGCAGTGTTTATCATTTGAACAAATTACAATTATGATCCGAAAACTCTTTTATTTTCATTGAATTTAAACGGCAAAACGAAACAGCACAGGATAAACGAGTTAAACGATAACGTATTCGAGACACTTTAGTATCGGTATCAGTTGCTTATCATATTTACAGGCTATGTACAAAAATCAGAGCGTTCCACTTTGGCGTTTCGAGCGCAAGTGCGTGAAGTTGAAGTTTAGAGAAGTTAGCAAAGAAGGTGAGTAGACGAAAGTCGGGAAAGAAATACACATATAACGTTTGTCGCCATTTTTGGTTACCGATTGTATCTATCAAAATTTGTTTAGAACACCACAGTTGCTGCTCGTAAATCGCTGGTAAAAAGCGCACACATTCACATACACTAAAAAATATTACTAACTACGTTTCATCAGCTTTCGTCGCACTCTATATGCCGGCATAGGTGTCCTCTAGATTAAGTGGTATTTGAATAATGATTCGAATGCGCTACTTACAATATTTTGTCGAGTTTAACCGAGAGTTCTCCTCTCGTTTTTGTGTGTGTGTCTTGTGTGGAGAGATGTGAATGTAAGAAGTTGTTTTTTTTTCAATTTAGAATTAGCAAATTTGACTTGTGTCGAGTGAAAAAGCTGAGATTCCTCTAGTTAAGTGTAATTCTTTGCATATGGTTTAGTATTTGGCTCGAAGTACCCTCGACTTTGTAATTCTTTGGCCGAAACAACCGCGGTTTCTCTGGCTCCCATAAGTGTTCAGGTCGAGCCGTGTATGTATTTGCTTTAGGTGTACGAATTAGCTAGCAGATTGTTGGCCTTTAGGTGTCGTTTATCGATATTTGTGTTTAGTTTTACTTTAAAGGTTTAATGATTACAATATGCTCTGCTCTATATAAATCGTTTTGCGCATGCTCAGAAACTTCTAAATGCAGTTTTTGAATTTTAGCCTCATTGCCTTGTATCTGTATCGGTATCTTTATCTGTATATATCTCGCTATCAATATCTGTATCTCGGCCAAAAGCAATCTCGCAAATCTTTGCTCAGTGTCTTATTCGTGTGGTCGATATAAATTGTTGCGTTGTGGCCGCATTCAGCGGCTTAGAGAAAGATTTTGAGACATGAGAGTACATAGATCGAGTAGACTTAGTTGTAGTTCTAGTTCTTCCTAGCCTTCTTTTCGCTCAGTGTGTGGCTGAGCGCCTTCCTTGTTTCCTTGTTTAATGTGTAGCTTACCTCACTAATGGTTCCCAATTGCTTACGTCACACCATTGAGATGGATTTTCGTTTAGAATTCAATTTTCAATTGTTTCTTATGCAATGATAGCGCCATGAAGTGAACTCAAAATGTAAATGAAAATTAGTGATAAACGATTCTTAAATATAAGTGTAAATGTAAATGTAAAATGTAAATGATTGATTGAACCTAAATACATACCCATTAGAATAACTAATGATTGTTGCTTGGAGAACTGAATTCGGGGCAATCAAAGTAACAAACTGAAAACTGAAATAATAATAATATTTTATTGGGGCACAAAGTCGATTACAAAAATAATATGGATAAAGAAAGGGATACGGATACAAGATAAACCAATGCTGGTTGTAAGATTAAAATTATAAGTATACAGAATATGATAATTTCAAGGTTCTAAAAAGGCATACGGAATGATGTGGGAAGCAATCAGTTGGCAGTTGAACGATGGATATCAGGGCTGTGGTTCTTGGTCCCCCGATCCGGATTGGCTATTTTATGTGTGCGGAGACAGGCGGCGTTTGCCGCTCGACGTTGCTGGTGGTTCGTTGCTGGCTATCTGGCTGTCTCTTGATTGTTGGTTGCGATGGACAAAATACACCGAGCCGCATGCCTCCGCACACATAAACGTGCAGAGCAGCGCATTTGGTGGCACGCAAATGGTTCGTATCTCTAACTATATAGTTAACGCTTTTGATTTTTTGACTTTTCTGTACACGGTACACAATCGAATTTTACATTGAAATATGTCTTTTTTGCTCTGCCGATTTGCTGTCTGAATATCTTATGCCAATAGGTAGTTGTGGGTGCGGTGCCACAAATGCGTTGCTCTGCCCTCGATTAGCTTCTCCATCGTTCAAATGTACGAATAAGGACCATCAGTTAAGGCGCTACACAGTAACAATCAAGAGTTATCATCCTTGTTGGAGCCGCCCCCGCCGACCCCGGAGCCCTGTGTGTTGGTTCCCCGTCCGCCGGTCGGTGCTCGTACCGCTGGCGGCTTGTACTCCAGGCCCGGATCGAATTGCATTAAAACGAATACCTGAAAAGGAGATTTATAGGATTAAATAGGGATTCTATAATGTAGGTTTTTAATCCGATCCCACCTGATCTGTTGGCAGTAGTGAAAAGTCATCGGGTGGGTTGGTTATTACATAACGTTTGCTGCTCGCATCACAACTGGAGCTGGTGTCCCTGAACCGATACAGTCCGATGCACAGCATTCCGTAGGACTTGAGGGCCGCCACAAACAGGTCCCCGTACTTGCCGCACTCCCCGAACTGAGCCAGCGGACCGTCGTACAGTGAGATTTGACCCACACGACATCTGTGGGGGAGAAATACCATTAATGTATGATATAATATTTAAAAACCCATAGGTTGTTAATAATGTTAATTGAGTACTGTATCTCTAATGTATAGTATAGATAAATTCCTTTTTTCACACACATCTTATCGCTATTGACTAACCTGTCTCGATTGCTCAGACTCTCCACGGTGCTGTAGCCTCCCCGGAGGCCAGCTCCCTCGGCCAAGATCAGTTCCAGCTCAGGCGTGGCGCCGCCCGTTATCAGTGAGCGGATCAGCGTTAAGGCGTTTTGATTGAAGTAAGTCTGTTTAGAAGGGGTCAATCCAAAAATATATTACAGAATACCGAATATTACAATATAGATGCTTAAAGTGAAACCCATTCAAGGACTAAAACAAGACATTACCGTGGACATCAGCGAGTCTAAAACGCTCACAGCGAAGGCTGTGCCGCAGGCGAATGGCTGCGTCAGATATAGTTCTGTATCTGGATCATCGTCGTCGTCTTGATCGAGAAACTGCACGTTACTATCATTGACCAGTTCTTTAAACGACAACCAACATATGTGAAGCATTAGTAGAGCATACACTTGGACCGCTTTCATAGAAGGCGGGTGAGCCTGGCCAGGACATGGATGGTACTAACATCCCCTCCCCCATTCCCATTCCCAATCCCTGACCTTGGCCAGCCTCACTTTCGTTCGTTCGTTCGCAAACTCGGCCAACTTAGTGCGATGCAGTTTACCTGTTATCATGGGCACATTGGCGCCATAAACCGAGCCCCGCCGCTGCAGCACAATGGGGCTGCCGGCGGTGGCGCTCAGGTTGTCGAACTCCGGACCGCGCTGGCTCAGCACCCCGATCGTGTCGTCAAAGGTCATGGCCTTGATGTTCAGCGAGGCGAGGATCGCCTCCTTGTCGGCCAGCGTGGGATCGTCGTTGCTAGGAACTTTGGCCGACAGGATGCAGCACATATCACACAGATTGACGTTCACAGCCCGCAGATCGGCGCGGCTCAGCGGCGAACCGTTGAGCACCGAGATCTTGGGCAGATTCTGCAGCATCTTCCACTCGCGCCGGATATAGTCCACCGAGCCGACGATGACCACGTGCTTCAGCTCGTGGTAGTGGAAGTTGGACGCCCGCAGCGGCATCACCAGGTTCCGCAGCCCGATCAGCGGCGAATCGGGATCGGCGAACAGGCACACGACCACATGGCCATTCAGCACGGTCATGGCCGCTTGGTTGCGATCCTGTGAAGAAGTATTTTAATATATTTATTTAAAATTTTTGTAAGGCATAAAAACTATAATATTAAAGCTTTATTCCTTTTAAAGTCCTACTACTTAAATCTACATTGTATAATAACTTAATTGAGATTTAATTTTAAGCATAATTGATTAAAATTCCATAATCAAAATAAAACAAATTAATTTCAAAACTTTTTTAAATTGATTTAATATATTTTATTAGGATAACAACTTTGAAGATACAGATATAGGTACTCATAATAATAAATATCCTAAATAATCTATCAGTTCAAAAAACTTCTTTTGAGATACCTTTCTAAATAAAGTTAGATCGTGGTTTCCCATTTTCGTGATTATTAAGTAACCCATACACTTAAGTAACCCATAGACTTACCAGTATGCAGTCTTCTAAGCTCTTTGCGGGACTCCAGTGGAACATGCCCGTCGAGTCGTACTTCATTTCGGTCTTCTCGAAATCAAAGTCCTTCGACTGATCGTCCGCAATGCCGGCGGGCAGTGAAACGCCGCCGTTTTGATTCTGTGTACCCGTGCCGGAACTGCGACTCGTCGGCCTAGACACAAGTAGATCGATAGGATAATAGAGAGGTGTTAGCCATCGGGCGGTCTGTGCTGCAGCTCGGTTCGATTCGTTCATAATGGGGTTTACTTCGATTCAACTTTTGAATTGCAAATGCAGATTATCAACCAATTCAAAAAAACAAACGCTACATCCAAATGCAAAGTGTTCATCGGAAACGCTACGAGTACGTGTTTCGTTCAAAAATGATGTGGTTACTTCAATAGGAGTACGAGTACTTGGAGCATATTGAAATAAAACTGTGATCTCAATACGATAGTTAAAGATAGAGAGTTTACAAAGTTTACAAAGATAAATACACGGATAGTAAGATACAGATAGAGACAGAGAGATAGAGAAGATCATGTGCTAATAACAAAAGTCTCGAAATGAATGCGAACAGGAATTTAGAATTGAGAATAAATCAATAAGTCACTACGCAAAATGCTTAATCTGCCAACCGGCGGTGGTGAGGAATGTATGGATCAGTAACTCAAGATATTATTAGTGTAATCCGTGGCTGGCAATCTCCCTCCAGGTGTTTTATGGTGATTCAGGTGCTCGGCATGCGCGAGGGAGACGCCTCAGATGATCCATCACCCTCCCTATCCGCCGGATTTTGGCATTTTTATCTACAATACTTAATGCTGTTTTGTAATTTGAAAAAAAGAGATATAATAATAGAAAATATATAAATGGTACACAGGTGCAAGTTTTTGACACAAAGATGAACACAGAAAAACACACACAACACTTAGATTGCAATTCAAGTTCAAATGATTCAGAGAAATAGAGAATGCAGGAGAGAAAGTGGGCGATTGTTGAGCTTAATGTATGCTTTCGGGGTCTAGAACCAACATATCATGAAAAGTCTTTAATAACAAGTTTAACCCTTGAAAAAAAAATGATATAAGAAAGTGGCATTAGTTGCGCAAAAAGGTATGCTACACTTTTCGCCCGATCTTCAAAGATTTGGATCTTACGATCTTAACGAAATTCCAAAAACAAGTTTAGTAAACTTATTTTACTGTAAGATTAATTTTAATATGTACGAGAAAAAATAAGAAAGCAAATCAGTCAGCCAAAAAAGTTGAAGAAATGCTTTATAAAAGCTCCTACAATTTAAATCAACACATATACTATTAAACTTGGTCCTTTATGATTGAGATATGAAACTTTTAGTAACATTAGTATTTTTTTAAAATTTAGTTGAAGGCGCGCACACACACTGAAGAAGGGGGAGCTCAGATGTTAGTAGACAGAATGCTTCAGAATGAAATGCGATTAGTTATGCTGGGTTAGTTTTGAATGCGAAATAATCACGGGGCGCACACACATACACACGGACATCACACACACGCACAGACATACAGACACAGAAGACAGCGACATGACAATAAACGCACATATTTGGTTAAATTTCATTATGTTTAGTACGCGTATTTGATGGTATGGCATAGCTTTCGATCAATCAATATCAATATCAATGTGTGTCAAACAAAATGCGCATAAGATGTAGTTAGATAAGTATTAACGAGTACTAAGGTATAGTTTAAAAAAGGCTTTTGGCTTTTTTTTGATAGAGTTCGTAAGTTAAAAATCTAGGAAATTATGGACGCATACATGAGCTTTTTAACTTCGTAAGCAAGTTGATAGCCCGCATAAGGGTTAGCATCATTCTCTGGTGGCCTGAAACAAGATGTTGTTCGTTTTTATACATTTAGACTGGTTAAAAGTTATTAATTGGTTTGGTTTGGTTTGGTTGTTTTTTTTCGTTTTTCTTGAGTGGGTGAGTGATTGAGTGAGCAGGTGAGTGAGACAATTAGTTGAGGTGTTTGGATTAGTTGGTTAAAGAGCATTTACATATGTACGAGGAACCTAGAAAACCTTCTCCTGTTCATTGTGTTGTGTGAAATCAAACATATAGTAAACACAATAATCATAATTGAGTGTTTCCTTTTGGATATCGGCTTTGCTTGTTTGGTAGTAACGCAACGGAAAAGTGGAAAATCATACTTGATGCAGCTGCAAACAGAGTTGTCCTAAAAAGTGTATATCTTTTCTTTTTTGCTCTTGCTCGATTACCGACTTTGCTTTGCTATTTGATAACTGAACAGAGTGCTGTTTAATGTGATAAATCGCTATAGTTAAGAGTAGATGGCCTGCTGTTCCTCCCCCTGTTATATATACTCGATCATATAGATATGTACAGAGCCCACAGGATATACGGCTAGCACTCACCTGTTGTACTGCGATGGCGATATCACTTGGCCCTCCACCTGCCGGCTCACGTTCACCGTGGGCTTCACCTTGTTCACCTGCTTTCCCGCCGCCGCAGCCGCCGCAGCAGCCGCTGCCGTGTTGTTCATGTGGTGCATGCCACCTGTACCGTTGCCAGTGCCATTCGGTCGGCGCACATTGCGATTGAGTACTGTAAGCACAAGAGGGAAGCGTTCGATGATGATATTTTTATCACTTGACCAGCACTTACGATTCGTATCTTCTCTGTCACGAGTGATATCACCTGTGACACAGTGCGCAATTGGCATTTAGCATTTGGCAGGCAGAACAGAAGCGTTGGTTGCCCCAGAGATCAGGGAGATCAGAGAGATCGGAGATAGAGAGCAGATCAATCGATTAGTAAACTTGGCTGGAGGCTGGACACACTGGTCAGAGTGTGAAGAGATACTCATTGGCTTTAAGTATTAGTCATTAGTTAATCGAGAAAGGTACTTTTGAGCCGCGTGTTGCATGTTGCATGTTGCATGTTGCATTTGGTTTAGATCTGTTACTGGTTCTTAGTTATTGTTTCTTGTGAGGCTGTTTGTGTGTGTGGCTTGCGACAGTAATAAACAAAGTTGATAACAAGCAGATCGGTTATGCAATTTAAAACAAAGGCACACAGGGTGATGTGTACAAATAAGTAAAGTAAGTTAAATAGACATCGATATGGGTTCGAGTAGTAAGTATATGAGATACGGGAGATATATGGCGGTAGTTCCTTAGATAGATTATATTAACGAGTTACATTAGCAGAGGAACGAGTTCTGTTCAAGAATCAACGCAAAAACAGAGTTATGCAAACGAATATCTAAACAATTATCATGGATTGTACTTGATCGATTTAGTTATTGGATTGGATTTTTACTTTTACAACTGAGGGAAAAAGCGAACCAAGGAAACGTAGGATTAAGTCAAAGTCAAAGTCAAGGGCGAACTGAAACTGATCTTGATCGGGTTATGTGTAATGTGAGATTAAGCTATCCACCTATCGCGACGTCTGGCGTTCAAAATGACCTTTCTGTGGATCTGATCTCTGACTGATACCAAATTGAGTGTTCGATCAAGGACGAGACTTTACCCGATACAGATCCACGCACATGCACCCGCTTGGGTAGCTCGGGGGGCGTAAATGTGGGTGCAGGATGGTGTTCATCTGTAAAATACGTGGGTTCGTTATCGCACAGCTCAGCAATATCAGATTCGGTGTGTATGCATTTCTTTGTGTTATTTATATGGTCAAGCTTTTTTATGTGAAGCTCATAATTGCTTTTGAATATACAACAAATTCTTTATTTTTTTTTTTGGTTCTGTATTTTTTTTTTTTTCTTTATTTCTTTTTTAAGGGGGATTGTGTTTGGTTTTTGTAAGAACTGAAGCGGTAAGAGTATTGGTTTGTTTCCAAAATAAACGAGAAATTCGAGAGAAAATCATAGAGAAATTAGTCTGACTCTTGGGGAAACCCAGGAAAACCTGACGAAATCAAATCGAAATGAAAACGGCTCTCGGCCGAAACTGAACGGAAAGTGTTCAAGATGGTCGGGGGATGGTTCTTCGGGATTCATTTTAGGGTGTTTGCTTTATAGAATATCGAACAAAACATGCAAATAAATATGAGTTTGGAACAGAACTTGTGATGGTTATCTTACATTTATACAAACGGGTACAAAGTATTGGTATAGATATATATCAAGTATAGGTAAAACGGTAAACAAGTCTAAGCAAGCATTGGTACAGGAATACATATTTAGGGATACAAACCAAATCGGTTAAAGCTTGAAGCATTATTTAAGCAACACGCTGACTAGGTGCGGATTACAAGCTGAGTAGCAAGATTGGCAAATTGTTTGGCAATATTCTAGGTATTCATCGGCAGCTTTTTGAGCTCGCTGGATTTCAGTATCCGATTGTCAAAGCGCTTAATACTTAGACTGCTAGAACGGCTAACACCCACTTATAGAACAACTTCAAACGATCTCTCCAACTACGAGTTGCACTATCTAGTTTAACCCCAGCTTCTGATTGGAGGGGGCTGAATTTAACGATTATAGTTGTTTAGCAATTGAACTGCATGGAATTTGGAATTTGATCGCTTTCTAATTGATCCCTTCCCCCTCTCCTGATTGGTGCAGTGCTCGGGGGGATGAGGGGGAGCTGCTTGATTGCCGCTTTTTTTTTCATTTTTATTTTGATTTCGATTTTGGGTGGTTGTGATTGGATGGTGGCCCTAATCAGTGGCTCAGTTGATTTGCTTTCTCAAGTCATTTATATTTGATTTATTCATGTTGGTTTATGCATGGTAAAACAATAACTTACGATAGGTCTAATTTAATGGGGTTCTCTCTCTGGGTAAAAATTATAAACCAAAACAAAACTAAGATACAGTACAAATCACGAGAATCGAAACGAAAAGCGTGCACTCGCACATATGAAAGGAGATTTATCGAAAACTTCTAATAGGTTCAAATAATAATGAAATGTTTTAGACAAGTACAAATGCGATTTAATTATTCTTGTTCTGTTTTTTTTTTCGATATGAGTTAGTTTGACTTACTTGACAACGAGTATTCATCGTCTTCTACACACACACACAGAGACATATAAATAGGAGTATTTATTGTAGTTGTAGTAGTTGATACGGAACACGAATGTGTGGGTCGGGGAGTACAATAGAAAGATGATAGGTTTACAAATTTGAAATATCATATAGAAAGAAACATAGCTCCGGACGCAGAAGATCGGGTTCGGTATATTTTACAGAGAATGACTGTTGTGTAGTGTAGTGTTGGGATATGCAGGCTTCTAAGACCCGGTAAATGGTGTTCTATGGAGTGTGTCAGTGTTACCACTTGGTGTGTCATATAAACAGGAAACTTGAAGTATATTTTTCTTGGTATGACATAGTTGTCCTAAGATACGTGAACAGGTAGAATTTGTATCACGAATAAACGATACTATACGACATGATACGATGCGATACGATAGATAGATACAATACACAATATGTAGTTAACGTTTGTACAAAATACTTTACGATATACGAGTACGATTATTATGTAGAGTATGAGTTATAAACACGACGGCTCGACTTGATAACAAAATGGATAGAATGGATAGTATGAAGCTCATACTGAATATGTAGTATCCAAATAGTTGATTTCCAATATTAACTGACTCAAAACAAAGTTCGGTTTAGTTTAGTTGGTTCTTTACTTTACTACACACTCACACGCACACTAAGGTTAAAGTTGAATATGAAAAAGGACACAATTACTAGAACGAACGAGTAGAAACGAAACATGTATGTGTGTGTGTGTGAGTGAGCGAGTTACTGTGTGTAGTGCATTAGTGTTGGAAAGGGGCGGGTGGGTGTTTCTGGACGAGGGGCGGGGCCAGGGGCTTTGTATTGGTGTGTGTTTGTGTGGCTGTGTTCTGACAAGGATTGATTGATTTTCGATTGTTTGGCTGCCTGATTGATTGGCTTAGTTTTTGATTGGTTTGCTGAATGGCATATGCAGCTGAACAATAGCAATTAGAGTTAGTTAGTTAGTTTAGTTTGGCACTATAAACATGTAATCGAGCGTTATACTTGGTAAGCAAGAGATTTTTAGGGCAGATGGTATGGTAAATTTTGGGTTGCCAATTGGAAATCATGTTGGGTTTTGTGGTTTCTGGTTTCTAGTTTCTGTTTATGAATGGTATGTTTCGTATGCTTATCGGTAACAGTAGAGTAGTAGAGACAGAGACAGGATATAGAGAGATAGAAAGAGACAGAGAGAGAGAGAGAGTGAGAGAGTAGAGTAAGTTATACGTACTTGCACGCCCAACCATTTGTACGGCTCGGACGCCTTTCCGGAAGGTGGCCACTGTTTTTGTTTCATGAAAACAGAATTTTATAGGATTCGTGTGAATAGGTAAATGATGGCAAGGTAATGATTGTTGATTTCAATATAATTTAGTTTCTCCTCTTCACGCAATCTTCGTATGCTTATCATTGGAACATCATTCAACAAATGATGAGTAAATCAAAAGTATAGGAAATTTAAATTAAATACGCTATAACGGAAATCATAAGTAAATCGCACGGCACACGTTGTACTTGAACTTTCGTTTAAATATATATGCTGATATATTCATATGTGGTATGCAGTTTATGATTATAAATATAGATATATGCAATGTATATAAAGAGTATATACTAAGTATGCTGTTTCTGTTTATTATGACTTTATACGCGCTTCTCGGGCGAACCAAACCAGAAATCGTAGCAAAACTAATTTAGTTCTATAGTAAGTAATGTTATATTTATACTGAGTACGATAGAGAGAACGATAGAGCGATGGTAGGGAGCAGAAGTACAAACTGAACTTAAATCCTGAACTATTGAATGACACCTTATTCCCTGATTTCTATTATAGACTTTTACCCAGTTTCCCTCAATCTGAATCACGCAGTAGTTTCACAGTCTCTTGGATCTTGGCGGGGACTTGTTGGCATTTAGCAGCTAAGAGCTTTTCAGGGGTTTTAGCATTAACTAAGGCACACAAACGCTGACATTTGTACATCAATTTAGTAATTTTAATTTAGTTTCCAGGTTCAATTAGTTTTAAAACGGTGATCATTGTTTTTAATACGAATTTGGCAGGCCAAATCTTGGGAGCGCTCACCAAAGTCTTAATATTTTAATGAATTTTGTTTAAAGAGCTTTTAAATTTCAGTTAAATTAACCGTCAGACAACCGGACCTATTTACATTTGATAGTAAAATATTTTTAAGTATTCTTTGGTTATCGCTCGTTTTACTTTTAGGTTGGTTGGATTAGGATTAGGTTTAGCAGCAACAAATAAATCTTTTGGCTTGGTAAATATAAAAACGGATATTAATATTGGATAGAGCGCCGCAAATCGCAAATAATTGGTTTGGTTTCGTTTGTGGAAATGGATTTGAAAGCGTACCCTCCATTGTATTCATCACCGACGTGATGCCTTGGTTGACCATGCCCGTCTGCATCATTATCATGCCCACATCTGCAAGATGGTTTTGATACGTTTTGGTATTCAGATAGACACTCGCTCATACACACAGAAACAAATGCATATAGTTCGGTTAAATATAACAGGCCTGGAGATCTGGGATCAGTTCGGATCGGTTCGGTTCGGGATTGGTTCAGAAACTTAAGCTCTAGGCACTACGAACTGCGCTCATATTCACATAATCAGCTGCAACATTGGATCCCGTTTTCGCTGTTTTAAAGCCATAACGCAGGCAACGCAAACACGGCAAACTTACTAACTACTTGAGAACATTTCCAGCTAATTTGGGTGTTTACACATATTAAGATTTAGATTCACAGAGTATAGGTAGAGATTGTTTTGGGAGTTACACGCTACATAGAAACCAAATACATAAACGTCGGTTATACACTCGCAACGATTTTTTGTTAAACTCTGCCGTAACCTGATCTAATGTTATTTACACTTTTGCTTTGCAGCTACTCGTGGTTATATACAATCGCGTTAGATATATATAGATAAATGTAAATAGAGATCTGTGAGTGAGGTGAGTGCCACGCCAAGAACACAAATCAAAGGAAAGTGTTAAGAGGATTCGTGAGGACGGCGCAGCATTTCAAGAACTTAGATCTACCGTTAAGTATTAGAGATAATTAATTGTAATCATAAGTATTAGGAAGAGTATTTAAATTAGAGCGCTGGATGCTGCAAAGGTGGCTTAAAATTGATCGAAAAAATAGTATGTTCTTTTTGATTAAACATTTTTTTTTTGTTTTTTTTAGGTGGGATGGTGTGATAAATGTAAATAGATTGTTGTGCTCATTTTCATGCACTTATTTTGATCTTGTATTATTCTCAACGCATAAGTATAAAGTACAAAGATTAAGAGGGAGTTACAGAGACAGAGAGATCAAGAGCGAGGATTAGCGAGACAGACTTTTAAAAAGATTGTGCAGTTTCAGGTTTGGAATAAAAATTGATCATCAAAAAAGAGGGCTATCATGGAGTGTGGTTTATAAAAAATATAGATGTTAAATGGGTAGTCATGCCGTTTTAATGAAATACAAAGCTGTAAATCGATTTGCAAAGAAGGCATTAATTTGAAGTTTTAAAAATAGAAAGTAAATTTTAAAAAATTGTAATATTTTAAGTGGCGCCTGTTGGTCAATTGTCTTCTCGATCATCAAAGTTTATCCTTTGTATTTCACTTCTTCGGGCTGGCATATTACTCATACGCCCCGTAGAACACAAAAATCACTTTTAAACGGAAAATCGTAGGTGTCAACTATCATGGTGGTACTCTAATGGCTTTCATAGTGATGGTTAAAGGAAAAGCGAAGAGTTTGGTTAACATTTCTTGTTGTGGCTGTAGTATAGTAGGTAATCAAAGAACTGGGGTTGCATATCGCACAAACATATTTACAAGGTCGATGATACGTTATGTTCTTGTGTGTTTTCTTATCCTCGTTGAATATGTATGGGGATTATATAGTTACTCGTTATAGGTGTGGGTGTATTTAACTGTTACTTCGTGGGTTACAAAGAGGCGCATGTCAAAACAAACAGTGACCAAAATAGAACTGCACATGGGCAAGATAAACGGGCAGGACGGAATGGTTCGTTGTTCATATATATATAAAAGTATATGCTGGTGGTTGGTTATGATATCGGAAACGGTTTCATGATCAGGGGGGTGGGCTGAGCACAAAGAGGCGGTCCAATGTTTCGCTTGGCAAAATCGTTTCAAAAACTAAAGACAAACAATCAAAATCAAAGGAAAAGTCTTGATTTTGTTGTGCTCTTGGTTGAAGGTGAAAGGTGCTGACAGGAAGATCGGTTTTTGGGGTCCGGGGGTCTGGGAATTTCAGGACCTTCGCTTTGCTGTATTCAATGTACAAACAAAAGGTAACGGGAATATGCAAAATGTACTTTATACAAAAGTTGGAATTGTAACTGGAATCGGTATTGGTATCGGTATTGTTATTGGTATTGGATTTGGATAAAACTTCAAAACTGAGAAGTGTTCGTGTTGGTAAGTTAAGTGTTCTGGTTTTTTTGTGGGAGATTTGAGTGTATTTTCTTTTTATTCTTTGGGTTAATCGGTTTGTAGCTTGTAGATTTACCTAAGTCATCGAATTTGCTCCTGGGCTGAACAGTCACTGTGGGACAAAGTTATGGCATTGGATTGTATTATTTGGTATTAAATTCGATTCGATTTCGGTTTAATTGGTTGTATTTGGTTATGTCACGTTGCAAGTGTGCGAGGGTTGTTCGAACAGTTGCAGCCATGACAATGGGTATTGTTGATTGATTGATCGGTTCGGTTATGCATAGTTATAGTTATAGTTATAGTTAGTTGTTGTGGTTGGTTGTTGCAGTTTTTTGGTTTTGAATTCATTGAGAGCGAGGCCACACGCGCCAACACACATACATAATAAATATATAATAAAAACATGGATATTTATGTATAAAAATATGTAAAAATATACGAAAAGTTTCATGGTAGAGTGGTAAAATATTTAGATATTCATAAAGGTTAGAAAGATTGCGCCTTATACTTAGAATCTTAGAATCTGCCTCAACACTCGCTAGGTCCTTCTTACAAACTAAAATCGAGCGATTACTTCCTATCGTTTCTGTTTGGCTTACTCGACTCGAAACTCTGGCTGTCTTCGAAACGAAACGTTCGATTCACAAACGAAACAACAAATCAAATACATATTGAAATCAAAACGTTTAAGTTAAATTAAATCCATAGATACATAAAGATACTCTAGGAGTTATATTGTTTTGGCTATTAATCGGTACAAAGGTTTGCTTACAGTTTTTGCATTTGCACTTCTTGATCAGCGTCTCGTCCTTGATGTCCTCGTGACAGGCCTTGCAATAGAACCAGGCACTGTGGGGAGGGGATTAGATTAGCTATCGGATATATAGGATATATATGGTTCACACTTCTTACCGCTTCACCTCGTCGGCGCTTTGTGCTATGAAGAAACCCTGCGTGTTGGCCTGGATCTTGGCCCCCCGCGGGTTTATGGAAATCTTGCTGTCCGCCCCCTCCTCGGCGCCCTTGATCTCGATGGCCAGCAGCAGGAGCTTCAGCTTGGAGAAGCACAGCCTAAACGCGGGGAAGAGGGTAGCTGATCAGTCCCTGGTCGCCCGATCGCACTTCAACTTAGACTAGGATTTGCTTTACATAGTAATTGAACCTAGTTTTAGTATGCTACAAAGGTGTAGTCGAACTCTCTCAAAAACAGGGCATGCTCTTTGTGTGAGTGTGTGTGTGTATGTGTCGTTGTAGTGGTGATTAGTGCTCTGAAAGCGTACACTGAACAAAAAAAAAAACAAACAATCAAGTCGCTTGACGAGTCAAAAATAGGCATGCTAGGCAAAATGCTTAGGTAAACTAGGAGAAAAATTGGTTTGGTTTTAAAAAATGTTTTTTTTTTTAAATAAATCAGAACTACAGACAGTGAATCATCAGCGGTCCATTGCCAACTAGGGTACACTCTAAAAAACATTCTGCACATGCAATGAGTTCGGGGTCGGGGGTGGAGTCACAAGTGGAGCTGTTCTGTGGTGGGTGGTGGTCTCTAAAGTTATTTTTGCAGTGTACTATACGTGTTCAACGCTCTACGAATCGCAGCGAGCGGAGTTCGAAGTTAGCAAGCGATTGTGGCGATCGGATGCGGATTACGATTGCGGTTACTAAACGGTATAATACGGTATACGGTATACGATATACGGTTTCTGATGCAGTTTGAGCCAATTCGAAATGAGTGTGGGTTTAGTATAATACAGGTTGTTCAATGCGTTCGCCCTCGAAAGGTTAGTTCTCGGGTTCTAGGTTCTAGGTTCTGGATACTGGTGGCTAGTTTGGATCTTTCAGTGGATCTATGGTTCTAAAGTATGGGTTTTTTGAGAGTTGAGTGGAGTTTTTATCGAGATATATACGAGTAGATGGCCAGAGGTGGGGAGAGTGGGGAGAGGCGACAAACAGTTGTTTAGTTGTTGATTGTTATTATGAGGAAGGAGAGTAAATCAAACGGAATCGAATCAAGTTGGTAAATAATAGGAAAAAGAATTGTTAAACAAACTTATTTTGTACAATGCAAAAAGTTGTAGTAGTAGTAGTAGTAGTAGTAGTAGAAGTAGTAGTATTTTTTATACAGTTTGCATATAATTTGGTTTTATTTTTTCGCTAATTTCTCATTTTTGAGTCTTACTCGCTGGCTTGTGGGAATGTCATGCCGGTAAATGAAGGTGATAGGGTTTCGGTGTACATCTCACACCCTGTACCTTGAAGATAATCATTTTGCCAGGCCTGTGTGTCTGGTGACTGAAAGTTAGAAAATGGTTTTGTTGTGGTTTGCATTTAGTAAGTTCGCTAAAGTAACTACGTGGCGCATTATCGGTTTTGGTTCTAAATTGTTTGTTTATTTGTCTGTTTGTCTGTTTGGATTTTGGTATTTGGTTTTTTTTGGCTTTTGGTTTTTGTGTGGCTGTGGCAGGTGGAGTAGACTAGCAGAGATTCTTTTTTTATGGGGGACAGGTCCTACGCGTACACATCTCATAGCTGGGACTCTGGAATCTGGAATCTGGCAACGGGTTTCTGGGTCATCTGGGTCTACGGCACACATTTCAACAGCTGGCGAGTATCGGTGCTAAGAGTGTGTATCTTGCTGTTTTTGGATGGTGCTTGTTTCTGGGTCAGGCATTGCATACTCTGGCTTTGGCTTTTGGCTTTGGCTTTGGCTTGGCATAGAAATACTGCATCGATCTCTGGATTTTTAGGTTTTTTCTGTACACTTTCTGGCGAACTGGCGAACTTTACAGCATTGAAGAAGGCACGAGCATTTGGGGGTGGCATCAAGACTCAACCGAACCGAACGTGTGTCAAATGAGCAGAAATCAAAAGGTCGAACTGAAAACATCGGGAACGGAAAAGAACCAACTCAAACTAAAATGCACGCTGCAAACTTAGAACTGTTACTGAGATACAGATAGATAGTAGATAGATAGATAGTTTTAGAGAGAGAGAGTTTAGAGAGAGAGATTCGGAGCGATCCGCTCACACAGATACCATACATTAGCGATTGGGTGTGTGTGTGTGTGTGTGTTGTGTGTCTGTTTGTGTGTGTGGTGTGGTGTTTGTTTGTCCTTAAATAAAGAGTCGGTTGAACTGGCCGGGCAGTTTTGAAGTTTGCTTTTGAAAATGAAGGATAAGAAACCATATTTTGTATTTGCAAACACTGAAGGCATTTTGAACACTTAGAACACTCAATTACACAAAGAATTTGCTTGAAACAACGACTAATTTTCACAGTGTCATGTTTGGCTGGTGTTTGTGTGTGTGTGTGTCTCTGTGTTTCTTGTTGTTGGAAAATCATAAGCTAAGTTCACTGGCAGGCACATTTACACGTTGCAACACTTAGATCGGTGTAAACGTGCCGGATCTTCGATCAAAATAAATGAAAACAATCAACGAAAGAAGGAGATTTACAACGACGATCAGAACTGAGTGAAAACAAATAACAATGTGTTTACTTGTGGTGTGTGTGAGAGTCGTGAGGTGTTTGTTCCGGCCTACAGGAAACCCAATAGTGATCGTCTACCATTTTAAACATTTATTCTCGATACACTATTAAGCTCCGGTTTGTAGGCCGAATATATCTTATGTTGTTCATGGTGTATGATATTTTGTTTTATTTTTTTTTTTTTCGTTCAACGCTGCACGATTAACAAGTAGAATAGAGTAAGTAGTAGTAGATACGATATAGTATTTTTAGGTTTTTTTTCTGGTACGAGTATTACGATATAGCTTATGGTTGGAAAGTTGGAAAACTGCCAGCTGCGTGACTTACTCAGTGGCCTGAGCAAATGGTATTCCAATAAATGTGGGACTCAATGTTTCAGTGTACATTTCCATGCCAGTGCCGCGCAGGTAATCATTTGTCCAAGACTGCATGTCTGGCGACTATGGGTTAGAGACGTAATTTAGAGACATTTGGATTGATAAATACGGTAGGTAATACAATAGCAGGTGGTACACCCCACATATCATATTGCTTGGCCCCCCATGGGCGGAAGAACATTGTCTGCGGATCTGTAATCTGGAAATCTGGAAAATATCTAACTTCCGGCCTGCTTTCACTGGGCGCCAGTAGTGTGAGAGTGTGTCTGGTATTTCGTTGGTGAGTGGCCTGATATCTGGGACTGGGACATCCCCACTTACCGTCTTGAACGATCTCATGGCGAACAGGTTGGCCATCATGGTCGAGAACCCGGGCGCCAAGCAACTCTGGGCAATGAAGCCCAGCTTCAGTTCGGCCAGGCAAATGACGTCGTCGCCCTGTTTCCAGTCCCACGATGGTATGTTCAACAAGTACGCCTGGTAATTAAAATGTGATTATTATGAATAACAATCTTTTATGTGGGTTCTTTTTAAAAATATATGATAGTGCCTTAGAAATCCCTAGGGTTTTGAAAACTTTTTTAAAGGTGTCTTAAAGTATGCAGTTAAACAAGAATATTCTTGTTCGAATCCTGCGATACTGGGATTAAAATATAATATTGCATACTTTCAGGCACCTTAATAAATTTATTTAATAATTCAATTGAATCATTAATGTGTTGATATATTAGAAAATAAATTCAAATTCTTTAACACTGATTGATCCACTCACCTTGTTGTGATACTGCATCAGCTGGATGATGACTCGAATGTCGTCGCTGTAGTTTTTGATCGAGATGACTCTCATGATGTTGGCAGCATCTTCTGCGTCGGGATCTTGGCAATATTTGTTAGCTAGCACGAGGCAGGCGTCGGCTTCATGTACCTGCAGTTTCCAGTATTCAAGCGATACGGAAGATCGAGATTGAGAGTTACCGATTAGCACTGGATTGTGGTGATTAGCCGGTTAGCTTGTTATGGTCAGACTATGTCTATGGGCATTTGATGTTTGTCTCATGTGAGTTAGTTTTGTTATGTTGAACTGTTCAAAGTAGTTTGTTATGGTTCAGTGATTGTAATTGTTACTGTTATTGTGAATATATATTGCAGAGGTGTCACGTTTAGAGCATTGTCCACAATATAAACAATTAGTAAGCGGTTTGGTTTACACGCACATCGACTGGACAACTATGGTACGAGTATGAGTACTTAAAATGCCACAGGTGAGTGTTTGTTTTAAGGTTTTTATTTTTGTTTTTGGCTAGATCTGGCTGCGATCAACACCATACGTTTTAATATCTTGCATATACAGTGGTGGCCACTCGTTTAGCACACCATGCTAGCTCCATTTTATTTCCTCTCTATCTTCCTTCCGTTAAAGTTTTCGGCTTTCTGCTTTTTACCCACCTTCGTGCTATATATTGAACAACTTCCACTGTAAATTTCGTCGCATTCGGATTAACCATTGGTCTATGGCACTCATTTTAGTGGATCAACCTTAAAAATGAGCTGGACACGAGTTTAGCACACTTTAGGAAATTCATATCCTTTTCACACTTCTGATTATTTTCCTCAACTTTTTGCCTCGCATTCTGGTTAGTGAACCTAAATAAGGTAAGAAATTAAAGAAACGATGTTTATAGACATCATATATATACATCACAAGGACCCTGGAACATATAAAACCAAAATTGTCAAATTATCCTGTTTTTACGCAGGATAAGTGTCCAAATGGATCCCCATTTATTTTATTTACTTGTTATCCTTAAAATTAAACAATTAAAAGATAATGTGGTCGAAAACACAGAGCTGGGACCTGATGAATGGTGATAAATAGACTCCCCCTTTCATGGCATTTCAGCAGATCCTGATTTTCAAGTCCTTTCAAAAGGTCCTGGACTCTCTCAACCAACTCTTTCTGTAGCCCATAGACGGCCAAAAAAAATGAGGTATATATCATTAAGATCGGTCAACTACTTCCTGAGAAATTAGCTACAACACTTCCATATTCATATTAAAGTCTCGTGAGTATGGAATTTTGTATGAAATTCGTGCTTTAATTCAAAGTAGTTATGAATATGGAAGTGTTGTAGCTAATTTCTCAGGAAGTAGTTGACCGATCTTAATGATATATACCTCATTTTTTTTGGCCGTCTATGGGCTACAGAAAGAGTTGGTTGAGAGAGTCCAGGACCTTTGAAAGGACTTGAAAATCAGGATCTGCTGAAATGCCATGAAAGGGGGAGTCTATTTATCACCATTCATCAGGTCCCAGCTCTGTGTTTTCGACCACATTATCTTTTAATTGTTTAATTTTAAGGATAACAAGTAAATAAAATAAATGGGGATCCATTTGGACACTTATCCTGCGTAAAAACAGGATAATTTGACAATTTTGGTTTTATATGTTCCAGGGTCCTTGTGATGTATATATATGATGTCTATAAACATCGTTTCTTTAATTTCTTACCTTATTTAGGTTCACTAACCAGAATGCGAGGCAAAAAGTTGAGGAAAATAATCAGAAGTGTGAAAAGGATATGAATTTCCTAAAGTGTGCTAAACTCGTGTCCAGCTCATTTTTAAGGTTGATCCACTAAAATGAGTGCCATAGACCAATGGTTAATCCGAATGCGACGAAATTTACAGTGGAAGTTGTTCAATATATAGCACGAAGGTGGGTAAAAAGCAGAAAGCCGAAAACTTTAACGGAAGGAAGATAGAGAGGAAATAAAATGGAGCTAGCATGGTGTGCTAAACGAGTGGCCACCACTGTACATTGCGTACGTAGTAGGGTTCTTTAAGGTACGAGTATTATTCATTAGCAGTGCCCACGAGGGGCTGTTTGGGGAGATAGTAAGCGGTTGTACAGTGGCTGGGTGGGTGGGTTGCTGGACACAGTCTTTCGGTTTCAACTCCAAACTAAGGACACATTAAGAAATCATAAGGCGAACGCTCGGTGCATGGCGACGGGTGGGTTGGGGTGGATTTAAATTCAGATTTAGTACAAAGAACAAGTACAAAGGAAAATCGGTGGGATCGGTGTACGGGAAAAACTTAATCAAATACGAAAGCCCCATACAACTGAAGAGCAACTCAAGTGGGCATTAGACAATAGATTAGCACTAGCCATGTACAAGCATCTGTATCCGAATATAGACATGCAGTCTGCTCGCATGCAAAAGATAAGCTAAGATAAGGTGGAAAGAAACAATCTATATATCGCAACATTGCACTTTACAAGGCCAAGCGAAGGCTGCTCAAGACGGTCCATTCAAGGGATATCGATTAAGCTGATAAATGTATATACAAAATATATAGGCTAAGGCATATTATTATATTCCCCTCGAATTTCGGAGAATCGCCTAATCATAAGTTATTTAAAACTACCAATTAAGAGTACAATGTTTTCTTTTTTCAATAGAGCAAATAAGTAAGTAAAGAATTAGGCGACTCTTTTGATTCATTTAGCAAATATTTATATTTTTAGACTGCCTAACATTCTGGATAAAAAAAACTCCTAAAAATATAATCAAGCTTAGCTTCTAAATAAATAGTTTTTAACTATTCCATAAATCTTAGCCTCATCCAAGAATTGTAATTAAAAAAATATATTTAACCCCTTAATGCCAGTTAATAAAACAATGATTTCTCTTTATAAACCATACTATACAGTTAACAATTAACTTAACATTTACGGTAAAATACTTAGCACATACATAAATAAGAAATTACGTATACGTTTATCGTTGTTAGTAATGCAGCTTAAAATAAAGACAAATTAATATGAATTCCTTTTGATTTTACACAACAATTTCAACATCAATTTACTGTGTTTCTGTGTACTGCGAGTGTTTGTTTCGTGTCTTTTGCTTGCGATTCACATTTTGATTTAGTCTGATTCATGTTCGAATGGTTAGTCGAGTGCTGGGATCCAAAGGATGAGTGTTATGATGTTGTGTACACTAAACTAAGTCCAGAAAATGCATTATGTTCGCATAAATATCGCTTGTACATGTAGACAGACATTACACATACACACACACGTAAATACATACATACAGTTGTATATTAATAGGCGGGTTTTAATTACATTTGAGCGTTCGTTACATAAATAAGTAGGTACGTAAGAAGTAGAAGTACGCTTATTCTGGGATTCGGTTAATACATAATGAAACCAAAGCTCACACAGGTCGAGACGAAAATAGACACGGAAAGGAATAGGGTAAATGAACGGAACGAAAGCAAACGAACAAACAAACATATAGAACGGATAAAATGAAAATACATTTTTGTTTTACCTTAACCCTCTGCAGATCGATCGGATTCATAATGGTTCCTTGGAAGAACTCCACGGTGGTAAAATGACGTTTGAACAAACCCTCAAGTTCCAAATCGGGTGGTTTACTTTATAATTTTTTCATTTCAAATTGTTTTTTGGTTTTTTTTTCATTGTTCATTTCGATTTATCGTGGTGGTTGTGGGAAAATAATACAAAGTTTTTAGAGTTTTCAATGATTCCAATGTACACAGAGTTTACGTAGATTGGATTGTATTCAATGGAACAGAAGAATATCGTTGCATGTGTGTGGGTTGGTGTTCGAAACACAACAAACAATATACAGATAAATATGATTGTGGTGCGATTTTCGGAGTCCGCAAATATGCAAATGAAAAAGAAGAAAAAAGAAACGATGCAGACAATTGTTGAAAGAAAATTTCCAAGCCGAAGGTGCAACAAAAATCGTGATCCATTAGAACTAAACTGAACTAAAATCGTATCGAAACTTTGTATTCTCCTTACTTACAATTAAGTCTATGCTCTAGACAAAAACTCGTCTTAAATAACTAATTAACATTACTTAACTAGGCTCTCAAGACTAAATAAGTTCTATTGGAGTATAAAAACTTTACGAGTATATTACAAGGGGATTATATGAATTAAACTTTTGGTTACTACGAATTTGAAAATATAAAATGTAATAAAATGTGAATAAATTTGTAAGCTCCAGCTCGATTTTGGATAAAAAGGAAATATGAAAAAAATTCAGCTAAGAAAGTCATTCCATTAAGCGGGGTAAAAATACTTGAAGCTAAGAAAAACGAACAAATAAATAAACCAAGGGTAATGTGAACGGGATTCTTAACTAAAGTCTATCTAAAATTAATATTAACATCATTTATCACGAAGCTCTGAGAGGAATTTGAAGGAAAATGCTTTTCTCGAAAGCCTCATCAGCAGCAACCGGAAACCATTAATAATAATGCCATAATAAAGCTATAAAATTGCAATAAAAATCAACATAATTGAATTGTTCAAGTTCAAAGTGAGAGCGAGCATAGATTTATGGCGTATTTAAATATAGAACGAGGGAGGGGGACGTGTCTTGTTTTTGATTGCTGTGAAAGGTCATCAGCGAAAGGTATTCGAAATGTTCCCTCGAATCGGAGGGCAAACAGAGTGAAGTTGCATCCTAGCTTTTGAAGAACTAAGTTGTTCACAAAAACATTCACAAGGTATAAGTATGAGTTATGTTATTCATGTTGTTGAATATATATTTTTGAGATATATATATTTATTTTTTGGCTGGGACACCTGACAATCGGGGCTCGAGTAAATCGTTTATCGTTATTTCTGCGTGTCTTCACTGGTTTCCGTGTGTGTGTGTCTCTGTGTCTGTAGGTGTTCGTGTGTGTCTGTGGGTGTGGGTGTGGGCGTGGCCGTGTCTTGGTGTGTGTTTTGTGTACCTTGACTCGCTCCAGGTCGACTGCGTTCATCATAGTGCCCTGAAAAAAGGCCACTGTGGTATAGTGACGCTTCAGCAGTCCCTCTAGCTCCAGGTCAGGCTCTTTGCTATTTGGTTTATATTACATTACATGATATGGCATATATATATATATATAGTTGAGTTTAGGCATTAATAGTTACAAAGAGAACGAAAGAGGTATTTTTCGAAATCAAAAAGTATAAAACAACTTCCACTGACTGTGTGTGTGTTTGCTAGTCGCTAGATTAATGCAAATACTTAAAGTAGTGCCTTGAACTAACTTAACTGACTGGGAATGGGACTCCCAACTATCTAGTTAGCGGCCAGCAGCGACGCAGATCAAAATATTAAATAAAAATTAATTTAATTATATTTTTAAACGATATTAATTCAGTGCAAAAACCATTGCCTACTTTCCTGCGCGGCCGCTGACCTCTAAACCATTTTCTTGTTAACTGCTTAAGAACTGCGCTAATCTCTTGCTTTTGACTTTTCGTTAGAAACTGAATCGAAAGTACATTTATCAAATAATAAATCAAATAAACAACGACACAACAAATTAGCAATACGATTGTAAACAGGTTGTTCTTCTGCTTAGGCGCTAATCGGATTCTGGATGGACTTACCGATGGAGAAAGACCACTTCGACATCGACATCCTCCCGATCTTCGTGGAGAAAGTCCTTCAGGAAATGCGACACGGACTCGTATGTTATATGACCGCATACCACAATATGTCTGGTGTGGGTCGACGGGGGTTGAGGGGATGGAAGAAAAATAGATTAGTTTCTCGAATTGACATGGTTTCAAACGATTAATGCAACAATTTGACTTAACTCTAGGTGTGGAATGCACTGAAGCTCTGTACATGTGTGACTTATGTAAATGTATTAAATGAGTTGTGTGTGTGTGTGTGTGCGTGTGTGGCTGTGTTTTAGTATTAGTGTGCGATTAAAGCGGAAGAAAGAATACTGAATTTAGTTCAAGTCAAGTGATTAAAATAAATTCACTTCTTTGGTCGAATTATTGATCTCAGATTTAATCACATTCCTTTGAGCTGCCATGAAGCCAAGTCAATAATATATATAGTACATATGCTGTCAGTGTCTTCGTGTGCGTGTCTGTGTGTGAGTTTGAGTGCCTTGAATGTGTTCGAATGAGTGCATGTCATTGGGTGAGGTTATAGATTCGAGTATATTCATTGTTTTGTATTTCTGTATATTTCTTTATATTGATTTATGCTTTGATCTGTTTGTATTATTTATCAACTGCTTGTCGTTGCCTTGTTATGGTTATCTTTATGGCTTGTCAGTATTACTTGGTGGTAAAGTATAATTACTTTGCATTTTTTTTCTTAGAAAACAAACATTTATCAAAATTATACAAAATACACGAACTCATAAAAGGAACTGAAAAATCGAAATGATAAATGCAAAATGCATGAATTTAGTCTGCTACCCCGGGGGCTTGTACACAAATCATCAATCAATGGCAATAAATCATAAGTCACAAAATGAGGATCTTGTCGCCGCATTTTCGGCATCCTGCGACTGCAGTTCGCCAATCGAAATGATAAGTATATACTGTATATAAACGATTATCGGAAATCAATATTGTTCTAGGTAAAGGCTTAGCTACGCACACCATTTTCGGTAGTAATCAACTTACATGCATCAAGTAAAGCATCAAAAGTAGTCAGCAACTGGCCAACTGGCATTTGTTTTCTATATACACATTGTATAATACACTACTCTCATTCCAGGTAATTACTTCTACGGGTGCTAGGTATACAATAGATTAATGTTTCGGGTATTTACTGCAGTCACAGTCATGCAATCAGGCAAGTCAGGCAAACCGGGCAGGCATTCTTCCCATACCTAATTAAAAGTGAGTGTCAGTGCCACTACTCATGCATACTTCTACGTTGTATTTTTTTCGAGTGTTGGATGTTTGTGAGTTTGTGAGATTGTGGTTGTGTGCGTTGAGGATCATCGAACTATATAGCATAGTCCATGATTACTATACACCTAAGTGTCTAGCTACAAAGTCCAGAAGACAGTCAAAGAATAAAATCAATAGTCTTTCAGCGAAAAACTATGTCAAAAAGTAAAGTCCGTAGAAATATTTCACATAAAGTCTGTGGATAATCCAACGGATAATCGTCTCGTCTTCTAAAAAAAACTGTTAGTGATCGATGACATGATTGTGATCTGTAGAATGTTTCTTGTAGATCAAATCCGGATGCAAGGCTATACAAGTGGCAACCTTTTTTACCTCTACGGTGTCAATAAAAATAGTGCTCGACTAGGTCGCTAAAAAGAAAGAAGAACTTCAATTTGCATTTAACGAACGAACAAACGAAATAAATGCACTACATTCGATTAGTTCTTGTGTTGCTGTTTTTTTTCTTTTCATTGCTGCAGCTAAAGAAACGAATGGTGACATTTGGAATTAAATATTTGGTTTTTTTTTCTTGAAATGGTATAAATATAGAGTGAGAAGGTTTAACATTTGATGCCTGGCCACGCATTTTCATTGTTTTTTCATTGATTTTTTCATGAAAGAATTGCTGCTCAGAATGAGAAAACATAAACAAAATTTCAATGCGCCAAATCTATCGCTCAGAAATGTGCAATGAATGTGAGTGGGTTTCGAGGAAATCAAAAACTGTGGATAGGAGAGATCTTGAAAGAGAGACAGAGTTACAGAGAGAGACAGGAGATGTGTGTATGTAGAGATTTGGAAGGGCTCGGTTACGGATACGGATACGATGGTGTTATCGGGTTCAGTTACGGATGGTACACTCAGAACTCTTAAACGAGCAATAATTACTGCCCTGATCGGAGGTCCCTTAGCTAGACAACAGGGTATCATAACAATTCATACAACGATGCAGGTCTCCTCAGCCTGGACCTCCTACCTGATCCTGATTATTGTTTTATTTTAATCCTGATCCGAACAAGGTGGGCAAAGGATATCAAATGAAATCGCCGAGCGCATCCATACACAACACTGAGTTTACGACAAGTGGGTGGAGTGGAGTTACAGTTTCATCCGATTCGATTCGAATTGTGTGTGTGTACTGTAGGTTATGGTTATTTATCTCTTTATTGGTTGATCATACCGGTTGTATTCGAATGTTCGTTGAAACAGAAGTTCGCAAAGAAGAGGAAAATATCAAAATCATAACGAAAAAGATTGGATATGTGTAAATGTTTATAGTTGTTTCTTATATAGCATAGGGTATATAAAAGATGTCCAAGAACTACAACGGATAACTGATTGAAGGTTTGAAGAGAGAAAGATATATATGTATAGAGAGAGAGAGAGAGACAGAGATTAAGAGTAAACAAGAAAGGAAGCTAACTTCGGCCAGCCGAAGTTTATATACCCTTGCAGATCGTTCCTATTCAATTTGAAATTACAAAAATGTTAAATTTAGATTTGCAAACAACAACGAACAAAATTATAGCAGCGCACGTATTATATTGACAATAATTGATCGATCCTTCCTATGGCAGCTATATAATATAGTCATCCAATTTATGTTAAATTTAATTCGAAATTCTAAAATAATAAAATAAACTTATATTCCAAAGTAGAAGAGAATACAATAAAAATTAACAAAGCTATAATTTTGTTCCTATTAATTTCCCTTTAGTTTTCCGATCGTTCCTATGGGAGCTATATGATATAGTCGTCCGATTTTTCTAAAATTTAATTCGAAATTCAGAACAGTTAAAAAAATAATATTTCCAAGAGCAAAAGGTAATAGGTCAAAAAACACCGAAGATATACTTTTTTCCCCATTATTTTTCCGATTATTCCTATGGGAGCTATAAGATATAGTTGTCCGATCCCGCCTGTTCCGACTTATATACTACCTGCAATAGAAAGACGACTTTTGGTAAAGTTTCAGCTCGATAGCTTTAAAACTGAGAGACTAGTTTGCGTAGAAACGGACGGACGGACGGACAGACGGACAGACGGACAGACGGACAGACGGACATGGCTAGATCGACTCGTCTAGTCATGCTGATCAAGAATATATATACTTTATGGGGTCGGAAACGTCTCCTTCACTGCGTTGCAAACTTCTGACTGAAATCATTATACCCTCTGCAAGGGTATAAAAATGTGGGATATATGGGTTTTATTGATTGATAGTTTAAATTGATTCGCTTTACACACACATATAGATGATTCCGTTTCTCAGATGACAGCTGCCTGTTGATTCTTGTCAAGATGTCAAAGCCAGCTCTTAAGCTGTGTGTATTCTAATATTGTACATTTCTAGCCAAAAATATTGAGCAAATTGAAGTCTTCCGAGGAAATTGCTTGGTATTTACAAATTGCTGTCTGTACTTGGGGAGAAAAAGTCTATAGAGAGTTCGACTCTATGCATGTGTGTGTGTACATTTTGATTTATATGGATTCTAACATTTACGTATACAATCGAATCAATATTTTAATGTTCTTATTATTATTATTATTATTATTGTATTTAGTATGCATTATTATCGTTCAATGTTAAATCGTTTAAATGGATATACATATACGCATGTATATTTATTTATGTATATAGATATATATATACGAGTTTTACGACTTCGATAGCAAGGACTATATAGACAATTACGATAATGTAACACAATAATAAACACCAATCACTGATTCACTTCAAGGGCTAATACAAATGCAAAACGAGGCTAGGATGATATGGCATATGGCATACAGAAAAGAGACAAACTTAAGAATATACGCATATTGAATTTCGATTAATGCCAATTTCATCAGCTCTGACTTCACACTCGCTGGGTCGACCTGCAAATTACACGTATGTATGTATCCAATTCGTTTCTAGGTGAGAATGTGAACCAAAGATAAAACATAATGTATACCTCAAAAAAATTTGAACACACGATTAAGCCGCGTTTTCCGAACTGAAGAAGAATCGTGCAAATCAAACGAAAAGATAGGAGCTAAAGAATTTTGGGTTCAAGATCAGGATGTACGAGTACGATATAGAGAGTAGAAAGTAGCAGAAGAGTAAGTTGATAATTTGGCGTTCAAATTCAGGATGTAGTATGGAAACTCACAACAAGATAGCATTTGGTAGTTAAGAGTACGCACATGATATAGTAGATACACTCAGAACAGTATTTTAAGTACGAAACAATTGATTGTATGTGGTACGATTCTCAAATACGATATCTGCAAAATGCCAATTCAAAGAACACAAAAATCAAAACTGGCAAATCAAAACGCAAATCGATGGGCAAAACGTAAGTGAACGTAACGTAATGAAACTATATATATAGCACGTAACCCGGCACAGCGCCCCCCATTTCCCACGGGGGTGACGTTCTAAGTTACGTTTGCTTTTTTTTGGGTACATATTACGTACTGAACTACGTAGACACGACGTCTAGAGGTCGAAAACGGAAAAGGAAATCAACGGAAATACAACCAACAGAAAATGAGTTGTTCGAGAACTAAAACATATACTGGTTGTTCTTTTTTTTCATATAAGCAATATGAGTAGTTTAGTTAAAATTTTCTTGTTGATTTTTGCTTTTTTCAATTGTTGTGTGGGTGGTGTATATATTCCTGTGGCTGTTTTGTTATCGTTCTTGTTGTTGCTGTGGCGGTGAGTGTTTGATCGATTAAATGTTTTGAATTTGGGCTGGGTGATTGATTGATTGATTGGCTGATTTTGATTGATGTCCTGGATAGTTCGAATGTACAAATGTGCTGTGTTGTCACTGTTGTTCATGTGGAGTCCCGAGCTTGCCAAGCGTTCCCACCGGGCGTATGAGTAATATATTGTGTGTTCGCTTGGGTTGCTGATGATGATTATTGTGATTGGTGGGCTGGGTTGGATCTGATTGGGTTGGCCATGTTTGTGGTGGCTTTGGGTTGTGGACTTGGCGTTTGTGTGGATGACTCGTGTTATATATTTGATGTGTATCTATTGGGATTTGTTTTTGTTCATTTTTTGTTTGTAAAATCAAAATCAAATTTCAGCTACTTTTCCACACTCGCAAAACGTTTGGCATGAATGAAGCGCAAACTAAAAGTAAATTCTTTCAATCGATATCGTATCATTGCTTTTCCGCAGAAATTTTATTTTGATTTGGTGTTTACTTTTGGAAACATAAATGCTCGTTGTTGGTTAGTTTTTAATTTGAGGGTGACTTTAGGTTGTTTGGTTGGCTTAAATATATGATTGGTATTTTATTTTTGTGGTAGTAGTCTTATTGTAGTTGTTGTTGTTGTAGTAGTAGTATTTTTTTTAATATAATTTTTGGTTTAATCAGTTTGTTGATTAATTGTTTTTAATTGATTGTAAGAAAATTTGGTTTGTCTCACCTTCGCCCTTTTTCATTTTTTAATGTGCCCCCATATTTGGCTCTTGTTCCAATCAAGTCTATAATCTCAGGTATACAACTTGCAAAAATCGCCTGTTTACAGTATGAAAGATAATGATGACAGTGAAGTATTTTTGTTCTATTCGTTTTCGATTGTTGTTAAACTTAAATAAAAAGCATTACACAAATTTCGTTTGACACAAGACAGAGACAGAGAAGGTGGCCCGAAGGATCAACAGACAGAGAGAGAGAGGCACACAACAGATCAGATGGGTAGAGAAATAGAGAGATTATGAGGGGGTTATGGGGACGACGGTCTCGAAGAAGGACCCCTATACAAGTGAATGATATAGAGGCAGCCAAGTGGATCTCGATTCGGATATCTGATTGCTGGATCGCCGCTCTTGGTGGTTCTTGTTGTTCTAGCTGTTGTTGTGGCATCGTTTTACCAGACCAGAAATAATTACGTAACACGTATATATCGTTAACCGGAAACAAGGAAAATCAAAAGCACAGTAAATGAGATCAAATAAACAGAAGGAATGCAACAAATTGATCTTATTATCTTCATAAATCGATTGGCCGCTTCAACGGCTTGCAGCTAGTTTCTTATGGCTCTAATGGTTTCTTGGGGTTACGTGTTGTGTTGTGTGGTTAGGTTACGGATTATACATATAATAAACATATTCAAAGGCTATGTGAAGAGATAACGCCTATATAAGTATAACTCAGTGCCAAGTACACACGCACACACATTGACTGAAATCTGCAGCTTTCAGCTTCATCTTTGTGGTGGGTTTCAGTTCCTAAGATCTCAACTACGGCTACTAAAAATCGGGTGACTCTAGGCTAAACAGACTAAACCGCACATATGTGTGTGAGTGTTTGGATATCGTATCGGGTGGGAATCGGTTCGGTACGGGAAAGAGTTACAGATAATGTGAAGACATGATGCTGATACTGAATACGATCAAAGGATACTGCAACTCTTTACTGTTTACAAGTATACAAATATCAATATATTTTTTTTTTTAACTAAATGATGATCATTGTAAAATCATATTTCATATTTCAGCGCCCAAAAGACGCCGGTTTCGTACTGGTTTCGTTTCGTTTTTAAGTTTTAGTTTTATTTTTATGCGTGGCTGCGGCATACAAAGTGGGTGCAAGCAAATTAACGACTTTGAAATAGATAGATGATTAGATTGATTGATTAGGTAAGGTGTGGAATTAGTTTCGTATTGGTATGGTAAATAAATTACAAGTAATCGATATAGTATGTTGGATAAGTTGAAATTGCAAAAATCGTAACTACTGCAACGTTAGTTATGTATGTATCGCATATAGGAACAAGTGGAGAACATATGGAAATCATATCGGAAAACCAAAACTCTATGCGGGAACCAAAGCGGCAACTGGGTGTAAGTGTATATCAACCGAAAATGGAAAGAAGGTAGAAGGAAACCAACGCACAAACGAACAATTTAACAAAAATGCATTTCGTTAACTCAGGGAGAAGCCAGTTAAAAAAGAATATTTATCTTACATATACATATGTAATATCGATTCAGCGCTAGTTTTGGAGCTTAACAGTTCGAACTCAAAATCAATGACGCAGCTGAAGTTGCATAAAAACACGCAATAGTGGCTCTGGTCTCTATATATGTACGGTAATAATCAAAATCCAAAGACGAAACTAAAGACGAACTCAAAAATTACACATTTCAAATACAGCGATTCTAGCCCTCTTCAACTTTCACTATCGATGGACTTTTCGGCTAAACAAAGTCCAAATCGCCCGGGGAACACTTTCAAATACTTCTGTAAGTAGTTTTCTGCGAAATGTACTTGTATGGTGATTATTGAATATTGAATGAATAACTTGTTTTTGTTGGTTTGTTTATTTTGTTGACTGCCAAAAGTTTGAAATGAGCATGCTTCAAGTCGAACACAACAAATGCGGGAGCCCATCAAGATAGCTTTGGTTAATTAGCAAAAACGTTTTTATTAAAATTTACAGTACAGATTAGTGAGAAAAAATGGTGAAAAACGGCCCAGAGATTTCGAAATTTAGACGACAAAAAGTGTTGCATACCCACAGGCACCAAAAAGAGAACCATTTTGCCAAAAACCCCCGATTTCTTAGATGTTTTAAGCAATTTATGAACAATTATTTAACAATTTATCTCTCTAGCTAACAGTATGTAAGCCTAATGAAACGCACGCAAAAATGAAGCCATAGTTTCAAACAATAAGTGTAATGTGTGTAAACGACAACGAGAATTACAGAAGGATTTGACAAGTAAATTACAAAATTAAATCTCACACAGGGAATACCTTAGTTCCCCTGGGTTTTTGTGTAATTTTTGCCATTATTCTTCGAATGTGTTTTCTTTTATTTTTTTTGTTTTGTTGGTTAACTAAATACAGACACATGCCGCCAAGAAACCAATGCCTTTCAATTCCTAATTGCTTTTTTCATTTAATTTGTTTTCCTTTGGTTTAGCTTTATGAAAATAACAAAACAAGGTAAATACTTTATCATATTTAATTGCAAACCCTGGCAACAGTTCTTATTTATTTTTTTTATTCATCTGTTGCCCATCAGAGTTTGGCATTTTTATGCAATTCCAGGTGACGTCGAAAAATGTTCAAGAATAATGTGAAAAGTAACGAAACAATAGAAAATAATAATAAAAAAAAAGCTGTTGGTTCATTGACTGAAGTTAGGTAAAGAAAATTTTGGAAATACAAATAGAATTCAAGAATTCTTCGATTGCTGCGGTGTTTTGTTGGTATTTGTTTGCTTTTATAATCATTTCTTGTTTATCTTATTATTTTCGTGTTGTATAGTTTTTTTTTGGTATTTTCTCATAGCGGTACAGCCAGCAACGTGTTCGTGTACCTTTTTCTAGGATCCTTGCTATATGTTCCACCATATTTGCTTCTTTGGGCAGCCAGTTCAGTGATTTCTGGTATCCAACTAGCGAAAACGGCCTAAATTCAACAACACACATACACATTTAGATTGATTGAGAGAGGTGCCAAAAGAGGATTTTCAGTTCAGTTTTTCATTTTTCAGTATTTGCTGTATTTAATTTGATCGGTTTTTGGGTTTGCTTGTTACTGTTCTGTTGGGCTAACAAATTTCTGGTGTAGTGTTTTAGTGTGTGTGTGGTTTCAAAAAAGAAATGGACAAAATTATTATGCGTACAATTGTTGTTTGGGAACAAATCAACGACGACGTTGACGCTGACGACGAAGAACAGTGCAGAATGGGAACCGCTTGACCCGCAATTGACTCATACTCATTCTCATATTCATATCCAGACACTCACTCCGCACTCACTCTAGTATTTACACCGATTCACGCACTCGTCACGCGGCACTCACTCCATCAGAAACAGATACTTTAAGGCTAATTGTACATTACTTTACACGATCTCTCGCCACTTCGCTTGCTGTTGTCAACGGCTTCTATTTACTGTACTCTTACTTGGTTACATAACTAATAATTTACAGTTGTAGTTTACAATACACGAGAGTGCTGGGGCCTAGACAGAGACAAGAACAAGATCCCTCTGGAACTCATCATCTGGAAGTCTTATTGGTAGTGCGCTAGTTCTTACACTATTGAAATACCGTACTTTGTACAATCCTAATTACATTTTACTATGGTTATTTTTGGGGGGTAGGTACGCTTCCGATTCATCGGATTCAATGGGTTAGTAGGGTGATGAGAAAGCAAAACTTCGGACCACCGAATTGCCAAGGCACTTCTCCATCCTCGGGATCGGAATTGGGAAAGGCCTTTTTGGGTGAACTTTAGTATAAGTACTTATAGATGGACCAGCGAGACCGACAAATGTAGTTATATACTGTTATAATAGGAATAAAAAGGAAATATGAATTCAAAAATACATATTGCAAAATATGTGGCTGGAGTTTACTCTCTTCAAAAGTATACGAATCGAATTGAATTACGTGTTATGACTTTGGATAAATTTAATTACTTTTATCAATGCGTGACCGATGCTATTTGGGGGGACATGTGTTGTAGATGTTCATAAGTGGGGGCTCTATAAATCTGTGTGGGATGTGGTACAACAATGCGCCTAAGTAGTTTGCACAAATGCATTAGGATATCGAAATAAATATATATGAACCTTGAACTATTGCAAATTGATAAACGCATATCTTGTATCATAACTCTGGTGTTAATACGGAACGTTTAAAGCATGGCAAAGTATAAGTGTCAAACGATAATATCTTGAATAAAAACGTTTATTCTGGAGACAAAATTCAAAAGAAAAAAATGGGCCAAAAGAAATGAACTCACGCTCTCGCCTACAAAGTGATTTATATGATAGACATTGCCAAAGAGTTCAATAAAAATGTTTAACGAAACGAAATAAACCAAGGAAAGTAAACAAATAAAACTGGAAAACAAAACCTAAGTAAATGGAACATTAAAATGCTTAATGACTTGTACAAATAGATCAATGTGTGTTCGAATCTGCTGAATTGTCTCTGACTGCGAGTCAACAAAAATGGATAAAAGTATAACAAACAAAAACACACAAACCAAGTACAAAAGTAATGATAAAATTGTACTTTACTTTTATTACTTGTTTGATGATTTATCAAATGTCATATATATATAGATATCTGTTTCGGGTATCGAAATACGTATTTATCGAGGAACAAAATAGTCAAAAACGGACGACTTAAGAGTCGGCTGAACTACTTTTTGATGCGGGTAAGTCAACTGTATATATGCGATCATGGGGATACAATGAAATTAGGGAAACAAAGTGAAAGGGTAACAGACTAATAAAGTTATCGACTTTAATCAATATCAAGAATTACTGATTTATCTAATTGGAGTTTCGCTTAACCCTAGATGGGTTCAAAATACTAAAATGTGTGTTCTTTACAAAAGTTTTCTTTTGTACTTCAACCGAACCTAGCTCTTGGGATTGTTTTGAAAAGTCTTGGAGATAGTAGGCCTCAACAGATGGTAATTCCTCTCTAAAAGCATTTAACTATGCTGATTGGTTTTATACATTTTCATGTTATACTTTAAAGTTTATAGCGATTTATAATTTGTTGTGGATTATTTTTAGAATGTAGCTTGTGTTTTTTTCACATCGAATGCGTTTATAATGTTTTTTTTATTGGTCTTAATTATGGTTTTTATAGACTACCTCTTTCCGTGTTCTCTTTTCAGTTCACCGCCATACTTATTGCCACTACCGACGAGTTCAATTATCTCCGGTATACTGCTGGCAAACATTGCCTAAAATATTCCATCGTACACGAAATTAACAAAAATCAATTCAGCAAAAATATATGTACTGGTTAGGAGATTATATAGTGATTGTGTCTTAGGCTTAGTCTAGTTGTTATCATTATGTTGCGATTACTTGAACTTGGGCACAAATCAGATAGAAAAAAAAAAATACGGCTTCTTTGATGGGTTCGAAGTCAGGCCAGGACATTCACACCCAAAAAGGATATCTAGACCTAAAAGCGATTCGGGTTCGGACCAGATCCATTGGTTACACAAATATGCGGCAGCCAGCATTAAAGCATGCAAGAACATTATAACTTTTGGATATAACATGGATGTATTCGGAAAGCTCCTGCCCTAACCGACAGATCCCTGGAAATAATCTCCTGACTATTGGCTGTGTGTGGTGGGTATTTCTGGTGTGTTTGGTGTCTACAAATCTTCCATTACAAAAACCAAAGCATATCGAAAGTTGTAACTGAAAAGTGATAAGGTAACTGCATGCATAAGTATCGATTATGGGAGAAAAGTATCGTAAATGGGGCTGCGTGAACGTATGAATCGAGTGCCCCCAGCTGTAGATGCGACATCCTGATTCGGATATCGAATGGATATATATATCGAGTAGTTATATCCGGGCGCATGTGTGTTGGCGTGTTTTTTTTGTGTGTTAGAGGACGGTAAAAGAAAACGCGTTAAGCTTGGGTGATGAGTTAAGCTAACGAAACTTTGGGAGGATAAACGCAAATACGAAACTCAGCCGCAAGGCCTCAAATAAAGTTCCATAATTCAAAACTTGTGCAGCGGTATTAAAGTCGTTCTATGTATTTACATAACGTAGAAATGCAATTAACAAATGTATTGAGTATTAAGTCTAAAGTTACGTAAGAGAGAGGTCAAAGGCCAACGGGGTCAACGCATGGTTACTCTATGGTTACGGCTAAGAGAGTTCGAATTCAGCATCGATTATAGAGAGTATAGAGTACTGAGTATTGAGTATCGAGAGTGCTACACTCTGGCTAGTACTGGTACTGATAACTGATACTGATACTGGTCTTGCTTTGGCTACTCAACTATGGTTTCTGAGCACAACTGTACTAATAAGTAGTAGATTAGGCGGCAACCAAAACTTAAATCATTCACACACTTCAGCACTTCCAACCCCGCTCTTGGCCGGGCCTAAACTCAATGGGCATCGAGGCGGACATAGAGATAGGAGAGAGAAACATTGGCTACATCTGGATAATATAGGTATCTCATATACGTACTCGGTTAGAACTAAAAGAAGGCTTAGACTTATCGGTATGTCTGCTGTGTGTGTTCAGACGGGTATTTGTTTTTTTTTTTTTTTTCTTTGTGTTTTCTTTTTTTTTCTATTGCTTTTTTGCGAACTTACCAAGCCGACGAGCAGAAAGAACACGAGAAATGTTCTTCCCAGGACAGTCTCACAGTAAACGTCACCATATCCTACCGTTGACATGGTCACAATTAGGAAATAGACACAGGTCCAATACGATAAACGATGAGCATTATTAAAATCCAGCGGATCGCCAGAGTTCTCCAGCTAAATTTTAAGTAAATGCAAATGCAATTATCAGCCGCATCAGTGGATCAGGTCATCTAAGGTCCTTTTTTTGGTTTTTGGTTGGACACTCCATAAACACATCGATACAGATATAGTACTTATGTATAGAGGGTTTTTCGGAAGTGCCCGGTTTTTGGGGCTCTGTAGCAGGCTGCAACGCGGCGTATACTTGATTTTGCGGACTGGCTCCTTGCACACACTGCAAACCCGCCACAGAGTCACCCACACACATAGGCACAACCGATCCCCGGTGTATGTGTGTCGAGTGTTTGTGTGAGTGTGCGTGTGTGTTTCTACATACCAGATGTATAATGCCCGCTGCTGTTAACCACACGGATATAAAAATTGATACTAGTTGAGCCAAGCGTATGGAGCTCGATGTTTTTAGTACGTTTAAATATTGTAAAATATCTGGAACAGTCATGAGACGTAGCGCTCGAAGAAATCGAAGACCTGTTCACGGATAGTACACAAGGTATATACACAAAATGCATACAGGCGGATGTTTCATGTAGAGTAAGGCACATTGCATGCATACAAATCGATCAGGACACTTGTCTTCATGTGTGGCTGTTACTGTTACTGTTATTTCATTGTGATTATGTGTGTCTATGTGGGATATATATAAATCTTGATCAGCACCGATTTGTATGCATATAACATTTTTGGAATTTCATTATGGTAAGGGGTGAATTTAATAGGGTTTGTTTCGCTTACCGATCCATGTTCGATCTAAATATATTGATACGAAGGACGGGGGTATTGTAAAATAATCTACAAAACTGTACATTTCTAACATAAACCAAAGCTTATCGGACGCCGCTATGAACTGTAAGGAGATTGTCAGATTGAAAGAACAGAAGAACGAAAATGTTTAAGAATTTTATCGCATAAACCAAAATTATCGCTCCAACTCCAATTGATTCAAATAATTGTTAAATCAACTCAGTGTGTGCGCTGGTGTGGTTAGTGTGTCAGTGTCGGTGTGTCTGTCTGTCTGTTTGGCCGTCGGCAACTTACTCGTATAAAAAAGTAAACCATAAAAAATATATTGAATGCGAGATCGATCTGTTGAGTAATGTTGTTACTCCACTTTTGGCATCTTTCGACTTCTTCGCTAGATGCATCAACAAAGTATATAATGAGGGATGCAATGCTGAGTATAAATACGAGTACGACCTGGAAAAGAAAGTGGAATATATGAGTAAATATTGCACAGAACAAAAATTCGATATAAAATAGGGTAAATTTATATCAATGATATGATAAAGGTAAAAATTTTGATTCAAACATATCAACTTGATATTTTTTTGTATCAGTTATTTTATTTTAAAATATAAATCCAAATTCTGTATTCTTTATACAAATAAAAAAAAAGAAGATAAACTTAATCTTGATTTAAAAAAAAAATATAAAATTAAGCTGCACATATCAATTTGATCATTTAATAATTCCGGTACCAAATAAATATACTATTAATTACACTTTGGAAATTCATAAATTCCCCTTTTAAATCAGTTTTATTTGTTTTTTGAATAACGAACTCATTTGGTATCAGACTCGGCATAAGTTATTCTGCTTAAGAGGACACCAAGTTCATTTCATAACTCATAAATTCATTGGCTGTTATAAAATAAACCCACTCACTCTCACAAACCAAATATGAACAGCTGCTACATTTCTGTTCCATAAATCACGGCCTTGTCAGATGACAACCACATTCGAACGCTCCATTGAACTTGCGAGCCTCCTTCTGGCCCCACTCCCAAAAAAAAAAAAGGAAATTGGAAAAGCGTAAGGAATGAGGCAGAGGCAAAAGGGATAAACGGAAATGGTCCTTTCTCAAGAGAAAACATGGGGTTGGGGGATGGGGAAACCGCAGTAATGTGCATTTTTAATTGCACACTTTGGCACAGGCCACGGACTCCGGTTCTCCAGTTCTCCGGTTCTCACGGATCATTTGATTCATGGCGAAACGAAGAGGACGTCCGGCCTGAAAATGCACGGCTGCTGGGGCAATTAGTCGTTGGCGCCCCGTTGATAAATCTGCGGCAGTCATGAAAGTTTTACAAGGTAATTTCGGAGCAAGTGCATCGTGGAGAAGGGTGAGGAAGGACCTGGTTAAATGTCAGGGCTGCTTGCCAACAAGCAGTTTTATTTTTGGGGCCAATCGAGGTAGTTCAACTTCAGCCGGCTGCACTTCACTCCCTATATACCACATATATATTATGTGGTATGTCTGCCTCTGTGGTTTTGTTTCCGCACTTAATGCCAATGTAATTGTAATTGTTGGTACTATCGTTTCGTAATTACGTGGATAATCGAAAGCGAAGAGCCCCCGCGGAGAGCCAGCAAAAACTAAATTTGGCATGGGTTGGCACGCAAATAGCTTGCGTGGCCATAAATTGAAATGTCTTGGCCCGAACTGAATTACTCATTATTCTTGCTCTGCGGCTTTCTCTTGGCATGCAAATTACACAAGCACAAACACACACACACACAAATAACCTCCTTAGAAAGTTGTTAGTTGCGCAATAAAGTTTTTGGCAGCGCACAAAAAACTTTGCTAACATCAGAAACCAGACAAGAATTTCCAAGTAAATTGCAAAGAGTTTCCTACGTCGCTGGGATTGCGTATACGTCATGTGGTGTCAGGCGACTGACATTTTCATTAGCCGCCCTGATCCCCAAGAAGCCGAAATGGAAACCTAATGAAAGCCCAGAAAGCCCGGGAAGCCCTTTCACCCTCGACAACTGATGTCACGGACAGGAGGTAATAAATGCAGGTTCCAATATGGTGACAACTTCTCCGCTGACGTCTTCACTTTCACACACACACACAAACCGACCCATTGAACTTGTTATGCCTGAAAACTGGGTCAATCACTCCCGAGAAGCAGCAGCCTGAGTTCTCGATGGAAAAAAAGCAAGAGAAAAGCACTTAAGCCCTGCCCGCCATCAAATTGCATCAGCGCGAACTTGGAATCTGGGTCACGAAGCGGGAAAACACGTGTCCCACTCATAACATTTTCAATTCGATTTGCTCGCCCCTTCTGCAAAACAGCTCGAATGCGATTTGTTCTGGCCATAATGCCGCGAATACAGCAATCAATTTGAGAGCCAGCCAACAGCCGGCAGTTTAATGGCCTCAACTGCACGGGGAGAAATAATCTCTACCGATGACGGATGGGCTATTAAGAACCGAGATATCTACGAATTTTATGTATTTCAACTTTATAAACGGAATGCCATAGAAAAAAGTCTGAAAAAAGCCTTTAGTGGGTAAGTTTATGCTTTTAGTTGGGTTAAAAAACAGATTAAAATTGCACTATTTTTGTGGCGTGCAGTACTTTAAAATATAATACTTTCTCTGCATCTGTTTTTTTTTTAGCTTTTCCAGCAATGGCGTGACCAAGTGCAATCGGATGTGGGCGTTGGGGAGAAAAATGCTGGGATTTAAGCTCTTGCTGGCGACTTCCGCGTTGAAGTTGCAACCAAAGCCAATTAGCGCCTGCAGCAGGGCTTCAATCCGATTAGAGTTCGACTATTGAACTATCCCAATAAAATTGAGGCAAAAAAATAGTTGCGGGAAAAAATCCTATAATAAACTAGAGCATTTCAGAGAAAGTTTCAGAGGGAAAAAGGCGAAAAAAAGACAGGGAGAAACAGCGGGCACGAATTGTGTAATATCCAAATGGCAAGCCATTCATTTTGCCAGCCACAATAACAACGCCCAACGACGAGGATAAACAACAACACACGAAAAAGGGCGCCACACGGAAGGGAGGAAAGGACCTTTTCCCGAAAACAGCTGCAGTCGAATACAAAGCGAAGGCAAAAGGAAATTCGACGCTGTCTGCCAAACAGCAAAGCCAATTGGCTGCCAAAGCCTGGCACACAACTACAGATGTACGTATGGCCAATAGGCCGGGTAATAAACATTCACAATCTGCCACCCACTACGGGTCACTCCACCCACTCCACTCCAATCTCTCACCACCCCATTCCACTCTGGGTGAAAGTGGAAATGTGCGCGCTGTTTCATCGATTTTCCTGCTGGTAGCATTTCCCTTTTAAGCGCCCTCCTATCCTTATGGCATTTGCCATATTATTTACTGTTATTTGTTGTGGTTCGCAGCTCCACCGAGTGCCACCACCCAAAAGCCAAAAGCATATGCATACATACATCATTTCTCGGGACCCGTTTCCCGTTATTAGCTGAAAATCCTGACTATCGATAAATGTGCCAGACACACAGGGAACTCAGCGGGCGGTCGGAAAATGGGAAAACCTAGGAGGGGGCGGTGGATGGTACATGTGAGCATGATGGTACATGGTAAATGGTACATGGCAATAGTCGTTCTCGACCGCTGTGCAATTGTGTGCCAGCTGACAGGGAGGCGGCATCAGCAGCAGCAGAATAGAACTGCCATGGGAGAATGGCGGATAGTGCGTCCAAGGAGCCAAGGATCCACATTTGACCCCTTGCAATCGGCCAGAGCTTGTCACTCTGCAGGACAGGCGGCGTCCTTGACTGCCAAAGATTGCCATTCGCCCGAAGGCTTACAAGCAGGCAATCAAACTTTACTTGTTACCAAGATAATCGCACAGAGGAAAATGTGTTCGAGGGAAATTACATCACAAGAAGTGCTGAAAAACTAGGAAGTTGTAAGGGAACTTTGGGGGTTTTTTGGGGCGGGGTGATTTCATTATAATAAAATGAAATATATCAGCATAAATTTATAAATTATAATATCATTTAATATCATTATTATTTAAAAACATCTTTATATCATTATACATTAATAAATTAATGAGTAATTTATAGCTTTAAATACAACAAATTTATTTATTTCAAAAAATGTTTTAATGCGTTTATAATATTCATAATAAAGATAGAATTTAATTTATTATTTAATATTTTATAGTCAGATATATCGATTTACTTTACGCATAAATCAAAGGAGGTTTCTCTTTAACATGATATCGAAAGATCCCCCCACCATTTCCACCAGACAAATGCAAATATCCAGCTGATAAGCTCGCACTCAATGTGTCGGCAACTTCAAATCAAGAGCCACTTGTCGACGGCATTTACCACAATGCATAATAAGACCCACTAAATGGCCGCAGAGCCCGCTTGAGTAATTAACTAAGGCCAGTTAATGGATGGGCGGTGCGCCATGACGTATGCGTAATATTTGGACAAACAAGCGATTTCAATCGCTCGCTGGCGAGAGGGAGGGGCGGGGGCAACCACGGAACCATTGAAGTTAATTCCTACGCAGCCGAAATGTGTAATTGAAATGACCCCCCCTAGAAATACCCCCACCACCAACACAGCCAGGTCAATTTGTGCTCATGTATTTATTGTACATGGAAATGGCACATTTACTTTGCTGCTTCCGCTGTTGACACGAAATGGTTCCCCCGAATTCAGCAATCGCAAACAAATTATACACGCAAATGGCTGCCAACTGGGGGGTGAACGGGGCTCGGAACTCGGAACTCGGAGCTCTTCCAAATGCAAGGCGATGGCACTTTCGCCAGCTGCATGGATGTCCATGGACAAGGACACGTCAACGTTGTTTTGCTGGGGGAAACCATATATCCAGTTGATCTCTGAATAATTCAGTGGGTTTGGCAGGCCAAGAGATGGCACTCGAAGAAATTACTACTCAATTGAAAGTGAGATGGACCTGTTTACCAAGATTTTTGAAATAACATAAGGATTTGAAAAAATTTCACATCTTATAGGTAAAATAAAATCTATTTATTTTTCTTACAAAATTTGTTAATACTTTGCCTAAAATTAAATTTTTAAGTAATATATCTAAATTCTAATTGAAGGTTTTTAATTTGTTGAAATAAAAACAAAAAAAATTTCAAATTATGAAAAAAAAATTCTTTCATATAAGATGATGCCCCATTTTATTATGATTTTTTTTTGTAACAATTTGCTACATTTGTATTTCCAGTGCAGCAATTCGAGCATATGCCCTGCCAAAGAAGCGGAATTTTCGACCCAACAAAAGGAATTCATAAATGATAAATGGGCGCTGTCCGAGCTACGAGCTACGAGGTCCCAGGTTCGAGGCTCGATGTTTGAGGTTCTGCGAGTACTCACCAAAATTCGACCAGTTGTTGTTTGACCCGAGATAAGCTCTCCAGCCCAGTCTTTCGCTTCTGTCATAAAGGTGCCCTCGAACTCCTGTTTGTTGCGGGAGGCCTTCTGCTCCTTCTGCTTGGGGTCGTTGGGCCCCAGGTCCGGCTCCTTGCGGCAGCAGACGAAGGCGAAGGCTCGCCATAGCAGCACCACGAGCAGGCCAGCAAGGAATGTAAAGATGCTGGACAGCAGAAAGCACCAGTACTTGCGCACCTTGAGACAATCATCGGCATCGAATGGTGAATCTGTTGGATCGTCGGCCAATGATTCGACAGTGCTTTGATCACACCCCGACATCCCCTGCAAAATGCGATAATAAAATGGGGGAAACAATTAGGCTCCGATGGCTGGCAATTAGCTAACTAAATTTAGCATAAATCAATACGATAACTGGCGGAAACATTGTTTACGTCATACACTTGACATTTAGAATCAACGAAATGCTTTCTATATGGAAGCACTCGGGCGCAATCCCATGGTATGGTACATATAGAATATATTGTGTATTTATATATATTTCTCAACTTGGCGACGCTGGCAAATGTAAACAAAATGTGCCTGGCCAAGGGTGCGCAAAATGAAATGAGTTCATAAATAAATGTCTTTAGTTTGTTTAGCCGACAAAAGTTTCTATTTGTACACACGAAAAAGAAAGCGCAAAATTATGGCATTTTACATTATTGTGTAATTAAATATATGCAGTTCCTGGAGATGTGTTTGCAATTAAAACTTTTAAATATTTTTTTCCTTCTATATTTTATCAGATAATTAAGAGTTTATTACTTACTAGTTGGGTTGATAGAATTTCAAAAATATAAAATAAAATAACATGTACAATTTTTATACTTTTTAAAATATATGTTAAGAAGCGATAAAGTATCTTCGCCAATTTAAACTTTATTTATTTATTTTTTTTGTAGATAATCCTTTAAAGTTAAGATCTTTAATTTAATTTTTTGTAATAAACCCTTTCTAATATTTTTTTCCTCTAAGATCTAAAATATTATTATTTTTTGTACCTATAAGTTTTAGAACTTTAATTTCATTTTCTTAATAAATATTTTCTAATATTTTTTATTTTTAAATTTTACTTTAAATTAAAGAAAGTTTCAAAATTTGTAGTTATGTAGATAGGTGAACCACAGTTCTCAAAGTGCATGTGTTTTATAGGGTATTTTATGTGCAATCCTCCTTACATTTGTCAATGTGGTGGTGAAATTGGTGCCGATCAAACCGCTTGCCATTTTGGCTGTTTACATTGCGGCAATGGCACACAAACGCTGTCGAATTAATATTGCCGCGCGATGTTCAGATGGCGTTCAAGTGCAGGCGAGTACCAGAGGATAGAAAACTCTGCGGGAAAACCTGACAAACCGAAAGCTGAACGCCAAAAGCCTCACAATGCGAAACGGAACGAAAACTTGGCCCGCCTTTTATAAATAGCATCAAACAAATCTGTTATTTTTAAAGTGATCTCCTCCGACACACGCACAGCGACACGAGCGGCGACAAAAGTGCTCATAACACTGGGCAAAGGCCGTTCGTACTGCTCTTTTCAGATCCGTAAAACCGTAGTACCGTATATCGTATATATATCCGATATACCCGATCTACCCACTTTTCGAGCTATTATGGCCCGCATTCACTTTGTGGGATTTATGGGGGCGACACAACTCTCAGCCAGAGGCCAACGCACTCACTGGGTGAATCACTGCACATACGCATGTGAATTTGCAATTTGTACGGATTGGGGGATGGGTATGGGTATGGGGATACTGTTATACATATATTATTATATATATGGCGGATGTCACACACGACGCGGCACGCACGCGAATCGAATCGAGTCGAGCTGAATAAAAAGGAGGCACCGAGCGAACCGCACAACTGGCGTCCACCAACTGAACGAGCCGTTTTCCAATTGCCCCGCCATCGGGACGGTCCCAACGATTACGAAGAGCCCGCTTCTATTCTATCTATGTATATCTCCTGGGGGCCCCGGCACACTCTCTCTCTCCCTCTCTCTCTTCGCGGCTCACCCACTCTCCGGCCATCTCGCTCGCTCTCCGGCGGACTGCGGCTATGCGGCTGACCGCGAAAAGTGTCAGGACAGGCGACAAACTTGAATTTAATTAAAAGGCGACCCAAAGACAAGGCGAATTCAATTGGGTATTGGAATAAAGAGGATATACCCTAACTGGAGGGTAACTGAAAATGTTGAGTGCTTTAGGAACTTAAGGACTTTAAGGACTAGGATTAGATAAGCATTGAAGACCATGTTACGGTGTATTTTTTAAGCGTTTAAGTGTTACTTTCCAAAATTATGGTTCCATAAATGGAGTATTTGTGTTTTAATAGTTTATTCATTGAACTTAATTTTTTTTTTAAGTGTTTCCTAAAATTAAACTTTTAAAAATATATTATTCAAAGCCACATATATGAAGTGAATATTAGGAATTATTTAAGTAAATTTTGTTGTATTTTACTTTACTTTACTTTGTTTTCTAAACTACTAGTTCGACAAATGGTGTAGAAATTAGTTTATTCATTGAATTTATGTTCTTTTTTAAGGGTTTCCAGATATTAAACAATCAAAAATATATTAATTTAAACGATAATTTGTAATATATTTTATTTTTTAATATAATTAGATATTTAATGTGAATATTATTCAATTATTCAAATATATTTTTATTACTTTACTTTATTTTTTTTTTTACTTTGTTTTCAAAATACTGGTTCCATAGATGGAGTAGGAGTTTTTGAAGAGTTTATTCAATAAATGTATTTTTTTTTGGGTTTCCAAATATTAAACATTTAAAAAAATATTATTTAAGTGCCATTACAAATGCTAAATATATGTAAGGATTTAAATTAATATTATACATTTTATTTATTATTTTTATTTTGTTATTTTTCAATCATATTTAAATCTGAAGTCCATAAAAAATACCTATTTCTGAACACTCTTGGGAAAACTAGCCCAATGCAAATTTTGGTAGAACCCTTGGCAAGGGCAGCCAGCACATTATAGAATGCTTTGCATGTGTGTGTGTGTTGCCTACAATGAATTATTGTTACAACAAGAAGAACAACGGCAGGCCGAATATAAATAAATAAATTATGAGTTCGCTTCTATTCGCTTTTGTTTTGTCTCTCGTTTTGTGTTCTACGCCTATACACACACTTTTTTTGCATTCCTTTTTGTGACCCCGCGGTCCCCGGGCAACACTCGTCCCCAAAAGGTGGGTGCTATATGGTGGGTGGTTGAAGAAGAGGAAGAAGGGGCCCCAGGTTAACGTGAACGTTAACGTTACTGCTATTGCCATTGGTAGTGCCACAGTTAACTCGGACGAGTCACGCCATGCCGCCAGTTAGCTGTCGTTTCATAATTTACGCGCTTTGTTTGCTATTTCCTGCGGGGGCAGCCGTGGTAACAAGTTGGCCCAGTTTGTTTGCACATGCCACTATTTCCACTGGCCATAATTGCTCATCATCCCTTGGCCCTCGCATCCCTGCACTACCATTAACGCTCTCCCATCATCATCATCCTCATCATCCTATCCTCATCATAAGCCAGCGGCGTGCATTTTATTTATAGTTTTTATTTCAGTATCTTTTTTCTCTCTATATTTTTTTGCGATGCTTGGGCGGTTAGGTTCTCCGCTTCATTGCATTTACGCAATTATAAATAGAGAAGAAGAGCAAAATTGTTATTCAATTAAATATTTGATGACTATTTTTAAGCACCGTTCACCTTGAATTTAAGCGGTGTCATTGCGTATACGTAATATTTATTGATTTTAACAGGTTTTCAATCTTTAAAGGATTTTTATTTACTTTAAATTTTACAATACTAAAATTTAGGGAAATTGAAGGGCCTAAAAGATAATTGTTTAATATTACTTTCAAAAATGTAATTAATCTCTAATATTTAAAAAAATTTGGAAAATAAGATAAATCCAACAAATTTTTCAAAATAATTTTAATATATATAATGCACATATTTTTTTCCCCAAAAAAAAAAACCCGATCAATTTTTTTCGATAGAAATAACTAAATAAGTAATGGCAATTTCGATAGGAATGGATAGATTTGAATCGTATTTAATAGCTTTAAGTGGAGCAACCACTTATTTAGTATTTAAGTTTAAGTTTAACATTTTTAAAACAGTTTTCATAAAGCCATCAACAGCTCATGATGAAGCTGTATTTTTCCGTTGCCTTTCTCCTAGTTATTGGATACTTAATCAAAGAGGTAAGCAAACCATATACATTTTCCAAAAACATCCCTGCAACTTTTTTCTAGGCTTATTCCGCAGTGGAATTCACGAACGTAAAATGTGAGTCTTTGGATAAGGACTTTTCCGAATTCGATTATTGTATTCTCAAGTCTGTGAACCGGACGTACAAATATGTTTCTTTAAAAGTTAAATTACTAAAGATTCCTGTAACCAAAATTAAGGTAAAATGAACTAATCCATTTAGATTACAAATATTTTTAATTGCGCTCTGCAGGTGAACTTTGGCATATATAAACGTCTGAATGGCTACAAACCTTTTCTCTACAACTTAACAGTAGACGGCTGTAAATTTTTAAGAGCTCCGAAATCCAATCGTATTGCTAATTACTTCTATCAATTTTTTAGTGACTTTTCCAATATCAACCACACTTGCCCTTATGACGTAAGTTTGTGGGCATAATATCGTGAAATTATTATGTATTAATATATATTAATATATTATTTTTCAGCATGACATTGTCTTGGAAAAAATGACTTATGAAAGGGTGTATTATCAACTCTCCAAAATACTACCTTTTCCTGAGGGAAACTACATGGCCGAAGTTAACTGGATAGCCTATGACATTAATCGAGCTGTAACAAAATTTTATTGGTCACTCTCGTGAAAATTATTTTAAAGATGTATCGTAACTAAATAAATCAATCCTTAAAATATTAGAAAAAATTTAACTCTATAAAGCAGAAAAATGAGATGATTTATTTGAATTTCAATTAATTTCAAAATGGATCCCATACCTATAATAGCTATTTTACTTATTATATTTGGTGTTTGGTCGTTATATTGCGCGATCGGAAGTTCCCATGAGAACTATGTATATAAAGTTAGGCTCTCGGGATAAATCGGTCAATCAAATAGAAAACGCCATCACCAAAAATCCTTCTTTCGATAAATTTATTTCGATAACATTATTTAAACAGATATCATATCATAACTATCATAGTTCATAATATATCGCTTTTGCCATGACGTCGATGTGCTATACTAGTCTAGTTCAATCCACCATTCAATCACCAGTTCAATCAGCACAGACAAGGTATACAAATTCTCTTAATTAGTCGGGAGCTCTCCCCTTCGCCATATCTATATCCATTTTCTGAACAAATATTGATGTTTTCTACCTAATTAAGCACAACTAGCTCGTTAATTTGGAAAACTAAATACTCTTAATGAAATTGAGTTGAATTTTGAAGTGCTATCAAGTTTCGGTTGAATGAACACATGCTCACGTTTTCTAAAAATGTACCCTTTGCTTGCCTTTTCGTGTGTTTGGTTTAAATTCCGAGCGGTTCCATCGATTCAGGCGAAAATGCAGTGGTCGGCTATGAATAATTTATTTTTTCAGAACCACTGGTATTTTTTTGGGGGAATATTTTCTGCGGTGGAATCACCTTAACTGGCCCAAAGCAACTGGGCCAAGAGTCAGCTGCGACTCATGAATGCGGGTGGAAAAGATAGCGAACGATATAAATTATGCCGCCAGTCCGATTTCGCTGTCATTCCTTGGCCAGCAGGCAATCGAACGGATGAAGTCACACGGCAGCCGTCTGATAATAATTTACATTGCGAACAATCGATTTTCGGGGGGCGTGGGCCGGCCCCTCGACCAGCTGTATATCTTGACGCATGTCCGTCAAAGCGAAACGTAGCAAAGACGGAGACAACTGACGAAGCTGACAAATACCCTTCGACTTTCTGAGCAATTTATGGCCAGCACTTGGCCCGCTGATTGGGCCCGTTGATTGCCGGCCACTGGCCGCGCTGCTTTCCCACCCCCCATTTGGACATTTTCCAAGGCCAAAGGGCTTAGGCTGCACTTGGTCGTTGGGTGAGTGTTGTGTTGGATGGGGTTTTTTGTTGCTCGCTGTTCTGTGTGCCACATTCTCAAAGGTCACGCGAGCCATTGCGAATGGGTGGCCAAAGTGATGGAAATCCCATTTATTAAATGAAGCGAAACGAATTCGAAATGAAGAGCGTAGGGTGGGGGGGGGGGGGGGGGCTTGAAGAAAGCCAGGATCATGTAATTTAGATTAGATTACACTCGCACAAAAATGTACTTCATAAGTAGGGATTATTTTGGACTAGGGGACTTAAGCTTACAAAATGTACAGCCAGAAATTGTAATGTAGCTTTACTATACAAGATATAAGATTATTTACATTAATTTACATGAAAATTGACCTAAATTTAAAGAATACACATTCTCTTTCTTCAGAAGTAAAGCTTGATAAGCATTTGTATGTACTTTAAATATCAATATTAGGTTTAAGAAACATTTTTACTGTCAAGATGAACAAAGTTTTAAAAAAATCTTTAAATATTAAAAAAAAATGTTTTTTTCATATTTATTAAAATTGGATCATTAAAAATGTGTTTTTCAATGAAAAACTAATTGATAAGAACCAGAGACAAAGATCATTGCTGAATGCATCTGAAGTTGATAAGAATCGTACTGTTATAATGAAAACTATCAATGGAACTATTAGATGATTGATTGATTGACAAGCTGCTGATAAGGTAACCCCAGTGCTCACTATGCTTACAAGTAGTTCTTCTTGGAACCGCTAACGTGACTGATTTCTACGATCTGATGGCTGATGGTCTTTCACAAGCGTTGCGTATTTATTTGTGGATTCACGTACGACATCAAGGGCTTTACCTTTGGCGTGATGGGCGGATAGAACGGTGGCAGTTCGTGGCAATTTGGGCACCATGGGCTGGCCATCTTTGATGGATCGTTCCGGGCGGACCCCTCGCTGGTGTGCTCGTTGTGGGTGTGGATGTGGATATCGATGTGGTTCTAGTGGCGCTTGTGATTGCTTTCCCCTCGCTATCCGTTTTCATATTCGCTTTCTTTTTTGGGGAAAGGTGTTTCGGTTGTTTCGGTTGTTTCGGTTGTTTGTTGTGGGGTGTAATCGAATGGGGAATCGTGTTGGGTGGTTGGGTTGAGCATTGAGCAATGGAGGACTGTGGACACTCACCTAGTACTGGCTAAACCACCGAGGCAGGGCTCCAGGGCTGCCAACATTCACACGCTCAAATCGCACATCAATGTGTAGACGATTTGTGGTCGCTGCAGCTCGCCAATGTTGCACGTGGATATTTTGTGGCTTGCTGATGGGTTTCCTCACTTGCTGATGGCTTTCGCTGGTTATTTCATAATTGCATTCATTGTGTTTAGAACGACGGTCTTATCGGCTTCATTAAACTTATCAGTTTCATTGTGCGTTTGTTTGTTTTTTGCTTATTGGTTTCCTTGCAATTTTGATCGATAGTTCGCTTTGAATTTGAATTGAAATTTGGTTAAATCAGAAACTTCGCTTAGTCACACTGCTTATGTTTCATGTTGTTTCCTTCACGAATACTATTTCTTTTTGTTTGCCTACGAAATTTTTCCTTGTGTGTTAAGCTGCAAGAGATTTATGGAGTTGAGCGATATATTAATTGTTATTTAAATTCCGGTGGCACAGCGACGAGCGCGGTAATTAATTATATTTTTTAGTAAAGCTGTCCGCGTTATTTGCGTTTTAATTTTTTTACGACCGCCAACGTTTGTCAAAGTTATTAGGTACTTATATTTATGTATTTTGCACAAGTCTCTGCCTTAGTTTTTATCTTTTTACTGCTGCTGCTGGTTTTCATTTAAAAGTTTTTAAAGACTTTTATAAAATTAAGATGGTTTTCCCTGTTTTCGTTGCCGGAAAAACAAGACTGTCAAGTAAATAAATAAATAAAGATGCGAAGCAAACTTCAAAGCAAAATCAGCAGCTCTCTGGGTTTTTTTAATTCTCAGTTCTCTGAGAATTCTCAGGGAATCTCTCTGTAATTCTCTCACTTGGCGACTGCGCTGTGTGGGGAATCCGAAAATTGTCGGGGAGAAAGCTTTTTCTGCGAACGTCGCACATTTTGGTTAAGCATACGCAATGTGGTACCAAAAACCAAGTAGTTTTCAAATATTTCAACTGCTTTTTACATATTATCTTTTTTTATTCAATTTATTAACTTCTGTAGATTTTTAACTATTTATTTTAACTAGTTTTTTTAATATTTGCTTTTAAGTCAGATTAGCGAGGCTTTGCTGTCCAGTAGCTTCGTCCTTTTGCCTGCGGCATGTCGTTGAAACGGAAACACACTGCCCTAGTTTTTAGTTATCCTTCGTGTGGCACACACACACACACACACACGCACACTCGGTGCCTCGCAGGACACACACTTTCGTGCGCTTAACAAGCTGCCTAATGCGCCTGCAAACAATGGAAACGGGACAAATGCCGAGTCAAATGAAAGTTGCATTTTCATAATAAATAAGCAGGCGACACAATTTCCCACGGCACGCCAACGAGCGGAAAATGTGGGCAGTGGGCACAGTGTGTGTGTGTGTGGGTGGAATGGGAAATGGGTGGATGGGTTTGGGTTTGTCCCCCCTTTCACCGAAGGGGCAATGTAAACAGAGCTTAGTCCTTCGTCCTGGCCGCGCATTGAACTCGCCTGGATTTGGTGGCTTCATTTGTAGGTATCTGGGTATCTGCGTATCCTGGCGCACGCACACACACACACCCACCAACACTCGGCCACCGACCGACTGACTGACACACATATACCAAGGCATCCTGCGATACATGAAGGACACGACGACGACGACGACGAGTAGGAAGCAACAAAAATAACATTGACGATGACAGCAGCAGCAAAGGCTGGCGAACGATACAAGTGTATCTCCGGCCTGGAACATCGACTTTATCATCGGCTCGGGTGCTTTCGTCCTTTCGTTTTTGGGGAACTTGTGTGGTGTGCTCGTTTTGTGCGAAGCAGGGAAAAACTGTGCCGTATGCGCATGTGTCTGTGTGTGTGTTAGTGTCCCTGTGTCCGTGTGTGTTGACTTCAGCGAATGTATCTTTTAAATGAAAACCTGCAGCAGGACCAAAAAAAATAGGAAAATCCACGAATATCTACAGTTTTCCATCACATTTTCAATGGCCCACTTTTAGGCTCCTTAATGTATGCAACACTTTTTGCAATCACAATTTCCATTTTGGGGCACACACACAATCGCACACTTGGTCACTAATTAATTGAATTTCCTGTTTGCGTGTGTGTGTTTTCACATTCACTGAGCCCGTTTTTTCAACGGATACCGAATTTTGCACAATTGCCGTTCCGCAAATGGCCACGTTAATTGCCTGGATTTTAGACGTTTTTGCTCAATTTTCGCCGTAATTGGCAAACGCTGTTTGAAAATTTTTCACTTTTCCGACTGCTGCATGGGTGTGTGTGTATGGGCTTCCCGTGTATCCATATACTCATATATACACACACATATAGGCGAAAGGCACTTTTCCACACAGGCCACTCACTCACACACCCAGAAAACCAGACGCGACGCGCTCCGGCCAGAAAACCAACCTTTCTCGTCAGCAGCGTATACAATTCTGCGCGCTGCGGACTCCGACGACTTGCAACTCGGTGGCCCAAAGTGGTTCCGCACGGCCCAAGCTCCAGCTGCCGAGTCCTCGCGAGCTTTTCGGAGTGCTGCGGTCGGTGCGGGCTGGACGCTCCGCTCCGTTCGATTCATCAAAACTGGCGCCAAAACCCATTCACTATGAATGACCCAGTGCGGTGGGGATGATGATGATGTTCGTGATGGCGAAGGTGCTAGTGCTTCGGTGCAAGTGAACTTACTTGCAATGCACACGGTGCGTATGTGGAATGTCCAAGGGGATAGGGATAAGGATTCGTTGCATACTTTTTGGGATTATAATATTCTGAGGAATTAGGAATTTAGTTTAGTTTATTTCTGCCTATGTTTGAAAATTGGAAAAGTTTATTATTTCCTTTAATTTTTTAAAAAATAAATTAACCAAATATTATTTTAAAAATTTACAAAAAAAAAACGTTAATAAAAATGTAAAAAGTCTACAAAGGAAGTTTACGTTTTGAATATTGTTTAGATATGTATTTTTCTTTCAACTACACAGAGAGAATTATTCAAGATAATTAAGTATTTGTATTCTCAATTTGAGGATATACTCATTTTGTGGACAAATTTCTGAAAAAAACCAAATTTTACCTAAATTTTACCCTTTTTGTTTTCCTCTTATTTGTTTCCGTTTTTGAAGATAAAAATCTCTATTAAGATTGAATTTTAATGTATATTCTTTGAAAAATTGGTACTGAAAGTGAGTATTTTGCCCTTGAAGAAAGTACTTGGTTATATTTTAAGTACAAAATTGTCAATTTAAGTGTAAGGTTCTTGGATAATTCTTTCTGTGTAGTACTGTTACCTTTTAAAATTTAAAATTTAAATGAAGCCGCATAAATATTTAATAATTAAAAATAAAAGCTTATAAGAGCTTATTAGTTCTTATAAAATCCCATTAAATTATTGTGAAATATATTCTACTTGCCTTAGTACCTCCCTGTTTTCTGCACCATCATCATGAAATTCGAATCTGGTTCAGCGCCAATAACATCGATTGAAAGCTCATCCGATTTTGGAAAGGAACGTATCGATAGCCTTATCTGGCACCGATAGTTATGTCACCTGGGTTTATTTTGGTCTGAACGAACCAAAAGCCGGCGTAGATTTTCCAGTCCCAAAACCGAAACTATTACGAATCCTGTCCAGGATTCGTGAGACACAATAGAAGCACCATGACGACGGCTGTGCTGGGAGGGGGACTGAGTGGCCTGTCCGCCGGTTACTACCTGTTGCGGCGGTTCGGGAAGCCGCTGACCATCTACGAGGCCTCGCCAAGAGTGGGCGGATGGGTGCGGTCGGAGAACCGCAAGGACAGGAATTTCATCTTCGAAAGCGGGCCACGCACCATCCGCCCTGTGGGCCTGCAAGGAGCCAACACCCTGGAGCTGGTGGAGGAGCTGCAACTGGAGGTGACACCCATCCGACGTAGTCATGTGGCTGCCCGTAACCGGATGCTGTATGCCAAGGGACAGCTCTGCATGCTGCCCAACAGTCCAAAGGGACTCTTCGGCGTGATGCCGCCGTTCACCAAGCCGCTGTACAGGGCACTCTTTCGGGATCTGGTCACCGCGAGCAAGAAGGCCAAGCTGGAGGACGAGAGCATCTACAGCTTTGCAGAGCGGCGGTTCGGCAAGGAGATAGCAGACTACGCCATCAGTCCCATGATTTGCGGTATTTGTGCCGGGAATGCCCGCGAAATAAGCGTTCGTTTCCTGATGCAGGGCCTTTTCGAGAAGGAACAGAAGTATGGAGGAGTACTCAAGGGCGCACTCTTAGCCCGCTTTCGAGACAAGGCCAAGGACTCAAAGGAGGAAGGCCTTTTCGCCCAAGGACAGCCCAAGCTGTATGCCCAGGCGCAGGCGGAGAAGTGGGCCATGTACAGTCTCCCAGGAGGACTGGAGACCCTGCCCAGAGCCATGCGAAAGTACCTGGGCGAGCGGGATGTCAACGTGCAGCTGAGCAACGAGTGCCGCAATCTGACATTCAACGACTCTGGCGTCCGGATGACCATCAAGGATGCCGATGTGCCGGTGGAGCATGTGGTCAGCTCCCTGCCCGCCTTTAAACTGGCGCCACTGGTAAAGCAGCAGCATCCCTCGCTGAGCGCCCAGTTGCTGGACATTCCGTACGTGGATGTGCTGGTGGTGAACATGCAGTTTCAGGGTAAACTGCTCAAGCAAGACGGCTTTGGACTGCTAGTGCCGCCGGTGGAGAAGCTGCCCATACTGGGTGTGATCTTCGACAGCTGCTGCTTTGAAATGGGCGACAATACCGTGCTCACCGTGATGATGGGTGGCCATTGGTTTAACCAGTGGTTCGGTGATCGCCCCAGTCCTAAGCAGATCCTTGATTTGGCCACCAGTCATGTGCAGAAGATACTCCAGATCCGCGAGGAGCCCAAGTTCAGTCGCGTGCATACGCTGCACAAGTGTATTCCGCAGTACACGGTTGGCCATAAGCGGCGCGTCGAGGGCATCCGGAACTATATCAAAACATACAAGCTGCCACTGTCGCTCTGCGGAGCTGCCTATGATGGAGTCGGCATCAACGACGTCATCCTGTCCGCCCGGCGACAGGTGGAGGCCATGCCGTCGTCCTAATTTAACCATTCCCCTCAAGCACACCCTCTTTTCCATTGGTGATTCTGTTGTATTTGCTTAAGCTGGTTTTGCGAGTAGTAAAGTAGGTCCTTTGTACATAGAATTGGGTTTGTGTGTTTACTTTCCGTGGCCTCCCATGCAAGGCGGACTCTTCTCCGGCTCCTGTTCCGGTTCCCACTGCTTGGGCGTCTTGGCCTCGATGGACAGGGCGTGCATGAACTCAAATCCGGCTGCCTTCAGAGCATTCTTTACCGTATCATTGACCAGTCGGTGGCGCTGTTAGGGGAAATAAATCAGTTAATGCCAGGAAATCCAAAGCTGGTGGACTAACCTTGATGAGGGTCAGATCATTGAACTTTTCCGAGACGACGAACACTCGGAAGTGGGACTCCGACCGCTTGGGCACGTTGTGCTGCGGCGATTCGTTGATGACCTCCAGGAAGACCGGCTTCAGCTCCGTGGTCAATGCCTTGCGCATGGCGAACTCGATGGGCGGATACTGGCCCGCCTCCTGTGACATGGTGGCTCTGGAGAGGATCTGTCCCAGGCTGCTGATCGAGGGCGTAAGTTGATTCAGGTTTCGGTAGGAAACTCCAGCGAATCGGCGGAGAGTTTGACTTAACATGATTCCAGTATGCTTCTCGCACAGCTGTTCACAATTACATAAACAACTGGCAGTCAGGGTTGTCAAATTCTGTATTGATCTATCGATAACGATTGTCACATTTCAAAATTTTTAACGGGTAATCGTTTTTTAAATTTTAAATAAGTTTTTAAAAGGTTTATTGAATAACTGCTTAAATAAAAAACAATAAAATGGTTTACAATTTTACGAGAAAAAGAAAAATATATATTTATAATAGCTAATTAAGTACGGTAATAAAAATGCAAGAGTCAAATGAAAACGTTAAATATACAAAAAGGCTATCTCCCTAAGAAGTGTTGGCTGTTATGGGCTAAAATTATTTTATTGGGGCCAGAATCAACAGTTAACGCAGAACACGCTCCTACGTCTATAAACAATCGAGCGAATATCAAGTGTATAAAGTGAATAGAAAAAAGGGTCTCCTTCACAGCGCTTTCGGGTTCAATAGTCAACCAGTTTCTTGAGCTTTGGCGGGGCGGAGATTACGACGCGACCTCGATTCGAAGATCCACTGCCGCCATGACCATAGTCCGCATCCCGATCTCTGTCACGTCCGCGCGTTCTATCGTGCTGCTGCTGCTGATGTTGTTGTTGCTGCTGGTGCTGTTGCCTGTACCGCTCACGCTCGCGGTTCCGCTCCATGCTGCGGTCCCGCTGCCTCCGCCGCCTGGATTGACTTCGCCGGCTGCGGGATCGACGGCGATCGCGACTTCCACTACGACGACGACTGTGGGAACGTCGCTTGCGATCCACGCGACTTCCGCTACGGGAGCGTGAGCGCTGCCTCCGGTTGTACTTGGGACTGGGCGTCCTTGTGCGTCGCCTCCTTTCCGTTCGGCTGCTGCTCCGCCTGCTATGCTGTGTGTCCGGCGGAGGAGTCCGCCTGCGACTATGTGATCTGCTGCGACTGCGACGTGACGAGGACTTTGCCAGCTGACTCTCCGAGGCCACCGATTCCGCCTCGCTGCCCGAGAGCTTTCCGCTCGAGGGCGTTCCGTATTTGTGTCGCAGCTCACGTCGCCTGTGAATATGTAGATGTGAGAGGACCGCCAGAGCCAACCACATCCAGATACCCACCTCCTGCGCAGCTTCAGCGCCAGCTCACGCATTTCGTCCTCGCGCTCCTGCTGCTGCAGCCTTTCCCGCTCGGTTTTTTCTATCTCCGCACGCTTGTCGGCTTTATCTGCAAGATAATCTAGTTTAGAATTCAACTCCAAAGGGTTTTAGAAGGCTCTTGGTGAACATCACACTACACTCCGTTTGGCTTACATTGCCTGTTCAATAGGTTCTGCATCTTTCGCTTAAGCCTCTCGCGCAGATTGGGTCGTCCGCCACCGGAACTCGGATGTCCAGAGCCCTGTAAAAGCATACAATTATTTGGCAGTTGTCGGGAGATTGAGGTTTTAAGGGAGCAGGGGCGGGCAGTCGAAAGTGTGGTGGGCAGTGGGGAACCGTCAGTGTCTCCATGTTTTGCTGTCAGTTAAGGACTCCTGCTCACTAACAATGGGGAAAAGCTAGCTTCGAGAACCGAAGCTTTGAATACCCTTGCAGACTTATCATTTTTAAGGATGCTTTAAAGGTTCTTAGTTTATGACAACAATAAAAGCTTTTAGAAAACTATTATTAGATACAGTGTGCTGAGCACACAACTGTTGAGGACTTTGGCTTCCATGGGAACTATTCAAGGAACTTCTTCGCATGGCAACAGACTTTTGAAAAAGCTGACAAACAGGACAGTAACCACCTAGTTTCTATAAACATAATAGGGTGGTAAAAGCATCCTTGATTGCATTGCAGTCAACATTGCATTGCAACGATTGCTGCATTGGCATTTAGAGGGGGACTCAAAACAATGCATCAACAACAAGGGGACAAGACATGCAGGGATGGTCACTAGTCGGGGTTGGAACGAGAACACAGTGCTGCCTGCTTGGGTCCGAATGTTGCTCATTGGTTTGGATGGCGGATTGCGGGAGGCTGAGACGTGAATTTTGTGGTGTACTCCAGTTGGGTGGGGCATGAGACATTTGGCTTTGCTTACTGACTTTGGTTTCGGTAGCAGAACTATATTTGCCTGTTTGATTACCCGTGCTGCTCGATGACGACATGGTCGGCTGGAGGGCATGGGAACGCTCGGATCTGCAAGAGAGTTTCCAGAATTAGTTAATCAGTTACAAATGAAAGCATTTGAGCTCTAGTCTTTGGCTGTTCTACTTTACCACTCTCTGCAGCACACAAACTTACGCAGTCTCCACTTCCATATCATCAGAATCGTCTGCTCGCTTTCCCAACGGTTGCTGTTGTTGTTCCTCGTTGTCGCTGGCTTCGCTGTTCTCCGCTCCCGAAGAGGATGAGGACGAGGTATCATTAGCTCTTTTCCGGCCATAGTAACGTTTCAGTGGCGGTGGTGGCGGCTCCACCACTTGCGGTTGCACAGCAGCGGGAGCGGGAGCGGTGCCGGATTGGTTTGCATTGAGCACTCGCGCCGGCAGGGGATAACTGATCATAGGCGGCGTGGCTTTGGCCGGCGGCTGCTGCTGCTGCTGGAGCAACTTCACCGCCGTCAGAGTGGATGTAGTTGTAGTGGTGGTGGTGCTCAGACAATAAGCACCCACTGTGGCCACTGGCGGAGGTGTGGTCTTCTTCTTGACGCGACTCTTGCGACTGGAGTGAGAACGAGAGCGGCTTCTTCGTCTGTAAGAGCTGCCACTGGAGCTGCGGGAAGAATAGGAGTAGCGTTTCCTTGACCGCTTGTAGCTGGGACTGCGCGTCTTGTATCGCTTCCACGAGCCAGAGCGCGAGCGTGTTCGAGACCTAGATCTCGATCTGGACCGCGATCTGGATCTTGACCGTGATCTAGATCTTGAGTAGTATCTACGCCGGCGGCGTGATCGCGTCCTGCTCCTTCTGTGATAGCTACGACTGCGGCGACTTCTCCGGCGGCTGCCACTGCGACTCCTCGAGGCGGAGGCACTCCTAGAACGCGAGCGGGAGTTCGAACGGGAACGACGTCTACTGCGCTTGGCCGACTCATTCATCACCTTCAACTTGTCCAGATTGTCCTTTACCTTTTGGGCGTAGGAAACCGAGGAGGCTGCAGCGGCTGCTGCAATGGCTGCTCCGCTGCTGGCATTGATGCAGGACTCACCCAGAGTCAGGCCCGGCTTGGTCAGGCTGATGGTGATCTTAGAGTGCGGCTGCATCTCGTCCTCTCCGCCGAATGAGGTAATGTAAGTGATCTTCTCGGGCCCCGCCTCAGCAGGCGACGGCGAACGTGAGTCACTGTCCTCCTCCTTTTCCTTGTCGCCGCCCTTGCCACCACCCTTTTTGTCCTTGTCCTCCTTGGCTGCATAGCTGGGCGGGCTAAACGGTCTATTGGCGATCCTTCGCTCCTTTTGTGCGCGTCGCTCGCGTCTCGACTTGCGCCCACTCAGCAGCATCTTCTCCTGCTCCTCCTCGCGAGCGATGCGCAAGGCATCTGCCTCGTCCGCATCCTTTGTTAGGTGTGAGAAGAAGTCGTTGCTCTTCATGCCGTAGTTTCGCCCGCAGGCGTTAAGCTCGTGGGCCTGTGAGGTGTCCAGCTTGCCGATGTCTATGGACACGTCCATGTCGATGTCCGAATCAGATTCGTCACTGCCCTCCGCCTTGTCGCCCTTGGCAGCAGCAGTTGCCGCACCTCCACTGGCCGTCGAACTGGCAGCTCCAAAGGGCTGCGGTCCAATGGTCGTGACTGCATCGCCGGCATCGTCGTAGGAGTACCCAATGGTGGCTCCACCCGTCTTTTGCTTCTTTTTGGCCAGATTCCGCTCCGCCTCCAGCTGGGCATTGGCCCCGAACTGCTCCTCCAGGTAGAGCTGGTGCAGGAACTTGTCCTCGCTGACGTTGAGGAAGTCATTTTGCGCCAGGATGCGATAGCGCTCGTAGTTCAGCTGGCGCTCCTCCGTGGTCAGATCGGAGTCCAACTCAGCACCCTCGGCGGGGGTCTTGGTCACGGAAGGAATGTGATCCAGATGGGCACGCACATCGAATCGGTCGATAAGGTTGTCCTGCTGACCCTGCCAAGGCACACTGCAAATGGAAAGGGAAGCGAGCACTTAGTAAGGGACCGCGCACCACACAGACAGAAAACAAGGTAGAGGGTTTTAGGCTCCAACTGAATATCACTTGCATGATTGCGGCTCCATCGCCGGCGGCGGCCACCGCGGGATCCAAGTAGATCTTGCTGCGCCTGCCGTGCAGCTGCAGGAACTGGGTGGGATCCGCCTGGATCTTGTCGTAGAAGTACTGCCGCCGCTCCGCCCGCTTGCGGTAGTCGACGATCAGGCCGCGGATCTTGCGCTCCTGCTTCCTCGCCTCGTGCCACATCCTGACTGGTGATTCCTGCGGTCGCCGGCTGGCAAATGAGTTGGCTTCACCCGAAAAAGGACATAGCACGCCCGGCTTGTTGTAAATCGATTTCCAGACTATCGATAAGCCTATTCTTCTTCTTCGATATTTAAAAAATAAAATACTAAATATATCGATGAATAAATCGAATTCTCACTGCTTGCTAAATACCAAAATAACCCGGTTTCTTATGTACCGTTATTTTTAATATTAAAAGCAGTGAGTTTTCGGTTTCTTGCATCGCAATTTTTGCCATAAAAATAGTAATTTGTAAGCCATTATTTTATTTATTTATTTCCCTAAAAATCATAAAATGTAATCGTAGTTAAATATAAATCCTTCAAGCAAAGGTCCAAAAGAATACCCCTAATGCGCCGTTTTTGAACCAACGAACGTTATTTCCGGTCGATGCTGGCAACGCCGTGGAGCCTGCGCCCTTTTGTCGGTGGTGGAAACAACAAAAGGACAATAAATAACAAGCCAAACTGGAATGGGCCACAACACAACAATTGTCGCTCGCCGCCTTTAGCGGCATCGATTTTGAAGGTGAACACATCCACAGCTACAGCCACAACTTAAACGGAAGGACACCCACGGGGATTTGCGAGTGCAGGGATCAAGGAGCAGGGAAGGGAAAGCGAAGGCAGAACGAGTCCAGCTCGTTTTCCGCATCCAGTTTTCATGTCCTCTGACAGACGCTACTACTTCGGAGCGGATCTGGAGGACAATGAGGGTGCCATCTGCCAGGACAACGGCAACAACAACGAACCGGAAGTGGACAAGGACGATCACGATCCGGACGACTCGGAGTTCCTGCAGGATGTGCCCTACTCCTCGAGCAGCATCGACCGCAGCTCGGTGGGCTCCATTCCGTGGGCGGACGACGCCATCAAGAAGAACCTGCTGGACTGGGAGCGGGTGGAGCGCCTGATGAGCGGGGAGGATCCGTTGGCGGAGCTGCAGGAGCCGGAGTTGCGCAACGAGATCGCCGACTGGCACCGCAAGTTCCCCAGTCTGCTGGGCCGGAGGACTCGTCCGCTGCGTCACCACAGCTTCGACAGCCAGACGCGGGAGGACATCGATTCGATATCAAATCTCAGCCTGAACTCCCTGGACGACGACGACGAGGATGACGAGGAGGCGGAGGATGGATTCCTCACACCCAAAGCCCAGGAACCGCCGCAGCAATCGCATCATCGTCCCTACTTGCGTCCCAGCCAAAAGAAGCTGGTGGATCTGCTGGACAGGGATCTGCGGGTCACCTCCGTCTCGGTGAAGCTGCTCAAGCGCCAGCGCAGCCAGCAGTATCAACAGCCGCAGCTGCCCATCTCGGCGACCACCCAATCCTCGGCCCGCCTGCGCATGCCGCCCATCCTGAACGTGCTGGACACCAACCGGCGGTTCCGGGGATTGCTCAACAACAGAAGCTTCGTCCAGCTCACCCAGGTGCAGCAGAAGGAGCAGCTGCAGCATCAGAACCAGGCCAAGTCCGCTGTGTTGCCACACCAAAGCCATCGTTCATCCGCCTGGCACATGCCCATGGCCGCCAGTCGCTTCTTTAACAACAAGAATGCCGTAGTGCTGCCTTCGCTGAATCTGGGCAGGCACAGCAGGGACTTGCTGGCCACCACCACGGCCACTTCGAGCCAAAGCAACTCGAGTGGCGGCGGCGGGCACAACAGTCACGGCCACAGCAACAGTTCCTCCAACCGTTCCACGATGCATCCGTTTGGAGCGACGAGCGTTTCCAGCAACACACCATCCACGGGGCGCTCCATTTCGGCGGCAGTGCATCATCCGCGATCCGAATTCGCTCCCAGCAGCGCCTTCTACATACCCTACAGTGCCTCGAAATTTAAAGCCTTCAAGTAACCTCAAACAATAAAACTGAACTTAAAGCATTAAAGCATTATTTTGAAGTTCTTTTGTGAGGGAATTAGGAATATTGAATAGAATATGCTCAAAAAAGATCAATTAGAAACTTAGTAGGTTAGATAGTCTTTAAATAGATTTATATACTCTCCTGGAAATTGAAAATTGCTTAGAAAAATAACACATTTGAATTCATTATTCATAGTATACTACGGTCCCTATAAGTGCTGTGAATCAAGTCGATATATTCCCATTAAAGGCCCATATTATCCAGGCGCAGGCGCCCATCGTGTTCCGTGAGGTAAAGAGTGTCGGCTAAACACTGCTCTGTGATCAGCTCCTCGACGCGATCGTGCATCTGGAAAGGATTGCTCAGTTAATGTTAAGATTCCTGGGAAAGTTTGTGATATCATACCCCCTTGGCTTTGTGTTCGACGAGCACCTCGGGATACTTAAAGGCGGGACCAAAGTTCACGCTCACCGTGGCACTCTTGTGAATCGAAATGGCTGGAAAGTAGCTTCCGGCGTAGATATCCTCAAAGGCGACGCCCTGCGACTGGCCGTTCTTAAAGAACTCAATGCGACTGCCCTGCAGTATGTGCAAATTCTTTAGCGTCTCTGTGATCTTGTCCTTGTCCTCGTAGTACAGATGCGACTTGAACTTGACCAGGGGCTGTTGGATAATGAATAGAAATGCAACAGGATTGCCAATTAGGGAGGGTCGATTTGTAAAGATGCAGTAAAATGCAGATATGCAGGGGTAATATAATATGGGCTAATTATTATAGGACCTGTTTGATCAAAAGAATAGCCCTTGCAAATTAAATATGCAAAAATTAATTTACAATCAACAATTTATGCAAATGGTAAATCGTTCTTTTGATAAAGATTACCATAGCTTACCCGATCTTTGAATGTGTTGGGCAGATAGTCGAGTGTCGCCTCCTCTGGTAGTTCTATAAGAAATCCCAAGGTGTCGCCCTCCACATAGGCATCACTGTAGTGCTTGCCATGGCTCTCGGTGAACCTTGTGCCCTTGCGAGATCTCCAGGAGTAACCAAATTTGTCGTAACCCAACGGAGCCTGCAGGTTGCCGTACTCTCTGCCCCAACCCAGTCGCGTGGCAGCTCCCTCGGGCATCTCCTCTATGGTGATTTCGTAGTACCAGCATCCACGGTTTACAGCTGCATAATAAGAGCTTATTAACAGGGTTTTCTTTAATACATCTAAGTTGTTTCCTTACAGTGTGTGGCTCGGACCATGCAGTAGCCCCTTTCTCCCGTCACAGCCAGCCGATCCTCGCTAATCTTGAGCTGTGGTGCCCGATCGTGTAGCGCCAGGAGCACAGAATGGGGCACTAGGGTGCGGTACAGCCAGCCGGGAATGGGTTTGCCAGCCCAGTCGGAGCTCTCGTCGAACTCCTGACGAAATGGAGCATGTGGATCCGGTTCGGCGAGTATGTAACGATAGCCGTCTTTGTTGAACGGGTGCTCCAGGGGATAGCCATGTGGCGGCAGCTTGACATTGGCCGTGATATCGGAACTGGGACGACCCTTCTTGCCCGTGGGTCCTGAATCCGTGCCGGGAAACTTTCGTTTCTGTCGATTGTTTTTGGACAGGGAAGCTGAAAAAAAGGAGGAAACATTAGTTACACAACCAGGATTCGTTACGTACATGAAGGTACTTCTAACTACAGTCTATTTTGATGATAGTTGAGGGTTTAGAATGCTATTTTATGATAATAAGACAATATGTTTAGGTCTTCATGGGCGTATCTACATATATGGAAACGTATAATATGGAAACCCCCCTAAATCTGCAAATATGTTTCTTCTATGGAACTTCTAAAGGTCACTTTTAGTTCTCCTGGATAGAAACTACTTCTATGATAGAGAAACCAAGCACAAAGCGACATATATCCAGGAAATCGTTCACCATGGAAAAATGTTTGCTGGTATTAACTAGGTGACTGGGCAAAGTTCGAGGTGGTGGTGGTGGTGTTCCCGGGCTTACACTCCTCGTCCGGAAAAGATGACGCCATGGCAGGAAGGAGCAGGAGAGTAGGTCGCAGTGGAGCTGGAGGAGCAGGCACTTTCAATTGCGTAGTGCTCAAAATCAAATCAAAATCAATTCCCCTGAAAGAGCACCACACACACACTCACACACGAGCTAATGTGCTCCAAGCGTAACTATTTGTTTGTAATGAATGAGCCAAGTTGAGCGCTTCTGCCAGCCCCACCCCACTCCGCCCCGCCCACAATTTGACTACGTGGGGCTGCCAGCTGCGCTCTCCCGCTCTCTCCTCGCGCTCTTTCTCTGGCTCTGCATGTGTGTGTGCGTGTGCAAATCACAAACTACGATCCAATCCACTTTGCAAATTCCTCCTGTTGTTGTTGTTGCTCAAGCTGTGCCAAACACTGGCGAATGAGCGTGGGAAAGGAAGGCGGTGGAGTGTTTTGTTTGCGGAGAGTGTGCAAAGCGGACGGAGCGATAAATGGGGGAGCGCAAAGGAAGCGAAATTGGGGACACGCGAACCACTGTGCCGAAATCAGCTGGACTGCCAGTGTTGCCAATTTGGCCGCCAAAACCTAATTCCTCTGGATTTGCACATCCGATAGCTAAGCTTGATGACACTCGGGGTCAAGAAAATAGCGATGATTTCCAATTCTGGAATCCCCTTGGAACTCACCTTGAGTATATCCATCGTCGGTAAGTCGCAGGGCGCCGCTTTTGCTCATGCTCTCGTAGTTGGGCTTGATGATACGCAGATCCTGGTGGAACAGTCCGTACATGGAGCCGTGCTCCGAGTGCTCCTCGTAGGTGAACAGGGTGTGCACATCCTTGACCAGGGATCGCTGCACAGTGCTGTACCACGACTGGGTGAGCCGGCGTGGCATGGTGGTCATGGCCTCCCAGTACTGTTCGATGTACGGGATGATCTCCTTGTCCTTGCTGAACTGGATCTGTCGACGTCCATCCCTGGCAGCCGCCTGCTGCATGTTGGCAATGGCGCAGTGGCACATCTGGGAGATGGCTGGGGATGAAACAAGGATTATGATTACCAGGTATTATCAGTACCCAACTCGTCCACTTACTGGCCTGACTCTTGCGGAAACTCTCCAGCCCGCTGGTGGAGCAGTTCTTGCAGACGAACACATAGTTGGTGATGAAGGGCAGCAGCTTGCCCTTGCCCAGTTGGTAGGAAACGCAGGTCTCGTGCACCCAGCGGGCGCAGGTGGCACAGAGCAGCTCCACAATGTTCAGGTTGCGCTCTTTGCCGCTAAAAAAAACAATCTTATCAATGGGGGGCTGCTGACCAAACAAAGCCCATACAAACCACTCACCAGTAACAAACGCCGGCCGCGGAACGCGTTTCCTGCGATTTCTCCTCCTCCGCATTGAAGTTCACCTCGGAGCTGGACTCCGTGGGCGAGCTGGTGTCCATTTGGATGTCCTCCATGGCAGTGCAGACACTTTTTCAGTCAGTAAACGGCATGTAAACAACAAATTTGCGGCCTTTTTTTGTTGGTCGGCTGGGCAGTGTGACCGTTGGCGGCAGCACATGGACGCGGGGAAATACCAACCGATAGCAGCGATAGACGATAGGCGACAACATTTCGGACACACACAGCCTGGCAACCCTGCCCCTGCCTCTTCGCTCCAACTCTGGCTCTTGCTTCGATTGTAATTGTATATATATATACATATATATCCCTACCATATATATATGTCCGAGTGTAGAATTATCACTTTTTTGTTGCCGAAAAACAGTGTTCCGTGTTGAGAGGCGAGGGCGCCATCCTAAATGGCATTGCACGACCGCCGGGAGCGAGCCGAGCGACCAACGAAAAGCGAGAAGAGCAAGTGCCCGCAACCGCGACCGAGACTCCGCCAGCGCCAGCGAATCCCAGACTGCGACTCCGCTCCCTAGACGGCCAGGAGTCGTCGCCGCTGGAAAGGCGGCCCCAACTGCCTGGAAGTCCCCGCGATTCGGTACGCAGCCAGATGAGCACCATGTGCGAGGTTTGCGTCGACTTCCAGAATCTCCTGGAGCTGTGTAAGTAAAAAGTGCTCGAGCCCCGTGCCCCGCAAAAAAAAGCGCTGGATTCCCTGCCCCCCGCTCACCCATGCTATCCCGATTGCGTTCTTTTCCAGACGAGGTGCGCGTGGCCAGCTCGGATCTCAAGTTCCAGCTGCTGCTGAAGAGCGAGATCGAGACCACCTTCAACTACATCCAGTCCTGGCCGCAGCGCCAGTGCACGTGCCTGTACCGGGACACCAAGAACTATGACCGCTTCAACCTGGTGGTGCAGTCGCTCATCTGCCTGACCGTGCAGCACCTGAAGCACATCGACCACCTGATCGACAACTACAAGCGGCTCACGGCCAGCGCCGCCCAGGTGGTGGCCCAGGCCCAGCAGCAGCGGGAGCAGCAGCGCGACGAGGCGGTAGCCCAGGCAGAGGGCAAGGAGACGTCCACTCCAGCGGAAGAAGCCAAGAAGGAGGAGCCATCCGGCAGTGCCAGTGAGGAGGCCCAGGGCTCCGGCGATGGGCCAGCCAAGAAACCGCCAGTTGGTCCCTGCACTCCCCCACCGCCGCCGGCACCGGCTCCGCAGCACAAACCCAACCTGCAGTACACCGAGGAGCCCTGGATCCTGCCCGAGGTGGAGAAGCTGCTCGTGCTGGTGTCCAAGGTGTTCCTGCTCAACTTCCCGCTGTACATTGCCCACAAGCATGGCATGCATTCGCGCCTGGACGACCTGCAGGCGGAGGAGGCTCACCACCTGGCCCTTATCTGCGACCTGCACGACAACGACCTGCCCATCTTCCTGCTGCGGAATGTGAGCCTCTTCTGCAACTCGGGAGGCTTCGGTGCCATGTCGTTGTGCTTCGAGCATCCTGATCTGCCTGTGTCCACTGCCCACTCGATGACCGCCGCCATCTCGAATGTGAAGCTCTGGCTGAACTACCACTGCAACACGCAGCTGTTCGTGCCGTTGCGCAGCCGCATTCTGCAGTACATGTGCAAGCTGCCGGACCAGAGCCTGCGATCCGCCGCCACCCGCGCCATGGCCGACTTCGTGTGGTCCTCCATGCGAGACCCGCTGGACGTGGCCGTCAATTTCGATACCGAGGGATTGGCCCTGGCCTTTAAGTACTTTACATCGACCACGCTGACCATGCGATTGGCAGGTAGGTCTTTAAAACACTTTGTTTATGATTATTACACGATTTATTAGCTATGAATTTATATATTCTTCGATTAATTAGTTAAAAATTAAGCTTAAGCACTCTATTACAAGCAATTATCCCACTAAATGATCTCCAACATCTTCCAGGCATGGCCCAGATCAACGCACACATCAACCTATTCAACGAGATCTGCACCACCGAGACGGTCAACGAAGTGGAGTTGTTCGGCCAGCGCATCGCAAACTGGTTGACTGAGAACCACATAGTGCAGCACCTGTTTGGTCCAAATCTGCACGTGGAGATCGTTAAACAGGCGCATGTGCTGCTAAACTTTTTGGCGGTAGAGAACCAAATCTCTGAAGAGGACATCAAGCTAATTTGGCAGGCCACCCAGCTGAAGCACTGCTCCAAGACGATCTTCGACATCCTGCCATCTCTGGTGAAGAACCTCTCTTCGCGTCCGGCCATGCACCTTTACTCACTACTCTGCCGCATGGATCCCAAGGAACACACCGAACAGAGCATTTACATCGCCTCGGCGCTCACAAAGCAACTGTGGACGCGCGATTGCTCGCGCAGCCAGATGAACCTAATGCAGGATCACCTGCTGGGTTCCAATGTGACCGCTTCCAGCTCCGACAGCGGCAGCATTGAGGGCAGCAACACGGAGGACGACCACGTGGGCGCCGACGACAGCAGCATCGCCAGCGGTGGAGGCGGCGGAGGTGCCGGCAACAAGAGCCCCATCGATGGAGTCACTCCTTGCAAGCAGGCCCGGCATAGACGGCACATCTGCGACCCGACCACCGAAAAGGGAAAGCAAATAAGCCCGGAGGATATGGCCAAAGTCGACATGGTGTAAGTATTATTGAGTTATTTTATGTTGCAAGTTCCATATAATTAATAAATCTTTTTTATCCAGAAACAATCGCATTGTGAACATTATCGACAACACAAGCAGCGAGGAGGAGCTGCAATCGCGGGCCGCCATGGAGCTGCAATTGCACCGCAGTCGCAAGAAGACGAGCAACAAGCGACGCCGTCAAAAGGCCAACAAGCAGATCATTCTGCCTCACGAACTGGTAGAGATCTGGGACGGTGCCGAGGATGTGCCCAGCAGTGACGAGGCAGATGCCGACGGCGACGGGGATGGCGAGGGTGAACTTCTGGCCGACAGCGACGATTGCAGCGATGGTCCAACGAGTGAGTTGGTGCCTGCCGCCGTGCTGAAGCATCTGCAAGGTGAGGGACCCTATATCAGGGCCATTGAGACCAACATCAGCGAGCTACTCAGTGGCGCCGAGAACGATGGCAGCTACTCGTCCCCGATGAGCAACAAATCCGAAAAGAACTTGGCTGACTTCGATGACGAGGACGTGTCGCCTTGCGAAGAGGAGCTGGCTCAGTTGGTCAGCTCGCGTGCCAATTGTCGGGACGTTCCACCGGCATTTGCCGCTGCTGCGGCCGCAATGATGGTGGCCCAGTCGGCTATGGCGCTTCAGAAATCCGGAGAGTCGAATGTGGCGGCGGCTGCAGCTGCCGTAGCCGCTGCTGCGGCGGCCACTGGTACTGCCCAGCAAACATTGGTGGCGATGAATCGGCAGGCCAGCGTCGCCGCAGCCGCCGCCGTGGCTGCCGCAGCCAAGGCCAAGTCGGATTCTGATGTGGATTTGATGGAGGTGGCTTCCGCCGGAAAACAACATCATTCACCCAAGACAAGCCAGGGCAGTTCCACATCGGGTGGCACACCAGTGCAGCCCTCCTTCAAGCTAAACGATGTCTGCCAGCCGGGAAACACACTGCTCTGGGATCTGCTGCAAGATGACAAGATTGTACGTTTTTTTTATTGCTTTAGCTATTAATGGATCTTTTACTAAAATTAATTATTTTATTTTCCAGGGCCAACTGGGAGAATCTCTGGCTCTCGAGGCTGAGAAGGCTCTGGCTACACTCCTGTGCTTCAGCATGGATCGTCAACTGCGAACGAAGTTCATCGAGGGCTGCCTATACAACGTGGCCAGCAACCGGAGCGTTATTGTCAGCCTGCGCCTGCTGCCCAAGCTGTTTGCCTCGTTCCAACAGTTTCGTCCCTCGGACACGCATTCGATGACGCTGTGGGCAGAGCGAAACCATCGAATGATGCAGTGCTTCTTCAACAATATACGTCACTATGCGCGTCGCCATGCCGAGATACTGATCACCCAGAACGGGGAGCAACAGCAGCAGCAGCTTGGCGGGCAGCTCTACTCGCACAAGACCCAAGTTTCTGTTCGACTTCAGTTCCTTTCCTCGATCTTCTCGACGGTGGGATCGCCAAAGAGTTTCCGTCTAACGCTGGAGCAGCTGGATGCGCTATGGGAGTGGCTGGCCCACGATCCGGAGTGTGCCGACTGCTACTTTTCGTGGCTGCAGGCGCAAGCCAAGGGCGGTGATCAGCATGCTCTGGGCATTGAAGCTTTGCAACATTTGTATCTGAAGAAACTCCCCGAGCTGCGACCTGAGGAGTTCTCCATGGTGGCGTTGGGACTGTTCCAACAGCTCTGCAGCTTTGCACGCATCGCCATGGCCGAGTACGACAAGCACAGCGAGCAGATCTCGGCAAGCGCCAGCGCCGTTGGCATGTATCACCTGTGGAAAATCGCACTGCGCGCCCAAAGCAACGATGTCTCCTTGGCGGCCATTCAGTACATCAACATGTACTACATGGGGCAACAGTTGCGGCTGGAGAAGGAGTTCGTTTCGCAGTGCATGGAAAACCTAGTTCAAGCGGCCACGGCTCTGGAAAGGTTAGTATCTAATTTCTTCCCCTCAAAATCGTATTAATTGTGGTGCCTTCTTTTCCCGTTCAGCATCGATGACGAGACTGCCTTAATGCGAGTACAGCGCGGTCTGCTTTTGCTGAACACCCATCTGGATACCTTCCGGCGTCGATATGCGTTTCACCTGCGCCGCTGGGCCATCGAAGGTAAAGGCATTGGATCTCATAGCAACCTGAAGAATGAGGGAGCAGGTCCGCCCTTGCGGATCGTTCTACAGCAGGCAGGACTTTCGGAGAAGAGCCTGTTGCAGATGCACGCTTGTGATCTAATCGCTGACCTCAAGGCGGAGGTGTCCAAGTGGTGGGAAAGCCTGCAAACAGGATTGGCTGCTCCTGTGCTCGGCCTGCTCCTCAGCGATGGTCCCCTTCGCATTATCACCCAGGGACAGGAGTTAACCTCGGATTACGATGAACGAAGCCTCGGAGACGCTGGCTTTAAGGATAACCAGATTGTATACGTATCGTTGGGAGGACGCGGAGCCAGGAGAAAGGAATCGAATTTAGAGCATCCGTCAATGCTGCCACCGCCACCAAAGGAGTGTTTGCCCACGGTGCTCCTCCTGCAGCCCAAGTACTTCGAGAAGCTATTTTGCCTGATGCAGACCCTGGGAGATATGCAGCCGCAAGCGTCGACTGTTAATCCCCAGCACCACACCAAGGCACAGTTGCTCTCGCGGCGCGTGTGGGACATTCTTGCCATGTTGCCTACCAATCCGCACATTCTGGACGCCTTTAAGGGTCTGGTCACGGACCTTAGCGAACTGGAGCAGCTCGATGCTGGAGGAGAAGAGGAGCAGCTAGCCACAAAGCGTAAGCAGATCAAGCAGAAGTTCCGAGATCTTCTCGATCCGAACAACCTGCAAAAGTTCATGTACTCGCTGCACATTGTGGAGAGCTTGGCCCTAACCAGTTCCAGACGCGGCGAATCAAACGGAAGCCTGGCCATGGGACATCCACAGGAACATGTGCGAGTGAAGAAGTCCTCGATGGGGAGACGGCGCAACAGCAACGAGCAGCCGCCACCGCCGCCGCCAGAAGCCAAGCAAGGCAAGGAGCAACTGTGTGAGCTGGAGGCCCCATTGACCCCCACTCCCACTGCCAGCCTGCAGGATGTGGAGACGGAGGCCAGCAGCAGCAGCGGCGGCGACAAAGAGAACCAGCCGAAGCAGCACAGCAAGCGGCAAAAGAAGAGCGATGCCTTTGAGCAGGAAAAGGAGCGTCCAGTGGGTTGCTCCACCCCTCCGTCCCCGGCACCACCTCCACCGCCACTCTCCGTGATGGAAAGAGGCGACAACAAGTGGAGTGAGGCGTTTGTCAAGTGCGGTGGCCTTCGGCATCTCTACGAGATCTTCAGCGGTGGCCAACTGCAGCAGAGCGCACATCCCAAGGAACTGGCTTTGAATGAATGGCGCCACGATTGCCTGGCCAGTCTGCTGCGCATACTCTGGCTTTTGGGATTCGAGGAGCTGCAGTCGGCGGATGCCCATGTTCTCATGTCCCGCCCGCATCCGTTTATGCTGCAGTTGATGGAGGTGCCTGAGTGCCTGACCCGTCTCTCATCGATCCTGAATGACGAGGTCCACCAGCAGCATCAGGCGTCTTCCGCCAACCCAATGGTGTTCCCCTATCAGTTCCAGCACTTGCGCACCGGTTTCTGGGGCAGAGCGCAGCTTATCCAGTTCGCCATGAACATCCTGGTCAGCTTTGTGCACGCCTCGGCGGAGGCTAGAAGGCTTCTGTGGGCCCAGTCGGATACCGATCACTGCCGCTGGCTGCAGAAGTTCATCCTGGAGGACCCGGAGCCTGCTGTGCGACGTGAGATTTGCGCTGGCCTCTACCGAATTTGCCTGGGAAACGCACACAGCTATCGCCTCTTGCTGGCTCCACTGCTCCACAAGTTGATCGCCTTGCTGCCATTGGCCGAACAGATGAGCTCGGGCACCCAGCCCACGCAGTTTCTGCTCTCCGAGGAGGGCAAGGATCCGTACGGACCCGCCTGCCGCGATTACTTTTGGTTGCTGGCCAGATTGGTGGACACCCTGTCCCCGGAAATGGTGGCCGAGGAGCACATCGACATTGAAATGCTGTGCGAAAGCATTTCGCAAAGCATTCTCACCCGAGAATATTTCGAGTTGCGCCATGGCTACCAGGACGATGGATTGGTGGGACTTCTGAACCTCATGTCCAATTTGATCAAGTACGACACCACCTTCAAGTACACCCCCAAGGCATTGTCCTTCATTGAGCAGCTGATTGGCTTCCTGTTCGACATGCCCTCGCCGGCGGATCGTCAAAAACCCAAGTGCAAGTCGGCTTCCTCTAGGGCGTCTGCCTACGATTTGCTGGTTGAACTGAGCCGCGGATGCGCCACCAACTACGGATATCTGCATGGTCGCCTATTGGCTCAGCACAAATCCGGACCCAAGCAGCCGTATCCCTGGGATTACTGGCCGCGGGATGAGGGCAGATCCGAGTGCGGCTACGTGGGACTGACTAATTTGGGAGCCACTTGCTACATGGCCTCTTGCGTCCAGCACCTGTACATGATGCCACAAGCACGAGCAGCCGTGCTGCGAGTTCCTCCCACTGCTGCCCGTAAGCACGGACCCACTCTCCTGGAGTTACAACGAATGTTTGCCTACCTGCTGGAATCGGAACGGAAGTCTTACAACCCGCGAAGCTTTTGCCGAGTCTACCAAATGGATCACCAGCCGCTGAACACGGGCGAGCAAAAGGATATGGCTGAGTTCTTCATCGATCTGGTGTCCAAACTGGAGGATATGACGCCCGATTTGAAGCACCTGGTGAAGAGGCTGTTCTGTGGCTCCTTGAGCAACAATGTCGTCTCTCTGGATTGCGGTCATGTCTCTCGCACGGCCGAGGACTTCTATACGGTGCGCTGCCAAGTGGCAGACATGCGAAATCTTCAGGAATCTCTGGACGAGGTCACCGTAAAGGATACGCTGGAGGGCGACAACATGTACACCTGCTCCCAGTGCGGCAAAAAGGTTCGCGCCGAAAAGCGGGCCTGTTTCAAGAAGCTGCCCCAGATCTTGTGCTTCAACACCATGCGCTACACGTTTAATATGGTCACCATGCTCAAGGAGAAGGTCAACACCCACTTCTCCTTTCCATTGCGACTGAACATGTGCCACTATGTGGAGAAGACCTTGATGCCGCAGCAGTATAAGGAGGAACGGGAAAGACGCCAGCGGGAGAACGAAGGAGCCGATGGTGGAGGCGATGAGAACGACAACGAAAAGGCAGAGGCCACTCTAGATGCCGATATTGAAGAGTGCTATGAGTGAGTACTTTGGCTTTATATGATGATTCTTCGAATCGTAAATGCATGAATATTGTGATGCCCATCTATTGTTTATCTTCCGCAGGTACGAGCTGGTTGGCGTCACTGTTCACACGGGCACTGCGGATGGCGGCCACTACTACAGCTTTATCAAGGAGCGCACGAAGACCAGTTACCATCCGCACGAACGCTGGTTCCTTTTCAACGATGCCGAAGTGAAGCCCTTTGATCCATCCCAGATAGCGGCCGAGTGCTTTGGCGGCGAGATGACCGTAAGTTGAAAGGTTTATATTTATAATCTCACGTACTTATCGCTTTCAATCTGCAGAGCAAAACCTACGATTCGGTGACGGAGAAGTATCTGGACTTTAGCTTCGAGAAAACCAACTCTGCCTACATGCTGTTCTACGAGCGCCGACTGCCAGAGCACCTGCAGCGCCGGCATTCCGAGCTGCTAGTTACACCAACGCCCAGTCCCACTGTAGAGGAGAAATCCGAAGTGGAAGAGCCCATTAAAATGGAGACCAGCGCCGGCGAGATCAAGGCAGATGTGGATGTGGAAGTAGAAGGAGATGAGATTAAAGACAAGGAGCAGCCTGCCAAGGAGGAGACAGATTCCAAGGAGACCGCCGCAAAGGAAGAGATAACTGAGGCCAACGCGAAAGATGATGAGCCTGAGAAAAAGGAGAATGATTCGCAATCAACAGAAAGCGAAAAGAAATCGGAGAAGGTTAACAAGGAGACGGAGAAGACGATCGAGAGCAGTGAGGAGGAGAAGCAGCAGCCAACAGCCAATTGTGATAATCATAAGCCAAGCAACAATAGCCACAGCAAAGCCAGCAATGATCAGCAGCCTTCCACGTCGAAGGCTGCCCAGAAGCTGCAACTATTTCGTCCATTGTTGAACAAGGAGCTGGAGGATTGGATCTGGCAGGACAACCGACAGTTCCTGCAGGATCGTAACATCTTCGAGCACACTTATTTCAAGTAAGATTTAATTTCCTTTTCTTGTTTTTTACTTTACTAAAAGCTCATTATTTTTTGATAGCTTCATGTGGCAGATATGTGGGCACATACCCCAATCGTTGATATCGGAAAAGGACGTCACCTGCATGGCAGCCAAGTTGTCAGTGTCCTTTTTTATTGAGACTTTTATTCATGCCAAGGAAAAGGTGGGTTGGCCTAAGTAAAGTTGGAAGAGTGGATCTGAATGTTACCTTATTTATATTAGCCCACCATGGTGCCCTGGGTGGAGCTGCTGACTAAGCAGTTTAACGCCAGCCAGGAGGCCTGCGAGTGGTTCCTGTCGCACATGTCACTGGAGCCCTACTGGCCGGTGCAGGTGCTAATCCAGTGTCCCAATCAAATGGTGCGTCAAATGTTCCAACGTTTGGTTATTCACGTCATCCAGCAACTGCGGTAAGTTAAGTGATTAATAACAACTTCTTTACACTTATGAACTCATTATCCCGACAGCGCCTCACATGCCGATCTGTATCTGGATGTGGAAACAGATGAGGATGACAAGGAGTTGATTGGGCAGGCCTCTTGTGTCACCCGATTCATCGGTTCGCTTATCTCGCTACTGGAGCACGGTGCCCGAGCGAACCTGCGGCACCTGTCCGAGTACTTTGGTCTGCTGTGCGAGTTCTCGCGCATGGGAGACGAGGAGGCCATGTACTTGCTGCGCATCGGGATACTAAAGAGCCTGGTGGACTTCTATCTGGGACACAAGCAAACGGACAGCGTTAGTTGATCAAGGTGATTCGCACCCAAGAGTGTTATTTATATGGTTTCTTTTCTTCCGAGCAGATAGACATAAGCTCGGACAACGAAGACAACTCCTCGGACGAGGCACTATCCGTTGAGAAGATGCGACCGGCCTCTCTGGACAAGATGATTGCTCTGTGCGCCAGCCTGGTGGAGAGATCGAGAGGACCCGACTTCCGGCTGCGGCTCTCGCCCAAAGACTTTACTGCGATCGCCGGCGGCAAGGTTATACTCAAAAAACTGGGAAACATTTTCTTTTCCGCTTAATCAATCCACCAATCAACCATTCAAGCATGCTTTTTCCAATCTAAAACCAAACCAAACCACCTTACCAATCAATCCACTATTCCGAAAGTCAAGATATAAAAAATCCATACCATTTCCATTACCAATTGTGTTCCTTCTAAGTTCCCTGCTTTCGTTTCTCAAATGTTTTGCTTATTTTTCGTAGGGATTTCCATTTTTGTATCAACAAATTAAAGACGGCATAAATCCGCACCAGACCAAGCATTTAATCCACGCGCTTTGCCGCTGGGACGAGCGCCTGGCCACCCAAATCATCGGGATGCTCTTCGCCTCGGTGACCAAGCACACGGAGCTGTGTGCGCCCTTCTTTAAGCTGCTGACGCTGCTCACCGAGACGCAAGGCGGTCCCGTGGGCCTGCCCTGCTTCACACAGCTCATCCTGCCGCGCATGTGGGACGCGGCCGAATACTGCCCACAGTCCGTGCTCGACTGGCTCTCGCTGCAGGCCACCAAGAACAAGATCGCCCACGCCTGGATCCTTCAATCGGCCGAGCAGTGGCTCGAGCAATTCCTGCTGGCTCACGATAATACGCGTGTGCGGAACGGTAAGATGTGGGATCTTTCGCGTTGAGAGATTGTCCTAACCGATACTCTGTTCTTATTGCAGCTGCCGCCTTCCTGCTGGTGGCACTGGTTCCCTCGCAGCCTTTCCGGGCCAATTTCCGCGCCCACTCGCAACACAAGCTGCTGGCACTCAATCCGCACAGCTATCGGTAAGTGATTTGGACCAAAAAAGCCTTTTTAATTCGAACTCCCTTGCTTGTCTTCCCTTAGCGACATCAACAGCGATGCCCAGACGGTGCTACACCAGGTGATTACGCTGCTCCTGCGACTGTTGCGTCCTGCCCGTGTGTACGCGGATATTGGAGCCCATGGCACCACCAAGCTGACCGCCTACTTCAACCTGCTCAGCTATTGTATGGTTTCAAAGACTGAAAAACTAATGGCAAGTTTGGCAGCGGCAACCTTTCTCTATATTCCCGACATGTTCCGTACTAAATGGGTTTCTTTTGTATCGTTTGCCACTTGCAGATAGGTTCGTTCATGCGCTCCCTGTGGGAGCTGTTTCATCCACGCCTCTCGGAGCCCAGCGTTCCGGCCCATCACAATAAGCATGCGCTCCTAACCTTCTGGCACCACTCGCTGGTGGACTGTCCGGAGAATGCTGCCCAGGTGGCCAACTGCCCGGAGATCACGCGCAATATTGCATTTAATTATATATTGTAAGGATTACATATTATTTTTTTTGTAATATATTTTTTAACATAAATGATTCTTACATAGGGCCGACCATGACGACGCGGAGATAGTCACCTACAACCGTTCCATGCTGCCCGCCTACTACGGCCTGCTCCGCCTGTGCTGCGAGCAGAGCCGAGCACTCACCCGCCAGCTGTCCCAGCACCAGAACCTCCAGTGGGCCTTCAAGAACATCACTCCGCATCCCACGCAGTACGCGGCCGCCGTCGATGAGCTCTTCAAGCTGATGACGCTGTTCGCCACCCGTCATCCGGATGCTAGCGAGCAGGAGAAGCTTGATGTGACCCAGTTTAGGAGGGCGGTGATCGTGTCCTACACCAGCAGCCTGGATGCGCGTGTCTCTTGGTCCACGCTGATCAGCGCTCTCAAGATTCTCGGTGAGTGCAAAAGAAAAGTGGTTATGAAATTCTATCTAAACTATATTTTGTCTTATCTTACAGTGGACAATGAGGAGGACCGCACCATGGTCATCTTCAATGGTGGCATTGAGATGTGCTTTGAGGCGCTGCACACGCTACATTCCATGCATCACGAGGCCACCGCCTGCCATGTGGCCGGGGACCTGTTTGACCTTCTGGGCGAGATGCTGCTCCTCCTGGCTACGCTGCGAACCCGCACCGATAGTCCGGCCCAGAAGAAGCAGCAGCAGCAACAACAGCAGCTAGAGCAACAGTTGCAGCTGCAACAGCAACAGATGTTGCAGAAACAGCAGCAACAGTCGCAAAGCCAAACGCAAACCCCGCAAACGCCGCAGCAGAAGGAGAAGCAGCTGCAACAGCAAATGCAGCAGCACCTGCAACTGCAGCAGTTGCAACAGATGCAGTTCCAGCAGCAGCATTTCCTGCGCCAACAGCACCAGCACTCGGCCCTGGCCAAGGCACTGCCGGATGCAGTGAAGCGGCTGGCCACGCTACTCAACACCTTCAACTCGCCGGAGATCAGTCGCATGGCGTTGGAGGTGCTCAAGGAGCTGGTGCGCAACACCAGCCTGGAAACGATCAGCATTCTAGCGCCCATCCTGATCAACTGTCATCTGTCCGTGGCGAATGCCCCCAATGCCATTGGTCCGCTCGGACCATACTTCCCGCGTCGCGGTGCCAAGCATACGCCCTGGCCTTTGGGAGCCAAGAACTCACCCCGTCCACCGCGTCCCATGGTGCAGATGTGCATCGCTCCGACGGAGCTGACGCCACGCGGTCTGGATGCGGACTACGACGTTCAGGTGGAGTCCTTCTACAGGCCGTACCACGACTTTGTCGATGTCATGATGCGAATGTGTGTCAACACGGGAACTCTGAACGACACGCTGGTTAAGCTTCAATGCCTGGTGGCCATTGAGTCCACGCCGTTGCACTTTAACTATTTCCCGAAATTCTGGGTGGGCATACACAACAATGCACTGACGCACAAGTAAGTGGAGACTATTTCCAAGCAGGTTTTTTAAACTTATAACATCCTTTGCTCCTCTTAGATATGTTGAGCTACTGGTGAAGAATCAACTGCTGGTGGAGTACCTCCACAATGTTCTGAGGGACGAGCGCAGCATGCTGAAGGATACCTGCGTGCGCGAATTTCTAGAACTCTACTACCACAAGGTTGCCGCCCAATTGCCGGTGGCCCGAATGATCTACACGATTAATTATGGGATGCACTCCAAGGATGACATCGACGAGCTGTGCGGCGATCTGTTTGCCATCCGTATCATTGCGCAAGCCACCGGAGTGCCAGCCTCAGTGCGCAAGGAGCTGCGAGGATCTCTGCGAGCACTGCAGAATAAGAGCGAACGATTTAGGAAGGAGTCGGAAAAGGGTGAGTTGTCTAATTTCTGAAATTGTAGAGCCTTCCTCATCGTCTCTCTTACTCGCAGATCCGTTTCCGAACAAGAAGCTAAAACGTGATGGCCAGAAGGATAAGGAAAAGGAACAGGCGCAATCCGAGAATGATAATGCCAACTCAACGGACGGCGACAAGCCAGCAGATGCTTCAATGGAGTCCAGCGGCAACTCAGAGACAGCACCGGACAGCACGAAACCACCGACACCGGCCGGCAGCGACGATGAGCAGATGGAGAAGACGTCAATTCCCTCGTCCGATGACGAGACCGAGCTGGAGGATGAGCTGCAGCCCACGCCCAAGCGCAACAAGAAGGCGTCAAACAAGAAGACCGCCCAGGATCGTCTCAACGAGGAGCGCGAGAAGCGTCTAATCACGCTGATCACCATGGAATCGTACATTCAGAGCATTTTCGCCATCCTCAAGCGGGACTCGAATGTGCCCAGTTCTGGTGCGTCGAAGGAACCAAGCGAGGAACCATGCGGCGAGGCTTCCACATCGGCGGCGGCCGCTGTAAAGTTGTCCCGCCCCAAGGGAGCTTGCACTCCGCCCGAGCCGATGCCCGAGGCCAGCGATGCGCGGTGCAACATGGAGGTGGAGACGGAGGCGGAGGACCATTCAACGAAGGCCGGCCAGACCAATGGCAGCCAACCAACCGAATCCCCGCCAGCGGCCACTAGTGGAGACACTGTTCCCGCGAATCCCTCACCCGTCCCCTCGGCAGCCGTTGCGTCCACGTCCCAGGCGGCGAGTCCTACACAGATTTAGTTGTCATTCAACGATTTGCTCAGCATTTTGTTTTTCGGCAAACCACTGGACTGATAATGGGCGCCGGGGGCTGACCGCGGATGAGCTCCTCCTAACCTGTAAGAATTTTGTGGCCAAAGGTCAATGTTAGGTACACGTAAGCAACCCAAGGTTGGTGCTATTGGTTGGCTTGGGGGCGAACCCAACCACACATACACATCAGACAGACTAATGGCAGTTGAGAGCGACACAAGCTAGAAGCTCCCAATGCCAATATCCATCCCTCTTTCAGGGAAATAGAAAGTGCTAAAAATTCTGTTTTTCGAGAATGACAAAAACGGAAAGTGGAAACTGGTTTGGGGCTAATAGATATTTAGTTAAGCTTCACAACAAATAGCAATGTAACACACACATTCAAGACCCCACACGCAAACACCCCCATAAACATACCCGACCGGCCCACAATTATATTCAATATATAGATATAAATGTAACTAATTTAAGACTACCAAGCACGCAACGTCCCCCGCAGAGAAGAGAACCCGTAAAAGATCCCCTTTTCAAATGGATAGTTAAGGAAACAGTTTAAACAATCCAATGGAGAAATTTGTTATGCCAAAAAAAGAAAAACAAGGAAAGCGGTAAAGCAGTTGAATCAGAGGCAGCATTATACCTACAAATTGCATGTTTGAACGAGAGCAGTTGAAGAAGATCAATGAAACGGCTTACGAGACGCTAATATCTATATATGTTGTATTAGATCCATTAAGTATCATTTATAAAACGATGCTAAGAACATTTGCTTACCTTCTTTTCTCGCCTTTTCCTACCCCTAACCCCAAATGCACCTTAAGCGATACATTAGAAATGAACAGATATTATTAATGATAGAACTTAACGAAACATTTTAAATATTGGATGTGTTAAAATATGTCATAATCATTTTCAATGTAAATCGCATAACGCAAACCAATCGAACAGTGTTTAGTTCACATCCGATAAGGATAAAATGTAATGTTTAGCACGTAAGGAGTGTAGAGAGTTGTTGTCCCAGGTGAAACACAACAGGACAAAAATGATAACTTTAAATAAAGTAACTGGCCAACCCTTAAAAACGGGTCGCGTATATTGATAGTTCTAAGAAGACACACACAAAATCATAAGCGATCGAAATCCCCACAATGTAATGTTGAGAAACAAACAAAAATCCAAAACAAATCATGAGAATAATAAGTTTAAATGATATGTAATTGAAACAACTGGAATGGTATTCATTGGGCGGCCATTCGGTGTCCTCCAACCTGTTGCTGTTCAAGTCAAGTGTTCTATTCCGGATGATGTGAAACACGCATGCGCTGCCTTAAATGCCAAATTCCGGACATTTGCCACCCCAAATATCAGTCTGTAAAAATTCAGTGTACCATTTGGATTTAAATTAGGAGAACGAAAGTTTGCAAAAGAAAATTTATACTAAAATGCCTTGTGTTGGTTGTGGAAAAGGTGAGTTGGACGTGGATTAACCGAGAACTTCCAGTGATTATTGGGTATCTGTAAACTAACGAGTGATTAAATCATCGAAGAAAAACTTTTCCATAATGGAGTCACTTTTACTTACATATTTTTTTTAATTGAGCAATATTGTATCAAAAATGTGTTTTCTCTTCTAAATAATCGTAATTTTTTATTTTATATACATATATTAATATTTAAATTTTTGATCCATAAGTAGTTATACAGGTTTTTTTTCGACATTTTTTTTTTTTGCTATAATTTGGCTAAAAACTGTGTCAAATCAAAATTATTTAGTGTTTTGTACTGCTAGCAATGTCACAAATTAATCCATGTCAATTTTAAAATGATTTTAAAAATTTTATTTTTTGAAAATTATGGAATTTTTGCATTTCCATCACAATTTTTTGCGAAATATGGCCCAAAATTAAAATGTTCATTTTTGAATGAAAATCTATTGGGAATTTAATTAAGAGTTCAACGAGGTATTACTCTCCAGATATGGACCATTATTTCTCTTGTTTCGATTGAAATACAAATTTTTTTTGGTGTAAAATCGTTTTATTTCCAGAATGCAAATGCACCCCAGAAAAGTGCTGTGAGAACTGCAAGTGCCAACAACCCGGACAATGCGGATGCAATCCCTCGAATGCCTCCTCTTCGGGCGGATGTTGCAAGAAGCCCGGCGACACTGCGGGTGGTGACGCCAAGGAGAAGTGTTGTGGCGACAAGAAGTAGAAGCCAGTACCCATGGATGCCACAGAAAAAATACATTTTCGTTCCTTTTATTTCTCGATGGCCATAACTGCTAGTGAGCTGTTATCATTAAATACATTTATTGTTTAATCGAAACAAAACCAAGACTTCTATACTTTTACTGCACAAGATAAACTAATGACCTATACCAGCATTGCGACTTTGTGTTCAACTTTAATGGGTGGCAATGACTTTGTTTTTTTTTTCGATTTTCTTTATTTTTTTTTGTTGTAGTAAATTAATTTTAAATAACAAAAGGTGGCAAAATGAGGCGCTTAGCAAAACCAGCCAACAACAATGTGCACTCTGTTTATACATAGATTGCTTATGGAATTCTATACCAAAGATGAGATAATATATATGGAACAGGCAAGGTGTGAGGGGGAGGAGTACGCCTTAGATGGAAAATTAAACAAATTAAATTCGTTAGCGATTTCTTTATATTACAGCGTTAAATTTCATATATCCGTTTCAGACGCATATCGTATGTAAAAAAACAATTTAAAATTTCACTTTTCAACAGACACGAGCCACTTACTAATGGATGCACTTACTCTTAAATATACGTAATATAGATCATCTACACTTCAATTAATGCAATATAAAAACAACTTCCTTTCAGGGCAATTAATAGCTAGACGTTTGTGTTTCTGCATCTCTCACACTATAGAAAGTTTAAGATTTATACAAATTAGAGGGGAGGGACATCCTTTAAAAAATGGATTCTGGGGAGAGGCTCTAACCATTCTACTAGTCCACGTCCATGGACACTTTTAATTGCGCTTCGTTTTGCGCTTTTTGCGACTATTTGGAGCCTGGGAAGAGGACGGGGCCGTTGGACTAATGGTGGTGGCTTTGGCCTTTTCTTCGTTGCTGCCGCCGAATTTGCGCCAGATGTTATGGATGAAACCGTCGGCCTCGTTGATGTTGCTGCTCTTGCTTGATTTATATGCCACATTGTTGTTGTTGTTGTTATTATTATTGATGGTTCTTGCCGGCGGTGGCGACTGCGACGGCACCTGCTGCTGCTGCGTCTTGTGCTGCGCTCCTTGGGCGTATTCTCATGATCGCTTCACCTTGCCATTGGACGCATTCACCGAGTTTTGGGAGCGGTAGGCGGCCGCACCGCCTCCGCCAACGGCCATTTCGGTCGCATGGGTGGCCACATGCTGGATGCCCTTCTCCATGCAGCCGTGATAGATGGGTCGCATGAACTGCAAGCGAAAGGTGGATTAGTATCTGTGAATCTAAGTTGCATTTTTAGCTACTCACCTTCTCCCACATGAGCGTGGCGAAGTCATCCAACTTGCCGCCAAAGTCACTGAGCTCGCCGCTATATCTAAAATGAAAAGGTAGAGTCAGTCAAATTATAAGCTTCGTTTCAGTGCCACCCGTCACGCCAAGTAATCACATGTAATCCATATATGAACCCACCTGATGTATGCCCACAGAGCCAGCGTTAACAGCGCCACACCCATGACCAGGTTGCAGAAGTTGGCGAACGTGTAGAGGCCCACAAGTCCGAAGATGCCGCTGAGGATGTACATTATGACGGCGCAGGCGAAGAACACAGCAGGTGTCCGAGCCGCCTTGAAGATGTTCTTGCTCTCGTTGTGCGCCCGATAGTTGCCAAAGACTTCCTCCAGATCCTCCTCCAGTTTCACGCGGAACTTCTCGGTGAACTCCTCGCCGCCCATCTTTCGCTTGGTGGCAAACTGGAACAGGGCCTTGTCCTTGACCCGCAGATGCTCCGTCTCCAGGTGGGCGGTGCTTAAGTACGGCCGCGTTCCGCCGCACACCTCCTCCATGAGCTGATTGTACAGCTCCTTGGCGGCGGCCACGGCGGTCAAGTGATTGGCCTCCGCGGTGGCCACCAGCATGCTCTTCGGCTCGGGCAGCTCGTTGCCCTTGTAGATGTTCATGTACGACTGGAAGTACTGGATGAGATCGCGGGCGCGCACCCGTTGTCCGCTGATCTCCTTGTAGACCAGATTGTCCGGCGCCAACAGCATGGGCACCAGGGAGCGCAGGCTGTTCTTGAACTCGGGCGTGATGTCCTTCAGCCGGCCGTCAAACTTTGGATTGGTGGCCACATTAAGGCCCGGATGTGGCATCAGGAAGCATGCCACCTCCGTAAAGCAGGACGAGATGTGGCGGCGCAGTGACTGCAGCTCGGGGTGCTGTTTGTCGGACACTTCCAACCGCCGCTTCAGAATCTTATCGCCGCCCAGTGCTCCGTATTCCGCCTCGTAGGGAAAGCTCCAGTCGCGGACGAGGAACTGCAGGCGCTGGAACGGCTTCTTGCCGGTGTCGGCCAGCGCCAGGCGGCCGTACTCGGTGAAGAGCTGCAGGTGCTGCAGGTCGTCCTCCTGGATGTTCTGTGACAGGTTGTAGATCTGCACCGAGGACAGCATTGTGCTCAGCGCGAAGACGGTGGCGCAATCGCGCACCGTGCTCTGGCTGTCGAAGGCGCCCTGTGTGTCCAGCAGAATGATGGCTATCTTGTCGCCGTTGGGATAGTCGTGCAGGAATATGTCGGACCACATGAGAATGCCGGTGGTGTCGCGCTCGGAGCCGCCGCGCCAGGAGAAGCCTTCCAGCGGATCTGATTCGTCTCCCAGCCAGTCTGTCGCATCGTGGTGCACATACTAAAGTTACAAAATGGGATATTATTAGTAAGGGTGGCTTTAAGTGTCATCTGGAAACCCACCTTTGAGTACATGTAGCGCAGAAAGAAGTCCAGCAGGAAACTCTTGCCCTTCCGGAAGGCTCCCGCCACGGAGACGACGCACACGAACCGGTCCTTGACCTCATCCCGCATGAGCACCTCGCTCAGCGCATCCTCGTTGAGCTCGAAGATGTGCTCCTCGGAGGCGTTGATCACCTGCACTGCCGAGCCGCCCATTCTGGTGTCTGGAATCCTGGCCTGCTATCCCGCTGTCCTCCTGTCTCTGTGTTTCCGGCGGTGTCTGAGTGTGTGGCCTCCTAGTGTGGGAATTCTTTCCGATCTGTTAATCTGTTGGATTTAAGCTTGTCAACTGAAAATAAAAAAAAGGAAAACCCAAGTAAATACTGAGCAAATGTTTGCGATGCTTTTCAGCGATTTTTCCATTTCCGGGAGGCGGAAAAACGCGAGTCTGGGCTAACGGTTAATTGCGCAAGCCTCTGCGAGTTCATTTAATTTTGGCACAGCCACGAGACGAGACACGATCGACGGACAGAAAGGCCTGCAATTATGAGAGGTGGCCAAAAATAAACCCCAACATGCGCTGCTCCGCGATTTTAGAAGATGTCAGCGGCAGAGGAAAGGCAGCATGTAAGCGGATTGTTCAGGTGCGTGGGATATATTTATCTATGATTGTGTCTTTAAGAAGATACTTGGTACGTGGGCAGAACTTAATAATGTTATTAGTGATCAATATCTATATCTGTGAGAAGGCAACGAATTGAGGGAAAGGTAAGATTAATAAAGACCCAGATCGAGAGACCTCCAATTAGAGTTTCGGTTCGTCAAGCAGAAAAATTGTAGCATTACACATAATTCGTAATATTAGTTTTGGTATAAGATAAAGTACATATTCAATAAAAAAAAACGAAAGTATTTGAATGATACTAAGGGTATTTAAAAATATATGTGAAAAAAAAGTTTATTACTTATGAAAACAACTGTTTAAAGAATTGCAAATGAGCAAAACAGATACGACTGAAAACACACATTTTTCTGGTTTAATCTTACCAGTATATGGTAATTGTAATGGTTAAAAAAAATTCCAAAAAAACCTATTATTGTTGTAACCACTTTATAATTTATTATTGATTAAAAACCGGTCTCTTAAATTTATGACTAAATTGATATACACTCTCTTAGTTTTTTCCACAGTATCTAAATGTTTTACAAGCTCTCAGAAATGAAAATTTATATCGTTATATATCACAAAAAAAGTTGTTTAGAAATTTGGAAAGAACCGGTCTTTCAGCTGATAATATTGACCTTATTAACTTTCTTGCTTTGTTGTTTTTTGAGACACTATTTTCCAACCGATTGGAAAGGTTTTTAACAGTCAAAAATGTATATATTTTTAGAGGGTTTCCAAATCGGGTTAAACGTATTCAGGCACAATTGTATGTTTGAATGTTTAAAACGTATGGAGCACATTAAAATTAATTTCATTTGCAGCGCCCTGATGACGTCGACAACTTTTGTCGAGCTACGCAGTTGACCACTTGAATTCTAATTGGAAGCGCAGCCAAAACAAAGAGAGCATACCACAACAACAGCAAGGTGATCTGATTGACACACAATTATATAGCCAAAATCAAAGTTATGCTGGGTCCTAATTGAACCCGATTCGGATGCGGAATGGCAATATGAATATAAATACACGACCAGCGCGACTGTCAACCGAATCAGAGTGCTGCAACAACACGCAAGTCACCGATGGATTGGCCTGCTCGATGGAAAGAGAGCTCCACTCGGTTGGCTCCCACTCTCTTTCCCGATCGCCTCTCCTCTCTTTTTTCAGTTGGCCACATGGCAAAATGGGGAAAAGGCGGTAAAACGAAGGGGGGATTGCAATTGAATTGGTGCCGCAGCAGCTGCAACGTTAGCAAAATCGCGTCTGTCCAATTAACACATTGCCACTTAATTAAGTGCAACATTTGCTTCTTTGGCGCGCTGATTCAGATATTTCAAATTTGAAAATAAAAATTACACCTGGCAATGCCGTTTCGAGCTGGGCTTGTCCAGCAGGTGTGTGAGCAGTGCAGCTAGACCCCCAACGATCGCGTGGGATAGCAGCTATCCCGCTCGCTCTTGAGCCACCGTCCACGAACAGGCGATGTAAACAAAGGTGTTGGAAGGTAACAGCAACAGTTGTGCGGCCTGCGTCGACGTCGGCAGAGCGATTAGTCAACTGGAAACGCGGTTGCCGAGAGCAACAACAACTGGCTGGCACTCAATAACAGAACAGAGCACGGGCGGAAGAAGAAGCAGAAGCGCTTGGAAAATGTTGAGCGGGGAAAAAGAATAAAAGTTTTCAATTTACCCAAATTGGCTGCCCGTGAAAAAGTGTTTAATTGGTCGCCCCCACCGAAGAAGACAAAAGAACCAGGCGGATATCAGTCATCCGCCGTGCAGGAGCTGCTCATTCGAGATTTGCAAGCCATGGCAGGCGGTTCACGAAGCGGACACCGCCCCATTCCAGCTTGGTTCCACGGCTGCCTCGTGGCCATGTGCTTGGGGCGCCTTCCAGGCGGCGGAGGAGCAGCACCTGCCCCCCAGGAGACGCCGGCCTACTACTACGTCGGTTGCTACACGGCGCGAACGGATCTGCTCCACGAATCGGTGTACGCCAAGACGCCGCAGACCTGCATCGAAATCTGCGAGCACCAGGGACACCACTATGCCGTCCTGGCCTCCGAGAAGTGCTTCTGTGCCAATATCCTCGAGCCGCAGGAGCTGCAGGACGAGCAGCTGTGCAACACCCGCTGCCTGGCCAACAAGGCTCAGTATTGCGGCGGAGTCGGTGTCCACTCGTACTACTCCACCACGCTGACCAAGCAGCCGGCTCCGCATCATCTGAGGATATCCAACAAGACAGAGAACAGCCTGACCCTCATGTGGGATGCCTATGAGGCGAGGAAACTGCTCCTGGCCGGCGGCGCAGAGGCAGTCCTGCCCAATCAACTGCTGGACAATTTCCTCATTCGAGCCGAGGTCCTCAAGACCTACTCCTCGCTGCCCGCCTTTCCGCAGCCCGAGTTTATGGTGCAGAGCACGGAGACGCAGTTTGAGCTCACGGATTTGCATCCCGCCAGTCTGTACAACATCTCGGTCAGAGCTATTTGCCGGGATCCGCAGGCAGGGCCATCGGAATGCGGTCAGGCTTCGATAGAGGCCACCACAGAGGTGGGTTTTGGTGAAATAGTCTATAGAGAATCCCAACTAATCGACTAATATTCAACATTTTAGGTGGGTCAGCCCAGTCCCGCTCCTGCCCAGCCCAAAATCCTCAGCCGCACTGATCGCACTGTCACCATAGAGCTATCGCCCATCCGGAATGACAACGGACCCCTGAGCAAACTCCTGATCATCGTGGAGTATGTGGACAACTCCCTCAGCCAGCCATTCGATTCGCAGCTCCTGGGCAGCTGGCAGCAGGCTCAGCAGAATAGTGTTCCCTACTACATAGCCGCCGAGTTGGATTACGATCGACCGGAGGACAACCGCACGCGGCACTTTGTGGTGGGCGATGGCAAGCGATACGGGCGGTTCAGCAATAAGCCCTTGGATCAGCCAAACGCACATGTCCACATCAGTCTCGGACTGGTGAGTATGGCATTGGTTTCTACTACTGTACAATGCAATTGAAACTATTTTTCTTTTTAAAAGTTAGCTTAAAAACTTCTATTTGATTTCTATGTCAAAATAATCCCAATTTTTTAGATAATCCATAAAAATAGTTACATTTATGAATAATCCTTTAACTATTCAATTTTCAGGTAAGCACCCTTGAAGGCGTCACCAAGACGCTTTACAGTCATGGAACCCACGATCAACATGTGACTTCGCTGGACGACTTTAGCTACGCCACCTTCGACAAGGGTCAATCCTCGGTGGTGGCCCTGGCCGTCACCTGTGTGATCTTTGGCACCTGCCTCCTGCTCAGTCTGATTGCTTACTTCTATCTGCGTTACAAAACCTGCCGAGGACGACGATTAACTGGAGGCAATGCGCACGAGATGACGCTGCAAACGCCAATAATCGAACGGGAGAACAATGGCTATCTGGTGGAGGACGATCCACTGCCTCACTCGCCAGAGAACTTCAAGCAGCAGTTGCAGCAATTGGTGGAGGGATTCGAGCGGATACCCAGGAATGCCCTGCGGCTGAATGTGAACGATGTGATCGGAGACGGACGCTTTGGCGAGATTATTACGGGAAAGGTTTCGGCAAACGATTTTGCGAGGGATTGCACCTTGCACGTACTCTGCCTGGATGATCTGAACGGGACAACGCAGGCACAGTTGCTCAGGGAGCTGCGACAGTTGTCCCACTTGAGGCGCCAAGAGCATCTACTGGATTTCTATGGAGTGTCAGCCAGCCCGGATTGGTTTTACCTTATCTTCGAGCAGCAGCGCGTAAGTCTCAAGAGGCGATTGGTGGAGAGTCGCCTGCTGGCTCCTTCACAACGCCTCACTTCCCTCTCCGAGCAACTGGTGCTGCAGTGGATCTACGAGCTGGCCAGTGCCATGACCTATCTGTCCAGCTGCCAGGTGGTGCATCGTCAGCTCTGCTCGCACAGTGTCTTCGTGACCGGTGAGTCCAAGCTGAAGCTGAGCGTCTTTGGACCGCTGCAGTACATGAACACCAGTCGCCAGCAGCCGGACCACAGCAGATGGCTGGCTCCAGAGGTGCTGCGTCACCAGCATCACCACTCCATCCGCTCCGATGTGTGGTCACTGGCCTGCGTGGCCTGGGAATGCTGCGCTCTGGGCGGCACCCCCTATGCCAATGCCGTGGGCAGCAATCAACAGCTCCTGGAGGCCATCCGGGCTGCAGTGCGTCCCGCCCAGCCGGCATACGTCTACGGGGATCTGTACCAGCTGCTGCTCAACTGCTGGCAACTGGAGCCGAGCGAGCGGAGCAGCTGCGAGGACGTGGCCTTCGGAGTGCGTCAGCTGATGACCTCACCGCGGCATGCCCTCAGTTTCGATCGAGTGGTGGGCGGACTGGACACCCTGCCCCCGTACCTGCCGCAGCTGGAAACGATTGCGCTGATGGGCTAAGATGCAGGCGGATAGAGTAATTAGCTTTAGTCAGTGAGAGCCAATATTCGCATACAGTAGATTTCGGTTATGAGTCACTCCTGCTGAGAGAAAACATCTCTATATTTTGATTTTAGATGTGTTCACTTGCAATTGATTAGTTAATGATATTTCGGCTGAGAGAAAATCATTTGTTTTAGCATTTACCGACCATTTTAATTTAATAAAATCGTTTATTTTTTGTGACCCAGAGATTTTTGTTTTTATTTTAAGATATATTTAAGTTAAGAAATCTCAATTGTAAATTCAAATTGAATTTAGTTTATTAGCTCGAAATCTCTAAAAGTATAGATCCTTTACGATACTTTATAAAATAGAAGTACACGTTTAATCAATTCTTTAACTACAAGTGCTTTGTTAAATTCATTTTTTATTGTGCTGATAATTTTCTAGATTAAAAATATGCATATAAAAATATGTATAAGAGACCATTAAACTTTTTGTTTTAACCGACATCTACTGCCTATGAATTGCTCCCTAAAAACCATAACCGATTCGCATAAACTACCTATGTAAATATTTATATACCATAGCCAAATAAAAGTGCGTTCTATGTCACAGCTGATCGTGTCTATAAGGTAGCTAATGGCTAATCTACAACCCAAAACAACTGAACAACGACTTTCCCCAAGCGAAACAAAGTTCAATCGAACGTGCTCGATAAAGAGCGAAAGATAAAGAGACTGACAGGCCCGGCGTCAAAATTGTGTAATAAATTGGGTATCCATGGCGAGTGGATCTCCGCCTATCCTACCAGAGGCAATGTGATTCCCCCGCTGATGTTGCACAAACCAGACGAAGGCAAAAACTAAAAGCGAAAAAATCAAAAGCCAAGAGAGCGAATGCGAAACTTTGATCGCTGGCGAGCAACAATTAATAATAGAAAATAAACGGCGGTGTGTTGCACAAGTGTGAGTGGATCAAAATTGACGATTAATCAGTTTAAAGGTCTTGCACTGCATCTATTGTTCGCTATGTTGTTTAAGAATTAATTAGAGAAATTTTTGGCAGCAGGCGAGATGCTGTTAGGTGCCATTAGTCATAGCAAAGAGTGGGACACAATGTGATACAGATATTCCAATTGTTTGGGCCATAATCTCAGAGTGGAAGGGCAAGAGAAAAGAAAAGCAGGTCAATATTAAATAGGAAAAATGTATGGAAATATTTTTAAAAATTTTATAATACTGTTAGATCTAAAATGTTTCAAATCTAAATTCTATTGCCCAATACAAAAGTACAGCGAGCTTATCTCTACATCCTTCCTATAAGAAGATAAGCCATCGTTTGTCTTGTCGACGTGTAACTATTGTACTACTGGAACCTAAGCACATGGCCTATACCGATAGTAATGAGACTTTTCCTATAGAGTATATAGAGTAAATGAAGCGCAACGATATCCACACACAGCGACTTTTGGACGCTTACCTTGCTCAGAACAGAAGAGAATTCAAGGTGAATGACGACGAACAATTGAAGTCACCCAAATGTGTATACATTCCCCGCAAATGGGCAATAATTATTAATAAATCAAGCTGGCGGTGGTGGCGAACGTAATCGGAACTCGGCCGCTTCTGTTGATGATCATCCGGTATGGGATAAATATTTGGCCAACTTTTCGAGTGTTTTGCATTCTCGCCTGGGCAAATTGTTATTGTTTTTGTTGCATACACACATGGAGATTCCTCATAATCGGGCAATCGGAATCCAAGGAAACTGGTTGCTCACACACGCACACCAACGCACACTTCGCCAGAGGCGCACTCGCACACTACGCTACGGCAGCTAACTGCGCAAATAATGCGTATTATCGTACGGCCTTTGTTACTCACTTTATTTAACCATTTACATTGGACACGGACTCCTCTGCGCTCGATTTTTGGACACTTTGGTAGCAGAAAAGTACGTATTTTGTTTGTGCTCTGCCAATGGTGTGACCGTTCGCGGCAGGGCGGAAAATAACCACGATGTGATTACGCAGCCCTGAAAATGTTATCGATAGCACTCCGATAAATAGCTAGTTTTCCTAGCTAGATGGTATATTTAAAAATCCTCCCCTCCTCCTCCCCTAAACAAACGGTCATACTGCGCTGAACCGATGATGTGGATTTAAAAGTTAAATAGTTTAAAATTAGGAATAACAAACCACCATGGACATCACCCAGAGCTTCAAGGCCAGTGTGATGACGGTGCGCCTGCAGCGGAAGGCGGAGCTGGCCGGCAAGGCGAAACCGGCTGCGGCCGCCACAAAAACCGGACCAACGGGCCCCAAGGATGACTTCGCCAGGGAGGCCAAGGAGGTGTGCAACAAGATCACCGCCCTGCGCAATGTGCTGATCGAGAACCGGACCGCCTACATGCGCATTGGCCAGCACCTGAAGTCGGCCGCCCACATGACCGACGCCCAGCGGGATCTGATCGATCGCGAGTCGGAGAAGTTCGTCAGCTTCTACACGACGCACCTGGCCAAGATGCGCAGCGACTGGAAGGGGGCCAAGCGGAAGCCCCAGGAGCGTCAGCACATCGACGCTGTGCTGGACCTGCTGGTCAGCTATCTGCACGGCGTGGAGCAGATCTATCTGGACCAAAAGAAGTACCGTGTGCAGCACGAACTGGAGACCTACAGACTGCTAAAGCTGGCGGCGGACAAGAAGAAGATACCAGTGCGTCCGGCGGGCAGCAACAGTGGCAAGCTGGGCAGGCGCCAGATTAGCAATGAAGATGGCGAAGCCACTGAAGCCACTTCTCCTTCGACCAATGGTCACAAGGATGAGTCCGCCGACAACGACTGGAGCAATGATGGCTGGGGCGAGTGGGAAGAGGATGAAGAGGAGGTCGAGGCGGACGACCACGATGGGCAGGAGGAGAAGAACACCGCCCAGGCCAGCCAACACAAGCCACGTACGCGCAAGCGGAGCAAACCCAATAGATCGGCTCTAAACGACTCGTCCGCCAAGGTGGCTTTGGATGAGGAGCTGCAGAAACAGCAGGAGGCCGACGATGACGATCCCCTCAGTGCCGAGGATGTGCAACTCTTCGAGGCGGAGAACGTGCACATCTACAACTTCCTGCAGGGCGTCTCCGAGGAGGTGGAGCAGATCGAAAAGAACGTTGTGGACATTGCCCAGCTGCAGGATATTTTCACCGAGAAGGTGAGTTAAGATACTAAGATTCACAATCAATATTAAATATATAGTCTGGTTTATTAGTTCATGTCAACCCAATATGTATATCATTTGTACATTATGTTCTTTTCTTAGGAAATATTAAGACATAAGAATATGCGCATAAATTCATGTTATTTTATGTTGTTTGATTAGGCTTACACTTGATTATGTTTGTGATGCGAACTTAGTGTTCCTTATTGTCAAGTTGATTTTCAATTTGAGTGGGCTGTCCGTGTCATCAAATTAATCCTTCAATCAAAAATATTAATTGGTCCTCAGTGGTAATCCCTTTGCTGACTCCTACATCCTCAAGGATGGCGTAATATAAGTGGGGCCCCTGATTAGCATGCAATTAATTAGCAAGTAGTTCCATCTGGAACCTTGTTTTAATCACCGCTAATCCTCTTAAAAATCCCCATTTTTAGGTCGCCATGCAACAGCACAATATTGACAGGATTGTCAGTGCCGTCGTGGGCACCACGGAAAATGTCAAGGATGCCAACGAGCAAATCCGCCAGGCCACTCAACGGAATGCTGGGCTTCGGGCGTGGTCGCTCTTCTTCCTGCTGGTCATGTCGTTCTCCCTGCTCTTCCTGGACTGGTACTACGATTAAGTGAAACCCCAGAATTCGTGTATAACATACATCAAGAAATCAAAAGCAAGCATGTTTGTTATCGTTGGATCGCACTAAGAGCATAATTTGTTTATTACATAATTTATAAATAAAAGGAAATATATTTGTATAGGCTATTCAACTGCCTTGTTTCAATGTTCCAATGAGAAAAAACGTACAACAGAATGGAACTAAAATCGATTTGAGCTGGCTTTCACGTCTCAATTGTATGTTTAAATTATATACCAAATTGTTTAGTGCTGCTTGGTACATTATTTAGATCTAGGTCCTTAGTCCTAATATTTTCATTAAACGCTCTTCCAAAAGAAATATGTCTAACTGGGAACGGAAATCAGTAATATATATATATATATTTTGTATATATCTATGGCCTAAAGCTAACCTTTGCGTATTTGTTTCAGTTGGTTTCATTGCATGAATATCTAGATTCTAACTAGCTTACGGTCTAATCATTTTTTAGCCTTAGCATTTGTGTCTGAGGGAGTGTATCCTTGTGGCTTAGTCGCTAGATATTGTAATTGTAAGTGCAATATGGGATTGCATTCAATGCAGTCTGCTGGCTCTTGTCAATTAAGAGTTAAGAGTTAAGGTTTTTATTTATTGTTTGGCTCTCCAATGGGAAGAATGGAAGCTATTTGCCGCCGAACGTGGCAATAGTGTAGGAAGGCGCCGTTATTATTTGGCTAGGTTGCTCGCGAGTCCCTATAACTAAAGCGTTGTAAACTAAAATATAATCCGGCCCCCTGGGTTATGGCGTTGTGGCAATCGTTTCCAAAGACAGCTGGCTGCTGTTGCCAGCACAGCTCTCCACCGAATTGGGGTATTCATCCGGGCTGCTGTACACGTGTCCGCCGCTGCTGCTCATCGGCGTCAGGGGTGTCTCCTCGATGGGCGTGGGTGGATTCTCCAGCTTATCACTGCTCGAGCTGCTGCTGCTATTGTTGCTGGGTGACTTTGATGCGGCTGCTGCGGCGGCGGCTTCCTCGTTACGAAACACCGTCATTGGCAAATGTGTCTTCATGTGGGCTGAGGAAAGTTAAGACAGAGATTAGTTAGTAATTAGCTCTACCAAATGGCTTTACTTCTAATGCAAACAGTGCATCTTATCGTAGTAGACCATGCAAAGAAAAAAGAAAAACAAATTCAGCACCGGATGAATAACACATCTGTTCTCTAGTTTATTTTGATAAACTAGTAGCCATCACAGAACATTATTCATTAATGGATAGTGCTGCCAACTTTGTAGATAATTGTTAGTTAATATTAGTACGTAGAACAGTAGACGAATACAACATTGAGACAGCTATGAATATTAGTATTATTAATTAATTGGGGATTGAAATATTAGTGATATTTAAAATTAATGGGGCTTGTTAAGCAAGTAGTTGTTGTCGGAGGAAACACGACGGGTGTCAATAATTCATAGCTTGAGCTCTATTGACACTTTTAAATAATTCATATATGAGGAATTTACGTTGACCTGATTTTTATCAAGTTATTCTATTTAACCCGAGTGAACAATGTTGGCAACACACCATTTATGGACGAGAGACTTTACCCCGACAACTCGTGAAACGCTTAAAGGAGCTTGGGCAGAACTTGCATTTGTGAAACATCTCGCTGTGGGTGCGTCGATGTTTGCGCAATTCTTTCAGATACTCGAATGTCCGATCGCAACCGTCGCACTGGTAACCGAGCTCTGGAAAAGACAATTTTCGTTGGCCTTTGTATCAGCATTTAGGGGGATTCCACACATTGTGATCTCGAGCCAACGGACACAGGTAGCGAAAATATAAAACACACTCATCACAAGCGAATATGCCAAACTACAGATTTTCACCATATCTCTCCAACATTTAACATTGATTGAGAAATTTGTTGTAAGGGGTTAAAAGTGCGTTGCAAAACCGCAGAAAGGGAAAAGTAGTGCGATTTCAGCAATAGAAATTCCATTGAACTGAACACCAGGTAAAGGTAAGGCAGAAGTAAAGCAATTAATATACAGCTCACAAATGTTTATTCAATGGAATAGTAATCATCGAATCAACAACCTTTTTTCTTAGGAATTCCCACGTGTTACGAAACGCACTTCTAGTTCTACAGATAGATAAGTGTTCGGGTCATCGGATTAATAACATAGGGCAGCTAATTGTCAGTGATTGGGAAGCTCAGCTAGAGCCGATCAATGTGTAATTATCAGAGTTCATCATATCAACGGGTAATTCGCTTTTATACAAGTCGTTTGACCGGGTATACAACTATCAAGCGTTTTGGGGACACGTTTCTTTTTATCTTAACCACTCCCACTGCATGCGCAAGTGCATAAACAATTTATTTTAAACTTATGGCTAAAAGCATAGTAGTAGTCAAGCTGCGTTAATTCATGCCAAGCATTAGGAATACCCATACCATAAATCGATATTGGTATTCTCGAGACGAAAGCGATTTGTTCATGGCTGTCATACCTTTGGAACACATAACCACGGTTGAATAAACTGTGTGTACAATACAACACAATATATATGTAACGATATAACAATTGATGGAGGATTAGTAAGAGGCTTACAATTCAAGCTACGACGACAGAACAACATAAAGACTAAATGAATGGGGATTAGTATACGCACACGGTAGGTTAAATGCTAGGCAACCCCAAGAAAAACCCTTTAGTGGTGCGGATTCGAACCCCCAACACTTACCACCATGGAACTTGATGTGTGTCTTGAGGGCGCTCTCCGTGCCAAACTGTTTGCCGCACTCGTCGCAGGTGTGCGGCTTGGAGAGCAGATGCACCGTGATCTTGTGCAGCGTCAGCTGCGATGGTCGCGGGAATCGCACGCGACATATGTTGCACTCGTAGGGTCGTCCCTCCACATCGTGCGACTCCATGTGCCGATGCAGGGCCGTTCGCATGCGATAGCCACGCTTGCAGATGCCGCACACGAACGGCATCGTTGTCTGCGCCCCGTGCGCCAGCTGATGGTGCTTCTTCAGGGAGATCTCATTGGTGAATCGCTCCTCGCAGTACAGACACTGGTGGCACGTCCGCAGCTCGTTCACCTGCACCTGCACCGTGGGCGTAGCTGGCGAGGGAGGCGGCGCTGGCGAGGCGGGCGGAGCCGGCGAGGCTGGCGGCGCATGATCCACTGTCGACGAGGAGGGCGACGATGAGGGCGATGGTGAGGCCACCGGGGTGGCCAAATGCAGCGGACCCTGGGGGCCGACGATCACGCCACGTTTGCGGAACTGTCGCAACGTCGTCGTGGAATCTGGCTCGGATTGTTCCGGCGAGGGCATTGTTATGTGCTGCGAGTACATCATGCTGGGCTGCGGCGATGCAGCCGAGACGATTGTCGAGGGCGGCGTGAGCACCGTTGGCGGAGCCTGCAGTGTCGCCGCCGCCGCCGCCAGCTGCTCCTCACACTGCTCGCTGTCGTTGTCGTTGCCGTGGCTGTGGCCGGAAGTGCCTGCAACGGGAAAGAGTAAGAGTTTTAGATCGGAACCAATTTGGAGCGTGTGTAAAACGCTTGGCTGCCTGTTAGTTTAGTCTTGGTTATGCGGCTGCCAAGTGATTATAGTCCATTAGACCATTTAACTTACAGTCTTCGCAATCGGGACAGCAGAGAATCTTACGCGGCGTTGTGGGGCTGGCTTGGATTTCCATGGCTATGGATAAGATTATGGTTTAATAAGAGATTGTTTCGGTGAAAGTATAGGGAAAAGAAAACGCACTTGATGGATGGGGCGACTGTGGCTGCATTAACGGTTGTTGCTGTGGTTGCTGCACTTGCAACACATGTTGCTGCTGTTGTTGCTGCTGCTGCTGCTGCACTTGTTGCTGTTGCTGCTGCTGCTGCGGTTGTAACTGTTGCAGTTGCTGCGCTTGTTGCTGCTGCAGTTGTTGTGCCTGTTGCTGCTGTTGTTGCGCTTCTTGCTGTTGCGCTAGCTGCTGCTGCTGTGGATGTAGTTGGTGCTGCTGCTGTTGCAACCGTGGTTTGTACGGCCTGCCCCGCCTCCGATCGTTGGTGATCTGCAGCTGGACATCCTCCACTTGCACCGCCCCCGGCGGCGATGTCTTCAACTGAATGTGGAATCGCTGGATGTGAATGTCCAAGGCCTTCTGGGCCGGGAACACCTGGGAGCACTGGCCGCACTGGTACTGCTGCACCACATGCTCGCTGAGTATGTGCTGCGATCGCTTCGTCCTGCCGGCAAAGGCCAGCGGACAGTGGGGACAGTTGAATGGCGCCACCGCCGGGTGCAGATCGATGATGTGCTTGCTGTACTCCACGCTGCTGGAGAACCGGGGTCCGTTCTGGCAGAACCGGCACTTGAGCGTCAGTGCCCGACCCCTGGGCGTTGTGGCGGGAATGGGGTTCACTTTGGTGGATATCGATGTGGCTCCCGGCATTCCCAATACTGGATGGCTTTGTACGAGTCGACTTTGTTGCTGCTGCTGCTGTTGCTTCTGCTGCTGCTCCAACTGGTGCCGTTGAATGTGCTGTCGTATCTGTTGGCGTTGCGCGTTCTGCAGTGGATGGACGAGCATCGGTGCTTGCTGCGGATTGCTGGCCGAGGCCACCGGCCGCTGAGTGTCCGGCTTCTGGATCAGTATCATAATCGGTTGCTGCTGCGCCTGATGATGTTGCTGCCGGGCCAGTAGAATTTGCTGCTGGTGACGTTGCTGCTGCTGTTGCTGGTGATGTTGCTGCTGCTGCTGCTGCTGCTGATGGTGGTTTACACGCTCTAGCATGTATCGATCATTGGCAGTTGGCTGTAGCATAGTGTAGGTTTCACCTATCGCCGGCTGCAATTCGCGGGCACTGATGTAGTACGTTGTGGTTGTGGGTGCAACACGCTCCACCGGCGCACTCTTGATGGCCTCCAGTCCGCCCACCGATGACCACTGGAGCTGCTGCTGTTGCTGCGACGACTGCTGCGTCTGCCACTGTCTGGTTTCCGATCCGCCAGCGGGCAGCGAGATGATCTGCATCTTGTTGGAGGATTGCTGCACAGTCTGCTGCACGATGTGCTGCTGATAGTACTGCTCGTAGGTGACCGTCGTCGTCGTGCCCTGCGTCTGGACATGCGGCACCCTGGCGGCGGCAGTCGGGGACTGGAGCTGCAGCTGGGGATGCACTTGTTGGGGTAGCACTTGGCGCTGAACTTGCGGCACAATCTGTAGGGTTTGAGGTTCATGGCTTTGAACTTGAATCTGAGGCTCGATTTGCGGTGGGATTCGGTGTTGCATCTGAGATTGGTCATGAGATTGTACTTCAGGCTGATTGTGTGGTGTGTGCACTCTTAGGATTTCATGCTGTTGCATCTGAGTGTCGATTTCAGGTTCCATCGAAATTTCCATTTGGTTCTGAACTTGAGGTGATGATATGGGAGATTCATTTGGGGAATGTTCTGTGGACTCATTCTGAGGCTGGATATCGGCTGGTTGCACTGGGAGGTTGGCCTGGACGGCATCCATCTGGACAGTTGCCTGATTCGTCTCGGCAACTTGTTCCTCGGACGACGGCTGAAGCGTTTGTGCCGGCTGGAGGTCTCGCAAAAACTGCGTTAGCTCTAAATGCAAGTTCTGGCCCTGTTCCGCAGTAGCTTCGATGTTCTCAAAGCAGGGAATATCGTTCTGGAAGCCAATCAGCTCGTTGCTAAAGTTGCTGTTATCAAAGGGATCATCGGTGGCACTGGGTTTGGGCTCCGCCTCGACGGCCACTGGACTCTGTTGCTCGAAAGGATTGGGCGGCGGCGATGAAATGGGCGTCTCCTGCTCGGTCATGGGAGCATAATCGGCGGGCGTGAGAAACTCATCACAACTCGGGGTGTACATGTGCTGGTCCTGCATCTCGTTGAGGATGCCATTGAGCGTCGTCTCCACGTCGTTCATCTCCACCTCGAGCTTCTGCTTCGCATCCAGATCATTGAAGGGCAGCAGTTCCGAGGGCGTCGGAGATTCCGCCGGAGTGGTGGCCTTTAGCTCCTCAATGCCGTTTGCACAGTGCTTGGCAAACTCGGCCATAAAGTCCATGGGCGTGGGTCCGGAACGCACCGCCTGCACCTCGTTCGTGTCATCCTCCGTTCCATCCGATTCCGTTCCCGTTCCCCCACCGGGTGGCGTTGCTTCAATTTTATTGATTCGGAGTGCCACAGCAGAATTGAAGCTACCTGCTGTAGCACTCTGGCAAAAATTTTCATCGTTCTCATTGTTATTCACGTCATCGGACGACTGCAGGGGCAAGTCCTTGGGCGCGGCGGACTCCTCGTTTTCCGCATCCGGGCAGAGACGACGCTGTAGATTCTCGTCGAGCGCCTCCAGCGGTATGCTCACTATGATCTCCGGCTGCTCTGCGGCCTCTTGTTGCACTCCCGTCGTCTCCGTTTCCAGCAGCTCCACAACTTCCAGCTGCTGCTCAACAATTTCCGCCGGCAACTCACTGGTTTCCGTGGATGAGGTCAGTTCCTTGGACTGCACCAGATCAGCTTCAGCTTCAATGACATTCAAAATTGACTCGATATCCTGCTTGATGCAGGGATCATCTGAAGGAAACGTTGACTTGATGACGCTGGTGGCCTCGAACTGTTCCAGTAACTCGTTGGCGAGTATCTCCGCATCATGTTGGTCGGTACATGGAACGCTGATGCCGTTGCTTTCGGTTTTAGGTAGTTCTACTTCCTCCAATTTCTGGGAAACATTTTGCTCAACTTCGTAGAAGGTTATCTGTTCATTGTCCGACTCCATATTCATAGAATTCTCCTGGTTGGAACTCTCTATCAAACCATTCGATGTGATTTCCTTCTCCTTTTCAACCAGGATCGTATTATTAACTGGATCTTGGTCGACATTTGTGGGCACTTCCTTTGGGACATCAGAAGTGCTGTCGATGGCCTCATCGCAGGAGGAGGAGGCGGCACTGTTGTTTTCAACCTTTGGTTCCTTGGGGAAAATATCCTTTTGCTCAGACTTTCTATTCTCTGCAGTGACTTCTGGCTCGTCGGCCACAATCTTTCGCTTCACCGGCTCTCTTTTGACCAGCGATCGACGCTGTCTCTTAGGTGGATGGTATATTGGCGCATTCCTCGGCCGCCGACCCCGTCGCGGCAATAAATCATTGACTGGCGATGAAGGCGTGGCCTTTGGGGACTTCACGCGGCCGCTAATGGCCAGCGATTTGGTTGCGGAATTGGAGGTAGAGGAGGAGGAGGAGGAGGTGGGATTGCTGTCGCTCTCGAAGCCACAGCATGGACCGACGGACAGATCGCTGGTGTGCTCACTGCTGCTGCTGGTGCTGCTGCTGTTTTGGCGACTCGGTTCCGGCGAGCAACTGGACGACCAGGTCTCCGAGAGCTGCTTGCGCGCCGCCTTCGTCTTCCAGGGCATGCTGCTGGCATCGATGGTCGATGGACGCTCCATTTCACAGCCAATGGAGTAGGTGCGATACTTGCGCAGACGGAGTGGAACTGGACTCGGTTTCGGTGGTGGCAGCAGCAAATCGCCCGCTTCCGTTCGCACCTGTTTCACGGCAACAACAGCTTGTGATGCCGATTCTCCGGTAGTATCCGATTCCGATACCATACGTCGCTTTCGCACCGGCGCCCTGCTGCTACTGAATGTCGTCGCTGTCGATGTGGATGCCTCCTCGCTATCCTGACTCTTCTTTTGGACTTTTTGCTGATGACGCTGCTTCGCTTGTCGGGCCGTCTGGCGGTCGGATATCTCCTGGGCAAAGTCCTGCAGTCGCTGCTGCATCCGTACACATTTCCGCCGGAACTTGGCCACCATCAAAAACTGGGCCATGCACTGCCGGCAGATTTCTTGCGGCAGTCCATCGTCGCGATTTATCTGGAAGTGAAAGAGAGAAGGGGGAAAAAATAAATATTCGATTCGTGGAATAAATCATTGTTGGCATTTAAATTGTCATTTCGGGTGCTGAATGATTTGCAGCCTTTTGGCTTTCTCTATTCTGGCACAAAAAAAAATCAGGGCTCACATATGGAGCGCTGAATTTATCGCATTTAGTAAATCATTGGATGAAAGCCTAGTCAATCCCATAGTATTATACAAATGAAGGCTTTGCATACACCATAAAAACATTAAATTCTTTACAAATAGTAAATCCCTGAGACAAGTAATTTCTCTAATGAAATCGAAACCAAGCCCTGGCTTTCAAAATCGCCAACCCTATTTATAGAATCACTATGCACCCCATTTTATTAGCCATTAATTTTTCCATACCTGTGCCACTATATTATCATATAGATTATTTAGCGAGAGCTGAATACAAAGCTGCTACTTAAAAATGTAGCCTAGCATAAGCATTGTTTTACTCAAAGAGTGATTAGGTAATAAAATTGCTAATCCAAAGCGATTTCCTGCCCGAAACACGCCCCTTCTTTCACTTGCGGCTGACCAAATTATGAATTAATTAACTGACATTGAACGTTGAAAAGGCAAAGTCGAAAATCTTTCGCTTCGAACGGCAAAGCGAGCCAAGTTTATTAATGATTTATGGGCAGCTGGTCGGTCGCTGGTCCCCCAATCTGCGCACAGGTGGCGAGAAGGCGGGGATCGGTTCGGTTTTGGATCGAAATGGATTGGATCGGAACGGAACGGGGCATTCGAGTGGCAAAAATTCCACCGCCACCGCTACACAAGCACCTTCGTTTTCGTTTTCTGCGGCGATTTGGAGCAAATAATTTGCTTTTGTTTTCCAATTGAGTGATTTCTGGCGGGGGCATTCAACAAATCATAATGCCAACAAGGCATTATAGCGGCTATATCTTGGTAGAAGAGAGCGCATTAATTAAGATTTCCTAATCTTGGTGGATCTTTGTTGAATACGGCCTTCCCAGGTGATGAAATACTATAGAAGCCACACGCGAACACAATTGCTCAAGTTCGAAATAAATTAAAGTGCAGGAGTGGCTCAAAATCAATTAACAAGTTCAAGATCTTAAGCAGGAAAACAGAAAAAAAAAGCAAGAGGGGCAAAAAATCCAGTTACTTAATGTGAAAGGAACGAAGAATGCTGATACAATTCCGAACATACGTTACCCAGGAGCGACAAAGAGGGGAAAAACAACTGACAACGTGATTTGTTTCAAGATATGTGTGTGCTTAGGTTATGGTAATGGCAATACAGTTCCGAAAATGACATAAAACCGTACAAGAGACCAAGAGACCGAGTGAGACCGGTCACAATTTATGCAGAGCTCGGCGAAAAAGAGTCTCGTCGGGTCGGAAATTTGAACGATTTCGAATGCAGATGCCGCCAACAATGCATAACCGATGTGAGCATTGGGTTCAGAGTGGGGGAGCATAGTGGTATAACTGGCCGAAAACCCCCAGATGATAAAAAACCAGAGAGACCAACAAAAAATTAAAAGAAAACCAAAAACCGAAAACCTCGAAAACGAAAAAAGCGAGCAGCAGTCGTCGTCATCGTCTGGATATCTGGCTATCTGGGGGCAAAAAGAGAGAAGAACCGACGACAGAGGCAACACGCAACTCGCAACTCGCAACGCAACGGACCGCCGTCAAGTGTAAATGACAATCCAAGTAAATGCTGTCCGGCTGGATCGGGCGGATATATAGATAAATGTGCATGTGTGACCGAGTGGACCGGCGCATAAAATCGACGCAAATGCGTTGGGTACACTGAGATAAATACATAAATTGTACATGTACATATACAATAAAAATCAATTGAGAAGCGGAAAGCTTCAATAAATAAATAAAAGCACCTGAATTCACCCAAAAAAGAGAATCGAAACCCCAAAAATACTCCCAATCCCCTTTGCTAACGATGTGGCAATAAGATTTGTACACAAATTACATTACCCATAAACTTTATTATCACCCTGATGGCTCTGATGGCTGGCAGATAAAACACAAATTTATCACAACACACAAAAGAGTTCAATAAAAAAAATCCAAAATGGTTGACAAAATATAAATATTATCCCCTCCAGAGATATAATATGCATGTCATTGCACTACATAATATCTCAGATTCCAAGGAATTTTAATAGTATCTTCGTGATATTGATGGTTATCCGTAAAACATTTTAATTTGCGGTACATCACACAGATGGTTCTCAGTTAAATAAAATACAAAAAAAAAAAGCTGACAAATATTGTTCGAAGCTTAAGGAGAAAAAAAGTGTGCAATATGCCATCCGTTGGTAGTGTTTTTTTTGTCGCAGTCGACTGTTTATACGCTAGAGCGGGCATGACACAAATAATAAAAATATAATATGGTTATTTAAATGTTCGTACATCTCTTAGATGGAATAAAAAGCGAGGGAGAATGAGAAAGCGCGACTAGCACAAGTATGAATTGTAGATTCCATGGGTGGAGCAGCTCTCCAACCCGATAAATAACAATCAAAGGTGGGCTTAAAAATGTTTTCAGTGATTCATAATGGCCAAGCTGCGCTGTTAACTGTTGGATAAAACGCAAATAGCGGTGAAATGCACACGGCAAAATATGTCGAAATTTTTGGTGTATAAAATAAAAAAGGTTTTCAAGACACACACATGTTCGTAGTATTTAAGGCCTGAAAGCCCTCTTTATATGCATTGTCAGCATTGATTGACAGTTAATTATTGTCTCTCCATATAATCGTTTTCAAAAAGGCGACACAAATTGTTTTCTTTAGTCAAACAACAAACACAAATTTAAGTGCCTTTGTGCGAAACTATGCTATGTAGCTCTGTAATTTATTAGTTTCGAATGAGTATCATCATCAAAGGGTGACATAACTGCAAACATACTCCAGCCATCCAGCAATCCAGCTATATGGTCGTAAAGTTCTTTCGCCATTCTTATTTGTCTTGCGAGAGAAACTGCAGTAATCCAAAGTGGACAAATAACCCAGAAAAGCCACACAATTGAAAGATTAGTTCAAGATAAACGTCGTTCCAGCTGGAGAGCAATAATGATTCGTATTCCGATTCCGATTCCGATTCCGATTCCGTTTCAGTTTCAGTTTCCAAGCCATGGCCCCGAGGTTCGATTTGTCTTGGCCTCTGATGTCGGTTGTTGCACAGTTCGTTTTGTTTTATTCGTGGCTTATTCGCCTCCCTCTCACCCGTTTTGGCCACCACAGACAATTGTTTGCCGCCCTTTCTCTTCCTAGTTTCCGCCAAACACGGAGAAAGGGCGGCAGCGTATCAGGGGGATTAGACACAATGGAAACCCCGTCAAACACGCCATGGAAATTGAGTTAATTTGCACTCAATGTGCAGGCGAATTACTGCTAAGAAAACCGAAATGCCAAAAGAAATAGAAATTAAAACGGCAGGCGGGAAAACAAGATGGAAAATGGTCAATCGAAGCCACAATACACTTTGAAAGTTTTCCCTTTTTTAGAAAAATAAGCGAAAATAATTTAAGTGAATCTCACTAAAGCGTTTTCAACGATTGTTTCTATTTATAATTGACTAAAACATATAATTTGGGAAAGTAAAAGAAATACATTTGCAGAAAGGAACTATATAAAAATTTTAAGGAAACCATTTTAAAGTCTAGGTAATAACAAGAGAAATCCATTTATATTAACTTTTTACTTTCAACATTTATAAACCCACAATACTCTTCGAAACCTTTTCCTTTTCCAGGAAAATTTTTGAAAATAATTGAAGATTAATCTCACTTATCCATTTTCAATGAGTCATTATTGACTCAAGTATATAATTTGGAAAACGTGACAGTAATCTCCTTTCTAAAAATATATTTCAAGTGAAAGAATTACAATTTTAGAAAGGGCCTATTAAAAACTTTTTTAAAATCTGGGTAATAACAAAAGAAATCCATTTATTATACCATTTACTCACTTTCAACATTCATAAAGCCACAATAACCTTAAAAAACATGTCCCGTTTCCAGGAAAAATATTCAAATCTCACTTAACCATTTTCAACTATTTTTTCTATTTAAAAATGATTTAAATATATATATTTTTAGAGAGTAAAAGAATAACATTTTTATAAAAAACCTTGTAAAAATCTTAAAGAAATTATTTTTAAATCAAAGTAATAACAAACGAAATCCATTCATATCACCATTTACCTTTCCCAAATTCATATTACCAATACAAAAGGAACTTAATTTCGATACCATTTTAATTTAAGCACAAAAAGCAATTGAAACTCATTTATAAAATCCCCATATATTTTGTAATATTATTCAATATTTGCAACAGGTTTTGACGTACACGGAAAGAATCTCTGGAAATGCAAAGTGAATTTTAATTGAACAGCCTTTGGGTGTGAAGAACGGATATTCGATATTTTCAGAGTCATTAAAACTCGTTTGTGTGAATATAAAATATCATTGTTATGATATTTTCATCATAAGCAAAGACAATACGATTTTCTGACTCATTAAAATGATTTTCTTGCTTTTTTTTATAGAGATTAAATACCATCGGGATAGTGCAACAAAATCGCAATAATCGAAACGGCAATTTAGCGCGCGGCAACACAATATGGTTGCAGCAGCGGGATTGCACTGCACTGCACTGAATTGATGACGCCGCCGGATGGACGATGGCCGGTGGACGACTCTGGGTGGAGTGAATACAAAAAAAAAAACAGAGAAAAAACGAGAAATTTAATAACCGTAAACTGTTGCAAGAAAGTCGGAGTCATAAATATAGTCGAAACAAGTCGGTGGCTGGGGGGAAAATTGAGTGAGAGAGATAATAAATCGCTGCGATGCAAACATAAATTTACATTTTTGATGATGATAATTCTTCTTGCAGGCGGGTGGGGAAGGGATTTAGCAGTAGAAACACCCTCGCAAATTAAAATCCAAATCCAAAAGTCAACAGGGCGCACTGCCACCCAAGAAGGCAGCCACTCAATGTTTAACTAATTAAGAGATGAGCCCCGGTTTTGGGATTGGGATTGGGGGTGTGATGTAAGCCCTGTTCTACATGGGCCATAAGGAAGTGGGGTGCTGCTGCTGGTGCTGCTGGTGCCGGGAATGGTGGCGCACTCTTAATCCCGAACAGCTTCCGACTCTAATGTAGCCATAAAAAGCCACAGCGACTGACAGTAGAGACAACCAGCGATTGTAATCACAGTCCATGCACTCGAAATAATAATTTGTTCTAAATTTTAAGAAAATTACTATGTAGTTAGTTATCCCAGCACCACCTCCAAAATCAAATAAAGGAAATCACCCATAATGACGAGAGGGAAAAAATGCATTAAAAATCAGGAAGTTGATTGTCAATCGAAGACCACCAATCATTTTGGAAATTGATAGCCTGCGGATAAATGGCCTGTAATAATCAAACATTGGGTTTGCTAACGAGTTTCGGGTTCCATTTATTTTCTTGACTAAACCCAATTTCGCAACATTTAGTTAGGGATATATGTATTGTTAACATTAAAAGAAAAGAAACGAAACAGAAAAGCTACCAAGGCACATGGCAGTTTAACGACACGACAAATTGAGAAACCAACCCCTCAGTAATTTTGTTTTCTTTTCAATTATATGGTGTTTACTTTAAGAAAACTACCCGTAAGAGAGAAGAGCAGCTTGTCGTGTGTGATGGTAAAACCATGAAACAGTTTAATCGCTTGGCTTAGGAAGGCTAACATAAAATTTATAGTTGCTAATGCAAATTGGATTTTTAATGTTTTATTTTTAAAAGCCAAATGGAATTTTCTGCGTGTGAAAAGTGCGAAAGAGACCACAAGTCAGAAAGGACGGATACTTAATAAATCATACGCCCCATGGCGGCGGAAACAACAGAATTAGACAAGCAGCAGCCCCCTCCCCCAAACAAGCGAGGGAAAAACCAGGGGGCGTTTTGGGCGGGTAAATGGTTAGCCTTTTTTTTCCGCCAGCCAACCCGGACCGGGGATTCCCCCGGATGCTGCGGGGGGTGGGGGGTGAGAAGGATGAGTAGTGCGGCTGAAAGTGCTGCTGCCGCCACTTCGCACTTAAATCAACCCACTTGTAGAACTCCGCCACTCGAGTTGGCATTTCACCATTTGGCTTAATTGCAGCGGACACAATGTACAGAAAAATTAAACAGCATAACAAGCCGCAACAGAAACAGAAACAGAAAAAATAAAGGATGCCTGCCTGGTGCCAAAAACCTCTCTTCTACACACTCCATATAAATCAGCCAGTCCGTCCGTCCACACATATATATACAATGGTGCACATGTGCTAATAGGCGGAGCAACAAAAGCCACAAAAGTGGGCAGGGAGTCGGAGGAGGCGGCGGCGGTTGGGAAACCCGATACAAACCAGGCCACCAACGGGATTCCGACATGGGCGGTGGGCAACTGGAGGAGGTATGACGTACTGCTAAACTGCTGGCAACAGAAACCGAAACAGACAACGGCAAAGAATGACCGGCATATCGATTAAGTGCGGCCCCGAAAAGCAGAAAATCGAAACAATGGACGTAGAGAGACAACCCAAGTGATCTATTTTAAAAGTGGAAATCGAACAAATATATTCAGTATGCGCATATTTCCATGTATTTCAATCATGTTGTCTTACACGATATCTGCGACCATGAACTGAATCTGAATCTGAACAGATTTACAGCTGAAATTCGTTTAGCACACAAAACAAAAATCTTAATTACCCACACTGAACTAGATCTAGAAAAAAAACAGTCTTTTCTGAAGATGTAAACAAGGCATTCTGGGAAAAGATTCTCGCAAAACAGCACAAACAATGAATAAAGTTCCTTTGTATAAACACACCAGATAGCAGTGGAGAAGTATCATTATGCGGGTAAATTCTCTACTAGGCAATTTTCATTCCATATTGTTTAGAGGCCCAAAAACATCTAACGTCTTCTGAAGGAGCAAAAGAAACGATTTGCTTTGGAAACTTTGGGATTGTTTAGATTTTCAGCCGCCATATATCACCATACCCTCCTCCATACTCCTCTATAAGACTCGGTGGCTTATCTGAGTTCGCACAGACGGAGGCTCCGTTGTCTGGGTTGCGACACTTCCTCCAGAGATCAGCAATTCATATGAGACTCTGATTTCTTTGCTTTGTTTTCTCCCCAGCACCAAAGGTCAGGCTCTTTTCATTTTCATTTTCACCAGATAGACGCGCCTATCAACTGGATGTGTGAAGAGAAAATCATCCAACGGAAACTGTGATCCATTCCATACACAATATACAATATACTCACTTCGTTTTAATCACAATGTCGCTTGGGAGATATGCTTTCTTTTCAAAATGTCGCTTGTTATTTCAGGCTTGGGTTTCATATCTTTATTTATTTTCACATTACTTGTTTATTTTTACGCTTCTTCAGCTTTTGTGGCAAAGAGTTGAATACGATTTCTTTGATTGTTTACTTGCTTGAATTTATTTTTTCGTGTTTTTGCCTCGCCTGTCGCTCACTTGCCAACTGTTTTTTTTAAGCTAGCGCGCTCGTTTTGCATATTTTATAGGTTTGCTTGAACTTTGCTGCTTTGCTTTCGGTGCAGACTTGAATTTTAAAGGATTTATCAGAAAACAAATTTCGTGCTAAGTTATAGCCATTTCTCATTGCTGCTTGCACATGCGAATTATAAGTCGCATTAAGCGAGATATTTATTCTAAAAATTTCTTGTTCTTTTTTTTTAGCGAAACACAATTTATACGCGGTTCTTAATCAAAGACTAGCAGTTCTCATTGAGGTTTTCACTTTTAAAATAAGTTAAATGAAGGTTTTTGATATATTTTGTTCCTCAATATCTTTTCTTTCTTTTTTCTTTATCAAAGGAAATTCATTTCTTCATTCTGTGTAGATTTCTGAAATTCTTCTCCTTTGAATTGCAGCATATTTTTCACTTTTTTCCCCCGTTTTGCGACACATTCTCATTACAATCACCCAGACAAACAGATCTCCCCGGCGTTTCTATATATAACTTTGCGTCATCCTTCCTTCTTCTCGTTTGAATTCTGAGGGCCCCGTGTAGAATCAACGATTTTTTGGGTTGAGAATTCTAGTTTTCTTCTTATAGTTTTCAGTACTTTGGGATTTTTTCAAAATCACGTCCGTGCGTGCGGCTTCGTTTTGACCTGACCGGAACCTGAACAGATACTGAATGAAAAAGGAAGCTCCGGCCGTTGTTTCGGGTGCTAAAACCAAACCTTTCTAACTAATTTGATTGGAATATGCGCACAGGAGGGCGGCGGCCGGCAATCTGGTGGTGATTCTAGCGAATCTGCTCCTGCCGGTGGTCCGTTTGGTCCGCCGTATCCGGTGGTATGTCAGTGGGGGATTAGCATCCCCAGCATCCCCGCAGATCCCCCTGCAACGCCGGCATGGTATCCCCTCTTTGCCAGAGTTGCTGCTCTTTGGTTGGCTGGCTGATTGTTTCTGTTGTTTCGGTGGCTGCAAAATGTCAAAAGCGGTGAAAAATGAAGCCCTCCGCTTTTGATGTTGTCCTCCTGGCCGCCGCCGCTGCCGTTGCCGGTGCAGCGTGTCGAGTCCTTTTTTGGCCACCCTTGGCATTAATTTTTCATTGGGCGTGTGTCCGGGGCAGACGGCATGCTCCATCGGATCGGATCTGGGATCGGAATCGAGCCACAGAGGGGGAGATAAATCCATAAAACAATTTGAGAAATTAAACAATCAAAAGGCGTTAAGTGTTGCTGACTTTTGCTCGAGGGTTGATTACTCCCCCGGTGATTCGTGTTCAGTTGTTGTCGTTGTCGTTGTCGCTTTCGTGTTGTGTGTGTTTTGTTGCCTTTGGCTCCGGCTGATGCTCATGCTGATGCTGATGCTGATTACTGTGATGCGGATGTTTAAGGCCGGCTTTTATTGCGACCAGCTGGTTCTTCTGGCCGTATTTGCGTAGTTGATTAACCCGGGGCAGCGGACGACGGACGACGAGCAACATGGCCAGAAAAACAAGCACTCCGGGCGTTGTCACACATCATAGCGGTGGTTTTATGTGTTTATGTGCCGCCGCCTCCATCGACCAGCGAGACCGCCGACCACCGACCTCCAACCACTGCCACTTAAATATGTGTGCTCTCTCTTTTTTTGCCGGGCGTGAAGAGCATTTTATAAGCTTTTATAATGCACTTGAGTGGTCCAGTAGTCCAGTAGTCCAACAGAGCAGTCCAGTTCAGCTACTAGATTGCCGGCATTGCTGGCATTCCTTGGAAACTCCTGTTTTTACGTGTAAATAAAAAAAAAAGAAGAAATTTGCATACGAGCGGGTAAGACCAAAGGCATTTAAATTCCTTGAACGGACAAAACATGGGTTGGGTGTAGGGGGGAGGGGATTATCTAACTTCAGGTACAAGTAACATTTTGTCAGCATGTCCAACACGAGCACCGAAAACAATACATCGTTTAAAAATAAATCATAGCCCATAAACTAAAATATCTGCAAAATCCACATAACAACGAAATAAATTTTGCGAAAAGATGCAGTCTGCGGCTACGGAAACCTTCAAAAACCACTCGCTAAAGTGCAAAAACCTGATTATAAGAGATAATGGCACAATATGCAAATATGCATGACATTCTATGAGAAATCCATAAGTTATCTGACTTTTAAAGTCATTTTTCTTTTTGGCGAATCAAAAAGGAAATATATATTAAAAATGGTTTATCAACAAGGTCTGTGCTAAATCAACAATCTTCTGGCACACGCATATCGCAATCTTTTTCGGGGAATGGAAAAATATTAGAAGTATTTGAATCTTTTTTTTATTTTTTCTACATTTTTCCATATCAATCTTGTGTTTTTTTATACCTGTTAATCGTATAGTGAAAGGGTAGATTGTATTCGGGAAAAAGTATGTAACAGGTAGAAGGAAGCGTTCCCGAATCCATAAAGTATAAATATTTTTTGATCAGGATCACTAGCCGAGTCGATCTAGCCATGTCCGTCTGTCCGCTTGTCTGTCCGTTTGTCCGTCTGTCTGTATGAACGCTAAGATCTCGATAACTACAAAAACTAGAAAGTTGAACTCGCCACACAGGTTATTCTTGGGGTACCTACGCAGCGGTATTCTGTTTCAGACGTAAGTCAGGATCTCAAAACATCCTGGTGCTCACATCTTAACAGACTTTGTAAAAGTGTAAATGCAGTTTTGTTGTTTTTAGTGATACCTACTAAAACGCAAAAGAAACTTTTTCAATCGGACCACTCATTAAAAATTATGAGCAAATAATTGTCCGGTAAATTAAGCCACTTTCAAGCGACTGCTTGGTTTGCCCTGCTTGCGACTGCTTGCTTTAGCTGAGTAAGAGGTATTTGATAGTCGAGACACTCGACTATAGGCATTCTCTCTTTTTCATTAATTATGGCCCTCTAGACACGTATATCACTTTTGATTGTTTATTTATAAAAGTTTTTGTTTCGCCCTGCTGTGGTGCTCACTTGTGAGAAAATCTCTCTCGGTTTCTCAGTTTCTCAGCTCATGTGGCCTTTTCGACGAGCACTTTTTCTAATTTTAATTTTATGTGAAATTGGCCGGGCGCCCAAATTAATTAAGCAAATAAACAAGCGCAGACAGACTGAGAGTATGGGAGAGATATGCACACGCAGTGGTCCCCGCTGGTCCGTTACTCATTAGGTTGAGGATTTTCTGTAACTGTTTCTGCTGCCGCTGCTGCTGCTGCCTGCTTCTGAAAAAGCCATAAAGAGAAAATTGCAAAATGGCAGGATAACGGGGATGCACACACATTATCCGCCCACTCTTGCGGTCTGTCACCTGCAATTTGTGTCGCTTTCTAGGGGCTTAACATTTTCGCAAGGGACACGGCCGCATATGACAGCGGGGATTTGGCATTGTGAGTGTGTCTCTATATATGGCTACTAAAAGCAAAGCTTCTGCTTGCGAGCCATCCAGCGAGTCAGCGAGCTGGAGAGTGTATGAAACTACCCTGAGAACTGTAGAATATTAAGTTAATTCGAGCGGAAGAGGAGTGTTGGCGAAGATGTTATAATGTATAAACACAAGCCAACCGAGTAAATCCCTAATTTCGTTTTCCAAATTCCTTCGCAGCAGCAGCAGTAGCACCACAGCAGCAGCAGCGCCAAAACCATTAAATTTGATTGTGGAAAAGTTTGTTTTGTTTCGGCCATTCGAGGCAGAAATGCGATAATGGTACGAAAGTATTTAAATACGAATGGGTGATGGCGAGGAGTTTGTCACTGTAAGTTAGCTCCGCTCATCTAAGCTCATTCGGTTAGTCTTATGCTCTTATATCATTAAAATCTCAAAAGGGATATTAGCATTTTAGCAGTGTGGGCTGTGTATACAAAAAGTTAACTCTTTGACTTTCACCGAGATGAGATGAGTCGAACTTGTATAAAGACACTGAATGTGAATCTCAAACTGATGACAGAATGGCTGGGGATTTGGCTTTGACAACTTTAATCCTCTTTCAAATGAGATGAGCTTAAGAAGTTTCAAATTATCAGAGGTCTACTAGAAATAACACTTTTACCCTGTGTGTTTACCCAATATATGTATATATGGGCATGCAAAAAACCGTCATACATGCTACATTTCGCACCATAAATTTAAAAACCAACAATTAACTTGTTAAGTACATTAAAACTCATTCGAACCGATTGTTTTGGCTAATTTGTGTTTGCTTTTTTCGGAGAATTTTCACCTACTCCTAATTAGCCAGGTGTGAAAATCGGAGGAAACGTGCTAAAGGCCAACATTGACATAAACGAAAAGCGACAAAAACCATTTTACACCTATCTCCCATTTGTCTTAGCCTCAAAACGCATAAAGGGAAGAAGCTGTGCTAAAAATTTGCTAAAATGATGATAAAACGTTTTTTCCTATTTGCCACACATGGCCCACATTCAAGGCGAAAAGATTTCCCCTGTTTTGGTTCAGGTTCCGAAATGAATGTGTGTTTGCTTATTTATAACCTTTGGTATTTCAGAATTTGAAAAAAAAAGTGCTAGCAAGATATATCTAGACTATAATAGAGAAGCGGAAGGCCAAGGAACGAAAAAAGAGTCGAAAATAAACACAATTATTCAAGGGGTGTGCCCACACAAAAATGACCAAACATTTTAAGACCATGACGTCGCGTCGTAAATCCACAATTGTTCATCTAGTTTATACGGATTCCTCCTCCTTGGGGCTGAGAAAATGGTTTGAAACATTTTTCGGTTTGATTTGGAATTAGCGTGTTGTTCTGATTTTCAAAAGAGATACAAAACCAAAAAAAAAAAACGAATAAAATTCCCAGTTGCCTGTAAAGAGCAGAGCGAAAGTGTCCGGCTGCTGAAATTGAGTTTCGTGTATAAATAAACCAGGCGATGCATATATATATATAGCCTGTAGGGATGGGTTTGAAAGGCCAACGAGCAGCAGCAGCAAAAGAGGAGCCAGAGAGTGGAGAGAATAAAGTCATCAAGTCAGATAACGATCAACTCATTCTCCTGTTTCACCAGAAAAAAAACCAGAGACTTCTTTCTTATACACTAATCAAAATTTCTTTCCAAATTTTAGAAATCTCGCCTTTGAATTGCCCAGCCTTTAAATTTAGAAAAAAAATTTCTTGTTTTTAGAAAACTCGCCCTTAAATTTAAGAAATATTCTTTCTTGGAAGAAGAATAATTTTTTCTTGTTGGTTTTCTTGTATTAAGATATGTATTTTCTTCAAATAAGAAAGAAACCACCCTAAAAACAAGAATTACATTTCTTGTTTTAAGAAATATTTTTTCTTGTTTCAAAGGTGCCTTTCTAAAAGAAAATTTCTTACAGAAAAGGCGGGGTCACCTTTGGCAAAAATTCAATAACAATTTTTCTAGATTTTATGGAAATTCTCAGGTTTTTTTTTATGAGTGAGGAGGCTCAGCTCAGTTCTTTTGGGCTTGTTTTCCTTTTTCTTTTTCGAGGTTTAAGAGGTATATGTATATAAATACCAAGCAAGCAAGCAGGCACAACCAACGAACCCGACTTGGAATATTACGAGTGAATCGGCAATGACCTTAGCACGAGTTCTGGTTTGAAGACCCTGTGTGTGCGGATCGCTTGCCAATCGCCACATTGTATGAGGAGGATTGGAATGGAACGAAACGAAAACGATGACGCCGCGGAATCCACACCGAGTGAGGGTAACGTCATTAGCATTATGGAAATGTGTATAAATACGAATGGATTTTTGTTGCTGGAACTTGTTCAAGTGGGTTCTTCATCATCATCATCATTATCATGATCATCCTGGTGTAGTTGTCGTTCGTGATCGTCTTCATTGATTCACAACTTCTTGACCGTTAACAGGCAGCAAGCCGGCCGCCCGGCCAACTTGGTTTTCATGCGGTCTGACCAGTTGCGAGTTCAATAAACTACACACACTTGGTGGAACCAACCACATTTTTCGGGGGTATGGAAAAATATGAGAGAGCGAGAGAAAAAACCTCTTTTGTTTTCATAAAATTCATTAGCATCCAAGTTCTTCTCAGTACTTTCTCCATAAAACCTACGACCTTTCTTGTTTTAATTTCTTTTGCTTTTTCCCCTGACGATCATTGTGAAAGAAATGAAAACACTGTGTGGTTACTGTGAAGTTTGTGCCGCGTGAAAGCCATTAAAACATGTACAATCAACATGTACATGCGGAGATATCCATCAGCTTTTGGGCCCGCCCAAAAAGCATTGTAAAGTGGCCAAAAAGAGGCTGCAAATTGAAACGCGGCAGCTGCTCGGAGCTCCGTTTTTTATGGCTAGCACACATTGGGCAGGAAGTCTCAGATCGGTGGCTAATAAAGCTATAAAGCTGTCGAGCGCAAAATGTGTTTAGCGCGCGCAGCTTACCAAAGCGGAACTTTGTCTTTTTCTTTGCTTATTAAATCACAAAGTCAGCCAAGCCTGGTCTAAAAATTGCTTCCTTTCACAGTGCAGTTCCACAGTTGGTGTTGTCTTTGTCACGATAATTGCAGTATTGTGCAATTTTCTTATCACTTTAATATTGTTCGTCATAGTCAGTGGCTCGGTGTAAATTAATTTTCCCAAGTTGATCTATATCTCGAGGGTTGTCAAGGAACTCTGGGTGGTTGGGTTCTAGATATCATGGACAAGAAATATTATATTTTAGGATTTTTAAAGGTTTAGGGCTAGTACACAACCCAACAAAAAGTCGTCCAAAACAAAAAACTTCATATGAAAAAAACGTCAAGAAATTTTTTTTTCATATGAATCAAGTTAAACAATTAGTTTAATCAGGGATCTAAATGTATTTAAACGTTTTTCTAAAACTCATTTAAACTTTTCACTTCTCAGCGGTAAGTATTATTCTTATATTGATCTCAAAATGAGCTCACACGGTTTTCAAGAACGAATGTTCTCGTCCTTAAACGAATGAATACTCTTTTAAGAACGAATATTCTCATTTCAAGAACAATGTGCTTACATTCTTCTCTCTGTGTAGTTTTACAAACAAGAAATATAATTTTTTAAGATTTTTTTAAAAGCCCTAAATGATTGTATAAAAAAAGCACACACCTTAGCATGATCAATGTTTGCTTGATAATAGATTTCCAGATTTCTATTTGCCCATGCTCATGTCACAAATAATATTAGACTGTCACGTTTCCCTTGTCAACTTAAGAAATTAGATTGTCTTTATCTGGCCAATTAATGCCAGTCAACCCTTGAGTTAAATGAAGCGTAACTAATTGCCCTTGGGCTAACTAAGTAATGCTATTCATTGACTTTCAATAAGTTACTAAATTAATGAGAGAATCATCCACCAAATTAATAGCATGGCAAAGGCAGGCACCACTTCACTTAACTAAACATTTATTCCGCCACTTTTTACTGTCACATACTGATTAGCAATTGACATGTTTCCATAAAAAGGAGATTACCGCGCCGAAAAAAAGCGAACTCTAAAGCGAATGTGAAGTGGGAATTGTTGAACCATGAGAAGCACTTGAGTGGATAAATCCCTCTATAACACTTACTCCACGCCGGATCTGAGGCAGTGAGGGGATGGTGGTGGAGGGGGGATGGGCTGTGAGTGCAGAAAATGCGGATGCGGATTCGGATGCAGAGTAAACCGCATTTGAACACACAACGCTTCCGCTTCACTGAAGCCCCAAAACGCACAATTGCACTCTCCACTCTCTGTGGGCCATGAAAAGGGGGAGACACACAGACGAACAAACGGACAAACGGACAAACGGACAGACAGACAGACAGACACAGTCTGCTACAATGCGGCTTACATTTTCTGGCACGAAACTTAAATCAGATTACCATACAATAATAGAGGCCGGCAAAAAATGAATTCAATTCGCCACTTGCTCTTTGTTATCTCGGGAACTCCAACACCCCCCTCGTCATCACTCAAAAAATGGCTTAAAATCTCGGTTCTCCACCACAGACTGAGAGGCGCGAAAAATATGTTGTGCAAAAGTAAGCATTTTGTTATTTGTACAATGATAAAAAAGCGCGCCTGAAATTGGATACTCAAACCAAAAATTGCTACAGCAATTAAAAGTCACAAACAAATGCAAATGCAGCACTTTTGCTGCAAATTAATTGTTATCCAATTCCAAAAAGCGTTTCAGTTGGCCCACTGTATTTTATGTGATAAATTCCAGACACGAACGGATAAAAGTTATCACCAAATTCCAGCTTTCAAAATAAATATAATATATATTTATTTTTTTGCACACATTTATGGTGATAATAAACATGTATAAGAAATTAGCAAACATCGCGAATTTGTTATACAATATTGCATGCGATTGTAAAGCCAAATATTGCATTTCATAAACCGGATAGGTTTTGCGAAATAGTTCATTAATGGATTGCAAAATTCAATCAAACCAAAAAATTTCACACAAAACTGCAATTTTCCGTGAAAATAAAATTAAAGGCTAAGGAAAAATGGGAGCAAGCACACAGCGTAATTGGCCAATTAAATAGACGTAGAAACAGTGCCGAAAACCCAAAGGTTTTCACGATTAACCGGTGTTATGTGTCTGTGTGTGTGTATGGTGCTAACGGCATGTTATGTAATTAGCCCGCTTTATCTTGCACCATCGATGTCGGTCGACTTCTATATCCCCACCAGCTGCTTCAGGTGAGGTCATTAGACACGGGGGAGTCTCGCATGTATGCCTGATTTTTATATGCCTAGCCATAACAAATTAATTAAGATTTTGGTCAAGTTAACGGTTCGTCGAGATGTAGTACGTACAATAGACTGTTCACACTGGAAAAAAGATCATAGATTCTAAACTATACCTACATCAATTCTCAACTATTGAGTTTAAATAATATCTTAATAAGATGGATAATACATTAATGTTGTCTAAAGTGTTAAAATTTAACTTTTGGTATAAAGTTTACATTTCAAAATATGAATTAATACTACAGAGTTCACATACTATATTATTTAGTATTCATTAAAAACTACACCGAAAAAAGATAATAGAATCTAAACTATTCCTACTCAGAAGTGCTAAAACTTAACTTTTTGTAAAGAATTGACATTTTAAAGTATAAACTTTATGATATTTAGTATGAAATATTTTAATACTAGACCCAGTATACTTTAGGTTTCAAGAGTTAAACTATATTTTTTTGGGTGAAGCTTGTTTGACGATAGATTAAAAATATAGTTGAATATTAAATGACTGCTTCAAAATTCAGATATTATATTATTTAGTATTAAGTAAATACTATACTTTAATACTGGACCTAGTATATTTCAAGACTTAAGAATTAAACTGATATTGTTGTGTGTGTAAAAATAAAGTTGAATATTAAATGAATACTTAAAAATTAAGATATTATTTTATTTGGTATTAATTAAATACCCCCTTTAATACTGGACATAGTATATTTTAAGTTTTAACAGTTTAACTGTTATTTTTTTTGGTGTAGCTTCACTAACGCTACATTCATAATAAAGTTGGCCCAATTTCTCTTTTGCAGCGATTGCTTTGATCAGCGGGGGGTCGAAGTTAATCGAAAGTAATTACAATCGCCCTCGGTAAATGTGGACTCCACCCATTTATACAATCGTTCAAGAGCACAAAAAAATAAACGACCTGATAATAATTCACTTTTTTCACTTGCTTTTCTCCCCACTCAAAAGCCAAAACATAAACAAGCGAAGCAAATCCCAGATATCGAGGCGGAAATGTGAGCAGTTATACTATGGACGGAAGGCGGTTGAAAACAAACAAAAAAAGCCACAGCCACAATTACTTTGAGCTCTTCGCGGTGGCAAATGAAAAGTAAAAGTCAAATAGAGCGCAGCAAATGCAAAAAGCCGCCAACAGCCAGCAGCCAGCAGCTAGCAGCAGCAGCAGACTATTGGCAACACAGAAATTTCAAAGTTACGTACACACTTCGGCCAAAGAGTACAAACGTGTAGAGCTTGTAAAAACCGGCTAAAAACCAGCCACAACAAAAGGAAAACAACAAAATCGACAAATATATATATATGTAGGTAATACTAGGTGGTATAGTGTAAAGAAACCGATATCGAGAAGGTGTGTCGAATTCCAAATGCCCTGGCAACCAATTGATTGAGTTGTAAATCTCATAAACACACACTTAAAACTGTTTCGAATCGTGTTAATGATTTGGTCAAATCTTTCATCTACTTCCAAAAAAAATTACCAAAAAAATAGTAATGCTCGAATTAACCTTTAACACTCGAGTTAAATGGTAGAGAGAGATGATATTCACTGGAGTGGAATCGCTGTGCTGGTTTGGTTATCTCGAGGGTTGGGGGAAAGAAAAAAACAAACCCAAGTCATACATGCTTCCTGCAAAGTTCAATATTATCAAGAGGGCATTCAGTTATTTACATGCTGCGTGCGCAAATAAAAAAGAGGAACAGCAGAGAAAAGACCCCTTCAAAAACGGAGATCCCTTGGCGCATATGTATGTATATACCCACGATGGTTATGCATTTTCCAGTTGATTGATCCCCGAGCGCATTTCCGCCACTTGAGAAACAATGACCTCTCAAAAATATATAAGACCAAATCAATGGGAAATTCAATTACAACCCAATTTCCTAAAGGAACCGACAAAAGTGCATAGAGACTTTCCGGATACCAAACGCCGCCGGCCAAATGTAAAGCTTAGCGGGTTACTTGGCCAGTTCAAGTCGAAGAAATCTGAAATCGGAAAACCAGAAACCCGCTGCGAGATCCGAACTCTGCCAATCCGAGTGGCCAATGGGCCAGCAAAAATAACAGCGCCGGCAATTCGCTACAGACCTACTATATAGGTATATACTATATAGCATACCATATACCATAGGAAACAGACGACCAGCATATTGGGGACCGAAAGCTGAAAGAGCCAGCGGATTCGGAGTCTCGAGTAAGTGAACGGACGTGGCAGTCACCACGTGGGAAACTAATTCATTCAGCGGCGGCGGCGAGGTAGAAAACTGAAACTGAACTGAACAACGTGCACTGGGAAAATGGTATCAAGGCATTTCACAATAACATTTCACAATGGGTACAATTTCTAATCAAAGTCAGTGACTCAGAAATCACATTAAGTCACAGAACCCTTAAAGAACCTTAATTAAAAACAGTTTTAATTAGTTTTGAAAATATTTTTGAAAATAAATATAAATCTTAAAGCTGTTCTTTTGGGGGTTAGAAATATATATTATGGGTGGGGGTATCCAGTAATGCGTTTACATTAGCAGAAACTTCTGCTTTCATTGCAACAGCAGCAACAACCTCCCCCGTGTAATAAAAGCAGCTTTGCTTATAAAAACGATTAAAATCGCGCGGGGGGAATTATTGTTCAAGTGTAGGAAACAAAGAAATACAAAATGCGAAATACAAAATACCTAAACCCGTTGCATTTTATGACTTGGCAACAATTACGACAAGTCGAAAAGAAAAATCCAACAATAAGACCTCCAGCAAATGACAAAGAGGCTTTTGGGCACCAGGTCGATATGAAGGGAGGTGGGTGGTTGGGGGGTGGGGTAATCATACCGTGGAAAATGGGTTAATAAAATAATATTTTATGGACTCTACGCGCTCGAGTTCTGCAGCGCAACAACAATAATAACACGGCCAGTTGCAAAATAATACAGTGCGAAAAAATCCAAAAAGCTGTAAAGAAAACAGGGTTGGGATTACCGGGCGTTCGGCGTTCGACTGACTGTTTGTTTAGAATTTAAAACCTGGTCATGGGCTTTCAACACCAGAAGACCGACCACCCGACCTTCCAATCAAAGGTGAGGTGACGGCAAATAAAGGGGAAAAACAACAGAACCGGCAAATCGAATTCCAATCGAAACGAAATCGGCGTTGAAAAGCGAGGGTGGCTGGGTGTTAAATAGTAAGAATAAATAAATAATGGTATGCACGTCTGCATAAGGTACCACACACACGCGCTGCCCTCGGCCCTTCCGTCTCGTTTCATTTAGGGTTTGTGGCTTTGACAGGCCAGAAAAACCGAAATCGAAACCCATGAGGTGGGGGGTGCTAACCGTGGAGAATGTTGCAGCAGGCCAGTCGGAATTCTTGGTGGAGGTGAAGTGAATCAAACCCAGAGCCACGTACCTAGGCCATCGCTCACCCACACTGCACACCATAAATAATATGAAAACTCCCTGCCCCCCGAACCCGTGTGTTGGTGATTTTTATGAAAGATGTACGAGTAGTACTTGGGATCCGTGTTCCCATTGTGCCGCATTCGTGTGTGAATTGAGTGAGTACGCCCTCTGTTTGCTCTTCTGCCACCTAATTGAACCTTTCAAATTGCTCTATAAACACACTGATCAAAACAACCCTCCAATTCCTTTTGTCGCCCTACCCCTCCCACTCACTTCATAGGTAGTTTTCCCAGGATGTGATTTTCATTGTCAGTCGTTTTGGTTAATTAAAGCATCGGCCAAAGTACACACAATAGGTTCATTGACTAAATATTCCGCTCTGCTGCTGCTGCTGCTACTGTTCGGGTGTCCGCCGCTCTGATTAGCGATTTGTTTGGTTTCCCAAAAAAATATGGTAGCGCTCTTGCGATAAGCCCCCTTATCGGGGCCATAATCAAATGGTTCGACCGTGATCGTTTTGAAATGGGTATTTACCGATCTGCGATTAGTAATTTGGGTGCCCATAATAATTGAAAATGTAATAAGCGGGTGCGTTCAGGGCGAACTAATGGAAACTGACGTTACTATATGGTTATCGCTAACCTTACAGGTAGATGCACAGAAAAAAAAAAAAAAGATGGGAAATAGGAAAAATTTTACCTTATTTATATACACAAATAAACACGTCGCCGTGAAATCGATATGTCCATGTAAATTTCCGGTTATTCATACCCATATCGTTTTTACATGAAATATTCATACAATTGATATTAAATAATATCATTTTGGCACATTCTCTCTCCCGGAGATTCTCAAACCCCGAAAAAGAGAACAAGCAAGAAGCGTTTTTACGTTTTCGACCATATCAAATTAACCTGGCCTCATATCAAGTTGAAATTCATATTACATAATGTAAAATTGATCTACGTTTCATATAAATTTTTTTGGGTGTATCAATAAAAAACCGATATGATCAATGTAAAATTTATGATTGAAACATTTCAACTTGATATGCTATCATATCAGTTATTTTTTACCTATGATCTTGATCTTTAAAAAATATAAAATTGACCTGAAAATGTCAATCACGTCTTCTCCCAATTTTTGTTCTGTGTAACAAACGTAAGATGTCTCTGAAATGTAAATACTATTGATATGAAACTAATTATCCTAATAGAAGTACGATCATGCATTTGTATTACAACTTATGAAATTGAAAAGACCTTTGAAGTGGAATTTTTAAAGTGAATTAGCCTAGACAGCGATTACCTCGTCCCGTCATCGTGTGTAGCTCTAATTGAGACTAGTTAGCGATCTGGGGGATCTCTCTCTCTATCTATCTATCTATCGTTCGCTTTAAAGTAGTCGTCGTCGCATTTGTAGTTCCTCTAAAGAGGTCATCGCGGCACATGAAAATGACGCAACGAAATATTGTTTTGTTTAGCTGGGTTTTTTGTTTTGATTTCATCTCAATAGCGCATTTAATTTGACGTCTTGTTAATTTATTTGACATGTTACGAGCTCCAATTCAAATGCGGTAGCCGATTGGTATTCGTATTTCTACAGTTACCACCTTTTTAAATCCACATACAATGTTGGCAAATCCTGGTTTACACCTCGACAAAACCAACAGACGTAAATAACATTCATAATTGGCTGGCCATAAAAAGATATAAACAAACCCCCTCGAAACTCGCCTCAAAAGTGCATTTATTTCACTATTTCTCCTCGTAACATATTGGAATCTTGTTTATATGGTTGTCAAGTCAACAATGTGTGTCTAGAAAAGTAGATAAGGTGCACCGACAAACGAACGAACGAATGAACAAACTCACGGATCTAATCTCGTGCCCCACAATTTTAAACTTGAACCACACCGAACCGCATGGCGATACGAAAAGCGCTTTCTTGACACCGTTTTTTTGGGTCGAAAAAGACAGAGAGAGGGTGAGGGGAAAACCGAAAAGAAAAAGGTTTCTGGTTTTTAATCCAAGGAGAAACCCTTCCCGGTGGCTTAATGAAAGGGTTTTTAGTTTTCAGGCCGCGGTAATGTAATTTTAAATGTATTTCTTGTCTCTTGCCACGCATCTCATTTGTCTTCATGATCGCTGGGAGGATCAGAGGTCTCGCAAAATAATAAGCTCTTACACCTCTGTTTTCGTGGAATTTTTCTGTTAAATTAGTACAACTCGATTACAAGCGTGTGTAATCATCATCAACGTCAATTGCAAGTGCTTCAAAATACCCAAAAAAAACAATGGCATTTAAATGGAAATAATATGGTTGATCATATAAATAATGATAAGGTTAAACTTTGTTGATAAAAGCGTGACAGACTTATGTCATCATTATACCGCATAGTTAAAGTAGTCGATAAATAGATAGATAGATAGCTCTATCTAATTGCCAGTGTCAATATAATCTACACTCCTTTTGATTGATTGCACTGCCTATTTGTAATATATACATATAGAAAAACATATAATATACCAGTTCCACACCATGTGCTATATGGGGTGTCGTAAAGTCGAGGTAATTGCCTGGCGGCCTAATGAGAGATTTGTCCGGCAATTAATACGACTGGCCGGTTAATCACTGGCTTGGAATACGACGACTCCATTGATGATTAAGGCCTCTAGCTTTTGCTTTTGCTTAAGCAATCAAATAAAAAAAAGCAAAAGTAAATAACAAAATGCAGTGAATATGCTGGCTAACGAACCACAGTGAACTTTGGCAAGGCGTGCGTTGCAAAAGAAAGTTTTCTTTCATGCAATAAAAATAAAAAATAATCAACAAAAAACAGAAAACGAAAGTCTGGTTTTATTTCTCCTTTCAATTGGCAAGTGAATTTTTTAATCCCGGAAGCGGTTTTGAAAATTATCATACCGAGATCTTCTGTTCTCACTGCTCAATTAAAAGCAAATCAAGATAGCAATTCAACTGCAAGATCATAAATCCGCTTTTGTGGCGTGCCAGCGTTTCATATTGTTAAGTTCATTACACACACACAGCACACCTCTGGTGTTTGTTTTTCTTAGCGGCTTTTTGTATAACCTAATTACGGTTTATTCTCGGATCTCAAAAGGAAAATAATCAAGAAAAACGCCCTCGAATACGCAGGCAGCAATTCTAATAATCAATTTCAAATCACATCAAAATACCACTATGCGTTTAAATCATTTATCATTGCGTTTTTTTGAAAACAATATGGAAAAAACCGGCTGCCTGGATTAAATGATATGATTGCCGGCTAAATTGTATGGTGAACGAAGCGAGTTTCAGTTCGAGTCTCAGTTTTCAGTCCGAAATGGAGACTCCTAAGGTCAAAGCGATTTTAATGCAACACCTTGGGAATCAACGGTCACCACCGGCGGGCAACTATAAGTAGTAGTAGTAGCACCACGAATACCAGAATACCACATCACCACCGCAACAACAACAATCGTTTGGGCCGAAAAAAGAAAACCTGTTTTTCCCCATGCGACTTTTATTGGTAATGAGTTGGGGAGCAGAGCAAGAGTAAGAGTTTTATAGTGAGTGGAGTGGAGTGGCGTGGTCGGTTGGGAAGTGAGAGGTGCTGCTGTTGGCTTGGTCAACTCAACCGATGGTTGATGGTGCAGCAGGCAAGAAGAAATAGCGGGTGCCGTATAATTGGCCGGAAAGTAACGTTGACGTTGGCCACTCTTTGCAATTAGAGCCCACCACCACGTTCGCATAAGGCCAAGATTTTCAGTTTACCTGGCCAGAAGCCAAGGCCCAAAACATAGGGCCAACTCCACCTGAATGTTTATGGGGCCCAAGAGCCAGTCGTCGTCGTGGCACACATGCAAACCTGCCTCACATCAGTGGCAGTGGCACGCAATGTGGCATAAAGTTAAGAATAGCAAATAGGTAACAACAATATTTGTTGGGAATATTTCCAAAAGAGCTATGGAACATAGTACACCCAGGGAAATACCCTTAAAACAGCAAACTGGCATCGCAATCTTAACAGAAAACAAACAGATTGTTTGACTTTTGATTAGATCTTTTGCCTGATAGGTAGGAAAAACAATTAGGTTGATTTGTCCGTGATAAAAAAACGTATGTGAAATACTCCGATTCATACAAGATAAAAGATGGTAAACAACAATAAGGAACCACGAAACCTGAGAATGCGTCGCCCAGCTTTCTCCGCAGGAAATCGAGGAGCTAAATTGAATTGAAAAAGGAATGCAATGTTTTCATACGTGACTCGCAGAATGCAGTACACAATATCATACTTTCTTTTCAAGCATTCAAGCGATGACCATTTTTAGTGAGCACCGATTATGAATCTCATTTCCAGTGGTTCTGTCATAAAAATTATACAAAAACGATCGTTAAGCAAAAAGGTCAACCAAAGAGTCACGAACCATTAGGAAAGGTTTTAAAAAAAAAAAAAAAGAAAACCAAGTCAGATGCGCAATCGAAATGAATGTTTGGAACAATGATGTCTATCTCTCTCAATGCTGCGTCATAAAATCCGAAAAATTGGTTAGCTTTAGAGTAAATAAAACGAAATACCGAAACGTGTTGGTGATAAGATAAGGGATTATCTAAGCCACTCGAATGCATACGTAGTACGTACATCCGCTGCTCTCGCACACACATGAAAATTCTAGACGTGTCTGTGCCCCAAAATTAATATTACCATATATCGCCTGGTAGCAAATTGTCTGTGAAACGGGGTAAAACCTTCTGCAGCATTATAAATAAGGCCTTATTTATTTACTTTTGGTTCTTGCGAATACCCAGACAATTTAATTTATTTGCCTGCATTAGGGAAAATAACATATGAGGGACTCCCGACTCCAACTCGCACTCTGCAACAGAAGCGAGAAGCGAGAGGCGGAACAAAGGCATGTCAGAGTACAACTAAGTTCTTCCCATTCTACGGATAGTGAGTCAGATGAGGGACTCAATGGTGAATGTCTGGGGAATTTACACGCAAAAAAGCCGGTTTGTAGCCCAGTTTACCAGGGATCTAATTAATTTAATTAAATTGTGAATATTAAGAGGTGTTACGGTTACCTTACAAATTGTCATAGAAATTGTTCCATCTATATAATTACTACAAGAAATATGTAGGTACCCCCCACTAATAGACCTATTAGCTGTGAAATATTTTATTAAATTAAAATCAAATTATATACGCGGCAAAACAGGTCGTTACATTCATATTCATATATTCATTTTCAAGACAGAACCACTCACAGAAGTTATTTTTAAATGTTTTGCATGGAAAATCAAATTTGAATGTTTCACAACATGTTGTTATCGGGTTTTTTTTCCCGCCCAGAATCCAACTATCAAATAATAAAATCAGACCCGTATGAGCGGAAATATATGGAAATCGCTGGACACATTGCCCAACCGACCGATGTCAAAGTTTTCAGAGATCTCTCGTTGACACTTCCTATTAATAGAAGGAAATATTCATTTCCCATTTTATAGAGGAACTGCAGATAGATATGACGTTACATACAGTTACAGTTACAGTGCAGCCCCTTGAATAGTTATCATTATCGTTGTTGCCCACTGCGAGTCTGCACTGTATACATAAGTAGTTGAATTCTTTTATACACGATACGATACCAACCCGAGTATTATGGCATGCGTGTAGACGAATAAATCACATTAAAAATTAAACACAACCCATGGAAAGTTTTCGATATGCTTTGAAGAGAACTTGATTGGGTGGGTGAGTGGGTGGGTTCTATTGGGTTTGTGCAGTTCGCAATTCGCAGTTGGCAATTCGCAGTCCTGTGTTCGTAGTGTGCCACTGAGTGGCTCATAAAGGATGGTAAAGAGCGAGTGTGTTACTTACATTGAGCATCCAAATGGTCATCTCCTCGAGGACAATGTCCATGCTGCTGTGGGCCCCGCTGAGGGTGTAGTCGACGGCATTATCGCTGCTCCGTTCACGAGGCGCAGGAGGAGCAGTGGGTAATGTGGTGGCAAACGTGGTGCGACGCCTCATGGGAGATGTGGATTCTGCACTGGCTGCTGCGGAGGGTGTGGTTGAAAATGCGGACGTTGCTGTAGCTGTAGCTGCTTCTGATGGAGATGATGTAGCTTTAGTCCCTGGATTTACTGGATTTGCGGACAATGTCTCTGGAGTTTCGGTTTCTGCTTCTGTCGCACATGTTTTTGCTAATGTTCCCGATGATTTGTATTTGTTCGATGCTGCTGCTGCTGCTGATGTGTTGGCCAACGTTGGCTGGCTGGCCTCGAATAAGCCGAGTAATTCCAAATCCCGTTTGCAACAACAACGGCAAATGCGGGGCATTTCCAGTAATTCCTCATCAGCCGTGTGCAGAGAAAGTTGCTCTTTCGATGCCGCAATTGCTGCAGTTGCAGTTGCTGCTGCTGCTGCTGCTGCTGCTGCAGCTGATGATGATGATGCACTGACTCTTTTTGCCTTCTCGATGGTTGTCTTCGCGCTGAAGAAACTGCTGCGTCTTCTCCGGTTGGCACTCATTCTGTCTTTAGTTCAGTTTTATTTCTTTTTCAGATATAAATTTTAATTAGTCCCCGTTTTTGGATGGGGATTTATGCGGCGGTTGTTCACACGAAAAAAACACCCACGAATTTGATCGGTTTTTTTAGTTTTTGTTTTAGTTTTAGTTTTAGCTTTTTGTAGTTTGTATTTTTCTCTCTCTCTCTCTGTTGCGTTGACGGTGCTTTCGTTTTGACCACGAGTCGACGACGACGACGACGACGGTGGAGACCTAAAAAACCAGAATGGGCCAGAAAAGGCATGAGAAACAGAAACAGAAACAGATCGGTTCGTAGTAGTCGGTGGTTAGGAAACCTTTCGCCGCCTGAGACATGGTGCGTGAGTGTGTGTGCGGAGCTCGGTTTCGGATTCGGATTCGGATTTGAGCTCGAGTTCGAGTTTGAGTTCGAGTCTGAGTTCGAGTGTCCGTGTGAGCCAGTTTCATTTAGTAGGCCAACAAGAAACCGAATCAGAATATCTATATAACTGGCGACCAAGCTCATTAGCAGGGGAAAAACAAACGTTCAGCGCCGTTTCAGTTCAGTTCGTTCGGATCACAGATCGGACTCTGGTTTTTCTGCTTTTCAGTTTCCAAATTCTACACTAAACCCAGGCTATTCGGTTTTTAGGTTTCGAAATTCCACAGAGAGATTCGTTTGATGATTTAAGTTAGAGTTAAGTTAAGCAGTCTCAGACTTTTTTTTTTGGGATACTGGCTTTTCTACTTTTTAGTTTACAAAAAAATTGTATTATTCAATTCAGTTAGGCGATTACTGTAGTTCTCATTCGACTACGATTTGATTTAAGTTTTATTTTCTTTATGTTTCCAAAAAGCAACGCGAGTTTGAATTCAAGTTTTAAGTTTTTAGCTTTTATTGCAACAAAAAAAACGTCTGAAGATTTTAGATTTTCGTTCAAAGTCTACACAACATCAAATGGATTCAAGCCCTCAATATTTTGTCAAAAGTCTACGCGAACTAGAGCATTTCCATTTATAGTTTTCTTTTTCAGTTTTATTTCAAACAAACTACCAACTCAGCAGGGGGATTTTTTCGATTTCGATACCGCCGTGTCGTGTCTATTTCCGTATTTCGGTTTTCGGACCAAAGTCTACGTTTTATCGGAGAATCTATAGAGAATCGGCTTTTGTCCCACACTTCCCGTTATTTCTTCAGTTTTCGGTCAGAATTCTACAAGCCCCGTACACCTGCCCTTGTGGGGCAAAAATAAACTCTCTGGCGGAATTTCTAGCCTTTCGGATAAACCGCTAGAAAAACGATTTTCGTATTGGTGTGTGTTGTTATATTTTTTTTCTCTTCGTTGTTGTTGTTGTCGTTGTTGTTACAGCCGATGTGAGAGATTTTCCTCGCTTTTCTCGAAATGATCAAATTATATTTTTGGCGGCGGCATTTGCCGCTCGCACACTTGCACAATCAGACGGACACACACACCACACACACACATGCACGCACACACATGTGGGCAGGAATTTAAATTGATGAATTAAATGCAGAATACGCACACTAGCACCGGAATTTAAGTACGACGGCCAATAACCGTTACTTTCCAATTAGCGCTGATTGCCGTTTGTTGCGCGAACAATCAAAAAACAAAAGGCGGCGCGCTATTTGATTTAGAAATCTCTGTACGATTTGCGAAATGGTACGATCTGATATTTCGAATTCACCGCGGAGCGCCAAGTCATAATATTATTTTCTTGCGCTGCTGCCAACCGTCGCGTTTGGAATTTGGGGAGAAATTGAAAACACTTTTCTTGGCGCCGTTTCAGTTCAAATTCGTTCGCTCGGTTCGGCTCTCCGGAGAGAAACGATAACAAGTTTTCTGTTCAAATTACTCTCTGAGGGGGGTGTTACGTTTGCATTGCTGTTAAAGTTAACATGAGGTGGTCTGTTACGTCGTGATAACGCATACTTTTGCTCTCTGAGAGGAGGTCTGTTAGGTTTTGATTACGTTACATTGCTGTTAAAATTAAGACTAGGCTGTTAACAGGGCTCTCTCTCTCGCTCACCGCTCTTTACCTCACCACGAAGCCGAGACTCGAACCATGGTGGGTTATATATTCAACGCTGCATCACGCCCATTTCCGCCTTTTCTTTTTCAAATCACTTCTTTTAAAATAAACATAATTCATTTTATATATCTTTACCTTCCTTTCAACTTGTTTTTAAATTTGCGGACAACTGACACATAAAAAATAATAAGTGTGCATGAATATCGATAAATTACAAAGAAATTCTAGTCACGCTTCGAAAATTCGATTAGCACAGCAGGTTTTCCGGTGTTCATGTATGGAAGAAAATTCCGGTTAGTTTGAGAGACGAAGAAGCTCCCTGTGTCTTGGGCTTTGGATGACACATGACATTTTTGGCATTTTCCGGTGTTCATGTAGGCAAGAAAAATTAGATTCCCAAGAGTAAAAATTAGGGTCAGACTTGATGACACATTCTTTGGCAATAAGTATTTACTTATAGAATAAATAATGCTGACCCTTTTGCAAACTCGCTGCACAATTATTGCTGTCCAAGGCGGAGCAGCTGTAAAAAATTATTTATGCTAGATTGAATATTATCGCCTGAAAATTGTCTTAACCTACTTTATTTACTTGCCAATATATTCATAGGGGGACCAGCTGTCAAAATTGGTAAAAATGGACCTGCAATGTTCCGCTTACGCTTTGCATAATTTAATGTTCTCCTAAGTGTTGTCCTCTAATTGGATTGTGGAACTGACGCATAAAGTAAAAATAAACTTTCCAACGAAGGAGAAAGAGAAACTGTAAATTATGCATAATAAATGATGGGGATAAAAAAGTTCTAAGTCCCGGCGTCTACAAAGATTCCACATTAATCCAGACATGTTTCTGGAAAAAGTTACAACTTTGGAAGGGAGGGAAAAGGTATTTCGACTGTTTTTATTTTTTTTTGTTTGTGCCAGTCGAGTGCCTTTAAATGCTCTTAAGTGGTTAGTTACCATACACGTTACTATAGTAACATCTTGATTATGTTTGAAGAGGCGACACGCCGTGTTTTCCGCGTAATAAGCCTTTTAAACATAACTAATGAGTTTCAACATTTGTTTTAACTAAGAAATCAAATCAGTTAAATTAAAAACTGCATCAAATTATTTACTTTTATTTTTATTATTCGCCTGGGAATTTAAAAATTAATGAAGCCAAAAGCCGTTGTTTAAGCGCCATAAATTTTCCGGCCTATACTGGCAAGGCTAAATTTGGCCCATTACTGAAAAGTAATTGTCCTTTTGCTGCATACATATAACCGAATCTCTGGATTGCAAAGAAAAACAAATAGAGGACTAATTGATTTAATGCTCTTTATACTCCCCCATTAGCGGGAAAAATGTACCTTAATATGAAATCATTGCCGACGGCTGTCCTTGCCATGATTTAATTATCGAGGCGGGCTTCTGTTGTTGCGCGCAAGGCTGTTACAATGGCTTTTTATGATGGAAAAAACCTTCTAAAGGTAAGGATCCTTAAAGTGAATCGTCTGTGATTTCCCTAAATAGAAAAACTACTTATCTACCTTCCAAAGGTAAAAAAGGGTTAACATTTCGGGCATATCATAAACAGGGGAAGCGTTGGAAAAATGCAAATTACATATTTGAGCGACATGGGAAATAGTTGCATCTTCTAAAGGTAAAACATTGTGGTTTTTGTGCTAAAAACGGTGAGGAATGGCACTCCGTTAACTTTTGAAAAGTCATCGAAAGCGGAATGTGGGCGGTATATGTTGCAAGCGCAGACTCGAACCCTTTGGCAAGAATTTTGAAAGGAATTTGAATTTATACACAAGTATGCAGATAGACAGAGAGGGGTAATAGAGAGAGCGAGCGAGAGAGAGAGAGCGGCGCACGTTGGAAAAAATCAGCTGTTTGCGGGACAGCACCAAAACAGAGACCGGAGAAGTAGAGGGAGATGGACAAAGGAGCGAGAGAGAGCGAGAGGGAGAAAGCACGCCGTGGGCTTTAAATTTCATGAAAATGCGAGCAAAAAAAAAAAAAGAAAAACACGGAAAAAGAAATGCCAACAATGCAGCAGAAAAGGGGTAATGGAGAGAACGAAACAAAAACAACGGAATATAATAAGAGCGCTTTAAAAGCTCAGTTAAGCGAATTAATTTGCATGCCTTTCGCGCGTTCTTGCACTCAAAAAACTCGAAATGTGAATATGTGGGTGCCCGGCCCTTTGGCCCTCAGCCTCCTTTTCCCCTTTCCACCCCCTCCCCCTTACCTTTCTATGACGGCGCTTTCCTGCCAATTGTTTTCGCCGCTCGGCATTTGGCATTGTTGTTGCGCACTCTTTGTTTTTGCGCTTCATTTCATTCGTCACTTAAACACCCCCCAACCCCCCCGGCACGACAGTCACTCGGCCTCCCATTGTAACAGCCACCCATGTGATTCCACAAAAAGGCTGCAAGAGCCCTCGAGGACTTTCCACTTAGTCTCCTGAAGAGAACTCGCTACTTCACGTTTTTCAGGAAGTAAGACAAATAATTGCCGTGGCTCGATTTAATCCGCCATTTAAGCCGCTTACTCGCAGTTAAGCATGCTTAGTACTTACGTTTTCTAGGAATCGGGAATCCCGTCGCAGTTAATCCCCTGCCTCCATCATCCGCTGATAACGCCGCCGCCAGCAGAGGCCGGCGGCCAAATTGACAACTCCCATGCAACACGATAATTAATAGCACGTTTTCCCGAGCACTCCAAAGAAAGTTACTGGGTTAATTGAATATTTGGGTTTTTGCAAAAGTTTCTAGTTCGGATTTTGTCGGCCAATTTCAGTGGAAAGCACGTTGCACCGAAACGTCACAAAAAAAAATGTTGACACTCGTAAGTTAGGGATGGGCAAGCCGGAGGCCGGAAAATAATCGTAAGGAAATACAAGCGATATTTGCTAAAAAGGCATGGTTGTTACCAGAAAAATGCTTAATTTATAAGTAATTAGCTGAATAATTAATTAAGGAGGTAAATATTTCGAGAAATTCCTTAACACAACACTTTAATCGAATGGATTTGGTTAACAGTAAGTCTCTAGCGCGCCAAGGATAACATATTTGAAATGTGCGCCTTATCAACAGCTACGAGTTATTTTTACACAAATTTTAAGAAAATAATTTAATAAAGAATTAAGAAATTATTTATGACTAAAAATATTCTTCATAAATATTTGTTTCACAGCAGAAAACTTTTTAAAATTTAAATAATAAGAGATTAACATAAGTGGAGCTGCCAGACTGTTAAAAAAGTTAACATTACGCTGTTAGTCGCAACTTAACAGAACATGCCAAGGCGCCATTTCAATGAAATCCATAAACGGTCACACCCACCTAAAAAACGTAAACAATTTCTTGTAATTTGCAATTTGCCGTTTTAATTAACTGAAAATGTCCATGCAAAAGGCGAAAATCATCGACCAGAAGGAGTACCTGAAAAAGTACCTGTCCGGCGACAAGGAGAAGAAGAAGAAAAAGAAGGAGAAGAAGCTCAAAAAGGGAGCCAAGGTAAAAATCATAGATGACGATGCCTACGATAATGATGACCAGGAAATGGACGAGGATCTGCTGCTGGGCGGCGAGGATGCGCCCCAAATTGTTGGCGAGTACATCGAGGAGGATCCCAATGTGCGCAGCAAGTGGCGTAACATTGCCGTCAAGGATGAAATCAAGGAGGAGGAATCCTCGCCAGCAGCACCTGCCGTTCGCATCAAACAGGAGCCCCTGGATGAAGAGCAGGAGATGTGGGGACGCAAGGCCTCCGTGGTTAAGGTTAAAGATGAGTTCTCACCCTCCAGGCGAAGCCCGCCAGTCAGAATCAAGCAGGAGAAACGCAGCAGCTCCAGGGATCTGAGTCCAGCGAGGTCAAGAAAGCCACCGAAACGTGAGAAGAGTCCTAGTCGGAGGACAAGGGACCAATCCCCAAGGCGGCGCAGAGCGGACAGCTCGGATCAGAGTCCTCCCAGAAGGGGAAGAGATTCGGATCAATCCCCACCACGCAGAAAACGCAGAGACTCCGATCAGAGTCCACCTAGAAAAGCGAGGAATGGCAATCAGTCGCCAGCCAGAAAAAGGCGGGATTCGGATCAAAGTCCTCCAAGAAAACGAGAGGATAAGCAATCGCCAACTAGAAGAAGAAGGGATTCCGATCAATCCCCACCTAGACGTCGTAGAAGTAACTCCGATCAGAGTCCGCCCAGGAGACGGATCAATAAGGATGCCTCCTCTTCCAGAAGACGAGAAGATTCCGATCAAAGCCCACCTAGGAGACGCAGGAAAGACTCGGACCAGAGTCCGCCAAGAAAACGAAAGGGTGATGATCAATCGCCAGTTCGCAAGCGAAGGGATTCCGACCAAAGCCCACCCAGAAGACGTAGAGATGATAAGCAATCGCCTCCAAGGAGGAAAAGAAATTCCGATCAAAGTCCTCCAAGAAGACCAAAGGAGGAAGATCAATCTCCACCAAGAAGACCAAAGGAGGAAGATCAATCTCCACCAAGAAAACGAGACAAATCACCACGCAGGCGTCGCGATTCCGACCAAAGTCCACCCAGAAAACGTAGATCCATCAGCAAAAGTCGAGAGCAGAGTCCTGCGCCTCGAAATCGTTTCAGGGAGGAGAGAAAGAGCCGCTGGGCCAAGGCATCGCCCAGCAGATCAGCTTCGCCACCACCAACGCACAAGCCTAAATCGACCAAGACGCTGGATGGCAAGAAAGCAGGTCTGCAGGACGCCAAATCCCTCAAAAAGGAATCCGACGAGAGGCGGCGGCAAGAGCACGAACTATTTGAGAAGATGTCCAGCGATATTTCTGGCCGCGATGGAGCTGTTCAGGTGCGCAGCACTCGCAGGAAGGGTCACAGGGCGCGGGAGGCTGCCGACGAAGATCCCGCCGAGCAGAGCCGCAAGGAGGAGCACGAGAAAAAGAAGAAGGAGCTGTACGACCGCTGGGGCAAGGGCCTAAAGCAAATCGAGGACCAAAAGTCCCGTCTCGAGGAGATGGTCCATGAAGCCTCCAAGCCGGTGGCTCGCTACGCCGACGACGAGGATCTGGACAGGCATCTCCGGGAGCAGGAGCACGCCGACGATCCGATGCTGGAGTACATGCGCAAAAAGCGCAAGAAACAGGATCAGCTGGACAACAAACCGGTGATGCCCAAGTACGAGGGCAGCTTCCCGGAGAACCGCTTTGGCATCCGGCCAGGATATCGATGGGATGGTGTCGATCGGTCCAACGGCTACGAGCAGCGATGGTTCGACAAGCAGAACGAACGGCGGGCGGTGCAGGACGAGGCCTACAAGTACAGCGTGGAAGATATGTAAATTTTCGCCGATGTTGTTGTTCACTTGTTGCAATAAAGATTTCACAACTGCCTGTAAAGAGCAAAAAAGCAATTTCAACTGAATGTATTTTAATTTTAGTTTTTTTTCGGCAAAATGAGTTTGTTTTATTTTATTTGGTGCATTTAATTAGCTGCTTTAAGTTGATGCTAGAATATTTTCGAAATAGCGACAGATTTAAAAAAAAATCAAGGGAAAATAATTAAACTTTAAATATTACTATATTACATTTTTCCGATTTTTCCAAGTATTTAAAAAATTATTACACACAATCCTCTGTTATTTTTAAGATACAAATATAAAACAATTTAAAAACATGTTATCGATAACATATTTTTAAATCGCCCGCTGAAATATGTTTGCCTTCCACAACACTGCTTGTGCGCGCGATGCAACCCTGTGTGTAGAATAGCGGAGCAAAAGCAAATGTTGAATAGTATCATCTACACCTGCGACCTGCTCGTCGCTCCTCAAAAAACGTTAAAACCACCAATTAAACTGTGCAAATTGTGAAAAAACCATTATAAATAACTAGTTGAAGGTCTACGTCATCTTTTGGCTGTAAAACCTTATCGGGTAAGTGACGTTATCTAGCTAGATTAGGGCATTCTAAATCTTTTTGCTTTGTAAGCAATAGTATATTATTGTGTATGTATGTATGTAAATGGTGATTCTGCTTTGCTTTGTTGCTGTTTTCGTTACAGCGAACAAAGCGTAACAAACTGTGTATGTGTGAGAGAATGGTTGTGGGGGAGGGGGGAAGAGGGAAAAATGTAAGTGTGTGCGTGCTGCCCCGCCCCCAACAATTAGCATGAAATGCTCTTAACCACAACAAATACTACCGTTTGCATTAATCCGTAGAATTTTGTGGGGTTTTTTTGAGCTGCTCTTTTGCCCTTCGCCTTCAACCGCAATTGTCGGTCAGCCGATGTAAAACCTGTTTGTTTGTTTGTGGCTGCTGCTGATTGTTGTGATTTTGTTGTTGCTGCTGCTGTGCTGCAATTTTCTTGGTGCAAGCAAAATTGGCGCCAAAAGCTTTCCAGCTGCAGAAACGTGTAGGAAAAGTAGAAATGTATCATTCCAATCAGGCATTTGGCGCATGCACGCGCCTGTCGTTTGCCACAGCTTCCGTCTCGCTCGCTCCCGACGGGATGCAAATACCGTAATCAGCATTCGCCCTGTCTCTTTCTGGTTGACACACATACACACTTCCGCACATCGCATTCATTCATGACACTGCCATTTACTCCCTCTTTATCCCCCCTCTCTCTTTTCCACCCCCTCCTTCGATTTCTATTCCTTGTGTGCCATTTCGTGGTGTGTTTTTATTTTATTTCACTTTGCAATACTTGCAATTCATTAGATTATTATTTTTGCACTCTAACAAAAAGCTGTTTGGCTGTTACTTTGTTTACAAATGAAAATTTCCTTGATTTGTTGAAAAATTCGAATTTTCTATTTGTCTATCTACTTTTAACAATCATATGCTATTTATTTAAATTTCGAAAAATTTTAGATTGACCAAATAAATAAATAACAAAGCACAGCGTGAGAACTGGTCTGAAAACTACAATATTAACTTTATTTAAATAAATTAAAATATTTAAATAAAATATATATAATTTACATTTTTTATTAAATTGTAATAGAACTACAATTTTTAAAACTTTTTTCCATTTAGGTTGTAGCTAATTTCTCTATTAAAACGAAATACTTATAATTTGACCATGAAAAGTTCCTTCAACTTTTCTTATTCATTTATTCTTGGATCTTCGTTGAATCAGATGGCTAGATCGGTCTTTCATGGCATTTGCCCCCACATTGCACATGGCCCCCAAATTATATTGGAGGAAAACCAGAAGCTCCAGGCAGAGGCACCCCAAAGACCTTCGATGGTCCAAAAGCAACCCCCAAAAGCCGGCTCAACCCTTGTCCTTGGCACTTCCTTATGCATTTCCTTGGCTTTTTCCTCCCATTTAGGGTGCTTCCAAGGACCCAGTGACATGTCATTGTAATGGCTTAGAAATTTACACGCATCCCATGCTGAGTGCGTGTGTTCCTGCACCCCTCACAATCCAGAGATTGATCCTCCCCCTTGGTCCTCACTTGGGTATCGAGGGGTTGATTTTCCTCCAGCACTGCAGAAAAATTATTTTTATAATTAAACAAAAATGTTTTTCTTTCTTTAAAAAAAAATAAATGGAATTATTCAGTTAAAATTCGATTTAAGATAAAACATCAATGACATGAAAGTAAGATATGGTAAAATAAGATCTATTAATGTATTTCTGGTCTGTACTTTTTTTCAGTGCAGAGTTTGGCACAGTGATTCGGGGTCTTTAAAGCGTTTTTTAATTCCTTTACATGGTGGAACAACGCAGGGCGAAGTTATTCAAATTCCCTTTGTTTGAAGTCCTGTTGAATGAACAGGGAATTTCATTACGGTTGATTCATTGGAATTTCCTCAGTACCACGTGTTCAGATTTCGGGATTTCTAGTGAGTCATAGAATGGGGTTGTTGCTAGGGAAGCTTTCGCGTGGAGGAACTCAAGCTGAAACTGGATTGCCAAAAAGAAATCTTCCAATCAGTTATTTTTGGATGGGAAATATTCTTAACTTCCCTTCGATTCCATATTAATTCCTTAATTATTACCTCACCGACTTCAAGCTGGTAGGGAAACAGAAAGACCCGTAATACACCCCGCTAGGCCAACAAATAACCCGAGGAAAACAATGGATTTTTCATAATTTTCCTTGCCCATCTGGTTTTCCCCTCCATTGTGAACCTTATCCTCTTAGAACAATGCTGGGTAAAAGCGCCCCGCTGGAAAAACTAGTTTCTCCGCTTTCCTTCGATCGGAAAACAGAAGGCAAATGCCTTGTAACCAGTTTTTGCTAATTTGTGCACACGTGCAAATCCTTCACAAAGGATCCATTGAGAGGAACTCGTTCCAGCCCCCCGCCCGAGGCAAAGAAAAAGAAAGTGTTAGGTTCAAAACGCCGCCGGCCACTGACACAGGAAATTAAGGTTAATTCATCAAATTTTTGGAAAAGTTTTCTTCAAGAAGATCGGGAAGGAAATTTCAGTTTCCTTAGATCATTTGTCATTCAGATAATTATATGCTTGTTATGACATCTCAGGGTTCAGAGGACAGAGCATCAAGTGGTGTCGAGATGACTCAGCATTATGGTGATCATAGAAGATTGGACAATTATAAATGAGAGATTAAGCCGGGTTCAAGTAGCGTATTTAAAGGCAAAGTGGGGATCAACTGGGATTTTACGAACTATAAAATACTTAGGATAACAAAAATTTATGTTACTTATGTACATATGTTCTCCTAAAATAAAAAAATTTCTTAACTTTTTATGATATATGTATGTAGGTATTTCTTATAAAAATTTTAATTCTCAGAATAGATAAAAAATAGAAAAAAATTATATAAAAATACGAAGAACTGATCTTTAATTGGGGAAATCCTTTTCCAACACTTCCTCTGGGGAACTCGTTGAAACTAGACCTTCTGCTCCAGCCTTGAACCATAAATCAAACGCTCTTTGTTCCACTTAGGTTGTTCTACTTACCGAACTGCTTACAGAACTTTGTAAGACAGACAATGGAGATGAACCAAAAACGGGCCCCAGGGAGGAGACAACCCGCTGCCCTACATAAGCATTCAAAAAGCATCCCGAGACTCTTTTTATTATTATTCCTTCGAATGCCAAATTTCAATTTCCAGTTTGCCTTCGAACAAAGCACACGCATATGGATCACAGGACATTAACTTTGGTGTTTCGGGGGGAAGCGAAGACATCTTGAAGAGATCTGCCATGGGTTCGAAACAATAAAAAGTGAGACTGGAGCAGGACAATGGTAGCGACTTAACTACCCTTGGTAGTTAAAGTTGTGCTACTTTTATGTTTTCCCAATTCTTCACGTTGGCAGTAAAAACAGTTCCGACTCTTTTGAATCTTCAGTTTTGTTTTGTTAGTACCTTAGGTGCGCTTTCCCCTTCCGGATTTTCCTCAATAGAAATGTAAATAAGTCATTTTAATAATAATTGAAATGAGTTTTCCCGTAAGGAATAAGCAATCGTATCGAAACGGAACTGAACTGAATGGATGTTCCAAGAGGGTTGCTGCAATCCATTTCAAGAAACTGCATGCGGCAACCCACAGTTAAGTATGTAATTTTCTGCCATCCGTATGCAGATTCGGGGGACATAACAATTCAGCAGAGATCTCCAGTAAAAAACTTAGGGGAAAAAGGAGCGTACAAGCTGCCACTGGCATCGATGATTTATAAACTGTTTTTTAATCGCCTGCCTCGCAGCTTGTCGCCAGAATTTCCATACCCATTTGAATTACTGTTTCGGCAAACAATTTCAATCGATGTAAATAATTGAGCGTTAAAGAGCGTGGAAAATGCAAAGCGAGGGAAATGGCAAGAGGGGGGAACGAAAGCGGAGAAGATTAAGTGGAGAGTGACTTTTCAAATACTCCAAACTGTACATAGAAGAAGTTAAACTAGTCATTGGTGGCAAGGTGAATTAGGATTAAAAAAAAAAGTTAAGAAATAGTTATAGACAGAAAAAGATTTGAAAAAATATCAGTTTGATATGTGCTGGTCAATTTAATATTTTTGAAAGATCAAGTCATTCATATCATTTTGATATGAATAAAGATTATGTTTCACTTATTTTTATACCCTTGCAGAGGGTATAATGATTTCAGTCAGAAGTTTGCAACGCAGTGAAGGAGACGTTTCAGACCCTATAAAGTATATATATTCTTGGTCAGCATGACTAGACGAGTCGATCTAGCCATGTCCGTCTGTCCGTCCGTCTGTCCGTCCGTCCGTCTGTCCGTCTGTCCGTTTCTACGCAAACTAGTCCCTCAGTTTTTAAGCTATCGAGCTGAAACTTTACCAAAAGTCGTATTTCTGTTGCAGGTAGTATATAAGTCGGAGCCGGCCGGATCGGACAACTATATCTTATAGCTCCCATAGGAATAATCGGAAAAATAATTGAAAAAAAATTATAACTTATGTGTTTTTTGACATATTACCTTATGCTCTTGGAAATATCATTTTTTTAACAGTTCTAAATTTCGAATTAAATTTTATAAAAATCGGACGACTATATCATATAGCTGCTATGGGAACTATCAGAAAATTAATGGCAAATTAATATGAACAAAATTATAGCTTCGGTGTCTTTTGACATATTTCCTTCTACTCTTTGGAATATCGTTTTTTTAATACTTCTGATTTTCGATTTAAATTTTATAAAAATCGGACGACTATATCATATAGCTCCCATAAGAATGAACGGAAAATTAATGGGAAATTAATAGGAAAAAAATTATAGCTTTGTTAATTTTTATTGTATTCTCTTCTACTCTTGAATATAACTTTAATTTATTATTTTAGAATTTCGAAATAAATTTTACATAAATCGGACGACTATATTATATAGCTCCCATAGGAATGATCAATCAATTATTGTCAAAATTGCTATAATTCGGTTTGTTCCAAATCGAAATTCAGATTTTTTTAATTTGTAATTAAATAGGAATCAACTGCAAGGGTATATAGACTTCGGCTGGCCGAAGTTAGCTTCCTTTCTTGTTCATTATATGTTTAAAAAATACTTCATTTGGTATTTTTAAATAAAATAAATGATATGATATAATATCAAGTTGATGTGTTAAAATCATAAATTTAACATTACTCATATCGTCTTTTTATTGATATGAAATATGGTTGAATTGATCCTATTTCATTTCTGTTTATTTTCTGTGTAAGACTTATTGCCAAATAAAGGGTTAAATATATTTAACAAATATCATATCATATTTTTAGTTCATAGTAGAGAAGTAAGACTGCTTGTCCTTGCTTCGGTTCGTCAATTATGCTTAACTCTTTTCGTGTAAAACTCAATTTTTTTTCAATTTTTATGAACTTTACTAATGGATTTCCCATTAAATCGTTTTCGTTGAAAATCATTTCTCTAAAGAGCTTTTCCAGCGCCCCCTCAGCTCATAAAAATTGCAAGTTTTACTGTACTTTTTTTTCGTTGATTTTCTATCCTTTTTTTGGGTTGCATATCCACGTTGTTTCCCCCGGCATCTATAATTCAGCGGTGGGAGAAAACTTACTCACTCATTCATGGAAGAAAACTCCTTGCCACCAGCGCTTTTCCACCCCGCGTCGTTTGCTGGCAAAACAAAAAGTTAAATCGTCTAGGAAAAAAGTATGCGAGGAAGAGAGTGGATTTGGGCGATAGATCCTTTGGTGGTTCGGGGTTACTTTTCGGCGGTCTTTCCACCCCCCAGCACACGGCGGTTATCTTCGCGTCGTCTTGTGCCGGGATATTTCAGGATATACCGCCTCTCTACTCTCCCGCATTTCGTTGGTGGAGGGTTCGGGTTCGCGCAACCTGAGGCCAGAGCTACGGCCTCCTTGGATTCGACTCTCTAGGTATTCCGCCGCCAGAGGCTGACACAGTTATCGAGTGCAATCCGGACAGGTCGGTTGTGTTTTGAAGTCGTCCTCCTCTCGTTGTTCGTTGTTCGTCCTTCGCGTCGCGTCGCGTTTACCGGTTTGTTAGGTTCCCTCGGTCGCGTTAGTCGTTTTTTGTTGCCTAATCCTTAGGATCCGAGTTATTCAAGCATTACTTTTTAAGTCGAAGTCTTTGCCTTCAGCTTTACGGCGTTTTTCTTACGCATCGTTTGTTTTCGTTAATCGCATTTGGAACCGTTTTTTTATAGGGAATTCCGTTTTTATTTCACAAGTAAGTGCATGGGGGAGAAGTTTTTATGGGTTTTATGGTTTTTCTTCAAGAAATAATTATTTAATTATGGTTTTGAACTATAAAATATGCATATCTTGAGATAGGTTATCATATTCAGGGGTGTCACCGAAATCTCTTCCAACCTAATTTCTCCCCAAAAGCAAATCTCGGTGTCTTAGAAACCGTTTCAAATACATGTAAACGATTTAAAACCAACCGAGTAGTAGGCTCTGCTAAAAAACTCTACAGATTTTGTGACATTTACGGTTTTGCTGGGTTGATTTCAAACCAACCGTCCCCAAATCCGTCACCAGTTTCTGTGACACCCCTAAATATGAATAATTTTCATTTTTCTTCAATATTTTTAATTTTCTTTACTATACATTCCGGAACAGAAAGTGCTAAATCCGCAGAGGTCTCATTACATGGATATACCCAAATGAAAAACCGTGCAGATAGTCCTTTATTGTCGCTGTTTAAGAATGGAGTAAATCTCTGTCGGTATCCGCCGCCTTTAACCTTGTCAGTAGTCCAAGTGCTATCCATTAATTGCAACAGGCAGATAGCAGCCGGCAATTTATTTATCTGCCTATATATATACATATACATGGTATATACACATTATACAGACACGATCCATGTCTCGCTGCCTTGTTGCTAAACTGCAAATACTTACACTCGACAGACAGAGTGCAACAATTTTATATCTGCCTGTCTGCAGTTCTCTTTGTTTCGCTTTGGATTTGTTATAATTTCAACAACTTCCGCATTGTCAAACATATAGCATATGCATCCTAAGTGTATATATAGATATTATATATATATATATATTGGCTATCGCCGACGTCGTCTGCAATCAATGAACCGAGCTACGAAAAGTTATTAATACAGAAAACTAAATATTCGCCCACATTTATATTCTCCATTAGTCGCCGTTTAACTCATTTGTGCACTTTGTACCCTCAACGTATAAATGCAAATTATATTTCGCTTTGATATTTAAATTCGTGTTCTTTGTTTCCATTTTCAGGTTGGCATTGAGTACATTACATTTCGGAAAATTGCTAAAGTAATTAGTGAGGTAAGTTTTGGCGGAATAATACTCAGATTACTGGGGGTGATTATATCCACTAGAAAGTAAATTATGGCTAAAAAATTAAAATGTGTTATATTTTAAATGGTTCTTTGCAAAAATTTCATTTTAAATATAATATTCTATAAATTCCCTGAACATTCCAATTTAACAAATTGATTATATTTAGAATTGAGCTTTGTCCAACTTTTATTTTTATTTTCCATCACGATGACGCGTTGTATTAGATAATGAAAATGCCTAAATACGCTTCGCCATGAAAAAAAAAAACAGAATTCAAGGCAAGAAAACATAATAAACAAGTAAAAAGCAGCCGATTGGCCCTGAACTTGACTTGAGTTGGTCTTTGGGAAAATAGAGTCAATGGTCTGCGTCTCTAGTATACCGCCAAAATAAATGCTTAGTGGCTGAAAGCGCTGTCAGTCTTATTTTTGTATATATTTTGTTATTATTTTTTTTTTTATCAGTTCTTTGCAAAGTTTGTTGTTGCTGTTGGGGCCAATGAACGAGAAGCTTGCAAATCAGCAAAAAAAAAAGCTGAAAGAAAATGCGAAAAAAATTGTTTATACAAGCTAGCAAATTGCTAAATGCTTTCTCCATCACATGCAAGGTGCATGTGAGCGGGCGTTCTAGTTAAGCGTGTTGTGGGAGGTAGCAGCTCATCAAAAGTCTGGAAAGTCTGGTAAAATCACGTTTAACAAACTGGAACAATTTCCGGTTAAATAGAATTAATTGTGTATTTTTATTTAAATAAATATTTTCCTTAAAAGAAACCATTTGGTTAAGAACCTTTAACCAGAATAATCAGAGAAAAAATACCAAAAGTATTCATCAATCGGATATTTTTTCATATCAATGTGGTTCCGTTCTGTGGCCATATCAAAATGATATTTTCAAACACATGAAATCGTAGCATTTTAATATGGAAAAATTTTAGAACACAATATTAATCCGATATTGTTTTCTTTTTTTATCTGTATACTAAATATGAATGTTTTTTTTAAATAAATATATACATTTGTTGGTTCAAAATAAGTTTTACAATAAAAAAAATTGTCATAAAAAATGAAAATTTTCAATTATCATTTAAAATTCATTCAAATATTTAATTAGGAATACATTTTAATTTGCCTCTACTTACAATTATCAATCCCCTAAAAGCTGCGGAATTAATTTGATACCATCCTTATCAAAGGTTTCCTGGAATATTGTGAAATTTGAATCCCTTTGTTTGAACAGCCCATCAAATTAGTGGGAATTATTAATTTAGCACACCATCTCCTCCTCCGTCTGACAAAAAGGAAATTGGAATTGGAAAATTTCTGGGGGTGGCCAAAACAAAATGAAAACATATATCTACACATGTATAAGGCCCACACACACGATTCTGATAGCCGAGAGGAGGGAGTAAAGAAATTTGCCATTGTTATTTAGCCCTCGAAACGAGGTGCTGCCTCGTCTGGCGCCCCTTGTGCCAATTTCCATTTGATAAACATAAACAAATCGATACGCGTCACAACAACGTTTACGTCTCCGATGGATGGGGGAGATCTGGAAGGACTGCATCAGTATATAGACTAACAAGCTTTGTGTACACACTCGCCGGCTAGCCCCCACAAAAAACCAGAAGAAGAAGAAGGAGAATGGATCCAGGGGGTGGTTTTTCCGGGTGGTGTTCCCCATGATGTGCTGTGAAAAATTACGACGCAGAAATCGAGTCCAGAAGGATAAATCCTGGCTCTCCATCTCTCGGCCATCCTCTCTTTCGGCTCGTCCTTGGCCGTCTGCGGTTGGCATTTTGTTGTGCTTCTGCTTATTCATAACAAAAACAACACTGAATGGCGGAGAAAGCATTTCACCAGGAAGCTTAGGGAAAGGCTTAAAGCAAAGCTCTCGCCTCGGGCGTTGCCAGATGGTCACCAGAAAGGAGGGGAGAATACGTAGCCCCGAAATTAATTAATTAATTAGGGATTATTTATGCCTTGGGGTGCGCGCACTGAATTAGGAAAACTCTTCGCGAGCGGAAAATTCGCGCCTATGCATAAATAAAAGTCGGCTGTGGGAAAACGCCCATTGAAAACGCCGACGAAGGACAACGCCCACAAAGAAAAGTTATTCAAGGTCTCCGAAGCTTTGCACTGCCTTGAACTTCGTCAAAGGGAAAGCGAAAGTGAAAGTGTCGAGCTTCGATCCAATGAAACCCGAATCGTAGCTCCCACGCATCCCTAAAGTACCTACATACATATATATTTACATATACATATATCTAATCCCACTCTGTTACGTGGGCGGCTTCGGGTATCGGGAACATATTTTGTAAATACTCGAATGCCGGCGCCCACGTCCTTGAAATTCCTTTTACACGCTTCCCTTAACAGGAATACATATGTACAATTGGGGTCAGTCAAATAGAACTTTGGTGATTATTAAATTCCCTTATTTGTATAACAAGTTAAAGTTGAATATTTAACATTTTACAGACTAGGAAATCCAGCTTTACTTAAAGCACAATCATTTTTTATAAAAAGAAGAATATTGTTATTTATAACTGATGCTTTGTCCTTGAAAGTCGTAAATGTAATTGTGACCATGAAAGCAGGAACCCCTGGACTTTCTACGCTTTTGTTTTGACCGCAACTGTATATACAAACATAGAACAATGTCTGTTTTTTTCTGCTGTGGGTGGAGTGTTTAGTATAGCGTGGGATCGGGCTGTTATCCTTGTTGCTCCCTACGTATCCTTGGCGTCCCCTCTGCAAGTTGGGTCGCAATTTCACATTCAAGGACATGGTGGTGATTTGCTGCCACAGCAGCTACTACTGGCAAAACAACAACAAAAATCCGTGCGTCAGTTGGTTATTTTCCTTTCCGACGAGGATAATATTATGTGTCCCCACGCCTGTCCATTAAATGTCCATACAACTTAATTTAATCGAATTTGGAGACCCTTCTTGTTGCATAGTATCTTCATTGGGTGCTTTTAATTTCCTACTTTATCATGGTCAAATTTGTTGTGAGATTTTGAGGGTTCTTGAAAGTTACAGAAATAAATATAAGTTGGTTTAGGTTATGGAAATCCTATATTTGGACAGGAAATATAATTTTTGTGAAAGTTGTTACCATAATAATATTACGGCAATTAAATTCCAAAATAATTCTAAAAGATCTATAAATTCCTGGTATACTATTATCTCAAAGGAAAGGATATCTTTAGAGATAATATAGAAATAATCGAAATTCCACATAATATAAACAAAAACCTATAAACCAGATAAGAGCTCAGTAAAATATAGCCGCTGAATTGGGGTCAGTTTTCCCCGATTTTAATGCCAGCTAAGCTCATCTTCGTATCGTATTACACTTTTATGGGGCATATTGCATCAGCTGAATATATTCGAGGAGTTCTAAAGCCACTGGAAAGAATCGAATCGATCCAAGAAGAGGGAAGGAAAGACCTAAAGATATCTACAGAAATCAAAGTGATAGGCGACTCAGCTCATGAATTGATATGGCTGTTTGCGCCATCTTGATTGTTTTTGTTATAAACAAACTAATAAAGATCGGGTGCAAAAATAAAATGCAACGTCAGCGGGGGAAAAAACGCGCGCATTTTGCTTCTTTTTTTATTGCTTGCAATTTTACTTAATTCAACAATTGGCAATACACTTCTAGTATTTTGTATTTTTTTCGATTGCTGTAAACAAGTTTATTTTTACACTGGCGAAAAATAAAATCAAATCAAAATCAAAGCGCCAGACAATTTCATAACAAAAATTTGCATAAAAAAAGCCCAAACGAAAACAACAACAATGGCGAACGGAATGGGCAAGAAAAGGGAAAACAGCAGAAGTAAACAACAAAAGTGACGTCAAAACAAAGAGGAAGAGCGCGGAGAGAGTGTGGCGGCGAAGCTTTGTAAATAAATTTATTTAATAATCAAATGCAAAAAGCAGAAGAATAATAAAAACCAAAACAAGAGACTGTACTCTCGAGCTTTTGGAGCCGTCTCTCCTCTTTCCATTCTTCCTCCACTCTCTCTCCAAAATGGAAAAGTGGAAGTGAAAGAAGCAACAGACCGTGCTTACAAGTGTGAGTGGGAGAGATGGTGGGGGCATGCGCTAACGCCGCTCTCTCAAAAGCTGCTCTCCCCACACTGAGAGAAATCCCAATTTCTTCATCAGTATTTGTATTTTACAAATTATTTTTAATAAAGATATAAGATAATGTTAAAAATCAAAATATTTAAATTAATTACACTGCAATCTTTTCTTTTACAATATTTAAATATTAGAAAAAACACAGAATGTCCAGACGAAGTTTTTACAGTGTACTCTCCTCCAGCTGTACAATCAAAACAAAAGCGATTGGGGAGCTTTTGGCGCTCTGCTTTTTGGCTTTGTCGCCGAGCTTTGCTCACTTTTTATCAATCGGTCAAGAACGTTTGACGAGCGCAGTCCAACAAAAATAAGCCAACAAAAGCGAAAGACTCTAGAAAAGCAAACCAGTGTATTGGTGAGCACAACCACATACACAAAGTGTGATAATCAAAATAAAAAGGAAAATAAAAACAATTAAAGTGTACCGAAAAAACTAAAATATTTCTGAAAACTACAAGAAATATAAGTCAGTTTGTCATAATTTTGTGGAACACATATAAAAACAAGTTTTTCGAAATAACCGCATTTAACGAACTAGTTTCCGAGGGCAACGAAAAAACTATGCCCATTTGCATAAATAAATAAACCAACAAACATAAACGCTGCCAAACTTGACGAATGCGTTGGAATTTGTCTACCGAATAATACATATAGCGTACATATGTATATAGATTCTTATTAGAACCCCACACTCCACAAAAAAAACCCAGAGAGAGCCAAAAGCCCCAAAGTTTAGGCTCCGCTCTTTCGTGGGCTCTCTTCCATCGATCAGTTGTGCGCTTACCGCTCAGCTGCTCGGTCGAAACTTGGGAAATAAACCGCAAAATTGACAACAAACCGCGAATAATATAAAAGGCAGAACAAAAAAGCAAACAAAGCTAATCACAATTTGTTGTAAATTTTTGCCATTAATTTAGAAACGAGTTTCAGAAAAATTATTGAGTGCCAACCCGCGCCGTGCGGAATAATACAAATAATAAATTAAAAACGACTTTGTCGCCACTGATAAGATTTCTCCCCTTATCAAAATTCATATAAACTCAGAGTGTTTAGTTTGGTGTACTGTGCGCTTTGGATGAGATATACTACAAATGTGCTTCATTATAAATAAATTTTCGTCTTAATCGCCACATGTGTGACCTAGTTAAAAAAACAACTCACACTCACGCATAAAATAACAATGAAATTTACATATAAACGTGGACCTCACCATGCATAATAATTAATAACGAAAACGAGGATGAGGAAAAGTTAAACAAAAATACAATATCAATTAATTTGTAAACACCGCGAGAGGGAAATGTTGTTTAATCTGTGTGCATTTAATTGAAAAATTTTCGAGGAAGTAATATAAAAACGCTTTTACAACAAATCAACACAGCATCATTTTCGGTCTTGTTTGTGCGCAACGAGGTGTGGAAAGGAAAGAAGCAGATAAGGTGGGTAAAAATATACATAAATATAAAAAATGTTTAAAGATTTTTTAAATGACCCCCACAATCCAAGGGGGAGAAACGAAATGAAAAAGCTTAAGCCAAACATTAAATCTTATGGGCCATCAAAATAAGCTTGCTACTCTATACAAGACATTTCTTTGAGATACAAAAGGTGATAAAATAGGAAGAAAAAGAAATGCTAACCTAAATAAATGGGATATTTCTTTTAAAATATAAGAACCTTAAAAAAAATCCTAACTCAATTACAAAGAATTTTAATCTAAAAGTAAGAAAACTAAAATGTTTTTCGAATAGACTATGATTTATGATCATGTTTGAATTTTCTGGCGTAAACTCCCCAAAGATATTTATAGGATCATTAAAAGAATCCGACATAAATCTTGAAAGTTCACAACTCTCTTGGGCAGGCATTACAATTTGTAAGTAGCCCTGATGTCTGCGATCTCTCCACTTTCCTAAGCCGACAGACTGGTAATTTATGATCGCAGACCAATTAAAAAATTAACCCAAGTCAGAAAAGGGGCTGCCACTCTCCCCAAAACAGAAATCGAAAACTTAAAATCAAAATCTAGCCTGCCCTTTGAAATGTGAGACCCACAAATCGAACCAAAACCAAGACAAACAAACCAACAAAAATGAGCAAAGCATAGCACATAAACCTATAAACATTTCGAGTTTTATTTATGTATCGAGCACACACTGTATAGGCGGCTTGATAGAGGCTCAAGTTAAGCATTTCCTGTCGCGTCAACAGAATCTTTTGGGAATCCAACGAGTTCGAGTCCCCAAGGGGCCAGAAAATGTTGTGGGATAAAAATATGAATCTTGTCGGGCATCGTTTTTTTTCCTTTCGAGAGGTTTACTGCCTATTTATTCCCCATTTGTGCAAATAATCAAAGGCAAACACACAGACACTTTCAAATGAAACAAAAGGAAATCAACAAAAAATTCACTGTGTATGGCAACAAAAAATTAAATTGAAATTGATTTCAATTTGAATTTTGTTCGTTGGGTTTGAGTTCAGTGTCAGTGCGAAAATTCAAGGTTGAAAACTGTTGACTTTATAGAAGAAATAAAATAAAAATATAACAAAAACCGAAAGCTTCAACACGTGAGAAGCGACAATATAGTAGAGCCTACAAAGCAGCCATATGTTGGGTAAACTTCGTTGGAAAAACGGCAGAAAAGAAACCAAAAGCAATCCACTTACCCCTTATCTCAACTTGAAGCCAGTTTTTAAGTTTTCTAGGCGCCACAACATTACGTATACGCCATGCGTCCAGCTGCTACATCAGTTAATTGGATGCTGAACTTTCGGTTTTGAGCCATCTTAACTTTGTCGATGGTCATATCGCTGGCGGTGACTCAAGAGTTACGCTATCGATAAGAGTCATAAAGTAGGCAATACAAATTTGCTGGAAAATAACAAAAAAAAAACTAAAAATAAAAATTAGGGCAGAGCTGAGCATTGTGTGAGTGATTAGAATGCTGATATTGCGTGTATTTTTTATTTATATACAAAAGAATTTGACGAAAGCCCTCGGTGAAGGTCGTCCTTTAACTTGAAATACAAATATTTAAAACTTATTTCAGTTTTTTTTTTTTTTTTTTTTTTTTTTTTTTTTTTTGAATATTTGTAATACCTAACAGAACTGCTAGATTCCTTCTCTTCTATTAATTTCCCCTTCATTACTATCATATTTCACACAGCTTACTGTCAGTATATGTGTTTATCATAACTGGTTCTCATCACTTAGCATAAATAATATAATTTAATTATTTACACATTACAGATGTCATAATTCATTTACATGTTGTCGAAAAATAGGAATTTGCCTGCTTTTGCATTAAGAAAATGCAAATAGCTATAGTAGCTATGATCTATCAGACTGGTGATATTGCATCATGATTTCGATTCCCCATTAGTCGAGCTTAACTTTGCATTCAATTTTATTTATTTGTTGATATTCCAATCAATTTGTTTGAAACAGATTCTTACATATTATTATTTGTTCAAAATGCCGACTATATAGTCTATATACGGTCATTTGCTTTTGCTGGCCTTCAACTTTCTTTGTTGCCGCCGGGAGGAGATTTTTGTGATCTTTCCAGAGGCTGTGCCGCGGATGCCGTCCATTAAGCAAACTTGTTTGCTTTTCTTTGAAATTTCTTTAGCAAAAATATTTAAAGCACAGATATACAAATTTATATCAATTGTTGTTGTCGTCGCTGCCTCTTGATTTTTTAAGTGCCCCGTGATTCATAAGTGTTTTATTTTACTCGCTGTTTATAAACATACACTTTTTTTTGGGTCAGTTTGTGGAAGGGACGAATCTATTTGTGGAGCACAAGAAAATCCCATGCGGGGGCGTTAGCTTCCTGAAACGATATTTGTTTTCATTTGGTCGCTGAACAAAAAAAACATACGTTTGCCATCTTTTGTGTTGGTTTATCTCTTCATTTGCGGCTGCTCGATAAGATAAGTTTTGCCAGCCATGCCACCCCTAAAAAAAAGTTAGGGGATAGCTCTAAAAAATTTGCAAGTGCCTGACCCATTGAGCGCATAGCCTTATCAGTGGCCCATTGTCGTCTCCGCTGGCACGCGGCTGTTGGCTGATAAGAGGCGGAGTCAATAGGGGGACGACAGCTGACGGGCCAGACGCCTCTGGAGGGTCTGGTCTCTGCTGGCCACTCGATAAGGAGTCGGCTCACGTGTTCCTGTCTCCTCCCCAACTTGAGGCAACGTCATCGGGTGCGATTATTCGAACCCTTTGAAATGCATCGCTATTTGTCTAGCCGTCTACAGACGTATCGGGCTTGAAAGCTACAGACTCAGTCACGATTCGGATTGATTTCTATTCAGCAAGAGTGGCAGAAGCATCTTCTGTGTTTGTTTAAGTATTCAGACGACTTGTGCTAATTTCTTTTTGTGCTGCTAAATCGATATAAATTGATTTTAATTATTTATCTATTAGCGAATCGGTGGGGAAGCAAACATGTTATACTGTGATGTTTGATTGGTCCGCTTTGCAGGGGCTTGTGGGTGACTGACGTCGGGGTGGGGGAGTACAAATATTTTTTGGAAATTCCATTGCGAAAGTTCAATACTTGATTACTTAAAAGTGCCAAATCAACAATCATATTATTTGTAAAGAAAAAAGAAACAGAAAATTGGTATTTTATATCCATCACCGATTTCCCACTTTGAAGAAAATCGAATTCCGAACCTTGGATTTCAAAGTTCATGGAGGGTCAGGCAATTTTCAACCTTTCTATGCGATTCTCAAAGTCTGAGCTAAACTATGGAAATTTAGTTTGAAATGCAAATTGATACGATTCTTATGTACTAACCTAGATCTCTCACCTCCAACGACTATACATATTCACTTCCCTGAGTTCGCTGATCGATGCCTTGCCCCGCTCTTCCTCTTTCAATCAATACAACAATTTACAATTTGCGTCAGCTGTTTGTATAAGAAGTATAAAGTATATAAAACAAAAAGCAAAACAAAAACCGAACGCGACAGAGCGTGTTATATCATCAATTGCCAGACATTCGCTATGCTATGCTAAACATTCCGGCATATGAATACTAAATAAACGCTAGAATCGAATACCCAATACCTAGCATGCTTACATTTTGTACACTGAACAAAACTACTATATTCGTGGTCAGAACCAAACTTATTTAAATTACGGTTAAGTCTTACTGATACTTTTAGTTCAAAATAATTTTGAAGTTGGAATGTAAAAATCGACGTAATTTTTTCTGTGTACACTTAAAAAAATTATTCTTTTATTTAGTAAAATTTATTTATTTTGAGATTTATTTATTTGCAGTAGAAAATTTATCTAATTTTAAATAAAAAAATCGCCAGTGAAGCAACATTTTTTTGAGTGTACCTACCTATTTATTTTTGTGAGCCCCCTACTAAACGGGGGCACTATAAATAAGTCGAAGGAACTTGCACTTGGCTCTGTGGCTACCTCAACATAAATTTGTTCATCACTGTGTGGGTGCTTTCTTTGTGGTATGTGTGCTCTTTCTTGTGAGTGTGGGTGCATGCAAAAATTGCGTGTTCCTAAAATTAGAGCAAAGTGTGGGCCATAACACAGAGACAAAGGTAAAAGTGACTTGCACAAATTGCAAAACAAAGAAATGGCTATAGAAGCAGCGTATTTGGGATTTTCACAAGGGGTTTCGTTGTTGTAAGGTAATTAAGATTAGAAATTTAATTTTAACCAATCTCTATCCTCGGTATCTAATAAAGTGTGAAACTAGAAAACATCCCAGTTTTTGTAATTCTTCAATTAAGCACTAAAGTTTTCAAAACCCCTTTGAGTCAGCCACTGTGAAAAAGACTTTTGCCAGAAAGAAATGGAAAATCAAAGCGAAAGAGAGAGGCCGAGTGGGGAAAAACTGCATGCAGTCGGAACATGTGACGGTTGATGACGAATGTTGACAAAAACAAAGCCGAGGGAGAAAGGTAGGAAAGAGGGCAGATGGAAATTATAGAGCACCTAGCCCCTAGCCCCCGCGCATCACTCATTGACCACTGCCACTGACCCATTGATAATGCGGAACGGAAGTTGCTCACGATCAGCGGTTCTTACTCTTTTTCGCCTTTGTTTTTATTTTAATTTTTGAGCTAGTCAGCGTTTCAAACTGAATACTACGTCTCCCACTATGAACTATTGATAATGCAAACGTGTCGCGCTCGCCTGTTTTGAAATAATCTCAGTGTAGATCTGAATAGTATTCAGTTAATACAAATATAATTTAAAAAAAAAAGTACTAAGAATTCGATCATTGAACTTGAATCTTTGATAATACCTATTTTTCAAAAACCAGTTCATATAAAAGTTTTTCAATCAATACAACATTTTATTACTCATACGTAAATTGACAAATTTTGTTAAACGTGGCGTATGAGTAATTTTTATGAAAACTTAGGCTATTTGCACACATGATCCTTCCTTTCGTAAGAATTTCCATTTCCTCATCTGTCTTTCTTGGACTTGTGCTCCCGAATCGTGCAAATATGCCCTAAGAACGCTCTGCACTTGCATATGTATGCGTCCATGTGTATATAGCGCAATCAACAAGCACATGAAATCCCCCACTCACACAGGAGTACAAAAATCTAGTATAAATTCTGGCGAAATGTAAAAGCTTCAATTTTGTTATTGTAAGCCAGCAGCAACAACAAAAACGACTACAGACCAAACTCGTCAGTCAAGCAAAGCTACAAAAAAAGCTTAATATTATATTATATACCCCATACAAACACTACATACACACGTGTACGTGTACACATGCCTATATAAATAACTAAAGTCTACGAAGATGGCGACAAAAGCAAATAGACGGAAAACATATGTTGCTCAGATCCAGAGTGAAGGAGAGAGAGACAAAAAAGCGCCCACGCTCTCCCCCAAAGCTTTATTTTTTTTTTATTTACAAGCGTCGCGTTTTGTTTACAATTCTACAGCTTATTTCCCTGTATGGGTGAGTGGAAAACAAAGGCAACTCTGCGATAAATTATACATTCAAAACAAAATATAAAAAATAAACAGTTTTGACCTTGGGTTTGCTTAAAATTCGTGTGCTCTCTCGGCGCTTTCTCTCTTTGGCTGGGCTCTCTCTTCCACTTAATTTGTTGATAGCAGCCACGCTAACAGTTTATTTTATATATATATATATTTTTTTTAGTTTGCTTTCCTCAATAATTGTTATTATTGTTGCATTATTTCATCGTGTGTTGAAATAAGCTGGAACGACCGACCAACCGACCCGTACATGTGTTTATAATATCGCTGGATTTTAATTTGGATTTCTTTTTATTTTCATTTCGCTTTCGTTATCCGGAATTAGTCACATAACGTGCATATTGGTCACGCCTCGTACCGGAGACTTGTACTTTACCCCCTACTTAGAATTGCCTTCCAAATGCTCTTCACGTGCATCCCACTCGGTTTTAATTAGTTTACTTTGGGTATAGAGGTATAGTAAAAACACCCTAATAGTATCCAAAACATTTGGAAACAACTATTCAAAGAAAGATTTACTTGAGATCAAGTTCTATAAGGAACTGTTCTAAAAACAACTATTCAAAGAAAGATTTACTTGAGATCAAGTTCTATAAGGAACTATTGCATTGAAAAGATTTGGAAACAACTATCCAAAGAAAGATTTACTCGAGATCGAGTTCTATAAAATAATGTTCTATCCAATAAAAACCAAAAAGTACCTTTCGGTACTCAACACAGGAAAATATCAACTTTGTTGTAGATATATTGTATGATACTTATTCATCTTGACTTTGCTCGGATCTCTCTGTCTTCTGCCTACGATATCAGATGCTTTGGATCAGATGTTCGTCGGCTGCCCCGTTTACACTGGCGTTTCTCCCCCCCAAACATTTTGCGTTCATTAACTCGCGGTAGCTGTGTGAGTGGGGAATTTTTTAATAGTATTATTCATTATATAGAAGTGTCTGTTTATCTTTTATTGTGTTTGCTCGTCTTCTTCACTTTTTCGTACGATTCCACTTGGGGCTCTGGCTCTTTCTGGTTTTTTTTTTTCGGCAGCCAATCTGTAATAAATTCTTTTTTATTTGCCCCTTTGCGTCTATTTCCATGTTTGATACTCGCTTTGGCGAGTATATAATATATATAATATACATATATAAGCTCCCCATTCGGGTTTCGGTTCCTATGTTTTGGTGTTTGGTTCGGTTTGGTCGGTTCTCGGTTGTTGTTGTTGTTTTTTTATTGTTTGGCCTTCAACGCGTTCAGCTACCTTTGACGAATATTAAACAATTTCAAGAGGAAACAGCAATAATGTAAAGAAACCAGAGATACAAGCATATCACTTAGCAAAAGTAGAATTTGGTCTGGGCTTGAGTCTGTGTTTGCCTTGTATATCGAGTGGCTTCCCACTCTCCACATCCCTCCCCCTGTACCATCCATATAAAACTGTCGGGTTGTGTAGTACACACATCGTGTGACCTTCACGTCTTGGGGACCGGGCATTACAAAGTTCAAATCGAAACTACCACATTGGCTAATGTAAAGCGGGGGAACCTTATCATCTGGAATGTGTTCACTTATCGGCTGTAATGGATGAAAGATAAGCCAATCAGGGGGATCAAAATAGAGTTTTTTGTGGGGGTCGACATAGTAATAAATAATGTGGGTATCACGATTGTTTTTGGAAGAGTGGAAGAGTTTTGTTTGTGGTCCTAGTTTCCTACAATCTTTTCCGGATCACCTTTAATTTAAATGTACCACCTCTCAAGGCCATTTCCTCGAATTTTCCACAATGAACGGCGCAAATTGTGCCAAATCCCTTATACTAGATGCACTTTTCGTTCCTGATTTATGAACATTAAATGGAAAACGAGAATGTTGTATTTTCATTTGTAAACAAACTAATTAATATTTATTATTCGAGCCACAAAATGGAAAACAACAATAGCGCAGGTTCCGCCCCCCGAGGCCTTTCACCTGATCGAGAAGTGGTTTAGGCTGAAAGAATCGAATCAAACCCGAAAATGGCTTACTAATTTCGCACAAAGTTTGCCATTTCGAACCATTATTGTTTTGCTATTTTTTCTTTTCTCGCCAGTTCCCATTTCTTGTTTTGAAGAGCAAAACAAAAATGCTGATGATTTCTCTGCCTTTTTGCTTTCAAAAATTTTGTTGTTCGCCAAATCAGTAAAAATGATTAGGCGAGAGGAGGGTTTAAAGAGGGGGCCTCTATCATTGTTGTTTCTTCTACCTTTCGGCCAGCCACAAAATAGGCGATAACCATAACAATAACAAACTTTGAATAGTGTTGAGTTGGCTCTTAGACTCGCAAATTCTTCAGATTGCGTTTATCTGTTAGGTTTTCAGTCTTATAGCAAGTTGTTTTGATAGTTTATAAGCAAGGCGGATTAGATGCATGATTAGAATGAGATAAAGAATAGGGAAAGTTACAGTTTCCAAGAAAAACGACTGACTTGGTATGATTTTAGCATAATTATTTAATTAGCCCTGCGGGTAAATACAATTACCATTCCCCGTGATAATTTATGTAGATATATATATATCCACTCAATCACGTGTTGGGACCGGCAACTTATGAACACGTGAGACCATCAATTATAATCTTACCTTGGGTTACAGCTTTGGTTCCGGCTAGATAACAGCTGCAGGGGTACTTAGCATAAATGCCACCACTATCGCTGAATTGGGCTGAACGTAAAATGTCCCAATAGATGGCCATTGGAGAACCAGTAACTAGTCAATGGGATTGGAAATGAGAATGCTGGCTGCCGCCAAGGTTGTCTGGCCATTATAAAAGTCATAATATATTCGTTTAATGAGCTGCCGTCTCTGCTTTGCACTGCAACTGGTCTGATTCGTGTTTTTCTTCATTTACCTACTTTTAGATACTGCAAGACAACGTCGGGCCTGGGCGCCCAACTAGAGAGGGAGAGGAAGAGGTAGTTATAATCCCAGAGCAGAGCGGGATTACCCGTGAGATACAATGACAGAGAATCAGCTGTATCCCATGTCATCGGAATTCTTTGACACCGGCTCCAACAGCAGCAACAACACACTCAAATACGACCTGTATTCGCTGGGTTCCACTGTTGTGGGTGCGGCCCTGCCGACGCTGACCATTAACACGGGCTATGGTCACAGCAGCAGCATCAACAATAACAATAATACCAATAACAACAACAGCAGTAGTCACAGCAGCAGCAGTAGCAGCAACTGCTCCACCAGCACCACAAATACCTGTAATGTAATGCTAAGTACAACGGCCATAACAATACCACGCAGCAGCAACCACAACCAGAATCATCATCATCCGTACCAGCAGACGGATTTGCAAACACCTCGACATCATCCCAGTCCTATACACACATTGCCCAGCATGACCCACCAGCAGCACCACCTTCAGCAGCAGCAGCAGCAACAACACAACCAACAGCAGCAGCAGCAGCAACAACAGGAGCAGCTGCAGCAATCGCATTTGGCATTGGGGGAGCTCTCGGACTTTGGTCTAGATGCCCTGGATGCCGCCTCCCTTTCGCCCACCCTGCTGCAGGACGTGAGCCTGAGCGCAGCCTCTCCGCTGAACTCCACCCTGTACAATGGCAACACCAGTGGCGGACCAGGAAGCAGCAACGGAATTGGATCAGGCAGTGGTGGCTACTTTACACCCGATATGTCGCACAGCCTCAGCCTGAATGTGGTCAGCGAGCAGGTGTTGCTCCAGGAAGCCGTTGCCCAGAATGAATTGCTCTACGAGATGACACCCAACTCGAATGCCATGTGGAGTGATATCAGCAGTGCCATTATCCATACCAAACACGAGCCATTCAGCCTGGACGATGACTACATCTTTCCCAACGACAAGGCCGAAATCCAGGCGGCCGATCTGTCCGATCTAAATGGTGGCGATTTCCTGGATGTCATTGGAAACATCGAGGATTTCTTGCCGCAGACCACAGTCTCTCAAAGTGTCAACTTTCTGCTATCGCCGCAGACCCAAGGACAGGATGCCCTGGTGGCGCCGCCCATGGAACTTTTGCAGCAGCAGCAGCAGCAAAATCAGCATCAACTGCAGGTTGGCAGTCTGCCGCAATTGCAAACGCTGCTCACGCTGACCCAACAACAGCAGCAGTCGAACAGTTCCTCCACTAGTCCGTATGAGATATACCACAGTACGCCCCAAAAGCCGCAGCAGCTGTCCGCCAGCTTCTCGCCCGGCAGCCAGGCTTCCCAATCGCCACTGACCCCACCGCCACCACCGCACGCCAATCGACCTCAGTACCAGATGGTAAAGTCGCGCAACATGCAGGAGTTGATCAAGAAAGGCTATCCCATGTCCTCGCCGCCGGAGCGCTCGATCCTAAGTCAATCTGCTGCGTTGAGTCCGGGGGGTAGCAGTGGTTTTGGCAGCTCGGCTTCCGGCAACAGTACAACCACCAGTAATCAGACACCCGGATCGGCCGTGCGCAAGTCCTTTGGCTACCAGAGTGGCGTGGAGAACTCACAGCTGAGCCGCCTCAGCTCGTCGGCTCCCACGCACCTGGGACTGGAGCACATCTGGATGCGGCGGGAGCCGCGACAGCATTTACTCTCAACCGGCTCGCTGGCCGAGGCCGAGAGCTTCTCCTCGCTGAGCACCGGCAGTGTTTTGTCCCCCGATGGCATTGACTTCTCGCAGGACGACGAGGATGACAATTCGAGCGAGAACAGTGACAACTACGACGATTTCAGCAGTGACAATGGACTATCTGGGGATGAAGATGAGACACGCACCTCGACACCGAATCATTTGTCCAGTAGCAAGGGCAAAGAGCGATTCTTCTGGCAGTACAATGTCCAGGCCAAGGGTCCCAAAGGCAAGAGGCTGGTCTTCCAATCGAAGCTCGAGGATCCCCATGTGCTGAACGAGGTGACAGATCCCGTCTTCAGTCCCACTTGCTCCGTGCGAGGCATCAAGGTGTACAAGGTAAATACAAAATTTTGAAAATTTAGACTTGCATTTATGTAACACATTTATTTTATTTTTCAGCACAGCGGCAAAGCCCGCAAGGGCGATGGCAACGACTTGACTCCCAATGCCAGGAAGCTGCATAATATTGGCAAGGAATTGGACAAGCTGAGCCGCACCATCAACGACATGACGCCAGTTTCCGAGCTGCCCTTCAATGTGCGCCCAAAGTCGCGCAAGGAGAAGAACAAGCTGGCCTCACGTGCCTGTCGCCTGAAGAAGAAGGCCCAGCACGAGGCCAATAAAATTAAGCTATTTGGCCTTGAAATTGAACACAGTAAGTGGATGTGCCAAAATGTCTTCCTAAAATAACGAAAAATTGTGTATTGTATGTTAATATTATATTTTTCGTTTTCCAGAGCGCCTCATCAATGGTATAGCCGAACTAAAACAGGCCTTGGTCGTCAAGCATCGCACCAAGAATGTGGGCGAACCGACCGAGGAGGTTGATCAACAAATTGCACGCATTTACACCACCGCCTCTTGTAAGTGAAAATGATCCATCTAACTTGAAACGAAATAATGAGAATGTATTTATTGTTGCAGCTGGAATCCGTATCGCAGGCGGTTCAACGGATTTCGTGAACAAGGTTCTGGAAAATATGCGCGGCGGCATGCCAAACGGAGGCCTCGAGGAGCTCCGTAAATCGTCGTAGACCAAATACAGAATATGTAAAGCTAACGAACCGCCCATCAAGATTAGTTTTAACAAGTTTAGAGCCACATAGGAGACCCAAAAACAGCACCAACCATACCCATGCCACCAATAACTGAAACCCATTCTATGACAGCATACAAATTGGATCTGGATTGGAAACGCTCTGGAAAAGGGAAACATTTTCTTGACATCTGAATTAGCCAAGAAAAATCATTGCTGAACCTCCATCCCTCCTCAAGACACAACGTTCTGTTACATTGTTCTGCATGAGTGATATAATATTGATAACCGAGATATAACTGTGATTCAAAGAGCCTGGGCTTTGTATGTTTTCTATGGCAGGAAATAGAAGACATTTTTTTTACTTTTTCGCGACCACACTGAAACCGGAAAGCCAGAGCCAAACAAACGTAAACAAAAGAAAAACAAAATTCCTTTTGAAAATGCAACATTAACAAATCGAAAGAAACAAAACAAAAACGTAAAGAAAGAGGCAACCACAAAATAGAAGTGAAAAGAAAATGTGTAAAAATACAAAATTTTGTTTAGCTGTTAAGATTGTTAAGGAACGGAGTGTTAGAGATGAGCAAGTGAATTTTGTAGGACTTTGCTACCAGTTTTACCTGCTTAACGAATAAGGGTTGGAATTCATTTGATTCGATTGGAAAAGAAATTATCTGGAATGCTAAAAATCATTTTAACATAAGTTATATACAACTGCGATTTATCTGTTTAAGTTTTAAATGCTATATTAACGCTGTATAATTTGGTTCAATGTTTTAGTATTAAGTTTTTACATTTAACTCAATGTGGAGAGAGAGCTTTTATTTAGAACATATATACCTACATATTAAATTAATCGGTAATCCTAGTTGTTTTGGCCCTCATCCAATATATATTTTATGGTCCTAGGTTGTCGTTTTTAAGTTTTTCATTTTGTTAAAGAAAGTTTGATTGTTTCCAAAAAAGAATGTTTTGCGAAACTTGATTAATTTACTTAAATGCTATAACTATCTATACATACATGCGTGGTGATATAATTTTAATTTTTCCTTTATGCTTTTATTTCTTGATGTTAACTGTAGGATTCAATATGCTTGAACTCTATAACTGAGAAAGTAATAATTTTAAGTTTTTCTATTATCCATACGATTTGCTATATTATGAAATACCTTCAATATAAATTATAATTTATTAATTTTTAGGCACACATGAAAACATTTTCAAGGCTTCAGTTTTACTTTTCACTTGCGGGCTACTCCAAAAAAAAAATATAAGAAAAAACACCAAACAAAAATTAATACCATTTTGAGTTTTATTCTAATTTGCATTATCGAAATGAATATTTTTGCTCTGCTTCGATGCTAATTTTGTGATATTTGTATTCAAATTTTCTTTGTTGTGTAGTTCTTTGGGGCGGGTTCCTCCTCCTTTGGGTTATATTTTCCAATTACTATTTGTAGCCTTTCTTACTGCTATTTGTTGCTTAACGTGTTGTGTTCAATTGATATCAAAAGAATTAACTTTCGAAGGGAAAACTACATTCTAACTGAGGGAAACAGAAACAGATCGAGAATGAGAACGAAAATACAAATTTCAAAAGTGATTCAAGTTAAAAACTTAGAACTAGGTACTCGTTTCACCCACAGCGATGAACACGTGGACATAACAAATTGTAGTTGTTAATCTAGGCTTAAACAAATATAATAAAAACCGATTGAGCGCACATAAATTATAAATCAACACACAAAATTGGCCATCAGTTTTAGGGTTTTCAAATTCATGTCTTGGGAGCTTAACCTCATTACATAAGTGATAAGAATTCAAAATTACAATTTAGACGTTTAGAAACACATCGGGCAAGCGAATGCACCCCATTTATACACTCACACACAAAGTACAAGCGCAAGCAAAAATACAGAATATGCATGATCTTTGCATATATCATAATTAAGTCAGGTTGCTAGGGTTTTAGGTTGGCTTTGTGTTAAAAGTACAGAGTAAAGCAAACAGAATTCAAAGCGAAGCAGCATTGAAATAAGCACGACAGTTCCTCAGTGTTTAATATTGTATAATTAACATATTAAATATATATTTAACACAAAAAATGTATACCTAAATGTTACGGATATTGTAAATGTGTGTGCTTTATATAAATGTGCTTCAGAGAAAACAACTTTTATATACATAACGAAACTAAGCAAACTACCTCAAAACACGTTGGAAAAGAAGTTCAAGTTTCATATTCGGTAGAGAAGCAGAAAAATTACAATTTGAAAAGTAAATATAATTTATAGAAATATATAAAAAACCAAGAGCCTGATTCATGTGTCCATTTAAAGCATATAATTATCTATATATTAATAACAGTGCATAATTATGTATTTTCAAAATCTTTAAAATTAGGTATGATACGAAAAAAATGAAAATTAGATAGTTCACCAAGCCAAGATGGGCTTGATGACGCTGCGGAGATCAAACAACGAAACTCTGAAGTCCTCTGCATTACCAGAACCAAAAATGAAAAAAACATACAATACTATTTGAAATGTCCAAAATGGATCAATTGAAATAAAACCAGATTATGAATAAACAATGATAAAAACAAAACAACTGTGTTGAAAATTGAAAATTTTGTATGCATTAAGCAAAAATTAAAGAGCAGTGAAAACATAACTATTATGTCTAAATAAACACACGTCATATGTATGTACGTAAAGGAAAAACAATTGTCTATATATTACAATTAAAAAATACATACCAAATTGAATACATATTGAAGAAATATAATAAATAATGGCGAAAGCAGAAAAACAAATGATTTTGAGTTTATTATTTGCCTTCAGGTTGGCAAAAAAATGTGGAACGCTTCACGATTTTGCGTGTCATCCTTGCGCAGGGGCCATGCTAATCTTCTCTGTATCGTTCCAATTTTAGTATATGTTCTGCCGAAGCAAGAACGAGTTAAGGTTAAAAATGGCCCTATTTATACGAACTCTTTGCGGAATAAGCAGTTGAGAATTATAAAAATCGTGATTTTAGCGACCTCTGGCGGTGGAGTTTATATTGTTTTCGCATCTAGCCGAGTGCGCTGTATTCTACTTTTGTAAGTAAAATGAATGTAATGTAAAATAAGTCAAATTTCTACGGCCTTTGACATAAATAAGATCGCCTAACTTTGTGTATTTTTCTACAAAAAATGGTCATATATATTTAATGCAAACCTATTGTATATTATTAAGTACTATTTTAATAACCTCCACAATTTTTTTTATTTGGATTCTATCGGCTATTTATAGCGTTTCAATACTTTAAGGCATCTCTCATATTTTGTAAAGTATAAGTCCGATCGGTTCAAATTTTAAGACACATTACAATTTAAAAAAAAAGACTAATAAATGATTTTTAAAAAGTTAATGAGTGTTCAGAAAGCAAAAAAATGTGGAACGCTTCACGATTTTGCGTGTCATCCTTGCGCAGGGGCCATGCTAATCTTCTCTGTATCGTTCCAATTTTAGTATATGTTCTGCCGAAGCAAGAACGAAGTTCCTGTGAGTTTTCACCCTATTTATATAGCAGCCTTGCGGAATAAGCACTTGGGAATTGCAAGGATGCTAAGGATCTTCAAAGTGGCCTTCGTCTTAGGGGGTTGTAAAAGTCTTTCCTTCTTTGTTGAAAACACAGTTCGTTTTATTTGACTATAATAAATGGATAGTTTTAAATATAGAGGCACGACTAAGAGAGTTTTGATTCGTTTTGGTTAGGGACCAAATGAAGTATACACATAACAAATATAAAAGGCTTTAAGTGCGATTGGTAAAAAAGTGTTAAGTTGTTCTTGAGTTGATTGTGCTGTAATGAGACTCCGCATTCGTTTGACTCCGGTTTCACTACTCGTGCCGAATTTCAGGCTGCAAGTCGAACCAAGAATTCAAGCCAGCTTGTGTGGTAATCTCGGCATCGTCCAGAGGTATTTTCAGCTGAAAGTAAATAATATAAAAAGAGTTTAGTAGGAGCAAAAAAATGTGGAACGCTTCACGATTTTGCGTGTCATCCTTGCGCAGGGGCCATGCTAATCTTCTCTGTATCGTTCCAATTTTAGTATATGTTCTGCCGAAGCAAGAACGAAGTTCAAGTGAGTTTCTTCCCTATTTATATTGCATCCTTGCGGAATAACCACTTGGGAATTATAGGGATACAAGGATGTGCGGGTCCTTCGGGTTGGTATAATCTTAGGGGTTGATTTCGGGTACTCACCATGCCTATGATGGGACTGCCGCCGGATAAGAATCCCTTTTGTGTGCACACCGTCACCTCGAGTTCCGTCTGCCTGAGCTCGGCAATGGAAATCAGGTACTCAAAGGATGCATCGTAAACCGGATTGCAATTGTCCTTAATCACGCCCGTCTTGCGTTTGGACTCCTTGCTGCGTCCCGGCAGCAGGTATAGCTTCACATACGGATCGGGGATGTTGCTGGGATCACGAAGTGGTATCTTTTGGATCTTGTGAATGGTCACGTCCAGTTTCTGCCGCTGGGCACTGTAACGGATGGACAACTGCATCCGGCCAAGGCCGTGTTCACCGGGCGAGGAGGTGGAATCCGGGAAGCGATGGGTCAGCACGGATGCGGCCAGCTCGCTAATGGGCTTCTCGCTGGATGTGGAGGCGGACATGGCCGGGGAGATTTTCGCAACCACTGCAGGATCCTCCTCACTGATGGGCGACTCGGTGGACAAACGCTTGCTGGATGTCTGAGATTCCTAAAAAAAGAGAAAAAGTAATTTACATAAATGTGTATTTAAAATGTAAAAATTGTGTAGAAATATTTGACAAGAGTAAATTTAACGGGAAATAAAGAATTTTTATTTTATACTTACCAATCAAAATAAATAATATTTTATTTATAATAAACTGTATTTATTTAATAAAAAAAATACTGTTTTTAAACATTTGAGCAAGACAAAAAAAGAAAAAAAATCTTCCATGTCTCCCCGACGGGGAATTGAACCCCGGTCTCCCGCGTGACAGGCGGGGATACTAACCACTATACTATCGAGGACCTTGAAAGCAGTCGAGCAAATATTCTTGCAAAAAATAGATTTTCTGACAAAGAATTTGATTTTAAAGAGGCGTAAGATATAATGGTAACATTTTCAGTTACTTAAAGGTTCTTCGTATTATCCGAATTTTTGGTAGAATACCTATTTTTTTCACGTTCTTATAATGGATTGAAAAGTAATATTGTAAACTGATGAGGAAACTAAAATATTCATAAGATTTAAGTTTATATTGCATGGGATAACTCACCTTAAATGCTGGAGGTGCCACCAAAGCCACATCTGGTGTTTTTACAGAACTGCTACGAGTGAGGGCGGCCACTTGTTCCAAGGCATCCGATTCCTTGTCGATTTCCCCAGGCTTAAGGATGCGGAGTGAGAGCGACATATAGAGCTTCGATTCCGGTCCAGACTTTTGAAGTTGGAAGGGCTGCTGGATAACCTCCATGTTGAATTGCTTGAGCAAAGTGCTGAGGGTGTAGGTATATTGGCCGATATCGTTTCCGGTCTTCTGGTCGTAGATCTTGATGTTCAGACTCTCGTTATCGGGATTGCTGACCAGGAAGGTGAAGCCCTGCTCCCAAACCGGTGAGTCGTCTCGCATTATCATGGCCGTCTGCTGTTTCTGCTTGTTGACGCTGCATACCAGGTAAGGATCGGGTTTGGAGCTGGATCGTGCTTGCTGGGAGTGGAGAATGGCATATCATTTGATATATGATTGATTATTTAATTCATTTTTAATAAACCCACCTTCAAGTGCCTGGCGGAATCAATGAAAACACTGAGAACCGCGGAGCTCATGCTGGTCACGCGTAGGAGCTGCGTTTCCAGTAAGATCTGCTGCAGATCATTGGGATCGGCAGTGAGTTTGTACCATTGCAGGCGTACATGCAAAAGTCCATGCTTGGCATCTTCCAAGGTTAGCCACTGAAGTAAAAATCAAAGAAATCACTTGATAATATTCATAATTATTATAGAGAATTTTATATCTACTCACACTATCCACAACGCCTTTTTTGATGACGCTCGCAATATCGATGCTGGCTCTGTTTTGGGATGGTAAAATATAAAATTAGTTCTAGATAAAATTGATTCGAAAATCAAGAAAAATAAAACCATAAATATTTGGTTAAATTGTTAACAGATCCCCCTAAAAATCAAGCCGTTTCAGGGTATCTTGTTCTGAGTTCGTGTTTGGGGGGTGGTAGCTCTGTGTCCGATTTATTGTTGTGGGTGTTTTCGTTCGTGTTTTATTCAATCAATCAATCAAATTGGTGGTTTGCCTAACCTGCCGAGCGACTCGTCATCACTAGTGCGGTCCCAGTCAAAAAGTCTGAGCACGAGTATGGCATGCTGCGAGACCTCGACCACAGCCTGCTCCATTCGTATTCATCGTTCGAACCAAAAGCAGGGTAAAAGACATTTTCGCATTATTAATGGTTAGTTCCAGCGCAAAATCTACACAAACTACGGTCTTAGTATTTGGTTTTATTTACAGGGTCGGTTCAAAACTACAGAATATCATTGTCATTGGCATGCTGGTGGTTCTGGTTTTCAGTGTGTATCTGTGTTTCAAAGTGCTCCAGCTTCTGCTTGTGGTTCAAAAACAGGTGTCAAAGGGCATGCAAATTAGTTCACTTGAGTCAAGTAGTGACAGCTTTCGTCGATTTCGCGAAAGTGATGAGAATTTCTTAGGAACAAGTATATTAAAATTACTACATTTATATTTCCTTAATTTGCAAATGCAATTGAAGATAAAATTGGGATATATTTATGGAAATATCTTATTTGTTTTAAGCAAATTTTCTGTTTTTCTGAACTTCTACATCTTAAGAATTAATTAAACAATGTTAAGCTATCATAAATATACAAAAATTAAATTCTATTTGGGTCAAAACACTTTCATTGGCGGATTTCTCATCACTTCGCTGTGTTTTCTCAGTGCTTGTTAGTAAACGCATTCAGAAGGTAAATAAAAATCAAGAATTACGAAAAACCAAGAGAGAACAAACAAACGAATCGTGAATGCAGTTTCATGCGGCAATACAACCTGCCCAATACATCATCGCTCTGTACACCTGGCATTGTCTGATCATAGTCCCACAAAGAAAACCCAATATAGTGGCCTATGGTAGTGAAAATACACGCCTAGAAAAACAAATGTGTGAGTGTTTTTTGGGGTGGTAGAAAGTAGACAAAAAAACGAGTATTTAATCCATAGAGCAGAGCAAAAAGGGCGGCAGTTTCATGCAAAAAGAGCTCTCAATACAATCGGCAAACACATTACTCACTGGGATTTCAATGGGGAAGTGGGTGGTTCAGTGGGGTTTCGGTGGTATACTAACTCAAAAAACAATAAATGAAAACATTGCTTACCTGCCAAGGTTCTCGTCTTTCTTGGAATCATCCGAGTCCTTCAATTGAATCTCGACAAATTGACCCGTTTCAATAAAAACAGTTGCCTGCGTGTTCAGGCGCCAAACAAAGTAATCGAGTGATAAAAGAATGAAAAATCAAAATGGAAATAACGCAAAGGCAAAACAACGAACTATGCGGGAAAATCGGTGGATTTGTGTTGGGTTTGTAAATCATGCAGCAATCGATCGACAACATCATCAGCAGACTACAAAAAGCAACGCAACAAGCTCGTGGGATCCATTTAGGGATCCCCCAAAGGAATCTCCCAGAGAATACGTACCTCACACCAGTAGTCCCACTTGGGATTCACATTGTTGTCGATGATCTGGGTCTTGAACTCTTGGGCGCCCACATTGATGATGGCATACGGATCCGACTTGCCTTTGCCCAGCACACTGATGTCCTTCTTCATGAGGTCCTTGGCCTCGACCACATGGATGCGAAGGATGCCCTGAAAGAATAGTATTTTTTATTTATAATATATTCTATATGGGATAGTAACCCACCTCTGGTTCGGGCATCTTAAGAGCCACCGCGGAAACCTCCTCGCTCAACGAAATGGGCAACTTATTGGGCAACACCATCACATTGCCAATCTGCTCCACAATGATCCTTCTCAGCAAATCACTCAGACCCGGCATGTCCATGAAATCAATCACTCCAACCAAATTGAAATCAATGTTCGGATTGTTCAGGAAGAAGATCTGCAGTCCTCCCACCAGAGGCATCGATCGGATCAAGGGTTTCATCACCACGCGTACCCAACCATGGATCTGGAAGTCCTTGATACCACCCTTCATACCACCCAAATAGAAATTAATGTCGCAGTCGCTGGCATAAAACAGATCCAGATCCATGATGATCTCGTTCCGATCCACATTCTTGTCGTAGATCTTCACACCTCCAATGCGAGGTGGTATCGTGCCCAGGATAATGCGATCGAACCGAAAGCCGTTCATCTTATAATTCGCGAGGGCTAATGCCACATTGGGTTCGATGGTCTCCTTCACCAAAGTGCGGGCAAAGTGATTGGCATTGGGCCACACTTGCTTCAGTATCTGTAGAAAGAAGAACAACACGGGGTTATGTATAATAGTAACTTTATGTTTGTTTTAGGATATTAAAATACTGGCAGTGTTTTAACAACTCATTCGGAATTACCAAATCCCTATCAGCGTTAGGAATTACAAAAATTAAAAAAAAAAGTTTTATCAACGTATTATTATAAAATGTACTTTATCAAATATGTTGGTAACTCATTCTTAAAGTAGAAAAAACAGTAATTCCTTAAAATTTTTTTTTATTAAAAAAAAATTTAAACTTTTTAAAAACATACATAATTATGTACTAAGTTATTGTTCCGGTTTACACAGAGAGAATTCATTTGAGTTGAAAATGTTCTTAAAAGTAGAACGAGAATTTTTAAGTTAATGTTGGTTTAATGTGCTTGAATCAAGTTAAATTGGCGGTCTTTACATTGTGGATCTCAATAAGTAATCTTAATTAATCAAATCAGTCGTATAAATTTATAAAAAATAAAGCTTGATTAATCCTTTCTATTTTTACCGTTTTGTTCTCATATTGATCTTAATACGTTAATACCCGGTTTTTAAGAACGAATGTTCTCATGCTTACATGAAGGAATGTGCTTTTAAGAACGAATTTTCTCAATTCAAGAAGAAATTTACTTACATTTTTCTCTCTGTGTAGTTATGATATATAAATACTTAGTTGGTACTTAGAATTAGATGGTATTACCTTATTCAGCCACTCGCAACGCTCCACATCCGGAAAGTAAACCCAGGCGGGCAGCTCGTCGATCCTAGCCAGGATGACGTCCTTCTCGGAGGCGAGGGCCGAGGCCTTGGCGATGTCCCGCTTCTTCTCCGAGGTCTTGGCCAATTGATCGCGTGCCACCGAGAGGATGACGGGCGCTATCAGCCAGGCCACCGACCAGCCCATGTAGCCCACCAGATAGATGGAGCCCACGATGGCCACCTTTTTGCCCACCGAATAGAAGACAGAGAAAATGCTGTTATCATCCACCGCTGATTTGGTGGCCACCGTTGCGTTTTCATTTCCCGTCTGAGTGGGCGTGCCATTGCCATTACCATTGCCGGTGGGCGTGGCAGGGGCCACCACTGGGGTCTCACTCATCTTTTTGGCCTCCACCAGGGGCACAAAGGGTTCGGTCTCCGTGGGATCCGGTGGGTGGGTGAACTCCGCCAAGGGCACCGACGGGGTGTTATCGCTGAAAGAGATGGGCGTACACAATTATAAGCATCTTTTCCGATTGCAAAGCTCGTGACTCATTAGCGTTTGCCGGCTAAGATGCCGGCGTCGAACTCAATGCTCAATGATTACGATGATGTCATGCTATATTGTGCTATTAGTTAGAAATGTGATCTTTGAATGCCTCCCTACTGCTCTCTATACTTCATATACACTCTGTACAATCATATAGTACACACGAAAACGTTTACAAACACCTTGTTTGTTTACGTAGCTTAATTTTTCATTTCTTTAATAGAGTCTCGCATTGCTCATACGCCCCGTGGGCGGGGTAAATTGACACAATTTTACGAGTTTTCTGCTGGTGCTCACCACCCACCGCGTTACCTGTTGAGTGGATACACAAAATAGCTTTCCTCTCGTCGTTTCATCGAGGGTAGCCCAACTTTACTGTGAAGTTTGTGAAAGAAAAGAAAGCATAAGGGTATCGGGTGACCTGTTTTAACTTTGTCAAAGAAAACTTTAGACTTAAGTATTCGAAGAAGAATGTGATTCATTGTAATTGTAAATACTCCAAGCTAAACTAACCGAAAAAGTCTGAATATTCCCCTATTTAAAACTTCAAATGTTTCATAATAACATTATGATTCTCATTCCCAATAAACTTTTATAGCCACTAACTTAATTTTCCCACTTCAAATATTTATTTTTCAAAACTCTTCAAAGTCTGCAAAGTGTATTTTTTCATTTCCATCAAACTTTTCTTTTATTCCAACATCTCTTTTAATTATTCAACGCTTAGCAGCTGTTGACTTTATTCAAATTTCCCAGAATATTTCTCATTGTTTACCTTTCATTCTTTTTTTTATGCGGTGGCTTTGGGGACTCATTATAATATAGCCGTAATTTTCTTTTGGCAGCACATACACAATTTTACGTGGTAACCTTGACTTGGATAATCGGACGAAAACCAAAAACTTTTCAAGAGATTTACAACCTCAGCATTTTACGCTTTTTTTACGCTTTGTTTGCTGTTAACAACAAAGGAGACCCGGAATTTTCACTAAGCTGAGTTTTTCGAGGGGGGAAAAGTAGGGGGTTTTCCCCGCCGACAAGGAGGTTGTCCCTCTCCAGTTACGAGCTTTGCTAATTCAACTTTAACTGCTGGGGAATTGTTACATTTTGCTTCGTTCTGAGCTGCTGGGCACCTGTTGAATAGAGCCCCCAAAACCTCCTGCCCCCCAAAAAAGGCATCCAAAATATACTATACCATATAGAGTATACGTAGCATAAGAGAGTGAGAGGAAACCCGAATTCGAGAGAGGGTCTTAATTCTAGACTGGCTGCCAAAGCTTGTCTGCCTTCAAATTGCTGGGGAGGCTTCCCATTGCCAAGAACTTGAACTCAGCTCGGTTTTTGTTATTTTTGTTTTTCTGTTCAGGTTTCTTGGCGATGACGTAGTCTTGATAGGTGGCCGTTAGCATGGATACTTTATACGTGCCGAATACTCGAGTGAGTTTCATCGTTTTGGTCGTGTAATATGTTTAAATAAATGATAAATAAATAAATGAATTGTTGCATCACCTCATCGTTTTTGGGTTCTGGTGTCACTTGTGTGTTGTGTGTATGCTGAGTGTGGGTTATTTATGATTCTCGGGCTGCGAGAAATTTATGTGCATCTGAAATAAAGAGTCGGTGCTCAATTAAAAGTGCAGCCATCAAGATGGTTTCATATCCATGAATAAATTAAAATTGATTTAGTATATCACTTTCGGTTGGCTTTTATGACTTTTACTTTTCACTGCTTTAAAATGGTATTTATTTTGTCAGCTTTTTCAGATTTTAACGTTTCTATAAATAGTCAATACAGAAATACGTATTGGCTTTCATAAGATAAACACTTTATTTACTTTATATTTTAGCAATTATTGTTTGTAATTATTTCAAAAATTATGCATTTCTTTGTACATATTTAGATAGCTTGTCGGAGCTAAAATTCCTTTCATTTAATATTCACACACAAAAAAAACCACAACGAAAGCCAACTAAATTCGTATTTGCATATATATTGGGGGGCGAATATATAGCTCAGGGCGCCGAGAATGTTTTCTGTATATTTTTATCAAGTTCTATTTTCCGCAGTAAACAAAATGTTGATTTTTTAGAAAAAACACAGCCGGATTTGGATTACACATCGAAAAAGGCAGAAAAATACTGATTATACGCACCGAGAGCACGGAACAAATTACTTCACTTGGTTTGTGTTTTATTTTCGAATTCCTGTAACGAACGCAGCGAATTCAGCGACTTTTCATTGTGAGCGGCGTTTCGAAACTAAATTGAATTGAATTCAATTCTCGGAGCATCAGCCACTAGACGACGTCTCGTGAGTTTGGGGGGCCTTTGAGTGAAAGCTCCCCCCATTTGAGTGGAAGCTATAGGTTCCGCAGCAGCCATCAGAAGCAGCAGCACTGCGGGATTCTTGGCGCCACGGTCCTCCATCAGAGGCTCCTGGGCGGAGGCACTCATAAGCAAGGTTGCGCCCACAAAGGCAGCTCTTTGTTCGACAATTAATTTGAATATTAATGAACAACTAAAGCGGGGAGAGTGTGCTCACAGCCATTTGCCTTTGTTCAGTCGCAGTCTAAGGAAAGTTTCAGCTGCATGTACTATTTGATTGACAACTGGAGTGATAAATTATGAAATTAGAAGTTATACAAAATGTCTGTCGAATGGTTGACTACTGAAATTATTAATTATAAAAAAGGAGACTGTTAAAAATGTCACCTATATTTTTTAATATTTTTTTGGAGTGCCTATTATTTTGGTATTTCAAAACTTAAACTTATTTTTATCACGTTACTTTTTTGTAGTATCTACACAGAGAGAATTTTTAGAGATTATTTAGAGAACTTGGTAAAAGTATTAGGTTTTTCCGAAATTTGTTCTTAAAATCACTACATTCTCAAATTGAGAATACAAAAAGTTTGAATAATTTTCTCTGTTTATCTATTATTTTAATATTTCAAAACTAACTCAATTACACTTTTTATGTGAGTTTTTTTTTTTGGAATTTAACTAAAAATTAAAATTTTTTTTTTATGTTACCTACACAAATTAAATCTATATATTTTATAATATTTATTTTGTATTCTTTTCGTTTGTCCCAGATTTTGTTGTCCAGTGTAATTGGTCTGATTGTCCTTGGTCCTGGGTCAAGTGGTAATTGTTGTTGTTAGCCGCCTGCTTTTTTCTGGCTGACTCACTTGCAAATGAGATAAAATCTAGGCTGTGTTGGGTAATTAGCGAAACAGTTTGAGAGCCACTGCCGCATGACGCACACGGGCGTAATAAACCCTGGGAAGTGTGCAGCCATGAATAAGGATTAAGCGGCGCTTTTTTTTCAAGCTCTGTTTGTCTGCTGGGCTTGCTGGTTTGCTGGCTTGTTGCTCGAACTCGCTCGGTTTTTCATAAATATCAAATGGCTGCGGAACACATGGCGTATGTGTAATAATCATGGCATATGCATTTTTAATGCCTCAATGTGAAATCGAAAGGTAAACAAAGCGTGAGAGAAACGCGACGGCGGCAGCGGAAGTGCACCACGAAAAAGAGCAAATCAAAAGCAAACAAAGTCTGCCCGGGAAGAAGGACGCACTTGAACATGGCCTTCAACACTCACCCACTCATGTTCACGAATCCACCCACTCACTCACTCACTCACACGCTCGCACGCACACCGATGCACACATTGTCTGGCTGCAGGACATGCAGGAAAGCAGAAGAACTCTGCTGAAGGACGAAGGACGCTGCTTGCAGGCAAATGGAGCCAGCGGATGTCGGATGTGGGTGTGGGTGACCGTGTCGCATCCCAGCACAGGCAGAATATCCATGCAAAATTCTGCCAATTTTCTCTGACCAAAATAGCTACCTCCTTTATCATATTATCCTGATCTAAATATATCTTATTGATGTTCTATACGGAAAATTATTAATATCCCCATAAACGTAAATTTAAAACAGCAAATACTTTTTACACCGAGATAAAAATGATCACAGAAACTAAATTATTCGTACACTAATTCCCAACTATTGTCAAAAGTGTCAAAACTTAACTTTTGTTATAGAGTTTACATTACAAAATATGAACTTTATAATATTTATACTGTATCTAGTATATATTTTTAATACAACGAGTTTTTAGAGCTAACATGTTGTTTTGGTTTTGGGTATAGTTATAACACTTTTTCTCTGTGTAGTTGGTAATCAAGTTGGGATCAGCGGAAGTAAGTATCTCCTTTCCGGTGAAACAAGCATACACATACGTATTCTCGATTAATGACACAATGAAGCCTTAGGGAAATTTCGAGAATTTTCCCAGCCTCATTCTGCATCCTTTCAAATAAAGAAGCATTCATACACACGTGCCTTCGTTTCCCCTCGTTTAATTGCCTCTTAAATATTTTATACCTTCTGCTTTGATTTCCTCGAAATTCATGTAGTTTCCTTTGAGGTTTTTCAACTTTGAACCCACTTGGGGGGCGTGACAGAGGTTTGGCCAAGCTGGTAATAAAAGTTTGCCCCCCATCAACGTGCCATAAAACTTAATTCAAAACTAAAGTGTGACAATTCCCGGGCGGTAATCGAGGTCACACGATGACGGCGCCTTGACTTTATTGAACGAACAATGTAAACAAATTGGGAATATTCTTTTTTGTGCTGTTTAGCGTTCGTGTAGCATCGCTGGCGATTGCAAGAAAATTGCGTCACAACGCCTTTGATTTATGGAGCTGCCGCAGTCGAGCAAAACGTTGGAACCGAGGGAGACCTGGCCCACTGAAGGTAACTTTGATGTGTAGCAGGTCAGGCAGACATTCAGACACGGCAAAAATATATTATAACATGTTGACTTTAATTCAGTAAAAGAGTGTAGCGCGGAAAAATATTCTAGTAAAATAGCAACAAAGTACCACATTTTTTCATTTAACAGCACAGGTTTAAATATTATTTTTTTTCGAAAATAAATTTAAGAAAATAATTTGGTTTATTTCTCAGACATTTTAGGTGCCACATATATTAATTCTCTTGTTATTTCATTCAATACAGAGAAGAAAAATTCTATATGAATTAGGATCAATTCTACATTATCATATCAATAAAAAACCGATATGATTATATCAAATGTATTAAACTTGCAATTTTATCACATCCGATATTTTATTTTAAAATACCAAATGTAGTATTTTTTAACAAATCTTGAAGAAAGAGATAAAAACCTTTAAAAAATATTAAATAAATTAAAAATTGATCACATATCAATCTGTTTTTATATTTTTTTCTGTGTGAATTACTATTAGTAATTGATTTACTTTGTCTTGTTTTTATCTGTGCATCGGAAGCAACATTGATTGCCGACAAATGTCTTAGCTACATTGAAGCAAACATTAAATGAGGTCAGAATTGAATTAGAGCCAAGGGGTGAGATGGTGATTCAAGGTTCCACAGCTGGAAATTCAATCAGAAACACTCAATTTAGTCTTGCTTTAACATGGCTGCGTTTTATGCAGGGCTTTTAAAAGATTTTCAGTGAACATTCTATTCACTCGTGTGGAACTCAGCTGAGCACGTTTTGGCCATTCCACTGTTTAGGTAAATTTTCCCTACAAAGCCACATGTTTTGGGACCTTCCATCCGGAGCGCCTTAAAGCATGCTTTCGCCAGGCATGTCAAACTTTTCTTTTGACTACGTTTGCTTAGCCAAAAAAGACCGTTACCCAAGTTGTTATATGCAGATGATGCTAACGTAAAACGGCCTCGGGGATACATATAAAATAACCGACATGGGAGTCAGGCAAAGCAAATGAAAGTTTCCCCGCCCAAGTTTCGTCCATTAAATTATCCTGCATTCAAGGAAGGTTTCACCACACATGTGTTTCTCCCCTAATCCGAATTATCGGGCTTTAATATCGGTCGCACTGACCACAACTGGTGGTATCTAAGTACAATTGGAATGCTTTTTGCCTTATGAATTATACACAAGTTTGTTTCTATTTTTTGTCGGGTGGTTATTGCCCCGAAATGCCGTCAGTCCTCGACTCTAATACCAAAACTGAAGGAACACGCACGGAAATCGTTGATTGCGGCAATAAAAAGAAAAACAAGGGAAGCCAAAAAAGGCAGCCGATTATTAATGAGGCTTAGGCGGGTCAAAGGATACAATGTCAAGGATTCCTTGAGGAAAAACTGGCTATGGGAAACTACTTTTGAAAATACAACTTCCGCTTGATGATTTGCAATTCATGGCTCATAAAATGAAGTATGTGTAGAGGTTTTTTGACCTGCTTAACTGGACTGCAAATGAAATAAAAAGTGAATTATATGTCTGCCAAATAAGAAATGTTGGTCTTAGACAATTTTAATAAATATTTAACACTAACAGGTAGAGTCTAGATGTAGAAAATTTATATAAATTAAATTTCAGTGTCACAACTACGAATCTATCCCTTTAATCTAAGCACTTTCATGCGGGTGTCAGAAATCTACCGCACTTTTAGTTTAAACATGCAGTGTTAATACATCTTTCTAATTAAAATATTTGTGTAATTATACGGGCAGGCGAATGCTGAGGTAGTTGAAGCTTTAACACGCCAGTCACATTCCCCAGTGAATATAAAACGTTCCACTTTGGGGGAACAACTTAACCTAAACGCAGATCCTAAACTTTTTCCTCGTCACCAGCTGCAAGGATATCATTGTCGGTGTGCGAGTGTGCTTGCGTTTGTGTTTGTGAGGGGCTAACCACAACCGCAGGACCCAGAGACGCCTTAATGTGTCCACATTTTAATTACCCTTGATGTCGAGTGCGAAAGGCTGCCACCGAAAAATAAAGGATAAACAGCAACAACGGCGGAGGAGCACGAAAAAAGCTGAAGGCTTCATGGCAACGTGCTGGCTTTCATAAATATTTCAAATGCCTACCAAAGTCAGGTCCGCCAACCCCTTCTCTCTCCCCTCTGACAGCTCTTTCTGTCACTTGACACTGCGTTTTAAACCGTTTTTGCAACTTTTCCTGGGACAACGCTGCGTATGTGTAATTTTCCTGCTTCAAGTTGAATGAAACCGATGGGAGTGTCTCTAGAGTCGCGATAAGAGTTAAGCCTTTTCGCAGGTGGACTTGGGGAAGTCGCCACTTAGGACTTTTGCATTTTTAATGCCACACAACAAAAAAAAATGAAGTTCGAATCCTTTAATGGAGCATATAAATCGCAAAGTTTCCATTCTGAATCTCAAAATAAAAAGCACTTATATAAGGAACTTTTAAATAAACTTTTTATCATTTTATCTTCATCTTGGGTAAGCAATTTAGCACTTGAATGGGTGCTAATAACTTTTATTGCTTGTCAATGGAAAGGTTTTCGTTTTCACTGAACCTGAGCCCTTGCCCAGTTTGAGAGCCACTTGCCTTTTTGCGAACAATGTCAATGGGTTACCAAAAATAAAATTCAATTGTTCGGCCTCTTTGTATTTCCGTTTGCTTTCTTTTATTGCGTTTTTTTTGCCCGGCACTCAAGTCGCTGTATTGATTCGGAAAAGTCGCGCGCGAATTTCCTTCGCAGGACTTTGGAAAAACCTCCGTTTGGGTTTTCACATTATCCGTGACAATAGTGTACCGTTGTACGCGAGTCGCACAACTGAAAGTGTGGTAACTGAAAGCGAAACTCTATTGCCTTCGCAATATCACTCATACGCAGTGGTTGACCTACATCCTGTAACACAGAGCGATTGAGTGAAAGAGTGAGCTTTCGGTGCGAGCACTCTTGTTTACGTTCTCAGCTATTTTTGGCGCCAAAATAGAACAACTGTTGCCGTCCATGTTTACACAATTTGACAGGGGGTGGCGTGGGTGGTGCGTCCTTTTATGTGAGTGTTGTGCAACTGGAAAAAAGGATTACATTATTGTAATACGTTTACAGCAGTTTGGACGTAAAAATTATAATTTTTACAAATTGTTTATTAGCATTCGTATTTATTTAATTTATTTCTAATGAATATTAAGTTGAATTTTAATTTATTTAATAAATAGACTTCATCTACGAATTTTATTTTACATTTACAGAGGTGCTATAGAGAGCTATAAAGCATGTCAAAAGCTTGCTGTTCTTTACATCTCTTAAGCTTTTGTTCTTCCCATTCTCTCTCGAAAAATGTTTGCCACCCCCTTTTCTGATGTCTGAGTTTTAAGTGCCTTTGGCTGATGTTCAAACTGAGATTCAAACTTATAAGAAGTACAAATAAATTTAGGTGCTTCCAAACAAACGAATGGGGAGCTGTTAGCTAAGCAGGATTTTATCAAAAGAACGCTGCAAAAAATTAGTGGTAGTGTAAAGTAATATAAATGTTTAAATATTAAAAAAATTTAAAAATTTTAATAAATTGCATAAATGCGGGGAAAAATATATGTATTATCATATATTTTAGTAGCTTTGATTTTGTACCCAAAATACCAGTATTTTGACTGAAACAATAGAAATATTTATCCAAACAGTTATATCTCGTTATAATTTTTATGATTAACCCTTATTAAAAAGTAAAATGTTTGAAAAATTCAAATATTTTGAATCAGCTGGAAATTGGGCAAGACCAATTTATAATATTTTGGCTGTAAAAAAAGTTTATAATTTTGATTTGGAGCTATTTTAGGCCAAGTTATAGCCAAAAAAGTTAAAAATTTCTCCAAAATCGCAGATCCTGATCCTCCACCGAATTCCATTCGCTTTTAAGCTTTTGTAGCACAGTGTGAAAGAGAAGAGAGCGCCACTCTCACCCAACCCGCTGCTCTCCCACTTGGTCTGAGTCACATCACGCATTACCTTAGTGCTCACTCCCCCAGTGGCGCTCATTCGTTCCCCAACTTTTGAACGCGGCGGACGTGTGTGACGCATCGCCGGTCGCTGGTTTGTTGGTCCGTTGTAGTGCGCGTGTGTTAGTCGGCGTCCTGCACTAGTATTCGTACTATTTCTGCACGTGCTGCTCGGTCGCGACAGTTTCGAGTGGTACAATTACTAGACAACAGTGGTGGGAGCTGATTAATGCTCCGGTAGCGCCTGTAAGTGCCAATCAATTGAATTAATCTAGCGGCGAGTTGAAAATTTGGAGCCCCAGCCCAATCGCGTAATGAGTGCTGTACAATTTTATCTATATATACTGTGAATTTGCATTTGTGTGTGCGTTTTTTGGCTCTTTGTTTTTTAGAGATAGTCTGGGTGCGTTGTGGGTGCCCGATGCTCAAAGTGCCGTTATGTCGGCGTCTTTTTGCAATTCTCCCTTCGCGTTTACGTCATTAACCGTTATTAAATTTAGTCTCTGCCATTGTATGCCAAGTGTGGAATATTTTCCATATGCAAAAGCTGCATTGGAAGCAATTGGAATGCCGGTTTTCTTTCCATTAAACAGCCGCATTTCAAGCACCTTTGGCCAACAACCACTTGTTTGCCTGTGGGGTCGAGCATTGGCCCAGTGATGAATTTGTGTGTGTGCACAGGCAGACCTTTATATCGCGAACAACTAGTTGATTAGATTATTATACTATTAATCTAAATGATTTAATCGACCCATTGGAAAAAGTTAACATGTGTGTTTTAAGTGTTCTTGTCTTAGAAAAAAAGCATAAAATAATAAGTATTTTTATGCATTTGGAGACAACTTTTCGAAGTTTCACTGTAAATGATACCGGCAAAAATAAATTAATCACTGTTTTACAATCTGTTGCCACATTTGTAGCCGCCAAAGTTATCTCTGTATTAGTCTACCTCTGTCTGTTTTTATTTAGCGGGTTCATAAATTAGATTTCGTTTGAAAAATTTATGAAACGTGAAACTTTCAATTGCTTGTCACAGTTGTTGCCTACCAAACTCGTTCTAAACAATTGAAATAACATTAAAATATATGCAGCTGCCTGAAATAATTTTCAGAGATAATAGAGCTGATAAAAATGTGGGCCATTTTGAGCTCAAACAAAAAGTTTCTATCGCAGATAATGTTTATCTCTTAATAACTTTGTAAGAAGCTTTAATTGCTTAAATTGAATAGCGGATATGCACATACAGCGCGAAGAACCCACCCACTTTTATCTATTTACGTAAATTCATTGGCAACGTCACATATATTTAATTGCCTGCGCCCAAACAATTAAAATCTATTAACTCGAAAACGGGTGAGGCATTTAAGGGGCGTTTGAAATCTATACTACTTCACATTGAGCAACCCGGTCACTCACTTTGCTTCCACATTGACTTGTGAAGTTTGCTGGAAAAGTTTTAATTCGAAAAGTGAAATTTCCGCTGCTAGTAACTGGGTCATAATATTCCCCCCTGACTCTGAACTTCCGTACAAAAACAGCCATGTTTATAAGAAGAATATACATACGTGCCTAAATGCCGGTCTTGCTTATCTGAGCAGGTCTCTGGACTTTTGCTTACCAATTAATAAACATTATGATTATTGTCATACGAAGATGTGCAAATGTCGTGTGCAGCTCAAAATGCGTTTTGATTTACGCTCCTCGTGTCGTGTGCTATCAGTTACAGACAAAGCAAATAGCCCAGGCATTATAAGCTAACGACCGATATCGTGTGACTGACCCGTGTCTATTCTATGCTGAGCAAAGTTCGAGCCACGCTTTCCTTATAAAACCACAATATATTAATCATTTTTATCTTTCAAGGAGAGGCCGAAAAGAAATTTCCCAAAATACACCAGTCACACGTTAACTTTATCGGACAAGTAAAGGCTTTAGTTTATGGTAGCCTATTAAAGATTGAAAACTCCTTAGTTTCCTATTTATGTATAGAAAACGTCAATTTGTATTGTAGAAATATAAGAGATTACCCTTTATTGGTCAAGGTCTCTGCTGATAAGGAAGTAGCTCTCACTAGACTAGTCATGACTAGTCTGCCTGTTTAATTCCGCTTCATCATTAAGACATGAAGATGACAGAGAATACAGTACACATTTGTTACTTGCAAATTATCAAAATTAAACTAGAAATAATCTTTTAAATTTTAAAAATTATTATTATTTTAAACTTTATAATTTATGAACAATGTCGCTTTTCGATACAATATATACAAATTATTAATAAGTTTTTAAAAAATATATTTTCATTGAATTCAGCTTTGATAACATTTTTAAAATTAAAGGGTATAGAGGTCATATAACCAATGTTTACGCTAATAATTACTCAGTCACAGTCACGTATTCTTATCTGTAAGCCAATGAAATTGGAGGTCTTTAATATTTAACATGAGTTTAGTTCATTTGTTTGCGATTGCAGGTAGAAGGAGACTGAGATCTAGACGGGAACTACCCATCCGTATGATAGCATGGATAGTAGCGCCAAGCCACAGCGCAAAAACCCGCGCCAGCATGCCAATATTATATCACAATTAATATTTGCCTGGGCGCTACCATTACTGTATCGGGGATCCCGAAAAGGCCTGAATACGGATGACCTGACGCAGTGTCTCAATGATGATCGATCCGAGCAGCTGGGCGACCGATTGGAGGAGTAAGTATAGATATTACATTTCCATTTTCTAGTGACAAGAAACTCAATGGAACTGATTCTTATTTCTTAAATCTTTAAAGATATATTTTATAAAAGCTGATGATTATTTTTCAGTCAATGGTTTAAGGAACTGGAACGATCGCATCGCAAGAAAAGTAAGCCCCACCTCAGAAACGCTCTTTTTCGTTGCTTCCTAGGTCCTACGATCGTAAATGGCCTCATTTCCTTAATCTACATAGTGATCAAGTGAGTATGCAATGTAATAAGACCCGGCTTATCTGTTTATAATATACTTCGTTCGTTATAGGACCTTGATTCCAGCTGTTCTTGCACAATTGTTGATTCAATTCCAAAAACCGAATGTGGAGGTGCTGAAAGAATTGTCAATATCGGATTCCCTGAATCGAACAGCACGATCGATTGGAAGATATGTGATGAATCAGGCTGTAGCCGATTCCAGCGGATCGTCAGCGGTTGGTAAGTCGAGCTTGAATATACAGCACATACATATATTAGGTTTCTAATAATATTTATACAACTCATTCGTATTTCAGTCCTCTCCCCCAATGCACTCGATAAGGGAGATCCTCTGAAGGAACCAATTCTGGCTGCCACAGATCAAGTGGACCACAATGCCACGGTTGTGCGAAGTTTCCTGGACCAGACCACTGAGTACATGTGGAACGACACGTACAGCTTGGGTGCCCTCCTGGTGACCTCGACGCTTTTCTGCTGCTTCCTGCTCCACCACGTCGATCTGCGCCAGCGCCTGATGGGCGCCAGGATGCGAATCGCTTGCTGTTCGCTGATCTACCGCAAAACCCTACGGCTCTCGATGAAAACGGCTGGCCAGACACCGGCCGGTTACCTAATCAACCTGCTCTCGAATGACGTTAATCGCCTGGACTATGGCTTTATATTCATGCACTGGATCTGGATTATGCCGCTGCAGGCGATGCTCACATGCTACCTGATTTGGCTGAACATCGGCATCCCGGCGATAGTGGGAGTGGTGGGACTGCTGCTGAAAACGGTGCCCGTGCAAACGGCCCTGAGCAAGGTGACCTCGGTGCTGCGGATGAGAATCGCGGAGAGGACGGACGCACGGGTGGGCATCATGAACGAGCTGGTGCAGGGCATTCAGGTGATCAAGATGTACGCGTGGGAGAAACCCTTCCAGGCGGTGGTGGCCGAAGCTCGGCGCCGCGAGATCCAACAGATCCGCTATGCATCCTACCTGCGAGGCTTCTACCTCAGCACCATGGTGTTCACGGAGCGATCCACCCTGTATATCACCCTGGCAGCGGCTGCTCTCCTGGGTCAGACGATCACCGCCGACTTTGTGTTCTCCGCAGCCAGTTACTACAACATCCTGCAATTGGTGGCAGCCATTTGGTATCCACTGGCTGTGAGCTTTGGAGCCGAGGCCCTGGTCTCTTTGCGTCGCATTCAGGATTTCCTCTTGCTCGAGGGACGCGAGGAGCGGACCCAGGGACTCACCCACAAGACCGATCAGGATGGAGGAGACTCAAGGGCTGTGACCATCAAGGATATCAATGCCAGTTGGGATAACGAGAAGCCGCAAAGGACGCTGCAAGGTATCAACCTGCAGATCGAAAAGGGACAACTTTGTGCGGTGATTGGTCCCGTGGGTGCTGGCAAGAGTTCCATCCTCCAGTTACTCCTGGGTGAACTGCCGGTCACCGATGGCGGCGTGGTGATCCAGGGAGGCATTTCCTATGCCGCCCAGGAACCCTGGCTCTTTACGGGTTCGGTGAGGAATAACATCCTGTTTGGTGAGGAGTACGATAGGAAGCGCTACCAGGAGGTAACCCGATGCTGTGCCCTCTCCACGGACTTCCAGCAGCTGCCGAATGGAGACAAGACAGTGGTGGGTGAGCGAGGAGCATCCCTATCCGGAGGTCAAAGAGCCCGCATCAGCTTGGCTCGGGCAGTTTACAAGCCGGCGCAGATCTATCTGATGGACGATCCGCTAAGTGCCGTGGATGCGCACGTGGGCAGGCATCTGTTCGATGAGGTGATCGGACCCCGGGGACGACTGGCCCAGCTGAAGGCCACGCGCATACTGGTAACGCACCAAGTGCACTTCCTGTCCGAGGCGGATATCATTGTGATTGTGGACCAGGGAAGGATTCTGAGGCAGGGCACCTACCAGGAGTTGATCAACAGTGATCTGGACTTTGCCAAGCTGCTCGAGCGACCCAAGGAGGCGGATGAGACGGAGAACAGCCAGCGTCTAGCCTCGCCGCTCAGTGCCAACTCGCTGGAAAGTGACGACGAGGACATACCCTTCATCGATGGTGAAAAGGATGGGTATCAGCAGTTGAGGAAGCAGAGTAGCTCGGTTCATGGCAGCAAATCGGTGGGTTTTCCTATATTTGTACCTCTATAAACCACCTATTAATGTAATTCATATGGTCCCCCTTTAGTTGGAGAGTTCGCAGCTGGATGAGGAAGTGGATGAGGATGCTCTGGCCGAGGCCCAGGCCTCTGGTGGCATCTCGCCCCGCGTTTGGTACGAGTACTTCCATGCGGGCAGCACGCTCCTGAGCTTCAGTTTCATGGTCTTCGTGATGGTAATGTCCCAGGTGGTGTGCAGCAGTTCGGACTACTTTGCCAACATCTGGACGCAGCAGGAGCACCAGCGATCGCTGGGCGAAGCCACCAGCTTCACCACCTTCGAGTGCATGTACATTTACGGCGGTCTGATCATTGCCGTGGTGATCATGACCACGTTCCGCGGCTTTCTGTTCTTCAAGATCTGCATGCACGCCTCGAAGGTGCTGCACGATCGCATGTTCGCCTGCATCCTGCACGCCACCATGAGATTCTTCGACACCACGCCCTCGGGCAGGATTCTGAATCGCTTCTCCAAGGACATGGGCGCCATCGATGAACTACTGCCGCGGGCCATGATGGACTTTATACAGATTGCCCTGGTGATGTTTGGCATTCTGATTGTGATTGGAATACTGAATCCCGTTCTCGTGGCCGCCATGTTGGTGGTGGCCGTTGTGGATATACTCATCTTGAAGCTGTACCTGCGACCCTCGCAGGATCTCAAGCGCTTGGAGGGCATCTGCCGCAGTCCTGTGTTCTCGCATCTGAGTGCCTCCCTCTCAGGTCTGGCTATCATTCGATCCCGCCAGCTGCAGGATGTGGTGGCCAAGGAGTTTGATTTGCTGCAGGATGTGCACAGCAGCGTGTGGCAACTGACCATGGCGGCGAATACGGCACTGGGTTTGTGGCTGGATTGCGTCAGTTGCGTCTTCTTAACCGCAGTCACCTTCAGTTTTATCATCTCCAGTGAAAGTGAGTATTTCATAGGATTTTAAGAAGTTGATGAGAGGAAAATTAATAAATTTCCTTTACTCTTTCAGCGACTTACAGTGGCAATGTGGGTTTGGCCATTGCCCAGGCCATGATCCTCACCGGAATGGTGCAGTATGGAGTGCGTCAGGTGGCCGAGTCCTTGCAGCAAATGACCAGCGTAGAACGCGTCCTGCAGTACACGGAACTGGATCAAGAGCCGGCGCTAAGCGAGAAGACCCCACCGTCGCAGTGGCCAACTCGTGGTCAGGTGGAGTTCCGCCACATGAGCTGCCGCTACGATCCAAATGGATCGCCGGTGCTGAAGAGCCTCAATCTCACAATCGAGGCTGGCTGGAAGGTGGGCATCGTTGGACGTACAGGAGCCGGCAAGTCGTCGCTGATTGGAGCACTCTTCCGACTGGCGCACATCGAGGGAGATATTCTCATTGATGGCATAGAGACGGGATCGATATCCTTGGAGGTTCTCCGCACTCGCATCTCGATTATTCCCCAGGATCCGGTGCTGTTTTCGGCCACCATTCGCTATAATCTAGATCCCTTCGAGCGGTATACAGACGCCGAGTTGTGGGGCGCTCTGGAGGATGTGGAGCTGCGTGGAGCCATTCCCGGCCTGGACTACATGGTCACGGAGAGGGGCAGCAATTTCAGCGTGGGCCAGCGACAGTTGCTCTGCCTGGCGAGAGCAATTCTGCGAAACAACAAGGTTCTGGTGCTGGACGAGGCCACGGCTAATGTGGATCCACAGTGAGTTTTTAGGGGGTTTACTATTACAAACACCACAGGTCTAACATATACCCGCCTGATCTTTCAGAACCGATGCCCTGATCCAGCGCACTATCCGCATCAAGTTCAAGCAATGCACTGTTCTCACCGTGGCCCACCGATTGCACACTGTTATGGATTCGGATCGGATTATAGTGATGGATGCTGGCGTGTCCGTGGAATATGATGTACCGCATCTGCTGCTGAAGAAGTCCCAAGGACATCTCCGGCAGATGGTGGAGGCAACGGGTGGAGAGGCTGAAGCCCTGAAAAAGACAGCCAGCGACAGTCACAAGAGGAGGCAGAGGGAGCGGGACGAGGAGCGAGAACGCGAGGAAGATGAAAAACAGGAATGAGAAATGGTGACTCTATGCATCCACCGGAAAACGCATTTACCCAAATCTGGTGCTTATAAGGGCTCAAGGTTGCAACCTATGCGCTTCCCAATGAAACGGAGCATTGTCCAAAACGAAAGCCGTACCAAAATGATTATCCTCTACACTCACACACATTTTATGTTATCAATGGTTCATGTACTTAGTCTAGTTAAGTTTGTAAACGAAAAGTCTAGATGTGCTGCCTTATACGTATTGTACTTAGATGTAATCTCCCCCAAGGGATTTCAATGTTGAATTTGTATGAAAACTTTATTGTAAACCGCCAGTGAAAAGTACTCCGACTTAGAACATGACAAAAAGATACTTAACTGAACACCGCCATCCTTAAAGGATCTGTGGGTTACTCTTCACTTAAACACTCATTAGTTAGTTCATCCAATATATACTGTATATATATATTCTGTACATTACTGCGTGTGATTATGCATACCTTACACTGAACCATTGTACTTGAAACACTAGATAGATATTGAATAAATATTTTCCGAGTTTATTAAAATATAAATAATTTTCATACAAATGGGTGATACAAATAAAATCCTAACATACAGGTTGAGCAAATTTATTGCGATCGTTTTCGATGGTCACGTTTTGGATAAATAATTGCAAAGTTTATTAAAATATAAATAATTGTCATAAAAATCGATAATACAATTTAAAACCTAAACAAACGAGTTGAGCAAAGTTATGCGATCATTTTCGAGGTGACTTTCGATGGGATGTCTTTACACCTGATTGGCGAGTTTGATTTGTACTCTGTTTACTTTTTTGTTCATAAGGTATGGGTGGAGTGCCATCTGGATAGTTTACCAGGGAGATGTGACTCTCCCCGGAGAATAGATGAGTGCCTGTGCTGTTAACGGACCCGGATTTCTCTGGAATGGAGAGGAATGATCCCACTGGCGTGGATGTCTTTTGCCTGTCGTTGGTTGCTCCGGTGGCATGGCTTAGACCCACGCCTGGAGTTTGCGTAAAGCTGCTGGGCGAGAGTGAATGAAGAACGGACTTGAGGAAATGTCCCCTCAAGGACTCATCGGAGCTCTCTGAAGTGTCGCCGTTTTGCACCCGATGCTTGAGAAGCTCCCGAGTGAGGAATTCTCTTAGATTCAGGGATCTTCCTATCTGACTCGCATCCTGCACTGTCGAATCGTCTTTTGACCTGGAACTGCGTTCCTGACCACCACGCAGCCTTGACCTTCGTGGACGACGTTCCGGCGAAGAGTTGGTGGTGCTGCTGCACAATTCATCAACCTGCTGTTGCCTCTGATGCACTGTGGCATGCCAGCACGGACCTCGCTGTTCCGCGTCGCTGGAAAAGTTGCTGCCCGACAGAGGATCAATTCCGCTCTCGTTGGGTGGATCGCTTCTAACCGGTGCAACGCTTTCCCGTCGCGTGCTGCTAGCCACCTCCGGACCCGTCAGTGTGGTGTCAGTTACATTGCCCCGTCGAAAAGAGTTTTTCAGGATATTTCGCTTACGGAGTTCTTCCTCAACGTTGAAAGAATCCGAAGAATCCTGCTCGAGACTGGCGCTGTCAATCAGTTCCCTCTGATCGGCGGGTTGCTTAGCCAGCAGTTTCTGCAAGTACTCCCGGCGTTTAGGGAAGTCCTGTATATTATCATTGACCACACGCAGTTGTCGCATCAGATCTCCCGGTGACAGAGTGTGTTGATCGGCATCCTGACCTATCTCCAGGTGAATGCGGGTGCTGGTCATGTTATGGAGATAGGCATTTATGCTAGGAAACTCACGATAGTCAACTCCTTCGGTGCGCTGATTGATAACCTGGACCAGTTCATTGAACTCACTCTGCAGGCGCTGGCTCTGATTCGCATCTAACCGCGCCAGGTCCAACTGCAGTTCCCTGGCATACTCATCAAAGCTGGGAAACGGCTTGGGCACTGGGGTAGCGGCCACAATATGCGATTGTCCTGGCGTTTCCACTTCCGTGATGGTGGACAGCTCGTGCGCCAGATCCTCGGCATTCAGTTGAGGACTGTAGCGCCGAATTGTGGCCGGAGGTGCCTTCATTCGACCGCGTGCCGTATTGCCTTGCGTCGAGGAATTCAGCGAGATGGGCTCCGCATCCACATTAACCTGTCCCTGGGCGGTAATTGGACGCGAGTCCGCGATGCCACTATCCCGGCTGGCTGCCATTGGCTTATGCTTCTGCAGAGGCAACGCCTCCGATGTGGAAGGCGTTTGGGAATCGCTGCGATCGGACAAGGTTCGGCATCTGGTTTGTCGTTGTCCATTAGGGAGGTCAAAGTACTCCGTGGATTGACGCTCGCCATCGCTGTTCGAGGTGAGAGTGACCTCCACCAGTCGTTGCTTCTCCTCGCGCACCTTGGTAATCAGATCCGTGAGCTCGGCAATCCGCTGAGTGCAATTCTCCGTGAGCTGCGCATAACGCTCCATATTCCGGGCAGAGGACTCTTCGCTGGTTGACTGCGATTTCGATTTCTCGGCTACAAAACGAGGTGTACTTTTGCCACTGACATCGGTGGGAAGCTTTAAGGATATCCCGCCAGCACTCTGTTTCTTAGCCTTTTGATCTCTTTGTTGTTGCAGCTTGTCACTTACTCGCTGCTGCCTCACCTTTTCTCCCTGACTGGGCATCTTGTCGCGCTGAGAAGTCTCCCGTACTTCCTGCCTCATTTCCCTTGACTGCTCCTTCTCTTTGGAGATTGGCTGACAATCTTCCAGATTCTTGGCCAATCGCTTGTTCCATAACTGATCAAATGCCCGTATACTTTTTTCTTTGTCCTGGGATTGCTGTTCCCTCTGCAATTGCTGCTGGCAACGAATGGAGTCTTCCAAATCATTGATAAAGCTGCGATTATCGGCAATGAAGGTCTGAACCCGTTCCATGCGCTGCTCGTTCATTACAGTCTCATCATCCGGAATTCCGTCGGATCTCACTGCATCAGCGTCCACACAAGGAGTTATGTTTTTCTCTGAGTTGATGATCGATGTCGACGGTGTGGGAACATACGAAGAACTCACGCCCATTTCATCTATGCTGTTACGGGTCATTCCTAGCAGGCGATTTATATATTGGACAATCATAGGATGCAGTTGTGCAGATGGAGGAGCGGGAGCAGGCGGCGGAGAAGGCATGGAACCCACTCCCGGATTGAAACTCTTGTAGCTCACTGGCGGCAGACTGCGATAGGCGGTGGAGTTGGAATCTATGGATATCTGGCGCTGATCCTGTGACAAAGGTCGCCTTCCGCTTTCCTTTTCTGGCTGCTTCTCAGCTTCATCCCTAGGCGAGCTCTCTGTTGAGCCCAGTAGTACTTCCTTTTCATTTTCGATGGTAGCCGGTTTTGTTTTGGCTTTCGATTTACCCCTCGGCACATATTGCTTTACAGTGCCGTCGCTCTTCACTTTGATGATGATCTCCAGTGGGCCATCGTCCCTTGCGGATGTTTTAGCTTGATCTGCTTCACTGGATTTTTTGCTTTTTGTCTCTTTGTAAAACTTCCTTAGACGCTGCTCAAGAATAGCCTCCTTTTGCTGCAGATCAGATTCGCGTTCGTTCAGCGTCTTAGTTCTCTCGGATAGAATATCCGCTCGCTCCTGGCGTATATTATCGATCATCTCCTGGGCGTTGTCACTCCTCGACCCGACTGCCTCGCCCGGCTTCAACTCCTCCAGCAACTGAACTCGGATTTTTTCGATGCGCTCAAGCAAACTCCGCAACCTCATAGATTTCAGGGAGTTGGACTGCTCGGCCTTCAAGTCAGACCTCAGCTGCTTGCTCTGATCGTCAACATAGTCAAGGAGAATGGAGCAGCAGCTCTCCGTGCTGCCCAGATTATCGCGACCCATTTGAACAGGAGGTTCACCCACATTGAGTGCCGCCGCAGCGTTAGATTTGCTGCGCGCAGTACTCGGAGGAGTGGGTTTGGTGCGCACTTCGGGGCAGGTGATAATGGCCGGTCGCAGGAGCATCTGTTCCATTTCCTCGTTCATTTTCTGCTGCCGCCTCGCAGCCGCATCCGCGAATCGATGGCTTGGTATAATGTTGGCCTAATGGGGGATGCAGTTGTATTACTTAATAAAAGTTCTCTTAATTGAATCTCTTACATCAGTGGGCAAGAGCTGTGGTTGCTGCTGGGTGAGGGCATCCAGCTTTTCGGTCAATTCCGCACAATCCCGACGCACTTGCTCTCGTTCCAAAGCCTTCTGACCGCGATCGTTGCTGATTTTTCTATTTAAATTAAGAGCAGTTTGAATTAAATACATTTTATAATAAAAAGTTTACCAAATCAAGCTCTCACCTGAGTTTGTCCAGCTCTTGTTCCCGCAGTTCCCTCAGTTGGTTCTCGATGCGAGCGTGATCCATTGCAGTCAGTTGGCCTTCATCCTTCTCATTGCACTGCACTGTTTGCGTTGGAGCATCGTAGGTCCGATGATATTTATTGCCATGATCGTAGAACTGTACGCGTCCCGATTGAGTCGTCTTGGGATCTCCCCGCGTGGACATGACAAAGGTGGTAGTGGAGACGGTCGATTGGGTGGCCGTGCTCGGCGGAGCTGTTACAGCGGGAACGTGCACCGCTGGCTGGTTCGGCATCATTTGCTGCGGCGCATACATCGGATGAGGCTGTGGAGGCTGCGGATACTGGGATGGCATGGGAAATGGCATTGAATATGGCATCGCATATGGTTGCATCGGCTGTTGGGCATATGGGTGCATATATGGTTGAACCTGCGGCACAGGATAACAGTGGGTCATCGTCGGATTCGGCATGGCTGGTATGTTTTGCTCTGGAATGGGCTGTACGTTTCGCGGAGGCTCTTGTGCGGGCTCCTGAATGGTTGTGACTTTGGGCAGCGTTGCTGGGGCCTTCTGACCCTTCTGGCCCCTGCGAATTCCCGCGTCTATAACCTTGGCAGGAGCTGGATTCGTTTTTAAGACCGTTCGCTTGGCAGTATGCTGATTACGTGATGCCGTCATCGTTTTCTTGGGCGATCCTGTAGCCGTTCTGGTCGGTGATTTTCTGGGCGCTGCAGCGGGAACTGCCTCCTCACGCTCTAAAGTTTTTCTTGGCGATCTTGGCAGAGATTTGGTAGGACTGGGCGGAGGAGATACTGATGGATTTGGATCTGCATCCCTTCGCTGTCCTGGCTCAGTACGTGTGGTAGTAGTGGTCTCGGTTCTCTTCACCAGATCGCTGATTTGTGTGAACCTTGGCCGTCGCTGGGGTTCCTCCTCACTGGGTCTGACCACATGGCTGAATTTGCGGTTGGTTTGAATGAACCGATCGTTGATGTCCAAACCTTCAGGGTTTTTGTGGGTCTCGGAAATAGTTTCTTCAATTTCCACGTCAAGGATAACAGGCGGAGTCTTCTGGAGACGCCGGTTGCTCACAGGACTCTCGCTGATCAGGATGGACGAGTCGTCCTCGGAGGATTCCGCCTCTTCCTCGGTGGTGCCACAACTACAGCTGGCTGTCCTCTTGCGTTTACCCTTGCAGCAGGGTTTGTTGCAGCCACTGGCCAGTCGGTTTTCCTTGTCCTCCACCAAGGGCGTCTGTGTGCCCGCCGTGGCGCGTCCCTCCGCATTCAATTTCATTCCGTTTGTGGCTTTCAACTCTACACTGGCTTTTCCTGATCTTTTCAAGGCCTGCTTGCGGCATCTTTGGATTTTCTCGATTCTCTCCTGTTTCTGCTGCTCGATGCGCTGGTTTTCCTCCCTCGCAGCGCGATGGGCGGCGCCCACTTGGAAAATGGCCGAGCGGTAGTCCTGGTGTTTTTTGACCAAAACATGCTCACGCCATGCATTCAACTCCTTTTGCTTGACCTGCTCCAGTTTGTCGATTTGACGCTTTTTCTCGGCGGCCACCTCCTCGCGTATGTGGCGTGCCAGGTGGTTGGACTTCTCACGCACCTGGATGGAATATCGGGGTCACGTTTAGTCCGGTAATTACTGCGCAATGGGCTCCGAAGGGCTTACCTGCTGCAAACGGGTTATGCGACGCTGACTCTCGAGGTCTTTGCGCACCCGCTCCGGATCGTCCAGGCGGCTGACCGGTCTCCTCAAGTTGGCCCCGAACTTTCCATTTACTGTCATCTGCAGAGCCATCTGCTCTATCGATATCTCAAATAAATTCGGATGAAGGGCAGCATTTACGCAGTAGAAAACAAAACAAGTTTGAGCGGAAAATCAAACAACCAACGTCTTCAAAAATTCCTCCACTCACGATGCTATCGATACATCGCTTTTAGTGTGACCGCAGACAATTAAAAATATGTCCTAAAAATAAACCCATAAATAGCTGGTACTCAAACCATTACAGAAAAATACTAAATATTAAATGTCCTTGTTTAAAAAATACTATTTCTTAATCGTTAACTAATAATAAAATAATAAAAACGGAAATTTTTTAAAAATCGACCAACATATCTAGATAGAAATCATCGGGTCCCTCATATACCAACATACACGGTAAACTAGGCTCGAAGGAGGAAAGGAACCGCTGACATTATCCCTGTAAAAGCATGTAATTCTCATGTGATACTTATATATTTTAGCCATATTTTATTGATACTCGAAAAAAGTTCAGGACTTATTTAGTAGAAGAAGTATAATTTTTTGGCGCAAAGTTTACCTCCTGCGCATGGGTTAACTGGGGGAACCTGACCGCAGGGTCCTTCAGGTTTGGGACCACTGCCACAGGGAGGAGCTGGAACTGATGTTGATGGAGCTGATGTAGTGTCAGAAGAAGCTTCCGTCGTCGACGTGGTGGAGGAGGCGGTCGCAAATCCTACGATGCCGCACAGAAGGATAAGGATAGCGAAGAACTTCATCTTGATTACTCTGCTTCAACAGTGATAACTTTGGAACAGAATTTCTCAATTTTATACTTTCCATTTTCGGATTATCAAATATTGACACAATTGCTTGAATGCCATTTGCGTACCAAATCTCAAGAAAAGAAACAGTTGGGCAAATACTATAATATTCTTTGAATGGGACTTAGTAGTGGAAAAGTTTGTTTCCTATTGTTTGATTATAAACACGTTTTGATCTTTTTGTTAGCATTATGTATGTCTATTTAGCGAGACACGCTTTTTACTGTAAGGTAAAGAGCATTACCTTTGGCGCAAAACATGGGTTTTTGAAGGAAATGAGCCTTTACAGTGCTGATTTTAAAATAGATTTTCCAAAAATACTATAGATAATAAGCTTTTTTGCCTAAAAGGCTATTTATTACTTTCTCAAGCACTTTTAACTTAACATATTTAAATTTTTTTAAAAATAAACATTCATTATTTTAGTTTAGGTAATTACTTTTGCAAATTTGCAATAATACGTTATGACGCATAAACGGTGGTAGTTCGCGAAAGCTTCCGCGCTTCGGAACCAGTTCCGCCGCCTGTTTAGTTCGCCGCGGAACCAGCGACAGCACTTAAAAGAACACTTGGGAAAAACAATAAAAATATTTCGCAAAAGCCATGAAAGTCGCCTGAAAGTGCATCCCTTGGACCATTGGAGCCACCACAGCCAGCCCACGATGACGACCGATTTCGGGGGCAGCCAGTTCGTGTCCAGCAATCCAAATGCTAGCTGCAGTGCGTCCCGCTGGCTGACGGAGGAGGTCTTCAAGCTGATCGACATTGTCCAGCGCGACGAGGCCATCTACAATCCGCGGCACAAGTACTACTTCTGCCGGCCGTACGTGGAGAACTTCTGGCGCGAGGTGGACCTTAAGCTGGAGAAGAATCCGGGCGCCAGCCTGGCCAAGTGGACCAATCTGCGCATCTCGTTCCGGCGCGAGTACACCAACTACCTGGAGGAGAAGGTGCCGCCCTGCTGGTCCTACTTCGACCGCATGTTCTTCCTGCATCCCTATCTGCGCAAGAAGCACCAGCAGTCCAAGTCCCTGGACACCCAGGTGCAGGATGCCCTGGCGCACCTCTCCAGCCTGTCCAGTCGCATGCAGAGGGAGCGATCGGTGGCCATTCCGGCCAGCAGCAGTGGCGGCGGTGGTGTTGGACCCTCAGCCGCGGCCCACCAGTCGCCGCCGGCTCAGCAGCTGGACAACTATCTGGACTACTTCGATGAGGCGGAGCACAACAACTCCGAGCTGGAAGACATCATTGAGGAGGAGCAGCAGCGCAACAACAGGTATCACAGTCAGCTGGACAGCAACGACATCAAGTCGGAGTGCGAAGAGCCGGCTGATGACTACGAACAGGAGGCTCACGAGCCGGATGACGATGAGCAGGAGGACCAGGATCCACATAAGATGGCGCCCACGTCCAGCTCTTCGTCGGCCCAGGAGGCACAGCGTCGTTATGCCAACCAACAGCCGCACACCAGCCGCATGCACCTGGGTCGCTTGCAAATGCGTGCCTACCACGAGGAGATGCGGGGAGGGATTCGTCCGCGTTCCCAAGAGCTGCAGGCTCCAACGGCAGCTGTGTCTGGCGTGAACTTCGCCTCGCAGCCGGCTGCCCACCCAAACATTTCCTTCGTGCGGCCCACGTTCAGCAAGCCCGTGGATCTGGTCAGCACCACAACTCACAGCGGAGGAGGAGTTCCAGGAATGGCTGGCCTATCAGAAGCGGAGCTGCCCACACCATCCACAGCGGCAGTGGCCACGCCGATAGCGCCCAGCAGCAGCGTAAATGCCAGCAGTAGCAACAGCTACCTCAGTCAACGGCACAACGGGCACAGCCACGGGCATGGAGGCCATCAACAGGTGCCGCCATCTTCGCTTCCGCTGCGCCTGGAGGCCAATAACCCGCCCAGCGCGTCCGTATCGAATGGCGGCGTGGAGCTGTGCGACTGCAAGACCGATCCGGATGCCATGTTCCTGATGAGCCTGCTGCCCGACATACAAAAGCTGAACGGGCGCGATCGCGGCAAGATCAAGATAGCCTTCCAGAACATACTGCAGGACTACCTATATCCGGACTAGTTTCGATCTCTGTGTATACTTTCCGCTTCTGAGCAACGGAACCCAGTTCCGTCTTCGATCTTGTTTATTTTCCCCTGTTGATTTTCGTTGGTTAAATCCTTTAAAGCTTTGCTGTGCAAGAACAAAGTATCCTTAAAACGTTTTGAACACTATCAGATATGTTTATTAATTGTATAAATATTTATAAATATTTAATGTGTAACACAAGAATAAATTCATTCGAAATTAAGCGATAGATATGGCTAGGTAGCTGCAAGAACATATCACATAGGATTGGATCCCTGGATCATTGCATCCTCACTCGACGAGCCTCAGCTCGCGTGTGATCTTCTTGATTTTGTTGTCCAGCGTCTTGTCCTCATGCTCGCAGATGTAGTAGTGTCGCGAGGTGCACTCCTGGCCGTAGTACACATAGCTGTGCTTCCCCGCATTGTAGCTCAGCCGCAGGCAGCGACCCTTGCCCTCGATCTGCACCGTGTTGTTCAGCACGTCCGCCTCCTCCGTCGCCGTCGCCTGCTCCGAGCTGTCCACCAGATTGGCAGCTGTCGAGTTCTCACCCTTCTGCGTCATGGCAATGGACGTGAGATTCATGTTGGGATTCACTGGCTTGGCCGAGTTGGACCAGATCCAGAGCAGACCAGGGTTGAGACCGCCCAGCCAGTAATCGCGACCCCTGTGGGCGGGCTGATTAAGCAGATAGGCCATGATCTCCTCGTTCTCGGAGACCTTCTCGAACTCGGCCAGGTGCGAGTTTAGACCCTTGCAGGCGGAGTTGGCCGTCTTCCAGTTCACCTGCTGCTGGCTGTTGATGTAGTAGCAGTTGTCGCTGATGCGGGTGAAGTTCGTGGGACACGGATCCTTCACCTCCTTCTGATTGTTCCCGGCCATTAGGTAGTAGATCAGCTGCTCCGAGCGTCGCACGCGACTTTCTAGGTAATCTAAAGGGGATTTAATGATTAAAAATATTTTTTAGATGTTGAATGATTAGATAGAATCCCTAAATCTGATCTGAAAACTCACCCACTCGATATACCAACTTCTCAATGGCTCCCAGCAAGTAAAGATCGTTTTCGGATACAGCTCGGAAAGTGGTAGGCGGGCCACCGCCCAGATGTTGCTGCTGCTGTTGCGGGTGTTGCTGCTGCTGCTGTTGCACTTGCTGCTGTTGCTGCAGCGACACTGGACGCACATGTTGCTGCAGCGACACTGGACGCACATGTTGCTGTGGAGGATTACCACCACCTCCGCCTCCCCCACTGCCACCTATGCCAAAAAGTTGCTGCAGGAAACCCGGTTGCTGGCGTTGCTGCAACTGCTGTTGCTGTTGTTGCTGCTGCTGCATCTGCTGATGTTGCTGGTGCAACATCTGATTGGTCATGGGTCGGAACTGGGGATTCACAATGGGACTCTGGCTCTCCACGGGCTTACGCAGATTGGGCTCCAGCTCCACGGCCTCGCCAATCCGCCGGGTGATGTAGATATTGTTGCCGGGTCGCTTGTAGGCGGACGAGTGATAGTTGAGCGGTCCATTCATGCCCATATCCCCGCCCATATAGGGTAGATCTTTGGACTTTCGCTGGCTACTGCTACCTTGGCTATAAGATGCGGGGGAGTAATTACTTTCAGATACTTCCTAGCTCTAATAAAACCACGCACCTCAAAACGTAATCTTCGAGAAACTGCGACCAAACGGGCGCTTCTGCGTCCGCGAGTGATTCATTGGCGTATTTTTGGCCAGTTTCACCATCGCTGGCATTGCATAAGAGTCCCAGGCTGAGTGTGAGGTATACAAGGGCTGCAAGCCGGAGTTGTTGGCCAGCCGGCGGCATGATGACACGTAATGTTGACGGATGGATGGGATGGCTAGATGGGTGTATTGCCCCCGCCCAATGAACCACTTAGAGATTCAAGTCGCGCGCTAAGCACACACTTTCGATTTCGATGCGTTTTCCGTGCGGTTTAAGCCGCGTCCGCTTTTCGTTCGCTTGCGTCGAGCTGAAAACCACGACTGAAGTCTGCTGAGCTTGACTTTGGGCCTGCAGCCGGTCCGATCTGCGGTCTCCGGTCTCTCTCTGTACCGCTCACTGCCAATGGCAATGGCCCAGACCCATTGTTGTTGTTGCTGCCGCCGCCGGCCGCTGAGAAATGCAAAATTTCACTTTCTCCTTCGCTTGGCGCTTGGCAAATGTAAGTCATTGGGCTTTTCATCGTGGTGTTTCTCTCGCAGCTTTTGTGGCCCGACCCACTGTTTGCACTCCATCAAATTGGCCCCAGACTTAGGTAATTGATGGGGCTTATGGGGCCGTCAATTGAAGCGAAAACAAATGGTCGCGAGAAATGGTGTTGGGTTTGTGAAGTCAATTTGGATATTCTCCATATTTTTAGAGAGACAATTGATCTTAACTTATAAAGAAAGTATCTTGATTTTGAATTTTCATTCTTGATAATCTTAATAGGATCATCTTACCATAATATCTAACTATTCAGACTTTCTATATATTCAACAAAAATATTCATTGAAATTAAATCCTGTCCTTAAAAACTTAGATCTAACAAGAAGAAGATAAGATACTTACCAACCTAAAAGATTATGCCCCACTCACAAACTTTACCACACACAAAAAAAATTCGATACGAAACGTAGGTCAATTTTACATTTTTTAAGATCAATTTTAACTTGATATGGACCCGTGTAAAATTGATATGGTCGAAATGTAAACATCATGTTCGAAGTACGTCAGTTCGAATTTCGAATCTGTCTTTCTCGTTTCAACTCACGTCATTTTGCTCTCCATATAGCGTATTACTCTCTTTAATAATGTAAATTTGATGAGTATTTCATGTAAAACGATGTGGGTATGAATTACATGCCATTTACATTGGCCATATCGAATTTACGGGAACATGCTTTTTTTGTGAGTAAATTATAATAAAAAATATTATTTGAATATTAATTATTATCCTGTCTTTTAAAAACTAGAACTATCAAGAAGAAGATAACATCTTAACCCAACTAAGTTAAAACCTAAAAAAAAAAAGTTTTCTAAACTCAAAGTGACTCTTTCCTTTCCATTTTATGCCCCACTCTCATAAGATAAACATATCCATGCCAGCACTCGTAGCATAATGTAAATTATGTAAATAATGACTGGAGCTTTTTAGTGGGCAATTTAACACACCACTTAAAGTTTTAATAACTATTTTATGGCACCACGTTGCGAGCGGGCGAAGAGAAAGACAGAGCCGGTGGACAGATGGTGGAATTAAAGTATAATTTATAAGAAATGCCGCCGACCGGGTGAGTCCATTTGGCCGAGAGAGCAGACCCCCATGACGAACCCGGCCTTAACTGGATTATTGATGGTCAAATAGCCCACTGCCCACATCTACTACGGATCTCTCGAATTCACCCTGAAGATATACAAATATCTGAACTTTCATTATTCATTGCTTTGACAATTAGCGGATGTTAACGATGTTGCAATGAAGGCCTCGATTTGCGGATCGTGATCCATCGTCGATGATGACGCACTTGGAACTCGGTTATTTCGGTTCACCAACCATGGGGTTTCCCAAAAAATGCAAGAGATCATTGAAAAAAACCGAAACCGACTTTGCATAACCGCTTGAAACCCGAAAATGTCTGATCAATTTCAGCGGAGCTCGCTGACGGGCAAAGAAAATCAGTTTTATGCATCATTGAAAGCAAACATCAAACATATAATTTTTTTAGCAAAGTTTTTATAAATTTTTTTATACTTTTTTTGTGGGTATTTTTTGTTGTTGTGTAATTGTAAGTTATAAATTCAAATTGAAGCAGGATTCTTTCTTAAATTCTGTCTCTCTCTCGTTTCATCTCTCTCTTTCTTACTTCCTGACTTCTTAATATTTTTAAACATTGGCTTTAAAAATACAAAATTCATTTATGGTTTTGGTTTTACATTCTGCTACTTTTTACTTTTAGATAATTTTATTTTTTATAAAACAAAAGAATTTCCATTTGGTGTTTATCCTTGGTTCTACACAATCTATGCTTGTTGTTGGTTGCTGTTGTTGATCTGGTTGTTGTTGTTATTTATTTATTATGAAATATATAGATTTATAAAGAATTGTATACACAATGGATGTTGTTCTTGGTATCTTGGTGAGGCTGCAGTTCTTGTTGCTAGCAAAATCAATATGAGATATTCGTTTACAATTAGTAGAGTTCCTCGTCGTCTCCATCTTCCTCCGCTGTTGCTCGATGTTGTTGTTGTTGCTTTGGTTTTGGTTTTTGGATCTTTTGGCCACCTTAGTAGCCAGCCAACTCGGCGAATGTGGAGTCCATCTCGTCGGCCAGGGACTTGTACCTGTCCTTGTTGATGCCCAACTCGTCTGCGGAGTGCAAATAATTCAAAAACGTGTTAGAAAATTTCCAAAACTCTTTTTTCAGCACACAGCAACATTGGAATCGAACACAGAACACTTAAACTTTACACTGTGCGAATTTATCGGCGAAAGGATTCCATAAACTTATAACTATGATATATCTATAATCTGGTTAAGTTTATGGAATCCCTCGGTTTGAATTAGTGGCACGCTGTTCTGGCAAGCGTTTCTATCTTATGGGTTAGTCAGCGGTTCTGTGCGTGGGACTTTCTAAAGGGGGATTTTCTAACGGGTGCTCTACGGGATCTAGCCATGATCTATCCAACCAAACGTTGCAGAAATCCTTGGCTTGTGTGGAAATGAGAGATTCACTCAACCAAGGCCTGGCGAAATCAGCTCGAAAAAAACCATTGAATGACGCGGGACTCGGGACTTGAACTGATGATCGTCGAGAGAAGAGATAGAGAGACATAGATTGAGATATAGTGCTGATCGGGCAGGCGAGACGGGTCAAGAGGTCATGCCACATCAAAACACGGGTAAGAATCTGGCATACAATTAACAACAATATGTACATTGATAAATTCACCTGTATTAACTACAGTTGCAACTTGGTTTTGGCTTGATCTGAACTTATTTTTACAGTGTACAGGCTGTAGGGGAACTGGCTGTGTGTGTGTGGGTGGGTGGGGGTGGCCACATTCAAGCGAGACTAAACAGATTATTTACAGTGTATAGAGAAGGTGGTGGCAGAAGTGTGGGTTCGGTAGATACACTGAAACTGTCGGGGGATCTTTCCAAAAAATTAAATATATAGTAAGATATATATATAGTAAACTGTGGGGGATTTGGGGCGGAGGTACTGAAAGTGTGTTGTCTTTTCTCTTTGTTTGTTTGTCTTTGGGAAAGGGGCTCTGTGTGAGTTCTGTTTCGATCTTTTTTTTAATATCCAGTAAGTTCGGCAAATGTCTGGTCCAAATCGTCGCAGATTGCTTTGTATTTTTCCTTCTCATTGAAGAGACGGTCTGCAAAAAGCATTTTTCGTTGTTGTTCATTTATACAAATATAAAGATGGAGATAATTAAAAGAGGGCGAGAGCAAAATGGGTGGATGTACAAAGTCAATTAATGAAAGCAGAGTACTAAGTAAAAGTATTAATATCCTCATGGCGGTAAATACAATGCGAGCATTAGTTGAAGCCAGCAATCCGGTTGATTGACTCGGATCACTTCCTGTGGACAGCATCAACTCCGGCGTCTCGTGGAGAGATGCCTCCCCGGGAGATGGCTGAATGGGTGTTCTCGGGGGGTAATGAGTGCGGTACATACCCTCTAGCCTGTCGACCTCCTTCTGCAGGCGCTTCACTTGCTTCTCGGCGTGCTCGGCGCGCTGCTCGGCCTCCTTCAACTTGATGGACAGAGTCTTCATCTCGCGCTTGAACTCCTCCACGCGCTGGTTGGCCTTCTCCTCAGAGACCTCCAGGGACTTCAGGGAGTTGCCGACAACCTAATTGAATAGATGAGAAATATTTATCAGAAAAGGAAACTAATAAGAGAAGGATTTCCTCTTGAATATGAGAAATGAGAAGTTTTTCCTCTTGAAAATGAGAAGAATTAATCTTTGAAATGAGAATAATTTATCTTTAAAATGAGAAATGAGAAGAATTTATCTGTAAAGTGAGAAGAATTTATCTTTAAAATGAGAATTGAGAAGAATTTATCTTTAAAATGAGAAGAATTATTCTCGAAAATGAGAAAAATTTATCTTTAGAATAAGAAATCAGAACAATATATCTTTAAAATGAGAGATAAGAAGAATTTATCTGTAAAGTGAGAAGACTTTATATTTAAAATGAGAAATGGAAAAAAATTTATCTTTAAAATGAGAAGAATTCATCTCGAAAACGAGAAGAATTTATCTTAAAAATAAGAAATGAGAACAATATATGTTTAACAAGAGAAGAAAACCCACCTTCAGCTCCTCCTCCAGCTCCATGATCTTGGACTCGCCGGAGCGGACACGATCCTCAGCCACCTCCAGCTCGTCTTCAACGAAGGCCAGCTTGCGGGATACCTCGTCGGACTTGGTGTCGGCATCCTCAGCGAGCATGCGGGCCTCCTTCAGCTGGTTGGTCAGCTGGTCCATGCGCTCCTCATCCTGCTGCGAGCGGTTCTCCAGCACCTTGCACATACGGTTGTTCTCATCGGCGGACTGGGTGGCCTCCAGCAGCTTCTGTTGGGCGGTGGTCGAGCGCTCCTCGGACTTCTCCAGATCCTCCTCAATCTGTTGCACCTTACGGTTCTGGGTGGCCACCTCGGACTCGGTGGAGGTCAGGAGCTTCTCCTTCTCCTCCAGCTCGGTGTTGGCCTTCTCCAGCTGCTCCTTGGCGGTGACCAGATCGATCTCCACCTGGACGAACTTCTTCTCCAGATCGCGCACCTCCTCGTTCAGTTTGTCGGCGCGGGAGTTGGCATCCTTGGCTTGGTTCTCGCAGGTGTCGGCCTTGTCGATGGCGTTATCCTTCTCAAGCTTCATCGCTTGCATCTTCTTCTTGATGGCGTCCATGGTGTTTGTGTTTTTGTTGTTGGCTTAGGAGAAAAGAAAACTGGAAAAAGCACTGTGGCCAAAGGATAAAGATTAGAATGGAGAATGGTTAAACTGGTTTTCTAACATAGATATATTTCAAAATTTTGGCATTTTAAACTGCATGGTCATTTTTAAAAGCATTGAAAGTGCATTTCCCCTTTTCTTTTCAGAGATAATATGGAAAATATTGGAAAACATGGGAGAATTCTGTGTAATCTCTTAAGATTTGATTGAAAAAAAAAAAAAAATTCAGAAACATTTTTGAATTTTTGAACCTAAAAATTTCCGGTATGTTTTCCAAACATTCCCAACTGGATTCCTTTTAACTAAAACTAAATAAACATTGTTTTTTTTCCCCCTGCGATATTTCTCTTGACACCTGATAATTTTAAGCTTTCCACCAATGCAATTGAAAATCGAATTACTTGAACGCTCCAGGCGCATTCTATATCTTAAAGACTATATCTGTACCTACATATAACTAAATATATATAGGTGTGTTTGCCATGAATTTGTATCAGTGCAATAAATTTGAAAATTTAAATGTAAACACATTTTGTTTGGCTACGCCGAGCATTCGAAAGATCTCACGTAATTTTCATTTTCCATTTTCAAAAACGCCCACTCTGAATCCGAATCCGGATCTGGCGGTGAGCTATATATTCATTTGCTGCACGATTCTGTGGGGTTAAAAATAAACTTTATATGCTTTTGCATGTGAGAAAAAAATATCCAGTCCACTCGCATAGGAGAAATGCTTTTTTGGACATTGTGTGTGCTAAATGTAATTCTAGAGTTTCCCCCTATTATTTCGAAACACGCACACAAATAGCCCCGCAGAGATTGCAATTTGAAAAGTTTTCAATTCTTTGGGGTCATTTAGTGCGGGGGTGTATCTATTCGGGTGCCTATGTATGTATGCTGCTTCCACCCAAAGTGGGACAAAGTCATTTATGTTGTAGTTGCCGATCTTTTGGAGGTCTTTCGATACTTATGAAAGCTTTGTTCCCAAAACGCGAGCAATGTAGGTAATGTTGGAATGGAGATTCATGAGGTAGAGAAAATATAAATCGAGGAGGGTCAATATAAAGTAATTATAAGATATTATCTTATACCATCTAAAATTGTACTATCTTTCGAAAAAATATAATTAATTTATAATCAAAAGTTCTTTTTTCTAAGCACATTATTCTATAACTGGATGTTTGCCAAAAGTACTTAAGTTTTCAATCAGTTCATATATATATATATTATAAGAAAGCAATGGCCTTCGAATACGTTCCTAAATGGCAAGAAAATATTTATTTGTTCTGAAAATCCCCAATTTCGTGTGGGTGGCTATATCATGCATATATGTATGCATGTATGTATCCAAAGATATATACGATATGTATCCACATCTGGGAATCGTTTCGATCTCTAACATTTTCCAAAATATCTCTCTCTTGCCCATATCTCAAAAACAATCTCAAGGATAAATACCCAACATTTTCGACTGTCTTCGTTTTATGAGATCACAGAAAGCTAGAGGGAAAAGCTTTTTCGTATAAGTTTCAGGCAAAGTTAAAAATAAATGGGTAAGTATGTGTGCGTGACAGGCAGGTGTCTGTCTGCAGTTAATTTTAAAGAATTTTCCTCAAGGAAAACTTTATCGGTAGTGTGTATGTGAAAATTGTGCGTGCCAATAGGTGTGTAAAGTGCATATGTATATGTGTCCCATTCGTGTGGAGCTTTCCGAATGACGCCAATGTGTGTGTGCAAAAAAAATATTCTTTCACACACACAGATATTTTTTTTTGATGGTATTGGTGCCGTCAGATTTAGTTACAAAATTCCTTATAAGCGAATTTTTAAAATGTCCGAAAAATGATCATAGGATTTCCATTTTGAAATGATTGAAAGAGTTTTTTTTAAGTTTTTTTGGAGGTATTAAATTTGGTTTTTTAGGTTATTGGATTTTTTCACTTTCTCTATATTTGCTTCACTTTATTTTTAATTTTTTTAGACTGTTTTATCCAGGCTGCTCGACACATATACATATGCACATTTATTTTAATGTATTATTTTTCCATATTTTCATTGGGGAAAATTTAAATTTCTAACTTTCCCATGCATACAAATGCAATGCACTTTTCACAACTTTTGTATACACTCGAAATCAGTTGAAAATACCAATTTGCTTGGCTGCAAAGGCGAGCGATTTAATTATATTATTTTTGAGTTAATTTTTGTCGGGTGGAAATCCTGGCGAGACCAACCTTAGCGTTTCAAACACACTATACGCTGTCGAAACCCCGAGAACACTGATGCTGACCAAGTTGCTTAGCCCAGAAAGCGACCCCAAGATCCAACGCACACGCACACTGGCACTCGGAAAAACTGAAAAACTCACACACACACACACAAACAGCTTGGCAGTCGGAAAACTCACACATTTATGGGGCTCACACCAACGCAGTATTGAATAATTTCTCGCCTCAAAAATTTCCCATTAAAAAATATATGCGCAAAAGCGCTTTCGCAACTTTTCTCGGTGATCTTAAAAATTTCCCTCGAAATTTCCCCAAAAGCTACTTGCTTCGGCTCTCTCTTGCTGCATTGTCGAGAAATTTATGCGTTTTTCTTTCTCCTTCTTAAATTTAAATTCAATTTATTTTTTACTCACAAACACTCTCGACTGTATATGTGTATCCGTCAGATACACGGCTAAAAATAGCGACAAGCAGCAAGAGCAAAAGTCTAACAAGATGAAATCTATTTTCGTTCGGTAAAAAATATTGAGAAATATTTGGAATTTTGATCGGCCAGCGTTTTCCTGCTGTTCTTTCACTTTTGAAAGTCTCGAAGGCGAAGACTGCAAGACAATTGATCCGAAATTTTGTACTATAGGTGTCCACTGCAGTGGTTTTATAAAGATATTTTTGCTATATTAATTTGTCCCTGATCGCCGTTCAAATACTAAGAGCCTATTGGGAACTATTAGGAAACTTTTCGTCTAAACAATTTTCAAGAGAACGAAACAGACATTAATTTATATAATTAAATTGTTGAATATAATATTATTTTTATTAACCCTATATTTAATAGTTAATGATCCGCAAAATAGACAATCAAATTTAAAAATCCAACAACAAAACATTAAAGTTATACCAATAATATCTCTAATTTTTTCTTTTCCCTAATATCTTTATTTGTTTATGACGTAACTCTTTTTTTAGGTATATTTAAAAATATATATTTGGAATCAAAATTTTGGATGATGTTCATAAAGCTTCAGTTTCCTAACTCCAAAACATTAGGTAATACCCTTTAGGTATATATATTCAGTTCAATAAAAATGACAACCTTTTTTCGCTAGATGAGATATTATCCCCGATAATAGTCCCCTGGGATTTCCTAGTAATGAATCATGTACCAATACCAAAAACTAATGATTTATTTCTCGAATTTTAATCGGTACTTTTTCTGACGCTGAGATTGGGGGTTTTCTTACCCAAAATTTGTATTATAAATTTCCAATTTTATTTGGGTTTCTAACTTTATAAATTGCAAAAACGTGTATTGTACTATATTGTTTTCATGTCAATGTAAACACAATATCACATTGGAAAATTCGAAAAAAGAATTCATCATTTTCAGGAGTCATATTAGATGATCTCATCGATGTTGGTAATAAATCTACTTATAATTTAGATCTACAAGCTCACAAGGCTTATATTATTAAAATTAAGATAAGCATACTTTGCTTTGACTGGAATCATAGGTTTCTCAACATAGGCATCGACATTAGCGAGGCGAAGTTATGCAAAAAGTATGCAACGAAAAATTTGTTGTGAAAACCCCTCCCAACAAAACCCTGGATCCGCTACTGTCCTCGACATAACCCAACCGTTTGAATAAAAATATCCAGATGTTTTTATATGCAAAAGAATGATTTCAGTTTATTGATCATAAAAATATTGTGTGGTAAATAAAAATACATACATTGTTTTATTTGATTTGCATGTTTCATAGAATTACAAAAGCTATGTCGAATGTGTAAATTTAATTTATACGTCTTTCTTTATATACTCTATATTAATATTTTCTTGTTTTGCTTAGTTAATCTTATACAAAGGCCATAGAAATTTTGTAGATACAATTCGCGAACTGCCAAGAAACACAAGCAACGGAAAATAAAGGGGAAAATTGACTTTGGCTCAAGCTTTACTGAGATCTATGAAGATGGTAATGTAAGATATTGACTGGTGGGCTTTCTGGGGTTTCGTTTTAAAAAATTACATATATTTTTTCAAACTGGAATGTGATTTTGAGGAAAATGGCAGCTTTTTTTCGTTACACAACTCTTATTAACTTTATGCTCCAAATAAATTGTATTAAATAATTGCTATAAAATTACTTTATGGTAACACTTTTGCTCTTATTACTTTAAGAAAATTTGTTTTGGAATGCTTAGGCAAAGAAGTGTAATGCTAAAAATAATTTGTAAATTGGACGTCGAAATGTTTTCAGACTCCACTTGTTTTTCTTTTCTTTTTTTCTTTGTAGATCGCAGGCTGCATTTGTTGTTCTTCTGGCTGTAGTCGCTGTTCCTTTTCCTCATTGGAATTTCAATCCACTCCCCTAGTAGTTGTTCAGATCGGCGTACTCCAGTTCCTGGGCTATGGTTTTGTACTTTTCCTTACCTTTGCTCACCTCGTCTGCAGCGGAAGTGAACGAAATAAAGATCAGTATCAGGATTTATGTTTTCAAGTTGATTGCTTTATTGCTTAGTTTGGATACAAATAATAAATAAAAACGTTTGAGTCAAACAAATACACAATTGTTTCGATGCTTCCTCTTATTGGTCCGCAGTCAAAATCAATCTACAAACTACGTTTATACAACACAAACACACAAATCAAGAGTAGAGAGGCTACTAAATACAAAGGCTACTAAGTACAGTGCGCCTACGATTATGCTACAGTAAAAACAATCGAAAGGTGTGCCGCGCAAATGTGTAGAGGTGCGGATCGATTTTGGTCTGAGGTCGAGGGGCCGTCAAGGTCGGTTCGCTTATTCCTTGAGGATGAGCTCGACGAAGGCGGTGTCGAGATCGTCTCCGATATCCTTGTAGCGCTCCTTCTCCAGGACAAGGTCGTCTGTTCAAGTTGGTGTGTGGTGGGAAATCATAAAAGAACGCAAGAGTAAGGAACGAAATTAATAAAAATGCATAAGAAATCATTAAAATTACACATAAAACCTGACACAAACTGAGACCTTCACACTTAAACTTAAAAACTTGACAAAAAAAATGTATAGTAATTACCTCTTGTGGGGCAAAATAAATAAAAAAGCCAGCAGTTGAGTTCGCAAAATCGGCATGGTTGTGCTAGCTGTTAATTTTAAATAAATTAAAGGTAGCAAGAACAACGAAAAAATAAAGCAGCATTTGGTTTTTACAATGCTTTTGTTAAATGAATTTTTAATTCAAGTTCGTTTTGTGTTATTTTAAAATAAAATAAATCTCTTTTCGAAAACGCAATTAGTTTTGTAAAAGCAGGGCAGCATTTGGTAGCAGTTGTTTTTTCTTTCGACGATGTGCAGCAGTTTCTGTCGGGGATTGGCTGGGCTGGGATTAAGCTGGTGGGGCCTCTCCTTCGGCAGGAGCGGGAGCCGCTTCTGCGGGGGCGGCTTCAGCTGGAGCAGCTTCGGCGGCTGGGGCTTCGGCAGCCGGAGCAGCTTCAGCCGGAGGAGCTTCACCCTCGGCAGCTGGAGCAGCTGCGTCAGCGGGAGGAGCAGCTGCATCAGCAGGAGGAGCAGCTCCCTCAGCCGGAGGAGCAGCACCCTCAGCAGGAGGAGCGGCACCTTCTGCCGGAGGAGCGGCACCTTCTGCCGGAGGAGCAGCACCCTCCGCTGGTGGAGCAGCACCCTCAGCCGCCGGAGCAGCCTCTCCCTCAGCGGCTGGCACTGGCTCTGGCTCGGATCCGGGTGGTGGTGGCTCGTAGTTCTTGACATAGGGCACCTCGGCACCCTCTGGTGGCAGATCGATCGAGTACTCGAATGGCGGCGGTGGTGGTGGTGGCGGAGTGGGCTCCTTGGGCGGCGTCGGTTCCTTTTCCGGAGCCTTCGGCTCTCCGGGTGCACCGCCCTCGCCGGGTTCTGCTCCCGGTTCGCCTGCGGCAGCTGCTGCCGCTTCCGCCTCGGCCGCAGCGGCTGCTTCGGCGGCCGCTCGTGCCTCCTCCATGGCGGCCAGCTCCTCGGGCGTGGGCGTGGGCAGCTTGGGCGTCGGCGGCTTGGGGTTGCGCGGATTCCAGAAGGGCTCCAGACCCACAATCAGGTCCACGAAGGCCTCGTCCAGGCTGTCGCCAATCAGGCAATAGCGCTCTTTTTCGACGATTAGATCGTCTGGTTATCGCGATCGAGATCGGTGGTATGCGAAGATGTTTGTGAGAAAAGCAATACAAGCGATGGAGACGGGGGATAGAGTATAGAGAGAAATAAAATAAAGCGTGATAAGGAGGATAGAAGCGTAAATTAAAAATTAAACTTGAATAAGCTGAGGGTGGGAAACAGTAGGAAAAGATGGTGGGAGTGGAGCAAGCGAAGGGTTCAGGTTCACAAATCCTAAACACCGAAATAACATTCTTATAAAACAGTTTCTGAATTATATACATTATATCTTATTTACATTTCTTGGATAAGTATATGTATTATTTGGGAGTTTAGGATTTGAGTAGTTAGTGAAAGGAAAACACTTTGGCCAGTTCTTGAACGCCGAGATCCTTCTAGAGATCCTTTGATCTATTTTCAGTGATTGCAATAAAACATTTTCAGGGTTTTTTAAGCAGGAGGTGCTTCAGCGGCCGGAGCTGCATCGGCAGGTGGTGCTGGTGGGGCTTCGCCCTCGGCTGGAGCGGGTGCGGCGGCTGGAGCAGCCTCTCCCTCAGCCGGCGGTGGTGCAGGAGCAGCGGCTTCTCCTTCAGCAGCAGGTGCTGGTGGTGCTCCCTCCGCTGGTGGAGCTCCCTCTGCTGGTGGTGCACCCTCCGCTGGTGGTGCACCCTCTGCTGGTGGTGCACCCTCCGCTGGTGGGGCTCCCTCCGCTGGTGCGGCTCCTTCTGCCGGTGGTGCCTCTGCCGGAGGGGCGAAATCCCCCGGCTCGGCGTTCCTGACGTACGGCACCTCGGCACCCTCTGGCGGCAGATCGATGGAGTACTCGAATGGTGGTGGCGGTGGGGGCGTTGGAATCCTCACAGGCTCGGCCGGCACAGCCTCGGCGGCTTCAGCTGGTGCTGCTCCGGGTTCGCCGGGAGCGGCGCCTTCCGCCGGAGCAGCACCTTCGCCTCCCTCGGCGGCGAGCTCCTCACCGCGGGCAGCCGCCTCTTCGGCCCTAGCCTTCGCCTCGGCCTCGGCCAGGGCGGCGGCCTCCAGGGCGGCCTTCTCCTCCTCGGTCAGCTCCGGAGTGGGCGGCTTCGGGTAGCGCTCGTTGTAGAACGGCGGCATGCCCATCATCTCCACGAAGGTCCAGTCCAGCTGGTCGCCGACGAGGGCATAGTGCTCGATCTCTTTGATCATCTCGTCTGGATGCGGATGGCGATGGGGTGTGGTTTGGTGATTTGGTGGTGTTGTGGTGGTGGTGGTTCAAGGGGTTAGAAAGTCGGATTAGAGCAGATTCGAGAGAGAGAGCAGGGCGATAGAACCTCCAGTGGTGGCCAAATGCGGGTGGGACACACAGAGTCACAGAGTCGGGGGGGAGGGCGGACACTGAACGCTGGACGACGATCGATATCGATGGGCGGGGCGCATACGTTTTTCGAAAAAATACTTTATTTGTGCAATTGCAGCAGCATGGTATGTATTGTATAGTATATGTATTGTATAGGTATATATTAAAGTATAAATAATTAATTTATGTAAATCGTAAATAGATCGAATTAGAATTTTTAATGCCATTTCTCGTTGCAGCATTCTTCTCATTTTGGGTGTCAGAATCAGAATCAGATTGGTTAGTGTATGTGGAAATTGGTTTTCGTTTTATTTTTGAAATAAAAGGCTTTCGAATCGGAAATCCGGTTGAGCGGTAACCGATTTGCAATTGGAATGACGTGCTTTAGCTAAATGTCTTTTGTTGTGTGTTGGGAATCTCTAACGAAAGAGTAGTAGTTTGTGTGCTGTTGGTAGGCGTGGCGGCAACTTAAAAGTAGGCAAATATTACACAACGTTTTGCAAACACGACAATTTGTTTAAATAATGTATAAACAAGGTAAACATTAGCATATTATTAATACAGTTAAGCTGGCGACAAAATACAAAGTTTTAGCATAGAATTTACTCTTTAAATATAAATAACAGCGATTGTTTGTCTCTCTATTTAATACACGTAAACTAAAAAGAAGGCGGCAATGCGTGTTTTGTTTTGTCCAAGTGTTGTTTGTCATCATCTCATCAAAAATACAAAAGAACAAGTATAATTTAAGGTTTTTTTTTTATAAAGTAAAACAAAACAAGGTAAGGGGTAGCAAAGGCAATAGTAAAATGATAAAATGCTAAAATCAAAGGGTATATTTTAAATTTGATTGGACTCAAAGAAATTGTATTGCAACAGTTTAGTAAAATGGCGCTAGCTGCCAGTCAATTGTTCGAAAATCTCGAAATGGATTTGGAAATCGTTAATCGTAAATTGGAATGCGCTTGCTACGAGAATGTTTTGCTTTAGTTTCTGCCCTTCCGTCGTCTGCTTTTCATTGAGTTTATGTTTATGCTTAGAGTGTTTAACGCTAGTTTTGATTAACTCTCCCGTTGCTTGGCGTTTTCGAAGATGGCTTTCGCATCCGCATGGAAGACACTCGGCGTCCTTGGATCTTGTCTCGTGTGGGTGGTGGGCGTGGCGTGGGCGTGGGCGTGGGTGTGGAGATGTGTTCTCTAGTATTTAAATATGGAAAGCGCCAGTTTTGTGTGCGTGGGTTTTTGTTGTTGGTTTTTGTTTGACGTCAAAGCAGGCAGTTTAGTTAATTTACATAAGCAAATTAGATGTTTACATGTTCTGTATGTCATGTAAGGTGGCCTCCATTTCCTCCTGCAGCAGTTTGTTCTTGCCCCGCACGTTGAGCAGGTCATCTGGGGTTTTGTTTTGTTGGTCATAAGGGCGGAGCAGGGCAGGTCATGCAACAATTGGTTTAGCAAGCAGCGCAAGTTGTATTTTGTTAAGCACAATAACAACAACAACAAAATTATATATGAAAAGTAAACAATAAGAAAATCAAATTATAAAATATTGCATCAACAGATAATAAATCAAATAAAAATCGAGGTAGGTACATAAAGTTCACTAGATAACAATTGGTACTGGATTTGGAGTAAGAAAATTAATTTTGATCCTACTTATACTGGTAAAAATAAATAAATACATAATATGTACTAATGATCTGGTACTTTAATTTGAAATACTGCTACACAGATTTGAAAAATCGTTAACTTCTGAGCTATTTCTCCTACATTCTCAGTAAAATCTGAATAAAATCTTTGACGGACATACCTTCGAGCCTGTCGACTTCCTTCTGCAACTTCTGAACGGAACGTTCAGCGAACTCAGCACGAGCCTCAGCCTTTTGGTTGATTGGAGGAGGGAGAAAGGTAAAAATTTCAAGTTAATAAAATGCATAGTTTATGGCTGAAAGAAAGCAACAAAAAGTGGCTACCACAGCGGGCAGAAGTTGAAGGAGAATCAGGATGCATTCCCTCATCTTTTGCACGACTGCTAAACTTGAATTCTGAATGAAAGGCTTCCACAGACCATTCAGAATTCAAATTCAACCGTTTATTTGACTAAGCCAAGAAGCTTCCCAAATATGCTACCAAAACCAGCAGAAAAACTTATTGCATAAAATGTACATGACAAATGAGAATTAGTCAATAAGAATGACAAATGAAACTAGTTAATAAAATCATATATATATGTGGTACAGATTAACACAAAACATTCAAACAGCTTAGAAACTAATTCGGTTTTTTTTTTTGTTTTTATTCAACTAGAATGCTTACAAACTGCTGACGCTTGTGTATTTAGGGTTTTTAGACAAAACCTAAATCAGACAAATTAAATGTCATTAAGGGAATGATAAGAGCAACGATTACTGGTGGAGGCTACGCAGTCACTGCATGAAACAGAAAATGCTGTTAAGATCGTAATTGGACGGAATCTATAATCTCTACGCCCATTAATCTGCGGCGACTTACAGCTTCTACATTTAACTTGAACTGTATGAGCTCCTGTTCGTAATATTTTTGATTGACGCGTGCCTAGACGTCGGGGAGAATACAACAAATTATCATTTATGGCAATAGATCAATTTCACGTACATTGGGTGGCTGTGTGTGCGTGTGTGTGTTGTTGCATGGGTGTGAGTTTTTGAGGATCTTATAAAATATCTACCGATACAATCATCTCTTTTTGAATTAATTTCGATCTTCTACTTAGCGAGAATTATTTCGTTCGCCACTAATCAGGCAATAGCTTTAGGAATGGTAAATTGTAATTGGAAAACTCTTCGTCGTTTTTCTCACTTGCAATCAATGCACAAAAAGTTGTTTTCAATTTTGAACAAAATGTACACACACACGTCTTATGATTCACAAATACTTGCCCATGATGTACGCTCTATAGGGAAATCGATCTATTGATCTAAAACTTATAACTTGTGGTATTCCGCTCTCATTTGCTTTATTTTCACAAAAGCGTTTTTTTTTTGTATTCACATAAAAGAAAATATTAAATGTCGAATTGACGAATATGTACAGTAAATTTAAAATTGAGAATAACGATTTGTGCAATTCAATATTTTCTTTTTTGTTTAGTTTTTAGTGCTTAAACTAAGTTAGCTTAGGGGAATTCGCATATTAGCAGCTGGTTAACCAACACCACAGTTTTACCAAGAGAGACCATAGTTATGATATAGTTTGACTCTGTCGTAATACCTCTTTCAGAGAATGATCCAATACTTTGATTTGCGTCTCAAAGGTCTCCTCTTTTTGTGTGGCCTGCGGGCGTTTTTTTGGTGTTCAGTGTTGGCAAGCGATTGGGTTTATGTTATAAGCATATTATCAAACATAAATGAATTAATTATTCATGCAAGAACAAATCAGTTTGTATAGGTGGCAAACATCCAGCAGGTGCGCAAATTAGAATCGGGTATTGGCATTTTTAGCGGCAACATTTAAACAAACAATATATATATGAAAAAAAGAAAGAATAGAAAATATAAATTAGTAAAAATGGCACAAAGGGTATTTTGCTTGATCTGTAAATCAATCAAATATCATGTCGGTAGACATTTTATTAGGAATTAGTATGAAAACAGTTGAAGAATCATCTTCATCTTTTGGTAGGAGGCAATTGTCTCGAATACCCCTCCATATTTGGTATTAGGTTAAACAAACAAAATGAGAAACAACAACAAAAGATAGGTATATAGATTCGCTGGTTTGGACACTCGGTTCGCTGGGAAGCTCCCCCTTTGCTTTTGGGCCACTTTTTGGTACCACATTTGGCTATTTCGATTCGTATCTGTATCTACCTCCTTTAGACGAGTGTTCAGGGTCTTGATCTGGTTCTTGTACTCCTCCTCACGTTGGTTGGCCTATATTTATCGTTGTTGTTTGTTCATTTCGTGGGGATTTTCGGGGATTTTTCAGGAATATGGGAATTCAATTTAAATATTTAAGAATGTTTATATAGTTTATCAAATCTAATGCTCCATTAGAGCACATAGTCACCCTATAGAGATACTGACCTTCTCCTCAGAGACTTCCAGGGACTTCAGGTTGTTGCCAACCACGCGCAGCTCCTCCTCAAGCTCCACAATTTTGCTGTTGGCACGCAGATAGAAGGATGGAAAGAAAAAAGTGGGTAATTAAATAGTTGCCCAATAACTAAGAGCGAAGAAGAATATCACAACTCATGCAATTGTTAAATATAAGCGTTTCTTTCAAGCGCAATTTATGCCCGAGCAATGCCAAAAAACAGACGGTTGACCAACTCCAAGTTGACAACACTTCACTTTCGAAAAAGATCTTGTGACTGCTGCTGCTGCTGCTGCCAATGGAGGCGATGAGTTAGTTGTTGAGTTTGAGTTGTTGGCCAAGAGACGAGAAACCGTCAAATCATGATGCGAAGGTCTGGCAAATATTTTTGTAATAATAACAATTGTTTTCGGGACGGCAACTCAAAAGATTTCACTTTTTATGGTCCGTCCCGAGGCATTTACTTAGCTCTGTTTTTGGTTATTTATAGCTATGGAAATTATAAATAAATATTTGGCTATCTCGGGCTTAAGTTGCGCATTGCAAAGAAACGAAACGTGGATTATATTTAACCAAATGCAGTTAGTAGACACAAAGACATCGAATGGCTGGGCGGACTGATGGGGGCTTGGCTGTGGACAAACCTTTCGCTGAGCTCGACCTTCTCCTCGGAACGCTCCAGATCCTGTTCCATGAGCACGAGTTTTCTGGCAACCTTTTCGTTTTTTCGGCAGGGCAGTGGGCGTGGCGTAGCGGGGGCGTGGCAAGGTGTTAGCATTGTGTTAAGTACACACACACATTTGTGGTTTTGGTTTTGGTTTTGGCATGGGTTATGGATGGCATAGAAAAAAGGTTTTCAAGATTAGTTTCGTGTCTGGCTAAAAAAAAGCTGCAGATTGGCAAAAAATGTGAATACTGTGCTGGTTTTCATTCATCATGATTCATGGCCACCGAGCAGTTGGGCTAAAAAGGTGAAAATTCTCTGTGAAGTTTTGCCTTGCACTGGTGCCACGTTCAGCGATCTTGGGGAGCGGTTTATAAAGCGCATTGACCTGCAACTTCAGGTCATTGCAGCTTTATTTCCCACCTCAAGCGGAGGTCACCGCGCTTTGCACCGGAACCATGGGGTTTTATTCCCAGTGGGACTGGGAGAACTTTCCACCTTTTTTGCTGCAGCTGCTCTGTGTTTGTGCTTTTGTTTTGATCTAAACTATTCAAGAACATGCTTTTATCATACACAACATTAGGTGGTTTATCTAGGATATTCACATTTTTAACCAAACATTATAAACATGTAGGCAAAAGCTAGCTAGCTAGAAAAATCAAGAACAAAATCAAAATTTAAACTCGACATGGGGAAATGCAAAAATATGTTGCTTTTTGGGGGGAGGCATTTAATGAGGTTAGGTTGTTTTGCGGCAGTTTCAACATTGTTTTGTTTTTTAGTTATTTAACACAACAGACGGGCTGCGAACAATTCGAACAATATAGATATAGAATTGGACTTATAACGTACTTTTCACCCTGCTCGGCACGCTCTTCGGCACGTTCCAAATCGGCTTCAACCATGGCCAATTTACGGGCAACCTTTTCTCATACAATATTACATATCGATTCAGTGTTGATTGATTGATATAAAATACAAGGAACGTCGGGTAATACAGGAGAACATATAGAAAATGTATTAAATTTCGTGTTTTTTACAAAGATTTCTTTTAGTGAAGTAACAGAAAAAGCGTTAGATGAAGTTTTTCATTAGATTTTAATGAGTTTTTTAATGTTTTTTTATGGTTTTGTGTGGTGCCTTAGCATAATTTAGTAATAACAAACAATTTGTGTAGTTTATTGTTATATTGTTGTATTCGGTTTTTTATCCCTCAAAACTTGTGCTTATCGTGTGGGACTTTAATGTCTTCCTTATCCATAAATACTCTTCTTTGTTGTACTAAAGCTGTTTATATCGCATAAAATGTGTTTCGAAGGTAGTTTAGTATTTGTAACTTTCAAAATTGTTGTACATTTTCTTTTGGCCTATCCCCATATTAACCACCATAATTAAATCACATTTAACTAACTATTGTCTTTAAAAGGTAAAGCTTTTCCACCGGAAATTAAAATCATAGAGATTTTAAAATATATTAGATACCATATAGAGGAACTATCCATCCACCTATTGCCTATTTCCTATTATCTCATTAAACTACAGTATTCAGAAACCAGTTAACTAAAACATTGTGACCAAAAATTCTTCAAAAATTGTGGAAACTACTTTAACCCATGTTGGGTTAGGGCCTATTGATTTTAATTGCCATGCTAACCAAAGTTAATTTTAATTTCCGCTTTGGTGTATGCTAATATGAATCTTCTAGTATTTTTTAAAGACACCAATGAATCATAACAGACAATGCACAGAGCGTGGCCAAGTGTCGTCAGATCTTTTAACTGGAACAGATAACGAATGCAGATGGAAACACGTAATGCGCTCCACGCACATTTCTTGCGCCTGACTCACTGACGACACTTTCCATCGGCCTACGTCTGAGGGTCAAGTGATCCCCTCTCGCTTGATTCATCATCGATCGTTTTGGCAACCAGGTTTTTTAGGCGCTTATGTCATGGCCCACCGTGCGAAATCTACTCGAATCCACATTAGTATCCCCACCATTCGGGGAGCGGCCTTCCCTTATCGCCGGCAGTTAAACAAACTCTTGTTCCGTCTTTGTCCCAGTTGTGGGTTCCATTTTGTATTCTCATGCTTTCGCACTTCTCATACAATCGCTGCCTTTGCCTTAGTTTCTGTGAAAAGATAAGGTGGCAAAGGCGAAAAACAATACCAAAAGAACGGGGGGCTTATCTGGCAATGCAGTTTATCAGTTGGTTTATTTCTTCGATCTGATTGACGTGCAAAACACGTAGGCATTCAGGCCCTCTCTGGATTGGGTGAGGCAAACGTTGCTAATATGGGGAAAAAGCTAAACATTTTTACCTCCCAACTATTTGTAGGTTCAGATAGGCTGTCATCAATCAAAATGTAAGCCCTAGTTCCAATCGTTGATATATGGTATTTGGATCTTACTAAATTGATATAGTGCTTTTAACATTTCTCCTGTTTAAAAGTATTCCATCTGTAGATTAAAGATATTCCTATCAAATAAAAACTGAAAAACAATTCCTAATAATATAAAAATCTCGTAACCCCCATCTAAATCACAGTTTCAATCCCACGACCCAAAACTCCATTTAAAAATGTACAACAATAGAGAAGTAACCAAATATCTGCTCCCTTTCATTGGTCAATAATATCAAATTAGTTTTATGCTGCATTTATATATTTGTATTTATATATTTTGTTTTTGTATATAATATGTTATATAAACATTAAATTGCAAAAATATTAATCCAAAATTAGACACTTCCTTGGGTTAATTCTAATTTAAAGGTGTGTTGCTTTTTATGCATTATAACGTGAGTATAAATTACATTTTCTTTACAAATACGTAAATCGAATGGAAATAAACAAACAAGTCAAGAAACAAGAAAATGGAAGAGCATTGAGTACAATTAATAGAGTACTTGTGTGGACATCGTATAGACCGCTTAACATTTACATTACATAATGCTATTGGTATTTTACAATTTAAAAGACACGCGGGAGAAAAAGCTTCGGCCTTTGCTAGGGCCGTCTCCAATTTCTGGGGGGATTTGTTCACACGTTACAATCGAAATTTCATTGGATTGGATTTACATTGTATGTACATCGACTAATACATCATCATCATCATCATCATCTATACACGTATATATATTGCATATTGTCAGGCGGGCGGGCGGTGCGTGATCTAGGTCTAGATCTAAGCTATAGCTGCCCTCAAGCATCATTCGTAATCATCGTTGTAAGCACAAGTTTTGCATCAACACTTCTGGCTGATTCCTGTGCCAAGTTTCGGGGGGGCGAATAACCCAACAATCAATCGTTTCAATTCAATTCAATTCAAATTGATATCCGCTTGACAAAGGAACCAGATCAGGTGTCGTTATTGGGATTATTGTTGTGTTCGTGGCTTGTGGAGGACAAGGTGGAAGTCTCTTCACCAACAGCAGCAGATGCAATAGTTCTGGATGCGTTATTGTTGTTGGTGCCACCAATATCGCTGGCATTACATAATTCGGATTTACTGATATTTATATTGATATTGTTACTGTTACTGTTGTTGTTATTGTTGCTTAGCTTAATAGAAGACAAATTGGTTTTTAGCTGCACCTCATCGTATTTCTTGTCAGCCTCCTCAGCAAGGAAACGCGCTTCCTTCAGCTGATTCTCAAGAGCGTCCATGCGTTCTTCATCGGCAAGGGCGCGGTTCTCAAGAATCTTGCGAGCACTATAGGATATAGATCCCATCGGTGGCGACGACCATGCCCATAGAAGACAGTGACCAAGTGGTTAGCGATGATTTTGCCGTTCAGTTGCAGTTGGTACAGCCGAAAAGGTGTGATTTATGTGATTCATTCGACGTCATCGTCCACATCGTTGGGTGTTGTTCAGTGTGATGGTGGTTGTTGTTGTTGTGGTTGTTGCAATTGTTATGACAAACAGATGTTTTACACAAACATTCACATAGAGATATACATTTTTGGTTTGTGAATATTGCAAGTTTGATTGTAGTTGTCGTAGTTGTTGTAGTTGTAGAAAGAGACAGAAATTTGTTGTTGCCAGTTGAGTTAAGAATTCGGATTTTGTCTACTTAATTAACAAGTATTTTACAGTGGGAAGGGGGAGACTAGGGGAGACGAAGGGGGGTTAAGCCAGAAGCTTAAATAATGTTTGGCTTCTTTGAAGCGAAATTGATATGCAACTAATTTTCTAGCAGTTCTTTAAGCCCACTGGACTTGATTTAAGCCAAGAACCAAACACTCTTTAAGCTTTGTCTCATCACAAACATCGGGGAATCTTTTCATCTATTTTTAGACATAATTGTTTAACAGCCATTTGACTAATAGACTACCATAAGCTTATGTAGGACATGCTTTTCATTTTACAATATTTTTACAAGAATTTAGAGCATCCATGGCGTGTTCCAGTTCCAGCGGCGGGTCGACATCTTTGAACTGGGCAGACTAAATGCTGTTTACAGAGATTCTTACAAGCTAACTTAGATACATCATCATTATAAAAGTGACCATTATTAGAACGACAATTATCGTCGCTGTTGCAGGTTGTTGGTTAGGTAGAAATTAGAAAATAGAGAGCGCAGATAGAGAGAAAGACCCAAAACCTAATTAGTAACGCAAATGTTGACCAGGTGAACCTAACCTCAAGGAGCAGAACCTAATAACCCTAGTGCCCTACAGCGGAGACCAATTTCCGCGAATAAATGTATGTAGACTATACCTCTTCGTATTTCTTATCAGCTTCTTCTGCAATTAATTTTGCTTGTGCTAATTGGTTCTCCAAGAGAGCTACTTTGTCATCTTCCATATTTGTGCGATTCTCGAGCGCTTTTCGTATCCTGAATTTGTCGCAGCAATGCGAAATGATATACAGATACGGTTAAAGATATACAATTGTAACTCGAACTTAAATATTTCTCTGTAAACTTAAAGAATATTTTACATATTGGGGGTACAGTGGGGATATAGATCGGGTAATGGGTCGGGGGCATAGGAGGGTAAGGTGGTACTAACCGTTCGCTCTCATCGGCGGCCTGAGAGGCTTCCGACAGCTTGGCTGTGGCGGAGCCCAGACGCTCCTCAGAGCGCTCCAAGTCTTCTTCGAGCAACTGGATGCGACGGTTCAGAGCGGCAACCTCGGATTCGGCCTATAAGACAAACGTTCGATGGTCGAAAGAACCAGATGTAGCATATCCATTCGCTAGAACTTAACGCTAGAGACTTAATAACTAATTTACTTCTTACGGAACTAGACTTAGTGATTTTTGGGCAAGAAATACACGTAAATATTTGCTAGTTTTGGTTTGGGAAACTTCTTAGTTAATTTTAGCTAACTTTGGTTTGGGCAAACATGACTGCTATGGGGAAATACTCCTGCACTTGCGCTCTCTTTAAACCCCCTTTTTCAGAGTACTTAAATTGGTAAACCTAATTTTGTCCCTACAAAGTCGACCGTTTGTTCCGATTTTCTTTTGTGGCTTCTACCTGTAAAGAAAACTTCCTTTTTCCACCTCGTTGTTGCTGTTGTTGTCGTTGAAGCAAGGTCAAACAAACCCCCAAAACGCCCTAATGCAGGCAACAGAAATGCTTGCGTGCTATTTTGGCCAAGTGCAATCGATACTTGGCATCAAAGTTAAACAAAAGTTCATCAACACCGCCACCTGATATGGCAATTAATTCCAAAAAGAAGCCAATACAAGGTTCATGGTCCATGACGTCATCGACTTAGTTTAATCGAGAGTTTTCCCACCATCAAGAATCTACCCATATTAAAGAACGGAAAATATTCGATGCTTTATGGCCTTATAGAGGCCCCTGAACGTTAAACGATGAAAAGCGAAAACAGCGAGCAAAGCACACGCCCAAAAATGGTGAAAAAAGTATATAAAATTAAAGTCGAATCAAACTTTGAATCGAAAACGGCTGAAAAGCAATTGGACAAGGCAGTCCGGTGCCAGTTCCAAGTTCCATGTCCATGTCCGAAACCATGTCCAATGACTGATATGGTGCCGGGCATGGAGATAGAGATGGATATAGAGCTACTGATATGTACATCGAACTGAGCAAATGAACAACTGACAAACTGAACAACTGACCAACTGACGTCGCCTAGAACCAAATGAGCGATGTGAGTGCGGGTCGTAAAAGTATCGTGTGATTATGAATTGGAACCAACCGTGTGGCTTACGTCATCGTACGAAATACACACACACACACGTTGAGCGATAAAAAGCATTTCGAATTGGGGGAGCAGGCAGCGCAGCTTTCCAAACACGAAAGTCACACAACAAAACCGCCGATGAAGCCCAAGAGCCAAGCGACAACGAAAAATGCCAAAAAATCAAATGAAAACTGAAAGAAAAGAGCGAAGTTTTTATACCCTTCAAAAACGAAATTCTTTATTAAACATTTAGAAATGACTATTTCTAAAATCTCTAGTATTGATCTTTAGAAACAACGAAGTTATAAAGGTTTATGACGATTGTTCCTATGGCAACTGAAGGTCTTTAACTAAAACCAAACTCAAAAGATAACTCATTTGATGTTAGATATTACAATTATTAGACCAAACTGGAAATACCCATTTAAAGGGTATTCCCAAATAAATCCGACACAACGAAGAGCAAAGCAAAGAAGTTGAAGAGTGGATTCCAGTTGGGTTTCGTTTTGTAGCGGGAGTCTCTTGGCGTCTCCCTCTGGCCGACTCTGTTTTTTTTTCGAACTCATTAACAAAACGTATTGAAGATTAAACGCTTTATTAAGGGGCCACCAAAGGGGGCGGGGGGAAAATCAGTGGGCAAAGAAAAGCGGCGACAGAACACGTTTCGAAGAGAGAGGGAGATGGTCGAGTGTGGCCCCCAATTGTTGTGGAATGTATGAAAAATGACCGGCAAAATGCAGAAAAAAAAGATTGAAATGCCAAAAGAAACTCTCCATAAAAACCAATGCAAAACTGTGGCCGAGAAATTGTACCAGAAATTGTTGACGGCTTAGTCACACACACCTTGAAATTTACGTGTTTTTCGTTTTTCCTTCTTTTTTGTTTTATTGCCCTGGCAACCGAAAACAGAAAAAAACAATAACAAGAAAGACTTATTGGAGCGGTACACGTAGGGCGTGTTTTCATTGTGATGATGCATTTTTAATTATGAACCGAAAAATAAGCCGTGAAAATGTAAAACACTGTTTTAAAGACGATGCTCTCAAGCATAAAATATTTTTTTTTTTCTAAAATATTCCGCTGGGCAAGTGATGGGGGTAAAGGGGAGGAGAAGGAGGGGTAGGGTGGAGCGATGGCGTCATATGCTGTAATCTCCGAATTACGAAACTGGCAAGAGGCAGAGCACACAAATCAAAACCAATTTGTCACAATGCGCGCATTGAAATTATCAACGTTCAATTGCACGAGGGGAAAATGAAGGAAAACGAAGGAAAAGGGGGAAAAGAGCGTAGCAGAGTGACATTGAAAGCATTGTATAGAAACCCAGAATAAAGCAAATTATGTTTTGTTTTAGCTTTTATTTTTAGAGGGAAGCGAAACGTCAATCACTTGCTGGCAGCGTGGAAAAACGTCAACGAGGGAGTGAAATCAGGCTTTAGAATCTTTTCAAATTCAAAATCAATTTGAATTTAAAGCGGAAAAATACAGTAGAACTCGCTCAAGGCGAACTGTAATAAACTGTAGCCATTAAAGTGGGCAACGTTATGGAGTTCATACTGTATTCAAAAATCTTCTCCCTCAGCAATGACGTCATACACAGGCAAACAAACAAACCATACACAAAGGAGCTTGAGCCCTCGCACTGAATTGTTTAATTAGATTTGAATTAGGAACATGGCAGTGCCAACGGGCAAAAGCTGAAAAGGAATTAAGAGAATTAAACCACTTATTGATGGCCGTGGCGTAAAAATCATAATTAATCGAATTTAGAACACCGCTAGCTAAACGATGTGGCTTCTTCGCCGGACTTAAAGCCGGTTTTTGTCGCTGAGAAAGCAGAAAGCTAGAAGACCAACCGAATCGCTCAATTTACAAAAGATTTCTTTCTCCTTTTTGGCCTTATGTAAATGCGGTGGTGTGTGTACGAGTGTGTGTTTTATGCTAATGCTTGAGTGTGTGCCGTTAAGCGGGAGATAACACACACAATTCGAAAGGTGAATGAATTCGGTCAGCGATAAGAACAGTTAACCGAAAAAACGTCAAGTGGGGCGGAAGCACCCTGTATCTGAGACCGAAAATTCAATTCGTTCATCACGAAAAGAACAACAGCCAGACTGGAAAAACCACCAAAGAGTAAAAACAACAGCTAAGAGAGGGCTCAAAAAGAGAGCACCGTCGTTTAAAGCACTTGCGTGTTGTCTCGCTCGCGCACACGCACACAGGAGGGCGATGAAAACGCTGGCAGAGAGAGAGGGGGCGAAGAAATGCTGGACTATCTTTTTTTTCCTTCACTTAGGTAGGATTTATGCAAAATTCACAAGACAGGTCACGCAGTCGTTTGTGGCCCAAACCAAAGGGTAGCAAAATTAGCTGGGAATCTAACTTGGCTTACTTCTTCGCGGCGCACCACCTCCAATTGCAGCCGCTTGTGGAACTCCTCGCACTCGTCTTTGTACTTCTCCATCTCCTCTTTGGTCTGGCGCATCTTCTTCTTCAGCACGTCCAAGAGAGTGCCTTGTGGAATGCTGGTCGTCATTTTGTGGGTTTTTTGCTTTACTTGTACGGCACAGAGGTTGTGGGTGGTTTTTGTTTAAACTGGCAAAGTGCTTTGGACACTTGAGCTCGTTTTTTCAACCGAAGAAGCACTCTGCAGGCTAAATTTAATTTACAATTTGGAACCCCGAAGAACGGAACACACACACACAGAGAACGAAAGAGCTCGGGACACACACACACTCGAATACAGTGAACCACCGGTTTTTCTTTTGCTTCAACTGCCTTTTTACTGGCTCGAATCGAATTCAAAGGGCAGTATTTCGTGGCAAAACTGGCAGGTGAACTTTAAAAACAGATTGAGCTGCGTTTAAATATTAAATATTGCTATTTGGTGGCAAAAACACACACGGAGAACGCAGAGAGACGACGCGACTGCGACGAGTACGTAACTGGAAATGATTCCATTCGGTGGAGCCGTCGAAGCGACGGTGGTGGTTTGTGCGAGCGAGACAACTAGTGCTACGGTCTTCCAGTCTGTCTGCCTCGCCTAAAACGGTGCGACTGTGTGAGTGTGTGCGACTGGAAAACCTGTTAAAAGCCGCTAAAATTCTGTCCATGTCGATATTGTTGTTGTTTTGGCATTAATTAGTGAAGAAATATTTCGGATTTTTGTCATTTCCAGGCAAATAATATTATGCAAAAATCGGACATGTAAAATGGCTAGAGAGATGAGTAAGCGGGTAAGGTGGCTTGCAGGTGTGCGTGTGTGCCAACGCAACGAACCCCCACCACCTTCTCCGCCCCCCACCCACTCATTCCACTAATTGCTTCCACTACGGAAAACGGAAAACACAATGCCGGCGCTTTATCACGCTTATCAGCAAACAACGTAAGCGCAACGTAATGACTAATCGGTATGTTAACCGCTTTTTCGAAACTGCTAACCACCTGTAGCTCATATTATTATTCCCGACTTTTCGACTTTCCTCGCCGGCGATGGCGTAATTGTTTTGATAATGCAAACAATGAGCGCTCGTCCATTTTTAGCCGGGCGACATTGAAGAGAAATTAAAAGTAAATAAAAGGGGAAGGTCGCCGAGTATCGGCGTCTAATAATTAATTTGTTGGCCAATTTTGGCAAGTCGCGCACCGCATGCCTATGCTTTGGCCAAATATGGCCGGGTTTTCCTTTTAGTTTTTCAAATTGTCTTGCCTTTTTCAGCGGACAGAGAACTAAGCAAAAAAAAAAAAACACTAATACCATTTAGCGGTCTTATCGGACGCTCTCTTTCTGCCACCCGCACAGCAGCTGGGGGAGGGAAAGGGAGAGCAACAGGTGGCCGGCGAGTACCGTTAGGCATTCCAGCAATTGCGTAACTAATTAAACAATTGCCTGCAATTAAGTAAACATATTTCGTTCAAATTAATGGAATACTTTTATCGCGGGAATGGGAAAGTTCATGATTTACGAAAATATAGAAATAAGTTTTACGACCCTACTTCTCGAAATCGATTTTAGGCAATTTACCCAGTGAAAGGTGAGAGAAATAAGTGGTATGAATATGAACCAAGTGGGTCAAGATTTACAGCAGCTAAACCAAAAGAAACCGCGAGGGCCGCATAAAGACCCTGGGGGCCAGCCAAGGGTTAAGAAAATCGCGAAAAGGCGAAGACGACGACGTAATCGCTTTGCAATGCGAAAAGAAGCAGCAACAAATTGGAGCAACTGCAGAAGAACGCGAACCTAACCCTAACCAAACTTTGGAGTCCCCTTAACACGGCGACAACAACAACGAAGTGGCTTCTTCGCTTAATTCGGAATATATAGAAGGTTTAGAAAGGTGATTAGTATCGTAAATTTCGACTCCAAGACTCAACCACTTAATTACCCGCTTGAGTTGTGTGTTCATGATGTTGTGCAGCTCGTTCCGGATGATGTTGAACTTCATCATGGTGTCCGAACTGAAGATGGATCTGCCAAAGGCCAGTCCCGGATAGTCCGCACAGCGCCCCTTGTTCCGACGCGCCTCCCGCTCCGCCACAATTTCGGCCGCCTCGCTGGTGCACCGCAACTTAGACCACTCGGCCGCCTGGTTGTCGTCGTCATCCGCCAGTGCGATGCCCTCATCGATGGCTCCACCGCTGATATCGGTGGCCAGGCTGTCGCTGCTCATCTCCATGGGATTGGACCGCTTGCTGCGCTCCTTCTTGCCCGACGACTTCTTTTTCCTATCGGATTTATCAGACTTATCTGATTTCTCGGATTTCTCTGACTTTTCACCCTTCTCCCGCTTCTTTTTCTTGCTCTTGGAGGAGGTTGTGGCTGTGGCTGCCGGAGGAGCTGCTCCTTCTGCTACGGAGACTGCCGCCGGTTGGCTGGCACCCTCATCCTGCACGCTGCTCTCGTCCGTGGGCGTGGGACTGTTGCTGCCCAGGGAATTGGTCACCGATTCGCTGAGTGGCAGGCTCAAAGTGCTTCTGCTGGGGGGCAGTACGGCCTCTGGCTGAGGTGGCTCCTCTTCTGGTGCTGGCTGCGTCTCACCCCTGAGATTGGAGAGGGCGCTCTTGGAGTCGCCGCGATAGAGGGCGGCCAGGATCTCCTGGACATTGGGCACGTTGGGACGGCGAGTGCCGGAGAAGCGCGGATGATGCTGGTGGCCACGACGCTTCAGCGAGGCGGGAACTAGGCTATTGTTGCTGGCCGTGTGGCTGCCAGTGCCACTGGTGCTGGAGTCGTCGTGCTCCATGTCGGATTCGTCGCTCCAGAAATCGCTGGCTGGCGAGCAACTACTGGAACTCCTGCTGCGCCGGAGGCTATCGAACCTTTCGTACAGCTGGGCTAGATACAGCTCCGCCTCCTCATCGCAGTAGTAGAGCAGGTCGTCGAGGAGGTTCAGCTGCTCCTCGATGGAACACCAGCGCGATGAGAGGCCCGAAGATTGCGAATCTGCTCGAGCTTTCCTCCTGGTTTCTCCTCGCTTTCGCTGCTGCTGCTGATGCTTTGGCTTCTTATCGCCTTTCAACAATTGTTTCGACCGCTGTTTCGGTTTGGCAACTGTTTTGCCAGACGGCTGCACTTGTGTTTTCTCTGAAAAGTTAGAATTTGGTTTTTCTTCGTTGGGCTGGCTGCTCAAGGGGGGCAGTCAATGGCCTTGACCACTCCTTCCTGACTTGGTATTTTTGGGTATTGCAAACTGCGCTCTGATTTCTTACTAATATTTACAATTATTTTTGGTAATTTGTGGCCAATATTGCTACGTGAATTTTTTTCTACTAAAACAGCTGTTGCTGTATTGGTGTGACCAGTCTGGAATATGCCAAAAATACCAATTCAGCTGGAAGGGCTGGCGAAATTAGTCCGCGTTGCCAACTACTCGCGCACTAGCTAAATGTGTGCGCGTGTAATTGGTAATTTAAAATTTTATTTAAAAATTAATTTCTTTACGCTTTTGCTGCGGCTGTTTGTCCTGACCCCCGCTGGTCAGTAAATGGCGATGTGCTCGCTTGATTTGATGGGCCAACGATTGCCGGCGCGCCGCGTTGCCAACGAACTTGATTTTTGGCCCTTGTTTAACGGTAATGCTATTGCCGGTTAACGGTAGCGCTGTGGTTGTTGGTGGCGCGACTTTTGTTGTTGCATTTTTCTGTTTTTGTGTTTGTTGTTGTTGCTTGGGTTTAACTGGTGTTGTTGTTGTTGCTGCTGGTTGCGGTTTGTTGTTGTATCTCACTTTTTGCCATTCATATGCATTATTAACTTTTGCAGTTCCTATGTTTAATGTTTTCTCGTACATATTAATTATGAGCAATGCCTATTGTTGTTGTTTTTGTTGTTTCTCTGTGATTTGGTGCGTGTTGTTTTATAGTTTTTTGTTTTGTTGCTGTTTTTGTTGCGGCTTTCAAACAGCTGGGCTCATTGTACCGTTAGTTTCGCTATTTTTATTGATGATTTAATACAGATCTTTTGCGAATTTTCATCGGCGCGTGAAAATTGCCAAAAGAGAGCAAGCAGCAACACTTTTTATGTAATTTATACAAATCGCTAGAATTCCATTTAAATCGGATTTAAATGGAGGTAGTGATTTTTGGTACGATTTTATTAGACCGAACGGTATTTAATTTAATTTATACGAGTGTAATTTGGTTGGTAAGTAATTTAATTAATTAAGTTTTCCTCGACGGATTTATGAGCGGGCGGCTGCTGCTGAGTTTTCTGCTGCTTTTTCCTCGGCCCCTCGTTGTGTTGTGTTTGTGTTGTACTTGAATTTTGGGGCCATGCGCTCACCGTTAGATGAGCATGGGGGAAACTCTCGCTCTCACCGTCTTCCGCTCTCTCTCACTATGTCTCTGCGTGTGGCACGTGTGCGAGTGAGTCAGCAATATGGATCCATATAGGATCCAATATGGATCCCCACCCACTCAAGGGAGAGTGAGAGAGAGAGAGGGGATGAGAAAGAGTGTTTTACCAAATACATTTTTTCAACTCTTCCGCAGATTTTCGCCTCCCAATAAGAGAGAATTTTCAGCATTTGAATCATTTAATTGCTTATCTCTTCTTTTTTTCTTCATTCATTTTCAAGTTATTAGTCAGCGGCATCCGTTGTCTTTGTCATATTTATTTTAGAGTCAACATTGTTAGACTGATAAGTATTTTATTCGAAGGCCCACTCCGAGCGATAAGTTTCCCAAGCATTTTACCTGCCGACACTTTTTGAATCGCTGCCAAATGTCCTTGAAATACTTTCCCAAAATGTCGGAATCAAAAGACGAATCGCAATTCGAATTCTTTTTGGAAGCACTGAGGCCCACAACGAAAAATGTTCTAGATTCGAAGCTAATTCAGAGGAATAGAGAGTACGCGTACATGAATTTTTTTTGCGAGAACGTTTTTTTGTTTTTTGGCAAGCTAAGAGAAAAATTCAGCTGCGTTATTTGATATCTTGCGTTGGCTATTTTCAACAGATTTAAAAATAGCGCCTCTCTGCCAGGCGTTGCCAACAGCAAAGACAGGAAAAGAGAGAGAGCAAAAGAGAGGGGAGTGCTACGTGTCAATTGCTGACTGCTTTGTTTGAAATTCAAAAAAGGAATTTATGATGTTTTTTGGAATTTAAAAAACACACACTATATTAATGTTTCCCCCAAACAATTTCTCCGATTTCAAGAAGCCATGAAATTGGCGTTAAATTGCCGCTGCCCCATTTTCGAGACAATCTCCCCCAAAAAAACCACCGGCTGTCACTAAGACGCTTTCAAATCGCCTGTTATAAATTTATGTGTATTTCTTGCCTTGACTGCATTTCAAAATATTGAGCAGAAGCACTCAAAATATACGTATTTTTCTTAGGAACTAAAATGGCTTAGGGTAAATTTGGGGGGATGTGGTTTAAGATTATGGACATCTGAAAAACTGACAAATGGCGGACTACATTTTCAAATGATTAATGGAATGTTTTTCTTGTGTTTCAAAGGCCTTGTTAAGTGATTTAACTAGTTATGGTTTTTTGTATCCATTTCATTATTTGTCAAACTTAATATTGAAGTGTCAGAAGAACTATTAGTTATCACAAATTTAAAATTTTTATAAAATTAAACAATTTCAGATCTTTTTACAAAACTATTGATAATAATTACTTCAAAACTTTTTGAAAAATGGGAAAATTAAAAAAAAAAAATAGAACAAGTTTAATTGTAATTTCTTTTTTAAACCTAATGAAAATTTTCCAAACTTTTAAACGAAATATTTTTTAAGAAATCTCTCAGATTTTTTATAATTTATTTTCTAGCTTAATATTTAGTGTAGAAAATATTTCGAAAATTGAACTTACGTTCTGCAGAGCCTTGTTCTTCTCCTCCAGCTTGCCGGTGACCAGGGTCAGGGCCTCCTGGGTCTGATCCAGCTCGTTCTCAACGGTCTGGATCTTCTTCTGCAGCTGGCGAGCCTCCTCCTCGGCCTACGGATTCAGATAAATAAATAACGTTATTACAAATCAAAGCATTACACGGGAATTGCATGTGTTAACAAGATTTATGGTGTTGTGTGAAAGCCGGCAATTATGCTTTTTGTTACATTAAATGTTTTTCAATTCATACTCGGTTACACACGAGGAAAGTTACATACATAGTTTGTTTTAAGTTTATTTGTTAAAATCCAAATTTTTCGAAATATTAAATATGAAAAATAGTATTTTTCATGCTGATCATTTCATTTTAAATGTGTGACCTTTAATTTTAAATGTAATATTTTTTAAAAATATATACCTATGTTTTTTTTTATTACAAAATTCTTTTATTCTATTAAAATAGAAAACATTTAAATGTTTTTTGATTTTTGATAAATTTATTCGTTTTTGTACTTGTATTTTTTTCTGTGTACTAGGGGATAGGGAAATGGGGTGGCTGACTTGGACTCACCTTCTCGGCGCGGGTGTTGGCATCGCGTGCCTCCTGCTCGCAGACGAGAGCGCGCTCCAGAGCTCCGTCCTTGTCGACTTTCATCGCTTGCATCTTCTTCTTGATGGCATCCATGTCTGTTTTGTTTTGCTACTTACTGCACTCGAAAGAAACTGCAATCGAAACGGAGATGGAGATTGGAGATTGAAGATTGCGATCCAAACTGTTGTTAAGTGTAGCCAATAAAGCAATTAGCAAATTTATGCGATAACCATCAATCGCAATGGAAATGGAAAAACCAAACAAGGTTGGTGCGAAAGTGAAACTCTCTGAGCATTTATTTGCATTTTATAATATTTTCAGATATTTTATTTTGAATAATTTAAGACTTTTGTTAAATTTTATAACCCTAAGCTAATCCTTAAGATACGAAAATATTATTAGGATCATTAAAGGCCAAATTATCATGGAATTAGCAGCTTAAGTCATAAATTTTTTTAAGCCAGGCTTATCTTTATGCTATCAGTAGCAGATCTTTCCCTCCATTTCAAGATACTCATCGAGTGATTTCGAATAATAGCTATAGCCTTATTTAGACGAAAGGTGGCAAAGCCAATAAATTATTCGGCCTGGCCAAAAAGCAAGCCACTCAAGGCCCCCTCCACTCCAAGTCGGACTCATTGTTCAAGCTCATCCAACTGATAAATTGAGAATTTAATATTTCGCTGGCGTCTCTTCACGACTTTTATTGCTCGATTCTTTCTCGGGCGTTTGCTTTTTTCGAGAGTGTTTTCTCATCTCACAGTAAATCATTTGAACGAGAATACCTGACTAGGTAATGCACGTTTCTGTTTCGGATTCCTGACTTCGAACCGAAAAAGTGTGCTTAGTTATGCTGATCACATCGGATCGCTTGGAACTGTAGAGCCAGGCGAAGCTGGGCGAAGATTTTTAAATAGAGAGTTCAGTCCCCAGCGAAAATTGTGTCAGTAGATTGGTGTAAATCTGGGTTAAGAGATCGGAGTCATATATTTTTTAATATTCTTTACATATATCTGTACTATTTTTGGGATTTATTTATCTTATATTTTTTATAATATTATTTTATGCCTTCAAGTGAGTAACAATATAGTTTTTTAAAAATCGAGTGGGGTTTTTCTGTAAATTCTTTTCTTATCATCGAACTTTGGGTTCGGAAGTTTCCATCTTTTAATTAAGAACCCCACAATGATTCATATACCCAGCTGCTGTGGACTATTTCCTCTTTTTCCATATCGAACCAGACTTCTGACTCAATGCTAACGCAGCTGGAGGGTTTTGGCCCCTCCTCAGGAGCAGCATTACCCTTAACCCCCTTCCCCCTTTCCGCCTGGTCAACACAAAACCCACTTGACCAACATTTGTCATGGCTCGAACCGAATGCAACCGCCGGCTAATTGACTCGAGTTTCGCCTCGTGAAATTTTAATTCTTTATTACGGCTCATCGCTGTCATTTGTTGTTCTCCCGCCTTAAACATGCATTTATTTTTAAAAAACTCTGTTTACATTCCTGAGCCTGATCCCCAGAAAAGAAGTGGCATTGCAAAAAAAAAACAAAAAAACAACGACCAATCGAAAAAACCAAAAAGTTGAATTTTAATGAAATCGCAATCGAGGCAAATTTTTTGTTCGCTGAAACATATATAAAATATCTGCATGTGTATGGGCTATAAGTCGATTGAGGTGACACATTGAGTTATGTTTGCGTTGATTCAGCACAAAAATTCGCATGACATCTTATAACTTTCGGCAATGACATATATATATGGCAAAAAATGGGCCTATAGAACAATATATATAATATTTTATACTCCTCTTGATAATAACATTGTGGTTATCAGTTTATTAAGATCAAAAATCTACAAAAATCCCAACATTTTTATCCTACGCACATTTATTAACTCAGAACTCAGAGCAGATTCCCGAAATTTTCCAACTGTATCTGGCCCTCTGACGTCTACTTCTCCACACAAAATTTCCAAATTATCCAAAGGAAAATTCAGTTTTTCATCATACAGAATACAGAATATTCTATTAATAGCTTGCAATATACACACGTTGGTTTAAATGGGTCTAACGCATATAGATTCTTTAGCTAAATGCCTTGGGCAATATTTAAAGCTTTCCTGCTCTCTATTTCACTGTTTTATCTCTGCAGCACACACAGAAAGTATCTAAAAATAGGCCATCCGAGGCATCTGTTGAATATCTTGCCTCCCCACGGATATTACTTAATACTAAATTGAGAAGCGCCGCGAGCAGGGAGCTTTCTGGGAAATTCTTGGTGGATTTCGCCTACGTTCGCTGCAGATCCATTTGGCATCGAAGGCCAGCGGTCGTGTATCGGATTTCACAGATACAAAATTGCGAAATAAATGTATTTCAAATATGATTCCAAAAATAAGAATAAGGATGGAAAAGCATTCTAGAATATAGTGAAAAAAACTCAGTTCAAAACACATTTCTTAAGGAATAACATTTAATGTGATTTCTATATAGGAAATTAGCAAATGTCTTTCTTATCCTTCTTATCTTTATGTTATCATTGCAATTCTAATTAAGAATTTATAGAAAGACTATTTACTATTCATAATTCCTATTCTTCCTCGTTAAATTTCCTATTAATACTGCTAAAATCGAAGATCACCTTAACTGCCCACTGACAATGTTTATACATCTCATGGAAATGCGTTTAGCAGAAACCCTATATCGCGACTTGCGGTTAGCAGACAAACTTGACAAGGTCCCGACAATCGTTATTCTTAGTTCTTCTCGAAAGGTGCTTAACCTCTATTTGGGTTTTCGATTCTGACTGAAAATATCTCAAATATTCTTTTATACTTGCGGATGGTTTTGGTTTTAAGATTGCACAGCACTTTGATTGATTTCAAGTTGGATTTTCAGCAACGTTTCGGTTATGTAATTATATTTTTTGGTTTTTGATTCGATCCTTTTTTCAAATTAAAATTTAGTTATTTTTTAAGCACTCAACAGGTTTTTTAGTTTAAAAATTGTGTGATATATTTTCTTTATTTTTTTTTTTGCTGGTTAACGTTAACGTCTTCTTTTTTTACTTACAAAACTTTTATTCGGAGTTATCCGCGACTTGAACGGATTGTGATGTTCAACTGAAAATATTTATTCAATATGTTGACGTTCGATGCTCGCCGCTTGGTCGATTTCGAGCGGTCTGCATTGGTGTGTGTGCGTGTGAGCCGCCGCACGATCGCCCCAGTGTGAGTGAGTATCTGTGTGCGAGAGCTCACACTTTTCGGCCAAAAGTGAGGCGATGTTGTTGCTATTTGCGTTTATTTTGGAACTGCACTGCACTCGGCTCTCAATTTACGCCCAGAGAATCTGAAAATTATGCGAGTATTGTACGTGAGCTTATACACTGAGCGAAAATTAGTCACTTCTATAAAATATCTGCGAGATAAATAGATAGAAAGATAGGAAAGTCCAAAGTTTTTACAATATCTTATTCGCGTAAGTATGGAAAACAAGAAATTCGTAAAAAACGAAATTAATTACAGTTTTCTTGAGGAATTAAGATAGAATTACCTATTCTTACCTATTTGACCTTGGATTTAAGTAACAAATTATAAGAAAATATGTATATTGCATCTAATAACCAGATTATAATGTGGAAAATTTTTTATTTAATCCAAAATTTTTCAAAAAAGGGAGCGGTGACAACCTACAAAAATTTTCAAATCCCGGAAAGTCTAAGGTTCACTCCCCATTAAGTGCAAGTGTGTTGAAATACCAAAATTGTTGTGTTAATTATAACTAACTATGACCTCGAGTTCGCTGAAATCCTCGCATTTATATTAAAAGGTCATTAAATCTCTAATAAAAAAGTTCAATAGGTGATTTTAATTTTTAAAATGTTCAAATCCTGTTTTTGAATTTAACACCTTTTCTATATTTCGCTGTCTATATAGAAACTCATTTCAGGTTTTGTGAATATTTATTAATAACATTCTTATATTTTATAGCAATAAAATGTTTCTTTCGTTTCTGTCAGTGTAACCCAAAAGCATCACATCAGAATATCCAACACATTTACCAATTTAATCTCACACAATGACAGCCGGCGCCTGCGCCTTTCTCTTCGCTCTCTCTGCCTCTCTTTCCCGATCCTTTCCTTTGGGGCTTTCACCTGTTCCCTGCGCATGTATTCGTGCTCAGCCGTTTGGAATCAAACATTTGTTCTTTCTGCCTATTTTTGAAAATTTCCCCGTATTTTGAAAAGCTTTGCTCAACCACTATTTTTCCGATTGCAAAATATTTCCAATACTAAGACGATCTTTTCTCTTTTTCCGACGAGAGTGTATGGGTTCTCGAATCTTTTTGTTTTGCTTTTTGATGTTCTCGACTTCTATTTTTAATTTTCAGTTATTGATATGCCAAAAAATCTTGTTTCACGTAGTTATACGTATTTCCACCATAGGTCTACAGATTATTAAATTTTCTTCTATATATTTTAAGCGATTCCTGTAGATTTTTCAACGTCATGTCTGCGAACGGAAAACATTTTGTTGGCAATCATTATTGCGAGATATGAAAGTATACGTTTTTTGTAACAGTCTCGGAAGAAAACACCTCCATGATTCATACCTTTATAATTGAAAAACGTGAAAATGGCTTAAAATCAATTTCCTCAAGATCATTGAATATCCGATGTGGTGTTATCTTTTACCCCTCTAGATAGCTTTTTTACCTCTTGATCACGTTTATTAAATTTTTGTATTGTTTTTTTTTAATTTAAACGCATTCCCAAAGAATATTTGGAAGATAAGAATGTATTCAAGGAACAGTAGCAAAAGATATAAATAAAAAACTTAAAAGCTTTTGCTTTATTATTATACCATACGGTTTAATAATGTTATAAATTATACAAAATTGGTTGAGTTATTCATAATATTTAAAATTGGGACCAGCTTTCCATATTATAGGCAATGTAAAAAATGTATAATTTAAATCTACTTTTAGCTTGGGATAACAAAGACAAATTGGATCAAAACTTTGTTTTATTAAATAATTAATGTGGATATGACAAACATTTGAAATTGTAAAATTCTTTTATTATGGTAATAAATTAAGAAATTAAAAGATTCAAAAAGATTTTAAACAACATAATCCACATATGGGCATTTCCAGGAAAAAGTCAACCAAACCCCAAAAATTGAAAGTTGGCGGAAAATTTTCTTTTTTGGTTTAAAAATAGCATTGGTATCTATATTTTGTAAATCAATTACATTTTCTTCCAAATTATTTTTTTACACGAAGATATGCAGCTTTGAAACACTAGCAACACATACTGTATATCTCAGCAACATTTTGTTGTGTTTTCGTTATATTACTATGCGTTCTGTGGAAGTCTCAAGATCAAACAACCAATCCTACATTATAGCCTGAGGCAAATGCTATCAGGAAAAAATTTTAACTTCTTAAATATTAATGGGTTTGATGCCTTTTTTGAAGTTTGTTTTTACAAATTTTTAATGTCGCGTCCATAATTAAAAAAATCTATTTTTTTCTTTCACTCGTGCAATTCGCGACATATATAAACCTGTTTTTATTTCTAATGCAAGGTTAGTAGGAACAAATTAATTAAAATTTTTTCACAAAAAAAATTGGCTTATTACCATTTTGAACGAAATTTTAAGTCTGTCGCGTCCCTAATTTTGATTTTTTATTTATAAAAAACAATTGATCATAATTTTTGGTGAAGCTTATTGTTTTATTTGCTGCTATGAAAAACGTTTTTTTGGACTTTTGCGAGGATCAGGTGGGTTAAAGTGACAAATTAATTAAGCAAGGAAATATTTTTTAATTCTTATTAATATCCGAGTAAAATCCAGAAATATAATAAAATCAGGTTACTATCTAAAGCTACAGCAGAGAATTTCCAATATTCTTTAACAGGTGTATTTTGATCAAATTTCTGCGTTTACTAGAAAAAATTAATTTAATTCTAACCACTTAGTCTCATAGAACGAGATATATAAAAATTATGTTTCTATTAAAAAGAGGTGGATAACGTTAAAATAATTTAAACAAACTTTACTGCAGAAACTTTAGTAACACCTAGAATAGCTCTGCAACATTTTGACCAAATAAAAGTTGCAATTTTTTGTTAAGTAGCAATATGTCGCGTCCGTAATTGTCGCGTCCATATTCTTGCACTATTTTTAGAAAAAAGAACCGCTAATGTTTTGCCACCGAACTTGCTTCGATGTGTTTGGTTACTCAGCAGGTATACTGGAAAAAAAATTGAAAAAAATACGCCATTTAGTTTCGCAGAATTTAATGTTTTTCTGAACTTTTCAATATTGCAGTTCTATTTTTGTCGCGTCCGTATTTCTCTTATTTTATTTTATTTCTAAGAACTGGCTGGACAGATAATCTTCATTTTTTTACCATAAATACAAGAGCATTTAAGCTGTTCAACAAAAAAATAAAAAGTAACAAATGTATACTGCGTCACTCTTATTTTCAAAGTTTAAGTTGAAAAAATGTCGCGTCCCTCACCCTGGAAATGCCCATATCTTAAAATCTTAATAGATGTTTTTAAAGTATTAACCAAAGATAAGATATTTATCCAATTATTAATATTGATGTGACAAACATTAAATATTGTAAAATTCTTTTATTATGGTGATAGACTAAAAAATTAAAAGATTCAGACGGATTTTAAATACATGATCTACTTATCTAAAAGTCTTGATATATGTTTTTAAGATATTAATCAAATGCAGGATTAACTATGTTCATAAACCATTTTTAATGAGATAATTTACCCCAATTATCAATGATTGCCTATATTTAGGAGATCACATACGAATGCAACCAAAGCCACCTATAAATATACGCCAATTTGATATCAACCTATGTATGTATTTACTTCTTTGGGTTTTTGTTGTGTTTTCTCTTGGAGAACATTTTTGGCACCCCGAGGCTGTTGAAAAGTTTAAAATAAAATCAAAGCAACACCCACAGACTGACGTAATTGTTTTCATTCAAAACAAAAAGTTTTGAAAAAAGCAAACTAGATCAATATATTTTTATATTCACAAACATATAGCATGGGGGAAGAAGATATATAGCTATGAGAAAAACCCTTGAGAAAACTTACAAATAAAAAAAAAAACATTGTAAAACAACGAAACAGTCTGAGCAACTTGCTAAATACGAAAACGAAATCATGGCCACTGGATCCGATCTGTTGACATGTGTTAGTTATGGAAAACCAAAGTTTTCATAATTCCAAAATATACGCGAATTAAATAAGTTCATGAGTGTGGAGCGCTCAGCTTGGCTCAGACAAGTGCGCAATCTTGTTAGAAAAATCGCGACCATATTTGGCGAAAATAGCATGGAAAAGTGCAATCTGGCCGAGAGGCATAGACGACTTGGCTTAGTTGCAGCAGATCAGCCAGATGAAAGACTGCACAGAAAGAAAACCACTTATTAGGAACATATATTTGTAATATTACTATGATGTGGGAGTTTTAGAATTTATACCGGAACCAACTTATTTAAAATTTTATCAAATTTTAGATGGTAGACTTTCAATTTCATTTTAATATATTTTAAAAATAATGAATTTTCTTGGTTTGAAAGATTGATGAAAGACTGATGAAAGAGTGCATAAAAAGCAAACCCAATGGGAATATATTCTTCTATAGTTCTAGAAATTAATTAGCCAACCTGTTTACAATTTTATCAAATTTTAGCTGGGAAAACTATTATAGATCAAACATGCTGGTAAACCATCAAGTTTCACATCTTATAATAGCAATTTTCCTTTATTTTTTAAATCATTCAATTGAAAGACCACCGATCAACCGAGAGTAGGGTGCATCGGAAAATGAAATATAATCTGTGGGGAGGGAGGGGGAGGTGTTTGGGGTGTGTGTGGGACTAGCCCAGTCTCAGGGGCCTCCGATAGATGACTCAATTGGCGCCGGCTCCTTGTGAATGAAGCGATCGCGAACTGGTTGGAGCTGTGGGCAGCAAAAGGAAATCTTCGCTGCGAGCTACTTGCCTTGCCAAAGCCTGCAACTGGCCAAGGTGAACCGGATCGAATGTCGTGTGCATGTGAACAGCGTTTTGGCACTCTTCTACATTGTCAGTGTCAATTATTTGAGAACCCAAGAGACGTCGGGGACCTTGAACTTATCGCCAAGCCCCATGCAAATGATGGCCATTAGGCGTGCGCCGGAAAACAATTGTTGCTAAGAAATTTATAGAAATTTTTCGCACTTGGCAGGGACCACAAATCTTTTGATTTCGATTCAAGGGCAACTATTTTCACAGACAGCGACAGCTGCACAAAGCGGCATCTAATGTGTGTAGTTTAAGATTAAAAAGAAGGGAAAAGTGTGCCAAATTGATCTTACGAGTTTACAAAAATATATTTTTTATGAAAGAATCTGTTACATATACATAGTATTTTTGTTATAATAAAATATGTATAAATTTGAATCTAAAATAGTTCTACAAGTTTTTGATAAGAGTTGCTGTTTAAATCTCCCGCCAAGCGTGCAGCAAATTGGCTCCCCATCTGGTCACACTTAACTTTTACCTTTTTTTATTTTTAATGTCATAACAAACAACAATGTCGTTCGTGGACAAATTAAACTATTATAGCAAACGGAAATCGTTTAAATATGGCATACCCTTCCTCATCATGATGGTGGCCGGCTCCTTTGGACTGCAGCAGTTCTCGAACCTCAGGTGGGCATTCAGAAAACACCGGCAAATCCTTATCAAAGCCATGGGTTCACGTTCACTTCCAACCTTTTGCAGGTATCAGTACGCCAAGAAGCAGCCGGTAACGCCGGAGGAGATGAAGAAGTACGGCGTGAGCATGAAGAACCGCCAGGATGTGACCCTGGAGTCGGAGTACGACAAAGTCAAGTCCGTGGACATAGAGAACTGGGAGAACAAGCGCGGTCCACGTCCCTGGGAGGAAGGGGGTCAGCCGTCGACGGCAAAGCACTAGACATTGTGTTTCCTGAACACAATAACCTGTTAAAAGCAGACTGTTTGTTGTAAATAGCTATAATAATAAATATTGTTAACAAATATAGCAAAACAATACCCTGTAATTAATCGATAGACTTCGATAGTTTTCACAAGCCGATAGCTCTGTGCGTGGCCTACGGTCATACTAATATTTTCTGTTTTGCAAATAGCAAGAAAATAAAATGGGAGAAGTAAAACCCGCTAAAGTGGAAAACTATAGCACGGGAACCGATGCAAACACGCTGTTTGTGGATGGTAAGCCGGAATAATTATCCCAATCACAAGTGGCCGTAACAGATATTGGCGCCTTCCACAGGGGAACGGGTTCTGTGCTTCCACGGACCGCTCATCTACGAGGCAAAGGTTCTAAAAACAAAGCCCGATGCGACGCCGGTTGAGTACTACATCCACTACGCGGGCTGGAGCAAAAAGTAAGTGAAGTTATTGGCAAGGAAACCGATCTGTAGCAGCACCATCTCACTTTCAGCTGGGACGAGTGGGTGCCCGAGAGCCGAGTCCTCAAGTACAACGATGACAACGTCAAGCGCCGACAGGAACTGGCGCGCCAGTGCGGCGAGCGCTCCAAGAAGGACAATAAGAAAGGTGCGTATCGAGTGCAGCCTTAGGAATCATCATCCCATCTAAACCCTTTCCTCAACAGGCAGCGCCAAGGCCAAGAAAATGGAGCAGATGCGCAACGAATCTCGAGCCTCGACGCCCTCCAAGGACAGCAACACCTCGCAATCGACCGCCAGCAGCATACCGACGACCAGTGCCGCTCCGGGCAACAAATCGGACGCCGGGAGCACCAGCAGCACGACCACCAACAGCACCAGCACCACGACGACCAGCCGGGCCAACCGCAAGTCCACACAGTCGGCGGCGGCGGCGACGACGCGACCCGGCACGCCAAGTGAAAAAAAGGAGGACGCCGCCGCTGCTGAGACCACAGAGGACGAGGCAGTCACACCGGTGGCGCCGAAGAAGAAACGGATGAGCGAACAGCGGCCTTCTTTAACAGGAAGCGATGTAGCAGACAAGGCGCCTGTGCCGCCCACCACCCCATCCACACCCACCACGGAGCCAGCACCGTGTGTGGAAAGCGAGGAGGCCTACGCCGCCAAGCTGGAGGTGAAGATCAAGATACCCGACGAACTGAAGCACTATCTTACCGACGACTGGTATGCGGTAGTGCGGGAGCACAAGCTCCTGGAACTGCCCGCCAAGGTGACCGTGCAGCAGATCTCCGAGCAGTATTTGGCGCACAAGAAGTCCGTCAAGTCGACCAGTGCCAGCAAGGAGGTGGCCATCAACGATGTACTCGACGGCATTGTGGAGTACTTTAATGTAATGCTGGGCTCCCAGTTGCTGTACAAATTCGAGCGCACCCAGTATGCGGATGTGATGCAGAAGCATCCGGACACACCGCTCTCCGAGCTGTACGGATCCTTTCACCTGCTGCGCCTGTTCGTGAGGCTGGGCTCCATGCTCAGCTACTCGGCTTTGGATCAGCAGTCCATGCAGAATCTGCTCGTTCACCTGCAGGATTTCCTCAAGTTCCTGGTGAAGAATAGCGCAATGTTCTTCAGCATGAGCAACTTCATCAACGTGGACCCCGAATACGTGCGAAATGCGCAGTAAGCAATCCTCTCTCCTTGACTTGAAGTAAATATTTCATCCAAACAGTTTGCAATAATTCGTTAGTTGCTTCTAACAACTGGTTTGTAAATTAAAACACAAGTAAAAATGATTTGTAATAAGCTAATAGTAATGCTAATAAAATGTCAGCACCTTGTAAAGATTAGTTCTTCGGCTTCGTTTCCGCTTCTCCATCGCTGTCTTCGCTTTCCGAATCGCTACTACTGCTGCTGCTGCTGGTGGGATAGAAGTCGCGCAGATCCCTAGGTTTATCCCGCTCCTTCTGCTCCTGCTCCAGGTACTCATTCTGCACTTTGACTATCTCGTCGCTGCTCTTGCAGGCTGCATACGCATTGAGAAGCTTGTCGTTCAGCTCGAGGAAGGCGTGACCCCAGGAGAACTTGCCCAGAAACCAGCGAGCCTCCTCGGTGAATCCACAAATGTACAGAGTGGCTGCAATGGCCTCCACGCAGCTGAGCTTGCAGGGTTTGCCATAGTTGATGGGATTGGCGGCCACCAGGAAGGGCAGCAACCGCGGATGTGGGCTACGCATCCGGCCGAAGGGCGTCTCGTCCAGTTTGGCCCATGAGCAATCGATCACAGCCACGCCCGAGGAGGCCACCACATCCCGATCCAACGGACTGACACACAACTGACCAACGGGCGAGAGGACGAGACCGGGAAACTTCTGACCCAACCGGAGATTGGAGATCAGTCCCAGGCGCGCCAGTTTCCTGCCCGAGCACTTTTTCGGATCGCAGTGGTTGAGGTCCCACATGGCCACCGAGAACTCCGGCGGCTGGCCGAGATCGTCCTTGGCTCCCGCTCCCGAGGATTCCGAGTCCGAGCTGTCACCTTCGCTACTGCTGCTACTGGCCAGTTCGTTGGCCTGCTGTGCAAATCTGCGATAGCAATTGTGATTCGCCTTGACATTGCGGTAGGGTCCTCCTCCTCTCTTTCCTTTTCCACGGTTCCGGGCGCTCATTTTGTGTGGTTTAAATCCTTGGATTCAAAATAGAAAATAATCTTTTCAACTTCTCGTGGTGTTCAAGCTGCCCACCCGTTTTTTATTGTTTTGATTGCAAGTTGAGGTGTTGCTCTGAAATATTTGTGACGTCACATTTTTATTTCAGATTTTTGTTAGGTAAAAAACTGCGTTGATTTATGTATTTTTAAAGTGTTAAATAAACAAAAACATTTTTTATTTTGAAATCAAAAGAAAAATATCCAAAAATAAATAAAAAGGATTAAATAAGTCATAAAATGTTTTGAAAATCCGAATTTAACGGTTTCTGCCCTTGCGCCACCTCAACAACGCCGTGTCTGCACGATAAGTTATCGCACGCCTATCGATAAATCTAGCGTGCATCCCTGTCACGCCAGCGATGATTGGAAAAGAATATGGCGACCTGACTCTGGAAAAAAATTAGAATTTGTCCGGCAAAAGTAGTGTGCAATACGAGTAAATGTATGTATTAAAAGTGCAAGTGCCAACTCTGCAGCCGAAAAGTGTGCATTCAATCAAAGGGCGCTCGATTGAAAAGCCGCCGGGGTCAAATTGAAATGTGTGTGCCCCAAAAACCCATTGTTGTGTGAAGTGGACAGGCGCGCCAAAAGGGCTCGAATAAATGCCACCAACCGAAAGATGCGTAATGCAGTTGGGGCATAAACAGTAGATGACTTGCTTAAAGACATTTAGGTATTATTAAATAATAATAAAAAGAAAGCCTGGCGACGCGCACAACACACACACACCCACATAAAAGCGGGATACGGGCACACGTACACACAACCGTATATCGATACTTTGGCGAGTTGCATTTCGCGCCGTGGCGGCAGCGCAAAATAAAGCGAAATAACCGAAATCAATTGGCGTCCCTTTTGAAAATAACCTCGTGAAACTCGCCTCTTACTAATTGTTTCTGTGTTGCTTCTTTCTTGGGTTTTCCCCTCGCCTGCGGCCCATCCTAAATCCATCCTGCCCCACTCCTCACCCCTGCCGGAGTACAGTTGCGCCTTGAAGCCAGAGCAAGAGCAAGCGAAACCACGGGGAGGCTAGCGATAAGGATACGGATACGGAGATCACAGGACACCAGGACACAGGACACACAGCAGCAACGGCGAGATGGGCGAAGTCAAGTCCGTCAAGGTGGACAACTGGGGCGTCTTCTTCCTGCAGAAGCTGCAGAACTTCTTCAACAAAACGGACTACTGCGATCTGACGCTCCAGTTCCGGGACAACTCACAGCTGAAGGTGCACCGCCTGGTGCTCAGCGCCTGCACCGACTACTTCAATGTACTGGAGCAGACCTGCGAGATTGTCGATGATGCCCTCATCATGCCCAACGAGTTCCAGGCGGACGTGGTGGTGCCCATTGTCAACTTCATGTACACGGGCACCCTGGAGTTCGAGCTCAAGATGTACGGCAAGCTGCTGCGCACCGCCAAGGAGATGAACATGACGGTGCTGCTCAAGCTCCTGGAGGCGCATCGGCGCACCATGGAGAACGTGAATCGCCAGCAGAGGGTAAGTAATTGCCTTCATCAGTCGCCCACTTATTGTTTAATCTGCCCTGCTCCTCCTTTTTAGCCGCCTAGTCCGAAGGGCATTCGCCGTCGCACAGTTGGACAACCCAGTTCAGGTCTTCCCCAGCAGCGCGTCTTGGGTCCTTCACCGACATCCCGGAATGTGGCCACACCCGTCATGCAGCGAGCCAACACACAGCGCGGACCCACTGGCACCCCAATGATCCGCACCTCCGGCGGCCAGACCACCAGCATCAAGCAGGAGCCAACTTCTCCGTTCGAGCAGCTTCGCAAGGGCTACAACAACAACAAGAGGCCGGCACAGACCAGCCTGCTGTCACCGCCCTCGAAAAAACCCAGTTTGGAGGAGGTCAAGGAGTTTGCGGAGCAACAGCGGATGCGGAAGCAAATAGCTGCGGAATACGGAGATCACGATCCGGAATACGATGGAGGCATGCTGTATGATGATGTGCATGCTGGGGACGACGATGACGATGATATGCCGCCACAACCATCTACGTCCAAGCAGCAGTCGCCGCAGGGCACCCAGACCCAGCTGGAACACGGATCCACCACTATTATCCTGAAGCAGGACTCGCCCAGCCAGACGCCCACGATAATTGTCAAGGATTCCTCCAACGCCAAGCTGAATCACACCAAGATCATTGCCGAGGTGCTGCGCCAGTATCCGCACATTGTCAAGGGCCATAAGAACATCAAGCTGAAAATAATGCCCAACACACCTCCCGCAGAGAAGTCTGCACCGGCGGCAGTCAAGCCAGCACCGGCGACTCAGTCATCCGCCTCCACATCGCCTCACAAGAAATTGCATGTATCTTTCAAGGCGGATAAGAATGCGCCATTGATCACCGCTCAGCAAAAGGCGGCCAGTTCTCAGCAGAAGACGGCGACCACGCAGTCTATCGCTTCCCAGGCAACTGCGACGAATCCACCGGCAAATGCCGCTGCAGCCCAAAAGAGACGGATTGACAGTAAGACGATGCATGCCCTGATTGCCCAAGGAGCAGAGAATACAACTGGTGAGTAGAGTCTAGTCTAACAAATGACAAAACTATGAACCAAACGCCAATACAAATACTTTTGATCTAAACATTTAGTTTCTGTACCAGATAGTAATGTGATTGTTTTGTTTCAGGTCCCTGGCTGTGCCTGAGGTGCGGTGTAAATGGACGACCCATCAGCATTCCGTCGTACCGAGGCTTCCGACGCCATTTGATCAACACGCACAAGGAGACCATCGATCCGGCGCTATGTGAGCATTGCGGCTGGCGGTCGGGCAACAACCGGGAACTGCATTTCCACATGTACACGGAGCACCAGATCAAGTCGCTGCTGTACACTTATGCCGATTGCGCACTGTGCAATCAGTCGTATCTGACGAAGGGCGAATTGGAGGCGCACATTAATGAGGCGCATACGGACGACAACAAGCAGCAGTGCATCTACTGCAACAAGGTATTCGAGCAGGAGCTGCAGCTGTACAGGCACATGAAGAGCTACCACAAGGAGCAGGCCCTGGAGGATGGCATCATCGATGAAACGGACGAGGAGTTCCTCGGCTCGCAAGATGAGGAGGAGGAAGAGGTCGAAGCAGAAGAGGAGCAGGAACCGGAGCAGACTGGCAAAGTGCGAATCCTTTCGGACATCAGTCTGCCAGCCACTAGTGCCATCGCAGTGCAGCAAGCTCAGCAGGAGCAACTGCAGGAGGAGGAGGTTGAGCAGGTGCAGCAGGAGGTCAAGTTTGTGGGCGCCGATGGCAATGAGGTGGAGCTTACGGACGAACAGCGCAAGGAGATTCTTTCACAGCTTAACCAGCAGCAAGCAGGCGCCGCAGCCGGTGGAGTTGTAATGGTGCTCAGTGAGCCGGAAGCAGAGCCCGCGAAGCAGGAGACCGACGAGAAGTCCCTGGCCGGCACCGAAGAGGAGTATGATGACAGCCAAATCTACAGCGAGCTGGCTGCCGCCGACTCTGTGGAGAGCGCCAGAAAGAGCGTTGCTGATGAGAGCAAAGAATCGATGGACGATAATCTGGAATGGGCTGAAAACCTTATTGCTGAGTCCGAGGAGCAGAGCAACAAGGAGGTGAGTAGTTTATCTACACAAGTAACACGAGTGGTTCTATAACATTGTCTCCACTTTACAGCCCAAATTGGAAAAGTCACGAGATGACATCAGCGAAAAGCTTAAGGAGCTAACCGGCGACTGGACCGAGGATGAGAACGATGACGACGCCGATGACAAGCCCGCCACCACAGAGCTTGCATCCGAACTAGCCGCTAACCACCCAGAGCCCTCAGTACACGAGGAGGAAGAGGACGACATTGACTTGGCTCTCCAGTCTCTGCACAAGGGACCTGAAGATCAAGCTGCGGAAAAAACTGAAGAGGAGTCTGCCGCAAGTGCAGATGATGCAGTTATCCCGGTTGCCAGAATAAATAATGAGCCAGAGAAAATGGATGTAGACTCGGAAACGCCGAAGGAGAAGGCTCCAAAGTCAACTGTCACTATCAAGAAAGAGAAAGAGATCGAGGAAGAAGAATTTATCAAGGAAGATGCGCCAATCGCAAACACCGAGCCGAATGCGGTAGTTGCCGCTGAGGTGGATGATGATGTGCATCTGGAGGCCGACAACATACGCAAAGAGCTGCTGGATGATTTGATTGCCGAGGCCGAGAAACCTAATCAGGAGAAGATCATGGGTCAACCCAAGGAGAACGCTGCGGCAGAGGCGACAACTCCAGCCTTAGATAGTTCAGTGACGGAAGAGGATGACCTGGTGCCACCCACCCAGCTGTCCGCCGACCAAATGGAAATTGATGATCCGGAAGCGGAAAAACCAGTCAAGAATAATGATGATACAAGGACGACAGAAAAAAAGGAAACCTTAGAGGACAAGCCAAACAAGAGTGGTGATGAGGCAGCAACTCCAGAAAAGGCGTCTCTAGAAAGTGCAAAAGCCGCCGAGGGAACGACGACGTCTGGTGAGGCAACCAGTGTGGACAAGGTGAAGAGTCTCATTAGCGAATGGGGAGACGATGAGGAGGAGGAGGACGAGAATGGGGTTAGTGCGGCGGCGAAGGAGGAGCTATAATTACTAGATTTATTTATGTTCTAAGTTCGGCGATTCAACGCAGATCAGCAGATAGCAGCATCTGAGCTCGCAAAGAATTTTCGGTTTCTATTGTAAATTAAATTGTTAACGAAGATCGCGGTGGATGATAAGATACGCATATGCACAGGTTTAAGTGTATAAGATCTAATCTACACGTCCCACGTAATTGTAAATCCCCTCCCATCCCATCTATGTTGCGCTGCTAGCACGAAAATCGTAAAACTCGTAGGAGTCCCTTAAATGAGAGATCAGAGACCAAACAACCCAACATTTAGCTATTTATGAGTGTCCGTTTCTTCACCCACACACCACCAATAGAGCAACCAATTAACATTTCACGTTTAGGTAAACACTTTATATATACACATATGCCTATTTACATACATATAGAGATGTAGTTACATAGCAGTTGTTTTAATTGGTTTAAAACAAGAGGCAGGATGTTCCCCAGATAAATAAGTAAAATGATTGACGTTTTATGATTGGTTTAGTAATATTAATCAAAAACTAAAAAGGTTGCCCTTTTTTTTGATTACCAACTTAAGTGTAAGGTTTATTATATATAATAAAAGCATAAAAAAATAACAAATACTTTGGAGAATGCAAAATATAAATGTAGACGAAAAGACGTTGTGTGCTTTGTATTATAGCTATAAAAAGATTCAATGGAAATGCACATATCAGGGGATCTTACAGAAGAAATTAACAGCTGCCAATGCATAAAAATTATCCTACTTTTGTTTGTGTTTAAAACAAGGCGGCACATTCGGTCACAGCGCAAAGAAGATACCTCTAACCAAGATTCCTATTCCTCATCTGAACAGAGGGGGCGAAAGATTTACGTTAGCTTGTAATAGTAACCCACATAATCATGCTACTCACCCGAGAGATAAAAATTTATTATGCACATCGTGGCAAAGCCGGCGGCCACTGTTGCGAACTGCGCAAATCCCGCCCAGCGGCGCGTACTATTCGAGTGCCAGCGCGCCTTCTCGCGCGGAATCACTTCGCAGACGGTGACGTAGAAGAGTGTGCCTCCCGCCAGAGCCTGAACGATAGGCAGAGTTTTGCTGGACCAGGCGGCGGGCACATCCACGATAAGCATGCCCAGGCCAATGCCAATAACAGCGCCCAGAGCAAACACCGAGATGCCGACGAACTGGGCGCGAAAACTTGTCTGCGGATTCGAGCGGAACTCGAGTCCCAGACAAAAGCCCATCACGAACTTGTGGCAGGCAACGGCCCCCAGAAGAAACAGAACCTAAAACGAGACAAAGCAGATTCGGGTTATCTAATTAGACTAAGCCAGCGCGTCTCTCTGCTTCAATATTTGCCCAAGATTGCGCACTTAGTGATCTAGTGGCTAACTATGTCAAGGCAGGCAGCACCGACCTTTGTGGATGAGTTTTGGACTCCGATGGCCAGTCCTTCGATGGCCGAGTGCAGGGACAGGGCCACAAAGAGTCCCAGGGTGCCGGTCATGGATTGGGCGCAGGGTTCCGTGTGGCTGGTGTGGCAAATGCGGGCGTTGGCGTCCTCGACACTGGCGTCATCGCAGCCGGATGCGCTGTACCGGTGATCTTGGTCATGATCGCTGATCGAAACACAAAGCAATTAGTCGGTGGTGCGGGCAGGAAAATGTATTCAACCTACTGGCCATGGTAGCTATGCGAATGGCCGTGTGACGTAGGCTCCGCTGATAAAAGAGGCGCCCGCTCACCCACTGCTCCATAGTCATTGCCATTGGTGGGTCGCCGGACAGGCTCGATTTCCGGATCCTGCGAATGTGTGTGCTGTATGGCCTCGCCAAAGAAGTAGTGTATGAACTCGTCGATGAAGTAGATGATGAAGAAGCCACCGCACATGGCCACCTCAGCAAATTTCGAGTCCATTTGCTCGCGCACCTGTTGCAGTATGGGTTAACAGGTTATCAAATTGCACAAATGATAGTAACCCGAACTCACCTCGGGTAGAATGTGAACCAAGGCGGTGGCCAGCAGAATGCCTGCGCCGAAGCAAAGCAGCAGGGATGTGGTCAGCGGGAAGCGGCGACGATTCCGTTCCGAAATACAGGCGGGCAGCATTCCGGACAAAAGGCTCCCCAGTCCAAGGACGAGCATGGCCAGCACCTTTTCCAGGTCGCCACGACTCGTGGCAGCCAAACTGGGACTCGTGGTAATTTCCATGGGTAAAGCGTCGTTTGCCAAGCTCATTGTTTCAGCTGTCAGGCTTTGTCATCAAGAGTGGGCCAGTAAAACACACAAAAGTTCGTTGCATTTACTATTTTTAAACGAAACCGATGCACACTCGCCGCCTGTTTGACAAAGAATACCAAAGCTCTTCCCTCGAACGGTCCAAAGACAGTGTGGTATGGTCACACCAGTAAGTGCAGATAGGGCCCATTTCGATAACTGTTATCGATCAATATCGAAAATGTCCCTGGATTCAAAATTCAAAATCTGATCGTATCTGTCCTGGTTGTCCGTTAAAAATGCATCGTCGTTGTATTATCTGTGGCCAGGAGCCGGGCGACCACTGCGTCTATCCGCGCAACATGGCCGAGGCGCGGCGATGGCAGAACCTGGCCAACCTCAGCAGCTTTGACGTGGACACGGAATCGCTGTGCCATCACGGATGCGTTTGCTCCGCCCACCTGGACGTGGACCACCGAGGATCCAGCTCGGACTCGGAGGGCTCCTCTGGGGCTGCTAAGGGGGCCAGAACTCACGCCGGCCTTCAGGAATGTAGCGTCAAGTGGAACTCTTTGGGTTCGCGATCTAGACCCACCAAAAGCAAAACTGTCCAGGAGTTGCAGGATCAAAGCAAACAGAGTATTAGTTCGGAAAGGCAGCAAGGGAGCCGTGCCTATAACTACACCCAAATGGGTCAGAATTTCGCTAATTCACAGGCTCCACCAAAATTTAACACCCGGGTAAACCCATCTCTTCCTGGAACCACAGGCTGTGGCTATGCAAGCTGTAGCAACATACCTTCTCCCCAAGTTTGCACATGGAAAAACTGTCCACCGAAAAGGGAAAACAATGCTAGAACCTCTTCAGGTGATCCCTATAAAGCTATGAGAAACACGAACACCAGGGTTTCTCCAGATATTTGCACTTGGGCCAACTGTTCAGCACTAAGGGAAAAGAACTCCACAGCTTTTCCAGCAGATTCCGTAAGACAGCATAATATAAAGAAAACAGAAAAACGGGAGATATCGGGAAGAAGCCCACAAAGACCAAAGTCCTGTGAATGTCCAACCTATCCCTTTGTAAGGAAACAAAGATCCGAGGAATCCAAATACCAAGGAGATGATTTCCGCAGCTTAAGCAGTACGCAAACGTGGCGAAGTTACGACACCTCTAAAATACCGATGAACCAGCCAAACAGAAAGGAGAAGCCGCAGTTGAAAAACCAATGCTGTCAGGTTTGCATCAATTGTCGTTTAAAGGATCAGGAGGTGCAATGCTCAAAGGTGGCTCTGCAGATCCAGAGTTCCGCAGCAATTGGTCGGCCCAAGCCGGCTAATTCCTTCAGCTACCGAACAGCGAGTTCAGTTACTGCTTTCTCTGCCGGCTATACCACTAATTCAAGTAACTTCACCTATAGCGGGGAACGAAAAAATACAAATGCCATCAACGTGCTGCTTATGAACGGCACCAGAAATAACGACTACGATAATTCTGGCTGCTGTCCGACCAATCTTTGTCCCACAGCGCCACCTCCAGAGATTTGCGTACAGGAATCGGATCTCACCGAGAGCAACGAACGAGCCGTTTTCCCGGAAATCGACAAGCCAAACTACAGAGTCTGTCGGTCCTCCAACGAGACCAACGTTCTGGTCCTCGAGGAAGGTCCCATGGATGGTTGTACCTCCAAAGCTACGGGGGATTCGGATGTAGCAGCTGGAGAGGCGCATAATCAGGCTGATGATCAACTAAATTCTAACCAGAATCGCAGGGAGGAACAGCAAAACGATTTCCTTAACAACTGGCTCGATTGCCCGGCGGCGGACAACTTCACCAAGGTCCTGGAACTGCAGAGAGCTCGCATCAAGGAGCTGGAGAATCTGCTGCAGCAGCACAACCTGCTCCAGCAGACCATCCAGCACAAGGTGGCCGAGCTGCAGTGCACGGATAAAGCAGTTCCTAAAGAAAAAACCAAAAGTTGAAATCATTAAACCAAAGCACAGGGGTCACAAGAGTATCCAAAAGGCTTTCGTTGGTTTTCTAAGGGTTAAGAGTGGTTTATTCGCAATTACCGCTTGAAATCCAATACCAAACTTTCAGTTTGAACCATCTAAATCAAGAGCTAATCCGTAAGGGTCTAGGCAGCGGTCTGGATGACATCGGTGTAGAGCTTCACCTTAGTGGCAATGCTCATGTCGACGTATTTGTCGCCAATGGAAACGATCAGGCCACCAATGATGCTGGGGTCCACACGAGAGGTGATCTTCAGGGACTCGTTGCCCTTCAGGAAGGACTGAAAGCAAGGAAACAATGAATGGAGATGGGAAACAAGGCGGGGCCAGAAGAAGTAACTACCTTGAGGGCACCCTCGAGCTGTTTGCTCTGGGAGGCGTCCAGGGGCTTGGCGGTGACCACCTCGCAGACAACCTCGCCGCGGTGGGCGGCCATGATGGTCTTGTAGGCATTGATCACGGTGTCCAGCTTCTTCAGACGACCGTTGTCGGCCAGCAGACCCAGCAGATTGGCGGTGGCCGGGGCGAAGCGCAGCTTCTCGGACGCCTCCTTCAGAGCGGTGGCCATGACCTTCTTGTTGATGATCGGGCTGGTCACATACTCGCGCAGCTTCTTGTCACCGCGGATGGTGGCCTGCAGGGCGGTCAGGTCCTTCTCCACCTGGTCCAACTGGCTCAGCTTGGAGGCGGCCGAGTACAAGGCGGTGGCATAGCGACCCTCCAGGCCGAACACCTGCACTGGGGGCTTCACCGTCGCCTGGGCGGCTGCCGAGCTGAGAGTGCGGCTCTGCGGGATTAACAAAAGAGAGAGCACTCAATGAGTCCTTCGGTTCAATAAACAGAAACTGCCTCTGGTTTGTGGGTTGAAGTGGGCAAAAATTACATAACCAAGAAAAGCGCGTTAGATAATTGTACGTATGCGGCGACAGCTTGTCCAGGCACTAATAATATGCGACGCACTTTAGAAGGCTTGGCTTGGCCCAGAGAGCGTTTGAAACTCTCTAATTAATTCACTAAAACCTACCAAAATTGCCAATTTGTTAACAGAGGCCATCGTTTTTATCCCGAGAATTTTTCAGCTAAAAATCGCAGCTGTGACCAGGGTTCCGTTACTCGTTACGGGACCTTTCGATAACTGTGCCAGGGTTGTTTTGAAATGGGGATCAAAATAGCTAGATTTTAATATACATAAACTAGCTAGATTAATTTTGAACGTTTAAAAAATAGATTTCAAAATATATTTAAATTCAAATTTGTTCACTTACTATGACACTAATATCTATTACCAATCATTTATCCTAATAAAAAATCATTTATCCCTAATACAAATTTTTTTATTGTATTATAGGGATGAATTGCAATTTTTAAAATATTCTTGTAAAAAATAGCTACATCTGAAAAGTCGGCGGGATTTAAAACAACTCGCTTGAGATTCGATTCACGTCTTTTATTTGTTTTTAATTTTTTTTTAAATTGTGATTCTCTTTTTTTTTTGCTCTTCAATGGAAATACGTATGACTGATTACTTAAAAAGAAACCTAATTATGTCTGAAATGGTTGCGAATATGTGAATGTTGCATAACCACACGGGAAACTATAGTTGCAAGTGGTTGGAAACACCTTAGGCCTTCGTTTGGGAGCGCGAATTGAAATTCAGTTTACTTGTCATCTGAAAAGGATACGACTGTTAGGGAAATCTCTTGCCAACAAAAGAAAGTGCCATATTTTACCTTCATCCTCATCTTCTTCCTCGCCCTCGCCCTCCTCACCGTCCTCGTCATCGAAGGCCTCCTCCTCGTTTTCTTCGTTATCCTCCTCGTCCTCGGGCTCCACCTCGATATCAGGTACCAGATAATACTGCAGTGGATTTGGCCAAAGGTCGTCCTTTATCAGTTCTGCGATCTCATCGTTGACGGGATCGGTGTTATCCGAGAACCAGTCGAAGAAGGTCTTGTACTCGGAGTTGCGCTTCTTCTTGTTGCCGTAGGGCTTCGTCAGCAGCTGTTTGAGCAGGTTCTTTCCCTCCTTCCACAGGATGGGCGTGCTGGTGGACGCGGGCCAATCGCCGTTCTCTGAAGCAGCTGAAAGTGAATTAGTTAAAGCTGTGCCTTTGGATAACTCCTGGCGGACCTACCCGCTGAATTCAAGTGGAACTCTTTGGTGAGCACCTTGTTCTCGAAGTAAGGATTCTCGTCAAAGTGGAAGTTGATGCGGTAGCCCGATTTAATGTCCTCGAACTCCTCCACCTCCAGTTTGTTGAGGGCGTGCAGGCACTCCTCCTCCTCCTCGTCCAGAATGCCGGATACTTGCGGGTGGTTGATAAACTGCAAGCATGGTAGTTGGAATTAGCATGGGGAAGCGACAGCATGGAGGTTACTTTTTTTTGCAACTTGAATTTAAATCAGTAGCGGTTTGAATGGAAGACTGGGGAAAATTTGTGTATTTCCCGCAGAGGCCGCCAGACGGGTCTATCGATAACACGATTTTCCCGGTGGGGTAAATGAGCGGGGAGCCGGCGGCGGCGAAGGCATTACAGCCCAAGATGAACAAGAAAAATTCCTCGAATAGAGAAAATTTCTTGCACATGTGTGGCCTGGCCATTACATTTTCTGGCCCCCGAGCGAGAGCTACGGGTTCCAACTCTAATAATACTCAACGATAGACACGCGGACCGCCATGAGGAGGACTCACCGAGGTCACCCAGAAGTTGGGGATCCGCTTGACCAGTTCGCTGCGCTTCTCGTAGCACGGCTTGCGCAGCTTGTTGTACTTCTGCTCCACCTTGAGGATCTCCTCACTGGCCTTCTCGTTCAGCGCGTCGATCTCGTTTTGGCAGGCATCAATCTGCTCCAGCGCCTCCGACTCCTCCTCGTTGTTGCCGGCGGCTGCCGTCGTGTTGCCATCGGCGGGGGCGCCGTCCAGTTTGGCTCGCTTTGGCACGCTCGACATTCTCCTCGCTTTTCCGGTGTGCGTGCGGTCGTTATTTCCGAGATATTTCACCAAAAAGCGGCGGTACAGTTGAGCAGAGAAGAGAAGCGAAGCGGATTTTTTACCTTGCGCTTGCGGTTGCAGAACTGTAAGTGTATCGATAGTATCGATTGGCCGGCCAACCACCGCCGTCGCTTTACAGCACTGCATTTGCGGCGCTTTGCAACACTCACAGACTATCGATAACATTCAATTTGTTATTCCTCTCCGCCTATCGGGCCCTATCGTTCTTCGATATCGAGATTTGATGCCGAGCTGTAATAGCTGAAAATATTTTATAATTTTATATTCGCATCGTTTTCGAAAACATCCGCAACATGGCCACGGCTGAAGCCCAAATCGGTGTGAACAAAAACCTGCAGAAGCAGGACCTCAGCAACTTGGTAAGCAGCCCGAAAAAGGACCGCCAGACGCCGCCTGTTTTTTTTTCTCCGCCCGTGTGTGAAAGTGTACGCGTCGTCATCATGGGAGCCGCTTCCCGGAAAAGCAGCGGGGAGCGGGACGCCAGGACGCGATCAGTTAGCCTCGATCGGTCCACAGCCGGTTTTCCAGGAGCCCCGAGGGGGTTTTGCCAGGGCCAACAGACTTTTGTTGTGGCTGCGAAAACGTAGGGAAAATGCAGCACGTGGCGCTAAATTTAGGGACTGTTTGGTTTTTCCCGGGGTTTTGGCCCTGCGTTCGGGATCGATTTGTGCCCAGGCGGGACTTAGGGTCTGGCCAGCAGCTCAGTTTCGCGAGGACGCCCGCGACTGTTGTCATCCATTTAGCTGATGCAATTCAAGCGACATTCTAACCTCAAAATCTACGGCTTTCCCATATACACACATGCAGCTGAGGCGGGATGTTTGGTCGGGGGGCGTGGCGGTGGTAAACGAGACTTGCTCACCCACTCTCCACCCGCTTGATTGCACCTTTATTAATCGGTTTGCATTTGGCATCTTGCAGGACGTGTCCAAACTTACGCCCCTCTCGCCAGAGGTCATCTCCCGCCAGGCAACCATCAACATCGGCACCATCGGTCATGTGGCCCACGGCAAATCCACGGTGGTCAAGGCCATCTCCGGCGTGCAGACTGTGCGCTTCAAGAACGAACTGGAGCGCAACATCACAATCAAGCTGGGTGAGTGGCGGCATTCGCCTAAGATAGCCCTAGTCCTAAGATGTACCACTCCCAGTATAAGTTAGTCGTATGTTGATGTTGATCCTTCCTGTAAACCCGTAGTGCCCTAAGATTGTATGTACACCTTCTCGGCTGGCCGATGATAGCCCAAGAAACCCTGTTTAGACCTAAGATTAATCTAACTTAACACCGTTCCGACGACGGCACACCGCGTAGCCAACTCTGTCGCTGCTTTATATCGAAAGACCGTTGCATTAAGCGTTCTGCGAATGATTGTCTCTGGTAACTCGTACTCCTGTGTATTTTGTTTACTTAAATTGCTGGATTATAGCACGCGTTGCCTTGCCTGTCAAGGTGTGTCGTCGCCTCAGTAGACTAAAAAAAAAAGAAAGAAATCTCCCATAGAATATTGTACTCTACAGGGCTGGATGTGAACATTCGGCCCTACATTTTGTATTTAAGAATCTCTTTCTGTTAGCTTAGTCTTGCATTTGCTATCTTGATTGATTCGATCGATAATCCAGCAATTTAATTAATTGCCAATCTTTTTCTTCTTTTTCCCCCATTTCTCCGGTTTTTTCGTTTACTTCGGTTGCGACGCGCTCAAAAACAAAATCCACACAACCCACCATCCAATCCAAAAATTGTCCAAAACTTGTCATTTGCAGAACGCTTAAGCGAAAAGAAAATCAAAAAACTTATGAGCTCCAGGCAGCAGCGACAGCAGTATGAAATCAAGCAACGTTCCGTCCTGCGACACCTTTCCGAGTTGCGGCGCCACAGCCGGTTGCGCCGCCTCTGCACGATGCCAGCTCCATTCGGCGTGCCATCTTCCTCCTCAAGCGCGGCCAGACGCACCAGCCAGCGGAGCAGCAGCCAGACCTCACTGAGTCCCAGCAATAGCAGCGGCTACGGCAGCGTATTCGGCTGCGAGGACCATGACGTCGCCCAATCTCAAATCTCCAAGGGATTCGCCAATGTGAAGCGACGACGCAGCAGCGGTGTGAGCACGCCGACACCGAACTCCAAACGGTCCAAAAACAACGAGGGTATGATGGTCAAGAAGCCGCCAAAGGGCGAGTACATTGTGGAGCGCATTGAGTGCGTGGAGGTGGATCAATATCAGCCAGTCTTCCTTGTCAAATGGCAGGGCTACGCACCCAGCCAGAACACCTGGGAGAGATTGACCAACGTAGCGGATTGCGCCCAAATGGAAGAGTTTGTGCAGCGACACCAGCAGCTATACGAGACGTACTTGGCCAAGATAACCAGTGAACTGGAGAAACAGCTGGAGGCCGTGCCGCTGATGGAGAACATCACAGTCGCCGAGGTGGACACCTTCGATCCCCTTCCTCTGCAAATTGACCTTATTCTACTGGCTCAATACCAGGCTGCCAGCAGTCGCAGCCAGAGGGAACCGCAAAAGATCGGAGCGCGAGCCCTGCGCAACATGCAGCTCAAGCGAGCCCAATTTGCACGACGAAAACAGCTCCTTGACCTCGCAATGTTTGAGCATAGCATGAATGAAGTGGAGCAGCCGTCGCCTGCAATACGAGTTGAGAACAACGTGGATTTGGACACCATAGACAGCAATTTCATGTACATACAAAAGAACATCATCGGCGAAGGTGTGCCGAAGCCTGAAGCGGGGCTTCTGGGCTGTAAATGCTGTGACGAGGACGGTAGCGGAGAGGAATGTGCTGCCTCGACCAAGTGCTGTGCCCGCATGGCTGGCGAGCTGTTTGCCTACGAGCGAAGCACCCGACGGCTGCGCCTGCGTCCTGGAAGCGCCATCTTCGAGTGCAATAGCCGGTGCTCGTGCAAGTGGACTTGCTCCAACCGCCTAGTGCAGCACGGACGAAAACTGCCGCTGGTGCTATTTAAGACTAGCAACGGGAGCGGCTGGGGTGTGAAGACGCCGGATGCCCTGCGAAAGGGTGAATTCGTGTGCGAGTATATTGGGGAGATCATCACCAGCGACGAGGCCAATGAGCGGGGAAAGGCGTACGACGACAAGGGCAGGACATACCTATTTGACTTGGATTACAACACGGCCCAGGAGAGCGAGTACACAATCGATGCGGCAAACTATGGCAATATCTCGCACTTTATCAACCACTCGTGTGATCCAAATCTCGCCGTGTTTCCCTGCTGGATCGAGCACTTGAATGTGGCCCTGCCGCACCTTGTGTTCTTCACGCTGCGTCCAATTAAGGCCGGCGAGGAGCTGAGCTTCGACTACATTCGCGCGGACAACGAGGACTTGCCCTACGAGAACCTCTCGACCGCTGTGCGCGTTGAGTGCCGCTGCGGAGCGGACAATTGCCGGAAGGTCCTCTTCTGAACGGATACAGAGTTTTCTCCTCCTTTTTTTTTTGTTAAGTCGGAAAATTCCTTAAATTGCATTGAGTTTTATTATTTTCAATTTGGCGCTTGCCGGCCATCTGTATGCAGATTTTATATTATGAACAATTAATTGATTGCATTTTAATTATTTATTTGTTAAATCGTTTGCACTGCCAAATGCGAATATCGATGAATTGTGGATTTATATTAAGTTTGAACAAATTACGCCTAGAGAATAAATCGAGAATTCTGTATAATTTGTACATGTAACTCTATACATTTCATTTTTTTCCATTATTGAACTAGGTTAAGTTTAGTGTTTGGACAAACCACCTTTATAATGTGCTGAAATTAAGTACCGTATTATGTGTAAATCAATACTTCACAATAAATAACTTATGATTATTAAATGATGCTATGTATTTATTTAGGCCTTATTTTTTTGGAAACAAAAATGTAGTTTAGCATAAATAATTCTTTGTCGATTATATGATGCCCATCTATGTTTATTGTTAGATGTTTGCACAGCAGAAGCAAAGAAGCTAGTCGTATGGTCATTATTACTTAATTTCGCCTTGCTTTTAGGTTACGCCAATGCCAAAATCTACAAGTGTGACAACCCCAAGTGCCCGCGCCCGGCCAGCTTCGTATCGGACGCCTCGAGCAAGGACGACAGCTTGCCCTGCACCCGACTCAACTGCTCCGGAAACTTCAGATTGGTGCGGCATGTCAGCTTCGTCGATTGCCCCGGTCACGACATTCTTATGGCCACCATGTTGAACGGCGCCGCTGTGATGGACGCCGCCCTGCTGCTCATTGCTGGTGGGTACTCTACAACTTCAAGTCATAACGAGATTTACTAATTAATACCACCATCCCATGTACAGGCAATGAATCGTGTCCACAACCGCAAACCTCTGAGCATTTGGCTGCCATTGAGATCATGAAGCTGAAACAGATTCTGATCTTGCAGAACAAGATCGATCTGATCAAGGAGAGCCAGGCGAAGGAGCAGTACGAGGAGATCACCAAATTCGTCCAGGGCACCGTGGCAGAGGGCGCCCCGATCATCCCGATCTCGGCTCAGCTCAAGTACAACATCGATGTGCTTTGTGAGTACATTGTGAACAAGATCCCTGTGCCACCGCGCGACTTTAACGCCCCGCCCCGTCTGATCGTCATCCGATCCTTCGACGTGAACAAGCCCGGTTGCGAAGTGGCCGACCTGAAGGGCGGCGTGGCCGGCGGCTCCATCCTGAGCGGTGTGCTGAAGGTTGGCCAGGAGATCGAGGTGAGACCGGGTGTCGTGACCAAGGACAGCGACGGCAACATCACCTGCCGTCCAATCTTCTCGCGCATCGTCTCGCTGTTCGCCGAGCAAAACGAGCTGCAGTACGCCGTGCCCGGCGGTCTGATTGGTGTGGGCACCAAAATCGATCCCACGTTGTGCCGTGCCGATCGTTTGGTCGGTCAGGTGCTGGGCGCCGTTGGCCAGCTGCCGGACATCTACCAGGAGCTGGAAATCTCGTACTACCTCCTGCGTCGCCTTCTGGGTGTCCGCACTGATGGCGACAAGAAGGGTGCGCGCGTGGAGAAGCTGCAGAAAAACGAAATCCTGTTGGTGAACATCGGATCCCTTAGCACTGGCGGCCGCATCTCGGCCACCAAGGGTGATTTGGCCAAGATTGTGCTTACGACGCCTGTGTGCACGGAGAAGGGCGAGAAGATTGCACTTAGCAGACGTGTGGAGAACCACTGGCGGTGAGTAAACTCAGTCTCGCTTTTAGTTTCTTTGCAATAACTTTTGAATTTTCCCATTCAGTTTGATCGGTTGGGGTCAGATCTTTGGAGGCAAGACAATCACACCCGTTTTGGACAGTCAGGTGGCAAAGAAGTAGAACTAAGTTAGGATCCCATTGGTTCTACTCTTGCAAGCAACACCAGCGACAACAGTAGCAGCATCATCTTTATTAGGCCTCTTTGCCCTGCTCCTCCTTGTCACCCAGCTCCATTCTTCCCGTGTCCGTTGATCAAACCGAAACATTTAAGTACCAACAAGAAATACATACCTAACTTAATTTATTGAATTTTGTTGTCGAGTATGTATATAAAAAGAAAACACACGATTCGCTTGCGAGTGTTGTGCATCTATAGCAGAATCAGGCATTACAAAAACAACTAATAGGATATACCTTACATATTATATTAACTAAAGGCAAATCTGATACATCGTAAAATTGTTTTTATGATTTAAATACAAAAGAAAAACGAAAGGAAAAAAACACGTAACAAATTGTATTGCATTTTTTACAATTAAAACCTCAAGAACTGACTTGTTATTTTGGGATTGTTGGTTTTTCATTCAGAATGTTGGCTTAGAAACGGTGATGCGTGGGCTGTAGAACCCTAAGATAAAGAGTAAAACACGGTTTTTTTATTTTCATTATAGACCAATTTATTTTTCCACTTTTAGTTCAATTAAATTTAAATAGTTACAATACGATTTTTGTTCAATAACACATTGATACTCGTAATATTTTGTTGTTTAAGCAATTATTCATACAAAACTCAATATCGTTTTTGAAACACGATGTCCGTCGCAACCGATTACAGTTAATCCGCATCCGACATTGACATCAATTGTGTTGAATAATTTTTGAAACGGTTTGGTTTTTTTTTCGATTTGGTAAATTTGTTTTAACTATCGCACACTAGTTTAATTTTAATGTATTTTTATCGTTTTTGTAATTTTAAACTACTATTACCAAGTATTTGTTAATTTAATATTTGGTTTTTTGAGACTTCGTTTAATAGTAAATATAGCTTATTGAATAAAAATTCGTACTTAGCCGTGATGTACATATGTTGTTTTGGTTTTACTGTTGAAACTAAATTTTGATAAATGACTCACTAATAAGTATATTGAAAAACGTTTGATTTCATTATTTGTAATACTATTGAGTAATTTCTGTAATACTTGTAATTTCAGTTTGCTAAATTACTCCCCCAAATCGGGGGACACGATTGCGTTGTGGTCAGTACACGCTTTGAGCATTTGATAACAGAGTCGTCGAGTCTTCGTTGAACATACATACAATATCAGTATCCAGTATCCGAACTTAAACAACAAATTGTACAATTCATGCATATTCGGTATATAGCTATTTTGAGCATCCGTTGAACACAATACAGTTTTCAGGTCAGAGATCGATTACAACCAAAAGCGGAACAAGAACCGTTTTCGAACAAGTTTCCATCACCATCTGGTCATCAGAGGTGAGTTTCCTAAACTAAAAACGAACTAAGGCTAACCAAAATAAAGAAGAATTTACTTTTTAGTACCTATTTGGGGTATCTTTGGCTTTCGTCCAAGTGAAGCTTCGACTAATTGCTTGAGTAACTCCTGGCTTAGTATGATTACGACTAGAGTTTTGCAAATTGATCGAATCAAACAATCCATTTGCCCGTTCTTCAGGTTCGCCACTGCTCATCTACCTGTATTCCATATACATATAATTATATCGTGCTTATATCGTTGGCATTAGACTGTCTAGGACCCGCCCGATTCAAGAAGTAAACGAAAGTTATTCTCTAGCAAGTCCTTCGTTATCGATCAAGAAACCGTCTAATGTCTATTTAACCCCACACAAAAACGACTTGGAAACGATTCCTTACTTCTATATACTGTTTCATTCTATATGGTACATTCACTTGAGTTTACTGGGGAAAAGAATGGCAATTTAGAAGTTAGAAGAGCATTTTTCTGGATTCCGACACTTGAATAAAGCCGGTTCGGAATGGTAATGAGCTTTGAATTCAAATTCGTATCCTACGATTTCCTATATTTATGCATGTATATGTCAATTGGTTTATCCTAGACTTCGTATGTGCAATGTTTGTGCATCTTTGGGGATGAGCAGCAGGGAATACCTTAAGTTTTGGTCAGCTTCCATTAGTTGTTTATAAAAAGTTGTAATTTCATACATTCATTATTTAGTTACATACATACACAATTATTGACAGTTAACGTTGGCAAAATGGCAGATGGCAGTAGGGTTCGACATCTTAATGATCAATTTCATATATGTATAGATATACGTTATATGCTAAGTATTCAACAGTTCGCTAATATCCTCATAATGCATTGGTTATAATTGATTTTTGCCCGGTCTAACTTCCTTATCCTATCGCTTCATATCGTATGGTACAGTACAGATTCAATTACATACATACAGAGATATACAGGTGCATAACAAACACGCAGATTTACATGCCGCTGTTGGGTTTTTGAGTATCATCATGGTTATATCTAACAATCAGTTGGTTACCATCTAATGACACAATGTTTTATGTGGATTAAAGTACGCTTAATATGCTTATTTACAGGATCTATATCTCTTTGCAGCAGCAATTGGTTGGGTTCCTAAGTTGATTAGCCTTCCGGGGGGCGGGGAGTTGGTATGTGGGTTTGGTTTCTGGAGCCTGCGTTTTCTTTAGGATGCTCTTCTGGCCGGGGATCGGGCATCTTAAAGAAAATGGCTTAAATCTCATTCGTTGACATCTTCATCCGACGAGCTAGCAGCCGGTATCGTTGAAAACTGCCACTTTTCCCGATTGTTGTTCTTGCTAAAAGAGGAAATATCATGGTATTAGAATAGGTCTTAAGTCTACTATTCTCTGAAATAATCACAATCTATTGCTATACCACTTGGTATGTTATAAATTATTTAGTTACTTTAAATAAGTATTATAATTGAAGTGAAGAATCAAAAAAGCAATACATAATTTAAGCAGCGATGATATCTACACACAAAAAAAAGCATGTTCCCGTAAATTCGATATGGCCAATGTAAATGGCATGTAATTCATACCCACATCGTTTTTACATGAAATACTCATCAAATTTACATTATTAAGGTAATTTTGCCCAATTTTCTCTCTCGGAGACTCTCTCACTTCGAAAAATAGAGCAATACGCCATATGGAGAGCAAAATGACGTGAGTTGAAACGAGAAAGACAGATTCGAAATTCGAACTGACGTACTTCGAACATGATGTTTACATTTCGACCATATCTGTTTTACACGGGTATCAAGTTAAAATTGATCTTAAAAAATGTAAAACTGACCTACGTTCGTATCGAATTTTTTTTGTGTGTAGAAACCCCTTATAAGGGGTTCAGATCTTTAAATTATTTAGTTACTTTAAATAAATATTATAATTGAAGTGAAGAATCAAAAAAGAAATACATAATATTTAAAAAACCCCTTATAAGGGGATCAGATCCTTAGATCTATACTCACCCGTGCTTCTTGGCGTTGCTGGGCAGGGTGTGTGAGCTGCGGTAGTAGCTGTCGAGCGGCTCCTCCTTGGTCTCCTCCAGCGACTTGCGCTGCAGCGTCATCGTCTCCTGGTGCGAACTGGAGGATCCGGCGCCGCTCATCTCGGCATCCAGATAGTACTTGGCGCTCTGCGCTATCTTGCAGTTCTCGCACTCGCTCAGGTAGTCATCGTCCAGGCTGGTGTCGTTGGGCAGGAAGTGCTCCTTGGGATTCTGGCAGTTCTTCGAGGTGGTGCACACAGGCAGCTGCTTGCTGGGCGACCGTCCGCTGTTCGTGGCTTTCGGCGTCACCGGGTAACTGGGCATCTGGCAGTGGGCAATCGCCAGGCTCGTGGCAGCAGCTCCTCCTCCCGCTCCTCCTCCTCCTCCCCCAGAGTCCCGCTTCACGCGCAGTATCTTGGGCAGTGTGGTGCTTTTGCCCGGACTCAAACCTGTCGTCTGGCCACCCGGATTGTTGTTCTCCACCGGCGGAATGCTGATCACCGAGGGCACCTTGCTGACCACACTGTTGATGGTGCTGTTCAGCGACACCTTGCCGCTGATGTGCTTGGGCAGGGTGTAGGTCACGTGGTTGGCCAGCGGATAGAAGGTGCTCGAGTTGATCTTGCCGCTGGCCAGCTTCTCGCCGGCTCCAGTGGCCGGACTCGCTGGCGGCAGGGTCAGCGAGGGTGTCTGCTCCTTGGAGCGCTGGCCACTGGACACCGGCTTGCTCAGCGTGTAGATGGTGGCCACGGCGTTGTTGTTCCCGCTGCCGGACGAGCAGGAGGACGAGGAGGTGCTGACCACGGTGGCGCTCTTTAAATTCGTTAGGCTTTTGTAGAGTTTCGGTGGTAAAGTCGGATTGCTCGGATCTGGCTGCTGCTGCTGCTGATGTTGCTGGTTAAAGAAATGTTGCTGCTGTTTCTGCGTCAAACTCAAGTAGGCATCAACCTGCAAAGATGAGACAGGATGAGCCCAGGGGCCAAGGAAAACGAAAATCGAGGAATGAAACCAGAGAGATATACATATGCAATTCCCAATTCATGTTCCCAATTTCGGCTGCGATCTCATTCCCCGCCATCATGTCAAGCTCTCACAAAGGGATTACTTACATTTCGAACTCACCTTTCGATTCAAGTAGGCGCTGGAGAGGGAGTCGCCACCGCTGGATGCACTGCGTCCGGCACTCCCGCCTCCGCTGGAGCTTCTGCCCCGTTCAGCGGAGCTGCTGGAGGATCTCTTCTGCACGCGTCCCAGGACAATTGGTGGGGCGGACACCTCCTCTGGATTCTGCAGTGGGGGCGGTGGTATGATGGCCGACACATTGACACCGCCGCCCGATCCCGCATGCCCGTGATGCGTCTCATCGCCCACCTGCTTGGAGATGGTGGCTATCTTGGGCTCATGTCCACACCCACTGCGCCTCAAAGTTCCTCCACCCGAGGCGGCCGCTGTGATCAGATCCTGTGCCTGCTGCTGCAGATTCGTCGAGGACTTGGCCCGCTGTCCATAGGACAAGGTGGCCGCATGGCGAACCCCGCCGCTCACAGCCGCTCCCGGGGACAGGGAGCAGGTGGGCGTGGAGGTGCTGCTGCTGCTCGAGTTGCCGGCAAACAGTTTGCCCGCTCCGCTCAGGAAGGCATTCGCATTGGCCGTGCTGCCCATGTAGGACATGGGCACATGCTGAATGGGACACTGGCACATGGGCTTCTTGCTGGCCTGCTGCTTCTCGCTGGTGGAGCTGGCACTGCTGCTGCTCTTGGGCTTCAGCTGGAGAGGATCTGCCACAGCAAAGTAGCGTGGCACAGTCCGATGATAGCGCCTCGAACTCGAGGGTGTCTTGCTGATCTGCTGCTGCTGCTGTTGCTGGCTGCTCTTCAGCGTTCCATGCAGCGGCATCTGCGTGGTCTGGGTCACCGAATCCGCTGTGCTGCAGGCAGGTGCCGCCGAGATGGTGGCTATCTCCAGGGGCTGCAGCAGCTCCAGGGCCGGCGAGGAGATGGCCGCCAGCAGATGTTGCTGGTGCTGCTGCTGCTGTTGCTGTTGGTGCTGCAACACCTGGGAGTGGGTGGGTGTGGCCACCAGTTCCCCACTGCTGGCTGGCAGGGAGTGATAGCTGGCGGCACTGGCACTCGCATTGATCTCCACATCGGCCACGGTGAGATATTGCTGCTGCTGTTGTTGCTGCTGCTGCTGTTGCTGCTGTGGCAACTGGTGCAGCAGCTCCTGGGAGCCACGGGGCGTGGTCCTGCGTCCTGTCGTGTAGGCCGCCGAACTGGAACTGGCCGCCGCAGTGGTCACGCTTGCGCTGATGTTCAGGTGGCAGTTTTTGTAGCTGCACTCCCCGTTGACCGGTGGCTTGGGCATGGTCTGCAAGCAGATGGATCCACTGCTCACAGGAGGCTGCATCAGATGTTGCTGCTGCTGCTGTTGCTGTTGCTGTTGCTCCAGGCTGAGCTGATGGTCGCTCTGCAGGCTGTAGGGCGGCTGGTGATTCTCCCCGGTGGCTATGGTGGTCACCCCGCCGCTGTTGATGTTGATGTTGATCAGATTGGTGGTGCTCTGGGTGTACTGATTGGACTGGGGCAGCACAGGAGCCGCGGCATGGGGGTGCTGGGCATGCGGATGCGCCACCAGCTGCTGGCTGTAGGGCTGGTGGTGCTGCTGCGGCTGAGTGTGCAGCTGGAGCGTGTGCTGCTGGAGATGTTGATGGGCCTGCACCTGGGCCTGGATCTGTTGCTGCTGCTGCTGGGCCTGTGCCTGGGCTTGAGCCTGCGCCTGGGCCTGGGCCACTGCCTGGTGTTGCTGCTGGCTGACGGTGGCCACCGCTCGCTGGGAACTGGCCGGCAGGCTGACCGTGCACTGGGCACTGAGGGCCTCCGCCTGCGAGATTGCCACCGCCTCCTCGTACGGCGGAGGAGCCTCACCGCGCGGAAAATGGGGCTTCCACAGGGGATAGTGAGTGGCGGCGCCGCCGTAAGAGTAATCAATGGCACTCAGATTGCCCTCCATGTAGCCCATGTTCCCGGCTATGTAGCTGCATAAGGGATATGAGGGGTTGTTAATGAACATTAGGTGTTCTTGGGAAGGAGCAGGAAGTAAACTCACCCTATGCTGCCCACGATGCTGCGCTGATCCTCCGCATTCTGTCGATTCTCCCGCGCCCGCATCTTCCGCTGCCTCAGGCGATTCACCAGGAAGAAGAGCAGCGACAGCGAGAGTGTGGCCGTGATGCCACTGGCCACCAGTCAAATGCCAAAGTCGGTGCTCCCGTCGCTGAACTGGTCGTCCAGGCAGATCACCTCGCAGCAGTTGTTGCCGCTGCCCACCGTCTGGAAGGACTTGCACTTGCTGAACGCCTCGCAGAGCACCATCTTGCAGGCCTTGGGCAGTCCGCTGTCGCAGATGCACAGGCGGCAGGAGTCGGGACCGGGCATGTAATGCATGCCCGTCTCGTACATCTTCCCATTGTAGTCGCGGCAGGAGCCGCCGGGGATCAGGCTCGAGCTCACCGCATTTCCATCTGCAAGAGGTGGTAAAAAAGTGTTTTGGTTAAATGGGAGTTAACTTGCGGTTATAAGTCTTTATTCAAATTTTTTAGTGGGGATATTTACACGCTCTTTTTTATAAGGCCTATCTAAACTAAAAAAAGTATTTAATCGTTAAAATTGAAAATCAACATTCAATTAATCCCTCTTCTTTAAAAACATGTTTATGAATTTAAAAAAGTAGGCTTAAAGTAGATGAGATTAGAAAAGTTTAACTTTAAAGATTAGATTAGAATTAAAAATCAATATAAAATGATCCCTTCTTCTTTAAAAAAATGTTTTCGAATTTAAAAAATACGATAGACTCAAAGTATATGAGATTAGGAAAGTTTAACTTTAAAGATTGAGATTATAAACAAAGTTTCGAAAAAGGCGGAGATGAAATTTTGTAAAATGTAGAGCATACTTATTGGGGTTTTGGAGATGTAAGGATATCAACATTGTAATTATACAAATGAAATTATCTGAAGACTGTAGAGATTCAAATAACAATTTACAATATTTAATGATTTAAAAAATGTAAGTAAAAGTTAAAAATTTTAAAAATGCCTAATTTAATTTATATTTTCTATTTGTCTTGTGGTTAACCAAACATGTAGGTAAAGACCTTGTATGTGGGTGCCTGCATACATATGTATATATTGACATGGGCTCCATGCGAAAGTACACACATACATATTTATGCACCTATAATGCACACTCGATGCTTGCTGAATTCTTTATTTTGACACACTTGACCAACTTTCGCCGTTGCTGATTTAATATTGCGCCACCAAATCACACATACACACTCGAAACCAATGCCAAAGTGCAGCAGGTGCTGTAAATTTTCTCCTCAACGAGAGAGAGGGAGGGGGGAAAGGATACAAGGAGAAGTAAGGAAGGGCCGCAATATTTATCACTTGAATGAAATTAAATGCAAACGCATAACATTTTCGACATCATTTAAATGCTAAACAGCAAACGGAAATTCAAATTAAAAACAAATATACATGCACACTCGGACACACACACACATGCATAGGTATAATACATGCGTGTGCAGCAGGAAAGCAAATTTCTGGGCAGGAAACGCACGAACGAAAATGGCAAACAGGCGTGCGTTACGCCCCCGCAACAAAAAAGGAAAAATATCACATACAAAAAAAATTTTGCCTTTTATTCGAGAGTTTCCAAGTGAAACTCGCGTCCGAGTTGGTGCGTGTGTGTGCGATAAATACATACACGCGAGTCAAACCCACACACCCAGTTCACACCCATACAGAGGAGGCCAGTATACATGCAAAAAATAAACACCATACGCACACACCCCCAAACAACCGCCCACCAGCTCCACACACACACACCTAGAGACCTGCAAGTCTGTGTGTATGCCATACACTGAAAAAAAGCTTTGCATCGCTCCTCCACTTTAGAAATATTTTCATATTTTGAAATAGTAAACATTTAAATGTTAAAAAATGTAGATTTTAAATGTTAAATATTTCAAGCTTAAGTAATCCAACCAGAAATCACAAGTACACATAAAATCATCACTTCATATCCATGATTCCTTTTCTTTCCGTGGAGAGCAAAGCAAAATTTTGCAGGCCACTTCCTTCGTATTGCCATTTCCATTTCCCCACCCAAAAAACCGTTATGCCCCCTTTTATCTCTCTCTCACACTCTCTCTCTGCTTTCTGCAGAGGAAAAGAGCGAGCATGTGCGCTGGTGTTGGTGTGCCCTGCCAAAGTTCCTGCGTGAGTGTATGTGTGTGTGCCCCGTGTCCCATAAATTGTGAACTGTGTGGCCATGGACCATATTTCCAATTATCGCTGAAGGAGCCGAGCAATCGAAATTGATTTTGCCTGAAAAACCTTGTGTTGTCGCTCTCAAGGAGTTTATCTTCGTTCCAATTGCAGATTTTCACTTTAAGCCAGGATATGGGGCTGATTTTGCAGGTTCCTGCCTGTATGTGTGTGTGTGTGTGTATGTGTAGCAAATTTTTCACACCAATATTTTCCTCTAGGAAGAGAACCGTTACCTTTGGCATTTCCAATGAACGCAAGCAATGCCAAAAAATACATATTGCACGCGTTAGTTAGCACTCAGCACGGCACAATTAATAAAAACTTGCTAGCTTTTGTCACACAACTTTTATCCAAGTATTTTCAACAGTTTTTTTGCGAACGTTCGAGCAATACCAACAACCACCGACGACGACGAAACGAACGGGAGTTTTCGCACAGACGTTACGTTCCAGGGCTGCCAGTGGCGATACCGTTATCGTCCTTGCGTGCCGCGAACCAGTTCCAGGGGTGGGAAAACATCGTCCTTGTGAGAGATTCTTTTGGAAATTATAACGGTCGCTTGGGGTTTAAATTGTGTTACCAATGGAAAAGTAAAAACCTTAGCAAAGGACTCTCGCACTTAAGATTCTTAAAACTCTAATTTAATTTAAAAAAGTATTATTAGTTATCAGTTTAACATTGCTTTTTCTTATGAGGTATTTCAGTTGTTAAAAAGTGTAGCATGCTTTTCAGGGTCAAAGTGGTTATTGGAGTTCCATTATCCTTTCTATGTATTATTGCCTATTGTTGATGTTTCTTTTGACTGTCTCTATAGAGAGAGTCAATAGATATAATCTTTAAGCGAATACCTAGGAAGTTAATATTAAAGCAGTGCTTTAAGTGTCCTTCCTTATAATTATTATTTTGTTGATTAAGTTCCTAAATGGGTTCCTTTAAATACATGTTCAAGATATTAATCCGTTAACACTCCTTTTCAATACAATATTTACTTAATAAACCCAGTTATTTTTGATATTCCAAAACAATATAAAAATAAGTTTAGACCGCGAATCAACTGAAGCTTAGCGCGATTGAAATAGATTTTAATTTATTGACGCACTCTGACCACATCTCGAATTCCGCTGATAGTTAAATTCAATGAACGCGAAATGCGCTCATTAATTTTGCAAAATGCACTCGGCATGCAACCCAGTGTCAAGTTTAAACCTTTAAGGACCGTATACCCCGTATACCACCAACAACAGATTAGTGGGGTCGCAAAAAACACGCACAGCGAATAATCTACGATTGCTGAACGGCGATTAAGTTGCATTTAAATCAAATGCAGGTAATTTGTAACTTTCGTGTATTTGTACTCGCAGTCCGATTATCTATCTATTTTGGCAGTTGTCGATCGCCCGACCAACCAAGCGGACATGAGCAACGTTACTGTCGGAGTTCCTGGAGCTAGGAATCACAGCAACTATGTGATTCCCGGTCTGTATGACCTCTCCGTGGAGGATACCAACTGGGTTTTGACCTCCTCCTTCATCATTTTCACCATGCAGACGGGATTTGGGATGTTGGAATCCGGTTGTGTAAGCATCAAGAACGAGGTGAACATAATGATGAAAAACGTAATAGATATTGTGCTGGGCGGATTCACCTACTGGCTGTTTGGCTACGGAATGAGCTTTGGCCGTGGTCCACTGTCCAATCCATTCATCGCCATTGGGGACTTTCTTCTGGATCCGCCGGTGGGCGATGCCCTGATGGGCCAGATCTTCGCGGCCTTTCTGTTCCAACTGTCGTTCGCCACCACGGCTACAACAATTGTCAGCGGCGCCATGGCTGAGCGGTGGGTATACATAAATCATATCCTTAATACGTACACACAAAAAAATTCGATACGAAACGTAGGTCAATTTTACATTTTTTAAGATCATTTTTAACTTGATATGGACCCGTGTAAAATTGATATGGTCGAAATGTAAATAACATGTTCGAAGTACGTCAGTTCGAATTTCGAATCTGTCTTTCTCGCTCCAACTCACGTCATTTTTCTCTCCATATGGCGTATTGCTCTCTATTTCGAAGTGAGAGTGTCTCCGAGAGAGAAAATTCGGCAAAATGACCTTACTTAATGTACATTTTATGAGTATTTCATGTAATGTGTGGGTATGAATTACATGCCATTTACATTGGCCATATCGAATTTACGGGAACATTTTTTTTTTTTTTGTGTATAACTTTCTCTGAATCCTTTTCAGTTGCAACTTCAAGGCATACTGCCTGTTCTCCTTCCTGAACACCGCCGTCTACTGCATTCCCGCTGGTTGGGTTTGGGGCGAGCATGGCTTCCTCAATAAGCTGGGTGCCGTGGACATTGCGGGCAGTGGACCAGTTCACTTGATTGGAGGTGCCTCCGCCTTCGCCTCGGCCGCCATGTTGGGTCCCCGCCTGGGTCGCTACTCCGAGGGAATCGATCCGCTGCCACTGGGCAATCCGGTCAACGCCTGCATGGGCCTCTTCGTCCTCTGGTGGGGCTGGCTGGCCTTCAACTCGGGCAGCACCTACGGCGTGAGTGGAGCCAAGTGGCAGTACGCAGCCCGAGCGGCAGTAATGACCATGATGGGATCCTTTGGCGGCGGGTTCATCAGCTCTATGTAAGTTCAATGTCATTATATAAAAGGTCTTAAGGTTTCAGGGAGGTTTTAAATTAAGATTTTGCTTCAGTACCCGAAAGTAGTTAGGGTTTAAGCTCGACCAAAATGTACAATGAAACAACTTCTTGATTTTGCGGAAAGGATTTATTGCTAATCAGAACTTTGGTCGATGTTGGGATTCCAAGTTTTAATGAAACAAATCAGCGTATTTTGTATTGAATTATAGTTTATATTATTTTAGCACAGCACAACCAAACACAGCTTACGAGATCAGAAAATAAGAGATCAATAATATAATGCTAGTTTTGGTATATACTATAAATTAAATGGGGTTATTCAATAGTCGAAAAAATGTAAATAATGATCGAAATATAAATATGGACTGTCACCTCGTTGACTTCATAATTAAATTCATAATCCAATGGCATTCAAACCCAAATATTTTAATTTTTGACGATTTTTGGCGGAAAATTCTTACATATATTGGAAAAAACCCTACAAAATTTGAGGGTTCTTAGTAAAAAAAAAAATCTGATAAAGTGGTATTTGTTTTCTTTTTTTTTTAATATTTATTTTAAATTATTATTAATTTAAAAATTATAATTATAATTTATAATACCTAATTTGTGCAATTTTTGCTTCAATTCTAATAAGTTGTATGTTCCCCACAGATATTCCTTTTGGCGCCATGGAGGCGGCATGGACATCATGGACCTCATCAATGGAGTACTTGGTTCTCTGGTATCCATCACGGCTGGATGTTTCCTGTACCGCGCCTGGGAGGCCCTCGTGATCGGAGCCATCGGTTCGCTTTTCTGCGTCCTGGCCATGCCCCTCTTCGATCGCATGGGAGTGGATGACCCGGTGGGCGCCAGTGCCGTGCATGGAGTCTGCGGCATCTGGGGCGTTATTGCCGTGGGACTCTTTGCCGACAACCCCATTCCGCTGGACACGACCAATGGACGCAGTGGGTTGTTCAAAGGAGGCGGCTGGTATCTGCTGGGCATTCAGACGCTATCGGCCTTCTGCCTGGCCTGCTGGGGCATCTGCTCCACCTGCCTGCTCCTTTTCGTCATCAACAAGATCATACCCATTCGCATGGATCCGCACGAGGAGCTGCTGGGCGCCGATCTCACCGAGCATCGGATCCGACACTCACAAATAGGATTATCGCGAGCCATCTCCGCCCTCGCGCCCATTAAGGTGGATCTCAAGGATATAGCAGGCATCCAGCCCATTGGAATCAATCCTGGCCACGAGCGGAGCATCGATCAGTTGCGAGCGGCGGAGGACAAGCTGCAGCAGTGGCAATCCTACCTAGAGCAGGTCAGTGGTCCGCGTGGGAACCTGAAAATGGAAACAGGCCAGTCGCACGCGGACATCACCTTCAAGCCCAGAACAGCGGGCAACGTCTTTAGCCGGCGAATTCCCGCCCGGAAGAGCATCAGTGGTGGCCTCTACAAACCGAATAACAGCGAGTTGCCCGTAATCGGCCAGGTTCAAAAGCTGGAGAAGGACCCCAACTTTGCCTGGGTGGATTAGACCTATTTATTCACATTCTCTGGAGTCGCATATTTTCAGAAATTTCGTAAAAAAAAAAAGAAAAAACCTGATGAAATTAGTAAGCACAGATTGTTTAGATAAATGAATAATCTCTAGAAATTTCTGCTATGTACGTCACTTAAATTTGTATCAAAAAAGTCTAGACTTTTCTATGTGGAAGTGAGTAATCTTCTATTAATTACTCATAGCGGCATCCTAAATTACTCATTATATTAATCTTAAAACATGTGAAATTCGAATTTAAAATACTATACAAAATACCTGTACGTTAGTCGTATAGAGAACCCCTTTTGCCCCGTGTTCTAGATACAGAGTCCAATAATCTTTCCTTATCAGCCCCACTTGTTGGGACACCACGCAAGCCTTTGTCTGCTCAAATATGTTTAACTATGCACACAGGCAACGAGATAAGATAACGTACAAATGTTAATAAAAATATCCAACAAAAGGCACGATGAATCAAATTATATATTTCCATATCTTTAGAATTTCCCAAAACCCTGAAATAAACCAGATTTTCTGAAATAACAATCAACCAGCTTTTGCAATTCTCAAATTATTTTATTGAATTCAAGTACAAGCAAATATTGTTTAGATGATCGATCGATGACAATAATATAATATATATTATTATGGAGCAGTGTGTTTGGTTTTGTTCTAGTATGAATTTATAATTTATATAAATGATTTCGGGAGCAGTTGTCGTTTGACCCGTTGTTTTGTAGTTGAGGGCGTTCAGTTTTTGTTTAATGTTTGACGAGTTTCTAATTTAGAATCCAAGTTTTGTTTAAGCAACTCTTCTACTGTGTTTGGTTGGTAATTCGTTTGGAGAACTGTTACTGTATGGTTGCATTGAGGGGTGTGGTGTGGTGGTGAATGATTTAGTCGACCTCCTCGATGGTGGGGCCAGCACCGCCGGCTCCGGAAGCAGCTCCGGGTCCAGCTGCGCCAGGCATGCCTCCGGGACCGCCGGGCATGCCACCGGGAGCACCACCGGCGCTCTGGTACAGCTTGGTGATGATCGGGTTGCACACACCCTCCAGCTCCTTCTGGCGGTGCTCGTACTCCTCCTTATCAGCCAGCTGGTTGGCATCGAGCCACTTGATCGTCTCGTTGCACTTGTCCAGGATGGTAGTGCGGTCAGAGTCGGCGATCTTGGTCTTCAGGTTGTCCTCATCGAGGGTGGCCTTCATGTTGAAGCAGTACGACTCAAGGCCGTTCTTGGCGGCGATGGTCTCCTTCTGCTTCTCATCCTCGTTGCGGTACTTCTCGGCCTCGTTGACCATGCGCTCGATGTCCTCCTTGGAGAGACGTCCCTTGTCGTTGGTGATGGTGATCTTGTTCTCCTTGTTGGTCGAACGCTCCAGGGCAGTCACGTTGAGGATGCCGTTGGCGTCAATGTCGAAGGTCACCTCGATCTGGGGCACGCCACGGGGTGCGGGGGGGATGCCCGACAGCTCGAACTTGCCGAGCAGGTTGTTGTCCTTGGTCATAGCACGCTCGCCCTCGTACACCTGGATCAGCACACCGGGCTGGTTGTCCGAGTAGGTGGTGAAGGTCTGGGTCTGCTTGGTCGGGATGGTGGTGTTGCGCTTGATCAGCACGCTCATCACACCGCCAGCGGTCTCAATACCCAGCGACAGAGGGGTCACATCGAGCAGCAGCAGATCCTGCACCTCCTGCGACTTGTCGCCGTGCAGAATGGCGGCCTGGACGGCAGCACCGTAGGCAACAGCCTCATCGGGATTGATCGACTTGTTCAGCTCCTTGCCGTTGAAAAGATCCTGCAGCAGGCGCTGCACCTTGGGGATACGGGTGGAGCCACCGACCAGCACAATGTCGTGGATGACCGACTTGTCCAGCTTGGCGTCGCGCAGAGCCTTCTCCACGGGGTCCATGGTGCTGCGGAACAGATCGGCGTTCAGCTCCTCGAAACGGGCACGGGTGATCGAGGTGTAGAAATCGGTACCCTCGAACAGGGAGTCGATCTCAATGCTGGCCTGGGTGGAGGACGACAGGGTACGCTTTGCGCGCTCGCAGGCGGTGCGCAGACGACGCAGGGCACGCTTGTTGGTGGTCAGATCCTTCTTGTGCTTGCGCTTGAACTCCTGCACGAAGTGGGTGACCAGACGGTTGTCGAAGTCCTCACCACCCAGATGCGTGTCTCCGGCCGTGGACTTGACCTCGAAGATGCCGTCATCGATCGACAGGATGGACACATCGAAGGTGCCGCCGCCCAGATCGAAGATGAGCACATTGCGCTCTCCAACGGCCTTCTTGTCCAGACCGTAGGCGATGGCCGCGGCCGTGGGCTCGTTGATGATGCGCAGCACGTTCAGACCGGCGATGGTTCCGGCATCCTTGGTAGCCTGACGCTGCGAGTCGTTGAAGTAGGCCGGCACGGTGATGACCGCATTGGTCACAGTCTTGCCCAGATAGGCCTCGGCGGTCTCCTTCATCTTGGTCAGCACCATCGAGGAGATCTCCTCGGGGAAGAAGGTCTTCTTCTCGTCCTTGTAGGTCACCTCGATCTTGGGCTTGCCGTCAGCACTGACCACCTCGAAGGGCCAGTGCTTCATGTCCGACTGCACAGCGGAGTCCTCGAACTTGCGGCCGATCAGGCGCTTGGCGTCGAAGATCGTCTGGGTCGGGTTCATCGCCACCTGGTTCTTGGCGGCGTCGCCGATCAGACGCTCCGTATCGGTGAAGGCAACATAGGATGGAGTGGTACGATTACCCTGGTCGTTGGCGATGATCTCGACCTTGCCATGCTGGAACACGCCCACGCACGAGTAGGTGGTGCCCAAATCAATACCAACAGCAGGAGCTTTAGACATCTGGAAGGATTATAACGGGGCGTTTGTTATTAGTAATTTCTAAAAAAAAAATACAAAATATTGTGCTTATAATATTTCCCAAGAGAAAAGTGAATGTGAAAAACGACAGCTGTTTTTAAACTCGATAGATGGGAAACTCATCGATGGCTGCGTTAGGAATTGTGTATAACAAATAAGTATTTAGTACACAGAAAAAAATATATTTTATATGAAAATTAATGTTATGCAGATAAGTTTGGAACGTCTTATAAGTTTTATATTGATCAATGGGGCATGGGAATTTATAGGGGTTGCTGTATTTAGGGGTTGCTGGCTGTGTTCTCATAACAACCAAGGCAAAGTGGAATACATTTCCTACTTAAACCGCCATCTTATTTCGCCTTTTACAGCCAGCATTTCGTTTTTATCGTGCCTTTTACGCCGCATGTTTGTTCCAAACGGGTTGCCGAAATTGGCGAATCACGAGCAATGACTAATGCCAGCGATCGAGAGAGTTTGCTCGTTAAAACGGCAAGATCAATGCCGGATCGGAGAGAATTCTAAATGGCGGCCGCACAGCTGCCACTGCTTTTCTGCGAAATGCGCAAAAAAAAAAAGTGAAGAAACCGCATGGACAAAGACGAAAATTCTGGAATGCTAAAAACGCAAACACACGCGTACACACACAGAGGCATGAAACCACGCTGCCGAAGCCAGGTCATTTTGGAGGGTGATTCGTGCGTGCGTGCGACAGAGACAACTACTGTGTCGATGGCCCGATTCGTGTGCATGAGTTTTACCCGCTCACAAACACACACGTGCTCGCACTTTGGATGCCGGTTGGCAACGTGTGTTTTCTAGCTAAATATAATTGAAAACCCGCATAAAATATGAATTTATTGATGTTAAAAGGCTATTTATAAACGCATGTTTATCTGACTCAGCTGTCTGGGTGGGAATCTAGCATGTTTCCAAAGTTCTTCGAGGTTCTGATTAAGTGTGCATACACATGTGTGCGTGAGAGAAGCCGCACATTTTTTCCCACTGGAATATTCCAGCAAAAACGCAATGACACTCGAATTAAATTAGCAATTAAGATGAGTAATTTGGTCATTGATTTATTGGAAACACGAGAAAATTTAAACAGCAATGTCAAAACCCCCCGACGGATGACGCAAGTTTTCTCTACACAGACATGCACACATGAAAGGCATCATTGGCTGCAGTGTGAGTGTGGAGCGGCACATTTTCCAGCGGAATATTCCAGATAAGCGCAATCACGTTTTCACTGCTAATGTGCAATTAGTCAGACTTTAGCTATCTAGTTTCTAGAATATTCAATTGGCTAATTACGCTTCTTCTCAAGAAGGCCTCGAAAATGTCTGAATGCAAATATGAAAATGAATGAGTGTGCGTTGAAGCGTTAGTCACTGGGGGTCGAAAGTTCGAGAAGTTTCGCTTAGTATGCAGGTATTGATTAAATAGAAAAGGGCTACGAAAAACACGTGGTCTTGTTAAAAACCTTTCTCTGGCAAATTGATTACATTGCACTTCTTACAACAAATATGTAAACCGTAAATAAACACTTACCTTGTGTGTTGTTTGTTAGAACGTACTAAAATATAACCGTTTAATTGCTACTTCACTTAGTTCTGCCGCACCTTCGATCAAACTGGCTGGCGTTTTTTTGTCAATACACTGTTCGAAATGTGGAGAAGCCTTTTATAGAGGTGGATCTAGTGTTGTCAAATGGAAATGTTGCTTTCCCCCTAAAAAATCCATATCGGGTTTCCAATTCATTCCATAGAGGGCGGCAGTCCAGTTTCCAATTTCGGCCACTTTGGCGCGATGAAATGTTAGATTTCACCGTTTCTCTAACAGCAATGTTAAGATACAACGTTTTCTTACATTGGCAGGTTCGTTAGTTTTTTAAAATTAAAATTTGTTTACCCTTATGCTCACGAGCAACCATAAATTCCCACTAAGAAATAAATTGCACCCTAATAGTCTGTTCCCACGGAGCATCACTCACCACCTCTTGGTGGTTAAAAAAATAATTTAAATTAACTCAATTTCTAAAAATTATAGACACAACAAAAAAGAGAAAAAAATGGATTTTTAATTAACTCTGATTAGCTTTCTAATGCATTATTAATCTAAAATTGATATTATAATTGATACTTTTGGGAGATTTGAAAATGTTTAGAATTTGTAAAATATCTTAAATTGATTTTAAAGAAAATAATACATGCAGTAAAATGATTTTTTTACTTTAAAATTTAACCAAATAAATTGACAAAAAACTTGCAGCTTTTTTGCATTTAATGAGATTTGTGCATAAAATGTTTATTGGCAGTGTGCAAAGGCATTACCAGAATATGGTGTTCACACTGATAACAATTTCTCGTGGTATTTTTTGGCGCTCTAGCTGCGGTCACTCTAAACCCATTTTAAGATAATAATTTGTGTTTAGTTACAAATAATTGTAACAATTAAGAATCCAGCGAAAGGAAGTGATGCCTGGCGGCCACAATGAGTGGACTGCTGAACGATATCCAGCGCATCATCGGTGAGCTGCAGTCGGGGAAGGCAGCCAGCCGCAACAAGGGCATTGAGCAGCTGGACGAAAAGCTCTCCAACTGCAGGGAGGATCTAAATACATTATTCCTGGCCAAAAAATGTGATTTGTCCTGGACCGCTGTTTTTGAAGCTGCGAAGGAGGCTCTCTTCAAGGTAATCTTCCTAATCTACCTAAATACACATATATGATTAAGATAATTACCATACCCACAGCACGCTGAAGCCCTGTTGGATGCCAATGAAAAGACCTCCAAGACATTGGCGGGCAAAAACTATTTGTACGACAATGTGCTCGAAAAGATCACCCAATTCAATCTGGAAGGTAACTCCAAAACACTTAAACTGTTCCCATATATAATGTATGATCTTCAGCTGGAAAGCAGACTTCCGGAAATGGACACTTTCTGGCCAAGACCACTATCTTCAATGCTTTCGAGGAGGGCATTAGAATGCGGGTGGCGGTGATGGTCTTTGGAGAGCGCATAGTCAGCCTGCTGGATAGGGCCCTCTACTCCTCGCCCAGCTATGTGCGCGATCTGAAGATTAACGAGTACAGCCGTAAGGGAATCCTTGCTTTAAACGTCCCTCCAATGCACTTGGACTGCTTTTTCAGGCATTCTCTCCTACCTTTTCGAGTTGAATGTGGAAAAGGACGAGGCCCTGCGCACCAGGATACTGAAATGCATCACTAAGACCGTCACTTTGGGCAAGGATCGGGTGCAACTACAGGCAGATCTAGTGGACTACTTGCCCGACGTAAGCCACTTTGCACGCTGCGCACTTGGAGCCAGAAAAGTAGAGATTGTTCGCCTCTATTTAATATTTGCCACAGAGGTGGGACCCTAAAACGATCTATAGATCATGCCTAAAAGCTATTTCATTTCCTTTCAGCTCTCCGTTAACTACCATCACCAATTGAGCATTCATGCCCAGGACATCCTGCCCAAACTGTGCGAGTTCCACAACGATGATGTGTTTCGCGACGACACCAGAAATCTATTCTTCCAGTGCGTCACAAAGTCGCTGCATTCGCTGTATCCCAAACTGGACCTGTGTGATTTTAACACTCTCGGTGTGCCAATTCAGGAGAAGTGGCCGCAAACTATGTTGCGCCTGAAAACTATAGTCAACGTGGAGATCCGCAAGAATTCTTTAGTTCGCTACAAGACCGCACAGCTGAGCAATGAGAAGTTCTCGGAGCCGTTTATCAAGATGTCCGCCTTGGTCATGTATATCGTAAGCTACGTTCAGTTTTAACTTGTTTCTAGGAATAATATGTTGATTTTGCTAGGTTCTATGGCACCTAGAGACGAAAAAGAATGATGAAAACGAAGAAGGTGATGCGCCCAAAAAGATCCCGAAGCCCGCAGATAAAATGGATATTATATTTGGCCTGATCGACAAAAAGGACACACTCTTTAATGACGTCTGGTTTGCCATCTTCGCAGAGCTACTCCAGCTAAGCGGTGTACTCCTGAATGTGGCCAACTATCAGCAAGCTCTCACCACAGTGGCGGAAGTTTTGCAAATCTATGGTAATGCCAGGAATCTGAGAAATATTCGTTTGTGCCTGACGAGCCTTCTGAGCAAGGAACAGGAGCTTCTACAGTCGAGATCCATAAAGGAGGATTTTCTGGGCGATCTTTGGAGTCAAATGGGGAATCATCTGATCTCGGAGACCACCACCAACAGCGAAGAGATCAAGGAAAAGCAATTGGTGCTACAGATGCTGATCAGAAACAACAAACTGAATCAAAAGATGGCCAGCACACTGCTGCACAATATCACCACCAATGAGATGTTGAAGCGAAACGAATGCTTTGCCACAATTCGTGAAATCTTCATTCATGCGGACAAATGTGGTCAGGATAAAGCCTCTGCGGATCTTGAGCCCATTATAGCCTGGGCCTATGGCAGTGGCGACCGAAACAGCGCCGCTCAGTTGATACACAATATAGCCAGTATAGACGCGCGGCTGCAGGCTGATACCTTTGCCATCAGTATCATCAACTTTCTGGACGAGCAGCAGCTGCAAGAGATTTCCAGTCCAGAACCTGTGCCTGTTTCTGTTGAACAGAATCTTTTGGCCTACAAGTACAACAAGCAACTGATTTGCATGGATAAGGACTACGCGGCTCCCTTTATGTCAAACACTCAACTGCAAAGCGAAACAAAGAATTGTTTGTTCCAAAGCAATTATGATTGCCTGATGCGCGGTCTAAACTTTCAAATAGCCAAGGAAAACAATCCTGCTTGTATATTGAAGAACCTAAACAGTCTATTAAGATTGGCCTGCACAATGGAAAGGCTTTTGTACTACAAGGTTTTTAACGCAGATAACTTTACTAGCTGTCCTCTGATCAAAAGAATTGGTCTGTATCTTAGTCACATTGAGGTGGGTAGAAAGTTTGTTACTTCTCAGAAGAAGATTATTATTTTATAACATATAATTTAGTTTCAGTACAAGGCGAACAGCCCTGAAATGCTAGATGAAAGCGATTTGCGCGAGATTCTGCGCCTGGAAATCGCAGTACTTGAAGTCTTCAAAGCAAATTCGATTCTACTTAATTATTTGGAAAGGCAACCCCTAGAAATGCTGATCGAATTTGTTGGCGCTGCGCTTAAGCTGCATTGTAATAATGTTTTAAAATATTAATTTATTTCCTTAACAGTTCTAGATTTCCATTTTGTAGGTATGCAGAGGGAGCGATCTGAAAATGTTGATCATATGACAATCACAACTCAGTGCTTGAATATTTTGGCTGGCCTCTGTGCTAGCAGTTCGCATCGGGACGAAGCATTTGAGCACATATCAAAGGTGACAATGCGTTGGCATCCTCCAGATGTGCTAATTGTGGCCAAGGTAATTTTAATATCGCAAAAAAAAGAAAAGTAATTTAAACAGCTTTTCTAAGATCCTATGCAGCTGCCAGACTATTTTCGAGGCATCCAGCATTTGGTTAGTCAACAAACTGAAGACACTCTTCCAGCATCATCATCAGGACTTGGATGTTATTGATAAAGTGGTCGATCATATGCCCAGTGAGCTGAGATTACAACTTTTGTTAGGGCTATCCTAATGCGTTAATTTCTTTCCAGCGGTTTTTTACTTTGTATACAAAATGGAACATCACTTGGACGACATGCTTATGGCCCTCAACTCTCTGCTAAGGATCACCCTTAAGAAGTCCTACACTTCCCATTTGACAGCGAAAATTGTACGTTGCGTGGGCTTGATTGCTCTGCGATGTCCGGATATTTACCTGCTGGAGAACTTTACTGTGATATGCAAGTCCACTGCGAAGTTCATCGCCATGCCTACCTTGGAAGTGCGCTTTGCAACGCTCTTCACATTCACTATTCTCTTGGAAACGAAATGTGTGACCAGCGATCCCATTGGACACTCTCAGACTCACTGGGATTTCTGCCAGGAGCTCTACGAGAGCATAGAGTTCAAGAAGCTGACGGTGGGCTAGAGATATTCTTTTATACTTTACTTCATTTATGATTTATTTCAATATTTAGTACAACAATGAGGATGCTACTCAGAACAGCCATGCGGTAGTTGTTCAAATGCTAATTGCCTTCTTCTTGCGCAGCTCGTTTCACCAAGAGATTGCCCTCAAGGAGCTACTCCATCACTGCGCTTTGCACAAGCCGAACGAAAGTGAGTGGGTGCTGTGCAAAAGATTTAAGTTACTACAACACGTTCTTTCTGTTTAGCGGATTTTATTTGCCTGCAAAGTATAGTTCCCGGCTATGGAAAAACTATGAGTGATCTTATTCGACCCTTTGCCGGCGACCTTCTTCACAAGTGGAGCTCCCTGGGCTGGCCCATTACCAAGTGAGATGATTTATGGAAACATTTATGAATGAATGTTTTATTTCGCTTTCCACCAGGTTTCCCTATTATCTGTGTTATGCTAAGAGGAGCAAATTTTACCGTGTCCATTCTAATGAAATTATGGCATATACATTCCTCTATGGAAAAACAGAGAATATAGAAGGATGGAGTAAATCCATAAGCGAGGATGTAAGATCGTAGGTTAATTTTCTGGAACAGATCATTCAATAAGTTTTTTTTCAGCTGGCTCTACCCATATTGGCCTCATTTTTACTGCCAAAGAACTGTTGCTGCAGCGAAAGCGAGGGCAAGGACTTCAGGGATCATCACCAGGTTTTGGCAGAGAACCTCAGTTACTCCCAACTGAATGCCACAGATGTGGACCTCAATGTGGACACCCTTTGTTATGTGGTAGGCTTGCTCCACGATCCACAGGAAGTAATGAGATTGCTTGGATCCTTTGCGCCGTGCAGCAGATCTGGAAGCTGGTATAGTCTAACTAAAGACTCGCTCTTTAGTTGTCTTAGCTGGCATATGGTAAGTATTTTGAAAAGCATTTAATGGGCCTTCTCTAATGTATTTTTTTTTTTAGGAACCAAGAAAGACATCATCAGGGGACAGTCGATTGCAGTCCATGACCACGCTTCAAATCAAACATTCTCGTATATTGGTGGACCTCTTTGGACGTTTAAAAGCCGATTGCTTTACTGCATCCTTTTCCGGCCAGGCTTTGCGAGCGTTCTTCCTTTATTGCGAAATTGCAGATGCTGTCTACGACGCGGCGCAAAAGAACGAAGCCACTGTGAACCAGTGTTCCTACTTTGTTCGCGATATTTGGTTCTTTGTAGTTCGATTTCTGCTTCACAGTGAGTTGAGCTAACTAGGTAAACTTGTCTCTTAACTTAACTAAGCTCATTTCAGCCAATTTCAGCCGGGTGCAAATGTCAGCCCTGACCTTCCTCGAACTCTTGTTGAATAAACCCAGTTTTGGCTCGCCCGATTTCCTCAATCACTTGGGAGAAATAGCTAAAGTATTGAGCTGTTTTCAAATTGGTTGTGAAGCGAAGGAAGTCAAAGATAAGGCCAGCGCTATTGTTATGCAAATTTTGGAATCAAACAAGGACCACATAGATCTAAATTCATTTCTGGAAGAGACCGCAGACTGTGAGTTTCTGAAACCTCTGCGAGAGGAACACAAGAGCAGTCTGCCCAACATTGATAAGGCGGATGTGGCCAACTATCTGCGCTCATTTCTAAGAAGTCCCACCGCAGAAAGATTGCGAGATCTAAGGGAATATGTGAGAGGAAAATCACAACTTTTTAAAACTTTAAATAACATTTTATTTTTCAAACAAGATTGCCGAGCACAAGGACAAATTGCAGGAACACGAAAAGTTATTATTTGAAGTCATCAACAAGCTCATTCAAATGACACGGGATTCGCATAGTAAGCCAAGCAGCCTGGATGCCCTTAAGTGCCTGGCTCAAATTGGACCGCTAAAACTATCCAACATTTCTTACTATTTCCAAACTGATTTCGAATCGTTTGAGGAGGTTAGTTGCTAAAGAAGTCTATAAATCTGTCAAACTTAATTCCTTTACTTTGTGGCAGCCAAAGGATGCGCCCATGGAAGCTTTCTTGAGTGTTGTCTGCGAGGCCCTGGACAAATCTTTATTCCAGTTCGATCCCAAAACTCATGCGGCACTTGTGTCAGTAGCTTGTCAGGTGGTAAATAGTAAACCTGGAGCAAACATTATTGGTAACCACATGAAACTTTATATTGAATACATAATTATGTACTATTTTAATGCGTTTATTTTACAGATGACTATAAGAATCTCAAGATCTTTGTTCACAAGTCGACGAAAACTAGTTACCTAAATTCTTATAAGCAAATTCCTCGCATTGATTGGTTGTCCACACTAAAAGCCACCCAAAACTTGAGCTACGAACCTTGGATGTGCGCATTTGTCTCAAAAGTCTTCCAGGAGTGCGGCTGGACAGGATTCGATGATCTGGCTGGCAAGTCTTTTGCCTTTGCCAAGACCTGTCTGCAGCCGTTTATTAAATTACTGTTGGAAAACAAGGAGCAACACATGGAGAGTCTGTGCAAAATGTTGGATTACTTTTTTGAAAGATTCGCTAGCTTGCAGTCACTAAACTCTCAGGAGATTTTCTGCAATAAGAGAGCCATCAAGAGGTTCCTGCACATTTGCGAGTGCATACGGATCGTCAATGAATGGTAAGGCAAAGTGGCAGAGACAAAGGAGTAAATGTAGTACATGGGATTTATTTAATCCAGGAGCATTCCCGTAAATCTGAGCAATGTGGTTTTGGCTAGCAATCACTGTCAGGCCTACTTCCTAAGCATTATGTACCTGGAGCTCTGGGCCTGTGCAGCGAACCCTATAGATCGAGATAACCTTTTGGACAACGAATCGTTTCAAGCTGATGCCAAAAAGGTGGGGAACAGAATGCCATAATTGTTATAAAGCTAAAACGATCCCTTTGCAGGCATACGAATCCATTGGCTGTCTAGATGCCATCCCAGGTTTTGTCAATCCCATGCGCTCACGTTTGGATTTTCTCGGTCAGGGCAGCAGTCTATCCACCATTCTGTTGGAGTCGGATCATCTGGACAGGGCCAGCGGTCAACTGTGCGTGGACATAATGAAAGGAAATGGCTTGTGGTCGTTTGCCAAACTCCAGCACCATCAGAACACTGAGCCAGATTACGAGATCTTCTGGCGCCTTGGACAGTGGGATTCGCTAACGGATCCAAAGCACCAGCAAACTCAGTCGAAGGCTAGAACATCGCTGAATCTTGAACAGGAGTTCAAGCGGCATCACTTTGTTGCGCTCCGGAGCATCGGACAGCGGGAGGAGGAGAACAGCTTGTCGGCCATCGATTTGGCCTACAGCTGTGTGCGCGACATTCTGATGGAGATCAGCATGGAGTGCCTGCAGAGCGTGTACAAGTACCTGACTTGGCTGAGTTCCCTCCAGCAGGCGGAGGACTTTTGCCAGGTGACGGTTTTCGGTTAGGTGTGTTGTTTTCCTTACTGATTATTAAGTTTTTCTTCCCACCTTAGATCCAATTTGGTACCCAACTGGATCCCACTCAAATGACCCAACTCTTTGGCAAATGGCAAACGGAATTAGAGCTCAAGTATGGCAACTTTTCTTGCAAGGAATACGTTATAGCACATCAGATTGCTCTGTTCAAGATGGCGGGAACAAGAGCTAGTCGTCGAATGCAGGAGTTCTACCAAAAGAATCCCATGGATACGTACCTTTTGAAGGGAATTGGAGAGTGCAAAAGTGCTGGAAAGCTGAACCTGGCAGCCAAGTATATAGTCACTCTGAGGGAGCTTCCCAACATCAGGGAGTCCACAAAGGTTAAGGTTACTTATTGTTATATGAATGTTAATAACCACATGTGTGTTATTTTAGATAAGCGTTCTGCTGGAAGATGCCGAGGTGAATCTGAAGATGGGCAATCAACAGATAGCCAAGGCCATCCTGGAGTACGTGACCAGCCAGAATGAGTTTGTCTACTGTGTCCAGCGAGTTCCAGCACTACGAATGCAGGGCGAGTTCCTGCTAGACTGCAATGCCGAAACTCTGAACTGGGTACAGACCCACAAGTTTGACAGTTCGCTGAAGCTGATCGATGACTTTGTGCTGCACCGTAAGACGATGAGCGAAAAGTATCGGGACAACTTTGAGTGGCAGCAGCTTGACGCCTTCGCCAGTAAGCAACGAACGGCAGGCTATGCAGCGATGGCCAAGTATGCCGATCGGGAGTACCAGCAGCTGTACGACTACCGGCATTCCCAGGAATATCAAACGTTGCAGGACATCATCGAACAGAACCGCCAGGCAGCGGAAAAGGTGTCGCAACGTGAGAACCATGATCGGCGCGTAATCTCTTTCCAGATGAAACGTTACGCCAGTTTGGACGAGTGTCAGCTGAAGCGCATTGAAGAGAAGCTAACAGAGCACCTGTGCCTGGCCATGCGCAACCATATTGCTTACTGTCGCCTGGACAGCGGCTTTTCCAGTGCCGCCATATACCGCATCATCTCGCTGTGGTTCACCAACGCCACCAATGAGCAGCTGCAGCGGACCATCAAGGAGGAGATCCTTACGGTGCCCAGTTATAAGTTTATTTGTGCTGCCAACCAACTGACCGCTCGCCTCAACTCCAAAAATCCGAGTCTGCTCAAGGGGCTGATGGAGCTACTGGTACACTGTGGCCAGGATCATCCGCATCACACATTCTACCAGCTGTATCCGCTTGTATTTGCCCACCTGGATGGTGAGGACAGCAACACAGAGCGATCGGGAGTTGCTCGTAAGATTATTGCTAAGATATGCGAAAAGAATGCCGCAGCGGCGGAATGCAGCAAGCAGCTGGAATCGCTGCTCCCAGGTACAAGGATAAGGATTAGTTTATTAGTGTATTTTGTAATCTTTCCTTTGTTCTTTCAGCCCTCATCACATTTGCCAACGAAGGAAAGGCGGAAAACAATCAACTGGTCTCGGATTCCGTTCGACTGAAGCAGTTCGAGAAGGTCAGGCGTTGGCGGAATCTCCACGCTGTGCACTGCCCTACATTAGAGTTGCCCGTGATGCCCAGCAAGGAGTATAATATAACCAGTAGGTGTTGCCAGGCCAGTGGCTAATAGTTTTGAATCATCATCAATTAATCGCTCTCCACACAGGCATCGTCAAGTGGGAGAAGGTCATAACCCAATGTGGTGGTCTTAATGCGCCTGTTAGAATCATGTGCGTTTGCTCCGATGGTCAGACTCGGGCGCAATTGGTCAAGGGAAAGGACGATCTGCGGCAGGATGCGGTGATGCAGCAGGTATTCGGAATTGTCAACGAGCTGCTCAATCAGGATTCCGAGTTCATCGAGCGCAAGCTGAAGCTGCGCACCTACAAGGTCACTCCGCTTTCGATGCGCAGTGGCATCCTGGAGTGGTGCACCAACTCCACTCCGGTGGGTCATTATTTGGTAATGGAAGGCAAAGGCGGCGCACATGCGCGGTATCGACCAAACGACTGGAACAACAACAAGTGTCGCAAATTGTCGGCGGTGCGTCTTTAATGAAATTTTACCATTTTGGCGTATGTAAATACCACTAATGTTTGCAGGATTTTCTCAAGTTCCCCAAGGAGGCCAGATATAACACTTACATGCGAATATGTGAGAATATAAAGCCCGTTTTCCACTACTTTCTGCTGGAGAAATTTCCCATTCCGGGTGTGTGGTTCGAGAGACGCTTGGCGTACACCAATAGCGTAGCCACCACCTCGATGGTGGGCTACATCCTAGGACTCGGCGACCGGCACACCCAAAATATCCTTATAGACCAGCAGACAGCCGAAGTTATTCATATTGATTTTGGTAAGTGGCACTACTTACCTTTGAGTTCTTCAATCAGATAACTTTTTGTTTGATTTTTCAGGTATTGCCTTTGAACAGGGCAAAATCCAGACAACTCCAGAGACCGTTCCCTTTCGGCTGACGCGCGACTTTGTAGCCCCCATGGGAATCTGTGGCACGAAGGGAGTCTTTGCCAAATCCTGCGAGGCCACAATGCACATCCTGCGTCGTTACAAGTCTGTCTTCACTACCATTCTCGAGGTTCTTCTCTACGATCCCCTCTTCATTTGGGGTGTGCTCAAGAAGAAGCAATCATCCAGCCAGTCATCACAGCAATCCGGTGAAGAAACGGTCAATTTAGTGGCTCAACGTGCTCTGCTTCTGGTGCAAAACAAACTGGAGGGCAGGGAGGCCGGCACCCTTGGCGATTCGAATGTCGAGGCCCAGGTGGAGAGATTGATAAACGAAGCCACGCTACCCAGCAATCTCTGTATGCTTTTCCCGGGCTGGGACCCGCACCTTTAACCCAAAGTATGTAAATATGTATACATCACATTTTGTACCAGTTATCAACTCAAATATAGGGTTTATACGATTTTGTATCAACATTTTCGGGTGCTTAATCTGCTTAGAAGCACTTATTTCCCGATAGTTGTTTCGTTTGACAGGTTTTTAGTTATCAAAGCGGGAAAAGCCCAAGTGGTATACATTATCTTTGCTACCGTAGACTTCCAATCTGATATTCGAAAAAGTTGTTTACGGAATTTCAGTTTTATGCTCTTGCTTGCCAAGAACTAGGTTACATTAAATGATAAGTATTGCAAAACATTCCTTAGCTTCGATCCACTGCAAGTCGTCAGCCTTCTGTTGCTTTTTTATAATCCGGCAAACCAGCCATAAATCAATAAACGGCTATAAAAATAACGCTTATCGCGACCCCACACCGATTATTCGGTATTCACAGGCAGTAAGAGCCTTTGTCGGGAGCGCTATCGGAAATACCGCAGCTGATAGCAGACGGATTTGGATGCAAATGGGCTTTTGATGGTTCAATGAGGACGTTGTTACCGACTTATCCCTATCGCATTGATAAGTAAACACAACTGAAACGTCAAACGGTCCATAAATCGTATCATTTCAAGTGCTAACCCATTGTCATCTATTAATCTAAAAGTGCGTATATTTCCTAGGCTAAATTTAAATAGTGGCTTATATAAGATAAAGGCTATTTCATCAGATTTCAGTCTTAGTTGCTTGTGCTGGCCTCCAGTTTGCAGTCGGGCTCCACGCCCTCAAAGATGGGTGCACTTTCCTCGCCGCCACCTCCGCCAACTATGATTTGGATAATATCCGTCAGTGAGTACTGACCCAAAAAGTTGTTAACAGCCTTTGAAATAGAATAGAGGAGAAATCCGATAAGTCTTTGGTTGTTGAGAACCTTTAGGTTGTCTCACCGTCTGGACTTTGGAGATCACTGTATCCTGTCCGTAGTCCCAGATGTCGCCGAGCAGCTCCACGCCCAATTCGTTGACCAGAGCATGGATAAACTCAGTGATACGCTCCTCCTCCATCAGGTTATCAAAGTTGATCCACAGATTTCCCAATTGCATCTCAATCTGCAGGGAAGATATGGCCAATGGCGCCACAGATCTCAACCGGAAAGTGATGAGGATGGAAAAGTTCGTGATGGAGGTTCTGAAGGCGTAGAGTAAATGGTTAGAAAGTTGTTCCATGATTAGACTCGCAAGGTTTCCCCTTACTCGGCATTGCCATCGCCGGCCAGGTTCACAATGTAGGCCAGTGATCCTTTGGCGGTGTACAAGGACTCAAAGTGCGTGAGTGGGAAGGTGACGTTGATGGTGTTCCTCAAACCAGGCACCAAGTTTAAAGTAAGGGCGGGAACATCAAAATCAGACAAACCGTGCAGCTGAAAGTTGTCGATGGACCCAGTGAAGCTGAAAGCGAAAGGATTTAGTACCTCTGTGTGGATAGATGCTAGCTTTTTGCTTACTCCACCAGGTATTTATTGTTCACCTCCGTGGCGGCCGGACCCAACTGCAGTGGATCCAAGGCGGGCAGGCCAAGATTCGGAATGGGATGGCACATGCGCATGCGGAACTCATTGAGGAAGCTCAGGATCGTGTCCTCGTAGAGGCAGGCAGCGGGCGCCAAGCAAGCGTAGAGGATGGCCGTGGCCAGCAGGACCTGTGAGGTGAGTTTAGCCCGCTGCATTCTGCTGCTAATCGATTCGCTTCCGTTCGGCTTGGAGTAGCTACTGCGGAGCCAGCGCGCGCCCGCCCCGATTTTGTTTGCTCACTCTTCAAGTGGATCCCATTGTGTGTGTCAAGATACGACGTTTATTTCAATATTTTTGCCAAACACTTATCTTCGCTAATCGCGGACGGGGCCCCGATTTCGGCCGATTAATGCGGCCAATGGCCGCTGCTTCTGTTTGCTTATCAGCCTAATCTCAAGCTCCGGCTGAAACTATTATTAACTACGGGCTAGTGTCCTTCAGGTTATGGTTTTTGGCTGGACTACACCTGCTCCGGCGGCTGACGCAGATGCTCGGGGATCTGCTGCAGCTCTGTCCTCGAGGCTTGCAGCGCCACGCCCTCGGGCAGGTTGCGCTCGATGTACTCCAGGAAGGTGTCCAGCGTGGAGCCCGTCAGCTTGTGGAAGTTCATGTAGCGGAAATGGGTTCGCACCTCGTACTGCACGCGATGCTTCTTGTAGATGTGCACTGACTTCAGGAGCGTCATCCGCTCGTGGTGCGCCTTGCGGGGTGACCAGCTGTGTGGGTTAAGTAACGTTTAATAGAGATCTCTACCAGAAAGCGGTTACTATAGAGCTTACCACTTGCCCTTCTCAATGCCCAGGTGATCGGCGGCTGTGGTGGCAAACCAGGTGTAGCTCTTCAAAACCGCCGGATCAATCCCGCGCAGCTCAATCTCCAGCTTGCTGTAGAGCTTATCCGGCTCAGGAGCGGGTGTCGCAGGTGCGAGATTCGCCTGTGTGCCGGAACTGGTGGCCACGGCAGATAGCGCCCGCACTGGCTGTGTCCAGCGGAGAGTCTTCAGCGCCTGGGAATATAATTTAAGGGTTTAATTGATGTTTTCTTTAATAAATTCGGCTTAAATACCTGCAACATATTTTTATTTACAACTAGAATTATGCAAGTGCGCCAACAGCTACATATGAACCTAACGCCTTTTCAAAAATACTAAAAAATACCACGAATTTGAAAATACTTTTAAGGCACCCAACATACCCTGTAATAATCACGCTTCTTAATAAAATTGAATTTCATTTACATATAAATTACATTGGTTTATTAAATGTATTGGTTAATTCTTTATATTACAAATTATGTATTTATTAAATTAAGCTTATGAAATACATAATTATATACCATTTCAAAATATTCCCCACGATACCGTGTAAAAATACTAATTAAATATACCAAAACGCGTTAGTACGTTTTCTTTCTTGAAATTCCGCACGTGCTGGCGCCGCGTAAAAAGTGTGTTATTTTATTTTACGTTTTTTAAATTTGGTGATCATTGCCAAGTTACTTTAATTAGTGACTTCAGAAGCAGGGCTAAAGGAGTGTCAGGCAAAGCTAGCATGAAAGACACCGAGGTCAAAGGTGAGAGAGTCTGAAATCGGTGACCACCAAGAAATAATAACTTCTTGATTCCAACCCATTTCAGACACCACCAAGGAGGAGGAGCCCCAGAAGAAGGCACCAGAGGAGCCCGCCAATTCCAGCTCCGATGAGGATGAGTACGATGACATAGACGATGACGAGGACGAGGCAATGGATGAGGGCGAGGAGCCAACTACTTGTCTATTCTGCGCCGAATCATCCCCAAGTATATCGACTGCCATCGAGCACCTGGACGCACGGCACAAGGTTAATCTGTCGCAGCTTCAGCGGAAATTCCAAATGGACCAGTATTCCTTCATCAAACTAATAAACTACATCCGAGCCAGCAAGATCAGCGCCGAGCAGCTGCTCTCCGCGGAGCAGGCGGTGTGGCAGGATGAGAAGTACCTCAAACCCGGGGAGTACGAGCCCTGGCTGTGCTACGACTATGAAGTACTCAGGACAGAAGCCACTCCGGCTCAGGCCACGGTGCCCGAGCTGCAGCAGCGGATTGCCGAGCAATCCCAATTACTGCAACAGGCCAACGAGGATATGGAACGCATGCGCAACGACTACAAGGCGCTGCTGCAGAAGGTGCATGGTGACGGCGAACCCAAGAGTTCCAGCAATCCCGTACCACGTAACAACCCCAGCCTGGACAATGAATACTTCAAAAGCTACTCCCACTTTGGCATCCATCACGAGATGCTGAGCGACAAGGTGCGCACCAGCACCTATCGCGCGTCCCTGCTCCAAAACGAGGCCGTTGTTCGTGGCAAGACAGTACTGGATGTGGGCTGCGGCACGGGAATCCTCTCCATCTTCGCCTCCAAGGCGGGTGCCGCCCGCGTCGTCGGTATAGACAACTCGGAGATCGTGTACACGGCCATGGACATCATCAGGTAAATAGTTGTACCCCTTCCTATATAACAAGAGGCTAATCCAATTACTTTCCTTCAGGAAAAACAAAGTTGAGAACGTTCAGCTGATTAAGGGACGGCTAGAGGACACGGATCTGCCAGAGGAGAAATACGACATCATTATCTCCGAGTGGATGGGCTATTTCCTGCTGTACGAGTCCATGCTGGACAGCATTATATATGCACGCGAGCATCACCTTAACCCCAATGGCATTATCCTGCCCAGCCGCTGCACCCTCAGCCTTTTGGGCTACGGCAACGATACGCTCTATGCCGAGCAAGTCGAGTTCTGGTCCAACGTGTATGAGGTGGACATGAGCGATCTGCGAAAACGTTCCATAGAGGAGCCGCTCATGGAGGTGGTGGACCCTGCGTTTATGCTAACGGATCCCGAGCAGATAGCCAACTTTGACATAATGACCGTTGATCTTACCTACCCTAACTTTAGTCACCAATTCAATCTGAAGGTCACGAAAGCGGGTCGATTGTCCGCCTTTGTGGGCTACTTTGACACGCTCTTTGAACTTCCCTCCGCCGTAGAGTTCAGCACCTCGCCAACTGCGACGCCCACCCATTGGAAGCAGACGGTTTTCTTCATTGACCAGCCACAGACTGTGAAGGAGGGAGACGTGATCAGTGGGAAAATCACGTCGAGAAGGCATAAGGAGGATATCAGAGCTCTCAGTGTGGATATTGAAGTATTTGGCAAGAAGCACAAATACATGGTAGTTTAATGTGGCGGTTATTCGAATAGAATATAATAAATACGATGGAAACCTTTGAGATTTAAAATGTTGCCTTATATTCCACCAAGTTAACTAGACGTGTGGGTTTTTCAAATCATTTTTAATTATAGATTCGTAGATCGTACGTTCTGCGGACAAATGAGAGCTTAATTACTTTTTAAAAATATGTAATATATAAATTAAAATGAGTACCCATTGCCATTTAGGCTGGATAGCTGGACATCGGGCACGGCCAAAACATAATTCACTTGCAATTTAGGGTATGTAAAGGGACGCGGAACAGATGCTTTAAGCGGTGTTGGTTTCCAGTTCGGAGGCGGGAATCTCAGGCTCCTCGTCGTTGTAGACATTCTCGGCCATCTGCCACACCTGCATAATGTTGTCCTCGGACACGGAGCAGATGATCCACGGTTCGTTGGGGTTCCAGGAGAAATCGCTAATCTTGGCCGTGTGGCCGCCGTGAATGAAGAGCAGCTCGGGCGGTCCGTCCTCAGCGTCCTCCGAGCTCTGCTCCTCACCGATCTTGGACAGATCCCAGACGTGGAGACGCCGGTCGGTGCCGGAAGAGGCGAGAATGGTCTCGTTATGCGGGGACCACTGAACCTGGAAGATCTCGTCCTTGTGCGACTCGAAGGAATGTAGTTTCAGCTTCAGATTGCGCAGATCCCACAGAGCGACAGTCTTGTCGGCAGATCCAGTAGCCAGAATGAACTCCGAGTAGGGATTGAAGCTCAAGCAGTTGACCTCGGCCGTGTGGGCGTCCACCGTGTGCGAGGGCTTTGAGGTGTTGTTGTTGCGCGTGTCCCAGATCATCAACTTCTGGTCATCAGCCACCGAACCGAACAGGGACTCGTGGAGCAGATGCCAGGCCACGTCCTCTACGACAGCAGTGTGTCCGGTGAAGATGTTCTTGGCATCAATCACGCGGTGCTCCTTGGGCGTGGCATTGATGTCCCACAAGCAGATGGTGTGATCATCGGAGGCCGACAACAAGTAGCCTGTAAAGGACAAAGAAGTAAGGATTGGAATTAAATAGTTGAATTTGTAGGAAGACTAGTTAAAAATATTATAAATAACAGAATTATATGATATGATGATGATATCAGGTCCAAAGTGTTACTTTTTATATCGAATGTCTGTACTTTCTGTGTATATAATCGTCTTAAACTCAATTGCCTTTCTCCCCCAGGTACAGCTACGCACTCACCATTAAGGTTGGGATTCCACGAGAGGCCGTAGCCCTCCTTCTGGTGTCCTCGCAGCCGCAGATCGGGCTGGCATTCGCCGGAGGGCTCCGGCTTGCTGGGATGCTTGGTGTAGTCGAAGACCAGGACATCGCTCGACGGCGTCTTGGTGGCAATCACACAGGCATTCTGGGGCATGTAACGCGCCCGGTTCACCTCGCCCTCGTGGTTGATCTTAATCTCGATCTCAATCTTGCCACACACCGACCCAAAGCCGCCGAACTCGCCCTTCTCGTTGTCGTAGTGCGATCCATCGAACTGGGCATCCTCGCTGGGCAGCTGGACGCTGGCGATGAGCAGGTGATTCTGCTCGTCGGATGTGTGTGTGCCCAGGATGAGGCGGTGCACCGAGTAGTCCTTGCCGTCCTGCTTGGTCACGTCGGGCAGCCACTGGGCGGTCAGCGAGGGCCACTCGAGGGCGTGCGTCATGACCAGGTCGTACAGGAACGGCGTGTTCTTCTTCCAGATCTTGTACTCCTCGTTGATCACGCGCTCCTCGACGGCGTCGTCGAAGGATTCCGCTGCTAAAGGACGTTGGTTACACACTGGCGTGATCAAAACCCAGACTGGACTTACCATTGTCGCTGCGATCCACCATTTCGAGGCTTCTGGGCACGCAATTTCTCAGTCTGCGTCAAAAGTCGGCAGCCGAAAAATTCGGGCGCCAAAACAAAAGCCGAAGCGGCAAAACGTGTGCACGGAAACCGGTGAAACCCGCTACGGAATCGAATCTTTTGCAACCGACACTTGGCCGGAACTCAAAGAGGTATGAATTGAATCAATTCCTCGCTGGGCAAATACACTTTTGGCGGCGTAACGTCAGCGTAAAATGGGAAATGGCTAATTTCCTTTTTTTTTTGCAAGCGCGTCGTCGCTGTTAGAGATGCAATACATACGATTGCCAGCGGAGCTGCCATTTTCGATAGCGATAACGATAACAAAGTCACGGTGAGAGCAGTGATTTTGTGCGGTATTTTGTAACTTTAAATATTTGTATTTATTTAGCATTAAATTATTTTTTGCAATGTTAAGGATTACTTTTAAATAAATTTAAATGAAAAGTTATGTGCGTCAAATTAGCGTCGGTGACTTTAGCGGCGATTGTGGAACGGTGGAATCTGGAACACTGGGCCAATTTTTATTTTTTTATTTCTGGGGCTTTTGGGGGCCAAATCGAACAATTTTAAATGCAAAATTGTTTAGAATGAAATTATCTTTCGATCTAGGTAATTTGCGAGTCTGGACGATGTTCGGAAGTATGAAAAAAATGCATTGAAAAAATCGATTCCCCACATTTTGGGGAATATCTCCACTCGCAGAGCGTGTGCCACAATGCGCGCTAGCTTACCTTAAAGGTCGTCTTTTGAAGGACATATGAGGAAAATTGCATCAAAAAATTATCGTCAGTTTTTGAGAAAATCAGTTAACAGTGGACCAACCTCTGAATCCGCCCATACAAAAAAAGTCCTTAAAAATCAATTTATCCATCACTTTTTTCACAGAGCGTGTGCCACAATTCCGAGTTTATAGGATGACGGGGGGTTAATTAAACTATGTTCCTGGAAAATTTCATTAAAAAATTATCGTCAGTTTTCGAGAATATCGCCTAACAGTGTTTGAATTTTGAACGGATATTAGAATACCGCCAATTCCAGTACAGGAACCATGGCCAGCTATGACATGAACCGCAGTATCCGACACTACAACCGACTTACAAATTAAATATCGACGCTAACTTAAAAATAATTATTTCTCCTTTCACAGAGCGTGTGCCATGTTGCACGGTATCCCAAAAAATCAGAAATAAAATTAACTAACTACAGTAAAAGTTTCATTAAATTATTATCGTCAGTTTTCGAGATATTTGTCCAACAGTTCAGCGGCATGGGGGAATTGGCGGCATTCCCCCATGCCATCGGGTGCCTCATTATTTCGACGCTAACTTAAAAATAATTATTTCTCCTTTCACAGAGCGTGTGCCATGTTGCACGGTATCCCAAAAAATCAGAAATAAAATTAAATAACTACAGTAAAAGTTTCATTAAATTATTATCGTCAGTTTTCGAGATATTTGTCCAACAGTTTAGCGGCATGGGGGAATTGGCGGCATTCCCCCATGCCATCGGGTGCCTCATTATTTCGACGCTAACTTAAAAATAATTATTTCTCCTTTCACAGAGCGTGTGCCATGTTGCACGGTATCCCAAAAAATCCGAAATTAAATTAACTAACTACAGTAAAAGTTTTATTAAATTATTATCGTCAGTTTTCGAGATATTTGACTATCTGTTTGGCTGTATGGGAAAATACCGCCCATAGCCATCGGGTGCCTCATTATTTCGACGCTAACTTAAGAATAATTATTTCTCCTTTCACAGAGCGTGTGCCATGTTGCACGGTATCCCAAAAAATCAGAAATAAAATTAACTAACTACAGTAAAAGTTTTATTAAATTATTATCGTCAGTTTTCGAGATATTTGACTATCTGTTTGGCTGTATGGGAAAATACCGCCCATAGCCATCGGGTGCCTCATTATTTCGACGCTAACTTAAGAATAATTATTTCTCCTTTCACAGAGCGTGTGCCATGTTGCACGGTATCCCAAAAAATCAGAAATAAAATTAACTAACTACAGTAAAAGTTTTATTAAATTATTATCGTCAGTTTTCGAGATATTTGACTATCTGTTTGGCTGTATGGGAAAATACCGCCCATAGCCATCGGGTGCCTCATTATTTCGACGCTAACTTAAGAATAATTATTTCTCCTTTCACAGAGCGTGTGCCATGTTGCACGGTATCCCAAAAAATCAGAAATAAAATTAAATAACTACAGTAAAAGTTTCATTAAATTATTATCGTCAGTTTTCGAGATATTTGTCCAACAGTTCAGCGGCATGGGGGAATTGGCGGCATTCCCCCATGCCATCGGGTGCCTCATTATTTCGACGCTAACTTAAAAATAATTATTTCTCCTTTCACAGAGCGTGTGCCATGTTGCACGGTATCCCAAAAAATCAGAAATAAAATTAAATAACTACAGTAAAAGTTTTATTAAATTATTATCGTCAGTTTTCGAGATATTTGACTATCTGTTTGGCTGTATGGGAAAATACCGCCCATAGCCATCGGGTGCCTCATTATTTCGACGCTAACTTAAGAATAATTATTTCTCCTTTCACAGAGCGTGTGCCATGTTGCACGGTATCCCAAAAAATCAGAAATAAAATTAACTAACTACAGTAAAAGTTTCATTAAATTATTATCGTCAGTTTTCGAGATATTTGTCCAACAGTTCAGCGGCATGGGGGAATTGGCGGCATTCCCCCATGCCATCGGGTGCCTCATTATTTCGACGCTAACTTAAAAATAATTATTTCTCCTTTCACAGAGCGTGTGCCATGTTGCACGGTATCCCAAAAAATCAGAAATAAAATTAAATAACTACAGTAAAAGTTTCATTAAATTATTATCGTCAGTTTTCGAGATATTTGTCCAACAGTTTAGCGGCATGGGGGAATTGGCGGCATTCCCCCATGCCATCGGGTGCCTCATTATTTCGACGCTAACTTAAAAATAATTATTTCTCCTTTCACAGAGCGTGTGCCATGTTGCACGGTATCCCAAAAAATCCGAAATTAAATTAACTAACTACAGTAAAAGTTTTATTAAATTATTATCGTCAGTTTTCGAGATATTTGACTATCTGTTTGGCTGTATGGGAAAATACCGCCCATAGCCATCGGGTGCCTCATTATTTCGACGCTAACTTAAGAATAATTATTTCTCCTTTCACAGAGCGTGTGCCATGTTGCACGGTATCCCAAAAAATCAGAAATAAAATTAACTAACTACAGTAAAAGTTTTATTAAATTATTATCGTCAGTTTTCGAGATATTTGACTATCTGTTTGGCTGTATGGGAAAATACCGCCCATAGCCATCGGGTGCCTCATTATTTCGACGCTAACTTAAGAATAATTATTTCTCCTTTCACAGAGCGTGTGCCATGTTGCACGGTATCCCAAAAAATCAGAAATAAAATTAAATAACTACAGTAAAAGTTTCATTAAATTATTATCGTCAGTTTTCGAGATATTTGTCCAACAGTTCAGCGGCATGGGGGAATTGGCGGCATTCCCCCATGCCATCGGGTGCCTCATTATTTCGACGCTAACTTAAAAATAATTATTTCTCCTTTCACAGAGCGTGTGCCATGTTGCACGGTATCCCAAAAAATCCGAAATTAAATTAACTAACTACAGTAAAAGTTTCATTAAATTATTATCGTCAGTTTTCGAGATATTTGAGTATCTGTTTGGCTGTATGGGAAAATACCGCCCATAGCCATCGGGTGCCTCATTATTTCGACGCTAACTTAAAAATAATTATTTCTCCTTTCACAGAGCGTGTGCCACGTTGCACGGTGTTCCAAAAAATCATAAATTAAATTAACTAACTACAGTAAAAGTTTCATTAAATTATTATCGTCAGTTTTTGAGATATTTGACAAATATTTAAGCTGTGTGGGCAAATGCCGCCAATGGCCGTCGGGTGATTCCTGTTTATATTTCTACACTTAGTGTAGACACTAACAATACTAATAAATCGATAGTCATTCGATATTTGGCGCTACTGAGCACTAGCCATTTTAAATTTATATATTCTACTAAGCTATAACCTTTGTAATATCTCGCCCACTAACCCTCGTTCGTAGCGGATCATTTTGATGATTATTTTATCAAAATCGGTTCAGCCGTTCCCAAGATATCCTCTATTTTACTCTTAATTGCCGAAACTCGCAGTTTTTACTATTCAGCCCTCGTTATTGTAAAGAAATAATTATAACGAGGGCTGAATAGTAAAAACTGCGAGTTTCGGCAATTAAGAGTAAAATAGAGGATATCTTGGGAACGGCTGAACCGATTTTGATAAAATAATCATCAAAATGATCCGCTACGAACGAGGGTTAGTGGGCGAGATATTACAAAGGTTATAGCTTAGTAGAATATATAAATTTAAAATGGCTAGTGCTCAGTAGCGCCAAATATCGAATGACTATCGATTTATTAGTATTGTTAGTGTCTACACTAAGTGTAGAAATATAAACAGGAATCACCCGACGGCCATTGGCGGCATTTGCCCACACAGCTTAAATATTTGTCAAATATCTCAAAAACTGACGATAATAATTTAATGAAACTTTTACTGTAGTTAGTTAATTTAATTTATGATTTTTTGGAACACCGTGCAACGTGGCACACGCTCTGTGAAAGGAGAAATAATTATTTTTAAGTTAGCGTCGAAATAATGAGGCACCCGATGGCTATGGGCGGTATTTTCCCATACAGCCAAACAGATACTCAAATATCTCGAAAACTGACGATAATAATTTAATGAAACTTTTACTGTAGTTAGTTAATTTAATTTCGGATTTTTTGGGATACCGTGCAACATGGCACACGCTCTGTGAAAGGAGAAATAATTATTTTTAAGTTAGCGTCGAAATAATGAGGCACCCGATGGCATGGGGGAATGCCGCCAATTCCCCCATGCCGCTGAACTGTTGGACAAATATCTCGAAAACTGACGATAATAATTTAATGAAACTTTTACTGTAGTTAGTTAATTTAATTTCTGATTTTTTGGGATACCGTGCAACATGGCACACGCTCTGTGAAAGGAGAAATAATTATTTTTAAGTTAGCGTCGAAATAATGAGGCACCCGATGGCATGGGGGAATGCCGCCAATTCCCCCATGCCGCTGAACTGTTGGACAAATATCTCGAAAACTGACGATAATAATTTAATGAAACTTTTACTGTAGTTAGTTAATTTTAATTCTGATTTTTTGGGATACCGTGCAACATGGCACACGCTCTGTGAAAGGAGAAATAATTATTTTTAAGTTAGCGTCGATATTTAATTTGTAAGTCGGTTGTAGTGTCGGATACTGCGGTTCATGTCATAGCTGGCCATGGTTCCTGTACTGGAATTGGCGGTATTCTAATATCCGTTCAAAATTCAAACACTGTTAGGCGATATTCTCGAAAACTGACGATAATTTTTTAATGAAATTTTCCAGGAACATAGTTTAATTAACCCCCCGTCATCCTATAAACTCGGAATTGTGGCACACGCTCTGTGAAAAAAGTGATGGATAAATTGATTTTTAAGGACTTTTTTTGTATGGGCGGATTCAGAGGTTGGTCCACTGTTAACTGATTTTCTCAAAAACTGACGATAATTTTTTGATGCAATTTTCCTCATATGTCCTTCAAAAGACGACCTTTAAGGTAAGCTAGCGCGCATTGTGGCACACGCTCTGCGAGTGGAGATATTCCCCAAAATGTGGGGAATCGATTTTTTCAATGCATTTTTTTCATACTTCCGAACATCGTCCAGACTCGCAAATTACCTAGATCGAAAGATAATTTCATTCTAAACAATTTTGCATTTAAAATTGTTCGATTTGGCCCCCAAAAGCCCCAGAAATAAAAAAATAAAAATTGGCCCAGTGTTCCAGATTCCACCGTTCCACAATCGCCGCTAAAGTCACCGACGCTAATTTGACGCACATTGAAAAGTTTACTAAATTTATTTTCAGTTTTATTAAAATGGGAAATTTTTATGTAAATCAAAAAGCGCGCTCACTTTTGTATACTTTTTAGTATTACCTAGTATTTTTTAGTATTTTTACAGTTTATGGTATATTTCAACGGTGACTACACTATCACACTAAATTGCATAAACAAAGTTTGCTAAATTCGTTATCAGCTTAATGATTCGAAACCTGTTTACGCGCCAATGACCGGCCTACGATTACTATTTGTTGGGGCTTCTGCCGCAGTTGCAGTTCAGTTCTGTGGCCGCAACGACGCGGGGCAGCCGTAATTCACATCCATCGCAATTCTCCCCCCGCTGTGGGAGTAACATGTTTTTGCACATAACGAGCTTAACTAGTGAATTTGCTAAATAGTTTAACAAGCAATAATTGGGCCGACATGCAGGTTGATGGATCGAACAGTAGCAGCTCATCCAAAGCTGCTACCCCCCACCCCGCGGAGCGTGAGACATGTAAGTGCACAGTGGATTCGCTTTCAATTGGATAGCGGTCTCAAAGAAAAACTTTCTCTCTTGGCACGCCGTCGATTTTGTTTGTCTCTTCTTTCTTCTATCTTTCACTTGTGTAATCTGAATTTGGCCCTCAAGCTCGTTTTCTTCGATCACTTTCCAGGGGACAGTGGGAAAATGCAGTCATCGGCGCACTCCAAAGATGGTCATAATGCAGGAAGGACAAGGACCAAGGAAGAGCACTTCGATTTGGAGCATCCGGAGGACTATCTGGAGCACCTGCTCAAGGACGGCAGTCAGGAGGGCGACAGCGGGGCGGATCTGGAACTGCCTTCATGGTACGATGAGCAGCTATTCAGGCGGTAAGTGGCGAGTTTAATTGTTCAATGGGTCTAAAGTTTGTACCTGAACATATATAAGGCATTTAAAAATTGTGGATAATACGTTAGATAAATATTTGCGATAATAAGCTTCATTTAACAACCACAGTTTGGAAAATAAATATACATATTTATATAGTTAAATCACCAATGATTCATTGCATTGTCTTCTCAGTTAAATAATCTCTTGGATTATATGAAGTGGCAAAAATTCATCGAAATTCCCAAAAAATTTCCAAAATTTGGAAAAAACGTGTTACAAATATTTGCGATAATAATCTGTATTTAACAACCACAGCTTAAATAATAAGAAGTATTGCAAAAAACATATTTATACAGTGGATTCATCCATGATTCATTAAACTATATTCTCAGTTGAATAATTTCTTAGATTGAATTAGATTATTATAAAATCTCAAAAATCCCAAAACGTATAAAAGATTTCGAATTTAAGAAATTTGAATTTTGTTTTAAATTATTTCCAAAAAGTAAAATAAATATATTATTTGCAATTTTTTCAATAATGACTTTGTATCCTTAAAAATGTATCAAAGTTATAGTTTTAAAAATGCTAATTGTAAACTCTTTATAACTAAGTTTTAAATAACTTGAATAATTGATTGACCCTGTGTTTCCTCTTTTCCTGCAGTGGTCAGAGTTACTTTAGCAAGTATCGCTTCGTGATGAACGCCGGAATGCTGGCAGGTCTCATTGCGGTGCTGGCTGTTCCCTCGATACTCCGGGTGCTCTCGTGCACACGCCAATCCTCGACAGCGTTCACCGCCTACCGTCGCTATGTGCGCACCATTTTCCACACGCAAGCCTGGTATAATTACAGCATTTTGGACCGTGGGAGCAAGTTCTGGACCAGCATAGCGGCCGTGAGGAAGGCACACAGCCGCTCCAGTCATGCCTGTGCCCGCAGAGGGGCTGGACAGATCACCCAGAAGGATTTAGCCCTCACCCAGTTCGGATTCATTGGCTTCATAACGATGGGTGCCCATCGCATAAAGCTGAATGACCCGGACTTCCTGGAGGCCACCACCCATATGTGGCGTGTACTGGGCCATCTGCTGGGCATCAAGGAGGAGTACAACATCTGTGGCGGAAACTGGGCGGAATCGAAGCTTCGCTTGGACATTGTGATGCGAAAGGTTTACGAACCAGCTCTGGCAAACACCGGCGATGATTTCTACCGCATGACGGAGGCCCTGATCAACGGTCTGTGGCACATGAACACCATGTTCACGGTGGACGCCAACATATTCTTCACCATGCGACTGGCCTGCGTCAAGGGCTACGAGTACTACAGTTTTGATCATGAAAACGGAGTGCAACAGGATCCCCAGCAGAAGCTGTTATACTACGACATGGGCTGGTGGGATCGATTTATCGTCAGCTACGGCCTGTTCCTTGTCACCTACCTGCACAGGTACGCCCTGGTGCGATGGTATCTGAACTTCCGCGTCTGGCTGATAGACGTGTTGACCTATTACTTGCCCTACGTCGCCATTTGGAAGTTTGGCTTTAAGTCCGCTTATGTGCGCATCTTCCGAAAAGGAGGGGAAACCCAAGACTTTGCCTTCAGCCTAAAAGATGATTAGATTGTGTTGTTTTGTGAGTTTTAGTGAGTAGGTAGATTAACAATAAAAACGCAAGGCGCTTTGTGACAAATAAATAATTGATTAATTTTAATTAAAAAAGATTGCATTTTTAAATTTCCCGCCCTCGGCACACTATTGGCGGTAAATTCCCTAATATTTGGTATATTTTGCATCGCCGAATTTGGTCACACTTTCCGGCGGCGTCTTTTATTTACTTATTTACTTGGCTGTTTATTTTAGTTTTTAACTAAATAACCATAACTAACAATGTTTTACCACGTGAGTACAGCTATTTCGGCATCAAGGAAATAGGTGCTAACCCTCTCCCACCGCAGATTTCGCTGGAGCACGAGATCCTGCTGCATCCACGCTACTTCGGCCCGCAGCTGCTGGAGACCGTGAAGCAGAAACTCTACTCCGAGGTGGAGGGCACATGCACAGGAAAGTACGGATTCGTGATAGCCGTGACGACGATAGACCAGATCGGATCCGGTGTCATCCAGCCGGGGCAGGGATTCGTGGTGTACCCGGTGAAGTACAAGGCCATCGTCTTCCGGCCCTTCAAGGGCGAAGTGCTGGACGCGGTGGTCAAGCAGATTAACAAAGTGGGCATGTTTGCGGAGATCGGTCCACTGTCCTGCTTCATTTCGCATCATGTGGGTGAACTTACATAGTTGTGTCCTACGATTCATGCATTGATAACGCGTAAATTCGTTTAGTCTATTCCCGCCGACATGCAATTCTGTCCAAATGGTAATCCACCCTGCTACAAAAGCAAAGATGAGGACGTGGTCATCTCCGGAGAGGATAAAATTCGTCTCAAGATAGTGGGAACCCGCGTGGACGCCACGGGAATCGTGAGTTTTTATTCTGTAACACTTTTTTTCGCATCTAAAGTTTCATTTTCTTTTAGTTCGCCATTGGCACCTTGATGGACGACTACTTGGGATTGGTGTGCAACTAAGAACAACATCCAATGGAAGTTTTGCTGATAAGATGTTTCTACGAAGAGCAGCAGTTGGACTGCCGATAAGAGGGTGACACAAAGAAGTAAACAAGTGAAGAAGATGGCTCCATAGATCGCGAAATTCTTTAACGAATGTATTTTGGTAGCCCAAACTAACCGCAAAGTGTATAGTAGATAATTAAATTCAAATCGACTCCCAAAGGTGTGTTATCGATTGATTTTTCAGGGCTACCTAAAGGAAAACTGATAGCGCATCGATAGGCAGGTAGTTCGCTGGTATTTTTTAGTGTCAAAATAGAGTTGGTTTTTCTGCGTCTTGTCTTCCACGGAAGCTGTTAATTAAATGAAGTCAAATTAATTGGCCCAAAGCAGCGGATTTAATTAAAAAGGGCGCCCAGAAGGTAAAGACGCCCGATTGCGATAAGAAAACCTTCAAAGTGCGAAATTAGCAAGTGAAATGGGTGAAATTCCTGAGTTTCGCCTATTTTGGCAAGACCTGTTGTTGTTTTTGTGCTGTCACAGTGATGCGCAGCTCACCTTTTTGGCTGGAAATCAACCGGATTTGGCTTGAAAGCCGCCCAAGTGACACCGCCGAAAGCCAGAAGACACAGATCAGATTGATCATTTCTATATGTTTTGCAGTGTTTCGCTCGCCGTGATCTGAAAAAGTCGTAGACCAGGTGCAACAGGTGCCAGTCGCAAGTGAAAGCCAGTTGAAAGCAACAGAAAAAGAAAAGAAAACCCCCCAGAATGCCGCCCGTGCAGTAAGCAGAATGTTCCGCCCCACTTTCCCAACGTCCTTGGCTTAAAAACGCCCACTTATTGCATCATTTGGCGTCCCAAAATCATCGTCACCAATTCGCATTCCGCTAATCACTAGAAAAAGTAACTATTTAAGGCTAGTAATGTCAATCATTCATGCCCTCATCGCGTTTTAACCCTCTGCAAGCTATGCGGGCGTTTTGGACCCCTATGGGATGCAATTTTCCTGCCAGATGTTTACTCCATCGATGACGTCATGGTCACATTCAAATTTATTTTTAAATGCCGCCACTCGAGTGCGCGTGTGTGTGTGTATTGTTTACCATTTGTTTGTCTGTGTTTGTCGGTCTCGACGATGATGAGTGGGCCGCTTTGTGTTGGCGGCAAACCCCATTCGAATTGGATGTTACAGAATTTCGAACCCCTTTTTTGGGGGCCAAAGAATGTTCATTGATTAATTCAGTGACGGGGAGATATGAGTGAGATAGATTATATCGTACTGAATACTATAACTATAGTAACATTTTAAATACATATAATTTTTAAAATTATGTATCTTATGCATATTATGCATTGCAAATTTCCATTTGAAAAATATAAAAAAAAAGTAATTGAATCCTGATCTAATGGAATCTAAAACATCCTTGTCAATTTTTACAAAGTTGATTATTTAATGGAAAGTAAAATTAGGTAAAATTTAACATGTGAGTTATAAGAACAAAAAAATGCAATTTAAATTGTTGAATTTGTGTTACGCTTGGAAATTTTTTCATTATTTAAAAAGGACTTGTAATACTTTACAATCTGGTTGTTTTTTATATAATTTTGAATAATTTCAAATACGAATTTTAATTGAAACTTGAAATAAGAGCTTTGAGACCTAGCAATATATATAAATTAGCTACTAACTGTCGTTTTAATTATCTTCAAACTTGAGATAATATATCTAAAATCGCAGAATATGAGGTGGTCAAGTACCTTAACTTTATACTACAATTCCCTGTACTCGATTGGCTACCACTATCAGGTAGATACAAATGTGCCCGCATAAATATATGGACAGTGCATTCTACCTGTTCAGAAATGAACACTGAAGTCATCACATCCGCACCGTTTAACGCTTCTTATCCAACTGCCATGCGACACTCGCCGAGACGAAAGCTACAGGTCCAAGGAATTTCTCAGAGCTTTTGGGCTGAGCATTCGACTGAAATATGATTCAGCCATCGTCAACAGAGCCGGCAAAGCGATAAGTCTCATTGTTTTGTCCAGTTTCTCGCTTCACGCATTGCCCTTAGGTTGTGTTCCCTCGCGCTCAAGCTATAACCATGATGTACTCCAAGGCTGAAGTGTAATCGCCTACAATATGTCACATTATCACCACCATCTAATCGAGATCTTATCCTGAATTTGCAGAGTCCAGGCAGCAAACATGTCGCTCGGTGCAATGCATTGTACGCGATGCGCCGATGGATTCGAACCCACCGAGAAGATTGTCAACTCCAATGGAGAACTGTGGCACACACAGTGCTTTGTGTAAGTAGAAATTACCTTTAAATAAAATGCCCTTAAGTAAGAAGGACAATTTGTTCGTCTAAGGTCTTTTAAAACATTCAGAATTTGTTCAAAAACTTAAAATTTTCAACGAATGAAGTCAGAGAGCGAAAAGTATTTATCATCCAACTTCCAAAACATTTGATGATTAATACAAAGCTAGTTTATTTACATATTTTTTTATCAGTCCTCTGAGTTTTTTTGTTGAAGAATTTCCTAAAATTGTCGAAAGATTACTCCCTTGTTTAGTACACAATAGAGGTCTGCTTAAATACATTCAAAAGTTGAATATATTCGAATTAATTCGAATGATCATGAATGAATTGAGTGACAGCCCACAGTCAAATGAAAGCGAGTGAATTTGAATGATGCTGAGTTTGACAATTTTCGACATTCAATGCAGATGAATTATACTGAAATATTCCTTAATATAAAACGACAAGGTAGGCATGTCAATAACATTCGAATCATTCGAGTTATTCGAGTTATTATTAGCAAAAATGAACAATACCAGATAGTAGTGCTGCATCCGAAAGGGTGTTTTCAGGTGCACGAAACTTAATAACAGAAAAAGGATGTTTAATTGCCACTAACGCGGACAGCACTAACAAAATTATGTTTTACACGCCAATATAAATATGTCTTAAACAACTAAAAAAAATTTTTTTTTTGTATTTCTTAACTTTAATATTATCAATTTATGATTTTGTTCTATTTAGATGCGTTACAAGCCCTGCCCTTAAATATTTTTTATTATAGAATTAACTCGAATGAACTCAGTCAAAACTGTCATTATGTTTCATTCCCATTCGGGCGATATAGCTTGAATGTTGTGAGACTGAGTCTAAGGTGTTCATTCAAATTCACTCAAATTCTATTGAAGTTTCACTCATTCACACTCATTCATAAGGAACATGAATGATTCATAGGGCGATTTGAATGCATTCATGCAATAAATTAATCATTTTGAAATTGCTTTACAGATGTGCCCAGTGCTTCCGACCGTTCCAGGATGGCATCTTCTACGAGTTCGAGGGCCGCAAGTACTGCGAACGCGACTTCCATGTGCTCTTCGCACCCTGTTGCAATAAGTGCGGCGAGTTCGTCATCGGGCGGGTCATCAAGGCCATGTCCGCCAGCTGGCATCCACAGTGCTTCCGCTGCCAACTGTGTGCCAAGGAGCTGGCCGACTGCGGGTTCATCAAGAACCAGAACCGCGCCTTGTGCCACGAGTGCAATGCCAAGGTGAAGGCGGAGATCACCGGCCGCTATGTATGCCAAAAATGCCAGTAAGTTTTGTTACCTTACGTTGGGTGCGCTTAGCTAATACTCTCCTTTTTAGTGGCCTTATTGATGAGGAGCCTTTGCGATTCCGCGGTGAAGTCTACCACGGATACCACTTTAGTTGCACGGCCTGCGGCACCGAGCTGGATTCCACGGCTCGAGAGGTTAAGAGCCGACCAGGACTAGCTGCAAACGATATGGTAGATATTGGCCAAATGGTTACATGTACTAGGTAATTAATACTTCTTCCTTAACAGAATGAACTCTATTGTCTGCGTTGCCATGATAAAATGGGCATTCCCATTTGTGGCGCCTGTCGTCGGCCAATTGAGGAGCGAGTGGTCACGGCTCTGGGGAAGCACTGGCATGTGGAGCATTTCGTGTGCGCCAAGTGCGAGAAGCCCTTCCTTGGCCATCGGCACTACGAGAAGCGAGGATTGGCCTACTGCGAGACGCACTATCATCAGCTCTTTGGCAATCTGTGCTTCGTTTGTAACCAGGTTATTGGAGGCGATGGTGAGTCCTTTAAGGCGACAATGTTATGGTAGATTCTAAATAATTTCCTTTATTCTACAAACAGTTTTTACTGCCCTGAACAAGGCCTGGTGTGTCCACCACTTCGCCTGCTCTGTGTGCGACACAAAGATGACACAGAAATCGAAGTTCTACGAGTATGACGAGAAGCCGGTGTGCAAAAAGTGCTATGAGCGATTCCCCAACGAACTGCGACGACGCCTGCGCACCGCCCACGAGATGACAATGAAAAAGAACGTCTAAACGTCTTGAATCCACACCAAACAGTGCCTTTGTTGTTTTAGACCGCTATCTCTACCATTTTTAACATTCGAGAAACTAAATCAAATCAAACTAAAACCTTTTGTGCATGTCTTTTCAATCTGTTATAACCCTGTTGTGTGTAATTTCTATTGTAAAAAACGTGAATCAACGGCAGCTATATCTAGGGAGCAAAATAATTGTGTATTAACAGCTTTTAACGTTGTTATTTAATTGAATTTTATTTATACATAAATGTTTTAAAAATGATAAACCGTAATACTTATTTAGTCTGGCCGGAAATTTGGAACAGCCCTCCACCAGACATAATAGTTTAACATGTGGAGCTCTGGTTTCCAGTTCTAGTCATGGTGTAATGTGATCACTTTCGATTACAAGCTCATCAGTTTCTGAATCAGGGATCGCGATTTAATTATGGCTACATTGTTTATATAATTGACGCTGTCAACATGTACAATTTGGTGGACCTTTAAGGCGTCCGACAAATAGGAAATCTGTGCAGCATTCGGTTTGTGTGGAAATTCTGTAAAGTTAGTACTTAAATAATATAGATAAATGTGGATTTAATTTATGTTTGTACGAACCATCAATCACGCAAAGATTTGTGTTACAAGGAGTGGTAAAGTCCAAAGGATGCCGACGAATATCCATAAAAGTTATGTCTTCGACATTTGTGTAATCCAGGTACATAACTCGGTACTTAGTCTGTTGCTGTGGGGTATCAATAATCTGCTCCACTCGGCCACGATACCATGAACCCTCGAATCGGGCGAGCACATATTCCTTAAGCCTACCGAAAGTGAAAAGAAATGATTGAAGAATATATGGACAAAAAAATGAATCCAAAATACTTACACTGGCTTATAAGGTTCCGAATCGATAATATCTGACAAACGACTGTGCAAGGTGGAAAATTCGGAGGAGTAAATGCTGTTAAATGCGCCAAAAATACCGCGATCCTTTTTCGAACTGTCCACAACAAATACATCAATGCCTTCCTTACTGTCAATGGAGAAACGGCGCAGCTCAAAAGGCTAAAATGCAATACATTTGTTGTTTTAAAAGTTATTTCAAAAGCTTTTTTAAAAGTTAAATTTACTCACAGGTTTTAGCAATGGCGGTATGCGTCCCGAGAAAATACCTTCAAAATCTTCTTTTGGAATTGGATCCCGTGTTGAAGGTATGTATTTTAAGGCAACACCATTAACTTTATCATATTTAGATTTTGATACAGGTTCGGTTGCATTTTGAATCGCGTTATCAGCTGCTGTTGGTTTCTCATTTGGACATGGAATCATTTTTGAAGGTAAACATTGCGTAAGAAATTGTTTAACTTCTTCATCTGTAGGTTTTGATGCAGTTTCGGTAGCAGCTTTAATCTCCTGAGCAGCGGTTGATGGTTTTTCAACTGGAGGAACAATAGACAATTTTTCCAATGCGATTCCGTTAGTTTTATCTTTGGTTCTGCCTTCAGGTAAAGTATTTGATATGCCATCTTTTGATGTTATGTCTATCGATTCCGGAACTGCTGGATCTTTTGTATTCATATTGTTTGCATATAAACGATGAAATTCACTCAATATTTCTCTAGGATTCGTAATATCCTCCTCACTCATCCCCTTGTTATTGACATAGGATAGAATTGGATCCCTCTGATTGCTTACTTCAACCTTGCTTACAGGTATCTGGGCCTCTAATTTTGATGTTTCAGGCTCTACTTTTGGTGGATCATTATTAGTGATTTCAGCATTGCCTATAGACTGGTTTTCTTTGATAGGTTTTTGCCCAGTTGGTGGACTCTGCTGCCTTGGAGTCTCTTTATTTTTGTCTGTAAAGGACAAAATATCTACAGTATTCTTTAATTCAACCTCTAGCTTTTTCACTAATTCCTGGGCCACAATTTCTGCTTTTGTAGGCTCAGTCTGAGAATTGTTGACAATAGCATTTGCTATGGTTTGATTATTTTTAATAGATTGCTGACCAGTTGGGGGATTTGGCTGATTGGGAGACACATTGTTTTTAAATGAATTTTGGTTTTCAGAAACCTCTTTTTTGGCAAAGTATTCACGGATCTTAGCATTCACCGAAACTTTTGTTTTCGAGTGCAGTAGTTCTACTTGGACGCATCCAGGAGTTTTTTCCCGGATTGCCGTGTACATTTCGCCCGCGAATTGTGAGGTGAAAGCGATGACATCGTCGCTAACCACATAGTTGGCCACATCCTTGAGCTGCACCAGAAGACTATAGCAGGGCAGTGATAACAATTCCTCATTGATCTCACGGATTTCTGAAAGGGTTCTCGATTTTACGACTCCTTGATCTAGCAGAAATAGGCGGGCGGAGTGATTTCCAAAGACGTTCATCACCTTGGCCCGTTGGAACGTCCCGTTATGGAGAGCCAGGCAGAATGAAAAAGGACGTGGATTCACCATTCGAGGCATTCCAATTCCCATGGTATTAACCTATGGAGATTCAAAGATATTTTTAATATTTGATATTAATATTAATATTTTTCATAAAAAACCTAGTTTATATAATATTAAATAAAATAGGTATATAATTTGATGTTTCCTGGGTAAAAGATAGAATAAAACATCTGACAGTTCTTCGGAGAAATGACAGCAACAGTTTAGAGTTTTTGAACTTACTAATATTTTTCGAATAAATCATAGGTGTATTTATTTTGAATAGTTTTTAAGAAGATCTGAAATTGCTTATTTGCCTTATTCTTGGTAAGAATTTACTTAGGAAATTAAGAGAGTATTGCAATTTGAGCACACACAACATATGTATACAAACCTTATCGCATACTTGGGCAAACGCCCTGTCAGCAGAATCGCTGGCGTCGCGAATATAGCAACGATTCGCCGATTTAAATCCCATAATGTATACAAAACTATTGCTGGCAGGCATACTCGTATTGGGCGGTGGAATTATTTTGTTTTTCGGTCTGTTGCCGCTGTTATTCGGGATGGTGTGTAATGTTGGAGAGGGAATAACCGCAACATTGTTTTTGGGTGCAACGTTGATATTATTGCATATCTTACTGCCCTCCACATCCGGAAGGAGGCTCGAAAAGGGGGCTGGAGAAGCCTCAACCAGGATTTTATCAGTAGTTACCGAGCATGCCCCCTCCAGAGATAATTGATCGGTGCTCTGGTAGACCGAAAAAGACTTGGGACAAACCAGAGCGGGCAGCGGGAAGCAGATGTAACGATGACGTGGCCAATCCTTGAGCTGACAGTCCTTGGAGCAGTAGAAGTCCCCGCAGCGCTGACAGATCCTTTCCGCTGCGACTGCGCAGAGGACGCAATTTCCTTTTACATCCGCCAGCTGCAATATTTCGATTTTTCGGGGCTCAGAAAGGGTTTTTTTGAGGTCTTTTTCTGATTGGACTCTAACCTGCACGTCGGCGACTGCCTTTTTGGGTGGCATTTTTCCTGCTGAAATTCCGAAATTAACTCACGAGAAGGACGAATTTTTCAACGTCAAAGCTCCAGCAACAAAATCTAAAGTCCCACAGTGTTACCGGCTGGTGAAATGGGGACTTCCCTATAAGAAATTCGGCCTTTTCAGAACGGTATTTAAAGGGAAAGCTGTATTCCCACTGAGCCACATTTTGGCGCCACATTGAAATTTAAATTAATCTTCATTAAGTGCTGAGACAAAAAATGTTTAAAAAAGAAGATAAAAAATATTTTATAGTTATATTCATCGTAATGTTATTATTTTTATTAAAAAATTAATTAGAAAATAAACACTTAACACGAAAACAAACCTGAAACCGTAGCTCAGTGTAATCAGCTGTTTTTGGTCAATCGTTGTAAATATTTATCGATAAATTTGGGGGTTCCATCTGGTTTCGCAGTTCAAATTATTAAAAATTAATTTTTAAAATGGCTCAGCAATTGGGAGAATTTCTTTGCCGAGTCTGCCTCCAGCAGGACGAACTTCTGGTGGACATTTTCGAAACCGTGGAGGAGCTGCAAGGGGATCTGTGCAGCTTGCTGGAAACTTGTGGCGACATCAAAGTCAGTTTTCCTCCCCGATTTTGTGCTACTTTAACTTTATTAATTATTTATTCCTGCCAGGTGGACAGAAAGGATGTGTACCCAAAGTATTTGTGCCAAGAGTGCACCAACGAGCTGCTCATCGCGGCCAAGTTTCGCAGAAAGTGCGCGGAGGCGGAGAAAAAGCTGAGGGATGCGACTACCAGGATAACTATGGACACGGCAGAACCGGTGATGAAAGAGGAAATCATCATTTTCGATCCGAATGACTACATGTGTGGGCCGCCCTCCGCAGTGGAGGATTGCGAGAAGGAATCCACTGAAGCTCCAGGCCCCAGCTGCCAATATTGTGGAGCGGCTTTCCAGCAACAGGCATCCTTACGACGACATATCGAAAAAGCTCATGCCTCCATCACCATACACGTTTGCGACAAGTGTGGAGGATTCTACACGGAACTGAGTAAATTGCAGAGCCACAAATGCTCCAGCTGGGAATCCCAGAAGGGCGTTCACAGGTGCATGGAGTGTGGCAAGTGCCTACAATCCGCCGCCAGTCTGGCACTCCACATGCGCCTGCACAGCGACGAAAGGCCTTTCGCCTGCCACTTGTGTCCCAAGACATTCAGAACGAATGGAGCACTGGTCGCCCATCAGCGGCGCCACCAGCAGCTGTTGCAGCACCAGTGCCCGTACTGCGGACGCGGCTTTGTGGAGTCCAGCAACCTGCGTCGCCACATTGTCGCCAGGCATACGGATGAGCGGCCGCATCCCTGTTCCATCTGCCAGCGCAGCTTCTCCAGGGTCTACCTGCTGCAGCTGCACCTGCGGACGCACACCGGCGAACGACCCTATGCCTGTGACCATTGTGACAAGAGGTTCGCCCAGCTGGGAGTCCTCAGAAGCCACGAACGGATTCACACCGGTGAACGGCTGCACCGCTGCCAAGTGTGCGAGAAGACCTTTACACGGGTGGGGCAGCTGCGAAAGCACGAGATGCGACATGAAACCGGATCGTGATAAGCCCAACCGCCGATTTTGGCCAGTGCACTCTGTATCGCGGTCAAGGTAAAAGCTATCAGCAGCCTTATCAGCGGCTTCGAAATCCTCTTTCACCGCCAAGGTGGTGCTTTCATCCCAAAACCGTTTAGCACCTCAAGCAGAAAAGATGTTCGGACGTGGAGTGCTGGTTGGAATATTTCTAGTGGTGCTGTTCGCAGAAGGCAGCCTCTCTTCCGATCGACAAACTCGAGGAGTACATGTTAAATTACCAGGGTATTATATATGATTTGAATATTTTGGATTAAAACTTTACTTGAGTCTTTTCCCTTTCAGCAGTGCCGGTTCGGCGGCGGTGTCCGGTGCAGTGCGCAATTTGAAGGAGAAGATTGAGCAGCAGACAGAGGTTCTGAATCGACTGGCCAATGCCACGGAGAAACTATCAGAGAAGTCGGGGATCTTCCTGCGTAATTGTGCGCTGACCGACAAGCACGGGTATACCCGCATCCAACTGGAGGAGGGGAGCAAGCCGTTCGACGTCTTCTGCGAACAGGATATTGCCGAGGGAGGCTGGACGTTGGTGCTGCAGCGATTCAATGGCACTCATCGCTCTGCGCAGGAGTTCCGTGAAGGGTACAACAGCATTGCGGCGGGGGAGTACTTCCTGGGCACCGACAAGCTGTATGCGCTGACTCACTCCCGCGACCACGAGCTGCTCTTCGTCATGGAGTTTGTGGACATGACGACTCGTACGTACCGGGCAGAGCGGTTCGTTCTGCGTAGCTCCACCGCTCATCTCACTTGGGAACGGGAGCAGGACACCGCTCGTTATAGTTGGTCCTTGTGGGAGCAGGAGATAGCTCGATTGCCAGCGGGAAAATCTTGGGAGGTGGAGTCAGCCCAGGGCTGCACTTCAGCATTGTGTGGCCCCGAGCGCTTGTGAGTTGAATTCTTTTACCTACCGTATTTTTTGATAACTACCTTTTGTGTTTTTTCTCAGCATTGTTTTCCTGCTCAAGTGGAATTTCGGTCTGCAGAACCAAAGCCCGATAATGGGACGTCCAGCTATTCGACTTTTTAAGCTGCTTCTGCGCCCATCCAATGCCTACTGGACTGTTCGAAACCCATGAGATATAGAATATATATATCCCACTTTCTTTTGAATTTCCTTGACCTCAAATCTTGATCGAAAAATGGTTCTACCTGTAATTTATATGTGGTTCAGTTACCTTCTAAAATTAAAATGTTTTTTTTTTTTATTAAAGTTCATCCAATTAACACACGATAAACTTGGTTTTGGTTTTTAAATTTTTTATTGCATGCAGGTAAGAGTTAGTAATGTTTCTTCTTGTAATTGGTTTACATTTGCTTTGATTTGCAATTATCCTAAAAGTTACAACAAGTGACGCAGTTATATGCTATATATATATCCGAATATTGTATAGATGTATATCGGGATTGTATGGTATATTCTTTGATGAAGTTAAATTATAATTGAAGAGACAAACTTGTACTCGTTAATAACTAGGTTGAGAGCACGATTTGTCGTTTGATTTTCATTTTCATTTTCATTTCCATATCTAACCCACTCTCGGGGCATCGTCTTCGATCCTATTTGTACAGTAATGTATGTATGTATATTTATATATGGTTGTATATATAAATATGGTTAGTCATCCATTGATTTGATTTTCATGCATTTTCGAGTAATGTACTTGGCTTAATTTAATTACGGGTAAATTACGAAATTAGTTTAGTTCTTTTCGTCGGGTGCTATTCCTCTCGTATGGCTCAATTCTCTTTGGGTTTTGCTTCGGGTCGTATCTTTGTCTTCCATTATGGCGGCGGGATAAGCTGCACTCGCTTCACATCGGGTTCGGTATGAGGGTCTTGATCAGAATCGAAGGTAAAGGGTCGGGAATTGGGGGTCACTTAGTCTACAAGAGCGTCGCCTCTGGGTAAACGGAAATACGAAAGAAATCGATTTAATACTAGGTGGTGGTGGGTGGACCAGGGGGTTCAAGTTCAACGGGTCAACGGGTGAACAAAACGGGTGCATAACGGGGTGCCCATTGATCCTTCCTATAGCGCCGATCCCTGTTCTATCCTTCGCTGATACTTACGCGCCTGCACGCTCAGATCATCGAGCAGCAGCTCGCTGGAGGACTTGGATCGCTTGGGGAAGATGAGGGCCTTCCGAAGCGGCGTCACATGGGCGATGGCCACCTGGGAGCGGGACTGCGGCTTGGGCGGTGGCCTGGGCGCCCGCTTCTGCTTGTGCGAGGGCCTCCGCAGCTGCTGCACAAAGGACTTGCTGACGGTGGAGCCCCGATTGAAGTCCTCCGTCCTGTTGAGCGCTCCATCGCCCGCATATTTCTGCAGTGCCTTGTTATCCTGCGACTTCAAGCGCTCGAAGAGATTGGTGAGGGTGCGGGAGCGGGGTGGCGAGGGGGCGGGATATTTGTTCAGGTTCAACTGGGGCGTGCTGTGCTTGGGCGTCCGCCCCGCCCCCACACCCGCACTGGCGGTGGGCGTGGTCGAGGCGGTTTGCGCCCTCGAGGCGAACACCTCGTCGTCCAGTTCGCTGAGGCTAACCAGCATGTGCTCGTCCTCGAAGAGATCATCGGTGTTCGTCTGCGTTTGGGTGCCCTTCTCGTCCTCGTTGTCGTCATCGTAGCAGGAGAAGATCTCATCGAAGGCCGCATTTACGATGAAGGACTCGTCCTGCAGCTCCTCGTTGTCCTCCAGGCTGCCGTGTCGCCGCAAAGTGCCGAACAGGTTCTTGCGATAGTCCTCGAACGTGGACTGCTGCAGTTGCTCCCGCGAGCGATCCACCGCCGCCGCCGCCGGCCAGAAGCTGGAGGCCAGCGTCTGGGTGCTGCAACTGTTGGTCAGGACGCCCTCGTGCAAGGATTGCTGCTGCTTTTGCGGCTGCGACTGTGTTCGTGAGCGTGCTAGTGGCGGGTGTTGCTGATGTTGCTGCTGCAAGTGTTGCTGCTGCAGGTGCTGCTGCTGCAAGCGCTGGCGGTGCAATTGCTGCACCAGCCGCTGGCGCATCTCCTGCGAGCGGCGCTTCAGCTGGCTGTACTTGCTCTGGGTGGTGCCGCCGGTGGTGTTGTTGTTGGTGTTCGTGCTGGACTCATACTTACTCAGCTCCCGGTCCGGATGACACCGCTCCTCCTCCTCCGCCAGGCGGCGCTGCAGCGCGAGCGTTTCGAACGTGTGCACCACACTGCCCACATGGGTACTGATCTCGGGTATACCCAGATCCCCGCTGAACAGATCGGCATTGCGACGCGGCAGCGTCTTGGTGGCATGCCCATGGCCGGGGGCGTGGCAGTGGCGCAGGGGCGGCACCGGGCACTGCGCGTCGGGGGGATATTGCTCGAGGAACTCGCACGAGTCGTGCTGCCACAGCAGGTTGCCCAGTTCGTCGTGACCGCTGCTGCGGGCCTGGGAACTCGACTGGAGGTGTTGATGTTGTAAGCAGTGTGGTGGTTTTGTGGTGTGTCGATGTTGTAGTTGTTGATGTTGTTGTGTGGTTTGTTGTTGGCAGATATTTCAAGCAATTCGTTAATGAAACAAATAAACAAAATCTGATTAGCCGAGTTTTGGGGGTCAAAGAGCATGGGTCTGCTTTTGGTTGGGTGCGAAGTTTGGTGGCTGGTGAGCTTTTTTTTCGGGGGGTTTCTCGGGGTCAGGGTTCGGGGCTCAAAGGTTCAAAGGTTCAAGGGGGCGTGGTGGGCCTGGCTTAGGTCTACAATAGAAGTAACTAGTTTCATACGCTTATCCATTCTATGTACACAATTTAACAATAAGCTGCCTATGCCATCTCAATGGCCTCTCAATTGCATCTTGACATTTGCTACGAACTAAATTAGTTTATAGACTAGGTAAATACTCAATTCATTTTAGGGGCCATCCATTTCGGCAAAACAACAAGCTGCCCAAACAGTTGGCATTCAAAACACTTATCTCCAGCAGCTGTAAAAATGCCAGGAATCGTCTCCCGGCAGCCGCAAAATCAAATTTGCATTGCAATCAGGAATGCATCCTGCAGCTCGAAATGCTGTTTGCAAATTCTCTCAATCAAATGAAAACTTTCAACCATTTTGGCGAACACAAATGTGTGTGTGTGTTTGTGGGTCTGTGAGTGTGTGTGCGTTCTTCAAATCCAGGTATTTTAATGGGTGTCCCAAAAATGCAGCATAATTATTTTCTTTAAATATGTGTACTGATGAGAGATGAGAGGTTATAATAATAAAGCAAATTGGTTAAATTGGTGAATTTTTATGCTAGCATATTAAATAAAAAGTAACAAAATACCTTTCCAAAATTCCAGTTGCACATAAAAGTTAATGAATTTTACTTTGGTTGGATTGGATTTCCATTGGGGCTTTGTCTACCATCACTGATTAATTAAGTTAATAACAAGTAAATAAAGGTGCCCTTTTACCAATTAACAGGAATAATTATATTAATTATAATTGAATACGTGTTTCCTTTTATATAATGCAAAAATCTGGAGTTAAATTTACTTTACCATTAGTTTTTGCTTTTTTAATATTTTTCTATATACGTTTTAAATCACTAAAATTGGTTATTTAATATCCATAAATTTTGTTTTATAGAATTTCGAAACTTTTTTAAAGTGATTTTACTTTTCTAGAATTGAATTCATCCAAAGACTTGTAGAAATCTGTTGAATTTTTAAGAATTATGTGGTCTTAAATCAAAATAAACAAACCAGGAACAAGGAAACTTATAAAACTTAAAGATGGGTTTTAGTAGACCCACTATAGGTCATCAAAATTCGACTTTGGGACACCCCGATGCCTCTGTGTTAGTGAGTGTGTGTGCCTGAGTGTGCTGGTGTCTAATAATAGTTATTATCAAATGGTAGGCTATCACTAGAGCTGGAGTAGTGCTGCTGCTGTTGCTGCGGTGGCAGTGGCAACACTTGATTGCTGCAGCCATTGCGCTTGGCCGACTTGCTGTTGCCGCTGCACTTTTGCTGTTGCTGCTGCTGCTTGTGCAGCATCTTGAAGTCGTCCTGCGACTTGCTGCTGCTGCCCTTCCCGCCGTGCTTGCCGCTCTTGTGACCGTTCTTGCCGTGCTTGGGGTGCTTCAGGCTGTGGTGTTGCTGCTGCTGCTGCTGGTGTTGCTGGTGCAACTGCTGCTGCTGCTGCTGCTGCACATGCGGGTGGCTGTAGCGATCGCTGCCGTGCTGCGGATGGTAGTGGTGCTCGATGTGGGCAATGTTGCTGCTGCTGTGGTAGTGCTGCTGCTGATGCTGCCCGTGTTGCTGCCCGTGTTGCTGGTTGTGGTTGCTGTTGTCGCTGGCGGTGCCGCTGCTGCCGTAGCTGTAGATCTGCGACTTGGACTGGCTGCGCAGCGGCTGCTGCTGCATCGTGGCCACGCTGTAGTGGTCCAGACTGTCGAAGGTCTGCAGATAGTGCGGATTGATCTGGGTGCAATAGTCGCCGTTGTTCTGTTGCTTGCGATCGAGGGTGTTGCGTGTGTTGCTGCCCGGATGTTGCTGGTAGGTCAGATGTTGGTAGTGCGACTCCTGTTGCTGCTGCTGCTTGGCCCCGTTTTTCAGTGGCAACGGCGGGGGCTGCGGGGACTTTCGGTGGCCGCTCGACTTGAAGCTGTTGTTGCCGCTGTGCAGGGTCAGGCTGTTGTTGCTGTTGCTGTTGTTGCTGTTGCTGTGGCTGCTGCTGCTGCAGTCGGACTTCGTCTTGATGGCCACAAACGAGTTGGGCAGCGGCGGCAGCAGGGGCGGCGTACCGGTGGGCGTGGCTATCGTGGTCGAGGGCGAGCTGGCCACGCCCACTTCCCGTTCCCGTTCGCGCTACGCGATGTGATGACCGCCAAATGTTCGAAGGACCGGAACGCTCTGATTTTTGTGGTGTTTTTTTTTATCGGGGGGGTTGTTGTTGGTGGTTGTGGTGTTGTGGTTGGTGTTTTTGTTGGTTGGTGGTGGTGGTGGTGTTGGTTCACATTACAATTGTGGTGTGCGTGTGTTGGTTAAATGCGCATTTTGGTTGGTTGTTGGTTGGTTGTTTGGTTGTTGTTATCGGAAAATGAAATGTCAGAGCGTAAAAAGAGACGAAAAAGGAAAAGAGTAGACACTTATCATATAAGTTGTGTATGATATAAGTATTTAAATATTTTTGCTTAAGAAGAGTATACGTAGGTGTCGTAGTGTGTGTGTGTGTTGGTGTTCTGTGTTTTCTTATTTTTTTTTGGGGAAAATTGGGAAAGTGCGTCCGTGGGCATTTGTCTTTACTGTGTTTTTTGTAGTTGGTCACTAACCCGATTGACGGTTCAGTTGGTAATTCAAGTATATATATATATATATGTACATATAGCTAAGCTCGACTCAGGTACAAGTGCTAGTGATAGAAATAAAAATGAAAATCAAGCAGGTATTTACACTATCGTATCCCAAAGATCTTGGCCAGCGCCCTGTGAGCTTCAAGACAATAATTATGCAAAACGTACCACTTACATTTCGAATAGCTGCAGGTGCTTTTTTTGGGGGTTTTCATGCAAGGATGCAAGGGTGCAAGGATGCAGGGATGCAGTGGCAGGCAGGCAAACGGGTGAACAAGGCTAATTGGCGAGCGAAACTTATTAAATTTAGCTGCAAGTTAAGCGAGGGTACACCCACACAGCGACACAGACACTTACACACATGCACAAAACGCTAATTAACCAGGCTAATTTGAAAAAAACGTGAGCGCCAAGTTTGCATTAAGTTAAGTTAAACGAAGTAGTCGCATTTAAGGACGACTTCTCCCGCGACTTTTGTTTGAGGCTGGCGCGGTGCGTAATTTTTACATTAAATTAAAAAAGTTTCCGCTTTGCCCCTTTGGCGGCGGCAGTAAGCGCAACTGTTTTCCCAGCTTCCTTCTGTCTGAGAAGCACTGTAAATGCACTTTATGCATAGTCAATAACGCACTCACGCACACACACACACACGCTTGAAAGGAAAGTGGAGAAAGCTGAAAGGGGCAGGGGTCAGGGGGCTAGAGAAAACTTTCAGTCGCTCACTCAATGCACTCTCAAAGACACTACAGGGTGCACTTGTCGAGCAACTTGGCTCAACGGAAAAGTTGACAGGCATTGACATAATTTTACGCGCAATGACGACTTGAAGGAGCCGCAGGATGTGTCTGCATGTCGTTTTCCCCGAGTGCTCGAGTGCTCAAGTGCCACACCCACACTAACATTTCCCCATTTGCCATTGCATTTTCTGCATCATTTAGTTACTGCTACTCGCTACACTCGCAAATTGATGGAAATTTAATAGACCTGCCACATAATTGTGGCTAATGATGGATGACTGCGAATCGAATCGTCGACCATCTGCTGCTGCTGCCCGGAAAAGTCCACGAAATAAAAAGCCAGCGGGGTCGGCGGCACAGCGGTGGTAGCAACATCATCAACAGCAGCCGGAAATGGGAAAATGGAGAGTGGGTGCGCTCGGCGGAAGTTCAACTCAGTGCCACAAAAATTTGAAAACTTTGTAAACAAAACTTTGAACTCGGCACTTTTGCTGCTGGCGCGAAACGAAACGAAAAACATCAGGCGACGATCCGCAGGACCTTTAGGATAAAAATGGTTGAGAATCCAGCGCCGCCCCCGCCTTTCTCCCAGTTGTCAACTGCACAAAGTTTTCCACACGGCAAATGGTAACTGAACTTGCTCCAAACTTGGATGAGGACGAGGACAGGCACTGGAGTTCAACTGGATTCCACTCTGCATACAACAACAAAGGCGTTCATCAATTGTCCAGCGGATGTTGAGTTCAGCTATGGAGTTGCAGACGGGGATGGGGTTTTCAGGGGGGTGGCGAGGTAAAAGGATGGGCACCAGAGATTCCGATAGAGAGTGAGCAGTGACAGCGACGACGACGACGACGACGACAGTTGCAGCCAGGCTTCCGCTAAGCTCGGCTACATCCGCCCCCAAATCACCAACCCTCCGATTTACACACAGAAAAAGAGATCAACTTGCATTCGAAACTTGTTAAATCCCTTCACTTTGATTGGCTATACTTATATGAGAGGTATTACCAGTAATAGGTAAAAAAACTGAAGGTTTTTCTCTACCAACTTATAAAAGAAAAAGTGCAACAAGTAATAAAAAAGCTTAAAATATTTAAATAATATAAGTAAATAAAAAAATTTTATTCCCTTTATAAATAATATCTCCAGTCTGTATCTTCCGAATAATACAATTTTTATAAAAAAAATTTTTTATTAAATTTCTTCTAAATATTCTTATATTGGTTAACATAATATAATATGGTTGTATTTATAAGATTTTAAAATACAAAAAAAAAAGATTTTATTCATTAAAATAATTTGACCAAAGTAAGTAATGATAAAATGACAATGAAATTGAGAGAAAAGGTAATAAAATAAATATATCTTGCAATCTTAAACTTTTCTCCCAGTGCACCCACACTCACACACCGATCAAAGCTAACTGCACTTCAAAAATGGCTTCTATCTGCCATACACAACACTACAAAGTACAGATGCCGAAGAAAAAAATAAATTTAAAAGAATTTTCTTTTGTAAATATTACTTTGTGCTGCCATCGGAGAAGTGGAAGATGGTCCTGCTCGTTCTGCATTTCATTTGAGGAAAATGATACAAGTTTTCACCCGCAGCTGCTGCTGTCCACAGCCCATTCCACCCACTTTCCTCCCACTTTCCACCCCCCTTTCACCCTCACGCATGCTCTTGTTGTTGCTGTGCTTTGTGCCCTATTGTAATATCTATCTCGGCGAGTGTTTGAAATGCGTTTACCGAAAACTTTTACAGCTCTGCCGCTGCAAAGTGCAAGAATGTTTACGGTTTTCTTTCTTTACACTTGGAATTTGCGCGGGGTGGCGGGCTGTCACTTTCTTATTTCAGATTTGAATAAAACTGCACGTTGCTCCAGTGCATAAAAGATGCCCAAAATGTTGTGCAACGCTTTATCTCCTTTCCCCACCCATAGAATAGTAATGCAAATATTTTTGGTGAATCTGTAAGTACAGTGAAAGTATCCATTATACTACATAATGCATTATGTGTGTAAAAGTATTTTATATTTTTATTTCGATAATTAATTTTCCACTAAGGAATTTTTTAATTAAATAAAATATGCAAGAATTTTTGCAAACTCGAGGTTATAGTTGGTTATAAATTACACAAATATTTTTTAGCATTTCTACACACTTGCATTCACTGGGGAGACAACCTCTAATTTCCTAAAACAACTAAAAAAAATTAAAAAATAAAAAATTAACCTTTTTTTAAATTTGGAGCAATTATTTTGTTTTAAAAATCTCAAAAACAACGCCATTTTGCTGTGCTGCATGGCGGAGTCCCCGAAAAGTATGCAACGCTTGATGCGCTGCCGAAAATATTCCGCATACGCCCCGTTGTAAATACACAGTAATAGCCCATAAAAGATAGCATATTGAGGTAGTAATTGTCGAAACCCAAATCACGCCATAAATTACCGAAATGTATGTCCGAAAAATATGCACAGCGCGCGGCGCGCTTCGTTTAATTAAATGATTAACACGGATATTTACAGCGCGAGACAGGCGAAAAAAAGGGGGCGCTTCGCACCTGCGGGGACTTCCGCTTGCGCGTCGCACACGAACACGGGTCAACAGGAAATACAAGTTGCGGCCGTGTCGCTTTCATCGCAGCCCCATCAACCGTCCCGTTACCAGGTAATCCCCCCTATATATGCATGTAGGCCTCCCTGCAGATACAGATTCAGATATATATGTATGCCGGTAGTAGGCAGTGTCCTGGGCAACGGTCAATTGCTTTGCTTAAACAGTCGACAGTCGGCGGTTGGCCGGCGTTTGTTTTGTTTGCTGATTGCGCAAATATTTGCGCAGGCATTAAACGCAGAATTGATGGCCAAACGGGACGGTACTGCCATTGCTACTGCCATTGCCACTGCCACTGCCGTGACCAGAGAATACGGCCGCAATATAAATTTAAATATTAACGCCCCGACTTAACGTCGATGAGTCGCCATCGCCCGAGTTCCGAGCCTTCGTCGTCGCCTGTCTGTAGGTATTTTTGGTTTCAGCCTCCGTCGCCTGACTTCTTGACCAAAGTGAAAGGCAAACGTTTGCCTTAATGTTAACAGCCTCGTTACTTTTTATTGCACGCACCGCGCCAACTTAGAGGTCGAGGGCAGGCCAAAAAATTTTTCTGTGTGGTCATTACCGCAGAGGGAAACAGAAACAGAAGCAGGAGAAAAAAAGGTACCAAAATTGTGATTATGAACACAAATTTGCGCTTAAATTGCGGGCGTTTCCTTTCGGTTCTGTTGGTTAAGGCGTTGCTGCTTTTTTATTAAAAACCGCCAAGTCATTAAATTTTATTACAAGTTTAATTTTTCAATAAGGCCGCATAAACACGGGCCTGAGGGAAATCCAAACACGGCATTTTTGCGGTTTTCAGTGAGTTTCGAAAAGGGATGGATAAAGCTGTCCAGTTACCTGAAATGAGTTCATCACTCGCTCTAGTTTATTATTATACTCAATGCAGTTGGTTTTAAAGATGGCCATAAATTGTATTCAAAAGTTCCATTCGAAAAGGTTTAGGAAACTGTTTATTTTAAAGATCCCCTTAAATTGGTCCTGGATAAAAACTCTAGTAATGATTTTGTTACATCCTCATAAAAATGTTCTTCAATAAAAGTATTTCTGTTTCAATTGTTTGGGAAATAATTTTATTTTGAACCAAGATTTTTTAAATTGTATTATTCTTAAAAGATTCCCATAAACTGGACCTTGATAAAAAATTTATATATGATTTTGTTACACTTTTATAAAAATGTTCTTTAATAAACGTATTTCTGTTTAAATTGTTTTGGGAAATAATTTTATTTTAAATCAAGATTTTTTTAAATCTTTAATTAAAAAGCTAACTATAATATTTTTCCTACATTATTATATTTATATTATCATTTTATTATAACATTTACTTTAATAACCAAATTGGTTTTGGGAGATCATTTTATTTTAAAGAAAGATTTTTAAAGTTAATTATTCATTAAAAATGTGAAAGGTAACTAAAACATTTCTCCTATATTATTATATTTATATTACCATTTTATATTATAATATTTACTTTAAGAACCAAATTTGTTTGGAAAATAATTTTATTTAAAAAAAACATTTTTTATATTTAATCAATCGTTAAAAATGTGAAAGCTAACTAAAACATTTATTCTATATTATTTTTTACTTAATGAACTTTAACTTCTTAAATGAAAGATTTCCAATTTGTTAGACCATAATTCTAAAACCACAAGGACTACAATCTTTGTGGACTAATTCCCCGTTCTTGTCATATTGTCAAAGTATAAGACCAATGTTAATAACTTAATTCCGCGCTGCTGCATTAGCTGTTTTTGTCAGAAACTGACTATATTAAGCGCAGGTTAAGCACACAGAGCTCCCACGCACAGGTGTGCAGATGCGATGATGCCGAAAGGTGGAAAAGTCGCGCCGGGCGGGTGTTTGAGTTAGTTGTACGGCAACTAGTTGTGTATATTTACTATTTTACTTGGCTAACCGACAAAAAGAGTGGAAGCCGAAGCCGTAAAATTCAAATTTCATGTGTTGTGTTTGCCCGGAGCATATTAAAAAATAAAATGCACCTGCAAACACAGCGGCGTGCACGCACACATAAATTACGTTTATAGTGGTACAGCCGGCGGAAACTTTACTTCGCCATGGATGCCATGCCATTTATGACATCCGCGCTAGAGTGCCGAAAAAAAAGGTGGCATAAAAAGCATATTAAATGCCTTTTGCCATCGTCGTCTTTGTCCTCGCTGCCTTATAAGACCATAGAGCAGACCATGTCTCGAACCAGAGAGATTCCAGACTCCAGGAATAATCTGTTGTCTGGAGTCGGGGGGGATTTTGTTTGTCATCTTTTAATGGCGCAATTAGAGCGCACAGAATGCGTTTACTGAAATCTGAGCGGCGGCTGCTTCGGCGGCTGCTGCTTCTGCCAGGCGTCATAAAGGATTTTTAATAATAGCGCCAAATTACAATAGACAACACAAACACACTCGCGCAAACACATGGCAGCAAATTGCGTATACGGCGTGTGGCACTTTGAAACAAAAACCGAACCACGACAATGCAAAGTTCGGTCGGTGGGCGTGGCAGTTGTCTGCCAAGGCGAGTTCGACTCGCTGCTTGTTGTTAGCTGTAATTTGATGCGCCATTGTTTTCCTTAATCCCACTGCACCAGCCATTTTCCGCTTTTCCCCCGCTTTTCCACACCGATTCCCCCTCGCTTTTCCCTGTCAGCTGAGATTCTTTTTGCCCGCCTGCGTTTAGTTTTCGCTTCCAAGCCATTGCTGTGCAATTTCGGGCACCGCCTTGAGCGTAATTTATGCGCGCATTGTTTCTTCATTTTGCGGGGCTTGTCATTAGTTCGCAGGCAGTGGAGAGTGGAAAGTGGGAGGCAGGAAGTGGGCTGCGGTGTCAAAAGTGGCTGCACTGCAGCACCAGCTGCACGAATTTATGGTCTCCTCGCCGAGTTGTTTTGTTCACGTGGCTTGTGGGTTTGGCCCGAAATAAGAAGTAAACTTTCCTTTCAAATTGTTTTCTGATTCGCAGACAGAAGATCTCATTGCCAAAATGGCCGAATTAAGCTCTTTAAGGCGACGGCCATCGACTGGCTCGATGAACTCGAACTCGAAGCGGAAATGCACACGCAATAAATTACGACTCCGAGGAGAACAGAGAGCAGGGCGCTGGGAAAGCCGAAGATAGGGCGGCAGTGCAGCATAAATCCATTTTGGTAAATTTATGGTGCATTGAACTTATAACGAAATACAATAAAATCTGCATGCCGCCCGGCAAATGCAACCAAGTCTCGGGATCTCTCAGACGGAAACAAGCGGGCATAAAAATAATAAAATTTATTAATGCCGGAGCACTGAACTGCAGTTACCTCTATGACTTCAGAAATATTCCTTAAGCCAAAAAATCTGAAATGATTTTCTTGAAAATCTGGATTTTTCGTTACATACACTCACAAAAAAATGGTTATGAAACGTAGATCGATTTTACATTATTTAAGACCAATTTTAATTCGATATGCGGGCAAATAAATTTTAACTGGTCGCAAAGAGTATTTCATGTAAAAACAATATGGGTTTTGCATGAACTGAAATTTACATGGCCATATCGATTTTACGGGAATAAATATATAAATTGTTCTCATTCCTAAACTAATAAATAGTTTTAACAAATCTATAATAATGTCTAACAATTAGTTTGATATTAAAACGACTTTTAATATGATGAAAAACGGTTTAAACATTTTTTTCCAATTTAAAACTTTTGAACAACATGATAATATCAGCTCTTCTTAGATTCATACTTTGTAAAGTAATCAAGGGTATAAGTAACAGCAATGCCATTTTTTTTTTAAATTAATATGATGTTTTTAATACAATATTTAAAAAATATACAAATTCAAGGATTCCCTTTTATAAGGTACACAAGTATAAGGTATAAGAACGGCTCTTCTCCATTGAATTGGATAATAATTTTCCCCAGCATTTTCCGAGTTTCCTTTTTCCACTGCCAACCGGCGAGCGGCAGCAGGCAAATGAGGTGGGAGGACGCAAAAGAAGTTCAGCATGAGATATAATAAAATTAATGCCAGAGCATTATGTGTTCTTCCCCCAACTCGACCCAGTCCGTATGTTTGTCCGTTTGTTTGTCCGTCTGTTTGTCCGTATGTCTGCGCCCCGTCGACGTGTGTTTGTCAATGCAATGAGCCATTAAGGCGTCGCTGAAGGAAAGGCTCACAAATAACGAGGCCATAAGAAGGCAATGACGTGGGAGTCAACTATCCGAAGGAATAAATCATATTGGGTCATATTCAGCTCAGTTCGCACTTAAGCCGCGTCTTCCCATGAATGTTAAAGGGAATGCGATATTTATGGAGCTCCCCTTGGCAGCTTTCACTCGTACTTACGCTTACGACGTGGCCTTCTGTTTGATAGCTCACAAGGCGCTTTTCCAGCTGGAAAATCTCTTATGCCTACTCTATTAATACCATAGAAAAGTTTTAATCGAATTGGTGCTGAGTGCAACGAGCTTTATATTCGTTATTTTTTGTGTGTGCAAGATTTCTGTGCAGATATTTAGTGTGAGAGAGAGCGACAGTCTGGTGAAATTAAATTGCAACTAGAAAACTTATAATTACCGATAACAAAAGCGAAATGAACGTGGCCAATGCAGAAAAACAGCTTCAAACCAAGCACAACAACGAGCGAGACAGATAGAGAGACACAGAGAGAGAGAGACAGAGACAGAGTGGGATGGATAATAATAATAATAGAAAATTATAATTTTCATTTATGGCCGCAGGTGGAATGCTTAATTCAATTTCAGTCAATTTATGTTAATGTTTTTTTGCTAGCTATAAAAAAATATAATATTTTTAAAATTGCAATTAACTGAAACGCAAAAAAAAGGTATGTACGTACATTTAAAAAACTTTTTCTCTCTCCAACTAGTTAGGAACAACGGGGGAAAAAATGGCTAAAAACGAAGTTGCTTGTTGCCGTATGCAAATTACTTTTGGGGGTGTGTGGTAGCGAGGGGGATGGGGTTTAGTGCACATCTGAAGCTCTAAGGGGCTAAGGGTGTTAAAATGCACGGGTAATTATGCCTGGCTTAGAGGCTATGACAACAAAAGTGTGGAAAAAATGTATAGTGAGGTGGTGGAGGGGGGATTCTGGAAAAGGGGGCGTGGCTTTTGGGCTGGGAAAGTGGGCGTGTGGCTAGTTTCGGCTGTTTGTTGCTCTTGTCTCTTTTTCGGTGCTAGTGGTTGCTAGTGTTGGGGAAACATTAATTCATTTACAAACTTAAATTGAACGTGAAATTATTAATTGCTTGCTTAATTAATTTATAATGAGTTTTTCAGTGGCATCTGTTACGCGTCAGTGCGAGAGAGAGAGATAGCTAGAGAGTGGAGGTGCAGCTAGGCGAATGGTAAATATCAAGTATGCGCAGTGTGTGCCATGATCGGGTACGGAAAGGTACGGAAAATGTATGGAATGCCGTGTTCAGAGTGTATTTTCAAGTGTTCCATAGTCTATTTTCTGTGTCTCTTGTATTAAATGGAGTTTAAGTTTGAGTTTTTTTTAGTTTTGTCGGTGGGAACTTTTCGTTTTGGTTATCACAAGAAAGACATTCAGTTTAACATTACATTATGCACTGGATGAAGCGTACACTAGTGGCTAGATTGTAGGATAATTCATCGTTTTGGTTAATAGTTATTTATATATATAGATATGGTGTGTATATGTAGATATATTGGACACAAGTATCGAAACGAAAATGAGTTGAAAGTAAAACTCCAATAAAACGTTCGAATGCCGCTTGCACCACATAACAAATCATGACTCAGCTCATCGAAATCGTGTGGAGTGTGTGGGGGGGGATATAGAGTATATATAGGTAGTTTTGGTAATTGTAATTGTAATTGGCAAACCACGATCATCAATCATCAATCAGCGAGCGAACGAGCGAGCGAACGAACGAGGAACGAACGGCAGCAACTTCCGGCAGGATATATACGTATAGAGATATATTCGTGGGTGTGACTGTGTGTGTGTGTGTGTTTGCTTGGAGGTATAAATATCAAAGTAAAAATTCAATTCAGTTCATTCGCTTATTATTACATCATCGAAAGTTCATCAAAAGAGAAAGTAAAAGGTAATCCTTTACATAAATATTCATTAATATAAGGTATACATGTCGTATAGGTGGATTTTATATATATATATATAGATATATTCAAGGTCAGTCATCAATCAATCAATCCATATCAATTAAACAATTTACAAGTATGCGTATATATAATATATATATTGAGAGAGAGAGAGAGACAAGAGACAGAGAGTGAGAGAGAGAGAGGAGCAAGACGAGGGGTTTTCTGGCTGGATGGGGTTTGCTCACCAAGTCCACGTAAATAAAATCAAAACACACTTAAACCAAAATTACTTTGAATATTCTTGAAAATCTTCGCCTGGGCTTTAATTTAAAAATTGTATTATGAATACTTCTTTTCTTCTTCTTTCAACTCTCGGAAGAATTGACTTTAGTTTCTGAATACTTTTCTCTAGCCGAATGAGTCCTCGCTTCTTTCCGGTGGCGTTCACTTGTCGTTTTTTGGAACTGCTTGAAAGAATCTCATACGTGGAAATGGGTGAATGATTAGTTACTAAGTTCGGTTAACACAAATCACAGACAGTACTTAAAAAGGATTCGCATTCAAAGTCATATTCAAATTCAAATTGAAGCATATGCCAAGTGTGGTCAGTGTGCGGGTGTTTCTCTGTGTGTTTTTTTCGATTGATCGCAAGTGGGCGGTGTTTGTCACGTGAAGTGGGGGCGTGGCCAGTTAATGGGATCCAAGATCGTATATCTGTTGTGTGTCTACTAAACTCGGCCAACTGGCGGCTGCGTGTGTAAAAAGTATTGGTTTCAATCAACTAACTGTGGATATGGATGGTGAGTGGGTAGAGTCGGCGCGCAGAGCGTTAAAAAATTCATATCGATGGGGTGGGTGACGTGGGGGTGCTGAGGGGGAAACTGAGAGCTCTGCGCTCTCATGAATAAATCAGAACTCAAATAAAAAAAAAGAGAAAATATCACGGGGGGCGGGTTGGTGGAAAAAACATGTTTTATTGTTCCATATCCATCCATACATACAAAGAGGAAATTATCCAAACGTTTGCACAAGGCATGACACACACACACATACTAACGCACGCACACACACAGCGACAAAGTGGGAATACAATGAACGAAATCAATATTAATAATAATAATGCCCAATGCAATATTAATGGGAAACTCAACTGCAAAAAGTATTAAGGCACACAGAACTGAATACATGTGAATACGAGTATGAATAAATATTAACACGCACACACGCATTCGCAATTAAATTGTTTTTATTCGTTATAAATTTGTTTCATTCATAATGTGTTACTTATGCTTTCTTCCCCTCATCGGTATGTTTTTGTTTTTTTTTCATTTGTTTTTTGCATTTTCTATAAATTACTTGCTCTGCATTATTCATAATTATTGTATAAATATTTATATAACTTATTTGTTTGCCGGCTTTTTGTTTCAGTAGTATTCTTGCTTAAACAATTCCATGAAGATTGCTAAAAATGAGGTACAAACCAAATAGACAAAATGCCACAAACACGAGACAGAGCTAGAGCGAAAATCGGGAATATAATGGATATTTAAAACTAAATATAGTTACATACATATGTGAGTTGGTTGGTTTGGGATATGGGAGTAAAGAGTATATAACTATTCGCTAGTTAAACTAACTTTTTTCTGCGGGGACGGTAATTCAAGTTTCTCTACTGCTATCAAAATTAAATGATCAGGGTTGCTCTGCATTTTTATCGATAACTTTCGATTGGGATAACTATCGGGGGTTAAATACCTAAGCTCCAGATGAATTTTAAGTGGTTGTTGGCGGCCAATTTCAATTATTTTTCTATATTTTAATTAGTAAACTATGTAAAAATCACGACCTGCTGGGAATTTCCAATTTTCCACTCAAATACGGGACACCATCCCAACGTAAATAAAAGGGTTACGAACTTGGTGCAAGATATTAAACTCGACAGAGGGGGTGAGTAAAACGTTGGAGTTGCATTAGTTAGTATAAATAAATAAAAAACGAAAACTAAATGGGATTACATAAAATCAGATTCATTTTTATTGAAATAAAATTGCTTTTGCTAGAAATAAAGACTAAGATTAATCGTAATAAAATTTATTGTACATAAAAATAAATTAATACAAGGTGCATACATTTATACATTGCATTTAATCGGGACACGGATCAAGTATCGCTCTCGTCCTTGGGCCCAGCCAGACTCACATCCTGGCTCGACTTCTTTATTTCAATTCTAATTGGCGTCTGCAAACGCTCGGTTTCGTATATCTTGACCTTCAACTAAACGGAAGGGGGATTAATACTTAGTTTTGTATAAAAATAACACACAAAATACAAAAGGTGTGGTAGTGTGTGGGTAGATATGAAGAACATTTAACATACAAATCAAAACAAATAATCAAGCTCAGAGCCACTAAACCGAAAATTGGTTAGACACACAGAGGGGAAACTTTGATCATACCATACAAATGAGATGTTGTTACTCCTTGCCATTAAATGAAACTGAATTGCGCGGTAAGTAAACAGTAAACAAACAAACATCGTGCCACGAAAAGATTCGAAAATTGTAATGTGAATGGGACGCGCAATTGCTCTTTTTCGATTTCCGTACTTCCCTGGTGATTATTAATTTAATTAATTAAATAAAAAGATTTTTCGCTACATTTTTTCCTTTGACTTTAATTAATTTCTGTGCGAATTTAAAGCGAATGGCATTTCGCAATATTTATGGCCGTAGCATGAATGCAAACCAATTTTGTGACTGACAGCGGAATGAAATTATTAAAATTGCGCATTATGATGATTGCTGTTGTGGTAATGGTGTTATTATTGTTATTATTTGCACTGCTTTCTGATTTGTTTGCGCCGCCAAGCGAATTATTCGGACTATCGAGAGATTATGGGTGGGTGGATTGAATGGATCGAACAGCTCATCTACGACCTTAATTGCTTGTAATTAACTGCCATAATTGCGCTAAAATTCGTTTGAAGCCGTAATGCGTTAAATGTGTGTGAAGATGTTCGAGGAAAATTGGCAAATTAAATCAGCTCTCGGAAAATTCTCGGTTAATTTCAATTTAAGATACTGTTTTCTGGGGGATCTTTAAACCATTTTCTCGTGGGCGGCTATGTGTGTGAGTGTGGAAAAGGTGCTTTTGCATGTGTGAAGGTGAGCATTTCGAGTGCATTCATGCGTGTGATGCCTGTGAAGGTGTGTGTGTTCTTGGGTGTGTGCTGGCCAAAAGGATGGCCCGAAATACCTGGCTAGGCCCGAAGTGGACTTGGACTTGGATTTGGCCAACTCGTTAGTAAGTTACTCAATCATTAATTTGGCATTGCGTAACCAACAGGAATTTTTGAAGCGCTCTCAAGGAATATGTTGCAACTAGAACTGTGCATCCAGAGTGTTTTTTGTGGCAAGGGCTAATTGGATTATGCGATTAGCACAAGTTTTCTTTTTGCTGATTGGCCTGAATAAACTGTAAACTTGCGCGTGAAATTGTTAAATCGAGCACTGGCGCAGCGGCGTTTAGTTGATTTGGCCAAATCGCGCTGCGCTCAAACAAATTGCATGGAAATGTGTTTGCCCAAGCAGTCGGATGGATGGGCCGAAAGTTTTTGGCCGGGCCATTTGTCGGCCAGAAGTTGCAAGTTGCTTGTGATTTATGCACTGACAGTTTGTGGTGCGTGTCTGGGCCTTTTATTTATGACTTTTGTTTCGCATTGGGAGCGCAAACAAATGCACAAGTATGCAAAAGATAATGGTATTTACTCAGGGCTGTCGGCTGTTGGCCGACTTGAATCCGAATCCGTCTGCCAGCTTTCTCAGCTCTCTGTGGTTAATTAAAAGGCAAAGAGAACTTTTCGGATCAACACACGTACACATACAGGATACATCTCAAAATGCAAAGCAAGGCAATAAAAGGACCTCACGCACACACACACACACACAGAGTGTATTATATATATCGTAAGTAGTAAACAAGTAGTAAAATCTGATGTACATATGTACCTGGGAGCAATAAAAATAATCACGAGTGGCAGGAAGCAAGGCAAAATCATAATAAGAACAACACGAATAAGGTTTTAGCAAGAAACAGAGAGGGAAATATGTAAAGAAATGGTAGTAGGTTGGTAAAACTCACACAAAAATCAGGTTATAGCAATTCACATTCTTTGCGGTTACATTCTCAGTTTTGGCTGCGTTCCAGCTAAGACAGGAGCCAAATAAAAACGAAGGGAAAACGGAATGGCCAGAATGAAAAACCGAACGAGGGACTTAAGAGATAAGGCCAAAAACATGTTGCAGGTTGTTAATCAAACAAGCAGGCAGACAAAGACACGACAGGCGAACGTTGCATGTTGGACGAAATGAAAGTGTAAATATATTCGAAACGCGCGCGCGCCCAAAAGCAGGCAATAAAAACTTGATTATGGAATTCGCATTGCTGGCTCGCATCATCGCATGACTCTTGCCGCTAAACACTGTCATATATAAAAGTGTGTGTGTGTTGGACGGATACACAAGAACACTAAACACAAACAGAATGTAGAAAGTACAGAATACAAATTCAGATACAAATACAAACGGAAACGGAAATGGCAATGGGTACAAAAACAGAAACCGTAACAAAAATGGTAACCGAAAACCGAAAAAAGTAAAACTAACCGAAACAAACTGAAAATATTTTGGGAACGTACGAGTAACTGGAATTGTTTTGAGTTGCACAAAATGCATCGAGCACAGACAGTTGGTTACTGGATTACAGCATTACAGCATTACTGGAGTACTGGATTACTGATTACTGGATTATTTGCTTTGATTTAATGCTTTACATGGTTCTTTGAGGGGCGGGCAAGGAAAACATTCCGCTTGGTGTAGAGTATATAGTACTTTTGGTATTTTTGTTTTTTTTTTATGTTTTTCTTTTTTTTTGTTTCGAGTATTACAATATAGTTGTTGTTGCACCTTTGGGAATCTCAATCTCAATATCGAAAAGGAAAACTAATCGAATCGAATAAATTTTGGTAGTAGTATTTGTAGTAGTAGTAGTAACATCATTAACATAAGTTATACATACATATACATAATGTAAACTAAATGAGCATTAGCATGTTAACGTAAAACATAATGAATGCGTTCAAGATCACCTACACATACATACATACGCCGTATGTATCAATAGGTACTGTATATATATATATATATATATATATGGGTGTGTGATGTAGAAAATGCTATCAATATATATATATATATATATCGTACTTGGAGGCCCCGGGCCTCCCATTTCATTATTCGTAATCTGGTAATTTTTTTTGGTTTCCTTCATCTTGCATTACTTAAACGTAAACAAACGTAAACACACGAACATAGGGCTTAGGCATTATAAGTATATATGTGTATAAGTATATAGAAATATATAGAAAGGTGGAAAAAAATTCAAGTTGTACAAAATGCACGCTTGGCGGCAGTTCTTGTCCTGAACACAGGTTCTCAAATCGAGTGTGTGTGTGGTTGGTTGTCGGTTCTCGGTAGCAGTACAGGTTTCGGTATCTGTCCTCAGTATCCCTAAGTACCACAGGGTAATCAAATGATATGATAAGATGATATGAAACTTCACTTTAAAATATGTACCTCTTCTGAAACCTAGTATAATGATATATTTCGATTAAAAACAGTGTAAGGCAACACAAAAAGCTATGGAACAAATATCAGTTTGCAGTTAAGGTAGAAATCTAGGAAATGAGAGATTTATGACCAGGCAAGCGAACGCTATCAGCGATCGCTTTTAATGATAAGATACTTAAGATACTATCCCCGTCTCAATTTCCACCTCAAATCCCCTCCATTGCCATCAAAGTGTGTAATTTTAATTTGACTTTTATTAATTTATATGTTGCACGAAGGGCGACAGATACGATGGGCGGCGACTGTGCCGATAAGTTGATGGTCAGCCATAAAGCAGCCAATGAATTATTATTGTTGCGAGCGGGCAAACAGCCATTGAGGCGGCATCAGGCATTAAGCCTGGCCAACACAGATGCACACACACACACGAGGACGAGGAGAGAACAGGCACGTTGACAGGAGAACTTACACAGAGTCCTGGGCATGCATTATGCAGCAATTGCTGTTGTCAACTGACAATGCAGCGAAGGCAGCTGCCGCCTGCCAGTAAATTAAGCGGAAAAGTGTGTTGCGGCATATGAGGCGGGGGATGAATGGGGTGGGGTGTCCAGGGGGGGTCCTGAAGCACAAAAAATAAGCCAGCAGACACACATATACAGAGACCAATGCGATCTGGACGCTGGCTGGCAGTATTATTTGCTGCAGTCGGAAATAACTCAACCGCAAATGAGATAAATTGCGCGCACACAGATAATTGCATGGAGGCCCCCAGACGGCGTTGTGGCATGGAAATGAAATACATTGCACATACGCCGCGTTGCCAGCGTTTTTATTTCCCCTTCTTCCCTTCTCCGCACTTTGCAATTTTTTCGTTTATACGTATGTAGGTATGTGTGCGTCGTCGTCCCAAAGCAATCGGCATGTTTGTGACTCTCCAGTGTGTGCGTGAGTTTCCTTTTTCGGCCGCTGTACAAATATTTATGTGGTTGCGAACACACACACACACTCAGCACTCAGGCGGACGTGTAATGAGAAAATATTGCGCATACGCACTGTACGCTCATTAAAAGCGATCGCTGATGGCACTCAGCAGGCTTGTTGGCTAAAAGCTAGTTGTATTTATGTACAATGGTCATAACTCAAAGGCTTCCTTAATTTAAATTAGAACTTGGTAAAATATCGATAGTTTGATATTCATGGATAATAGGTGTTTTCCTCTTAAAAATCGATAGCCTGGAAGGTTGTCGTAAATATCGACATTCAGAATATTATCGAGAATATCGATATTGCGAATATTATCGAAAATATCGATATTTTTCAAGCTCTAATTCAAATTAATTTTAAGCTAACAAAATAATCCCTTTTCATAGTAAGCTTATTTATCGCTTCGATTAATCGAGTGGAAGCTCAGCATTAATTCCCTTTACAATTCCACAAAGTTTCTTTACCAGAATTTTCATTTAACTATGAGCGCTGATAGTATATATATAGAATTAGCTATGCACCTCTTTACGGCACTTGTGTAGTAACTTTGCACGAGTTTGATTTGTGAGACGGAAAAACAGAAGGATAAAATTAAGAGCCGGCGACTAATTGAAGTTGAGTTTGAAGTACATTCGAAAAATTCGTTATTCTTTTAGTATGCAGTATGCAGTTTACAGTATACAGTATGGGTCGCTTACGTTCATATACACTTTACGGATATACATACACATTTAGGAGTACGAACGCTTAACATGGATGTGTAATTGATTTAACTATAAATTTGATTTACGCTGCTTCAATGTGTGTGTGTCCTTCGCTAAGATTGTGACTAATAAATGTACGCTATGCTAAACACGAGTTGCACGCTCTTTATCGCTATCAATAATCCGTATCTTTGTCAATTGTAATTGAATTGTTGCATTATTGTCGTAGTTTACGTTACATTTATCTCCTAACATAATCAGTGGATAAGCATCTCTCTATGCAAAACGATTTAACTATCCCATTCCATTTCTTCTCTCTGATATGATACGAATAATTGGCCTTCCTCCCTCTACACTTTTCTCCTCCCTATATTACATACTCCTTATCTGTACACACGAGTCCTAATCAGCGTAGAAGCAAATGTGCCAATTTGTAATTGTAATTTTTGGCAAGGCAAACAAATAGTGAAAGAAACAATTGGTAATCCCCCCTCGATGGGGCGCTAACACTCATACTCGAGGATGAATCCCTCTCCCTTGGACGTGGACCTCGAATGTTGCTGATGCGGCAGCAGTGGGGCAGTTGTTGCTGCCGCTCCACTGGACGATGTTGCTGCTGCTGCTGCTGCTGTCGCTGCGGCTGCTCTGCTCAAATTTACTTGTGACAACATTGCGGTGGCCGTTAATTTGCCATTGTAGGCGAGGGCGGGATTCAGCGTGGGCGTGGCACCGTGTCCGTAATAGTTCAAAGCGGAGGTGAGCGGCACGGATTGCTGTTGGTGTTGCTGCTTGCCACGACGATGTTGCTGCTGCTGATGCTGCTGTTGCTGTTTGGTCATATAATCCGTGCTCGTACATCCATTTCCAGCACTCGCAGTGGCATTGCGCAACGTTATGAAGGTGTCGAAGTTGTCGGCGGTCGAGGAGGCGTTCGAGGTGCTGGAGTTTCGGCGGTTGCCCAAATGTTGTTGCTGCTGCTGCTGCTGCTGCTGCACTTTGGCTTGCTGCGCGGTGGGTTGCAGGTTCAGATTGAGCTTCAGCTGCTGCTGCTGCTGCTGATGCTGTTGCTGTGACATTGACGAGTTCGACGAGGAGGAATTGGACAGCGAGGAGGAGTTGACCGAGTGCGCGGGCGGATGTTGCTGCTGATTCGCATAGTATTTGCGCAAATTCTCCAGCATATAGCGATTGTTTGCATTTCCGGCTGAGCTGCCAGGCACCGCAGTTGCTGCTGCTGCTGCTACTGCTGCTCCTGATGTTGTTGCTCCTACTCCTAATGCCGCTGGCTCTGGCTTTGGCTGATGGAACTGCGGCCCTGCGGTTGGCGTCGGCATCGTTATCTGCTGCTTGCTGCTGGTGGCGTACAGCACATCCCCGCCTTGTCCCGGCAGCGCCAAATTGATGACACTGCCTGTTGCAGCCGGCATTGCGGTTGCAGTCGGGATTGCTGCATGCTGCTGTCGCTCCATTTCCATCGGCAGTCCATGGGTCGTCCTACTCGTCCTGCCCTTCACCCTGCTGCTGCCCGTGTGATAGCTGCGGGCGTAGTGGGCCTCCATGAGGTCCGCCCTCCGCTGTCTGGCCGCATCCGGCTGTTCTCCTGCCTCCCCAGCACTCCTCCCAAATCCGTAGAACTCACTCCGCGGATAGGCGTCCCTTTCGTAGTTCCTGTTGCCACCCCCTCGCTGTCGCTGCAAGTGCTCCAGGTAGCTCTCCCCGGAGCCGCCTCCGCCCCTTTCCCCCACCAGTAGACTCTGGTCGGCATCCTCACCCACCTCCTGGCGCTGCAAGTGCTGATTGAGCGACTGGTAGAATGTGCTCTCGGCCAGATTCTCATTATAGGATGTCGCACTCGCCGGCTGATGCCAATCAGCGTCTTCGCATTCGTTCACGCTGACGCGAATGCGTATGTCGCGGGCCATGTAATCCGGCCTCCCGCCAGCTGCCTCCTCGTTAACCAATCCTTCTGCCACCTCGTCCTCCTCCTCCTCCTCCTCCTCATCCTCCTCGTCGTCGTAAAAGAATCTCGCTGATTTGGCGCTTTCCGCCAGCAGCAAGTCCTCACTCTCCTCCAAAGCCAGCGCATAGCTCGTTAGGTTATCAAAGTAGTACTCGCACATCTTGTCCGGGTGCTCGTAGCGCAGCTTAAAGTCCTTGGTCTCCGGCTCCAGCTCCGGCTCCTGCTGCCTGTGGCTCGTGGGTCCACTGAACACGGACGCATAGTCGGAGCTGCTCATGGAGTCGGAGTGGAGGGCAGAGCTCCTCGCTTTCGTCTTGGACGCAATGGGCAGGGTGCCGAGATTCTCGTAGTTGGCGCCATAGTTGGCCGCCTGCGACTGACTCCGCTTGTGCCTTGTCCTTCGGGGCGTCTCTGGAGCAGCAGAAGGAGGATCAGGTTGCTTTGCCAAAGCTCTCCGCTGAGCTCCACTCACCCTACCAACCGAGTGGGCCGACTGCTTGGTGCCGCTCAGCTGGTGGTCAAAGTTCTGCTCCAGATAGGCATCCAAATAGTGCAGGTTCTTGCTGAGATCGATCTCCGACTTGTAGCTCTTGTAGATGGTGGCCTGTTTGCAGCGCGACTCGTAGCTGGAGATGTGCGCCCGGTCGCTGATGAAGCGGAAGCTCTCGTCCTTGGCCAGCGTGTGGAAGCCACTGAACTCGGAGGAGCTACCTGCTCCTCCTCCTTCCCCCGCGCTCGTCTTGAAGTTGCGGCACTTGTCGCGTATCTTCTGGATGCCCTGCCGCGTCTTGGCCTGCAGTCGCTCGAAGTAGTTGGCCTTGGTCGCCGGCGAGGTGGAGTGATTGAGTCTTGGATGGTAGGCGGTGGTGTGTTGAATGTCATAGCCCCCACCGCCTGAGGCCCTCATGCTCTGAATGCTGTGCGTCCTGTTGGGATAGCTCAGCTTGAGCTTGGGCAGCGAAGGTGGCTCCTCCACTGCTCCTCCCCCGCCTGCTCGGTGGTGCAACTTCCTCAGCGACAGCTGCTTGAAAATGGCCCTCGATCGCTTGGGTTTCCCACTGGCGGAGGTGTTTGTCCTTCTGCCTAACAGATCACCAGGATCGTTGTCAAAGTCCTGCCGCTCAAAGCGCCGCACTGGCACACCATGCAGGTAGTGATGTTCGGAGGGGGGATTCTGATTGCTCCGACCACTGGACTCGAAGAGTCTTCGCAGTCCACGTCCCTGTCTCGGTGGTCGGGCGGTCCTCGCACTGGCCGCACATCTCAGTCGCGTATTCACGCTCAACGTTAGGATCTCGTCGTCGTGGAATATGGAGAAGGGATTCGTGATCACCGTGGAGCTATCTCCCGCGGATTGCTGATTGCCCCTCGAGGGGCTCATCAGGCTGCTTACGGATCTAGTCTTAAGGCTAACTAGGCTACTCCTAGGCCTACTACTTATGGCTACTTCCTGCTGCTGCTGCTGCTGCTTACTCTCTAGTACAACTACAACTTTGGCTTCACTGTGCTGCTGCTGCTGGTGTGGCAGCAACTGCTGGCTAGCAATACTAATCTGACCCTCTGAACGGGAGCGGATTGAGGGCGGAACCACCACCCTTCGCCGCAGCTCCTTCAAGGAGTTGCTCTGCTTGCGGAAGCGGTAAAAGGGATTATTGATGCTCAGCTTTTGGAGCAACACCTGGGTTTCCTCGGGCGTTAAAGGACCCACTGGCAGGGGATCCCCGACTGGCTGCTCCACACTCGTCACATTCAAGTGGAGCAACTTGGGCGCCGTCGGCGGTTTGATCTCCCTGTTCATGTTATTCTCCAGATCCCGCCTGCCGCTCTTGCTGCTGGTCAGCGAACTGTTGTTGCCCTCACTGTTGCTGCTGTCGCTCTTGTCCCCTGCAGTTTTAGCCACCTCTGAGGTGGTGTTGCTATCATCGCTACTGGTCAACGCAGTGGTCGATGTGGAACTGATTTTGTGGTTGTTATTATTGTGGCTTACACTAGTGTCATCAAGTCGCTGTTCGTTTGGGGTCAGTGTCGCGTTGTCCGCGTTGTTTGTCAGTTCGTGTTGCTGTTGCTGTTTGTGTGGCGTTAGCTGTTCGTTGGATTCGCTAGTGGTGTTGGTGGCATCAACTGCCTGCTAGACCCTAGTGGGCGGTTGTAATATCATTGCAGCCATGCGTACCTTCATTGCCTCCGGCGATCCGTGTCCCGGGTACTGTTGCTGCGGATGCTGCGATGCGGCGTGTAGAGCCGCCGCCGCCGCTGCTGCTGCGTGTTGCTGCTGCTGTTGTTGCTGTTGCTGCTGCTGTTGCTGTTGCTGCTGCTGCTGGTGATGATGGAAGCCCGCGGGCGTGGTGTAAATCGAATCACCTTGAGGGCCACTCGTGCTATCCGAGCGTGATTTCAAATCAGCTTTCTCGCTGCGGGCGACAGAAAAAGAGAAGAGAAGAGGAGACCAAATCGTTATCGAAAATTGTTTGCCCAAGTGACAATTGTGTGGGTGGTGGTTAAGTGGTTGGGTGGTTGGGAGGTGCTGATGGCTCTTCGCCTTCTATCGCTGATTGGCAAACTGTATCCCTCACGCATATCTGAATATCTATTTAGTTTTTGTCGCCGCTGCCTCGCCTCGCCGCAGGCAATTGTTTACTTGGGGCTTAGGAAATTAGATATTCCCCCTTGCCAATTCTCCACCCCATCAATTTGCTACCGAGATTCGGGCAGAAATAAAGCCTACAAAACGAATTTGTGTGGAATGTGGTCAAAGAGCGCACTTGGAACGGAAATTCTAAATCCATTTCCGTTCTCTTTTTCATTTTGATCCATTCAATGGGGCTTTACACTCTGGTCGGTGGTGTATAGTTTAATAAACAACATATAGTAATTTTAAACCCCTAAACTAGAGCAATAGAAAGGGAAGGGAGAGCGGTGAATGAACAAACAACCTCTCATAACTCATATTTCGGGGTTTCGGTTGCACGGCCAGCAAAAAACAATGAGCGATAGGTTGTTTTCCTCTTCTCATATTTGCTATTGGGAAACAACAAATTACTCAGATACCCTTTAAGCCGTGTGCGATGAATGGATATTGTTTTGTATGAAAGGCATATTCTAACAAAAATATATAAAACATATATTTTTCTTTTAAATTCATAATAATATTTAAGCTTAAACAATATAAGAATTTAAAAAAATTCCCAAGGAATCGAATTTTAAAAATACTGTTTTGCAAACAATTTAAATATCTAATACTATATCCCTGAATATCTTTTAAAATTGTGTATCATTTGAATCTTTTTGATCTGTTAGTTCTTTAAAATAATACCATATTTATAAAATCCTTTTTATACATAGATCTAATCCCTTGCCAACTGACCAACTTTTTCGACCTTGTGCGAGGGTATTTCAGCTTTGTTCTTGGCCAAACAAAAATGCTCGTTCGTCGGTGCATATATTGAAAAATATATGAAAAATGTATAATATTTTATGACCCGCACACACACACACACACGTGCAGTGGAAAACATTTTTCATTGTTCCAACTGCTGTACGGTGTGCGTTTGTATTGGCATGCGAGTTGCTGTATTCGCCCAGTAGGGGCGCATAAATTGGCACGCCAGCGCCACCTGTTGGCTCCAGGATGCGGCTGCATAAAAATATATCAAAATGGTCATTTATCTATGGCCCCCTATCCCTATATGTGGGGTGTGTGAGGGTAAGGAAGGGGTGTGTACGTATTACGCTTCAACTTACCTGTCTTTATCCGATGATTTATAGCCCGTGGAACCTGTGCCATGAAAGGAAAGCGAAAAAGAGAGGGGGAGATTTCATATTAGAGCGTGCAATATTCAGGAATATAAATTCCACCCATTATTCTGCGAAGGGTGTGGTTGTGTGTGTGTGTTGCTGGTTGCAAAATAGTAGAAATTAGCTGTGAAAATACCGCTGGCAATTCACAAACAGACAGCTAGACACGGGGATATATATATGTTTTTGAAATTCGCCCTTGGAGCGCAGAGCCGTGATAAATGAGCCAAGGACTTATTGATTGCGAGGAACGTGCAAATTCCCGAGGAGGTGTTTGCAAATTTTGATGGATATCGAAGGGGTGAAGGCAGCTCAGAGAGAGATATATATGGGTATAGTATCGGGTCGCACTTGAGAGATCTGTCAAACGGCATTTGACAACTGGAAGGCAGCTGCAGCAGTCAGTCAGCCAGTCAAACTGACAGCTTGATTGACAACTGAGAAATTGCGATTAGGTGGCTGGGACTCCAGAGCCTGAAAAGTGTTTACAGATCAGGGGGAATGGCTCAAATGTCCTTCAGCAATGGCAAAGTTTCCTGCCCTCCCATTGCTCCTTTTGCAAATTGTTTTACAATTGTAAAAAGTTTCACCGCTTTTTGTCTGCGTTTTGATTTCTAATTAGGCAGCGAGCAGCTCTGGCTTAAAGCCATTTTCCTTCGCAGCAAGGAGAGATGTGAAAAAGCTGCTGGGAAACCCTTAACCCTTTTGTGTGCTCAGGGGGTCGGGGAGGGAGGTTGGCGGGAAAACAGGAAACGGAGACTGACCGCAGGCGTTGGACGCTAATGAATATTTTATGAGATTTATTTGAGTTTCGAGTTTCAAGGAGAATAGGAAAAAGGCAAAAAAAAAATAAGGGAATATAGAGAAAAAGCGCCAACACAACACACACACACAAAGCGCTAAAAAGACGCATCCATCCTGGCAGCCATTTTTTCCGCCATGACCGCGTCCTTCTCGCATTTCAATGCTTTGTGAGAGCTGGCAAGTTTTTGTGTTTTTGCAATTAGTGTGACAGCGGCCTTGGGGGGTTGCTCTGGATGGCGTTGGGGGTTGGGGGTGGAAACAGGCGCCATAATCAAGGAGGAAGTTTTAATTGTCGCGGCCTTGACGGTGGTACTGGGTGTGCAGTTAATACGGGCCCGATGATTGTTCTTATCTGGTTATGGTTTCATTTTTTTTCGGTGGGTGGGGAGACTACGCCCCACCTCGACTTACCCTTGAAGCAGCATCTCTTGCTCTTGATCGCATAGATACAGAGGCAAACCAGCAGGAGGATGGCGGCCATGCAGCCCCCGGCCACGCCCATCAGATAGCTCATCTCGTAGGGTTCTGTCCGGGAATTCCATACGATTCGATACACGGTGGTGGTGGTGGTGTTGATTATGCAAGCATTAAGGGGAATTTTCATTTTCATGTGCACAAGATATAAATTGCAATACATATGCATTGCACGTGCGATTGATTTTAATTAAAATCGTAGGGATGCAATGTGAAGGGATGTGGTAGTGTTTAATGGGTTCCCTTTTCGGGTGTTATCATAAGTTAGCTTTTTAATTAATATCCTATCATTATGTTGTGGTTTCTTTTAATTATAATAAATAAATTGTTTTTCAGGCTGATTTAATTTCTAATGGAATTATTATTATTATTTATACTAAAAAATAAATAGATGTCTAATAAAATTATTATGATGAGCTATGTTTGAGTGAAATTGATTAAATTTGAAATATTCAAATTATTATTAATTATATTCATAATTTATCATGTAGTTAAGATATAAATTATGAATATAAAATGAGTAAGGAAGTGCAACTCAAGTGTAGTGTTGTGGACTAGGATGATATATGAGGGGGCGAAAAAAATCAAAGAAAAGTCTATGCACCTGCAAACGTACCCTCCACAATTAGGTGTATGGCATGACGATCGGTGCCCCGCTCGTTCTCCACCACCAAGTAGTAGGGCCTCGAGTCGTGCTCGTCCGCGTGGAGGATGTGCAGGGTGGACAGGTAGCAGTCCTCCCGCGTGTCAGGCTGCATGTCGTCGGCCCGGAAGCGATCTGTGGATGGGAAGAAAAAAAAAGAACAGGAGAATCCTTGTTACTGCGAGTGCCAAATGCGAATTGGCTTTCGTGGGCTCTAAGTAATTGCACTAGAATTGCACACAATTTGTCGGCGGCCGACAATAATCATTCGATTCGATGGGCTAACTAGCAGTGGACGCGGAAAAAGGGCCGAATGGAAGAAGGAGAACGGATTGGACGGGAATGCGCTCCGTTTGATTTGTGTCAGTGGCAGTGAAAGCACGCAGGATTACACGCACGAAGGACGAGCAAGGATGGACACGGGCAGACAAGCTGAAAATGAAGAGTAATGCGACCCACAGAGCCACGACCAGAGTTGCCAACTCAGCTACTTCTTAGTAAATATATATATAGCTATAGAACTGGCTTAAAGTCGGCTAAGAATGCAAACTTATTTAATATTTCAACTTTAAATTACACAGAGAAAAAAAAACACCAAAAATAGTCATCCATTGGGTATTTTTCATATCAATTTTGGTCTGTTTTGTGTTGATATCTAAATTATATTTTTGAAGGTATCATTTTTATTCTCTGTGTAGATTTTAAAATAATATTTCCCTTTTTTTTAATTTTTTTAATAATATTTAAAAATTTTTACCCACTTTTTTTGGTAATATCACGATTAAATGAAAAAAAATAATGTATTTCTCAGCTGTAAATAATTCAATAAGCCTTTAAAATTTCAATTAAAAAAGAAAGCGTGTTATTTGTAATTTAATTTACAAATTTTCAGGCAGACTTAAATCAGGTAATCAATAGTTGGCAACACTGGTTGGTGGGTATGCAGTTCAAGTTCAGGAAAAGGGGGCAGAGATGCAGCTGCATCTGCTGGCGGATGTTCATCCCGAAAGAGTTTCAGCTGGAAAATGAGCTGGGTTGTATGTGTGAGTGTGTTGGCTGTCTGTTGAAGCTCGGATTACCGGCGGCTGACAGGCGTGGGAAGTCTGCCCGAGGCATCCCCTTCACCCTCCTCCCACCGCGACCCCAATCCCCTGCAACATCGGACATGACACTGCCAGTTTCTTGTCCGACTCTGACTCCGTTCGGTCATGTAATTTGTCTTGATTTGCGGAACAGCCCGGCGCGTCTCGCAACTTGCGATTGTCCTGGAGTTCAGTGCCGAACCCTTTTTGCTGGAATACTTAATCTAATGAGCCCTCGAGCGGTGGCCACATCCTGTAAAGCGGCGCTAATTGAATTCCGAGTAGGCAAAACTAAGTCCAGCGTCTAATTGCATTACCATTAGCGCGGGCCAATGGGGCGGATGAAGGATGAGCGGTAACTGCCTATCAAACAAGTATACGCACCGATGCCCGAGCCGGCCTCCAGACGCAGCGATCCCCACTCCCAGGCGACGCGTTGTGGCCGCGGATCCGCACAGACGACCATTGTCAGCGTGGCGGCCTCTCCTCGCTTCACGGAGACGGTGTGCAGGGAGGGATGCAGGCGCAGCACCTGCGGGGCACCTGCAAGACAAGACGGAAACAAGGTGAAAAATGCATAAAGGAGGCGCGCGCTTAGTACGGCCAGATGACTTTTTAATTGAGTTGGTGTGGCGCAACGCACTCGCCGAGCCGCACTGCCGCAGATAATTGTATAGAGTGGCCAAAGGGTGCAGTTCAACCACCCGCCTGGGTCATTTTAAAAGGCTTTAAGGGTGAAAGGTTCTTAAGAAGGAAAGCATTTTACACAAAGATGTGTTGAAATGAAATAATACCACGAGAAACCACATATTCAAGATTAAGCTTTGCAAAGGGAGAATCAATCAAGTAAAGTTCCGTTTTCAAATCGAGTATTTGTATTCTGAATTTGAGAATGTACTTATTTTATGTAAACATTTTGGAAAAAAATATCGTACATATAAAGTAAAAATTTAACCAATTTCCAAAATGTTCTATAAAGATACAATCTCAATATATATATTTTTTACATTTCACACTGTCTTACATTTACTTTATATTTTATTTTGTTATATTTTCAGAACAAAAATTCCCAATTTAAGTGTAAAGTTCATGGTTAATTTTTTCTGCGGGGAGATAGAAATCGTATTCAGCTTAAATTCCTGTTCAATTTGTATATTTTTGTGAAATTAAACTTTTAAATTTATATTCTTAAAATTTTTAATCAAGCAAAAATAAAATTATATCTATATTTAAGTTATATTATAACGAAATAATGATAAAAATAATGATAAACTTCTGATTTTCTCTCTTTTTTGACACTCTGCCAAGCGGTTGTAGTTAGTTAGTTAGTTCGTTAGTTACTTGACACTCACATACACACTCGTAGGTATGTATGTATAAAAGTGGCGCAGACTTTTTTCGTGTGCATGTTTATTTTTGTGCATTTTTTTTGGTCCCCGGCTCTGCTAAATTGCTCGTGTCCTTGGTTGGTCATAAATTATGTACGTGCTGTGGTATTCAGCACTAAATTTAAATATTTCTTGCTGCTCGTTTTTTTAGAGTTCTTCCTTTTTTTTCGTCCAGTTTGCTGTCCAGTTTTTCGCCCTCGGCAGTTGCAGCTCCACTTTTTTTGTTGTCCGCTGGCGCTGCGGTCATAAGTTCATTTTGATTTTGTGTTACGTTTTGGTTTAGTCCGCTGCCCAGTTGCTAGTTGCTGGCCACCGCGAAATTGTATGGCATGGTGAAAATGCTAGGGAAATCGAAGGGAAAGCGGGAAAGCGACGAGGAGGTGGCAACGCAAGCGCTTAAAATGTTTTGCAGGCGCTTTCCGGCTGCAGCTTTTAATGGAGTTTTGTTAGTTGTTTTAAGTGTGCATTAGTTGCCACGGCAGCAGCGGACTTAAATGAGTGGCCCGAGGAGGAATAGGTTTAGTTCCGTTTCTTCCCTTTTTTTCCGGTTGCGTTGTCACCTTCTCTGTGGCCATGCTGGTCATCTCCATGACACTGGTTTCCATTTTTTCTCCGGGGTCCGGGGCAAAAATTGACATCGAAAAAGCAAAAAAAAAAACGGGAGCTGGGATGCAGATTTATGACCGCAAACATGGTCGTCGTCCATTCCCTTTCCCTTAACCCACGATACACTTTCCGGTGGTTCGGTTGGCATCTCCTCCCCTGGATCCTAGAGGATTCCAGTGCGTGTCAGGTGGAGAGCATGCCGGCCGTGTTGTCGTCATATTTCGTGGCATTGCGGTTTTTATGGCCACACCAAACAGCAGAGAGAAGCTCTGCAGATAGGGACTTACCCACAACTTGCAGCGACACCGGATCGGATATGGCCACCCGCTCCTGGCCATTGATGTAGCTGGTTGCCCGGCACTCGTACTCGCCCTGGTACTCGTAGGTGACGTTGTCGATGACCAATCTGGACTCGGAGCCCCGCTCCACGTACTTGGATCCATGGGCCATTCTGTAAAGAAAACAGAAAGATTGTGAATAAAGGTATACCTTGGTATTAAGTACAACTTGGAACCTAAAAGTACACAATACTGCATAAAACTGAGGATTACTTAGTACCTACACTCATAAAAATTGCTTTCTAAATTTTAGAAATCATGCCGTTGAATCGGCCATCCTTTAAATTTAGAAAAATTATTTGTTGTTTTCAGAAAATTCGGCTTTAAATATAGAAATTATTTTTTGATAGAACATTTAAAGAAATAAGTTTTCTTAAAAATAGAAAAATTAAAATATGTAATTTTTTTGTTCCTGAAAAAAAATTGGCTTCGTTTTTAATGGCGAAGTCGCCTTCGAATTCGGGAAAAAGCATCCTTTAAAAATATAATTTTATTTATTGTTTTTCAAATTTTTTTTCCGCTTTGGTGGAAAATAATGTCTAACCAGTTCTAGCTCTGCTTGTATGGTAACCATGTCACTCATTTCACCGCTGATAATTTTTTGGAGGCTAAGCAGACAATTTAAGAAATATTCTTTCTTGGAACAAGAATAATTTTTTCTTGTTTGAAGGCGTCTTTCTTGTTTTAAATGTATTTTCTTCAAACAAGAAAAAAACCACCCTAAGAACAAGAATTACATTTCTTGATTTAAGAAATATTTTTTCTTGTTTTAAAGGTTCCTTTCTAAAAGAAAATTTCTCCAAAAAAAAGGGGTCATCTTTGGTAAAAAATTCAAGAAAGATTTTTCTAGAATTTATGGAAATTCTCAGGATTTTTTTTATGAGACCCGGTTTGTGTACCCATTGATTATGATTATGGTCAACTAATATACGGATTCCATCTGGTCACAGACCCTCTGGCATGGTGCCTGCTTTCCAGCTCGCCCTTTGAGCAGCTCCCAGTTGGACAAAATGAAACTGATGCATGCCGCATTCCTCCTCCCACCTCCCCCCTTTCCCATGTGTCCTGCGCTGCTGCAATCCTGGCTTGGCAATATTGAAAATTGCGTATGCGTATGAGTTATTTTTCGGTGCAGGCTCCGCACGACTCACAGACAGACTGCGAGTGGGCCAAAGAGAGAGAGCTGGCTCACAGAAATATTTGATACATTTTTAATATGAGAAATGCCTTTCAAGCTGCGAAATGCTCCGGGGTGCCTGCTCCACCCGTCCGCCCACAGATTCTTTTGAGGCAGCCGCAAAAAGGCGAAAAAAGAAATCGCCTGAACCAATACATTCAGTCGACGAAGCTTAAAGTGGCAGCAAGGATCTTTAAGTCCTTGGTCCTGGCAAACTAGCAATTAAAAGCAATAAATTAGAAAGCCATTCAAATGCAAATCTCTGAAGTCGAAAAAGTTTGGCAAGCGGTGCTCTTTGGGTTTCGCAGGTCTAGAGAGAGAGAGAGCGGTGAAATCACGTAAATCAAAGTGACAGGATTTCGTGTCCTGTGTCGTGTCCTTGGGTACCTCATTTGCAAGGCGCCCGCCCAGCGGTTGCACTTGCAGCCCCCGTCGAAGGTCCCAAGGACACCACCCACCTGGGAGGAGATTAAGGAGCTGCCGAGCATACGTCGCCTGGCCTGTCAGCGGCTCACTTCGTGGCATTGATTTATTACCTACCGGTTCCAAAGGGGCGACTCCCGCTGTTTACCCAACACGGCACGCGCCATTTAATTCGGTGGGTGGTTGGGGCTGAGGGGGCGTTGTGTTTGAAGAGAACATGCGTGGAAATTAGTTTTCAACAATTGACATTTAATTTCTGATAAACACGCGCGCATTCGCTTCATTAAGTCAACACGTCAATGTGTTGCATGTGGCATTCGTTATTAGATGGCGACACCTTCGCATAACAACCTCCCATCCCAAATACTATATATATATGTATACATTCGCCCGATCACGATCTGGCGGAGCTGTGTATGCTCTATGTTGGCCCGATTGTCTGGGGGCAAGTGCAAACAAATGGAATCACAAAAATCACGTACTTACGTGGCAGCATCAAAGAGCAGTGGGGCCAGAAAAAGCCGGCATGATGCCACCGAAGGGGAGGCAGAGAGAGAGAGACAGACTATATAGACAGTCATATGCATGAGGAGTGTTTCGATTTTTCCACTGAACTCGCCTGCTTTGCATACTAATGCATTTAGCCATCAGCGAGCGAAGGAGAAACGGAAGAAGCCTAATCCGGCAGGCATTATAAATGGTTTCTTGCTACCCTAACGAAGAATGGCCATATGCAATGGGGTGTATAACTAATATTAGGATCACTCTACAATCCCCATTTGAAATTCAAAGTTTGAATACAGGATAATTCGTGCAGAAAAAGCTTAGTTTTTATGGTTTTTACTGGGTTTATAAGCCTAAATTTATTAAAATGTCTATCTAAAATTATACATTAAGTTCTAAATTACAAGCTATTCTATTTTCTCACCATAATATTTATTTTTTAGTCAGGGAACTTTATTTTTATAGTAAAAAATCAGGACCAGGATAATTAGTATTGAGTTAATTCACATCAGATAGGTTTAGAATGATAAATTACAGGGTACCCGCAGCTACAGTATGTCATAAAACAATCCCCTCTTCGAGTTGTTTTCCCTTGGTTCAGACAATTTCCGCTGAACAGCTAATTAAAATTACGCAAAATATCATCAGCTTTGTTGGCTATGGGCGTGGTGCCCTGTAAAAAGGAAATGTGCAACAGGAAACGTGCTCACGTAAGAGGGAAACGCTGTTCCCACAGGCGAGCAGCCCTAAAAAGGCCATTTCTTGCTGGGGATGCTGTATTTACCTAATTATTGCATAAGGTGCAGGCATTTCTACATCATCTTCGTCTTGGAGGCGGGACAAATATTGCGCATACGCAGAGTAAGCCGCGTTTAATTAGCACTACCATTCAACCGACTACAATAACCGGTCAGGAGACCAGGGAAGTTCAGCGATGGAGAGTTACGTGCTTAAAGCAAGAACAGTGAAGTTTTCAACTTAACCGGGAGGAGCCACCAAAAGTATGCAACACAATCTGGCGAAGAACTTCAACCGCAAGTAATGCACACAGAGAAAAATGGATTTTTAGGAAGATAATTTGGTTTTGGGACATATACAGACTTCTTCAAACCGAATTTCTTCTAGGAACTTAAGGCTTTTTCCTACATAATTTATTATTCATTTTAGGAAATACATATATAAAAACCCCTTAATCTTCTTTTTCCGCGAATCCCTGTGAAATAATAGTTATAAACTCTTTATTCCTCGAAAATGCTTTTAATAAAGCCATGATTTTCTAAGATTCGAGTTGGATAAGCTATAAACTTTATAGTACAAAGAAAAACGGCTGTGTTCCCAGTGTACATGTCGATGGACTCACCTCTGTACCCACTTGAAGGATGGCAGGGGATTACCATCAGCCAGGCACTCGAAGGCGGCAGGACTAAAAAGCGGGGCGGTGGTGAGGCGATCCGGGCCAGCTGAAATAATTTTGGGAGGATCTGGAAACCAGATAGAGAGAGGGAGGGGGAAGAAAAACAGGGTGAAAACTTTGCTCAAGGTAAATACCAGAGATACGTACATTTCACATCCAACTGCACCGACAGCTGCTCGGAGGTGCCCACCGAGTTCTGCGCCTGGCAGGTGTACAATCCAGCATCGCGACGTCCGACGGGACGCAATTGCAGAGTTTCCTGTGGCAGAGGGACGAGAAGGACACCGGATCAGCAGGCAATTTAATACAATTACAACCTTTCTGCTACACTTCAGATAAATACCCAGCGAGGTGGGGTCTCTCTCTTTGGGAACAACATAAACAAGACGACTGCAGCTAAGCTCACCTGCAAGCTGGCTATCTCGGAGCGACCGGCCCGCCGCCAGACGATGCTGGCCGGCGGATTGGCATCGGCCACGCAGCGCAGGACCAGCGCATCCTTGTCCTCCTCCAAGTCGATTTCCGGCGAGCCAATTAGACGGATGCTCGGCGCGTCTGCGAGAAAATGGAAACAGCAACAGCAATGGAGACGTTCAACTTGGTTAGGCAAAACAAAAACAGCAATTGAAACTAGAGAAACAGCAACAGAAACAGCTAGAGCAATAGAAAGCCAAGCAGCAGACAGAGTCAACAAGCTGCTCCTGGCCACGTCCTTTGGGACAAGTCGACTCTTGAATTGCTGAGCAAAACAGGAAATTACAGCAAATTGTTGTTAATTTAATTGTTACAGCTCTCTGTCTCCGATTCGGATTGGGATTGGGATTCTGCTGCTGCTGTTGCTGTCTCTGTGTGCTTAGTTTCCCCCTGACTTTAAGCCAAATCAAATGAAGGCACTGAGGTGGCCCTGGCCCCAATTCGGGATGCAGGTGTATCACAGTTTGCCTATCGTTATCGCAACACTCACATTTCACGTCCAGACGGGCCTCCACCACCACCGATTTGGCCGTGTAGGACTCGTGGAAGGCGGCACACCGCAGGATATCGCCGTGGCGCTCCCGCATCGCCGACACTTGCACCACCGAGGTGGCCGACCAGGTGCGTGGATTATCCGGCTCGGTGGCATTCGTTTGCGGGTGGATGGGCGAGATCTCCTGGTCGCCTGCGGGGCAGCGGGGAAACAAATGGGAATTAATTAACATTAACAACTACCTCTGGATAACAACTGCAAAAGGGGTGGTGCTTCAAACTGCACATAAAGAAATTATAAAGCATTTAAGTTAAAATTTAAACGGGAAAAAGATATTTAAGGCGTTTTGGTAGCTAGAACTTTAAGTTTTTATTTTCTATAAAATATTACCGCATTTTTTAAAACATATTCAAAGTTTAGATTTTTATAATTAGAGGTTTAAGAGATTTTTGAAATAAATTTGATGATTTTTGGAATTTTTCAAGAGTGTAGGTACATTTATAGTACTTTTAAAGTAAACAAAAAATGTAATTTAATCAAGATCTGTAAAAATCCATTCAATTTTCTAATTATTAACATATCAGAGCGTATATTTAAGTTAAAAAACAATATATTTTATAAAAGAAAATTATAAAAATATGATAAATAATTCTCTAAGTACTTGCTAACGATTTAAGCTGAATTTCGTATAATAATTTCTTTGGTGTAAAGCACTTCTGCCCCAATTAAGAGTACAAACATTTTGTTGTGCGTGGCGAGAAGGAATGCACTTACCCAAAAACCATTTGAGGGTGGCCGGCGGATTGCCGTAATGCGAGACGCACTTGACCGTCGCCAGAGCGCCGGCGTCTGCGGTGATGTTGTGTCCTGGCGGCACGTGTACCGCATCGTACTCGAGCCTCGGTCGCTGCGGCGCCACTGCAAACAAACAGAAGGGGAGTGTCCTTGGCAATTAAGTCTCGGTCTCGAGGACTCACGGCGATTTAAGGGACATTTTGCATGAGGCCCTCTACGGACTGTGTGACTGACCCCCCAATCGATTTGAGATCCTACACGGATTCGAGGCACTTACCACGTACGACAAGGCGCACCGGCTGGCTGGTGAGGGCATCCTGGGTGGTGAAGTCACTGGCCGTCACTTGGCACTCCCACAGTCCGTCGTCGAAGTCCAGCGTGGCGGAGCGGATCCACAGGGAGCAGTCCCCGCCAAGTTGCACCGGCGGCGGATGGAGGTCCAGATGCAGGACATTCCCATTGTCGCTCGTCGGCATACGTGAGGCCCATTCGTATTTCTTTGTGTAGATGCCGACGGGCTGGGGGTGAAGAAATAGATTTCGTTAGTTCCACTCGGAGAAAAAAGGACTCATTATCACTGTGATTTTAATAACAGTCTCTTTTTTGTTCTATATTTTGATTCGAGTGAAGTTGGCTGCGCTTTATCGAGAACTATCGATTAGCACTTCATTTATAGCATGTGCTCACTAGGCCATAATAAATTACTGGATATTTACACTTAATATTTAATTCCAGGGACTTAAAACATTCATTCTTTGTAATTTGTATGATGAAAAGACTGCACATAAGTACATATATGCAAAGATGGAAGCAATCAAAACTCTATTACAAATTGTTTAAGTAATATTTAAACTTAAACAACAAATTTTACAATATTTTTGAAGGCAGTTAAAAATGAATATTTGAAGTCAAGTTTTTAAAATCTTTTCTTGCGAATGTTATAAATTATTTCTCTCTCTGTCCTTTGATGTTGTGAGAAAGGATATGTATGGGAATGGAAACGATGATGGCGTTGAAATGAACTGGGCGTCATCTACGACATGTTTAGCATGTTTAACTTTTCGATGCAGTCAGGCGACTAATTTGGTCTCCGATTTGGCCAAACATAGACAGACAAATCGGCGAGCTAATGGAATGGCGAGTAGGAGTACAGGAGGTAACGCCACCCGAAATTCCTCCCCAAGTTCCTTCACCATCCCTATCACTTTTGCAACCCACCACCACCACCACTACGTGTCATTTAACTCCATTTTCAGTCGCCGTTCTGTCGGTAAATTGGCATTAGTTTGTTTGCTAATTGGAAATTAAATTACAATTAGTGATCTCTGAGCGTGGCATCGTTCTCATTTAAGTATTTATGGGAGCCCGGACCCCCGAAAGCCCTGGAACGGAACCGAACAGAATGGAGCTGCCTAATTGCATTTCGGCTTTGAGTGTTGTCTGCGTTGTCCGTGGCATAATGGGTTAAATTAATTGCTACATTGAATTTCTGCCCCCGACGACAAACAATTGCTTAAAACGAGCATTCAGATTTATTGAAAGAAAACGCAGGGAAATGCAAAAAGGATAATCTAATCTCTGCTTTCCTGCCATTTGATATTCAGTGCTTAAACTGGCGGAAATGGCCACAAATGCATTTTGTTTGTCCCCAGCTGACAAAAATAAAGTGTGACATGCATTTGACCACACCTTGAGATACAGTATCTCTGGTTTATTAAACAGCTTGCGGCTGACATTTCTGATGTCTGAGATGCCACTCCACTTGACTCCGGCCACAGGGAATAATAATCAATGGCCACCAAGGGTTAAGTTAAGTTTTGCGGGGATTGCGGCAACAAAAGATATGCGAGCTCAATGGGCAACCAAACTGCCAAACTGCCAGAAAAACAATTTTTTAGCAGGGATATAAAAAATAGAAGCCGAACAAATATTTGGCTCCGGCCCATTGATGCTGGCTGCCATTGCTGCCAAAACATTCTCGAATCGATATTCGTATCGGCATAATTCACCGCATATTCCAACTTCGAAATGGAAGGCGAAACTTCGGAGTTTCTGGCTCGTTTTGTGTTTGCCTGGCCAACACAAAAAAGATGTGCGATGCGAAGGCCAAAAATTACATTTATTCAAATGGCTGGAGCTTGCTTGTTGATATCATACTCGAAAGTATTTGCCATTTATGCTTTGGAATTATCAGGAAATGCACTGCAGAGAAAACACACACACAGATGAGGCATGGATAGAATTGAAAATTTCTCGACAGACATCCTTTGGCTAAATTAGAATGCAGCTCGTGAATGGACACAGCCCAACCCCTCCTCCTCCCTGTTTTCCTTTTTTTTTGGGACAAACGATTCGAAATGTCGCTTCTTATGATAACTACACGTAGAATATATGGCCAGAACTATATGGCCAAATGGAGGAAATTGGGAAACGTTAAGCACACATTGGGAAAAGAGGAGGGAAGGCGGAATAAGTATGCAAAAATAAGAAGAATTTTAAATGAAGCCCGAAACAGCAACATCAGCATGTGTTTGTGTGTGTGCGACGCTCGATGCATGCAAATGTTGTTTGCCCTCGTCCTTCGTCCTTTTGCTTCCTTTAACTTGCGTTCGAGTGGAGAGACACAAAGCATGTAAACATTTAAGTATGTGATGCAGAGCGAGAGTCTGCGATGCGCAGCATATGAAAAAGGACATTTGAAATGCTTTCTGATTTTTGTCATACAAACCCAGCCCTACAACCCCCCTACTGGGGACCCCGGGTGCATTTGCATAAGCAACTACCACAACAAGTGGCGAGGGAAGGGGAGGGGATCGCAGAAGTCACTGCAGGGAGTGGCAAATAAAAGTTATGCTTCAAACGCACACAATTGCCCTGAATAACAAACGGCAACAACATATTCATTCCCCCCTCTCGCCTGCGCCTCGAGCTGATCCATAATGAGGCCACTTTGGATTGGTATGCAAACGAAGTCGCTCAAGGTCCGGGATCAGGCAACCGCCCACAATGGCCATAACAAATGGCCACCAGACACATCCTATATGCAAATATTATATTGAATAGTAAAAACAAGATTATGGCAAGTAAAATAACAATACTGAATTTAGCAAAAACTTATCAACTTGGAAAGTTAAAGGTAAGTGGATAGGTTTTTTTAAAATATATAAGCAAAAAGATGTGAGTCAGTTCTCACACAAAAAGCCATTAAAATATTTGGGAACAAGTGCATTTAAGTTATGGCATAAAAACCTGAAATTTCAATTCATTTTTAATTGTTTAATTAATAATTAAAAAAGTTAGCTGGTAAAAACGTAAAATTCCTTTTGTGAAAAGAAGGTATTTTATTGCAGGATTTATTAAGCAGTAAGTTAGCCTCCTCTAACTTCCCAAATATTTATGTTTTTCTTTCATAGTTTAAATTAATATAATAATAATATGAATATATAAAATAAACTTTGTATTATATATTTATATTATTATTATTTAAAGTTTTATTGAATCGCTTTCCAGTACCTAAATTTTTAAGCTGTTTCAAAACTTGTATCAGTTTTTATTTTAAAGTTGGGTTGAATATAAGGTTTTATTGAATCCTTTTATAGGGAAGTATAACCTTTTTAATTTTCCTACCAAAAACCAATTTTGATCAAAAATGGAGGAGAATTTTATATTTTTAAAAACATTTTTTCATCCGATTTGTTAGTTAGGTTTTAGCTGACTTTTCCTTTTTCAGCTAACAAGTGAAGCCCTAAAAAAACTGGTATTGCAAACAAAATGCTGCTAAAAAAGTGGCCACAGTGACAAGATAAACCAAATCAATTAAAGCGACAAATTTTTTTTTCACATAGCATAAACGGCTAAACAAAATTATGTCGAAAAGTGATGGCCAAAGGATATTTTCATGTTTGCGCTGGCATGAAAACCAATTGGGGCGATCAACCCCCCTTCCCCGCTCCACTTCTCTGCTGTCACGCACTTTCGATTAAAAGTTGCGCCGGCCAGTGTTCTAATCAACGGCGAACAAAGAAAGGCTGTCTGGGGTGCCGTTGCCAGGTCCTGTGACCCCTGACCCCCCTAGCTCCTTTTGCAGCCACGGCCAACTTTCATTATTGACTCGTCCTGGTCAGGGTGTAAATTACATTCGCCACATGTGGAGGCCAAAAGAACAACACTTAATTGAACCGCAGGACGCGCCACGCATATGATATGAGTTCTCTAGCCAGGACACGTCGCTACCCGTGTGTGTGTGTGTGTTGGTGTGCCACTAAAGTTTGGTTGTTTGTGCTTGGTCGAGACTTTTGGCCAAGTTATGAGTTTAATCAAAATGTTTATAAACTGTGGCCACACACCACAGCCATCGATAGATGGGCTCGGTGAGCTGATATAATTACCTTGTTATCCTTTTGCCAGGAGCACGTGCCGCGCTTGTCGATAACTTTGCATGTGAGCAGCGTGTCCTCGGCGGGATTCACCTCCGTGTACTTGGGCTGCTCCGAGAATCGCTGGAAGGACTCGATTCCTGCAAGAAAGAAGAAGGGGGAGAAGAGAGAGAGAGTGGTGAGAAAATGGCGGATGGCGAATGGCAAATGGAAAAAGTGGAATGCTGGGTCTGTCATTTACATAAACTACTTCCGCCGAGGGTTTCGGTTCCGCTGCGCATGTAAGTATGCTACGGTTTCGTAACCCTTCTATAAAATCGCTGGCTGCATTTGTCACGCCCCCCCACACCAACAAAGCCTCCCCTTAACCCACACACACTCACTCACTTCCACCGACAACGCGGGCAATTATGAACGCTTCACAGAATGGCGGCCATTTGCTTATCTTCACACCCCCCATCACCACCACCACCCCCCTTTTGTAAGTGTGTGTGCGCTTCTTTCATTATCATTTGGCCGCTTTCTCCCTTTTTTATTTTATTTTTGTACGCGCAGCGGAGAATTTATGTTAATTGCTGGCATGTTGAATATTTTCTCCGCACTTGCACTCAATTACACCAATTACAGGTTGAAAATTACACGCGCTGCTTGCTCAAGATAATGGATGTGGGTCCTGTGGGCGGCGCAGGGGGCGTGGTCCGCAAGTTTGGGTTGCCTAATGATAAGGGCGCTGAACATAAGAACCCGCTGAGGCATTCCACTTACTCGAAAGCACTGACAAATATTCAAGAGCGTAAGGCTTATTAAGACAATTGTCTGCTTAAATCATCATCTTCAGATCTTGAGAGGTTTACTTTCGGAGAAATTATAATTTTAGTCTTCAGAAAATTAGCTGCCCCGCCAATAAATGTATAATTATAACTATGCACCCATTTAATATCAATTTAAATTTGATATGAGTCCAGGTAAATTTAAACTGGTTTAAGCTGGTATTTCATGTAAAAACGAAATGGGTTTTGCATAACCTAAAACTTACATGGCCATATCGATTTTACGGGAACATGCTATTTTTTGTGTGTACAAAATGTATAATGTATACTAATTATAATTAATAGGTTATATAATATATATAATAATAATGTATATAATAATAATGTTATATCATCATCTACAGATCTTGAGAGCTAACAATTACAATAAAATATCCTTTAATCCGTGAATACAAAAATCTTTTGAATTATATCTGTTGAAAATATAATCATTACTTAATCCATTACAATATTTATAAAGTCTTACAAAAATGTTGAACAAGATTATTAAAAAAAATAGTTTTCTTGAACTTGTCTTATAATAATAATTTCCTGCTTTACTTTTATAATAATTTTCCCTTTATCCTTGAACACAATTATATAGATTTCAGAATTTGAATTGTTCTACCCTTGAAAATTTATTCATTAAAGGAGATATTAAAACGTATTGGAAATGAAAGAATATATCAGTTTTAAAGTATTTGATTTTAGAATATTAGCTTTCCCATCAATACAAATGTATTCACTAATCGAAACTATTATTTTCAATAAAGAAATGTCTCTCTTAAATTTTCTTCTCAACTTGGTATTTAGCCAAGAGTTTTCTACCACAAAATTGTGCAATAAATGTGGGCCAACAACAACTAGCATGCATACTAAAGTACCGAATTGATTTTCTTGAATTTTCTCTCTCTCTGTAAGAAAGCCATTCAGTTGGTCAGGAGGTTGGGGCCATGGCTTTGCTTCGATATCAGGAGGTCAAGGATTAATTGAAGCCTTTTGGCTTTTTAATTGCTGTTTGCGTAGCCAATCCGCACTTGTCATCGCTCACAATGGGCCACCGTCGCTTTTCGGCTTTTGTTTGGCTGTCAACTTGTGCTTTTCATGCGTGTTTGCCGAGTTTTCCCGCTATGCAGGGGTATATACATATAAAAAATGCGGTTGGTCTTATTGCGTGTGTTAACCACACGTGACTGCCGTTAGCCCGTTGAGTTTCCGTCTTTTGACCCGCCAAATGCTACACAAAGTGGGTAAAAATGTATGTATATAAGTTGGGTGCATGGAAACATTCGCTCACGCAATGATTTATTACGCGTGATTGGCGTGATTGCCACTTTGCTGCCTTATTTCAGACTTCCCGCGCCGGTGTCGCCGGTTCCGCTTTTATCGGGTTTCGTATAAATGGGCTTTGTATTTCAATTATACCCCAACTTTTGCGGACTTTTGCTTACGAGACTCGTGTACACTGTACATTCCTGCAGGCCCCTTAATTTCTGCGTGACCAAACGGGAGCAGGCCCACTTAATTGAAACGCATTGGAATGCAAAGATTTGCCAGGCCGGAAAACCACTGGCAAACAAAAATAAAGCGATGCCGCAACAGTGAAAGTAAATACAGCGCGCAACCGCCGGAGCCTATTTGCTGGGCAAATAAAAATATTAAAAATAAATAAGCAGTAGCAACGAAATTTGAGCCTTAAAGGAAAAGTGCCGTCCCAGTTGTGCTCGTCCTGCGTCCTGCGTCCTCTTTCCGGGGCGAAGCAAGGCAAATAGACAAGGATCCGGGCTGCGGAGCCAGCTGCGATTGCAGTTTTAGCTGCCCGGGTCCTTGGATCCTTGAAGCCTGGGAGCCTGGAAGCCCGGGCTTGAAGTGCGTGCCGCTGAGTGCTGCTTATAGGATTGTTTCAGCTCCTGCAGCACGGCTCGTGCCGTGAAGTGGCGCTGTTGTTTAGCCTGCCGTCCTCCTCGTCCTGTCTGTGCCTCTTTTCTGTTCTTTCCTCTCCCCATGCCCCCCACTTTCTGGCCATGTTTTAAGGGCTTTACGTGCCTGTGCACAGCCAGCAAGGATAACAATTACTCTAGTGGCATGTCCACCATCCAGTGTCCCGCTAACTGCTGATGGCTCCCAGAGATACCCTGCAAGGATCACTATAGAATGGCATAATTGGCAAAAGTAAAATGGAAAAAAATGTTATTTTTTAATAAACCATTTTACATAACAAAATGGTCAAGATAAAATCTAATAATGCAACATAATAATAAAATTAAAAATTTAAAATAATATTTTCTAACCACGAATCACCCATTTATCTCTAGTTTTTTGCCCTAAAGGGTATAATAAATTCAGTTCCATTCTATTCTCATTACGATTGCTTGTTTTCAATTGTTTAGCGGTTAAATAAACGCTTGTTTAAATGCATTTTTGTGTTTTTATTCTCCTCCCCGTTTGTATGTCGGTCTGAATTTATAGTTTCCCCCAACGGCCACCGTCCAGTTTCCACTTTTCCGGCTCTCGCCGCTCTCCAATATGTCAGACGCACATTTCGGTGTACCGCCCCCCCATCCTGGTCCTCCTCCTCATCCCCCTGGTCATCCGCAACCCGCCATCCCTCAAGCTGTCTAGTGCCAAGCTGCTTTTGCTGTGCTGCTGCTGTTTACTTTTGATGATGCATTGCAGCGTAATAATTTCACGTAGACGTCCACGGCACGCAACAAACGACAAATGGCCAGGGGAACTACACTGCACTGCACAGAAAATATGCTACTAATTAGTAATTAACTTTTCAAGTGATATCTTAAAAATTAAACAAAATATTGAATACTTTTTTGTAGATTTTTTAGAACTACTTTTAAATTTTCATAACATTTTTTAGAATTAGGTTAATAAATTTTTCAAGTGCAAGAAGCGGGACGAAATAAAATGGGTCAACTGTTCGCGGCCCGGCTCCTAGCATCTGGTCAGTTATAAAATGCTGTTTGGGCTCTTCAGCTGCCGGCCCACAGCGACATTACTCATACGCAACGTGGCCCAGGGACTTTTCCCACCAGCAGTTTGAGCCAGCCGAGAGCATAAAGAAACTGGCTGAAATTTAAGGAAAATTCCCACCGGCAGTTGAGGTGCTTTCAGCCACCATTCACCACCCATTCAACCTACCACCCACCCACCGAAGGTGCCGCACAAAGTCCCCATTCACCTCTCACTCACTTCGGCTTTGTCGGCAATCAATGAAAGCAATTTGTGAATCTCTTGTGCAATTCGGCGACATACAAACGAGCTCAAGGACACCCACGCCCCTCGCACACACACAAAACACCTGGGAGGATATTCCGGGAAAGGTATTGGCAGTTGCGATGAAAAATCTTGTATGCAAATCAAATATGCAAGATGATTTGTAAATTTTTCCAAATGCATTTTATATAAGACCCAACAAACGAGCAGAGTCCCACCCGCAGGAGCCGCAACAACAGGATTCGCCGGCTTAAACTTTTTAAACCTGTTCCGCATCATCGACCGCCGCTTCCTATCCCTTGAAGGTGCTAAGCAAACATGCAAGCTGTGAGGATTATAAAAAGTAGCAAAGAAAGGCGGCAAGATGAGGATGCGAAAAGGGATAGCTGCCGACAAACAGCCACCCGAAAAAAAGAAGGAAAGAAAGGCAACAAACAAATCCCCCCAACATACACACACTCAGCAGTCAGATCCCATTTCTTTGCCTCGCATGTTCGCATGTGCTAAGCTTTTTGTAGAAACCACCCCCCTTCCTGAGTTTTCCACCCCACCGCCCACTTAGGCATAATGATATATTTAGCTTGCCAAGTGATTGTTATTTGATATTCAACAGATTTCTGCTCTTTGCCAGACTTTGTGTCTCCCTTTCTTGGTTGTAAAGGTTAAATCGATGCGTGCTTGTATTATTTCATGAGTTTAGTAACAACGCTGCGTATGCGTAACGCCTGTCAAGTGCCAGCTGACCGGTCAGCTGCATATGGAAAGTGATTCCTAAACTGACAAAGTAGCCCCTCTTCAAGTGATGATAGAGAATACACAGGGCAAACATTTCGAATAGACAATGAATGACACGTTTTGTCGCTTACATTTTTCATATTTTCATAGCTCATTGACTGTCAAGCGAAATGGCTTGGAACGGTTCAACCTGCTTACCCTTGCCATTTCCCCGGGATTTCCCCCTACTTTTCCCACATTTTCCCACTTTCCTACTTGTTGTTTGACACTCGAAGTTTATGCATTTATTTGTAGCAGGCCGTCGAGCTGCTGAGTTTGCCCGAGTCGTTGATTTATTGTATTGTACTCGCTGCCATTGTAATATTTGTGTCTGAGTGCCCCACTTGAACGGTGTGTGTGTGTTGTGTGTGCTGCGTGTGTGTGCGGATTCATATGGCTGTCGTCGAGTGGCCACTCGAGTTTATGTATGTAATTTTTATATAATTCCTAGGACCGCCTTCAACTGCAGTCGTCGTCGCAAAGTTTCACTTGCTTTTATGGCCCACTTAGCACCATTAATGTCTATGGCCATCGATCACGAAGGCCGGGGATTGCGTTTTAAATCCCAAAAAAGGGTCCCAAAACGAAATTGGTGGTCGCATATTTCCCCTTGCCATGGCCATAAGCCCCCGCACTAAATATGCAAAAAGGGACTTTTCCATGGCGGGATTTACCTGTCGCATGCGAGGCAATTAGAAGCGCAAAGCGAACTGAACTGTGGAAAGGACGAAGTGGGTCAGGATCGCGATGGGCCGATAAAGCCCTCCATCGAAATGGTGACAAATACGCGGCAGTAACAATTCATTTAGATAAATCAAGAGCCAGAGAGCCAGACAAATGAAGCCATTACCAGACGGAGGGACACCATAAATAAGTCAGTTAAAAAGAGTGGGCCAGGTTAAGATTTAGTTAGAGCAACAATCAAACGCCTGTTTATGGCCATGACAAACAATGACACCCAATTTCCAGGCCAACTCAACCCTTGTTGCTTATTAATTAAACTGATTAAATTGCACGTTGCGTGTGGCTGGCACTTCCATTGATTGGCCACCAATCACATGCGGACAGGGAATCCTGTTTTGGCCAAGACCAGCAGCACTTTGTCCGAATTAATACCGCCTGCCAAAGTTGTAATGCTGATAATCAGAGTCGTCATAATAATGGCAATAATAATAATCATAATAATCAAGGCAAGCGCAAATTGAATTAGTTCATTAAGGGTCGAGTGTGGCTGATGTTTGACTCGGTTGCTGATTGAGTGGCTGACCGGCTGATTGATTGATTAGATTCAGTTTAGGCCAGGTCATCGCATGAGTACCCTGCACTTCACGGCAGTGAGATGAGCTGCCTGCACTCTATTATACTAACTGGTTACGTTAAATGTGTCCCATCCGGAAGGGACTACTTATAACTACACTGGGAGAATTAACCTGAACATTGCACGCAAAATGAGACTTTATGTTTTCACTTCAAGTTCAAAATACTCACTTTCAGTACAAATTATTCTAAAAATATATAATGAAATTGAGGGTTTATAAATCCTCTTATCGCCAAAAAAAGAAACTGGGTAAATGGGTTTAATTTTTATTTTAAATTGAGAATTTATGTTCTCACTTCAAGTTCAAAATTCTCACTTTCAGTACAAATTTTTCTAAAAATATATAATGAAATTGTGCGTTTATAAATCCTCTTATCTCCAAAAAGGGAAACTGAGTAAATGGGTTCAATTTTTATTTTAAATTGAGAATTCACGTTCTTACTTCAAGTTCAAAATACTCACTTTCAGTACAAATTTTTCTAAAAATATATAATGAAATTGAGGGTTTTATAAATCCTCTTATCGCCAAAAAAAGGAACTGGGTAAATGGGTTCATTTTTTTTATTGAAAACTCAATACATTTTAAAATTGAGAATATAAATTCTTGATTTGAGAAAGTAATTTTACTTGATCAATTTTTTCTGTGTACCCCAAACCACCCTCCTTAACATTTTGCATTTTGCCAGGACTTGAGCACGTTGTTCCCATCTTTCAGCTTCCCCATTGCAAGTCCTCCTCCCCCTCCCCTTATGCTGCTCGTCTTTTGCAGGCACTTAATGTGCTGTTCCCACCACCACCTCCTCAACCCTCTGCTCCCATAGAAAACAATGCAGTGGGTACTTGGCACATGGAATGACAAGCAGACACAGGCGAATTTCAGCACGGAAGCGGAAGTCATTGTTGTCGCACAAAGGCGAACGCGTCGCAATTATAATAATTTTGATTGCACGCCGCTGCCGCCAGTCCCGCCAGCTTTTATATGGAGTATGGTGGTTGGCGTTGCAATGGTATCCTGCCTGAATAATGCAAGTGGAAGGGGGAGGGGTGAAGGAATTCCCCGGGATGAGGGGCACACGTGCCTCACTTTTGTGTTCGCCCCTCGCTTTTTATGGATCTTTTTTAATTACGAGTGCTAGACAGCGTCTGATGATGGGAGTGCAAAAAAAGGAGGAGGGGAAATCCAGGAGAGTGAGCTGAATTGAGCCACTCTCTCATCATCATCAGCCTCATCTCATCTCCTTGAGATTCCCTGGCCATCTCCTGTTTGTTGGCAATACCCAACTAATTAGCTACACAAATAAGCAATTAACTGGGCGGGGGGGCCAGTTGGTGGTCACTTAATTACACAAATTATTAGCCACAAAAACCTCAAACTCGAAGGCACCGACTCGAGTGCACTCAAGGACATGCAGCTAACAAAGCAGTCGAGATGTAATAAGGAGCTATGAATGTGTGAGTTCCTCTGAGAGGATGGGGGTGTGGGTGTGTAGCTTGGTCCTTGGTCAGCAGTTTGACCAGCAGAAAGAAAGGAAAACAATTTTCTTGAAAGCTTTGATTTGACTAAGTAAACTGGAAAAACCCGGGGAGCCGCAGAGGAAAAGGATACGGCAGAAAGGAGACAACTATCATTTGCTTTTAATTTGACTCGAGGGCGTAATTAAAGAAAAATGCCAAGCCAAGCCAAAGTCCTTTGATTGTCGGCCCGGGGCCTTCTATTGCCTCCTTGCTAGCTTCTTCTTCTCGGCTGGAAATGCGAAATGCAAATCCTGGCAGAGAACACGACTCACTCCCTGCCAGAAGATGAAACAAGGAGATGCCAAAAGAGGGAGCCGTAATACGTTAATTGTTTTAAGAAAACAGGCTGAGACTGCATGTCTTGAAGGACATAAATCCCGTTTAACCTGACGCTGCAAAGCCAGACACATTGGCACGAAACGGGGTAAGGACGGGGAAGGAAGGGCAAAAAGGGCAGAGGAGCTGCTGGCACAGTCCTCCAGCTAACACATAAATTCAGCTCCTTTATTCCAGTTGCATAACATGTCCTGCGACACCGACAAAAAACACAGTGAAACCACCCGAAGACAGACCGACAGACGTGTTATATATAACGGCAACTTTTGCTGCTGACTTGGCTACAGAGATGGCTCTAAATTTAGTGATCGACTAATGAGTACCCAGTAAAAATATTAACTAAAATATTTATAAATATTTCTGGGATTTTTATATCAACTCAAATCTGTAAATACCGATACAGTTTTAACATTCGATTATTTTTTAATAATTACTAAATAAAAATGTTTAAACATATACCATATTTCTCTATAAAGAATATACAAATTTTAATAGTTTTTAAAGCCTTGCTAAACACTTTAAATCCTCTCAAAATCTGTTCCTTTGTATTATCCGAAAAACAACTAATTCCCAAGCTGCGCATACCCGCGTTTATGTTGCAAGTAATGTGCATGTGTTAAAAAAAGTGTCAAAAAACTAACAAGTTTAAATAGTGGAAGAGGGACTTTTGCGGGGCGGCGAGGGGTGCTTGCAGCAGCAGACGAAGTTATGCAAAGTCAGCAGAGGACATTGACATGCGAGCAGGTCCTGTGTGTGTGAGTGTGATTCAATTTGCAGTTGCTAGGAGCTGAATCACCCACACGAAGGACTCGGCAGTCAAATTGCCATATTTCATCTATGACTTTTATGACTTTTTCTTTTATTTTTCAACACTTTTTAGCAGGTTCCAATTGAAGTTCCCAAAGGATACGCCATGAACTTTCGTCTAGGCAAGATTGGTTTCGATGTCACCGACGCACTGGGTGAAGTACTCCCTGGCCAATCGACACTCCTCGCTGTTCACATAGAATTCGGTGGGACACTTTTGCATGGCCAGGATGCGGAGACATATGGTAATCTGCAGGGAGAAGGGATTGCAGGGCTCCGCGATGAACTCGACATCCGGCAGATGAAGGGTGAATCGATTGCCGTGCGAGGATCGGAATAACTCGCACTTCCGGTAGGCATCCAGCAGGAATGCAATCGATTGCTTCTGCGGCTGCGGTGCAAAGTCCTTCAGGTTGGTGCGGATATTGGCCAGATCCAGGCGATAGGGTGGATCGATTTCAATGTAGCCGGAGCCAATAAAGTTGCACTCCTCAATGCACTGGCGAGATCGAATGAGATCAGATGGGGATATCTAGGGATGGGGTTTACTCATCAGCTCACCATGTTAATCGTGTAGAGCTCGGCAAAGTTGAATTTTCGGTTAGTGGGTAAGTTTAGGCCCTTTCTGCACTCGCTATTGCCTTTGTCCAAGTTGGGTTGGGTTAGTTGGCAGCACCTGATCGATAAATCCTGACAGGATATGTGATATTGTAAACCCCAGAGTTTTTTACACACTTACTGCGGCTCTTTTTCTCTCTAATTTACAATCAATTTCGCAGTTCATCAGGGAAAAGTAAGTAATCAGCAGCTAAGATATATAAAACAAGCTTTTAAAAACTCCTTTTAACAGTTTTTCTACTCACAAAGGCAGTAAAAACTTGCAACCTAGGTGACATTTCAAAACTGACTGAAGCATAAATCTATTCTTATTTTTTTTCGAAATGAGACAACTCATTATACAATTATAATATGCTTAATTGACCAGAATGAAATTAATTATTGATATTAATCATTGTTTTTGACGCCGCACACCTGATACGTGCCATAAAAAAAAAGCAACCCACACCAGCTGAAAAACTGATGTGTAGCCTGACAAAAGTGCAATACAATATGGTTTGGCCGCAGGACGTCTTGATTAATTGGCTTGGCACGCCATCAGATTACGTATACGTCACGTGGCCAGCCTCAAGGTCGAACGGCTTGGCTTGGTCCGCTGTGAGTTAATAAATTGTTTGGCGTTGTTAACTAAATTTTGATTACCCCCTGCGAAGGATGAAGGACGAACGGAGGCGTTGCCCCACCAACACTCTTTTCTTGATTTATTGATATGCTAATTGAGTATTTGCACGTCGCTCGCCTTGGTCCTTTTTTAATGGCCCAAAAGAGTGCGTCGGCGTGTGGGTTTCGGTGGCCATTGGGAGTTATGAGCCATGGCACGCCATTTGCATGGCAGCGTGTTGTTCAAATTAATTGTAAATGGTTGTAATTTGCTCTTGCTGCCGCTCCGTTCGCTTTTCGCTTTTACAGTTTAATTGCAGCTTAAGGGGGCGGCCGGCGCGAAAAGGGCGGGGCCGCGAACTTGGACCTTCGAGAGAGCAGCGGGCAGGCTTAATTAATTTATGGCCATGGCCATGTGCCCCTCCCCTTGCCCCACTCCCCGCTTAAATACACGTCATTTGAAGTTTGAGCGTGTTTAACGTGACGTATGAGTGATTTATGTTGATGGAGTGCACATTAAGCGATGTTGAGGCAGTTAAACTGCCAAAGGGTCATCAATTGAGTTGATGTGCAAGGACTTGAGTCGAGGCCTTGGCCATAGTCCACCCCTCCCCCCTGCATTGTTGCGTGTCCTTGTCAGATCCCCTCTTCTTCTGTGTGGAGGAAAGCGGCTTAGTTCGCTTTGTGAATCGCCGATGGCTGTATAAATAACATGTTTATGTATAATGGAGATTTTTGTGCATAAATGGGCAAATATATTTAAGCCGCCTGCTGACAGGCAAACGAGCGTGAATCAGTTTTGTTTTCCCATTTGGGGACTTTTTCTAGCATAATTACTTGAATACAAGTGGGAAATATTAGAGCTGCTGCCTCTGATTTTTGTTGCCTGGCGAGGTCCTGTTTCCTAATGAAATTATTATGCTTATGTGAGATACTCTTTCAGTTGGGTGCATTAAATATGTAAGTTTATTTTTATACAAAGCTATAAAATATTTTTAAAATATATTTTTTTAATTTATTTTATTTTAAATAAATTTATAAGTAATATTTTATAGAAAAATAGTATTATTTTATTTTATAAAAAAGAGTATCAAGTCTTTCCATTACCCTTCTTATATATTTCCCTCCCCAAGTGCTGGTTAGTTTTGCACGCAATTTAATTATATCTACAGGATTTTCCCCGCACCGCCAAGCGACCCATGCCTGTGTGTGTCGAAATTAGTAGGAAATTGTTAATGCGATAACAGATTTTGCCAGGGAGTGCGCCATGTAGAGCTTCTTTTGGCCCGGTTGCCTGGCAGCAAAAAAGGGCCTAGCGGAGTGTGGGTATTTTTATTGTGCCAAAACAGATTTAAGGTAAGTCCGACTTTAAGCGAAACGAAGCTCGTTGGCAGCAGGATGAGGGGTATTCAGGACTCAGAACTCAGGATTCAGTGGGCGGGTGCGAAACGCCAGAACATGGCACATAAATCGTTGGCAGCTCACGAGAAAGTAGAGCTCCGAGAGCTGAACACACGGTTAGCAAGTGAGAAATTCCATTGAAAATGCATTTGTGGTTGGCCAAGCCAAGCCAAGCCAAGCTAGAAAAGGGGAAGTGGTGGGATTTCGTTGGCAGCTAAATTAAAGACGCAACTCACGTGGTTGCTGGCCAAAAAGGGGCGGGGAAGCTGTCGCTCCCGCCCACGCACATAAATCAGTTTTAAATGCGTATAAATAAATTGGCCAGCAGGTGGGTGGGATGTTGGTTGGGTCGCTGCACTCCCAGCCAAGAGAGGTCATGGTCTTGTGGTCTCATGGCCTCACGGTCTCCTGCTCGCCACAAGCACAACTCCCAGCTTAATCCAAACACTTCGTTTTGACAATTTATGCGCGCAGATTGCGAGGAGAGTGTAGAACAAGGGGGAATGTGTCGCCATGTTTGTCTTGTATCTTGCCTGCTTAGCACAGACTTGGTTATTTATTTAAGCTTTTGATGCTCAGAAGAAAACTAGTTTCATTTGGGGTCTCTTTGAGGAATTTTAGGAATATATTGGTAAAATAAAATAAGTGTCTAAAAGTATGCAACAATATATTTTTAAGCCTCAATTCATATGAATTCATTCAGGGAGACGACTTTATTTTTATTTACTGAATACTTTTAGACTGATTTTTAAAAGTTACTTCAAAAATCTTCCTGTTTCTGTAGTATCTTCCATGTTCTTAGTTTTTAAAATAAAAAAATGTTTATACCCACAAAAAATAAAACTATCATATATTAAACCCCATTATTTCTTTTTAATTTGTTCAAATCCAGATCGGTTCCACTAGATAGTATAAGATCCCAAAATATGAATTATTATGATGCAACTGAGCCTGAATATTGTTTTTACCCGTGCAGAAACCTCCTTTGGGCTGCTCGCTCCACAGCCTTCATCTCATCCACTTGACTGCGTTTAATCAAAGAGATTTTCGTTGCAAAATTTAACTAATTTACTTTGTTACCATTTCGCTTTTTTGGCAGTACAATATTTGCTCTTTCACTGCCGAACACGCGGAAGGGCCTTATTGAAATTTCATAGTCTAATTTTGGGCGCAAATTAAATTTTAATTACGCGCCCTTTCCGCTTCCTCTTCCCCTTCCTCGTCCTTTTCCGTTCGTGGATGGCTTTTTGCAGCTCGATTGGCTTAATTGGAAACGCTCCCTGCACGTGTGTGTGTGCGTGTGTGTGTGGGCAGGCACTTTGATGCCTTTGACAACATTTGTGTGTTGGGTTCCAGTTCCCGGAACGCGTCATTAATTTTTAACCCTTGCCCTGGCCATATTTCCACTCGTGGCAAACAAGATTAAACCATTTCCTCCTGGCACGCAGACATTTGGGCGCCCCTCATATACATATAACAAATATATGTGCAGCGGAAAAGTTGTGCTTTCGTACGCAAGTGTAACGCAACCGAAAACCAGTAGCCAAAAAATAACGAAATTACCCACTTTCCCTGTTTGTACAACCCGATGATAAGTAAGCCACAGGAAAAGGCAACACCACACTAGACAGATGCTTTTTGCAGATGTTTCGGTTGCATTTCATTTGGTTTTTGTCAAGGCGACGGTGGAGAATTCGAAATTAAAGTAATTTCATTCGCTAACGGGAGAAACGTTAGATATTGATGTTTATTTTTCAGCAAGCAGGTTAATTGCCAACTCTGCCTCGCCTGCATTGCTTTTAATCAACTTTTTCTATTGAATTAAACAAATTTGTTTCTAATTTGGGACACAGAATCCGGGGAGCAAACAGCGCTGGGCCCTCAGCTCGACCATTTCGGGGCGATGTGGATCATATTTGCCAGCAGTATTTGCATAGCTGGGAATTCGGGCAGCAAACTGCAGACAAGCGAACTTCATCAGCAAATTAAATCTTTGCTCTTGTGCTGCCCCCTCAGAAAATGCAAAGAGATTCGAACTATACACCCAAAAAAATATCTTGATGATCAATTTGTTGAAATTTGGTATAAAATTGGACTTGATATCGCACATATCAATTTGATAAGTTTGAAATGTTTCGAACTTCAAATGCGTCCTTCTCGCTCCCACTCACTCAATCTGTGCCGCCATATTGTTTCTTCCTCTCTTTTTCGAAGTTAGAGTATCTCAGAGAGAGAAAAAGAGAGAAATTGAAAAGGTGACAGTTTTTAATATCAATCCCACATTATTTCATGGCACATTATTTCATCGAACATATAAATTTGATAAGTTTGAAATGAATCCTTTCCGTTCTCATTCACCTAATTTAAGCAGCCATTTTGTTTCTTCCTTTCTTTTTCGAAGTCAGAGAAATTCAGAGAGAGAAATTGAAAAAGTTACAGTTTTAATATCAATCCCACTTTATTTCACGGCACATTATTTCAACGAACATATCAATTCTATAAGTTTGAAATGATTCGAGTTTCAAATGAATCCTTTTCGCTCTCATTCACAAAATTTAAGACGCCATTTTGTTTCTACCTCTCTTTTTCGATGTAAGTGAATCTAAGAGAGAGGGAGAAATCGAAAATGTTACAGTTTTCAATTTCAATCCTACATTATTTCGAATTTAAAATGGGTCCTTCTCACGTTATTAAAGCCGCCATATTTTTTCTTCATTTCTTTTTTGAAGTCAGAGAATCTCAGAGAGAGAGAGATAGAATTCGAAAGAGTTACAGATATCAATTTTAAACCTATATTATTTCATGGCAAAAATGATGTGTATTTTTTTTGTGTGCAATTCACCCCCAATTTCAAGGGTTTCTCGGTGACAGTTGCACATTTCGCACCAGAGTGCCAGTCATAATTACGCCCAAATGGAGACACCCAGCACACAGCGATGTCAGTTGCACTTCATTAAATTCGAAAAAAGACGGGAAATTATATGACAGGGCGGAAGTAAATATGCAAACTTTTTCAGCGCTCGCCTAATGAATTTCAATAAAAGTTTTCCGCTTTTCCGCTGGCGCCATTGTTGAGCGATCTATCACGCATTTCCCGGCCTGAATCCCCTTCTCCCCACCCCCTTGTTGGCCCCCCGGGCCACCATGTTGACATTGACAAGTTGGCAGGCGAAGCGAAATGCAATCAATATCCAATATTTACATGTATTCCATTTGGATCAGGGGGTTCGTGAGGTTTCCGGGGGGGTCGAAATTGAAATGCAGCTGCAACACAAAATAGATGTCAGTTTTGCTGGAACTGACAACAAAACAAATTGAAAAGAAAATGGCAGCAGAGCGGGTAGATAAGCTCACAAACACACACACCTTCACTTGGGCTTCCTCCCGCATAATTGTAATCAGTGTTTGCAATCATTTGCGCCATTTTCCCCATCGAAATGCAGACCGAAAGTGTGCAATCCCCCGCTGCAACTCAATTGTAGGCTGACCCTAGGACCTCTGAACCCTGGACCACCTACATGTGTTGGCCCTCCGAAAAATGAGAGGGTTGCGAATAACGCGGCGAGTGCTGGAAAAAAAGCCAGAGCCACTACTATGAAGCAGCTTCAACATAAAATTTTACGAGTCGTTTACACAAATAGCAACACTGTTGCCAATAAACGCCGCCCCTCTTCCTCTTCAACCCTTGACCCCACACCCTTGTAGGGCTTGTACCCCCCCTCCTCCCATTTATACATCCTCCCACAAAAGTCCAAGAGTGCTCGTTTTTGCAATTTTTATATTGTTCCAAAATGTTTTCGTTTCAACGCTTTTATATTTATTTTGTGCACGGAAAAAAATTGCTTGTAGCTGCGCCCCACTGCATTGTAAGGGGGGGTGTGCAGAGTGTGTGTGTGCGTGTTGTGTTTGCTAAAATAATGGATTTTTATGCGCATTTGTTTGCACGATGTCGGCGACGGAAGTGGCGGCACAGGATGAAAGCGGGCAGCGGGCGGGGGGACGGCCTCGGATGGCTTTGTTCTCGGTGGCGCATTCGCGAAAATGATTGGGAAAATCAGTAAAGTGAAAAAGAACGAAGCGGGAAGGCGAGAATTTAAAAGCGAACTTTTAATACACTTTCAAGAGGGTAACAGGTAAAGCTTAAAAAAATACCGACAGTTTGCTATTTTTCGAAATTTAAAAACTGGTTTTCTCTGAAAACATCGATTGCTATCGAACCAAAACTGTAAAAATATCGAAAATATCGATATTTGTACACTTACCAAATTATTTATAAATTTTTGCTTCACTGGCAACTTTTTTTATATTTAAAAAAAATATAATTTTTTTATTAGGTAAAATTTTAAGAAAATAATTCTTAGCAGTAGAAAATTGATCTTATTTTTTAGTAAAAATCGCCAGTGAAGCAATAATTTTTTTTAATGTGTAAGCTCTAGTATCAGGCTGTTGGTAAACTATTTGAAAATACATGTTTCAAAAATAAAGGTAGCCAATAATGACATATAAATTCTATGGAGATATAGAAAACCACAAATTATATTTGTACAAATAATTTAAAAATGAAATATAAATCTTCTTTGAAAACATATTTTTTGGTAATAATATTCATGGCAATCATTTTACCAAACCAACTCCCAAAGCTGTCACAACTGCCTCCCAATCAAGGGTATACAAATTGTACGGGGAAGCGTGGTAAAAATTCATACACATGAATCATGTGCCCCCGGGTCCTTGAACGTGTGCGTGTAAGCGTTCCGCATGCCTGTGTGTGTGTGTGTGTGTGCGGCGGCAAACAATTGAATGCTTATAGCATTGACTTTTGATTGGCATTATGGACGGAACTGCCGAGTGGTTCGGTTGTGTAAAACCAAGGCAGGCAGACAACGAGTGTAACAGGGCAATTAAATATTACGCATACGCACTGTTCGCTCGACACTTAATAGCGCCAGTTGACCTGGGGAAGGGAACTTCAACCTCGAGATGTCACTTCAGACAAATGGAGATGCAACGCAGAGCACGAGTGCACCGACTAAGCGCAGTCCAGGCAAATATTTGCCGGTGAAAAACAAGAGAGCAGCAAATGAAAATGGCAAACAACGAGTGATGGGGTGGGGGAGGGGGCAGGGTACGAGTACGAGTGGGTATTACGAATGCACCCGCTGTTAACACTCGTTTCCCAAAATGCGCTCACGTAGCCCAGGAGCATATAGAAATAAACTTGAGCTCCGGCAGCAGCAACGAATGGGAAATTTACGTGTAAGCTCAGTTGACTTAAGCCTGAATCTTTATTTCAAGCACACGAATGGGGATCCCATGGTTCAGATTTGTTGGCCCAGTTGCTCCACAACTTATTGCAACAAATTCGGAAACGAAATTCGCCTTGAAGGAGCAACGACCGCAGATCATAAAATAATATTTTATGGCCAACTCGACGGCTGCTGTTCATAGACAGGGCCCAAAGTGATAACGGTACACACTCGCACACACACACAGTTAACAATAAACTACAAATGGCTTCTATGCGCATAAAAGGCATCCCTCGCATGCGAGTGAGTGTGAGTGTGTTAGTGGGTGTTCACAAGGATACACCCGTTCATGTGCTCACTTTTTGGCATTTTTAGCGTTACCTTTTCCTTTTGCTCGACTTTCCCCAGCTTTCCCGGTCCCCAGTTGCCTTTGTCAACGATGTCGTTTTGTGCGGCTTTCACCTAGTTTAACTCCCCCTCCTCTCCCCTCTTTTTTTCTCACTTTGCTGCTCTGTTAATAGTTTGCCTTGCTAGGGGGGGGGGGGTTACCTTCTCCCCCCGTTCATTTTTTTCAGTTTTTATGGGAAATTCGTTCGCGAGCAGCTCCTTTCGTTGGCTTTACTAAATCTATCCCTCTCCCGACTTCATCTCCTTCTTTTATTTCTATGTCACAGTTTGTTGTTACCATTACTTTTATTATTTTTATTTTCTTGACATTCTTAGCGTAAGCCTTTCCCACCACATATATCCTTATCCCCCTTCTTATCCCCGCCAGAAAGCGAGTGCGTTTGTGTCATTTTGTCACATAGTTTTCATGTTTTATTTAGCCATGTCTGACAAGTCGCTCGCACCACGCATCCAATGTCCCAATCCCCTTGCAGCTCCGTACTTTACGGTCTGCCCCCCGGGCGGCAACTCTGTACTTTACAACTTTGTGGCTGTTTGAACGCACCTCACTCATATTTTTTATGGCCCCTGCTGGCCAGAGATAGGGAAATGGAGGGGAGAGGTATCTAGTCCGAGTCCACGCCCCGTTTTAATTACTTATCAAGTTTTAAATGCCCGCTTTTCACAGCCAACTGCCTTTTATTGGGTGGACATTTGGCTCGCATTGTTTGTCTCGTTTTATATCCTGGCTGCTTCGGTTCCGCTCTGCTGCGCATTCTGTCATAAAATTGTTAATGTCCTTGGGGCGTAAAATGGCTTTTGAATGGCTTTGGACTGGCCGCGATTACGGGCCGGCATTTCTTCGCCTAATTAAATGTTAATTTCAATTGATTGTCCTGATTTCGCAGATTCCATCGCGCACCGAGGGCGCAGGAAACTAAGCCAACAAGTTCTCGAGCACATAAGTCCTTCAGAGTACATGTCCTATTCTAGTTCTTGGCAAGGACTCCTCCTCGCCGTCGTCGTCGTCGCTGTAGTTGCAGTCAAGTTGTATTTAAAAGGATTATGCACTCGTGTGTGGCACTCAGACGGGCTCCGTGCCGGAAATGCATTGTAAGCAGTCGCCTCCTGGCTCTTCTCTCTCCGCTGCTAAGACAAATTGCCCTTCAAGTGCAAAACAATTGAACTGACAGCTGAGCACTGCACGGGGAAAAATATCACAATAATATCCAGTAATATACACAGAGAGAATTTATCAAGTAAAATAATGTTCTCAAGTTGAGATTTTTTATTCTTAGTTGGAGAATAAACCTATTTAAAGTACAATTTAAATAAAATTAAATACAAATAGAACCTCTTTCTGAAAGATATTATGAATATGAAAATAACTTAAACGAGTCTCAAATGCTGCGTAAATTTAAAGTCGAAGCTTACTTTTAAAAATATTTTTAAAAAATAAACGCTTTTCGAAAAAAAAGTTTTGAAAATTTCTGAGATTTGACCCCCATTTATAAAACCTTCTTCTAAAATCTTAGAATCATTGCTTATCATAAAACTATTCTACCATTAAATTCTAGTAAATTATACAAACTATAAAAACAAGTAGAAAATATCGTTTAATGTTGGCAATACAATCACAAAGTACTTTAAAGGTGGCCCACTTCCTATTTTTTTTTTCAAGTGTACAAAAGTGAGACTGAAGCGGCGACATCTTGTTGAAGGTGAAGTGGAGTCGCGAGGAAAATAGGAGCAGTGCGAGATGGTAAAAACAATTGCAGTACGATAAAGTTTTATTGAAAAACATTTTAAATGTATAGAAGTTTGTTTGGCCCTTGTTTTGCAGCCCTGACCCTTTTGGCAGGACTCTCGACTCTCTCGCCCCGGAGGAGAAAGTTTGGCGAGGACCTCGAGCGACGGGGCGACATTATTCATCAGCTTGTCACACACATGCTGGGGGAGTCGGAATTGGAATGCGAATCGGAGTTCTACTTTGTCCCCTGATTGGACGGATCCCACTGCGAAGTACTGGCCACAATGTGCGGTGCATTGGCCAGGTTTATTCCCATCTTTCGCTTGCATTTGACATGGAATTTAATTTGATTTGAATTCCATTTTGGTTGCTTATTTTTTGCTGACTTTTAGCATTTTCCGATTAAATTAATTTGTGCAACCTAGGCAGAAATATCCTGCTGTCTGCCAGAGAGTCTAATTTATGTCGGTTTGATATTTGCGAGGCTCATAAATTTTTGCCATCTTAACATGTGTCGTTGAGTTGAAATCATTTGGCTTAGGCTCGTCTTACCAGAAGTCTTAGTCGCTTGTCGGCAATTTGCAGGCCGAATCAAATGCCGATCAGCATGAACTTCTTTTCGATTTACATGCAGGACACTTGGCTAATCCTGCTGCCGACTATGTGCTTTCCTCCGCCTGTCCTGGCCACATTTGCATTGTGTGCATGTGGTTGCCACTCTTTCAGTTGCCAGTTGCCAACTGGCGGTTGCGGCACTGGTTTCCATTTTTGTGTGTTTTCCTTGGCCCCTCTCTTTGTTGCTGGCATGGCATTTGGCCAATTGTGTGTGTATGTGTGTGTGTGTGGCATAGGAATCGGAATCGGAACCTGCTGAGTGGGGACAAACAACATGGAGATCCCCGGCAAATAGACAGGACGTGGACTTTCCTTTTTGGGGCTCTCGTGCCCCATGCCTTTATTGTTATTTCTTGTTGTCCAAGGACGAGAAGTTTGTTTGTCTGCCGGTATCCCCATCGCAATGCATATCGAAGGATTCTTTGCCGTAATCTTTTCCACTTTTCCCCCTCCCCCCGAAAGACATTAATAAAGCGGAGATAAACTAACCGAAAAGAGCATTAAAATTTACTTACTGACTTAACCGACCATAAACACAACTCCGCCACCCAAAAAGGATAACATCTGACCTACTGTAGCACACTTTACGGCTGACATTTGCTGAAAGGGGGTAGAAACAGACAGGTAGAGTAGAGGGGTGAAAGTGGACCACATGTTAAATAGACGCCGCGTTGGAGCATATGCTCCGCTTTGCCTCTTTGCCAGAAATCCCTTTTAATAGCAAGCGAAACGAACACGTAAATGAGCCAGCACATTACCCATACGCAGCGGGGGCATTATGCACTCGCTTTTGGCCTGGCCAGGAAAGTCCATTTGCTCTGGCGATAAATTAACAACAACAAGAATGGCGGCCATGGGGGGAAGCAGAGTGCCAGTTGGCCGGTTGGTCAATGAATGGAGTGAAATTACTTAATGGTACGAAATTGTACTTTGCTTAATTACTTGGCCACTGATACCACAGGCACACACACACAAGAACACACGGAGAACATAACACACAGCAAAGCTTGTATGTCATTCATGCGTCGCAACGTAGTCGTGGGTGCCGTAAAAACAACTTACGTATTTTGCCCGAGCTCGTAAACCCAAGCAAGTGTGTGTTTGTGTGTGTGTTGGCCTTGTTTACGACTAGCCTTCTTGAGGTTGCCTTACTGCTGCTTCGGCTGCTCCTAGTCTGGCTTAAATAATTCCTAACCTACTATTTAATTGGCACGCGTAAGCGATGGCATTGCGCATACGCCATGTATGACATTTTAAATTGTTTATGAGCTGCCCGGGGCTAACTGAGCGCAAACTGTGCGGCCCAGAGCTTCGCACCATGGTTAATAGAATAAGGTCCTGTGCCATCCTGCCAGCCAACCAGTTAATTGTTGGGAGAATTGGGAGAAATGGAAACGCGTTGCTACTTCCTGGCGCTGCCATGATTTGCTTGGGGCATTCGGGTTATCACTTTGGGTTAAGTGGTTCTGGTTTAATTGGCAAAGTTTTTGGCCAGCAGCCGCCACCCGCTTGTTGCGTCCCCCCCCCCCCCACACACACATCCGCTGGCGTTTAGCAGCGGTTTCCGGCCATTTTCCACCGCCCTTCGAAGGCTCCGTTGGTGTGTGCAAATATTTGTTTGGTAATAGGGGGTGGGGCGGGGGCGAGGGTTCGAGCTTGTAGGTGTTGCTGTGACATTGTTTGTACATGATTTGTTATGTGAAATGTACACACGGCCGACTGGGCGGCTGTGTCTGTGTTTGCCGAGGGTCTGGGGCTCGCAAAATATTTTAATAATCATCCAGTGCATTAACTCGGGGCCGCCTTGTAATTGCATAATAACAATGTTCTGCTCCTTGTTTGCCCGGCAGCAGCAAATCAATTTTGCGCCCGCTGAACAAACAATGGTCGCAGGACCCTTCCCTCTTTTTTCCTGTGTGTGTTTTGGGTAAATTATTTAGGCCTCATTGCATGTCACTACTGTCCGTTCAATTGTACATTGTGCCATTTTATTAGTTTCGAAATTTGGGTTAATTAAAAATTTATTTTGTAGTATTGTGCTGTGCTCTGATTACACAGAAACACACTTACACACACATGTGTGTGTGCCAGGATAGAGAGCATAATGCTCATTGGGAGTGCCCATCCCTTGGCCAAATGTTGCGAAACAGCAATCGATTTTGCATTTTGGCCAAATTTATGTCGTTTTCATATTGAAATGGCTTTTGGGGGGGATGGCCGTCCTTTGCCTATGCTTCCCTGCTCTTATCGGGGTAATTAATATGAATTCATTGCAAATGTGTTGCATACTTAAGAGCTGAGCTCGTTGCAGCAATAGTACATGTCCGTATTTATGATATCAATTTGCCTTCGAGTGCTGCACAATGCTTAATGCATTAGCCAATGGAGCAGCTGGAGCTGGAAACTACACAACTACATAGCTCGAACATTTTCCACCAGATATCACAAATCAGCAATGGCAAAGTAAACGGCTAACAAATATTTATAGCGAAAGGAAGCAGCGAGCCGAGGAAGTGGAAGTGCAAGTGGAGCGCCTGCAATATTTATTACAAGTTGCATTCAGTCAACAAGCACAATGGCTGCCAGGCGAAAACAAACAGCGAGCAGCTGAAAGCTGAAGGCAAGAGAGCACAGCAGTCTATTGCCGTTCAAGGATCTGCCCCGGCATTCTTCGAACTCTGCCCCCGACCCAACCCAATCAAATCCGGAGGGGTCTGCAGTGGAGAGAAATCATTTAAATAAAAGTCAATGTCATGCCATGTAACGAAGACAGCGAATAAATAGTCGCAGTCGGAATATCAGGCACTGAACTGTTTCCAGACATGCAAAACGGGGGCTGGGGTTGGGTACGAGCTTCTTGGCCAAGTGGCTGGCACGAGCCGAGCCAAAAGGGAACCTCGAGACCGGGCCAAGAGACTTGGTAAACACGAGAAATATGGGGCGTATGTGTAATATGCTAGACAGCGAAAATTGTATAAGAAATGGGATCGCCGAGGCACAGCGAAGAGGTCGTCGCTAAATAAATGTCCTCCCACACAGAAAACAATGTTGGTTGTTATATACCATTATGTTTTGGGGCTCTGTTTCACACAAGTAAATTATGAGAGGTTGTGGGAAGAAAAGCTAAGAAGCTAAGAAAACCTACATATTTTTGTTCCAAGAAGATCCCTACTTATTCTAAGAATCTAGTGATGTATTCGAGTGCCTCGTTTATCGAATACCAGTTACTCAGCTCAAGCAAGCAGTTGCAAGCAGTCTCAAGCAGGGCAAACCAAGCAGTCGCTTGAAAGTGGCACCATCTACCGGGCATTTCTTTATTTCCTTATAACTTTTTACTGAGTGGTCCGATTTAAAAAATTTCTACGTTTTGGTAGGTACTTCAGTGTCTTTTCCCAAAATATTACTAATTATCTTATTAAAGAAATATCGAATTATTAATTGAACCTATTTCTTAAGTATTTTTTCAGGTGCAGCTTCCTATTCCCCTTGTTCTAAACAAAGGAAAATCTCGGTTGGTCTGAAAGACATTTAATTTGGCATAAAAATGAGCCACGCTGACAGATGGTCTACCAGAGAAGACGATGATGGGGGAAACGACGCAGGTAGTCTTTTTCTTTTCTTTTCGTACAAGAAACCCGGAACCAGAAACCAGGATGCTGACGTCGCGACTGGCTTCGGCCCCCTAATGTATTTTCATTTTATAGGCTCATTAAATTACGCTTTATTGCCGTTAAAATAAAATATTATGTGATAAAAATAACCGTTCTCGGGCAAGATGAGCGAAAGGTTGTCGCTTAAGTGCCCGCCCATAAAGCGGGGGCCAATGAATAGAGCACGTTTATGGGGCGGCTATATGGTTGGGTGCATTCTGCACTTCCTTTAATTTCGTATGGTATAGTATAGCATATGGGATGCACAAAAAATGCCATCAAAATGTGTGGCTGCAAATCTAGTTTCCATGTCGACCCATTTTTGGAGCCATGTTTGCCTGGATAAATTTATTTCTCCGCTTTCACGCTTTTTCGTTGTTTTTAATTATTCCACTTTTGTTGTCTGGCCCAGGACTTTTCCTTTTTCTTTAATATTTTTTTTTGGATTTTGTCGGCTTGTCACATTTGAATGAAATGAATGAATGAGCCAGAGGATCCTTTTGGGGCGCCAACTGGGGACCGGCTGCACTCTGGCGGCACAAAATGTCAGCCGAAACTAATCGGATTAGTGTGTCCTACTCCTGGTTTTCTGTTTTTTGTACCCCGCCCCACCCCCGCGTTTTGCACGTGTGACGGATGGGTCCTTGTTCACGGCGGAAGGGAAGGAAGGAAGGATATTTTCAGGGAGTGCGACTGGCGCTCGTTAGCCCAAGTGACCTCCATTCGGGAGTCGGCACGTTTTAGTGTAATTAAAAAGATATCCGGGCAGACAGTCGGTTGATAGTGGGTTCCCACTCAGTCGGTTGGATAGATGGATGGAAGGATACACCTGCAGCGCTTTTCAGCTGAAAAGATTTCTCACACCCAAAGGACGAGTGACGTGACACGACTGCAGGAGGAAATTGTTGTCGTTTCGAATGGCGAAGGAACATAATTTCTGACGTATGTGATTACGGGAACTTGCACTGCGCTGCGGCTCACCAAGTGGGAGGAGCGCAGGACGAAGGACGCAGGACAACTAAACCGTAGACAAAGGCCAAAACGAAACAAAAAGCGACAAGCAATAAAATGAGAAACCGCGCCATAGTAAGGCTAAAGCCGGGCCAAAAGCACATCAATCAACGACGGTGAGGGTGGGTTTTCCACAGGATCCGGGGATCCGAGGGAGGGCGACGGCTGCGAAAGGATAAGCGTATTGTGCGCAAGAAAGTATTCGCCCTGTGTGCATTTGTGGGCTCCCCGAACTGCTGATTGTTGTTAGTTTCATGCCGCACCGACGACCACAAAATACCTACAAGTCACGGGAGTCACGGAATTCAGGGGATCCTCTGGCGGAATAGGGGACAGGGGCGCCACAAAAGGGGGGCAGCTCGGTTGCCAGTCAGTCAGTTGGAGAGACAGTCGGACAAACAGGGGCATAAATATAAGATATGTACGTGTGCGTGTGCGCTGCGGTGTGCGAAACAAGATTAAAGTGTTGCCAGCTCGGGGCAGAAACAATAAAAAACTAAAAGGGATTTCGCAGGATTAGGTGAGCAGAAACAGAGAATACCCTACAACATTTGCTGCACGTCCAAGCAAAAACATCGAATTTAATAATAAATGAAAGTGACACTATATTTGTGTTTTCTAAAGGATTATATTAAAAAGATAGAATAAAAATAATATTTGTTTTGAAAAACAAACTACTGAGTATTTGAATACTCGAACTTTTATAGATGTTTTATATAAAAATTAAAAATAAAAATCATTTAAATTATTGTTTATATGAGTAAAATTTAATTATAATTACAATCTATAAAATATTTATAACATCATAATGTTTTAATATATTTGTGAATGTTTGGAAGTTTAAGAATTAAGTTTAGTGATTCAAAATACGTAATAAATAATGTTGGGATTGGAAATAATATTACTCTATTAGATTTTCTATTAGATTTTCAAGGGAATACCCAAAGAAAAAGTATAGTAAAAATAAATACACATATAATTAAAAAATTAAAAATAATTTAGAGAATTGATCTAAAGCTTGTTTGCTGAACTGATTTCATTCAAACATTTCTCTTTTTAAAAAGCATATCATATGATAAGAAAATTCCAGAAATTGACACAACTTGTGAAAAGTGGAATGAAAACGAACGGCGGAGCAAGGACGACAACATTGTTGCCGCAACACAATTAAATGTGGCAACTTCATATTTAGTTTTCCGTGTGCGTCCTGATTAAGATGGCAGGCACACACGAAAAAAGGGGGGCCGGGGGGTTGGCCTGCCCCAATACCTCTGCTGTTAAAGTCCACAATTAATCTCTGCTGGGACACACACACACACTCGCACACCTCCCCGTTTCTGTGGAAGATGCATGTGTGTGTATTATTTTATGGCTCATGGTAATTACAGGTGTCGCTATAATAAATTATCTTTGAATTTACTGTTTGTCGTTCTCATCGTTGTTCGTTGTTGTCGCTGTTCGTTGTTCTTGTCACCGGAGGAGTCTTGTCACAGGACCCTTCTCCGGGACAGTGTGTGTGTGAGTGTGAGCCGGGATAATTGGCTGGCCAACTGGTCGTCCTCCCCATCCTCATCTTCATCCTCCTGCTGCCCTGATGATGTTCCTGCTGCTGCTGCTGCTGTTGGCAGCTCGCATGTCCTGGCATTGATAAGCTTTATTAAAAAGGATAATGAGCCTGTGGTTGTAAGCTTGCGCCAGTGTGCGTGTGCCCGTGTATCAGCGTGTGTGTGTAATGCGGTTTTGTAGTTTCATCTGTGTGTGTGAGCCACTGCCCCGTTCGTTCATGTGTCCATTATAAGTTTCGCCGTTGTTTACGAGTTGTCGGTTGCTGTAGTTGTTAATAGTTATGAGTTAATGGAGTTTTTGCCATCGCCGCCACCACTGTTTGTTTGTTGCCTTCCGTTTCCATTATTATTTTCGGATTATTATGATTACTTTTGTTTGGCCGCATAATCAAATTAACTGAATGCGAGCCCTGCCACTTCCGCTGCTGCCACTGCTGCTGTTCCTGACAAACAAGTTTATTTTTTACACCGATTCTCTGGCCCGCGTTTCCGGCCCTGTAAACACCCCTATAATTGCATAATCAAGCGCCCTCTTTATGGGGCCAGAATAAAAAAAAAATAAATAACTTTTCTCAAACGACTTTTTGATGTGGCTGATTCCTGTTTGATTGGGTAACGCAAAGTTACACGGTTGAACATGTATCGATCCCTGGAGGGACAGATGTTATACAAGCGAGCTGTCATATTTCGCACTCTTTCAAAGGTTTTTGTGATTTGCTTTAGGAAGTATATGGTAAAAAACCTTTAACGGAACTTTAATACTTTAAATATAGTGGGAATACCTATAACTATATTTTCATTTATATTTGTTGCCAATTTATTCATGTTTCAACCGCAGACAGTGTTAGATATATATTTTATTTAATAAATTATTTTTAATCGATAATACAACAATTTTTTTCAAGGTTATAAATTTTAATTTCTTTTTTTTTTAAATTTTTTTTTGTTTTTTCAAAAATAAATATTTTAAGTTTTTTTTTTGACCGCTTAAAACACACATTTTATAAGTAGTTTATAAAATTAAAGAATTATAACGAAGCTATTTTATAGATTTAAATCGAAATAGAAGTATAGAAGTATAATCCTTTTTTTTGGTATAAGTAAGCCCTATTCACTTGCTACTTGATTTCTTTCATTCAAAGAAAGCCTTTAACGCTCCACCTTGTTAGTGGAAAAACCAATTTTTGGTTACCCAACCATTTGGCCCAGTTAGCTGCTCCTCCGCTCTCGGAGCCTTTGTATGCCATTGGGCTATTGATTTTCGGGAGTGCATGGAGGCGGTCTTGTTGTGTCTGCATTTCAACTGGAATTTAAATGGTTTTCGAACCCGAAATCCTGTCGAGAAGCACGTTTCGAATGCACTTCACATGCAGCGTGCAGCGCATTCGCTTCCGCTTCTGGATTTTATGGACTTACGTCGCCGTTCGCCGTTTGCCGTTCGCCGTTCGTCTGAGTGCCGTTTGGGATTAAAGTGTCCAAGTTGGATGGTCGCTGGCAGCACTGGTGGCTCAGATGGTTTGGCTGCTTTGGGTGGTTTAGGTGCTTAGTGCGGTTTGGTCAGGGGTGACAAGTACATGAAGCTGTTCGTCCTGTTTATGCATGTGCTGAAACGGCAATTTAATGAGCGCGCCAGGCGTAATCCTCCCCCGGCCTTTGCCTTTGGCCAGGACTCTCCTCCAACCCCCCTCCCCACCACAAGAGGGAAAAGGACGACGCTCGCCTGCCACTCGAGGCGAGCAGGAAACGGAAATTACTTTGCAAACACTTTGCACCACCTTCGCTCCATCGCTTAACCCCCGAGATCCTCGCGTGGCGACTGCAAGAGCGAGGAGTCAAGCGAAGTCAGGAGGACTCACGAGGGGTTAAGGTCCTGCCTTCGTCTTGCGTCATTTTCATTTTCATTTTCTTCACGCTATTCCAGCCGTTCGTTCGCCCTTCCCCCTTTTCAGCCCTTTTTATGGCCAGCGGCAGTATGAAATATGAATTGCGGTTACTTCAAAAATCTCCTTGGCTATTTCGCCAGGAGCCAGAGGCAACAAAAATCAACTGCATTTAACTTTGTTGTGCTTTTTCGTCGTAGTCGCAGTCGCAGTAGCAGTCGCTGCTGCGGCACATTGCCATTTTATGGCTAAATCCACTTTGGCAACACACACACACACTCAGGAGGAAGGAGGAAGGAAGCAGGACGCAGCCAGGTGGCCGAAAAGGGGCCTTCCTTCCACCTATGGCTTATTGAAACTTGTTGTAAGTTAAATTATGGCCCAAATGCTGTTGGCTGCTGCTGTTTCAGTCCTCGTGTGCCGCCGTGTGTGTGTGTGTTCGCTCGGGTTAAAATTACCTTTAAATTGAAAATTATTGTATGTGCGCGCGCTCGACTCGCACTCGAATCGCAGCTCCTCCAGCGCTCACCTGGCTAAAACATAAATTTCTGTGGTTTCTGCCGCAAATTGCGTTGGGTGGTGGGCGGTGGGCACTGGATGGGTGGTCTCTGAATTACTTTTTCAATTTAAGACTCTCTCAGCGGCAGGTAAATGAATTAATGTGTGGGAGGACGAAAGGCAGGACATCTTAATTTATATTCATAAACATGAAGAGGCTGGCTGGCTGCGAAGGCTGAGATTTAGAGGACCGGACACCAGTTGTCCTCTTTGTCAATTTTGAATGGCTTTTAAAATGATTAAATTCCATTTGTGAAATATGCTGCTGTGACAGGCGGACAATGGGAAGGCGAAGGGCTATTGGTTTCGGTTTCGCTTTCAGTTCGATTTGTGTGACATGTTTATTAAAAGCACGACGCTTTAAGTGTCCTCTTTAAGGACTCGCTCCTTTCGGCCATAATTCCTGGCCGACATCCGAGGTTCAAGAGTTTTGAACTTGCTGCGGAGCCTGTGACATTTTCTCCACACTTGCCACGCGTTAGTCGTTTCGCCAAATTGTCATTCGTCCTTCCCCTTCGGAAATTCAGACTCCTCACGGTCTTGTTTGTTTGCCCGGCGGGCTCGTAAATAAATCATTTGATAACTTGACGCGCTGCCTTCCGCCCCCAGGCCACGTATCCTGTGGTATCCTGTGGTCAAGGACTCACCTCAAGTGACTGGCGACTTGTCCGCCGCCACAAGATATTGTGATTTATTTGCTTTCGCTTGGCTGTGACGTGACGCGACGTAGGGCAATATCGATTGGGTTTAGCTTTACGAGCTACACGGAAAAATATTAGATTTAAGATCAATACGTCGAAGTAATTGGAACAAGGTGTTTTGAGAATTATGTCCTATGATTTCAATGCTGATACTTGTTAAACTGACATTATATTTTCCATATTTTGAATATCTATGCAAACTCAAAATGTTCTTTTCATATACATAGTTCCCATTTACAACCTATTTAACTGCCTTTTTGCTAGGATTTTCTCACAGTACACCACCCGTTCAGCTGGCTTACCAATTTCCAGTTGCCACTTTGTTGTTCTGGCCCTATCTGCGCCAACTTTTGGCTCAACGCAAAAGGGCGAAAAGCGGGAAAGCGTCGTTAATTTTTACTGATACTGCGACTGCGGGCCAAAGTTCGGTCGGACATTGCCGGGGAAACCGCTCGCAGTTTCAATTATCTAAGTCCTCTCTTTCATGTGGCTGCCGACAACAATTTACACTGGCTTTTTGGGCGGGCCAAATAGTTGGAATTCCCCCAAATAGATTTCCTCTCTGTCGTGGTCGAAAGACGCATGCGAGCTGGCTCATTTAGGGAATGGCCGAAAACTTTTGCCAAAAAACACCGAAAGGTAAAGCAGCCCGGTCGTAAAAAAAACAGAGAGCTCTTTAAGCTTTTCCGGTGGTAACATAAGGCAACAACAGGGTTTTCCACTTAGTACTGGGGTCGGGGGATCAGGTGGCATACGCCCGCTGTCATAACCGAATCAATATGACAGCCGATGGCAGTAGGTAGCAGCCAGGTGCAGCTGGCCCGAGCCAATCAGCTATTAATAGAGCTGAGAATCAGCTTAGACGACAGACTTATGGGCGAAACCGTTCAGCTCACTAACCAACACACACACACGCTTGACCCCTCAAGAAAGCGGACAATTTTCTATTTATAATCAGGTTGAAACGGAGACCTAAGCCTGCGTTTCAGCCCTCCTTCATTCTTACCACTGGCATGGGGATTAGGTATTTGAAAAGTTTTGTGACCCAAAAGGCTTTGGTATGTGTGTTAAGGGAGGAGTCGGGAGTTCAGAGTCCGGAGTCCATAGACAGAGATATATCTCTTCTGACCGGATTTTGTTTGCCTGACTTTGTTGCCACTTGCCAACAATGGCAACCTGTCCTCAGTCCTGGGGTTCTGCCTTTCCCGGGATTTGCCTATTTGCCTGAATGCCCATTATCGTCATCTCCATCATCGCCATCAGACCCCGGCTTGAGCTTCAGCTTCTGTTTGAGCCCCTAACCTAACCCAACCCAACCCCTTTTTGCGTTTTTGATCTATGCCCCAAAATCCAATGCCTCACATACAGACAAAACTTTTCAGGCGCCACAAACTTTTCGGTGGCTCTGGACTCGCATTTCCCTACTACCCAGCCCCACGCGCTCAGTTGTCATGGCAATTTTGAAAGGAGATATTCAATTTGGTTGGCTACCCCCGTCTCCACATAATACTTTCTAAGCAGTTTGAAGTTTTAGGGCCACTTTAAATGGCCACAAATTGTTGCCAAAATGCCGATGGTTCAACTAATTTAATCAAATTAACTCGAGCACTCGGTTCTCTGCATGAAAATGATCAACTCATTAACAAACCAGAGTTGCTCTTCCAATGGGAAAATGTTTACAAGTTTAATCGATTAACCGGCATAGAGTTTTGATTTATTTCCGCTAACCCAGCAAGCTGGCACACAATTGAATTTGGCCGTATTATTTTAGCCAAATGCCAACAAAAGGAGATTCCCGGGGGAACGCTGTAAGCCCCTGAGTTGGTAAAAATTCAAACAATATGGCCAAAAGCTCATCAAGCGCATCAGTGGGTCTTAGCCTGGTCCAAAGCTGACAGCATCTTAGCCGGAACGAGGAGCCGAAAAGCCGTAGCAGTAGCTGTGGCTGCCACCAAATCCATTTTGGCAGCACAGCCGGCTGGCCAGAGACTTGCTGAATGCAAGGTAGTGAAATTTACAATTTAAAATGCATGCATAATGAATGTTGTTTGCTGCCAAAAGACTTTCAGTTCGGGGAGGGAGTCGAGTGGAGTGGGGAACATGGCACACGACCATGACCCCCAGCTTCCTTGCCACTGGGGCGTTGGGTTCCTCTTGGCCATGAACAAAAAAAACACACACACAGCAACAACTCAACTCAGTCGTCTCGACTTTAACTGCAGCTGGAAAAATCCTTAATCTGTGTAAAATTCAACAGAGAGCAGTAAAATTGGGAGCCGCAATGGGGACACTAACAAAAGTGACCCTACATTCCTATTTGAATTTAGGATAAAACAGAGTAAATGTTTATTTTTAAGGAAAATAATTTTGGGAAATATAATAAAATGGATAATAAATGTAAAGAAAAATACCAGAAATAATTTTACGAATTTTCTCATTTTTTTACGTATTAATTTGTTTTTCCGTACATCAAATAATCACTATAAAGTATATGGTTCAAATTTGATTCAAAAGGAACACTTTAAAGCCATCTGTGCAGAGAAGTATAGGAAATCTAAGACTAGAGAGGGAATATGAGTTAGATGAGACCATGACTGGCAGCTGGATGGCTGCTTCCTTTGGCCTTTGCTTTGTTTTTTGGCTTATTTTGCATTAGAAAAGCACCAACAGACCGGGGGACGGGGTTTCTATACTACTACCAAACCACCGCACCTCCTCTGGATGTGTATGCACATATTTGACCAACTTTGTTTGCCAAAACACACACTCACACACAGGCACCCAGAAGCACAGCTACGGTTGAAAAATTTGTGCATAATTTTGCTAGGCGAAAATATGCTTTGGTCCTTGAGAAGCAGAGAGCTGGGAAATCGATGACAGGACACATGACGATGATGCCAAACCTCGCATTCACATCCCGCTGGGAAACCCTCTTTACACTTGCTTTGTTTGCGGATTATGCTGCCGGTGCGCCGTTGTCCTTGCTGTTGTCCTTGTTGCCAGGACACCACTCAATGCTATTCCCCACCCTCATCTGCATCCGCAATTGAGCTCGAAATGCTGCGTTCTCTAATTTAATTAGGCGCGTGCCGCAACAGGAAGCTGTTTGCAATCAGGCGTCGCATACAAGCGCCCTTGGATTTGGCCCACATCCCCCCTGAAACCGCACCCCCTCTCCCCTACAGGGATATATGTATATTTACATGCGCGCCATATTTTCATTACGTGCTCGCTTCCTTGGCAACCGACGGCGACAATTTTTCCCATATTTTCCGCTCTCTTCTTCACGTAATTCTCGCAGGTCGCGATTTTCTTTAATTGTTACACACACGTGACAGCCATTTATTTGAGTTGGTGACTCCCAAAAATGTAATTTCGGTTTCTTAAGCCCTTAGTTAGGTATATAGGGCGCTTGAAAGTTTCATATATTATTCCAACATTATTTATCCTTAAATAAAGAACTTTAGAAGTATTTTTTCTAAGGCCCATCCTGAATACCTTACATTAGTAATAGGTATAGATATTTCTAGCTATCTAACAAAATAACTAAACCTTAATTTGCTACCTGTTCTTGGTTTGATTAAGTCATGGCTTGCATTATTTTAGTAGGCCATTAAAAGTTGCCACCCAACTTTTTTCGATCTAAACTTTTGTGATTTTACGAACATGGGACACGGGTGATATGGCTTCAATTTCCATTAACAGTCAGCTGTTTGCTGTTTGCACTCCCCCACACACACATGGTAAAGCAAGCGATCTAGATACTCCGTGCACTCCGGAGCCCATTAAACACATTCCAAAATTGAAAAGTCATGTTGAACTTTTTTACTCGGCTGCTTTTTTGGCCAGTTTGCATGATTTGTATTTATCTGGGCGAGTGGAAAGCTCTTATCGGCCACAGTTGAGATAGAGGGAAACTTTCAGTTTGATTACTTAAGAATTTGGTCAATGATTTCGAATAAAACCGAATAGTTGCCCGAAGTTCAAGTGGCAGGATGGGGCAAGGATTGTGCTGTCCTGTTAGATCCTCACACACACACATACACACGCAATTTCAGAGCCGTAATAAATTTCCGCCTGCTTGAGAGCCACAAACACAGAGGCAGCAACAGAAACAGACATACATACGTGGGAAACTGCCGCCACCATGATGTCCTGGCCATTATCCTGCATATAAAGTCGTTCATTTCCTTGTTGTTTTTCGGTCATTCCTGCTTTGATTTGACCCCCTGTGCATCCCGCATCCCCATTGTATTGCATACATAATAAATTTTATGAAACGTAAATTTTTATTGAGACCAATTTTTGTCGCCGCCATAAAAGCGGAGAACATGAAAGGAAAAGCGTCGTTCCAATCGAAGCGAATGTTTTATTTATATCTCTGCTTCAATTCGGAAATTAATTTCGCATTAACTATTTTTGGGTGCCCGAATTAGAGGAGCCAAGGCAAACACAAACGCAAACAGCAATATTAGAAATGCTCATCGGGTAAACATATAGAACAAATACTGCTCCCCCCAAAATGGAACCAAAAACATTTCAAATAGTTCGAATTAGCAAAACAATACAAATGGAGAGCAAATAGAGAGCAAAGACAAACACAAATAGAGCCCCCCCCCCCCATTCGCAAATTTGAATGCTGTAAATGAAAATGAAAATATTGCGAATAAAACGAGGCGAACTGAAACAAAAGCCCAATGAAATGAAAGGGACTTTGAACCGTGAGACCCGAAATCAAATGACAAACGCCGGTCCCATCTGCTGATTTGTGATGGTCGAAATAGAGCAAAAAAAAAGAAGAAATGCCCCCGAAAAACAAACCGACAAAACTATCATTTACGTGGCCTCATTGTTTTCTATGGGTGTGTTTGTGTGCCAACGTTGCGTATACGTAATCTCCATGTGAACTTGGCATTTAATTCCGGTATTCCGATTAGGGAAGGAAAATAATAATGATGGAATGAATGGCCTCTCTTACATTTAAAACCAATTGGTTTCCGTAATTGCCTTAAGCCCCATTTTCCGATCCCATACGATTATCGGATTACGCTTGTGAGGAAACAACATTCGCTATAATGGCGAATGCATATTCATATTCGGTAATATTTATTAAAACGATTCGCGCTGTTGCTGTTGCTGCGTTCGCTCTCATTTAAAATTCACCAGCGATGCTGTAAAATGCTTGAATTGTTAATGAAATAATGAATATATATGAGTTTAAAGGCTGAACGATTTAAGCGGCTTTCGGGCGAGTAATTATATTTCAATTACATGGCGACTGAGTGAGTGAGTGCCCCTATATATGTACGCAGATCTCCCAGGCTGACCTAGATCACCTCAGAACTGCTTGGGAACTCATCATCTTACGGCTCATTAGCACGTTTCAGCTGCTCAAAGGGGAGGGACAGGACTTAAAGGAAAGAAAAAGAGGAAACCAGCAGACAACTTGATTGAACTTCAATGAGCTCGAAGATGCCTGCTGCTCGGCGCTCGAGATTAATGCTAATGTGACAACTTAATCGAAAGCCATTTACAAGTCATGTCAAGTGGAGAGCGCAGCTCGGGAGCTCTAGAGCTCGTTATTATGACAGGACCTCGCAGGATGTGGCCTGTTCGGGGGGTAGCAACTGAACTGAGCCGCCTGACGACGACAAATCCATAAAAAAGCACGTTAAATATTTGCATTAATTCCGGGGCTGGCTGATAAGTCCTGCTAGGATGCTAAGATGGTAAGATGCTAACAGGAAACAGGAGACAGAGGACAGGGACGAAGACTACTGCTGCTGTTGACACTTACCCGGCAAACATGATGCGACTGCGATGCCGATAAGGAGCAATAGTTGGCTCCTCTCGCTCCTGCTCCTGCTGCTCCTGTTTTGGCTGCTCATTTTGCCAAAGTCGTTTGGCTCTTATCACTAAATGCGTTACTTTGTCAACGACCCGAGCTCTCGTTCCCGGGCTGTTTGGTGTGGACGTTAGGTGGGGTTTGGGCTTCGACTGCCGCCTGCTGACTTTGACTTTTGCTGCACGACTCACTCGCACTCGAATTTCAGTGTTCACGGCTCAATTTTGTGTATCAGTCAGATGTGATGTTTATGGCCGAGGTAACGACAACCGCAAACGGCGATCTTGCTGTGCATAAACAATAAAAAATATAGCAAAATGTAGGCCCGAACTGTCATGACAACAGAAGCGAAACACGAACTGTCAACTTGCTTTTGTAGCTCGATTTCCGAAAAGTTCGACGTTATTTGATATTTGCCTCCAAGTTTCGATAGATCTTTTTTCGGGTAGGATATTATTTTACGTTTCGCGCCGCGCTTTTTGTTGTTGGGTGTTGATGGTGTCTTGTTCCTTAATCAGAAATTTACACAATCCAGAATGGATGAAAGCGCAGTGAAAATTTCAATCAAAACTTTACTCTTTTTTCTGTCTGTTTGTCTGACTGTCTGTCTGTTTGGCGGCTTGCGCTTGATTTTCTTTGCTATTTTTTTGTTGGGTTTTTTTGCCTTTTAGCGCTCGTTAACTCCAGCGTTTCGTTTTGCGTCTTTGTTTGTACCGTTTTTTCGTCTTTTCGCCACTTTTTTGTTTTCGCAATTTTTTTTGCTCAATTTTTAATGCAATTTCCACGCTTAACTGCACTTTTTGCCATTTCGCTTGTTATTCCTGTTTCTTCTGTTGTTGCTATTTCTGTTTTGCCTTTTTCATTGCATTTATTTACACGAAATACACTCACACACACACAAAGACTGTTGCAGCAGGCGACCGGAAACAGACAGAGACGGGGAATATGTACACAATTTGCAGCGCTCTCGCTCCCTCCGCTGCGAGCACAAATTCAAATTACACTGGCTGCGCTATTCCAGTTATGGTTATCGCTCTACGCCCGGTTCAATCCTGCAAATCAGATCAGGTCCCTCATCAAGTGGCCTTTGTCCTTGCCAAGGACTCGAAAACGGACTGGGGATCTCGAGGTCTGAGGACTCTGTCAGGAGTCCAGTCTTCGCATCTTCTTCGGAAATCTGAAAAGGATAGAAAACAGAAATATTATTATTTTAAATCATCATATCAAGGTAACATAAAAATAAACTCTAATTCAGATTAGATTCTTCATAAATCTGTGAAGAATGGATAGAAAACAGAAATATTATTTTCTTAACTTATAATATCTAAATAATATAAAAATAAACTATGATTCAGGTAAGATTCTTCATAGATCTCTGAAGAAGAAATAGAAAACATAAATATTATTTTCTTAACTTATAATATCTAAATAATATTAAGATAAACTATAATTCAGATCTGTGAAGGGTATCTGAAAGGATAGAAAACAGAAATATTACTGTCTTAATTTATTATAACTTAATAATATAAAAATAAACTATAATTCAGATTAGATTCTTCATGAATCTATAAAGTTCTTATTTTTTTCTTCTTTTTATTATTTTCTTAATATTATAAAAATAAACTTTAGATAAGTGCCTCTATATGTCTGGAAACATTACCCATTTCAGTAGCTGTAGGCTTATTTTTGAGTCTTATACTAAGTACTTATATAAGAGGTAACCGCTTCTCATTTCGCATTTCCTTTGATGATGCCCGGGGCTTTTGCATGAATTATTAGCCCATTTTGGGGCTTTTTCCCTCCCCTACCCACCATCCACTGTACTCGCTATACACATAATGTGTCCTACATACGGTGAAGTTTTCAGGATATCATTGTCAGACGGATAATGCGTCACCTACGCAGCTAACCATCTCTTCTTCGCCGCCTAAATGACTGACGTGTGTCTGGGTTCCGTAACCCCACCATCACCACCACCCCCATCTCTAGCACCCAAATGTTCATGCCTTTGTTCCCGGGGCTGCAGCCATTATTATGCTTTATTTTCCGCTTGACACCTTTGGGCTGCGTTGCGCATTTCCCTTCTGCACTCCACACTCCCTACATGTATTTGCTCACCCAGGTGGCATTTATGCGCGACTTTTTCCCATTCGCATTCAGCGTTTTTCAACCGCCTTTCCGACCTGGCCGAGAGGCTAAGCCGGGGCTAAAGCGACTGCCCCAAGCTGCGGGCTTGCTGGGGGAGGTGGGTGGTGAGGTTAGGGGCTGGAAGCTGGAAGGGTTGGACGCTTTCTTATCAACATGCACGTCGACGTGAGGCAGAGACGTCATGTCGTCGTCTGAATTGAAATTTATTATTCTGCTTTGTCGTGCATGTGTGTGGGGGGAGCCTCCCCCATTTTCCACTTTTCAGACACTGAGGAAAAAGTTTTCTACTTGGAAAAATATTTTCTAAAAATTTACCAACTCTCCCTGAGGTTCTTGGAGTATCTGATCCAAATTTAGGAATTATTTTCTTTTGAAATTGTAGCATTTTTCCAAATTTCTCTCAGTGCACCCTTCCCACGCTTAGACCCACCTCTGGCGCACTCCTCTTGAGCAGTTTTGTGAGTGCCTGGAACTTTTTTGAGGTGGCCACGTCTGTGTGTGTGTGTGCCCCCTCCCCAGTTCCCCTTTTCAAGCATTTAATATTTTTCTTTTCTCCCGACTTTTATATTTTCTGTTCTTTTTTCCCATCCCAGCTCAACCATCCCCAGTCGGAGCTCTCTTGCTTTTACTTTTGTTAATTGCTTTTCATCTGGGGTAAGCTGGCAAAATGTCTGGGGGCCACCTTTGATGTGCGACCTTTCGTTGGGCTGGAGCTTGTTGTTGCTGCTTTGGTGTCTCGCACTTAGGGATATTGTTCACATGTCTCAATTATCCTTTTGATTTCGTACACATGAAAGCGCTCCCCTCCGAAGTTTTGCGCTTTTGTTGGTCCAATTTCAAAGCGGAGCGTGACCAAAAGGGAGTGGGAAATCGTATTGCTTTGCCGGCCAGTTGTTATTAGAAGCCGAGACTCCTGAAAGCAGGCAATAAAATCTGCATAATTTAAACATTTCCATACGGAATTATGTGTTAGATAAATCGGATCCTTGCAGCGAAACAAATGGTCACAGCCGTGTCCAGAGTTTTCCCCACAAAAAAAATGGGATGAAATTGTATTTAGTTTATTTTGCTGTTTCTGCTGACACTTGGCGTTGTTTTTCTGGCCATGCACGTTGGAAAAAGTTAAGTAAAAAGGGCGCAGCAGACAAAAGAGAAGAGAAAAGCTGAGTTGGAAATTATGCAAAGATTATGTGCGGGGTGTGGAAGGGGGGAGTAGGGAGCGGGATCCTGATTGCGGGATCCTTGGATTCCAGATAGAACGGGCAAGTTAACTTGTCACCGTGGTCACGACTGCCGGGGATATGAGGTGCGGTGTCCTGGGTGGAACCAGGTTCTGGAACCAGGACCAACTTAAGTCGAGTGACATGTAAATCTAGCCTCAGGTTGCGGCCACGGCAGCTGCTCTGCTGCTGTTGCTCCTGAAAAAGAGTTGCGGGCAAAAAGCAGCGCCGAGATGATGATGATGATAATGCGGTCGTTCCAGAACCACTCTCAATCTCACCGCCCATTACCAACCACCATGCCCAGGAGCCACGTTTTCCTTTCTGAAAATCAGTTAAATGAGTTTGTTTACATGTTACGCCGCTGTGGCTTTTTTTTCTGCTGCCAACGACTTTCAACCAAGGGCGGTAAAACGAAATAATAACATGGAAACTTTATAAAACGAAGAACAAAATACTCTTTAGATAAATTAAATATTAATTAAATATTTTTATTAATTAATTAAATTATTATTAAATATTTATTTTTATCCGAAAATTTCTTTAAAATCAATTTATGGAATTTTAGAGTAATTTAAATGTTCCGTAATTTAATTTGGAATCTTAAAATTCCGTTTTAATGTTCTAAAAGTAGTTTTCCTTAGAAATGATACAAATCCTTATTATTAATAAACTTTTATTAATATCTAAAAATAAATTCAAGTGAAACCACTCATTTCTAGCTTAATACATCCGAATTTCGAGAACTTTCATGTAATTTTCTTGGAAGTTCAAGAATTATACCCCCTGCGAGGGTATGTTAAACGAAAATACTTTAAATGTATGCAAAGTGGCGGCTTGCAGGACCTGCGGAGGGGCGGTGGGGACGCCTATAAAGGACCCAGGAAGCGACGCGACATTGTCTGGACGCCGTTTTTCTGCGGAAATGGATGTAGGGAAAGAGTCCCCATACAATTTACTTTGGTAACTCGATATACGAAGTCTGAGTCGCAGGCCTAAAAGTATGCAGCATATAATTTGCGTTTGTTTGCCACTGCTGTTTTATGTAATTTGCATGTAAACATGTGTTTCGTTTCGTGTGTGTGTGTGTCTGAGTGCTCTGGTGTTTGTGTTGGCCCTCTGCACTATGGGGCATTCGTCCACTTTGGCTGGCCAAAACCCATTTTTGAAAAGTCGTTAAAGTAAAAAATCTTGTTTGGGGATGTGTTAACAGAACACCATTTACCAATGTTACGTTTCAGGAAATCCGATAGAGGGCTTCTCTGTTAACTTAGCAGCTGTTAAATCAGCTGTTACAAATGCGACACTCGATCTGTTAAAATTTGACGATTCGCTTGCAGATTTGAAGTTCTTCAAATTTGATTTTTAAAGCAATCTAAGTAAGCTTTTTGGATTGGAATAATAGGATGGTGCTATATACTAAGTGTTTCTGTGCTTACACGGTGCAAATCCGTCGTTTTTTTCTTATAATTTAGTGGTAAAGGAAGTGGTCTAACATGCACATTTTTTTATGAAAGCTTAATTTCAAATAGAGCAATAAAGCGAGTCCAGCGGAGTCCACTTCTGAAACCAATTGGGATTTGTAGAGTATTTAATTCTTGTCAAAGTGTATATAGTCAGAATCGCCACTTATTGCCACTTTTTCTATAATTTAATTTTTTAGACCATAACCTCAAATTTAGCAAAGGATATGGTTTTGCACTGGGGGCTGAAGAATTAAGGCGTTTTCTGGCTTTAAATTATTTTTAAAATGAAGAATAAATAACTAGCTGTGTCATTGATTAGTTTAAGTGGACTTTATAGGCTGTATAGCGAAATTTTTGGTACAATTAGCAAAAAAAGTCGTAAAAATGTATGGTAAATTCTGTTATTTGTCATTTTCTAAAATCACTAGGATATAGTAGTCCGATTTGTATGAAACTTTCAGTATTATCTTTAAAACGTAAATAATCGCTATTTCTAAAGTTATGTGCATTTATATCAAAAAACAAGAAAGTTAATCTGATCGTTCCTATGGCAGCTATATGATATAGATGTCCGATCCGGATGATTTTTATATATAATATGCGCAGGGATAAAAAATGAAGACTGGTAAAGTTTCACGTCTATATCTTTTAAATTGACTGAGTAATTAATTTAGGCCTATAAAAGTGGTCAAATGCCCCATAGTGCTCTGGCAACACACACACACACGCACACCCAAACCCCTGGAAAAATTACGCCCAACATCAAATGATTTTGTTTAACATATTTTGTTATTAAGTGTGGAAATGTGCATATTTCGCTCCACGGAATAATCCCCTTGCAGCTTTTTTTTGGGTGGGGAATCCCCCTCCACAAACCCCTTTCGAAGGATTCCCCGCTCCGTTGGCTGTTCGTGCCTGCAGTAAATTTCCGTTTGCCATCTTTCAGGACGGGGCAGGCAGACCTGGCATACTTCACTTGAACTTTGTGTAGCGTGAACTTCTTAAATTATTGGCCTAGCCTCTGTATAAACTGCAGACCCGTTTGCCGCAAACGCCCACAAAGTTCAGTTTTCCCAAAGGGCCGGGCGAATTATGTTTTGCCAAGTTCCTAACTTAGTTTGCGGCCTGATTCGACCTGCTGCCTTTTGACAATTGACAGTTCGATGGCTCGATGAAGTTTTACCAATTAGCCCTGGCTCAACGCCCGTTTCCCGGTTCCTTGTTCCTTGTTTCTTGGTTGCATATCACGTCCGGCTATTTGTTTGCTCCTCCTTTGGGCTCCATATTGTTTTCTAGCCACCACAACAGCGATAAAAAACCATAAGCACCACATACACACATACACAGTCGGTTGATATTGATAGATAAATAGAGAAACGACGGACGGACGGACCATAACAATTTCTTTGGCCTGCGTTACAGATCCACATCCACATCCAGATGCAGACGTGGCCGCACTTCCTAATGCCGCTTGCGACGCTCTGATGCAGCCCAATCAACGTGGCTGCAACATTATTGTTGTAAGCCGAAGAATATCCCGGTCCCCTCCATAAATCTACACTGTGAGAAGCTATGGGTTCCTAGTTTAACCATTTTTCTGTTTCTAAGAGGTATCGAAATTGATAGGTTGTTTACACGATTATTTCAAAACAAGATTAGGATTTTCATTATTATCTCTAAAACTTTAAAATATGCTTTAAAATCTAAATTCATAATAATATGGACAAATTCTTGTTTTATGTATCTAAAAATGTAAATAAAAAATGACATATGTATAAGAAACTATGATTTAGTACTTTTTTGCTACTTTTTCTACTGCCACTACTTTATTTACTACTACTACTTCTCTGTACTACTACTATTTTTTTATAGACCATTATTTTATATTTAACATTTTTAAAGGTAAATGAATTATTATTTTATGAATTATTTTTGAATATTTGTTTTCTATTTTCAGATTTTTATGTCAAGTCGTTTTGGCCTCTTGTATACCTTCCCCTACTTGGGATTTTGTTTTAATATTGGATTAGATTTCTATTCACAAAAGTTTATAATTTTTTCGAAATTTTTAAGACTGTCTTAGAACTCTTATTATTAGGGAGTTTTATACAGAATTAGCGGCTTAGAGGCTTTCGCCAAATCTATTTAAGATACAATCCTCTCTTGAACTTCAAACTCTCCTACTGATTGTTAAACAGTAAATATCGAGTAGTTTTCCTCAGTGCACCATTTCTTGCCCTGGTAGATGTGCTTAAGTCGTTCTGCCATTTCCATTGCTCTGGCAACGAGCATTTCAATTGCTTTAGCTGCGGTAGTAAATACAAAGTGTTAAATGCCCGGGGGCTGACGGGCGGGAGCGGGCATAAGCTAAGCAAATACCGACTGCTGTGTATAGCCCATATTAAAACTCAAATTCAAACTGCAACTTCAGCTCCGGCTGCTCCCAATCCGAATACGAATCCCAGTCCCAATCCCATTCTGACTGGAGCAACTTGAAGTTAAGTCCAAGTCGCCGCGCCCGAACAAAGGCGTCGTATTCATTTCTTATTTAAAACTACCGCTTGTTGGATGGTTCACCCCACAGATGGATGGTTTGGTATGGTTTGGATGGGTGGTTGGATGGATGGATGGATACCAGGCCATTAGATCCATGACTTGGCTGCTTGCCTTTGCATTTGCAACGGCACATGGAGTTTTATTTATCGAACTGTGAATAAATATTTTGCCTTTGCTGAAGCACCTTCGATGGAGGAGCTAAGCGCCCTGATCTCGGGGAAGTACAAGGCACATCCCATTGAAGACATGGCTTCCATCGATGGGCAGACGCCCTCGAGAGCGTGTTGATACTGCAGTTTGCAGTAACCAGTTCCCATTCTCCCGTATTGACTGTGGTAATGTGTTCAACCTAATTCTGTGGCTGGCTTAAATGGTTTTACCGTCTATTGACTTTCTGCGCCTCCTCATTTTCGGCCCCCAAAGCCAACTCTCATCTCATTACGGCTACGACTTTGGCTTCGGCTCATCAAAGGGGCAGAGAAAAAGGAAAGGAAAAGGAAAAATAAAATACCACCTAGATAGCTGAGTCCTGCCTCCAATTCCCCTATCCCTAGCCATATCCTTGTGAATGGCACAGCTGCTTTCATTAGAGCAGGAGCAGGATGAATCGCTCACAAAAGGCTCTTCAGCTTTATCGCTGTAATCAATTGTCTGCATTTGAATAGTTGACAACCGATTTATGGACCATTGAGTGAGCAGCAAGAACGCCGATGACTGAAGGCGATGGGAGGGGAAAGTGGGTGGGAAAGTGGGATTGTGGAAGAGTGGGGAGTGACTTTACCGAGCAGTTCATTTCTTTTGTACTTGCGGTTGAACGTTTGCCTCCCCCCATCATTCGATCTTGGGCATTTTTTCTGGCTCTGTGTGGCCAGTATCCTTTTCGGAAATCAAGTGGAATGACCCGCACGGTCTGTGTGTTTTTGCCGCCCCCCCCATCCTCCCGAAACCCCCGAAATGCCCTCGCTGGAAACTTCTGTTTTTGTATGTTTTACGTAATTTCGCAAGCGGCAGAAGAAGAAGACCAGCCGGAAATGGCTAGGAAATTGAGCCAACAATAACAGCCGCCCAAGTGGGAGCCGCATCAGCAATAGATGAGGCCCCAGATCCCAGGGATTCGGCTCCAAAGGCAATAAGAATAATAACGAAAATGTCAGCCGGAGCGAAGCGTCTGTCATCAGTGTGTCCGTCGTCAGTTGTCAGTTGCCTTGGTTGAAAGTACGGCCACTGGCCCAGATAATGTACTGCCAAGTGTTTTTGACCTTTTTCCCCACTTCGACTCCCATCCCTTTGCCACTACTTTCGCCTTTCTTTTGGCCGCCTTCTGTGCCTTTTCGTTGGCCATTTCATATTTCGGTGACACATCCCATTGGCACTTGTCCTTGTCCGTCGACAGTCGTCCTCCTTTTCGCCGGCCTCGAATTATTTAAAACCCAATGCAAATGAAATGGCCAAAACGTTTCGGGTTCAAGTTCAAGGCATTACCATTAATGCTAACTATGCGGTGCTTAAGCCCGTACCATTGTTTGCACGGCATTAAAGGGTTTTTGGTGTGGAGTCAAGTGGCAATTACAGCGAGTAACGCAACTTAAGGGCTAACTGTTCTTAAGAGCTTTAAAGAGGATTCGAAACACTGCAAGGTATAAGCCAGGTTAATAATTAAATGGGATTTAAATTTATTCAGTCAATTGGTAATTAAAGAATTCTAAAACTCACTTGATTTAGTTAAAAATTTATTTATAATTTTTCTATTAAAGCAAAATATAGTAATAAATTTAAATGAATATATTCCTTATTAGCTAATATTCCCATTACTTTACCACTTTCATTAGGCATTCGATTTATATTCAAGCATAGAAAGAGCAAAGCCAGTTTAAATTTCATTTACTCTAATCAGTTCTCCACTTGCAGTTTTTTAAATTATCCTGATTAACATTAGCCTGCAAAAACCGGGAAAATCCCGTAATGGTTTTGCCAATGCCAATTGAGGTCAACTAGCGCATGGGTTCAGCTAATGTGATCATTGGCAGAGCCGTAGCCCCTTGGCTTCCGGCGGATTCGTGGCTGCCACTATATGCATAAGTGCTCGCTTTAAGCGCCACGAGACGGCAACTTGCAACTGGCAGCCTTCTGCATTGCATCCTCATCAATTCCACTCGTCAGATGCGGGCGACACACACAGATGTACACCCCATATGCCCCTTTAAACCCCATATACAGCAGATATACAGCAGAACTACCAGATGCACCAGATACACCAGCAGTGCTCACACATGCACACGTCCCGTGGGCATTTACTTGCCAGGCTCTTGGCACGGCTTTGCATTTGGGTTAATGTAGTATTTGTGTCTCGTGCAGTCGGCAGCCTAAGCCCCTGGATAAGGGGGGCTGTTCCGCCCCCGTAAGATCCACTACTGCGACAGGAGGCGGTTCCGCATCCCAAATGGCATCAATATTTTGACTACCCGCCTCAATACAGGTTGATGATTGGTAATGAATATGGGATTTCTAAACCCCTTGGACGATATAACAACAGTCTCGTGTAGCCAAAAGCCCCCCTTTTCGCTGGCAACCACGCCGCCCCTGGTTCATTGCATTGCGGTAACGGGCACATTTTGTCAGCGGCCTGGAAAGAAATGCACTGCACGTTGTCATGAGAAATATGTCAACGTCTTACTCGCTTTCGCTTAGATTGGCATTGTCATAAAATGCCGTGCCACATGCGGAATATACGAAATATACGGAGTGTACGGGTAGATATGTATGTGTGGGAGGTATCCAGCCCCCGCAGGACTGTGATTCCGTCATTCCATGTGCCACTTGCAGGGGGAGGACACCAGGACATGCAGCCTGTTTAGAGAATGAATTGCACTTTATTGTTGGCATTTCGCAAGCCTCCCCGTCACGTTCGAGTTCCTAGTTTCTGCGTTCCGGTTTCTCCGGTTTCTGGGGCATTTTAAAGCCCAACGAGAAAAACCTCAGATGGATTTCCTCGGCGGAACGTGTTGCTATTTGGCCAGCTCATTTTTGGCCAGCCAAAATTGCGACGGGGCATTTTGTAAAAAATTCAATCAAAATTGTTGCCATTTAGTTTGACATTTCATTTTGATGGCGGGGGCCAAAATGATGATGAAGTGCCAGCAACGAAGGGGCGTGGCCTCTCTCTTCTTCTACTATTTGCTTTTTCCGCCATTACTGCTTTTATAGAGTGCCAAAAGCTGCACAGGAATTTCTTTCTCTTCTCCAGAACAGACTGCAAGTAAAAAATGTCAAGCTGACCGCAAGCTGTGTAAAGTTGGGGGGTCAGGTCCCAGTTCCATTGGGGAAATTGATTTTGTACCCCAACTGTGGGGGATGCGATAAGGATTTGCCTTCTGCGCGTGCATTTCGCTGCACTCAATCAAGGGCTGCTGCTCATAATTTGCCAACTGAGTAGCTGTTATTGGCTTTCTCATGCTTTCGCTTCTCGTTTCTCATTTCCTTTCTGCTCTATCATAATCATTTCCGGCTGCGGATATATATCTGCCATAAATCAACGCCAGCGGCTGCTTTAAATTCTTTCTAATGAAGTTACTCAAGCCTGAAAAAGAAAAACTTTTCCCATACACATCATACGAGGGGTTGATGGGGGTAGGGGTGGTAGTTCAGGGGTAGTGAGCGAATTCTTTCACATGCTGGCATTTCTCGGCTTTCTCCCTATAGCCACGCTTGAAAGCACATGAAAATTCATAAAATTCACAGCCTACATCAGGGGGTTGGCAAAGAAGTGGCATGGGGTGGGGGTGGGATATATACAAACACACACACACATGAACGCTCGGCATAAGGAGCTATCAAGAAATCACAACAAATTTACAAGTGCCACACAAATGTTTGACAAAAACTTTGTGAAAAGCTTTCCACTGATTTCGCAACGTCCCAGCGATTTCTTCTGTCTCGATGTTTTCAGAAGGCCGAGATGGAGGAGGACGAGGAGGGGGATGAGGTGTTGTCTGGGGAGACATTTATGGTCCCACGATGTTATCGGGTTGACATAAGTTAAGCTGCTTTTCCTTTGCTTTTCGGCTAAAATCAACAACAACAAATATTGGCTAACAAATGCGTGTGCTGAGAAAAAAACTTTCAGGACTTTTAGCTCAAAGAAATTATTATTATTCAGTACCCAAAAAAAATGTTTTTTTCGGATTTTAATGTAGAAAATATATTACTAATAATTACCATAAATCAAAATAAATTTTATATATCATTATAGATAAATTACATTTAATTCCCTAATGGCTCAACTTTCTGTATGTTTTTTTTAAATATATTTAATATATTTTTTTTCAGTGCACGAAAATGTCTGCCTCTGTATGCGGGGGCAAACAGTTGAAAAGGATGTTCGAAGTGTGTGCCAAGAGCGCGTAAATTCAGCTTGAAAATATTTTTGAAAGAACGAACCGCGAAACAACTGCGCGACATTCAAAAGTTTTGCGAAAGGGGGCCACAAGTTGGGACTGGGAGTCGCACGTACAAGTATTTAGACTTGTCTGCTATTTAGTGTTGACACGCAAGGCAATTTGGCGAATGCAAACATTTTGCTATGCTGCCTGAGCGACCGAATATTACGCATACGCCCGAGTGTGTGTGCGCTTCCTCCCATTTCGCTATCTTTGTTTGGCTGGCATTGCTTACGGATATTAAATAAAGTTGCGCCATTTCAGTTTCGCGCCCCGACAAACCGCAGCCACGCCCCTTTAGCGCCTTTCGCCCCTTTATTCTGGTAACTGTTATTGCTTATTACATTTGGCTGGCGGGCTGTTTAGTTGCGCCGTGTGGCGAGTGTCGAGTGATTCGAGAATGCCTGTCAGTGGCATCAGCTTATATTATTTACCCCCACAGATCCTAGGAGATGGAGCGTCCCCTTTGTGAATCACAAAAGAAATGCTCTTAATGCTTCTGACTTCAGTGGGTTTGCTTTTCGGGGAGTGGGATAAACGGCAGCTTACATCTGCTTAGCGCAGAAGTGTGTACAACTTACCACCGCCCCTTGAAAAACCCACCCACACACACACTCGCTGGGAATTTAAATAAATGGCGTAAAAATTGCACACCACAGAGTTTATTTAGCCACCGAGAATGAGAACTCGCTCAACTTATGTAACTCAATTCAGCGCAGCTCATGTGTAAAATAAACCCTCGACCAGCCCCTAACTTTCGCTGCAGCTTGATGAAGTGCGTGGAATTGATAAGTGAGCTGCGTGAGGAGGGGGCGCAGTATCCACTGGCAACTCGGGCGTATGCGTAATAAAGCTTAGAAGAAATTTGCACCAATTCTCATTAGCAATAAGAACTAGTTTCTCTGCAGAAGTCCGACAAGATCGCGATAAGCTCTGTTAAAAATTGACATCACGTAGTCAACGTCGGGAATCTTTAGTCTTAATGCAACTCAAAGCAGGGACATCTACAAAAGAATAAAAAAACAAGTAGTTCACCCGACTTATAAATACCCTTCAAGTTTTTAATATAATTTTAAAATTAGAATATTTATTAAAATTATTTACTAAACTTAGTACCCAATATGTGTCCTTGCATATCAAGCAGCACCTAAAAAAGTTTCTTAAAAAACATTTATGCCAGACTCGAATCTAAATCCAAGTATTAGAGCAAATGCTTCCGCGAATCCATTACACCCGTTCCATTACCGCGGCAAACAGGATAAAATGGGGACAGAGCTCTAAGCATTTAAATGCTAAATAGCTGGTAAAAGGATAACGCCATATCCTTATTGCCACCTAACTAGTTCACGCTGTGCTGTGTGCCATTCGCTGTGCTATGTGTGTCGTGTGGCGGGCTGCGAACAGAAATTAAAGTGTTACCAAAATAATAGCAACAAATTGCCTGGCCTGGAACACAACGTTCCCAACGTCACAACACGAAAGTGTCGCGATTCACCCAGCGGGCGACCTTTAACCGGGGGCCACAGCGGGCGGTCAAGAGGTTGGGCCCCATTGGCCACATGGTGTGACATTTATTTAAATTAAGCCAACGAGGGATAGCGGCTAGACATGCGAGTCCTGTGAGGGGGCAGGATCACAACCCCCAGTCAATATTGGCCATCAGTTATGCAGCGGTAATCAAAAGGCTCTTTATTATGCGAACGAAACTTGTGTAATTGTTTAATGCCGAACTTCCAACTGCCTCGTTTTCCTCTTCACAGCCCCCGGGGTATCCTGTGACTTTTCTGCAAGGCGCTAAGTAAGAATTAAAGTGCGCCAAGTGTTTCCTTTTAATGGCCATTTCCATTTCGCCGCGCTCCTTGTTGTCGCCCCTTCTGTTTTACAATGTCCTCGGCGAACAAAGAAAGGCCTTCCCCTTTGGGTTTTCTTCGCTTTCTTCTTCGTTTCTCTTGCGAGCTGCAGGCAGGAAAAATGCAGCTGGAACGTGAGTCGCGTTCAGCGTTCGACGGATATCCGTTTGCAGAGAGCCGGAAGGTGAGATGCAGTTGCCATTCCAGCTGCAGTTGCAGTTGCAGTGGCTGAATGAAACCTAAATGCCCGGCAAGCGGATATGTCGCGCAAAATGGTGAATTCTGGCTGCTGGCTTCCGGATTCGGTATGCCAAGCAGTGTCCCCCTTTTAATTATGATGTTGAAATATTTATTATGCAGCCAAACGTCTTCGCCTCCACTAACCTAATTGCGTTTTGTCCACAGAGAGCAGCAGCACAGCTGCTTTTCGGGGGGCGAAATCCAACGAAATAAATGCATAAATTGATGGCAATTTATGGCCGACCAGCAACGTGCCGGGCTTAGATTTGTTTGCCGGCACGAAACACAATTAGTTGAGCCGCATCAGAGGCAGCGCCAAACACCAAACACCGAACACCAATATCATACATAATGCCTGGCAAGTGCACACGACGCATCGCATCGCCTGGATCTAGGATTGCACTGCATTCTCGACTAAATAAACACACGGCAATATAATGTCCAGGACGAGATGTGAATTTCGGTTTGCTTTGACATTTGTTTAACCTGCTGCTGCTGCTGCTGCTCTCTATTTGTCCTGCAGGACAACTGGCCACGTCCACGCCTACGCATACGCCCACCTGGCTGGCGAGAGCAAACAATCAGCCTGCTGCCGAGCAAACACGTGGAATGCGTATGCTTAATATTGCATAACCCCGTATGCATTCCAAATGCACATTAACTGCACACAAGTGCGAATGCGGCACTAACCCACCGAGCCACCCAACCACCCACCACCCAACCACCGCATTCGGAGATTGTGTCGTTGGCGGTTGCCGGAAAATTGTTGCCAAGCGCCACCTAGCGTTGCAAAATTGAATTATGAATAATTACGTTTTCCCTCCCGTTGTTGTTGTTGCTGTTTTTCACGATATATAGTATGTGTGCATGCAAACGCCGAAAATTAAATGTCAATATGAGTCATTGGATACTCTTTTGGGTTCATTAAAATCATTCCAGCCACATGTTTCACCTTGATCTGCAGCCTGGAAAATGACAAAGTGGTCAAAACCTAGCAAAAACAGTCTCCCATTACTCATTTTCAGATATTTTGCTGGCCAAACTAGATAAAAACCAAAGCATTGCTTCAATTAGACAAACTATTTTGCAGAACGCAAGATAAGTTATGGGATTTTAATTGCATATATTGGAAACTAATAGATTAAATAGCTTTTCAAAAAATATAAATGCTATCGATTTCTATTCTATGAAATATTTTTGGGTATGGAAATAAATTGCAGACATTTTTATGGATATTCAAAGAATCTTTTGCAAGTGGAGAAATAAATAATTTGAATAAAATCGGAAATAAAAGGAAAGATGAAACTTAAGACCTTGGGAATTCAAAGTGAATCGAAAGATTTTAATTTATAATCTATAAAAAAGGGAGTATCAATTTCTAAGGGTATGTGTGAGTACCTCTTAAACCTTCAGGGAAGGCTTTAATATTTCGTATTCATGCCGTGGCATCACCCATATTTGCTTTGGCTTTCGAATGACGGAAAAGCCACACTCATTGCACGTGCTCCGTGGTCTTGGGATTGCATTTCATTGGCATCGCAGTTCGAGTTTGAGTTTGCAGAATTTGCATTGCCTGGCGTGTGTTTGTGCAGGCAAACTCATTTGGCTTTTTGGCACATTAGGCGGTTAGCAAGGAGCCGCCGGGCTCCTCCTCTCGAGATTCGAACAACCGAAAACAGGAGCTCAGGAGCTCAGGACCTCAAGCAGGGCGCACCGAACAATGGGGGCAGTTTCTACTCGACCGCTGATGGTGACGGTGATGCTGATGCCGCTGTAATTGGCCCTAATCTACTTAGCTGCTGGCATTGAGGGGGCGCTGTCCCCGGACACAATGGCCGCCCAGGACGCACGCTCGCACAATGAGCCTTTGCCAGCGAGCGCCAGTCATTGTGTCCTGGCTGCTCACTCCCCACTCCCCGCTCACGGCCCCCCTTCTGGCTCCTGGCCATTTACTCGTCCGTCCGCCAGAGTCTAACAAGTCCAAACAATTGACAAAATGAAGCGACAACGCCGAACGAGTCTGGAACGGGCCAAATCTAATTTAGCGCAAGTGATGGCAGTAGTCAGGTCAGGTCGGGTGGGCCAGAATGCGGGGAAGCTGCGGGGGAGGCAGGAACAGTGGCAGGTATTCCGCCTCGGGTTGCTGCACCCAGAAAAAACATCTATCGATTCAGTTTAACTCTTAAAAATAATGGAAAATAATATTGAACTATAAAGAAAATTAAATTCGTATTTAATGGAAAATAAAAATGAAATATTTAAGAATAACTATGTTTATTTACTATGATCTCTAAGCTTGCTATACCATTTTTTTCACTGTATATCCTGCTCTACGTGCCATGCTTCGGTAGTATTTCGGTAAATATATATTTGACGCTTAATTTTTATAAACTTTGGGAGGCAATTTTTGTCGCAGCATTTTTTACTGCCTTCGGTGGAGCATATGTGCCGCTGCTTGAGCGCCTCCGCATTGTTGTAAAACAGCCAGCAGCAGCTGCTCAGCAGCCGCATCATCGTCATCATCATAAACCCCCCACTCATCCCATCTACCGGGACAATCTGATTCTGCAAAGATGATGAGGCTGAGGGGCATTATTTCGAGTGCCGCTGTTGATGAGCGTTAAAGGCAATTGTTGCGCCATGGCTAATAGACATTGAGTAGCGAACCCCCCTCCTCCTTCTTCTTCTCGGTGTCCTTGTACTTCCTTGGGATTTGCGTTGTCCTGGCATGACAAAAATATTCTACATATTCGTACTTCAATTACGTTATGTGTCCTTGCCAGGCATTCAATAAATTCACTGGGCCATGTGATTACGCTGGGGCGCCTCTCACATGTGCCGCCGCTCACATGCCTCGTCATGCCACGCCCACTGCCACCCACTGCCGCCCACTTTCCATTCAATTGTAATGCGAACGTCACTCGAGTGCCATACAATTATGGCATTTTCCATTGAAATGCGCTAAAAAGTATTTTGCTTGAGCTGCTCCTGAGCACTTGAGCAGTTTGCCCATTAATTTGGGCAAACAAGCGAGCGAGGACTTACTCTCCACTCCAACCCCTCCAATTAATTAGCATCAAAAGGGGGGAGGAAAAATAAAATAAAGTGAAAAACATGAAGTAAAGCTGGCGAAAAATGCGCCATGGACACGCAACAACAATGACAACAAGGACATCTGACGACCCCTGACCGACTGCTGCTGCAATGAACTTTGACACAAAGTGTCAACTGTACTGCTCCTCTGATCTGCCACGCCCCCTCCTAGTCCCCTACTCCCCCGCCAACGCCCACCAAAATGCCATACAAGAAAATCTACTTAGCGAATTTCGAAGCAAGACAGCAATTAGGCGGACTGCGCCGCACGAAGGGGGCTCCTTAAAACTGTCACCTGGCTGCCGACTGACGCTGATTGTTAACTGAAGTTGGCAGGTCCCCAAAAACTATTGCAGAGAGAGCAGAGGGGAAAGCAGAGGAGGCTCCCCTTCCGGATCCTCTTGGTTCAACGATTTTTATGAGCTGCCAAAAAACTTTGCGAGCATCTTCTGGCTGCCTCATCACTTGAGAACGATTTTTAAGCGGCCTTTGCCTAATTGAAACTTCAGTTGAGGGCAAAAAATAAACCAGTCAGAGCAGAGGGCTTGATGCAACTAAAAATATACTTGAGAATATATATTTTTTGCGTAATTATTAAAGCTTAAACCGAAAATTTTTTTTTTAAAAATATAGAAATTTAACTAAACTAATTCTAAACAATTAGGTTTCAAAAACAACTGAATAAAAAGTGTTTAAATTAATCTTTTGGTATAGAATTTAAATTACGAAATATAATCTATATAATATTAATGCTACAGAGTTCAGATATTATACTTGTTAGTACACAGAAAAAAGACCGATATGAACTAGGATCAATTCAACTTTATTTTATATCAATAAAAACCCGATATGATTAATGTTTAATTTATAATTTAATTATGTCATATCAATTATTTTATTTTAAAATACCAAATTTTATATTTTTCAAACATAATATGAAGAAAAAGTTAAACATAATCTTTATGCTTATCAAAATGATATAAATGACTTTATCCTTAAAAAATATCAAATAAAGCAGCACATATCAATCTGATATAATGTCACATACTGGCCCTAGTATATTTAATTACATGATAAAGAAACAAAGCTTGAAAATTTGATAAGTTAAGATACAATGTGAACTTAAAATTCAGATGTTCAGATAATATTAAGAGGATCGCTGCCTTAGGCTCACTTTGATTTAAAGTGGAAGCCATATTTGTCTAGCGCCTTCAAGAGATCCCCATGCACGAGCGCCTAAAAGCCCACACCACATTGATATAGCAGATTACGTGCAACAGTGACGCCTCTGCCAAGGACTCCGAATGGCACAGGAACCTGGAGTGATGTATCTCGTTGTGGGTGTGCGTGCGCAAAAGTTTCGCAAGCTCCATAGCCAGAAAAAAAAACCAACGAAAAAAAAACGGAGAGAAATATAAGAAATAACACTTGACATTGACAAATTAGTTGCAGAAGACAACACGAGCACTCCCAGCATTTTCTGTGGGTGGGTTAACGCCGACGGAGCGACAGCTGGTGGGCTGGTAATGCCGCGTCGAGGTTAAAAATAATAAAATACCTACTGACATGATAGACACGAGAGACTTTTCCTTTTATTTAGCTTAGATTGGAAAAGTTTCGACAGTCCAGCTGGGCGGTAAATGGGTGGAGGGTGTGGGGCAGGGAACTGTTCAAGAACTGTTTATAGTAGAACCGGGGGGCAGTATCAGTGCCTGACTTTGCCTGCACTGAAGCTGCGCGGCACTGAATAATGTCCAGTAGCTGGAGGCCCCGAGGCGATTTACCACGAACATGTGTAGCTAATGCTGCTTATTATATAACTTTCTACAGCATCCCAAAGTGGGTCAGGGCTACGCAGGAAGGAGGACACAAATTTCGCAGAATATATTGCATAGTTGCAGGCGCAAGAGTAGTTAAAGTAAATCTCAACATAAACTCCCGCAGCTGGGAGCATTTGGTTGGTTGTTCGGCTGGAAGGTTTTGCTGGGGATTCGCATTAAACTTTTGCCTAATGAGTTATATGGAAACTGCTGCCGGGGAGCGGAGAACGATGGTGGTGGGACTCTCGCCCGGAGAATGGAAAACAATTATAAGCGCGCCAAAAAGTATGCAAGTAATTTTTTACAAGCGCCTCCTCCAGTACATTACTTGCAGGGCGAAACTTTTCCGCTTTTCCAGTCGCACACCGACTGACAAACTTTTGTTGCTTTCAATTTATTTTGCAAGTTTTTCATCCCCTTCCCCCCACCTTCCTCTTCCACTTCACTTCAGTTTAGTCCTGGCCGAGTTATGCAACAAATAAATCACGCGAATTCCACAAAATGAGCAACCCCCGAAGAGTCTATCAGAATCTCTAAGCTCTGCTCAATGTATGCGAAAGTTTTGACAACTTGACCCATCCTGGGTTTTTGGCCATGGCTAGAAGATATCTGTCCGTTGGCCACTGATTAATATTTACGAGTATTTCAATTTGCTAGATTGTTTGGGGCCAGTCAAAAGCCATAAGCGCTTTTGGTCCGGACACTTTTTGGTCGAGGCTGCTGCCTGGGAAAACAAAAAATTGTTTTTAAAATTATTTTTATCATAAAAATACGTTTTGAATCCGGCTGCCAAACTTTGCAATTTCGAGGGGAGACGCTCGAGGGCCTTGATTGAGTGGCGCGAGGAGGGGCTGTTTCTGTGCTTTTAGGCAGTTTTTGACATACTTTGAGCCTGAAGTTTATTAAAATCGAGCCATGGTGGCATGGTTTCTCTAATTTATCAGCCATTCTCAACATCCCGCGGCTCTTTCCACAACTCAGCACTCTTTTTTTTCTTGCTGCTCAGCTGACGGCATCCTAAGTGCGGCACTTCATTTGCATTTAAAATGTTTTCGCCCGCTCAGTTGCCAGTTGGCAGTTTGCAGCTTCCAGTTGCCGGCTGAACTTTGGCCGTTCATTTGGCACATTGCTCATTGTTAGCCAGAGTGGGTCAAGCGTTTATTTGTTTGGATTTGCCTCGGTTATGGCCATTCCGTTTGCGGCTAGCCTCCTCCCGCTTGGCCATCTTCTTCTCATCTGACAGTCGAGAAGCCTTCGAATTCGATTTCGGCCTGCCAAGTCCGCAATTCTCCTCAAATTAAATTACCTTGAATAATGGCCAACCCCCCCGAAGAGGATTCCTCTGGCTCTGTCCTAAGTATGCCATAAAATGCTACACAAAATACCTTGGGAGAATTTACGCATTCAAATGATTGTGCAGCATTAAGATAAAAGAGAGCAAAAGGCAGGGACCCTTTTCGGCTAATTTATGAACATTTCCCAACTAAATACCCGAATTTAAAACATATTCGGGGCTACGCGGCACATCGTAAATTAAAGGCTAATTGCAGCTTTGAAGATGATGAATTACGGGGATGAGGGCGCAACTCGGGCATATTAAAAATTAATTTACGTTTTTTAATTTATTTATTCGGCTGTCTTTATGGACAGTGTCCACCGGCCAATCGCGAGTCGAAATTAACTTGCTGCTGCCGCAGTCGCCTAAGGCGAGGTCAGCGGAAAAGCGTGGAGCTGCAGATGAGCTCGGAACTCGGGAGCGGAAAAAACAAGGAGCGGAAAAAACAAGGAGCGGAAAAACATGGCACAGAAATACCTGCCTTTAAATGCCTTAAATGGCGCAGATAACTTTTAAACATTCCCACTGATATATCATTATTCAGGCACCGTAAATCAATGACAATGAAATTTGTCACGTTCTTAATAAGTGGTTAATTTTTACAAAAATATAACAAAGCCTTAACATATAACGCCAGTGGTACTTATTATTGTTAAATTATTGAATAATAAACAATTATTTATTGTTGCAATGCCCATGGGTAAATATGAAATATTATCATCTCATTATGGCTCGCTGTTATATTAAAGCTTTTTAAAAATGATATAATCTTATTATTTCATGCTACACAAATTTTTGTGTTATTTTCCTTTATCCTTTAAATTATTTATAAAAATATTTTAATAAATTATTAAATTTATAATAAAAACTTTTAAATCCAATTGATTTTTTTTTTTTTGATTTTACAAATCATTGCATAATTTTCGAAGCAATTATCTTGACATAAACATTTATATTTATGACTGCTAGGATATTGAAACTTCCGCCGGCCGAGTTATTCTTGTTTTGCTGCGCTTTCAATGAAAACTACATTTTTCACAGTGCCCCGATTGGTTTAACAAGGCCGAAGTGACCCCCCGCCGTATCCGGATCCAGTTCCACCTCCATTTCCCAATCCCCGTGAACGGCCAGACGAAAAGTTCGGCGTGGCCATGCAGCAACTTTGACACTTCCCGAAATTAATTACTTTAAAGCAACTTCCCCCCTGCGCTGGTGCCACGCCCACGGACACAGCAGCCGCCGCTGTCCGAGCGAAATTAAATAATAAATTATTATTTCTGTGCGAGCCAATGAAGTGTGGCAAATTTAATGGGGCGCCACGGCCCTGCGAGTACATAGTTGGGCTAGTGCGCCACTTCAAAGTAATTGCGAAGGACTACACCATGGCCAGAACGACCCCAACCCCCCTTCGCCATCGAATCCCCCCCAAATCCTGTCTGGGATCCACACGAGCGCATGGCAACGGCAGGGCACAAAACAAAAATAAATAAATTATAATAAATGACTTTAATCTTTCAGCATAATTTCAGTTCGGGGCAATTATTGACGCCCGGCTGCCTTGGCCCGCTTTAAATTAGATTTTCATTTTGTTTTATTTATACTTGTGCTTTTTCGCCATTTAAGACCTATCAGAGCGAGCATTACAGAATGGGAGCAGTTAAGTTGTGGAGTTCCAGCGAAATGTGTCCCTCTTCTTGCATGTTTTTGTGCTATTTTTCTGAATTTCAGCTTATAGCCAACAGGTGCAACGACTTGGCCAGACTTTTACGTTAGAATGCACACCTGGCCAAGTGCTCTGGGGCTTTGCCAACTTACCAGGAAGAACTGAAACTCTTCTGCCGCTCCTATCGCGATCTACGTATGGGATTCCATCACTTGGCTTACCTGTAAGCAGAAGGGAAAATGCACTCTGGTTAGTAAGCGAAAAATAAAAGGAGTTCGTCTTGGTAAAAACACAAAAGAGGCAGCCAAATGAGAATTGATTGCAGGCCCAAAAATACACAGCTCCATTCTATTCCAGTCCCTGTGCCTTCCCTTTCCTTCCCAGGACACCAAGGACAATCCCATTAGACCCGCCTGCGTGTGTGTGCGTGTGTCTTCGTTTGGAATAAAAATCGGCTTAGAGCCCAATAAGAATCAACACAAAATGTGTCAACACCTTTATGTTGCCACACCCCAAAGAACAGCACCGAAAAATGTGTCCCTCTGTGCCAACGCTCTACTTCTCTTCCCCTTCGATTGCCGGCTGGCTTTTAGGGACAACATGTTTTCCGATGGCCCAGGACGCATATTTGTGCCGACGCAGTGGGCGGAAAGGAAAATCTATATTCATGGGAGGCCCAAACACGGAGACAGCCACATCTACATACGCATAAGCAAATTATGAGCCATCGCTCCCCAGTTGAGCGAACCGAAGAAAAGCTAAGAGTTTGCTTCGGGTTAACGTTCTGATATCCTTCAAAAAATAGGAGTAAAATGTTGGTACTGAAAAAAGTTACAAAAGATTTTAAAATCTTTAAAAATATTATTTATACACTCATCAAAATTTCTTACTCATTTTAGAAATCTCGCCTTTGGAATCAGCCAGCCTTTAAATTTAAAAAAAATATATTTCTTGTTTTTGGAAAATTCGCCCTTAAATATAGAAATTATTTTTTAATACATTTCAAGAAAGAAGTTTTCTTCAAAATAAAAAAATTGGCCACGTTTCGTCGAAGTCGCCATTGAATTCGAGAATTTTAGAATTTAAATAGGATTTTGTATCTTGATTTTTAAATTTGTTGCGCTTTGACGTAAAATAATTTATAACTGAAGAAAACAGAAAGGTATTTCAAGGTATTTTTTTCCTGATTTTTTAAATATTTCGAAATTTTCCAGAAAAATTATAGTGCATACTTCCATATATCGACAGTTTGTATCCCATACACATTTTTTAAAGTTCGAAAATCATTAAGAATTTTATGCACCATCCCTTAGGTTTAGGGTTAGGGTTGCCAAAACCTTTCGGGGAGGGTAATCCGCTCGGCTCCTTTGTTCCACTGCGGCAGTAACAAGTCATCCGTGTAAGTTCAACCTGCTGAACCCTTTGCCCTTTTCGGCTGGCGGAGGTATTTGTATTTGCATTTAGTGGAAACGAAATTTGTGAGCTGGCCTAAAAACAGGTTGCCCTTCGGCCCACCGATAAGTAGGTGATGGGTGGTGGGGGGTTGGCAGTGGGTGGTGGCAGGAGCCAGGTGGTCCTTAATCCAGCGACTGTCATAATTTGACGTGCACACGGATAACACGGATAACAAATTTCATAAAGGATTATGCGCGCTCCACTGGATTCCGTGTGCCAGGCCAAGCAGCCATGAGTTTTAAGGATATACAGAAGGATATATATGTATGTGGTATATCCTTGAGCAGCGGAAACGCAAGCGTAAGCTAAACGATATCGCGCTGGCCGCTTAAAGTTCAAGTTCCCACGTCAAGTTGACAAATTATTTGGGTAAATATTTGCGTGATTTCGATAATGATGTTAGATTCAGTTCGGTTGGCTTCAGTTTCAGTTCCACTCGTGTGCGTATGGAATTGTTGTGGTCGCTGCGGTTCCTCTCGCGTGCCACCAGAAATATGTACATATGTGTGTGTGCCTGTATTCGAAAGTGGGCGAGCAGTCAAGCCAAACACTATTAATTAGCTGATAGTCAGGGGAGTTTTTGGGGGGTGGCTCTCACATATTGAATATTAATTACACCAACCCCTGGCATCGCCAACCGCCACGGCATTCAAAAGCTAATTAAGCCACCATTGTCAGCGACAACAGCCAAATGTGAGCAAGGCAAACACTTTAATGCAAAAACACTTGGGGCATTCACTTGATTCAAGATACTGAGAGCGCACACATCGAATCCTTTCGGGGGTGTGCTGTGTAATTAGCACCTGCCTTCGAACAGGAATCGGAATCAGGATCAACTGGCCGCGAGCGTTGCCCAAATCGATGGGGATTCGGGGCATAGTTGAGTGGCGAACAACAAAAAAAGAGTAACTTGACCTGCAGCAGGAAAACAAAAAGATGCCAACATCTTTAAAACTGCGAGAAAATTTTCTAAAAAATTTTAGAAATTGTGTAAGAGTATAATAAAATTTAGAAATAATTTTTACATAAATATTTTGAATTTATATTATAACAATTCAGTAGACTAACTAATGGATGTAAAAACACCTAAGCAAAATCAAATGACTAGTAGAATTTAATAATTATCAATTAATTAAATATGGCATTGAAAAAATCAAAAACAAAATTTTAAGATAAATAAATAATTTTTTATAATTTTTTTTGGGGAAAGTTTAATGACTAACAACAAAAAAGGGGAACTTGACCTGCAGGAGGAAAATAAGGATGCCAAAGTCTTGGTAACAGTGAGAAAATGTAGGAAAAATATTAAAAACTATGTAGGAGTACAAAAAAATTAGAAAATATTTTTTAAATACCTATTTTGTATTTTAGTAGAATAACTAATTAGAATTACTACTACTAACCCTAACTCAAAGCCGCCAAAAGCACATGACTGGTAATATTTAATCATTGTCATTCAATTTACATAACTAATTTAATAATTTATTAAATATGACATTGAATTTTTTTTTAATTTTTAATATTTTTCTCAGTGCAGCTTATCCATGACCGTGGCACAATAGTTGAAGCTTTGGCTGTGCACCACTCCGCATCGGACAAAACACTTTCTAATGAACTTTTCGGAAACAATTCTGCAGAAAATCTAAATCTAAATCTGAATACGAATACGAATGCGGTAGGTTGAAAAAAGAAGCAGGTAAATTACGTGGCCATAGACCATAAAGCCGCAAACAGAGAAAGGTGTACCAAACACCGAGTTATAGACAGGGCGAAAAAGATTGGATGGTATGGGTAATGGGGGGCGGGTGACTGGGTGACTAACAATGCCGAAAACTGTTAGCCAGCCATGACGATGACAACGACAGACGGACGGACGATGGCGCAAAATTGAATGCAACCTGGTAACAGAAGCGAGTCGAGGGAGAGAGAGGGCGGGAAGCGGGGGTCACAGAACGAAGGGCAAACTTTCGAGCGACCTCAGATATAATTTTCGGGAAAGTAATATAAAAGGCAAAAGTGCAAATTCTACCCCTCCCCGAAAGTTCCGCCTCACTATCTCTCTGTCCATCTCTGCGATAATGATGACTCTGGTCGAGCTTTTGGAAATTAAAATTGCATAAATTATGCAAAAATGTTTGAAACTCCGGCCGTCGCAACTGCAGCTGCCACAGGTCACACAGATGAGCCGTACCGATGCGAGTAAATCACTTTGATTGCCCTTGGAGTGGGCGGGGGAGGGGGAGGAGGAGTGGGAGCAGTCCCCGGAGGGAGTGCATTATTTTCTGCTTATTATTCCGGCACACACAAAAACGGCCAAGAAGCAAAGCAATCAAGCCACAGGCGGCGAACAGGGGTTAAGAGGGGTACGAGTATGGGTATGGGTATCGGAATGAAGCGCTGCCAATCGTTGATTTATCATGCGAGGAGTGGGAGCCATCATCGATATTCATGCTCCAGCCGGGTTAACATTTCAACTTGAGCTGACTTCAGTATGCACACACGGAAAAAAAGCCAACTACATTAATCAGTATACTATTATTTAATAAATTAAATTCGGTGAAAAATATAAAATATAATACATAGACTAAATGTGTGTGAATATAAAATTTTAAAATTATGTAAATTTAATATATTAATCTTTGCAAAGTAAATATAAGAAAATTAAATTTGGAAAAATAAACCAGATGTTTTTATTGTCCTTTACCTAACCAATTAAATGTCATCTATTGTTATATCTATTTTAAATTTTCGCAAAGCAAAGTAAGATTTTTTCCCTGTGCATTTATCCCTGAAGAATGCAAAGGAGCGTCGCTGGCTGAATTCGCTGAATTGATAATTGGCAGGCGCCCAGCCTCCGCTTTTCGATTCTCCGTCTGCCCCCGAGGGCATTAATTATTTATAGACACAGCAAATTGTTTGCACAGGACTCGCTATGAATGACAGCGTTTTGTTGGGCAATTGCTGGTCATTACCAGGTGACTCAGACGCAGTCTACCTGTGTTTCGGTTCTTATCGGAGGGAGTGCATTAAATGTGCATTAGTCCCTACCTGAGGTCACTGTCGCGGGACGATTGCCGAATGCAGAGAAAGAATTTCTCTGTTAAAACTGAATAGCTAAAATATTAAATGCGATGAAAAGGTTCACTTAAAAGAAATTGAAATTACGAACTATATTTAAACGACCAAAGTATCTTTTGAAGTATCTTGTTAAAGAAATATTATACAATTTTTAGAAAAAAGTGTGAGGTATGGTATGATAATCAGTATAGTAAAGTAGTATTGTAGTATTCATTTTACTTATTACTATATGTCAAAAAATTAAAAATGGAGATACTCCCCTGAAGTAATATTATTCCCTAAGTAAAAAAGGCAAGAAGCTAAAATAGGAAAACATTGTTTGTCTGTCAATTTATGATACTATTCCTAATATACTAGGATGATATACCCATAAACCAAAGGATTCCCATTTATTTCTCATACTTTGACATTTTAGAAAATATATTTTTAATAATTAATAATTTTCCTCAGTGCATGGTACTGCCCAAAAGCCGAGTCAATGGCCCGGCTTATCAGGCTCGCATTTCCTCAAATTGTCGTGCTGTCATTTCCGCCGCACGTGTGTAATCAGGGAGGCGTAAAGTGTCGGCCGAAATGCTGAATGCTGCCAGCGCATAAATCCCGCTTCCTTCGGAACCGTTCTCGGTTGACCTGCAGCAGGGGCCCCCGAAAACCAATCATGACATTCCCACCGACGACGAACAATTAAAGGCATTCACAAAGAAACTAATTTCGCCCGGCAACAACAAACTCATCACTCAGTCTTTTTGTTATGTTTATCGAGTGGAGGCGGGTCTGCGAAATGAGTCAAGCTGTGCGATGCTGGCGGAGGAACAAGACCGGATTTCATTTTTCATAGCCAAAACAAACGAACCTCACATCGAGCGGGGCTTTATTTTGTAATTTCGCACTTCATTTAGCGTTAAATTAACAGCAACAAACATTGGTTCGTTCTTGAGAATGCGAATGCGACTGAGACATGGACTTGTTTCGTTTTTAGGCACGAAATAACCATAAAGCGTCGGAGGTTTCGCAGCGGGATGGGGAAGGGGATGCTCTGGAAACGCCAGACGGCGGAGCAGACTCACTCGCACGAAATGCCATTTAATCATAAGTCAGCAAAAGTCGGATCCGATTGCAACTAATCTGGGGGAAAGAGGGGGTTCGGGGTGCATCCGGGTAACTAAAGAACTGGAGACCCTGGAGCGGGACTTTGGAGGGGGCAGCGTGTTGCAGCATAAATAAGAATCAGCACGCGGCTGCAGCGGCAGTAGATGGAAAATGAGTAGAAGAAGCGGCAGTCAGCCGTCAGCGGTGATGCGCTTCACTGCAGCGGAACGACAACAGCGACTACAAATGCAACAGCAACAGAAATAGCCACTGCAACTGCAACAACCACTCAAAGGCATTGCTTTGTGCCATGTTGTACAAGTCGGCAAAAAACAAACGAAGAACGATTGAAAAAACAATAAATAAAGGGGCTAATTTGTCGGCCGAAGATATGGATACCCTTAGTTATACACATATACTTATTATAATACCGCAGACATGGAAACGGATGACGAATCAGCAAGGGGAATTCGAAGTTAGGGGTGGCTATACCACTTAATCAAATCATTTTCATGGCTTTTATAATATAATAATATTTTGAGACAGCTAGAAATAGTCAACTGTATTTTACATGCTCTGCTTATATTTGATTTTTATTTATCTCTTTCTTGGAGAAACAAAATTTCAGGCATATACTGTTAGTATTTATTAAGTTATTAGCACCATCTGTGTAAATTCAGGTGCCTTTTGAATTCTCTTATGTAACCAATTTAACTTCCTGTTGCAAACTGGTATGCAATCGATTGAAAATCCTTGTTGAGTTTATAAAAAATGTACTGGGGAATCGAATGTCATTTACTCTCTGTCACGAAAAGGTCACCTTATGACCCGCCAGCCTGATCTACCGCAAGTAAATCCAGTTTAGCACGGATCGGGCAGAAGAGTCACACAACCGCGACTCTCGAACGACATCTAACCAAACAGAGACTCATAAATGCGCAGTCGCAGCAGCAGCAGCAACATCGACAACGGCAACGGCTACAGCAGCAACATCGACAACGGCTACAGCAGCAACATGAATGGATTGTTAAATGTGAAGGCCGCATACCCGGCCAAAGAAATGCCAAACGATGCCCAGTCGCTGGGAGACGATTCGGAATAGCCAAATGCAGCTGTGCAGGCCAGCTACACAGTGCAAAAAATCAATCATTTGAAATTTGATATTTTCAGAGACTATTTTTGCAAACTTTATAAAAAATAATTTAACTTTGGTTAAAATAAAAATATAATGATATTATTATGACTGTGGAAAATATGCTATAAATTTTCTGAATTCTGAATGACAAAAAGCTGAATATATTATTTAAATATTATGCTATGTTTAATATGCACCTATTAAAAACAAATGTTTTTTTAATATATTTTGGAATTAATTTGAAAAATCTTCATTGTTCTAATCTATTAATCTATCGGTTAAAATTAAATAAAATATTTATCTATTTCTATAAGTTCAAAGGTAGTTTTTTCAACATTTCTAATTTCATAAAAATAAAAATAAATAGAAAATCATATATTTCTCTGTGTGGCACCCTCGACCCCACGATGAACGACGCTAACGATGCTGGCTCTGCTTTTGCTTTTGCTTTGCCTTTGCTGTGCTGGCTGCGCATTAAATGCTCAGATTTCTACGGATTGAATAAAGAGTTGCCCATTCTTCTGGTGGCCGGGCTGCTGTAGCTGCTTCTGCTTCTTCTACTGCTGCTGCTGCTGGCCGAGCAGCCTTTCATAATCGCAAATTGATGTGCCAGCCAAGCAACATCTTCGTCGTTGCCTCGGCTTTTTCCCTCACAGCTTACAGCTTACAGCTGTGCAGTGGAGCGTGGGAGCGCTGCGAATGTGGAAACTAGCCAGGGAAGCGGGTGGTAAGATGGGGGGATGGGAGATGGGGATTCGGGGGGCCTACTTATTGGCTAATGCCATCTATAGCGCGGAGATGCCTGCTTTCGGCCAGCTGTGCGTCGGAATTGATAACCGCGAAATAACAAAAGCGTCTACCAACTGAAATTCGCTTCATTCAATTTTTATTTATGACTTCTTTCAGCTTTCATTTCAACCGAGTTTCGCATTGGCTTTGGTCTTAATATACTTTCAGTGAGGGTATAGTAATTGGCCCGAAGAGTTGGTAACCAACTATATTTACTATGTTTATAAGTATTTAAAATGATGAGTTTATTGTTAAGAAAAATAAAAATAAATATAAATAAATTTACCCAGTTAAAAATATAAATATTCCACAATACCTATAAATCATGTATAAACCTTCCCGTATTAAAAAAAAATTAAAATATATTTTGAAGAAACTCTAACTGAGTTGTGGTTTCATGTAAATTTTCTTTTGCTTACTCCTTGTGAAAATATATTCCAAGTTCAGCTACAATACTTCTTTAAAAGTCAAACTTCTACCCATAGAAAAAACTAACCACTCAACTAGAGTGTTCCCAACTTCGGACTTCGATGACTTGCCTTCTTGATTTTTCTGAGATTTTGTTTGTTTTGGCTTTTCGCATTGATTTCTTGTTAATTTTACATTTGCAGCTCGCTGGCTTTCCTTGGGACTTTTCCGAACCCCTCCGCCTCACCACCCCCTACCACCCCCTCCCCATTGTTTTCTCTGCAACTGGCGCCCGCTTTTGTCGGCTTTTGTTTTCGCTTTTCCTTTATGGGGGTTTTCTTTTGCTCATTTTAGTGTTATTCTTCTGCTCGCCCGCTTCGTCTGATGGGTGGGGTAGTTATTGTTTTAGTTAAGTTGACCATTTGTATACGATTCGCTTATCTGTGGCCCCCCGCCAGCGTCCCTCGGCGGCCCACAGCCCGGCATTTGCGGCCTCATTTATTTTCATTTTCTTTGTCATAACAATCTTTTTATTCTGCTCATTTCTGATGCTCCCTCCCCCGCTGGCTCCCCCGTGACCTTAACACATTTTTCGTGTATACTGCTGGCCCGGTTCTTTTTTATTCGGTTCTTGTGCTAATGCAATTGCGGGCAACAAATTTTATTTGACCATGAAATGCCCCGAAAAAAGGCAATGTAAATGGCATCAAATCAAATTAACATAATTGCCACAGATTTGTGACTTCTTTTTTTTTTTTGGGAGGCTGATGGGTGGAAAATGCTTATGACGAAGCCGTTTCCCTCAGTTGTCCAGTCTCATTAGCAGTCATCTCGGAAGATCTCACGTTCCTCAGGTAATTTTCTGCTGCATTCCCAGGAATCTCATAAGCGGCTTAATTTTTTCGGGGGGCAGGGGGCACGAACGTGGCACCATAATAATAAAGTTAAATAAACGGACAAACAATAATGACAATTGAAGATTTATGAGGCCCCGAAACGAAGCGAAGTCTTCTCCTCTCATCTTTTTTTTTTTAAATGGATGGAAAAACCAGTTGTGATGAGGCATTTTAGCATTCAGCAGCCGCACGAAGTTGTCGGATCATTACAAGTTGCACGTTGCAAGTTGCTGGTTGCACGCTGCACGTTGCACGTTGCACGTTGCTAATTAGATTGCAGTCAGCAACAGAAATGTGAACGTCGCCGCTGCCGAGGCTCCACTGCTCCTACACATTTGAGACGTGATCGGTGATCACTGTAGGCAAAAGTGTGTCAATGTCTGTGAACTGGAACTGGAGCGTTGAAACGCCGATTTCGACTCGCTTCCCTGCTCTCTTCTGGCTGCATTTTCATATAGTATATATAGAGGTATAATTTAGAGGAGGCCCTGAAATGGAGCCAAGCCAACTGAAAGCAGTTAGTCGTCTTTTGTATTTGCCTGAGATTTGCGTTGGAACGTTGGAACGGGGGAGGGCATCAAATTGCCCACATGTGTGTGCCCCGGTGCTCACTGTATACAGGTGCATGCAGCAGAGCGGCAAGATCCCAACTCCGAACTCTCGACTCCGGCAGCGTGACCCGCCACTTTGGCCCACTCGCATGGCATTGGAGTCACGTCGTCGTCGCTGCAAATTGCATTCCGAATAACCAATGGCAGCAGACTTTAGCCCTCATCTCATCGAAACATCCAACCTTCCTCACATCGAAATCCCCCCACAGCCCCGCTAATTAATGTGGGCGTGTCGGGCAAACAAAGTGCTAAATTTATCTGCTCTTTTCCTCCTTTAACCAAATGATATGTGCTGGCCAAGAGGACCATTAAGACGCCTCTCCAATTGGCTGCACACGGAAAAAGGCGAGGTACCTTTTTGGGTTATTTTTGAGATATTTTATTTATTTATTTATTTTTTTCCATGTATATCAACCTACAATATATTATAATTCTGATTTGTGATAAGCATGGAATGAAATATCAACAACCTTTTTTTTGGGATTCTATAAAAATAGTTCATTCCATCCATAAATAATTGAATAATGTAGATATAACTATTTTGCCTTAGAGTAACATTTTTCAGTGCTATGATAAGAAATATTCCAATCCTTTTTTTCCAGTGTTGCCAATGGCAGAATCCCCAGTTCACAAAGGTCGCTTTTGGAGGCGTTTCTGCAACACGTGCCGCCACATTCGCAGTGCGTGGCAAATTGCGCGTGGAAAATGTGAAAGCGTCTCGCTGAAGATCGGAATCTTGGGGAGCTTAGGCCAAATGATTTGGGTAATGGCCACAGATGACAAACTATGAGTTGGCACAAATGACAGGGCTAAGAGGAAGGGGGATCGGAATGGAATGGGATGGGATCGCGTCGCGTCCCATCAATCAGAGGCGGCTACAAATTATGGAACTTCTGTAAACGAATCGTGGACAATGTTCGGCTGCCAAAAGGCATTAAAACCCAATCAGAGGCGAGACAGCCCAGGGAATGGGGCACGGTACGGTGTGTAGTACTGGCCACCATCAAAGTCATCAGCTAATGAGACTTTGACTGCGCTTAGTTTTCGATTTGCCGGCAAAAACTATGACGTGCCCAACTGTCAACGCGTGTCGGGGCGCGGAAGAAACCATTTGACAGGCCTCCGAGGAGAGGCGGAGTCGCTCAATTAAAGCTTCTTTGGACCTGGGCCCTCGTCTCGGCCCGAAAAGAAATCAATTAGTGCGAAATTAGCCAGGAGAGGAGGGGCGAGTCCGTCAGGGTCGCAGCCACAAAGGCCCTCCTCACTCCGATTGGGAGTAAGTCAGCTTGGATCGAGCTCGGGCTCAGTGGTCCATTGTGGCTTTGGGGCTTTTGATATGGGTCCGGCGATTTGTATCTAATGAATTTTTAAGCTGAAAATTATTAGACATTTGACTCCGAATCGCATTTGATTGCCATCAACTATAAAAGAGGCAATCAAAACTAAAAGCTCGACTTGTAAGATACCCGTCTATCAGTAGGAAAATAATAATATAATATACGAAAATATTAAATATTAATTTTAGTAAACATATTTCACCTCTAAAAATATGAGAAAAAAATAAATATAAAATTAAATAACAAATAATAAATAAAATATAAGATTTATGACTTATGAAAATATCAAGAAATTTTAAAAGTAATAAATCCAAGACTTGTATTTCCCAGATACATTATACTTCTAGACCCTGTAAATCAAGACTAATATCATCATCACAGACAACAACAACAATAAAGCGGCCCAGTGATAAGTTAATCTTAAGTGGATTTGGCTTTTAAATGCCCGACACATGATGGGAGATCACAGCCCGCCTGTGGTGGCCTCAAGTGGAGAACCCCAGCTCCCCGATATTGCCGCCTAATTGCAACAGCCACTGTTTTCAGGCTTATCTGTAAGGGTGGAACCATCCCCGGAACACTCGGAACTCCTCTTAGGATCGCATAAATCACAGTCGAGTGCATTTAAATAATTTGTGCCTAGTGGATAAAAAAAAGAAAACAACAACAAATATGTGGAATGAAAAGTTGTGGAGGAAAATTCGACAAAAATATGGGAAAAATACAAAATAAACTAGGAGCACAATGGAAAAGTTGCGCATGCAGCTGCCACACACAGAAATTTGTTTTTATTTGCATCTGGCTGTTGTGTTTTTCTAAATGGAAATTTGAAATTTTAGCCGCAGACGCTGTGGCAGGTGCCATTCTAACGGTTACTGCTCACTTTTTGTTTTCCATTTCCATTTGGCTCGGCTTCTTGCCTCTGCTCCTCTGTTTTTTAGCGGCTACTTCTGTTTGTTTGCTTGTTTGTTTGTTTGTTTTCGCAATCTTTTCACGGTGGCTAGTTCTGATTTCCAATTATTGGATTTCAACACCCCCGCACTTGCGGAGTAGCTCATTAGACCAATTGGATCTGCCGGAAAAATCGACTTCCGTTCGCCTGCCCATCATATTCGATATGCAAATTGATGGGGCAACTAAATCTCATCTAATTGCCACTCTTTTTCCACGAAGACAAAAATCGAATGCAATCGATTTCGCGGAAAACACTTTGCAACACATTCAAAGTGAAATTCACGGGAAATTTACCAACTAGAGTAGGGCAGTTATTGACTGAAGGACTACTCCTTGGTGGTCCGCAGTCCTTCTGCATATCAATAATTCCCATTAATTGCCCTGTCCATGCAAGCGTTTCCCTTTAACCCAACATCACCACCCCCACCTCCTTCTCACGTTCATTTCCGTTTCCGGCTAACTGGAGGGCGCGACGAGTGGGCGGTCGGCACTTGCTGCACTTGGCTAATTCTGTTTTAATATTCAAATTTGGTTAACAAAACGAGAAAATATCAGGGGTGCTAGTTCTGTTCTGCAGCTCCATTTGTTGATGCAACTGCGAGCGATTGCAGCAGGAAGAGCATGAGGGGTGGAATTTCTGTTGCCTTTCCTAACTTACGCCATGTGCACTGAGGAAAAAATCTAGCAACATTCAAATATCTATCCTCATTTATAAGTCAGTAAATTGAGCATTAAATAAAGAGAATATAATCCAGAAAATATTATATTACCAATATAATATTTTTTGAAGAATATAATTAGCCAAATACTACCAGAAAAATTATTTGTGAAGGCAAAATTATCTTGATGTTAATTAAATATATTTTTTAAATATTTGTTTGTTTCTCTACTAGTTTTTTCTCTTTCCCAGTGCTAAAAATACCTAATAAAATTGTAGAAAATTCCTTTATATTTTTCTCTCTGCACAAAATGCAGACTGAAAGTGAACCGAAAATGGAATAAAATCCAACGCAACTCTGAGGCGTTCTGCTTGGCTAGTCAGCAGCAGCAACAAAAGGTAAAATCGGCATGTGAGTGTGTTGTCGGCCGTATACATTTTATAAGCGGGCGAGTTTAACGAACTAGGCTTTGTGTTTTGGTCCACTCTACACGCTCGCACTCGCCAAACAAACTAATTTGGCCCCTTTCCACCCGCCCCGCTTCATGCTCCTCCGCACACGAACAAACACACTCGTCCATTTTCACAATTTTGCAATTTCAAACATTTTCATTTGCAGATAAGTAATTTTTCGTAACTTATTCTTGGGAATGCAAAAACCAATTTGATTTGCGAGCATTTTTAATTCGATTTGCCGTAAGCCTTTGCAGGACTCTGAAGTCAAGGACCCTGTAGCAGGGAAATCAAATAAACAAATCAAATATTAAATGTGTCGTGCGAAAGATGGAATAATTTTGGCCCTCCTTTTAGCCCGGAAAATGCTGATTTGCTGAAGGGAGTAACTAAAATATAGGATTTCCCCCTGAAGACTGCTCCTAACTTGCCGCCACATGTGCTGAAGATAAAACCCCGATATTCGGTTGGTGGGGCTGCAACATTTCTCTTATTTACGAGCCACGTAGCCATAAAAGGCGACATAAATTTCCTAGAACAGCAGCTCCTGCCTCCGCTGTAGATTTTTCGCTGCCAAAATGCAGGCGGCGGCAGTCGAAAGCCGTGAGGAATAAAGAAATTGATATAAATGCCGGGCCAAAACTCGCACATCCCCGGGAGATAAAGAAGAAGGAGGGGGAGTGGGGACTGTGCATAAGGATGAATCGCACACATTGCGTTGAAATTGCGCGAAATGTCGTCAAAGTTTGTCAAAATATTTAAATGAATGTCTGTTTGATGCGCGTTGGCACGATGATTCAATCTCTACACAAGTCCTCGGTGACTTTAAGTCCTTTTCGCAGGCTTCTCCTAATGGCAAAACAATCTTCGATTATTACACCCAAAAACGGGTGCCACTCACGGCAATAACCATTAATAAAAATGTTTGGCATTTAAAATTAAACGACTCCGCCGCACGTGCCGCCTGTTTCTCGTTTTGGGGGAAACAGAAGCAGAAACTTTGAGGCAATTTCATTTCAATTCGAGTGTGGAATTTAAGGCCATTTGCATATCAAAACCGAGAGGAGAGAAGTCTGCCGAGCGAAGGTCCTTTGGCCGCGCAGCTGGCGACGATGGCGAATCGCCTCCAAAGACGGAAAACAATTAGCGGAAAATTCTCACAACTTTGGCAGCGGAATTCGCGCCCAACGATTTGAAGTAATTGCAGATACTTTTTGGGGGACGCAGAGGAAAGTGTTTCCCCATGGCTGTCCAAATATCATTAACATGAATTTATAAACAATCGCGGAGAGGCTTAATTAAATTTCCCCTTCCTTTCCTTTCCAAGGAGTAAAACTTCTTTGAAGGGATTCGAACTCCCTTTATCCCATAAAACTTTCACAGACCATCAATGTGTGTGAACTTTCGGCGAATGGCAGTTTTTTAAATAATTGTCCATAAATATAAGCGGACATAAAGAGGGCAACCGAGCGTTTAATCCGTTGTCGCATTTAATATATTGGCCATCGCCATTGGAGTACGTAAAGTGAGCTCGGGAATCCTTTGGCTCATAAAATGTCAAGGAAATTTTTATTGATGAGCCAAAGGCGAACGACGACAATGAAAACACAACGCTTTCGCCTCGCCGAGATTGCTCCATCCTCTTGCCTTCGTCCTTGCTCTCGTCCTTTCCACGTTTACTGTGCTGTTGTAACTTTTTTTTTTTTTCGAGGACACGCCATAACCGATGGCAGGGAGTTGGGCACGAAGCGAAAGTGTGTCAAAGTATTTCCCGGCACCTCTACACACACTCTCTCGTTTATACAGGATAGATATAGCACTTGGTATATATGGTATAGCACTTGCTAAACGCAAAACCAACAAAACAATCGGGATAAAAAATCCGCCAAAAAACAAAGCACACAAAACACTCGGCTGAACCACACATATATCTCTTCTCTCGGCAATACCTTTTTTCAATATCCATGCGATTCCGTAGGTGCAACAATTCTCGGGCTGTTATTCGTTCACTGATTCTGAAATCACTGGTCACTGTTCACCGCAGTCACTGTGGGTGGTGGTCGGTCACTGGTAACTGGTAACTGGTAACTGGTTACCTGCAGCGTACGAGTCGCGTGAACGCAGCGCCAGACGTTCGATCCGCACGATGTCCCGAAATCTACTGAAACCTGGAACTGAAACTGGGGGTTTCGGCGATTCAGCGTGTTTCAGAGATACGAACTGTTAGGTTTCGTATCGTTGCGTTCCTAACAGAGCTGGGAACTGTTAGGAGTCGAAAGAGGGACGGAGTTCTCTCGGAGAGTCGAAACGAATGGCTCGTTCGAACCTGTTAGCCAGCTGTGGGTATGACAGCCATGTTGTGTTTACGTTTTTTCATGCGCTCAAATCGGGCTCAAAAAGGTTCGAGCTTGAGCATGTTTGAGCGTGTTGCTTACTTTTCAAAGCAACATTTGCACTAAGAAAAGGTATTGAGAAAAGGAGTTCTGATAATGTTCTGCATCGATAACGTATTTTTAAAACGTTTTTAATAAATTACCCACTACTTTTAACTTCTATCAAGTTTTGAGTATAAATGAAAAGTAACATACACTTAAATTATGAAGAGTATTTTTTTATAAAATTTTAAAATGAATGTGTAGGACCAACATTTTTACTCAAAACAACGAATGCCTCAAAATTTAACGAGTAAGAGGTTTAAAATGTTTTTTTCGGTGAATACTTAACTTTATACTGATGATTATGTAATTATTGTATGTAAGAACATCGGTGGTTCATAAGCATTGATGGTACAGCTCCCAAAGTTCCCGAAAAATTCAACCTTATAATCTCAAAAATAAAATTCGTATTTATCAAGCAACATAAACTAGATGAAGTGTATTCTTTGGATCATATAAAACAACGTTCAAAAATGTATAAATAATTCTCAAGATTACTGCTTTAAAATGTTTTACAAACAACGTTTATCACATCCCCCTCAAAATCGTATTACTGTTCTTACAAGTCCATTTGCCCCGCTCTGCTTTTGTGATTATGTCGCGTCAAACGCTTCGCTGGCTATGCGTCCAACCTTCTTTCGAGTGGGTAATCCGAGTCCAAATACGTTCTCGACTTGGCTCACTCTGGTCAACAATTAGTTTTCACGCTCGAGCGACTCCCGTAGGTCCCTCGCCCCCGCAGCCCCCTCCTTATCGGTCATACACACCCTGTTGTTAAGGAGACAACGTTTAATTAACCGTTTTGGGACCCGCACGATGGTCGTAAAACCGTTAAAATAACTGAAAGTAACTGGGATTTTTATGGTCTCAGCCGCTGTTTTTCAATCCCAAACTAATTTCGAGCTAGAACACCCTGTTAACCCATTTTCCGGCGTAGATAAGCCGAATAACTCACATGCTCGGGGGCTGACGGGCTCCTATCGGGCCTTCCACATGAGCGGAGGCAGTCAGGTGTCTATTAACTGCCAAGATTTTTGAAGCATGCCATCGCGACCGGCCCCGAAAAGCCCCCCACACTGTCTAAACTTCCTCGCTGGCATGTTTACCCAGTGAATTTCCCATTAAAATCAAATGGAATTTCATATATTCGGGGAGGGGGGTGGGCTAAAGGGGCTCAAGGATGGTGAGGCAACAGCTGCAGTGACATTTGCCGGCGTACTTAATGACTAATGGACTCTTAATGATCTAACAAGGTGCACACATTCTGTATACAAAATGTATATATATATACAGCATTGACACCTTCAGCTGCATCTTCCGAGCAATGGAGCAAAAGGATGTAGCTCCTGCTGCTGTTGTTCTTGTTGCTGTTGCTGTTGCTGGTGCTTTGGCGTTGCCAGGCGGATGCACGATGTCGCCTCACAACAAAGTTCAAAACTTAATAATGCAACATTAGTTGCCACGATGCCGACGTTCAAGTACACAAAAAGAAATTAAATGGGTCTATATCCTTTTAAATGGTAGTGAAAGGAATAGGGATTATTTTAACTTAATACAATCCCATTAATGGTAAAATCGATGACGAAAAATCTCCTCAAATTGTTCTATCGCAACCATTAATAATGAGAAAAATCATTTATATTTTTTTTTAATTACCATGAATATATATTAATAGAAGCATCATATTTCTGTATAGATTGAGTTCATTTATTCATTTATTTTATTTAGATTATACTTTCATTAAATGTGAATAAATCCTAGTTATCTTGCAATACATTCTTGCCTAAGAACAATCAATATTTAATCATAAAGAATCTTATTTTAATTAGTTGGTTTAATTTCCTGAGTACCTTCTAAAAAGTTTAAAATGAAATTAACTGCATCTAGTTGCATTAATTTGACAGTTTTTCCCTGGTGTAGTTTATGTAGGTGGCCTCGGCGCTTTCAGCTCACGAAACGTGCCACTTGCATCAGTCGCGAAATGCTGCAAGTGCCACTGGCAGCACGTTGCAAACATCCTTGCGAGGGGTAAGTAAGCAGGGGTAAGTAAGCAGGGGTAAGGTAAGCGATGGGGTAAGCAGGGGTGGTTGCCCTATATGCAAAGGAGGCGGGCAGGAATGGCAAAAAGAGCAGGCAAAAACTCGACCAAATTGCAAAAATTAAATTAGTAAATTTTGTTACAAACTTGCAGAGGGAGGGGGAGGGGAAGCCGGCTAGCGGGCACTTTTGGCCAGTTGGGAGGGCGAGGGCTCTTGGCCTAGGTCAGTGGGGTTGCCTTGCTATTTTGTCGCTTGTTGTTGCCGTCTTGGAGTTCGCTGCTGCTGTTGCATTCTGTGTCGTTCATGCGCTTCATTTATCACGCAGCTGTCAAGTTTCGCCAGAAACAGAAGCAGAACCGTGACTCCCAGAAGGTGAGTTGAGTGGGGCGGAAAGTGGGGGGCCGGAAGGAGCTTTACGAGCGCAGCTTGGCCGAAATTAACCTTCGGCCAGACCCCCCAAAAAAAGCCAAGAGGAGCCGGAAGAGGTAACCAAAACAGTTTTACACGCCGCCGCACAAAGCAAACACCTCGAACATATGTCAAGTAATCAGCAAGCAAAGTCGGTTCTGAATGGGCATTGGAATCGGCAAACTGAATCCGAGTCTGCCGCTCAGTCTAAAGCGGAATCTCAACCTGAATCTGAATCTGAATCCGCAGCCGAATCCGTGTTCCAGCCAGACGAACGGGGCAAAGTTTACCTTGGCGGCACATGCCAAGCATAAAATTGAATATGTATCTAAGACTTGGCGAAATGAATCTCCGAACGGCAGCCAAGAAGGTAACTTTATGCTAGACAAGCCTCGCCAGTGTAAACAGGCTAGATAAATGGCCGGGGGGACGGGGGCACAGAGGGCCGTTCGTCGCCAGAACTTTACGCCTCAGCGGTTTTGCGTTTGCGCGCCGTTGCCGACGTCACCGGCAAAATATGGGGAGGTGCACAGCAAGAAATAGATATAGGTATTTACGAAAATAATATTTATATTTATTTTTCACTCCACAAGTGAAGTGTGTTGAAATGCTTTATAATCGGTGGTTATAACGAGTTACCAAAAATCTTCCCTATATTTTTTATATTTTTTATAAAAAAATAATTCTGACAATCCCATTGTCCTAAAAAAACAGTAATTTTGGGACTAACAAACTTCTGTTTTAGACATTAATTTCATCTGCTGTAAAAAAAAATAAAATTGAGTCTATTAGTAAAATGATTAGAAAATTGAGCAAAAACATAATAGAAGTAAAAAAAAAATAAAGCCTTGTTTTCAAAAACATTTTTGATTTTTAAAAAATTTTAAATAAAAATCGTTGGAACGAAAAATAGTTTAAAAGGGAGAAAACTTTTCTTGTAATATTCTCGTTCTTTTCTATCCAATTATTATGGATCCAATCAATATTATATCCGATTATTAAGTATAGATAAGAACAAGAATATTTCAAGAAATTATATCTCCCTCATTAAGACTAATATTTTTTCCAGTGCCAGCAAAAGGGCGGCTGATTTGTAGGAGGGTGGAAAGTATGGAGGCAGCCGGGCCGGGTCGGTTCCAATTTTTGACTCACCGGTCCGCTCGACTGAACCGTCGGCTGTCGAACGTTTTCCGTTAGCGCTTTTCGCTTTTCCCATTTTCCGCAGCGCACAAGGCCCACGGTGACCGCAAAGCAAATTTCAGGGTTGAAACGGGGAAAAGCATGGGAATGTTTTCGGTTTTTTTGTGCGATTGAAACCGATGAAAGCCAAAAACTTACCAATGAAAACAGAAAAATAATTGTGAGAAGCGGCGGCAAGTGCCCTGGTGGCATTTCGCTTTTATTATGCAGCATAATCAACCATCCGGTGGCAACAACAAGAGTCAACCCCTGGAGAGCCGCGAGTGTTTAACCCGCCCCCGCCGACGCAGCCCACGGCATTTCGCCTTTGTAAGGATATGCACCACAGTTGCCGATCTGGCGGTTTTTTAAGGGAATATCTAAATCCAAATGTACAATTATATAAAATCATATTTTTATTTTTAGATTTTTTGCTTCAACTTTTAGGGCGGTGAAAGATCAAAAACTCACATATTTTCTATATCTATTTATATATTTCTGTAAATAAATTTTTTACTTGTTTTTATTTTAGTTTAATGTTAAAGTTATCAGAAATGGTCCAATATATACAATTACTTATGCAGTAATAAGGATTATGTAGTTCAAATCAATTCAACAATTATAAGTAATTCAATTTAATCATAATTTGGAAATAGATATGCATTCCAGGTCAATTCATGACATGTATTGGCATCATTTGATACATGAGTAGACTTCCGAAACTAATGAGTCCAAATGCATTCAATGTTCTTGTAATTGAAAGGCAAGCAGTAATTAGTTGACTTTAAATCACTTTACACGGCTGTAAATACGATTGAGATGTATTTAGTAGCAGTGCGTTAATTAGACAAACTATAGTTTTGATAAGGCATATTAATAAGTTAATACATTCGTATTTTATAGATAGCTTATTTTCAGGTTTCCTTTGGAGTTGCGTCATCACTGGGATGCAGCCTGAAGCGCTGCCGCTTTTAAGTGCTTTCCACCTGGCGGGCAGACAAGCTCCACTGTCGCCCCCACACCAAAGCACCCCCATCGCCACCCCCTCCTCCCACTCACACCTACACACACACACACACGTGCCGCACAACAGGAAGCGCGAGCATTTTTGCTCATTTGTTGCCCTTTCTCATTTAACTAAGTGCGATGAAGTCGTTCGTTGGCCCCACGAGAGGTGGGTCATGTGAAAAGGGGGTAAAAGGGAGAGGGGTCGGTGGGTGGTTCTAGCCCGTCTGAGATTAGGCTGATGGTAAATTCACTTTACGCAGCCGACACACAAACGGCTGCACAAAAAAAGGAGCGGTAAAAAGCGTTGCATACAGCGGGGCGCTAGGTGAAATTAATTCATCCCCAAATTGTTTTGGACTGTCACAGCGGCAGAAGTCGTTGCACTCCGCCGCGACACTTGTGCCACCAACCCCCCACCCCCTTTTATTTTTCCCCTTTTTTTGCAGCCCCCACAAGTGTCCACATGTGGCGAAAAGTATTTGAAACTTTTTTCTCATTCTGCGGCGTGCACAATTTAAATGGCAGTCGACGCTTGACGGCTGGCCTGCCGCTCAGGTGCGCTCACAAGTGGTCACAAGGGGGCGGAAAAAGGGCAAGGATGTTGAGGGGTGGGAGGGGGAGGAGACTGCCGTTTTGTGGCACCAACACTTTAACAGGACAACAGGAAAAGGCGGCCATTTTAGGGGGTGAGGAATGAAGAGATCTATGCTTTTAATTCAAACTAAATTAGAGAAAATGAATTTAGTTACATTCGAAGATAAAAGTAGAATAGATAAGCGTAGTTAAGAAAGAAACAAAAAATGTTAGATTGAAAATATAATAAATATTCAAAAAAATATATTAAATTATAAAGAAATATAAAAAAAAATTAAATAATAATTAAGAGTGATTTATCCAATAGTCGACTTTTGTTTAATTTCTCTGCATAAAAAGCCAGTTTTTTATATGGCACCTCTAAATAATCCAAATATTTATATATTTATAAGTTAGAGACGTAAAAAGTATAGATTACATAAAGATCGCATAAAAATGAGACTTTTTATGATTTTACTATTTATTTTAACGATTCTATCAAAAGTCGCCACCTGGTGATACTTGCCAACGACCTTGGGCATTGGACTTATATCAAATGCGGGTCACCGGGTGACTAATGAAGCAAATGATTCGCTTTGCACACTCGCATCCGCCCTACTTAAAGTATCTTAAAGAGTGACTCATGCTTCTGGCTGGAAAATAGCAGACAAAGGCTGCAATTAAGACTCTATTCTTCGACTTGGTTTCATTTGAATTCTGGGATTTGGCACTAAGCTTTATTAGACAACTGCAAAATCTTGTCTTAGCCCGGTCGCCTGGGCACTAGTTGTTGCTGCGAAATCCTCACCAACAGCCACACTCTGTCCCAAGTCGCTTTTCACACTGTTCAGTGATTTGCTGTTAAGCTTTTGCGTACTTCTTGGCGCTGGCTACTTATGGCTTTCTGTTGACTTTTAGTTCTCTCTGGTTTCCGGCTGCCGTCTGCGGTCGGGCAGCAAAAAATGCAAACTCTCCTCGACAAACTCACCATTAAGTTGCCAGCGTAAGCAAATTTATCACAAAACTTGACTGGGATTTAATTTTCCAGTTATTTTGCGAGTTGTTTCGGCTTTAACGACTTTTCGCCAGCTGCACTGACATTTGCTGGCCATCGATTTAATTTCGTCACTCGAGCAAAAGTCAACATTTCGGCAAGGGGGGAGAAGGGTTCTCAGGAGAGGGGGTTGCGGCTGATGACTTCGTGAAGCCCGCAGGAGGAGCCCGTAACAACAATGGGGCCACCCCATCCAGATCGCTCGCACACAGAAGTTGTTGACAGCTCACGTTCGACGGACGATGTTGATGACGTCCACGTTGGCCAAAAAATCCTGATCCGCTGCCTGTTGTTCCCGCTGGTTTCGTTTGCGTAATATTTCGCTGCACGCGCTGACCAGAAGAATGAAAATATAAGGAGAAATAAACCAACAATAAGGAAAACCAAATTAATCACAAATATTACTTGTTCTGTGCACTAGCAAAAAAGGCTAAAGAATGTTGGGAAAAATTGGTTTGAAATAGTTGAGCCTAGTTTTAGCCTCCACCATCGATCCCCCTTATTTTCTGGATTATTCCAAAAGATTTCTATCCAAAATGTCTTAATTTGATAAAGGGATCAATCTCAATATTTACGAAATTAAGACATTTCCATCTTTGAATGTAAATCGACTAAAATTAGTAAATATTTGGCTATGTTTTTTTTTCTAAGCTTCTTTAAATTAAATTTAATTCAAAAATACTTAGGAATTGTCTTTCAATTTATAATTTTAATATAATTTTTTTATATAGAATTATTAATTTTGTATTTTATGAGCTACATTTCAAAGTTATTTTTATTTTGATGTATATCTCCCCCATTTTTTCCTACCACTCCATATCTTTGCTGTTTCGTGTGAGTGTGTGGGTAAGTCCTTTTGTCCGGGGCATGTTTCTTCATTTGACACTTGCCCGTTTCCGTTTCCGTTTTCAGTTCATGTTTTTGGAATTATTTCATTTCATTTTTGAAGTCACTCGGAGAACGAACTCCCCCACATATCTCTGGGCCCGTCTCTCTCATTTTGCTTGCCCACTTGCCGCCCAGTCGTTTTATCATTGTTCTTGTTTGTTTATTTATTAAATTGACACATGCTGACAGCAGCCAGATAACGGCAAATGGAATGGAGTGCCAGGAGCAAGCAAAGGCAGCACATGGACACGGGACACAGGACTCGAGGCAAAGGAATCGGACATTGTGGCAGCTTCAGCTTCAGCTTGGCTTTCAGCTTCCTCTGGCTCGAGTCGGGCATAAATCACTCGGAAGTAAATGCTTTTGGCCCACATAATGAACTTGGCCCACGCAAGCCACCACCCACCGCCTCCCTAACGAGCCGAGCTGCAGCTGCAACTGCGAGAAGGAATTTTAATTTCTCGCAAAATTAACTTCTGCTCAAATTATTACGTTGTGCAATGCAAATGCCAACTACTCTTTGCCCGAAAATTCACTTAGGGACCCGGGGAAGCTTCAGTTGCAGCCAGTAGCTGCTGGTAGCCAGTAACTGGGCTAAGCCAAGCAAGTAATAAAACAATAATTGCAACATCAGTTAGGGGGGCAAAGGGTTAGTCCTCCGCTTTCGCTGTTGCTTTCGCCACTATTCCCCCGATTCCCCCGATTCCCTCTTTTTTGCTGTTTTGTCTGATTAATACAAATGAGCGGCGATTTGTCATGTCACTGCGTTTAAATTTATCATTTTCCACGACAGGCGCGAGTTTTCCAGCAATTGTTGTTGGTGCTGTGTTGTTTTTTCAGCCCGCTCCTGTTGTTTCCTACATGCCTTTTCGTATCGCAGCTTTATTTTTATGTGTTTTTTCGTTGCTGGTGTTTTCTTCCTTCCATAACATTCTCTTGTTTGTTTTTCCTGCTTCCGGCAGGCGTTTCCTCTCCGTGCACCGCCCGAAATCCACCCACCAACCGCACCCCATTCCTCGGACCTTCACCCACAATGGACGCAGCGGCGCCAAGATCGCTAGCACTGCACATTTTGGCATTCGACTTGCTTTCGTTCTTGTTCCCCTCCTTTCTCTCCGTCTGGCTCACTCTTTTCAATACCCTCACCAAAGGATAATTGAGTTTTCTCCATTAATATACCTGATTGTTGGGGAAAGCAGTTCTGTTTTTATTCCGCACTGTATTGACATTACCAAGATGGGAAAGTTTGAGAAGAAAAAAAGGTAATAGTACTTATTTTTTATTAAGTCTTTGGAGAAACAATACTTTAAAGGTCTAGTAAAAATAATGTCGGTATATATTTGAACTGAAAAACGTTATCTTATTTAAATCAGGTAAAAATTGATAAAAAATACTTTTATTAAATTGGACTTAATATTCTAAACCTAAAAAATAGGGTACACAGAGAAAAAAACGAATAAATATGGGCCGGATATGTGTTCATATCAATTTTTTCATAACAAAATGGTACAAAAAATATCATTTTTGAAAAAATATTCGATGGTTGGACTATTTTTGGTGTTTTTTTCTCTGTGTATGTAGTGATCGCCATATTGCTAGAAAAGTATTTTGAGTAACGACCATTTTTACATGGTTTTTTATATGTTTTTCAGAAGAAATATATGGCATTTAACATTAATTATGCAATCTAATTCTATATATCCCCGTTTTAAATTACTTTTTCTTCTAAACTAAAAAAAAGGGTATTAAAAATGCGGCTACTCCCTTCTCTATCTCTGCTTCCCTGACTTAGGGCGACCGACTCCTCCATTGTTGCCACTGCTGCTGAGTGAATTTTATGTGGCATATGCCGAGGCGCAACATTTTTGTTAATGGCTTGTAAAATTTTTTCGCATACACAAATCCTTTCTGGCTTTTTCCTTTGCCCAGTAACTTTTTGCCGGAAACTCCGTGCCGCTGCGTCTCTATTTGGCCCTCTCTCTCTGCTTCGCTGGGCGTTGACATGACGCTGCACATAACGGGCGCAGGACCAGAGCCATAAACCCCACTAGTCCAGCACCCCACCACTGATTTTCGCCCCTCCACTCCCTTGGGGGGCAACCTCCCATAATTGTTTGTTAGTTTTTGCTGGTTTCGTGCAGCTGTTGTGGCATTTGCCAAAAGCATAATTCGATTAGCTTTTATCGCAGCGTGTTCAACTGCAATCATTGCGGAAAAATGCCAATTAGAAAAGTTACGGCTCTTCGCAGAACGCGTCCACCCACAGCGACCGCCTGAATCCCGAACTGATTTCGTCCTACTTTTTGCTGTGTCAGAGCGTCCTTGTGCCTGTCAAAAATATTTTTCAACGCCGCTTAGACGTTGTTTTAATTTTCGTTATTGCTTTGGGAAAACAACAGAAAGCAATTGGAAATTCCGACTTGATATTAAAAATTTAGCATTATCCTAGATTTCAAAGTGTTTATTCCAATGAAAAGCAAGAGAAAATACTTTAGTCAAGGGAGATGGAGAGATGCAAGCAGCAAAGCGACTGCTTTTGAGATGGCAAACCAGCGACACCTAGCGGAGATTTTATTGTGATCATAACTTATATTTGATCATAACTTCTTAATAAATAGTACGATTTGAAATATTTTTTTTGGCGTGGCTATAGCTAGTAACAAACCTAGTTACATACAAGTTACACGGCAAAGAGTCTTGGAATCCGCATGAGAAATTTATAGTTTATCCTAAAAATGACAATCCTAACTGGCTAAATAAGTTTTCACCCTCAATAGTTAAATAATTCTCTGAGACTTCTAACCTTACATGCTTGGTAACCTAATCCCACTTTTCATGAGTTTAGAAATAATATAGAAGTACATAGAAAAGGCAATTGTAAAATACAAAACATGCTTTCCACACACACATTTTTCAGAGAAATTTGTGCACCATAAATTTCAGGTTAAAAGCAGCAGAAGCAACTATGAAAATTGACAGCAGAAACGACAGGCGGAGGGGGAGGAGAAAGAGGCAGGTAACTAAAACTATCCAGCACAGCACCTGGAACAACATGAGCTACCCATCCTGGAATTCACCTCCCACCCCACCCAACTGCAGACCCCTTCGTCTAAACGAAATTTAGCCGAGTTTCATTTTCACTTTAATCAAAAACTTTTTGCCACGCCACTGAAATTTGCATTCATTTTCTTTTTACGCTAAATAAATTATTATCTAAGCAGTGCGGGAGTGTGCGTGCGTTGTATTGTGCGAAAGGATGTGTGGAGTATTTAGCAGTGAAGAAAGTTAAGCAAAATGTTGGTGCTTGTGCAAGTTGATGAGTCGAGTAGTCGAGGGAGTTTCAGCAGATGCACTCGAAATACTCACGTTCAAGTACATCAAGAAAAAAATTAAAATGGGAAATATTTATTTTTTTCTTAGATTCTAAAATTGTATTCTTGAAAACGGTACTTGTAAAATAGTTTGTAAAATTTTAGGAGGTACAAATAATTGATTAGTAGATTTTTTATAGATTTCAAGAACTCTTACACATTTAAAAGAATTGATAAAAGAGTTTTTCAAAATGTGTTTATAGAAGAGAAAAATAAATAAAAATATTTTTAATAATTTTTAATATTTATTCAATGATTGAACTTGATTTATTTGACTCTTCTATTCATTTTTCCGTGTAGCGAAAAGCGGATTGATTGATTTGTGGTTAACTTTCGAAAGCAATCCGCGAAACGTGCTCGAGTCCTGGCAATGACATGAAAACATTCGCCCCAAAATGGAGGCTGCAATTAATAAGCTGCACTTGGGGAGGCGGAACCCAGTGGATTTGGTAGATGAATCGGGAGTGGAGCAGCTGCCATGTTCGCGTTCCACTTTGGCTGGCTGAGATTAGTCCTGCGGAGCGACAAGGAAGGACACATGATGGCTGAACGGCTGCTGTTATTAGTGTATCTCTCTGTCATTTAAGTTGCAGATATTCCGCCCAGATCTCGGGCCAGCTCCTTCACAGCCATTTGTTGTGCAGTTTCTTCTTCTTCTTGTGCTGGCACATTTGCGGTTTCAAGGGGGCGAGGGAACTGCGTTTTTGATAACATTTTAATGAAAACTGTCAGTTGCAATGTGCCAGCGAGTTGGCAGAGTTCCGCTGCTCCCTCGCCAACTTCACGCCACGCCCAAACGCCCTCGGGCGGCTGCTTTGTCAAGTGTGAATTCAACACTTGTGACTTGACATTTTTAGGCGAAATGCAGCAGTGGCAGCAGTACCAGTGGAGCCCCAACAGCCAACAAAAAGCGGCAGCAACATCAACAGCCGCGGCGGCAATCTTCATAAGTTGCGCATACGCCCCGTATGCCGAGCGCCCTTCAGACCACAGCTGTGCATTAGGCAAACTCGCCTCCGAAATGACTTAAAATGAATGCGCGAAACAATTCGGCGGGCTGCTTTGTTTGCCTGGAAGAGAAGGAGGAGGAGGACGAGAACGAGGACTCTACTCGCGACTTGAACCGCGGCTGGCTGCTTGTGCTCCTGTTTCCACTGCCTCATTTCGCCCTGCTGCTCATTTCGGTGGCTAAATTAAAATTGCATCCCAGCAAATGCGCCGAGGTCGTCGAGGGTCTGTGTAGTGCAGCGTGGAAAACGGCGGAAAGCGTGGGAAAAGCGGGGGGAAGCTTGTCTTATTTAAGTTTCGCGCTGCCACCGCCGCAGCCGCATGCCGATATTTGCTTTCGCTTTTTGCGCTTAAGCTGCGCGAATTCGCCTTAATTAACGAAAAATTTAGTTTCTTCCTGCTGCTATTTTAGTAGAGGAAGAAAAAAAAACGGAATTAATGTGGTTGAATTTTTCAATACTCTGCGGATTCTGGAAAGTCAATGCAATAGCTAGATAATCGCGAGTAAATGCCCGACTATATATAAAAATAATATAAATAAATAATTAATACAATAAAATATTACAAATATATCTTAAAATTGTGTAGAAATCTTAAAACAGTCTTCTTCCTGTATAAATTCAAATCTCTTTTGAATAAAAAATATTTTGCTGCCTACTTTTAGACACCTATAAAAGTGATTTCAAAACCCCAGCTATTTCTGTGGCATCCTGTGGCATATTTAATCTGTAACTTAAATTTATGCTATTCGTAGTTCCTAAAAAAATAATAAAAATTAAATGTAAGTATACAAAATAGTGTAACTAAGCTCAGCTCCTTTTTATAGTATAATTCGCTAGCTCAGGGTACTACAAAGAAATGATTAGCATAATCATGTTCTTGTCCACGTTGCCAGCCACCTGCAGCCGGTGGATTAACATTTTAATTGTGGCACCGGAAATGAGCTTTGGCTTGGGCTCGGCTTGCGGCAGGAGGCGTCAAAAAGCGTAGCCAGCAGCTAGAGGCAGGCAATCAGCCTGACCGCAGGCAAAAATTGCATTTCCGAGCCCAAAAAGGGATCAGGGCAGCAGTGCACCTGGAGTTTGGCTTTTGTTTGCGCATCAAATTGCAATTGCAATTGCTTTGTATGCATACATAAGCAACGGCAACGGCAGCAGGTGCATGTAGTGTGTGTGTGTTTGTGGGTGGCCCAAGCGGAAATAAAACCAAAACGGATATGCTTACTAAGTACCCGAACACAGCGGCCACATCCGGCGGCGCTCGATGCCCGCTGATGAATGTATGTGTGTTGTATGTGGCTGTTGGCTTTTGATGTGCTGATGTAGCCCCATTCCCGCCCCCCCCCGGACAGGTAAGCAACCCCCCTCCAACCAGCCACTGTCTGTTTGCATTCACTGCGGTATTTAGTCCATTGATTTCCCCTCCTCATCGGCTCCTCTATATATCTATCAGAATTGATCTGGGATGCGATGCGAATGGAAGGAATTTCTCCACCTCATTGCATTGCCATTGAAGGGCGAAAAACACTGGCTGAGTAAATTTAAATCCACTCAAGCAGCAAGAGCAAGACGTACTCTGGCAAATTGCTGTCGGTTCAGTTGGGTTTCCCTCCTCTTTAGTTCGCTTTAGTTCGGTTCGGTCAATGGAGTCGATATCCCCCTATCCCCGGGGACACACACACAGATTGAATGTCAGAAGGAATATCATATGCGCGACAAAGCAAAGTTTAGTGGGGGTTGGGGGGTTGGCGAAGTGAGTGCTGTCTGCGTTGGCAAAACTTGCGGTGCCAAAAGTTTCGAGCAAATCTGAAACTTAGTTTCACCCGCTCGTTCGTTGTCCTTTTTGTTGCAAGCGATTTTTGGCTGTCGCTGCATTCGGTATTTTCCCAAAAGTAGATCACACCTTTCGTCGACTCCCCACCCCAAATATCCCCCTGCCACTAACAAACAAACTCTTGCCAATTATTTTCCCAGGAAGCCGGCTTAGTACCCGCCGTAGCACCGCTAACACTTTGTCTGTGAACCGTTAAGCGCCGCAGAGCTTACCCAAATTAATCCCTTTAAATGAGTTTCCAGCGACCGACAGCTGCCACTGTTTTTCTGCTCATTTCACGCTGCCTGACCTTCATCACATTTCAGCACAAATAAATTCATAATTTCGGTCGTCAGGGGAAATAAAAGCAAGAAACCCCAGCGCATTCCGCAAGCGGGATATGGCGAGAAGAATAAATTGAATATCATTTGTTTATTCGGTCCAATGCCTTTGTCAACTGACATGGCCGCCCAAACACGCGCACACATGAGCAGGCGCATAAAATGTAATAAAATGCGAGCATTGCAGGTGTCAACCCAAAAACCGACGGCCAGCTGTCCACTGCGAGGCGCCCAGAGATGCAACAACAGGAGATGAAGCGCAGCGTTCCGAAGGCCACACTTTGAGGCCAAAAATATGCAACAAAACTCACGCAGACGGGCACTGCAAAAAACAATAGTCAGCTATGCCAGAAACTACTTAACGTCTTTCCAGCTTATACATACTTTTATCAAACAAATCAATCATACATGTTAAAGGTATTGCACACTAGTAAGTATAATATACATATAATACATAAATAATATGAATTTGGAGAATTAACCAAACATATAAAATACAAACTACATTTAAACAAACTATAAAATAAGAAATCAATAATCAACTTGTTAAAAAGTCTCTTCTTTAAACAATTAATTTCATTCCAAAATATTTGTTTTTATTCATTTTTAGGCTTAAAATATAAGTAGTTCTCGTAAATGATAAAGAAATAATATGAATTCGATGAATAGATGAAGTGAGCGCTTTACAATAAGTATTTTGTAATAAGATTTAAATATTTCATGTTCTAAATTGAAAAGAAAAATCATATAGTAAACTTTTTTGATATGTCTTCCTTAAACAATTAATTTCAATCTAAAATATTTGTTTTTATTCACTTTTTATCTTATTATGACTTTTGTGCTCTCATTATTTACAAATTAAATCTTTTTTATTTAAATGCATTTATCTGAAAATAGTTTGTATTTTTTAAGATCTAAAAAATAAACAACCGTTTGATATATTTAAATTCTATACAAATATTTAGTTCGGCGTAAATATGACCTTTTACACTTCCACAGAAAAGGGTAAAAATACCACATTTTAATTGTATAAATGTCTTCCGTTGAGAAAACTAACTGCAATTTAACTAACAATTTCCAGTGCATTTGGTGCGCACACAATGATGTGCTCATATTTATGCAATTTAAAGTAAAACACAAAACTGTTGCCGCAGTTGGTCAACATGGCGTATAAGCAATGTCTGCCATGCAGCCTGTCACACACACACATACCGAAATCCAGGATCCAGGGGAGCAAGAGCGGAGAAGGGGAGAGGAGGGCGAAAAAAGGACGCATTTTCAGTGAAAGATACGCAGCATGATGGCATCTATCCTGCTGCTCCTCGCCGTCGTCCTTGCTCCTTCCATTCTTTTCAATTCTGTGCAAAAATGTCGAACGCGCTTAGGAGTTGGCTTGGGCGGCCAGCGGCGACGCTTTGACACGAAACAAATTTAACTTTTTCATCTCCAGCGCTCGTCACTAGAGTGTGTGTATGTGTGTTTGTATGCAGGGCGTTTGGGTGTGTGGGTGGGCGGTTGTTTTTGGATTGAAACACCAATCGGTATGCCGCCCTTTTGCATGCTTCACGCTTTGCTGCATACTTTCAGGCGCAAAGCGATTTTGCGTTTTTGGCATAGGAGGACACTGCAGTGTGTGAGTGTGTGTGTGAGTGGGTCAGGAGAAGAAAAAGGCCGGCGAATCAGCGCAAAAAACGGGGAAAAGCGAAGTGAGCAACGTTGGGAAAAATGCATAAAATATGCGCATATATAATTCGACTAGGCGTGCGTCCAGCGAAAGGTGTGTGTGTGTGTGAGCGCAAAGCCACTGTTGTTGTTGCCTTTGGTTGCATTACTTTCATAAATATGCATGCGGCATGCGGCAGTTTGTGCTTTTAATTAAAATGCAACGGTGCTGCACCACCACCAGCAGATAAAAAAAGAGAGTAAAACGACAAAAAAGGAACCGGAACTACACACATATTTGAAGTTCGCCTTGCAATTGATTGAATTCCTTGAGCTCGTGGCCCATTTTCAATCCTTGCTTCGCATATTTCAATTACTTAGAGTGGCTCCTTGGTCAGCTAATTTCTGTCACTAGTCCCCTGGATTCCGCTTACCAAACTTCCCAACTACGAGTTCGAGAACGAAACTTTTGCTAATTAATTCATGCAAATGTCCCCCTGCCCCCAAAACACAACTGTCAAGAGTTTGGGGCTAATTATGCGGAGCATTCGCCGAAAAAGCATGCTTTCCTCGGCCCTCCGAAAAGCATTGACATTTTGTCAATGTTGTCAGCATGAAATCCCAAGCAAGAGTGTCATAAACTCTGACAACAGCGCACTGTTTTGTAAAATTAATTAAACAAAAATGTAAGAAAAGTACAAATAATTTTCCGGCGCTAGTACTCGAAAGTCACTGTCAAAAGGGGGAAGGATGATGGGAAAAGTCGTCGAAAGTCCAACTTAAATGAAATTTTCAGTGGGGGTGGGAGGTGATAAAAAGGGAAAAGATAATGCAAGGAGGGGGTATAATATTTATGGAGAGTGAAAAAGGACGAGATAACTGTCGCATTCTGTTGCAAAACTGCTCATTGGTTCTGGAAAATTCCTTCAGCTAACCTCAAACCCCCACGGGGGAAGCATATTTTTTGGCGAGATTAGTGCGGGAATTGCATTGCTCGGGAAATGCTGTCTAAGTCGGCCATAATAATAATGTAATTTGCAACAAAAGGTTGCTCACAGCAGCAAGAAGAGCCGAGCCGAGCCAAATAAACCCGGGCAAAACAATGGAAATTGCACTTAAGAAAATGAATTGCATGCAAATGAGGTGCAAGGAGGCAGTTCGGGGGGCCCGGAGGTTGAGTGGGCGTGCCAGGCAGCCGCAAAACAAGACCACAAGTCAACCAGCGAACAACCAGCAACAACAGTCGCTCGAGAGGTGTGTGCACAGGAGGGTTTTCCCCGGGACTGCACGGCACAAGGGGTTTCGGGGGGCCTGTGGTCCCAACCAGGCGTTAAAATGGCATTTACAGCGCGGCTCTCGATGCTCCGCTGCTCGGCTGCTCCGCTGGCAGAGCGCAATAAATTTTCCATGGAAAATTTCGTACATTTGATTTTCACCAGCTTTAACGACATTTTAATGTGCGTGGAAAACACAAACAGGAAAACAACTTTTCCCCCTCGTACGCTGCACTTCCGTTCGGGAAAAGCCGGGGTGGGAGAAGCGGGAGCGGGAAAAGCGGAGTGCTGGGGCGAGAACTGTAAAGTTTTCCGCGTGTGCTGCTGGCAAATAAAAGTGCAGACTTTTAATCAAATTAATAGTTTTCGGTGCCAGCACCCAGGTCAAGTATCAACATGCATGCACAGGGAAAAAAGGTCCAAAATCATGTCACTAGATCAATTCGATGTTGCTCTGAAATCAATACCAGCTTACAGAGGGAAAATGCTGTTGAAATTTGTTATTTTCAAGTGCCGTAAAAATGAAGAGTAACGGGTTTACCCATTTGATACCCTGTATTTTATTTTTTTATACCCGTTACAGATTTTGTAAAGGTATAAGTTAATTAAGTTTGCTTTAGTAATACCTACCGATATAAAGAAGAAATTTTTTAAGTCGGACCACTCATTAAAAAGTTAAGAGCAAATAATTAATTGCCCGATAGCCACTTTCAAGCAACTGCTTGCTTTGTCTTGGTTTCGACTGCTTGCTTTAGGTAAGTATTTGATAGTCGATGCATTAGAATATAGCGTTCTCTCTTGCATGTATCCATCTTTATATTTCTTTATATTGTATCCATCTTTATATTTTTTGTTAAAATGTAGATCTTTTTACTTTATTCCATATTTATTTAGAAATATTTCAATAAGAAAAGTCAACACGAATCCAGTTTATTAGTCGTAAAATAGTCAATTCACCATTTAAACTAAAAATGATTATTTAAAGGATACCAGATTGACTTCAATTATTATTATTTTTTTTCGAGTGCGTGAGTGTGTGTTGAGGACTGGCTGTAAAAATCGCTTTTGGCAATCAAATGCGAAATCAAAATCCGAAATTGAAATACGCAAACAAAATTGTAAAGTGGATTTGATGTCGAAAGTGTTTAAAATTCGTTTGTGCATTCGCCGCCTGCCGAAAGTTTGCTACCGAAAAATGGTATGTGGGATCAGTGGATGTGAATGTAAATGGTGATGTGGATGTGGATGTGGATGTGGATGTGGATGCTGGTGGCTCTGTGTGTGAATGCGGCATTAAGTGCTAACTACGGGCGGGAAAACTTTCGCCACTTTCTGGCTCAAAGAATGGTTGGTCCGGCAATGCGGGTCTCTAATCAATCAGTGAAAACCGAGGCCGCCTCACCACCACACTCGATTTATTGGTTAAATGTCCTAATTACTTTAAAAAGCCGCTTTCCCACGGCCCTTCGATTTTTGCCAGCTTTGCGTTTTTATTGAATGTTTGCAAATGAGCATAAATAAATAATTCAATTCAATTTGGAATTTCGCTCGTCCTGTGGGCTGTGGGCCCCAAACTACTTTCCACGGCGCTCGACCAATAAATCAGTCATTAAAGAGACCCACAACTAATGCGACAAATGTGCGAGGCGGCCGCATAAATTAAAATTAACATTTGGTCACCCCGAATGAGACCGCCTGTCCGTCTGTTCGTCCTGCCATGTCCTATATACACTACATACATGCATAGATGTGTGAGCCATCATGTGAATTAGTAAAATTAAACCCCAAAATGCCGACCGCAAGCTGCCGCAACAGCAGTGCACGCAGTTTAATGAGTTCGGTTGCATACACTCAGAAAAAAAATCGCCCTAAATTTTAGAAAATCGCCATACTTTAAAAATCGCCTTGAAATTTAGAAAATATTTCTATTTCTCAGAAATATTTTTCTAAATAATAAGAAAAACTTACCCTGATTAGATCAACTCCTCTTGTTATCCACTTTTAGAAAAATTTTCTGTTATTCAGAAATTTTTCTTTCAAACTAAGAAAAAATCGCCTTACATTTTAGAAAATTGGCCCAATCGGTAGCCTAGGGGTCTAATGCGAGCGGATTATTGGTTTTCTACGCTTATATTCGGAAGCGTGTGTTCGATCCCACGTCAAGGCGGACATTTTTTGCGTCTTTTTTTTTTTTTTTTTGGCGCATTTATATGAATACTTTAATACAAATAAGGATTTAGGTAAACTATCACACACATAATGGATAAATAAGAGTAAAAACCTAGAACCCAAGAGAACAGAATGAGAATGTACTTTGTACAGCGCCTCTCGTGATGCTTCCCTGGCGCAGCTAGTAGAGTGTTTGACTGCAAACTGTGAGGTAAGCGGTTCGATTCCCGCGAGCGACCAAAATATTTTTCTCAAGATAGTAAGTTATTTGATTTTTATGTTTATCATTAATAAATAATATAATAATTTCAGTTATTATTTCAGTTACAATTTAAGATTAAAAGTGTGTTTGTGTACAAGCATCGTGACGTCATCCTTGTGTTTAAATAGAAGAGAGAAAAATAAGTTGAGAAACGAGAACCCCAACAACAACACCCCACACTGACAGAGAGGGGTGGAGTTGGCATAACTCCCGATTCCCCGATTTTTTTTTTCTTCTTCTTATTCAATTTTGCAAAAACTAACCCTAAATTTCAGAAATTTTTTTTTCTAATTTTTAGAAATATTTTTTCTAAAGGGCAAGGCGAGCTGCCTTTGGCTTAAAAAGTATGGCGATTTTCTAAAATTCAGGGCGATTTTTTTTCTGAGTGTATGCAGTTGATGCTGCCATTCCGCATTCCACATTCCATTGCAGCAGCAGCAGCAATTGTCCCGCTCCAAAAGGACCTGTACAAACACACTGACCGCAACGGCCATCATGGCCAAGGATTTCTCCTGGCCAAATCGAATTAAACGGGAAAGTAAGGCACAACTTGTAATGGCTGCAGCAGTGGAACTTGTTATTATGACAAAGTGCCTTTAATTTGAATGCTAACCTGTCTGTGTTATCGTTTCTCTATTTGGATAAAACCAGGAACTAATTCCTAGATTTACTTTCAGTATCAGAGTCACAGATAAATATTGCGATACATCCATCATGTAAATTAGCATGTGCTTTCATTTCAATGTGCACTTTGATTGTTGTTTTAAAGGCATAATATTTAATGAGAGCACAGAAAACATTAAATGTTTTAATATTTTTGGATACACAGAGAGAATTAATCAAGTAAAATTTTAAAGTTTTTAAATGAAGTATTTAAATTCTCAATTTGTGAATGTACTGATTTCGAACATAATCGTAAATGTAAAGGTAAATGTAAAAATGTTGTAGAAGCCCTTGTATTAAGAAAAATTTGACTCATTTTCCCATTTTAAATTTATATTTAGTCAATTTCATAAATATTTTTCTAAAATGTTGTTCGGAAACATAGTAAAATTCGCTCCAAGTGAGAATTTAAGAATTTATGAATACAAAAATTGTCAATTTGAGTCTAAAGTTCATAGTTAATTCTCTCTGTGTAGTGCCCTAAAGCTGCCCATCACAATTTAGTTAATGGCCATATATCTTCTGATATCTTCTCTTTCTGACGGCGACAGTGGGCGAGTGTTTGGCCTAATGAATTGTCACCGAAATGTGATTCCAGAACTGAAGAGTAATCCCACCCTCAACATATTTGATCAAAGTTACTTTTAAAGGATTATCAAAACTTCACCAAAATAAAGTTCGCTTGGAAAATTTAGTTTTAAAATTTGCCTATATAATTTCAGATATGATTCAGGAGCACTTCTTGACCCCTGGTGGTGACGACGATAACTCAAATCTTGCAGTAATACTTGGTGGTGACCAAAAACCGCCATGTGGAAGGAAAGCTTTGTTGATGGCCCCGAAAGTGAGGCTTAGTAGCGGTCATGAAATGCCTGTTTTGGGATTTGGAACCTATAATGCAAGAATATTTAATTATATTATATATTAGAGAATGAACAAGTTTAAAACATATTTACAGCTTCGCGGATACAATTGTTTTACAGCAGTCAATTTTGCCGTTGAATCTGGGTTTAGGCATTTTGATACTGCTTACTGTTATGAGAACGAGAAGGAAGTGGGCGAAGCCCTTCGGACTCAAATCAAGATGGGAAATGTATCGAGAGAAAATATTTTTTTAACAACCAAGGCAAGAGTTTAGGTATACTAAAATAACTACTAAATAACTCTCGAGATATTGCAGTTATGGAATATTCACCATGATCCACGGGATGTTCGCCGTATATGCCAGCAGCAACTTGAAACACTCGGGTTTGATTACATTGACTTATACCTAATGCATTTCCCGGTAGCTTACAAGCACTTGTGCGATGAAATTCTACAGCCAATGGCTGGTAGTGAATTACAAACTGTGTAAGTAGCTTAAAAAAGTTATGGGAATTTTTTAAAAATAATAATATTTAATTTATAAAGTGACATTGACTATCTAGATACTTGGAGGGCAATGGAAGATCTGGTAAAACTAGGATTGGTTCGAAGTATTGGCTTGTCAAACTTCAACATGGAACAGATTCAACGGATAATTCAGTGTAGCTCATATAAGCCAGTAGTTAATCAAGTTGAGATCTGGCCAGGCTTCTTGCAAAAAGATTTAGTTGATTACTGTCGCTATAATGGAATTATAGTTACAGCTTATTCCCCACTTGGTCAACCAAATAGGGAAAATCATTCTCCTATCTACTTTTTTTCGGAAGGTATGAAACGGTTGGTAAAAAAGTATAAGCGATCGGCAGGCCAAATAGTACTCAGATATCTGGTAGTTATATATTAAATATGTTAAATACATATCATAATTATTTCTTTTGTCAGGTTGATTATGGGGTAGTACCAATACCGAAAGCTTCAAACCCCTTACACATAAAGGAAAACTTAAATATTTTTGATTTTAAATTAGAAGATGCAGATACACGGTTACTTCGAGGTATAAAGCCAAAAAGTCGAATCGTTAAATATGAAATGGTCATGAATCACATGTTTTACCCATTCGAACGTATTGAAGAAAATATTGAAAACTCCAAGTCTACCGAGGCACAAGTTAAAGAATCACAGTTTGCTGAACATGAAACTGAAGAAGAAGAAATAGAGGATGATCGAAATATTGACGAATAAAACATGAAAAATACAGCATAACAAAATATTTATTAAATATAAGCGTGTAGTGATATTATAGTCCACCTTTACAATTGTTTTTCATTAGGGCTAGTACACAACCCAACAAAAAGTCGAATAAAACATGAAAAATACAGCATAACAAAATATTTATTAAATATAAGCATGTAGTGATATTATAGTCCACCTTTACAATTGTTTTTCATTAGGGCTAGTACACAACCCAACAAAAAGTCGTCCCAAACTAAAAAATTTCATATGAAAAAAAATTTCTTGGCATATTTTTCTTGACGTAAGATGCTGAGCTCAGTTTTTTTTTAATGCCAAGAAACGACATTTTTAAAAATAGGTCTTAAGTGCTCCAAGCCTAACAAAATATTTATTTATGTTAATTTAATAAATTTTAGTTCGTGTTAACTTATTTCCCGTCCATTTTTAAAGAACTTTGACCAAATGACAAATACATCCAAAATGCTTTTTAAACGATCACACTTTTTCTAATTCCTCTTTGTTTGCAAAACGGGAATATTAAGAAAAATTTAACTAATTTTCCCAGTGAATTTCGCTCCAAGTGAGAATTTAAGAATTTATGAATACCAAAATTGTCAATTTAAGTCTTAAGTTCTTAGTTAATTCTCTCTGTGTAGTGCCCAAAAGCTGCCCATAACAGTTTAGTTAATGGCCATATATCTTCTGGCTAAACCCATTAGTGTTCAGAGCGTAAAGTTTAAAAATGAAATCCTCCGCAATTCAATTTAGAAAATTATTGAAATAGAAATCCATCCATTGAGCAAACAAAACCTTGTCAAATTATGCCGAAAAACCCGAAAAATAACATAAAAACAAGCCAGCAGGTTCAAATGTCATATATAATTTATGTTAAACGTTTCAAAGGGACATTTCGTTGGCAGACCGCTCGAGGACAGCAACCGGAGGCCACATAACCCATTCCCCAGTCCCCTGTTTTGGGTCCCAAATCCCCGGTCTCCAGTAAAAAAGGCACCTGGCCAAGCGGCAAACTAGTAGAAACAAGTTAGCAGCCTCAAGGCGATGAAAATTCTTTGACATGAATAAATTATACGGGAGATTCGGAGGGGAGAAGGATGGGAGAAGGCTCCTTGGGCTCCTTTGTTTATGGCTCTTGTGCTGTTGTTGTTGTTGGTTGCCTGCGATCCTTTGACTTGAGTGAGTTGTTTTCGCCCAGCCTCGGGTGCGATTTTATAGTTTCTAACCAAACACTTTCGGTGTTTCGGGCATACGTGCTTTCCATGGAACACGCATTTAAACAACTTAATTAGTTGCATTGTTTGCTTTAAATTCGGATTTGAACTCTCCCATTTGCCGCATATTAATAACAATAATAGAACGGCAAATATGCAAATGGAATTGCTTTTTGCAATTGCATACATTCTGAAATGATATATAAACATTATTTGTTCGCAGTGTCAACGGGCCACTAAAAATGTTCTAATTTATGCCTTATTATGCGGCTGTGTTTCTTTCATTCCACTTGTGGGTGTGTGTGGGTGTTTTGAACGAATGCAATCAATCGTTCGTCTTGTGCAGAACATTCAATATTCGCTGTATTTTTTTGCTCGGCTCCATTTTAATTTCGAATTCATTTCATCTATAAATGCAATTTTCTAAATTGCATTGATTTGTGTGCCCAAAACACACACAAAACAGGCAGCCGGCAAAGCTGCAAAAACCATGGTAAACACCGAAATTGATTTCTGTGTGCCATCAATAATTCGAAAATTGCGCATTTTTAATGCTAATTTAAGGGAATTTAATTTGAAATTCCATCGTAGGCCTATTAAATGTTGTGCCACCAAAAAGGGGCAGAGCAAACAGCCGCCGGGGGAATGGAGATTAGGCGGAAAGTTAAAAACATATTGCAACTTTCTGATCCTTTTGGTGCAAATCAAGCTGGCCCCAAGCCAAACATCAATCAATCAACAGCCTCGCAATCCCGAAATCTCGTCCCAGCTGCGGGCTTTAGTCCAATCCATCCCCCAGAAAGTATTTACAACATATGCAAGTTGTACGTACAACGTTGCGTATGATGAATACACAAGGCCCCGTAGGAAAGGCAGGGGAGCATTTCATTATTACACATGGCCAGCACACGCCACAAAGCTTGGGCAAATTGTCTAGTTGGCCAAGTCCGAGGGATCAACTTTTCCGGGGGTAAAACTTTATTTTCTGGCTGGTTGCGGGGTCCGAAAGTTTTCAGCTTGGATTTTCTGCTCATTCCTTGGCTTCTATATGTATCTCCAAAATCCGCCAAGAACTTCCACTACTTATTCTTTCTATTCATGAATAATTAACGGCATTGTTGTTGTTCAATGGGTTTCTGTTTCTGCGGTTCTGCCTACGAAATGACTTTGAAATCCGGCGTCGAAAAGTAGTTAAAGAATCGCAGACGTCTAAGATGTGGGCTAAACTTTCAACTGCACCCCTGGGGGCGTAGACGGGTATCGCATTCTATGCAAGTTGTACGGCTTATAAAATTTAATTGGTTTTTTCGCCGGAGCCGAGAGCCGTATGAATTGATTGCCCGCCAAGAGGCGAGAGTGTGAGGTGCATGGAAAATCCAGCAGCTTTTCCGTTTTTCCCCCGCTGGCCAGCTGGCCACTCATCTGTGAACGCACTTTGGCACAATGCAGCCAGGCACTTAGCTAACTGGCGCCTTTTATTGCCCCTTTTCCTCATTCATTGCTGGCCGGCAACAAAACGGTTTAATTTAGTTTCCTGCTCCGCTGGAGCTGCTGCCACTGCAGCGCACGTGATTTTTGATAACCCGGCGAGATTTGCGCTGAAAGCAGCACATTCACATGGCTCTGAATGGCCAAATCCCCCAGCTAAAAGCATCTATAGGTATATATATATATATGTATAGGGGTAACATTTACAGAAGCGCGAAATTTAACGCCCTGAATTGAGCTGCTGCGCTAATTAAATGAATTCACACAATGTCGCGACTTGGCGGATGACAAAGGCAATACCAACACAAACAATCAGGAGCAGAAGCAAAAGCAGCGGCTGCGGCAGCCAACTTCCATATCCGCTTCCGCTACGTTTCTGTCTCAGTTACTGTTACAATTACAATTACAATCGCGCGGCATTAAATAATTCAATTATTCAAAGGAGCGCCCAAATGAACAGCGACAATGGCAGTCGTCTCAGTTTTCGCTTTTCAGTTTTCAGTTTTGTAATTATTAAAGACCAGGCTGCCTTCAAAGGTTCAAGGGTTTCCCCCGAGCCGACAAAATGAAGTCTTAAATCACAGCATGTTATTTCCGCTGCACCATTCCGAGTTCCCCTTCCGGTTCACCCCCACACACACACCCTCACAGATCACAATCGCCGGAGAAACGAGAGAGAGAGCGAATTGTTTTCGTGCGATTGCCTTGTTTGCCTTTACGTTTTATCAGCTGTAGCAGCGCCTTTTATGTCATCATAACCGCAGCAGCGGGTCCGAGTTTCGGCATCCCAATGCCGGATTCGGTGTCCGGCGACTGAGAATGCGAATGTCCGTTTACATAAATTTCCACTGCGCAAAAAGGGAAGAAAACTGTCGAGCGTGCAGAAAAATGAGATGACAAATGAAGTTTGTCGGCTAATGGCAGCGGAAATGCGCGGAGAGGAGCGGAGTGATGGGGGGGGGGACTATGGGAAAATACGAAAAGGGGAAGCGTGCCAGATCGTTTGAGGTATACCCCATATAGCTTACACTTTTTGCGGCGTGGCAATGAACGGAAGTTGAAACAAACAAGTAAATAAATGGCGCCAATTTGGGGCGGCCATGGCGACAGCGGCTGCTGCTGCTCCTCTAGAGGAAAAAGGACGAAGGACGATGGCCGGCGGGTCGTTTGTTGTTTTAAAATTGGTCAGGGAATGTGGAAATTTATTCGGTAAGCCGAGCTGACTCAGGCGAAGCGATTATAACGAGAGTAAACAGAGTCCATTTTCGCGTATGATTGGTGGCCTCTCCTTCGCAGCTTGCGGGCTATGGGCCATCTGATCCGCTTCCTAACGAGCCCGCCTGCTTGCTTAGCTCCACTCAGCTCAAAAGTTGTCCAGACAAACAAGTAACTCAATATTAAAAACCAATATGTCCAACTTCCGCAACACTTTATTACACTTGCAGAAGGAGGAGATGAGGGAGCAGAGCAGCATCAGCTGGAACAAGATAGCCGCATATTACGTGTGTGTCTGTGAGGGTTTGTGCCATATGATAATATCCTCAGGAAGGACATGTAACTGCCGACCCTTACTCACTCGGAAATTTAAGTCAAATGCCACTTGAATACTCTATCGAGTTCTGAGCAAAGGCCAATAATCTGACAGTATACAGTACACACAAAAAAAATTGATACGAAATGAAGATCAATTTGATGAAAACTGATACGTTCAAAATGTAAAAAGCAAGTATCCCAGTTCGAATTTCGCTCTTTCTCGCTCCCACTCACAAAATAAAGGTCGCCATTTTGCTTTTTAGTCGCCATATTGCTTTTTTCTCTTTTTTAGGAAGTCAGAGAATCTCTGAGAGAGAGAAATCGAAAAAGTTACGTTTTTCAATATCAATTGTACCATGTTATGGTGGTAAAAACGATATGTGTCTAAATACCAGAAATTAACCATGCTTATATCGATTTATTTGGCGTCTTTTTTTGTGTGTAGATGCCTTTTAGAAATAATAACAAAATTTGTTATTAAGTTTATTCAAGTTTTTGGAAGAAAATTCTCTCTATCTATCAGTTTATTGCCTCCAATCACCCAGTTGAAAATGTTATGTCAACTCGGCCATCGTGATTGCAATCAAAGTGTACAATTCCGGAGTTATTGGGCTATACATTAAATACTCAGCTCGACAAGCGCCTCGAAGTCGGCCGGACACATTGCCGTCGATGGCCACTAAGTACCGCCTCCATTTTGCTCCGTCCAACGTTGCGTATACGTAATTTTAGGGGCGTCGTGTGCCATAATGTGCCATCAGGCTGGATATTCCCCGTTCTATGACTGGACATTAAGTATGCCATAAAGTTGACTTTGTGTTTGTGTGTGTGTGGGTTCAGCTTTCATGTGTGTGCTTGTGTGTGTGTGGGCAACCTTTGGGCATTGTAAATATTATTCTTATCATTCCCAATAAATCTACATATGACAATTTTCGCTCTAGTTTGCCATCGGGCAGAGGGCAGCAAATCCAGCTGGTGCCCGCAACGAACATTAAAGCTTTAAAGCGGCCAAATGCCGCACACTTTTTGCCCTTTTAATTAGCCTATCTGCTGGCAACCTTCAATATTTCCTGCTCGGCTGCTTACCACTCAAGCATTCGCTTTGGCCTTTGATGGCCAGTGAATTTAATTGGTTGCTTCAGTTGCAATGCCCTTCATTAAAAAAAAGGAGAGAAAATGGTATTCCTGCACCTGATGGAGGTGCAGCACAAAAGCGGCTAACGAAGTGCCACAAGCAGCTGACCATTGCTGACTTTGGCTTTGACTCCTCGCCATCCGGTGGCGATGGCCTCTCCAGCCGGATCCTGTGGTGCGATGCGATGCGATGCGAACTAACTAACTAACCAACTGAAGGTTATCTAAAATATTACCAACTGCTGGCTGCAGCAGGAATTCAATGGCGGAGCCATAAAAGCTGCGTCCACAAAGAAGTCCCAGCAACATGTGTCAGCCTGGCAGAGCGATAACTTATTTTTGCGGTCGCTGACCGAGATTGAAGAGAGCCAGGTGCACTGTGGGAGATAAATCGAGAGCACCAGGCATTCACAAAAGTATTCTCTACATTCATAGAAAAGATTGTGGGTAAGAGGTCGTAATTTGCAGGAAATCTAACTGGTAATAGTTTTCTCATTTAATTTGATTTATGTTTCAAGGACTAAATGTTTTATAATAAAGATTCAAATTTTTTATAAAATAAAGAAGGTGTCTTTTCTGTTTTAACTTATACATTTTATCTACATATTTTTAAAAAGTTTTTTAAAATATCTAAGGTTATTATTGCGTTGCATGTTGAAAAATTGTTAATTAAAATTACCTATTTACGAAAGCTTTCCCAAGTACAACATTTTTTATTCTATAATTTATTTAACTTTCCTCGTCAGCAAAATAAAAAAATTTTACTTTATATTTTAAATATTTATATTATATTTTTAAAAATAGTTTAAAAACTTTCTAATTTGAATATTGCACTACATGCTGAAATGTTTTTTTTAAAACCACCTATTTACGCTAGCTTTCCTGAAACCCGGATATCTAGGTGCTGCTACAATCTTTATTTGATAAAAATAAACCTTCTTCATTTTTTATGACTTTCCCCGTCAGCAGCTGGAAAAGTGCAGCGGCGTCGACAACAGATGGAGCAAACAGTGACCTGGTGGCAGCCACCAAAGCAAATCAGACGAAGCCACAAAAGGCGAATGGGGGAAAAGGTGAAAGGTGAACCACACACACCCACACACGCGGAACAACAAAGTAGATAAAGGTGGTCGCTGATAAGACGCAAAAGCGTTTGGCCTCCCCCATGAGGAGCTGGCTCGTTGATTGCCTGGCTGGCGAAAACAAAACAGCGTGGAATAGCTGCAAATATAGAGTAGTGGCGCATAGAGAGCACCGCAAAACCAGGACGCTCTTCTTCCACCGGATCCGTGACTGCCAGTTAACTTTGTCTTGCCTAACGAACGCGCGTTAGTTAGCCAACTTGTGCGTGTGGGTGTGTGTGTGTGTGGGTGTGGGCCACCGTTTTGCCTTATCAGCGGTCAACGCGACGTGGCCTCCACAATGCAGGACCTTCGCCACGTCCGGGATTCAGTTCAGTTCAGAGACTGCTCTGCCTTTTTTGCCTTGGCTGGCAGGGTAAGTTGTTGACACTTTTATGAACTCCACAGATTGGCCATGTTGCGTGGCTTTTGTTGCGGTCTGTTGGCCCGTTACAGCGACCGCAGCAGACCAACGGCAGCAGTAGCTACAGCTACAGCTATGGCTACAACTACGGATACATTTACATCTACGGACAAGGATACGCATACAGAAGCCTCTGCCTCTGGCAGTAAATTCTGCAAAGCGCTCGCGCTAATTTGAGGCTTTATTCCGGATTTGAACAGCGATAGCCGTCTAAGGGAGCTGGGAGGCCACGTCACCTGCATCCTTATCAAGGATGTAGCTGCCTCAGTTGGCGACCTGAACAGCTGCCCAGCTGCCACACCTCGGCAACTCCACGCCTCGCCACTTCGACACCTCAATGTCATTGTTTTGGCCAGCTGCCATGGCCTCTTAGTGCTTAGACGGCCGCTTTTGCCGGTGACACTGTCACTGACCGCGAAGTGTCCACTCTGAATTTCCGCCAGACTAGATGGGGAAGTTGTCTAAAGATAGCTGGGTATACCCATGCGTAAGTACTCACTGAATTCTCAAAATGTGGGATATATTAGAGAAGCGTTGTTCTAAATTAAAATATGTTAAATACGAAAGTTATTGGGACACAAATTGGAATTATATAACAGGAATAAGAATATAGAATTTTATAATATTTATTTAGCTTATGTAAATACAATAAAACTAAAATAATAAATTTAAAAAATTAAGAAATATTTATGTACAATCATATACCAAAATAAAATATTATAGGTAATACTTTTATTAAAGCAATTCTCATATTTTAGGTTTTATACATAGTTTTGAGCTTTCTCATATCCCCCTCTCTTCATGTTTACGATAGTGGAACAGAGTATACTCCCGAAACATTCTTCGAAACACAGAGCATTCCTTTAAGAACCCCATGCGGTTGCCGGCAACTAATGAACGGATCCCAGCAGTCTAGCGTACATAATTGCTCTGCTGATAATGACGATGGCCCATAAAATACGTCAATTTTAATAAATAGCCATAAAAAAGGTCTTCACCGCCCCAGCAGCTAAGCCGTGCTGACATTTTCATTACCCAGAACGGCTGCAGTTTGGCCGATGCCAAATATGCCACCACCGCTGCTCTCCTCCGCCAGTCGGTTGGTTGTCAAGCGCGCTTTGTTTCCTATGTCTCTCAATGGCATTGACTGTGATTCTCCTTGGCAGGACGACGAAGCCAAGAGCAGCAGGAGCCGCTGCTGAAGGAGCTCTGAATAAGAGCCAACTCAGTTCGCCCACCAACAACATTCTGCATAATGTCGTTTGCAATTTTTTAATTAAAAATTTTCCACAACTTGCTTGGCTTCTATTTGGCTGCTCATTTTGTTTTTTTCTTTGTTTACAATGCACTGCTTGCTGAATAGACCATCTTGGGGCAGTAGTGGGAGTCAAGTGACAGGATGACAATTGTCACACAAGCAGTGCTCAACGATTCTCCACTGCCAAGAGCACAGTACTCTATAAGGCTGAATAGGGGGCTAGGGAACCGATTTGTCAGGCTTGAGAAGTAGCCCTACGCATTTATATGAAAAGTAGAAAAAATAAAATTACACTGAAAAAATACCAGAAGTCTTAAAACGAAACTTTTGGTTAAGAATTTAAAATACTTAATATAAACTTTATAATATTTCGTATGAAATTTATACTACAGAGTTCAGATTACTATATTATTTAGTTTTAATTATCTTGTGTATTTTTAATACAACTAGTTTTTTGGGTATAAACTCCTCTTGTTTTATTAATATTAAACTAATGCTCATCTTATTAAGATATTTTTGAAACTCAATAGTTAGGAATTAATGTACGAATAGTTTAGTTTCTAAGATCCTTTTCTTTCTCGATGTAGAAAAAACAAAGTCCTGAGCAATGAAAGTCAGTTTAAAAATATCTTATGGCTATTTTCTTACAACTTCCAACTTTTAAATATTTAAAAATATATTTAATATAAATATTTTCTTAATTTAACTCTAATCCTTTTTGCAATTCAGAAAAAATCTACTAGCTGCATATCACATTTTGAATTCTCCATTTTAAAGCAGTTCTTAAAATGGAGTTCCGCCACCACAAAAGGCCTTGTTTTAGGCCAGGATCGCAGGAAAAGCCGCAAATAAGAAGCGGCTAGTAACCCACTTACATGACACAAACTGACGGCCAACATGGCGTATGCGTGTTGCCTGCTGTTGAGCTGCAAATGCCGAAGAGGAACGCAGTGGGATGGGATCGTTTGGGTGTGGGCGGTATGTGTGCGAGTTTGTTTTATTAATATTTGCTTGTTTTCGGGCAAACAGCAATAATGAAAAAGAATTCCACTCTTAATTGCAACGCCAACTGAGCGAAAGCAGCTGCTGAAAAGTAATTAAAATTTGTCAACATTTTCCCAAGAGACACTCTGTGTCGACTAGGCCTAGATTTGTTTGGAGAGCTTAGAGGCAAATGGGAAAATTCCGGCACCAAAACAGAAAGCCGCAGGAAGAAAAATGTGCGGTAAACGAATTCAATTTAAGCCCATTAAAACGCAAGTAGGCGTCAAATGTTAAATAGCAATTATTTTGGTATGTAAATATTTACCTTTCCTGAATGTTGCCGAAAATGATTCCATTTTAGTTGACTAGTCGCTTGTATTTTTGAACTGCAGTACGATTCGGAGCGACAGCGAGTTCAACTATAATTAAGTTGATCCGATTCCATAACGCTTCACAGTCATTCTGCATTCGATTAGTGCAAACATATCATTTATAAATAAATGCGCGAATACAAATGTTGGTATATGTATATTTTCCAGTTTATTCAACCGTGTGCATAATTTAAATGCAAGTGGAGAACTCATGGGGACAACCGCTGACAGTTGGTGGCCGATTTCGGGCTTATAATTATTTACACGTTCTGCACTAAAAAGCTAAAGCCCCTGAAATCTAGTGTACACATTGCGACTAAAGCTAATGTATTGATCCCCGGCATATGTAGCTGTGTTTTGTGTAAATAATTTTGACATGTGATATTTATATATTCAGATAGTTCTGTCTTTTATTGCTTTATTTTCACATTTTATTTTAGAAGGCATCTTAATTAAAACATGGTTTTAAATTCTACTAAAAACTTTATAGATAACAAGAATTGTTTTCTTTAAAATAAAAATTCTAACAAATATGATTAATAGCGATTTTGAAAACATTTATTAAAGTGCCTAAAAGAATGCAATGAAATATTTTTAGATGAAAAGTCAAAGGTTCTATTTTTACAGCATACTTTAGGCACCGTTATAAGCGATTTCAGAACCTTTGCGGTTTTGGTGATTCCTCTGAGTATCTAAAATGAATGTTTCCCGCTGAATTCATAAGTTCGGTTCGGCGTCTAATTTCAGTTTGTAATTAAATCGTCTGTTTTGTTTGTGCAATTAGTGGCCCAATTGGGTGGCTGTGTGTGGGTGGGCAGCAATCTGCATCTGCAACTGTATCTGTGTCTGTGATGGGGTGTGAATGTGTGTCAGTGTGTCCCTGTTAGCCTAATTTAATTACAATGGCCAGAGAGGCAAAAAAAACGCTGGTGCTTCGATACTTTTGGCCAATAACTGCGAATTTTAATTAAATTCAGATGCGTGCAAATGTGTTTGTGCTTTTGCGTTGGTGTTCCTGTCCGCTGTGTGTACACGCGTGTGTGTGTGCGCTTGCCTGTTTGTTATTGCATATTAAATTTGCACAATTTGGGGGCTGTTTGATGTTTGCGTGTGACTTTCGACTGGCCGCAGCAGCTGAGCGACCGGCGCCCGAAAGTATGCAGCAACATTTTCAAATCAAATTTTTGGCCATTTGATGCAATTATGCATGCAATTGTGGCGTTTTTGTTTGCACTAGTGCTTGTACGGATGTATACATATATGTATACGTATTTGCCGCATTTGATTTGATTTCGTTTGTGGCAATTTAAATTTTGCTGCAATAATTTTGGGGTTTTTTTTTGCTGATGCTGCCGCTACTTTGGCATCGAGCGTCCACAGGCGACCATAAATGCCACTTCAAAGTAAATTATGACACACGCACATGGTGGGGAGATATACAGCTTGTAGCGGCAGCTGCGGTAACAGTGTAACACTTGCCACCACGACTCCACGCCGCAGCCCGGGCGAAAACATGGAAAAGTCCTTCGCATCCTTCGTACATCAACATCAACGCCTGTTGGGCGCATGTTAAACACTCGAATGCAATTTGTTAGACAAGATATGTGGCAAGCGCGCCACGAATGTTGCATCCCAGTCGCCTTTGCCACCCCACCCCACTCAGCTTTTCCCACCCCTCAGCTTTTCCCACAGTGCTGCTGCAGTGCCCGGAGCAATGCTGGCTGGCTGGCTGGCAGTTGGGAAATTTATGCAAACGCATGCGGCAGCCGAACGCATAATTCACATAATTTGTAGCAGTTGCATTTTTCGCCAAATGCCTCGTGGTCGTTATTGCTGTTGCTGTTTTTGCTATTTTTGCTGTTGTCGCTGAGTTTTTGATGCGTTCTGCCAAGGCGTAGCTGCTGCATCCGCATTCGTTGATGCTTTGTTGATGGTCCGAAAATTTGCCACAAGTTTAGCATAAAATCCAATGCAAATTGCCCCCACACAAGCACACAAACACACACGTATATCTATTTACGAGGAGTCCAAGAAAGGAGGACATCTCAGAGGATATATATCCCAACCTTTCTGGAGCTCAGCTGGTAATGATTTGTGGCATATATTCCTCATGCTCCACTGACTCACAGACACATAAAAAAGGCAGCCAAAAGACGGGAGGAGATGTCGCCCGAGGGATGTCACCTGAAATGGAGCGAAACTGTGGGAAAACTCAAAGGAAAATGACACAGATCAGTGAACGCTTAAGGAAAAAACTCAACCGCAGCGCTCCGATTTCCGCAAACTTTTGCGATTTCCTCCCTTGCGAATTTGTATTAAATTTGCATTATGAAAACTATTAAAGCACTACGTTTAAAAATGTTATGTAATTTTTATAAAATATTTGTATCTAAAATAGGTTTTAGAGTTTTTAAGTATTACTTATTTTAAAGTTAAAAAATCAAATTTTCCAATTTAAACTTTAAGTTTAAAAATAGTACGTTAATATTATAGCAGAATTATAATAATAATGCTATCAAGTTTTCATAAAATATTTGTATCTAAAAAAGGATGTATAATTTTAAAGTATAGAAAATCAAATCTTCCAATTAAAACTAAATAAAAATAAATTGTTAATATTATAACATAATAGTAATATTGTTATCTAGTTTTTTTTTTTCAATATTTATATCCAAAAAAGGATGTAGAGTTTTTAAATATTAGTTATTTTAAAGTTAGAAAATCAAATTTTCCAATTCAAATTACTATTACTTTTTTTTAATTAAATAGTCTTTTTGGAGATGAATATCTTTTGTTTTTAAATACTAGAACATTCCTTAACCCTATTTACTAACCAAGGCAGCATAACATCTGTTGAAAAGGACAACAGAGTCTTGAGTGGAAGGGTCACTTTGGGCTGACACGGACTTCACACACACCTGCCGCCTGATCCTGGGTCTGGGATAGCCATAATTTAAGGTAAGCAGTTGACACACGGATCCCAGGCGCTATCCCCCCATTAATCAATCGACGAGCTGTGAGTCCTTGCTGGATAATTCGTTGCGGCTCTATCAATAATGCAAATTTATGACTCAAGGCTGGCCCGTGCCTTTGAGCCGGGCCCAAGTTTTAATTAAAAATCTGCCAATAAATTACATCAAAGAAATTACAACAAGAATCGTTGCCTCGTTAACTGATTATGCAAAACACAAGAGCCACGCCCACCGCCCAGCGCCTCCCTCGCCGACAAGTGCAATTATTGTCAGGCATTTGCTATGCAAAGTTTTTCTAATTGAAAATGCAAGCTCAAGAAGGCCACCAAAAGGGGGTAGGGGGCGTGGCGCTGGGCGGATTATGGGCGTGGACCACAACAAAGCGCCTGAAACGACCGCAGCGGCAAATACAAATAATAAATTTAAAATGGCCGCCAAATGGCTGCGAAGCGGGAAACACAAACGCAGACAAAGGCGAGCGTGAAAGCGCGAAAATACAAAACAACTGGGACAAAATGGCAATGGGGGAGGGGGTTTTTCCAAAGGGAAGGGAAAACCCGAAGAACAAAGAGGGGGCGGGGGGGGCTTACGACCATGATGATGCAGCCGCAATGCAAGTGCCTGGCAAGTCAAAGTCTTAAATTGAAAATGAAACTTAAATTAAAATGCCAACTGGAGTGGAACGAAAATGATATTAAAACTGAGCCAACACAGCTCCAGTAACAACAACAGCAACACAAGCAACAACAACAAAAGGAGCGCCTGTCCTGTCCGCCTGCATTTTCATTGATAGCCGACAGTGGGCGTGGCCACAGTGGGCATGGTCGTCTTAGTGGCTGGCCACAAAAGCCTCGAGTTTGTCAACAAAAATGAAATTACTCCATGCTTTTGTTGCTGAATATCCTGATATTGTTGTATCTATCGGTGCCGTCAGTGTGCCGAGGTTACTCGAAACACTTTTCTAATTAAACAACAAAAGGTATGCACACACCGAGCAGGTGAGACCGGGGGGAAAATATACAAAAAGAAAAGCGAAAAATGGGCCAAATGGGCGAAAGAGGCGAGTGCCTGCGTTCCCGGGTACACGAGGCAATAAGTTCAACTCATTTCCGTTCGCCAGGCTCCTTTGGCTCGTTAAATGCATAAATAACCAGGATACAAAGAGGGGACCGAAAACAGAGCAGCAGAGGAAGGCAGGAGGAAGGACGAAGGAGGCACGCACTCCTGTGTCTCTGCCACTGAATTATGAATTTTGCAGCACAAATACGAGCATTTCTCATATCACAAGCACTGATAGCAGTCGCCGGACCACACTGAAAACTACGTTTTCTTGGGTTAAAAATGTTTGAAATATTTTTGTGATAGGTATTTTTTTTCTTTTCTTAAAAGAATCATGACAGTTTCATGAAAAAATGGATTTTAAAATATAATAATTACAGTTTTCATTTTGATTTATAAATAATGAATTATTTTTCAAGTTTACTTTATTTTTACTAATTTATATTAAATATTACCTACTAGAATAATATATTATATTATAATCCTTATAAAATACATACTAAAACGAAATAATTACAGTTTAGATAAGAAATAATAATTTAAATGATTTTTTTTATTTTGTTTGATATCAATATGAGTTAAAATTTTTGAAAATAATTTATCACAAAATGTTGTGAAATTTAGGAACACTTTCTGGGAAATGCTGAGATTTCTAGATGAATATTATATACATACCACCTTATTCTGAACAGAACTTTTAAAAAATGTATAAATTTAAACAACTTTAAAATATTTTTTCACTTTTACGAAGGCAATGGCTCTTTTCGAGTGGCTTTGCAGTAGGTTTTTGCTTTTTCTCCGTGCAAGTATCCACTCTTTCGATGAATACAATGACCTGGCCATTGGCTTGCAGCCCGCTTCAAAGCCGGCAGCCAAGCCTCTTAGGGGCGCCAGAGACAAACAGTTTAGAGTTGGGCCACCGGCACTCCGTGGAGTTGGGCGCGCTGTCCCCTCCTGCAGTGGCGTCAATAAAAATAAATGTCATAAGGAGGAGCTTAGGCGACAAATGCATCAGTGTGCAAATAGACCAGCTGCAGCAGGACGAGCAGCTCCTGAACGCTTTGAGCTGGCAAACAAACAGACAAAGAGTCATCCTGCCACTGGATGGCAATGGAATGGCATTCGCTTGACGTTTGCTGTTTGGCCAGCTGGACAAGGGAGTGGCGAATCCTTGGGATCCTTCCGATAGACACGGCGAAGAAGTCAATTTGGTATGCAACGACTAATCAAGCCGTTGCCACTTTAATGCAAACTCAATTTGCACCGGCAGTAAGAAAGGTGTCGCAGTCTTATGTACACCGCATCGCCAGCAGAAGTAGAAGTAGTAGCAGCAATCATAATCATCAGGCCTTTCCTGCGGAGCCTCTATACATACTAATGATGTGCATGCCACACGAGGCTGATTTAATTTCCTTTCCACCTGCAGCACACACACCGCCACACGAGCAACGGACACCACCGCAAGTCTCAACACTTACAGGAGCCGCAAAAGTCAACACGGGGAGAGAACGGAGCGAAACTTTTCCGAGCACATATATCGAGCTACTTACACTGAGAGAAATATTTGCAAAGTCTCAAATATATATTTTTGGCTTTATATTTCGAAAATTAATATATTTTAAGGGTGCCGAGATATGTTAAAAAATTAATCAACCATTTTAACTAAGCACCAACTATATAATATTTACAATTTCGATCTATAAATGCGAAATTATATTTTATAATTAGTTATAAATTTAAAATATATATATAAAAAAAATTTATTACAAATACCAGATTCAGTTACCAATTTATTTGTTTTTTAGTGGTGATCATGATATTAATTATTAGCAATTTACTAATTTATTTATTATAATAACCCCTAATAGAATCTGATATATTTTAAAGTTTTTTTTTTAATACCAAGTTCTTAAAAAATTTAAAATATAAAGAAGCTAAAATTTAAAGCCCAATTTTGAAAACTTATCGAAAATAAGTGTTTAGTGTAAGTATGTGCGAGTTTGGGGGTTTTGCATCAAACTTTAACATAAACTTGGATGTCGCTTCCGTTTCCGCTGCCAGAGAGCTGCAGACGATGACAAGCGCCCATTCCATCCGCACACACACACACACCCACTAAATGCTCTTCTCTGAAGTTTTGCCCAAGTGTGAGTGTGAGTTCTGCAGCTTGAAGGTGTGTAGGTGTAGGTGTGCAAGTGCGCCTTGTAACTGTAGGCAGCAGCCATCATTTTTGTTGCTGCTGTAATCCAGCATAAAAAATGAATTATGTGCACATGCATTTCTTATGTGCTCGCAGCCGCACTCTTATTACTTCCTCCCAGCAAAGAGGCTCAGTCCGTGGTAAGGCACCCCCCTCCCACCCGGTCGCTTCCTTGTAAGCTGTTGAGTAATGAGCAAATGAAATCCCCTCGCTTATCTCCGTGCGTCTTTGTGGCCGCTTTGTGAGTGTCTCGGGAACCTACTTACAGCCTAAGCTCTGCTTACGCCCCTATACCATTCGCAAATCCATTCGCAACTCCCGTTTTTCGCATTTGATAAGTCACAGTGATTGCAGCGCATAACTTTTATATAGATTTATATAGATTCTCGCATTACTGTCACAATTATCCAGATAAAGGCCTTGACAAATCGTTTCGAATATGAATGCTATTAGTTGGCCACGGCCAAACCACTATTAATGGCCCATAAGAAATCAATAAGCCAACGTTAAATCATCGGCCATCAAAGCTCAAAATAAAGGGGGCACCCAGAAAAAGAAACGCTGGCCATTAATAAATGTTTTCTTTACCATCAAATCGGAGCAGGGGAATGTCTTTTCACTTTGGGCCGCATTCATAGAATGCCATACAATTTGCCTAATGCCCGGGCCATAAAAATATCGCTGCGGCCCCCACTGCGTATGAGTAATAATGCTGGAAAACTAATTTAGAGGCTTTTAGTCTCCATTTAGAGCTTTTCCATATATAGCCAGTTGGCCATTGAAAAGGATTCCCCATATAGATATGGATACGTGTGGATTTTCACACATTCACCAAGCACAAAACTAAATGAAAATCGAAACAATTTTTGTGCGATTTTCGCTTGGCTATTTTTTAGTATTTTAGCATTTTTCCATGGACACTCGAGCGTATGAGCCGCAGTCAACTTTTGACAAGAAAAACTGTTCTCAAAATCAATAAATCACGCTAGATCACAATGGGTTGGCTGCAGCAGAGGGGCTTAGAGGGGGGCTAAGCCGAAACTAAAATCCACCCGAAATGGTGGGAAAAAAAGTGGACACCATATTGTTTCAATATTTGAATTCAATTTAATGGCAGCTAATTGAAAAAACACAACCGGCAGTGTGGCAACAATAATGCAGTGCCCGAGTTTGTCCAGCGATTGGGTCACAGTCTTTTTGTTTCCTTTCTGACCTCTGCTTTCTGGCTCTGCTGCAACAATGGCAACGGTTTTTTGCCAATTGGCCATTGAACACGCTCCACTGGGTCATCATGGCATCACTCGCTCGCTCGCTGGCACCAGTTGCCATCACGTGTTTGTCCCTATCCCGGCAGTTGAGTTATTTGCACGTTTTGATAAGTGGACTTAACAGCCGCCAGCGGTGGGGGGGTGAAAATGCTTTTCATCCGCATAAGGCCAAAAAAAGATACGATTTTTTGCCACTCCTCCTTTCGCTCTGCTGGCCACGATGCATTTTGCATTTCGCATGTGAAATGTAAATTCATATTTGCTCATAAATGACAAAAATGTTTATGTTGATAGCCATTCAGCTGTTCATGGCCTTAAAATGGAATATTGGGGTAATATAACAGAACTGGGAGTGAAATCCTTCACAGCTATGATGAAATAAAAGGATAATGCTTTTATTGGCCTAATGAATTGTAAGGCCAGAAATTATTCTCAGGCAATAAAACTATTTATTTAATATATTTACTATTTAATAATAAGAGATATTGAATTTTTCCAACATCCAAAAAAAATCGATATGAAACAGATCGATTTTACATTATGTAATATGAATTTTAATTTAATATGGTCGAAATTGTGTGTACCCGTAAAATTTGAACTTAGTAATTACATTTAAAGTATTTTATAATGAAGCATAAACTCGTGAAAAAGTGGCAAAAACGACCGAAATGGTATTAAAATGGCATTTTGTTAATATTTAATTATTTTTCAATTAGTAACTCTCATATATATTTAGCCATCGGTAATCAGGGACCACAAATGAATCAGAGTAATTTGAAAATTCACACGACCCTTATCGTTGCGTAGTAGACTTAGTTACGTTGTTAGGCTATTAGCTAATTTGTTATTGATTTATCATTTGAATTTATTTCATTATTCGCTGGCTAGCCGCAGTTGCATGCTAATTTGCAATCGTTGTCGTGCCGCGGATAATTTGCGTGGCGCCAGAACAACCAGAACAACCAGGATAGCCAGGACATCCAGGATAGCAGTGACAGTATCGGTAATTGACTACACCTGATATGATCTTCCACCTGGCCATGGATTTGGGATTTGCGATAGACAGATGGGCGGACACATATAAACATGATAATAAACGTGACCATGTTTTCGGGGCGACTTAAATTATGCAATATGACAGCGTGAGATATTGAAAGACTTTTCCAACCGTACTCCCTCCCTCCCGCTGCTGGCGAAACTGTTGCTATTTGGAAATGGCCCAAAACGTGACCAGAAATTAAATTGTAGCACATTTGGAGCTTTATAAAAATTCCACAAAAATGAAAAAAAAATCCCCAAAAAAAAGCCGCATCGCACACAGGGAAGAAGAAAAATAAATAAGAAAGTAAACCTGGCGCACAAAAAATATGTCGTACTTTGAGCAAGGGAAATTGACAGGACCTGTGCTTTCGTCCTGGCCAAAAAATATATTTTAATAAATTTTATGCACGCGGCCTTTTCAAACAATAACTATGCAGGTGATGTCCGACATTCGTCAAAAATGAAAATATTATGTGAGAAACTCCCACATCCTGTCACGCCCCACGCCCTCCGTCCTTCGTATTCCGAACAGGACACGCTCCAGCGCATAAATTGCTAATATTGTTGAGTGCGTACACACAGCCACACGTCATGGGAGAACTGCATTAGATGCCATCAAACGGTTTTGTTGTCCACTGCCTTCAGAAGGAGCTTTTCCATTTTCCTTGCTCCACTTTTCTCGAAGCGCCAAACTCGAAATTGTAAGAAAATAAATGTCTACCAGCAGCAAAGCAGACCAAATACCCTTAAAAACTCTAATAAACTGAATAATAAACTGAAACTTAAGTAAATTATAAAAACCCTTGGAAATTAAATAAATAAAATTATTTAAACAGGTAAATGTAAAAAACAAATAATATTGTATCCTAGATTTCAAAGAATACATACAATATAAATAGTCTTGTTCCTTAACAAACGTTAATTTCATCTAATTTATTTATTCATAAATAATTTCAAGCCTTAAGACTTCAATTTCGAATGAAATCAAGTTCCCTTTTTCAGCTAGAGCATAACGAGCAGTGAAAACTCATAAGCGCAACTTGTGTGCAGTGAAGTGTAAAATGTACTCTGCAATTTTCTTTTGTAGCAACATATTTTCTCGCTCTCCAGTGGAGCCGTAGAATTGCCTTTTCAGTGGGGCTCGTTGCCCTAAAATGATTACTACGTTTTTTGCCCGTGTCGATGCTGCGATGGACATGCGTGGTGCTCGTGCCTCCGCATAATTAAGTTCGCGTTGATCCTTTGAAAGCATTGTAAGGGGCACAAAGAGAAAGGATTAGGAATATACTATCCCTATTGGGTGTACATGGTGCGCAGCAGGGCGAAGAATTTGTATGATATTTGAAGCAGCTGAAAAAAACGCCATTTAAATAGAAGCTCAGCGATTAACGGACCTCACACACATCTGTCATGGTGGATCTGGTGATATCCAAAAAGATAGTGGCCTTCAGAAAGGTTACATTCTGCGCCCGAGTCATGATGATGACTAGGGCTCGCTTATAGCGGATATCCGCCTGGTTCCAATCCTGGTTGTAAGTAGCCAGCGATAATCCATAGCTCTAAAAATCAGATTGAGTTAAGGAACTTTTTAAATGCCAAACTTACCGCATCAGCCACCATCTGTCCATAGTGACATATCAAGTAAACCTGACTCATCGAAGAGAACAGGAATAAGAACAACTTTATAACCATATCTGGTGGAACTCCAACAGTCATCTGAAATCCCACAAAGCAGATGACGAACGAGGATACCATAAAGTTGAGAATTAGTGGGATCCCGAATATATCATTGATCACATCCGAAAGACGAAGGATCCGTTCGTGATACCTAACAGTATCTGCCAGAAAGCGGGAGTCCTCCTTCCAATTTCCACTCAGCTTGTGGTTCTCCATGGTATTTGAGAGGTAATCAAAGTGCATTATTAACTGAGTGGCCACCGCACAGAGCAATAAATCCGTGGAAATTTGCCCAGCAGCAGAAGTATAACCTGCTAAATTCTGGGAAAATAGCAGTGGGTAATACGACCAAGTGTCCTGCCATTTCCAAGGAATGTACATAAGGTATGGCAAGTTTTTGCCCACCACTCGAATCTTAAGCCACTTCTCGTAGACCCAGTACTCCATAATGCAGAACAAGTTAAAGGTCCAGATAAGAACTGAGTATAGACTCGAATAGGTCAGGCTGATCCTCGAGCAGGTGCTTAGATACTGAGACATGCTGTACTTTTCCTCTTGCACTTTACCCTTTGGGAAGATATCCTCCAACTCCTCCATCATTTCAGTTATGGCCGCCTTTTTCCACCGAATGAAGAACATCTTGCTCATGCCCACAATTATGAATCCAATGTAAGACATCACAGTAACGGCTTCCAAAAGCTTATCATCATTGAAGGCAATGTAAACGTAAATGCTCTCACATGTTCCCACGAAGGTCAAGTTGATCACATTGAACCAAAATACCAAGCGGGCTCTAAGCATGGCTTCTTGAGTATCTCCCCTTTTGGAATAAGGCTGAATGCCCACTCCGGTGTAAAAGAAGCTGGCGTACTTCATGAACTTTTCCATCTCTGAGTTAATCGTAACTGAGCAGGACAAATGTCCTTCCTGAATGAATCTCCTAATGAAAGCTCAGCGGTTTTATAAGCATATGCAAAACGCCTTTTTATTGATTTTATAGGATAATACCTGCAATTCTGTGTGAATTATTTATAATTTGGATTTTGTTGGTAGGATTGTATTTTATCCCTGCACTACTGTAATAAAAGATAATAACTACTAAGTGAAGGACAAGGTTATTGAAAATAACTGAGTGTTTGGCTAAAATAACAGGTGCACCGTTCAAGGCCATTCCAGACCCTTATGTAAAAAATCCTCGCCAAACAAATGAAAAAATACAAGAAAAAGTGAAGAGAGTTCTAGCATAAATTTGGATTAGCACAAAACTTTCGAATGCATGGAAATCAAATTCAACTTAGAAAAGAGTTTGAAAGCTTAAAGATCAGTCCTTCTATTGAAACCCAAATAAAACTGAATAAATTGTAATTTTATCGTTTATTTCATCTAAACTGCATTGAATTTACAATTTTTAATATAATCAAATTATGCGTAAGCTACTAAAATGAATATTACTACTACACTGCAAAATTGATTACAAATTTCGTTCTTGTGGGTAGCGGATTGAGGGATCTTCTCTGGTCATCTCTATTCGGAGCTAAAAACTTGTATGATATCTGAAGCATCTTAAAACAAATGTACAATTTATATATATTTTCATAGGTTTTAGTATGCTTACATACATCTGTCATGGTAGATCTGGTGATATCCAAAAAGATTGTGGCCTTAAGAAAGGTTACATTCTGCGCTCGAGTCATTATGATGTCTAGGACTCGCTTATAGCAAACATCAGCGTGAATCCAGTTCTGGTTGTAAGTAGCCTGCGACAGTCCATAGCTGTAAAAAACAAATTTAGATAAGGAATTTTTTAAAAGCCATACTTACCGCACCAGCCACCATCTGGCCATAGTGATAAGTACACCTGACTCATCGAAGAGAGCAAAGTGGTTTTATAGTCCTTTGCAAAAGAACTGTCGAGCAATTATCCATTGAAATATTGTAGTTAAAGGATATGTGGAAAAGGATTAGGTTGACAAAACGGATTGCATGTTTGATAGAGTTAACAGCTGCAACGGTTCAAGGTATTTTCAGACGTTACCTTAAAATTGCTTTAAAATAAGACGTATTACAATACCCACATTAACTTTTGTTGCAAAACTATTTAGTTAAACTGAATAGTTTACATAATATTTATTCCATAAAAAACTGCTTTATTTTTTAATTCAAATGCAATTTCATGAAAAAACATTTCTGTTGCGTAAAAAATAATTCTCTAACTATCTATTTGACATACATGGTACGGAGCAAAGCAAAAAATTTATAGGATATTTGAAGGAGCTGAAAAAATATTCATATTACTATGTTTAAAATCTTTAAATCAAATTGAATCGTATCTTACGTCGGTCATAGAGCCCCTTGTTATATTCATGAAGACAGTCGCCTTCAGATAGGTGGTCCTTTGGGGTCGAGCTATAAAGAATACCAGAGCTCGACGATAACGGATATCAGCATTGTGCCAGTTCTGCTTGTAGGCAGCGATGGATAGGCCGGAGCTCTAAATAAATATTTTGAGAACTAAGGGGTTTTCATAATAAATAAATCCCATACCGCATCGGCGATCAGCTGGCCGTAGTGGCATATCAAGTACACCTGGCACAGTGAGGAGAACAGGAACAAGGAGAGTTTGATCATGATATCCGGCGGCACACCCACTGTCATCTGGAAACCCACAAAGCAAATGACGAATGTGGAGACCATAAAGTTCAGCAGAAGGGGTATTCCGAATATATCGTTGAGCACATCCATCAATCGAAGAATGCGCTGGTGATAACGAACGGTTTTGGCCAGGAATCTAGAGTTCTCAACCCAGTCGCCACTCAACTCTTTACTTTCCACCGTTCTGGCCAGGTAATCAAAGTGCATGACCACTTGAGTGGCCACCGCACAGAGCAAAAGATCCGTGGCGATTTGTCCTGCGGCCGAAGTGTGACCTGCGAAGTTCTGCAGAAAGAGCAGCAGATAGTACGACCAGTTGCCCTCCCAGTTCCAGGAGAAGTACACAGGATATGGTAATGTCTGACCAACTACCCGGATCTTGAGCCATTTTTCATAGACAAGAAACTGCATGATGCTGAACAGATTGAAGGTCCAGATGAGCACGGAGTAGAGAAGTGCGTAGGTAATACTGATACGGGAACAGGATCTCAGGTAGCTATCCAAGCGATATGCCTCCTCCTGCGCCTTGCCCTCGGGATAGATGTACTCCAGTTCCTTGACCATATCGCTGAGATCGGGCTTCTTCCACCAGATAAAGAACATCTTGCTCATGCCCACGAATACAAACCCGATATACGACATTACAGTGACGGCTTCGATGAACTTTCCACTCGAAAAGGCCACTCCCAGATAGAGGAATTCCCCAAATACTATAACACTTAGATTGATCACATTGGTCCAGAAGAGGAGGCTGGACCACAGACTGACTTTCCTGGGCCGCGAGGCCATCGTATAGGGCTCAATGCCCACGGATGTGTAAAAGAAACTTGCGTACTTCATGAACTTCATTTTCTGTCGCTCAACTAATCGAATAATTGCTGGCGGGAGTTCATTTATAGACCTTTCGCCCAAGGAACACGCAGCATTTGTTATGCCAAGTAATGACATAATTATAGAACTGTTTACATTTAATGTATGGATTCGGGCTTATAATACGTCTAATTTGAGGTCTTCGTTCACAACTTAATTATTGATTTCGCTTACATAAACAGTGGATAATTGTTATGCCTAGGCAAACGCAATCACGATTCCAAGTCCCCAGTTGCCAACACCACCTTCTCCTTCACCATTCTGGGCAACACAATAAATCACTCGAAGATTGAATCCGACGGAAAGCAATTGAAACGTTTGAATAAATGCAATTCGAAAGCGAATCGAAATCGGAACCAGCGCATCAAACCCAAGACCCATGCCAATGGGAAGTGGGGTCTTTTCGCTCGCACTCGAAATAAATTAAATCTTTTCAGTTTTCAACAATCCAGCTTAGCCAGAGTGAGAGCGTATAAACAGAGTGAATTACGCGCTCAGAACACGTTAGCCCAATTATACAGTGCGGTCTACAGTAAAATCTGTCAGAACAGACACTTTTTATTCAGTTTCTAACAATACAGTCGATATTGGTTGTATAGTATACAAAATTCAATGTATACCTTGCCCAGGTTTTGGCAAAGATTCATGTTTGTTCATGTTTAATCACGTTTAATACTTCTGGTGCTTTGTCTCTTTGGAATAAGAGTTTTTCAAGTTTTTTAGAAATCATATTCATGACTGTGGAAATAGAACCCCACTGTATGCCAAAGTCTAGCCGATTAGACCACCAAATCCAGCTATGTGCGTTGCCCTACAAAACTATGCCACGCAAATGCAAACACGGCGATTACGAGGGAAGAAGAAGAAAGCTTTCGCGGGCGGTGAGAGCCAAAAAGAGATTTTTGGGCCAAATTGAAAGACAAAAACCCTGAAATGTTGCTTCCAGCGCGGACAGCGAATAGCCGAGCCAAAAGCAAGCCAAGCGGGTCAACAGCAAAGGAACGAATTTTCCATTTTTCCCATTTATCACGCATGGAAATCGAAGGAAGGGAGGGATCAGTGGGCGGATGGGCAGATGGGCGGATGGGCGGAGCGGACAAGTACAACCTGGAACTCGAAATACAATTAAAGCTCTGGGACCCACTGGCCAGCCGGGCGCAAAAAACTTTTCGTGTCTCAAGTCTCGAATCTCAGGTGAAGAGCCATGTAGGGTAACAAGGTTTCCGGTGGCTGTTTCTCCCAATATCAACACCCCCTACTCTTCTACCATCCCCATCCCCAAAATAACCACCCACCGGCGGCATGCCAAAGTTATTATATGCACACATACCCCCAAAGTTTACCTGGACTCTCAGTGGATGGAGTTGTGAATGTGGATGTGGGCATGTGGATGGATGTGGGCAGCACAAACTTCGTGGAAAAGTTTTATGAGCAGCAAACTAATTTCGTTTGACTTTGCTCCGGGGATATTGCACCTTGGGTGGGACGACGGGAATTGATTTTGGTCCTGTTTACGCTACTGTTGTTCCCTCCACGTAGACACATTTGCATAGCGAAAACCTCAAGGATACTTACTCCCAATTACCGGATGGTGAGCATCAAAAATCTCGATGACCAAAAGACTTTGATTAATAAAATTACCATTACTAAATCGACCTTTTCATTACAAATTTGATTATATGCCAAAATGTATTCTCCACCTTAGTGTAGGGATTATAATTATATAGTTAATAACACACAGTACCAATATTTGGCCTCCATAAATCCTTTGTTTTAGTTTATAATCCAAATCCCCATCGATTTATTATTCTAATAACTTTTTGAGCTTATGATCAATACCAAGAATGTCTTGTTTTGAGTGTTTATCTGCTCTGGAATTTATTTATTAAAAAATATTTTTAACCTAAAACATGAGAGATCGCTATAGTTGAGTGCCTCAACTATCAAATACCCGTTACTCAGCAGCTAAAGCAAGCAGTGGGCTGTTTTTTTAGTTTCTTTTAGATGAACAGACGATACTTTTTCCCTAATACAATATACCTCTTTAACTCAACGAGTAACTAGTATAAAGATTACTGATATTTCCAATGGCAGTTTTTGATATGAAACCACCTGAATATGAACACCAGAAAGACAGAGAGCAAAAAGTAAAATACGACCATAATCCTCTGTTAATTTTACATTTTCGAACAACTTCCGAGCGACAAGTACCTTTCTGTGCGACATTTGACACATTTACTCCTTTGGCGAACACATGTGCCTTTGCCCCAAGAAAACAAAGGAGCTGATGGGTTGGCATTGGGGTTTTCTGGGTGGAAATGTCTGTTTTGGCACTCGTTCGTTAGCAAAAGCCGCAAAATTTATACTTTCAAGTGAAGTCAGTGCGGTCTTGGCCACAATTTTTGGGTTGGAAAAGTGGAAAATGGGAAAGGGGGACGATATCCGACTCATTGGCCAGAAAGTCTGCCCACAGCTATTGATGACCAGGCCAACACACCAGGTTACGGTTAACCGACTTGTGATAAGGAATGGGAAATAAACGAATGGAAGCAATTAATAAAATAACAACTTTGTGCAAAATTAATTGTGTATTATGCAAAAGGCTTGCTAATGGCAGGATATGCATCAATGTGCGCTGCCGCTCCTGCTGCTGCTGCTGGACCCAATGAAATATTACAGTGACGACAATGTCTCCTCCGGCCACAGATCCACAGATCCTTGCCCTTCTCCGCAGGACTCTGCTGTTTCTGTAATGGCCGTGCGCACCAATGAGCAAATGAACAATTTATTACCGCTTAATTGAACACATTTGGACGCAACCGCACACATAGAGGGCCTAAACAAATGGCCGCATGCAGGCGGAGAATCCTGAACAGGACCTCCGCATTAAGCAGTGCCTGGGAGGTGGGGGGTGGTATGCTTCGGCAATCGGTTTTCGGATATATCGTGTTTCGGGTTGGTTTGTGGACCAGGATAAATGAGCCCAAGACAAGTCTATAAATGCCTGAGCGAGCTGCTGGCTTCGGAGTGGGAGTTTCTAGGGAGTGGGAGGGAGTCCTGTGTGGTCGAGCAACTCGATGAAGACCAAGCTGGAAAATCCCTTCCTCGAAGCTCGCTGCATATTAAACGCACGTCTCGCTGGACAAATTGATTCCTAAGTGGCTGCCGGATTGACAGCTCACAAGGTCCTTGTAGTCCGCCGTCCAGCGTGTGTGTGTGTGTATGTCCCTTTCCCCGCCGGCAATTTCCACAATTATCCTGCACTCGACCTGCAACCTGCAAGTCGGTCTGCTTGGCACCCGGGCTAATTGCCAATTGAACCCCAAAGAAAGCGGGGCAACTTTAGATTAGCAGCAACAATGGAGACTTTGCCTTTTAAGTGCTTACTTAGCGACACGTCAGAAACAAGGATTTATTTCGGGGGATCCGGATGAGGGAATCCCCCACCCCGAAAAACACCTCGAGTAAATTAAGTGAGTGCCAGGTCCTGACAGAGTCAAGTATATTTGATATACATGGCACTCCACCACCACCCCGGAAAACAACACCGCGCTTAAGCCGAAGGCAAAAACAGGCGAATCACACAAAGCAGCCGCAATTTCGCTAAGCATTTGAGCGGGAAACAGCAGAAGTGACGCGCCGACCACAAAGGAGGCAAGGATCTGGGGCAGGACTCACCCCATCTGCTTAGGCCTGATACTGAATGAACTACTTAAGCGCTTTTGGCTTTCCAAAGTAAGCCATGCCACAGGTAAGTGGCAAGAGTCGGGCCAAAAGCAACAGCAGTGGGAGCAGTGGGAGCAGCCACAAACAATAACGAAATATTTTGTATATCCGCTACGCCGTGTCAACCGCACCAAAAAAACTTCACTACACTGGAAGAAAATGTAAAAAATTAATGAGCCAAAAATATAAAAAAAAAATTAGGAAAGAAATTAAATTAATCTTTAAATAATTTAAATAATAATATAATATAATAATAATAAATAATAATAATAATTTAAATAATTCTTCGCTAAAAGTAGCTAAAAAGAATTACAAATCCTAGATTATTTTGTGAATTTAGCTGTGTTGAAAGCGACTTTTTATTTTGTTTTTAGAATATTTAAAATAGTTAAGACAATTTTTTTTGCTTTGTTTAGGCACTTTGGGATGACTTAATCATTAGGTTTATCTTATTATGCAGTTTCTAATAATAATATAATGTAGTTTTTTTATTCTATTATATTATGAGTTTGGATTCGAGTTCCACAATGTTCATAATATATATTATAGGGTAGAATTAGTATTTGAAAAATAATATTTAACAAAGCTTATGAGATGAACCTGTATGCACATTGAATCAAAATATTTGTGCTTATATTTGGACTAGTTCTGGAGTTCCCTTTCTCTCAGTGCATGCGTAAATGAAAAACAAGCAAGAGCTGGAGCAAAAGGACGCTGGAAATGAATGTGGGAGTGAAGGTAAAAGTGGAAGGGGAACAAGAGCTCAGCCAGAGACAAGCACAGATACGCTTTATGAACTACAACCGAAATCCAATTGATTGCGCAGGCAGCGAGTCTTTGGCAGTGTCTACTTGCCTCCTCGAACGCTCGAATGGCAAACAATTTGGCAGGCCAAGTGCTTTGGTTTTGCTAGTCGGCAGTCTGAGTTGATTGTGGCACGAATTGTGGCCTCAGAGGTCGCCACAGGATTCGCAAATGAAAATTTGAGCCACGCGTGGGCTCCAGGCCGCAATAGAGGCAGAAGTACAAGCCAGGTGGAATCCACAGCTTAGCAGCATAATTTTCAGCCAATTAAATTCCACTCTAGCCAGAAAATGTTGTTTTAATGGAGAGCAAGTAAGCTCGAGAGCAATTAATAAGCCAAAGATTCGTTTCCAGATTAGAAAATATTTCAGGTATACTTGTAAGGACCAGAGTATGTGGTCCATATAGTTACAAAATTTGAATAAGAGTACCATTAACCTTTTAAGAAGCATGATAATACACATTATTTCATTGATTAAATATTTTGAATATTACATTTCCTTTCACTGTTCACTTAGATGTCACTAGTCCTAGTTTAAATCAAAAATAGAGTTTATTTTAAAAAAGAATGTAGTAAAAAGGTCTTTATTGTTTAATATTTTTTCGTTTTCGGTTATTAAAGGATAAACGTTGTGACACCAGGAATATTTCAAATAAACAATCAAACCATTTTTCACGTTTTTAAATGTATATTTTATGGATTTAAGCGAATTCACATGCTTGGGCATTTGAAACGCGCGCCAAACGCGACTGCCAAAAGCTGAATGCTGCAGCACTCGGGCCGTTGGATTTTTTAGCGTGACCGTTTGGTATATTTTGGTTTTGGTATTTTAGAAGAAGTGAAAATGGTAGAAAAAGTATATTTCCCAGAGCTCGCTTGTTATTGTTTACAAAACGCAATTTCCCTCGGAATAAAGCCGATAAAACAGTGATAAACGTCGCGCGGCGACTGGGAAAATGCATCCGAAGGCCTGTTGAAGGGCGCAGCATTTGCTGCTTAGCGGCAGCGGACTAAGAAAGTGTTTTCCTCTCCGCCCAACCACTTGTTGTTTTTGGACTCTGCCCGCCGCCCCATATAACACCATCAATTATCCACAATACTCTCGCCCGATTTCGCACCCGATGTCCCGGAATCACGGCAAACTGGAACTGAACACTCACATCGCAATCCCGGGACTCCAGTTCGTCGTCACTCAGCTGTCATATTTCTATCATTTGGTGTCTAATTCTCATTTTCGGAACCTGGAAACGTCACAACTCTATAAATCTCAATCGAATCAACTGCTAAACAACATATTAAACAACCAGTACCAGGCCATATCTCAAATCAAGTCGATTAGCCAGTGATCACTTTATTGCCGCCTTCAAGTGTCCAGTAGTTGAAGCGTAAGTACCTCTCTACAGTTCGATAATGCAGATTAGCTGGGTTTTACTCCCCAGCACCAGTTCCAGTACGGGCTATGACTCGTAGCTCTCTGTAAGATTGCGCAAAGATCTCTAAGCTGACCCTGCGGTCAATGGACTGAGCCTCATCCATAATTTCAATGCAAATCAGTTGCTACGCTCGAGAGATAATGGAGTAACTCTACACTCTTTCGCTTCGAGGCAGGTGGTTCGACATTAAGGGCCCTCGAAAATATAGTGTTTTAGTAGCTGACTGTAATCTTAAGTGGCTTAGGTTAAGGTTAATCTTGATCATAAATACTATCAAGAAAGTCCCCCTTGGCATTAAAAAGCTATATTATGTTCAATTAGGTTGTTTCTATGATATGGTTTAATGTAAATTGTTCAGCTTCGTTTCGCGTTATATTTTTTCTGGTTAAATCACTTAAAATATCAATCTATTCTCCTACATTTCCTTATCAACTAGTGTTATTGCTACCGTTTATGTACAACCTTTGTGCTTGCTGTTGGCAAATCCCCCGCAGCGGCTAATCTGAAATGTATCTTATCGATAGACAGCAGTAAATGGTCACAGATACCCGTCGAACAGCTGTAATCCAACAATATAACCCAACGTTCCAGGTTTTTCATTTGGGAACAAGTCAGTTCTGGCCTGGCCAGCAGAAGTTGCAGTCCTCCTCGCAGGGAATTAAAAAAAAAAACATAAAATAAAACAAACCAAAGCTAAATTTGGGTCTATTTTCAAGTTCAGTGGAACAACCGATAGCGTGGAAGAAGAACAATAACAGCTTGTACGCGCGTAGGCCGAAGATAAGATTAAAGGTTAAAAATCGGACTCGGACCCGGCCACCCCATACGTAGTGACTAACCATTAAAATTTAACTCACTCAGAATAATTTAGATTTTTTATTAGCCTGACTTAAATTACAATTATACCACCAATTAAGAAATGTAAGAAAAATAAAATATATCTTGTAGTTTAACTTATTTTTGATAAGAATGACAAAATGATAACTTTAGCAATAATTATCTTATCATAGTGATATATAGTAGAATTGTATTTATAAATGTGTGCCGCCTTGCAGGTTATTTAAACCTTTTCTTTTTAAATAGAATATTTTAATATATATTATATAATATATTTAAATTTTATTTTATTTATTTTCATTAAAAATGATTTATTTATCATTTATGTCATTGTTTACAGACTGACATTCCAGAATGGCGGGGCAAAGCAAGCTTATCAATCCACTGTGCATAACCTGCAAGGAGTTTCAACACCCATGGACGGACCACTGCGTCAACGCCACAGCCGGAATCCTGCTCTCGGCCACGCCCTACTGCCTGCGGGTCTACACAGTTGTCTACGCCCTGTCCCTGCTGATGCGCCACCGTATTCCTAGTCGGGAGGATCTCCGCAGGACACTGCTGGGAATCATCCAATCGACAGCCTTCCTGGTGACCAATGCCTACACCTTCATCCTGTACAACTGCTTACTGCGGAACTTGTTGGGCAGCTATCATTTCTCAACGGTGGCCTTTGTGCCCTGCTTTTTCGCCTCGTTTTCGGCCATTCTGGTGGAGCGACCAGCCCGACGACCACTGCTCACTCTCTATGTGGCCAACGTGGCCACGGAAACGCTGTGGAAGATGGCGGAGGCAAGGGGCTGGGTGCGTTCCATACCAAATGGACAGACCCTCATCTTTGGGCTGAGTATGGCAGCGCTGCTTTACCTATATCGTACTGGCACTACCAAGGATTCCATCTTCAACATCCTGCGCATATTTGTGGGCAAGGAGGAGGCAGGTCCGGTGGCCAAGGCAGGTCCTGTAGTGCCCGGCGAGCAACCAGCTCCATCCCGCCGTCGACCCACCGTCAGCTTCTCCAATGTCTCTGACTGGGTGCGCGTCTACAGCAACCTCATCCGTGCCAAGCATGACAGCTGCCGGCACCAGCAGAGCTGCATTGGCTACTCCGTGATCGGTGGAATTAAACCCTTTGTGGGCGGAGTGGCTCTACAGGTTGCTCTCAAAGTGGTGATGAACATTAAGCGGATCACCGCTGGAAAGATGGCGTGGAAGAAGGTGGTCTTTAACCGAGGAACTTTGCAACTGGGCATCTTCATGGGCACCTTTTCCTTCCTCTATAAGGTGAGTCATTTAACAAGTTCATGCGAATTGACGGTAACTATTTTGCTCCTAACAGTCGGTGTCCTGCCTGCTACGACACAGTTTCAACCGAGATGATGCCAGATTTGCCATTCCTGCCGCATTAGTTGCCTCTGTGTCCTTCACCCAGTATCCAGATAACACAGTGGCCTTGTATGTCATGTGGAAGGCCTTGCAGGTGCGCTAGATATATTATCTGTATAACTTTTTCCCAATAACTTACCTTCTGTATCCTTAGATCCTTTGCACCAAGGGTCAGGAGCGAGGAATCCTGCCGCACATCCCCAACTTCATGCTCTTCTTGTACTCCTTCTTCACGGCTGTGCTTTTCCATGCGGGAATCCTGGAGCCCAAGAGCCTGCGTCCCAGCTACTTCAAGTTTCTGCAGGCCATCTCGGGCGATCGGTGAGCAAAGTTCGCACACGCTGCGTAAGCAGTAGATTAATAATCCCTTATCTTTAACAGACTAACCAAGTTTAATCTGAGCGCCTTTGATGTTTTCGGACTGAGCAGTCAGCAACAGGCGCTGGACACCATTAAAGCGTTAAACATTGTGGATAAGTCATCGCTGCCCGCCTACTCCTTTGCCTCTTGAGCAAGCCGTACCAAATTCTAATAGATGATCAATCAGTCGCCTTCGCTAGGGGCCCCATTATATCTCCATGTATCCGCCGATTTAAAGCGATCTGTATATACGTCAAGAGTCTCCCGCGCTCAAAGAGCGCCCAACGATTACTAATTTAAGCTAGTATGGGTGAATTGTAAAATATGTTGACCTTTTTTATAACATGCTATCAATAAAACATCAAAGAAAAATGAAACGCTGGTTTAAAATAAAATATGATTGGAGGTGGAAATCGGAACAACCTTAAAATTTTGAAAGCTTTTCGGAGTCGAAACTTAAGAGAGGTTGCTAAGTGAGCTTTGCCCGTGGGAGCTCCAAAAATTGATAAGAAATCGTCGATGGATTACTCAGCGTAAACAAAACAAACCATAAAGACCCCGATCAGCCACAAATTTTGTCTGGCATATGTGCGATAAACAGTTCATAGGAATACCTTATGAAGAGCCAATTGTCGCGATTCCGGAAAACAAACACCTGAGATGGAGGTGCGTAAACCCTCTCTAGTTCTTTGCCAGTTGTACTTAGGTGATCGGGCCCAAAACTTATGGCGAAATTCGAGCTACCCACGAAAGTTAGTGGAAATCAGCTGAGCTGATAGTGAAGTGCCTTTAGATTAAAGGCTGGCATACTTCTGCATATGAATGCAAATAATCTGAACTTTGAGAGTCCAGTTAAGGTAGTGAGTTGTAGATTAAGTGGCTACTTCATGGGTTCCCCTTGGCTGGCACTTTTCCGGTTACCTTTATCACCCGTCTGCACTCGATAAGTGTGGTTCGCAGAGCCCCAGTCACATTCGAATATTCAAATTGGATCATGGCGGCACAGAGTAAGCTAGCTGAGGTCGCATTTAATTGCACCTGCCAGGAGTTTGTTCATCCTTGGACCAGGAGCTGCGCCTGCGCGACAGCTGGGATGTTACTATCCCTAATCCCTGGCACTTTCCGAACCTATAGCATGGTTTACGTGGTGAGTATAGTATAGTATATATATAGTATATAGAGGTGTACCCATTTGATCTTTCATAACTAATGTCTTGAATCGTTTTCAGTTGGCACTTATTATGCGTATGCGCATTCCGTCGCTCAAGGATCTTAGAAACACCGCATCGAGTATTCTCCAGTCGACGGCTTTTCTCTCCCTGAATGGCAGCCTCTTTATCCTGGCCATTTGCCTGGTCCGCCAGTTTCTGGGTGGTTTCTACTTCGCCACGGCCACCTGGGTGCCCGCACTTTTGGTCAGCTCCTTATCCCTGGCAGTCGAGCGGCCGGAGCGACGTGCTCCACTGGCCATGTATGTGGCCAATGTGGGCATCGAAACGCTGTGGAAGATGCTGGAGACCCGTGGCTTGGTGCGTTCCATTCCCAACGGGCAGGTGCTCATCATGGGCGTAAGTCTTACCGCTCTGATGTATCTATATCGCGCTGGACTTCACAAGACGGTGGCTAAGGATGCGACCTTCAAGGGACTGGGTCTGATTGTGGGCAAGGAGGAGGGTCCTCTGAATACTCCAACGGTGAACACCTCGCAGAGATCCCGCCCTCCAAGGCTAAATATCCGGTGCATCACCTCGCACCTTCAGATTTATGACCACCTGATGACCCTCAAACATCCTTGCTGTCCGCACGGAAAGGGTTGTGCTTTGTACGCCCTTCTTGGTGGCTTGAAACCCTTCCTAGGCGGTGTCAGCCTTCAAGTGGCCTTGAAGCTCCTGCTCAACATTCCCAAGATCTTTCAGTTCAGGATGCAGTGGCGCCAGCAGATCTTCAACAAGGGATCCCTGCAATTGGGACTGGCTCTGGGAATATTTTCCCTTCTCTTCAAGGTGAGGAAACACAAAGTTGAGCGAATGAATTCCTGTTTATTAATGGAAGTACCTTTCAGTCAACTTCTTGTGCCCTGCGTCACTCCTTCGGATATGACAACGCCGTTCTCGCCATTCCTGCTGGCCTAATAGGATCAATGGGACTACTGCACTTTCCCAATACCACGGTGGCCTTGTATCTGATGTTGAAATCCCTGCAGCTTCTGTACAATTGGGGAATCTCCCTGGGAAAGGTTCCCGAAGTGCCAAGTTTCACCTTTGTCATGTATGGATTTTTCACTGCCGTTCTCTGCCACTCAACAGTACTGGAGGCGCGATCCATGCGACCGAGCTACTTCAAGTTCATCCAGAATATTTCGGGTGGCCGTCTCAGCCGGTTTAATTTGAGACCCTTCGAGGCTTTTGGGGTACAAAGTCAGGAGCAGGCCAACCAAGTGATCAAGAAGCTGGGCATTGTCATGACCTCGCCAAACCCCTTATTTCCTCTGATTGTTTAGATGTCAAATAAGTTTGTTAATGTATTCCCCTAGTCACATTTGTAGTTACAGAAATAAAATGATTTTAAAAATAAATAAAAGTTTTTTTCACACTAAAAAGGTTTTAGATACGCTTTGTCTTTAATGTGTGTATCGAATGGCTTGGTAAAGATTGATAAAATTGTAGAAACACGTTCTGAGATGTATAAGTTAATAAGTAATATTTATGTTGAAACAAAGAAGTCACGGATTTTCCATAGAATTGAATTTTAGTATGAGCATATCACTCATACGCAGGGTTGCCTTTGATCAAAATTTGATTTTTATTAGGTGGCGTAAGTTTAAAGCATAAATTTGTTATTTTTGTCTCCCTTATTAAACCCATTATTACAACGAAATTAATAATTTACCATATGAGCAATTTTTGAAAACCTTAGACCTTTTTGCAGAAAAAAGTTTTTATAATTCAGTCTTTAATTTTCGAACTCATTTTATTATAATTATAATTCATTTTCATTATAATGAGAAAATAATAATATTTTTTGTATCCACAGATACAACATTCTAGTTCCTGAATGTAATAAAACGACACTATTTTTTTTAAATTTTAAATTATATCAGATTTTTTATAGAAGTTGAAAGTAAACATTATTCTCTTTCATTGCAACTGATCATGGCTCCTTAAGAGAACTCCATATCAAAGAGAATTCCAAGAACTTGCCGGGTTCTCTAGGAAATTGATAAGAACTCCCCTGTTGGGAGTGACGCAGCGTCAACAAACCGATCGCCATTGAGCAACTAAGCCAACTTTCGGCTCGCGTGTATGCGATAAGTAAGTGGCTCTGCATCCAACGCACTTCAGTCGAACCACTTGCGGGAATTCGGGGGAGTGCTGTGTGCCTGTTGTGCTGATTACGGCGGAATCGGAATGGAGCTCCTAAAGTGCGTCTACACGCGGACCACACTTGGCCAAATCGTGTCGACTGGTCGGCAGTCAGTTGTATTTGATGGCCGACCGGGCTAGAACGTGATTCCCTCGCTGGAGAAAATAATATAATTTTATTAGTCGAATTTCTGAATAGTAAACTATATATGCAGTGAGTATTCCTTAACTCATATGTATGATAATATTGATTGTATTTCTGATATAATACCTTTTGAAATGTGATCTTCAGCTAAAAATAAGTGAATAACCAGCAGCTGCTGATTCGGGAAATGCCCAGAGAACGTTACTGGGGACCGAGGATTGATTGAAGTAATTGAAACGAAATCTGGAAATTCAAAGTTAAATAGAGCATCGAGGGCATTGCGTGGCACGTTCGGACTTTCGTCGATAAGCCCCTTCCCGATAAGCTTTATCATCTGCTCGGAGCCAATTCGATAATCGTAGACCGCGGAGCATAAGTCAATATTCAAAGTGGATCATGGCAGCCCAAAGTAAGCTGGTCGAGATAGCCCTGAATTGCACCTGCTATGAATACCATCACCCGTGGACCTCGAGCTGTGCCTGTGCTGCGGCAGGCATGATTATCTCCGAGATTCCTTTCTCGCTGCGCACCTACGCCACTGTTTATGTGGTAAGTATAGGAAATACCTAAATTTCGCACCTGCTTCAAGAGCGTTGTATATCGCGAATAGGGGTGATACGAAGTTTTCGAGTACAAGGGTCACATTCCGAATAATTATTTATTTTTCAAGATTATAATGAGATTCGAGTGTTCAAAAACTACCATTAAATCAAGGGATCACAAAAAAATTATGAAGTCTTTATAAGAAATGTTCTTAATAATATTTTCATAATATTAATAATATTCATTTCCCAAAAAAGACTTCAATTATATTGATTAGAAATACCAATTAACATACTTACCTTTTCTAGTTGGCCTTGATCATGCGAGGACGCATTCCTTCGCTCAAGGACATTGGTCGCACTGCATCTGGAATCCTGCAATCGACAGCGTTCCTTTCAATGAACGGCGGCCTCTTCGTGTTCGCCGTGTGCTATTTGCGCCAGCTTCTGGGTAAATTCTACTTCAGCACAGTGGCATTTTGGCCATCGTTCCTGGCCAGCTTTGCTTGCCTCTCCTTCGAGCGGCCGGAGCGACGTGCTCCACTGGCCCTGTATGTGGCCAACGTGGGCATCGAAACGCTGTGGAAGATGCTGGAGGCTCGTGGCCTGGTTAAATCAATTCCCAACGGCCAGGTGCTCATTATGGGCGTCAGTGTGACCGCTTTGATGTACCTTTATCGCGCTGGACTGCACAAGACGGTGGCCAAGGACGCGACCTTCAAGGCCTTGGGTCTGATTGTGGGCAAGGAGGAGGAGGGCCCGCTGAAGACGCCGGTGGTGACCACTTCGCAGAGCTCTCGACAGGCCCCGCTCAACTTCCGCTGCATCACCTCGTACCTGCAGCTCTACGATCGCCTGCTGAGGGCCAAGCATCCCAGTTGTCCACACAAACAGGGCTGTGCTCCGTACGCCCTAATGGGCGGACTGAAACCCTTCCTCGGGGGCGTGGGCCTCTCCGTGGGTCTCAAGCTGCTGCTCAACATTCCCAAGATCTTCCAGCTGAAGATGCAGTGGCGCAAGCAGATCTTCAACAAGGGATCCCTGCAATTGGGACTGGCGCTGGGCATCTTCTCATTGCTCTTCAAGGTGGGTAACCGAATATAGAGGGTATTATCCACTTAATATTTATCTTTTTTTGATATAGTATTATATATTTCCTATTGGAAAGTCATATCTTATCACCTTTCCTTTGCGTTTCAGTCGACTTCCTGCGGTCTGCGCCACACCCTGGGCTACGACAATGCTCTCTTCGCCATTCCAGCTGGCCTGATTGGATCCGTGGGCTTCCTGCGTTTTCCCAACACCACTGTGGCCTGCTACCTGATGTGGAAGTCCCTGCACCTGTTTTACAACTGGGGCATTGCGGAGGGCAAACTGCCCGAGGTGCCCCACTTCGCGATGCTCATGTACGCATTCTTCACGGGCTTGCTCTTCCACTCGGCGATCCTGGAGGCGCGTACGCTGCGCCCCAGCTACTACAAGTTCCTCATGGGCATCTCGGGTGACCGCATCAGCCGGTTCAATGTGAAACCCTTCGAGGCCTACGGACTGAAGAGCCAGGACCAGATCCACTATGTGATCAAGAAGCTGGGCATCGACATGACCTCGCCCTTCCCGCTTTACTCGCTGACTGTCTAGATTGTTATTCCCGCCCTTTGTAGTATGCTGTACAATAAAAAGCCAAAATGTAATAAAATGTATAACACAAGGATGCAGAAAAACTTTAAATTAAATGCGCGACGCAGAATGGCCATTAAGGACTTTTAAGTGAGGAGCCGCAGAGTGGGCCGACATCAATCACAGAGTCAACAAGCCGCCGGCACCCTTAAACCCCCTTGCAAAAACCCTCTCAACCCCTGGGCCACTGCCTCACCGCTGTGACAACTCTAGACGGCGGCTCCGCGCTGCTCAATTATTTACATTTATATGTCATATAAATTTATTGCCCCCCATAACTCAGCCGCTGCGAGGCGAACTGGGCTGAGCGGAGTTGAGCTGAGACCAAGTGGAGATACCCGAAAGGCAGCTACAAATTCACTAAAAATAAAAGTAATAATAAAGCACAGAGGCAAATGAATAAAATGGGGGTATCTATATCAAGAGCACCGAACTGTGAATACCCTTAGCGGGAAAAGTTATGTCTGTAAAACGGACTTAAAATACCAAACATACAAAAATCAACAAAATGAGACCGCGAATTCTTTAGAACATAAGGAACCAACACCATTAAAACATACTTATTTCTCAGTTTTAACCGTTAAAAATCTGCGAATTATTTAGAAAACATATTACTAAAATTTACCACATACTTAAAGCTCTCATTACTTAAAGCCATAGATGGATTAATAATTAAAAAAATACGCGAATTCTTTGTGAAAAATTGAAACTACGTTTATAGGGAAAATCCGCGAATTCTTTAGACAATATATCACAAAAATTTAACACACACTTAAAACTCTCGTTATATAAAGCTATTGCTTGATTAAAAATTTAAAAAATACGCGAATTCTTTATGAAAAATAAAAACTTTGTTTAAAAGGAAAATCCGCGAATTCTTTAGAAAAAAGAACACTAAAATTTACCACATACTTGAAGCTCTCATTATTTAAAGCCATAGATTGACTAATAATCCAAAAAAATACGCGAATTCTTTGGAAAAAATGAAAACTACATTTAAAAGAAAAAAAGCAATTTAGTTTTAAGTTAAAATAAAAATTTAAAACAAAACAAATAGTATAGAATATTATAGTATAGTAGCCTGTAGAGTGCATACTACCTTCCTGTGCATGTCATCCCTTTAGAAATAATTCCACATTACCCCAAACACAGGGTATAATAGGCACTAGCCTAATGATCATCTTGGCCAGCAAGGGAAGCGGAACTCAAGCTGGCAGTGGAACCGAAAGCAAGGCGGGCTTAACAAATGAATTATAGGCTCGGGTAAATTTAATGTGCCACTTAGTTATCGGTGGGGGGATGGGCAGGAGGAGGACGAGATCCTGGCTTTTATTTTTATGCGAATCATAATAAGGCACACCAGCTAAGCGACTTGCTTCCGCCTCGCAGCCCCTGACCCGTCGCTGTTTGTCTTTGGTGATTTTCATTTTTAAATTGAGTTGAAAATAATGAAAATGCAAATTTGCCGGCCAGCTGGTAGTTGGACACGCTTCTTCGGTTTGAGGCAGCATGCCCTGCAATTGCAGGCTCCTTGGAATTTATGAAATTTATATGCATGTCAGTGGGCTTCAAGAAAGGGCGGAGGGGGTGCCTTTCTAGCCCAGTCAACAGCATGGAAAATACAAATGAAGCCAGTGACAAATCTCATTAATCACAGCGCCGGAAAAGGGGCGGCGAACGGCGGAGAGGGGGCGTGGCTCTGCCTGAATGGGTGCAGCTGTTGGCGCCTTGAAATCTGGGATTATCAGCTTAGCAGTTGCAGTTGTTTCTGTTGTTTCCGCAGCTCCAACTTGTTGTTCCTGCTCCTTCCTTCCTTCCGAGTAGATGGAGCTGCAAAAAGTGCATATAAATTGAATATTATAAATTTTCTTATTTTGCAACTGCTGCTTTCACTTAGCTGCCGTTGGTGCTGCCAAGTTGTAACTTCATTTAAGTCAATCGCTCTCCTTTCTGTGGCACACAAATTGTAAACAAGGGAATTATGCAAATGAATAAACTCTCCGTCCCCCAAAGGCAGCATAATGAAATATTATCGAAGCCTCGGGCACCTCGCTGCGCAAATCGAACAGAAAATGAACTTTCAACTGTCAAAAAAGGCGAAATGGCAGGGCAAGATGGCAAAGAGCGAGGAACTTTTACTTGGCCAACACTTCGACTGGCCATAAATTTCGTTTCATATTTCTATGAACTGACAAGGTATGTCAACGCAAGATAAGCAACCCCAAGCTGTCCGAATGCTGCCCCAAATAAATGACACTTTTTTGTGCGTCCGTAGGAGAAATGAATTTTTAATTAAAGCCTGCAGTTGTGTCGTGCGAAGATTGAATGGGAAACTCTACAATGCTGGACCACCTAGAAATGCATAATAAATAAATGAAATTTCCTAAGCTAGGAATGCATTAACCCATTTGTGTTTGCAACATAAATTTGTACAAGCTTTAGAAGTTTTGGGTTCAACTGAATACAGAATACAATAACACAACGAATTTTTTGGCCAATCTAAAGTTGAAGGAATTTATAATCTTGTCGCGATTATCAGTGTTTTTTCAGTTGTTTATCTAGAAAGTCTTGAACTTTTTAGGTCGCAATAAATGGAAGAAAATAAATAGTAAATATTTTATTTGTAAACAAGTGTAAACTGCACTGTTCACTGGCCTTACTTTGTTTTAATTTTGATATGAGTTTATTTACTTGCTTTAAACCTGCTTGCAATAAACGTACGTTGTTAAATTAAAGCGTTCATATATTGCTAAGAATATTATAAAAATCGTAATAAGTTTATACTTGTATAATTATTAAAAATATTTTTTATTATTATAGGCTTTAAATGAATAAGATTTATAATATCTTGTATTTACATTCCTATTATTAGAATAATTATTATTAAATAAACTTAATATTCAACACTCTAGATCTTAATATATACATTAATCTGTAGATTCCATTGAGACAGTCTTTAGAAGGCGAACATTCGAACACTGATGGCTCCCAAAGTGCACTCGCCCTCGATTTCGCGCTCCTCCTCCTCGATCTCCCTCAGTCGTACCAGAGGCAGGGGTACGAAAACCCTTAGGAATTCCAGACCTGCATTGATGAGACCCAGCTGTAGCCAAATGATGCAGAGCCAGAAGCAGTCAGCACCGCCAAACGGAGACGTCATTCCGGCGACAAGTTTGTAGACCTACTGTGGGATCCATGGGATCAGGCACGAGCTGGACCCCTCACAACACCGACGAAAACGTGCCGCCACCAAGTGATAAGGTGTCCAAGCAACGTGCGATAGTACGGCTCTTATCTTTTGAGTACAAAGCGATTCACCTTTTTGAGTCCCAACAAAATGTTTCGCAGCATTTTCAGATTTTGTCGCTGGAAATTCCACTCAAACAACCCCATCGAACCTCTGCCGCAGCGTTCCAAACTTCGTTCGTTTCGATGGGGTTGCGTTCGCGAGACTTCGGCTTTTGGCGCTCGGGTGGCTTCGCAACAGGATGCGCATTGTGGCAGGACATGCGGCCTCTCCGAGGGCAGTTCCACTGCCACTCGTTCCGCTACTAACTGGGTTAGTGGTACAAGTTCAGTTTGACGCATTCGCCTTATCGATGGTTCCGCATTCCCGCTCGTTCCGCATTCATTCGGCCAGGATATGTGCATCGCTATGGTTGCGCGCATTATCCTTTTGCCAGGCTAACTCTGGACCCGCGTCTTCCTCAAAGGAAACCGACTTCATCAGCGAAGCGACTCCTTATCCCGCTTCCTCGCGCTTCATTGCACTCTGCAGCCGCCATTTTCCCGGCACATCCTTAATTGAAACTACATCGTTTACCTACTTGTAAGCCATCCTATCTGCAGCTTCTCTCTTCGCGGCGGTCTTTGTCCTTATCTCTTTGCCTTTTGGGGCCTTTGTTTGTTCTCCCCCGACATATAGCCACCTTTATCCTCGCAGGGGTTTCGCTATGGTATGGTGTGGTATGGTGTGGCGGGGAATGCATCATTTGGCGTTGACAGGGGGCACTCCCATCGCTTATTGGCAAAGGCTGCCTGGTATCCATCTCAGTGACGCCTTTGTTCTGTTCATCCTCCTTTTTTAGTACCCAAAAACGATTCCTTTGTTATGCCAGCCGCTCGACGACAATTGCACTTGCTGATTGCCCTCATTTCAGACTTGAAATAATATTAAAAACTTTTACTCCGTCTCGCCGTCGTACTGCAGTCTGTCCGTCTCTTTCTCGGCAGAGCTCCTCGTCTCTCTCCGTCTCTCTCTCTCTGTGGTTCTTTTGTCTTTGTCTTTGCCTATGCCGCCTGCTCCTTGTTGCAATTGCAGTCGCACGTTGCAGCCCGACTCGAGGCCCCTATCTTATCCCCATATCCCTATATATCTCTATGCCCATCGCCGTGCTTTGATTCCCGAGCTTGTTCTAGTTCTTGTTCTTGTCCTTCTTTTATTTACCACATAAATCACATGCCGGCAGGGACGGAGAGACATTTCTATATATCTATCTACTTAAGGTTTTCACTGCCCGACTAGGAGCACTTCCTTCTACGACACTGGGAGATATTTTCCAGAATTTTGGAGATATTAAATTATTTGAAAATGTATTTAAATTTTAAATTAAATGTTCATCCTTCGTAACTGAAAAATATTGGATAGCTTATATAGAAATAATATTATATTTTGAAAATGTTTGGTGGAATGGAATATTTAAAGGGATTCTAGTTAGTTATATATTCATTTTCATTGGGGGTATGATAACAATAATATCTATATTACTTTTTTAATATTCCTTTTTCACTTTTTATTATTAGTACATAATTTGGAATGCATTCATAACTTTTTATAATTTAGTTCCTTTGAAAGAGAACCATTTCCAGTCCCTATCCTCAGTGCAGTGTTTGTTCTCCTTTCATCTCGGCTGGCGCGCTTATCTCCTGTTCTCGACTTCGTCGTGGTCTCAGTGTGGCCGAGTGCTTTTTGGATTGTTAGTTGCTATTTTTACGATTGCCCATTGTCTGGCCGGAGTTCTAAGTTCCTCCGCCTCCACCTCCGCCCCCTCAGCGCCCCCTATATCTGTGAGTTCCTCTCTGCTGCTTTTCGGGATGCGATAGGACACGTATCCGCTTTTGGCGATTTCTTGGCAATTGCAGTTGTTGTAACTGAGCAATGCTCGTGCGTGGGTCGAAGCTGGCTGGCTTTTTGTCGGGTAATTGATGATTTACAACTTATTTACGCTTCGATTGTGCAATAATTGAAAATTGCTCTAAATTCATTTGGACATTCCTTGGGAAATATCCTCGCTGTTTTGCCATGGGCAACGGAAATGCCAATTGGCTGTGGAACAAATGAGGGGAAACCAAAGCAGCCAACTTTTGGTAATTTAATACAGCTGAACAGCGAAAGTTATATTTATTTTGGTACTTGGGAAATAGAAATACATTTTTTAAATATTTATCATAAAAAGTAATTAAATTATAATAAATACAAATAATTTTACAGAATGTTTAGCAGTAAAGGGATATTTAAATAATATTTCTTATACAGTCTATAGGTATTTTATATATATTATTTCACCGAAACTATTTATTTTGTAATATTAAAACTAGTATAATATTAAATTTAATGGAGAATAGGCACTGGAAACTAAAATCCTTCGTTATTTTTGTTTTAAAATGTTTTAAAACTTATAAGCTATATAAATAGATAGTTTTTATCTTTTTTTTATCCCATCACAGAAACCCGCATGGCTTTTTGGCAGGGTATAATTAATCTAGTTGCCGCATATTAAGCTCCCTAAAACACATGGCTGCCGGCGCCCCGATATGCAGCGTGGAAAATGGGAAATGCAAAAGGCTGGCGAGCGGATTAGGCCGCTGCAGCACAAAGGAAGCTGCATCTGTAGCAGCTGCGGTAAAAACGTTCAACTCTGCACCGCCTGGCAAGCGGACAAAAGCGAAATGTTGATCCTGGGGCGGACAGAAAGGCAGCGAGAGCGTCAGAACGAGATGGCCAGGAGTTGGGTGGGTAAAGGATACACATCTTGGCATTGAGCCACAACCACCGACTCACAGTCACAGAGCCGGGGATGCAACGATCCTGGCCAGCAGTGCCTTTAAATTCAATTTGAAGCAAATGAGGCAGCAGCTCAGGCAAATTTCGCAGGGCTGCCGCTTTAACGGCTTTCAACTTGACTGCGGCTGCCAGCAAATGTGGCTATAATTTGCGGCAACATATGCCCCAGCTTGCGGCAGCTGGCAACTGGTAACTGGTTACTGGCAACTGCCACTCCGCACGCCCAATTGGCTGCAAAATGGACGCCCGCACAAGGAATCGTAAATTAATTGCAGCCCCAAAGTTTCTTTGTTGCACTTTAAGCTCTGCCGCCACGGACGGCCTCCAATTATGTCATTAGACAAGGTCCAGATGGGCAGCCATAAATTGCCACGGGGGCCACCATAAACAACAGTCAGGTGGGCAGCTAGGTGGGTAGCTAGGTCCGTAGGAAAGTACGACAAATGTCGCACCAACATGAAAATGTTGACAAATTCTACCTTCAGAGGCCCGTCCCATGCGGCGTATACGCAACGTTGACAAACTCGGCTGCAATTCGTCGCCCAGGCAAGCCCCATAAATCCACCCAACTGCACTCCTTTTTCTGCTGCTAACCCAGGTCAACCCTTTTCCGATCCACATCTGAATCAATTAATTTGCCCGATACGGATGAACCCTGCTAAATTAAACTACTGCCGCATTGTGTCCCTCCCCATCAGAGGGGCTGCCTTATTAATGGGCGGAAAATACGAAATTCTGGTTCCATTAATTTGGAAATTTTAGAAATTCTATGGAAAAAATTCGTTAGTACATGCAGCGCATATGAAACCAAGCTGGGTAAACCTTTTATGGCCGAAATGCACATTTAAACCAGCTTCTAAATTGCTTTGCTTGAATAAAATATGAAAAGTGAATTTATAAAAGTCCGGAATGCCATCAGCACAGGTTTATTGGGTTTTTCATAAAAATTTAATAGAAATTTTTAAATAACTGGTTTAGCCAAACTAAGGCATAGAACTTTTTTAAATATAGAACAAGTTTAAATAAAACAATTTCCTTGTTTACGAGTTTCTTTGCAAACTTTATTTATTTACTGAAATAATGGAAGTGACAAATTCCTATTCCTAGCTTTATTTCAAGTGCAAAACTTCCCACTCTCTTAAAGCTGAATGGAAACTAAACTTTTGAGGGGCACTTTTTAATGCCGATGTCGCCGTGGGGCAAAAAAACACACTCCGGGACACTCCTCGTGCGGTCAAAAATAATGCTCGCGGCTCATGCGGCGTGGAGCGAAATGGCTGTGGTGAAAACAGCGGCACTAACAGATGCATTAGCTGCAGAACGGTCAGAACGGTCAGAGCCAGAAATGCCAGCGGATAGGGACAAAACCAGGCACATGGCTATTAGATTACGATGCGGCCATTGAGCAAGCAGCTGTCGCCGTCGACCGATGGCAACTTTTGCGCCTTGGCCGGGCTAAAACTCCACGCACGATTGATCCCCCGAATGCGAATTCGAGTCCGAAACCCAATCCGTATCCATTCCCCCCAGCTGCTCATGATATGTGAGTTAGTAGCCGCCATCGTTTCAGTTCCCCTTCCACTTGGAATTTCCGCTCTGGTGATTATAGTTGCGCTCCATTCTCAATGCAATAAAGTCGCGGACCGAAATTAACCCAGTTTCTGGATGACTTCGCATTGGACATCAACATCTGCACCGGGCATTTGCATCAATCTGTTCGCGCTGTCCTTTCAGTTGACTTCATTTCGGTGGCGGAGACAGGGATGCAGTACCTCATGGCGTATACACGATATTCATACTCAATTCCTAACGCTCAACTGATTGTAAGTGGGTTTTCAGTTGCGATTTGAATTGGCAATGGGGTGGTTGATTCCACTCCACATCAAATGAAACGGAATCGTTTGCCATGCTGGACGTAATTAAATGTTGCACTTCCGTCCGCCGGCGGAAGTGGAGGCGACGATTTACGGCTTAAACAACGGCTAAGTGCAGCAATCATTGTCGGCCGGCAACAGGAACTGAACTGGGGATCTAGAAAAAAAAAAGCAACCGAAACGGGCGAAAACACAGCAAATTAAAATTGTCGCACACTTGGCCAAACATTTGTCCAGCTCTTATCAATTGCTCGAGTCGGCGTCGCAGTCGTCGCAATTTGTAACTAACGAGTTCGAGACGACTTTACAGCCACTTGATAGACTGCCCCGCCATCTACAGTGAAACCTCTCAATACATAACACAAATAATGTAATAAAACTTTCTTTATAGAAACTTAAAAAAATTGTTATAATAAAAAGTTGCACACTCATAAAAATGTCTTTCTAAATTTTAGAAATCTCGCCTTCGAATTTAGAAAGAAAAAGTTTTTTTTAGAAAATTTATCTTTTATTATAGAATTTTTATTATACAAGATTTCAGGAAAGACGTTTTCTTAAAAACAAACAAAAGGTAAAGGCTTTATTCTAAAATAATTTATTTAAAAAAAAAAAGCGGGGTCGCCTTAATACTAAAATTCAAGGAAGATTTTTCTAGATTTTATGGAAATTCAGAGTTTTTTTTATGAGTGTACTATTTTGAATTTCCCCTTTCGCCATTCAATAATTAATTCATGTAGTTTTAAACCTTTTTTAAAATTTATTTTTTATCCAAATACAAAAATAAATCCTTTTTGCTAACGCTTGTACTTTTATTCATTTTCAACTTTGTTTTGTAAATAAGTTAGCAAATGGTTTTTATACCCGTTACTCGTAGAGTAAAAGGGTATATTAGATTCGTGCAAAAGTATGTAACAGGCAGAAGGAAGCGTTTCCGACCATATAAAGTATATATATTCTTGATCAGGATCACTAGCCGAGTCGATCTAGCCATGTCCGTCTGTCCGTCTGTCCGTCTGTCCGTCTGTCTGTCCGTCTGTATGAACGCTGAGATCTTGGAAACTATAAAAGCTAGAAGATTGGGATTTGGCATGCAGATTCTAGGGGTTAATACGCAGCGCAAGTTTTTCACGCCGATGTGCCACGCCTTCTGTAACGCCCACAAACCGCGAAAAACTGTGACCCGTTCTGTATGAACGCTGAGATCTCGGAAACTATAAAAGCTAGAAGATTGGGATTTGGCATGCAGATTCTAGGGGTTATTACGCAGCGCAAGTTTTTCACGCCGATGTGCCACGCCCCCTCTAACGCCCACAAACCGCGAAAAACTGTGGCACCCACAGTTTTGAAGCTATATTAACGGGAAAAGCAATGTGTATTCGTTTCATTAATACATATTGATAGACCAAAGTTGGAAACCCCCCCTCCCCCCTAACGCCCACAAACCGCCAAAAACAGTGGCACCCGTCTGTATGAACGCTGAGATCTCGGAAACTATAAAAGCTAGAAGATTGGGATTTGGCATGCAGATTCTAGGGGTTAATACGCAGCGCAAGTTTTTCACGCCGATATGCCACGCCCCCTCTAACGCCCACAAACCGCGAAAAACTGTGGCACCCACAGTTTTGAAGCTATATTAACGGGAAAAGCAATGTGTATTCGTTTCATCAATACATATTGATAGACCAAAGTTGGAAACCCCCCTCCCCCCTAACGCCCACAAACCGCGAAAAGCTGTGGCGCCCATAGTTTTAAAGCTAGAGCAAAAGCAATTTTGTTTGGGTTATTAACGCCTACCGAAATGTAGAAGAAATTTTTTGAAGCGGCTGCTTGGTTTGCCCTGCTTGAGACTGCTGACTTTAGCTGAGTAACGGGTATTTGATAGTCGAGGCACTCGACTATAGCGTTCCCTCTTGTTATTTTGACTAGATTTGTGCTGTAACAAACTTTTTACAAATACAATAAACTCTTCACTCCACGTGTAAACAATGAGAGTGGCTAAATAGAGAAACATTTATATTCATGGCTGTTAAAAAACATTTATTTATGCAAAAAGAATAATTAAAATTCCGCAATTCACATTAGTTATTCCCGGCACACTGATGTTTTTTGTCAAACACAAAATTATAAATGTAATTAAATCTTATTGTGTGCAAATATATTTTTTTACGCCCCCTTAGGCAAGCGGATTTTCAATGTCGATTTATGATATATATATTACATATATTAGGATTTGCAGTTCAACCTGAGCAGGTTTCACTATGCTCGCCATCACCTCTCTTCGGCCGGCACTTAAAACGGAAACGGAAGTGGAACGGCGAGTGAGCGAGCTGCCATTGTCAAGCTCAGAGGAAACTCGGACTCGGCCTGGCCGAGTTCCATTTGCCATTTTCCCTCTCTGCTGTTTTGGCTTCTGATTCGTACTCGGATTGGGATTCTTCCCTTCTCTCTGCTGACTCCCTCAGCTTTTTTTAAGCCATCGCCTAAATACTTGGGCTAGAGCGTGTTAAAGTACATTTGATTTGATTTGATTTGTTGTCGACGTCATGGCTATCGTTAATGGACATTTGGCCAGACCGAGGCGACACTAATCGCTCACTTACCCAGAACCAACCCGGTTCTCTATTCCTATTCCCCACCCCCCTGGCCACTCATGTATCTGTCTGTCAACGCAGAGACGGCAAAATAGGGGGTGAGTAAAGGGGTAAAGGGGTAAATGGGGGCGGTTCTGTTCGAGTGCCATGGAATTTTTAATGCAATTTGTCTGATTTGTTGTTGACGCTGCTGTTGCCTTGTTGGCTTGTCGTGATTTGTTGCTGATTTTGTCAGTCATTTAGTCATTATAGAGTTTTTCCACACCCCGCGTCCATCGAGGGGTTGGCAGCGGTGGTTTACATTGGCAGCCATCACTAATTGTCATTCAAAATTAAGTGGATTTCGCGTTTTAATTGAAATCGTTTGCTCTCCGGGGTCACCCGATCCACACAGACATCCACGTCTGCACACACCGCCTTTAAAGCCAAATGAGGCTAATTTAAGTGGGTGACATTTTGCTGCATTAAAGCCACCTTAATCGTCTGGACTTGGACAACAATCAACTGTCTAGAAATTGTTTCCGCACTGATTGACCGGCATTGACCACCACTAAGCATAACCACCTGCCACTCGAAACCAGTTGAAATTTCCTTTTTGTCAGACGAAAGCCAAAACTCAAAGGGGAGTTGTATTTAGAAGGTGTGCCTTTGAAATACCCTATAGAAATAATTATTTAAAAATTAACTTGGTGAATTTAAATTAAATCTATATCTTTCTTTTGGTAATAACTCCTTTAAAAAATGGTATACATTTTTGAAATAAAGAAATACATTTTCAAAAACGATTGAAAACAACAGGATTCCAATTTGGAGTCCTTTTTCTCTGAATTCTTCTGTTCAATATTTCCGAGAATGCGTGCAGAAAACCTAAACAAATAAATGTCCAATCTTGTAACTTGAGTATTCATAAAATCAAATATTAAGAACCCCTAAAATGTACTTTACTTAGTTTGGATCATCATGACAATGCACTTTGTGAATGATATCATTATATTACCTAGTATTACAGCCTATAGAAAGGGCATAATAATATGTGAGCTTCTCCTCCGCAGCCCTGCAATGCAGTGTATGGCCCCAAACAGACTGTCCCAATCGTGGCCATCGTTAACCGGTATTCGGGGGAAGCTCCGGAAAGGGGTTTTCGGGCCAAGACCAGACTTCCTCACGAGTCCGGTGTCCAGAGACCGGAGCCTGAAGTCCGAAGTCCGGAGCTCGAATGTGGTTCGGTCAGTGCGTGTGCAGCAGACAATTACATGGCCAACAGCCTTCCCATGGCCGACAGCAATCACGGCTGATGAGGCGAAGGTAAAGCCTGGTAATTTTCTTAAGTCAGGGTATGGCATTATAGCGTGATGAGCCTCATTCAGCAATCAAATCTGTGTGGCTTTAAAGGACGCAGTCTCCTCCATTCCCAGATTGCAGCTGCACTTCCAGCTGCTTAAATGCCTGTGAAGCAATAAAAACCTCAAAACTTTTTGCCTACTAAACTAAAAACTTGATTGTTGAAGGACGACGACGGCGAGGGCGAGAGTTCAGAGAGCAGGAAATTGTTGACAGGATGTTAGGGGGCGGATGCGATTTAATTTGTATATTCAAGCTATACTGGGATTGTTCTCTCGAAAACTTTTGCGCCCAGCCCAAGGACATTCGGCTGGCGGAAGTGTCTGTGTTGACTTCATTTGTTGCAGTTACAGGAAATTATTTAATTATTCCAACAGCCCGGATAAAGGACCTTAGTGAGCAGGCAACGTTGTCGTAGTCGTCGTCATTCATTCGTCACATGACTTAATGAAACAACGACTGTGGCCAAAAACGAAGTTATGACTTCATATCGTTTGGCTTCTGCCATCTTTTTCCTTTTGGCCCCAGCATGTGGCGGCCTTGGGAACATCAACACCTAATGATGGACACCATCAGCAGCACATCGTGGATGCCAGCTGGCAATTATGGCCAGAAAGAGAGTCACGTCCTTCCCCAAATGATTTCATCGGCAAGTCTCCCCTTGTGTGTGAATGTGGATGGTACTTTCGAAATTCTTCTAGGCGGTTAGTTTTGCTCTTACGACCTTTTAAAGTTTCCCCCCCAAAGAGCCACTTGTTGGGCTTCGGTTATTAAAGAATCTGTACAAATGGCCTACCAAATAAATTAAGGAAACGTAGCGTGGCCGATATTCCCCAGCGCCATTAATCAATGGCTGTCAGCAGGGGGGAAGTTTGCAGAGGATGGGTTCAGGTCCAGGTCCAGGTCCAACTATACAATAATAGCCCAAAATGCCCATATAAACGGATCTGGGATCTCGGGGTCTGCGTATCAGGTAAACAGGCCCAGATTGGACGACAAAGGCGGCCTCCTTATCGCCGGCAGCCAGGACATCGTTGTCCTGGCCCCGGCCTTCGGCAGTGCCAATAAATAAATTGTTGTGTGTGTGTGTGTGTGCGCATAGTAAAGCTGAAAGAGTATTTGCACAATGTTTTAAATCAATTTATCAGCAGGCGGCCCATAAAAAGCGGAGGCAGAGAACGAGATGCGGGGTGTCTGAAGTGTTTGCTGGTTTACAATGCAATTGTAATAATACACACAGTGTAAGCAACGATGAGCAAATGACAACAGAGAGCGAAGCGATTTCCATCTCCATTTCCATCTACAGAGAGAGGAAAAACGTGAACAAATTTTAAAAATTTATTTGTAGCTATTATATTTTACTTTTCTGTACGGTATGTTCAGTATACACAAAAAACTATAGTTTAACTCCTAAAACTCATATTTAAAATATACTAATACCTACTACAAAGTAGGAAAGTGTAGTATTAAATGAATACAACATAATATAATATCTTTGTAGGATTAATTTCCTACTAAATATTATTAAGTTTATATTTTCTAAAGTAAATTCTGTACCAAAACTTTAATATATACACTTCTGACAGTACTAATATAATACTCATCTTATGTAGATAGTTTTAAAACAGATTAAACAAGTTTAGTTACTAAGATCTTTTTTTTCGGTGTGAGTACTCAGAGACCCTATACAAATAATAATGAACGTTCAAAACCTACAGGACTTTCACATAAATGAGATGGAAACTTGCCCAGTTTTCTCTCAGTGAATTATCGAGACAGAGTCATTGGAGTTTATTGATACGACTGGCAAACCCAAACAGTTTTACAGTTATGACGGAACACCCGATTAAATCCTAATATGAATTTTATCGCGATGCCACCTCTTCAGTCAGTTAGCGAGGCTGTCATTAAAAGCGTTTATTGTGATTATAAGGCAGCCGAGTGCCGAAATGAGTAATGATTCGATGGAATGGCACTGCGATGGAATGGGCGATTCACCGGGGTTTTTATTAACGCCCGGCAAGTGGAAAATTTCGCCAAGTTGATAAAGATTGATTGATGGCTCGTTGTCCTTGGTACTCCGGAAAGCGAATCGTGAGTCCTGAATCCCAGTATCTCGTTGTTTGTCAAGACAAATTGAGTTGTCATAATTTGAATTTCGGCGCCTCGAGAGGGATTCAGGAATCCTTAATCAGAGCAAAGCCATAATGCAGTCCCTGGGTGCTTTATTATCCTCGTATGAGCAAGGCTAGAGCATAATAAATTTACATCAAGTAATTACAACGCATGCCAGCGGCTGTGGATGCAGTTAAGCTTTTATTCACCACGCCACGCACCCACACAACATACGCATTAAGCGCGTAAACAGTTCACGAGCTAAGTTAAATACTGCTGTTGCAAATAGCAAACACAAAGCAATGAAATGTAATTTAAACGCAAAAAATACATCGCACTTGTGTGCCGGAAATTAAGTATGTGGTGTCGCCACCTGGCCGGGCCATCTCGCAAACAATGTGCAATCACAGCGTAAACGCGAATTCTTCAGGCCGAGCGTGACTAGAGAAGGCTCGCACTGGATCCATTCGCCTGAATGAGGCCACTGATTGCCAAGTGCTGGTTGATTAACGCAACTATGTTGAATGACTTCGCTTCACTTTGCCCGCCACTTGCCCTCCTGGCCACATTTGCCACCCATTACCACCCACCACCCCTTCTCCAGCGACCAATCGTGTGTGTGGTCATCAGGGTGGACCGCAGATGCATGCAAAATTCAAGATTTCGTGAGCCTCAAGCTTTCTCAATGTTCAGTTAAAGTGAATTGGCAGTTTAAATTTAATAAGGCACATATTAGAAAATTTAGGGGTAATGTTTAGTTTTAGAACATCTAATTAGAAATAATAATAAATTTATTAATTAAAAATTAAAATTATAAGTAGATTAATAATAAAGGAATCGAATAATTTTTTCAATTACTTATAATATATCGAAAACTATTTAAGTATTTCCCAATTTTTCCTATCAGCGGTCCACCCCGGTGAACATGCAAATGCATTATGATGTTTTGGGGGACTTGGCCAACTTTGGGGAATCAAAGGAAAGGCGAACACCGCCTGGCCAAAAGAAAACAATGTCAGACATTCGCAATTGTTGCCAACTGTCAGGCCACTTGTCGCTGTCGTTGTCGCTCTGGATGTCCTCTGGTTTTTGCTGCCGGTTCTCCTGGTGTTTTGGAGTTTTCTGGATAAAAGCGTGCGACTGCAGCCGAAATGGTTTATTGTCTCAGCCCGCCAGCTCACCCGCTCACCCGGTTCTTTGGCATCGCTTTCTGTCTCAGCTGTCAGCCAGCCTGGGGGGCAGGCGAGAAGGAGTTAAAGTGTTAAAGCCTTCGCCGAGCGTATCAGCCGTATTCGGAATGTTGGTTTCCAAGTTCGATCCGGCCACTGCTAAGCTGCTTTCGCCTAAGGTTGACTGTGGGCGGCTATTAGTCCAGTCCGAGGCTCTCGACAATCTATCAACTTTTAAACACCATCCGCAAATGCATCGAATACTTTCATTGGATTTCGAATACCCTCTGTGGAGGCAGGATGAGTGGGATTTTGGAATCAGGATGCGACGAAATGGGGAGTATCATATGGAAGTTGTGAAATAAAAAACTAAGAAGAGTATAGAGATTTTAGGTACTTTTTTTAAGGGTCTTAAATCACAGAATTTAAAAAAAAAATTGCAAACGTTATACTTAAGAAAAGTCCTAAGGAGTAAAAAACTGTTAAACCGTTTATTCAGTTACCATTAAATCTTAAGGTATCTAGATTCTAGAAGTATGCTACCTTACTTTTTAAATCTCGCTGTTTGAAAGTCACAGCATACTTTGGGGCTGTAATTTAAGTGGATTCAAAAAAGTGACTTACAAAAAAATTTAATATTTTTCCAAACTTTCAACTACATCTTACGTCTTCTGCCAGAGTCTTTCAAGGGGTACCAGCTATGCGAGAACGTCCCAATGTTTTTGCGGTTGGGTAAGCAAAAGCCGCTTTGGCCACCCAGACCAACGCACTTTGCTGCTATTAACAGCAACAGAGACCGTCCGACGAATATGGAAATAGACTTAAGCCTGGCAGTTGTCTTAAAGTTGACCCAGGCCACACGGCACACATACGCACCGGGGCATTCCTGTGCTCTTATAAATAAATATATTTAAAATAACTTTTCCCTGTGCTGTGAAGTGCATTTAAGCTTTTGACTCCTGGCCCCCGTGCACTGTTACAAATACAGAAGTTAGCAAACCACAAACTCACACATCGCTGCTGGAGAAGAGGTTTCTGGCAAAACCTCCTGCACCTGTTTGCATCAAATTACGAGTTGAGTCCGGCTCCTGCTGCAGGTCCTGTGATTCAACTTACCTGTGCTGACCTCATCTGGCATTTGTCTCTACAAAACTTGCAAGTCCACCCCATTTCCCCGCCCACTTTGCGCACCCAGGGCACTTTGTTTCCCATTTTCGGGGGGCCTGCGTATATGTTAAGTTACCTCAGTGCAAATATAAATATTTAACATTTCAGTGCAAATTGTCGAAATTCCGTTTTAAGCTGCTGCCCAGAAATGACCAGGAGAACACGTTTCATGGACAAGTTTGTTGCAAAATATTGTTTTGAATACATGTCAAATAAACGTTTGTCTGTCACACACAAACGTTGGCACACAAGCGCAAAGCTAGGGAAAAGGGCAAACAGATAATCAAACAAGGCAAATATCTGGCCAAAGTTAAACAAGCCAAACTTTGGCATCTTCTAGTTTTCAGTTGCTGCTCTCATTTCTCTGCCAAGTGAGAAGTACCAAACTAAAAAATATACCGAAATGTAGGGAACTTCAGATAAAGGCTGTGTAGTTCCGACCTCGGAGTGAGCTATTCATAAAATTAGTGAAGAAATAATAAATAATAAATAAAAAAAACAATAAATTTGGAAGAAATGTATTTTGACAACATCAAGTACTTCTTCAAAAGTAAAAATCACTAAGATATTTTAAAATCACTTCTAAAGGTGTCTAAAAGTATGCAACAATATATTGTAAATCTCGAATTAGACTGATAGATGACTTTTTTTTCACACTATACTTTTAGGCACCTTTAAAAAAGATTTTCAAAATCAATAGTTCTTTCTGTGGCAATTAGGTATAATTTCTTTCCCATTTTGATCAATATTTTGTACTTTAATCAATATACCCAAACATCCCAATATCAAGAGCCACAAAGATACTAAGACCAAAAAGCAAGCACAAACAACTTGGCCACTCTCCAAGGTTCTGGGAGTCAAGTGGGTGGCAGAAAACAGAAAGCAGAGAGCTTTTGTCGGTCAGCCGCAGGTGATAAAAAGTTGAGCGGGCGATGCGCCCAACCCCATCTGACGCTTTTTGCTGTGGCATCTGCAAACGTTTACATTATGTTTAACAGCATTTGTGGCTGCAGTTAGCCAAAACAAAAATTCGCAGCAATTCGCCAAATAGTTTCATCTCTGGCGCTTTGCTGGCCTGCAACCACAGCCTTTGACCAATCGCCGAAAAATGCTCGGCACCGCAGAAAACCGCAGAATCATAAATATTTTATGCTGCGGCTTCTTTTATTTGATTCAAAGCTTCGTCCTCTCTGTTAAATGCTTTCGTTTGGCACGAATTGTTTCGGTTCAGTCGCGGGATAAAAAACGAGGAAAAGTGCAAAACAAATTATTCAAATTCTATTCTATTCGGCTTTAATTAGAGAGAGTGTTCCGGCCAGCGTAATTAGCACAGTGCAGCAGCGAGGCCGGCATTCGTGTCCTAATCCACACCAGAAAGGAGAAGATACGCGTTCTTTCTGTCCCCGATTCTCCAGTCAGCTTTTTCTACCCACTTTGATACCCTAGTTTCCAGTTCTTCTAAGCGATAATAAACTTTTCTTAGATTTATTAAGATTTTCTTTTGTCATTATTGTCATTAGCTTTTTAGAAATTAACAAATTATAAAATAACATTTTAAATAAAAGTCTGAACCTAAGTATACTAATTTTTATAACAAAATATTAAGAAATTCCAAAGGTGTCTAAAAGTATGCAACAATATATTGTAAATCTCGAATTATATTGATATATTCTTTTATATTATAAAAATAGAGGTTTATTGCTTATATCATTTTATAACATCTTATCTTGTATCATCAAATAAAAGTGTATCCATGCATTCGACTTACAGAAATAATCGACTCTATTTTTTCCCCGTTTGCCTTCCATGCGGTTGCTCATTAAACAAAGGACATTAAAGTAATCAAGCTCATTGCACTGGCCAGCGCAGAGATAATCCACAGAAAGGACGGGGGGTGATGGGGAAATTAGAGCCAAGGATTGTCTGAGCTCAAAGCTCCGGCGGAGTTGCAAACAGTTGGTTCCGTAGTTTGTCATCTTTTGGCCGCAATCTCGCAGCACAATCAACCGGCCATCCGACGTTTAAACATCGATTGACCCATCAGCAAGGTGACCCAGAGAGCAGAGCATCCAAGTCTGAGGGGGCGGGGGCGGTTGGGCAATTGTGACAGCGCAGGACAACACGGGACCAAGCATCCTTGGGGGACACATTCGGGCCCATTGTGCAGCAGCAGCAGCAGCAGGCAGCTGCATCGCATCCATTGCCATTGTTGCAGCTGCACAGCTGAGACAGTAGGAACGTTGTCCTTGCCGGCCGAAATGCAGCAATTACCATGCACATGGCGTGTCCTTATGACCAGTGATGAGCAGGACACATCTGGTTGAAAAATGAACTGATAAATGCAAAAAGATATTAATAATAGAATGCCAGTATTACTTACTTATTATTCTTTCATTAATATTCATTGAAAGTTTCTTCCTATTCATCATAACTTTTGAATATAGCATACTTACTATGTACATAAAAAAGATTTTTTGCAGGCCTTTTAACACACGCTAATATAATTTAACTAATATAATTTTTAAAATAATTATAGATTTGGACCTTTATTTTTATGAATAAATGATGATATAAGAATGCTCAAGAATATTATAGATTTTGATGAGGGATAAAAACCCACAAAACTGAAAACAAATTTTTTAGGCCATTTTTAAACATCGATTTCAGTTGAATCGATTCTGGGTTAGTAAATTCTTAAAAATTATGGAAAATTAAATTTATTTTAATATTTGTTCCTGATAATTTGAGGATTTTTTTAAGTAGAGTTATTAGTAAATTAATACGGATATCTGGTCTTAAAAATTATGGAAAATTAAATTTATTTTAATATTTTTTCCTGATAAATTGAGGATTTTTTTTGAACAGAGTTATTAGTAAATTAATCCGGATATCTGGTCAGCACTGGTTATGACTGTTGGCATGGCCCCACGGAAAGTTCAATATGTAAATAGGTGGGTGTGCGTGAGTGGGGAGAGGAGAGGCAGGGGAGTGGGTCTGTCAACACATCGGCAAACGAAAATGAAACAGTCACCTTGGGAGCCATTGCTGCGGCAACTGTGACATGCACATTTTGTGGGTCACTGCCTCGGTGGTTCGGTTGCTCGGCGGATCGTTGAATCGCAGAATCGGTGGGGATGTCAACGGGCGGCTCACAGCTAATGCAGTATTTAAAGAGCTCAACTTGAACTCAAATGCCGAAATCCACTTTGGCACATGCGCCGACTGGCGGCGGTGGCAGCAAATCATTTTCGAAATGTTTAGTCCACGGGAAATTTTAGCGAGTGCATGAAAATGCGCAAAAATCGAGCCGCCACACACTCATCCACATACACACAATAGTCGAGAGCAGGCGAACATTTCCACCCACAACGCGCATTAATTAAGCAGAGATGCCACTCAGATATTGTTGCTGCTGTTACTGCTGCTGCTGCTGCTGTTGCTGCTGGCACTGCGTGTTGCAGCAACATGCAACGCTGCCATCACTGCGGTCTCCGCTCCACATGCCGACTTAATTAAAGAAAACTTAATTAAATGATAACACAGCAGCAGCCAAATAAGTTATGCCAACTATTCGCACTTCTCGGGTGGCTCAGTTCGGTTTGCTGATCGCATTGTGTTGCAGCCACATGGCCGCAAGGACAGATATTTCCCAAAAATAATTGCGGCCCACGAACAACAGGTGATGGGTTGCAATTGTCAGGCTTTGGCATTTGTCCCCCGTTATCGTCTCAATTATGGCCTGAATGTCGGCAATTACTGGTAGCAACAAAAAAAATGGAGGAACAAAAAAAGATGAAATTGTTTTTCTACTCAATACCCTGAACAAACAAAGATATATTGGTTTGATAGGAAACTATTTTGTTAGTAATACATATAAAAAATATTTCGTTTTATTTACATGTAAAGATAAGATAACCAAAAATATATAAATGTTTTAAACTATTAAAACCAAAAGTATTTTATTTTGGAAATTATTATAATACTAGAAAACAATTCTTAAAATCTAAATATTTTTCAAGAAATAGGTAAACTTTTAAATTTATGTTCTATTCCTTTTTCACCCATTTCTCCAATGTTTGCTATTTTATTATCCAATTGGAGTTCACCAATTTAACCTTATTTCTGGCCAAAATCTGTTTGCTAAGAACTCCATCGGTTGAGATGAATTGAATGCATTCGAATGTGTGTGTCCGTTCGGCATGAAATGCAGGTTGGAAAATCTGAAAGGGGCCGGCTTCGCTTCCAATTGCCAGTGCCCCGAACAATCCTTTCCACTCCAATCCTTTCGATGCCACAACTCACACACCTCTTGCCATTTCCATCCGGCAGAACAAAGAAAACAGATATATTAGCGACCAAATGCATACATGTACTGGAGTATCTGGGAGAGCGAGTGCGCTGGGGGCTGGGAATGGCAGCACTTTTAGATGACTATGCCGAAATGGCTCTATAAGTGTTTATGCAACTGTCCTCGATGCCGGTGGCTCCCTGCCCAGACCCGCCACCACCCACTCCACTGCTGGCCAAGAAAACAGTGACACTTTTCTGCTTGTTACGCCTGTTGTTAAAATTGTTTGCACTCACACTCGCACAGCTGAGTTACAAATTGTAGGTCCTTTAAGTGTTTAAAATATTTAATATTTAGTTTACTTCTTCAGCAATATTCTGTTACCAACATTTTTAACTAAATTACATAACTATTATCCTAATGGAAATTGCTTTGAAAAGCCTTTATTTTATTAAACCAATTTTTGTAGAAAGCTTTATGTTAAAAAAAAGTTTTCAGATTAATCCATATATTAGCCTCACCCCAAAAAAGCGGTTTATGAAATTATGATCGATTTAAGATTATACCACATCAATTTTGATTTCATATTCGAAATATAAGCAACATATTCTTAGAAGGCCAGTTCGACTTTCTCGCTTCCAAAAATCGAAAAAATTAAATTTTTCTATATCGAATTTAACACTAACATTGCGTCGTAAAAAAGTTGTGTGTATTAATAACAGAAATATTTTTTACCCAAATAAAATTAATTAAATTTCAGAGACTTATAATATTTTTAATACAAATTGTTGGTAAAATCTTAAAAAAAAACCAAATCGGAATTTTTTGATATATGTGTTAATTTTTAACGAATTTAAAAACCTATTAAGTTCAAACTTCTCTAGTTTTGCCCTGGACTGTACATATGTGGATACAGGAGCCACAGTCACTCGCATGCAACACAGCATCTGCATGCATTATGCCATTGTCTCTGTCAATATTGTTGTTTCGTGGCACTGTCCCCAATTCTACGTCTATGTTTGCCTGTGTGGGTGAATGTGTGCGCTTGTGTTTGAGTGTTGCACGAGTGGGTGTGTGGATGGGTGTGTTTGTGTGTGCATTCAAGTGAGCCCCAAAAACATTTGTTGCAGACTTTCAGGCTCCTGCCGCCATTGCATCGCATCGCTCCTGCTGCCTTTTGGTAATTTGTGGGCCGTTTTAAAGTGCTCATCTCTGCATTTAAATGATGCAGGGATGCGAATACATTTGCATAATGCTCTGGTGATCCAATTTCTACTAACTTTACGTTTTGTGGGAGATATTCACGGAGATATTCTCGATTATCAATTTCAGGATCTCAAATGGTACAAGGCCGCTTTATTGGCACTTACCGTTGCCAGCGACACAGGACTTCGTGTCGACAGCAACCAACATCCGTTTCCGGCGGAATTATGCTCGCGTGCTCAGCAAGCAACTCGCTCCAATCGTTATCCTGACTTTTACTCGCCTTCTGGCGCATCCATTGTTGTTTATTGCATTGGCGGGCAAAGAGGCGATAATCCAAAAAGGAATTTTAGTACCATCAATTTGCGTCGTCAATTGTTTGTTCTTGAATGATATAATATATAAATCTTTGAATCAATCAGGAAATATTAGATAATGAAGAAAAATATGTCAGTCATATTTAAAAAATGCTCGTCAATATGCTAAAAATACTTTAATAATTTTTTTACTATGCAATGCATTAATTATGGTGAAATATAATATTGAATGAGCAAAATGAAAAAGAGAATAAATTTTATTGGAAAATATTTAAATTGGATATAAAATATTTGGGTTACCTGCGTTTTTTTTTAACAGTAAACTTTTTTGGAAAGCCAAACCCAGGTTTAAAGCTTAAATTCAGTCGTTTTGTTTGTAAAGGCCGTAGGAAATTTCCATATGGTTCTGGTATCCCTTTTTTTTGCCATGTTTGCTGGTTGCACCTCTCTTAGTAGTTATTTTGCACATTTTGTTCGGTTTGGCTTGTAAATTTCAAATGACGATTTCCACACCCAAAAAAAAATAGTCATCAATGTGCCACTATTTAGGTGTCAATGTGACACTATTGAGTTGCAAAAAAAACCCGATCCGAAGATCATCAAATTGACCCTGTTCTGGTGTCACTTTAATATTTTCGAAAATATCAATTTGCCCCTTTTTGGTGTCAAAGAGACACTAGTTGGTGTCATTTTCTTAGTACGAAAATACGGCCACATTGACACTTTTTCGCAGTAATTTGATCCACTTCTGGTATCAACAAGACCCCCAAAAAATTTTATTCCGCACCGAAAAAATCAAAACCATTGAATCATTTTTCCTGCATTTCTTTTAGGATTAATCAATTAAATTTTTGTTTTTATTTTTATTACTTCATATATTAACTTATTCTAAAATAATTTCATTCGACCAAATGGGGTTACATCCGATATGATGTGCAAGTGAATGGGCGGTCCGGTTGATAAATTTCCATGTCCGCCATTGTCTACCTAAAAAGAAAATGTTTTTAAATAAAAATAATCGAACAACACACAAAAACGAATCGCCAGTGCTGACATAGGCACATATGTTCATATATCTATATGTACATATATGTGTATGTAACAGCCTTGTGCAGTTTCGGACAACTGCGTTCTATATATACATACGCGCAAGAGCTATTAACTAATCCTAGATCCTAATATTATTGTAATTATCGTATTAGAATGTACTCACCTGATTTGTATAACATTTAACACGCTTAAAACTCTTAACACACAAAAAGCGCGTCTTCTTTTTCTCACTTTCGAACTCACAGTGACAGTGCAATAGCTGCGTCTCCTCGCGTTAGGCACATTTCTAGAAGTTCGAACTTGAGAAATCGATAAATGACAAATATCGCTATCAATGTGACCCTTATGTCATTAAAATGACAATATTTCTTATCAAGTTCAATTTTTTGAAAAATGCGGTATACTTTTGACACTCATTTGGGATCAATTTGACCCCAAAAATTTGATCCTAGTGGCAGTGTCATTTTGAACCACAATTATTAAATTGACACTCAGGATTTTTTTTTTGGGTGCACTCTCTCACTCGTTCGTTCGGCTTTTTCCCTTTCAGTATCGCATTCAGCAACTGTTTTTTATGGCATGTGGAAATTAGAAAATCATTTTGTTTGGCTTTTCGAATGCAGATTGTACCTACTTTTTGTGCTGCATTTGTTGCTGAACTTTCCATAAATAGTTGCAAAATCATCACGCACACACACTGCAGCTCGAAACTCACACACACACACAGATGTCAAATGAAACTTCCTGTCCGTTTGTCCGTCTGGCTGGCCAAATGGAAAAGTTTACACAAATGTGTACACAATTCGCATTTATTTTATTGCATAAATTTGTCGCTTACCGCCGTCACCCTGCCCTGAATCCTCCTCCTGCTCCTGTTTCTGTTCCTCCGCAGGACCTTCCATTAAATCACAAGCAAATTTTTTGCCGTTCTGCTCTACTAGTTCAAGTGAATGTTGTACAAATTGATTTTTGATAAGGCCAGACCAAGGAAAACAGGCGCCCAGTCCGAGGAGGGTGTTAGTATGAAAGGGAGGTGGGTGGGGGGCGTTCAGATTAAATCCCAATAAACAGCGAAACAAAGCCAGAAAACAAGGCCAAAGTAAGTTGGAGTCGGAAAACACAGCGAAGATATATGACAGCCGCAAAAAGATATTGTTGGCAAAAGTTTTATAAGCAACATGGCGCTATCGCGCCGAAAAAGCGGTGGCAAGCTCATAATGAAAATGCGTTTTCATAGACAACTTTGCGCTGGCGGCGAGCGTTGATTGATTTTGCGTTTTGGCCCGGTTGACAGACAGCTGTCAGTTGCGGCGGGGTTTGGGACTTTTGGAGGATAGCTCAGCCATCACTTATTAATGTCGGTCTCTTTTTGGGTTGGCGATTACTTAATTAATGGGTACCTCTGTAGTATAGACTGAGATATACTCATTCCTTGAAACCTGATAGATAAATATATTAAAAACAAATAATATAATATTTATAATATACTATTATCTTTAATATTCAGCCATAAACTCCCTTAGAAACTTGATTTAGTAGTTTAGAATACAAAGTAGCTTCACTTTCGATTATGTAAATATTATTAATAATTTGCCCTTGTTGCCAGCTGATTCATTTAGTGAATACCGCACAGGTGCAGAGGTGCAGACACCGAGATTGCCAAGCAGGTGAGCTGAGCAGAAACAAATCGAGTCACTGTTTGTAAAGGGAAAGTTTTTAATGAGTTGCGACAGGGCGATGCCGCTGGCTGCTGATTTTTTTCCAATAATTTAACTCACGTTGCGTATACGCCGCGTAAACGTCGCCCGAAAACGCAACCGCACATGCCACTTGCTGCACAATCCAATCAAAAGTTTACAATTTACGCTCGAAATGTTTCGCCTGGGACGCGGCACACATTGATAGGCGTCGTCAGCCACCCACTAGGACCCGCCACCCACCTCTCCTCAGAAGCCATCTCCCCATTCACTTTGCCATCAGTGAGTGCAGGGCGTAAAAAATGTATTCATTGCTTTAAATATGTGCAGGACAAAGTTTTGCCAGCAGGCCTAGACCTCACAGCCAGCGAGTGTGTTTTTGGCGCCCTTTAGGGTGGACCTTAACATAAGAGAGATGGGTATTTCTTATAGAGAAATGGATCTTAACTATGATATTTTAATTTTTTATGATTTAATTTTGTATAATTTTCTGAAATATCTGTTATATCTTCCGAAAAATCATTTGGTCCACCCTAATATCCATAGAGCGCTACAAAGCCGCTTAGCAATCTCAGTCTCGTTGCGGAAAAAGCAAGCTAAGGACAAAACCCTCTACGCGTGGCACATTAAAAGAATTTAAGAACATCGCAGACACTCTGTTACACAGCTTATTCGTCTTCATTTCATCTTCAATGATGATTATGATTTAAGGTAAGTGGCCACGCCCCTTTAAACATGCATACATGGGTATACATATATCTGCCCCACCAGTCGGTACACATGTTTTAACACTCAATTACAATTTACTTTTCTCGCATCTCGTTTGGGCAAAGTTTTATTATGCAAATGGTTCGGCAGAGAAACTCAATAGTAGCAGGCACGCACTTCCACCTTTGACCTGGCTGTCTGTGATTGTGGCCAGTGCTTTCCGAAAGGGGGCAAAGGTTATGCGGCCCATAATTAATTACTTTCATCGCAGGGCGCTCACAAAGGCGGTCAGTGATACCGCTGCAAAGGACTGACATGTCTGCAGAGGGCATGACGAGTGCAATCGCATGGTAATCGACGTCTTGGGACGCATAAAGGAATATGGGAGTGTTAATCGGTGGACCTTTGAACCGGTCAATGGGCGCAAATGATTGGGAAAACTATTCAGAGTGCGGAATCATTGATAATCCATTGAAAATGGATTAAAATTGTCTAGGCACAAATAAATAAATAAATTATTTAAAGTAAGAGCTTAAAATATTCACAGAGAGAATTCTGACGTTCTCGTTTGAGTTTAAAATGTTCTTAAAAGTAGAACGAGATTTGTTATAGCACTCAATAAAACTTTTCTCTGCTCACCGTTTTGTTCTTATAGTAATCTCAAAACATGCTTACAAGGTTTTCAAGAACGAATTTTCTCGTGCTTACACGAATGAAAGTACTTTTAAGAACGAATGTTCTCATTTCAAGAACAATGTGATTAAATTTTTCTCTTTGTGCTGTTCTGTAATTTTCTCTATTATTAAAAAATAAAATTTTGATTAAACTATAAAATAATTTCTTTAAAAGTCGAACCACATTTCTTCTTAAAGTACAACCTAATAATATTTCCAATGACTTCCTAACAGGAATGAAATTTAATAATTCTTTTTCCAGACTCTTTAGTGGCCGCTTGAACTGCCACCGCTGCCTGCGACATTGTGGCAACTGCAACTCTATTAGGATCCATCAATGTCAGCCAATTTATGCGCATATTAAAAATGCGGTCTGCCGATGACAAACACACCGGGAGGACGGCTGCAAGGAATACGGAATGGTGGGGAATAGTGAGGAGCGAATAACGCAGAAGAGGAGGCAACAAGGACTTTGGCAGGACGCACGTGGCGCTTACATTGGCAAACATATGACGATGCGCGAAATTGAGAAACTACTCGCCAACGTGACAAGAGCAGAAGCGCAAGGAGAACCTGAAGAAGCTCACAGTCCCGTCTTTAAAAATGGGTTCGGGATACACTCGAAGAAAAGATCCCTATGTTAAACTAGAAGAAGGTCTTAAAATAACAAATTCCAAAAGGGAGTTATGTTTAAAAATTGGAAAACCTTATTATTAATATTCTTTTTATTAAAATAAATATAATAAATAAATATTTTACCTACTTTTTTCCAGTGTATGGCGGAAAATACAGCAAGAACAGCGTGTAACTTGGACCAGCTAAAATGTAACTTTAATGCAACTCGGCAAAGGAGCTCCTGATGCGATTAGTACGCGTGTGTGGGTAGTTTTCAGGAGCTGGGGGTTGGTTGGGGCGCAGGAAATAGGAAGCGGGGGAAGCACACTCCGTTGCCAATTATGACAAATGCATGAAATCGAGTTCAAGCTGAATATCCCCCCCATCGACGCTACGGGGACACTAGTCGAATGCGAATTTTCCCTCTGCTTATCGCAATGCGAGCAGGTGTGTCCTTCCGTGTGCGTCATGTGAATCCTTCACCCATCCGCCCCCCCAACCCCTGAGAACCTAAGAGAAACTGCCAACCCAAGACTTAATTTAATCTTCATTCGATTTTCTGGCGAGGCTTCCGCTTTAAAGATTATTAAGTCCAGGAGACAGCCCAAGGCATCGGAAAAAGAAGGGGAAGTAGAGGTGGTCGTCCACAACACATATCAAAATGCAATTCATTAACTTTATAACCTCAGAAACGAGCTGACCACAGACCAATAAAGCCAGAATGAAATATTTACAAAAAGGTTGCCTCTTGTCGCAAGTGCAGCCAATTTTGCTATTGAAGTCAAGCTGTGACAAATATATATGTACGTATGCCGCTATATAGACAACTATATATGCCTGAATATATATATATATAGAAATGGCAGACATGGGTGGTGGGGAGTATCTTTTGGGATAAATGGTAGGGTGATATCATATCGAGTTAAACTGGAAATGACATTGCTGCCAAATGAGCCAGACAATAATGATGATTATGTGCATACCATAGAATTATTATTAATTTGCATGGTTGCTCAAGCACAAACATATAAATATGCATACACTAGCTATAAAGCAGAAGTATTTAAATGTAAAGTGCATTTGTCATTGGGAAAATAATGCAAGATTGTTACAGAATTATTTAAATAGCCATATATATTACAAATATTAAATCTTAACTTAAATTACTTACTTATTATGAAGACCCCAATATATTTTACTAAAAAGCTTATGATTTTACTATAAATAATAATTGTTTATTTGTGATTTCGGATATTTTTCCGCATATAGTATGGTTAATTTGGGTCAATTGTTTGAGCCGAATTCCTGATTATATGCCATGAAAGCCATTGTATGCGTCTGGCACAAGTTCGGTGTTCTTTAATTTATGCAAATTTGGCCCACAGTCAGACGAAGGCCATTGTTTATCAGCCCATTGTATTTGCCCCCCAAAATGCATTCTGCAGCCTCTGTGTGATTGTGTGTGTGCGGTTGTTTAATATTTAAACAATAATTTGCTGTTCGTCTCTCGAGGGAGAACTACTGCTGCTGCTATAGAGAGCATGTCCATGCACAAATTTGGGTCATGGTGAGCATTTGTTATGATTATTAATAATGCTACTAATGGTCTTGTTTTTGTTGCCGTCCCCAAATACGGGTATTAGACAAGTTCACACTGGAATTTGCATTGGCTTTGGGCCATAAAAAGTGCACATACATTGGATGAAATACGGTGACACGGAGCGTATGAGCAATGTGATGGGAATATAATTAAAGCCATTAAAGTATTAATCTTTTGCTCGCCCGACTGCACGGCTCACTGAGTGCGCACATAAGTAATTTCATTCCGGCTCATTATCTCGTCTGATTTGATTTGCCGTTAATCAAAACATAACAAAGCTCAAAAACACACACTCCAAAGTCATCTGTCTATACGTCTTCGTGTGTGCCAAGGACAAACATCGCAAGGAGTCGACAGCTGGCAGACGTTTTACCCCAAACACAGCACCCTTCCACCAACTTGCCGCTCTGGCAATTTACACGCACAGTCGAATTCAGAGGGCGTTGGCGAAATATTAACCAAATTAGTTAAATACCAGAAAAATGCATTCAAAATTGAGTTTAACCCTCAGACGTGAAAGCGCTCTCGCCCACGTAAAAGCCCAATAAACTGGGAGCGCCAAAGTTTTTTCCCGTCTCTCGAAAAAAAAGTTTGCAGAACTGAAGGCAGCCGAATGGGTTGAAATATGGAGGAACTTGTTTGGAGCGTGCCCATGTGGATGTGGGTATTATTAAATCACACAAGGTGTTGCAGGTCTTGAAAAAGAAAATCAAGCTGGAAACAAAAGGTAATAAAATATTCATAAGGCAGAAATCTTATACTTATACTATACTTATTTGTGATATTTCGTTACTATAATGTTTAATATTATTTAAGATTATCATAATATCATTCTCTATAACATGTTATTTGCTGATACTTTGAAAGTCCAACTACTTCTTTACATTTATATTGTTTATTATTAAAATCTCCTGTAAGTTTATTCGATTTTTTAACTATGTCATTTAATGATATTTTGAAAAACCATCTACTTCTTTACATACTTGCATATTATTAAAATCTTCTGTAAGATTATCATATTATTCGATTTTTTAACCATGACATTTAATGATATTTTGACTTCTTACATTAATATTGTATATTTTTTTAAATTTCCTGAAAGATTATTATATTATTTTATTTTGTAACCATCTCATTAGATGATATATTAAAAACCATCGTCTTGCTTATACAAAATTCTTTCAACAAGTTATTCGGCTGCTATTGCATAGTTTATATTCCGCAACATCTCAAATTAGGTTTATTATGGACGGGAAAGGACACCCCACAGCATGTGTGCCCTGCCAGGGAATGTGGCACACTGCCAGCAAAGGGCAATGGCAGCCAGTCGAAAAAATAATAGAAATATAGGGTGGAAGGAACAGCATGGCGATGGTAAAAAAACAACACATCGCGGCCTTATCATTGCACATTTCAGTGTTGGTGTAACAATTACGCCAAAGCCAACAACATTTGGCAAACATTCAAAAGCGCCAGAAGCCAAAATATATATGGTACATGGACCTTCCCCTCATTTCCCCGATCAGAGCCCACACACACACAAAAATGTGCAGCCCTTCGACCAACTCAAACTCATCCGGCGCTCTGTTTTCCTGCTACAAATGTTTTTGATAATATGCAACATTGCAACAAACTAACCAACAACGAGAGAAGCCAGCAAACACACACGAAAATAAATGAAAATGTTTATACTCAATGTATATGCATGTACACTCGGGGTCACAAAAGTGGCACTAGAAAGGTATTTGTTAAGAATAGCTGGAATTTTTAAAAGAAAATAATTTGGGCTATTCTATTTTAATTTTTTCGATATTATTAGTTTTTTTTTTTGCTAAAAATCAATATAATATTCTTAAATATCATTGATATTATTTTAACTACAATTGTATATATCATATATGATATGCAAGCACATAATTGCTTTGTTTACTGGGGTCTGGGCAAAAGGGGAGTGAAAATAGGCACACCGACCCCTCTTTGTCTCTGGCCCTCGCCACAGATAAACCCCTCCAAAGGGGTTGGCCCCAAAAATGCAAACTGCAATGGGAACTCAAGGACCTTGCTCCACAGCCAAAGGGGCGCTGAGGCATATGCTGCATACATATATGCAGGCAGATTAATCTGCATAAGTATAAGCTGGAAATCGGGCTGCCGAAAAAGCAAAAGCTGTTTCCCTCTGAAAAAAACTAAGCACATAATCATAAAGTGCATTTTCAAGTGTGTTAGTTTAGCTTGTTTGTATAATAATGATATAAGAGTAACTAGAATAATGCCTGAAATCGGCAAATATGCCCCAGTTTTTTGGCTTTTGAATTAATTTAGAAATCTGAAAACTATTTTAATAACCTATTTTAAATTTTTTTTCAATTTGTAATAATGTTCTCTGTCAATCTAGTTCAGTACCATTATTTTCCCACTCAAAACCTATATTTATTAGGTTTTTATGCCACCATCAACAATTACTAATATAAAATAATTGAAATCAATAAAAACTTCTATAACCACACACTTTTTTAATCACTTGTACTGTGCATAAATCCGTTAAGCGTTTGCAGCAAAAACAGTAGACGCATTGCCACCGCAAAAACTTAAAGTGGCAAATAGAAATGCATTAAAATTACATAACGCTGACAGGACGCTAAGGGCGCCAGCAACAATTTATTAAATTAATTTTGGTTTAACATTACAAATGCCATTAAGGAGTGAAAAATAGTGCGCTGCATGGGATAAATTTAAAATGCTAATTGCATTTGAGGATAAATCTCACATGCCAAAGTCCACAAACACACACATGCACACGGTGTAAATGCTCTTCATTAACATTGCTGCGGCGAAATAGTCATGTAAATTTCATTAGGAATGCGATACGCAAATGAGGTCAGTTAGTCAGCGTCAGCATCAGATTCTGCCTCTGATTCCGATTCCGATTCCGATTCAGAAATGGGACACAAAAAAGGATTCGTTGGGCCGTCTGTCATCTCTCCGTTGGCCTCCCTGAATCGAATTTAATTGCAACATTCCAAGGACAGGACTTTTTGCATTAAAACAAACGAGCGAATAAACATCCAAGGAATGCAAGCAAATTCTGCATTACTCGAAGGCAGCAAAACAGTTGATCCAGACATAAACTGGGTGTCATTTGGCCAGAAGAAACGGCAATCCGAATCCGAAGCCGGCCAACTGGATGTGTGTGTAAACAGGAAATAGGCAAAAACCAAGGACTCATGTCACCGACACACACACTCTCTCTCTCCGGCAAGCAAGTGTGTCAAGGAGCAGCAACAAGGACAATACAAAAGCAGTGCAGGCCATAAAGAAAACACATAAATGAATCTCCAAATACTTTGAGATATCTGAACAGCAAACACAGCATCAACAATCCACTTTCAAAGGCACAAGAAATCTCTACAGATGAAAGAAAAATACAAAAAATAAAAAAGGGAATTTTAAATAGGTTTATAAAAACCAAAATATAACCGAAATGAATATAATTGCAATTTAAAAATATTTTTAAAAATATCTAAAAATTGTATCATAGAAAAAAGTCTCTATAAAATCAAGAAAAATTCAAAAAATTAACAAGAAAACAGAAATCTAAATATTTGTAGTAAGTATAATTGCCATTAAAAAATATTTTTTAAAAATCTATAAATTGTATTATATTAAAAATCTTTATAGAAGCAAGAAAAATACAATAAATTAACAAGTAAACAGAAATATAAATATTTTTTTCAAATATACTTGTAATTTAAAAATATTTTTTAAAAATCTGTAAATTATATTATTTAATCTGCAATTATATAAGTAATTTCCTTGAGCTTAAACCAGAACATCTGTACAATTTAGGACTCCTTAATGTCAAGACATTTGTCCATTCAAATGCTCACCCGGGGTCGAACTAATCGCAGGCATTTGTGAGCCACTTGGAGCCACTTAATCGTGGGAGTCATCGATTTCGAGTTAGAGGCAATTAACCACGCCCCCAGGACGACCAACTGACGGGTTCACAACGCCCTAATTGAGAGATGCTCGCCGTGTACATGCTAATCAAGTGGGCGTGACAATTGTCCCGTGTGTGTGGCAATAGTGAATTATTAAATCATCGATATCGCAGGGGTCTGGGTTTTAGCGCTAATTTGGGGATGTGTATATATAGGCAGCAGAGTAGTCGAAAATTAAACAAATCCAATATGACAGCGAAGAGGGAGACTCAAGAACCAAAGGAGCAAGAAAAATCCGATCCCATTCCATTGGATCGCTTTCTGAAGTACGCCAATGTGTTCTATCTATCGATTGGAATGCTGGCCTACGATCACAAGGACAGTGGCAGGAGGAAGGAACAGCTGCTCCACTGGTTGTTCGTGGCGCAGATGGTGAACCTGAATGCCGTGCTCCTCTCGGAGCTGATCTACGTATTCCTGGCGATCAGCAGGGGGAGCAACTTCCTGGAGGCCACCATGAATCTGTCCTTCATTGGGTTTGTCGTAGTGGGGGATCTGAAGATCTGGCACATTTGGCGGCAGCGGAGGAGACTCACCCAAGTGGTGAACGAACTGGAGCACCTGCATCCGCAACGCCTGGATCAGCAGGCGCCCTATAATGTCAAGTATCACCTGAGTGGCTATAGCCGATATAGCAAGTTTTACTTTGGCATGCACTTGGTGCTGATCTGGACGTACAATCTCTATTGGGCGGTTTACTATCTGGTCTGCGACTTCTGGCTGGGAGTGCGTAAGTTCGAGCGGATGCTGCCCTACTACTGCTGGGTTCCCTGGGACTGGAACACTGGATGCAGCTACTACCTGATGTACGTCTCGCAGAACTTGGCTGGCCAGGCGTGTCTCTCTGGCCAGCTGGCGGCGGACATGCTGATGTGCGCCCTGGTCACTCTGGTGGTGATGCACTTCATCCGCCTTGCCGGCCACATTGAGGGGCATGTGGCGGGAGTCGCATCACCCAAACGGGACTTGGAGTTCCTCCAGGCTGTGGTGGCCTATCATCAAAGGTTGTTGCTATTGTGTCAGAACATCAATGAGATCTTTGGTGTGTCGCTGCTGTGCAACTTCGTGTCCTCGTCCTTCATCATCTGCTTCGTGGGATTCCAGATGACCATCGGCGGGAAGATCGACAACCTGGTGATGCTCGTCCTTTTTCTTTTCTGCGCCATGGTGCAGGTATTCATGATTGCCACACACGCTCAGCGACTCATCGATGCGGTGAGTTCTAAGAAAAAAGAAGTTAAACATAAACATAAAAAAAAACCTTTAAAAAATATTTAATAAATTACATTTTTTAAAGTACTAGAAAATACCAGATTAATACCAGATACATTTTTAAAAGTAACTATCTTAATTTCAGAGTGAACAAATTGGCCAAGCGGTCTACAACCACGACTGGTTCCAGGCGGATATACGCTACCGTAAGATGCTTGTTCTGATTGTTAAGAGGGCCCAACAACCCAGTCGCCTAAAGGCCACAATATTCCTGAATGTCTCACTCGTCACCGTATCGGATGTAAGTTATAGAAAATTTTAATCCGAAATAATTCAAATATTTTTAATTTACAGCTCTTGCAACTATCGTACAAATTCTTTGCCCTTTTGCGCACAATGTACAGTACCTAAATTCGAGTTGGCCACAATTTAACGGCCAACGTCATGTGGCAGTGACATTGTGTGGACCAAAGGAGCAAATCATCGCTGGCCAATAACTTACGCCATTTGCCGCACAGAGTTGTGGTTTTTAATTAAAGTAGTAGTTCAAATGATTAGTGCGAATCGCAGGTCACGGAACAAATCGAAGGGCGGTCAACTAACCGCACTAGCAATGATTAATTATCGCCATTTCGTTTGCACAAAGGGCCAATTCCAGATGCCAGACAAAAGGCAGTGGGTGCTTTTGGAATTAGCCACTCCGCCAACTCCTTGCTTCCCCAAAAATCACCTGGCACAAACGATTACCCACCTCGTGACCAATTTAATTAAAGATTCCCCATTGCTACCTGTGCTTGAACTTGCTAACATGCTACCACTATCAGGGATGCAAAGCAGAAGGGGCTAGCATGGGTTAATAAAATGATAGTTTATCAATTGAAAAACCTAGTCAAGACCTAAAAGAAAATTGGATTAAATGATATCCATATTCAATATCATCAAATAAATAAGATAGCTTACTGTGAATAGTTTTTAAAATATTTTTTCCATATTTTTCTCCGATTTTTAACCGCGTTTTTAACCATCCCTTCTTCAAATCAATCGCATAATAGCCATTTAGGCACTCGGCTTGACCTTATGCAGCACTTAAAAGTAATTTCGAGATATCTTTCCCCGCCCAGCAAAGTAGCTGGCAAATTGCATTTTTTATGAATATTTAATTGAAAAGTTGACACAAACAGACAACAGTCGCTGGTTCTTATGGGGGGTTGGGGTTTAGGGGACCTGGCTAATTACATTTCTACGGCTGTCGGCCGATAGATGAGAACGGGCCAGCACGGGACCAACCTGCCAGTCAGATGGATGGCAAAATTGAAGAATTTTTTCAATTAAAATTAGTAAAAACGAGCAAGAAAAAGAAGTCGACTCACGACCAAATGGAAATCAAATTGGGCCCAGTCTGGTGGGGATGGGATGTAAACAGTAAGAAATATTTTATACGTAAGGTATATAATTAAAAATACTTAGTGTGAAACCATTTATTTTTATAGAAATATCCTTTGAATCTGTTATAGAGTTACAAAAATAATATACGACTTCATAAAGTTGCTACCAAAAGTAAAGGATATTCTTATATATAGTAAAGAACTTCCTTAAAGAAAGTATCCCAAAGAGCTTTGTAAAATATTTAAAATATTTTTATAAGGAAAAATTACAATATTTTTCTCAGTGCAAAGTTTAGGCGTGGTCTTTAGGTGCCCTCCCCAATATAATTAGAAATAACGCGCGTCACGAACTTGACTTTGCCAGTGTGAATGTAAAATCGGGTGAGGATTTGGATTCAAATTCGGACGCGGATGTCGATGCCTATGGAAATTGGCGTGGAGTGGATGGCCGGCTCATTGCCACGGAAATGCCCAAATAGTTTCGACTAATTTCATTTGCGTTCGCAGTTTTCACTTGCCAAAGTTGGGCGAGCAAAAAGTTTCCTTTCGACTGTCATTCGCAGTTCACGGGTTCCTCATTCCCAGTTGAAAAGGGTCTTGAATGGGCGGTAAACCGCAGGCATTCTTAGTGGGTGCCAAACCGCCATTAATCAGTGTAATTGCAGCGACACAGAAAGGTGAAGTGACCTAACCACCTCAGCTAATTAGAGGGCAATGCAGGTGACCAATGCTTCAAGTAAAGGGCCTTCAAGTTTTACACCAAATATTTCTTCAATTTTCAAAAGGAAGATATATACGAGAACAGGAATTAAATGTGGTTTTTTAAATGATTATGCAGTGAATTCAAAAACCAAACTCTCTTAAAAAATGGTATGTGTTGTATTTAATTTAAACTTACTCCAAGTTGCTCCAGTTTTTATTTGAACTGCATACTCGTTTCCCTGTTCGTGTGGGCCTCATTCAATTTATATTTATACATTGTCGAAGTCAAATAAATTAATTCGTGGACCCAACTTTGGACGTACTTTGTGTGTGTTTCTGCTCCGCGAAAAGGAAGCCCAATGGGTCTGCGAGTCGGAGAAATATTGGCTTTTAAAAATGTCAATATACCAAGCAGCGTGCGCTGATTTGGCAAGAAAATTGCAGTTGCAACCAACTTTTTTGCGTTCAGTTGCGTTGCTCGTTGAGAAATTGTATTTCGTTTCATCAAATGAAGAGAAATCGTACATTTTTATAGGGCCAGTAGAATGGGGTTGCTGCAGGATACGCGCGGGGGCTAGAGGGGGAGGAGGGTATAGAGTTGGCTACCATTGTCCAGAGTTTGGCGCCATAGTCGCTGCTGCTCCTTCTTCATCGTCAGATTTATCCCGGACCAGGGGCATCAAGGGTGCGGATCAGGAAGCACGTCACTTTGGCTGTTATTGAATTTGACATATTTCCGCACAGTGTGTGTAAGTTCAATTGTGCGCCACAGTAGAGCCTCGTATAAAAGAGAACTAAAAGTGGAGGAAAGACAACTGATTGAGATTAAACGCTGTAAAATAGGTAGCATATCAGCCAAGTTATTGTGTTCAGAAATGCCATTCTGGGTCACCTCTTTTAAAAATAATTAGTTTTCAAACATAAATTACATCCAATAACTTGTATAAGTCTAACACTTGGAAATCAGTTAAGTTATGGGGCCATTGAATACATTTCTGGGTCACCTTTTATTAGAGGTTCATTTCTAATAAAAGGTGACCCAGAAAGGTAAAAGGTAACACAATTCTGGGTCACCTTTCTTTGAAATCGTTACCAAACAAATGTAAATAAATACATTTATGGTTTAGCCATTTAGATTTAATCTATCCAATCGGGTTTCTGGACTATGAATATGCATTTCTGGGTCACCTTTTCTTAAAAATGAGCACTACACAAATTTAAATACAATTCTGGGTCACCTTTCTTAAAAATGGTTACCATAAAAATTTAAATGAATATTTTTAGGGCTATGCCATTTAGAATTAATCTATTTATTCGTGATTCTAGACTATAAATATACATTTCTGGGTCACCTTTTTTTTAAGAAATCGAATTCGAGAAATCGGATTTAGACGAGTGCCCACTGTACTCGTTCACTCGTATGTGTGAGAGTTGCGCCGGCCGAGGGATTAGCGTCATTGCCATTTTTGGCGTATTTCTCATGTGCCCTAAGCTCGCTAGTCGGATGTGACCCGGCCACGCCTCCTCTTCCAGCCGCCCTTGCACTGCATTTTAGCCGTCTTGTGGGTGTGCCTCTGTGTGTATTTGTCAATTTTCACTCACTTCATTTAAGTAAACACATTTGCTGCATTTCATATTTCCAGTCACGTTCTAAGCATAAATAACACACACAGAAACGCCGCCATACAAATGTGAACGCGAGTTTAACTAGTTCCCACTTTTATATTCGCTTACTTTAGTATTTAAGCTCCATTTTGGATCAACAAAATTCATACGAAATTGTATTGGTTTTGAAATCTTAGCAAATGTAAAAACCATATGCTTTTCAGGTTTAAGACATTATCTCTGTACATAGTATATATGGAAACAGTACATTATAATAGATCTTGTAATATTGAATATTGACATCAAAATAGATAGATATAAAGTTTAAAAAATAATATATATTATTAAAGGACAATACTATTGAGATTTCCAATGTTTTGTAGGTACAACTTACAATTTTGACAAAAAATTACAGATTTATATTCCTACTTTTTTTTCAGAACATACCATAAGCTCGTGCTGTAGTGCATGTTCCTCGAGTTGCCTTAGTTCACTTGACGGTGGTTGTCATGGATTGAAAAGAGGAGTCGAGCATCTAATACTGAAGTTATGTACTTGTTGTGCACTGAGAGTGTCGAGTCTGTTTACAATCCATTTTCAAACTCCCTGTCATAGAATTCGACCTCCCCACTCTAACCTCTTTTTGCATAAAAGTGAACTTTGAAAATATTGAAACCGCGTATCGGTGGCTGCTGAAATTAAATTAGGGACTATCTCGTTGGTATCCATTTTCCAATATTGTGCGGCTTGCTCGGGCTCTTTCGCCATATTTCCCTATTTATTTTGGTCGAAAGTTGGCAAAGAAAATTCTTGGCCAAGGATACACACAATTAACGGCCCTTTTTCAATAAATAAACAATTTTGGGTTTCCTTTACCCGCGAATATTTTTGCAACGGCTGCACTTTGTGGGCAAAAGGGAGGTTGGGAAATTGCCACGCGATATCGACGTCGCTTGGCGCCAGAGCCCACCGCAAAAATTTAAATTAAATCTAAACTGCATCGAACTTTAGCGTTATATACCCCCAAATTTAATATATCCTAAATATATCTGTGTATATACATACATGATTGCTATTTTCTGATTAATCTTTTAAACAAACAATGAAGTAAAAAAGGTAACTGGTACTTAATAATGAATTAAACTGAAATAGTTAAAAATCAAATTAAATTATATTGCTCTTCTAACACATATTTCATAATATTTTCATAATTTTAATTAGACTTCCGGCAATTAAATTGCCACCAATATTTCCTGGTTTAATTGCCTGCTTTTTTATAAACATTATGATGATAAAGTAGCGGTGACTTCCTAACGAAATTTGCAAATCCCGGAAAGTCCAAGGTTCACTCCCCAGTAAGTGCAAGTGTGTACAAATGCAAAAAATGGTTGTGTTATTTATAACTTGATGTGTGCATGACTTCGCAAATATCCTCGCTTAATGATTCACTCAACGAAATCATTATTATAATAGAAGTAAAAAACATATTTATTATGTATAATAAATAATTATAATCAAGTAACAAATTAGAGAGCTGTTTACTTGTTTGAAGACCAGGGACCACATATAGAACCCATTTTCCCCACTTTACAAACATTCTGCCTAGAATTAATTGCCTTACAAACAGCAATTTAAGACCGAATGAAATATTAATCCAGACTTGAAACAATCACAAATTCTCAATCCCATTGTAAACTGAGGTATTTCGTATTTTGTGAGAATGCAAATAGGCAGATGCCTCCGTTTTTAGTTTTCCAATTTCGAACAGAGCTTGGGCCAATATTAAAGCATTTACTAGCTGCTTGGGTGGAAATTTAAATTTCTTAACGCCGCAAAACGGTAAGCTTACAAATCCAAACAATAAACAAGAAACAATTGCTCCCAAGCAACAATAACAGGAGTAACAACAACAACAATATCGGCAGCAGTCGCATTGGATAACAATGGGAATTTTCCATATTGCTGAAATGCAATTGCAAAATGCTGCTTACAGGCTTCGCACACACACACACACACACAGAGCAGGGAAAACATAAATAAACGTAACCATCAATGGTTCAATTCTCCATGCAACTGCATGATTGTGCAGGGAGGGCACTTCCGGGGGATCCGGGGGCGTCAGAAGGATGCTACATGGGGCAGAACTTTTGGGTACTGCAATCGACCGAAAAATATAACATATTTATTTAGCATTTTATGCGGACTCTCTCTGCTTATAAAGATGGAAAGGGTTAATAGTCAATACCGCTTTGTAATTTTACTATATTTATTCATTTCTTATAATAAGTATTCCATTTTAAGCTCAAGGCCTTCATATTTTTAGTGCAATTCCGTCAAAATAAAAACATTTCAAGGTAAGAAAACATATTTAATCTTAAAAATAAAATTCAACTTACCTTCAATTTAATATCCTGTACATTGCTTATATCCTGCAGCGTGGCATCGTAATGATTTTGGATGTTTGTTTATCTCGTCGTACTTGCATTCAATTGTTAGCACAGACAAAACCAGCAGACGGAAAGAAAATGGTACCATGCAAAACTCACTGGATGCCACATTCAAAGCCCATTTATAGCTGGAATCGTAGTCCTTGCTGCTGAAATAAAACGTTAAACAATAAATAATACTTGTAACACACGACTGCAACAGACAAACAACGGGTTCTACCATGGTCTGTAAAAATCAACAACCGAATGCCAGATGAGTTGGAAACTCATCTCGCCTCTAGGAAACGGTTGCCTTCTCCTTAAAATAGTTTAAATAATACAAAAACTGACTAAATTAAATAACTTAACCCTTAACTTCGCTAATTATTTAATAAATAAATTAATTTTAGAATATTTTTAATAGGTATTACTATGCAGAAAGCTACCCTAACTCTTAAAATAGCAAATAGAGCTTCTTAGGTTATTTTTCCTGTTGCCCATTTAGAAACTGATGTGATTCCGTAACCGTGTGGCTAATAAACCCCGTATATTTTATATGCACGGGCAGGAGAACAATGGGCGGAATCACATTTTCATCAACAGGAATCTGTTTTATCGCACTCCCCCACTCCAGGGAGCACATCTACATTTTATTAGCCTTGCAGCTATTCGTTCACATAATTCGATGGCGCCCCTACTTGTCTATTTTTACTGTCCTTCGGTTTATTGCCACCACCTGTCCCCCCCGACTGCGTACTCCTTGCTCCATTGCGCACATCCAATGAGCGTATAAAGGTGGGTATTTGTCCTGTTTTAATTAAAGCCGCCCAACAACAACACTGGGTGAATATTTACCCCCAAAAGGCTCTTTCTTAAGTCAATTTAAATAAATATTAAATCTATGAAATTAATAAAATTTCCCTGGGAAAACCTTTAGTTAGGAACTTTAAGGTTCAACCTACAATATTATTTGTTTGAACATATCTTAACTAATAATCCATTTTAAACCATATAACAAGTTCAATGGACTGACTTAATGGAACCTATCTAAAAAACAGTTTGGTAGACTTACACTCCATCCTTTAGACTCTAATATTTTCCGACAAAGCTAATGCAACGACTGCGATTGACCGAGTGGCTTCAAAATGGATGATACGGATCAACAGGCAGCATCAACACAGAATCAAATCGTCAAAAAATTTGATTAGTCGTCACTTGGTCCTGCAATAACTGGGTGTCCTTGGCCACCAAACTCAGACCTTCCTTCTGCAGCAGTGCCACCACCACCATCAGCTTCCAATAGCATCGATGTGTGCCGGACTTGAGAGTACTCCTGCACTCGATTGTGAAGGACAGGCAAGGCAAAAGTGCTGAGATTGCGTAGGGTCCGGTGTCCGTGCATATCGATGTGTGGATGTGGCTGGCTAGGGCAGTGGATGTAGGGGCTTGCAAGCAAATAACAAGATTTCACGCTTGATTTTCACATCAAAAGCCGGATAAAGAAATGGGGAAAATCTCTGTGTCGTGTGCAAATGAAACGAGGCAGCAAACAGAATGGGGATTGGACCCGTGCCTCTGCTTCGGATTGTTTTTCATAGCAGCAAATTGAAGTTTACAAAGTATCGCATTTGATGGGACTTAGAGTAGGTGGGTAAGAAATTCAGTTTTTTTGTCGTAGCTTTGCTTTGCCTAGCAGTTGCCTTAGAGCTCCTCCAAGGACTCCAGCTTCAAGAGGTGCTGATCGGCCAAGTGCTGCTCCAAGGCACCCAGCATGGCGTCCAGAAAGTCTGCCAGGCTGATCTTCTGGTCCAGCTCAAAGAGAGCGCTAGTGGTGTACTGGGCATGGGCCAGAAGAGGCAGCTTTCGCAGCGTACGTCCACTTACGCCAACACTTCGCTCAGCCAACTGCGTGAGTAGACCCTCCTCGGCGTCCTCCCCCTCCAGAGCCTCGCTCTGCACAACTCCCGCCGACATGAGCTCAACCAGCATGCTCTTGTAAATGGTGCGAATAGCGGATATGCCGGGATATCCGATAAACAGCAGCATGTCGGCACGATCCAGGAAGGCTAGATCAATGCTTTGGGCCAGATTGGAGGTGGCCAGGATGAGTACGTTGGGACAGGTCTTGATGTCATCCAGCTGCGTCAGCACCGCGTTCACCACCCGCATGGCATCTCTGGGCTCGTTGCTGGACATCGAACTTCTGGCGTAGGCCAGCGACTCCACCTCGTCGATTAGCACGCACACCAGATTGTTGCGATCCGCCACCAGCTCGGCGATCTTTGAGAACAGGCGCGCCACCAGCTTGCCACTCTCCGAGAACCACTTGGAGAACAGGCTGTGGCTGTTGATCTCCACCAGGTGGGTGTACGCATAGCTTCCCTGGGTCCGAATGGCCAGCTTCTGGGCCAAGGCCTTGCAAAGGCTCGTCTTACCCGTTCCGGGTGGTCCATGGAGCAGCAGCAGCCGATTGCAGGCGATCACATTCGTGTTCACGCTATGCTTCGAGAAGGTTAGTGCCGACAGGGCAAACTTAAGGAGCTGGAGAAGAGGATTTTGGTTGAATTTGACCTGATTGCCCCAAGATAAGCTAACGAACCTTCTCCTTCAGTCCAACCTCATAGACGAGGTTCTCCCACAGGCCCACAAACTGAACGGCGGGCAGGAGGACATGATTGGCCTCCACAACGCTATTGAGGTCATCCGCATCTCCACCGTCTCGGGCCGGAAAGAGTCCAGCGTTGGGCTGTACCGGCTGGGTCCTGTAGAAATGGAAGCGATATTTGGTCTCGTTGGCCCGCCAAGCCTGCCCATCGCCATTGTCGCGCTCCAGGAGGACGCTTTCCACAACTCTGAGGTGACTATGCGGGAAATCCGGCACAAATGCCACATTTCGCGGCAAATATCTAACCGCCGCCTTAAAATAATCAGTCAAAGTGGGCTCTACTTCGGCGCGAATGACGTTCAGATGTCTGAAAAAATCGGTTATTTAGATGAAATTCCACTTCCACGACGGATAATACTCACTTATCGACGGGTTTCAGGCGAACTTCCACATGAACGGTGCCGCTATTGCTCAAAAAACTCATTTTGTGGTTGAATAAGTTTTCAAAAGTTCCGGGAACAAAGAAATTGCAATTGAAAAGTGACGCTTGGGCAGTGTGACCAAATTGGACCAGGAAAAAATCCAGCACAGTGGTTTACAATTAGTTAAAAATTAAGCACTAGGTTTTTGTTTAAATTATGATTATTAGTTTGCATTAAAACATTGAGGTCCCAAGACACTAGATTATTAACAGAAAACTTAGCTTGAAACCCAGGGAACCTCAGCCAAATTGGAACCACTTTCAGCCAACGTAGTACCTCTATTAACACATTTATTGCATTTAACACTAGTATTTGATTGTGGACTCCAGGAAGTACTTGTTGAACTTGCGCCAGCCGAAACGCTTCTTGGGATCCTTTTTGCTCCACGTGGGCGCCAGATTGGGCATAAGTCCCGCCTTCTGGGCCATGGTCACCAAAGTGCCCATCTTCTTCTGCTGCCGGTGGCACAGATTGGTGATCCTCCGGGGCAGCATGCAGCCATCGGAGCGGACGTACTGCTGCAGGATGAGGACATCCGTGTGCTTGATGTCCAGGCCCAAAGTGCATTCCGGGCAGAAGTTGGTCTGGCAGGCGGACTTAAGCATCAGGTCGGCACGCGGTGACTCCACATTAACGCCCTCGAAGATCTTCACATTGTTCTCCTGCTTCTCCTGGACTGAAAGTGTTATTTAATACACAAAACGAATTAGTTTTGGTAATATTCCCAGTTTTTGGAGGGTTATGAAACACCCTTTAGACATCTCTGGAACTCACTCTCTTTTATCTGCCTGGGCATTGTGGTGGCCACGCTGCGCACTTGCACCATGGAACTCCTGACCGTCCTGGTGGCTACTTTCAGCAGGGAGGACATGTTGAAGGCGTCTTTTATTTACAATTTAATAAAATTGTGCTAGAATGCAATGTTATTACTCGGCTGGCCATTCACCACGAAAGCCGCAGCGTTGCCAGATCAACAGCGATTACTATTTAGCCAAGACACACTCCTAACATTTCCCATTGACTGGAATTTTTTTTGGTATATTTAAATAAATACCAACGGTATATTTTTTACACACGTACAAGAAAGACGCCGGCTGGTAGAAAACGAAAAATATGTGTAAGCAAACGCTGGGGAATTTCGGCCAACAGAAACCAACACCCGATCCTTTGCAGCCGCCTCGATGAGCAGCAAGAGCACCCTGGTGTCCGCCATCATCTCGGGACTCCTGAGCATCGTCCTCTTCGCCACACTGCGCTTCTGCTCCGATTGGTTCAACGACTCGCAGCTGAAGGTGCTTCTGGGCGGATACCTCTTCTCCTGGCTGTTCATCCTGAGCCTCACCTGCGTCTCCAACGCGGAGATGGTCGTCTTTGGCCAGGACTTCCAAGCCAAGCTGCTGCCAGAGATCCTCTTCTGCCTGTCGCTCACGGTGGCCGCCGCTGGAATCGTGCATCGCGTCTGCGCCACCACCAGTGTCCTCTTCTCCCTGGTGGGTCTCTATTTCCTCAACAGGATCTCCACCAAGTACTACTCCGTCCAGGTGGCCACTGTGGATGCTCCTGCATCGGCGAGGAAGAGCGCCAAGAAGTTCAAATGATCCCGATAAATCTCAAGCCTGGGCCTTGTGTGCTAACTAAAACATTCGAATAACTATATTACCCTTTAATAAATAACACTCTTAAAACCTATGCGGTGATGTCGTGGCCCGAACTGGCCTCGTTTCCCGCCTCCGAGGGAGCTTCGTGTCCCACCTCCGAGGCGGATTCGTTTCCCGTCTCCGTCAAGTAGGCCAGGATGTTGTGGTCCACAAAGCGTACTATCTGAAAAGCAGAAAAGTTGCAGTTGTGGCACTAAAAGTATTCTGCGATAGACCTCCTACCATTAGCCCCTTCGGGCACTCGATCAGCTTGTGCTTCTCCTCGAGCCGATCCCGCAGCGTCTTGAACCACTCGGCGATTTCTGTGGCTTTCGGTGGCAAATTAAAGCCTCTGTATCCTGCATTTTTCAGCTCCAGGTGGCTCGAGTTAAGGACAGCGGTGGCGATGAGCAGAGCGAAGGCCTTTACCAGGACATAAGTCCTGCGCACAGACCAGTCCAGCAGAATATTGTTGTGGCTGACTTGTTGCAGCATTTCAAAGCACTCCCACAACTAAAATATAACATGGATTAGCTGGGTTTTAACCGAAACCAGTTGACCGACAGTGCGATAGATGTGCAGGATTATTTGGGTCCCAGTTAAGGTGGCTATTAGGGCGCGGAGCAGTCCGAGGGAGATCATCTTGCCGGTGTCGCTGGCCACGACGATATGGGGAATGGCCTCCAGCAGGTAAACGAAGTAGTGCTCCTCATTGCTGGTGGCCAGCTTTAGGCTGCTGAGCATTTCAACGGTGGCATAGTGGATCATCGTGGGCTTCAGGGTGTCCGAGTAGGCAAAGCTCCCGTTCAAGAGCTCCAATCGCTGGTTGCACGGCCGTTCGCTATCGTGCTCGTCCAGCAGGAACAGAGCCACGGATGCGGAGTATAGGGCCACCACCTCCTCCAGGCTCAGGTTGCCCTTCAGCATCTGCAGGAAACCCTGGCACAGCTTAAATTCGATAAACAAGAGTGTTAGTCCTTATCAAATAAGCATCCATATTTCCCACCTTGTCCACATCGTCTTCCTCGCAGGCCTCCACACAAAAACTGTAACGCTGCAGTGGCCGCAATCGCTTCAGGACAATCTTTAGCTGATTCAAATTTAAATCGGGAGCTTTAACATCTGGTAAATCTGTTACATCCGCTTCAAACATTTCTGTTTTGTCAACAAAACAAAGTCCAAGTTGCCGGCTTTTTAATATTTGGTATTTCTGCAGCCAAGATATACGGTATTTAATTTACGTTGCCAGATAAAATAAATATTTAGCTACTTATTCATAGTTTAAATATAAAAATTGTTAAATAGTTTCAAAATTTAAACTTAATCAAAATCATCAGTTTTAATTATTGCTAATACATTTATTTTTAATGTTACCGATTTTTAAAATTCCAATTGGAATTGCTGAATGTGGGGTTTTAGTTAATTTAATTGTCTAATCATGTTTAATAAACTTCAGAATCGTATCTAAAAAGATAATGAATAAAAGGGAAAATATTTTCTAGCTATATTTAGGGATTTTTAGCTTCCTTTTGGATGTTTGGCAGCCCTACTCGGTTCAACAGTCTGGCAGCACCGTTTTTAGGCGCGCCTTCAAAGGTTTCTGGCAACACCAAGAGAACAGCGTCGCGTCTTTTGTGTAATTTACTGTGAAATTAGCGAAATAAGTTGTGTTGTATTGAAGTAGTTAATGTGAAAACCGTCAGAGATTAACAGATAATAGCAAAGATGTAAGATACATATCATGGGTTTCGGGGCATAAGAAAGAAAACCATACTAATGCGGAGTTTACCCAACTATTTTCCAGGTCGAAGGCCCAGAATGATGACACTCTGGAGCTGGACGCACTTCTCAGCCAGCCGGTGAAGGACAAGGAGCGCTTCGCCGCCTTTATGATGCGCAAGCTGGCCGAGAACAAGCCGGCGCAGAACGGCAATCTCTTTGGGAACTTCAAGCTCGACTTTGATCTGGACTTTGAGGTGCCCCTGGTCAAGAAGACCCAGTCCAAGGCCAAAGTACCAGAGGTACAGCCCCTACGGGAGATAGCCAGTGCTCCCGGCTCCGCCCCCGACCAATCCAATAAGCCGCCTGTGGACCAGGCATCCAATGAGAATCAGCCGCCGCTAACCTCGCCCACATTGTCGCCCAACCATCGACGCTCCTTGCGCCGCAGCGGAAACGTTCCGGGCTCCGACAAACTGCGCCGACATGCCATCCGCCGAAGATCCCGCAGCTGCGGACGTCAACTGCTCCCAGAGTTCGAAGAGGCCGTCAACCTAACCCGCAGCCTGTCCAGTCCCGTAGAATTTGTAAGTACCACACATCTTCAGGATACTCAAAGTCTAATGATGTGATCTTTTAGGTCCCTGAAATAAGCAGCACACCCTGCGCAGAGAAGCCTAAAGATGTAGAAAAGAAAACAGCCGAGAACGCAGAAGACAAAACAAAAGATGCAGCTGAAAAACCAGAAGAACCCGCAGAGAAACCAGCCGCTAAAGTGCTTCAGTCAGAGCAGAAGCCTCCCACAAGGAACTCCATTTTTGCCGCTGAACTCGAACAAATCTGCCAGGAGCGGCGGAATTCCTTTTACAACAATGTCCTGCAGCTAGACATTGCCAATCGGTCACCGAACTCGCGTCCTTCTACCCCTCCCTCGTCCTCTGCAGCGGGCTTAAGACGCACCTATACCCTGGAAAAAGGTCCAGCACCGGGACAACTGCTGCTTTCGCCTTCACATCGCAGTCACAACCCTATCAAATCGCCAGTGGTGAAGGTAAAGCGACTCGCATCAGAGGTAATAGTGCCCGACACACCACAGCGACCAAGTCATGAGCCTGCCTGGCAATCGCAGCCGCAACCAGAGTTTGTAGTGCCTGAAACACAGCCGCAGGATCTGGGAGCGCTGGTGCAGACTCTGTCGCGGAATGCCAGCGGTCCAATTGTGGTGATAAACACAACCAATCCAAATCAGAGTGTGAGGCGGGACCCTGCACAGGCGGAATCTGTTGCGACATCTCCAGTGGGCGTTAAAAGTGTCGCTGCTGCTGCTGCTTCTCCCAAACCGAGAGCACAAACTTCGCGGGTCGTAGAAAATCAAGATGCCATTATGACCGACGACGACAGCGACGAACAGCCCAGCACTGTGGCATTGAATCTTGCCCCGCCGGGCGGCAATACAACACGTCAGAGACGCCTGCGGAATAGCAACCGGGTTCGAGTTACTGCCGAAGCTCAGGAGAGTTCGATGCGCCTGCTTAACCTCCACCGATCGGACAATGCCAAGAAGTCTAAGCCCCGAATGACCGCGATTCCACTGAATAAGGCTCCAAGCGCTCCCATAAATGGCGAGCAGTTCGCGAACGAACTGGCCCGCATGAGCAACTACGAGATTTTGGATCTGCGCAAGCGCCTCTCGTTGAACGAGGTAGTTCCTCTTAATGGGCAAAGGCGTCGGTCGGAGAAGCTAATTCAGCAAGAGCTGCTGCGAAGGAATATGATGGACGAGGCCGACGGATTGCCCGGAAAACGTTCCTCCGATGATTCAGAGGAGGAGTATTTGCCGGTTCCGCGAAGGACACGCAGTCATCGACGAGGAAGCAGTGAACGAACGCAGAACGGCCGATCGCGCTCTAAACGACGGGAGGTTCCAATGGTGAGTTATCTTTGAAAATATTTGTAATGGAAAAGTCTAATATAATGTATTTTCTGTAAATTTCTTGATCGATTTGCAGACAGAAGAGCTTAAGAACTATTTGGGACTTTCCAACACAATGGAAGTTAGACGAAAACTATCTAGGGAAGGCAAGCGGAGCCTTTACACAAAGGGAGACTCAGCCGTTGAGGATTATGATTCGTCATCACCGGTAAAACTGCCAAGGCTAAGCAGAAGCATTCAAATTGTCCCGCCCCCTCCCGCATCCCTACGCTATTCACAATCGCTGCAAAATCTTCGCCGCAGCAGCAAATTTGATTTCGATGATGTTGTGATGGCTGCCCCTCCTGGTTTTCATAACACAAGGAATGATGATACTATTGAAATTGCACCTCCGCCTCCAGAGTATGTGGTAAATACACCAAGGAAAAGCACAATTGGACGAAGGAGTCATAAAGCGGATCTTCTTCCACCTCCGTTGGAGTACGAGATAGAGAGTGGAAATCATGAGCAACTAGGAAGGTCTCATAGCAGAGCCAAAGCATCTCAGCAATCCATTTCGACTGGACAAAAGAGAAAGGAGAACGAATTGGTTCCACCTCCTATCGAATATTTTGAACAACCAGAGTACGAAAGAATCGAGGAACAGCATTGCAATGACGACCCATTAAAACAGAGTGGGCAAAAGACTATAGAAGAACCATTAATGCTACCTCCTCTTGAATATATTAACCAACCGGAATGCGATGAAGAAATAGTACAGGATAGCGCCGGCGAACAACCTAGAAAGTCGCAGAAAAATAGCAAAGATATTCAGCAGGCCAAATCCACTGATCGAAATACAAAAGACAAAGCAGACCACACTGAACCATCGGAGCCAACGGAAAATGGCGATGACGATAGCGATAGCGATGTAGAGCAACCAAGGAAGTTAAGGAGCAGGGAAAAAAAACCTGAGCACCCTAAGCCGAGTGGACAGAAGGCCAAGAAAAATGGTGTCGTTTCAGTTCCGTTTGAAGACAATGGTACCATGGATTACTCGGAAGACGAGGGACAAGTGGGAAACTCAGAGGGCAGGGGCGAAGAATCTGAGAAGAAAAATCCTACTAAAGCAAAGGCCCAAAAGGATGAAGGGGTACCACTTACATTAGAATGTATTGAAGGTCCCCATGATAAAGCTCTGGAATCGGCATCCAACGCCAGTGAAACTTCGTCGAGCAAAAAGAAACGTAATCATAAGAGTGTATCAAGAAGCCAAGAGGTTAATGAGTTACCCAATCGCTTATCCAAGTCCCAGAATCTCACAAATTACCAGAAAAGTGCGGAAGCTGATGAAGTATTTAATGGTGATCCACCTACTCGCGATGAAGAAATTATCGAGAAATCGGAGCACATGGAATCGCTGCGCGTAAACACTCCCACCCCTCCACTCGACCCAAAGTCAAGTGATGTGCCCACCAGGCATCAATCTGTCCTTGACCATTCTTCGGCCGACGATGTGCCTAGCACGAGTAAAGCGGCTCTGGAAGCTCTGCATCGTAGTCAAAAAATGTCGAAGAATCAGAGCAAGGATGTGACGAACGCTGATGTGGTGTTTAAGAAACCATTGGCGCCGGCACCACGTGCAAAAAATAAAAAATCGAAATCCGAGTTAGAGAAATTAAAGCTGTCCAAGATTCCGGTGGATATGGAGGATACCTGTAAGTACACTTTATTTTTATACGCTTTTCTTTAATATATCACATTAAATTTCTTTTATATTTTCTGCACCTTCAGCCGGCATCAGGCGTTCAAAGCGAGGTCAAGTGCCACTTCAGATGAGTTGGTGTCATACAATGGATCCTAGGCAGTTTAGCTTCATGCGTGAGGACCCTAACGAATACTCGAAGGAGAAGAAAGCCAATTTAAGTAAAACGAAGAAAGCAAGTGTCAGAAAAACGAAGAAAGATGTGCGGGACAACTCAACAGCTAACCGGGGACCATTGTTCAGCAGTACGCCGCGAAATGCGGAGAAGGGGACGGAGGCTATTCCGAACTCCGAATCTCTTGGACTCAGCCCCTTGGCGTGGGAAGAAACGGCAGTGCAACCGGTGGTTGAAAATATACCCAAGAAAAGAGGTCGAGCAAAGAAGCGAGCGGAAGTTGCACAAACTGGCACACAGTCTGGGGCAGATACGGAGTCGGAACCAGTGCCGATGCTATCTTCGGCTACTCCCCTCAGAAACGACGACGATGAGGCCATGGCACCTAGCGTGCCTCCCTTCATAAACGATCACGAGACAGAAACGGAGCTAGAGCCCATTGTACCCCCGCCAACTCCTAGCAGAGACGAGCAGGAAGAAGCCTCTATTCAACTGATGCACTGGCTGCGAGGCGTCGGCAATGCCCAACCCACTCCTAGCGTGTCGGATGAAAACGCTAGTGTCTGTAAGTTTGAAAGCTATTAACATACATCATAAATATATATTCACATATTTAACATATTTACTTAATAACTATTGTCTTCGCAGCATCAGCAAATGATTTGGTTTTCAGCCAGGTAGATGGTATTGACTACGCTTTCTACAATACGAAGGATAGAGCCACGTTGGGATATATGCGATTCCAGCCCCATCAGACTCGCAACAAGAAGCGTGCGAAAGCCCATCCTCTGGTAGGTTTTTATTTATTTCCACTTATAACTTGTTTTAATCTATTCTATTCTTAGAAATTCGTTGTGCAATTTGGTGAATTTACCGTGCAGACAATGGCCGAGGGCGACCAAGAGGAAGTTCATGCAATCCTACGTGTTGGCGATATGATTGAAGTGCACAAAGGTAAGATATCACAAACGCAATAATTCTTATTGCAAGTATTGATATTTATCATATTTTTTGTTTTTTTTTTTTAAGGCTCCAAGTACAGTATTCAAAACGCGATAGATGATGTGAGTGTCCTAATGGTTATACGCAGTTAGTAATGATTTTCTATTGTATAAGCTTAGTGGAGATCTGATTTATATTTTGTACGTTTTCATCACAAAAATGAAAAGTAATAAAGTGTTGTTTTGTTAAAAAATATAAATGTTTTTTATTTCCGTTTGCCAAACTTTGGACTTATATAAGGCTTCTTCCACTTACTGGCACATAATCCTAACCATTGTCTTCGTATCCTGTGAGTGGGTAAGAGTTTGATTTTTCAGTCTAAGCTGCTCAGAATTTCAAGTTCATTTAATTTCCATTTTCTTTGAAACTCACAAAGTTGCTCGCCGTTGATGTGGATGACATTGGAGACTTCAAAAGCGAAATGGCAAACAGGCGTAACAACGCCAGAAAGAACAAACAAGCAGCCGACTCAACACCGCATGCAACTTTCGAAACATTTTGCACGTCTGCTTTGTATGGCAATTTAAAAAAAAAAAGCACACACAAAAAACACACGCAGCAGGAACACAAACATAAGTTCTAAAAAAGAAAATTAAATCAGCAGAAACTTTTCCGGCAGGTGTGCCTGTGCCTGCATCCCGCCTCGTGGCTAGGAGCAGCATTTAAAATTAACAAAACACCATCTGACATTCATTACACCAGTGTCAAGCCTTTGATCATCGCACGCGCCACACTCGATTACGAGCTCCGTTGTATGTGATACACTGGGAGAAAAAAGTTGAATCTAGAACCAGAACTTTTGTTTAAGAATTATAGTATAAGTATTTCACATCTGTATATATACTTTATCTAGAAGTTTTACAAATTTGTAGTGCCGTGAAGAAATCTTTTTGTTTTTATTCTTTTTTTAACGCTTTAGAATACTTTAAAATTATTTTAATTCTTTTAAAACAAACCCATGTTAAACTTGTTGATAATGTAATAAATATGTTAAGTTCCTTTAAATATTTTCTCCGAGTGCGGAATGACAATGAAATCGGAATTTATCAGGACTCGTTCAGTTGTAGGCGGGTTGAAATGAGCAGCTGGACTCCACACCCACCACAAAGTGCAGCTCGTGCATGCCAATCAGCGGGATACCTGTAGTGTTTCTTTGAAGTCTTGCAGAGGAGGAAGGATATCCCAGAAGGTGGACAGATATTGCCGCCTGGTTAGCTGGATGCCCAACCAGTTGCTCCTTTTCACGTTTATTTTCCATTTATTTGACGGCAGGAGTCTACAACACCCTGGTAGGCATGCCAACAGCGAGCACAAACAGAAGAGTACCATACGAGCATTCACACAGAAAAAATAGTATGGTAATAATAAATATCTGTATATTTAATTCAAAGATTACTATTTAATATTTAAATTAAAAAAAAACCTTGTTTTTTACATGAAAAATAATTTAAATCAATTATTTAATTTTAAAATATTTGATTCAATGTATAGAATAATTATAAATATCTGTATATTGAGTTTAAGGATTCTTCTTAAATATTTAAATTAAAAAAAAAAAACTAATATTTAACATATAAAATATTTAATTGCAAATTTAATTTGAAAATATTTGAATCAAGGTAGAAAATATCAGATACAATGTTTATAAATTATTAATAATAATTAAATATGAAATCTTTGGATATACTACCCTTTTTATCAGAGCGCACAAGATAAAGGTAGCCATACATTTTTTAATAAAAATACTTAGAAATAAATTTAATAATTTGTAATTTTCATAATGTATATTAAATAACTAAAAAAAAATGTTCTGTGTAGCTGAACTATATTACCAATCTCACAGGGGTTTTCAAAGGATAACTAACAGATGCTTAACTAGAATCGCTGTCCAGACACATTTTCCATTTAAATTTAGTATTAAGACATGTGGTTAATATATTGTCAATTAAGCAGACTGGTTAAATCAGAACATACATTCCTGATTTAAATTTAGATATAGATTAAACTTATGTATGGATGTTTGTGCAACTCAATTGGTCGTAATTCAAGGCTTTCACTTGTTGGCAGGCCCTCTTGTTTTTGGCCATGAGCTGCCCTAAATTTTATTTTCTATGTGAAAAGACTCACCGACTGAAGTATTTTGGGTCAGAGTCTGCTGTTAAAGTCCATACTTACTGACCCCATTCATCTTGCTCTTGGCATTGTTTTCTGTGGCGCTGAAAGGAGATATCTGTTATCAAGTATACGCCGGGTGTGACCGGACCATCGGGAAAAAAGGTGCTCATGCATATTTAAAAAGTTCTCGACGTGAGTGTGTGGTTTTTTTGGGGGGTGTCAACAAATCCATTTTATAGGTGGCTAAGAACCCCGACATTGCTCGGATCGGTTCACATGCATTTGCATTACGGACAAGAGTCACAAAAGTTTTTTTTTTTTGTTTGCTTCGAGGGCAGCTGCCGAGAGTGTCTCGTGTGACTGCCAAATAAATAGACCCATATCAAAATTTAATTTAGCTGTGTGTCAGCCGTGTACACTGAATGGAGTTCTACCCAGACAGGCATCCACACAAATATACAAATATGCGTATGTATATATATATCTTCATTTATTTGTGCCTTAAAGAGCTGACCACAGAGAATTGGTTGACCATAAATTCCTATTTAATTGCTTGTCTTGAACTTTAAATAACAACTTGTTAACTTTAAATAACATTGGATTTATAATATTTTGAATACACTTTAACAAAACACTTTAGAAAAATAAGAATAGTAAACATAGATATTACATTTAAATTTTCAGAAAAATGTTCTTTACTAAAAAATATATTTTTTTATTTTTCTGCAACATTTTTCTTACTAAAAATTTTGGCTTTTACTTAAATGTTTTTTTTTTCCATTCATAATTTAATTTTCATTGATACGTATTAAGTGCTATTTGAAAAGGTTTGCAGGCTGTAAAATAATATGCATATAATTATAGTTCCATTTATTGCTCAAATAGATACACCACTTGTCAAAATTGATTTACAAAAAAATCGCATTTAATCTGCATAATTAAGTAGCCACGGTTAATTGGACATTTAATTATTTCAATCATGTATGCTTGATCTGCTCTAAATAGTCTAGTTGGACACACCAAAGGCCAAAAAACACTTGTATATATTTTCATTTAAATGAATGCTTACTTATATTTTGGTCAAGCTTCGGCCGCAGAAGCCACAGTCACTAAACCGACCACATAATCTGACTACGTGTCACTTTTTCTCCTCCACAGTCGCATGGATTTTGCGTGCCTCGCCAGCTTTTTCCCATGGAACACACAAGCGCTAATTAACAGCAGCTGCATCGCTCATTGCATTTGCGGTTGATTAAAGCATTGTGTCCACCATCAGCTCCATCGCAAAAATTCTAAATCTATGCCAGTGTCAGTCCACCGGTCAGTCTGCGGTGGTTCTCCAGTGCACACTGTCCGAAATATAGATTTATTACTTAATTTAGAAAATATTTTGGGTTTGGTAGACTACATTTTAAAGATGAAAAATGTTTGTAAAATTGATAAAATGTATTTCTTTGATATTATATAATTTTTTTTGGACAATCTACATCCAAACTTGCGGTTTATGAAATTAGCAAGTGCCAACATTGCGTATACTTAATTTTTCCTAAATTGAACCATAAAAATAATTGGGCAGTAAATCCTGCTTTTTTGATTTTTTACAGAATTCTTAAAATTTTTTATTTGTTTTTTTTCCCAGTGTACCGTGTCCCAAATTAGTTTTGCATAGGAAGCGCATCAGCGAACCGCTCTTCGTGGCCACTATGAGTTTTGGTGTAATGTTAATCAGGAGAACATGAAATTAGCCTGCTGGAAGCGACGGCTACATCATCTGACTAACAGGTTGCTCTACAAGTCCCCTGTTTTAATTCTCGGAGCCTTTGAATTTTTCGCTTTGCAATTCATTTTAATTAATGTTGTTTCTGCTCTTTATGTTGTTGCTGGCCGTGTTCAGCGAAAGTAAATTATTCAAATTAGTTCTCGTTTTGCATCGAAAAGGGTTTGATTTTCGGGACGAGGGGAAAGGGGAAGCTGACCAGAAGACGTTTTCCATTTGCGGTCAGTTCAGCGGTATATAAGTGTGTATATACCCCTTTTTAAATTAATTCATGTGTGTCCCTTTGGCCTAATGAAAATGTTCAAATTTTGAGAAGCTTTTAAAGTCCTTACTCCGCCTCCGAATAGCTGTCAACCCATGAAGGGTTCTGGGATTTCGGTCAAGGGTTGATGGCGGAGGCTTAATAAGAGTACAAGCGTTGAATATGCCAGATAATGTTTGTGTCAGTGCTTTTATTTATATTTATTTGTTTACAAATACAATTGGGAGAGCTGCTACAGAATAATATTAAATACTACTTAATATATATTCATTATACCCAACTATAAGTCAGGTCCTAATTTATTTTTGGAAATACAAAGGAAAAGGATTCTTTATAAGAAGTAAATGTATTAAATAAGCTAAAGATTACACTCACAAATAATTTGTGTAGCCTACTTTTTGGGGCTTGAATATAAAATCTAAATCCACGATTTCCTTTTATTGTACCTATTTACATTCAATTACAGAAAAGTTTGAGACTCATCATGCGGAGCAATTCTAATGCAAACGGAAATGCAAATGAAATCGGGGATATTCGAAAATGGAAATCGAATGGGAGTGCACACTGAATCCATGGATTTTGGCACGTGTCCAGATTCATTTTTTCGAATTTGCGCTGAGATAAAAAGAGTAAATATTTGTAATTTGATTGTGCAGCGGAAATGCATCGATGCATTCGAGTGGTTTATGCATGGCAGCATTTCTGTTTCCTGTCGTCGATAAACGCTGCATTAGGGGGCGTGGCGCGGGGCGGAGGCGGGGGCATGAACGGTCAATCGATGAACCGAAACATAAACACACAACTTCAATTTGCCCAAAAATATCACACTGCCTTGGCAGCCATAAAAACCACTCAGCCCCGACCATTTTTGGGGGGCGACAGGAGAGCGTCGAAAGTGCAATCGCAGCAGCACCAGGAGTACCAGTCCCCTTTGATGGCGACCACGACCTTTGGATGGGCTTCGGCGACCAGGTGCTGGTCAAGTGTCCATCCAGAGTGATTTGTATGTAAGATGCACACGAACGTGTGGAAAAGGGCTGCATGCAAATTGCTTGTCCACGGCCCACAACCGGTATAGTGCCAGTGCCGTGCGTGGTGGTCAGGATGTGCCCACGTCCCTTGGCCAAAAGCAACAGATAGTTTTCCCGGCTTCCAGGAGGAGAATGCCGGCCATCGGTTGGAGAAATCGGCGCATGTGCGGAGGCTATCGAAGGGGAAATGCCGCACAGTGGTACCCATAAAGCATTATCACACTAAAATGGTCTAGAATTATAAATTATTATAATTACTATTAATTATTATTTGGGTCTTTTCAGACAAGAGATTATATGTGACTTGTAATTAAAATTAAAATTAAAAATAAATTTAAAATGTATTTTTTATAAACATGTATATTTTGATTATATTCTGGATTTACTAAATAGAATATATTTTAAAATATCTTTACCTTATTTTATTTTTTCTATTATTGATAAATATGCTTAAAAATTATACCAATTTATATTCCTAGAAACTTTTTCCACACTTTTTTTCTTGTTAATTGATATTTTAAAAGTATTATATTTAGCAGTTACTCCCTAAAATATACTCAGAAACAGCGAATAATATAATCCACAGCTTTCTGTAAGAGGACTAATTTCCAGCGAATTTTAATATGTTTTCCGCACAAATCTAAAGAGTATAAAAAGCAGGAAGCTAACCACTCACACGCAGGAATTCTGTGGCGCCCACTTTCAGCCCGCTCATCAGCTGTTTTGGCCCTATCACAGCAGCTGGTGCCGCTGATAAGAAACCCCCTCCTCGTGCCACCTGCTCACTGGAAGCGAAAGGCTGCAACTGGAAGGCGGAAACCATCGGCTTTTTGGCCCACTGTCGGCTGTTCGTCGGCTCTGCTCGGCCGCCTGCTTTTGGCCACAGTCGCAACAGTTTGGCCAAAACATCCGCACATTTCAGTTCCTGTACGGCGTTGCACGTTGACGGTATCAACGGCATCTAAAGCGGAATAAAATTGGCGGCGGTTGCCAACAAGTGACGTTTTCAAATACGAAAGGTAGACGTGGTGAACAGTGCTAGCAATAGATCGAAAAGTGAAGTGCTAACGACAACTTTGAAACAGAATTTGTTTAAAATGTGCTTAACTATTTGAAAGCAAATTTTGTTTAAAAATCATAGCCACACACACAGTGTCTAACGCGGCGTATACGTTATATTAATGATTAATCTCTGAGTCGAAAACATCAGCGAACGTAAATTGACGGGGACCATAAGCCGATTGTTTGTAAGTCATGTAATTTTAATTATTAATACATATATTAATAATTAACGGGCAACATTGAATATAACTATTTTAATATGTGCAAACAATTGTGGAATTAAATGGAATGAGTAATTTATTATTTCGAAACTATTCAGAAATCTATGGATTTCTATGAATGGAAAATTCTGAGGAACTTTATAAATCTTTCTCGTTGCTTTTTAATTTTATAACTATAAAAAAGTATTATATTTATTTAAAAAATTACATTATTTTTTATTTTCTGTAATAAAATTTTTAGGAAATTTAAGAGCAGCTTGATGTTTGAGATTATTTTTGAGTGAATATTGACTGGCTATGTGAAAGTCTTAGGTTTATTTACTTGATCTTCTCTTTTGTTCTTATAAAAACCGGAAATACAAAAGTTATGATAAATGTATTATATAAAGTAAAAATATGATATTGGCAATTGCATTTACCTTGAGTGAAGATCATACAAAATTTCGTACCCATGTTTTACTTCTTTGAAAATCATGTGAATCCTTTAACATATTATGTTATCATTGATAACTACTAATATAAGTGCTTGATTTGTCCCAGGATTTTTAACTAAAGTTGGAACATAATCCGAAATACCTATTTTATTTTTTCCCTTGCGAATATTGTTAGCTATACTGTTTTATTGCATAATCCTGGCTCTAGCAATGCCAATTGCGGGCGGAATATGTGGGTGCATGGCTGCCAAGCTGAAGTCGAAGGACTCTGGCAAGGCTAAATAATGCGGAACCACGCCAACAAGTCGGATTGCATCCTTAAGCGCAAAATGCCGTGCCATGTCAACGGGCCAGGAACAACAAACCACAATATTGCGAGACCATTAAAAACCTGCAAACACTAAAAACCCCAAAATAACAATAATAATGGTATAGCGCAGGGCCAAGAAGAAACGGGTGGAAATGCAGGAAATTCACTTTCTCCAGCGACAAGCAAAGCAATTTCTTCCCTTTATGTGCCGAACTCGTTGAAAAACCACCAAAAGGGGGGCAAATGCATTTTCGGCTTTTCCCACACTTTTCCACCACCCCCTCCTTCTTCTTCTTCAGCTCCCTCCTGTTTTCTTTTCATTTCGCTCTGCTTGTGCCTGCAATTTGTTTTTCAATGACTTTGTAATTGAGTTAAAAGTTTTGTTCTAATTTCGCTGGTATTTTTGCGGAATTTCAATAACAATAAACTTTTGACAGCTGCCAAATCGATCCCGAGAACTCGAGAAATCAGAGCGATAACCTCGCATCGAAAGGGAAAAACTACCACCCAGTTGATTAAATTATACGACATGAGCTTCATAAAACTCGTTTGTGGCTCAATAAATTAAACAATTAATGGTCCGGCGAAGGACATCAATGAAATTGCAGCATCATTCCTCAAGCAGCGGCAGCCAATGAATCCTCATTCTGCGTGCAGGCTTATATCCATTGCCGGGATAAGGACGATAAGGACACGGAAAGAAGAGGAGGATGAGCCGCGTTCGAATGCGTGGCGGACAATTAAAAAAAAGCTCGTAAAAGAGAAAAACGAGTAAACGGCCATCGAGCAATTTACAGGCGTAACCAAAACGGGCAACGTCATCCGGACAATGGCAGGAAAATCGTAGGCCATCAGCGCTCCATGTCACGTTTTCCTTTTTTTTCCCCCGTTTTTCCTCCTTTTCCTCTTGCACTTTCCCCACCACTTTCCATTCAGTTATTAAGGGTAAAATTTTTAATTAAATTCTCGCTTGAATTAGCCCCGTTTCAGTCACGTGTTAATAATAATAATCAAATGTCCAGGACAACTTCTCGGTCGTAATCATGCTCATCCCTATCCCAACCATCGAGGTTATGACGCAGGATACCGCCCTCTTTTGTGCGGAAAATCCAGCATAACAAGTGAAACTTACTGCAGCCAATTGATTTCTCTGCCATCGTACTTTGGGAACTCTTTTTTTTCGGGTCCTCTATTCGTTTGTTCGAGATTTATGACCTGAGGTCCGATCGGGCGCAGGGCCAGCCTGATTAAAATATTGTCTGACGTTGGCCTGTTGTTGATTAAGGCCAGTTATGGGCGGTGCGCTGCACAGCGGTGGCTTTATGGCCACTGGTAACTGGCAACTGGAATAACGCAGACGGGTTTATTTATGCCAGCGCTTATTGACAATTGAGGTAGGCGCCAAAAGACAATATTGTTGTTTACGCCGAAAATATGCCAAAATGTTGATTTCATTGCAAGGCAAACATTTATGCTTCTGTGTATCGAAAAATTTGTAATGGTGGAAATATTTTTCAATTTCATTTTGAAAGTCGAAAATGAATGCAATTTATAATTGAGGTATGTGCCGAAAGACAATATTGTTGTTAATGTTGTCAAAATGTTGATAGCAATTCAAAGCAAACATTTATGTTTTTATGTTTCCCAAAATTATATTTCCAAAAAACATAGTTTATCCCATAAAAATCGTATTAAAAATATACAGGTTTTACTATAAAAGTGTGGTATAAAAATATCACTAGATAATATTTGTAGGTCTCAAAAATCTGTATAATTAGTATCAATTTTATACTAAATATTATAAAGCTTATATTTTATATCAAAATTTTAATTTTAACACTTCTGATAGTATTAATGTAACTTTCATCTTATTAATTTAAATATTTTTAAACCTCAAAAGTTTAAAATATCAATGTACGAATATTTCAGTTTCTATGATCTTTTTTTTTCTGTCTAGATATTTTTATTTAATTTTGAAAGTCTAAATTAAATTCACTTCTATTATTTTCTTTAATATTTACTAAATAACTTAAAGTTATTTTCAAATTATTTTAAAACTATTCCTGCGTAAATTTCTAATATCCTGCAAACTACTATTTTCACTGCCACAGCCTAACTATTTAGCTACTTGCTTTTGCTATCAAATGACTTTGAGTAAAAATATGTAAACAATGTTGGGCGCCATATATTTGCATATGCCCCTTAGGGAAACGGGAAATTCAGTCTAGCCACCCACACACTTTTAGTTGTTATCAAAATATTTTATGACAAAATACTGGGAAATACTCGGCAAATGCCGCTGCTTTCTTCGTGGAATTCGTTGATATCCTTTATGCAAATATTTAAGCAGCAATGCCTGACAGCCGAGAAGGGAGCTGGGAGCAGGGAGTTGGGAGCTGGGAGCGTCCTGATTAGCACGGGGCCTGAGACAGAGGCTCCAAACCTAAAGTGGGGGCCCTCAAAGTGCCCACCTAGCCGTATCCGCCATCACCCACGTACCCACATAAGCATCGCTGGAGACGCCGCCGCCTCGTCCTTGTCGCCGTGTTTAAATCAATTTACGCGCGCTTTGGCATATTTAGTGGCATAAAACAGCACAACATGCTGCCGTGAGTGGCGCAATCGCGAAGGGGCTGGTTGGATGCCATTCCGCCATCAAGGGAAAGTGAAAAGTGCCGATGACAGATTTTTCTCGTTTTCGGCTCGCTGCCATCGTCATCACGCACTCCGCGGCAAATGGGGCTGCGTGGGGGAGGAAGGGCGGGTAGCGGGCTCTGACATGCCGCAGACACTGCAAAATTTATGAATGTAAAAAGAAGCGAAAGTGGCTCGGAATGCGATGCCTCGCAGGTGGAGCTATGTCGGCCAGAAATCTGAATGATATGCGATATATGTGAGACAGCAGTTAATTAAGGTAGAATTTATTTGACTTTTATTTTTTGTTCAGACATGTGCTTCTTCTTGTTGCAATTAAATGTGTTCTTTGGTTTTTAAATATTATTGTATTATATTATATAATCATCATATATTTTTCTAAAATTCTAAAAAATTATCATATATTTTTTACTAAAATTTTAACAATTTAATAGGTTCAAAAAACGTTTACAAAATGTGTAAGTTATTTATTTTTACTATTGTACATATTTTAACTAATTCTATTATACCCGAGAATTTTAATGCTGTGCTTAAAGAAAGTTTTGCAGCTAATAAACTCAGAACATATCAACATTTTGCCTCCCCAGAATCAACTCCCAAATTAATAAGCCATTCAAGTTTTATAGTTTCTGAGAACGTGCCCATTAAACTGGCAAAATGGCGGAATGAGAAACTATTTGGGTCTCAAGGCTGATAAATAGCATTTGCAAACTAAAATTGATTGAATACCAAACTGAAAGTAAAATAAATAAAGGAAAAACGTATTGCGTATATGAAAAGGCAGCCAAGAAATTCCCAAATAAACACATGGGTATTCCATACATACAGCCTATGCACGCACACATATTTACATATTGATAGGTTCAATTAAGTGCTTGGACGCTCTTGGGTTCAATTTGCTTAGGCGACCTTCCTCTACCAGAAACTTTTTATTGCCAATTTTTGAACCTTTCCCTTTCCGCGTTATTGTTGCCGGCCTAAGCCGCAGCATAAATATTTAAATTTGTTTGCCGGGCGAGGGAAATTGATAGGATTTAATGGCATTAGGCAGGAGACAGCTACGCCATCGATGCTGGCGATGTTGAGTTGCCGATAAGCTTTCCCATAATGCGATAGATAGCACGATTGCATATGTGTGCTCATGTGTGGGCGGGGGAAAACCCCCTTTTCAGACCCGCCTCCCCATCAAGGCTTTGATTTATGGCCCGCACATTTTGGGGCTCATTAAAAAGCCATAAAGTGTTGCCATTAGACAATAGCCAAATAGATGCAAAGCCCAATTTGAAGCAATAATAGCCTCATTAACTTGAGTGTGAAAATCGTTTGAGATATTAGAGAAAACAAATAGATTTTTGTAAATTTTAAGGTGCTAAATATTTAGTATCGATTTCCATTAGTTTTTCCAAAACAAACCCAACATAATTAATTACTTTTAAATCCCATTAAATGAGAGCATTACGCCCATAATTTATTTCCAATTCATAATTTTCGACACCTGCATAAATGCTTTCATAAGGGCCTCATTGTGCAGAATTTCATTTAAATAGTACAGTAAAAAAATTATTGCTTCACTGGTGATTTTTTACTTAAAATTAGATAAATTTTCTACTGCTAAAATGTATTTTCTTAAAATAAATAAAGTGTACTAAATAAAATAATTATTTTCTAAAATATAAAAAAAATAGTTAGTGAAGCAAAAATTTCTAAAATTCAGGGCGAATAATTTTTTCTGTGTAGTAAATGGTAAATAATTCACAACGAGTTCTCTATTAAATATTCATAAATAGCTCAAGTGCATCCCCTGCAGCAAAATCGATTCGTATCCGGGTATCAGTTTATCTAAATGCAATTTACAATGTTTGCCACTAAGCGCTGTGCAAATATTTCAAATTGCACTTATCAATATTCGTTGCCATTGGTTTTTATTGTTAAGTACTCGTATATGTGGCAGTTATTATTATCATTTGTACTTTTACCGCTCGCTTGCGTCGATTTCTGACGTAGGTTATATGGCTGCAGTCATTCAAATACTCCCCATTTCCCGACTTTTCCCCGTTTCGGCCATGGCCCAAAAGAGTCCGGTGGGGAAATCGCACACGGAGAGCGTTTACAACATGCATGCGAATGCCGAGTGGCCAGCTATTTGCGGAGCTGGCAACTTAATTAAAAGGCCAAGCCGGGCCAACTACACAGTTGGACAATTATACTTGCCAATGAATATTTGATTTCATTTTAAAGTGGTTCGTGGGAAAAGGGGAGGCGAACATTTAGAAATGGCTACCATGTAACTGCAAATTAAATGACTGTGGGTTTTCGTATCCTTGGTTAAGTATGCATCACACGTTTGCCGAAGGTTATATCTTAAACCAATTTAGTTTGGGTGAATGTTTATCCCTGGTTAAACTACTTCGCAGCTCATAAATGATTTTTAAATTATCCAACTATTTGTGGTTCTCTATCGCTTGACAAATTGCCCCAAGAATGCGTACCCCTGGGAACCTTTTAAGCTGCAAGCGTGCATAAAATAAATTCTTTATGGGGCACTTAACAAACGAGATGCGTTTGTGCACATCGATTCATTCGAAAATGTATGACTCCGAAACTTTTCCCGTCCGTGAAAGGGGGTTCCTGAGTGCGTTTCGTGCTCGTGTGCGTGGTAAGTACACTTCGGATTCATTGTTGTGAATTTATAAGGGTGCATGGGATTTAAATGTAAATGGATGCACAGAAAAGAAAGTTTACAAATTAAGAGAATTTTTTCTTGTAAAAATATTTTATAGAAATAAAATTAAATAAAAAATGGGGAACCTTAAATACGTTTGGTAGATTTTTTTGTCTATATAGGTATCCATTTTTCTAAACACATTTAAAAATAGATCATACAAACTTATAAAAATCTTCAACTAATAAATGCTACCGAACTATTAGGGTGTATATTTTGTTTCTTAAAAATGGTTGTATTAGATTGTATACAGAAAAAAAATTAATAAAAGATGAGATTGTTATGTGCTGGTAAATGTTATATTCTTTAAAGATCAAGATCATTTTGATATGAATGAAGATTTTGTTTATCTTATTTATTTATTGAAAAAAATACTACATTTGGTATTTAAAAAAAAAACAACTGAAATGATAAAATATCAAGTTGATATTTTTAAATCATAAATTTCAATTTACCCCATTTTATATCGAATTTTGTTCTGTGTACATTTTTTTTCTGTGTAATGTTCTGATCAATGTAGCTGCAGCTAGAAAGTAACCAAAATTGCGGCACGACTGGCAGGACCTGGTCGCAGGACATCTCAATGCGAGAACTAACCAAATTGTAGCGATACATGTTGCACTCGCTGGTGCGAATGGCTTGCCACATTATTCATATGTCGACTGTGGGAAGCCAGACAAACTATGTGGCTTGCTCCCGATTCCTGTTCCGATTTTGATTTCGCTTTCGAATCGGATGCGGACTCTCCATTCGGATGTGGGTGGCTGCAACTCGCAACTTGCGAGCCACGGATGCATGCACAATTGATTGTCATGATTGCCTGGGAGCCAACATTGTCGGGTGTTTACTGCTGTTTGTGTGTACTCCTGCGATGTCTGCACTTGTTGTGGCCATAATTGAATTTTATGGCCGCTTATTTTTATTGCCAACCGCCCCTGCCCAAAGCCAAATAGCCCCCCTTCCCTCCCCGCTGCCAATACAGCTGCCAATTTATGACACAAATCGAAATCGACGCAGGGCTGTACGGAGGAGGTGCTGTGTCCCAGCGGAGTTATATAAATAATTGATGCTCGCAAATAGGTAAATATGCCATCAAAATTTGCTACGAAATTCGTGTCCAGCAACGTAATGAGGAAAATTGGGAATTGCGGTCAACTATTGGATAGCTTATTCACTTCCTGTTCTCGCTAACTTACATTAAGTACAATGCGGGTCCATTGGCTATTGGTTGGTCGAAAACTATTGAACCACTTGAACAAATTATTTTTAAAAATAATTAACTTTTAAGAAATGAATGAATAAATAAAAAATAAATATTTAAGTATACGAAATAATTTTAGAAGAATTTTTAAAAGTACAAAAAAGTGAAAAAGGTGAATGAAGCTAATAGATGAATTTATGGAGATGATTTATTTTCTTAGATTTATTTATAACTTTTAATTGCGTTGGGTAAAAAAAAAAATAAAAATACCAAAAAATTATTATTCTTGCCTAGTTTTTAGATAAAATATGACACATAATGTCATTCTAAAATTACTAATCTTTTAAGTTACTTAATATGGAGCTTATTCAACTTAGGCAGTTGTTTATCACAAAAATATATAAATATAATAACTGCAATTTCTTCCTGATAACCAACAATAATAAAACTTTGAAGAAAGGGTATTTTACTGGCTTTCAAGACGTATTTCTAGCAATTTTTCTTGTTTTGTCACCGAGGAAATCAATATAATAAATTATATGTGCTGACATTATACTTCAGCCCGCCTTCTTGGTCAGCGGTGAAAACTTTCCTCTATGTGCAAGTCGGGTTTTTCCACTCGCATTGTGCTTCCTTCACACCTGCGAAGCCTGCCAAATAATAATGGAGGACACAACGTGAAAAATTGAAGCCAGATGTCTGTCCGGCCTAATAGTGAATATGGCAAACAACAACGAACAACAAGAACAGCTGGATAGGAAGGACTCGGGCTGACCTAGACACACATCAGTGGACTCATAAATCTCAATTTGATTTGGGTTTCCCGTTCTTTGTCTCCGGATTTTTCCGTATTCGCACATTCGACGATTTTTGTTTGGCGCTCAGTTCGCCATAATTTATTTGATTTTCCCCGTGATGTCTTATTTTGGCCTTGACTCTTGTCGGCAAAATCCTTATTCTTGGGATGAGTGTATGCTGTGCGTGTGTGTGTGTGTCTTGGCCACGCCCCATTGTGCCCAGAGTGCCAGTGTCCTTCTAATTGTTTTGCCATTGTCAATTTCCCGTGTAATTGCCTAGCAATTAGGCGGCTGTTAAATGAGCTTACATAACTCATGTGGGGGCGGGTTGTCGTGGGCGTGTGGGCGTGGCCGCGGGGCTGTGTGTTTCCTTTTCCTTCGTGCAAACAATTAAAGCAAAATCTAGGAAAAAGAGTAATGTGCCTGGGCTGCAACTTAAATCGCACTTTTTATAAATTTACGACACACTCAACGAAAAAGAGTTTTAGGATATCTAAAATATCCAGAAAAAACTGCACTTAAAAACTTGGAGTTTTTGAAATCACCTTTAAATGTCAAAATATGTGTCTAAAAGTATGCAGTGAATATAGGATGGTTGTTTTCCTAAATGAATTCATTGCACTTTTGAGCTTAAAATATATTGTTGCATACTTTTAGACACAGAAAATGGTGAAATTATAAATATCCCAGCGATTTCTTTGCTTTTAAAATATTCAACCCAAAATAATCTCACTTATAGAGCTTGATCTTAAAATATCCAAGCTCAGATAATCTTATTTACTTGCTGTGTGTGTGCTGCAGTATGACATTAGCCGTAAAGGAAGGGAGTTCCGATGCTCCGATGAGCTGGAGCCCGGCTTTGGTTAATTAGTTTAGCCTCCTTGCTAATTGCATCAGCGAGTGACGCTGCTCGGGGGCATTACGCCAGTGGAAACTTGTGCCCGACAAGCTAATGAAATTGTCAATGGAACCACACGGGTTCCATCGCACTTCGCACTTTTCACCCGCCCACGCGCCTTTGCCACACATTCGTGCCTTAATTGCCAGCGCTCTCGCATAAGAATTTAATTTATAGCCCAGGCCCTAAGCCCATTCGAGCTCAAGGGTCGCCGACGTCGTTCGAGGGTCGAGGGCTGAGGACTGCGGGTCGAGAACGCCCCCGCAGCGAGATTGCCCGATGTGCTGTGCTTGAAACTATAACAAGGTACAGAGAAAGATGTCCCCTAAGATTATCATCGATTCGTTAGCTATTTATACCACTTTCGAAAGGCTTGTTAATGTGATTTCCTTAAAAATGTAAATCAATAATATTACCTTTCTGGTTACAAATTTGGTTACAAATTTGCTAAGAATTTATATTAAAATTCTGTTAACTTTCCCCTTTTAGTGAGTTAGAGTTTTAAAAATATCTTAAAAATGTTTTTTAAGTATTAAGATTTATAAACGTAATTTTTTAATATTTACAGGACCTTTTTATATACTTATAGGTAGAAGGTAGGTTGGTATGTCAAAATGTCTATAAATAAAATATATAATTATTTTATTATTTCGTATAGCTTTTCTTTACTATTTCCGTTAAAATTATTATTTATTTAAATTTATCTTTAAGCTTTTTATATTACAATAAAAAATGTCAAAATGTTTTAGCGTGGTAATTAAATAAAATATTTTCTAGGGTTTTCATATAGTTTGTATATCAAGTTTTAGTCACATGTTATAATTTCCTGTGTACATGATGCACATAACATTGTCCTAGCCAAGTTGCGGATACACTACCGCTTTTTTTTTGTCGCGAAAGAAATGGAAGAAAAGGCAACAGTAAAGAAATCAATTAAGTGTGTGCGACCATGTGGGCAGTGGGTGGGGAAAGTGGGCGTTGGACAGTGGGTGGTGTGTGCAGCGAAGGCGATAGATAATAATGAACGATAAGTGTTAGAGTTGCCGCCTGCCATCAGTCACCGCCCTTCCATCCAGGGGCCATCCAGCCACCGAGAACTCGGGGGGCGTGGGAAACTGAGCCGTGGAATCCTTGAGCCGTTCGAGAGCATTGTTCGGCATCGCCGGCCCTCCTCTTCATTTGTTGACTTCGAGCTGAGTGCATGTGTAAATTTAGCTAACATTTTAAGTGTCAACTTGTTATGACAACTAGTTCGGCTCCCGGCTCGGCCAGGAACTACGGATCCGGGTTCTGAAAACGGAAGCGGGGGCTGGAGACAGCTTTGTGTGATTAATGGCACGCCGCAAAATGTTCTGTGAATGGAAATAACACGGGATATTTCTGTTTTGTAGGTAAAATGCTCTACCTTGGAGGCAGAGGGAAATGTAGTTTTTCCTTTGAATTTGTGTTTAGTTTTGAATGATTTATATCTAATGGAATTCCAAATGAAAGGAAACATATCTTGTTTAACCTAAGCTGGTATTAGTAAATTATTACCCGGATATAGAAGCGTATACTTACTTTTTACTTCAGTTTTTTTTTATTAAATTGAAAGAATATTATAAAAAAAAATTACTGATTTTTCCCATCGATCAGAATAATTTACATCTTATTGCCAAAAATTATATATTAAAAATTTAGACAATATACCACATTTTTTATATATTTTGGAAAGAATATTACAAAGTAAAGTACTGATTTTTCACACATGAAATAAATCTTATTATTTAACTAAAATAATAAGTTGAAATTGTAAGAAAATATCCAAACAATAAGCATATCATTTTATTTCTTAAATATTTTTTTTATCAAACAACTCAGTATTTTAAGTATTACCTTGATTCAGGATCATGATAACTGATTAATACAGTGCAGCCCCCATATCATATTTGCAATGTTCGTGTTCAACTTTTCTGGTTACGCGGTTTATAGTGCCCCCAGAAGAACTACGCCAAAAGACAAAACTGTTCCGCACACTGTGATTAATCGTCGGCGGTGCTGCCACAGAGGGTGCGGTTCGTTGAGTTGACGGAGTGAAATTATTTTTGGCAAGCCGGAAAAGTCTAGTTAACGGAATATTACGCATTACATCAGCGCCCAAAAGCGGTCGACATGCATGCGCATAATGCTGGCTGACAGGGGAGAGATGGATGATGGCGAAAATGTCGGAATTGTGGGCTTCCCACTTTCAGGTGCGACAGCGAGTCATATGGTATTCCTGGTAACAGAACCTGATAGTTCGTAAGACGATTTAAGCCCTTTGTTGGCTGCTCGTTTCGACTAATTTTCCAGCTTCATATGGAATTTATTAAAATCTGAATGGCAAGCGAACTCGCAATTGAATTCAAGAAGGGAGCAAATGTCATCGCTCTGTTTAAGTTTACCATGCCAGAGTTTAAATTCAAATTTCATTGGCCCCGAAATTGTTGTGGGCTTCACTTCGCTTTGATCGCTGCGAAAAAAAAATGATAAATAAATAAAGCGAACAGAAATTAAATCAAATTGCGTGCTTAAGCTGGCGGGGGCAAATAAAAATACCGAGCGACCGCACCTGTCTCACTTTTCCATTTTTCCGTGTGTGCGGAAAGCGTTTCCGAGCTTCCGAGTTTCCCAGTTCCCGGAGTTTTCCCTCTCCGCCATTTCCCCGGTGGCCGCTTGTCGCTGACATGTGAGAGATATTTTAAAGCAAATATTTGCGCAGTGTTTGCGGTACCTTGGATTGTGTTTTTCTGCCCCATAGGCAGAGTACTACACATTCGCAGAGCGACTGAAACAGATATGCGCCCTTGGGCGGGCCGACGTGGCGTATGCGTGATGCGATGTGTGCTCCGCACTGGGAAGCCGCCAGATTACGCTGCGGATAAGCGGGGTGTCGGGGGAGGGGGAGGGGCGGCGGATGAGCAATGAGCATGCGATTAGTTGCACTCATCCCCTGGGGGCCGATGGACTTGGAATGGCATGCTAGCGGAGTGGAATTGAGTGGAAGCGCTGATCGGATTGCCGAGTTGAACTTGATTTCCCCGGAAGCAATGTCGATTTCTGCAGTTCACGGAATGAAAGTTGAATCAAAGTGTTGAAAGGGTCAAAAATTTTCAACAGAAATTTGGGTTTAAAGAAGGTACTCTTAATTAAATTTGGGAACATTTTTCTAAAGAAATCTAAATGCAAGGTTTCCTAATTTAAGAATACCCAATATTTCAACAGTAATTACTAGTTTAACTTTAGTAAAGTCAAGCAATAAAAGAGACTAAATAGGAACTACAAAAAAAAAAAAAATAAACCTAAAAAAATAAATATAACTAATAAAAAATAAAGAAATCTGAATGCAAAAGAAATAATGTTTCTTAATTAAAGTATACCTAAAGTGTATCCGAATATTATTACATTGTAACAATTCTTTACTAAAATAGGATAAATAAAACTAAAAAAAAAAGAAATATAAAAAATAATAAATGAAGAAATCTGAATGCAATAAAAATATTGTTTTCAATTAAACTATGCATAGAATTTTCTTAAGTATTACTAGCTTATCTTTAGTACAACAAAAGAAGCTTAATAAAACCTACACAAAATAGAACCAACGCCCATTGCCTTCTTTAAATACTACTCGTTTCACCTTTTATATGCTTTTCTGTGCCTTCCCGTTGACCAAATTACGTATACGCCTCGGACACCTGAAATTCGTGCCATTTACTTATTTATTGACTTTGACGGGGCGGCAAACAGCCGAAATTGACCCACATAGTCGGTTTATGTCTATCAATGAAGTGACAGACAAACAAAAGTCGTCTTGCCTCGCCTCCGCCGCGTTGGGTTTTTGGCTTCCGACTGCCTCGCATTTTGGCTACCTTTCGCTGTTTTACGACTTAATGACTCCACCGGGATTAATATGACTAATGGTGCTCCGCTTTTTATTCGATTTCTGCCCGCATGAGCCCCCTGACCTCCCATTCCAGCCACAAAAAATATGGCTTTTCTGCAATTCATGTCCAACGGTCGCCGGGAGTGGGAACTGAATAATAATTATGGGCTCTCGGGCTGACTTTGTTGGTTCTGTAATGTGCTGACATGCTATTTTTTGCCTGCAAAGAATTTTACGTTATTTATATGAAAGCTGACTGCTCTTTAAAGGGGGGTGGCATTCTTGAAATTCGTATAGAAATGTTATTTAATTAGTAGCCTGTAACAAAAATACTTTATAATATATTCCTTAAGTCAAAGCCTCCAGCCAATTCTTCTATGAACCTTGTCCTTTTAGAATTCCCAATTATCTTTTTAAATATTGAACTTTTAAATGCTAGCCCTTGAGCCCTTCTATCTGTCCCAAAGGCCCGTTTGCGTGGCCTGTTTTAGCAACTAATCTATAAATACAACTGTAGCAGCTGGAAATTTAAACACTTGACGCCCACACACAAACAAACAGGCATACTCGACACGCAGGCGACCTTTGACCCGTGTAGGAGTACATTTGAAGTGGCCGTTTGGCTGTCATTAGCCGGCTGCAGTGACAGAGGAAACAGCAACTACAAGTTGGCCAACAACGGGGCAAACAAACAGTTTATCAAGGCGCCCGCCCGGACTGCGGCAAGGGTCGGGTCAGCTGGGCACCCACTTATCTGCTGGCATGCATCAGTCCTCAGTCGTCAGTCAGCCAGTCAGTCGGGAAAATTAATTAACAACAACATTGACACTTGAGCATTTGGCAGGACGTGCAGACAGGAGCGAGCGCCACTGCTACTCGCAAAGTCAACAAGGTGTTGTCAAGTTGAGGTCCTTTCCAAAGTTGCTCGATTTGCCACACTCCACTCCACTCCACAGCCGGCCCATTCCTTCGATCTCTGCGAATGTTGTGTATTGTTTTGCAGCATTGAGCCTGCTGTTGTGGCTACACGAAGAAAAAAAACTAGTCAAAGAGCTTTACAAATATATTTTTATTGTACATTTCGGAAGGAGGTTAAATAGGCTAATTTAGATTACATGATTCTCACCATTTTTGGGCAAAATCATATACATTTTTGACTTATTCAGTATATTTTAATTGTAATCTCAGAAACAGGAATCTTTATTCGAGATGTTTTTTTTTAATATCAAAATGTAACCAAGAACCAAATTTTTAATTCACTGGCGATTTTTTACTTAAAATTATATACATTTTCTACTACTATAATTTATTTTCTTATAATAATTTCAATTTTACCAAATAATAAAAGAATTATTTTCTGAAATATAAACAAAAATCGCCAGTGAAGCAAAAATTTAAAAAGTGCAGGGCGAATAATTTTTTGAGTTTATTATTATTTTTCTAAAAAAAATTTCAAAACTCACAGTAATTAGTTAAATAACGAATGTATTATTTATTTAATTTTAGGAAGTAAAAAGGATAGAGTTCAATCCTACATAAATATTTATATATTTTTACATCGATAGGGTTATTAAAAATTAATAGGAACTAAGTTCTTAGAAATGTAAACCACTTAAATTGTGATATCAAGTTTTTGATTTTTTGACAAACAGAAAAATAAGGATTTTTCTCTCCGTGTGGCAACTTACTTGTTTGTTTGGTCGAGCCAAGAACAGCTTCTAAAATAGCCGTAGTCCCTTCCTCTCCTCAACCTAACCGACCACTCTTCGTTATGCTTCTGCGGCTGGGGAGTTGGGTTATTTCTTTGTTTTGGAAATAAATTTCATGTTAGTGCTGTTTGGGGGCACAATAGTCCACCGATATGGGCTTGTGGTCTCTGTCTGTGGCTTCCTGGGCCTGGTCGATTGTTTTGAATTTGGATATTGGCCCAGCCATTGTTCTCGGGCTTCGGCCTCGCTGTCTGTTGCGTGAAATATGTCTCAATTAATTATCCATGTTTGTGACATACGCAGGCGGAGAATTGATTTGATTTCCGTTATTGTTGCTTATCACTATCGATTTCGATTATTCAAAGTCCCTTTTTCCCCTGCGGCAACTGGCGATTGCCGATTGCCCTTAGTTCCTGCAAATCAAATGCAATTATGTCGTCCAATCGTCTGAATAGAGAACGGTAAATCGGGTAAACAAGAGTGGGCGGGGGTCGGGATAATTTATGGCCGCCCATTAGTTATTACTCATGGAGCTGTGCTATGACTTATCGACTTTAAGCCAATCGTGGGTGAAATAACCAGGCCAAACCGATCGAAGCCAAAAGTCAATGTAAGGGAGTTACTTTGTATTTGTGAATTATAGGACCAATCTTGAAAAAAACTTGTGGGTTATAATGTAATTCCCTCGTTCTATTGTTCTCTCAGTGATTTGAATTTATGTAGTTACTTTATTATTATAAAAAGTTTTTATTATTTTTATTACAAACATTTTAGTAACTTAGGTTCTAAAAATTTAAATTTATTTTATATAAAATAAATGAATATTTTTAATTTATTTTTTTTTTATTTTTTAGAAATTTAGAATTTATTTAATATAGTCTGAAAAAATTTAAAATAAGAAATTCTAAAAACACAGAAATTTTTTTAATATAGTTGGAAAAATATTAAATAGGTTGATATCTATAAAGAACATATTTGTTGTTTTAAAAACCCCTTTTAATTTCTTAGAAATTAAGAATTTATTTATTTCCACAAAAAAATCAAATTTTTTGTTATAAAAATATTTTTTTTTTGTATTTCATTCTCTAGGAGGAATTTTTAAATAACCAATTACTTATGCTAAGTTTCCATAGAATAGCTTTCTTTCTAGAAATAAATTCTTTAATTATTTTTCTACATTTAAGAAGACACTGAGGCTATATGTATTAACTACGAAGATTGCCTATTAAAATAGTTTACTATAATTCCTCCATTCTCCCATTTTCTCGATTGCAGCACAAACTTCCGGAGGCAATTGCGTGGCATAAAATGTTTGCCACCAATATCCGTTCGGTTGCCGTGGGAATCGTCGTGGTGCCGTGAGCTCGTCCTTTCGTCCTGTCGTCCCTTCGCGGATCCCGATCCCGCGTCCCTCAATCATTTCCGCTGCAGCCGGTTGCGCCACTTTACATTTGCAATTCGAATCGAATTGAAACGGCGTGCAAGGACTTTTCCCGCACTTTTTTTTCTCTTATCCCCCTTTTTGCGTTGCATATGCGCGGGCTAATTAGCATGCTGCATTTCCAGCAATCAGAGTAGAGCGGCGCACAATAGGAATAATAACGCGGAATGGAAGAGGATGTGTATGCCTCGCTAGGTGCCTACAACGACAGCGGTGGCGAGGATTGGAGCAGCGCGGAGCACCTGGTCCTGTGGGAGGAGGAGGAGGAGCTGCGACCGGGGGGCAATGCCAGCAATCGGCATAATCAACTGCCACTGGCCGGGTGGAATGTCACCGGCAACGGCACCCTCGCCGAGGACGTCCCCTTCGATGCCAACAACTACTGGGCCCTGCTGGCCCTCGTCCTCGTCCTGGGCACGGCGGCCGGGAACATCCTTGTGTGCCTGGCCATCGCCTGGGAGCGCCGGCTGCAGAATGTGACCAACTACTTCCTCATGTCGCTGGCCATCACCGATCTGATGGTCGCCGTTCTGGTCATGCCGCTGGGCATCCTTACGCTGGTGAAAGGTGAGTCCATTGTCCCTTTCAAAGTCCTCGACAGAGGTTCTTTTTTTCAGTCATCCATTGTTGAGAAACCAGGAGGAAAAAAAAGAGGAAAGAAAAATATTCACTTGAGTAACTCACTTGTGCGGCAAGATTGCCTTGTGCTAATCTTACTTGGAAAAGTTTTTATTTGATAGTTTACTTAAGGTAAATTAGTTTAAGGAAAAGTTTTGAGAAATTGAAATTGATTAGTTGACACAGGACATTTTTTAAAAAGTTTAAAAATTAAATTGAAAATGAAGCAAAGTTTACCTAAATGTTGTTTTTATAGAGTTAAAAAGTCAATAATTATTATTTAACATTATATTTCCTTCAATATCATCAATTTGAGTCTTTAAAAGTTTATTTCTGCCTACTTTTTCTAACCAAACCGTAATGTATTTAAACTAACTGAATGGAATTCGATATATTTGCAAGTAAAAATATGGATATTTATGGATTCCTTTTGCTGCAATGATAATCTCTCCGAGTGGAAGAGTATAATAATCAAAGCCAGCGCCTGGGACGCGGCAAGGACATTCGGCACAGGACCTCCTGCGATGTCGCTAACACGAGGCAGGGGTTGCATTTAATGAAGCTGCTGCTGGGTTCTGGTGTGCAGATTGCATTATGTCTCAGATATTTCGATCAAAGCTGCAAACCGTAAGCCAGGATAGAAAAATGGAGTTGTCGGTGTAGAAGAGGAGGGTGGGAGAGGAAGTGGGAGAAAGGGGGCGACCGTCAGACAATTTAATAAGCGCGCCGCCTTTGAATCCTGGCCAGGACGAACGGCTGCCGGAGACAGCGAAGCCCAGAAACAATGCCAGCGAGATGGCAACGGAAGCTGGCGAAGCTTTTGCAGGCGGCGGAGCAAGTGCAGCATAAAAATTGCATTAGAGGCGGCAAACGAGCGCAGGCGAATTTCGCTTTGACTTAGCTCGGCTCTGGCAACATCTGCCGGAAAAATTTTATTCTCCAAGGACACTGAAAAATAAACCAAATATTTTATTTTTAAAATAGCATAAAAATTAAATACCATCCAATATTATAAAAGACTTAATTTTTTATACCACACTCTTTATAAATATTAATAAATTTATCTAAATATTATTATTATTAATAATTTTTGCAGCACAATCCCTGTAATTGTGATTGATTTCATGACACTAATATTTATTTAAAAGTTTTAAAGTCTTAAAAGATTTGAAGGAAAGTCGGGAATATTAAAATTTGCAATTTTATACGTTCTTTGCTTCTCGAAAACCCATTTCTTTGATTTCCAAACAGAATTGCTTATTTCGTAGTTGCATTTATGTAAAAGCTGCTTCCGTCGCCTGTTTAATGTTATTCCTTCGATTTTCGCAAGCGAATTGCTGATTTGAGGACTGCATTTATCTGAGTGCTTCTTCCGCCTGCTTTTAGCCATCCTCACTGCCACCCAACGCCCACCACCCACTGCAGATGCTGCAGCACCGATGACAGTTTTGTTTGTGCGCTTTGGGAGCCATTACAAACACAAACACAAACAGGGAGACGCACACACACACACGCACAGACACCTGAAGCAATCCTTGGCAAAGTGAGCAATGTAGCAAGGAGAGCCAACAAATGGCTGCTTGTTATATCAAGTGTGAAAAATATTGCAGGCAGTGCCTCTAGTTTGTAGCTCTCTAGTTGTGCAGTTGCACAAGAAAGAACGAAATCGGGATTTGCCTGCTGTCAAGAGGTTTCAAAGGAACCTGCGACGGAAGCTAAAATCTCCAGCGAACAGGAGGCACTAGATCCCAAGGATTAGGCACTCACCATGCAAAAGGCAGGGCAACAAAAGTAGCAACTTGATGTGAGTAAGCTCTGCAGTACTTTAATTGCATTGGCCACATAAGTTACAAAGGCTATAAAACCGACATATGTCATGTCATTATTATTCTGGAAAAAATTGGAAGTCAAATTGTGTTTGATTAAGATTTTCTATAGCCTAATAGGCGTATGCGTAATATTATTTGGCTATTCAGGAAAAATTTAACAATTTACGTGATTATTTAAGCTGTTTAATATATCAAAATAATACTGTAATTATTATGGAAAAAATATAAATTTAAATTGTTTTTAGCTTTTTATTTTCAATAGGCCAATAGGCGTATACGTAATATTTTTTGGCTAATCGGAAAAAACTGTTTAAAATATAAAAATATTATGAGTAATAATATTTTTAAATCCGCACAAATTCAATTAGAGTAATTAAAAATATAATAAAAAATAATTACGGAAATTTAATCAAATAGGTATAATAGTATTTGCAAAGCAAGCAAGCATAGTTTAGTTAGCATTTAAATGTTTTAAAAGCTTAGTAAGCATTAAATACGTATATTTGGTAAGCGTATGTATAAAACAATAATACAATTAGGTAAAATCCTTGCGATAAGCGCATGCTAGGATATCCTATGGCATTTCAGCTCCCTCTCCTATATTTTCCCCTGAATATGTGGACACATTTTCCGACATCATCAGCCATCATCTGACCGTAAGACCAATGCAATTAAGTGCCGTGGGACATGCGTTAAAGCCTCTCAACCGATTGCATTCGCCCAGCGCGAATGCGTGAATTATGATTACGTAATTACAACATTAATTTCATTTTAAAAATCTGCATAAAACGCCAGTTAATTAATAACAGTAAACGCAATTACTGCATAGCCATCAAAAGCCAGGAAAAAGACGGCAAATTGAATTACAGCGTCCCGTCAATGGCCGTGAATATTTAAGTAAACGCGAAAAGCTCGCAAAATGTTTGCAACTTAATAAATTATTCTTGGGCTGGAAAATGATAAACAAGAGAACAGCCGCAAATATAAAAACAAAAAACCGAAAAGCCAAGCGAAAAAAGGCGAGAGACGCGAGAAGCAACAAAATTAATTGAGCGCAAATTGGTGAAGCTGCGATTTTCAGCGTCAAAAAAAAAAAGAAAAACAAAATAGGCAATGAAATTTTACACAGATATCTTACTGTGCAGAAAATCGAGGAGGGGGAGGGGGAAAATGGAAAATGGGCTAGTGGGTTGTCAAATGGCTGGGATTTCTGTGGCAATGGGAAGAGGGGGCTGCTAGACGGCGCGTGGCTTACACGAGAAAACCCATCTAGAAACAATGGGTGGGGAACGAATTTATCATTCTACTGCTGCCACCCGAGTTGTAGCTGTTGTTGTTGTCAAAAAGCATTTTAAGCGCTTAAGCCAGAGCATAAGCTGCGACACGCACAAATCTCGAAGAGAGGGGTGGGGCTAGAGCTCCACTTTAAAGCAGAGATGGGAAATATCCAAGCGCCAAGTTTAAGAGTTTCGGAAAATCTAAAATATTTTCCCAATTCAATTTAATCAGAATATCTAATAAATACACCCAAAAAAACTTGATATAAAATAATAATCGATTTAAGATTATTCCACATTAATTTTAACTTGATATTACACATCTCAATTCGATATGTTCGAAATTTAAACGACATGTTCTAAAAAGATCAGTTCGCATTTCGAATGTTTCTTTCTCGCTCCCACTCACGTAACTTAAGTCGCCATATTGCTTCTTCCTCTCCTTTTCGAAGTCAGGAAATCTTCGAGAGAGAGAAATCGAAAAAATTACATTTTTCAATATCGATTTCACCAGTATAGCATGGTAAAAACGATATGTGTATAAATACCAGAATTCTATCATACGCACAAAGTTAAATTTATATAATTTTGAATCCTCATATACATAGCTAATCTTATCTAGTACTAAAGTAGTACCTATTCCATCACTGTCGTGTGGTTTCATTTCGTATTTTGGTATTTCTCGAAAAAATTAATTCCCAGAATGTCATCAATAAAATTCAATCAATTTCTGTTCTATTTGACATTTTAATATTCCGCAAACTGTTCGAATTCCGAGTATCTTCAAACAAACGTCGCGATATTTCAGTTGAAGGCCCAACTGGGAACTCTTCGTTTGGCAATCAGATTCGTTCATTTCATAGATAAACGAGCCGCAATGAGCCAATGCCAAAGTTAAAGCCAAAGTTGGATAAACTTTTCCCCCAACCCCCCTCCCGCTCAGTTTGGGGCCCACCATTCCTCATTTCGGCCATTCTTCCTCTCACCAGGCCCACTAGTTGGGCTTTATCATAAATCTTTAAGCTACCTGGAGGCATTGGTAGTGGGCAGCAAATGGCTGGGCGGAGGGGAAAGTGAGAAAATGGGAAATGCGAAGTGGGAAATGGGAAAGTGGGTGGTGTTTTCGGCGTGGGGAATTGACATGTCTACGCATAGCAAATGGCAGGCACAAAATGGCAGCTGTCGGCCGGCTCACAGCAGCCAATTAATTTTTGGTCAGCTCCCAAAAGAAGGCAGCGCACACTCACACTCACGCCCATGCTAATGCTAAAACTCGGATCGGATCGGATTGGATTGGGGCCTAATGAAGTCGGGCCCGCAAGAGTCTGTGGCGTTTAAAGCCCCGTTATGGAGTGCGACGTAGGTGAACTGGGGCGTGGCCAAAGAACCCTTTTGGCAATCAGTGCGGAATTTGTTTTGTTTTTGTGGTCAGTCGGGGTAAAGAGATCATCCGGGGATGGGAATGGGGATGGGGTTGGGTTTGGGGATACGGATACTGGGACGAATGGGTGTTGATGGCCAAGAAGGAGGTTGGAGGGGGTGGGTCCACTGGAGCAGCTGTTTGACGCCCGCACATCCATCAAGTTGTCATGGAGACGAGTCACCAGCTCATACGCCGTCTCCCGGAAACTATACACTTGGAAAAAAAAGTGAGGGGAAAAATGATATATAGACAAAAATCCTTTTCATCCATCCAACAGTAAATCAAAATGAAGATTTTTTAAAATTTGTTTTATTAATATTATATTTTTAGGTGTATTAAATCTAGAAATAGAAACTTTATTTGAAATTTACTTTTTTATGGTAAAATAAAACTCTGAATATTTTATTACTAACACTTTATAAATTATATACAAAATTGTATCATAGATTTTCTGTGTTCCCAGCAGTCTTTTCAAAAAAAAAAATTTTTGTTTTAAGTAATAGTTTTCATTAAAATTATACAAATTTTGCTAACTTTTCTAAAAAATAAACAGTAAGCCCAAACTTGACGTTCCTAATCACTATGGACGGCAGTCCATGTAGTGACGAAGCGCACCAGGAGAGTGTGCGAAGGCGACTACTATTATATAGCCGCAGAATTGAAAATCTGCTGTAATGGTCCGATGGTCCTCGCGAGTGATACACCAAATTAAAGGTATTGCCAAAACTTAAAGGATTGCATACCAAGACCTCAAGAAAATCAATTGGTTTGGGAGAGAGAGCGGTGAAAGTGTAAAAGTGAAAATTTAGAAATTTGGATCTGTTGGGGCCGGTGGGGATAATTGGCCCCCCGCACTACGTTATTTGTATTCCCACTGAAAATGCGCTTAATATGAGGGGTCATATCAGAAAATCGGACGCTCCGTTCAAAAGTTATACCGAAAACAAATTTTTGTGGGCCTACTCAAAATGAAATTTTAATTCTGTTTGTCAGCTTGTCAGTTTGTCAGTTTGTCAGTTTGTCAGTTTGTCTGTGTGTCCCAAAACATGGTTTTAAAGTCCTGAAAATTTGATATGATGTTCAACAGCTCGATATAAGAAACTTTAGTTCTACCACTTTTGGAAAAACCCGCTAGTTTAGCGGGAAAACAGCTAAAAATAGCTAAAATACGGAAGGCTGTAAATAAGTACGCTACCTAAAATTTATTCATTCGGCACGCTACAACAGAAAACTTTCGTGTAGATATTAAATATTTGTTAAAGCGGGCCGAAAGAGTAAATTTTAGGTAGCGTACTTATTTGGTCGCATCTAAAATCATTTTTCGTCACAAAATTTGATATCAGAACTTTTGTACGTTGAAGGTGCGATCGTCACTATTTTTATACCTCGTTAAGAGGTGTTTTTGTTTGATTAGTCATTAGTCCTGCAGTCATTTATTTTATCTTAATATTGAAATATACTTTGGATTTCGATTTTCTTGCAGTGTATCACTATCCCTTCAGTGGCCTGTGCGTGTGTGTGCAGCTATGTGTAAAAAGTCAGGGGATCTCTCGCACTGCTGCACATCGCTGAAAACGCTTTAGTTTCAGTTTCAGTTTCAGTCTCTGGTTTTGCCTCCGGTTGGGCTTTCGTCTTTCGTCTTCCGTTTCGCTCGGGATCTTAAAGCCCGCGACCCTTCAGACATATGCATGCAAGGCGGCTGCCGAGGCTCGCCTCTGCTCATTACTTATGCAAAGTCCTTTTTAGCTGTTAAGTGTTTTGTGTCTACTTACAAATGTAGCTGTAAATCAAGCGGAAGTCGTTTTGGCGGGGCAGCCCCTTTTGGGCCGCAAGGGTGGCGAGGACCGAAAAGGGCGCAATTGACTGCACGGGTTGCGGAGCCATTAAATTTTTCATGCGTTTACTATTTCCGCCGCACTTCATGGCCAACTTTAACTTGGCTGGCGAAAAGGACTTGGGGATTTTTATAGGTCCGCATGCATATATGCAAATCCTTTCTTCGTCAGTTTGGGCAGGGAAATTGATTAGACCGATATACCGCCTGGCGCGAGGATAAAAGTTTTGTTGAGTCCATTAGGCTACTGAGCCCGCCCATTTGTTTCGATGATTTAAAGCCAGCTACTCAAGGCACTGAAAGTGGGGTTCATTATAGGCTAAATGCTAATCAAGTTTAACAAGGCAATACTGAGTATGTTCTTTGCAATTTTATTGCTTTTTAAGTTTTTGCTCTACATATTTTGAAGGAAATTTTCTTACACTTTTCTTAGGCACTAAAAAGAATATGAAAATATTTATTACGAAAAAAGCGACGAGGTTTACGGTCGTGAACATTTAATTAAATTTTTTTCAGTAATAAATATAAAATTATTTACCCTATATCATAGCTTAAGACCTCGTAGCACTAACTAAATTTGAGTTCGCCTGTAAAATAAAATAGGAATAATAAAATTATATATACAATAAAGCTTCGAAGTACCTACTATTTTTAAAATAGACACATAAGCAACTATTATCTAACCATAAACACTTAGTGCACTTCTCACTCTGACAGCGACAATTGCAAATTCCACTTTCAATGATTAATTGAACGAGTGGCGCAAACAGGCGCTTGCAAAGGGGAAAGCGAAACAGAACAAAATGCTAAAAGCCATTACTCTAATAATATTTGACTTGAATCGATAACTTGTCTAAATTGCAAATAGCTTTCGGGGGAAGAAAGGAGGAGAAGAACAGTTTGAAGGAGTCGCAGGGGATAGACGCAAATAAACAAGGAGCTGGCAGGATAAACAGCTGGCAGACAGGGCAGAGTGGAGAATAAACAAGCCGAGTGCAGTGAGACAAGTCAAGGAAGTGGAACCCAGCCGAAAGCCAGGTAACCAAGACCCAGACCAAGACCAAGACCGAGAACCAGAACCAGAGAGCCTCTCACCGGACCGCCTTGACAGTCAATGCCAAAACAATTGAGGTTGGGCCGCCACACGGTAGGGGGGATCCGAGGGGGTTGGAAGGAATGAAAGGACGAAAGGACGTGTGATGGGAACAGACATTTGCTCGAGGAGCACGTATTTGCCTTTGTGGCAGCTGCCTCGAGACCAGGGGCTAGCGTTTCGAGACTAGAGACCCACATTGGGACAGGGCCGCCGCCAAGGAAAAACCCAGACCAGACCCAGGTCGAGGCCGCAAGGAAGCAGACTAGCCCTAGCCCACGTTAAATGGATGACACACTTCCGTAACTCTCGAGGCCAAGAAGTGGGCAGAGCAATTTACCTTCGCTGTAGCCTATAGCCTGCTTCCAAAGACACATACTTCCTCATTTCCATACGCCAAAACATTTCGTAACAGTCCTAAGAAAGGTTTTTCTAGCTATCCTAATTCAAAACCCGAAAGAAGATTATTGATTTTTGAATATTTTTCGACAAATAATATGCAGATGTTCTTGGGTATAATGTTTTAATATATTTTCATTCAGGTTTAAAGTTTTTAACAGTTCTGATATTTGTTATATTTAACAATCAACCGCATTTATAAATATTTAAAAAATGTTAGAGTGGAAAACCATAGTTTAATACGAAATAACATAATATGCCAACTCTGTAGTAGAAATTGTATACTAAATATTATCATTTTTACATTTCATAACAAAAATTCTATACAAAAAATTCAATTTTAACACTTTTGACAGTTTTAAAGTAATTCCAATCTTATTAAGATATTTTAATAATTTAATAGTTTAGAAATAATATACAACTAGCTTACTTTTTATCCGAAGAAGTTAACTGGACAGATTATCTGCATATATAATCAAAATTATGAATTATTATATATTATTTTTTTTTTCGCATATTTTATTTTTAGAAAGAAATATAATTTATTTAATAATTAAAATAAATATTTTAATAATTTAAAATGGTTTCTTTGTATAAAGGATGAAAGGTCGAGTGTTTACCAATGGACCGTCACTTGATACTCATGTGTGATCGATCACTTCGCACCCTTATTGAGTTTGCAAAGAGCATCCATAATGAGATCGGGGCAAAGGCGGAAGTTTCGAATGCACTTTTCCAAATTGCCTGACAGTTGGCTGTTGTCGTTCCCTGGTCTCCCCTCCCCTCCCCGCACGTGAGCTGCCCAGTAAATTGTGGCCCCGTCGAAGGACTCGGCCCATTACTCATTCATCGATTGTTTGCATGCAACCAACTGTCTGAGAAGGAGGCGGGGTCGAGGGTTGAAAGCATTTGCCCGTATATTATTTTTAAGTAAATGGCAATGCTAATGGATTAAGAAATGCATTTTTTATAGTCGTCACCCGGTCTTTTGCGGTTTAATATTAAATTCGACGCGCACGGCAGTCGCATTGTGCGAGCTTTCTTGCACTTTAAGTGGCCGCAGGTTCATTTGCAAAGCGCAAAGTAAGTGCCATGTAATTTATGTGCCGCCTCGCTGACACCGCAAAAGAGTGCGAAAATTGCCGCAAGTCAGAGCCCCACTGCAGTGGAAGTGGGAGTGAGAGAGGCAGTGAGAGTGGCATTCACGCCATGGTTTTTCCATCTTTTCATGGCGACTTGAATGGCGCCGCCCCCAGTGTCCTTTTGTCGCGTCGCTTACTCCTGCGACGGCTTAAAGCTTTTGAGGGGACTTTCTGAATGCACGCTTTCACAGAGTATTTATTTAATTAAGGAGTCAAAGAAGTCGTCGCATGCGCTCGCATGCAAAACAACCCAGCGGCAGAGCTGGGGAAAATCCATTGGACTCTGGGAAATCCAGCCCCATCATTGGCCACTTCATTTATCAAGCTTTGACACTGACAGGACGGCGTCCAAGTTTGCATCGAGTTTCGGCTATCCTTTTCGGGATTTGATTAACGAGCCGTGGCTACGGACAACTTTTGGCCAGCTCTAGTTAGCCCGGCCAGCAGCAGCGGCAGTGCGGAATTGTCAAGTCATATTTCATTTTTGGTCAACGCCCACGACGGACAAATTCGAATGAAACATCATATCGCATTTGTATCTCGTTTTTTTCCCCTCTCTTACAAGGGTTTCGGGAGCTGGACGAGCGGTCTGCGGGTCGAGTGTCGGGCGACAAACAGCGACGCATTTGCGTGACAAGTTCGGCCCTGTCCTCCCACTTCAAGTTGACTGTCAACAAGCGAGGCGACCTTGCCGCAAACTTACCTGAACACGGGGAGAAAATAAGTAGTAACAATACTAAATAATTCATCAGCTTATCAGGTAGTCAAATATATTTATATTTTATATATTACCTTGCATTATTTTGACTTTTCTAGACATGCATTTATATTTTTTAAAAATTTATGATTAAAATCAATGAAATTAAATTAGATTTTTATTTCAATAAAATATTTATTATTATCAAAACAAAGTTTTTTTAAGAGTGGAATTTAAATTGAAAGTAATTAAATATTTATTAATTTTTATATTATTTATTATGACCAAAATAAAGTTTTTTAAGAATTGATTTTAAAGTGAAAGTAATTAAATATTTATTAATTTTTCTATGATAAGGCAGAGTTATGGAGTACAAAACATAATTAAGAACACATTCTTCTAACATTTCTATCCGTGTATCCACACACTGCCAGCTAAGCGCACTTAAGAACAGAACAGAAAGCCCAATACAGGCAGTAGCACGTGCCTGCCCTTTGACAACGCGGCGTATGCGTAATGCGGCCTAAGAACCTCGCTTTGCTCGTCCTACTGTTTTGGCACGTGAGTTATAAATAATTATAGACAACCGAGCAGCCAAAAATTATAACGCTAGACGGGAATAAAATGCCAGGCACGTTTTAGCTGCCTTTGGCTTAACTGCGCCTGCGACTCGAATAATTGGAGCGAGCGAGGTTCTCGGCTCTCGGCAGCCCACTTGAACAGCATATTCAACGCTCGCGACCGCCAGACGACGTGACGCGGCCCAAATTGGAATTATTGCCATCATGTCACTCGATTAGTGGCGTTAAATTGCCAAAGCTACCCCTCATCGCAGGATCTGAGGATCCTATAGGATGCCAGATTGCAAAGGACCCGCGATGGAATCATTTGCATCTGCTTCGATACGCTGGCTGCGTTCGAGTAAAAATGCCTCTGCTTGGCATTCTGTTTAGCGCCTTATTGTCATCCTGGCTGCTGCCGCCGGCTATCATTTAATATCCTGTCACTTAGGAACTGCCTGGACAGGCGAGAGAAGGTGGGCGGAGCTCCTTTCACATTTATTTTCTGCCCACCAAGTTTACAAATATTTGCAAAAAGTTTTTAATCATTTCTAGGCAAGTTGAAGAGGAACTCTTCAGGTGTTTGTATTAGTTATTTGTGGAAATAATATTATTTTATTGATTCAAATTGAACTAGCCACACTTGAATTGGTTTTACAATTTGCCTGTGGACTTGCTTAATTGTTTTCACAAGTCTTCTAATCATTGCCAGGGGCCCAAATTTCTGATGAAAAGGAAAGCGAACGAGACAATTGCTTCTGAATTTGTATTTTACCAATTTGGAAATGGCTTTAATAAATCACTTTAATGGGTATACAATACATTAAATATATGGAATATCTAGAGCAAGGTATTTTAGTATCTATGTAAAAAGTATAAAAAAATATCTTTATGAAAAATATATAATTTCCTTCTGTTTTCCAGTTCGAATTTTAAATGCTTCATTATTCCTCTAAGTCAACTAGATTATTGCTTCTTCTTCTCTTTTTCGAGAGAGAGAAATCGGAAAAATTACATTTTTCACTATCAAATTCACCAGTATCATATGGTAAAAACGATATTTGCATAAATACCAGAAATTTACAACCATTTAAATATTTTCTAGATTTTTACAACACATTAATATGACTTAAAAGCCAATTGTTTCCTGATTTTATGTGGGCCTTTCCATATTTTGTTGCCTGCAGCTGTATCTACATTACATTGTGCAATGGAACCCATTGCTTGTATACTCAGAAAAAAAATCGCCCTAAATTTTAGAAAATCGCCATACTTTAAAAATCGCCTTGAAATTTAGAAAATATTTCTATTTTTCAGAAATATTTTTCTAAATAATAAGAAAAACTTACCCTGATTAGATCAACTCCTCTTGTTATCCACTTTTAGAAAAATTTTCTGTTATTCAGAAATTTTTCTTTCAAACTAAGAAAAAATCGCCTTACATTTTAGAAAATTGGCCCAATCGGTAGCCTAGGGGTCTAATGCGAGCGGATTATTGGTTTTCTACGCTTATATTCGGAAGCGTGTGTTCGATCCCACGTCGAGGCGGACATTTTTTGCGTCTTTTTTTTTTTTTTTGTTTGGCGCATTAATATGTATACTTTAATACAAATAAGGATTTAGGTAAACTATCACACACATAATGGATAAATAAGAGTAAAAACCTAGAACCCAAGAGAACAGAATGAGAATGTACTTTGTACAGCGCCTCTCGTGATGCTTCCCTGGCGCAGCTAGTAGAGTGTTTGACTGCAAACTGTGAGGTAAGGGGTTCGATTCCCGCGAGCGACCAAAATGTTTTTCTCAAGATAGTAAGTTATTTGATTTTTATGTTTATCATTAATAAATAATATAATAATTTCAGTTATTATTTCAGTTACAATTTAAGATTAAAAGTGTGTTTGTGTACAAGCATCGTGACGTCATCCTTGTGTTTAAATAGAGGAGAGAAAAATAAGTTGAGAAACGAGAACCCCAACAACAACACCCCACACTGACAGAGATTTTTTTTTCTCTTCTTCTTATTCAATTTTGCAAAAACTAACCCTAAATTTCAGAAATTTTTTTTCTAATTTTTAGAAATATTTTTTCTAAAGGGCAAGGCGAGCTGCCTTTGGCTTAAAAAGTATGGCGATTTTCTAAAATTCAGGGCGATTTTTTTTCTGAGTGTATGGTGCAACCAAAATCTCCGGTTGCAAACATAAGCAACAATTTCTGGACAACAGAAGCCACAATGGGAAAATGCATATCGTGTAAATTACATCTCCATATGTGCAAAATTCTTCAGCTCCAGAGATTCTGATTTAATTAAATTCCCATATCCCATGTTCGTTCGACAAGCATATTGTTGATTTTTTGCCTTGACCATTTTTGGACTTTCATTAAAATTGTAGCACAGGCTACAACGCAAATATAAACAGAGCCAGATATGCATATCAACATTTGGAGTGCCTTCTGCACATAAAACTTAATTTTCATGTAGCATTTCTGGTCTAGCTTACCAAGTCAGCAAGTTGTGAAGTGGCTCTTTCAAACTGTAATTTAGGTAACAAACTGGAAATTTCAGCCAACACATGCCGCTTGGGTAAATATTTAAAGTGACACGTGTCGAATATTGCTGGCAAATATAATAAAACAACTGTGAATTCTATTCAAAGGTATAAATTTATGCTTTAATACATTTCTGAGCAGCTAAGTAGAATTTTGCTTGAGGTTTAAGCGATTCTTCGTATTTTTAGATCAATGGCTTTGCATTTATAATGCCAAATCGAGCACACAAAGCCGCGGCGTCACAGCAAAGTCAATTCAAATTATGCATAAATCTCAATATAATTGACATTGAACGATAAACTTTTGCTACTTTGCGTTGAAATTTTACGAGACTATTTTTACCATTTGAGAGGGCGTCTTCAGGACGTAGACAGGCCATTATATCCCAGTCAAGCCCAGCGGCCCACACACACACACACACACACACACACACACAAACAGTGTCGAAAAGTTGGCCAACGCGAATGAAAGGATGATTTTGGTTTACCCAACTCCCACTGACTTTTCCCTATTTTGTATGTGGCCCATATATTTATATATATACTTATGTGTGCATGTTCATTGTGAAAATTATGCGAAAAGTTTTCGGTTGGCCTGAAAACGACGGCTGAAAGTATATTAAATTTCGCATTGCACTTGCCTTCGGCCAGTTGCACTTTCGGAAAATCTCAGCCACAAAAGCCTCTAAAATAGCTCAAAAGCATTTTGCGGTTCTGGCTTTCCGGCCGGGGATGAGTGTCCATTGAGACTGTTCTGCGGTGGTCCGGCTGTCGGAAAAAGCGATACAAAAGTGTTCGCCCCCCGAAAGTTTTCTTTTGGGGGCTTAAAATGGACAGGGTAAATATGGCCAAGAGTTGTGAAATTATTTTTAGCAAGTCATAAAAACTAATTGGGGGTAAATGTTTTTCGAAAAGCGGTTAAAAGATTGTTACAAGTGTGTGTTCTTTCAATGGTTAGGAACAAAAGCTGACGTGTTCATATTGACTCAATATTATTGAGGTCAAAATAAGCTGACTACATTTAAATATATATTTTAAAAAAATTCTAACAGTTTTGCTTACCTATGTTTCAAAATTACACACAAAAAAACTCACCAGGGTCAAATCGATATGCGCATGGTAAATTTCTGGTATACATATCGTTTTTAATGTCCAATAATGGTGAAATCGATATTGAAAAATTTTATTTTTTTTTATTTCTCTCTGGGAGATTTTCTGAGTTCGAAAAAGAGATGAAGAAGCAATATGGCGACTTAAGTTATGTGAGTGGAAGCGAGAAAGAAGCATTCGAAATTCGAACTGGAGAACATGTCATGTTGTGACTAAACTGAAATCAAACAAAAACACCTCTTAACGAGGTAAAAACTAGTGACGATCGCACCATCAACATACAAAAGTTTTGATATCAACATTTGTGACGAAAGATGATTACACACATGATTAAATACACTTTTTAAAATTTATTTTTTCGGCACTCTAAGTAGTAAGTAGGTGATTAAATTAAGTGCGGAATAGGTGATGAAATTAAGTGAGGAAAATGGGTGAGGAATAGGTGATGAAGGAATAGTGAGGAATAGGTGATGAAGGAATAGTGAGGAATAGGTGATGAAAATGTTGCCCAGAGTTTCACGCCGAGTAGTTTTTAGGTATAAAGGGAGAGCCAAGAGCGAACTGTACCCCAAAAACTTCAAAAAAATAAAACCAAACTCCTTTCTATCTTTAATTTAACTTCCAGCATTGAATTGGAAGATAGTTTTTTCCCACTGGTTTTGTTTTTGTAAAATGTGCTTCAGAACTTACTTCTTCTCTATTTCAACCCTTCTTGTTTTTGTGGAATGTTTTCCAGAGTTTTTCTATCGCCTAGTTTTTTCTATTCACGATCGCCACCCTTTTTGTTTTTGTAAAATGTGTTCTGTCTAGTTTCTATTTTCCAGAAGTGACGTCTGGACGATAGGCGATAGAATTATAGCCCTTTTGCTTGCAGGGTTTGTACTAGGAAAACTTTAAATTAAATAAAAATAATGGTAACCGACACCAAATAATTAAGAATATTTTATTAGATATTTAAAAACAATTTTGCATCAAAAATCTATCTAAAATAATATACAGAAGAAAGATTATTATTATAACATTTTTTTTTGGTTATATTTTAAAAATATGATGATTTGGAATTAAGTAATAATAATAAATATTTAAATATCAAATGCGAATATTTACATCTACTATTTATACTAACTAATCTTTTACATATACTATTCGGTTAATTAACAAATAAATACGTGTATCAGGAAAAAAAAGTATTTCTTTTGTTAAAATTTTGTACATTTTGGCAAAAAACTTCAAATTTGGAAAAGTACTTTGGTCACACTATTATTGTACATATTTATGCTAAGTTAGGTCACCCTAATTGTACATATATCCATCCCTGTTACTCCAAGTAACACTATACCTGTCTCCCTCCCTCACATTGCATGCCCCAACCCTTGTGAAATAGGCTAAGCGTGCTCAATTCTACGTAATAACGTAAAACGGACGTGTATTCGTGAGGAAAATGAGTGAGGAATAAGTGAGGAAAATGAGTGAGGAATAGGTGAGGAAAATGGGTGAGGAATAGGTGATGAAATTAAGTGAGGAATAGGTGATGAAAATGAGTGAGGAATAGGTGATGAAATTAAGTGAGGAATAGGTGAGGAAAATGAGTGAGGAATAGGTGATGAAATTAAGTGAGGAATAGGTGAGGAAAATGAGTGAGGAATAGGTGATGAAATTAAGTGAGGAATAGGTGAGGAAAATGAGTGATGAATAGGTGAGGAAAATGGGTGAGGAATAGGTGATAAAATTAAGTGAGGAATAGGTGATGAAATTAAGTGAGGAATAGGTGAGGAAAATGAGTGATGAATAGGTGAGGAAAATGGGTGAGGAATAGGTGAGGAAAATGAGTGAGGAATAGGTGATGAAATTAAGTGAGGAATAGGTGAGGAAAATGATGGAGGAATAGGTGGGGAAAATGGGTGAGGAATAGGTGAGGAAAATGAGTGATGAATAGGTGAGGAAAATGAGTGAGGAATATGTGAGGAAAATGGGTGAGGAATAGGTGATGAAATTAAGTGAGGAATAGGTGAGGAAAATGAGTGATGAATAGGTGAGGAAAATGGGTGAGTAATAGGTGATGAAATTAAGTGAGGAATAGGTGATGAAAATGAGTGAGGAATAGGTGATGAAATTAAGTGAGGAATAGGTGAGGAAAATGAGTGAGGAATAGGTGAGGAAAATGGGTGAGGAATAGGTAATAAAAATTAGTGAGGAATAAAAAAATATTAATATTATTTATTTATTTTATAATTTTATTTTTTATTTTATTATTATTTATTTATTTTGTAAATTAATATAGTTTTTGTTTTATTATTTATTTATTTTGTAATAAATTTTAATCAATTAATGATTTTGGTCACTAAGAAAATCATTATGTTTGTAGTACACATATATTATTATTCTCAGTATTTATTCCACTTAAAAAATTATATTTCTCTTTCCGTTTTTAACAACGATTTTCATAGATATATATATATATGAATACTTTTTTTTAATTTTAAACCGACTATTCCAATATCGTTGTAGAGAACTGTGAGGAAAATGAGTGAGGAATAAGTGAGGAAAATGAGTGAGGAATAGGTGATGAAATTAAGTGAGGAATAGGTGAGGAAAATGAGTGATGAATAGGTGAGGAAAATGGGTGAGGAATAGGTGATGAACTTAAGTGAGGAATAGGTAAGGAAAATGAGTGAGGAATAGGTGATGAAATTAAGTGAGGAATAGGTGAGGAAAATGAGTGAGGAATAGGTGGGGAAAATGGGTGAGGAATAGGTGATGAAATTAAGTGAGGAATAGGTGATGAAAATGAGTGAGGAATAGGTGATGAACTTAAGTGAGGAATAGGTGATGAAATGAAGTGAGGAATAGGTGAGGAAAATGAGTGAGGAATAGGTGGGGAAAATGGGTGAGGAATAGGTGAGGAAAATGAGTGAGGAATAAGTGAGGAAAATGAGTGAGGAATAGGTGATGAAATTAAGTGAGGAATAGATGAGGAAAATGAGTGAGGAATAGGTGATGAAATTAAGTGAGGAATAGGTGAGGAAAATGAGTGATGAATAGGTGAGGAAAATGGGTGAGGAAAAGGTGATGAAATTAAGTGAGGAATAGGTGAGGAAAATGAGTGATGAATAGGTGAGGAAAATGAGTGAGGAATATGTGAGGAAAATGGGTGAGGAATAGGTGATGAAATTAAGTGAGGAATAGGTGAGGAAAATGAGTAATGAATAGGTGAGGAAAATGGGTGAGTAATAGGTGATGAAATTAAGTGAGGAATAGGTGATGAAAATGAGTGAGGAATAGGTGATGAAATTAAGTGAGGAATAGGTGAGGAAAATGGGTGAGAAATAGGTGATGAAAATGAGTGAGGAATAGGTGATGAACTTAAGTGAGGAATAGGTAAGGAAAATGAGTGAGGAATAGGTGATGAAATTAAGTGAGGAATAGGTGAGGAAAATGAATGAGGAATAGGTGGGGAAAATGGGTGAGGAATAGGTGATGAAATTAAGTGAGGAATAGGTGATGAAAATGAGTGAGGAATAGGTGATGAAATTAAGTGAGGAATAGGTGAGGAAAATGAGTGATGAATAGGTGAGGAATAGGTGATGAAATTAAGTGAGGAATAGGTGAGGAAAATGAGTGATGAATAGGTGAGGAAAATGAGTGAGGAATAGGTGAGGAAAATGGGTGAGGAATAGGTGATGAAATTAAGTGAGGAATAGGTGAGGAAAATGAGTGATGAATAGGTGAGGAAAATGGGTGAGGAATAGGTGATGAAATTAAGTGAGGAATAGGTGAGGAAAATGAGTGAAAATGAGTGAGGAATAAAAAAATATTATAGGAATAAATATATATTATAAATATTATAAAGGAGTGGGGAATAGGTGATGAAGTTAAGTGAGGAATAGGTGATGAAAATGAGTGAGGAATAGGTGAGGAAAATGGGTGAGGAATAGGTGATAAAAATGAGTGAGGAATAAAAAAATATTAATATTATTTATTTATTTTATAATTTTATTTTTTTTGTTTTATTATTTATTATTATTATTTATTTATTTTGCAAATTAAATAAATTAAATATCATTTTTGTTTTGTATTCCACTTAAAAAATTATATTTCTCTTTCCGTTTTTAACAATGATTTCTTTAATATTTTGGCAATAATTTTTATTTAATTTTTAACGATCTCTATTGCAGTACACATATATTATTATTTATAATTTTTGTACAGTATTTATTCCACCTTAATTTAGACGTCGCTGTGTTTTCTCAAAAATAGTCATACTTTTTTTGGCATTATTATTATTTTTTAGTATTTTTTTATGATTAAATACACTTTTTAAAATGTATTTTTTCAGGACTTTACAACCAGGCCCCCGCAAATTTGTTTTCGGTATAACTTTTGAACGGAGCGTCTGATTTTCTGATTTTCTGATATGACTCCTCATATTAAGCGCATTTTCAGTAGGAATACAACGAACGTAGTGCGGCCCCAACAGATCCAAATTTCTAAATTTTCACTTTTACACTTTCACCGGTCTCTTTCCCAAACCAATTGATTTTCTGGAGGTCTTGGTATGCAATCCTTTAAGTTTTAGCAATACCTTTAATTTGGTGTATTACTCATTACGATCGGACTATCACAGCAGATTTTCAATTTTGCCGCTATATATAGTAGTCGCCTTCGCACACTCTCCTGGTGCGCTTCGTCACTACATGGACTGCCGTCCATAGTGATTTTGAATAATTTTTCTACACCTTAAAACAAATATCTTCCAAAAACCTATATAAAAGAGATTCTAATAGTCCTTATAGCATTAAGTGCCTTGCCTTAACAGCTTATTTGATTAACTCAAAATGGTAGATGGGGAAAATACGAATTAAGCTGTGCCGGGGAAACATCTGCAGCTGAAATACTTATCAGTGTCGTGTGTTGGTTGTCGCATAAATGTCTCAAAAATATGCTCTTGTGCGGCCGAAAAACAAAACCATAAAGATGAAATATGTGTGTGGGAGCCATGCATTGCTCACATGCTCACATGCTAAATTCGCCCCGACGTCGACATCTTGTAATTTTATTTTATTATGCCCCAAAAAGGACGAACCCTGCGCCTCAGTGTCTCCTGTGTCCTGTGTGCGCTTGGACCTTTTATATCCGCAAGGAGAAAAGTTTGTAATATCTTCCGATGTTCCGGTTGTCTCAACAAATTGGCAAGGAAACATACTAAATAAACTGCCGGCAGCCGGTATTGATGGCATGGCTAATGACCTTGAAAGTGATATGAGATCCCTTTTCCTACCTTATTGTTTTGGGGTTTGTTTTGGCCAAGTTTCATCATAATTTGATTGAAAACAGTTTGGCGACCCCATGCAAATTGAAAGCGGTCTGTGGTTTAAGTTTGGGTACTTTAGGTCTTTAATAACATTATTTTATAGAACTTTTTGCTGCCGTAATTTTATTATACTTAAAGTTTAATTTCAAAAATAATATTTCAAGGACCTTCGTAGAACTTTTGTTTTGGTGTCCAAAAGTTTTTCTATCGGCTTGTTTTCATTATTGATAAAAAGCTTTAAGAAACCTATAAGGGCAATCCTAAACAGTCTTTGTTTTCCTCCTGAAAACTTTACTTATTGGCATGTTTTCCTTGCTGATATAAAACAATGGAAACTTTTCGGTTTGCGTGAGTTGTAACTAATAGATGCTGTTGCTGAAAATGCTGAATGGCTTTTCATTGGGTATATGTATTTAAGCAGAGTTGCAATAACTATGCAATGCACAGCAGCAGCAGCAACAACATGGGAAGCGGGAAAACAAAGGTATTACAAGTGCTTTGTAATCTATTTGAAAACTTTTCCGCCAAGTTAGAAAACACTCGCCTGCACGAGAACGAGCACCCAAACGAGAATAATAAAGCAGAAAAATGGGGGAGTGGGATGGTGGGGCGGTGGAAAAGTGTGCTAAAGAGTCCATAAGAAAAACCCTCGTAATAGACAAACAATGAGTATAATGAAACGTTAAGGCGTCGTGTAATGACGCAACGGAAGCGAAGCAATTTACGTAAGCTTCCACACCGAGTTAGGAGTTTAATGAATGCGAAGAATAGAGCGCTCAGCTTAATGACGCTGCTGAATCTGAATGGTGGAAAATCGGAGGGCGGAAAATCGAAGCAGTCGCCACTTTATGCGCCACATTAGAGCAATGTCAATAGCAGGAGCAAAAGTTGCGGCGAAAAATGAAAGCCGGAAGGAAGCATCCGACACACAGACAGACACAGACACCTCAGTCCACCTTTTCCCCCACCTCCCCTCGACTTTTCGTGCTAAGCGAGGCGGAAACAATACAAAAATAAAGCTGTGTAAATATAAAAAGCAGAGGAGACGGGAATAGAATGGAACCCGTTATTTAATGGAGGGCTAATAGCACTCGACGAGACATCAAGAGCCACAACAATTATGGCAAAAGTTAGATGAGTTGGTCAAGCCGAGTCGAACGCAAAAATACTCTCTAATGTTCTTAAAACACAGAAAAAAAATTCGATATGAAATGAGGTCAAATCTACCTTTTTTGATATCAATAAAAAGCCAATATGATTAATGTCAATTAAAACAAATACCAAATTGATTATTTTTTGAATAAATGATGATAAATAAGATAAGCTTAATCTCTATTCATATTAAAATAATATAAATAACTTGATCTTTAAAATATATAAAATTGACCAGAACATATCAATATGATCTTTCTTCAATTTGTGTTATATTTTGGAAAGAATAAAATATATTAGGTTATTAAAAATGATGTAATAAGACAACATTAAGGTACTTTACATTAAGAACAGTATTCTTTTGAGCATATTAATATTTTAAATAGGTTTTTTACATTTAATAACCAGTGATAAACAAAAATGCTGTGCTAGTATAGATATTATATATCTTATTCCTCCTCTCTTTTATTCGCTATTAACAAACCCTTAAGTTATTAAAGTGGGAAAATAAAGAACCTGTTGAGTATTTGCTCCTCTTAACATGAATTCAGCTATTCAGGGGGGCCTGAGCTGTGGAAAACGGAAACGAAAAGCAGACAACATAGATGGGTATTAAAAATTCAATACAACAAAACAAAAAAAACGGTGCTTATAAAAACTTGTTAGAAATTTAATTGAATTTCGTGTCTTTGCCTTTATCTGTCTATGCTCTGTGCCCACCATGTGATTTTCCAACACAAACAACAATTTATTTATATATATTTGCTTTGGGACCCAGACAGGAACAGGGACTCTGGACCAAAAGGACACCAGCTCCCACTCATATGGATGTATGAAAATTTGTTGTAGTTTCAGTTTTCCGCCCCTTGCTAAGCTGGCAGCTGTCAATGGCGCGAGTTCTGGGAAAAGGAAAAGCGCTGAAGGTTTGCTTACTTCGGTCTCGGAAAAGTTGAAGCCTGTGCCGGGTTTTCCTGAGCATATGGATAAACACTCGCTTCGTCTTGCGATATGAGAAAAGGGCGACAAACTTGACAGTGGAAAATTTTGATAAGCAGTTCATAAGGCTCATGTGGGATGAATATATTTTGTATAAATTTTTCCTAAAAGAAAAGAAAAACTATTCAAAGTTTTTGGTTTTCCATTAAAGACTCTCAGGTGGTTTGATAATCTCTGGAAATATTTTTAAACTATTAGTTAAGATAATTTCTTGGATATTCTATATATTAAAATATGAAAAAATTCTTTAAAATTAAATTTTAAATTAAAATTAAATTTTTAGTTGCACAATAAAGATTTAAACGACTTTAATTATTCTTGCCGCAATGCAGTAAATTCCAAAATTTCCAAAATGACACATAAATCAATAAAAATGCAAATGCAATCAAAAAGCGGTGCCAAATGAGGTAAATGCATTGCTTTTCCTGCTTTTTACGCTCTTAGTCTTTCGACTGCCAGCTGGCAGACATCAAAGGAAATCAGGAAATACTTGGCTCACTAAAAATAGAAGTGTCAGCGGCACTACAGAAATGCTCAACAAAGGAACAAGAAAGGCAAAGGCCAAAGTCAGAGCCAAGCACTAGGAACCGAGCACCGAGCACCGAGCACTGAGCACCTGGCGGCCAGGTGAGGACGAACTTGTGGGTCACACGGAAGCTAAAGCCATTTGCATTATTGTCAGCCACCCACCGAGTGGGTGGTGCGCGGGGAGTGGGTGAAGGATCTTTGTGGATGCCGGGAACTTGAAACGAAATCAAAAGTCAAAGAAGATGGAAAAGGGGGGCGGGGGGGGCTGAAAATGAAGATGACTCTGTCAGGGCGAATTGCGTAGGGAAAATGATTTCACCGAGCCGAGCCTGATAAGGAGGTCGTGGTGCTCCTGATGGTCTGAGGGGTGGGGGGCCACCCTAATCGACCTCCAACCAGTGGTAGCCTCGATTCACTGAACAGCTTTCGATTTCCGTTCAAGATCCGTTGGCCTGGGAAAATGCGTTTATGGGCACATCGATGGAAATCGAAAGGCCATTAAATAGTTTACTTTATGCATGGCAGGCAGATTTCAGCCCTACGGTTATTTACTCGCCTGCACGGTACCATAATCATCAGTGTGATGATGATGATGATGAACCCGTCAAGCGCTTAGAGCCAAGTTAACATCAACCACATCAACAACTTTTCCTTTCTTTTCTTATACAGCTTTTCTTTTCTTTTCTACTTTTTTGTTGGTTCTGCACGTAGTCACCGCATGTTCCGCTGTGAGTTCCTGGCCATCCGGATTCCTAAGTGTCCTGGCCAGCAAGTTGTGCGGAAGTGTCTATCATATGCATGTTAATAGCTTCCCCTAAGAGAACCCCCGAATTACTTGGTGATTTTGGGGATTTTGCTTTGCAGTTAAAGAGATTCAGGTGTGCTGATGGTCAAATTTCCAAAAGAAACTCTAATAATTGCGATTTTTATCAAATAATTTAGGTATAAACGAATACAAAATCCATCATTAGTGTTTACAGGACCACAAACCCTTTTATATTTATGTTCAAAAATATTTTCCCCCTTTAATATTGATATTTAATGTAATCCCTTTTGCGTAACAACGCCATATGTTTACGAATAAAATCCCAACTCTTTGCAATGCGACAACCGCAGCAACATTTTGATTAAAGAAAAAGTTGCAGTTGTATCTGGAATCCCTTGCTGATTTTTCGCATGGCGGTAATGTTTTTGCGTGCTGTCAACACAAATATTTGACCACATAACAAAAAAGTTACAGAAACAATGCCCTCGACAACAAAAGTTTGCGGCATCAGTTACAACCAGCAGCAGAAACAAATGAAATCAGCAAAAAACACAGTTTCATATTTCCGACAATACTCGAATTTTCGTATATTCATTAAAATAATAATTGGAGTTTTCAGAGGTTTTGGTAAATATTTTTATTTACTCGTATAGAAATTTTTAGTAAGGATAATAACCAATTATAATTGGGCAAACAATTTAGTTATGCAACTGTTGAATTAAAATGTAGTCCATGGATATAAATATAATACATCTATAAAACAAATTCCGAAGAGAAAGTATGGTAGTTTTTTAACCTTTCATTTACAGAGTAGTCCCCTATGCCCTTTGTTACCTAGTTAAACAAATGCCCCGAAAAAAAACGGAAGCAGCCAAAATACATCTCGTAAGGGTCGAGGGTCACAGATTGAAGCACATGCACAAGGACACATCCATTCAGATTCCCACACTATATATATATCCGTATGAATAAACATATGCATGACCATGCAAATGTGTCAACGGGACGCGCGAAATGCAAATGAAAATGATATGTGTTTACATGCGAGGGGAAGGGAGGGGGCTAAGAGTCAAAAACTGTTGTCAGTCAGCGAAATAAAAAGGGAGACATAAAGTCCCCGGCGGGAAATCGGGACTAACAACAGTCATCTCTGGCCTCTTTTCGCAGCTCCCCATAAATTTGGATGACAGCCGAGGTGACAACGTGTCAACAAGCGCCGCGGGCGGCTGCTACGCCCCCAAAATCACAACGCCCACACACACGGGTCATAAACCCAGGCATCAAATGTCTGGCAAATCGGGCAATTAAAGATCTGCTTTAAGAGGAGATGAAAAAAATGCGCACTCTTTAAATGATTGATTATTCGGCAGTAGAATTTCGGGAAAATTCAACTAACAGGGGGTTTTGAAAACTGGCCTCCCGTCATCTGTCTATTAACCTCTGTGTGCCACGTGGGTTGTTTTTAGCCAGCTATGAACACAGTGGCGTAGGAGGAAAAGCTTAAAAGCTTAAAATCCTTAAAATTCAGTAAAAATTTTGACATTTCATAAGAAAATGTTACTATTACCACTAAGATCATATTATATTAAAAAACAATCTTTACATTTTCATTAAAAAAATTTCAAATGCTAAAAAAATTCCAGTAGTGAAAGAATTTTATTATTTAACAATATCATTTTAATGGTAGCACTTGATTTCTAAGAACATTTATGGACTTCTTGTAACTTATTTCTTCGGATGAAAAGGGCTATTATGAAATGTTCAGGTTTTCTAAGTATTTTCTTAGTTCCCCTTTGATTGTATATCCCGCACACGCCTCTGTAGTTGCGACCTATCAAGGCTGTTGCCTGTTACTGTTAAAGTAAAGTAAATTCAATAACGTATATTAGCAGAAAATCCTGTGAGAGTTTTTTTTAATGGATCCCTAAAACATATTTTGACCTCTTGTAAATTAGTTTTTGGAATGAAATACGAAATTAAGAAAAGTTGAATATTTTCTGATAATATACCTTGCATACGCCTCTGTGGTTGCTTATGTTATAGTAAAAGATATAAATTATGTTTGAAAGTACTTTTAAGAGATTTTTCATAAAACAATTTTTAATTTTTTGTAAAATAGTTTTCTTAGACCCCCCCATAATATGCCCTGCGTACGCCTCTGTGCTTCTTGCTTATCATGGGTGTTGCTTATGCTGTTATCGCCGTTGTAAGTGGCTGTCGCTGTCATCTGCCAGAGGCAGAAAAATAAAAGAAATGAAATGAAAGTCCTCACTTTCCTTTCCCCCGAAACTCCGGGTGCAATTTGTTCCTCTCATATTTCTGTGATTTGTTATTGAAATTGTTATTGTTGCTGGTTGTGCGTGACAACAGCAACAACAACGAGTTGCGTGGGCTTATTTTATAATCACAGCAATTTTCGAGCTTGGCTCAGTGATTTTTTTTCTCGGCTCACATATTTGCATTTTATTATCGCTCGCCCTTTTTATTGACGCAAATCATTTGGGTTGTGTGTGCCAGTGTGTTTATTCAAGTATGCGTGAGTTTTATTTGTCGTCAGGTATTTGATATTTTATTTCTGATTGCCTCGGGATTTATGCTGATGTTTATTTTGTTTGCTTATTTGCCAAATATTTTAAAAGGATTTTCCCTGAATTCAAACAATTTAAAGTGCGAAAAATACAAAGTAAAGTTCAATTATTTTTATTGACTTGTTATGTAAATTTTATAAATATTGTTTATAAGTTTATTTATCATAACAAAAACGGATTTAAGATTTCTGTAGAATTATGAGTATCTAATTACATTTAAAATGAAAGATTTAAATCAACTAATTAGGGAAGACAAAAATACTACATATACAGATGATCATAAAGCATTTCACTCCCATTATTTTCTTTCTTTCTTTTTTTTTTTTGGCTGCGTAATGCAGAAATCGGTTAACCGAGGGAAAACAAACCCAAACCCTTTTGTCCAGTCATTTCCTTCCTATTAAGTCCGTTTGCTGGGCAAACAGTTTTCAGCAGAGATGTATCTAATTGATGGAGGGCTGCTGTTTGAAGAAGCCGAAACTAAAATTGAAACCGATGCCGCCACAGAAACTAGAGTAGAAAAGTCCAACAAAGGCTTTGGCACACACACACAGACACACGTGTGTGGCCAACACACACGCAGTCAGTGAGTCCATTCATAAATCATCATATTTTCACCCGATTTTTGCCCATTTTTCGCATGGGAATTGTTTGCGTTGGTTCAGCAACGCGGAAAAATGTACAAATATTTGTTATGTTAGCTCACACAAAGGCTTATGTTGTCATGGACCAGGATACAAACACACACACATATATCATCCGTTTTGTATGCACGGTTTTTTGCACCCGACATTGTTTTGTCATTCACTCAATTTGGCAAACAACCGAATCATTAGCTGGGACTGGACCCCATTTTCCCATTGGCCGCCGTCGTCGTCCGCTGGCGCCTTTATATCCACTTAAACTTACAACAAATTAAATAAGTTTCAACTCATTTACCAAGTCATTTCCCAGCCAACTTTGCTCGTCATCAGCTTCCTCGGCTATTTGTGTTTCAGTTTAGTTTTATGACGACCCCATTCTATCCCCATTTTGAGCCCCCCATGCAAAGCGGAATCCACACAAAAGAAATCAGCTAAAAATTTATTTACCCTGACTTTGGCAGCGGAACTGGAAAACCGGGAAAGTTTTGCGCTTTTGTTTGAAATTTGTTTCGCATTTGTAAGTTGAAATGCCTTCCATAAGAAAAAAAACAAGACAGAAACACAAATAAAAGCTTTGTCCTGCTCCTCAAAAGGAAAACTAAGGAACCGGGGCACTGAGGTTCCAGGAAAACCAACCCAGACAGACCCCAATCTCAGGTTCCGCTTGCTGTTTTCCCGGAATAAAAATGTTCCCCGAGTTTTCCTTTTTTTAGCTGCCCAGTACCAGCTTTTATTCAATTTAACCTGATTTCCCAGTTTCCTTCGGCTTTCAGCTTACAGCTTAAACAAATTTCCTTCATTTTAAAGGTTCGACTACTGTCTGCTGCCCAAATTGATCTTATTGACACTTTACTTACGGCCCAAATGGTCTGGGACGGGCCCTATTTTTAGCCAAACCCAATGGCCGTGTCATTTGTAGCATATTCGCTTCGGACTGGAGAGCTCAGCATTATTGCAATTTGAGCGGCTTGATGGGCGCGAAATCGGGGACTGGAAAATATAGCCTGGCCATAAACAAATCCTAATGGCTGTTTTCAAAAACCAAGAGGTACGGCATTCAACAGATGCCCCTGCCTTTGAGGCTATTGCGTTTAAAGTGGCATCGGAAAAGTGGATGAAATGAAATGAAATGGCTTCGTCATTAGGTCAATTTGTTAGAAGTAAACATTTTTTAAAATGGTTTTGTACTTTCGAAGACAGACCATAATTTCCTTTTGGAAAATCTACAGGATATTACATTGGAAGTATGTCACTTCCAATGTAATATCCTGTAGATTTTTCATTATATATATTCAAATACTCTTTTACTTCTTTAAATTTGTTTATTTTATGATATAAACTATACAGAACTAAATATTTCTATTTCTCTAAAAACACAAAAAAAAGCTAAAATACAACTTCGCTTTGCCCCATTTCTTTATCGATCCATCTTCGCCCAGAACTTATCTCATTTTCTGTAGGCTTGCTCGTTAAGAAATTCCTTTTCCCAGCGGCAATACGGATTCGTGTTCGACCAGATTCTGGACACAAATCCCGCGTCCAAATCTCAGGGCAGACGCAAACAACAGAGTAAACACAAGTATCACTCACCAAATATGTATGCCGAATGCTCAACCACCATCCACCCGAGAAAACCTAACTATTTGCACTGAGAAAAACAAAAAGAAATATTCTTGGATAGGCCACAGAAATATCTGGGGTTTTGAAACCACTTTTAAAAGTCTAAATAGGTGTCTAAAAGTATGCAACAATATATTTTTTATCCCAAAAGTGAAATGAATTCATATAGGAAGAGGACTGTCCTTTATTTATAGCATACTTTTAGGCGTATATCATTTAAAAGAGATTTCAAAGTCCTATGCTTTCTATGCTACAAATATATATATTTAAAGGTCTTGATTTAGATGTAGTATGGTCAGGCGATTTAATAGCTTACAAAAATATTTCATAATTTCTGGATAATTGTTTGAATATCATTTTTCTCTGTGCACACACAGTCGTTCTTTTATGGGAAAAGGGCGAGAGTGGCGCGCTGAGTTATGACGTCCAACAGCTGTGCAAAACGATGGCCACAGCATCGGGAATAGCCGCTCATATATGGGCCAGTTGGTCTGAAATATGTTGCATAAGCCCCCGCGGGAGGAGGGCGGTCCATATCATTTGGGCAGCTTACGATTGAAGCGGGGCTTCCGGGGGCAGAATGTGGGTGCAAAAAAGCAACTGAGTATTAAATAAAAATGGCCAGGCGACAGTTGGAGCTTGCATTGTTGCCAAACCAATCGTAAATCGTGGGCACACACAGAGGTGGAAAGTATTGCAGCCACTTAATACAGTCATAAGTCGGGCGGGGAGAATTTACAAGCTCAGAGAAGAAAAAATACAATGGAGAACTGCTTTATCCGCAGGTTACTTTCCCCTGGGCTCCGAGCACTGCCTCACCTGGATCTGCCTGGACGTCCTCTTCTGCACGGCCAGCATCATGCACCTGTGCACCATCTCCGTGGACCGTTATTTATCGCTGCGCTACCCAATGAGATTTGGCCGGAATAAAACACGCCGGAGAGTCACCCTCAAAATTGTCTTCGTCTGGCTCCTGAGCATCGCCATGAGCTTGCCCCTGAGCTTGATGTACTCGAAGGTGAGTAAATGTTTTCGGTTTCATTTGAAATTTTTAAAGATATTTTTCAAAAAATGTTTTTCGAATTGGAAATATAATTATTTTTTTAAATAACTAATAAACAATAAGAACACAGAAAACATTAATCAAGTAAAATTACGCTCTTAAATTGAGTATTTGTATTCTCAATTTGAGGTTGTACTGATTTTGAATACAAATTTTGAAAAATAGTACTAATATACAAATAAAAATTTAACCCATGTTGTATCCGTCTCACACAAAAAAACATGTTCCCGTAAAATCTTTATGGTCATGTAAATTTCAGGTCATGCAAAACCCATATCGTTTTTACATGAAATACCCTTTTCGACCAGTTAAAATTTACCTGGCCGCCTATCAAATTAAAATTGATCTTAAATAATGTAAAATCGAGCCATGTTTCACGTCGATTTTTTTTGGGTTCTTGTTTGTTCCCCTTTTTGGAAAAAAAAACTCAATTTCAGTAGAGATTATTTAAAAAAAAATTTCTTAAATCAAGTATTTCGTGAGAATTTATGAACTTTATTATATTTTAAGTACAAAAATCAATTTGAAAGTAATGTTCACTGTTAATCCCCTCTGTGTATGATTAATGTTATAAAGTTATATAAAGTTATATATATATTATTTCCTTCTGTAATTATATCTTGAAAGATTAAATTCCTTTTACAAAATCTTTAGAGAGAACTGTATAAATATTTTGTAAACTATATCCCAAACCTAAAGCATTTTATTTTATATTTTAAACTTTTCCATTTCGAAATACAAATTTTCCTACAACGCATTTTGTTTTAAATTTCCCCTAAGACTAAACACCCTTTAAAGTGCAATCATTACATCCCGTGTTAACCTAATAATTAAGGACCAAGCAAAGACAAATTCCTAGATATGTTGTGAGTGTGTGTGCTTCACTTACGCAAATTAATTCCAGTCCATGCCTTGGCCATCTCTCTCTCTCTTTTGATTCCAGAATCACGCCTCGGTGCTGGTGAATGGAACTTGCCAGATACCGGATCCGGTGTACAAGCTGGTCGGCTCCATTGTGTGCTTCTACATTCCGCTGGGCGTGATGCTGCTGACATATTGCCTGACCGTCCGCCTTTTGGCCCGGCAGCGCCAGAACCTGGGCGGTGGCCAGCAGACGGCGGCGGCCACCCCCGGCTGGGCCAGTGGGTGGCTGGGGCAGGCGCCGGCCTTGGGTAAGGATTGTGCTACTATTTTCTACCACCTTCAGTAGTGCGACGAACGAAGGACTGCAGCAGCAGCTTAATATGATTTTCAGTTTGCCTAAAATTTGCATTTCGTTCTCGGTTGCACTTTTTTGTTCTCAAAACTTTACATGGCACTCGACATGGGTGGTGGGGCGAAAAGAGGAGAGGGGGTTGGGAAAGTGTTGAAAGGGGGACAACACTAGACAAACAATGCAGAGACATGTGCCGGATACTCCCCGAATCCATGTGTTCCAGGGATTCCTGGGGCCCAAAGTGCGACTAAGCCGCAGCAATGCACACAAAATCGACATTGCCGTCGACATTGAACCGGATGGATAGGGGTAAACACACCCACCACCCACTTGTAGACACACACACACACATGCACGGCTCCATCAAATGGGCGGAAAATCCGGCCCATATGTGTAGATAGCTAATTTCCACGTTGCTATGAATCGAAAGCCAGCAACGTAAATGGCTTGTAATGCTCTAAGAGCTTTTCAGTAGTGCTCGACTAGTTTTAAAACCGAAGTTTCAGGCTTCAACTTTTCAACGAGGGCTCGTTAAACACTGCTGAGTTTGGGGTTTTTTTTTTAAATTTTAGGATTCCTATTTAAAAGTTGGTAATATTTAATACTAGAGTGCGAAATATTTTGTTTGCACAGAGAAAAATACGGAAAAATATAACAAAATGGTACGATTTCATATCAATATGGTACAAAATCATATGTTCAAAAATATCATTTTGATATGAACACAAAACGGACGAATATTTATATGAAAATAATACCCAATGGTTGACTATTTTTGTAGTTTTCTTTTCTCTGTGTACTTAACCCAGTTATTACATTTCTATAATGAGTCCACTCTACTTGAGCTTTGAGCTTAGACAATCCAGGATTCTTCGCTTCCATTATCTCTCTGCAATTCAATAGACCAGATTCAATTTATTTTAAGCATAACTAAGTGGCTCCTAATGCCTTTGTCTGCCCGCAGAATTTATTCAGCAGTGTTCCCATTCATCCGATTGGATTGGCCCGAGACCCCAAGGGGACAGGGAGTAATTTTCTGGGGAACAACTGGGAGCCGAGAATGCCGAAAGTCAATACAGACGGGGAATATTTAATGGACTGCTGAATAGTGGGTGACTAGTGACTGGTGACTGCAGCTGAATCGCATGCACTGCAGGGCATTTCTGCGATTCGGGGCGAGCATTTAGGGGCGCTTCGCAGGACGCGGTGTCCCCGATTCGTTTGAGTGCATCTGAAGCCTCAGCTGCAAGCATTAGGGTCTCTGTGTGGGTGTGTATCTGTGAGTGCTCGAGCGCGACTGTGTTGGTGCCAGGGATTTGGGCAGTTATTTTAAGCCAAATCTCTGCTGTAAAGCGTCCGCATTTGGGCCAAGCACGTAGTCGGATTTCCCAGATTGTTCTTTTTACACAAGGAGAAAAATAAAAAACATGAAATTTATCAGAAATAAAGGTGAAAACTATTTAATTTAACGTTACGAAAAATTGGTTACAATTCATAGGCGCAAAAAAAGATAAAAACTAAGTTTAAAAATTGGATATTTATTCAATGTAAAATTTTTTTTAATAAAATAAAGACCTAAAAAGTTTGAAAAATTAAATTGTAGAGATAGATTTTTTTTCATATGAAGTTTTTCATCAATTAAAAAAAGTAAAGAATATAAAATCGGTATGATTTAATATCAAACTTTGGGAAAATATAATTTCTGTATAATTTTCCTCGGTGTAAAGTTAAAGTTGATATTTTTGGGGTGTGTTCGTGCGAGTTTATTAGCGCATTTGTGGACTTTCGACGCGCACTATTGGGCTGACTGCCATTTAATGGAAACTGCAGATGCGTTTAACCCGTGTTCGTGCTCCACAGAACGACGATGCACCTGGCGCCGCCTGCTGAAGCCGGGTCCCGGGAACGCCTCCTCGGTGCTGCACGCCCACTCCGCCAATTCCACGGATACGGATCTCAGCACTTTGGACAACCACGAGCTTTGGTTGCCCGATTCCAGGTGAGCTCAGTGTTCAGCTGTGTGAATTACCATATATATAGAAAATATATATTTTATATCTGCAGCATAAAGGAGCCCACGCCCACGACTATGACGGCTCTGCATCAATTTGGAGCCGAGATGCTGAAGCTATCCCGCGGCCTGGAGTCGGTGGCCTCGTCGTCCACTACGGGTTCGCCCACCAAATCCGAATTTTCCATATCGAATCACCTGCAGCTGCAGTACCCCAGCAGTCCCCAGCGGTATGCCGCCCACCACCACCAGCAGTCCCACCAGCAACAGTCGAACCACCAGCAGCACCTGGGCAGCGTCTACCACCAGCAGACCTCGCCCAAGGGTCGCCAGGGAACCACAGTCCTGGGCCTCTCCACCACCACGCTGGGCATTGAGCGGGAGAGTACGAGGAACTCCTTGGCCAGCAGCCGCATGGGCGGCGAACAGAGCGACGGGTAAGTGGGGGATCCTGGGAGGGGAGCCTATTAATAATAATAATCCTAATCATAAGGGGTTTCAACAGGTAAGAGATCATAACTTGTGATGATACTCCTCTCCAGATTTTAGAAAAAAAAAATTTTTTTTTTTAATTTTTATAGAAATGTATATTTTTAGTTTGACTTTAATTTTAGGAATAATGGACTAAGCGGCATAAATAATAGCTTTAAAAATGTGACTCCCCTTTAATTTTATTTTATAAAAAATGTACTAAAATAGTTTAAGTCCATATGGCTGAAATATGGAGTAAACCCGCATTTTAGTTCATTATTTATTTATTTAAAAAAAAAAACATTTGTAGAATCCTTTCTTAAAGTTATAAAATTAATTTTCTCGATATTTTTTCCCACTTTAAACGATTTAAACCCTCCTACGGTTGTAAGGTGACGCACAAGAATAATTAAATTTGTTCCCCACTCGACCGACAACCAGAATCTGCATTGTCACAAATAATATTATCACAGACAATTAAATTCACTTAACTTTATCCTTTCCGTGCGCCACAAGTTGCACAAATATTTTGTTAAACCCCCCGAAAAAGCGTAGACAATTGCGTTTGTGAAAGAAATCCTGGCGAAGTACCTGGAAGAGCGAAAAGTTTCCATCGTTCTTCGGCTGACAAAAGGACAAACAGCTGCGACCGGCAAACCGTTTTGCCAGAGTGATCCTTTCCAGTCACTCGCAGGTCCTTTTGTTGTCGCAGTCGCAGTTGAAGACTCAGCCGCTTTTCGAGCTTCCCAGTTTTCGGGTACCAATTTCAGGCCAAGTGTGCTGACCGCACCAAAAGCCAGGCAAACTGCTCACCTCGAGTCCTCTTTGTGACTCGTTTACTTTCTCCTTTTCCGTTTATTTTCTTTTTTTGCGAGCTCCTTTTTGTGGCATTGCCTTTTATTGTCCTTCCGCTTTCGACTTGTTGTTAAATTTTTCGTAATAATTAATTTTTTTTGCACGTTTTCGTTTCTCCCTTTGTCGGTGCAAACTGGGTTTTTCCTTTTTTGGCCAAAAGGGAGAGGCACTCTCTCTTTATTTGGCATTCGAGCCGCTCAAGTGATTTTGGCGTCGACTGGGGCCTTTTGCTTAAATGTGTTTTTCATTAATTTTCTAATTTTAGTCAACTGGCTTACGTTGGGATAAGAGATGCGCCGAGAAATTCAATTAAAAAATTGAAATCATAGAATGCGAATATTTTTATATTCCCAGGAATGTAATGGGAAATCGAAGCAGGGGAAGGCTGTCGACTGGCATATGAATGAGGATGGTCATGGGCAGTCAGGTGGAAATGATATAAAAGACCATTGGCTTGTGATATGAGGCTCCAGGGAGATATATCATGTTTTATGTATAATTGCTTATTAAGTATTGAAATTTAATATGTTTTCACACACTCAAAAAATGTTTTCTTCTATTTTTTAAAAAAAAATTAAATAGAATTAGATACATTTAAAATTTATTTTCTTAGAATAAATCAATTTTACTAAATAAAATAATTATTTTCTGAAATATAAATAAAATCCCCAGTGAAGCAAAAACTTCTAAAATTCAGTGAGAATAATTTTTTAAAAGCAGGTATCTTTAATGTCAATCTTTAATATCTTAAATTTCCTGTTCGATTTTAAAGCAACCCATAAAAAAGCCAGCAACGAGCTATATATATTTTTCAATAATATCAGGTTTTATTTCACTTAAATACCAAGCTTTAATGTCTTAAATTTCCTGTTCGATTTTTGAGCACGAATAAAGGACCGGCTTAACTTACGAAATGACTGCGTATTTTATCCCGTAGATATTTTCTCTTTCAGCCAATCCCTTATGCACTTTAATATCGTATATCATTGTGACTGTGCGCTTTTCATCCGCCTGGATGGAATACCGGGCATTGTGCCTCATATATCTGCCACATTGTTTGACAGTTGAACGAATTTGCACAATCAATAAAATGGATTTCGGCTTTGGCGCTCCTTTTGTCCTCTTTTCGCCACTGGATGCAAAGTGGTAAAGGACGATGCGAAACGAAAGGAAACGGGGTCAAAGTCGAGTGGCTTTTAATTGCAGCACAATTTGTCGTCTCACGCGGGGGAGCGTTAACAAATGATGTTGGTGGTATTCTAATTTTCGGGATTTGACAATGATGACGGCGGAAGTGTGTAGAACTTGGCTTCAGTCTTAACACTTTACGTATATGATTTTGCCAACGGTCCCTCTGTGATGTCCTGATGAGCCTGGCAGCTGCTTAATTCCTTTGTGACTGAAACAATAACAAACTTGGCATCAGCTCGGCTTTGTTTCACTTGCATAATGAGAAGTTGGCCCAAACCCCCTTGTAGCCCTCTTCCAACGCATCTCAATTTATGCGCACGTCTCGTGCAAACAAATCAAAAAACGCGAAGGATGCATAATGAGCTGACATCCTTATCCTGCGACTTAGTCCCCGAGCAACCAGCCCGATCCCTGCCCTCCACCTCCTCCATCTTCACTTGGCCTCCTGTCTGCTAACGCCTTCATTAGCAGCTAACCACGCCCCCCGCCGTCTTGCCCAAATAAAGTTGGCGCGCATTTGCATGCAAGGCAAGCGGGCGGCAAGACAAAAACCGCAAAGGCAGCGCGCAAATTTATGCGCTTTATTAAAATGAATGCAAAATGAGTCGAAGAAGGCAGCCTGCTACCTGCAGAGAAAAAAGTAGATCCCTAAATTAAAATTAAAATTTTTTTTATTTTCTAGTAATACTTGGTTAACTAAAAATTTGTTAATGAAATCATAATAAAATAAGTAAAATTTTTTAATATTGTGATTATTCTAATTTTTATAAGGACTCTTTAAAAAACAAAGTTGTTTGTGGTCTTTGAAATCACTTTTCCATATATTTTTACTTAAGAGTTATATGAATTCATACAGAAAGATGTCTATCCTTTATTCATTGCATACTTTTGGACATATATTTAAAAGATTTCCAAGTGATTTCTAAAAACCTTTCTATTTTTCTGTCATTCTTCATAAGGAATCTCTTAATACATTTTTTAAGTGTACCACGAACAGCCGTGAAAATGAAAAGAAAAGCGTTAAGGAAAAAATGTTAGACGGCGGCAGACCTCAAAGCGCAAGCACAAACACACAAAAAATGTTGCCTACTTCGCGGCGTGCTTAAACAAGGCACAGGTGAAAAGAAACGAGCTGACCACAAAGCTTGCTGCCTGTTGTTGAATCGCTGTTAGCGGGTGCTCACTGCATTGTTTTAGGCACCCCGCCTCCGAATAGAGTTTTTGCCAATTGGCTGCGCAATTTTAATTAAAAATGTACAACGCCGATGGGGAGAGAAAATTTATACGAACAGAAGGCAGAAGAAAATGGCACAGAATTGGGTACTAAATCAATAAATCGGTGGGGTATAAAATAGACATATTTCATAAATGTACATGCATTCATAAAACGAAATGGCTTCCTTTGAATTTTATGGCTTGCAGTTAAATTGAACAAAAGAAAATAGAAATTAAAATCTAAATTATGAAACAGCAATTAATTTTTCAAGAACAATATTAACGAATCCTGTTTTATTTAAAAATCGGTTTTGTATTCAACTATTAAATATTTAATTTTCATATTTAATAGATACAAAAAGGAATATTTATTTATTTAAAAAAAAATTATTTGTAATATTTTATTATTAAATACAATATTTTGAATACCATACTATTTATTTTCAGAACTCTCTCGCAGCTTTCCCAACGTTTGAGGGCTTATAAAAAGCGACGAAGGGCTTCGTCGGCGGTGCCAGGACGAGATCGGCGTTCCGGACGCGACGAGGACGCAGATGAGGATCTGGACGACACGCCCACGTCGACGCTGCGCCGGCACAAGCGTCACAATAGTCTGCCCAAGAACGCGCTCTACCCTCGACACACCACCGTACAGGAGAGCCTCGATGACGACGACGACGAGGAGGAGGATCACAAGGATCCAGCGCCGGATCAGCAGACCAAGTTCTGCCACTCGGACACCGAGCTGGATCCGCCGCAGAAGCAGAAGCAGTGCCACATCGGTGGCCAGAGCCACCAGTCGGACTATCTGCAGCTGCCCTCCGTGTGCACCTGTCCCTACTTCGGGGATCGGCCGCTGCAGAACTGCGTGAAGACGGCCGAGGTGAAGATCATCTCCTCCGCCTTCCGGGTGACCACCACCACGACGACGACGACGTCGGCGGTGAGCAGTTCGCCCAGCGAAATGGAGCTGCTCATGTGCAGCGGTGGAAACAAGAAGTCGCTGACCTCCAGTGTGAGTGCGGGCATGACAGGTGGTCCAGGAGGAGGAGGAGGAGGAGGAGCTCCACCTGTCACTGGAGGCTCCACACTGAGTCCCCATTCCGCCCACCATCAGGGCAGTTCGCTGACGGTCCAGAGCGACGGCAGTGGCTACCTGGCCGCCCCGGGAACTCCCTGTCCGGGGAGGCGAAAGCTGAGCATCTCGAAGACTGCCTCCGTGGTCACCTGGGACTCGAGTCGCCATCGCCGGCGGGGCAGCAGCTTTGGCGGCGTGCGCACATCTCTCCTGCTGACGCCCACCAAAACGGCCACCCCTTCCACCTCCTCCACACCGCTGCGAAGATCGGCCACGCTGCGCAGTCACCAGAACATGAACTACCAGGGAGCGGGTGATTGTGGAGCTGGGAAGACGAGGACCACCACCTCATCGCCCTGCATGTTGCAGCGTCAGCAGACAGTGCGATCGCATCACTCTCGCAACTCCAGTGTGATCTCGAGGAACTCCTCGCGCCACGGAAGGATTATCCGACTGGAGCAGAAGGCCACCAAAGTGCTGGGCGTGGTGTTCTTCACCTTCGTCATCCTCTGGTCGCCCTTCTTCGTCCTCAACCTCCTGCCCACGGTGTGTGCGGAGTGCGAGGAACGCATCAGCCACTGGGTCTTCGATGTGGTCACCTGGCTGGGCTACGCCAGCTCCATGGTCAACCCCATCTTCTACACCATCTTCAACAAGGTGTTCCGGCAGGCGTTCAAGAAGGTCCTGCTGTGCCGCTACTCCAGCACGAGTGCCTGGCGACCCAGCAGATAGCAGACGCCCGTGAAGCCGGGCAAACTCAAGGCGAATCCGCACAAGTGCGCCAGTGTGGACTTCCAGGACTCCACAGTGCAAGTCCCAGTGCGGGGAGTTCTTAAGAGGAGTGCGGCGGTGGCAAGTGACATATAAACGCACAGGACAACCGGTCAACGTGTCGTATACACAATCTCCGGGGGCAGGAAGCTGCCCATTCCTTGACTCACACGTGTTTCCTTGGGGCTTAAACGCTTATGTGCCTCTAATTAATTTCAAATTCAATTTGCATGCCATTGAAAACACATGGCTGGGAGTGGAGTGCGGACTCCTGATCACCGCAGGATTGCCAAGGGTCTGGATTAAGCTGGCCGCAGACAATAGCACAACGAGCAGAGTGCTCTCTCCTCTTGTGGTTGCTCGGGTTCCTCGAATGCGATTACGATTTCCCTTGGTTTTCAGCAGACGGCAACGATGCAATTAATTGCGGAATGTTTGTTTTGGAATAACATAATCCTTGGCAACCGCATTAACTTTGTGGAAATGCTGTTTAGTGGTCGGTTAAGTGCACAGAGAAGTCAACAGACCATCGGAAATTCCTTTCAGACATCCTAGGTAGTTTAGAAAGATTTCCAAATATTTTTATTAACCAGAAAATTTAAATACAGCTCTCTTTAAAGGCCATGCCAAACTTCAATCGATAAACGCCGTTTTGTTTCGGCATTTGGCAATTATGCATTAAATTTATGGACAAATTTGCCAGCCGCAAATGCACAAAGAATTTCATTGGAATCCATTAAAGTGGCCGACACGTACACAAATCCACGGCAATTTGTGACTTTTGTTGTTTGTTCGTGTGGCTGCCGCTGCTCTTGGGCCCCGCAGATTGCTATTTTTATTTGAAAAGTTCATTCATTTTGTTTTATTCCTGTGGCCAAATGAAAAATTTCAGCTGGTCACGTAAGAATTTCGACGGTCAGGATGCGAATGTGGAGGATCCAGTAGGTGGGTAGCCAGTAGTAGCTGGCGGCCAAGTCGAAGGAGCAGCTGGCCGGGAAGGCTGAAGGACATCAAACAACAAGGGGCCAAGTGTAATAACGAAAGCCGGATGAAAGTTTCCAATGCGCTGCTGCTGCAAAGTTTTAAAGCCCCAGATGAGCGGTTCGTGTAGGATGGGAGCGGAGAAGGGAGGATGGGGGGTGGCAAATGATAGGTAATGACGCCATTAGTGGCAGCCACTCAAAGGCCCGATGTCTCGATGACACCTCACAAAACAGCCGGCAAAATTTGTACCATTTTTGCTGACAAATTTTTAGCGACCCCTTACCACACCCCACCCTAAAAACTTTGCACAGCAGGCGACGTTGTCTGAAAATGCTGAAAACAGACATAAGGAAACCCCCGTGGCACTTGGAAATTTATAGCAATTTTATCGCCGGCGGAAATATTTTTTCCACTTCATTGAATCCCTGGCTGGCAGAGTGTCGCACTCGGGGAACTTCATTGAACTTTAATGGCAGGCCGTCGCTGGGCGAACAACAAAGGCCGTCAGAGACAGTCGTTTTGGCCAGGTCCTAACCCCACTTCCGTTTCCTATCCGCCGGGGAGAGGTCCTTCCGCTGATTCGGCAACATATGCTCGTTTGCCTGCGGGTAACTAAAAAAAACGAACAGCATGAAATCCATTACAGAAGTCCGAATACCTAGGAAAAGTAGCTTAAAACTATGCAGTGGGTTATCAGAAACTTTCTTAGCTTTTATTTTCCAAATTGTCACACATCCAAGGTGATTTTCCTACGAAGACATTTTCATCCGGTTTTATTATAAAACTTTTATAAATATTTTGAGACACGGATCCACATAACAAAAGAACTCTGAGCTAAAGTACTTTCCTGTGACCACTAACTAAAAACTTTTCCAGCTTGATTGGTCTGATTAAAAAGTTCGAAGAACTAAAACCTAAACAATAGACAAGTTTTGGATAGTAGCAAAATACTCAACACATCAAAGTCACATAGAACGTAGAACAATTTCACAATAGCATAAGTTTAAAAACGAATTTAAAACCAACTCACAGAAAATTAAATACAACATTTAATCAATGTTTTGAATGCTAGCAACTAACTTAAGATGTACATTATAGATTTGATCATTGGTTTATGAAGTATGTAAATCAAGAAAGGGGAGCATTGTGACAAAACGCTTTTACCAGTAGTCCTAGTTATAAGTGAGCGGCATTTCGCCGATGAAAACTCTGAACCCAAACTGATCTAGGGAGTAAGTAACTCTTGTAAATACCAACAACAATAACACCCTTGGGGCAATCAAGTTGTGTTTTATTTAAGAGAGTGATTGGAGTCGAAAAACCCGTCAAGCCTTGCCCTGATTAGATTAGATTATATTGTAGCTTGATCGGGATGTTTTGTGATTTGTGGACTAATGGAGCATATTTACGATTGTAACTCAAACTATCAAACACCCTAAAAACGGGACACAGAGCATTTTCTAAGGGGTCAAACACAAGGTTTCCAAACTGCGAAACTATCGAATTTGTAAAAGAATTTAAAAAAGTACGAATCCCGAAACCAAGCTCAAGTTTAGCTAAGAAGCTGAATTAATCAAAACTGCTTTCGCCGAGACACATAAAAAGCAAGTAACATAAAAAAATAATGTCTAAATAGCCCGAAATGACATATCCCCCTATATAAGTGTGTATTTTATGATAGCCATAGCGAATCCTTCCTAAACTAAGTCAAAGACACTGAAACGTAGATAAAGAAATATGTGAAACATATTAGCTATAATGTATTATGATTTGTACAAACGTTTTCTGATTGTATTTGATTTGTATTAAATGTGCATTACATAAATTGACGGCCACTGAGTTTTATTGAAATCATTTATTCCACAGAAAGTGTGAAACAACAATGGTGATGATGATGGGACACAACAAAAACTCCAATAAAAACCATATAGAACTCCACTCAATCATTTAGCAAACTCAAATTAAAGCACTTTGTTTTTTACCATATAAATCATAATAGTGGTACAAAAAATTAAAAATATAAATCAAATGGTTTGAAAAAATAGTCATATATAGCATTATCAAGAATCTTCTCTTATAATCTTATGAGTTTTCAGAAATATTAAAAAATATGTTCATCAAATAGCAAAAATATCTAACTCATTTGCTGTGTATAAGAATTTTTCCAGGTATTTTTCACCAGTTGTAGAGCTCTTCTAAGAATAACCATCCGACTAATTGAACTTAAGCCGACTTAAGTTGTGGTTTCTCTAATGGTTGCAACGAAAATAGAATGTTTTCCATTGACAGGCGGACAACAGCTGCAATTCAAATTCAATTTCCGCTGCCCACGTTTTGTCCACCCGAACAACATTGCGTATACGACCGGTAGGCCAGCGTGGGCGGCATTCAAGGCTGTGCAGTGTGGGCGGCACTCCAGGGAAAAGCCAAACCAAACAGAGCCGAGCTTGCTGCATTAGCGTCACAAGTTAAACGATAATGATAATTATTCCCGGCCACTTGACAAATTAATGCACGCTAATGCGGCACAAATTTTCGTGCTTCAAGAGGCCGCAGAATCTCGCAAAATGCGCACAGCAAATCCCCCAACAAAGTCGCAAGTAAGTAAAAAATAAAAAGAGAAAAAAAAAAAACCCGTAAAAAATGAGCAAAGTCAAAATTGCGACTACTCAGCGTCTGTTAATTTTATTTGCAGCTTTAAGGGCTCGTAAAGTAGCGCGGAAAAGCGTAGAGGCCGTTTAATGGATTCCCTTTGCCCTCTGAACCTCCCTTCAGTGGATCCAAAAAAAAACGTCCCCTTCACTTGAGGAAAAAAGTTGCCATAATAAACGGTTTTTGTGCGAAGCGACAACGCCGCCAACTTGAAAAATTTCTGGCCAAGAGCGCCTGCGGGTAGGCAGCCAAAATGGAAAGCATTGCCGAAAACTCTCTGAAGCACTTTCATGCGCTTTCCATCCGCATATGTGTGTGTGTGTGTGTGCTCAAAGGTGCGGGTGATAATAGTTCTTTTTTTCTGCTTTTTCCAAATATTTGCGAATGCAAAAGCGATTCTGTGGGCAAGGGGGGAGGAAGAATGCTCCTGCACTTAAGTCCGTGGGCCTACAGCGAAGCGGCTAGCGGAAAAAAACCACTCACATTTGTTTGTTTATTGGTCGCGCATATCAGCGGAAGAACAAAGGAAAGTAGAGCCGTTAAAATATTTTTGTTTCGCGGGTAAAAAAGACAAGCTGAAATGGTAAACGACTAGTTATTACCCTGCATAGTCACCAAAAATATTAAATACTTTATTTTTGTTTAAAACGAAAATATGGGAAAATTTTAGGACAACTTTTGAAAAAGGTGAGGAGTTCACTCATAGAAATAATTTTGTAAATATGTAAAACCTCCCCAACAAATCTTTTAAATAAGACTGGGAATATTATATTTTCACGACAAATTTGCCTTAAATTCAAGACAGGTCACCATAAAAAATTTTTGTAGGGTTCATTTTATAATATTTTATTATAACAATTGTTAGAGCTTTGTATAATAAAGTTAAGATGCTCACGAAATTTCTTCGTAGAGTTTTAAAATTCCTAAGCTAATATCTTACCACACCTAAAAATTCCAAAGCAAGTTTCTCGCAACCACCAATGAGAATATCAATCCCAAAAGAGATCCTTTAGCATATTTGCATCGAAAGTAGGAACCCGAAATCAGCTTATGCGGACCACTTGGCTTTGAATGCCAAGGCTGATTGTGTAACAGGATTTCGCAGTCCTTATGTTCAATTGCCAACAAATTGTGTGCAGTTTCTGCTGTTGCTGAACTGCAGGGTATGAAAAGCCTCAGTTGCTGCAGATTCCCATTTACCAATGGCTTTCTACCAAATGGACATGCCATCGTATACGATATACATATAATATATGTATATATCTGCAGTGGGGAAGTGGGGAAATCATGCCACCTGCCATGAAAACTGTGTACATTGATTGCATTGATTTATGGCCCAGATGCTGCTCCATGCCGCTTGTTGCGCACTTTATGGCCATTTCGATTGGCTCTTTGCATCAGCACAAAAGGCTGAATAGCAATGTCTGCCTTCTGCCAAGTGCCATGCAATTTTGCAACATTTTAAAGCCGCTTTGTGGGGAAAAGCCAGTCCACAAACTCACAGAATCACACACCCACCGGGCCCACAAGAACCCACATGAGACTATAGTCACATTATGGCGAATCAAAATCAATCAAACGGCAAGGCGCTTACAATGGACCGATGATATCGAATGGGACAGAGAAACATATTCCATTGCTCACAATAATGAAAAACTATTTTAGTACTTTTTAAAAACCTTTTCTTATTTAGATCCCTAAAATATTTCAATTCTCTTCCCATTTTATTTAAAACGAATAATACGAAAATATGGCATTGGTTTTTTAATTATAAAGAAATTGATGAATTTAATATAGTGGCAATGATGGTAATATTTTATTATTATTTCTAAAATATCGGTTACTCATACTAAGAAAGATATAAAATAATATTTTTACTGCCAGACTAGACTGCGTCTCGTATAAATTAAATTATTTTTGATATTTTTTGAAAATTTATTAAGTTATTATTTTATTTATATATATTTTTTAGGTTAATAGGTTAAAAAAGCATTTAAGTTAACATAGTTAAATGATCAGATATATGATCTAGTCCAAAGAAATTTAGTTAGATACTCATTTTCCAACTGGAATAAGGGCCAAGATTTAGAAATGCTAAAAGCTGCAGGCGGCTAATTGAAAGTTTGCACCTGAATGTGCCTGACAAATTGGCGAGCAGGTAAAGAAGCCGTTAACAAGGATATCCACTCACCACCCACATGCCTCACCTTAATGCGAAATTATATGCGGCTTTGTTTTGTTTTGGCCTCTGTGCACTCATAAAATTTTTTACCTAAATACTAGAAAAATCGCCCTAAAACTTAATCGCCCTAAAACTACGAAAATTTTTCTTATTTTAAGGGTGATTAGCCCTAAATATACGAAAAATCGCCATAGAAAATATTTTTTAGGGTTAGTTTTTTTAAAACGGCAAAATTGCCTATATTATTTAGGGCGAATTTTTATGAGTCTACTCTGATAGTAATTTCTTCTTTTAAGGGCGAATTCGCCCTAAAATGTAGAACAAAATAGCATCAAAAATCGCCATAAAATCTAGGGTAAGATTCAAACGAAAATTAAAGACGCAATAGATGGATACATACATGTAATGCGTGTTATGTATGTGTGTGTAGTTGACAGGTCAAAGCATGTGAGTATGTATGTGAGCATGTGAGAATCGACCTAACTTCACGGGCGATCGCCTTAAAAATCGAACCAAATGGGTAGCCCAGCGGTCTAAGCACTCGTACTTTCAGCTTTGCTGTTTGAAAATTAAGGTCGTGGGTTCGATCCCTGGGTGAGTCAACTCCTTTATTTTTTTTTTTTTTAATGATAATATTAATAATGCCGTTTTTTGTCCGCATGTTAAATTTAAAGTAGTCCTTACCTTAATTCTGTATGGATACTCTTAGTAAAGGATTACTTTGTGTTAAGCATGTGGACTAGAAAACGGCCAAAATATTCCAATCATCAGCAACAAGAATACATGTTTTGGTTGCCTTTAGTCGAAATATAAATTAGACTCCAAGAAAATAAGATGTGTACAGTGTTTGTACGTCGTTTGGCGCGAAGGGATTGTGGTGAAGCAGTAGAGTGTTAGACTCCAACCCGAGAGGCCTTGGGTTCGATCCTCGGAGCGACCAACAGTTTTTCTCAAGTAAGTGGTTTTTTCTCTTCATATATATCTCCTTAATTACTTTATCAAGGTGATTTTTCAGTTCTAAGGGCCGGTGTTGCATAGGTATGCGGTGTTGCATAGGTAAGTATGTGTGTGTTGAAGTCAGTCCAGATCACAGGAAATACGCGGTTTATTAGTATAGACTCTTTCCCAGGCATCTGAAATCTCTCCCAGGCATTTGAGAAAAAATAGTTTTTTGGATGGATTTCTCGGGCGATTCGCCTATGAAAACAGAAAAATAACCCTAAATATAAGAAAAACACCCTAAATATATGAAAAACTGCCTTTAGTTTAAAGGTTTTTTTTCTTATTTCCAGGGCAATTACCTTTGAAAACAGAAAAGTAGCCCTAGATTTAAGAAAAATCACCTTAAATGTAAGATAAACGCCCTAAATATATGAAAAATTGCCTTTAGTTTAAAAGTATTTTTTCTTATTTCCAGGGCAATTACCTTTGAAAACAGAAAAGTAGCCCCAGATTTAAGAAAAATCACCTTAAATGTATGACTAAGGCACCCGTATTTTTAGGGTAATTTTCCCTAATTCCATAGCCTAGTCGCCATTGACCCCGGTTTTATGGCGATTTTCCTTGTTTTTAGGGCGATTTTACCGGAAAATTTCTATGAGTGTGTGTGAGTGTGTGTGGCTTTCAGTGAGGGGGGAGAAAGGGAAAAGTCCTTTGTCCTGACCGCAGGCGAATGCCCGTTGCAATTTATGTGACAGCATCAACCCAAACGCACACATTGCGCACATATCGCATAAACCCCATTTACCTTTATATGTTTGCCGGTATGACATTGCGTATGCGACATGTTGCACAATCCAAGGGCAATTGGGCTCTGAATTTCACAATTACTCGCCTCGTTGTGGACAGCATGCAAATGTAATATGAAGTAGTAATGAAATTATCCAAACAACGGACGAGTCCTTTGACATCAGCAGTTGGGGGCTGGGGCTGTTCTGATTAGATTACCGCCCCCATAATGATGATGGAACCCCATTTTCACAGGTGCCCGCTCTGTGCTGAAGTGTGAATTGAATTGAATCAGAGTTCATTTGATCACACAACTCAGGCTGGTATTCATAATGACTTTGAATAAAGAAGAAGAATTTTAAATTGATTTTAAACGAATTTTTATAAATTCTAATATTTACTTGAAATATATGTTTTCCATATAATTATAAATTATAAATATTATAAATTATAATTTAACGATCAAAGTAAAATTTCTTATTTTGTAAAATAAGACAAATTAAGAAAAGATTTTTTAAGCATAAATATAAAAATTAATAAAATAAAAGTAATTGTTTTCTTGTTAATTTAACGAATATAATAATATTTCTTATGTTGATACAAAATATAATAGAATTTAATTAAAAATCAATTAATGACCATTGATGATAATGATCATTTGTTTAAATAAATTTTATATCTTTTATTATTAAATAATAAAGCTTATTTCTCGGTGCAAAGTAAAATCAATCGCCAAATCACAATCTAGACTATTTCGAAATCATCATATTCCGCAGCCTCGATAGCTGTCTTCGGTTTCCCCTAGAAAACTCGAGTGTGAGTTGACAGGCCGGCGATGGCGCCTAATATTGATTGCTTTCAATTAAAATACCGCCAGCTGACTGCCGAAAAAGTTGACACGGCATGCCTTTGTGTTAATTTAATTTCAAGAGACTACTTCAAAGTTGTCGACCGAGGGAGGAGGGTCGGGGTGTCAGAGTGCCGGGACATTGACGGCCATGCTTGCGGCTAGATCCTGTCAATTCTATGCGGGCACTCTGGACAGTTTTTGTTCGACCATCCTGTCAGGGAGCAGGATGGACAGGATCGGGGGAAAAGTTCTGTTTACACTCATCCACTCAACTTTAATTCACTCAGTAGAAGCTCCGGTTTAAAATTGATTTAGTTTTTTGTGAGCATGAAGTGAATTTTTTATGTGAAGCTAATGGGTTGGAACAGACCAAAGACCATTAACATATAGCTAAAAATCGTTTTAAATTTACAGACAGTAAAAAAAGAAACCTTTGCCATAGTTTTTCTCTATAAGTAACTTATATTGGATAAAGAAATAATTTAATTCATTTTATTAAAATTTTTATTGATAAAGAAGACAAATATTTTTTAATAAATTCCTTTTAGTACCATTTTAAATGGGGAAGAGATCATGGTAATGCCTTTCTTTATCCACAGATGGTATGATTTATCTGGGCAATCATTGTGCCAGCTTACGCCTCCATTTGTGGGCTTTGGCCCATCAAAGTCGATGCAAATGCTCCTGCCATTCGAATGCATTATTTTTCCAGCTAATCCCGTGGCGACCGAGCACTTTGGCAGACGGTAGTTTGGTCCCTTGGCGATGTCCTGCTGCCTCCCGTTGCCAGGACACCCTCACTTGCTGGCATTTGTAGGGGGAAATATGGCAGGACATTTGTCTGCGGACCGGCAAGCTCAACTGTGTGCAGTGCGCTTATCAAATATCGTGTAATATAAATGTCCTGCTGGCCTCGGCAGACACGCATAAAGGTAGTTAGCGTGAAGCAGAAGCGGAAGTGAAAGTGGAAATGGAAGTGGAGAAAGTGAAAGGCATTTCCGCAGACGAAACCGAACCGAGCGGAGAGCACAAAAAGCACAATACAAAGCGAACAAAAAGGTAATCATCTAAGCGCGTTGGGCGCCCCAAAGTAGGCGGCAAAAACTGAAACAAATGAGTCTCTATAAATACACACGTAGCAATGCCACCCATTCACATTCCTCACTCCACATTTCCCACTCCCGATTTCCCTTTTTACCATTCTATACCATTCCAACATCCATCCACCCGGATTCGAAAGTTATAGCAAGTCACCGGGCAAAGAATGAGAACTTTTCGCTATGTGGGCTGGTGTCTGGGTATTTGTGTCTGTGACACAATGAAAAATGCAAAGCGCAAATGAGTTGAAAACTTTGCCATAAGTTTGTGTGCCTACGACGTGCAATCGCAAAATTAAAGGCGACTTTTAGGCTTCTTACAAAATCTGAGAACTTTGTTCAACAGATACGCGTAGACATTACAAGCCAGGAAGTTGAGGCCATTTTTTGAGTGGGTACATTAGCTTTCAAATTCCGCCTCGTCAAAGGGAATATTTTCTAGCCCTTTTTGGACAAAATATATTGCAGTTTTTGAGGATGGAAAGCTTTTAGCATACAAGGGGAATTTATAAAGAGGGAAAATAATTGTAAAGGTAAAACCTAAAGCCTCATAAATAAGTAATAGTTTTAAAATTACTTTTTCCCTTTCTGGCATCTTAAAAATTTAAAGTAGAGCTTTAAAAGGTATGTATTTTCCCTTAAAAATCGAAATTATCGAATCTGCACAATAGATATCGCAAATATCGATATTTTTCAAGATTTAATTTTAAGAGCATCTAATTACCGCCATTCAGCTTGTTTACACTTTCGAAACGGAAACTTCCCTAAAAACGGTTGGAAAAAGGGCTGTTTATCAGTGACAAGCCAACGGCAACAGCGACATGGGACTTATAGCCGCTTTCCGCGGAGGTTCGTTAGCGGCCCACATCTGCTCGCGCTGCAAAATGTTAAGTAAACACTGGAAGGCACAAGCGCAAATAATATTTGCATTTTACTCGACTTGTTTTTAATGTGCTGAATAAATATCACCGAATACAAGTGATAAGAACGATTGCGGTTCCAGCTTAGAGATCCGTTTCGGCCTTCTTGGCAGCCAGCTTTTGCAGCAGAGTCAAGAAGCTGAAGGCCTGCGTTATAACCTGAGAGATAAGGTATTTAAGTAAGGTATTTTAATATATATAAAAAAACTCCTTACCGATCTCAGGCGATTCACGTCCATCACGTAAAACTTTCCGGCGGTCACGTGGACAGCGCGTCGACTGTTGACCAAAAAGATGAGGATGTCCTGGCGCATGAAGTGGGCATGCTTCCACCAGGATCCCCGCCAGAAGGCGTCCCCCGATCGAATGCTGTGTCGACTCAGCAGTTCGCCGCAGTAGGTGAACATCAGCAGCTCGAAGAGGGTGAGTCCCAGGTACTGCAGCTGGTTGACAATCCGCAGGACCTCTCGCGTGCCCGACACGCCCACAAAGACCAGGAGGCAGAGCTGAAAGGTGATCTGCAGGGACTTGACCAGGCAGTACGGGCTGAAGAGGTTCTCCAACTCCACGGAACAGTGCAGGATGAAGCGGTGCAGGCGAACGCATTCCACCAGGGCGCTGTGAAACACGTTTCCATGACCAGGGCATCGACGTCCCGCCGACATCATCAGCAGATCGGTGGGGTGCTCCTGCAACAACGCATACTGATTCAACTCCCTGGTCGAGTCCTCCAACAGCAGCTCATCTTGAAGTAAGCTGAAATATAAAATATTAATGTTCATAAAATTATGCATATAGTTTTTGCAAAAGAGAATTCGTTCTAAATTTTATAAATTTTTTGCTTATTTTAAGGTGTTTAGTGTTTAAAACAAATACGTCATATTTTTGTAAAAAATTTTTTTGGCGGACACTTTTTTAAATTTATTTTCTAAGTTTAGAATGATACACGGGAAAAAATGTGAAATAGATTGGGGTAAATTCTACATTATTTCATATCAATAAAAGCCAATATAATATATTGTTAAAGTCTAGTTTATGATTACAACATATTAATTAAATATTTTATCATAGTGAGAAGTCTTTATAAAAATTATAAATATAAAAAAAATATTAAATGTAGCATTATTTTTTAATAGATAATGTAAAATAAGATGAATATATTATATTAAATATAACCGACATTCCTATAATTTTGATTAAAATAAATATTAAATGGACATGCCTGTTTTTTAACAAACATTTTTTTGTGCATCACTAATTTCAAAAATCTTTTGATTCTTAGAAATAAAAAATATAAAAAAATTTAATTTTAGTAGTTTTAACAACAAAATTTAACTAAATAAAGACTAAATCCACATTAATTTTTAGTGCACTTGATGCTTCCAACACATTTGATTTTCTCAGTGTACGAATACGCACCTCAGGCCATTCACAGACTCCCCGTTTAGCAGCCTGGCGTGGGCATCCAGGTTCTTCAGGCTGCAGTAGAGCACATCGAACTGGGCCAGCAGCAGCAGGCTGAGGGTGACGAACAGCGAGCCCCCGAAGCCAAAGGTCACGCCCACGAGGACCTGGCCGAAAAGCTGGGTGGCATACACCGCCGAATAGGTGACGGGGGCCAGGGCGTCGAAGGGATACCAGCACTGCAGCGGCAGCATCCGGATGCCCAACATGAGGGGCGAGACGCCCCAGGAGATCACGCCCAGCAGGCAGGCCATTATCCACACGGCCGTGAAGTTCCAGGACTTCCTGAACGCCGCGTGGCTGCTCACAAAGGTCACCCCGGCCAGCGAGTGGTGGCGATACTCGCGGTTGATGTGCTCCATGTAGGCCAGCAGGCGGCGGGAGCGCAGGCACCAGTAGATGGTACCGTAGCCGGTGAAAAAGTATATTATGGTCATGGTGAGGGCATCCGTAATGGCCTGCAGCTCGCCCGTGGGCAGGACATCCAGTGTGGTTTTCGTGAACAGGACGCCCAAATGCAGCGAGGTAAATATCACCATCGAGCAGTAGGCTTTGGCCAGCAGCTTACCGCCCCTGCGAAGCCATTTGGGCCACCACTTGGGCAGTCGGGGCGAGGGTTCCATGCCCATCGCCGCCTGCAGAGCCATCAGCAGCCGGAAGAGATTCGATTCCCTTGCCGGATCCAGGCTAATGTCGTACCTGATGTCCGCATCGACGTTGCCGTGGAACTGAAGGCTGGCCATCTAGACCCAAATCGAACTGCTTATGGACGGCTTGAAGGTCTAAGTGCCGCTATTTAAGGGATCCCAAATGTATGCATTAATGAGCTTTTAAAAGTTTCCTCCTCTGCGGCAAGGTGTCTGGCTGGGCGTGGCTCATAATTAACCAACTAAATGCCTAATTGCCCCTGAAAAGCCGTTCGGCAAAGTTGGCGAATATTTCCAAATGGAAAGCTATAAAGCAGGTACTTAGAAATTAGAAATTTACAATAAGTTCAAGGCTCTTTCAAAAATCAAAGAAGAGTTCATGCGGTTTATCTATGTCTGCACATACTTAGAAAACTAATCGAGTACTTTATACTCAAATTGAGAATTTTTGTTCTCAAAGTATTACCAAGTACATAAACTCTAACTTTGAGTACAATATTTTAGAAATATATATTCGAAATGGAATACATTTTTACTCTTTATTTCACATTTTTTCAAAAAGAATGGATTATTAACAAATGGTTTCTATTTTTTACTTAATATAAAATTTTTTTTTACAAAATGTGTACTCAAAATCATTACATTCTTGAATTGAGAATACGAATACTAAATTTGAAAACGTAATTTTGGTAAAAATATCTTACTTGATTAGTTCTCTCTACCTAAGCTTATTACCATCAAGGGTGTCTGGATGGGCGTGGCTCATTATTAACGAAGTGAATGTCTAATTAACTTGTTCAACAAAAGTTTGGTAAAGTTTTCCAAATATTTTGAAATACATAGCTCAAGTCGAGCCATGAAGTACAATTAAATATGTTTAATCAGTTCAAGGCCGTTTGAGAGAGAAAGTTTATAGTGCAAATACAATGTTTGACTTTTTTAAAGGGCAGTCTATATTTTATAAACTTAAAAAACGAATTGTTTACCCATAAATAATAACCATGCAATGGCAATGATTTTATGCGCATTTGCCTAATTAATACATTGCTGCATCTTTTTATTAACACAAATATTAACTCTTCATTGAGAAAAAAATAGTACAAACAAGCTAAAATCGCCAACAAATTGCCAATTACATTTGTTTTTATTTCCAGTCACTACTCCTTTTAATTGTCATTACGCAATTTTGTATTCCAAACAGAGGGTGTTTGTGGATAACGTCGAACTTGACCTTCGACGGACAGAAATATCCTCAAAAATAATTGCAGCGCAATTTGCATTTATCGAGTATGAATGCAAAAATCCATAGAGGTTATTACCCACGCCTAATTGCCCCCAGGGCAACGTGGCATTCAGCATTCCGCATTCCACATTCAACATTCGACCCCCGACACTCGACATTTGGGAGCAATGAAAGGAAACGGGTGAAATGGCTCATAGAAAATGCTAATTGCCGAGTGAACTTCGCACACCTTGCAGGTGGCAAGGAGCCAACCATATGTTGGCGTTTCGTGATCATGGAAATTAGTGCCGCCACCGAGGCATTTAATTAGCCCCCGGCGACACGCAATTAGTTCTACAAAATAATATCGCGCTTTGGGTTGACAAGTGTGTGTTTTGGCCAACTTTTGACCGACGACCATCCAATATATATATATCCAGATGCCAACTAATTTAATTCCCTGCAGGCAACATCTCATGTTTTTTTTTCACTTCCAGAAATTGTTACACTCTGTTGGCCTAATGGGGGTCTGAAATCTGAAATGGTCGGCTCGCAGGCCCGCGGCTTTATGTCTGATTTATCTCTGGTGCTTGGCAGCTACTTGGCCAACTTGTTGTCGGGGCGCTGTAAAATGGCGAAACTTTACAGCGACCAGGTCCTTTGCCCCGTGGAATCCTGCACAGAGAGAATTGACCATGATCAATCAAAAATTTTCAAATTAAGAATTTTATGTTCTCAAAATTGAGAATTTTTTGTTCTCAAATTCTCAGTTCAAGAATTTTCTTTTCTCAAATTCTTAAATCAACAACTTTCCAAACCACTTATAACCAAATACGGAATTTTAGTTTTAAACACAGAGAGATTTAACCATGATAATTTTTAGATTTTCAAATTAAGAATTTTTGTACCCAAAATATAACCAAGTACATAAATTCTCAATTTAAATGCAAAATTATAACTTTCAGTACAAATTGTATTCGGAGTTTTAGTCTTTATAGATCATTTTTCTCCAAACCTTTTTTTAACAAAGAAGGTGGAAACATAAAGGGTTAAATTTTTACTTAAAAAGAGACTTTTTTTTTAATTACTAAAAATCAGTATAACCTCAGCTTGAGAATAAAAATGCTAAAATTGAGATTACCAGATTAATTTTCTCTGTGTGGGCACTACGTGTCAGTCGATTCGTTGCGGTTTCATTATACATGAGTATATGCATCCTTGATTCGGGGTCCTTCAGTCTGTCAGCCTGTTCTCACGCATGTCGAGTGCTGTTTCGAGTGAATTTCACCTGCTGTGATTTATTCAATCAACTTGTGCGACGTCCCAGGCTCAGACTCAGGCTGCCTTTATTATTTAGACTTCTTTGTTGTCTCCTCCGAGATGCGAGTTTAATGTCACTCGCCAAGCTAAACAAACTTGGCTGCCACATTTAATCTGCATAATTTTTATGAAAATTACAACAAAGCACCGAGGGAGGGAGGATTTGGCAAGAGGGCGAAGGCGGATAAGATACAATTTCCACTCATAGCCAAAATAAAATTACTTTCAAGATGTTCAGCATTTGTGGTGCTGCTTTAATTGCCGGCACACGCGTCGTATGCTTAATAAAAAGTTCCATTTTGCGTATAATAAAAAATTATATTTCCTATTTTTAGGTTATATAAATAAAAAACTTTTAAAATATAAATTTTCCTGCCAATGGTAAATAGTTTAAAAATTTAGGATCTCTGTATAAGTTGTTTAAATTAAAGTGTTTTCCTATAAAAAAAATACTCCAACTCCATAAGCTTCTTCCACATTTAATTTTCCCATCCCATGATTACCCACTGGAATAAATGGCCATTTATTCGAAGGCATTATTAATTTAAAATCAAATAAAATATAATCTCTGTTGAAGAAATTTCAGTTTTTATGATGTTTGTCAAAAATTGATTGAAATAGTTTTGCCGTGAATCGCTTTCCATATTTCTGTTTTCTTTTTTCACACACACTCACAGTTTAACACTCGTGCATTATATATTCCCGTAATCCAGTGATAAAATAAAATTAACAAAAAAATGATTGTGGCACCTGGCGTATGCACAGTTTTTAATTAAATGTCGCAACGGAACTACACACATATACGAATGAAAATTTCCCGCCACCTGGAAAAATGTTTTTAGAGCTTTGCGAGTCCATCCCCGCAGACCATTTCATCTGGGTTTCCGGGGAACTGGGTGCGATTGCATTGTGTGCTGCAAACTTTTTAATTAATTGCGCTGGCCAATTTTTCGGCGGCAGCCAAAAGCTGTAATTGCAATCGAGTGTTGCCCGGGCAGTTGGCCAGGTGAGAGTGGACCGCACGGACATCGCTAATTTGGTGCCGCCAGACAAGCGGGAAAAGCGGGAAAGGCGGGTCAATCAGTTGGCCATTTGGGTGGCCAGTTGGCCAGGTGGTTTAAGGGGTGGTGGGTGGTTCGAGGACTCTGGCCAAAGGTCCTTCAGTCACGCGCTCCGCTCGCCTCATGTTTGCTAATTTATGCGGCACTGCAGCCGCAGGGCGACGGTAAACAGCGAGCGGTAAAAGTTTCCCAACTGGCACTGAACAAGAGGGAAAGGCTAACGTGGAAAGCCGAGGCCTAGAATACCCTTTCAATAGAATTTTTCTGGGGCCTTAGGGGATTTAGTTATAGATCATGATAAATGCACAAAAATACACAAGAATATTTAAGCAAAATATTTCAAAAAATCTTAAATTTTGGTAAATGTCCTAAATGTAAAATTATTTATTTTATTTTTTTATATTGAAAATTTAGAGCGAATATTTTTTAAGGTGTACATATAACTAGAATTTATACCTTGTTTCTTGGTGAAAATAAAATATATTGATTTCATATAAATATTTAATATATTTTAAATATTTGAATATTAAAAAATACATTTTGTTTTACATTACAAAAAAATTTAGTTAATATTTTCCGATTTTTTTTAATGTTAAATCAATTTTTAAATATTTTTCCACGAACAAAGACAGTAAAATAAAGATCTTTAAAATTGTTTTTAAATATTAAAATTAATAAAAGAATTAGTTTTATATGTTTAAATAAGGAAATGTTTTTATACTTATAAAAAAACCTTGAAGGTTATCTGTGTACCCTCAGCTAGGGTATACAAAGGGGGAACTGATGGAAAAGCGGAAAATGAAATGGAAATGAGAAGTGGAAAATGGAAAACGGGAGGCAGGAACAGAATCGCAAGAGTTCTGGCTGCTGGCAACGCCTGTCATTGTTTTTTCCGCTCTTGTTCGCGCTTTAAACTTTGCTCTCGCTTCGATACGCCCCGCCCACATTCATTACACATTGATGACCAAGTTCTGCGTCTGTTGTCCTACCAACCCACTCCTCCACCCACTCCTCATCCGCTTTACAGTCGAATGTTGCCTTTTATTTCCTTCGGCCGCTGCACAAAACAATTTGTCAAACAACAAGCGAAAAACTTTCTTCACTCCAGGGAGGTTAAGGTTCAACACATTTCCACTTTTATGAGGGCCTCTTAACCCTAAAGAAACACATTTTCAATGGGTAGAAAAACTGGAAATCGTTTCAATAATTTATGTAATCTGTATTTATAAGCTAATATTGTTTGAATAATTCTATAAGTATAAATTGAGATATTATTTTATGTGCTTTACTCATGAAATCTTTAAACCTACATAAATGGCAAGTAAATTTGTATAAAATATTTGTATGAAATATAATTATTGATTATATAATCCATTGTATTTGTATTTTATGGAATTTTAGCCCCACGCGACGGAACAAATAATATATCCTAAGGAATATCTGCTCTGAATTTTAAAAATTCTGGAATAAGGGAAGATATTTCTTAATGTTAAGCATTAAATGGAAAATTTAGAACATTATCATTTCATATAGATCATTTACTCAAATACAGTTTTCTTTTTCTAAAATTTGGAAAAATTCCATGAAAAATTACTGTCAAATATGAAATGGAATTATTGAATTTATCATCCATAAAGCGTTTAATGCTTAATTGCATTAAAACCACAGCTAAATAATCTATTTGAGAATGATATTAAAGGATTGATTTCTTAAAGTCGAGGTCATCAGAGGGTTAAGCCTTGAAAAGTGCGTCCCCAGAGGTGGGCGGAAATACAGGAGATTCTTTAAACTTTAGGTTAAGTTGGCCAACTGATACGATGAACACAAACTGCCGGAGTACAAATCGACTCGACTGGAAACGCATAGCTGACATCCCTCGAAGGCCTGACTTAGAATTTGCACAGTTTGTTAGGTCGTTTTGTTCGGCAATTTTGTGCTGCCTGGCAAAAAAGTTTCTAATGCAATCTTGTTAAATATTTTTGTTCTGATTTCGTTTGGCGCCCCCAGGAAAATAGTTGAGCACCCGCCGCCACGATCAAAATGTCCCCCAAACTATATATGTATAAGCTCTGCGGGCGGGTGCCACTTTTTTCCCCATTTATTTTGGCAAGTGAAAACTAAACTTTTCGACCTGCCAAATTGAGTTTGGAAGTTGCAAACTGTCTCAACTGACAGGCCACATATGAGGCTAATTCAATTTGAGGTAAGTGGTGGCACTTTCTCCCTCCCACAGCCACGCCCACGCAAGGCCACCCGCCTCCCGAACTACAATAACAATTAGCATTAACACATTGATGAGGCGCCACCGAACCCCAACCAACGCGGTTTGTTGTCCTAGTAAATGTGGCCGGGATTTGCTTTGGCGCGTGTCTCGTAAAACGGGAGTAAACTTAATTACAGCCAGGATCTGCAGCAGCAGCAGCAGCTGCTTGTTAATGCGGTTTTCGGGGGAATCCCCACGTCCGACTCCCACGCCCACTGGAATGTATTTTGTTTATTAGTTGCTCCTGCGGGCGCCTTCCCTACACAAATGTCTTACTGTAATTAACGCCCACGGTTAGGCAAACAAAAGCAAAAGCCGTCTAAACACACGCGACTACCGTCTACACGAGGAGGTTGGCGCTGCATTACCAAAACCCAGCCAAGTGTTACCTGCTTTGCGGTTCAGCGGAAGTGTCAAAGGGGAATTACAATTAATTGTGTATGATTAAAACGATAAAGCGTTAAACCCAAAGAGCCAAACAGAAAATGTCTTATGAGATTCGAATAATAGAATATCTTTAAACACAACCGTTTCATTGAAAGTGCAATATAATAATATTGTTATTATTATAATATTTTATAAAAATTATCTAGATTAGTGATTTAGATCTTGTACGGCATCAAAAAATATCAGTTCTTGGAATAATCGGCGATACCATAGCAAACAAGCAGCGCAGAAGAGTTGTAATATTTATATTGATGCACAAAAGAAACCAACCAAGAATATTTTATACTAAGTGTCTTAATAAAAAAAAATAATATAAATTAAATTATATGATTTTTACATAATTACTAAATAATATAAATAATAAATAATATAAAGCGTTAAACCCAAAGAGCCAAACAGAAAATGTCTTATGAGATTCGAATAATAGAATATCTTTAAACACAACCGTTTCATTGAAAGTGCAATATAATAATATTGTTATTATTATAATATTTTATAAAAATTATCTAGATTAGTGATTTAGATCTTGTACGGCATCAAAAAATATCAGTTCTTGGAATAATCGGCGATACCATAGCAAACAAGCAGCGCAGAAGAGTTGTAATATTTATATTGATGCACAAAAGAAACCAACCAAGAATATTTTATACTAAGTGTCTTAATAAAAAAAATAATATAAATTAAATTATATGATTTTTACATAATTATTAAATAATATTTTGAGAGAGCCAATTATTTTAATAATACCCTAAAACATTAATATATATTTTTTAACCCATTTTTTTAAAACAATTTAATAAATACATTTTTAACCAACCAGTCTTTTATGTAATATAATTTAATATTTTTTCATAACCTTTTATATATCTTCCCCATAATTTTTTGTAAAAAATAATAATAATGAGTAAGTCAGCAGTAAATGGGGATTTAATGAACAATGAATGGATATTTAGCCAATCAACCTTGAGTGTGATAAAAATTCGTAATTCCAGATGAATCGCCTTCCAATTAGGGCTGAGAATATGTGCTCATTAAAATCTGATTTGGTATGCAGGCGAACAAAGCCGTCAGTCTGCACTTGATGGAATCGTGTGACGTGGAAAGCGGAGACCTTGACTGCAACCGAATAGAACGGGCCAACAGGTGAGCTGGTAAGCTGGTAAGCAGGACAATGGGTCGCCAGACAGCCAAGCTGTGGCCAGTCTTGGCATTCGAGCACACCTGCCTGCCCTAATATTCAATTAATCACATTATGCAGGCTGTCGACTCGGATTACCAGGCCTTGCCATGGGTCCCAAAGCCCATGTAACACGGTAATCAACCGATTCCGAATCTAAAACCGAGGCAAAGTCCCGGCTTGTTATACAAATAACTGGTGGCCAGTCAATTACGTCGACTGGCCAAGGAAATCCAACTGAATATTTTATTATGAGCCAGCGTTTGTCTTGATTATGCGCCAAGTTGCTGGAGGGGAGCGCAACTAATTGAAAACTTGCTAAAGTTTTTCTCATTAATAATAAGCCAGGCCGAGAGCAGTCCTGGCGACTATTTGCTTACGGGGCGTGGCAACTGCTCGTCCTTCGTCCTGTTCCTCGTTCAGTTTGATTTGTTGTAAATGATTTAATTACTTATTGCAAGGCACTGGGAAAGCTATTATTAAGTTGGATGCCCGCCAGGCCGCACTAAACACGCGTATTAGATTAATGTTGTGATTACACAGCCATCCCCATAGGAAGATACTATACCGAATAGTAAGTGAGTACAGTTGTGTTCGAACTGATAGTAAAAGAAACCTATTCTACGAACAAATTCTATTTTATTATTGTAAGTTCAGGAAAATATTAAATTAAATACACACACCGTTAACCACTAAATTATATTGGGTACCTTAAAATAACTTAAGATCATATTTAAAAATATATAAAATTAAAAATCGAAATATAATTAAACACTAAAAAAAAAAGCGCCAGCACTTACTTGCATTTAATGAATATATATTTTTAATTTTCTGGAGACCTATTAATTTTTCTATAGCTGTATGTTTTCCGCCAAGCCATCCCTCTCTGTATTTTGAAGCGTTAACGAGTCGCAATCGCTTATTGCATACTTTTCAGCTCCCGTCGAGGGGCTTCCCCCACCCCTCCCCCCTTTATCCTTGTTCCGCAGGATTCACGTTGGCAAGGACGCAGCTCTGCTATTGAATTATGCATATTTCGTTGCAGGCAGTGGAGCTTGAAGTGAAATGGTGGCTGGAGGCTGGCTGCCCAGACAGCAATCTATTCGTTTGTCAGTCGACGGTGGCGAGGGGAAACATTACGCGGGGAGCGGGGGAAAATAGAATTATTACCTCGGCAAAGTGTTGATAAATTGTATTTGCAACAAGTCAATGATTAAGTTATTTAATACGACAACAAATACACAACCAGGTGACCAGCAGTCTTCATTGTCATTTGAGTGTTCTATCGCACTATTGTTTATGGTTACTTTTAATTTGAACAAAATGTTTTAAGAATAACAATATAAAACCATATTAACCAGATAAAAAAAATAATTTTAAATCGAAAACAGAAATATATAAACCTTAATTTCAAACTTTAATAAGCAAAAAAAATATTTAAAATCTATACAGGCTCACTAAAAATAAAAGAAACATAAAAAAATTATAATAAAATTCCCAAAAAAAATCCTTCGAGCTGGATTTGAACCAGCGACGGATGGAATTCTGTTGCATCTTTCCCAACTACAGTCCATCGCTCTACCAACTGAGCTACCGAAGGTCGTTAAGTTGTTTACATAATATTATATTTTTTATTTATCGTTTTTTTTTTGTAATTTAAGTTATTATTCATAATTTAAAGCTCTTAAATTATATTTGCTATAGTTGTTGGGCCGCTGGGAATAATTGCCCCTTGCACTAACCTAGTTATATTCTTACTGAAAATACGCCTAATATGATTGATACTATTCTAAACTATTCTAAAATTCGATGCTCCGTTCAAAAGTTATATCGAAAACAAAATTTTAGGGGACTATTTAAGAAAAAAAGTTTTTTCCGTTTTTCAGTCTGTAGCAAAACTTTAGTTCTACCACTATTGGAAAAACGCGCTATTTTAGCGGGAAAACAGCTATAAATAGCTAAAATTCGGAAAGGCGTAACTTCTGAACTACTGAAGCTAAAGACTTGTGCTATAATATGTGTAAATGCAAAAGTTTAAAAATTATAGCTAACCAATTTTGTTTTTTACTTTTGCAGATTTTTTTTAATTTCTTAGAAACTAAGTTATTCAGAAACTAAAATAACTAACTAACACTGTCTAAACATTGAATTGAGTATGTCCGTTTCCAAACTATATTTTAGGGTAATGTATTCATCTAAATTGCTTTAAGCAGCTCCATACAAGAAACTTTAGTTCTACGAATTTTAAGAAAACCTTCTAGATTAGCGGAAAAGCAGTTATAAATAACTACATTTCGGAGGTCTTTTACTTCTAAGCCGCTATGGCTAAAGATAACTTTTTCTGTTAACTTTGGTACGTGTTTAATCATATCTCGTCACAAATGTTGATATCAGTACTTTTGTATGTTGGTGGTGCGATCGTCACTACTTTTTACCTCGTTAAGAGGTGTTTTTATTTGATATCTAAATTAAAATTTTTTTTTTTTTATTTGTTTATTATTTTTACGGTTCTTTCTCAAAATTATTAAAAAAAAAACAATATTAAAAAAAAAATTGAATCAAAAAATCCTTCGAGCCGGATTTGAACCAGCGACCTATGGATTTCTATTGCTTGTTTTGCCAACTACAGTCCACCGCTCTACCAACTGAGCTATCGAAGGTCGGTGAGGGGAGCCGATCAGGGGACTTTGTTTAGGTACCGGGTAAATAATATTATTATATTTCTTATTTTATGTTTTTTTTTTTCGTTTTTTAATTTATAAATACTCATTTATCAGCTCTCAAATTCATTCTGCTATAGTGTCAGGTTTTTGTAACCTATTATTATTAGGAGTGTCGTATCTACTCGGTCTTGTGGGTGAAAAAATGTGTATATAATATAATATGTTATGTTATTAATTCTAACTTAGTACCGATTATAAAAATCGTGGAGGGCACTATGGTAGCTACGGTCCTAATTTTAATCACCCACGATGGCAACGATTGCTCCGTAAATAATAAATATAATATACAAATATTTAAAAAGTTTAAATTTATTTAAATTGGATTTGGCTTTGTATATATATTTGTATTATTTTTTAGGTAACGATAGCAGCGGTTGCTGCGTAAAAATAAAATATATGTGATAAAATCAGGGACCGTAATCATTATAAGTTTTATTTCAAAACTCACACAATAATCATTATTTTTGATCAAAAAAAATAAAACTCAAAAATAATCATTATTTCTGATCGGAAAAATAAAACTCAACGATTCAATTTTTTAAAATTGTTGTTGACTTTTATATGTTTTTTATTTGAACTATTCTTACTAAAAATTATAAAAAAAAAAAAAACAATATTAAAAAAAAAATTGGATCAAAAAATCCTTCGAGCCGGATTTGAACCAGCGACCTATGGATTTCTATTGCTCGTTTTCCAACTACAGTCCACCGCTCTACCAACTGAGCTATCGAAGGTTGAAATCTCGGGCGGCCAATGTGCGTGTAGTGTATACGAGCGAGCGAGACGACCTGTTGAGTGTTCGATCTCAACTAATGACGTCATATTTTGATAAACGCCATGCTTATAAATAAAGCATAAATATATTTATTTTTAAATAGTAAGAACCACATTTTAGTTCAATCTGAAAAATGTCTGCTTTAGTAAATGCAAGTTTGTCGTGGGGTTATTTTGTACAACAAATTTTAAAAAATATTATTATTTAATAATATAAAAGGTTAGCAACGAACGGCTGCCAGACTATCGTCAATAATATAAAAATATTGTTAGAAATTAAATCATTAAAACAACTTGGTTAAAAAAAAACAACTTTTTTATAATCATATTTTAGTTGTCAAAACTAACAACAATTTTCGAGTATACAACAAATTGTTAAAATAATGTTATTTAGTAATATTAAACAATGTTAAAAATTAAATCATTAAAAAACCATCGTTAAAAAATTAAAAAAAAAAAAATTGTTTATTATATTTTTTAGTTTTAGTTGTCGAAACTAACAACAATTTCCAATTATTTCTTATTGATACTACCACACATTATCCTTTCACTTTGAACTTTATTTCTTAATAACGAAGTTAATAGCTTTCCAATCGGGTAATGAAATGTGATGAATCGGCAGAATAGTTCAAGCCCCCATCGCAATCACCTCGTCAAATTCTTGAGGGCAGGAACTTCGACCGGCCCTCAGCTGCAATAGATAGCCCCACTCGGGAGTGGGTGCCTAGCCAGCCTTTCAAGGAATTCAATCAATTATGTTCCGTATACGCAACGTGTGCTGCAAAGTTGTGGGTGAGCACGAAGAAGTGCAAACTGAAATCCATTATGGCTATTTGCAAGCTGGCAATTTGTGCAAGGGCAGGCGGAGGACTACGTTAACGAGGTCAACAGCAAAAGGCGAAACAAACTCAATTTCGTACGCAGGCAAAGTGCAACAAAAATGGCATTTTTAATTGAAAAATTACAGCATAACCCTTGCTGTTATCTTCGCTCCACTCGGCAGAGCGGATAATCCTGTAGCTTCAGGGAGATATTACCCTTGACCTGTAGCTCGTCCAGTCGAGCCTCCGTGCTAATTCGATAGCTGCGAAAGATTCTGGCCAGCAGCAGCTTCATCAGCATCTGGGCATATCGGTAGCCGATGCACATGCGCAATCCCTTGGTGAACGGGACAAAGGCGAAGGCGTGCCTCTCTGGGGAATCCACTCCGAAATGCGCCTCTGGGTTGTAGGTCCTTGAAAGTGGGCCCCACACCCGTTCATCCCGCTGCATGTTGTAGATATCGATGCCGATCTGGGTGCCACGGGGGATCAGGTAATCCCCGTCATCCCGCTGCAGTTGAATATCCTGCTCTGCCGCTCGCAGGACCATGGGCACAGGAGCAAAGAGCCGCATGGCCTCATTTATAACCATTTCCGTGTACTCCAATCGTTGCAGCTGCTCCAGGGTTATGTCCCCAGTGGGTGCCAGCTCCCGAACCAGTTCCTCGTGGAGTTTCTCCTGGTAGCAAGGATGCATGGCCAGGCAGAGGATGGTAAAGTAAAGTGCAGTCGATGTCGTCTCAAAAGTCTGGAAAGCATAAACAAAAAGTTTAAACTATTCTTTAAGGAACATCCTTTCACTTACCGCTGCAATGGTCACATTGGCCTCATCCCTCACATCCTGCCAGCTCAGTTGGCCGCGCTCCACATGCTCGCGCACTTGCTCGATGAAAATGGCCTTGGACTTGGCCCTCATCTCCACTTCCGGTCGCTGCTGCTCCGGCTTGGCATTGGCGGCCACCACCGAAACAATCGGTTCGAGAAGCTGCCGGAACAAGTTGCCTAAGGGGTTATGGGTCACGGCTAACTGATCGGATGAACGGCTTACCTGCTCTATAAAACCAAAGAGTATGCCGACCACCTTCTGCTGCAGGCGAAAAAGTCCTGAACGACGGTATAAGAGCTCCGGATAGAGCCACGGCGATAGCATTCGCTTTACACACACTTCTGTCAAGCTAAAAGGATATAAATATATTTTATATTTAACTTCTTTTTAACTTAGGAAATACTACTACACAAAAAAAAGCCGATATGAAATAGAATCAAATTTACTTTATTTTATATCAATAAAAAGTTGATATGATTTATATCAAATTTATGATCTAAACATATCAACTTGATATTATATCATATTAGTTTATTTATTTTAAAATACTAAATGTAGTATTTTTCAAACAATTAATGAAAAATAAGTTAAACATAATCTTTATTCATATCAAAATGATGTGAAATGATAAATGATATACTTATTATAAAAAGAAAATATCCTTAAGTACTTTATAAAACACAATTCAGCTATTATTATTAGTTCAATTTATATTAACTGACCCATTATAAGCCTCAAATATGGCCATAGATCCGTCATGCTGAAAGTTCATTTTCTTGCCCATCGTTGTCTCTGTAAACAGTTAAGTTTAAGCCTTAAGGATCAGACAGCTCAGTAGATACTCACGACAAGCTGCTTCCAGGACGATTTTCTTGAGTATCTGATAGATCTCCAGCCGCTTGCCATGCTGCACACCCTCAAGCTCGAGCTTTTCAAGCAGGACCTGTGCCTCGACATTGAATATGGGCAGGAAGTTGCTGAGAATCTGGCGACCAAAGGCGGGATTAATAAGCCGGCGATGTTTGTGCCATCGGGGAGAACTGGATGTGAAAAGTCCGTCACCTATAGCCGAACTAATGAATCGATAGAAATCGCCCTTGTTGGTGCAGTGCGTCGAGTTAAAAATCTGCTCCACACTGTTGGGATCGTTGACGTAGAGGAAACAATTGGTGCCCATCCAGGAAATGAAGGGAGCCTTGAACTGTCGCGACAAACCATCCATGTACTGCAAAAAGGCTGCCAAAAATGTCAGTTATCACGAGCCTTTGGGAAATCCTTGCTGCCGTCCTTACTCTCTGGGTTCATCATCTGCAAACCCATGCCAATCAAGGGCCAGCCAATGGGTCCACGCAACTGCCAGGCAGCTTTGTAATACCTTCGCCTGCTCCACAGGAAGTATATCCAAACCAGCAGCAGCCAGCCGCTTAAAATGATGCCGGCCAGCATGTCGTTGAACTTGGCAGACGACAAATCGTATCCGCAGTCAAAAATTTAATTGATCCACACACGGCGTTCGAAGGCAAACTAATTCCAGCTCACGCTTTCATTCAGTTTTCTATATGTATGGCGTAAACAAACCGTCAATAGATGCCAAATATAAAAAAGAATAACTTTAGCTAGACATTTTGATCACTTTTTTCTAGTTTTAATGAATTTACCGATTTTTTATATCTGACAATGTTCCTAAAAACAACCGTTTTGCTTGGCTTTGCAACCGCAACTCACCTGGTTTTCCTGCTTGTCGTCGATATTTTGCTATAAGCCGAAAAACTTGACATTTTTTCTAGCTGGACATTACGCATTTGCGGCTTTAATGCAACTCTTTCAATGCCCACCACGTTGTGGGTCGATTCTCGTTTGGGTGGCTATTTTCATTCAAGTCGCGTGCCCCTCAAAATTATGCCAATCAGTAATAATATGCACCAGGCCAAAGAAAATTGTAGATTCAGATGTAATTTTAGATACCCTGATTAATAATATAATTAAAAAAAAAAATAAATATAATTTTATACATTATATTAAATTTTTTTAATTATTTTAAAATAAAAAAAGTATTTTAAAAAACAGACTGTTATTCAAATTTGTTGCATTTTAAATTAAATTTGAATCTTAAAAGACAATAAAATCGAAATTAAATATCACTGTGGACGGCAGTCCACGTAGTGACGAAGCGCACCATAGGATTGGAAATCTGCTGTAATGGTCCAATTTAACGATATCGGTAAAACTTAAAGGATACCAACCCATTTTAAATCAAAATAACACCATTGTAATATAACTACCCAAGTTAGCTAGGAGAACATCTTCAAAATCAGAATAGAGTAGAATATTTATCAAAGTGTATTTTTGGCTATTTACAGAAAAAAATTCAAGGTTCGACATGGAAGGAAGAAAGCGAGAAAAAGTACATTGCCAGCCAAACTACAAGTACCAGAAAGAATCACGCCTTTCTCGCAATGGCTATCTCAACTTTCTAAGGGAATACAAAAGGTGCTTCTTTGGAATATCTCCGCAGGACATGGTACGATACGGAGCCAGGCAATGGAACAAGCTATCCACCGCGGAACAAAATATTTTTAAAAATATGGTAAATATAAGAAAAATTAGAACTTTTAAGGATATTTTTTACATTATTAAAATATGTAAATATAATAGAATAAATCTGAGACCATTATTAAGAGCCCATCTCAACATCTTTATGGTCAGTCTATTAGGGAAAGCCCCGTTATGTCTCGACAGAAGAATACGAGTCAAAGGCGCTCTCCTTATGCTCGTGAGAGGGAAGCCTTAAAGCAAAAGACTCCATCTAGATCCATGAAGAGTCGGCCGAGTTCAGGCAACTCAAATCGCCTGGGCTCCGCGAATGCCTACATTCATTATTTGCGCAAGTTTCAAGAAAAGAATCCCACCTTGGAGCCCAAAGATCTATTAAAGAAGGCCACTCGTCTATGGTGCCGACTACAAGATGAGGATCGCGAACTATTTAATAAGCCACTTTGGTAAAGTTCTTTAAATACAAAGATTTTGCCAAATAATAATTCCTTAACTATTTCAGGACCGTAAAAATAGGATAAGAAACAATACTCCAATCTAGCAATATTGGAATCTTTAAATTGTATGTGATAGGTATTTTACGTATACACTGGAAAAAATAATATAGTAAATGTTATAAATTAAAAATAAAACACTAAAATTCCCCATATTGTTAGAGCATCCTTTAAATTTAAATTTTTAAATTTTTCATTTGTTATTTTTACTCAGTAACTCCTGGCGAATTCAGTCCCCGGGTATTTCAGTGTTCGCCCATGGGTCCCCATGCCCAGTCACATCCCCATTTACACAGCTATTACGCATTAATTGAGTTTTTGAATTATAATTTTTATTTGCTATTAATATTTTTACAAATTGTTTTATTTGTGGTGTTTTGCTTTTTCAATTTTGTTCAACAGTTCTATGTTATTTATCTGTGTGTATTTCGCCATGACATTGAATAGTTCCCTTTCGGTATTTGGTTATGCTTGTGTAATATTAGTTTTTCTGCCGATTCATGGACACAAGCCGGGGTTATTCATATACGTAGACTGTTAGTTAGTAAAACTTAGTGCGCTAAGTGTTGAGTGAGCGTCGCCTGGTTCTGCAATGGGTCTTACTTAGGATCTGGACCCGAATATTGGGATCCCGCAAATATTTCCAAATTTAGCACTCTCTTATGTGTAAGCTAGGTTTAAAAGTTTGCAAATATTAATATTGTTGTGGACGTTGCGTTTCCAGTTTTGTCATTGGTTAGATTTAGTCAAGAGCTTTAGGTTGTGGCATAAATTTGCGATTTCATTTTATTCAAAGGCCTTGGATCAAATGGAAGCCAATCTTAGGGGTTTTGGTGTTAAATTTCACTTGGGAATTGAGTTCGGGATTGATAGACATAAGAACCGTACTGGACATGCAGCTAGTTCATTGATTAGTATATAAATATTTGCCAGTCATATGTCCCTAGTATATCTATCATATATACACAATCCACCTGCCCTTGCCCTATCCTCTCGAGGGACGTTCAGTTTTTCTTACATTACAAATAAATTATACTCCATTTATTGTCAAAAATATTGACGACTCGCGATTGCATTATTCCTGGCATTACACATGAGTTGTATAATATATGATTATTAGTTCTACCTCTAGTTATATCAAAAGTGATCTGCCCAAGTACTTAGGTAATTGTTTTCAACTATACCACCTTGTGATTAGGGATTAAATTCAACATAGCGGTCAGTTGTCTTTCGTCTGCAACTATAGAAACTATTTCATCAGAGATGTACGTCCTTCACTAATGTGCTTTTGCAAATGGAATGTTAATTAACTCCTGTCTTAGATTATCCCAATGCATATATGCTTCTTTTTCCCAAGGGAACATTGGTCGGCTGGCCGAACATTTCTGGAAAAGTCTTTAAGAACATGTTGCTGCTGGGATGTTTTGCGGGCTTAATAAAAATATATTTAGTATTTTTTCATACTTCCGCTCTAAATGCTGCATGCTGTAGGATTTTATTTTGCAAACAAACTTTGAACAAATAAACGAAAACTGCTGCAGGCTTTTGTTGCTTTGCTTACTCTATATGCAACCCGTGCAAATATATTATGCATGTATATATGTATACAAAATAAACTTTGCTTTCACATTGATGCTTGCATAAAAATGCTAATCAAAAAACATTGTTTCTTGTTGTTCTTCCTTTGAGACGGGGACATAGACGGTGCAATTGTTTGGCTGTGCATTTTTGGGGAGGGATGTGGCATGGTGTATGCAGTACGCTATATAAGCTTGGATTTGAAAGCTAGGCTAGGGATTATATATGGCTTATGAGTCTTGATTAAATTTAAATTGTAGTTCTCCTGGTGAGTGTTTATCATTTCGGTTTATACTTAGGCACAATACATTTATTTTGTTTTATTTTCAGTTTTCACATGACTTTTGTTTTTGTTTTTGTAGCTGTAACTTTTTGCTAAATATTTTTTGCTTCGCTTACAACTAATTACTACGCATAAAAACGTGTCTATCTGTGTGTAGTGTGTGAATGTGTCGGTGTTGTGGCTAATTATTTCATATATTATGGGATTAATTTTGCATTTCTCTCTGCAATAATTTCTACTACAATTTAAACACTTCAGCCGCTTGGCTAATATTTAAAGCTTTTCACAATCATTTTCATATATGCAAATTAAAAAATATAATAGGATTACAAAATTGGTTCAATAAATAATTTATAATTCAATCGTTTTTGTTGAACTATTTTTTTACGCATTTTAACGCATCTTGGTGTTTCTGTTAGTTTGTTTTGGGTAGTTAATCTTCGTTCCTACGAAGTTTTTTTTTTACAAATATTGCTTATGTTTTGCATGTGGTTGCTTATTAACGCAAAATGCACTACCAATTGGTCTTGTATCATTATTAATGATAAATAAATCAACCGGATTATAAAATGCTCGCTTGACTGAATGTAAATAGGCATCAGGCGGGGAGTCTGAAGCTGGTCAAATGATTGGCCGAAATACTCGACTGTAACCCGCTTCTGGCCTGTTTATAACACAAATTTATTTTCAACACAAAATTGGACGCACAAAACTGCGAATACAAAAATTATTGAATTACAATAGGCTTTTTGGGGACTTTAAACTATACACACATTTAGCTTACTACCAGCTTACACACTTTTCGCTTAGTTTTGTTTTTACGTTTAACAAAATATGCGCTAGGTTTTCTACGAATGCTACAAAGTAGACAACAATTCAAATGTTCACTGCTGCCCATCTGCTTAGTTTGCTTGTTGTTGTTTCTCAGTTAATTTATGACTTGCTTCTTTGCGTAGGGTGATTAACTCTCCGCCTGCTGGTTGGCCGTAAACTGCGTAATGCCGTCCTTCTCCATCGACTCAAGGATATCAGCCACGTACACGGCTACATCAGTGTGGCTCGTCTCACCGCGTCGGATAAAGGGCATCTCCAGCAGTCGGCTGTACTTGGGCCGATCGCTCTCCTTTTTAATCAGGCTAAAAGTATTATGATATTGTTAGATTTTCATTTGCAGCTCCACAACTTTGTTGATGCTTACCAAGTATTGACAAAGTCCACAAACTCTTTGGAGAACTCCATGCCGTTGTAGGACGTCAATAGTCTTGGCGGTTCACCTTGCACAACCTGAGGTAAAGTTAATATTAATATTAAAGCGAAATGGTCTAAAATCGAAACATATTTAACAAGGTCATTATCATAGCTGAGCCTGATTAAGGCTTAATATATGATGCTAATGCAATATCACGTTATCACGATGGGATCGTCAGCAAATGTTATGAGTAACTTTTTCTATCTGCGTTATCTTTTCCAGATTTTTTATATTGCACATATGATTCATAGATCTTAGTCACGAAAACCTCTGCCCAAATATTTGGAAGGCAATTATACCTGACACAACTGCTCAAAGACCGAATCCCACTTGCGATAGGGGAAATTGCCAGTCGCCACCTCCATCAATGTAATTCCCAATGACCAAACATCGCTTCGTACATCGTAACCCTTGGCGCGCTCCGGATCAATGCGTTCCGGCTGCAAAAATAAACCGAATTATAACAAACAGCTTTGAAATTGTCTTAGTTTCATTACCGCCATGTAGGGCCGGCAGCCCGCATCCTTGGTTTTGGCAATCGAGTCAACCAGCTGACCCGAAATGCCAAAATCACACAGCTTTATGTCACCGCGGCGGTGCAACAGAATGTTGCTCGGCTTTACATCGCGATGGATGATCTTCAGCTCCTCCTTTAGATAGTTAAGGGCATTCACCGTGGCCACCGTGATCTTGGCCAGTATGGACTCCGGAATGTGGCGCTGCTGCTTCTCGTAGATGTACTTGTAGAACTTGTCCAACGAGGTGTCCATCAGCTCCATGCAAATCCAGCAGTCGCCCTCTTTGAAAAGCGCGCCATAGAATTGAACGATGTAGATGCACTCGTTGGACTTCATGACCACCTCGAGATCCATGAGCAGCTGCTTTTGTTCCTTCTCGTCGACGGTGGAGCGTATGCGCTTGACGGCCATTACCTTGTCCAGTTTCTTGAAGATCATCTTGTTGACCGCCCCGAAGGCTCCACGCCCGATTTCGCCCTCATCCTCGAGATCGTCCGACGTGAATGTGTGTGTATTGGCGGCGCCCTCGCCAAACTGCAGCTTGCCGCAGGCCTGCTGGCGAATCCGCTCCCGATGACGATCGGCGGCGCTGCTGCTTGAGGCTGCCGGAACTGCGGGCACCTGACTGCTGGCCACCGGCGGAGCCAGAGGCGGCTGTTGCTGGGCACCAAAACAGCGGGTCACATGGTTGTGCTGCGATGAGGAACTTGAGCCCGAGGAGGTGGATCCCGACGAAGTGGACGACGTGGACGAGGGCGGATGGCGAATGCTGAGGTTGTTCAGGCTGAGCTGGTCCGGGGGATTGCGGGAGCGACTGGATCCGGCTGGGAAACGAAAAGAGGACAATGTGAGATATAGTTGCACGGATGGATGGCTTATCACCCGATTCGATTCCCCCAGCTATGCGTCACTCGCATCGAGTGTGTGTACCTCCTGGTCTGCATGTGTGTGACATGCGTGGGCGGTCCACTGCCGCAACCCAAAGGGGTAACTCACTTGCAAACAAATTTTTCGGTCGCTCGGCCATTGTGTGCGGTGGCTGAAAGTATCGATGTCCCTTTGTGTGTGCCTGTCCTAAGGATGTTCGGCCCGTTTTCTGCAGGCGCCGCGCCCCGAATACAACACGTCGACTTGGACTTCCTTTGGCCCTCCGGTCACTTGGCTACTTGGCCACCTTTGATGGGCTCTGCGCCGGATGCAACGCCACTACTTTTTCAGCAATTGAGCGCACTGCAATGCACTTATTCCGCAATTTCGCTAAACATTTACATAAATAACGCAAAACTTAAAAAGAGCTAGAGGTGGAACATTGATTATTTGCGGCCTATCGATAGGGCACCGCAGATCAATCGATAGATCTGCAGGCTAAATACCGATAGGCAGCCCTGCAGGGTGCGATAATTGCAAGGTGGTGCGATAATTAAAATTGTTTTTAATTATTTTGACTTGGTTGTCAGAATTTTAAACAAAATAATTCAGAATTAATTTAGATCTTCTTTGAATAGAAAAATACTATTTTTAAAATAATCCCGTCAGAAATATTTTTTAAAAACAAAAATTCTATTAGTGACGTCAAAAGCGCCTAAAATACAAACCTGCGACACCTTTACCTTTTCGTAACTGCTTCAAGACGAGAAATACAAATCTCCATAATCATGTCCAGCGGATTCGCACGCAGCACCTATAAATTATTTGTGGGCAACCTGCCGTGGACAATCAGCAGCAAGGAGCTGAAACTCTACTTCTCGAAGTACGGGCACGTGGCCAACGCGGAGGTGGTCTTCGACCGGCAACTGGGCCTCTCCAAGCACTACGGATTCGTGGTGTTCAGCCAGCGGGACGCCTTTAACAGCGCCAGCAACCAGAACACCCACTTCCTGGAGGGCAGAGTGCTCACCGTGCAGCACGCCAATGAGAATGCACAAGCATAATAGATGACAATTGGATTGATTTACTCTGGTTGGACCAAAAAGACAGCAGGGAGATGGTAGTGAAACACTAGCTTAGTTTTGTACATAAATGAACGCCAGCACTCGCTCTAAGCCCGCTCATCATCGTTTCACTTCTTGGGCAGGTAGAACTTGGAGTTGGTGCCCACCACATCGGCCACGCTGGTGTGGCCCAGCTGGGTGATCAGCGCCGACAGCTCCGCCTTGATGTCGTCCACGAGAGCGGGTCCCTCGTACACCAGAGCCGTGTACAGCTGGACGTAGGAGGCCCCGGCCTCGATCTTCTCGTAGGCATCATAGCCGGAGGCCACGCCGCCGACGCCAATGATGGGCACCTTTCCCTCGGTGAGCTGGTACATCTGGGCAATCATCTCCGTGGATCGGGCCTTCAGTGGCGGGCCACTCAATCCGCCAGCCTCCTCGGCCAGCTTGCTGGTTTCAATGTTATCCCGCGACACCGTGGTATTGGACACAATCAGACCATCCACGCGGCTCTTCTTGCGCTTGATCACCCACACGATGTCCTTCATGTCGTCGTCGGACACATCCGGCGATAGTTTCAGGAAGATGGGCACATTCTTGTTCTTGTCCAGGGTGGATCTGGTGTCGTTGACCTGCTCCAGGAGCTCCCTTAGCATCTCCTTGCTCTGCATATCGCGCAGGCCCTTGGTATTGGGACTGCTGACATTAATAACGAGGTAATCCGCCACAGGTCCGAAAACCCGCACACCCTGCACGTAATCGGCTATCGGGCTCATGGTGGTCTTGTTCCGGCCGAGATTCACGCCCACGACGCCGTTGAAGTCCTCCTTGCTCCGGAGCAGGCGCAGCCTTTGCAGCACCGCCTGATGACCCTCGCTGTTGAAGCCGTACCGATTGATGATGGCCTTGTCGTCGGCCAGCCGGAAGACCCTCGGCTTGGGATTACCCTCCTGGGCGGCTGGGGTCACAGTGCCCACTTCTATAAAACCGAAGCCCAGATCCTGGAGCCCATCCACCGCCTCCGCGTTCTTATCGAATCCCGCCGCAATGCCAATGGGATTGCTCAGCATCCGGCCAAAGAAGGCGGTGTGCAGATTCTGGTCATCCTGGTACTGGGACACCGGACACAGGCGGTACTTGCAGGCCAGCACGGCCAGCTGGTGACTGGTTTCTGCTGGAAGCAGGCGCACCGCCGGCATCACAAACGTGCGGAACAACTGGTCCTGCTTCTTGTACGCCGTAATCCCCGCCACCAAAGCTGCGGCTCCGGCCGTAACGATTCCCAGCGACCGCAGACGACCCTGTGGGAGGAATCCATTCAAAATCCGCTGCTCCTTAAGCCGTACTTTACCCACAATTCTGCGCGCTGCGTTTTTGGCATTCTTCAAGTGATCCTGATCCATTGCGACTATCGCCGACTATCGATTGTGGGCGATAAAGCGGGAACTAATTGGATTCGCGGAGTGTTAAAAAAATATGTAGAAAAGTATGTATGGAGTGTACCAGAGTTTTAAAATTAATTCAATTTGGCAGAAAGTGGATTCATTTTGAGGGAAATTTCATGTGAGGCTTACAGAAAAAAAACGTAATAAACCTATTCTTCCCACCCAATTTATAGTTAGCTTCAAAATATTTATTGTACCAATATATTGGTAATAATAATTATTTATTTATAAATACTTTTTTATGTGTATCAAATAGACCCCTTTTTCTTTCGCCGCCCCTGCCGCACGACTATCGATAACAATCACTGGCTGGCCCTCTAGTGTCATCTCTAAAGATTGAGTCAGTTTGTTATGGCCAGCTGAAATTTGGGAAATTTAGCCTTTTAACCGCAGATTTGGAAACCCAGGGCAACCATGAAGGGCGGAACCTTCCGCAACACCCAGTGGGATCCCACACTGCTATCGGCACAGATCATATCCATGCAGTTCTGCGTGTACTTCACTCTGGGCCTGCTCGTCTTCGTGGCCAACAAGTTGTCCGGGGACAACTACAGTCTGGATCACTTGTTCGAGTACCATGTAAGCTATTTGGGATTCGGACCCTGTGCACCCTCTTCCTAACCACCTAGTGACTCTTGATCTATTTGTGATTCCAGGAAATACACATTTACGATTTGGGCGGCAGACTGGTGATCTGCGCCTTCGTGCTGAACGCTTTCCTGGCCTCCCTGGCGCTCTGGTGCATCGTTCGACGAGCCAAGCTCTGTCTGGACTTCAGGTGGGCATCTAACTGTATACAAAAGGATGTTTCCTCTTTATGATATGTAAAACAAGGAAATATTGGGAGTATAGGGGATATTGATGGCCATTTGATTACTAGTTTGACCTTCCAATTGTCTAATTTAACAGATTTAGGGGCCATCAATCTCTTCAACCACTAGATGTGATGCAGAACTTTATTCTAAGTGCATTCCAAATAATATTTATTCTATCATAACATCTATTATCCAAACCAGTAACATTATTTAGTCAAAATGATTCTATGAACGCTAAATGATGCACTCATATAGAAATGTGTTTAAATTCTGCGAGTTAAGGCTACTCAATTACACTTAAGAGGCAGAACCACAACATTAGCACACTTATAACTTAGCGAAATGCTGAAAACTTGACAGATACATAGGCAGTGATATCACTAGAACTAGGTTTCTTTCTTGATATTACAACTCACCTTTTCTCTGTTTTCCCTCAGTTGCACCTTCCACGTGCTGCATCTGCTCATCTGCTGGTGGTACAACCGCTCCTTTCCCGCCAACGCATCCTGGTGGCTGCTCAATGTCATTACAGGCACGATAATGTGCATTGGCGGCGAGTTCCTGTGCCTGCAGACCGAAATGAAAGAGATTCCCGTAGGCTATGCGGCCCTCAACCAAAAGTCGGACGTCTGACTCTGATCCACCAACTTGTGATGCCCTGCTAGCTTATCCAACCAGCTTCTCTGTACATGTAATTTATTGTTAAACTAGCGTAAGATTACATAGCATATATAGACACTGTATTGTACTCCTATTAATGTAATATCTGGTAAACGAACGGGGGTCTCGGCCTGATATTCAGTTCCTCGGGCACTGCAGATGGCGGCAGCGAGAACTTGATCCCAGAACCGCCGTAATTCTTGGATATAATGGACCAAATTGGCTCCTCGCGCGGCCCGAACATCCAGTAGCTGAAGGCGAGCATGAAAGTGGCGATCAGCGATGCCAGGAGGAGCAACACCCAGCACAGACCTTGTTGTGGCTTCTGCATATTCACTGTGTTTACGAGTTGGAGGCCAGAAATTGACACAGCTGAGATCCGCAAAAAACAACAGAATGCACCGAAAATTCCGGTCGGTTCTCCGATATAATAAAAAACGGGGTGTGGCCTAGTCAAGAGCCCTCTCTGTTTAAAATGCCAACCAAGAGCTTTGCTCTCCAAGCAGAATTTATCTGACAAACAACGATCGACAAGCTCCCTTGGCCTCCAGAAAACATCAGAGCAAACTAATCAGTTTGCCTAATCTAATCTAATTAGTGCGCGGGCACGATCGTCACATCCTCCTCGTTGTTTGCTGCATTTTCATTTGAGTTTTCTCCCCTCGTTTTGCACTTTCAATTAGTCTGATTGCTAAAATGAATGAAGCTTTACTACAACCGGTGACAAAGTTCTCGTTTGAGAAGCTTCTAAAGGGTCACTGACCCACCCTAATTTATTCAAAAACAAGTTGTAGCTTCAGATCGGTATGTGATTATATAAAGTTCTTAATTACTGAAATACACCAAGTGTAATGGATCGCAACTCGCAGTAAACTAAGAAGCCGGCGTTAAGAACGAACACCTCGCCAACTCTTATCAGAGGGGTTTGTTTAAAAGCTGATAGCAATAAGTAAATAAATCTTAATCGTACAAAAAATTATAGGTGAAATTAGAGTGAATAATTCCCATCGACATATAAAAAGATAATAGGGCGTACACCCAGTTTGTGGAACATTTTGGCGACAAATTTAACATTAAAGAAATAATCAATCTTTCCACAGAAGAAACCGGGGTGTTTCCATTATTTTAGGTATTCAGTGATATCCATCGTCTTTCCCTAAAACCTAAAAAATTTCTTTACAATAAAAGAAAACAAAACGAGCTCTTTTTTCATTTGCTAAATTATTAATTTTAAGTTTAGCAAACTTTGTTTTTTTAATTACTTTTTGTTTGTGTTGGTTTCTTGTTTCATATAGTACATTATATCTCGATCTATATATTTTGTAATATATATACCATTACTATTTTTATGTTTTCATCGTTTAAAATCATCAATTGAAGTTCAAGGATTTGCGCATTCATCATCGTCTTGATCCGATATCGACAGTATTAATGTCTATATTATATTTGTATTTTAAGAATTCCAAGAAAAATGATGTGTGAGAAGTGTAACTTATGGACAAAAATTCAAAATTGTATCAGTTGCTTAAATATTCTTAATATTTGTGGTTGTTTAGCATATTTGTAATATGTATGTTTGCATATTCCTTCAACTACGCGCATCGATTCCATAAAATATAAGGATGAGGGGAGATGGTAAGGGCATGGGCTTCTTGGGCTGGCTATACATGAATGTAATATACTTTCGCGATGGATTTGCACAATTTATTATTAATGCTTGCTCCTGGTTTTTGAGGTTGTGAGAGAGGAGAGAATTGCTAAACGAGGGTGGAGGGTGCATCAGTGTATCTTTCTGTATTTTCGTTTTTTGTGTGTTTGTGTTGCGCTGCGCACAGACAGTTTCTCTTTCACATTTGCTGTTCCTATATAGTATACGTGTGTGCACATATATATATATAGTTGTTATCGACTTTGTATTTTTTCCGTTTGGTTAGTTGCGAAAGTTGCTACGATGCGACTGCTGATGCTGCTGGCCCAGGACCTTTGCCTGAAGCTGAGGCCTTGCTCAGTGAGTCCACCAGTCGGGTGCGTTGCTCGAGTTTGCGGCACTTCCGCCGTAGGAGCCGCCATAGGAGCCACCACCGGCACCGCCGCCATAGTATCCACCGCCTCCCGAGTTGCCACCTAAAGGGGAAATCCATTGATTAGTATTCATCGCCAACAGAATCATTTTTGGATGGATGACTCCACACTCACCGAACTTACCGTACGAGTTTCCATTGCTGCGGTAGCTGCCACCGCCGCCTCCCGATCCGGAGCCACCGCTACGGGGCGGGGGTCCACTGCGTCCGCCACCGCCTCCGCCGCCGGAGCTTTGACGGTAATCCCTCGACCCGAAGCCGCCACCATAGCGTCCGCCGCCTCGTCCTCCACGCTTGGCTCCGCCATGACCGCGATCCGAGCTCATGTCCTCCATGAAACTGGGGATCTCCTGCTTCGTTTCGATCAGCAGCTCCAGAAGATCGGAGCAAATGTTGCGATTCTTCTCATTGAAGAAGGAGGTGGCCACACCGAGGTTACCCATACGACCGGTACGTCCGATACGATGGACATACTCCTCAACGTCCGAGGGCAGATCAAAGTTGATAACGTGCTTCACGTGCGGAATGTCCAGGCCACGAGCGGCCACAGCAGTGGCCACCAGGATGGGGCAGTCGCCCGAGCGGAAGCAGCGCAGCGCCTCCTCGCGCTCCTTCTGCGTACGATCGCCGTGGATGCTGGTCACGGGATGGTTGCATTGGTACAGGAACTCCTCCAGCGAGTCTGCACCCTTCTTCGTCTCCACAAAGATCAGCGTCAGGCTGTCTTTGGTGTACTCGGGGCCGTCGCGGATGGACGAGAGCAGATCGAGCAGATACGAACGCTTGTCGGGCTCGTAGACCCACAGGATCGTCTGCGTGATATTCTCGGAGGTGGAGCCCACACGGCCAACGGCCAAGAAGATGTAGTTGCTGAGGAAATCGCTGGCCAGCTCCTGGATCTGCTTGGGGAATGTGGCCGAGAACATGAGCGTCTGGCGCTGTCCGGTTGGCGGCATGTTCAGCTGCTCGACGATGCGACGAATCTGAGGCTCGAAACCCATGTCCAACATACGATCTGCCTCGTCCAGGACCAGGAACCGAATGTTCTCCAGTCCCACCTTGCCGCGCGTAATCATATCCTCCAGGCGACCGGGTGTGGCCACAATCAGGTGGCAGCCGCGGTCCAGCTCGCGCATTTGCTCGCTGGTGTTGTTGCCGCCGTACAGGACGGCCGGACGCATCCGGGAGCGATAGGCGAACTTCTTGGCCTCCTCGAAGATCTGGGTGGCCAGCTCGCGGGTCGGTGCCAGCACCAGACCCAGCGGATACTGCTTGCGCCGGCTATACTGCCGGTTGCTCTGCGGCGGCTGCACATGCCCGTGCTCGTACATCTGGTTGAGAATCGGCACCAGGAAGGCGGCCGTCTTGCCGGATCCGGTCTGGGCGCAGGCCATCAGATCACGGCCATTGATGATGATCGGAATGGCGTGCTTTTGCACCGGTGTCGGTTTGTCATAACGTGCTAGGGCCACGTTGTTCCGGATAATCTCCGTCAGCTGCACATCATCGAACGATGTGATGTTCGGGGGCACATTCTGGCCCGTCGCCTCCACGGGTATATCCTCGTATTTGTCAAAATTGATTCCCGTATTGCCCACGCCGAACAGCTCCACCTCCAGGCGCTCGTCTCGGGCGCCCAGCTTTGTGTAGTCGATGTTGCCGCCGCCGCCCTCCTTCCAGCGGCTGTTGTAACCGCCGCCTCCGCGCTCGCCGCGGTTGTTGTAGCTTCTGTTGCCGCCGCCGGGTGCTCCGCCCTCGCCGCCATCGAAACCGCCCTGACGCTCCGGCTCCTGCCAGCGATCGTTGCGCGGCTGCTGCTGCGGCTGTGCCTGGCCATCCTCGCCAGTCTGCTCATTGAGGGTGTTGCCGCTTCCTCCGCCACCACCGCGGTACGACGGTCCACGACCAAAGCCGCGTCCTCCTCCGCCGCCGCCGCTGCGATTCCAGTCACCGCCGCGACGCGAGTCGAATTCACCACCTGCAAGGATATTCGTAGATTAATTTAAGTGTTCTTGGTATAAAATGAGGTACAATATTAAATGGGATTACAAAAACTGGAGAACTTCTAGCAGATTTTAAAGAACATAAAATCAGTTCTTGTAATCTAATCAAATTCATCATTTATAGCGTAGTTTACATTAAATCGTTCTGATTTCCTTTTACTTTAGTATTATAACCACTTGAACCCACCGTTGTAGTTGTCCTCGTAGCGACCACCACCGCGTCGTCCGCCGCCTCCGCCGCCGCTTCCGAAACTGCCGTAGTCGCCGCTCTGGCGATTAAAGCCTCGACCTCCACCGCCGCCGCCCCTGCGGTATTCACCTCCGCCGCGCGACTGCTGCGGGTCCCTGCTGTCCTGGCGCGGATTCCCCGATCTCGAGTCGAAGCCCTGGCCCTGTCCTTGGCCCTGGCTCTCTGCGTCCGCTGCGTTGTTGTTGCCACCACCACCACGAAGATGCGGGGGCACATACACACCACCGGTGACCGAGTTAGTGGAAGTCTTGCTTGTTATGGGGCCGCTGTAGTCAGCAGAGCCGCCATTCAAGTCCAGACCAGCAACCTGAAAAATACAAAGATAAGATTGTGAGTATTGACCAGAATAGAGACAGTAGCAGGATACAATATTAGAACTAAGGATCATTAAAAATATCTTAATTTCAATATGTTTAACTTCCCTCAGCCGATTCAAATATCACTCATCCGCACTGTTGCCCTTAATAAGATTTTAGATTATTTTACGTATTCTTTTCTTTTAGTTTATTAAATTTTCACACTCATAATAGGTACTGATATGAATCATCCTTAGCTTGTGGGTTTCTTTGTTTCCATTTAATAGGACAAAGCGCACTTTGAGATAAGAAATAAAACCGCCTTTCAAAACTAAGCTTTACATATGATCTGTTATCTGCTTAGAAGGCAATTAAGACTTAATCTCTTTTGCCAATAAACCGAATAATTAATGTGGCTTTTATTTTGCCGGCAGCTGTTCAAGTTTTCAAGTTCAAGTTGAAGATTTCCCATGGGAAATCTACTCCAGAACTTCCAAAACTTCTCGGTTCTCGCTTAGCAACATGTGCTATTTACCGCTTCCTCTTTCCAGAGCAACGTGTATATATACATACGCGCAAATCTCTGGAATATATACAAAGATAAAGAGAGGCGCAACTAGTTTAAAGCTTTGAATTTGAATTTCACCTCTCTCCCTTTGTAACCATCTCTCTCGCACTCACTGGCAGCACATTACAGAAAGAGAGACCGCCTAGCAACCCAACAACAACAACAACACAACCTCCCACACATGGGTAATGAATCGCAGCCGTAGTGGTAGAACATTAAGCCCGGTTGTGGAACTTAAATGAAAACAATGTGGAGCGTGTGTAAAGAACATTGAACAAAAATAAAATAAATTGAGAAAGGCAAAAGAAGAATATTTTGAATATTTGCGGACTTAGTAGGGTTCAGAAGTTACTACTTGTCGCTGTTAATTATATCAATTATTTTTCATTTACATACATATATAAGAATAAATCTTCCTGGATATAAATTAACATACCTAGATATAATACAATCGTATCTTTATGGTGCTCAACAAACTAGATCATTGCCCCTAACCTGATTTTACGGAAATTTATAAGGTTGAATCTGGGGAACCCCAATAATTTGTTGTAATTGCATTTGTGAGCCTTGATGAGAATGGTAGATACACTAAATATTACACGTATGAACTTATTTTTTTTCCAGTATAGGAAGAAAATATTTTATTCTAGAAAATATATTTTACTTGTGAAATTGGTGTAGATTACACTTCTTGTTTTTTTTTTTTTTTTTTTTTTTTTTTTTTTTTTTTTTGCTAAATCACCCTTGAAATTAATCACCAGATCGTCAACCCCTGGCAACCCTGTTTACGACAGCTTCCACATGTGTGCGCAAGCGAGAGAGCGCTAAGTATGACACACACACACACGGTCAGCCTTAGAACAGCGGCACTGCTCGCACACGCACACAGACGCGGGAGGCCGAGTGGAAACTTTCATATGTATATAATATACATGTCAAATTGGAGGCAAGCGAGCAAAAATTATACAAAAGAAATTACAAATTGGAATGACGAAGAGGAGCCCAGACGCACACATGCACGAGGGGGGAGACACCGACACGAATCACCGTTGTAAGCGGGCGATAGAGACATTAGTGTGTTATGAAATCAATAAATTTCTAGCCGAACTTTTTCCCAATAGCCGCATGAGCATCACTCACACACACGCACGCACTTACTCACTGCATATACACACGTACATATGTACTTTTCTTATATAGTAGACGGTATTTTCACCCAGTCAAAAACTCTACTTACTTGCTGCTCTAGACCTGTGCCATTTTGGTTAATAGCATTACTCATATTATCCTCCAATCAGTTGCTTTTTTTTTCTTGCTTTCCGTTTAGGAAAATTTTGCAATGGTTACGCTTTGCTTTTTTTTTGGGGTGCACACTTGCAATTTGCGACAAAAAAATGTATACGATCGTTGTGTTGGTGTTGCACTTTGTGTCTATACGTTTTTCCTTAGTTTTTCCGACAAAACTTCTTACGTTCCACAAGCTACTGCGTTCTCGTGTGAAATTTCAGGGTCTGTACTTTTTTTTCGGTTCTTTACGTTCCTCGCACACAATTCCTTTTGTTCGGCTTGAAACTGAGACGTTTCCGTATCGGATTCGGCTGGCCTGCTTGTGCCAACAATTACAATTACAAGCGCTCTGGGCTTGGAAAATGCTGCTTTTCCGACGAGTTCACGTTTTTTTCCGCTTTCAGACGCGTGTCTAAAAAGTAGGGTTGTTAAATCGCTTATATCGATGAATAATCGATAGTGCTGTCGGGGCAAGCAGAGACTCGATCCAGGGTTTGCAACTTCGCTGCTCGGGCGTTGCCAGATCAATGAGCCAACTTCGCGGTCTATCGAATTCAAATTAAATTTTGTTCGCTTTCACTGTTTCGGAGCGTCGACTGTTGATTTTTTGCTGAGTGGTAGAGAAATAAGGCTGGGCAGTTGAAATTTTGTATCAATTAGGCCAAAAATTGTTGTGTCTATGTTGGGGGTAGAACTTCTACAAAGCTTCAGTCGCTTTCCCCATTTTTCGTTTTGAAGTAAAAGTCTAAGGAATTTTCTTTTTTTCCTTCCCAAGATACCAAGGAAAACCATATCGACTTCTCGAACTCTCGAATATATTCATGCACTCTCGTATTTAGAATATACATATCGTGGGTGTACATGTTTATATAGAATAAATGCTTTTGGTATTGGCCTTAGCTTGAGATTAGATAGTGGAACAATAAATATGGCTATATAGTATCGTATATATCTTAATGCCAGATCGTCTAGCCCTTGAGCAGGCAGCGGGAGTAGAACTCCCGGTCGATGGCGTCGTTTGGAATGTAAGAGCTCCACTTGAAGATCAGCGCCAGCGTATCGCCGGCGGCCATGTGGTCCAGTGCGATGTTGAGGAAGCAGTTCCAGTTGTAGAAGAAGTGGCGACTCAGCTGCTCCTGTTCCACGCCCGAGATGCACTCACAATTGGCGCAAATTAGCCGCCCGCGTTGCAGTTCAACGAATTGCTCGAAGCAGCGACCCCAGGCGCCAACGCTCAGTTGCTTGCCAACGTCTGCAAGGAGTTCCGGCAGTCCGTAGTTCAGAACGATGGCCACCACCTTGGTGAGATTCTGTTCGGCCAGGTAGAATTTGGCTAGGACATCAAGGAGAGCCGGAACAAATTGCACCACATCGAAGCACTTGACCTGCTCGCCGCGGGACCAGAAGTATCGCAGGAGCACCGCTCCCAGCTCGTGATACTGACAGGAGGTGTCGAAACGCAGGGGGAACGAGCAGTGCTCACACTTTACAATCTCCGCATTCTCGGGCGCATTCAGCAGCACAAAGCCCGCCGCTATGTGATCCCGCGTGGCATCGTCCACTTCCCAAATCATCTCCGGATCCAGGTAATCAAAGTACATCTCGTAGCAGTTGCGTTGCGCTTGGTCCGGCGTGTCACCGTGCTCCACCATCACCTGGGACAATTTCTCGAGCAAACTGACCAGCTCCCCGGCTGCGTATTCATCGAACACAGCTCGATATCGATCGACGCACTGCGTCCGGCTGAACTTGGCGCTCTTGGCGATCAGGTAGAGATTGTAGAGGGTCTTCTCCTCGGGACTGATGTGCGGAGCCTGGGGAGCCGGCCTCCTGCAGCGGCTCACAATCTCCTCATCCTGATCCTCGGCTCCCGACTCGTAGCGCGCCTTGATGTCCTTAAAGGGAAGCGAGCGCTCGCTGGCCGGGATCAGTTCTCTGACCAACTGCTGCTGTTCCTCGGCGAAAATATTGAACTTGTACTTTATGATGTTCTTGCCGAATTTACCAGTTACCGTCAGCAGGGCATCCTTGAAGTGTCCCGACTTGAGCGGCTGCTTCAGGTTGTCGCAAAAGGCATTCTCCAGGACGTATACTCCTTTGGGTGGCGCTTTCGCTGAGCTTCCTCCGCTTAAACTGCGCTCAGTGGTGGCGGAGCTTCCACCCGAACTTTGCGTATCCAAGGCACTGCCTGTGCACTGAGTTATGGCATCGAAAATCACGGATATATCGTTTAACAGCTCGTACTCCTGTCGCTCGATGAGAAGCTGCTTCAGAGGATTCAGCTGCTTCAGCTCGTAATCCTCGCGAGCCTTGTCCGCAAAATATCGCACATGCTGGCGCAGTAGATTCGCGCAGGGTAGCAATTTCGATTGCTGGATAAGGGAAACGGCGTGCGATTGCAGCGTCTGCAGCTGGACACTGTAAAGTGCTCCAGATTGGGTAAACACAAAGATCTCCGATCCCGAAGAACGGCAGTCAGCGATCCTCTCGAACTGATTGCACCACAGCACAACCGCCGAGTGTCGCACATCAAACACGTACAAGCCCAGCTCAGTGAAAGCCAACAGGAAGTCCTCGTTTAGCCTTTGGACCTTGGCGAACTGCAGGTTCTGCGGCTGATAGTCCAGCAGCTCGGCATTGGCGTCCAGTTCGTCTGTGCCGCTGCCAGGTCGCTGAATCCTCGCCGGTGCGGTGGCCAGGGCGGCCTTGAACTGATGCGTCTGTATCACCTCGCCCTCGAAGTCCACCTCCCAAACGCGACTGCCAGGTCGGGCGCAGTAGATACGAGATGGCTGCAGAGATTCCTGTGGCGAGACGAAGAAGCACGCTCCAAAGGAGCCATCACGCGGACGGTTCCCTATCTGAAAGAAGAAAAATATTAAGAAAAGAAATCATTTGTGTAGTGACAGCTGATACTATTCGATGCCAGTACCCACCTGCTTGTACTCCTCGTACTCCGTGTTGCAGAGAATGCACTTGGTGCAGTTGGACACCAGCAGCAGGGACTCAAAGTCGTCGATCTGGACGATGGGCGAGTCCAGGTAGAGCAGCGGGTGCACGGTCATGTTGAGCAGCAGGCTGTGCCCGATGAACGAGGACAGCAGCACGAGGCTGACCTGGCCGCGTGAGTCACCATAGTAGAACTGCTTCTCGTCCTGCGTCCAGTGGATGCAGCTCACCTGCACCGATTGGTCCAGGTGCGTGAAGATCACCTGCGGCGTCGCCTGAGCGGACAGATTCACGGCATACACGCAGATGAGCGATCGCTGCGTCGCAAATGCCACATATTTGCTATTCGCTGAGATGCTGAGACTGGTGATCGCTCCATGTTTGTTCGGTATCAAGAGCAGGAACTTGCCGTTCCGATTGAACAGGTACAGCGATCCGGAGGAGGCCCCGAAAATGATATAGCTGTCGGAGATGTCGAAGCAGGTGTACTGAAGGGGGAAGCGGAGAGGGAGAGAGATCCATCAGTGGGTGAATGGCTGGGCCTGCTATCAAGTTACAGGTGAGATTCAATCAGATTGCTCACCTTGATGCGATTGTGGTGTTTCAGCGGCAGCGACAGCGACAGCGAAAAATCAATAAAGTTCGTCAGGCAGTAGGCGTCGGCCATCTTGCGGGTTTTGAGTATTCCAAATCGTCTGCTGATCACATAGCTTGCTCTTTAATCGGGATTTATTGATTGCCCCACCAATCCCAAGCAGTTATTTACAAAAACTTGTGTTTTTATCAACGAGCAATCAATTTGTGTACACAGGTCGTTGGAACTATCTGGCAGCTCTGTTAGTGCGGGCAGGTGGTCGATAACAAGTGGTTGTATTTATCGATTTTAAATTTTATTACAGTGTTTTTTATTATTAAAATATTTTTTGAACATATTTATCTCAAGCAGCACTTCTTTCTATTTTTAAACTCGTTTTAAAAACATAATTTTTTTAAAATCACAGTTATTAAAAATCGATATTTCTAGTGTTGCAAAATGCCATTTCCTTTGTTTACCTTTGCTTTAATTGGTATGGCAACGCCAAAACCAACAGCTGTTAATCCAGTTTTCACAAAAACTTTCAATAAACACCTATTTTATTCAAAGCAATTACGTTAAATAACTATAACATGAATCAATACTGTCATAAAACAATAATTGTTGTTAAAAAACAGATAGAATAGTCGAACTCCGAACAGCTGTTTGCTGCTGCCTCCCCCAACCGCAAAATCTTCTGTCAAATAAACGTCAAAACAGTCGCGCGACTCGCCAGGCGAAAAAAACAGTGCAGAAAAAGTGAAATGAGGCGTTAAGGGCTCTAGAAAAACATAAATAATTGCCAGGGGGAACACAACTAACTCGCTTATGTACATAGAAGCCACGGTGTAGCAATGGGCGACAAGGAGGAGCCCGTCACACCCGCTCCCTCGCCCACGGAGGAGGCGATGGCCAACATTGGGGCCGCTGGAGCAGGCGGAGATCAGCCCCAGACGTCGGGGAGCAGTACCAACGTGAAGATCGTGATCATCGGAGCCGGAATGGCCGGACTGTCGGCTGCCAATCACCTGCTGCAAAACGGCTGCGAGGACTTCGTCATTCTGGAGGCACGGGGCCGGGTGGGCGGACGCATAGTGTCCATACCGCTCAGCAATAATCAGAAGGTAGCTCCAACGTTATATAACCCACGAGCATCGACAACCAAAACAAACCACAAGCGACCCTATAGGATAGGGAGAAAATACTCCCGATTCGGAAAAGCTATTCATTCGCATGTTGTAACAGACTTTTCGCCCCAGCAGTTGATTATAGATTTTTCCAAGCACTGCGCAGTCGGTCAGCTGTTCACGCTTTTCATTGATGCTATTTTTATAAATGTTCCTGTTCTGTTCCTTATTTGCCTATCTCTAGATTCATTTGTTACATCTGCTAAAGGCCCCTAGAGACTATTAATTTTAGTTTAATTACATCCGGTGTTCTTTCTAAGTAGTTGAAATTCCACTTTCTCACGATTTTCTCTGTTTATTTGCATAGTTTTGACCGGTTAGACGGCACCTTATCAAGGAATTTGTTATACAACTTTCTTTGGCAACATTTTGGCTAGATAAGATAGGAATTTTCTGAATTAAGCCAATGATGACGTATCTAGTGCAATGCCCTATTAAAAACTCACGGGTTTGCGGGGCCACGATCACGTAGCCTTATTTATAGGGCTGAAAAAATCCTCAAAATCCTTACTAAATATTTTACATTATTTTACTAAGTTAACTTCTACTCCATTAAGAACATACTCTTATCTTTTTGTTAATATTTAGTACTTATTTTATAGTATTTATTTCACAATATTTCAATATATTATTTTAAAAGTAATATGGTATTTCAAGCATTTTTACAATATTTTAGTTAGTTTATTTCCTACTTTTTTAGTACTGCCTTGGCATTACAATTTCTCTTTTTACGCCCCCTAAAGAGAATAATCTAGGTCAGTTCTTATCTGTTTATCACCGGCTAGTTGAAGGCATTTATCTGTTTAAAAATGAAAAGCTTTATTACTCACTTTCCCTAAAAATGCAACATTATTAAACAATCTTACTCTTATTTCACAGATTGAACTGGGCGCCAACTGGATACACGGCGTTCTGGGCAACCCCATCTTCGAGCTGGCCGTGCAGCATGGTCTAGTCAGCGTGGTGAACGTACCGAAACCGCACAAAGTGGTGGCCACCACGGAGGACGGGCACCAGGTGCCGTTCAGCATACTGCAGGAGATCTACGAGGCGTACGTCTGCTTTTTGAGGCGCTGTGATGAATACTTCCTGTGTCAGTACAGCCCGCCACCGGATATACACAGCGTGGGCGAGCACATTAACTACGAGATTGAGATCTACCTGAGTGGCGTGCAGGATCCCAAGGAGAAGCGCCTCAAGCAGTCAATCTTTAACTGCCTACTGAAGCGGGAAACCTGCATTACGGGCTGCAACAACATGAATGAGGTGGATCTGCTTGAACTTGGTAAGTCTGTGGAGAACTAAGAAGATACATTTAATATAAAAATATATTCCCCTTTCAGGCAGCTATACGGAGCTACAGGGAGGCAACATAGTGCTGCCCTCTGGTTACAGCTCCATCCTGCGACCGCTGGGCGCACAGATACCCAAGCAGTCCATCCTAACCAAATGTCCGGTGAAGAAGATCCACTGGAAGCGGAAAAAGACATTTACCGGACTGGAGACCGTCGACGAGAATTCGGAGGACGAGCACTCGGACGACTCGGAGCGAACAGTGACGGAAGTGCCGACGGGGGGACTTCGTGGCGGCTCCGTGGAGTCCAACTCCAGCAGCAATTGTGATTTTCCTGCAGGCAATGTGCGTGTAGATTGCGAGGATGGCCGAGTGTTTCATGCCGCCCATGTGATATGCACCATACCGTTGGGCGTGCTGAAGAACACCCATCGAACCCTCTTCGATCCTGTGCTGCCCCAGTACAAACAGGAGTCCATCGAGAATCTCATGTTCGGCACCGTTGACAAGATCTTCTTGGAGTACGAACGGCCATTCCTTAGTGCCGATATATCAGAGATAATGCTGCTTTGGGACGACGATAAGCGGGATATGAACAGCACCGAGGAGGAGCTGGCCAGCGAAGCGTATCTGAGCAAGAACTGGTTCAAGAAGATATACTCGTTCGCCAAGATGACGGACACGCTGCTCTTGGGCTGGGTATCGGGTCGAGAGGCGGAGTTCATGGAGACCCTGCCCCACGAGGCGGTGGCGGAGAAGTGCACGGAAATACTGAGAAACTTTCTCCAGGATCCTTATGTGCCCAAACCAAAGCGATGTGTGTGGTAAGGCAAACTCAAGAAAAACTCTTAGAAAGGTGGTTTTCCAATTATCGAAATTCAATTTACAGCACCAGTTGGAAGTCACAAGACTTTACCGGCGGGGCCTACACCTCAATACCCGTAGGGGCCGCTCAGGAGGACATCGAGAACCTGGCCCAACCCCTATATGCCACGCCTCAGGCCATGAAGGTGGGTTCAACAAGCTATTTTACCATGAAAATCGACATTCAATTTATTATCTTTCCTTAGCCCGCCATTGTCTTTGCCGGGGAGCACACCCATTCCAGTTTCTACTCTACTGTACACGGCGCCTATCTAAGCGGACGGACGGCGGCGCAGCATTTGCTGGCGAGCGAGGAGCCAGACGAGATCATCATGGAGTCAGACGGCAGCGATCTGAGCGCCTGGATACAGGGCATCGCACTGGACTGAGTCTAAGCTAATCAACGACCACTCATCGATTTTGTATTATAATTTATTACCGTTTTTTGTACACTCTTCAAATGCTTTTTAGCTAGTGATATTTCATTTTTCGATTGTAATTTATTTTGCTAACGTCGTAGAACGATTGAACCATTTTTTGTACATCCCTTGTGAGCATTTGTTTTATTTTGTTGATGCAATTATTTCTTTGTAATTTATTTGGAACCCGCTTGTACAATACTATTAATAAACGTTACGATTTAGCTGAGCTGATCAATGTGCTGCCAACTTGAACAGATCGTGCACTCGCAGCAGCTTTCACTGTACTCGGACGAAATGTGTGCACAAAAACATAATGTTGTTTAGACCTAATTACCGATTAGCAAACATAAGTACATAATTGTGTACAAATATAATGCCTATTTTTATAAATTCGTATTTAATGTAGAGAACGTTGCTCCGAGTTGGAATGAAGTCGGAATCTAAGTGCAACTAGTGTATATTTGAAAGTAACTATTGTTAACGTTGACTATTTTGCTAACTAATTTATGCATTGGTTGGATCTTTAAGACGGGAAAGCAAAAGTTAATATTCACAAGTCCGTTTTAACTATTGGATCTGTATATTTATTTGTATTTGTGACAAATATGTATATCGACTTGTACGCATAAAAATAAAAGAACACGCTAACTTATTAATAAAATCTGTAATCTATTAACTAATTTATATTTCGAAACTGTTATATGCTAAGATAAAAGGTTAGCTTCATGTCTATAGGAAGTTTATACTAGAAAAACTGGGTATGGGGTCATTGAAAATAAGAAAAGAGATCAAGTTGTGCTTTTGGTTTCAGGACAAAAACATGTAAATTTCTAAATTCAAAATATCTCGGAAATTATTACGAATACTTTCAATTTACGCATTCAAATTTATTGTTATACATCAGTGCGAATTATATTGGGGAGCGGTAATATATCATTTGCGGAAAAGGTAATGTAGAAATTAACGATGTTCAATCCAAGAAACATAACTTTTTAATACAAAGTAAAAATCATTTCAAATACCTTGCACAATTAAAAAAAAAAAAAAACAAAAAATCCTTCGAGCCGGATTTGAACCAGCGACCTATGGATTTCTCTATTGCATGTCTTTTCCAACTACAGTCCACCGCTCTACCAACTGAGCTATCGAAGGGGGTGTGCTGGGGTGCAGGTTTTTCACCGGGTATCCGGATCATCGCGACTGTTCGGTAGGCATTGTGTGGTAAATGGCCAACTTAATTTATAATTCACCTCGTTAATTCCATCTATTGGGGCCAGGGTCATTTAATGACCAGTCTCTTTTATATCTTTTCTGATGGTTGTTGGTCTGAAATAACAGCATCGTATCAACCAAATGTTATATAAAACTTTTTGTTTATTTGTAATTTTATTGTTAATTTTTTTTGTATTGCAGATTAGTTTTCTTAATTTTGGTTTTGCATGCATATTTCATTTTATAAGTTTAATATGTTACAACAATACAGTTTAATAAGAAATTACTCAAATGAACGGGCATTTCTTAAACATTTTTTTTTCAAAACCTAAAAAATAATTATTTCCTTAAAAATAAAAACTAAAAAAAAATAAAAAGATTACATCTTCCGATCCTTCGAGCCGGATTTGAACCAGCGACCTATGGATTTCTATTGCATTTGTGACCAACTACAGTCCACCGCTCTACCAACTGAGCTATCGAAGGTTGAAATTACTGGCGGCCAATGTGAGTTTTGTGCATGCGCACAAAAGAGAAGTACGATTATTGCGTGCATCTATTGTTTAATATCCGGGTCAAAAGTAATGATCAACCAACTGCAAGTCATGTTATTAAATCAATGATTTTGAATAGCGCAAGGTAATATGACTGACTATGAAGAAATATGATTTTAAATTTAAAGATATTTTTAAATATATGTTTCATATTAGAAACCTTTAATATTAAGTTTAAAGTACATTTTCTTCTAAATTTATTTACTTTTAAGCGCCGATTTCTTAAGATTCACTTTTAGTTTGTTTCTATAACATTCCAGTACCATTTACACGGCTTTAATTTGTTTTCCTAATTTTAGAAAAAAGCAAACAATTTTATTAATAATCTGCATTAAAAATCCAGTGGTCTACAAAAAAAAAAAATAAAAAAAAAATGTTAGTTTTAGAAAAAAAATATAAAAAGATTACATCTTCCGATCCTTCGAGCCGGATTTGAACCAGCGACCTATGGATTTCTATTGCGTGTTTTGCCAACTACAGTCCACCGCTCTACCAACTGAGCTATCGAAGGTTGAATTTGGTGGCGGCAAATTCGCCTTTTGTTCACGAGCGAGGAGGGGAAAGTAACAAAACAAAAAGAGAGTGCATAAAGAGAGCGCTCTCTTTATTAAGCTGTTGCATGAGAATGTGTACCCTTATAACTGCGGTCAAAAAAATAGGCGCTACCAATAGTTTTACCTTACACTTAAAAAATGATATATAATGTACTGATTATATTATGAGTAGAACTTTTAAATAATATTATTATAAATACGTTCGTACTTCGACTAAATATAATCCCCTTATATTTCTATTTAAAATTTCGGATCTGTTTTAAAAAAATTTAAGTTCATAAATACAGGTTTATTTATAAACTCAACTATAACTTACTTGGAGGAAAATAAGGAACACCAGAAAACTATCTTATCTTATCCCTGTAATGTTCTCAATCATAACTATAGTTATCTTCCCTCAAGTGTGCTCAAATTGAGGGTGCGAGCGTGCGAGCCGAACTGATGTCTATATATGTATATCCATCTCGTTCCAGCGCCGACGAGTATAGAGCGGGAGCAGACCAGTTCCACTCCACACAGCGGTGACTTTCCGATTACGAGTGCGCTCCCAAGATTGAGCCCCCACAGCGTAAAAGCGACCGCGGCGCCGGCGACGAGAGCAATTCGTTCCCAGAAGCCGGCTGCAGCGGTCCGTTGATAACTCCGATTCCAGCTCCTCCACCACGTCGAAGCTCTTGTCTGTCTCTTGCAAACATAGAGGCGTCACCCTTTGGCTAACGAATCCGAAACTCTCGAGAGTCGCAGCTGTTCAACCCACTATCAAAGACCGCTTTTGTTCGAGTCCCATTCACGTGCATATTCGCAAGATGTCGTACCACAAGCCGGAAGCCAAGACCGTCCAGGATCTGAAGGATCTGGCCCAGAAGCTGAGAATTCACTCCATCAACGCCACCCAGGCCTCCAAATCGGGGTAAGTTAGCGAATAAATCGAAGCCCATTAGCAAATTAAAGTGTGTGGATATGTTTGTGTGTGAGCTGCGAATTTTAAAAGTTGTGCACCTTGCACTTGTTGCTTCAAAGGTGACCCCTCTATTCCAAGGGAGGTGTAGAAAAGGTTTTCAAGGGGGCCTTAATATTTGCTTTGCGAAATTTAAATAAATTAAGTTATATAATATTCAGCTTTCACCTATATAAAAGAAATTTAGGGAGACCGGTTAGTTTTTGCAACACCCCCTCTCCGCCCCTGACTTTCTGTTGCCAAGCCACGTGTTTTCCCGTGGCTTTAGTGAATTCGCGAATTTTTTCGCCCTGTTTGCGTACTCACTGATAAGCCGCATTCACCTTAATTACTGGGCTAATATTTTTTTGACCTTCGACAACCTTGAAAAATTAGCTAACTGCTTACTGCTTTTTAAATTCTGTTTTGTTTTTGTGCGTGGCTTTCAAAAAGCCGACGCCGCCATCACACACAAACACTCATGGCGTGACATACAGAAATACAAACATACAAACATTCGATATGAAAGTGTTGGAAAGCACAGCTTGTGACGGGAACGAAAGGGATGGGGATAGTAATGGAATGATCCCCTACACTCGAGATTTACGACCTTATGGCTTTCAATGTAATTATATCTGGAATAGACGCGACTGAATTGTTGGTGCAACAGTAAATAAAAATTAGAGTATGCTGATAAGGAAAACACTTTTATCGCCTCCATTAGTTTTTCCATTTTTTTTTATTTGTTACGCTTCAAGATAAGATCTGTTCTATTTGCTCTAAATGTGACCTCTGCCGGCGAGATAAGCCCGGTTTGGTTACTCACTGGCAACGATATGACCGATTAGAGGTGACCAGCTCAAGTGTGTTCCCCGCATGATAATCGAAAATCACTGAAAATTGATAAAATAAGCGAGCCGGGTCACTGCTGACACTCCGTATCACCTTCAATAGTTCTTGATATGGCTGGAGGAAATGGGGACGCACTTGGGAACTATCTAGAAACACGTGCGTCGACGCAGATCACCATGCAACCCCATCGTGTAAACTAAGAATCTTGTTTTTAAGACTATTGTTTGGGTTTTTTATTGGGGATCAATGAGGGTTAAGGTCTAGAAACCGGTGAGGAATTGCGATTTAGAAAATCTTGTATAGACTGTTGTTTACGCGATATGGTTTATTTATGTCTGGGGGTAAGACGAGCCCCCCTTTTGGTATAGGGTTGCGTGTATTTTTGCGGTTGGAGTTGTGCCAGATCTGCAATTTGCAGACAGCTCTTTTGGAATTTATCTTATTTATCGGAATACGATCTCATGGGAACTCAGAGTTTTGCGAAATAAAGATAGTCCTATTTATTTATACTTTGAAATTGGATACTATAGAAATTGGAACTTTCCCGAAATCGTTATTTTAAAAGCTTTAACAACCTTCCAAAGATTCTAATTTATTTAAAGTCACTTAGTCCCTTTAACTAAATCATATACCAATAAAATATAGTTAATCCTCATAGCTAATTTTTAAAATTTTTTTTGATATCATAGTTGTACTTTCCTATTGCACATTGGCCTTCATAGTCTCACGAGAAGGTCGACTTCTAAGCGCTACAACAAACAACTGCCTTAACCCAGAATTGAATACACAAAGCTTATTCTACAATCTAATATTTTGCTACTTTTCCCCTCCCTATAGACATCCCACATCATGTGCCTCGATCGCCGAGATCATGTCCGTGCTGTTCTTCCAGCAGCTGCGCCTGAACCTGAAGCATCCCCGCGATCCCTCCAGCGATCGCTTCATCCTGTCCAAGGGACATGCGGCTCCCATCCTGTACGCCGCCTGGGCTGAGGCTGGCCTCTTCCCCATCGAGGATCTGAACAACCTGCGCAAGATCGACAGCGATCTGGAGGGTCACCCGACGCCCCGTCTGAACTTCATCGATGTGGGCACCGGATCCCTCGGACAGGGAGTCGCCGTCGGCGCCGGCATGGCCTATGTGGGCAAGAACTTCGACAAGGCCGACTACCGCACCTATGTCGTCGTGGGCGATGGCGAGTCCGCCGAGGGTTCCATCTGGGAGTCGCTGCACTTTGCCGGCCACTACAAACTGGACAACCTGTGCGTGATCTTCGATGTGAACCGCCTGGGTCAGTCGGAGGCCACTTCCCTGCAGCACAAGCTGGACGTGTACCGCGATCGTCTGGAGGCCTTCGGCTTCAATGCCGTCGTTGTCGATGGTCACGATGTCGAGGAGCTGACCAAGGCCTTCCACTGCGCTGCCATTACCAAGAGCAAGCCCACCGCCATCATTGCCAAGACCTTCAAGGGCAAGGACTTCCCCAATATCGAGGATCTGGACAACTGGCACGGCAAGCCGCTGGGCGACAAGGCCGCCGAGGTGGTCAAGCATCTGCAGGGTCTGATTGTCAACAAGGATGTCAAGCTGGCCCCCAAGCCGGTGTCCAAGACGGGCGCTGCTCCCGAGGTGGACATCAGCAATGTCAAGCTGAGCTCGCCGCCAGCCTACAAGCTGGGCGATTCGGTTGCCACCCGTCTGGCCTATGGCACAGCTCTGGCCAAGATCGGACAGAACAACAAGCGTGTCGTGGCCCTGGATGGTGACACCAAGAACTCCACTTTCTCGGACAAGCTGAAGGCCCTTGACGCGGAGCGCTACATCGAGTGCTTCATCGCCGAGCAGAATCTGGTGGGCGTGGCCGTGGGAGCCGCCTGCCGTAACCGCACTGTGTCCTTTGTGTCCACTTTCGCCACCTTCTTCACCCGTGCCTTCGATCAGATCCGCATGGGCGCCATCTCGCAGACGAACGTGAACTTTGTGGGCTCCCACTGCGGCTGCAGCATCGGTGAGGATGGTCCCTCTCAGATGGGTCTGGAGGACATTGCCATGTTCCGCACCATTCCGGGCAGCACCATCTTCTATCCCTCGGACGCGGTGAGCACGGAGCGTGCCGTGGAACTGGCCGCCAACACCAAGGGTGTCTGCTTCATCCGGACGTCGCGTCCCAACACCGCCGTGATCTACGGCAACGAGGATACCTTCACCATCGGACGCGGCAAGGTCGTGCGCCAGAAGCCCTCCGACGAGGTGCTCCTGATCGGAGCCGGTATCACCTTGTACGAGTGCCTGGCCGCCGCCGAGCAGCTGGAAAAGAAGTGCATCACCGTGCGCGTGATCGATCCCTTCACCATTAAGCCTTTGGATGCCGAGCTGATCATTGAGCACGGCAAGCAGTGCGGAGGACGTGTGGTCGTTGTGGAGGATCACTACCAGTGAGTTTTTATCGTAAATCTTTGATGATACTCCCTTGCTAACTGGATTTTTTTATTCGTCCCTTTCAGGCAAGGTGGTCTGGGTGAAGCTGTGCTGAGTGCCCTGGCTGGTGAGCGCAACTTTGTCGTCAAGCACCTGTTCGTGCCCACCGTGCCACGCTCGGGTCCTCCCACCGTCCTCATCGACATGTTCGGCATCTCTGCCCGCCATGTCGTCAACGCCGTCAACGAAATCCTCAAGGACTAGGAAGCGCGACTCATAAAGTCATCATCTGGCTACATTCATTTACCGCCTACAGGAATTCCCCCAGTTACTACGTACTCTTACCCCTACCATTCCCCTCTTAGATGGTTGATATACTTTAATAGATTTGCACTGTAACATCAGGAAAATAAATTATCTTTTATAAAAGTATTTTAACGAAAGACAATATTTGTTTCTTATTGTGGAAAACTATTTTTATACTCGGAGGGTTAAAGGTATTTCCTATTAGTTAACAAGTTAGATATATCATATATCATCGCTGGGATTATGGAAGTTTCAAAACATTACCATGACCACTCTAATAACCTTTACTGATGTGATAATCTCATGGTACCCATTAGAAGATTTGGCTGCTGTCTTAATTGGAATTAGTATTCTTGTTAGGTTATGATTACACTTAAATTTTTCACCTTTTTTAAAATATAGTACTGTGCTGCACAAGAAACTTACGTCGATCGACGGATAAGGATCTTATTTGCTTTAATGCATAATTTTTAATTTTTCTTACGAAAATGGTTTCCAACACAAATATGCTGAGAAAAAATACGTTAAAAATTTAGTTTTTAAGAAATACAAAATATTTAAATAACGGTTACATTTTTTGAAAGTTAATTGGACAAGTTGGCAGCTCTACGCGGGACTATAATCGAAAATATCGATAACTTCGCTATCGTCATCTCTGGTAGCAGCTGATTATCGTGCGGCATGATTATCTAAACATTTATTTCGGGAGAAACAATTAAAAAATGAGTTTAAGTACTAGAGTTTTGCTAAATAGAGTGGCGCAGCAGTGCGCCCACAAGCGGATTGGTAAGAACCCAGCTTTGAAGCAGCGGCACGCATTCATGAAATACATTTTTCAGTCACATTCTCCACGAAAACCGCGGAACATGCTGTTGATAATCAGGCGCAGAGAAAAGAGGAGGCTCCACCGGCTGCGCCCACTCCTCCATCAGCTCCTGTGACCCGTAAGCCCATTATTCCGGCAAACTATCGCTTCGTTTACCCGGAATTCCTGCCCGATCCCAAGGTGGAGTGGCGCAACGCCATCCGCGAGAAACTGGAGCGCCTGGACATGCTGGACCGGCGCAAACAGATCGATCTTCCCGAGTTCTATGTCGGTTCCGTGCTGGCAGTGACCAGTTCCGATCCCCATGCCGCCGGCAAGACCAGTCGCTTCGTGGGCATCTGCATCAATAGGGATCGCTGCGGACTGCGCGCCCGCTTCATCCTGCGCAACGTGATCGATCACCAGGGCATGGAAGTTGTCTACGAACTGTACGATCCCACCATCCAGAAGGTGGAGGTTCTGCGGCTGGAGAAGCGTCTGGACGACAGTCTGTTCTACCTGCGTGACGCACTGCCGGAGTACAGCACTTTTGATGAGAACATGGAGCCGGAACCGCTGGAGGAAGGTGCTCCGGTGCCCGTGAACGACATCAAGGTCGTGCTGCGACCACGTCCTTGGCTGGAGCGCTGGGAGCGTCAGAATTTGCGTGGCGTGGCCAACATTGATGAGTATCTGAAGGATAAGCATCGCCTGTCGGCGGCCAAGGTGCAGAAGCCGTGGGAGAAGTACGACATGATGAAGGACTACCGCAGCTCGATTCCCGAGGAGGAGCAGACAGAGATCTTCGCCGAGGTGCACACGGAACTGCACACGCTGGAGCTGCAGCGCAAGCGCAACAAGCGGAAGCGCACTTTTGTGAAGCCCAAGCAGCTGGCGTAATTTCATTTGTTGTCCATTGTGTAGATTAATAAACTTGGAAAAATGTTGAAGGATAAAAGTTTGAGCTACCTCAAGTAAAGCGTTTGGACCAGGCTATATTTAAAGATCGCTCTTCAATTTTACAAAAAAAAAATTAGAACTACTTTTACAGGGTCTATAAATATTAAAATAACACTAATGGCTTCAAATTGTAAATTAAAAAATGCTACTCAACAACAATTTTAAACCGAAAGCTTTTAAAGAGCACTTATTACACTTTTTTACACGATTTTGGATAACGCTAAATTAATTAGTTTATTAGTCATAAATGTAGTATAGTGCTTAGCAGCTAAACGCAGAATAATTTACAACGCACGTTACATGGTTAATATACGCGATACTTGTAGAAGTTGACAAAGGATATCGTTGCGTTCCAGCCAATAATTGTGACGACTAGAAACAGGAGGACGATAATGGGCAGGGCGATGAGTATGATGCGGGTGTTCTTCAGATGGGGAATGCCTGCCAGAAGGAAACGCATTATTTAGAGAACATTTAAATGACCAATATACTCACAATTGTATCCCAGAAAGGTGATGTACACATAGTAGCCCATAGCCAGCAGCCAGAATGTGTTGCCCAGGAATCGGGAGATGAACCACGTCTGGCTGATCAGCCAGTTGTAGAAGAAGAGCTGGATGAAGTGCAGCAGCATCAGGGGCGGAAAGAAGGCGTTTAGATGGACATCAAAGGCATAGCCCCACTCGATGTCCGGCTCCAGACTGTTTGTGCGCAGATACCGATTCGTCACCGCCCAGAAGAACGAGGCAATGATGATGCCCACGAAAATGCAGTCCACGAACACCACGTAGAAGATGAAGGAGATGCTCTGCCAGAAGGACAGACCCAGTACATATGCGAAGCCCAGCGAAGTGACTGTAGAAAGGTATTCAAATTATTAGTTAGATTATCTTAGTCTTGAAAGGATACTTGCTATGTGATTTAAGTAGATCACTGCAAGTCATTCTTATTAGGCATAAGTTCTATAACAAACGTTCTACTGATTTGGTTTTAATACTGAAACCAACCAAATGTGTGTAAAAGCAATCTTATTGGTAACTGGTGAAATCAATTAGTTTCCCAAAATATCTAGATTTTGCTAGTTAAGATACATATATGTATTGATCTTGTAATTAGATAAGGTAAAAGATGGTACTCTATGAGATGTATAGATGCTTTCACTCCCCCAAGTGCTTGGGATGCTTGGACCTACAACTCACCACATAGACAGACCACCAGGAGCACCAGGAACGCCGGATCGTCGCGGGCGAACTGGGATTTGGTCTGTTTCCGGTAGTTGAAGTTGCGGTACACCTTCTGGGGCGCCACGAAGAGGTAGAGCATCTGCCACAGGGCAAACTCGAAGTCCATCTGATTGAACTTGAGCAGACGTCGCAGGTATTTGTAGCTCTTGGTGGTCGCCGAGAGGCAGTCCCTCCGGTGGTTGGCGGGCGGCGGGAGTGGCGAGTGGAGCCGCGAGGCGCTCGAGTAGCCAGAGACCACCGACGGCGTCGGCGATTGCGTATACTTAACGTGGCTGTATTGACTCATTTTGTTTTGTTTAAAACAAATTTCTTGTGTTTCCAGCAGAGTGGCTGCGCCCGCAGCGCCACGAAATACCGATTTTCCGTGTAGAATGGTACAAAATAAGCCAGGGAAAACAAGATGATGTGGTGTCACGATAGCGAACAGCTGTTTAGAGATGGCATCGTGACGGAATCGGTAATATCGGTTAAATGAATACAAAATATTTTATTAATATTAATATTATTTAAATTACGTTCAAATATTATTAATATTTATAACTTATTTATTTTGTATTAATTATATTTAAAAAATTACCAAATCTCAAATAAAATAATTATAAATATTTTTAAAAAAAAATCTGTCCATTTTTAATTGTTTTAATAATCAGAATTTTTATAAATATTTGTATGGTTTTTTATAGCTTTTTTATTTTTTACTAAAATGTTTTTTCTTCCATACTCGTGATAAATACAAAACCCCGCATCAAGCGCTCATCTCTAACGAACTGTCAACTCGCAATGTTATGAACCGGCTGCCAAAAAATCAGTTCCTTGCCCGACTCCGTTTTGTGTACCAAATTCAAGTTTCTGCTGCTGGATAGTTAAAATAAATTTAGTGAGATTTACTGCACAAGGTAAGAGCGTTTTTTTTTGGCCTTTTGAATACCCATTGCAGGCATCCGATGCCTCCGTTTTGCAGCATGAATAGATGTTCAAATCCGTGGTTACTGCGCGCGGTGCGGCAGCACATACGTAATCTGCACGAGATGAGGATTCCGTACGCCCGACCCATGGGCATAAGTCAGCGCAACTTCACCCTGGAGCCGCTGGGCAACCGGGAACTCATTCGCGTCCATGGCGCCGAGGTGGTGCCGTTCCTGCAGGGCCTGGCGACCAACGATGTGGCCAGGATCCAGTCGTCCGGCGGTCCTGCCTCTCTGTACGCCCACTTCCTCAACAAATCTGGACGGGTGATGTACGACACGATCATGTACCGCACCAATAACCCGGACACCATCCTGGTGGAGTGCGATCGCGAGGCTTCCTCGGACTTTCGTCGCCATTTGCGCACTTACCGGGTTCGCAGGCGCATCGAGGTGGACAGTGTGGACGACGAGTACACCACCTGGGTGATGTTCAACTTCAAGGACCCCTCGGCCTCGGTGCCCAATCCGCATCCAGATCTCTTTGTTTCGCCCGATCCGAGGCTGCCCGCTTTGGGCACTCGCATCCTGGCGCCCACCGACATGGACTGGACCAAGTTGACCAAGAGCTTCGCCGACTTTGGCATAGCCACAGCCGCCTCCGCGGACAACAACTACCAATTGCTGCGCTACAAGCAGGGAGTGGCTGAGGGCAGCTTGGAAATGCTGCCGGGCAAATGTTTCCCACTCGAGGCCAATGCGGATTACCTGCATGGCGTCAGCTTCCAGAAGGGCTGCTATGTGGGCCAGGAGCTGACCGCTCGCATCCACCATTCGGGTGTGATCCGCAAGCGTTTCATGCCCATCCGCCTGACGTCGCCCATCGATGCGGGTTCCAGTCAGGATGTCACCTCCGTGGCTGGAGCGAAACTTGGTCGCGTACTTGGATCTGCCTACAATCATGGTGTGGCGCTGCTGCGGATCGAGAAGGTTCTCAACGGTCGTCCGGAGCTGATGATCGATGGCGAACGCTGCTATGTCGACCGGCCGGACTGGTGGCCTGAGGATCTTCCTGGAAAACGTCGCCAGGCGTTCGCTGAATGACCCACGAGCTGATTTGAACCACTATTTGTTATTTTAGCATTGTTATTAGTGTAGTAAACGTAACCTAGTCATCGTCAAAGTTTGCCCAGTTCCTTGTTTCTCTGTTGGTCTTGCAGTGAATCTCAGACATGGAGGCCGATGACGATTTCGTTCTGGACAATGAGGCGGCGGAAATACAACGACTAGAGTTGCCCGATGAGGAAAAGAAGCCCACAGATCCAGAGGAGGACGATGAACGCATAGCACGCATTGACTTCCTTTGCTCCGGCTGTGAAATGCACGAGATGGTCCATTACTTTGGACAGAAACCGCCGTTTGCTCTCGGAATCAAGTATCCGGAGGATAACTACGTGATGCGAGATCCCTTCCAGCCACCTCCACCTCGTTGGCAGACCAAAGCGGAGTACTATATATCACTGGGCGCCAACTGCTCCATCTGCTCCAAGGCGGTTTGCAAGGATCCCGGTTGCAGTTTTTACTACACAGCCACCTTTTGCTTGCCATGCGGCCAGAAAAAGCTCAACAATTGGCCAGTGGAGGCCCAAGCTCGAATTCGAAAGCAACTGTCAGCCAGTCAAGGCAATAAAAAGTAGATTAGTCTGTAAATAGTCCATAAATCTGCATATATTATATAAGGTATTAAAAATATGGTTTTTTATGAATGCTTAATTTCTGCTGGAAAACCATATATCTTACCGAATACTACGTTTGTATAATGTTAATAAATAATTTTAAATAACTATATAAACAAACGGTTAGTTTAATTTGCTGGTAGAACAATAAACACACACTCAGTGGTTATAAATTAAGTGTCACTGGGATCAAACCAGTTCAACCTAAGTAAAATAAATATAAACTTTAGTTGGTAAATCAACATTATTTAAGAATATTACCTCTGATTCAAAAGACAAGATTGCACATAGTTTGTAGCGACAAGGATCATGCGTTTTTCCTCAACGGTGTCGAACATTGCTCGAGATAGTTTCTTTTTTAAGCGTTTAAGGTCGGTTTTGCACGGTGAAAATGGTTCAGTTTTGATAATTTGCTTAAACTTATCTATTCGAACTGCCAAAGCTTTATCCAGTTTTGTACGATCATCGTCGTATGCTATGAAGGCATCCAGAATCTCACCTTTATGATATCTGCTTTCCAAATTCGTGGCCATGAACAGTTTCCAAATTTCGTTGTCGAACACCAAATACCTTTTCTTTCCCCAAGGACGTTTTTTGTACTTTTTCAAAATAGCTAGTATCTCTTCATCATAATTTCTGGGCTTAGGCGTTGGAGTTGGTGGAATGAAAATCTTTTCTATTTCAACGCTTTCGCACTCTGGACTCGGATCATGAAGTAATTCCAGTTTCCTTAAGTTAGATAAATGTAAGCTAGCCTTGAGTTGGACTTGTTGATTCGAAAAGAACGCTCGACACTTTGGTAAAAGGTTTTTAAACTTGAGAAGTCTCTCCGCAACTTGTACTTTTTTGAACATTTCTCTTTCCAGTTCTAATCGTATTTGATTGTAGATTGTAAAGTCATTGTAAATATCAATTTTGGTAGCTAGGTCGTAAATAGTTAAGTTTAAGCCCCTTAAAATAGTTTGGAAATATTGTTCGAACTCCTCATTGTTGGCTGTGTTATGGGGTCTACTCTTGAAGGTGGAATAGATTTCCTTTAGTAAGCCTGTATACTTCGTATCAGTCTTTTCCAGAGAATCCTTTGTAAAGAACCTGTTTCTATAATCTCATGTGGGTTTACAAGTTACGTAAAGTTAAACCTTACCGCCTCCATACTCGTTTTTAACGCTTGTCCATCTAAACGGGGTACAATTTTGGGTAATTGTCGATTAGATCTCCGAAGCCCACTCACCAACATTTAGAAGCCTCGTCAAAAGGATAATTCCAATAGTGAGTACGTTAGTCTCCATTGACCAGTAACCTTAAACGTCTACCGATCACTGGTTTTACTTGTAGGAATAATACAAAATAGTGTAAAATATAATTGTAATTGATACGATTTATTTGTTTCGGTAGATTAGACATTATAGAGGTGTGTTTTTAAAAAAACAAGAAAGATGAACATAATATTAAGCTAATATTTTATAAATTCTGAAAATAGGGATGAGCAGAAAAGGTTAATTTATAAAATATTTTTAAATTACTTAAAAATCAATAAAATCCTAAAACGGAAAAGGGTTAAAAAAAACGCCATTTGTATTGCTTTAGCAATTTTTAAACCAAAATTTAATTTCACTATCAGAAACTAACAATCATAAGCCTTATAAGATTTTTCCCTCAAAAAACATATGTTGAACCATCGACAAAGTGGTTTTATCACGGATTTAGCCATTTCTACACACATCGGCAATAAATTAGAGCATTACATGTGTAAGATATCAAACTAGCGGCCAAAGGTGGACGTTTGATCGTAGCAAAACACGCGTTAAACACCCACAATTGCAGGGTATTTCAATGGAACCCGACAGTTTCAGCTGCCTGTCCCACAATTAAGGTATCATTCAGGTTATTTCCTTGCAAACCAAACCCCTAGACGATGATCAACGGTCAGCGATCGGCGATCACCGGTCTACGGGCAATTTATGGCACGGTGTCCAAGCAATTGCACAGAAAGACAAAAAACAATCTTTATCACATTTATTGCAATGCCCCAGGTCTTTTGTCAACGATCCCAGGGCGAGAGACAAAGGGCAAGCGGGTGCCAAAAGAAAAGGTCAGAAGATGACCCGAAGGATGCGAGGGATGTGGGCACAAAAGGAGCAGCGCGCGCGCTTCTCTCATCTACCATCTTTGAGGTCGTCTTAGAGGTCAAGTTTGAACCTATTCGGAAACCTCCTAGGGTCTCGGAATTTGCAGGAAACTCATCTCAAGAGATTTTCACTCAATCTGTTTTGAGTTGGTTGCTAAAATCTTTCACTAAACGATCCTAACTCAAACTGAATTGAGTTGAGTCTTTTGTATAGGGGTTGATTTTCATTTTACCAGATCTCCAAGAAAGTAGAGAGATTCTCTTTGAGTAGATTTCTCTTTTGCTCAGATTTTGAGCTGCCTATTTCCACTTGGGCGATGGCCATCGATCCTTGTCCACGCAGGACATTTCCGGATTGCATTCAATTGTCATCCTGCAACAATTGCGCTTTTCTCTGGATTCTTCATTTGTTTGTCCTCTTCCGATTGCCTGTCACATTTTGTTACTTCTATTGGTTTTTTAGCTCATGTTACCTTCATTGTCCGCCACATTGTTGCATTCTGGATACCAAAATTGGCCGGGTCCTTCGTAGTATCCCCTGGATACCAGCAGCCGTCTGACATCTTTTGGCGCCCATAAAAATTAAATGAAAATTAAGCGCAAACATGAGAATTCTGTCACATAAATCGTAACGCAGCCTGCACCTTGCCATCGCCTATTTTTAGTCCTTCGGGCAGCTGTGTAGGGTTTAGCATCCCCCCACCTCCAATGAGTATTACCCGACTTACACAAAAATTAGTCCATCTGCAACTGAGTTATGCGCTGCTGAGGTTGCCCCTTGATTAACACATGTCCTGGACGATGCGGGCGTGGCGAACAAGCACCTCCGACGGCATCCCAGCCTCAAGATCCCAATCCCAAGCCATATCGGGGTCCCATGTGCAGTAGCCCAGCGCCTATATGTTCGTGCTTGGTTTGTTGATGCTCTTAACTCATTCATTATGAATTGGAGGTGTTAAATGTGCCACATGCATCATGTATTGCTGCCGTTGCTGCGATATCATGTGTTGCCAATGGGAGCTAACACAGAAAAAAAGGATTTATGTTCAGCTACATAAAGGAATTCCGTTACCATGAGTAATATGTTTAACTTTATTATATTTTTCCACTTTATTATATTGAATTTTGGATTACGTACTGCCTGAAAGGATTTTCTAATATTTTTTATTTAGAAAATATAATTTTATATTCATTATTTTAAATATTGATTATTATTATATGGTATTAACTCCCTTTTTTTAGTTCCCGCGAATTTCTTACACATTTCCTGATTTGTTGTATACCATTTTCTATGCATCATTAAATGATAACTTCAGCTTTTCCCCGCTTTTCATTTAAAAGAAAGATCAATTGAGTATTTGTCAAACAGAGAGTCCAGACCCCTGATCCTCCAACCAAATGTTACACCCACGAAAACACATACAAAGATTCATCATGCTTCATAGAGAATGCCACAAGATTGTGATCGTGTACATGGAGAAATCATGGGAACAACAATCGTTACAAAACGTTGAATCAATCATAAGACGCGCAAATCCTCAAGGAAATCAAACAATGGCGCGTAGATCGGGATCGTGATGAGGTTAGGGTCGAAGGGTAGGGAACTTAAGGACCAAGAACTAAGGACTCGGGTCGCAGGGTGAAGCAATGTTGCGCGTGCGCAGCGCACGCTCCCGTTAAATGTTTACGCTATTACGCTCCGAAAATCAGGAGCCGCAGGAGCAGGCAAGGAAATGAGCCTATTATAATGCCTAGAGTTCCGACCCCCGACCCTTCGTGTGACCCCGATTTTCTCGAGACGGCGACCCCGGAAAACACAAATCTTACGCGCCAACACGCGACATTCAGATTTTCCGAAAGGGACCCCTGGCATTTGACTCAGGGTTGATCCCTTGGAGTCCTTCCCCCTCTCCGCAACAAATGATTTTCCTATGTCTGCTCCCTTGGGATTTGAGGATCGGAATTTTTGTTTGCTTTCCCGGGAACTGAGAGCCCTCATTCAAATGAGCTGAGCTCCTTGGGCGATATTTGTATTTAGTGTGATCTTTAGCAGCTTGACATCTGCCCTGGCTCCCGGCTCACGAGTTATGGAGTCATGCCCTAATTTCTAGTAGTTTTAGTTAATTTTTCAGCCGCTGAAATTTGTTGTGCTCCAAGGAAAGGGTACTGGCCTAACAGCTGCAAGACTACGATTTTTTCGAACCCAATTTTATAAAATTAAATTTAAATAATATATTAAATAGAAAGTTCTCAAAACTACTATTACTTATATAATAATTTATTTCTGTATTAATATTAAAAGGTTTACACCAAAAGTCTGGGGTAATATATATGAATAGAGCTATAGAAAAATATACTTTTGATACATTTTTTTTTTACCATAATAATAATACCTACAACCATTGCATATATATTGTATATGAGATATTTAATATATATGATTAAATTTCTAGAAATATATTACTTTCGAAATTTATTTTTTTGGCCAAAATAAAAACCGTCCTATATCATTCATAAAATCCTAGATCAAAGAAGAAAGTACTTCCTTGCGAGTCCTTAAGCTAAATGTCAGCTCAAATTTAACGCCAATTGCACGCGTTTGGTACAAGAAAGCCAGATAAGAAAGGACCTTGAGAGACATGCATCAGAGCTGGCCCATCGGATGATCGGACTCTGATTTCATGGCTGTCCGCTTATAAGGACAAAGACTGGATCGGTCCAATTAGCCCAGATAAAAAACAGCACTCCTCCTAATCCCGTCAGCGTGTGATTGGCCTCAGAAATGGCAAGGCTGCAATCAATGAATGGATGAATGGACGCATGGTTGACTGGTGAATCTGAATTCTGATTGAGAGAACTCAGATTGCGATCGCCGGCAATATGAAAATGTCACGCTTATCGGGGCAGAAACATGAACCACGATGGACCGGGCGGATCTGTTGTGGTTTCGGCGGCGGCGGAAAGGAAGTCGATGGCTCAGCCGGCAGTCCGACTTTGTCCTCATCATCGTCGCCTTTGACTGGAGGTTTCCAAGCGGATTGTTTTTGTAGCCGTCGGCCGCTGGCTGTCAGTCAGCTGAGGCCAAACCGGATGGAACTCGAAAATAATAACAATATACGCACATGTATCCTGTGCCAGGATATTGCAGTACACGCGAAAAAAATGTCGGATAAATTTAAAAAATAATAATAGAAATATATGTAACTATACTATGATAAAATGGTTTACAAAGTAATTTATTGTAAAATACAAATGATCAAAAACTATTTTTGCTAATATAAAATTTTTATATTATATGGTAATGTACGAATCATAATTTTATATTATTTTTCCACGTGTATTTAAAAGAGAGAAACAGAAGTAGTTAGATTTGCTGAAGTCCCTAAATGAGATGCAGGCGTAGCTGTTGCCGCTCCCACTCCTCGTCCTTTTTCTACAGGACCTCAACCACCTTTCGGAAAACACTATATACTATGAACTACTCCTACTACCACTTCCATCCTGACCGCGTGCGTGGCCATTGTCCTGACAGCCGTTATTTGAATGACATTTGAATTTTGTGCATTTGCGTCCGCTCGTTGGATTTCAATTGTTGGGCTGCTCTGTGTTCGGCAATCGACTAGAGTCCGCATGCGATCGCAGCCAGGATCAGCAGTTGATGTGATGAATTCATTATGCGGCCAAAGGCACAGCCTGCAGCAGATGAGGGCCAAAGTATGCCAGGATATCTAGGAATTGCATACTGATGGCACTGATCCTTGAAGAGGGGGAAATTGAATTCTATTAAGATTACTACTATTCGATTTTTAAATGATTTTTAAATTTATATTTAATCGAAAAATAGAATAAAATGTATTTAATGTTTAAGGACAGTATAAAATTTTTCAATTTTATTTATGGTTTCAATTCTTATTTATAGAAATAAATAAAAAAAATATTTATTTTAGATATATAAATTTTATACGCCAATTAATTGTAAATATTCATATCAAGAAACATTAGTTCTGTCCGTAAAAACTGCCCCACTATCCCAAACCGATGATGGCTGATAAAAAACTACTTCCCTTAAAAAATCTTACCCACGAAAAAACCACGCCCTTCTAAAACTCCCCTCTCCACTAACTCCCGATAAAGGTCAATTACATAATAATGGCTTCATTTCGAGCATCCGATACACCAATTACCATGTCAACTTTTTTGTATATCCCCTGTATATTTTTTACCCTCCCCTTTTGGCCGGCGTTCAAAAAAAGAACTCACCCCATATGCATATCGTATGGATAAAAAAAAGTGCCCTCATGTTAAGTGGCGCTAAAAATCAAATTAAGGGTGTTTACCTAACGACTCCTCGATTACGGAACAGCCTAAAAAATATCCGAGGGAGCAACAGGCGAGGGATCGGAATCGGGATCAGGAGGGGAAACAATGAAAAAACGGAAGTTGTTTTCCTTTCTTTTTTATTTTATGAAGTGTTGCCTTTTTATTGGTGGTTAATTTGAGAGCTCGTACTCGATGTTTGACGAGGGTAGAACTCCATACGATACGATGATGATGATGATGCAACAGGCGAGAGATAAAAAGATACGAGGGAAAAAAGGGTTCCGAATGGGGTGAGTGAGTATGTTTTATTTTTGGGATCACTTCGGATTGCCCAAAATGCGTTGAAAGGGTAGAGTCGTCACCAGTTGTCTGGCGCACGTATGTATCTTATTCGGCTCTTTTTCAAGTTCAATGACAAAGATCTTGCGGTGCCACACGCCCAAAGACCATCTAATCCCTTCGCGATGATTGGCCCCTCGGAAAAGGGAAAAGGGGGGACGACGCGTCGTCCTAGGGGGTTTCCAAAAATAAACGAAAACATTTTAAGCACTTTTCAAGGGTGCACTCGCCTAAATTTCATTTTGTTTTTATTACGCTCTGTAAATTGTAAATTGTACCGAAAGGCAAGGAGAGGGGCCGAAAATGTTGGGGGAGATATAATGCGACACTTTTAAAAATAATTCCAACAAACTGTTATGAAGTGTGGCTGAGGAGCAGGGAAAAATGGAGTTTAGTTCACCAAAAGGGGTGAGTTTTCTTCACAGGGAATAACTTCAAAATGGCGATGAGTTTGAGAGGAAAAGTTCATGGAAAAAATTTGGTGAAATATAAAAAGCTACTACAAGGTCATTGGATTCTTCTAAGTTAAGTAAAGCTGATGAAACTTGGGACTCATAGCCATTTGACTGATAAGAAACAAATATTAAAACGGAATACAGTTTTTTTCCCAAATTTTAAAGAGTGTTCAAGGCAATTCTTATCGCTATAACGTCTCCAGACAGAAACATGTTATGCTTATGTTTTTAAGCTGAAAATCTAGTCACTCAAGATTAGTTCGTACTCGTCTGTTGCTGAATTTACTTGTTAAACATAATGAATTCAAGTGTTTTTCTGATTTGTGCAATCTTTACACTGTTCTTTATAGAACCAACTTTACCGCAAAGCACTACTTTAGAAGAACTCATAAAATCAAAAGATCGACAAATTACTGCTCTTTGGTCGTTAGTCAGTACAAAAGATGACCTTGTAGATAAAAATAATGAGGAAATTCAAATCCTTTCACAACAAATTAAAGAAAAAGACGAACTTATAATTACAAAAGATGACCAAATAAGAAACTTAACTGCAATAGAGGATTATAATAATAAAATTTTAGAAGTTAAAGATGCAAAATTCGCAGAGCTTATGCGCAATTATAATTCAAAGTTTCCAACTAATAATTAATATAGATGGATATCAAGCAATAAGTGTTTGAGTAAGGTAAATATCTTCAATACAAAAAAAGAATAAAAAATATAATAGATATAAAAATTTATATTTACAGATAAATTTTTGGGACAAAAGTTGTAATATTAAATATTTAAATCTTTAAGAAAAAATCTTTTGTAACAATTTACGAAGTTATTTGTTTTAATAATTTGTATTTCACAAAGAAATAAACTTAATATAATTCCATTAATTCTTTGATGTTCCAATTTCCCTATAATTTCTAAAATGTACTTATTATTATATCCATAAATTTCTGCCAAATAATGTTTTTTGATTTTGAAATGAAAAGCAGCTGTTCCAATTAGCAACATTTGGCATTCCCAGAGTAACCACCAAAAAGAAAACCAAATAATGAAAAGGGGTTCCGTATTGAAGCCGAAATTTTAACACCTTTATTCAGATGTTACTCCCTCGTTTTTGGCAAGAGCAAAAATTATTACAATTTTTCCGGAGAAAACAAGAGGGAAATCAGTTCCCCTTTTCCATTTGAGCGAAACGAGACCCTTTTTGTCAACCACAATGACCAGCTGAAAAATGCAAGTTAACCCTTGGCAAGTCGAAGTAGGAATTTCTGCACTTCACTTTTGGGCGAATAGTAGTCGCACAAATCGGAAATTATTGATGGATGTGGGATGAGCACCTGCAGGGAAAGGGGGAAATTGTGGGGGGAAAAGCAGCTGAAAATGAGAGTGAATCATGCAATTGCCAGATGTCCTTAATCGAGGACGCAAGCCAAATGAGAGGAGGGAGTGTTTTGGGCTGGCTAGAACTTGATTCCTTGGTAGCCAAGGGAAACCGGAGACCCATATCCGCCCATCAGGAATCGAATCGAAGCGTTGACAACTTGTTTCTGAAGTATCGCTTAGCACCTGTAGACCTCCGATGATCCTCCAACTTCGTCCTTCGTTCTGATACTGATACATCATCTTCGGGGTCCTCTAATTGCTCACATTACACTCCACTTCTCTATCCCTACAGCTGACATTTGCACTTCGAACCTAGCACAAAAGACCAATAAGTCGATTTAGCAAAACCCAAATCCCAAATCTTTTCAAAGAAACAAGCACATGTTGCTAAAAAAAAAGTATCTCTTACAAACAAAAAGTAGGAAAACCTTACCTTACCTGTTTTTTATTCACATGTCGAGCTCATCCCTCACCCTCCCAAAAAAAAGAAGTAATATCGATCCATTGAAACTATTTACCAAATGGTTCTCCGGGTTCTTTTCCATTTTTGTTTTCGTATTCGGTTTTTTTTTTTGCAACCCTCTATAAGGTGGTGGTGGTTTGCTTTCCGTACCCACCCCGTATCCCAATTTGAGTAGTTCGGGTTTCGATTTTTTGCCACGTTTTTAAGGAGTGTTTTTTGTGTGATATTTTTATTGGTGGTAATCGCATTTTTTGCGTGAAATTTCCTCTATTTCGATTGTGTAATAGGCGTTGCTTTGACTTTTTGGCTACGATTTGATTGGTTTTGATGGCTCGATTAGGGAGGGTTCCCAGTCTTTTTTAGTGGGAAGAATGGGTAAGTCTTTATAAAAATAAACAAATATTTTGTATACTCCATTTTTAATGTTTAGCTTAGTAAACCAACTTATTTTAAAGACTTTTTTATTTAAGTTTTAATTTATAGAATTATTTTTAAATATACAAATATTTTATAGAATTCTATATAGATTTATAATTTGTAACGGATGATAACATTGATTCAGTCAGCCAGTTAATAAGATAGATTTTGCAGAGAATATTATAACTATTATACCTTTTAATTAAAGTATGACCCCTGATTGTATCTTTTACTTTACCCTTCCCGAATTTCGGGCTCTCCCAGGCGTCTATGATTTCACTGTTGACTTGACGGGGCATCTGGTGGATGTGTTCAGAGGGCAAACAAAAAGTAAAGGCTGCTGCTAAAGGATGGAATCGGGGAATTCAATCGACTGGCCCACACCAAAGTCTGCATTGTTTGTAGCAAACTGACCAAACGAATCCAGCGGCTGGACTTTCTATAGTGCAAATATGGGATGGATAGAGGGTAAAGGACTCGTAGGACACGCGTATCGTATCTGTGCAACCCCCACACTCGGATACGAAACTAGAAAAATACAAAAACACATTCACAGGCCGAGGCACACGATGTTGTCAACTTCCTTTTTTCGGTCGCTTCATAACGGATGCTGGACATTATCGATGGCATAGGAGTGGAATGGGAATGGAACTCAGGACGGTATTCGATGGTATACTGGGTATCGGGAGGCCCAGAGTCCGCTTGCATATATTTTTAACCTTTTGTTGTTTTTCGTTAACTAAAGTGCCATCAGGGGCAGATGTTTTTTCCATCCCAGTCGGAGTTTTTCTCCTATATCTCCGCTCTTTTTTCCATCCATTTACATGTGGAGTGGACACGATGGACGCATTTTGTTTGCCGAACTGTAAAAATGGTTTTGTTACTTTCGCTGTTTGCTGTCGCGAGTTTCCTTAGTTATCCGCTTTGTTTATTTCCCTTTGGGATCTGGTGGGTCCTTCATGGATCTCCATCTACTATCTATCACCACCATCAACATCATTATTATCTTATAGATTTCTTCTGCAGGGCTTTAATTTTCTACAGTTTTGCATATTCATCAACTGATTCGCTGCAATTAGTTTTGGTTTTGCCTTTGAATTGCATTTGGTATTTTGTGGTCGAGTGGCATGGTTGTCGACTAGGATGATTAACTATCATGGTGGGCATACATAATGCCAGTTGAATGGATATTTAAGTTGGAATGGGAGAGAGAGGGGTGCTTAAATGTAAATTCCATTGAAATATATGCATTCATTCCTTTATAAATGAAAATCTTGGTGTTTGATTAAGGTTTGTGCATTTATTAGATGCACCAAAATCAGAAGAAATTCACTCTTCGTTTTTTCTTTATGCCAAATTGTAAGATTTTAAAATATTGTAAATATTGTCCTAAATACAGATGTTATTAATTTTATTTATTATTCCAAAAAAGTACAGAATCTTTAATGAATAAAAAGCGTATAAAATTGGTAAAATTAAAATAAAATTTGGTATAATTTTTTTAAAAATAGCTGTATAAACTAAAAAAATATTTCTATATTTTTCTATTATTTGTATAATTTTTTATTATTATTATTTTTTAATTTCATAAAATTATAACAAATTTTATAGTCTTACTTTATGTAATGATTGGGCAATAAATATTTAAACCTTATAAGTAAACAGTATCTAAAATTCTTGAACTGATTAGGTACAATTTTGTCTTTTCGAGCTTCAGGAATTATATTTTTAATCTGCATATTAATATTTTTAATATAACTGACTTTGCTAAAATTACATAATTATAAATAAACCTAAAAAAAGTAAAAGGTCGTTCCTTAAGTATCTGTAAGATACTGGCCACGCGTCCGGGAAGATCTATTGGCAGGCAGGCCAGCCCTCGTAATTCACCGGCAGGCACATAAATGGGCCGAATGCCAAAACTCAGATGGTCAGCACATCCTTAGCGCTTGTTAGCGGCGGCATTGGCCACTTAAGGATTCGCTACACCCACCTCGATCTCGCGGGTCGAGAGTTGGTCAGCTGTTGGACGAGGCAAAAGGATGACCTCTGCGTCCTTCCAGTGAAAAACTGTTTACAGAAATAAATTATCGGGGGTTCAACAAATCCTTAAGGTGGCTCGCACATGACGTCACGCTTGAGACGCCGAAAGGATCGCCGCTCGCCGCTCACCGCTCGTAATTAACCCACACACAGATGCTGGCGAGGTCCCTTGATCCGGGTCCCTCTCACTGATCCTGCCCCTGGCAATTTTCATAATTAAAATGCGTAAAGTTGTGGAAAAAAAGGGAGCCGGAGAGTTTCGGTAATTCTCCGTTGATCTGTGGATGTGGGCGCCGCCTTTGACTGATGCAATCAACAGCTCATCGCAGGATGGTGACGGGGTGGATTGCTAATCATCGAATCCTGCATGTGGCCATTGGCACCCCGGGCGCATTTTAATCAACTAAACACCCACAACATGCTACCCCCTGAGTAATATATATTTTTGGGTAAGTAAAAACCCTTGTAAACCCCTTTCCCCCTTCAATATTTGCTATTTTGGTTTTCTGTTATTTTTAGTGCCAACGCAGCTAAAAATGGCCACACCGTTTGGAACCGAAGCAAACCGTTTCCAAAACTCAATCCGTAACCCACACCAAATCCGGAATAAAACCCCATCCCAAAATGGCGAAGTCGGGGTGGTGGTTAAACATAAATACCCCATTTATGGCGTTGCTCAGCCCTGTGGGATATACAAATGCCCAAGTTGATATTATTTATAAATACACTGAAGTAAAATATTAAACAAAATAAGAAAAGGTTCAGGAAAATTGATCTACAAATTAAAATATTATGCAATTTATTTTATTATTAGGTTTTGTGTCGATTTTTAATTCTTTTTAATGTTGTATACCCTGAGTTTAAGAACTATTTTTAAATAAAATAATAATATAATAATATTACAAGTATTGTACCAATAGTTTCGAAAAAGTTTTATTTTTTTTATAGGTATAGGAAAATTTCTTTGTGAACCATTACCTTTTTTAATATATTTATTTATTTTTTAAATTGTAAAATTTTAGATCTTTTTTTTCTAAAAAAAAGTATAAAGTAAGGTATAGGAAAATTCCTATGTGAACCATTATCTTTTTTAATATATTTATTTATTTTTTAAATTGTAGTATTTTAAAATTTTTTCTTTCTAAAAAAAATATATTACTATTATTTAATTAATAAAATATATAGTAATAAACCATTAAATTAAACTTTCTTTGGTTTTTGCAAGTGCAAATATATTATTTTCCAGACTCTGGATAGGTTGACAATTGCTGATTGAGGCGGGGCAATATTAAAAGCCCAAATTATGCGTTGTGAAAGTGTGCCATACGCGTGTCCTGCTGATCAATCAGAGTTGGGGGAGTCAAAGGTGAGTCAATAGCTGGGAAGGGAGCAGAGCGAAAACAGCTGCATCGAAGACATAGGAGAAGACCCTAACAGGACCAAAATTACACCTTTCAAATGGTCAACAGACGGGCAATTGAACTATTTGAAGAACTCCCAGGTTACAAAGTGGCCAGAACTCTCCTGTTTCCTTGCTTTTTTTTGTCCATTCCGCAAACAATGGACGGCAGCAGGACGAAAAAAAGATGCTACAAAGCCACAAGCTGAGATAAGAAGCAGGGAACAAAACCAGAAACTAGGGATCGTTAGCTCAAATGAGGACAATGCGGCTGGGACTCTCCCTTGATAAACATCTTTCGCTTGCGGCGGCCACAAGCCAAGAGTTCATCCGGTACAAAGGCCAAATTGCCAACTTAACTTCGCTCAAATGAGCAAGGATCCTTAGATCCTTAGATTCTGTCTTTGGCTTTAATCTAAAGGGATATGCAAAATCTAATTTGCGATAAGATCGGGCGCCTTAAACATTCATCTTGACCCTGCACTCACCCTTGTGACTCCTATCGAAATTAATTTCAGCCATAAATATCAATTATTGGGGAAATTGAAAAATTTTAATGAGGAAAAACGGCATTTAAACGAAATTTACATGGAAATAATATAAAAGGGAAATGAATTCCTAAAACGTATGTACATATTCAACCACCAATCAGAAGCAGAAGCGGGGAAACTATTTTTACGGAGTTTCCACTCAAGACCCAAAAACTGGGAGAATAGAATTTCCCTCCAAGCACGCGCCATTTGGCTGAAGTACGTTCGACGCATGCGCGCCAACCCCAAAACGCCGTAGATCGATCCCAAGTGATCCCCGATCCCTGAAGGAGACGCCTTGCTGCGTCATCTTCCTGCCACTCCCCCGACTTCTGGAGCGCGTGCTCATGAGTTTTTCATTATTATATAATTCCCCTCTCATATGCAATGCGAATTGTGCGTTTTCACGCAAAACGTCAATAATCCATCAAAATTCCAGGCATAGAAATATCGAAATATGAAGTAAGAGGGAGATTGTCCAATTTGTTCAGTTGCGCCCGCACACAAATTTTTGTTGTATGTTTTTCCTTTTTACTTAAGCAACTCGGGTATTTAGCACATGATGGAGCAGTTCTTCATTTGAAAGGAAGTATCTTCTGCTTTGTTTTCCCATTTTTTTCAATAACTTTCTTTGTGTGGGTGATCACTGATCAGTTTCCATAAATCATATGGCAGAGATCGCGTGTTGACAGTTCCCTTTGGTCAGTTCTCGGACATATGGTTGGGTATAGTCTATGAGAAATGATGCTAGGGTTATTTGTTAAGAGTTTTAAGAGGTTAAACCTAAAGGAAATCTTTAAAATTACAATAAACGAGGTTCTAAATTAAGAAACATAATAAAGAATTTATGGAATATTATTCTTTTTTTTTTCAATTTTATAGAACTCAGATTCGATTTTAAATCCCCAGAACCCTAATAAAAATCCAAATATTTAATAATAATATCTTAATTTTTATTATATTATTACATAAAAACATTTTGTGGGCAAATCTTAAACTATTTGAATTAGCTTAAAATGGATTTATTTGGGGATTACACTGGGCGCACATCTTAAGTCTCGAAATTCGTTTCATGACTCGGGCTTATATGGTAAGGGGTAAATACTAATTTTGATCCGTTGCTCAGATTGCATGCATCTTGGCTACTCTTTAAAAATCTCTAAATTTGTACTTCTTCATTCGTCAGTTTCAGTTGCATCGAAAATATTGTCATTAGTGCCAAAGGTTGAAAAATAAAAAGATAAACTTGTGAAATTATATTGAATAAATTGTATTTATTTGATTTCGCTTTCGAAAATACTGAGAGAATATCAGAGAACGAATTGAGTGTTATGTGTTTATACATAGTTTAAATAAGACTAAATGTATATTATAATAAAACATACTCATTTGTGTATATGTTATAAACTATATATTTTATTAATTTGACTTTGGACTGTTGGTTTGTTTGTTTGTTTGGTTTGTTCGCTTGACTCAACTTACAAATTAGCTTTAACTTAGGCTTATGTTTCTCCATGCATTTATGATAATTTTTTAAACCGTTTTCAGGGTTTTTAGTCGATTTCGAAAATACAAGAGAGTATATAGAGAGAGACAGATAGAAAGAGGTGGCTACAGTTCGATACAGTTAGGTTAGATATATAAACTTAGGTCTAGAATTAGCAGCTTAATTGGCTTATTTACAATTTTCGACAACAAAATAGTGTGTTTTGGAAAAACTTAGGCTACGAATATATGTACAATTCTGGACAACGATTAAGGTGATAATAGTGATAAATAATAATAACAAGGTGAGTGAGGGGGGTGACTTAGGAGTGAGCATTCCTGGCCATGTGGACGAAGAGGCCGACGGGTCCGTCGCACTTCTCGCCGCACATGTTGCACTTGAACACATCGTCGCAGCTGTGGTAGCCCATGTGGATGGTGTAGAGCACGGCGTCCTTGAAGAAGATATCACAGTACTTGCACTCGTAGATGGCCCCCGCCGCCGCCGGAGTTCCGGACGGAGGAGCTGCTGCCGCCGAGGTGGAGGTTGTTCCATTGCTGCTGGAGTTGCTGCTGCTGTTGTTGCCGTGGCTGTTGCTGTTGCTGCTGGCATTGGAGCTGTTACCCGAGCTGGAGGCCGTGGAGCTGGCACTGGTGTTGGCCTGCGGCACATGGGCCGTCTCCATGGACTCATCCGCCGAACTGGTGCCGGAGCAGTGCTCCTCAGGCATGGGCTTGCGGCCGGCAATGGGCGAGGAGGCAGTGGGCATGTTGCCGGTGGGCACCTTCAGTTGCTCCGGTGAGGTCATGGCCTCCGATCGCAGCTGCAGCAGGGTGTCCAGCTTGAGGACGCGTCCCTTGCGCCGCGAGGCATTCGAGCTGCTCATCAGCGGCGTGGCCTCCTCCTCCACCTTCAGATTCATGGCCAGGGGCTGCTGTTGCTGCTGCTGCTCCTCCTCCTTCACCGGGGTTCCCTGCGACAGATCCATGGCCGAGTCCACCGACTTGCGCTCGTACTCATCGTCCTGCTCCTCCTCCTCGTTGTCGCTGTGCTGCTGGTTCTGCTGCTGCAGTTGCTCCCGCATGCGCGGCGACAGCTGGGCCAGAACGGCGGCCTGCTGCTGGGCGGCCAGCATCTGGAGATTGAGGTTCCAGTAGGGGAAGAAGGCCATGTTGCGGTTCTGCTGCAGCAGGCTGGCCAGCGGAGGCAGCAGATTGGCCGGGCTGGGCAGGCTGGGTGTCTGATCCACGCTGGCCACACTCTTGGCCGGCGAGGCGGGCAGCGGCAGCACTGGAGATGCCGCCGACGGAGCGGAGTTGCTCTGCACCAGCGGGAATCCTTGCAGGGCAGCGCTCAGCTGGGATGTGGCTGGCTGGATGGGCTGGGATTGCTGCTGCTGCTGCTGGGGGGCCACAGCTGCCACATTTGGCTTGCGGCTGCCGCTTCCACTGCCGCCACTCGCAATGGGTCCACCGTTCTTGCTCTTGGGACCACGACGTGTGCCATAGACATCGATGACCAGCGAGGGATTGGGGGTGCCGTCCTCATCCAGCACCATGCCGGGCTTGTGGCCATACTTGCGCAGATGCAGCTTGAAGCTGTGGCAGTACTTGGTGGCATAGTCGCAGTCCGCACACCGGTACTGGTACACCGAACTGTGCGACTTGCGGTGCGAGTTCAGCATGGATTTGTTCACACACGTGTAGCTGCATTTGTCGCACTGGAAGGGCTTTTGGTTCTTGTGCTTGCGGATGTGGTACTCCAGGTGATGCTTGAACTCGGTGACGAACGGGCACTTGGGACACTGCAGGATCTTGTCCGGCTTCATGTGGGTGCGGGTGTGCGCCCAGAAGTCCACCTTGGTGATGGCCACCACGCCGCACGTCTTGCACTTGTAGTTCTTCATCTTGCCGTGCGAATTGTAGATGGGCATGCGGATGTTGGTGTCGTCGTCCTCGGACTCGGCCATGTACTTCATGTCCTCGCTGGAGTTGGACATCTGGTCGTGCTCCTTCTCCGGCTCCAGATTCGACTGGCTGGACTTGGCCGGCGACTTGGGCGGTGTGACATCCATGGGCGGTGTGAGGGCCTGCAATTTCTCGCTGCTGCTGTTGCTGCTGCTGGTGGGAACTGCAATGGGTGCTGTTGCTGCCGCTGTGGGCGTGGGCTGGGGACTGGGACGCAGGTTGCCGCCATAGAAATGCTGCATGGGATTGGGCAGACCCGGTGGCGTGAGTGGATTAAAGCCACCCATCAGGTGGTGATGGTGGTGATGCTGCTGCTGGGCTGCCTGGAAATGCTGCTGGTATTGCTGTTGCTGCAGCAACTGTTGCTGCAAGTTGGCATCGTAGTGCTGCAGGCTGTTCTGATCGTTTTGACTGGGCGATGGGGTCATGGCGCACAGGGTATCCATGGGCTGCTGCTGCTGCTGGTGGTGCTGCTGCTGCTTGAGGAACTGCTCCAGGTGATTGGTGGAGGGTATGGGCGATTGGCGAGGACTGCTGGCCACGCTATTCCCGTCGAGATGATGGCCCGGCTCCTGTTTGATATTGGCCGCAAACATGCTGCTGTACCAGGCGTTGTGCTGCTCGTAGTTGGTCGTGGCTGTCGTCTCCCAGTTCTGCATCTTGGCGGCTCTAGACGGCTGTAAGGGAAAGAGAGAGAGTGGGGTTAGTGGGGGTTATTCAATCACTGCGCCTGCGTCGGGTTTTTTTGTTCTCTTTTTTCCGCTTGTTTTTTCATTTGATTTTTCCTCATTTCTTTTTTTCTCTTTTTTTTTGCGTTTGCGGCACCACCCCTAAGTACAATATGCGAGGGGTGGCTGGGCACCCACCCCCAAGAATGGGATTTGAGTGAGTTCTGAACAAAATGGAGAAGCGAAACTGGGTAATGGCTACAATATCCTACCGTTTCGTGGCCGCTCTGTGTGTGTGATATATTCCAAATTTTTCGGGATTTTCGTTAAGGATTTCTTATGATGAGGATGATGATGTTGCTTTTGCTGCTTGTGTGTTGTCGCTGCGGTAACAAACTCGTGACTGACTGAGCAATTGCAACAGGCATTGGCTTATATGCGACTCAGGTAGACGGGCGCACGCGTCAAGGGATTAGATGGGCGAAAGGTGACGGGAAGTCAGGTACAGGTCGTGGATATGGAAATCGCGAGGATCACGCGGATCGCTTGATCCATTCTGGATTAGAGCAAACACAAAAAAAAATTACGCGCACTTGGATTTAGATGATCCGGGAGCTTAGCGCGATGGCCAGCTTACCAGCGGCGAACTGCGAATTTCCCTTGGTTTTCTATGGGGATTACGTTGAGCTCTCTCGACAGCAGGAGAGTAGGCAACAAAGGAGGCTGTTTCGTGCTTACTAATAAAAAGCAAAAAGGATTGCGGGATTTAACTAAATTAACGGATCAACGCCGCGTACACCTGCGGGGAATCCAAACTATATGCAATTCCAAGCATTATTCCTTAATTATTGCATTATAATAATATAATGTTTTTTTTTATTTTGGTTATGGATAGAACATATCTATAATAAAGTATTTTTTCAGTTTGGAAATTTTACAAAACTCATTCCAAAAATATTTCACATTTCAAATCTCTCTTCCACTTAACTTTTTATATAGTTCTGAATATTTTCGAAACAAAAACATTTTCCTGGCTGCAATTTTCCGCTAGAATTTTCACTTTGATTTGCGTAGTTCTCTACAAAAATAATTCTCGCATTCAAATTTTTTGTTCTACTGCATTTGCCCATTTTTTTTCAATTTCTCAATTTCCAATTTCACGCCGCAAAACTGTGCAGTTGCTGCATTTTTGGCTAATTGTTTGTGCTTTTAAGTAAATATTATTAAAAACGCAAAACGCGAGGGGGCGAGGGGATACTATGGGTTGTGCTATCTGGCAGCTAAAATATCTACAATACTTAGGCATATAATTGATGGTTCAGGAAACAGAGAGTGCACACAAAATGAAGCTTAGCATATTTATTTAATTTCGCTATTGTGGATATTTTTAAAGAAAAGCCAAAATTAATTGCTGCGCGAGTGTGTGAGTGCGAGTTTCGATGAAAGAAACAAAGAGAATTTTTGCCTTTCGTCTGGCAAAAGGCTTTTTTGTGCCATGATGCCCAACAACAGCAACAAAGCCAAACTAAAGGCCAAGTGTAAAATTAATATTACGCCGGGCAGGGGAGTGGGTAAAGGGGGGGTGCAGGGGGAGCAGGGGGGTGGCCACATCGAGTGCAGCAGCCAGGCAACCGAAACTGCAAAAGTAAACTAAACATGTGCTAGTCGTTTTTGGTCCCCCCTCCCCTCCCCAACCCCCGTTTTTACCCCTCTAAAAATATCATGAAAATTGCAAAAATGGAAAAATTCGCAAACGCAGAAAATGCGCCACAAAAAATGTTTTTGTTGAAAAATCCGTACAAAAAGCAAGCCAAGAGCAGGATATGCCATAGAATATATACCATATAGCATGCATATATACCATATAGCACCCGATTGTTGTTGGCTTAGAACAACTTGTTGTTGGGCGCCTGGTAGAATGCAATTTTGGAGCTGCACTCGCTTAGGGAAAACTGCAGTGCTGCCGCTGCTGCTGCTGCTGCTGAAGTGATTCAATGTCATTCGGGGTTTATAAATATATCCCGTATAATATGTGTATATTTATTTTTATGCACCTAACAAAGCCCCATTTGTTTGATTTGTGCTCGGTTCAGTTTTTGTCAGAAAACATTAAAACTGTCGCCTGACAATCAATTCGGCCGACTGTCTATGCAAAAGATCTTGTGATGACGATGATATGGCGGGTCCTAAAAAAGCACCCAAACCAAGAGGCCGGCACATATTCATTATATATTTGAGATGCACATTTTGGCAAGTGCCAAACTATTTGCCATTAAAAAATTGCCACGTTGACTTTGAATTATAGTTCGATGTCTAAATTTAAATTATTAAAAAAGAAAAGACGAAAATGCATTTGCCGAAAGAAGAGCGAAAAGAAATGCTAAAAATTGTCGGGGGGGTTAGGAGGCAAGAAGACGAAAAAAAAACAACATGAAAGTCGACATGTAAACAAATAAAATTAGCTGTCAGGCGTAGAGGGGGGCGTGGCCGGGGGGCGAAATATAGGGGGGCTATATAGCTGCAGTTCTGGGCAAAAACCGACAGCGCGGGCAAAAAACAAGTTCACCCAAAGATCGGCCAAAAGCCAGACAGATTTTAAAATATTGTTTTAGAATTTTTGCGGTTTGCATTTTTAGCAAATGATTTACCACTTGGTTAGTGTGTGTGTGTGTGTCTTGTTCGTGTTTCTAAGGTTAGACAGAAAAAGAAGCACTCAACCACAAGAACTAGAAGAAAGTTGGGGACTCGAGATAATAGATGGTAATAACATAGAGATCAAATCGAAAATTAATTATTATAAAGTTTAGATCGGAATACTAACTTTTCTAACGAATTTTTCAAAACTATTAATCACTTTAGAACGTAAAACCTGTGTATATTCCTGAATACCTCAACAATTTGCCATTTGCCCCCGCATTTTCAAATCTTGTTTATTTATTTAGCCATGGAAAGCTTTTCGCGATTTCCACCTGCATTTGTTTTTTACGATTTATCGAGGTCAAATGCGGAGTGTAGTAGTACTAGGATATATTTTGGATGGTAGAACCCATTTACTTACCTTGGGGACGCTCCAAAAGGAATTCTCCGGGAGAATTGGGAAACGGGAACCGGGAGCACGGAAGTTTTTTTTCCCAGCTCGCGGCCTCTCTCTCTCCGTTGGCTCTCGCTTGACCGCGGCACACGGTTACCGTTACCGTTAAACCAACACACAACGCACAGTGCGTGCGAGGGGGAGCGGCGATGTGGGGGCTCCTTGCTCTTCGTTTTTGTCTATTTTTTGGGCCTCGCTTTTTAGCTTGCTTTTATGCTTTCTTTTTCGCGGAATTCGCGCATGTGCGGAAAACAGTCGTTGGCCACGCAAAAAAAGGCGCTTTTTGGGTAAATACTTTTTACTTGATTTAATTTCTTTTTTTAGCACGAACACGGAGTTTTTTCTTTGGTTTTTTTGGGGGAATATTTATTTTGATGGCAGCTACGTTTCGTCCTTTGGAGTTTGTTGATTTGGTGTTGTTGTCAGGAGCTCTGCCTGCTAGTGCTGGCGACTTTCGTTTTCGGGACTCGGAGAACAACTGACTAAACTCGTGCTCAGCGGGCTCTTCTAATAGCTGAAAATCTGCTCCTCACGGTGCACTCGCCAAAAAGAACTCAAAGCGGGTCCACTCGAATCTTCTCAATTGCAAAGCAAAGCAGAAACAAATGGCAGAAGTGCAACAACACAAAGGCGGTGGAGAGGAGAGCCGCCGTTACACGGTGAGCAGATGAGAGAGAGTAGCCACGAAACTCACTCAAAACGGATGCTAGCTGTAAATCTGAGTGATTTCCCCCAACCCCAAAAAAACCACACAGCATCCCCTTCGTAGCCTTCTCTCTTTCACTCGCTCTCTCTCTCCCTCGCTCAGTTTATCCTTTTGCATTTCCTGGCGCTGCATTTTGGCCGATTGCAGCTGCCTTTTTGGCTCTTTGCCGTTTTTTGGCATCTCCGCTTCACTATCGATTATTGATTTCTGGCCCCAAAACGAGAGAGAGAGAGGGGGAGAGCATGAGAGGGGGCCGCCTTCGCCAAGTGTTTTTTGGGCAACTTTAAGCCCAGACACATTAACAACTTAGCCAACTGCAATTTGGCCGATGGAAAGTTGGGGGCAAGCAGATTTCTTGTTGCTTTAACACATTTCCGTGTTGGTGTGTGCGTGCTAACTTAATTTTGGAAAAGCTTTGCCACAATTAGGATTCCGACTTCGGTTCTCTATGAGTTAGTTCGGGTTTAAATAGGGATATGGGATTGATTTAGATTTATAGGCGAAATTAATGATTGTATACTTAAATAAGGATTATGATAATATATGATATCTGGATGGATATCAATAAATGGATAATATTATTTTCAAAGTCAAAATATATTTTTTAAAGATTTTCTAAAGGAAATGATGACAAATTAGTTATTATCCTTGTAGGATATGATAGAAATTACTTTAAAAAAAATCAAAAATTCGAAAGTACTACTTTAAAAAATTGTTTTTAAAATAGGTTAAGATAGAATAAAATAATAATACAAATAAGAAATACGATAAATTTATTTAAAATATCATTAAAATACTAATTCAGATTAATTTCCTAAAAAAAATTAAAAACAAATGCATAATTACTCCCGAAATAGCATGCCTCTGGTTATCCGATTTCCTTGCTTATTTTATATATTCATTAAAATTGAAATATTTGAACTGGGTCCTATAAAACGGGGGACAATTGGGCGTTGGCCGGGGGCGGGGGAATGTAAAAGCAATATTTACAAAACAAACGACATGCCAGAAAGCAAACAAAACGCCGCCGAAATGCAAATTACACAAGTTGCTCGCAAATGCAGAGGGATATGCGAGAAGTCCTTGCACATATGAGTAAGTATGGGCTACCTGCTAGTGGTCCAGAGAACAGACCTGCCATTGACGTTTCTCAACATGGCCAACCGGATTACGAAGTGCAACCGGACTTAGCGGAGAAAGGATTAAAGGACGCGAAACTACCTGAGGCGGCCCGCCCAGTTCATTAATCCGCGCGAATCCGCAGAAGTGCGACTCGAACTAGAGTGATGTGGATTTAAAAGCGATTTAAAAGTTGGCCCGCCGGGTAGCGGGCATAATCCAACATTACGCAGTACCCAGGATCACGAGGGATCAGTGCTGTTGATCCGCAGGATCCAGTTAGTCCCGAGCGATTAGCGCTCGCTGATCAGCCCGATTAGCGCTGCTTACGCGGGCGGGTGTGGATCCTGATCCTGCGCGATCCCTTTGGAAAGTTATGTAAAGTTGAAGTTAAGGACACATGCATAACAAATAAACCCAACCCAAGGACCGTCGACCGTCACGCTTGACCTTTTAATTGGGAGAAGTAGTGATATTACCTATCTGGGATCTGGGCAAACACAAACATGCTGATCATGATCGTCTAATTGCCGAAAGTCCCTGCCACGTATGCAAATGATCCTTAACCTTTGGCCCGACGCTGTCTCAACAGAAGAAGATCCTGCGAGGGGAAGATCAACAGGGAGGATCCTGGCATCTTTATCTCCTGATCTTCACATCTCCTCCCCCTTCCCTTTTCCTACTCATATGCAAATGCATTCCTCAAAAGTGCAGCCAAGCGGTTGGGATTTTGTGGCTGACCGAGTTGCCCCTCGAGAGCGGATCTCATTAGGATCCCTTTTTTGTGTTTTGATTTGGCGCACTCTTCGCCGTGACCTTTGTCCTTCGCCCTGTTGAGATATCACCTTGAGTTCGTAAGCTGATTTCATGCCCAGGATGATTTGCCATTTTACTTGAGTTTTTTCCTCTTCGAGGTTTTCTTTTTTTTTTTGGCTGTTTTGGTTTTTGTACGGAGATTTAGCTCTTTGATCTTAAGTGCAAATTGGTTTTGCCAAACAATTACTTAGATTTGAGAGCTACTGTTGAGTGCAGTGTATTTTGAAAACAGTTGTATTTTTAGGATTTTAAAGAAGAACATGTAAAAAATATATTTTCAATGTTTTATACTAATTATATTATTTTCTACTTATCGGAAATTTTTAAAAACATATTTGGACCTATAAATAATATTATTATCATTGTTCTACAATATAAGATAAGAAGAAGAAGATTCAAAAAATATATTTTCAATGTTTTATACAAATTATATTATTTTCTACTATTTGGAATATTTAAAAAAACCTATTTGGACCTCTAAATAATATTATTATCATTGTTCTACAAGATAGTTATATTTTATAAGGTAAGTCTCCCTGAAAACCTAAAGATATTTTCATTATAGTTTATTTTTTCATGCAACTCCTGGTTTCCATTTCAATACTAAAGAACTATTCAGCACATCCTGCGGTTCCTTAGGTAGCAAAAAACACTTGCAAATCTCTGCTGCAGTCGCTAGCGAATTTTGCACACTTCACAGCCATGTCGCGGCGACCCTTAACAAGCCGCAAAAATTAGCATTTCGCATAAATCAGAGATGTGAAAAGTGCTCGCGACGTTACGCCCACGAAAAAGGGACGCAAATGCGGGCGAAATTCCGCCGAAACCGAAATGTTATGCTAGACAGGATAGTTGAGGGTGGACAGGCGTTCGCCCAACATCCGTAAATCCTTTTTTAGCACGAAAAACCGAAGGATTAAAAAAGGAAACTAGAGCAGACGACCGAGGGACCGACCGGGCGAGTAGTTGCTCTAATTTTCATTGTCCGCCTTAATGGTTACGCCGTAAAATCGGCTATGTGGCGAAAACAAAAGCGTGAAGGACAACGGCAGGACATGGATTTCCAGTCGACACGCCATGAGATTTTATGAAGGCGAATCGCTTTGCATGTCGTCGTTCTAAGCATTTCGCTTCGGTTCCCGTTTGTTTTGGTCAGGTAAGACCCTGCGATTAACAATGAAAATAGCTGGAAAATCGCGAGAAACTTCTAAAGATGCACAGGGATAGGAATAGCATCGTATATCGACAGTCTCTAATGGTCATTAGAGAGGATCGCTCTACATACAATTGTGCCGCAGAACGTTGGTCGTAGCTTAAAAAACGTCGCAAAAAACTCACTTCCGCGTAAGGGATCCCTTTTATTTTTTATTTGTGGGCGCCATAAAATATTTAGTTTTTTATGACCAAACGATCTACCTGCTGCCGTTTTTTGTGCGCGTCCTTAACCCTTTCACCATTAAGAAAAAATCGCATCCTGAGAGTGTCCTTGCCAGTTTCCCCCGAAAAGGTCACACACAATTTGGTGTGCTTTGCGTTTTCTCTTCTTTTTGTTTCCAACTAATGTCTGCGTCTTTGTGTTCTTTATGACGCCTCGGTTGTTTCTTTTTTATGGTGTCCTTTGTCCTCGGAGCCCCGAATCCCTACTTCCTCAACCCTTTGGCCGACGAGAAAGCTGAGAACGGGTTAAGTGAAAACTCCAACGCACTTTTTACGAGCCACGATCTTCTCGGAATCTTTTGGTCATTAGGCGAAAGGGTTGAGCTCGAATTTTTCGCTCTCTCTCGGTGGGTTTATGGGGTGTATTCAAATTCAAAGGGTTAAGGCGAGTACATTTTAAGACATTTTATGGCTCGGAAATTACAGAAAAACTTGTACCGAAAATATACTGCCATTGGGAAATGTACAAAAACCAAAAGTGTCACGTAGGAATTTTTTATGTTTAATAATTTTATATAAAAATATTTTTCAACATGATAAAACATAAATTCGAATTTTTCTTAAATTTTAAACATCTATCTTTTGTAGTATATCATTTTTGGGTTAAAAAATTTTACCTACATAAAATATTATTAAACATGTTTAAAAAAAAATTAGAATTTTTTTAAATTTTAAACATTTTTATTTTGTAGTATATCATTTTTGGGTTAAAAAATTTTATATAAAAATATTTTTTAACATGATAAAAACAAATTAGACTTTTTCTGTAAAACATAAAGGATATGATTTTATCGGAACATCCATTATAAACGGACCTAACATTTAAAAATGTTGACATATTTGTAAAAATCCAAATGTTAAACATTTCATATTTTCCAGCGATTAACAAAAGCAAATGAAAAGATTTAACAGTGAAAGGGAAATCATTTTAATGGCTCTGCTCAAAAGTAACGGCCGTGAGGAAAAATTCTAGAAAATCCCACAAATTATATTCGATCCTCCTCACTGAACATTTGGCGCGATTACATTCGTAATTCGCTGGAAATTAAGGCCACTAAGTCGCCAGCGAAATGCATTCGGACATTGGACATTCGGACAAATGTAAAAAGGATTTTTGAGCCCGGCCAGCGTTGATGTCCATTGTTGTGCGTCCGGGAAGGACCTCAAAACGAACCCAAACCAAATCCCGAGCTTAGGCAATCGGCATTGGAAAATAAGCGCCAAAAATATACCCCCACCCCCGAACCACATCACTCACCCACCCCAGAGATCCTCGGACGAAAGGACGATGCGCCGTCTAATCAGTCCACATTTTCACACTTTCGTGACCCCTGCGGCGCTACAGATGCGGACCGGGGGTTGCCCATTGCCCATTGGCCATTGGCTGTTGGTCAGGGCGATCTGGGATAAAACAAAGTAAAGTAAAAATAGAAAAATAAAATGAAAATAAAATTGGGAACGCGCGCCAAAGTCCTGGTCGAATGTGACCCCTTGTCAGCGTCAGGCAGAGGTTAAAATTAATGCGAATACTGTGGATGTGCGGGGAAATTGCATCAATTCGGGGTCACGGCTAAGACGCCTCAAGGAGAGCGTTCAAATGTGAGGGCACATAGGGGTGGCTGGGGTCAAATTTATGGCTCGACATTGAAAACTGTAACACAGTCGAAGGATTTTTGCAGCTCGGCCGAATTTGCGCCTCATTGTTTTGCATGTTGTGAAAAATGGTCCGATTTTGAGCTGTTGAGGAGGTGGGGTGGCCGATGGGTTAGGGCGATTTTAATTGACCATCGGGTGACCCTCCTCCCCACACCCGGCATGACCTTTTTCCGTCTTGACACTAGGCATTTGAATAATTTTTCATTGCCATTCAGGTTTGTTTTTATTGCAAATGGCATTTAATTGTTGACCCCTGAGTTTCCCACTCGACTGAACTGGAAAATGTAACGTATTTCTCGTCGGCAGCTGGCAAACTCTGCTCATTTTCCTGCCCAGCTCGAAGCTCCAAGAATTAGCTAATGGCCAGGCCTGCTTTGCGGAAAATGTCGGTAATGGCCCGGCGAACTAAGCCGGAAAACGTACGGCCCAAATGCGAATAAAAAATTGAACTTCTTACGATAAATATGCGAGCCTATTAGTCGCACAGTCGCAGTCCACAGTCAATGCCATGCCAAAAACACGGCCAGCAGGCTTTTAGCCTCGGGGCAAAGCCCATGTCAAGCGCTGAATAAGTAATTCTTTTTCTAGGATTGCGACCATCAGTAGGACGATGCCAGGACTCGTCTTGGCCAAGGTGTGGGTGCCAAGAACAAAAGGCATAAAACGTTGCCACGGCACAGGACAAAGCAGAATATTTTATTTTCTAATGAATGCGTTGAAATGCCAGATTCCGGATTTATTTGGCAGTCAGGATGATTCCTGGCTCAAGGATACCCTGTAATAAAGATCATATGATACTTAGATTTTATTAATAACCATTGAAAACCTAAAAACCGATATATTTTTTATACTTTTTTTTTAAAACCTTTAATAAAGATTTTAATTTAGCAATAAAAGCTGTTTCACTTTAAAAACCGAATAGTTGCAACTCCAAGATTTTTATTAACAGCAATGCAAAAACCTAAAAAAGTTTATATTTTGTATATATTTTATTTTAAAGCAGTAAACAAGGTTAAAATATCTTACAATGTAAAAGGTTATGTGAAGAATAAAATAAATAAAGTATAAAATAAATAAAGAATGAAATATATAATCGTTATAATTAAAGATAAAGACATAACTCCAAGGTCTATTCTCCTATTATTAATTTCTGCAAACTAAACCAATGAACGACTCATATCCTTACATCCCCAAAAAAAGGGAGGATGCATTAACACTTGGTCCTATTCCTCGCATAATCCCCATATACCATATACTGCTCCCTCGTATCCCCAGCATCTTTTGGGCTTACCGTTAGAGTGTAAACACCACTGTCATTTATTTTCGTATTATCATAATGAGGACTCGTATATTTTTATGTGAATTTCTTGCTTTTTGTGCCAGAAACATTCACCAGCAAAAACCAACCACCCAGAAGGGGAGTTTGCCACCCCCTCACATGTCACTCACTTCCCATGTGTGTGTGTGTGTAAAAAAGGCACCCGAGCTAAAATAAAAGTAAAACACAAAAACAGTTTCACATTGGCAATTTGGTTTTGTTGTTGTTAAATTATCACCCAGTTCGGGGCCATATAGAAACTATATATCCACCCCAAAGTGGCGTGGCTCGGCTATTTATGCATCCACCCACCAACCCCCCTCGATTGCAAAAACTGTTACAGAGGCTTAGGAGTTTTCTATGGGGGGAAAACAGTAAAAAAAGTATTACTTAATTTTTTATAAATTAATTTGATTTTTTTTTAAATTTTTAATCATTTTAATCGCTTGTCATAAAAAGCCCAAAAATCTCATTGAAAAAGTGGGTTTGTCTTAATTTTAACAATAAAAAAATCTTTTTTTCCTTTTTTAACTATTAAAATATTTTCCTAGAAATTTAAAAATTAAATAATAATTATTTTTAACATATATTTCTGTTAAACTCATACCCTTTTATCTAAGACTCTGTTGGTATATGTTTTCAGTCGTCGTTCGTTTTTCGATTTGTTAGATTCCTATTTGTTTTTTGCTTCTAAAGGTCTCTTTATTAGCTTACTTGAACTAAGTAGCTTAAAACTAAACTGATCTTTAATATTATTATAAAACTCCCTTTGCTAAACTTTTTAAAATTATTTATGAGCTGTATTTCGATTTTTATGCCTCCTACATTTTTTCGTTTCTTTTTCTTTGTTCCATCGCTAATCCCTTATCAGCATTTTCACACCACAGTAATTTCCAAATCCGCTGATCAAGCAAATTAAGGTCTGTAGAAGTCATGTAAGCAAGCTAGAAGTCAAACAAGATTTGTTTAACAATAAAAAAAGTGCAAATATGTAATTACTGAAATGTGGCGGTTTCTGTTTGTTCGCACTGATAAAAATGCAAATGTTTTGATTTGTTTGCCCAATTGGTCAGTCAACTTTTTGCTTTCCATGGAAAATTTCGAAAATTATTGGAGATAGCGAGTTAACTGTTTAGTAAGTAACAGAAGAGCTGATGGAGATGAGCTGTATCATTTCGAATAGCCATAATTACGGGCAAAAAAATATATTTTAACACATGTATTCAAGAATTTTATTTTGTGTAAAAAATAGTTTGTTAATACAATTTGTAGCAAATCTTCTTCGGTAGAAATAAAGAAAGGATTTTTAAGTTTACAACTGAAATCGCATAAACTTTTATACAATAATATATTTCATGAAGTTTAGCATTGATAAGTCTGTAAATAAAAGAATATAAACTTAAATAATTGAACTTAATATTTTGGTTTATAGAGCACTTACCATACTTATAACCTTTATAATATAAAGTAATTTTCACTCCTTCAATGCCCTTCTAATGCATTGCCTTTCCAGTGATTTTATTTTTTTATTTCTTTGAAGCTTTTAAAAAGATTTAAGAGTTTTTGTTGTTGTTATTTTCTTTAAGAACCTCTTCCAAACTGTGCGAAACTAATTGGTAATTTAACTGAACCTCGGGGACTCTGAAGGTCTTTAATTTGGTTATCTCTTACATTTATAATTTCTTCTTGTTCGTCAATTGTTGCAATTGAGTTGTTAATTTGTATATCTTTAGATTTTATAAGTTCGTCTTTTTCTTTTATTTGTTCCGACAATTTTTCAATTTGTACACGAGTTTTTTCCAGCATATAATTTTTATAATTGATTAACTCCCAAAGGGCATCAATTTCCAAATCTTCAGTTTTTATGACTTTGTCTATATTTTGAAACTGTTCATTGTTTTCCGGAATTTTTATATTGCTTTCCGAATTTGCAAGAGTTATCTCTAGCAACACGAACAGAAAAATTCCAAAGACTCCCGATTTCATGATGTTAAACATGTGAATTTTTCAACAGACAAATAGGAACTAATTGAAAACGAAAAAAACTTTATGTTTTTTAGCTTATACAAATGTGATAAGCCAGCTTTTATGACGTCACAATCAAGCGATAAGAATTTTTATGGATTATATTAAAATGCCGAAATAAATCTGTGTATATTGACTTAAATACGCATTTTTGTTTCTTATCAGACTAATGATTAAGCTACATGAAAATTCAGAAATAATTATTATTTGATTCTTAAAGCTGAAAAAAATGTTCATTTAAATTAATATTTCTTTTTTCTTTATCTTGTGGTAAGTGATGTATACTACATTTTTTGAACGAAAATAAAAGATATTTTAGGGATATTGTTTTTTACAAAAGGGGTTACGCAATCAATGAGACGAAAAAACTGCATTGCATACTTTTTCGGGCTATAGAACAAAGCCGGCGCGCCGGCCAATAAAATCCTACGAGCTTCGCCATTTCTATCAGCGGCCACACAAAAACTAATTCCACATAATGGGCCAATCTACATAAAAAATCGCTCGTTCGCTCGCTGGATTCTGGATTCTGGATTCTCCTACCCTCATTCCTCGGGGGCCGTCAAAAAATCGATGAGCGGAATGGGAATGAGTCACTGAACACTGAAGCGGCCACCCCCTGCATAAATTTCCAAATAATGTAATGCTAAAAAAAATCCGCACACGAGTGCGAGTGAGAGAGGCTGAATGGGCGAATTTGGGGGAGCAAATAGAGTTCGAAATCATGAACCAAACAAAATGAAAATCCACCCTCGAAAAAAGTTGCCAACGTTTTTTCCGTTCGTTTTTATTTTGTTTTCCTTCCTTCCCCTTTGTTTTGTTTAAGTGGGCACAAAAAGAAGAGCGCAAAAAGCATTCAGTGGGTGGGTGGGTGTTTCTATGTGTTCGGGAGGGTGAAAGTATTTATTTGAGTGTGTGTGTGTGTGTGTGTGGGTGGGAGGGCGATGGAAATACACTTAAATATTAAATCGTTCGTATAAAAAGAGAAGTTAATCATGATCCTCGGATTGTATCTTTATAAAAACTAAATAAAATAACCCTCTTAAAATATAGTTCCTAAAAAGTTAAGCTATAGGATTATATTATAGGAACTATATTTTAGGAATATAATAGAATATAGAGTAATACCCATTTCTCAAATTTTATAGAATTTTTTAGGAACTATATTTTAGGAAAGTTATTCTATATTTTAAATTTTTTAAAATTTTTGTTTTCTTTTTAACATTGTTGTTCCTTGACCATATATTGTATAATATTTCTATCTTTTGAAGATCCCAAATTTATTGGGTATCTAAATCTAAGACCAATTTTTCTGAGTATTGTGGATGGTAGATTCTAAGAGACTGTTTCGCTTTGTTTGCAAAACAATCAAAAGCGAACGCAGTCGCCATGTTTCCCCCAATTCCCCTTCATTTCGCTCCGTTGACATCGTTGGCGACATTAAATATTGCTAAGCGTTCTTTCTTTTTGACTGCCTCCCCCACCCACCTTCCACCGATTTTCACCGCTCTTCTTTCTTTCCTTTTTTCCGACCAAACCAATTTCAAGCATATTTTTATGAGTCCTCTGTGCAGGCGGACGGGTCAACAAAAGTCCATTGGGCAGGCATTGGCAGGCGCAGCAGCTTTAGTTTATTTTGCAAACGTGTGCCACCGGCCACGCCCCCCGTTCGAACGCCCCCCTAAAAACCAGGACGATGCGGAGCCATGTGCTAGACGCTAATAACGTGGCCAGCCAAAAAGAGCGGCAGGAAATCGCCATAGACCTGCAGAGGGTTTTGGGTTCTCAGTTCTTGGTTCGCATCCATATGGTCGGATTCCCTTGGTCTGGACGTGAGGGCAATGAAGCTGCGAGGAAATGTTCCTGCGGAAATTGGGGATTGGATAGTGCATTACGTAGTGGCAGTAAAATATCTTTGGGTCATTGGTTAAGGCTAGATTTATATTTGATTAGAAAGTAATCAGCTCTTCTTCTTCATTCCTATTGTGGTAATAATTTATTGACAAGAAAATCTTAACTAATAGGCAGTATATATAATAAGTATACTATAGACCTTATTACCATGCAGCTTTATATATATATTTTACAGGTGATACTGTGGTTCTTCTGTTTATCAAGTAAAAAAAATATTTTTATTTATATTATATTATATTTATATTATTAGAAAATATAACATAAAAGTATTCAATGAATATTGAATAGATTTCCCCTTTAAAAGTATTATTAATGGCCCTAAAAGTTCGTTATTTCTGTACATCAAATGTTTTTTAATTTAACTATAACGTTAAAAATCAAGAAATTATAAAAAAAAATTTTGGTATATTGTCCAGTGCCGTAAATATATTATTATATTTTGTTGCAAAGTTAACATTTTCATAATAGATGCTCTCAAAAATATTATTATACTTATAAACAATGTGCATAGGTATACATAGTTGGAAAGACCTTTCGTTGAATCTCTAATCATGGAACATGGCCATTTGCTAACATTTTGACTGCGTTTTATGGGCATTTTTACCAAATTACAAAAATGCGCCATTTCTAATTTGTGTGCGCCTTTTTTGCGTTGTTGCTTTTGTTTTCATTTCGGGACACACAAAACTGTGCGCCTATAAACCAACAACCAACAACGACAAATAACGGAAATGACAAAACGGGCATATACACATACAAACATACGTACATATACACGCACACCCACCGCCCACCACCCACTTTTGGCCGCCCCTTTTCCCACATGCCCAAAAATATGCAACATTTTTTATATGTTTCTGCTTCACAAAACTTTTGCGCAGGCAGCATCATAAAATTTTTTTCTGCTGCTGTCACTTTTTTCCTCCGTTATTGTTGCTTTTGTTGGCCCGCTTTTGGTTTGTGGCCAGGCTTTTATGCTGCCATGTGTGTGTGTGTGCGCGCGAGTGTGTGTGAGTGCTTTTTATGACCCAATATGGCCGCCACAGAGCGCCGTACGTGTTTGCTTTCCCGTGTCCGGTCTCCGGTCGCCATTCTCCTTTCTTCACTCCTCTTCTCTTCACCAACTCTTCGAGGCAGTGATGACGCCGATCCATTCCATAATACCCATATATCATCTTGATTGATATATTCCAGAACCGCATGTATAATTAATCTTATGCACAAACTGTTTTGTATATTTTGTATTTTTTCCATAAGTTCCAAAAGAATTTTAAATTCGTAAAACTTTCATGACACATTTTATGAAACAAAATAAATATGGATTATTTTTGTTCTATATGTATCTCCGCCCTTAAACTTTTTATATGGCCAGATTCTAAATAAATTATTAATATATATATTTGATAAAGTTATGGAATGGAGTTCCAATTTAGCAGATATAATCAATATTTCTTCAAAATCATTCTAACTAAATTGTTAAGTAAGGGAATTCAATAAATTCTTCCTCTATATTCTAACCCAGCTATCTTTATTGCACTTAAGCAATATAATCACTGCAGTCCTCGTAGTGACGAGGCGCACTAGATATTCGTACAATTGTGAATATTTTATGGTATCATGGTATCGTTTAGATTATTTCTGAATTTTGTTTTCAAAACTTAAAAGAGTTAGACAAATAAAGATTTAATAAATAATGCTAGGAATATTTTTATATTTTATTATTCAGGAAAACTTAATTAAATATTAATCTAATCTAATTTCACTCTGAATTTATCTGGCAAAATAAGTCTAAGGAAAAAAGCCACAGTAACAGCACTACTCTGAATGCGGGTTTATGAATTATATAGATTTTTATGCGGTCGCATATTATTTTTGTTGCCTTTTTTGCTTCTCCCTCTTTTTTGTGTTGGCCCCGACTCCTCGCTTTTGGCCTCCTTGGAAGGGGGGCGCAATAAAAATGTCTTTTTATGTGTACGTTTGTCTCCTATCCCGGCCAAAGGATCTCTCGCCCGTTCGGTTGCTCCATAATGGCCGCCTTCAGGCGGCATGTTTATGAATACGCTGCGAGTCGACTCGACTTCGCATCCCCTCGCCGTTTGGTCCCTGTGCTTTACGAGTCCTGGTACTGGCGCAGCTTTTATTATTCCTATTTTCATATATATTACACTCTCCATTTTTGGCTGTTATTTTTTCGCTCGAACGATGGGATGGCCGCTCTAGCTGCTGTTGTCATTTTTGCATTAATTTCATATTTGGTTTATGGCTATGTGCGTTGAGTTTTTCTTGCCGCTGCTGTTTATTTCGCATAAATAATAAATATTTTTGGTTATTGCGTCTACACAGTATTAATATTATTTCCAGCACACCCACACACACGCATTGCGTGCATCCTGCGGACCGCAGGACTCATGGCCGTGAGCTTTAATTTCGGCTCATTTTTCGCTATCAAAACACTATGTTTTCGCTCCTGTATTTGTTTTTATTCCACTCATCGGTATACGCACATACATATGCATAGACTTACACTATCGTAAATATTTGCAATTAAATATGCCAAAAATACAGCAAACACATTCACATACACACACAAACACATGGCACTCGTGCATTTCGCAATTTGGGCCATATTTGATGCAGCAAAACTATCTACCACTTTTGCTGTAATTTTTTGGCTTTGAAAAATTCGTTAATTAAAAATTTCATAATTTACACACAAGTTAAGTATTTGTTGGAAAATATTTAGAAACCATTTTCAATGATTCAATGCATTTACCACAAGCTGACAAACAAAAATGCACTTTTAAATAGCTATTTTATTCAGTTTTCCATTGTTTGACTTAATATTCCTTTACTGCCCATAAAGTTTGCATCAATACTAAAATTTAATACAGCTTTTAAGTCTTTAAAATAATATATTGTTATATCAACTTTATAACCAATTTCACCTTTAGCTCTCTGACCAAGTTACTCACTTTTCTACAAATTCTTTGAAAGATAACTGTACGATAGGGCTTATGACGAAACAAAGTATTTATAAACTAAATCGGCATATCTTCAAAAATTGTAGTCATTTTTTTTCTTCAGGTGTAAAACAAAATTTGCGTTTAATTTTTTTAACAATCAAACAGAGTTCTAAAAGAAACTTGTTTGACATCTATAATAGTTATGTTTTAACTACATCATGGAAAATTTCTGAAGTGGTTTGTCTTTATAAATTAAGCAACAGGCTACCTTAGATTATTTCTGTAAGTACATCAAGATCGCAGGTGCGCTTAGCCGCAAATTGATTACAAAACATTCCTAATCTTAATAGTTTTATTATCCCCTATCAATAAAACGCATGAACTTTGATAGAAAGAACTACCGACATTTCTACGGTTCAAGTCTATAAAAATGTATTTCAAAAAGTTTTAAAAAAAATGTTTCCATTTTAAATTATATTATCCATTTTAACATATCTCATCTTATCGGCTAGTTCTAGATAAAATTTTTTTAATTTCATATATATTTTATTTAATTACAAAAAAGCCATTTAATGTTGTACAAAAGAATATAACTTTATTAGGAAGACTTTAGTTTGAGTATTCCACTGTGCTGGCCCCACTGTGCGCAATGCACCGGGCTGCAGGCAATCGGGTCAGCACCATGTAAACAAATCGGGTGCATGTGCACTCGCCTCCTCAAAAGCCACCACGAGGCCAATGGTATGCTTATCGCACTTGTGGCGTAGAAAAGTCTGATTAAAGTGCCGTTGACAGCTAAACGCCTTGCTCAAAGTGCGAGATATTAAACCAAATGTATTTCAATTACAATTGTACCGCACTTAACATTAGGTCCCAGTCCCAGTGTCGCGGGCGTTTGATTGGAGCTCAATCAAACGAAGAGAGTAACTAAGAGAACCGAAGTCAGAGACGTAGACTAAATTTGAAAGAAGTTTCGCACCATTAGGTACCAGTATAAAAAAAGTGCACAAATTTAAAAACCTAAGGTTTACGTTTTTTATATTTAAAGATATATTTTTTTTAATGCTTTAAAAAATTTTTATTTTTATTTATAATGCATATAATATTTTTAGTTAAAAAAATATAGGAATATTTAAAAAGAGTATATAAGCTTTTGAAGGGTTTTTTTGAAATACAGAATAAGTTAATTAATTTAATTAGAAGATAGTATAAACTTTATGAAAAATTAAAAAATACCTATATAGTTTTGTTGATAAGTTACTTTTAATTTGAATTGGTTTAGTATTTAACATTTAAAATTAGTATAAAATTCAAGAAAAATAAAAAAAAATTGTTTACCTACTTTAAATTGTTGTTCTGCCCCCTAAATCCGACGCCCCTGGTGCTAAGTCAGCCAAGCGCCGTTATCATCGCGGATTTGAAAACAACGCAGTCGAGCATTGTGCAAAGTGACGTCCCCGGGGGCAGTCGCTCTGATTGAGTAACGCGGCTATAAATTTCATCAGTTGGCCGGGATTAACAACCCAGAATAAAGGACACTCCATATATTCCAGTCATGGAGACGGAAAAGCAGGCAAAACGAGGCGCGGACCAGGAGCAGGCGCAGCCCAGGTTGCCCGACCTCAACTTTGTGCGCGACAAACTCCAGAAGTTCCAGTCCAAAATGCTGACCGATTTCGAGCAACGGCTGTCCTGCATGGTGGAGGATGTCCTCCAGGATCTGCGACAGCGGGAGCTGCGCGCCCACGAATTCCCCAACTTTGAGAAATCAGATCGGAGGAGCACCTGGCACAATCGCGTGACCAGCCAAGCGCCCGCGGACGTCAGCGACTCGCCAAATGGTCATGCAAATGGCACAAATCCAAGGCCACCGCTCCAAGCCGAAAATTCGGGCAAAAAACCACGACGACAACTGCCCGAAAAAGTCTTCGTGGCCCGGGAATCGTACCTCACCGCTCTGCTGCAGGTGGAGCACATGCGCACCATCTACCACATCTTCTACATTATTCTGGTCATGTTCCTGCTGAACGTGATCTGCTACGACTACTTTGTGGAGGGGCGGTTCGATCTGGGGCTGGGCACCTTCCGGGGCGGACTGCGCCGCCTTCACTGGGTAGCGGGCGTCTGGATGCTGGAGCACGTCTTCGTCCTGGCTCTCTACTTCGCCTTTCGCGGATGGGCCATGGTCAGGCACAAGCTGAAACCACACAGTAAGTGGGATTTAAATTTACTATAAAATTACTTACTTAAAACATAATCACATCATCATATAAAATGTATAATGTAAACCTTTTAGGCAAGTTAAAGTATTTTTAGAGTCTCTTTACCGAGAATTGCGATTACTTTGCCTTATAACAAAGGAAATGCGAGCTAAAAATTAGTCATATGATTTAACATTTTTCTTTGTAATGTGTTGGCTTTAAATATTTGAGATTAAATCTAATTTTTATTTTATCAAAATTAAAACCATGAGGAATTTTAAAATTTCCTTGAATTGTTAAATAGTTTCTGCGATAATTTATAATATATATAACTTTATGATTAAAAAATTCCCTACCTTGCAGGTTCCGTTCAGCGCTTTTGGTCGCACAGCTGCCTGATCCTGTATATCAGCTCCCAGCTGGTGTTTGGCTTTGTGTCCACCTCGCTCTGCCTGAAGTTCAACCTGCCATTTGTGAGTGCTTGTGTCCTGCTGCTGGAAAGCACTCGTCTGCTGATGAAGATGCACGCCTTTGTGAGGTACAATGCAGAGCGGGTTTTAGGTGGTAAGCCCAAGAGAGAAGACGAGAAGGAGGCCACTGGACGACCTTTTGTGCCGCCGCTGAGCTGCTACACCTACTTCCTGTTCGCACCCACGCTCATCTACCGGGATAGCTATCCGCGCACCTCCCACATCCGCTGGAAGTTCGCCCTGAATCGGCTGCTGGAGGTGGTGGCCATAGCCTTCCTGTACGCCTTCATCCATGAGCGGCACATTCACGAGCACTTCGGTCAGTACGGACTGGAGCCCATGGGTCCCTCCCAGCTGATCCTCAAGCTGTTCGGCATGATGCTGCCCTGTGCGGTGATCTTCCTGTGCGGCTTCTACCTCATCCTGCACTCGTGGCTTAACTTCACGTCGGAGCTTCTGCGCTTCGGCGATCGAATGTTCTACAAGGACTGGTGGACGTCGCACACGTACGATGGGTACTACAGGAATTGGAATGTGGTCGTGCACGACTGGCTGTACGAGTACGTGTACAAGGATATGTACACTCATGTCTTCCGGGGCTCCAAGGTGGCCGCCTCGCTGTCAGTGTTCATGATCTCCGCCCTGGTGCACGAGCAGGTCCTGGCCTTTGCCCTGCAAATGTTCTTCCCAGTGATGTTCATATTTTTCGGTGTTGTCGGCGTTGCTCTGGTCTTCCTCATGCGCAATGCCCCCAAAGTGCTGGGCAACATCTTCCTGTGGTTCTCGCTGATCCTGGGAAACGCCACCTTGATCTCACTGTACGCCATGGAGCACTACGCTCTGAAAAACTGCAACCTGAGCCCACAGAGCTGGACGGATCGCCTGCTGCCGGCGGTGTGGCGCTGCTACAATTAGTCAATAAATTAATCACTACTTTTTAACTGTCCGTACACGGCGGGGCGTACGCTTCGATTTGTATTTTAGGTAAATAAACTTAATGAAATTAACAGAAACGTTGTCTCCATGTCGTTTCGTGTCTTTGAACTTGCCAGCTGAACTGCTCTTAAAGCTATGTGTGGGTATTAATTTTACATCAGGCGATCTGATGATGCTAACTTATGAAATACTGCGTGAGCATTGGTTAGTGTCCTTGGAAGAGTGATCCTTTGTGGGCGGGCGTTGCGGATACCCCGGCTAACCGCACAGATTTGCGATGGCCTGGGCTGCATTGGCGGCAGCCACCTGTGGAGCATCCTCCGCCGGAATGCGTTTGCGGCGGAATAGAATCACATGTGGCTCCGGGGCATGGACCATGTAGTGCACCCATCCGGGACTCTGCTGCACGCCCAGGTTGCGCCACTCCGTCTCCGTCATCAGATGCGCCTTCGGCACATGTTTGGCCAGATCCGGAGGTAGGATTACGTGCCTGCGAGGGGGGAATGCGGTTTAAAGGTAAACAAACAGTACGCGGGAGTCTGAATGCATGTGCCACCTACCTGTATTCGAATTTGTCATCGAAGTACTTCTCCGAGTACTGAATTTGATCAGCCGGCATCGCGAAAAACCAGAAAACCTGAGGTAAATAAGTTATTTTAGTGAAAATGGCACAAATTGTAATCAGAACAACTCGATTTCTGAAGTTATCGAATATGGAGTTATCGTTATTGTTATCAGCTGTCAAATTTGACAGCACTTTTGGCGGGGAATTTGAATTAATAATTTTCTGGGGAAAGTTAAAGAATTGTTTATTGCTTTTAACCCAAGAAAGCCCACAAACTTTGAGATTGATTACTTTAATAAAGTATGCTTAAAATTAAAGGGGAAAATTGCTCTGCTATTCAATATATTTTACTTGGTCCTTCGTTATGTTCAAAACATTGGACTAAAATTATAATACTATCTGCAAGGGTATAAAAACATCTATCAAGTTTAAGTACGGTTGCTAATTAGCAATTATAGGAGCTCTATATCTTAGTAAAAACATCGATGCATCGCCGTTTTGAAAAACATCGATTTTATTGATAGCGTAATTGGAGATTGAGCTCGTCTTCCTTACCCTTCTCATTGGCCACTGTGCTCTGAATTGAATTGACGAGACTCATTTTGGGTTTGAAATATTAAGCTTTCGGTTCGGTATATTATATAATATAAATATTCAGGGGATTCCCTAAACTGTTGAATTGCTGAATTGTTGAATTTCGGTCAGCTCTTAATCAGCTGTTCTATACAAAGTCAACCTTCAGAAATTTCAGCAATTCAACAGCCTCGGGGCTGATGAAAACTTTGTTGAATTGCTGAAAACCAGAGTTGTCACCATTTTTAATGAAAGTCATGGCAACTCTGTAGAATTTTGGTATTACCAGTACGAATTATTTACTTTAAAATAAAATTAGAATGTATATAAGTAGTTACTTATTCCTCGGTACCAATTTTAGAGAGTAACTAGCAATAAAAAAAACATCTTTACATATTTTAAGATCCGTAAACATTTTCAACAAATAACAGCTGTTTAAGAATTCAACAGGATTCATTTAGGGTCGTTCCCTTAATTGCTGAAATTTTCTGTTGAATTTTCAACAATTCAGCAATTCAACAGTTTAGGGCAGGGGTGCTCAAAGCTGCCTTATGGCAGTGCATTTACAAACACAATTAAAAGAAAATCACACGCACGCGAGTATCGACTCACACACAATCATGAAAAAGACAAAAACAATTTGTATTGTGAGCTGAGACGAAAAAAAAAGATCAATGGAATTGTTGTTGGCTTGGCTCGTTACGGACAGCGACACAAAGAAGAACTTGCGTGTGCCCTAGGAAAGTATGGGATGTGCCGCTCCGTATGCTATGTGCCAAAACAAAAACAAATGTGCCCGTGTGCCATAGGACTGAGCACCCCTGGTTTAGGGAATCCCCCTATTATTTTTCAGGGCAGTGCAGTATAGTATATAAATACCGGAAAATCCTCCAGAATATGTCGGTGTAAAAGGTACTAATTTTTCGATTAGGTGGTTTCAATTTATCGATTTTTAATCGATAAAAAATGGTAGGGATGTGCTATGTGCTATGAGCTGTTGTTTAACAGCTGTAAGGTTATTCCGATGGGCAGAGTTTTTATATAAGCCCCTCTATGTGCCACTCGTCTCTTCTCTCGCCAACAAACCAGCAACAACAACAACAACAACGTACACGCGTATAAATAAACGTGAACGCATGTACTTAATATTAGCATAGAGTTGTCGCCTGCGAGTATTACATACATACTCCCATGACAACGGGACCTCAACCAGAACAACAACAAAAGCAACGGCAAATCAGCTAGAGGAAGAGCAGAGGCGAAGCAAAGGAAAGGCAAGGGAGAGGAGAAGAAGAAGCATTGGAAGAGGTGAGGGCAATAAGTAAATACAGTCAAACTTCCAAAAGTAGAACGAACATTTCCCACCAAAAGGAGTTTTATTAACCAATTGTATGATATGATAAGTTTTTACATACATATGTACATAAAAAAGTCTGATGAATACTGCAAATACTTTGGGAAACATCTATGTATTTCGTTCAAAAGTTTGTTTTACGGAAGCTTGACTGTAGCACATGTGGGCAGACCGCAATTAGCTAAACTTTTTCAGTCCACCAGGTCCACCCACCACCACATACCACCGCCCAGTGGTCCCAAATGCTGGCGTAAGGAAGCCGAAACACCTGCTGCTGCTGCCTGTGGACAAGCTGGAGGAGCTGCTCCAAACTGCCCCGGTGACACCGAACCTGCCGCCTTGAGGAACTGGGCGCCACAAAAACGGTGACGATTCCGGAGTAGCGACCACCACCATGAACGCCAGCCTCATCTACGAGATACTCATGTATCTGAACTCGTTCTATTTCGGCCTGTACGCCGCCTTCGAGGTGGGCGTGGGCATACTGAAGTCGATCAATCTCAACTACGGCGAGAACGCGTTGTCCCGGGAGATTGGTATCCTGCTCTCCCTGTGCATCATCGAGACCCTGCGCATCGTCTTCGGCCGCAAGAGCAGTCTCAGCGATCGTGGTGAGTCCATTAGAGTGTTCTACTGCGCGGGAGGGATCCACCCACCGGCAGCGATGATGACATGGCGAAATTATTTGTTTGCCTGGTCACCATAGTCATCCCCATTCCCATCCCACTGAGGCCATAACCCATAAACGTTTGGGCGTACATATATGTATATGTATTCCACACGGCGTATGCGTAATTATGGTCATCACCCCGGATGAGTGTCAGCGTTTTAGGGCGGCAGGAGGGGAAGGGGCCCTTCTGGCACATTAAGCAATATTCAATGGAAATCTATCAGAGCGAATCATCGGAATGAGCCATCTTAGCATCTATGGCCGAAAAAGTAATCACAGTATGGTAAAGGGGTTATTTTATCATTTTTTAAAAATCTGTTCATTAATGATAAAAATTTGATTGTTATAAAATAAGTACTTTTGCAAAGAGAACTTGGAAAAATCCATTGATTATCCTTACAAAATAATTGTAAATTTTATAACGAGTTTAAACGAATATAAAATGAATTATAGATTTAAATCTGCAAACGTTTCAAAGACAACCGTCGTCAAATTTAATTATAAACAAAACCAACGTTCGTCGACTTCTATTATTTTCTATACAAAATTTAGTTTACATTATCTGTCTTTTTCTCATTGCAGGCTGGCAAGCAACCGCATCCGTAATATTAACACTGCCCAGTCTTGCTATTGTTATCTACTTGTGTTGCTTTCAAACCTATGTTCTCAAACTCGAAATTATTCTGAGTGCCTTAATGATCATCCTACAAGGTGCTGAACTAGTCTACGCCAGCATATTCATTTGTACAATGTGTCGCCCAGTAACATACACCTAGCAGTTGATAAACCACGTTGCCGCCGCCACGTCAACGACCAAGATCGAGATCAAGACCAAGCCAGCACTAACACTCCCACCTGGAGGAGGCGGAGGAGGAGCATCCACAGCCGAGCGACGACTACGACGAAGACAAGACACTTTCCTTTGGCACATTCTCATCAAGCGATTCTTCGCCAAGGCGACCAAACTGAGCCACCTCAATGCAGACTAAGCCAACTAAGCACACAAACACCACACAGGATCCCAGATATAAGAGCAAACTCCGAACCGAAACATACCCATTGGGTGGCACTCGAGGAGGATTTTCATCTGGGTACGTGAACCTTAATCAACTTATATAACCCGCACAGATTATCCGCGATCACGGGCATCACATCGCAACGAAACACGACGCGTCCGATTCTATCAAAAGCAAAGCTGCATTTAATTTGCATTTCTTGGTTGCATTCTTTTGTCCGGCCTTTGTGGCGGCGTTGCCTCCCTGCTGGCACAGTTGTGCCTCGAACGACTCGCTCGCCTTTGGTATTTTTATACGGCTCTGATGGTCTAAAATTATATGCGCACTGCCTGCTCGTGCAACACCGCTGCTGTCCCCTAGGTGCAATGTACACTTCTAATTTGAATGTAATATACACGGGCCATTGCGGACACGTTAGGCTGGCTAGAATGGCCAGACAAGAGGGCCAGCGAGCTCTCGACTCTTGGTTAGCCATCATCATCTAACAGGAGAGAGCTTTAAGAGACCTTAGCGAGGGATAAATGCGATGGGACAACCATTGCAATGAAATTGGGAGAATATAGAATCTTACTTTATCATGAACAAAAAGGATAATATTAAATTCTAATTTAATTTTAATCACACCTGATATTTAGCCCATTAATTCCACCTAATGAACATGCTTTGTATTTGTAGGGAAACATTTTAAGGCAGTTTTTGGCCCCTGGGACCTCTCCGTCTGGGGAGTTTTAATAGCATTTTTTTCTAATAACCCAGTCATGGCCAGTGAAATCATTCTCCCACATTTCTGGGCAGGCCATCCGTCGGTCATTGCTGACCAAAACAGCGAGCAGAGAAAACAAATAAAAGGCGACAACGACCAGCAGCACATTATTCAAATAAACAGCACATTTCGCAGCGACAAACCGTGAGACCGCCGATGCCGATGCCGCTGCATTGGCCAAGCGAGCAGCACGGCAGGTCCGCGTTATTATTATGGTCAGTCTATAAATACAGCGCCCAACGTGAGCAACGCCACCGAGTGAGCGATCCGGGAGATCAATTCGGGCCAATTTGCCATAGACAACGTCAAGGGGTAACAGGAGGAACAGGAACAAAGTGATTCGGAGGAGGAGGAGGTGCTAAGCCGGCGGAAAGATGCCGCCCAAGCGACCGCCGCCGCTCGTGCCGAAGAAGCCGAATCCCAGCATGAACTACGAGGTGTTGATCTACCTCAACTCGTTCTACTTCGGCATGTTCGCCTGTTGCGAGATGGCCATGGGCCTCCTGAAGGCCATCAATCTCAGCTACACGGGACACACTCTGGCCCTGGACACGGGGGTGATGATTAGCTTCATTGTCTTCGAGACGATCCGCCTGATAATGGGGCGCATGAGTTCGCTGGCCGATCGAGGTAGACAGCTTCCCCGCCCCGCCTGACAATCTAAATTTAGGATCTATTAAAACAATACTATTGTAGAGAGTGTTATCACTTGACGCAAATGCATTTATATTTAACAATTTATGTATTTCGATATTTTAGAATGAAAAACAATCGTTCCGATAGTAGTAGTTTCTAATTCCTATCCATAAATAATATATATTTTTTTTATCAACATCTACCAGCTTCTAATGACAGTTTTCTCTTTCGATCCCAGGTTGGTCAGCCATACTGTCGGTCTTCATGACCGCCCCCTGCTTCGTGGGCGTCTCCTATCTGCTGCTGCTGCAGACCTACCGACTGCGCCTGGAGTACTGCCTGTGTACGCTGCAGATAGCCCTTTACCTGACCGAGGTGTGGTATGCCATCGTCTTCGTTTTCTCGCTGTGTCGTCCAGTAACTTATGATTAGCCCATAGACAGCCAGATCAGACAACCAGCCACAAATATACATGCGAAGGTTTAGCAATATACAAGATCTAAAATGAATAAGATGAAGTGTAGGGAATATAAAGTGCAGGAGGCAGCTGAATTGCTCATGGCCGTGGAGGAAACCAAACAGAAACAAAAAAAAACATATGTAGCATATTAAAAAAAAACTAGTAAGGTTTATGATAACATACACACACTCTTATATACATATATTTAACGGTTTTATATACAAAAATTGTTAACATTTAAGCATCAATTGGAACCAATATAAGACAACAAGCAAAAACCTACACTTGAATAATTTTCACATTTTTAAGATGACAATTTTTTTGTAAAAAAATATTGAAAAATACCTAAAACCAATTTAATGTGTGCAAATAATTTATAATAGTTCACAGATAGCTCGAATCTTAAAAAGAATTGTAAAAAAAAAAAACAAAATAGAATATCTCTGAAAGTCTAGTCAAAACAGAATCATGTAAAATGTGCTTAAGATCGCTGAAGAAGCAGCAAAATAATTCATTACCACTAAGCAAAGCTGTTAGTAACTCATACCCATATTCAAAAGAAGAAGAGGAAATCACAAAGGTAACTCTAAACCAAATGAAGCCCAGCTAAAGTCTAAACCATGTGTGTACTTTAATGAAAATACTTTATATAAAACTAGCGTATAGCGTAAATAACATGTTCAAGACGGTACTAAAAACAAAGTAAGCCCAAGCGGCAAAACGTTTACAAGAAAGCAAAAAACAAATTAGCTAAATCATATTTAGAGTGTTAAAAACGAAGCAAAGACCCTCCATTATTGTGCCGCAAAGTCCTTGCGAAATCTTCTCACTAATTCTGCCTATTGGCAACTGAAACCCCCGATAAATCACGCTCAATTATCCCCGCCTGAAAGGAACCGAGGATTGGAGCCGGCAATGGAGCTCCACAAATGCTAGTCACTAATGTTCACAGACATTTTCTAAGCTACACCGAAGATTGTGTATAATTTGTAAGACCTTTTTGTGGTTTCATAGCAAATTAGCGCACGAGCCGATCACAAAACTCTCAAAACAGTCCACAAATCTCATGCTTTTAAAAACGACAATTTTAATTAATAAACAAAAACCACTAGAAGCTGGTACAAAACCAAAGCCACATCCTATGTTGAATAATTTACCTGTATAATATTTATGTCATCTCGTTAAACGCAAAATGTTAACATACTTTTAAAGCGCGTGTAAAACGGATAGTTAATAAACAAAGAAAAACCAAAACTTAAGAGATTTTATACACTCGATGAGAATACCAATTAAAGATCAAAACCAAAGAACCGATTTCTGTTGTTAGTAGGCTGCGGATTCAGTACGATCTTTTGGAGTATGCGTAGTAGGTGTATCGTGTCGACAAAATTTCAGATTTATTTCAGACACACAGACCGGACTTCCAAATTAGTTTGCTCTTAAAATTCGAACACGGAACTGCTGCTGGCCTGTGGTGATATCGAGAAGCCGGAGAAGTTGATTCGTTCAACGGAAAATTCAAGTGATCTCCATGGATAGAAGCCACAAATCGGGTGAGTTCATTACAAAGAGGGGTCCTCGAATGATGATGGAATATTTATGTGACTATTCTTTTTCAGAAGAGACCTTTGGTCAGTCCATGTCCAGCAACAGTCGCCGCGTCATGTGGAATCTCAACGAGGAGGAGGAGACCTTCGATTCCCTGGTCAATTACCGACGCGTTCCAGGGCGCAGCCTGTGTGTGTCCGACCAGCAGCTCCGAAGTCGGGCCAACGATGTGGCTGCCAAGAAACGCACGGCCACCGAGAACTGGCTTATGCTAGTGCGGGATCTGGAAAAAAGTGGAGCCAGCAGCGTCGAAGAGAGCGATCGGGTGAAGAAGGCGAAGCAACCACTCTGCAGTTCCAATCACCAGTCATCCGCTACCTCTCTGCCGGAGGTGAAGGAGATCTGCTCCAAGGAACGAGCAATCATCTACTGGCGCCGCCTGTTCGAGGGAATACATAAGAGGACAGCAGGAGTGGAGCAGGAGGATCCGGCTGACATCGTTCTGACCGCCAAGCCCAGCCTGGCATTGCGCTACAAGCCCTCCCACGAGTCGCTGAAGCACAAGAGGAGCAAGGACCTGGCCCCTGAGCGTGTCCCGAGCACATCCCGTGAAGCAGCGTCCTGCAAACTGGTATCGGACCTTCAGCTGGAGTCCTTCAGCCTGCCGCCGCAGCAGACGTGTGTGGTGCGCGAGGTGGCGCCTCGGTTTGCCCACCGAAGGCGCATGTCGATAGCCAACGACACGGATTCATGCTGCTCCGGCGAGCTGGAGGTCCCCAAAAACAGTCCCGTCCAGGACCAGGAGTCAGGAGCCCGTCCACGCAGCGAACTGATCAGAGTCCATGTATCGGCGCCCACCAGCTCCTCCTTTATGGAGGCGGCCCGGCGGAGCACCTGCCCGATTAAGCGTCGCATCGCTGTGAGCAAGGTGGCTGCCGCAGGGAAAGGCGGATCAATCCCAGCAGCGGGGAGCAACAAGTGCTCCAGTGCCAGCAGTGCTAGTGCCAGTGCAGGCACCACCCACCTGCCCACTTTCCGTCAGCGACAGCAGGAGCTTCATCGCTATCGCGTCATGATCGAGCGACGCCGCCTTGATCTGCTGGAGCTGAAGATAGCACGCGAACGGGAAGAGGCGCTACACAGCGAGATCCTGTTCCACAAGGACCTGCAGATCAAGGAGAACGTTATCAAGGCCTACGACGACCACGACTGCTCAAACGCTTAGGACTTCTCTCGCTTATCGGCACAGCTTTTGGACAGTAAGTTCATGAAGATTTCCAAAGTAGTTTAACCAGGGCCTGCAGCAGTTCAAAACCACATTCATTTAGAACTTAATTACACAGCCAAAATTTAATAAAATGAAATTTATAAGAAAAATTTAAAATGAGTCTTATTATAAGGATTAGTTAAACATAATATTAATTAAGAAAGATGAAGCAAAGAGAGGTAAAAAATATAGTTTTTATTAAGTTTTTTAAAATCGCTTGCGTTTTCTTTTAATTTTTTTTTGACAAGAGTAAAAAGTATATTATTTTCGATATTACTTAAGTAGGCATAGAAATCAAAAAAGTATTATTTTCGGGCACTGAATGCAAGTTATTAATATTTGAATTAGAAATTAAATCGCACACTCTCCTGGTGCGCTTCGTCACTACGTGGACTGCCGTCCACAGTGATATTCTAATCAGAACCTTAAGCCTTGGCGCGCACTTTTGATTTGGGCTCCCAATGGTCGCTTTCCAACACTGGCGGTGAATGCGTTTCGTGGTGAATGGACGTTAGCTCCAACCAGTTTTTTATTTTATTTGTTTTGAACTAAGAACGTGAGATGTTGATAAACGTGTGCCGAGTTTGCGGCAGGAGTAGGCTCTGCCCCAAGGCCGTGCAGCTCTTCCAGCCGGGAAAACAGGAAACCCTGCGCGGCATCCAACTAATCACCGGAATTCGCGTAAGATTCTGCCAAGAAAAATGTACATATAAATAGAACGCGCAATTTACAAATGATCATTGCCCTTTCCATCGCACAGCTTCAGCCGATACCCAATGCGCCGGATATGGTGTGCTTCTGCTGCCAGACGGACCTCCATTCGGCCATGATGTTCCGGAGGCAGTGCATCCACGAGCAGAAGAAGTGGGTCCCTGTGGGGAGTGCCGGTGAGGAGGAAGTCAAAAAGGAAGTACCAAAGAAGAAACACAAAGCTACTGTTCCCAAGAAAAGAAAATACCAGCGACGAAACTTGCGATCCGCGATGCCTGTAGAAGTCGTGGACATTGTCGTACCCACCGAGAATAAACCTTTGGAGGAATCAGCGGGTGGTGACGATGAGTTTGACCAACTAGTGGAGATCTCCGGGGAACCAGAAACCACTGAAGGCGATGTTAACCTTTTGGAAATCGATATTAAAGAAGATGAAAACCTTCCAAAGGAAGAGGAGGATTTGGAACCAAAATACGAACTACCCAAACTTCAACTTCACAAGTGCGACACTTGTGGGGTGATTAAAAATAGCAAAGCAACTTTGGACAGGCACCAATTTGAGCACACAGGTGAAAGGCCCTTTTCCTGCAAGTAAGTGGTCCTTCCAAATAATCTATAATCTTTTAATGTTCCCTACCATTCCTATATTTGTGTACTGATACCTGTTATCATTTTTTTCAGGGAATGCCCAAAGACCTTTTTGGCATTGAGTGAGCTCAAGGCCCACAAGCTCACCCATCACACCGTGGAGCCACCGTTTGCCTGTCGCTACTGCGAACGTCGCTACTTCTCCACAGTCGGCCGGAAGAAACACGAGAGGATCCACACCAACGAACGACCCTTTGTGTGCGACCAGTGCGGCAAGGCCTTTACAAGGACCTGCATCCTCAAGGCCCACATGGAGTCCCACAGAGTTTTGAAGAAGTTCAGGTACTCGCAAGTCTGTGAGAATTCACTTGACCATTATACTATAATATTGCTTGCCCGTTTCAGCTGCGATGTCTGCAATCGGTCGTTCAGTTTGAAGAAACACCTCGTCACCCACTTCATCTCTAACACGCACAAACTAAATGCCGAAATGGCTTTAGCGTCGTCAGAGTCTATGTCTATGGTCAGTGTTGAAACCGATGAAACCTGGTCGCAAGTAGCTAGCCCTGTCAACGAAGAAGAAGTGCAGTCGCAGTTTGAAGATTTGTGTCAGGAAACTTAACTCAGATCAGGATATCATATGGTTAACAAATGGGAAATCGGCAGCTAGTTTCTTTTACCCCGTTGCTAATAAATACAGCTTTCAGATGCCATATCTTTCCTAAGCATTTTAAGCTGCTTGGAGTTATCCTTTCAAATCACTTAGCATAGAGTGGCCACAGAACTTAAATATCACAGAATTGCCTTTGTAGTTTGACACAAATTCACTTTTTTGAGTTGAATTCGTTCTATTGCTTTAGAAAAATCTCATAAAATGGTTGTTTTACCACTGTTTTACCCTTGATTCAGTTATTACTAAGTTATAAGCCTTAAAAAGCCTTTTTATGAAACTTAAAAGCTTTAACCAATATCAAGTAGTCTTCCAAAAATCTCAAAACAAAATCTACCCCATTGTTACTAGGAAGATAACCCGAAAAATACATAAACCGCAGAGGGCAGACCGCAGGATACAAAGCACGAACAAAAGATACAAACGTATTTAGAGATACTCAAGGTAATACTATTATAAAGCAACAATTTATATGCATTACTTTTTCTAACAATAACAATATTATAAAATTGTTTATTATTTTAAAACTAAGCCTTACTAGCTATTTTTATTTGGCCCGATACTTAATGGCCTTGCTTATCTTAACCTGCTAGATGGTACTTATGTTTATTGCAGTGCCCTCGTTCGTTTACTTATTATTTAACATAAGTTTTACTCTTTGTAGACAGTTGTTGTTGCTGATGCTTTACTTTTTTCAATAAAACATAAAACCTTTTCAAAAACCCCCGACTTTTCGCCTTGAATACATTAAACTCGTTTTCCTGCGGCGCAGCTGTACTGATAAATATGTAATTGGATTTCAATCAGTCGAGCTCAGGTAACAAGATGCTGAACAACGTCTGCAGAGTGTGCGGAAGGCAGAAGATCTGCGAGAAGAGCATGAACCTATTCGATTTGGTCAACCGAAAATATCTGAAGCATCTGCACATGATAACCGGACTAAGGGTGAGCTAAATATCAACGATTAGAGATTTAATAATGTAATCAATTTGAACACAAGCTGCTGACACTGGACAATGCTCCAGTCTTCATGTGCCTCTGCTGCCAGTCGGAACTCAGATCGGCACTGGCATTCCGTAAGCTGTGTATCAAGACCCAGAAAAAATGGCTGACCATCGAGGAAGACTCCTCGTCGGATGAAGAGGGTACCAAAGGGAAATCAGAGCTCGGTTCGGATAAAAGTGCCACAGTCAGCAGTTTTAGGGTAACCGAAGATGACGAAATGCTGGAAGAAACATTTCAGATACTGATTGAAGAGGAGCCCTTGGACAATAGTCTGATACGGGATGCGGAGGAATCGGAGGAATCAATGCTTATATCGGATTGCATTCCAAGTGAAGAACTAGCTGCCACAATCATGCCTCCCCAGAAGATTCTCAGAACTGCTAGCAAACCCAAGACCGATGATCATATTTACATATGCGAGCTGTGCGGAACTCATGCCACCTCAAAAACCATTTATCAGCGTCACATGAGAAAACACTCGGGCAAGCGACCATTTGGCTGCCAGTAAGCCTCGCACACGGATTTCAATTGTAGATCATATGCTAATTTTGTATATTTTTCAGGGAGTGTGATGCCAGGTTTCTCACTGCCGCGGAAATGCGTGCCCACCTGCGTGTGCACAGCGGGGAGCAACCGTTTGCCTGCCGCTTCTGCGACAAGAGGTACGTTAGCTACATGGGCCGGGTGAATCACGAGAGGATTCACACCAACGAGCGGCCCTATGTCTGCGAGGAGTGCGGCAAGAAGTTCACCACCGCCTACGTCCTGAAGAACCACATGGTCATCCACACGGGCGAAAGGAATTTCCGGTGCGAACTTTGCGATCGCTTGTTCCAGAGAAAGACACACCTTATCACGCACTTCCGATCGATGATGCACCTCCAGAATGTGAAAATTCACAAGGGCAAAACCACTTGAACTGGAGAGATTAACTAGCCCTAGTATGTTTCAAAAGTAAATTTAAAATGATTACAGAGATGAAAAAGTTACTGAGAAATGAAATGGTATCTACAATGACTTTTCTTATGAGTTTAATCGTTCTATTTCTAAAATTTTGTTAGATTAAATTTTTTATTTCTAATTTTTTTCACTTTTTGAACATTTTTGTAATTACAGCTCCAAATTGTCGCTATCTAAATAAGACGAAATTTATCTTGTTTACATTGGTGCTTAAATAAAAGCCATTTATCTTATTTATGTATCCAGATAGTTATATTTTGGAGAAAAAAAATGTTTAGAGAGAGATTTTCAACAACAATATGATCTTTGAACTTTGAATTTTCAATAAAAATCTTATTGACTTATTGTCCATTTGTAAGTTATCTTAGTGTATATTAACTAATTAAAATGATTATAAAACTCTCGTGCAAATATAGTGAACCATTTAGCGAACCATTTAAAGATAATACCATCTTTGCTTAAAAATATTAGTGCATTTGGTGTTTATGTTGAACTTAAATATTGATTTAAACTAGTAGCTACCGTTATTTTATGGGCTAGTGTTGCAAAACGACTCCGGAGCGCAGAAGTGCTTCGTGGTAAATGTCAAATTTGTTTTGTGTGGCTGTCAATGTTTACAATTGGGAATTAACCAATTTATTCTCAAATAAGCTGGGAAAATGCTTCAAAATGTGTGCCGGGTGTGTGCCAGCAACACGGATACCTCAAATTCGCTGAAACTATTCAACACTGATGCTCAGAAGATCCTGCAACAAATCGATTTGCTTACCGGCGTACTGGTAAGGCCATGAAAAAGCCAATTACTCCTCATTTACATGGTCCATTTATCCAACAGCTCCAATGTGAACCCCACTTACCCGACTGGATGTGCGAAACCTGCCAAACAGATCTGAAGAGCGCCTTATCCTTCCGCGATCGCTGCCTGAGCAGCCAGAGGATCTTCGAGGAGTCGGTGGTCAGGAGCGGGGAGGCCACATCCCGCTCTACAGTTCGTCGCAGTGCCCGCTCCCTAAGAACGCGCCATGAAGAGCCCGCTTCGCATAGCCCACCCAGTCCCCTGGAGATCATGATCAAGCTGGAAAGCCTGAGCAATGCAGACGGGGAAGACGATGGCATCGATCACCTGGACTCCTGCAATGAGGCCGCCATGGAGTTGGCCATTAAAGAGTTGTCCTCCTCTTCCGAGGAAGATGCGCCCGGCTACCCGGTCAGAGTGAAAAGAACGCTACGTAGGGGACCCAAAAAATCCGAGAAAAGTGAAAAGCGGCCGAAAGTTTCGCTACCCGTTTTCTTTTGCGATCAGTGTGGCAACAATATTACTGGAAAGTCCTCCTTCGAACGTCATCTGCGCAAGCACAGCGGCATCAGACCCTTTCAGTGCGAGTAAGACGCAATGTGGTTATGCATAATGTGGGGTCTCCTATATCGTATTACTTGCAGACTGTGCCCCGCCCGCTTCCTGTCCTCCGGCGAGTTGAAAGGACACCAGGTGATGCACACCGGGGATCGCAAGTTCCAGTGCCGCTACTGTGAACGCACCTATGTCAACTACAGCGGACGTCTGCGGCACGAGCGGACCCACACAAACGATCGACCCTTTGTTTGTGCCCAGTGCGGCAAGAGTTTCACCAACTCGTACATCCTCAAGAACCACATGCTCATCCACACGGGCGAGCGTCTGTTCAGGCTAGTAAATTATTCATTGCCTAAAGTATATGATCGATCCAACATACCTCAACAGGTGTGAGCTGTGCCATCGGTCCTTTTCGCGTCCCACCCACTTGAAGACCCACTACCGCTCCAATACCCACAAGCACAACGTGGAAAAGGCAAAGGCCGAGTCGGGTGAAATTCAGCTGCCAAAGGGACAGCCGGCAGATGAGGCGGGAAAGGTGCCAGAGCCGGAGGCAGTTGGCTTTCCGCTAGAAGTGCCTTTGTCCGCGGAGCAGGAGCATGATGAGTCCCTGGATCTCGCAGCTCTGGGAACATCCTCTCTAATGTATAGTACAAATTAGACCACTAACGACTTAGTCTCAACCTTAAAAAGCCAAATATAGTGTAAATACATTTTATATATTAATAGGTATTTAGTTTAATCTATAGTGAATTCTTCCGAATCCTGATCAAGGATTGTGCCCTCTTTTAGCATGTTGCGTTTGTGGGCATTTGAACGATAATGAGTGATGAGGTGTGTATCGCGACCGAACGACTTATCGCAGAGGTTGCACCTGCAAAGTGAGTTGTAAATGAATAAACTATATTCTCTGTTTAAAGTTCGCGCTCTCACTTGAAAGCCCGCTCGCCGGTGTGCACAAGCATGTGGTTCTTCAGAATGTAGGCCGTTGTGAAGGCGCTGTTGCACTCCTTGCAGACAAAGGGCCGCTCGTTCGTGTGGGTCCGCTCGTGCTTCAGCCGCGTACTGTAGTCCGAGAAGCTGCGTGGGCAGTGGCGGCACTTGAACGGCTTCTCTCCGGTATGCTTGCGAGTGTGGCGCTTCAACTCCGCCTGCGTGCAAAAGCGATCCTGACAGAATCTACAAAAATGATTGTACTTATTATCTAAATTAGGTGTAAATGGGGAAAGACCTACTCGCATTCAAACTCCTTGACGCCGCGATGCCGCTTGCAATGCAGTTCAAAGGCCAATCGTCCATTGATGTGATTTCCACACTCCTCGCAAACGTAGGTGCCCTTGGGGTCGCTTAAACTTTGACGCTTTCTTCTTGTTTTGGCCTTCACAGGTGAGGCTTTGGGGTCTGGGCTTTCGACCACATCTTGATCGCTTTCGCAAATAAGGTAATCTACATCTTGATAAACAACATCCTCATTACTCGCATCCTCGTTGATTTCCGATTCGCTGAGGATGTCTTCCAAAATATAACAGGTCGTTTCATTGGGTTCTGTTTCAGCATTGTCCATTCGCTCGATTTCTATACTGATTTGTGACTTTTCCTGGTCCTCCTCTGGCTCTAATGTTCTTCTGGGAGATTCCTTCCGGATTTTGATGTACTCTACTTCTGCTTCTTCCTCCAGCGATTCGAGGAGCACCCTTTCGACCTCCAAGCAGCGTTCCCGAAAGGATATCCCCTGTTTCACTTGGGTTTGGCAGGCCATACACATCAGATTGGACCAAGTGGTACAGTTTCCCAACTTTAAGAAAACAATTATGGTATAAACAAGATCTATAAACAATGACATCCTCTTACCGAAGCCCCAGTTAGTAATTTGATGTGTTCCAACGTGGTTTGATTGTCCTCCTCAAATATATTCAAAGATCTCTCAGGAGTTGTGAGTTTTCCACAAGTTCGACACACTTTGGGTTTCATTTTTTAGCCTCCAAAGCATTTAATGTAAATGAAATGCTTAGGAAATAATGGTAAACAACGCTATGCTCGATTCAGTCAGCTGTTTGCTTTTGCCATTCACAGGGAAGCGGTCACAGTGGGGGTGAAATAATTACACTGTACTTTATTTGGGATTTGAAGCTTGGATTTATTATTATTCAAGATTAAGTTCTATTACAATTTGTATTTTTTTTTTATGATTCGCAGAAATGCCCCTTGGCTGTGCGCCATTGTCGTTCATGCATCGCTTATAATTGCTATATATATTTATCGGCCAGCTCTAGATGTGCAGACTGTCCTCCTCCTCCTCCTTGAGTTCCCGCTTCTGCTCCTGCTCCAGGACCTGCTTCATCTCGGCCTTCTCCAGGTGCCGCTTGTGGACGCCAGACCGGAAGTGGGTGCTCAGATGGGTGGGCAGCATGAAGGACTTGTCGCACAGCTCACACCTGAAAGGAATCGACATTTACAATTAGTCCTAGGATTGAGTTGGGTCCCTAAGGCCTAGTTGTGTAATCAGCCCCGCCAACTCACCTGTAGGCCCGCTCGCCGGAATGTATCAGCATGTGGTTCTTGAGGATGTAGCCGGTGGTGAAGGCCTTGCCGCAGGTGCCGCAGACGTAGGGCCGCTCGTTGGTGTGGGTGCGCTCGTGCTTCACCCGGGTGGTGTAGTCGGTGAAGCAGCGTCCGCAGTATTGGCAGGCAAAGGGACGCTCTCCAGTGTGCTTGCGCATGTGGCGTTTCAGCTCAGAAGTGGTACAGAAGCGCGACTGGCACAGCCTGCGGAGGAAACCATTTAATCAGACTGCGCTAGAAAAGGACAATGAATTCACTTACTCGCAGCCAAACTGCTTGTCGCCGCGGTGACGACGACAGTGGAGCTCGAAGGCCATGCGACCCTTGATGTGGTTGCCGCACTGCTCGCAGATGTACACTCCCCCGGTGCCTCGACGACGCGGATCATCCGTTCGCACCTTGGGCTTCGGCGGTAGACTGCACTTCTTGACCACAATGTTCTCGTGCTCGTACTCGTCATCCAGCACGTTGTCCAGCACGGCCACCTCATCGTCGGAATCGTAGACATACTGATCGTTGACATCGCCCACTATTAGCTCGGTATCTTCGTCCAGTTCCAGGTGCTGCTGCTCCTCCTCATCAGCCATTATCGATTCGTACTCGGCCTCCTCAATCAGCGAGGCTCCGTCATCCTCGCCGGCATGGCCTTCGGCCACCTCGTAGTAGGTATTCTCGTACTCCACCTTGGTGTCGTCGATCTCCTCCTTGGGTTCCTCCAGAACGATTTCCTGGTAGGTGGCGTAGACTTCCTCATCGTCGGGTGGCTGGAACTTCTTCACCGTCTCACTGAGTTCCTCGCCCATGACGGCAGCGCGATAGAAGGGCGAGATGCCCTGCAGCTGCTCCTCGGTCAATCCAACGAGCAGCTCCCGCTGGGCGGCGATGCAGCGCTCCCTCAGCTTTATGGCGGCGGCCAGTTCCATGCTACAGCACTCGCAGATCTGATCCGGCAGGCAGCCGTAGTTCTCCAGCTGCGGGGAAGACCAGAAAATAGGTTTATAAACATACCAATCCCATTTATTGACAGTGGAAAATTTACCCGAAGGCCTATGAGCGTCTCAATGTTGTCGATCATCTTGGTGTTGGTCCGGTCGAATATCTTCGGCGATCGCTTGTTGCTCGCGTACTTTGCGCACACGCGGCACGTGCTCTTCAGGTGTTTCAGCGCGGACTTGGACATTTTTCTATTCGCAATCCCAAATTAAGTGGTTTTTTAAGACAATTGTGAACCCAAAAAATAAAACGCGTCGCTTGTCAACTGCATTTGCCATTCACTCGCTGGTTCCGCTGTAATATGTTGCCATTCGCCCCGAAGCAACACATGTCCAGGGGCGTAGTCTCGGGGGGTCGAAATATGAGATTAGGGGGAATTTAAATATAAATATTTTATTAATTCAATTATTTTGCACTTTCTTAGATGCTACGGTCATATTTTAACTAATATTTATTTTATCACTAATATCACTAATATACGGAGCATATAAGTAATCCATAGTTTAACAAAACAAGTAAAATATTTTATATCTCTCAGCTGATAGATTGATAAATTACCATCCATATAAGTACAGTTCCTTCCCGCTGGATGTCTTCTTTAGTCTTCTTTTTCTGACTACGCCCGTGTCTGTTGGCAAACAGCTGTCAGGAATGCCGACAACAACAACCACGACGCTATGGCGAACTTGGAATGGTATTTTATTTATTTTTCCCCAAAAATAAACAAATAAGAATGGATAAATATTGCATTTGATTGCAGGGTGTGCGTGCCGCGATGCTACGAGGTCCGAAAGAATCGCCTGGCTGGCCAGCCCGCACTGGATCATCCGCTGAAGCAGCAAACGGTGACGGTGGGTAAAAGATACAACGCCCCTATCCTTAAGTTACTCTAAATTGAAGTACAAATAAATCTTTACCAGGTCGTGGACAGCAATCCCCTGAGCCGGGCTCTGGAGGGCACCGATCCGCTGTCGCAGTTTGCGCGCCAGGATGAGGAACTCAACGATCCGCTCAGCCAAATGGCCAGCGAATTTGTAAGTAAACCTGCGCAACCCAATAGCAACATGACTAAGCGATTTGCATCCGCAGGACCTTAAGACGAAACGACGCGAGCGGGACCGAACGGAGCCGGAGGACAACACGCTGCAGTGGAGCAGCCGTCGACTGGGCATCCTCAACCGCTTCACCACCAACGAGAAGCTATCGCTCTCCACCAGCTTCCTGGTGGCCTCAGGAAGTTTGGACGGCGGCAGCGAAAGCAGTAAGTCTTGCTTTTAGGAACCATTTCCCCTCTCTAACTCCTGATTTTAATCTTAGTCAAAGCCCAAACCGTGGTGGCCGACAAGACAAAGTACCGACTGGAGCAGCTGGACCACTTCGATGATGGCAGCATGCGCCACATGATGGATCTCACGCAGCAGGAGTACATTCAGCGGTTCGAGCAGCTCAAGCAGGAGCTCATCCAGTCCTGGCACAATGATCAGCGGGTGAAGGCGCTAAAGATAGCCATTCAGTGTGCCAAGATGCTGGCGGACACCACTGTGCTGCAGTTCTATCCGAGTCAGTATGTGCTCATCACGGACATCCTGGATGTCTTCGGAAAGTTGGTGTACGATCGACTGCGAGCCAAGGCATCTGGCGATCCTGCAGCTTCGGCGACCGCACTGGAGCGAGAACGAGAGGCTGCCCGGGATACTTGCCAGAATTGGTTTTACAAGATCGCCTCTATTCGGGAGTTGCTGCCGCGTCTTTACTTGGAGCTTTCGATATTCAAGTGTTACGAGTTCCTGTCTTCCTCTCGCGAGGAGTACGAGCGAATACTGCAGCGGTTGACCCATCAATTGAGGGGCATCGCCGATCCTTTGGTATCCAGCTATGCCCGTTGCTATTTGGTGCGTATGGGCGTGACCCTGACGCCCAGTAAGACATACATCAGGGAGAACTTCAGCGATCTCTTTGTAATATATCCTCAGGTGAGTGAAAGGAAATTTTAACTAGACTATCGCTAATATTATTTTGTATAACTTGGTAAAGATCTTTCGCTTTGTGGCCCGCTTCAACCTGCATCCAGAGATCGTCACCGCTAGCTCCTACCTACAACTATATGCTCCAGCCTTTGACTACATGCTGCTCTGCCTAGTGCACAAATGCGAGCTCCACACGCAGGACATGCTAAATGAGTGCAAGCAACTGAAGAACAAGTGAGTGGTTTGCTAATGGAACCCAGCAGGAGTAACTTATGCTATATTCATTCACAGCGGTGCTATCCTGATGTCCATTCTGAGTTCCTTTAAGTCCGAGTTCATTGCCACAAATGCAATGGAATTCATAGAACTGATCAATGCTTCTGAAACTCCCGGAATCTCCAAGTCCCAATTGCTCCGCTCGCTGGGAAGCTGCGTGAGTAGCTGCGCTCCGCTGCAGGAACAGCGGATTTCCTTCCTAAAAGCTGCATTCGAAACCATTAATAAGCTGACGGATCCCAATGAGTATATCAACTGTGTGGAGACCTGGGCCGTCTTTGTATCCCAGTATTTTACTGTGAGATTAAAGATGTCTTTTTAATATCAGTTTTTAATATTCAATTTATTTTCATCAGGTACACGAGGTCAATCGACTGCTGGGCGAACTGAATCCACGGATGTGTCTGGGAAAAGCCTATGAAAAACACTATTCCCAATTGCAAAACATTCTAACCAGGATAATGCAAAACTATCGCAGCATTGAGCTGCTACTGATACAGCCTAATTTTCTACCCTATTTGGATCTCTTTCAAAAGGAATCGGTGCGCGTGGAAGTATGCAAGAATATTCTCAATTTCTACAAACAGAATAGTGAGGAATACACTTGTGACGCTGTGGTGACGAACGCCTTAATGTATCTCGGGAAGATCTTGAACGATTCTGTCAAGTTAGTATATGAATAATAGAAGAGTTATATTCTTATCAATCATTTTAACTCTATCTCGCCAGTGCTCTGACCGTAGAGGATGAGCGCCGCCAGATCTCCCAGCTCATCAATGTCTTCATTCATAAAGTTCACTTTGGGCGCGACTTGGAGCAGCAACTTAGTTTCTATGTTGAGGCTCGCGGAACGTTTAGCAATCTGGATGCGGTCTACGTGACTCTGGTTCATGCGGCCTGCAAATTAGCCACCCGAAATCGTTCAAAGTCCACGGGATTTGTCAAAGCCTGCATTGCCTACTGCTTCATTACCATTCCCAGCATTGGAGCTGTCCAGCAGCAAATGAATTTGTATTTGCTATGCGGTCAGCTGGCTGTGCAGCATCTCTGCCTGGGGCAAGGCTAGTATTATATCAGATGTTTATGGAATTTTTTAAAGTTAATGTTATTTTTATCTTTAGCTGATTCTTGCTTTGAGGCCGCCCTGCAGTTGGTTAACGAGCTGCCCGCAGCCACTGTGGATTTCGATGGAAAACCGCGTAGCTTAGAGCGCTTTCTGGTCTCCTACATGTGCAATATGTTGGCCACATTGATCGTGGTGCCGGATAGCCCGGAGCAAGGAGTCCTGTACTTCCTTCGCCTCCTCCTGGAGGTGGTGGGCAGACATGAATTCAAATCGGACAGCACGGCACCGAGTATTATATATCTGCATTCCCTCGATATGCTCTATGTGCAGAGCCTGGAAAAGTTTCCTTATCACATTAAAGGAGGTAAGATTTGATTTATTTACTTTTGGTAATATTCATTTATTCATTTCTTTTTTACAGTGGTTTCCAATGACGATTTGTATGGGCATGATCCCAAGTTCTTGCAGGAGGTGAATAATTTGTGTGCCCAGGTTGTGGATGCCATCCTGGTGCAGCTCAAATCATTGGGATTGGCCCAGCAGCAGCGATCGCAAGCGGAGCTTGCCCTGGAACTTTTTCTAAGGATCGTACGATATGCGGACCTGGAAAGGGAAACTATCGCTCAACTGGCAGTGAACCTATGGCTCCTGGCCAACAAGGCTCAGTCCCAATTGGACGTAAAGACACTAGTATGTTGCATTTTATTTATTACCCTTAACAATGTATTATATGATTGTCTCCCCCACAGCCCCAAACACTACGCAGTGTGGAGTTGCTGTACAAACAGACAAAGGATGCTTCATCCGCTCAGGCTCAGGCTATTGCCAAATTGCTCCTGCGCATGCGCAACAGCTGGGGAAATTAGGTTGTAAGCACTGTAGTAGCTACTCGCTGAGATTATATATTCGTATGTGCAGGAATCTTTTACGGATTCACTGCACGAACCCGCTATCCTGCGTTTGTGCTTTTTTCGAACCTGACAAGGAACTGACAAATTTTGTATTACATTTCTGTGCAATTACGATTATAACGTTTGAAGACTTGATTAAATGTTGACCTGCAATTTCGAGATGGTTTTACACAGATAATAAAAGCATATTTAGTAGATGGTTTCATTCAAATAATAACAGCATTTATATGGTGTGTTTGTAAAAGCGCAATTTTCCAATGCGTTTATTCAATTATTTATTGCTCATGCCCGTTCGGCACAGTCCGTTTAGCAACTTAAGCTGTGCGTTACCAAGTTTATACGCTTTAATAATTTAAAATTGTGTGGGACAACTGGCATTGAATGTTTTAAATGCACATTGTAGCAGCTGGCGAAAAGGTGGCATTTACATTGAATTACGGATGAGAGTGTAAAAATACGATGTACACTTCTTGTGCATTCTTATTCTCTTTTTTGGTAGTTTAAAACATTTGAGGCATTTCTGTCGTTTGCAGTTTACAAATAAATGTCTAAAATCCTATGGCTGACAAATGAGAATACCGAATTAAAATCAACAAACTTAAGCGAAAGCTTTATGAATATTAAAGATACAAGTGAGATATATCACTACGGATGTATATCAGTGTTAATATGGATATATATATGTATATATGTGTATGGGTACTTCTTGATTAAATATATTAACGATTTCCTTAGGGTCCTTAAGTAATAACATCATTCAAAATAATGTATTATTTTTAGATAATGGTTTACCTGGTATAAATAATTCATAATTATCAAATTAGTAAACAAACAGAAACAATTAATCTGTGACTTATGCTATTATTTCTTGGATAAACAAACTAAATAATGTATTTGGCGGATATCTAACAATATGATGAAGTAGTTTACGATCTATTTGCTTTGAAATAACACAAATTAATTGGCACTCAGTGTAACTATCTGAATAAACTAACCAAGAAGTAAACTGAAAATTTATTAGCGACCCCGAAGACAACTGTTCTGTACATTTAAGATAGAACTACCCATATGTGAGTGAGAGAAATGTATAAAAAGCTTAGTCTGCAGTCTAGCGTTTCCTTGAATTTAGAAATTCGTCTCCTTAAACTCCTTGGATTGCAGAACGGGAGAGGTGGCTCCCCCATCACCGGTGTCGTTCCCATTGCTGTGATCCTCGCCACCGCCCACCGTGTAGGCCATCACCGTGGCATGGTCCAGTTTCCCGGGCAGCGCCACAAAGGCACTGCTGTCCACGACGCGCTTTCTGGCCGCCCGGTGCTGCATGCGATTCATCTGCACCTCCCGCTTGGCGCCATCTGGACCCGTCGACAGCTTGTAGAAGAGTTCCCTCTGCTCCAGCGTCTTTCGCCGGGCGGACGTTATCATCCTCACAAAGTCGATGAGCAAATGGCACAGTCTTCGGGCGGAAACGCAGGGCGAGAAGGTTCCGTTGATGCCGTAGCTGAGCAGATCCTCCAGGCGGTACAGGGTGAGAGCATGTCGCTGGGGCCCAGTGACCAGGGGTAGCCCCGAGATGGACTTGGGAATGCGCTGAGGGGTCACGGCAGGCGGTGGAGGCGATACCAGCCCCTGGCGCGGTTCAATGAGTGTCTGCGAACGCATATACTTCGGTCGGCTGGGCGCATTGCTGGGCGGACTGCTGGCCTTGGACTGACGAGCGGGTCTCGTGGGCGGCGTCGAGGGATGCAGACGGGCATAGATGGCGGATGCACTCTTATTCTGCCTTTTGGGCGCCAAGTTGGATGGCTTTCCCTGGCCCGTCGCCTGCAGCTTGACATCAGGCGTCCAAGCCTCGGCGAACTTGCCCACCACGGGATCGAAATTATCACTGATGCCATCCGAGGTGAGGAACACAATGTCGCCGCTCTCGATGCAGGTCATCGAGAAGGTGAGATTGCTCAGCTCCGGCTTGTTGCCATCCGCAGGTCCCAGGGCGCCCAAGGCGTCGCGCATGTCCCGCATGGAGCTGATGTCGTGGGAGGCCTGTGTGAGTTCTCGCACTCCATGCTTCTTGGAGTACACATAGCCCAGCGAATCGCCCACATTGCACGAGCAGACCACATACTTGCCCGGCGCTCCGTCCAGCGGCAGCACCACGGCAATGGTCAGCGTGGACAGGGCTCCGCCCACCTCCAGGATGCAGCCGTGACCCTCCCACAGACTCCGCAGCAGACTCACAAAGACCTCCTGGGTGGTGGTGGCCCGGCATTCCAGTGCCTGACCGAACACAGCTCGATCCAGATAGTCCAGACATCCGTGCACAGCCGAGCGGGCGGCCAACCGGGCGCCATCGCCCCAGTTGACGCCATCAGCCATGGCCATGGCAGCCGAATCTCCACGCACCACCATGCCATAACAGTCGGCGATGGGATTGCCCATGGGCTCTTTGGTCAGCATGTTGGTCTCATACAAGGACACTGAGATTCCATACGCGAAGTCGCACTCCATGCGCCAGTTCTCCACGCCCGCCACCAAGGCGGCTGGGGCAGAGCCTCCCTGATTGCTCACTGCCTCGCGGAGAAGGCGCTCCCGCTCCAAGTTGGAATCCCCATCCGTCGCGGCCTCAGTCTTTGCGTTCAGCAGGTTCTTGTTGTTCTGATCGTTGTTGGCCTTGCCCACATCGCCGCCCGTGGAGGCAGCCGCCAGATTGGCTATGCTGCTCTTGGAATTCTTGCGGGAACGCATACCCGAAGCTGGCACGGATCCCGAAGGCTGCTCCGTGCTGCTCTGCCTCCTGGATCCAGTCGGCGGGCGTCCAAATTTGCTGGCCAATCGGGTGGCATTCTGTGTGGCTGGCTGCACTGGTGGCGTGCTCTTCCTCACACCATAGCAATCATCGTTCTCCTGCTGTGTGTCTATAAAGTCAATGTCGTCCGCGAAGCTGGTGCTCAGGTGAAGCTTGGAGCGCTTGATGCCAGTGAGTCCCTCATCTGGTCCTGTGCAGGCGGCCGTTATGGAGCAGGTGCCAGCCTCGTAGGCGTTTAACTTCAGAACAGGCATATCCGTGGGATTCTGGCCATTGTAGATCTCCGGTCCCTCCACAAACTGTCGCTGCATGCGGCTAGGGATTTGGAAAAACTGTTAAGTAGTGTCCTCCACTGGCAACCTTCTGTTTACTTACCCCTCCAGGTATTTGGTAATGAAGCTGCCATCGTCCTCGTCATGCTCACTGGCCCGCCGGCGACCCTCGCGCGGCTCCGCAATGAAGCTCAACTGGCGGAAGTAGGTGGTGACCTTCTGGCGCAGTGATGGCATCTTGAGCGCAGATGCTCCCTCCTCGGCGTCGCCTTAATTGCCCCGGGATGGAGGCGGCTGAGAGTGGAGATGCTGCTGCTGGAGAGCTGACCAGTTCGTTCAACTCATCAGCAGCAATTGCTGTGGGAGTTGAGTCACCCGCCCTGCAAAAGGGAGTTTAATTTAGAGCTTCATTTAATTATCAATAAATTATGCAATTAAACGGGGCAGAGCAAACACGAAAAGAATTACGGGCAAATTGCAGTGGCAGCCGCATAACTGACATCATTCCCCCCCCGCTATAAACCACTGGATCCTAATGACGGGATGTGCTTTTTAGTTGCCGCAGGCTCTGCATCCTTCCCCTGGCCACACAAAGATCCCAGTTCCCTTCCCCAGAATGTGGGGGGAACGGGTTTCCAACCCTGAATGGGCTTTCAGTCAACTCATCGCGAATGCAGGAGAGACACTGATGCGGACACAGAAATCCCATCCTTCCTTCGGGCTTCGGATGACATGGCTTTTAGCAGGGCTCTCCGCATGTGTGCTGAACCAGTGATGCCAGTTTAACCCCTTTACTATTAACATTTAGAATTGTTTAGGGGTACATAAATAAGAAATATATCAACATAACTCCATGCTTTATTTTAGCTGCTTAGAAAATGGAATTGTTTCGTAACTTTATCTTGAAGTCATAGGGATTTTTTTTAGAAAATTCAAGATAGTACTAAAATATTTAAAAAAAATGAAATATATCCACCTAACTCCATGCTTTATTTAAGGTGCTTAGAAAATCCAATTGTTTTAGGATACATATCTTAAAGTGTTCATAACTTCATCACGAGATCCTAAAGATTTTTTTTTCGAAAATTAAAGATAATACTATTCTTTTATAGCCCTAACTTCTTTTAAAGTACACTTAAGATAATTATTAAAAAAAATATAATTTTTAACCTTCATATATATCATAAATCCCCAGATATAACACACCTTTCAAGGTTAACCTTTGATTAGTAGAGCGACTGGCATCACTGATGTTGATGCTTATGATTAATGAATGGACAGACCAACTGCCCGGGGCGACCTGCAATTCCAGCAGATGTTTGGTTTTCGAGTTCTGACAGCTTCAAGTTCGGTTTCAACAGAAAGATGATATCATATAAGGGTGAAAAAAGAGAATTATGCTGGCAAGAAACACACTTCCCGGCCTGCCATCTAATTATCTATCTCACCGTCGCAATCGCAGACGACTTTTAATTGCCGTAGTAGAGCACTCAACTACCTGAACCAATCCCATAGACAATGCACAACCACATCAACCTTCTTCTCGGCGAGATTACAATGGATTGCAAACACAATAAATGCTAATCTTCCACAGCAATTACTGCGAAGATGCTTTTCTCTAGACGCTGTACACAAAACGATTTATATAAATGATAAGCAACAACAAAAGTCGGTACAGAAAGTAGTTTCGTTGACGGGAGGCAATTATTCAAGCAGGCTCGTTATTGCTGCTGAAATTTTCACAAGTGCTTAAAATATATATACAAATAAAAATAAGACACACAATCAACCACTTTAGTTTGTGGCCCGAGCACTTCAAGTGACAAATGAGTGGTCCATTGAAAACTATGTCGATTAACCGCGTGGGATGCAGCGCCTTTCTATGCGCTTCTCATAAAAGGCAGCTAGTGGCAAGCAAAAATCACTTGAACCTTGAACCAACTGCTCTCTTAATCGAGTTTCACTGAACTTGAACAGCACTCACGAATCAATCAGCGGGTAATGTAATTCAATTGAAATCTGATGGCCACAAGATGCGCGATTTCTTGGCAATTGCTGGGCGCACTGATCTGATTGCCACCACACCCGCATTCCTTGTGGCAAAGCATTAAAATCAAATTAACCCAAATAGCCGACAAGTGAGGGAGCAGGGGAGATTTCCCATTACCATATCCACTTTTCCAAGATAAAAATCAAATGAATTGAAAAGTCAGAGCCGCGAGACAAAGTCGTACGATGGGCGAAAGGGGTGGAGAGACCCTATATAGAGTGGTGCATATGTGGTTATACGTAGGCATATCTTTCTGTGGGTGCACTGGGGCGCAGCCAGCTGTGTGCACTCGATGCCGGTCCAGGGCAATCAATCCGGCTGATTGAAATGCCCACCTCCACACCGCAGCAAAACAATTCAATTTGGCCGCAACAATGTGCAATTTGCGATTAAATGTGCAGCCAAAGAGATTACAACTGCACCACAAGAGCCAACATTCAAGCTTAGCCGCAAGCGTTTTGTAGCTCTCATCTGCCACTGCTCCAATTTCTTTCTGCCATCCACGTCAATCAGAGTCCTCATCAAGATCATCATCACTTGACACACAAAGGGCATCTGAGTGTGACTTGCTGGCTTCTCAATTCGCTGATGGGAAGCCATTGTGGGTGATCACCTGAGAGCACGTGCTGTGAAGATGTATAGGTTGTATAACTAACTATAGACAACTATAAGTCAGTAACGTTCCCTAAAACCTTGCAACTAAAATCTAAAATAAAATATGTTCCTTTCCAACGCATTTTTATACCAAAAAACCATTAACTTTTTATGAAACACACAAAAAATCGATATGGCCATGTAAATTTCAGCTCATGCAAAACCCATATCGTTTTTACATGAAATACTCTTTTCGACCAGTTCAAATTTACTTTAAGTAATGTAAAATCGATTAACGTTTAATAACGGATTTTTTTTTGTGTTCTATTTTAGTGACATTTTTGAATATTACCATTCATTACAAAATGTTCTTTAAAAAAAAGAACCTAACGTATTATTTGGGTAAAACCCTTACCCATTGAAATATCTATACTTCTTTGTTCATTCTTAGTTGAATTTAAAAATTAATAACGTTTATAAAACAATATAAGACACCCAAAAATGTATAAACCGTTTTTTTATAAAACTTGGTAAATTAATTAAAATGATAATTAAAAAATAAATAAAACCCTATTATTTAGGTAAACATTCGAAAATGTATATTAAATATTTATACTTTTTTATTCATCTTCAGTTCCATTTTAAATATAAAACCACTTATCAAATGACTTGTGACATTAAAGACACTCCCCCAAATTCAGGAAATAATTCCTGAGACGTGTGCCCCAATCAATCGACACTTTTCGATGGGATTTCGGGACCATCGAAATTTTCAACACCCGAACCTAATCAAGCGTGGAAATGTGGCAATCGCAACGAGGTATTGTGAGATCATTGAGCAAGATCTGGGCGGGTCGATGTGTACAGTAGTGTATAAAATCAACTGGGTAAATATTGTGGGATGTGGCACAGATCTCGTGAGTCTTTCGAACTTTGTTTATGCCCGAAAAACCAAAATAAACCATTCGGGCTTCCTCCAACTATAAATAGTTGTGTGTTGCCTGTATTTATAGCTGCCACCCATCAAAACCAAATGTCTGAGAGCAATTTTCGCTTGAAAGATTTATTTGGCGCAACTTCAGAATGCATTTCCCGTCGACTCCGAAATCGCATATTCTTTCTGAGTTAATCAGATGTGCGGAATCTCTGTTTACCCACTGGGTTAATTAGATGTGGGGTTTTGCGCTGCTCCCCGAAGAGATTCTTTTGTGCTCTTCTGGCTTTGTGCATATTAAAATGTGTGTGTGGATTTAAGAGGGAGTCGTGCTAAAGCCCAAAGTAAACAAGACTTCTTCTTCGGGGCTCTGAGCTCCCCTAACCAAATGCAAACACACCCGTGACTCTGCGACTTTGAATGCACTTGGCTCTTGAAAGCGACGACCAAGTGACAACAAGTTGTCTGCAGATTATGGGCTATATAGTGTGGTATGTATGCTGTGGAATGGAATCTCAAGGTGCAGTTGGTGGGCCAAAGCCAAAGCCAAGTCTATAAAGCCTTAGCACAAGTCAAGTGTGTGTTTCTGTTTCTGTTTGGGCCAGACAACAAACAACGAGAAGCTATAAAAGCAGAGACACGAAAGTGAAAATTTGTTGCATTCATTGCGTGTTTTCTTCGAAAGAAAGTTGAAGGCCGTTAAGCTGAAGATCAAATAGAGCTGTTTGCTTGTTTGCGAGCTGCCAAATAATTCAAGTATTTTAGGTAAGCCATGTATCTTATTTTTAGCGTGAAATATGGCGTATTAAGCTAGCAATTTATGGTCTCAGTAATGCCATAAAGATATGTACTCTATTGATACTGCATTTTTATATAACTTTTTTACAGTCTAATTTCTTAAGAAATAATATTTTTCCCCTAAAATCTACCCTTTTTGTAGCCAATAAATTTATAGGTATTTTTATGATTTAATAGCATAAAGTATAGAAACAAAACCGGTTCCATAAACCACAGACCCCAAGTCAAGTGGCGATCCAACCGCATTCAAGGCAATCTTGGAAAAAAGAAACACAGTCTTAATTTTCATTTCCTCATTTGCAATCTTTTTCCATTCCCGTCCAGGCTTATCAGGCGGTATGAAAATAAAATATTAAGTAGCAAGTGCATTAAGCAATATGTGTATACATACGCTGCAATTTAAATGCATATGGAGTACATGGACCTATTCCCCAATCCCGAATATCATGCATTCTATGGCAGGAACCTGAAAAGCTTTTGGCCCAAACCTTCCCCCAGTATTTGAACAGGTGTTGACTCATTGGACAAGCTGTCAGCTGCATAAATAATGCATTAGACGCGCCCGCAGGGCAGAGAAAACCCCATTTAGCCAACGAACAGGGCCTGGGGCTTCATTAAAATCTGGCAATTACAATGTTTTTTACATAACATAAAAACCGCACGAAAACAATCACAAAGGAGTTCCTTCACCTCGAAGTGGCGTCGTTTGCCTGACGTGATATGTGGGGAAACAAAGGATCCCGGTTCCCGAAACATTTCTTATAAATTGCCACCTAATTGGCGTGTTCGGCATTCCCACTGTGCGTGGTACGCCTCATTTCCTGTTGCAACAATTTGCATTAATGGAGCTCTCTCTCTTCTCGGATTCAGTTCAAAATCACCCCGTCTAGCATTGCAACTGCAACTGCAACCCATTCAATTGACAGAGCGCGATGAAATGGAAAGTTAAGATCCCTTTGGGGAACTGGATGTGTGTCAAAAGTTGAGAAACATCCTTTGTTTTATGTGCCTTCCATGTGATTCACTTAAGAACCTCCCAATCCCACCCTGTAGTAGTAGTAGTTTTCCCCACTGCATTTCCGCTTGCATGTTTTCGCTTGTTTTTACCCTTTTGGGGTCGCGCTACTTGGCCCGGTTTTCAGCCACGAAAACAACTATAACATATTTTTGAAGAACTTGCCACAAGCCGAATACAATAAACCAAAAGTGGAGCAAGGCGAGTATTTGGGCCTAGGAAAGCGATATCAAAGGAGTGTCCATCGGGTCCTTGGTTTTGGGTTAAGTATAAAGTATTAAGGGGAAATTACTCTTTGGGATAGTAACTATAGGTATACCTACCCTTTTCTTAACCCTTTAATTTCCTTTAATTTGATTCTTTTATAATTTTTCATTCCGTTTTTCATTCGACTAATTGGTTGATTTTCTTCGCTTATTGCAAACATCTGGCGGAAAATATAGTACCACACATTCATTTGGCAAGCCCACAAAAAAGAATTTGCATAAATTGAATTGAAGTCTTTACTTGCTGGCCAGGTAGCGACAGCTGTCGTCGATTTATGTAGGACTTATATACGACTAATCCTGCATGAATAAATTAAATGGGAAGCCTCAACTAAGACCGTCTGGCTGGGGATTGGTCGTGGGTTCGGTCTTTGGGACTGTAGGACTGGTTGTCAGGCATACAAATAAGTCGAGTCCAAGTGCCTTGGGGGCTGACACTCTATGCAAATCTAGAAAGCCAGTAACCAGTTGACGTAGGACGAAGGGAGGGGGGTTCGTGTTTATTTTTGGGGGGGCAGGAGCCGGGCACTCAACTCACATATTAAATTAAATGTTGATGGCAACAAAGACAATTCAAACGAAGTCAAGGCCCGGGCCAAAGAACTTGCGGCAAACAAAGAAACACCAACTTCCCAACTGCCCCGCAGCAATTGAGCAACCAACGAGCCACTTTGTCCGCCCCTGATACCATGATACCTCTGATACCACCGATACCCCGCCCACATCTTCTGTCCACCCGTGAAATCTTTGCCCCCCTTAAAGCTACCTTCAGATAATATTGCAGTCTCTGGTGTCAAATGGCTGTCCAATGACGAACTTCTCAGTGCTTAGGTTGTCGCTATGGTATTGTACAGTAGAAGGTCTTGAAAGTGGTCTCCAATAAAATAAGTATTATAATCCCCACATACCAAAATGTCTAGAAATTTATAAAAACTTTTGAGTACTTAAATATTAGATAATATGATAATATTCCCCTCATAACAAAATGTCTAGATATTTATAAAATCTGTTGAGTACTTAAATATTAGATAATATGATAGTTAAAACTTATTGTAATAGATTGGTTAAAATAATCCTAAAAGTATATTTAAATACATTTTTTTAATATTACCTTTTAATTATTCTCTGTTTTTGATTACTATTTAAAAATCTTAAAAATATTCAAATATGTTTCCCTATATTGATTAATAGAATAATATCCTAAGGTACTTTTACTGTATCGAGACCTTGCGGAGGGTCAAGTGACCGATTGTCAGACCTTCCCACCCACCCTCACCTCTCCGATTTCTAGTTTTAATTTGCATTTCATTCCGTCTGGTGTGGTGGCCAAAAGCTTTGGTGGTTCGCTTAGTCATATCACTCGGTTGACTAATCTTTGGCCACGACGCGTGCTTGGAGAGAAACCCTAGACCCCAACATCAGATATACCCCTTCTAATTCCAATCAATTTACCGAATTTACCCAAACCCGATACAGCTGAAAATTCAATGAACTCTTGCTGCTGTTGACTTGGCTGATTAATTGGAAATTGGCGAAATGTTATTTATTTTGGTCTACCGACAATGGCTGCCTCTCATCAAAGGCGAAAAGTTCTATAAATGTTCCCAGGCAAATTGGTTTTAATGAGCCGGAAACTTTTCTCGATTGAGCTTGGATTTTTGTGGGTTTTTATTGGATGGAAGGGGAAGCCTTTAAACAAACAGGGGAATTCTATACCAAGACAACTTCTTCAGTTGCTGGCTAATGCATTATAGAAGAATGAACTCTTTTTCAGGCCCGGCCGAGCAAACAAACTTCAACTAGCACGGACCAACTGCGTCATAAAAGAGCCATCCTTCGCCATTAGCCATCTCCGTTTCCACCAAAGAGCCGAGACAACAAAGGATGGTGGACTTTGGAAAGGAGATGGAGGCGCTGGGAAACCCGCCAGTTGCCAGTTGCCTGGTGGCTGGAGGATGGAGTCCAGACAGAACAACTTCATGCGACCCCATCCCCCGGGAGAAAGGCAGACGGCAGCCAGGAGTCTGTGTGCCTGCAGCTCGAAATAAAAAGGAGCCGGCAGAAAACATAAAACGTAGAAACAAAATATTTTCCCAATGTGCCATGAATAGTTCAAAGTTAGTTTCGGGGGGTTTCTCTGCACCACCAAATACACCGCATTCCCCACTACTTACAAGAAGAGTTGTGAAAATTCTCTGGTTGCCAAGCGAAAGTGATTGAATTCCTGGGGATTTTGTCGGGCGCCAGTGGAGAAGCAATTTTGTATACGTTTAACTGCCAAAGTTTCCCCAATAACTTAAAGCAGAATCAAAAGTTTAACCTTCAAATGGAGTGGTATGGAAAGTACAATATATCTTGAAAGTTTTTCAAATAAAAATTTGACAATGATGTGTGATACCATGAATGATGATGTGTTTTGCTTTTGGGGAAGTAAATAATGGTGATAAATGATTCTCTTTATGGGGTAGTCCATAGAGTCGCTATAAGCTGTGAATGTTCTTCAATATGAGATTAGGAAAATGGTATAGCAAGTAAGAAACATATTTGTTGGGAAGACCCTGCATTGGGAACAAAGTCAGCATAAGTATGAGTCATGCTTATCGACGTTGTACTTTCAGGGTAGCTTTTTAGTTAAGTTCTATCCTGTCTTGACAACTTGGAAAAATATGTGGCATTTCCTAACATGTCTTTGCAATATTATACCCTTTATATGTATGCTCGATAAGGGTATAAAAATGCTTCCCCCAAAATAAATGTTCTTTTACTTTAATTTCCGGGGTTTACCTATTCCTATATTCCTAACCGAAGTTAAATTATTTTATAAACCAATTTTCTTACTAATACTGAAAAATGATAACCATACTGTTGCAATCGCGCTAGAAGTGTGGTAGGTAATCCCCGTCCTCATTCGAAAATCACCCCAAATTAGAGCGAAGCTCAGATAATCTTAGATACGTTATCTGGTTCTTGTTTACCCCATCTAGACCCTGGATTCTAAACTTAGTTCCCCTAAAATATCTGACCGAGTTGTCCCCTTTTTAGTTTACAGCTTATATCCGGCATGTTTCTTCCCCGTTTGAATTTTGCCGCAGTTTGCGCAAAAAGTTGAGAGGGCAGAACGAGTTGAAAGTTCCCATTGGCATGTCCAATCCCAATCCCACCCATGCCCCCTTTTTTCCTCTTTTTCAGTAATTCCAGCCAGGCGCCATCACGTGTCGGGTTTTCTCCAAGGTATTGGGCTTCGTGGAGAATCGATTTTGTGGCCTGACGAGCCTGATATCCTTGGAGCGAGTGCTTTCGGCTTGTTTCAGGACCATAGAAATTGCCTGCTGCACGTTCAAAATGCTTGAAGGAAAATTATGCTATCTACACTGAGAGAAAAGAGGGTTTTGAATTTAAGTTTGAGGAGATTTTTTTCTAGAATTAAATAAATTATAAATAAAATATACATTTAATTATTTTTGGGTTAAAGATAAAAGCTTTTGAATTTATTCTTAAATGTTTTTTTCAAATTGTTTCCGATTTATTTTAAGATTTTAAAATTTATAACATTGCTAAAAAGGTTATTATGTTATATTGAAGGGTGTATTCCTATTTTTAATAAAAACCTCTTCTAAAACATCTGTAATTATTTTCTCTCAGTGCTCGAGTAGGAGTGAGTGCGAAAGAGAGGGAGGTAGCTGTCATCATATGCAACTGAAGTTGGCAGGCAGAACGGTAAAAATGAATGACTGACATTATAAGTGGAAAAGTTTTTGCCATGCTTTTCGACTGCGTCAAAATCAACTTCCTGGCAAAGGCAACAAAATCCGATAAATTAGCAAGTGCTCCCCATTTTAAAAATTATCGCTATTTTTCACAGTCATTAATATTACTTAGACTATGATTATATGGCTAACAAAGCGATAAAATGTGCCAAGCGAAAAACAACACCAGCTATTAGCACAGTTTCGAAATACGATAAAGCTTGAAAACCGGTTATTGCACTAACGAAAGCTGCCTTTTTGTTTGTTTTTGTTGTTGCCTGGAGCAGCTGAGATTTCGCAGCTGCCCGTGAAGTTGAAAACGAAAATAAAACACACGACAGGTGAATCAACAGCGGTACAACCACCCACCCCACCCACAATTTGATGGGGGAGGGGGGATAAGAAACCAGGAAAATAAAGACGTAAGCCCAGTTGAATGGAAAAATCAAGGCTCACGAGCGCACACACACGGAAACGAAGGCACAAAACAAAAGGCGACAAAAACACGGCGAAGGCGGCAAAAACATTCGGGTGGCCCCCAAAATCCAGAAAATCAATATAACTTCGAATTATTCATATGACACAATGCATTTCACTTACAGTAATTTCTCCGCTTTCCTTTTCTCGGTTGTATTCTTATCGCTGCTTTACATATGTTGGCGCCACTCGCACTGGAAATTATGTGAGTGCGTGCGTTCCGTTGGTGGTGTGTATAAATATTTAACAATCCCGAGGGGGTGGTTCCACCGCCCAGAACTTTGCCTTTCTGAATGGAATTCGCCCTCGATATTAACTTTAATCGTTAGTTTGTATATTGCACTTCGAGTCTGATTGGTTGCCAATTAAAGCCGCTACGAAAACGAAGTAGTATTTCCAACGTTTACCGTTCGTTCACGCGCGGACCGAACGTTTCTGTTTGAAATTCAAAGTGAGAATGGCCCAAAGAGATTGTGATGCGCAAGCACTCACGATAGTACGAATATATCACGAGACTCACGATGTGTAATACGCCTTTCAGACTGCCGCTGAAATTCACATCAGCGAAAAAGTGGATGCAAGCGACAAGCAGACGTTATTAAAAAAAAATAAAAAGTGAAAACGCATTGTCACTCGATTTTAATTACACTGGTCGGCATAATTATTTTGAGTCAAAAAATCATAAGAAATATAAGGAAAGAGATTTTATTTGCGGTTATTTTTAATTTTGTTTTGGGAAAAACTTTGCATCAAAACATTTTTGTTTTAAGCCCCAGGAAAAAAGTTTAAAATTTGACTTTCACAAAAGTTTTGAACTTTTCAAAGGGTGCTTAATGGGTTAAGAACATTTTTGTGTCATTTCAACGGAATTGTGGTGTTCTTTTTATATAGGTGCGAAAAGTTAATTATAAGTTCAAAATGTGAATAGATTTAACTTTCAAACCTGTCAAAGTAATTATGCCGACCAGTGTACTTTTCCATAAATTATTCTATCTTAGATATCTGAGAAGACACATAAAATGCAGTAGCGAATGCGAAATCTGGTTGTAGGGAACGTTTTTTTAAACAAATTTCTTGTTGCAAAGTTTTTGACTAAATGGTGGATAAATCGAGATTATTTTAAACCGTATTTAACATAAATATATTAAATTGTAACAATCTCAGTTTTTTCTTACAGTGTAAACACTTTATTACTGGCTATTGGTGATGCAGTCGAGTTGGCAGTTCCAGTCTAGTATATCCGGTATATTTCTCCTGAAGAACGGTATTTTCAAGCGCCCGCAGTGCGGCCACATTATTTCTTCAGCATTTCGCGGGATCTGTAATTTTTATTGGCGAATATTTGCATTTGCTTGGTTTTACATAGATTACAGTGATATTTATAACGACAATCAACTGGTTCTACAGCCCATTGCTTCGATAGCAATACCCTTAATCGAGGAACAAGTAAGTTAAGCTCTATTTTTACAGTTAAATGCCGATGCAGGCACCCACGCACACTCACGCAGCCAAAACAGCGACACGCGAATTTGCGAATTTCGTTTTTGGCCGTGTTTTTTTGTGTTGTTGCCGTTGCTTTTGCTGTTATGTTGTTTGTGCTGAACATTAATTAATTGTCGCAATTTCTGTTTTGCTATAAATATGCGAAACGTGCCGTGGTTATTTGCGCTAACTAAATGGCCAATTGCGCTGTGCCGGTGTTAGTGTCGGCGTGTGTGTGCGTGTGTTTGTGTTTGTTGGCGCGGGCGAATGGCGGGCCATCACACACACTCGTACATATTTTTAGCAAAGCGTTTATGCGACATTCGTTCTGATCGCGTTTTTAGTTCAAAATCGATTTCCTTAAATTCAGATATTTAAGGAGCACAAGCTGTACTGAAAGAGCAACTCATTTATAAGGTTATAGTATTTCGTAATCGAGGTCTAAGAAATAATAATAGTCTCTGTTGGAACTGTGTATTTGAGAACTGTTGTTTTTAAATATTAATTGAATGTTAAATGGGATAAGTATCATTAAAAGTTTCTATATAAACAAATACTTTAAATTAAAAAATTATATTTTTCTTTTTTTTTTTTTATTAATTTTAAAATTACTTTTTCAGATAATAACATTTTTCATAATTTATTAAGTCTAATTCACGAATTCACCCACTAGTCGCGATTTCTGGCCACGCATAAACACGTAAAAGCGCGAAACAGACACAACGCACACACAGGTGAATGAACCTTTTTGCGTTGTTTTGTAATCGCAATTTGTTGCTGGGCCGCCGAGGCAATGTGTGAATTTTGTAATTGTTTTGAGCGCGCAAAAACAAAACACACACATGTTGTTTTTCCCTCAGCATTTTCCTTTTTCCAGCTGGGTTTTTCTTATCTTTGCTAATGATCCTCGTTCTCTTTTGCTCGCGCAAAAGCTCGCGAAAGTGTCGCGTTTTCTCGCCAATTTTTTTGCGAGTTCATTTTCATGTTTGCTTAATTTGTTTCCACAGCAGCTCTGCAAATGTTAATGAACCTTCCCGGCTGACAGAAATTCGCAATACAATTTTTACAGAATTGAGGGCTAAATGAAATTTCATAAATGTATGTTTGTCCATTGGTTATTTATAGAACACATTGGTTTTTACACGAAATATCACCTGAAAAATTGTATTTTAAATACTTACCATTACCAAAAAAAATGAAAGAAAAAACAGACATTTTGTAAACTTTTTAAAAGAAATTATCTTTTTGTATTTAAATAATTTATTCTTGTTTTTGTTGCTTGTTTTGTTTGTTTTTAAGGCAAAGCGTTTGCATAAAAATACATGTTTATACTTTTAGCATTTTGTTTGGTTTGTTGGTGGCTTCTATACAGTACAATACGTTTTGTAAACCATTTGTTCTAAAGCACTAAATGATCTCATTACATGATGTACCCCTGGAGCTCTAGAAGTACTCGTAAAGTTCTACATTTCATTATGCTGTCATGACAAGCCCTAAAATTCTACTAAACCAACTGGATGTTTCAGGGAAACTAAGCTTCAGCAGATGCATCTCATGATTATATGATCTCCAAGCAAAAACTAGTATCGCGAGCAGTTGGTTTTACTTTATTTCCTGGCTGATTTTGCTGCTATCCCTCCACTTCTCCAGTTAGTTTGTCTAATTTTAAGCAACTGTCACACCCAATTAACTATTTTTGGGCTGGATTAACGCTATGCAGGCGAACTGTTACTAGAAAGCACTTTAAAGCCAAAGCCTTTTGGGGGAATTCAGGTTCCCATTTCGCTTTTCTCGTGTAAATAAATGTCTCACATTTAGCTAGGATTTGTGGGGTGTTTAGAGTTGTGTAGAACTAGAGTCAAATCGAATGTATACAAAAAGGTTTACTTGTAAAGAGAGGGTGTAAATTGAATTTACAATTGGGTTAAGATAAGTTAAGTTAAGTCACGATAAGAATAAGTATAAGTTCAAGTTGTATAAGTTGTGTGTGTATATATAAAGAACAAGGCAATTGAGTTTTTTAGTTTGGTACATTTCCAACATAGCTAACTTATATGGGGGTTCACATAGGGTTAAGGGGATGAGCTTCCGAAGGTCTTTAACTTAGTATTACAAAAATAGAACAAGTAATTTTAATTAATTTTTATGAATTATTAACGAACATAATGTTTTCCAACAGGTTCTTTTATACAAAACCCTTACAAAGTCATACTTCCAAGTTAAAACAAAGAATTCAAGTTGAATACCCTCGGAAGCATATCCCAAACAAGTAGAGTAAGGGTGAAAATCCGGTTAGTTCGAAATCGAGGACGGGGCAGGGCTCTTCCTACAGGATGTACTTGCCCTTGCCCCGGTGCTCCGCTTGCCGCGTCGACGAGACAGCCGCCAGGAGGAAGCTGGAGCTGCCGCCACTACTGGTGCCGCTGTGGGTGTGGGTGCTCCCATAGCTGCCGTAGCTCTCACAGCTGCCCAGACTTCCGTAGCTGGCTCCGTAGACGCCGAGCGGCAAGGCGTTTAGCTAAATCATGAGCGCCGAGAAGGGGTTGTAGCGCATGATCTTGGACAGCAGGATCCACAGCACCGAGGTGATGGCGCACAGCACCACCCCGCCCCAGCCCAAGTCGAGGCTCCACGAGGTCAGGAAGATGCGCGCCCCCAGCAGCGGCTTGGCCATGATGGCCACGCCTCCTGGTCGCGCCACTATCCCATCCACGGTGCCATCGTAGTCGCTGTCCAGCATGGGACGTCCCTGTTGCCGCTTGAAGTGAATGATCATCAGCGTGAAGAGGGCAAAGAGGGCTGTTGATTGTAAACATTGGTTAAAGGAGTGTTTCTAAACTAGTGATTCAGTGTACAACTTACCCGCCAATAAATACATTACGCCTGTGATCAAAATGGCGCTGATCTGGCGCTGGCATACGCCAAAGGCTCCCACGAGAGCAGCACTGCCCAGGATAATGAGGCAGACCAATGAGCAGGATATGGAGAGATTTTGCATTCCTAAGGGAAAGCACAGATTAGCATTTAACTATAGAACATCCTAAGAGAATATTATATCAAACTGCTTAAGTAAGGGTATATGTTACAGGGTGGTCTTGGATGAGGAGAGGATGGCAAGCGAAAGCGTTAAGATGTTAAATGATCATTAAAGCTTAGTTCTCATAATGAAAAATCTTTCATGATAATCCTAATCAGATTGGGCACAGGACATAGACTACAACCAATGCTGCAAATGCATCCTTTCAACAAGCTTAAAGTACAAACTTAATCGCATTTGCCATGGCCGCCCGTAAATTCATTGTGTGGGCCACACAGTTCTCCAATTTCCGCTCACAATCTGGGCAACTGTAAAACCAATTACCCAATAGCACCACAGCAATTAAATCGCATGTGGGTGTACATATGTGTTTGGTGTTGGTGCCACAGGAACACCATAAAAAGTTCAGCAAAATACCAAAGTGGCAATTGCGATTTTTAGAACGCAAGCGGGAGAGGATGGAGCAAGCGAAGCCACACGGTGACCCATATTGGAAAACCCATCAGCCCCTCCAACCTCAAGTTTACTGCCATGAGCAAGCAACTCTCGACACGGGCATGTTTCATCTTCTTCGGGGAGCAGGAGACCGACCAGTATTGACAATATAGGAAACCGAAGGCAAGCTCGGTTAGCTGCTGTGGTAATTACTTTATATACTCGGTGGTACAAGGACACTCTCCCTGTCCCTGCTCGCCCCGGATTTGTTGTTGGCGCCTGGCTTTTGCTTTTGTTCATTTTTATCTGATATGCTCCGGGGACTTGCGGGCACCCACATCTTTGAGCTGCTGCAAATGGGATTTGCGGTAATGACTTGTGAAATGTGCGACAGCTTGGAGCTAAAATTGTAAGCCAAGTGAAATGAATCGAGGTGAATCAGGTGGCGGCGGTGCGTAAAAATAGAATTTATAAGAATTTTTAGAAAATAATGAATATTCGTGGTTCTCTACATACATCGAAAGTGACGTCTAGGGCTCAACCTACGGGGAGAATTGGGGTGTGGGATGCGTGGGGATGACAGTAAGGTATATTGGTATACTTGGAATAATTAGGAGAGTGAAGAGTAAATAAATGAAAGCTTGTAATCACTACAAAGTCAAAAGATGTGCGAAACTAGACTGTAAAACTTGTTTAATTGTTCTGTTTAACTAAATTATACTCCGATATTCATAAATAATTTTTCCTCTTTCCTAGATATTTCTTGAACCGCCTAAAATGTCTGCTGAAGCCGAAGCAATCGTCACAACGGCCGCTGCCGATGTGTCATCACCGAGCAAGACAGTAACCGTGGAGCCCGTGGCCGCGGATACAACGCCGGACAATGTTCCGGCGGTGTCCACCGAGGGAACCGGAAAGGCCGAACAGGAACGTGCTGAGAAGATACTCAAGGGCAAGGAGCTGTTCAGCCAGGGATCGCGCAACTTCCTGGTGAAGAGCTACGACGAGGCAGCCGACGAGCTGAGCCAGGTGTGCCAGCTGTACGAGGAGGTGTACGGGGAGCTGGCCGATGAGCTGGGGCAGCCCTTGTTGCTGTGAGTATGACGAGTCTTTGAGTTTTCTCTACCTTAATTTTAAGTAACTTGATAATATGTGGCTATATAATAAATCACAATCCTTTTCCTCAACTGCAGCTACGCCAAGGCTCTTATTGCCATGGCCCTGGATGAAAACAAAGTGATCGACGTGCCTGATGAGGCTGCCGATGACGATGACGAAGATGTGGACGACGATGAAGAAGAAAGCGCCGAGGATGGAGAGGCCAAGAAAGAGGACATTAAGGAAGAAAAGAATGCGGAAAAGAAGGAGACCAAGGAGGTAGCTAATGGAGCGAGCAGCACAAATGGCAAAGAGCTGGACACCATCAAGGAGGGATCCGATGAGGCCGACTCTACCGGGGAAGCCGAGCAAGCTCAGAGCGATGAAAAGAACTCCAAGAAGGCACCCACAGGCGTGGATGAGGTCAGTAGCAGCAATGGCGGTGGAGGAACTGCCGTCAATGATGATGAGCGACCGAGCACATCGAATGGTGAAGTCACAGCAAGTTGCTCAAACGGCGCAGGAGCCACGGGCGAGGAGGAGCCAGAAGAGGAGGAGGGAGTTAGCGGAAGTCTGCAGTTGGCCTGGGAGATCCTAGAGGCGGCTGCACAGATCTTCACGCGCCAGGGCCTCAGTGGTCTTCCATATTTGGCCGAAGTTCAGACGGAGCTGGCCAATATTGAGTTTGAGAACGGAATACTCGAGGCAGCACGCGAGGATTATGGTGAGTCTAGACTTTGGTGTTGTCAATGTTGTATTCAATAGCAATACTAATGTTCTAATTTTATTACAGAGAAAGCTTTGAAAATCCACGGCGAGCTGCCCACAAAGAATCGACGGGCTTTGGCTGAGCTGCACTACAAGATCGGGCTTACCTATTTGATGCAGCAACTGAACAAGGAAGGGGCGACAGCCCTTAAACACTCCAGCTCGTTAATTGAGGAGGAAATCGCCGAAATCAAGGGCAAGGACGAGCCTAGCGAGCGCGACAGGAACAACATGCTGGACTTGGAGGAGACCAAGCAGGAGATTCTGGCTAAAATACAGGAAATTGAAGAGATGCAGGCCCAGGTGAGTGTTGAATAGCTAAATTCGTGTATTTTCCGGGTATATAATACTCATTCTGTTTTATTTTAGACCATTGCTGAGGTGCGAGCTGCCCTGGATAGCTACATTAAACCAATGAGCAGTGGTGATGCAGCTGCAGCCTCCTCATCGTCGTCGTCGTCTGCCAATGGAGCCGCCAGCTCCTCATCATCCTCCTCCAAAAGCACTGCGGCGGCCTCCTCGTCGGCCATCAGCAGCAGTTCCGCCAAGCCCACTGACATCACACACTTGATCAAGCGCAAGAAGCCCGAGGAGCCCAGCTCGGAGGCCGAGGCTCTGTGCTCGCCGGCCAAGCGGGCTGCCGTCTAGGGGGACATTCCAGTTGGCCCAGTGGCAAACCCACTCACAACCATGCCCACAACACTCACCACTCACATCAGCTACTTAAACCAACTCTCACGCATGAAACACCATTCAACTGTCCTATTCCTCGAACCTACATATTTATGCTATTTGTTTGCTGTTTTCTACCAAAATTCTCTGTAAGTCTGTAAGTTTACAATCACAATTAGTGCTAAGTGCGTACATAAAATAATGTTTTGTATTAAACGAAAAACGAAGAAGGGAGGCAAAAAGTGTAAACAATAAATACGGGAGATTTCCCCAAGAAAGTTATATTGGACTTGGATCTGGAGTGGGATGCGCATACGGACTGCCCCAGGATACGTACTCAGATGCGGCTGCAGAGTGACCTGTGACTCACTGTGCTGCCAGTCGTTGCGCTGCTCCTCACCGCGGGCGTTCTCCATGGACCCGGCCAGGTAGTTAACACAAGGCGGAGCACCGCGTGGGAACTTGGGATTACGTCGCAGTTCCTGCAGCTGCTGAATAGGCAGATCGATGCACAGCGTCCAGATGCCGCCATGCATGGGCACCAGGAACACGGAGTCGCGCCGGAAGCGATGATCGGCTGTGGAAGGACAACATTTATAGTGAGATTGAATATAAGTATAATTTATTAATTATGATTTAATTATTGTTTTCGTCTCACCCCTCTTGTCCGGCTTGAGCATGGCCACCTGGTCGTCGAGCAGCCATTCCAGGTGCAGTCCCGATCGATTCGAGTAGCGATCGAGGCTGTTGCGGTCCCACGTTACATGCTCCCAGTGGTCGGTCATGATGGCGGCGCACAGCATGGCCGTGGCACTGGTCGTCATCAGCAGAGTGACGAATAGGAAGAGCACCGGCGGCGGACCCATGCAGCAGCTGGAGCAGCAGGCGCTGCCGGCTCCGCCTCCGCCCATGCCCATGCCCAGTCCCTCCATCTGGGAGCCCAGGGAGGTGGGTGAACCGCTGCCGCTGCCCCGACGCTGGATGACCTTGGCGCAGCTGTTCTGGCGCAACAGGATGCTGTTGCTCCGCCTCAAACTCTCGACGGCCGCCGCCGCAGCTGCTGTGGTAGTTGGATTATCGAACTGCAGGGATCCCCCGACCACCGAGGAGGGGTGCTCATAAATGCTGTTGTGCCGGCTGGGTGCAAAGTAGTAGCACGTGGTCTGGCGGTTCTCGGCTGAACTGGAGGCTACCGGCTCTGCGCCGGGCAGCTCCTCATTGCTGCTGGAGTAGACGATGGACTGCTTGAACTGATTGGAGTAGCAGTTCTGCTTGAAGCTCTGCTGTTGCTGCTGCTGTTGCACGTACAATGCCTCGTAGTCGCAGTGATGTGGATTGCGGTAGATGACTGGCCAGGAGCGAGTGGTCTTGGAGTTGTGACTGTAGCGATGGCTCGAAGTGGTTGGCGCTACGGAGCCGGGTTCCTCCACCAGCGGAGTCAGCTCATTGGGCGGTTCCGCCGACTCGGGCAACTTGCAACTGCTCTGATGCTCCTGCGCCGAATGCTCCAGATCCGGATCCTCCTGCTGCAGCTGTACGGTGGTGGCCAGCTGGCGCTGGAGCACGTTCTTGGCCGCTGTACCGCTGCCGCTGGCCAAGCTGAAATCCTCCTCCTCGACCAGAGTGGCCCCGCCTGGCGTGGAGAAAAGGCTGTTAGACGTCGGCGGCGACGGTTGCGAGCGACTGCGGAGCAAGGCAAAGTGCTTGGGCTGGATGGCGCCGGATGCAGTCGTTGGCGACGTAATGCTCACTTCGGGCACGCAGCGGGCCGTCACCTTGTACCGGCTGCCGCTGCCAACGGCGACGCCGACGGGCAGGCCGACGCCGACGCCGACGTTGCCCTTGGAGCGCATCAGTCATAAGTCGCTCGCGTCCCGCTTCTTGATCTTGTTCAGGCTCATGTGGTTCGTGGTGGTGGCGATGGTGGATTGTTGGATGTTTGCGGTTTCGGATGGATGTTGTATATTGCTCTGGTTGCTGATGTTGCAGATGTTGTTGCTGATGTTGCTGTTGATGTTGCTGTTGTGTTCTTGGTTTTTTTGTTTTGTTTTTTGTGTGCGACGCCTAAGAGTCTACGTTGCAAAATGTTACTTTGCTTGGGTGCCTCGACAAAAAAATGTAAATATTACACAAAATGTTGTACGTTTTGTTAAGTTTATAATCTACTAGCAGCGGTTGTTGTTGCTTTTGTTGCTGTAACTCTGTTCTTGTTTATTGTTGTTGCTGGCTGTTGTTGAGTTTGTTGTTTTATCTGTTTGATCTGTAGATGTAGTTGTTGCTGTTGCATCGGCAACTCTTGTTTAGTTTATGTTTATTGCATACCAATTTACATTTATGTTTGTCTTGTTTTGATTTTGACTTTTGATTTTGGTTGCTTTTTCTTTTGTTCATTTACTACGTTTTTGCTTAGCTTGAAGCTATAAAAAGAAAGAAAGTAGAAGAAAACAAATGTACAACATGAGTTTGTAGGAGAATCGATAGAGAGTCAAGACGAAAGACGGGGTAGAAAGGATTTTCGTCTACTAAAAGTGCAGGTGATCACAAACAGTAAAGAAGTCTAAAGTGCAAGAGCAACTAGGGTGCAAATTATACTAAATTATGAACAACAGTGTAGTTGATATATTATGATGAAGCTCTGTTTACAGAGGGATATATCATGATCAATAAACGAGGGACCTTTATATTTAATAACTCGTTTAAAAGGCCTACTAAGATTTTTAATTTTAAAAGTGAAAAATAACACACTTTTTATCCTTCTTAGCAGAAACAATCTGTAACATTTGGAAAACCCATTTTTAACATAGATTTTATAGTTTTCTAAGTTAAAAATGATTAATTATTAAATTAACTTAGGTTTTATATTTTTCTAAGTTAAAAATGGGTTATCTTAATTGTTAAAAATATTTAATAAAAATCCCAGAAGGTTCTTAAGTTAAAAATCACAAACACCGGTTACTTAGGGTCGATGTACTCAATCTGTTAATTCCGAGAACTATTTATTTATTCACTCTTTCAGAGAACCAAATTGAAATTATTTTTTAATTTTACTTTCAGATTAAAATTGTTTCGCATTTCTGGGAATTACAAACGACTTTGCACCTGATAAACCCAAATTGCATTTAAAATTCCTAATAGACACGACCCCACCCCTCCGAACACCAGGCTTAATCTAATCTAACTTCATAGTTGGCAGCTCCTGGTGCCAAATATTCAGCCAAATTTGAATTTGGAGCCGTATGAACTGGCGAAGGATTCAATTGTGTGCGGTGCGACCTGAATCCGGCCGCATGACCGGCAAACGGAAGAACAGTACGGCGGAATGGAATGGCTGTTGCATATTACATGAGGCGGAGAGAGCGCCCAGCGGATATCCGGTGGCCGCCCGACTGCTGGCCACCCACATTCCACATCCGCCCCGTGGCAAATTCAATTTGCTCCCTGTGCCCGGCGCCACTTACCCGAGTGCAGCAGGTGTAATGTTAGATAGGGGTTACCACCGCCGGTCATATGCGGATGTTTATGCGGCCCCGAGGCCAACCGCATGTTCACCCAGTTTCCCAGCTACCCATCTGGCCACATCTGGCCCGGCTCTACCCAGAACCTCTTTGCGGTCAGCTTCTCGGATTGTCTTTGCTTTGCGGCCGACAAGAATTTTAATTTTAATTCAACATTTTCATTTGCTTTGTGCCAGGGAATTAGGACAATTTAGGCCATGTTTGGTCAGTCGCAATTGCTCTCTGAATTTAATTAAACTCAGTTAACAAAGATACAAAGGCATTTATTTTTGCACATTTGCAGCGTTAAAGTGATTTCTGGTCGCACACTGATAAGCGTTTAATATTTAATTTCATAATGGCATGCCTCTTGAATGGGAAATAATTATGTTATTTCTGGTATTAAGTTTAAAATTTCATTAAACTTTGTTAGGCATAGCTAAAAAACCATTAATTGCAACATTGAAGATATTTATGGTTGCAAACTGATAGTCATTTCATATTTATTGCATTTTAAATGGAAAATATTTTTTTAAATATGTAACAAGAAAGGAAGCTAACTTCGGCCAGCCGAAGTCTATATACCCTTGCAGGTAATTCCTATTTAATTACAAATTACAAAAATCTGAATTTCGATTTGGAACAAACCGAATTATAGCAATTTTGACAATAATTGATTGATCATTCCTATGGGAGCTATATAATATAGTCGTCCGATTTATGTAAAATTTATTTTGAAATTTTAAAATAATAAAATAAAGTTATATTCAAGAGTAGAAGAGAATACAATAAAAATTAACAAAGCTATAATTATTTTCCTATTAATTTCCCATTAATTTTCCGATCATTCCTATGGGAGCTATATGACATAGTCGTCCAATTTTTATAAAATTTAATTCGAAATTCAGGACAATTAAAAAAATTATATTCCCAAGAGCAGAAGTTAATATGTCAAAAAACACATAAGTTATAATTTTTTTTCCATTATTTTTCCGATTATTCCTATGGGAGCTATAAGATATAGTTGTCCGGTCCGGCCGGATCCGACTTATATACTACCTGCAATAGAAAGACGACTTTTGGTAAAGTTTCATCCCGATAGCTTTAAAACTGAGAGACTAGTTTGCGTAGAAACGGACAGACAGACGGACAGACGGATAATCTTTCGGATTAATAGGCAATTCATTGGATTAATATAATTACTGGACTAAAAGACTTATAAAATAGAATATTTTCTATCTGTTGTGGGAAAGTATTTCGTATATCTAGCTCTAATCTGTGATTATTAAATATTTTTTACAGAAGTCAAGAGTCATTTGCAAGTCATCCGCCTAAACGGAGATCACCTGGCCGGATTTTAGTCGCCAGGCACGTGCTTCTGCTGCCACTCCAGCTCACATTTGCTCTAGTTTGCTTAATTTTTAATGCAAACAAAACAAGAGACAGGCTGGCAGACGACTCTGTTGCTGGCCCTCGTTAGCATAATTGATCGGCAGGCGCACACGTGCCTCCTGATGTCAGTTTGGTCAGTGGGTCAGAGCCACAGCCTCAGCCGGAGCATCTGGAATTAATTAACACGCATGGTGACCCCGGTGATGCGGAAGTCGAGGCATCAGTTTGACGGGTCCGGGCACGGGAATAATTTGATTACGCCATGAGTTGCCCACTTGACAGTCGGTTCAGCACTTCCTTTCACAGTCTTCTGCAGGAAAACTGGATGCACGGGAAAAAAGTAGCATCCTTTTAAGGTAACTGAAGCGAAGAGGACGATACATAGTATTGAAAACTAACATTTTTTGGAAAGACCCTTGAATATCGTTTAAAAACACGTAATATTGCTTTCCTATAAAAATCTCTTATTTAAAAAATTTTTTTTCTTTGGGAAACCAACATATTTTGAAAAGTTCCTTGAAGATCCTTTTTAAACATGTATTATTATATATATTTTAAATATATATATATTTTTTAAGACACCTTTGAACATCTTTTTTAAACACGTAATGTTCCTCTTCTATAAAATCTGTTAATATTAAAAGAATTTTTTTAAAGAGATTATTGAGTGAATAAAATACTTTATTTTTCTGCAATCCCAATAGCTATTACAAATAAATTTTCGAATGATTTACTAACTCTCTTAAATTTTCTTCCTGTGCAGTGTCCCCAATGCTGCACACTTACGCAATACAATTGGCAGCCAGCACGTTCCACATGCACACATGCAACGTCGTGTGTACGTGAGTGCTTTACAAAAGTTGGCGAAAAGTGCAGCGAATACTTGAAGCGAACTAAAGGATGCTGGGAATATATATTTGTGTGTGTATGAAGAGTTCGCCACAAAAGCGGGATATAGTTTCCATAGTCGCTATATAGTCGCGAGGCAAACTGAGGCACTGTTTACACTTCTAACGACTAAAAGACGAGCAAGAAGTCTTCAGCAAGAAGAGCTTGGAAAACTTGGCAAATGTTTGCCCAGTGTCGAAAGTTTTCCATAAAACGGGTATTGGCTTTAATGCTCGCTGAGCATTATGTGCATACACCACACCCAAGCCACCAGGCTCAAATGGCGAGATGGAGAGATGCAACAAAGAGAGTGATAGGTCCTTTAGGACCTTATTAAATATTTTATAAATATCTATTTAATAAGAAAACTTTGTGGCGTTTTCTTTTGTTGAACTTCTCACTATCCTAGAACCAAAACTTTTGGTATACACTACTTTTAGATGTAAAATACACCTGTTTATATGCTCTATTACATTATTTTTTGTTATATTTCTCACTATCCTAGAACCATTTTCTTTTGTTATATTTCTCACTATCCTAGAACCAAAACTTTTGGTATACAATACTTTTAGATCCAAAATATACCTGTTTATATGCACTTTTACAGTTGTCGAGACCCATAAACTATTTAAACGATTTTTCTATTGGGGGTTCTTGAAGCACCTCTGAACCTGTTTGACCGACCCACCATAAATGTATCTGAAACTTTAGCACCGCTTTCCCGAGCAACAATTGGTGTGGGAATGGAAACGTCTTTATTTTTTATGCAGGCAATTAAAAGCAGCACTCGATTGTGGGTACACAACCTACCTATGTATATACGTATGTATAATACATATGCGGCAGCTTAAAGTCGGAATTGTTATTGTTGTTGCCCGGGCAACGTTTTGCGGTCGCCTTGGCAATCAACTGCGGCGGACGGCGGAGGGCAACAGCGGCTACAGTTGGTGGAACAGAGTGGGTCACCATAAATTACCAGTCCGAGCAGACAGTGGCTCCTGGTGTGGATAGTGGCTGCTCCTTCCCCAGTAGCTCCATTGTACAAATGACGCAATGCAAATGAAAAATAATGCGCGAACATTTGCTGCTTGAGCGAGGAAAAGACCAAGGATATTCCGACAAGAGATGGCAATTACATCAAGGAGCTGTCGTTCTAGGAATGGTATGATATAGTATGGTATATAATCATAAACATTCTATCATTTTGAATGTTTCCAAATCGTTAAATAAATTCGATTAACTATGAAATTAAGAACCATTATAAATTAAAACCGAGTATTGAATTAGTACTAAATAATATGATATCTGAACTAAGTAGTATTAATTGCATACTAAATTTTATAAAGTTTATATTTTGAAAATATTATTTTCTAATGTAAAATCTATGCCAAAAGTTTAGTTTGAACACTTCTGGCATTATTAATGTAGTACTTATCTTATTAAGATATTATTGAACCACAATTGTTTAGAATTAATGTAGGAATATATTAGTTTCTATCTGAAGAACTGATTTGTTTGCTTATTATAACAAATAAAGGAAAACCGCCCCTTAGAAATGTTCTTAAATTTTCCACTTTTCCCGCAATAAATTAACCTGCCTAAAAGTTAAGAATAAAAGATTTCTGCAATAAATTTCAGGCATCTCTGTTGAGAAGGCAACCGCGAGAAGCAAGAAATCGTTGCCTGCTTTTTCGGGCGTCGAGTGAAAAAGTTTTTGTTTATTTCCTTTGCCAACTGAGTAGCAGCTCCTTGCACTTTCGCCGGAGCGTGGAGTAATCCGTGCTGCTCACGCAGCGCATCCGGATCTGGAGGCGGCGTGGTCCACAGAAGTTTCTTGGCTTCTGGCAGCGACTGAAACTGCAGGCAACTTATTTATTTAGTATTTCTGGCCGGGGCTTCTGCCCCACGTTCTTTGCCCGAAAGTTGTTCCAACTAATTAAAACTAATCTTATGCAATTTCTTGCTAATTATGCGCATAAATCACACCACGGCGATGTGGGAATCTGTTTTTTGCGGGGGCTTACGAGGCGAAAATTGCCGAAATGGCGGTAAATTGAATATGGGAAGAGGGGTATTTCCCTGGGGAAAAGTTTATCTGATTGAAACTTGCGCTTTGGAACTGATTGTGTGATGAAACAATAGTTGCAGATTATGAATCCCAGGGCAAAAGAGAAAAAAACTTAATTTGTATAACTTATTAAAAATGTTTGGTTAACTGTAAATATATTTTTAAAAAAGAGAGATAGATTAAATTTTAATTAATTTTAGGGTTCAATCTGCCCTTAGCTTTTCCATTAAAATGTTTTTAATAATAAAAATCCCCATCACAATTCATTACACTTAAGGCCAAAGGCATTTATATAATAATAGGGGCAAACTACCACTTAGATAACTTTATTCCTGGCATTGTCATTAATTCATTCCTTGAATTCAGTATATATTTGCGGACATTACCAGTTGGTGTGCGTTGTGCCGACATCGGTTCGTGTACCGAGTACGTGGGGCTCAAATGACACAGAAACCCAACTCTTCCGCTAAATTAATGGGTTGTCAGCCTGGAGAAAAACTAGATAAAGGCAGTTAATTTTGTGAAAATGCCAACATGCAGCAAAAACGCAAATGCGGACACACATGAGAGCTCTGTTCCCCCTACTTTATATTAATATGAAATTTCATGCATGGCCCCATAAACAGTGTTGGGATCTGCAAAAGGTCAGCATTTAATTTATTCAAGTGGTGGCCGAGGTTACAAAGTGCGGGAGTGTACTATACTATACTATACTACTGAAATCCCTCACTAATTGCAGGCTGCATTATTGCGATATATGCATTTGTCAGTTGCCGGGATTAGTTGGCAATTCCCAACTCACTGTGGCCCAGTTTTTCTGGACGAGATTTGGCCAATTGCCCGCGGCTCTTTAGGCCCACTTTCACTGGCATTGTGTGCGTCCAACGCGGCGTATACGCGATTCGGTTGGTAAATGTATGGTAAATGCATTCAAGGGCGCAGCCTGCCGGCAAACTGACACTTTCCCTCCCCCCTTCCCCCTCCCCTGGTTATTTATAACTTTCGGGGCGCCTGCTAGATTACATTTTCCCGGCGATTTCTCACTGTCTGTCTGGGGTGCCAGCAGCCGCCTCAAGGCCAAAGTCGTAAAGTTTGCCAAACTTTGCTTAACGGGAGCATTTTTATGAGCGGCGAAAGTGCATAAATTGAATTCATATTGCTCGCCCTGCCGGAAGTCGTAATTTCCTTTGAAGATCCAGGTTCTGGAGAGGTTTTCCAACCTCTGTTGATAAGGTGCGACCATTCCAAGCTCGTTTCAGTTCAAGGCAGCTGAGAGCAGGTCAAGGTATCAACCGCCATTCGAAAGCGAACTTTTCTCCTTTTCCCCAACTTTCACTCAACTTTGGCCGGGAAATAGTTTTGTCAATACGGTCGGGAGGGGGGATGAAGGAGCGTGTGCTATTCTATTCGGGTCAATCTAAAAAATTTATGGGGCAATCGTCAAGACATGCCAAGACAGCCTGGCAGCGGCATCATCGTGTCAGCACCCACACTCATCCGTACAAAAACTTTAGAGGAGTGGGCGGGGCTGTGAGCCGCCCCGGGGGCGTGTCTCCTAAGCTGATGTAGTCGCCAGTGATGCCAGATAGCTAAAACTTTTTCAAAAGATTAAATTGATCTACAGCACTTTTTAAATTATTATGAAAAACTTGTTTGGTGTTAGTTTCTTAAAAGAAAGTAAAATATGTATCCCAAATTATTCCCTAAAATTATATGGATTTTTTTTAAAATAAGTATACCCTCGTAGAATTTGAAGAGTGGCAAGAATCTTAAATGGACTTAATACTTTTGGACTGAGGGGTTCCAAAAATGACAGATCCCTCTCTTTAAACTCACATAAATCTACATCCTGGACAGGATTAGATTTAGGGGCAACTGGTTTGCTTGCGCTGCCCAGCAAAGTTTACAGCCGAGTTAGCGACCAAGGCCAAGCCGCTCGAAAATGTCAAATTGAATATAAATATTTCAGCCAGCAAATGATGCAGCAGAAATTTTGTTTTCCCTGCTTGGGTTTTTCCTCATTTTCATCGTCGGAAAATCGATGGCGGCAAGCAATTTCGCAGTTGACTTAGGACCTTAATCCCATGAAATATGAATTGTCCAGCGACAACGCCCATGGCAACACTCTAAACGACACGCCCACTCCTGGCAAGTACTTCTAAGTATATGGTTAGCCACTTAGCATTTTCCTTTAAGACCTTTTCAGCAATTACTATTTGCCGTTTATGGTCTAGTGTTTGTACTAATTTAATATGGGAATTTTACAATCTGTTTAAGTAAATAAATAAATTCAAGAATCCCCTACAATCCAGAAAGTCAGCTTAAATCAGAAGCGACATGTGAAGTGCGGCGTATAATATTGCGCATACGCCATGTTGCGCTCTTTATCCTAATTTCGTTCGATTTGATTTACTTTGCTCCCCGTTTTCCCCATCGCAACTAGCTTTGAATATGAAAATATGGGTGTACGTGTCCAACGTGAATACAAATGGCTTACCATGTTTATTGAACGAGTATAAACGCATTAATATTCATATTTTTCCCCTCACAATGAAAGAGGAAAAGTGTCGTTTCGCCCTATATGTGTGTAGTCATATGCAAATATGTGTACGAGGTCCTTCATTTCATATTCCAAACTCTATCTGCTCACAGCAAATTTAACAATTTTCCATCCCAAGCCATTTGTATGACAATTGTAGCAGATTTATTTATGAGATTACCGCTTCAAATTCATTTAATCCGGTTTATAGTTTAGTTTTCAGAGTTTATCTTTTGTTTTTGGAGGGGAATTTTCTGTGGCACTTTAAGACTTTTGATTTCATTCGGTCAAGGCAAAGACTTTTCAAGCCAACTTATTTTGGCAGCAGCTACTTTGAGAAAAGAGAAAATACTTGGTAATCCCCAAATATCGATCTGCACACAGGCTGCAATTTCCTCTCTAACTTTCGCATGTCCGACGGCCGTAAAACAAATCAAAGTTGCAATTGAAAGTTCTCCTCCGGCCGCCGAGACAACAATTAAGCGGCTCCATGGGCTGAATAAATTTGCATAATTTCGCAACTTGTTGAGGCGCGAGTCATAACTCGAAGTCATGTCGCGACGTCTCACCCTGACATTTGCGTGCACTCGAGTGCATTTCGAAAGTGGCGAAATTCCCATACCAAAATGGGGCAGATCCTGCAGATGGGGAAGGTCCTGATGCGTGTGTCTAAATGATATACAGTTTTATTTTTTATTTCCGTTTTCCCTTTGTCGCTTTGCAGCCAAATCAGGTGGAAACATCAGCGAAATGTTTGCATGTCCCAGGGGTCTGCACATATTCATATATCCTCTATAAGGACTGTTCGTGCGAGTGTGCGTGAGGACTGCATTGACGTCAAGCCTTAATTATTTAATAGCCAGGAGTTGCGGTTTGGCAGGTGGAACAAATCGATGGGCCATATAAAAAACCTTAATTGAACACCCAAGAGAGAGGGTTTCGCTGATTTTTTCGCTGCCTCCATTAACCCATTTCCCTCTGGATGCGAAAAAGTTATAATATTGATTTTTTTCCTATATATATGAGAATTTTTAAAGACATAGTTAATGATAAAGAGACACGTTTTTCACTTGCTATACAAAAATATTTAAATGGAATCAATAAACAAAACGACTTTAATTGGATTTTAAATTGATTAATATACCTTTTTTCGACATTTTAAAATGGTTTCATTTTAAATTTGCTATATAATTTACATTAAAATTTAATAGAAAACTTTAGAAATTCATAGAACCTAGCTAAAGTGACACATTGTCAAAGGATTGTGTCATCACTTTGACATTCGGCGGCATCCTGGATCATTAATAAATAGCCATTAACCTCCGTTGAAAACAATTTAATTTTAAATAACACACCATTTGCAGCAATTAGCTCATTCCGCACGAAAGCCAAGTGAAATTTAATTAAATATTTAAGCCATTGGCGTGGCAATTGTGCTTATTTGCCCCGTCAACGGGGCGTATACGCGATGACTGTATATATTTGTTATTTGGCCTGGCTGCATTATTCAATACGTTCGATATCCGCATGCGGATCAGGCGAGTTCAATGGTGCGGAGAGCGGGAAACACAAACTCGAGACAATCAATTGGCAGGCGGGCAGTATTCTCAATCAATTTCCAAAGCACTTGTAGCATTTAAGATAACCAACTGGTCGAGTGTCTTTAGATACGAGTGTTTGTTTGTCTCTGAGTGGCTATGTATCTGTGTGCTGTCCTTCGTATGTTTGTGTTTACGAGTCGAAAGTCAAATCAGGCCATTTATCAAGTCCTGGGAGCCCTTGGTGGGCCAATATTGCCACGCAGGTCAGCAACTGTTTGCGCTCATTTTTCAAGCCGGCTGGCGAACGGAAAGTTTCCCGCTGGCTTGGCCACCAAAAAAAATTCCAGTAAATATATACCATATTGAATTTCAGTCACTTGTTTTTGCCAATTTTCCAAATGCGCATTTCAATTGAACGCTGCCCGAAAGTTTCGTTTCAACCGAAATAACCAAAAAAAAAAAACATTTACACAAAAATACAAAAGGAAAATACCATTTCAATGGTTGTGGGAAAGAGTCGGAAAAGTTTTCGTTGGGCACAAGATTCCCGGGAAAATCAGCTGAACGAGGCTTTGCAGTAATAAAGTATGTCAGTAATGAGCGGAGTTGGTCAAAAAAGTTATACGACTTTTCCTTAAAGATATTTAAGTATTTAATTTATATTTTGGAATTTACTTATGTAATTATATGTTCAAAAATATTTTTTAAAATAAATTTGCTTAAAATAGAATTAAAAAAGTTAAACAGATCTATTCTTAAACGTCCTATAATGAGATTTTTATCTCGTGAAAATATTTCTCTTGTAATTTTAATGTTTTTAACAAATTCCCCCGGCAAATGAGATTTTCCGGCCTTTATAAAGCCAAACCCACGCCGCCAAATGGCCATAATTTGATATGGAAAATTGATATCTGTATATATGTACGTATATATTAACGACTTTATCTTTGGCAGTGCTTTCTTCTTCGCCTTCTGCCTCTTCCCGGAATTATTAATGCCACTTTGCTCACTTTGCATAATGAAAAGTTCAACATTGTTATCATCATCAGCGAGTGCTCTCAAATTAGGGCTAAGAATGTCGCATGTCTTGCCAAATTTTTAATACGTATACATTCTAAGAACGTGTAGAAAAAGTTGCCTTAAAAAAGCCCAGCGAGACTGAAAGGAAGAGCGGCCACATTTTGTTGACTTGGCCATGGCCTAAACCACCAGCCACCCAAGAAGCCCGCCCGCTGACAGCAATTACAGGCCATGTTTTCGGTTCTTTGTGACTGTGTTACTGTTTTCATGTCATATAACAACGTTGTGCAATAAATCAAAAGTTGCCAGCATGAAATGATTGTTTATGCTGCCTATATAGTTGGGATACCATCCCTACCTACACTTAGCCACGTTTAAACAGGGTGATTTGTGGCTAATTTATTTATAGCGCGGCTCGCATAAAAGCGGCACAGCCAACACTTTGCCAAACAAAGTCAACTTATGACAATGAACAATAAACGCCAGCAGCAAAGGGAAACACACTGTAACTATAAAATATTGTGACGTGGCACTCGACTATGTGAAATGGAGCACAAGGCCGGCGAGTCAAACAATGGCTGACAAAGGAGGCCGAGACCGTCGGCAAATACAGTGCCAGTGAACAGTTCTCGGATCCCAGTTCTCCATGTTCTTGGAAATGGCGCCACACTGCGGGTCCCACACTCCCCCAGACATGCTGCACTGCCGATGGCCATATGCGAGTATCCATGTGAAGATTCCCTTTTCTTCCCCCAGAGGTTCTTCCATCTTGCGGACCCACACACGATGCAGAAAGTGACAGATGCACAGAGGAAAAATGCGCGAAAAAAACTAACTAATTTAATAATAAAAAAACTAAATTTATTATCATTTAGCAGTACAGTATTATCAATTAGCAGTTACAAAACTGCACTTAAAACCCTAACATCCGTAGCCCATTACCATTTTCCAATGGGTTTCACGTAAATTTAGGTATCGATACTATAATTATTCGTTTTTAAACCTTGCCCAACAAGTTTTCGCTCTTTTCAAAGAAAAGCCTATAGAGTTCTGAAAATTAGGCTGCTTTTGTCTACCATAGACGACAAGTTTTTTCTGTAGGACGCATGCCAGATCCCACAGGGCAGTTGAAGGCCATGGAAAAGTCTTCGTTGCTTGATAAAATGACAAATGCTTTCTCTTTAAAATAACTTTTGTCATTGGAGCAAAGTATCTGAGCCGTTCCTAGAAAGAAGAGCTGATTTGGGGACAGGTCTAGTCCTGGCATCTGCTCATTGATCTTCTCTTGCCTAGGATCCTCCAGTAGGTGCTTCATGTGGCTCTGGTAGGCAGCAAATGTCAGTCCCAGTTCAATTATACTGTACTGGTACTTTTTATAGTAATCCGTAAAACAATCAACGCGTTTCGACAATTCAGTTACATTATTGATAAACTTCCAATTGAATCTGATGGAATCGAGAGTAGTGAGATAACCTAATGCGCCGAATTTTAGGGAGAATGGCCAAGAGTGATGATAAAAGGGCGGTAGCAACCGTGCGGACATGTCAAGTACGTCATTCAACACAAATTGTTGGGCTTTCGAGTCTTCGGAGAGTTCGGTTGAGTGACGGGTGCTGAATCGATTGATTTCGACACTGAGACGATGCAGATTAATATTGGTCGCAGCGTATCTATCTTCGACTATATTTAGAAGACCAATCTCTCGGACTATGCCATCGGCGAGAAAGTTAAACTGGGTAAAGTTGAAGGGAAACTCAACATGAACTTCTTTTCTTTGGGATTCCTCCAGCGACCTTTGAATGCTCTTTTCCAGTTCCTCCACCATTTCAGATACTTCCAAAGAAATTTCCTCACTGAAGTGCTCCTTTAAATAAATTACACAATACAATATTTAATTTTAAATTCGTGCTATCTTTGGTTTTTAAAACTCACTGCTATATCGAGTCTGTTAAATAGGAATTCCATGGTATTCTGTAGCTTTGTGGCGCAATAATCTTCTTGGTATTTGGTGCTATTAAGTTTGGCGTCGAATGTGTACAGCAGCTTCATGGCTAAATAATTAGCCACAGCTTCGGAATGCTGGGCACACACCTTGTTCATCTTGAGGAAGTAGGAATCACACCCCATGTACCATAATTTCTTGTTCCAATAGATCTTGAAAGAGCTATTGTCACAGTCCCCAGTCCAGTAGAATTTTTTCATCGCCTCACGCCAGAATGCGAAAACACCGTCAATCACTTCAGCAATTTTTTCCTCTGATAGCTTAAAAGATCTTAAGTATCCTCGCATGCGCTTCTCGTTAAGAGGGTAGGAAGACGAAGAGTTACTGTCGAGGATGTTCTCATCAACGATGGTGTCAAACCCTAGCTCTGGTTTATCCGATATGTATGCGTCAAAAGGATACCAAGTGCTAAGCTCCTCGCGGATCAGACCCTCTGCTCCGTAGTTGGTCAAGTGGGCGCTCATGTTGAACCAGTTGAACTTAGAGGCATTCCAGTTGGCACCATCGACGGCAGGAAAACCTCCGATCGACCGAATGAGTTCTAGATAATTCGGATCAGCAGCAGGAAACGGATAGAGATCAGCTTCTAAACAGGCGTTGTAGAATCTTTCGGCCACCTTTAGTTCCCTGGACGCATTGACAGACTCTGCCAGATCCATTCTGTTCAATAACTGTTTTGCTCTGCCCACCTGGTACCTTGCGATGTCATGCTGTGTGTTCTTCCACATCGGATATCGGAGCTGGGAGGAGTTGGATCTATAGTTTCCGCAGGCGTACTCGTAGAAATCGTCACAGGGTTCCACACTCAAGTTCATGTAGGACATCATAAGATCCGCATACGATTGTAGGTTATCACTCTTGACATTCATGAACCAAATTTGTATAGGCAAGTAGATCAGTAGGCAAAACATGCATAGACTTATCGCGCCTCTCCAAATTTTTTTGTAAAATTCCATATTTATAAACCGAACTTAAGAGCCGACTGTTTGATTTATCCCACAATTGTATACTGGTAGCCTATTGCAAAACTAACCCATTTATATAGTCGCAGGTTAAAAGAATTTCGTAAGAATTGGGTTTAGTAGGAAAGAGTTTATACTGCCAGCCTTTTGCAGAACTAACTTCCCCTATCAAACCGGAACTGTAGGTGCTCCACATCTGAACAAGGTTTTAAAATTAAATATTTTTAACAGGAACTTAATCATACTAATCCTACTTATCGACATTGCGTTCCAAAGAAGTAGAAAACGCAAAAAAACAGTAACATTTTTTTAACATACGCGAGAATAAATCTTAATTAAAGATGCTCTTAATTTTGAATTCTGCCAGCTTATTGCAAAACTATCTTTCTTTTATATGCTTAGTTTAAGAATGAGGATTTTTAAATTAAATATTTTTATTAAAAACTTGTTCAGATTAATTCTTATCTACCCCATAAATGTGTTACCCTGCCGTTTCGCGATTTCAATTGGAGAAAATATTTGTGGCCAAATATTCGCATTGCGATAAGGGCAAAGGAAAAGTAATATGTCAAACCACATGTTCATTTCTTTAATGCCTATTCATAATTTAAATTAATAAGAATAAAATAGAATTAAGTGAGTGTTTTTTTAGTTTTATTTTTATTTTATAATTTTTTTTTTGTAAAATATGGTAGAAATTTGTAAAATTTTTTCAATATTATATATTTGCAATATTATATATTTGTATAATACTGGTTTTTTAATCGGTGCAAAACAAATATATACATATTTTGTAGACATTTTATCCAAATTAAATATTGGAACCGTCAACTAAAAGTGCCAATCCGCAGTTCTGGGATCGCAGTTCCCAATGTTCTTGGTATCCATGTAAAGATTCCCTTTTTTCCCAGAGGTTTTTCCATCTTGCATACCCATACACGATGCAGAAAGTGTCAGATTGCACAGAGCAAAAATGCTTGATATATTGAAAAAACTCGCCAAGTAAATATACTTGTCATAATCTAGCAAGCTTTTGCTCGTTATGTTTTCTTTAAAATGTCTGTTTTTATTATTAAATCGGATATGGATCCAAGGCCATTTCGTTTAATTAAAATCATACTCAATATTTAATCTTTTAAATGAAAACAAATTTATTAACATTTGGCAGTACAAGTTATAAGACTACAATTAAAGATCCTAACATCCGTAGCTTTAATTTGGGAATCAGAGTTATAATTATTAGTGTTTAAATCTTGCCCAACCAGTTCGCCTGTTTAATTAATTAAAAGTCTATATAGTTCTGAAAATTAGGCTGATTTTGTCTACCACAGACGACAAGTTTTTTCTTTAGGCCGCATGCCAGATCCTACAGGGCAGTTGAAGGCCTGGAAAAAGTCTTCGGTGCTCGGTAAGGCACCCAAAGCCATCTTCATGTCGTTGGAGCAAAACATCTGAGTGGTTCCCAGAAAGAAGAGCTGATTTGGGGACAGATCTAGTCCTGGCATCTGCACGTTGATCTTCTCTTGCCTAGGATCCTCCAGGAGGTTCTTCATGTGGCTCTGGTAGGCAGCAAATGTCAGTGGCAATATACCCAGATCGATTATATTGAAACCGTTAACGTTGTGATTTTTGTAGTAATCCTTAAAGCAATCGACGCGTTTAGACAATTCAGTTTCATGTCTGATCAACCACCGGAATAAATTGAATTGGTTGTAATTGCGTGTGATGAGAAAACCTAATGCGCCGAATTTCAGGGAGACTGGCCAAGAGTGATGATAAACGGGCGGTAGCAACCATGGGGACATGTCAATGACGTATTTTAATACATGTTGTTGTATAAATGAGTCTTCGTGACGGCTGCTTAATGGATTGATTTCGACTCTGAGGCGTTGAAGATTAATATTGGTCGCAGCGTAACTATCGTCGACTATATTTAGGAGACCAATCTCCCGGATTGTGCGATCAGCGAGTAGATTGAACGCGGTAAAGTCAAAGGGGAACTTAATATGAAATTGCCTCAGCAGTGCTGCCCCTTGAGATTTCGACTCCAACCAATCGACTTCCTCCAGCGATCTTCGCACACTCTTCTCCAGTTCCTCCACCATTTCAGATATTTCCAGGGAAATTTCCTCGTTGAGGTGCTCCTATAAATATGTTACACATTGTTATACCCGTTACTCGTAGAGTAAAAGGGTATATTAGATTCGTGCAAAAGTATGTAACAGGTAGAAGGAAGCGTTTCCGACCATATAAAGTATATATATTCTTGATCAGGATCACTAGCCGAGTCGATCTAGCCATGTCCGTCTGTCCGTCTGTCCGTCTGTCCGTCTGTCCGTCCGTCTGTCCGTCCGTCCGTCTGTATGAACGCTGAGATCTCGGAAACTATAAAAGCTAGAAGATTGAGATTTGGCATGCAGATTCTAGGGGTTAATACGCAGCGCAAGTTTTTCACGCCGATGTGCCACGCCCCCTCTAACGCCCACAAACCGCGAAAAACTGTGGACCCGTCTGTATGAACGCTGAGATCTCGGAAACTATAAAAGCTAGAAGATTGAGATTTGGCATGCAGATTCTAGGGGTTAATACGCAGGCAAGTTTTTCTCGCCGATGTGCCACGCCTCCTCTAACGCCCACAAACCGCGAAAAACTGTGGCACCCACAGTTTTGAAGCTAGATTAACGGGAAAAGGAATGTGTATTCGTTTCTTCAATACATATTGGTAGACCAAAGTGGGAAACCCCCCTCCCCCCTAACGCCCACAAACCGCTAAAAACCTTGGCACCCGTCTGTATGAACGCTGAGATTTCGGAAACTATAAAAGCTAGAAGATTGAGATTTGGCATGCAGATTCTAGGGGTTAATACGCAGCGCAAGTTTTTCACGCCGATATGCCACGCCCCCTCTAACGCCCACAAACCGCGAAAAACTGTGGCACCCACAGTTTTGAAGCTATATTAACGGGAAAAGCAATGTGTATTCGTTTCATCAATACATATTGATAGACCAAAGTTGGAAACCCCCCCCCCCCTAACGCCCACAAACCGCGAAAAGCTGTGGCGCCCATAGTTTTAAAGCTAGAGCAAAAGTCTAAACGCAATTTTGTTTGGGTTATTAACGCCTACCGAAATGTAGAAGAAATTTTTTTAATTTTTTGAAGCGGCTGCTTGGTTTGCCCTGCTTGAGACTGCTGACTTTAGCTGAGTAACGGGTATTTGATAGTCGAGGCACTCGACTATAGCGTTCCCTCTTGTTTTTTTTTTATTTTGTTCGTCTAATCTTTAGTCTTAAAAACTCACCGCTAAATCGAGTCTATTAAATAGAATCGCCATGGTATTCTGTAGCTTTGTGGCGCAATAATCCTCTTGGTATTTGGTGCTATTCAGTTTGGCGTCGAATGTGTAGAGCAGCTTCATTGCCAGATAATTGGCCACCGCCTCAGGATGCCGGGCACACACCTCGTTCATTTTGTCGAAGTAGGATTTGTAGTAGCTTGCCCCGAAAGTGTTGCATATCTTAGACATGTCAACTTCTTTCACCTTTATCGCCTCGCGCCAGAATGCAAAAACCCCGTCTATAACCTCTGCAATTTTTTCCTCTGATAGCTTAAAGGATCTTAAGTATCCTCGCATGCGCTTCTCGTTTAGTGGATAGGAAGAGGTAGAGTTACTCTGGATGATGTCCTTGTGAACGATGGTGTCAAACCCTAGCTCTGGTAGTTTATTTAAGTCTGGGTGAACAAAAAACCAAATGGTATGCTCGCGGATCAGACCCTCTGCCTCGTAATTGGTCAAGTGGGCGCTCATGTTGAACCAGTTGAACTTAGAGGCATTCCAGTTGGCACCGTCGACGGCAGGAAAACCTCCGATCGACCGAATGAGTTCTAGATAATTCGGATCAGCAGCAGGAAACGGATAGAGATCAGCTTCTAAACAGGCGTTGTAGAATCTTTCGGCCACCTTTAGTTCCCTGGACGCATTGACAGACTCTGCCAGATCCATTCTGTGCAATAATTGTTTTGCTCTGCCCACCTGGTACTTTGCGATGCCATCCGGTGTTTTATCCCACATCGCATATCGGAGCTGGGATCTGTAGTTTCCGCAGGCGTACTCGTAGAAATCGTCACAGGGATCTACACTCAAGTTCATGTGGGACTTCATGAGATTCGCATGCGACTGCAGGTAATCACTTTTGGAAATCTCATCACTCTTTGTGGAAAAAATCAGTGTAATCAGGCAAATGACACCTAACCCAATTTCTTTGTATTTCATGTTAATTTGTCCGAACTTCTTGGCTGACTGGTCGATTCAAAGCGCGATTTTGTATTGTTAACTTCTAGCGAATTAAACTTAATTTTATAGGCTACAATTGGAACTGTAAGTGCTTCATATCTGGGCAGGTTTTTAAAGGGAATATTTTTAAAAACTTGTCCAGATTAACCCTCTACCACAGCAAAGAAATATTTGGCTTCTCACTTGAAATTATTTTTTTTGCGATAAGGGGCATAGAAAAAAAATAATACAAACGATATGCTCGTTTCTGAAATGCCAGATTCTTTTTATAGAGAACTGGGGTATAAAGAATTCATCAATGTTCCATTCTGATAAGCGTTATCGAGACTGGAAACGCAGAATTTAATTCATGCCTTGTGCATTTGACCCATTTGTTAAATGTTTTATTAATGCTGTCCCTGGCTTTAAATCAAGTTTTTTTTTTAAAATAACTATACAGAGAAAAATAAAACACCAAAAATAATCACCTATCGGGTATTCTTTCATGATATTTTTGAACATATGATTTTGTACCATATTGATATGAAATAAATATATGAAACAAAATGTTATGAAAAAGTTGATTTGAATCCATATCAGTAACATATTTTTTCGTTTTTTTCTCTGTATACTTAAATACAATAGAGTAAACCTTTAAAGTTCAATATTCGTTTTTTATTAATTAGAAAAATATATTTATAAATGGGTATCTTTTAAAACTTTTCTTTAAATTAATTATTGGAAATTTAATTAAGGTAAATATCTTTAGGAAACTTTATTTTAAAAGCTGTGTTATATTGTCAACCCATCGCCAAAAACTTTCACCTGGATTAAAAAAATCTTTTAGGTGGAGTAAAAATTCAGATTCATTTATGACTTTCCACAGTGATTTTTGCAGTGTGGCGTATGTGAAAAATTCTTGGCTCGATGTCTAAGATGGTTTCCCACCTGGCTGCCTGGTTGCATTCAATCCATACCTTCCACACACCGTGAGGAAAAAAACAGAAAAGCCCGGAGAAGGGAAACTCCTCTGACATGTTGGTCACATGTCAAACGCCTCGATTTTTTCCCATTTTCCATGGAAAACTTTTAGCCAGCAGCGGAGGAGGAGGAGGAGAGCAGGAGGCTGGTGGCAAAGTGACATCCTCGCCAGATTGACATTGCTTGTTTCCCCAATAGATTGAAGTGACGGTTGCATGGGGGGTGGGGGTGGTGATTGCATTGTAGTCCTTGCACCTGCTCGGAATTTCCCCGCCCCCTTTTCCCGCTCTGTTAAAACGTTCAATGTGGAAATGTTGAGATTCCCAATCAAAGTTATCACCATTCGACGAACATATCTGTGACACGGGCTTAGCTTCCGTTTATTGGATACCTCTCAGTGGATTGTTAAGTCTAGGTAAATATTTTGCGACCTGCAAAGCAAGCGCATGAATGCGAATATGTATGCACATTTCCCTCGAATGCGGCTCATGTGTCATCTGTGTGCTCGGAATCCGTCGCAAAGCTATGCAAATTAACACGCTTGTCAGCGCCTGCACTCAACTCTTTGGGATACTCTTCAAAGGACTCGCTGCATCACTAATTAAGTCCTTGCAAGGAACAGGAAAATGTGTAGCTTTAGCTTTGATAACTTTTTTGCCGGTGCTTTCTGGGCATATGTATAGGTTTTAAATGGGTGAAATATTATTTTACAAAATGGGTCACAATGTATCTATAAGGTGTATATTATACACTTTATAATTCTTTAAAATTCTATAATAAATTTGTATTTATTTAGGCATTAAAATATTCACTTTAAAAATATTTTAAAATTTTTCTAAACATTTTAATTTAAATAATTCTTCATCAGACTTATTTTCTGTCTTAAACAAAGAGTTTATTACACTAAAAGGGCTTGAACTCATCCTGCCGCACTTGACAACGTTATTTACAAATTTTATGAAAATTTTCCATTACGCTTTCAGGGCATTGGCCACATCGGTGAGTCCTCGCTCCGCTGTTTGGCTTGTTCTATTAAGAGCTTGTCGCTCCGCTGGCGGAAAATGCATGCATTTGACGCGTTTGCTTAGCTGATTGTGGTCCTTGTGCCCTGCGGCGTGGAAGGGAGAAGGATCGGAGGGGGGCACCACATCCATATCTCTTGGCCACACGCACAGCGGCCAAGTCCGGAGGACAGAGAACAGAGAACAGAGGACATGGCACAACAAAAAGCGAATTATATTTTCATATTAAACGACGTATGAGTAATCCCCCGCCCTGGTAAGGGGAAGGAGGGGTGAAGGACATGCAGGACATGGAAATGCCATCGTCGCAGCCCCGCCCGTAACTCTCATTTATTTATAGAGTCCTCTAGAGTCGAGCGCTAATGTCGCTGCCATCGCAGATTGCAGATTGACAGGAAGCGGAAAGGGCCAAATCGAAATCGAGATGTCGGGGATATCGGGGTAAATGCTGGCGGAAATCGTTTAAATATTCATGCTTATAAATAGGTGAAGGAAATTACAGTCATATACCCGGCATTCATTCTAAAAAGCATACGGCACTCAAGCTAAAGCGCTAAGCAGAGTAATTCAAGCGCTAGGCCTGTAAAGCAAACATTTCGTAATTAAAATCATAAATTCGCAAGTTATAATCTTACATAAATAGTATGTATATACCGTTATAATTATAACTATTATATAAATATTATTTTGATTTTAATACATTTTTTTAAATGTGAAATATTTTTCAAGTAAAATTGGTCTTTAAAATGGGAAGCTAATAATATTACACAGAGAAAAAAAAGAACAAAAATAGTCATCAATCGGGTATTTTTTCATACCTGTTTTGGTCCCTTCTGTGTTTATATCAAAATTATATTTTCAAACGTATGCTTTTGAAAATCTTACCATTTTGTTATGGAAAAATTGAAAAATTCACTGGAATTTCACCTTTTCAATGCCATACTTTCTTTTTTAAAGAAGAGTTTTTAATATTTTAAACTATTGTAATAATATAATTTTTTAGATTTAAGTTTTTTAAATTTGAAATATTTGTCAAAAAAAGCTTTCCATATAAAATGGAAGCGAAATAAATATTATGTCAAGCCAAAGATATTTAATGAATTTCAGTTAAGGAACATTGTAATAAATGATAAAAGCACTGAAGCCTCTAGAAACTCACTTAAAGTACGTACATGCGTTTCAATGCAGCATTCCTCAATTAAGCTCGAGTGTGGGAAATAGTATTCGAGTGGTGGGCATGAGCTGGGCTTGGATTTGAAAGGATGTGTTTGGGGGACATGGTCGAGAGTATGGCTTCAGTTTGGTAAGTAGGCGGCACACAGACAATGCAGGGCACTTGTTTAAAGTGGAGTGGAGTGTGTGGCGTTTAAAACTAATTGGGTACTCATGAGGGAATGCAGCTGGAGGATGTGGGAGGACACTTACGTAGAGCGGCACAAGGACCTGCTACCTGCAGCTAATTAGCCCAGGTGGACAAAAGCAATGCGCGATGTTTGGACAGTCGATGATTCAGGACTCAGGACTCAGGACTCGGGACTCAGGATACTGATTTCTGATTGGCATGCATTCTGGCTCACAGACACCAATGCAAACACAAACACAAACACAGGCACAGACACAGGCACGAACAGAGGCGACATAATGGTGTGCGTGTTTGTGTGCGGGACTCAAGCACACAAGCACAAATGGCGGTTCGCGTAGACAAACATGACGTAAACCCAAAAAAGTATGCTACAAACTTGGTTCGCCTTTCGCTTACGATTTGGACTCTTATTTCGACCGTTCATTGACGATTTTTTCGATTCTCAATATCTTGTACGAGGATTCACTTTTCTTTTTGATTATAATTCGCTTGCCTCTTGAATTCTGGAAAGGAAACATTAAAGAATTCGAACATTTTAATTGGCGCACAAATGTTTATAAGTAGGAGGGCGTAAGCGCCGACGGCGTGTCACTCCGACTCAATGGCGACATCAAGGCCATTAGGCCAAGTCAACTAACAACACTAACAAGATGTGTGTCACAAGGAAAAACACTTTATTACAATGGGGAAATATGGCCCAGAGATACTCCGATTTGGAATTCAACTTCACTGGATTACACAACACTGCTTCTGCCTGCTGGCTAGGCTAAAATCAAGCGAAAACAACACTAACACTTTCTAGCATTGGCTATAATATTGGGGCATTTGTTGTTGGTACCACTTTAGGCGCTCCTCACTCGCCCAGTGTCCCTTCGATCCGAACTCGCGACTGTAACGCTCGAAAGCCGAGGACGGACTGAGGCAACTTCGCCGCAAAGGATTCGAAAGGCCTCCTTTCGGTTTCATTCGGCTTTTTGAGTGAGTTTCACTTAGCAGTCGGCTGTTTTGAGTGGGTTTCGGCATTACCATGACTGCCTTTATGGCTGAATTGTTGCTTTGCCTTCCTGTCGTTTGCCGCTTGCATTTCATTCGCGCTTATTTCCTATCCTTTTTGGGATTTTCAGTTTTTGTGCGACGTGATTCATTTCCGGTTTCGTACGGAAAGGACTTAAGGTGAAGCGGATGCCACAAAAAATCACTGAAATGCCCACAGACAGTATTTTATGCATGGAAACTAAATTATGTCTAAATATTTGCATATTTATGGCTTACGATTTTAATAATAATAACGCGTTTAAGTATCTTTATTAGATTTTTATCATTATACCCTATAAGTTGTGATTACCTTTACTATATACTATACAAATAATAAAGTTTATATATCCTTGTGTTTATTTATGGCTTACATTTTTCGTTTAAGGGGTAAAATAAATGTAAAATATTAAACGTAAGTATTGCTTACATAATATTAATATTTTTTTTACATTTTACCTTTAAATGGCTGCAAATGAGTGGCTTGTTTATGAGTGGGACGCAGCTAAGCGAGCATCAAATGGCCAGAGGTGTCTGCCTCTGGGAGTGTGTGTGCGTGAGGTGTCTGTGTTGTGCACACACACACACACATGGAAGTCGAGAACAGATGGCTCGGGCAACCTGTTGGCTTTTGGGTATAAATTTAACCTGCCTCCGCGTTCGTTACCTCTGTATGTGTACGTCTGTGTTAGCCCAGCTGCTTTTTTGCCGCCCTTCAGCCTTCATCCCTTATGCTCGCAGCGCACCAACGGGTCGTATGCGCAATTATTGCCATAATAGCTTCGCTTAAATCTTAACCTCTGTAGGCTCCGACACCTTTAACCCTATAATGAACTTAAGGATTTTATTCTCAAATGAAATTATTTAAAACTTAACCTCAAATTATTTCTTTATTTTATTTATTATTTATTTTATTATTTAGTTATTTTAGTTGCGAAAAATTAAAAATAACCTTTTGGTAAATAATGAAAAATTTGTTGGTAAATAAAAAAAAAAAATTTGTAAAAATTTCAATAAATCTCAAACAGGTGTTTGTTTAAGATTTATTGAAATTTTTATTTACAAACATTTTTTTTATGTCACAATATAGACTTAAAATTGGTCGTATAGTTTGCTACACTAACCTACAAGCGCTGGTTGTCATAGAACAAACTCGTATTGAACAAACAAACCAAACGAAAATTCCGATATATTTTTTGCAGTCATGTCCGTGATTAGAGACCACCCGTACGGGTCGACAGTGCGTCATACGATTGTGGCACGCTCCAATCGGCCGGTGATCAACAGGATGCTGCGCTCCGCCCGGCTGGACTCCACCTTGGGCCAGAAACCGGGCCAAAACGCCAAACCGGTGCGGGAGAAGAGGATGGAGGTGAAGCCGCAGCTGATGCAGAAGGAGCGATCCTCGAGCACCGGGATGAGCGGCTTCTCCAAGCTGTCCAGTCGCGACGGGCTGGTGGGCAAGGACTACTGGAATGCGGCCATCGATGATGTGGAGTTCGCCGCCGCCTGTCGCTTCCAGCCGCGCATTCCCGTCATCGACTACTCACTGGTGCTGCCACCTCGACTGCGCGAGAGGGTGAAGCGCATCCAGAACTACGACTACTCCAAGTCGGACGACGATATCTACATAAGGGACGAGATGCAGGAGGTGCGGCCCGAGGACTACATGAGTGTCGAGAGCTCCGAGAGAAGCGAGGAGGAGGAGGAACCAGTGGTGGGTATTGCAAAGCATTGGGATATTCCCCATGATAATCTCTAGAAATCCTCTCTAGCTCCTGGATATTGGCCGCAAGAAGGTGGAGGAGTACTTCAACGAGAGCGAGCACTCGGATATTGTGCGCATGGAGCACGAGTTCGAGCAGTTCGATCTCAAGCTGGATGAGCCAGTGGGACACACCCATCGCGTGGTGGACAAGACCAGTTGGTATGCCAAGTTCCTGTGCGCCCCGCGGGACAAGAGGGTCAGCTGGCAGAGTCGCGTCGAGCATCCCGGCCAGAACTACTCCATGGTGACGCTGGACGAACAGGCCGAGAACCTCATGGATGCGGTCAGTATGGGAAACTTACAAAAATTAATATAATATTTACACCCAAATTAGAGTTGATACGAAATTATGATTAATTTGATGAAATCCGGGATCAGTTGTATATGTTCGGTCAGTTCGAATTTTAAATGTCTCTTTCTAGTTCCCTCTCCCTTTCTTCTTCCTCTCTTTTTCGGAGTCAGAGAATCTCCGAGAGAGAAAAATTGAAAGAGTAACATTTTTCAACACTGACTTTACGTTATTTCATGGTAAAAACGATATGTGCATAAATACCACAAATTTACCATGCCCATATCGATTTGATCACGTCGTGGTATAAACCTATCATTCTAAATCCCATCTCCACAGTCGGCGGAACGCTTTGTCGAGTGGCTGAATTCCTTTGGCACCTTGGAGAGCAACCTGACTCCGGAGAAGGTCAAGAACCTGTTCTCCATCAAGGGTGATCGCACCCTTTTGGCCTCGGTGAAAACAGATCCCAAGGAGGTCAACGCCATAGCTCAGACAGTGGCCGATAAGTGGAACAAACCGCATGTGGGTACTCTAATTATGCATTATAAGAAACGGAAGTACCTTAATATTTTCGCATCCCATTTCTAGATGGCCATTGAGTTGAAGTACGAGAAGCACATCAATGATCACGCCACCCGTGTGAACCAGAAACCCCTGCTTAGTGCTTTTGGACGCACTGTGCCGCTCAAGGATCGCCCCTGGCTGAAGCGATCGGGCGATACTGCCATTAAGACTGTCTATCCGGAGGAGCTGCTGACCCGCGAGAAGATCTTCAAGGGCATAACCCACCTGCGCAGCACCACGGCCCTGATTGATTTCTATCTGGCCCATCCGGAACTGGAACGGCCGCAGTATCTCCTGGAGAGCGGCGATTTCGAGGAGTCCAGCGCCAGTGAGTCCGTGATTGAAGTGCCGCTCTACGAACTCCTGGGACTGCGCTATTAAGTTTGTTTTTAACATTAAGCTGTTTTTTCAAATTGTCACTTGACTATATGACAACGTATTCAGTCGAAAAGAAGTGTAAACTATCAGTTTATTTTGAGAAATAGTATTATAAAAAAGGAAAATATATACAAATTCCGAATAATAAATATACCAACTTTATGGCAGACCGTTTAAAAAATATTTCTAAAATAAATAAAGTCGCTGTTGCAAAAATCTGTTTCTCTTTCACATAAAACAAGTAAGAACGCTTTCCAACGTGGTAAAAAAAACTAGTGACGATCGCACCTTCAACATACAAAAGTTCTCATATTGTATAAACATTTGTGTCATCGGGGACCATGAGCTATGATTTATAATAATCTCGCAGCAACTCATTGGGATAAGTAATGAAAACAATATTTTTCAAGCTCTTGCTTACTAACCCAATTCATAAGAAATTCTTTTAATCTGCACTATAAAAATGTAAATGTTTTGCAATAAGCTGACAGTATAAATTCGGGTTCTGAGCCGAAAAGTTCAGACAATTCGCGCTAGCATCATCAGTTTGTTAAGATGGAAGCATACAAAAAAATTGGGATAGGCGCGATAAGCCTATGCTTGGTTGGACTACTGATCTACTTGCCTATACAAATGTTTTCCATAAAGAAGGATAAGAGCGCAATCCCGAATGTCAAAAGTGATTATCTACAATCCCAAGCAAATCTGTTTATACAAATGGTTTTCATAAAGAACGATAAGAGCGGAATCCCGAATTTCAAAAGTGATTATCTGCAATCCCAAGCGAATTCCATAAAGAACGATAAGAGCGCAATCCCGAATTTCAAAAGTGATTATCTGCAATCCCAAGCGAATTCCATAAAGAACGATAAGAGCGCAATCCCGAATTTCAAAAGTGATTATCTGCAATCCCAAGCGAATTCCATAAAGAACGATAAGAGCGCGATCCCGAATTTCAAAAGTGATTATTTGCAATCCCAAGCGAATTCCATAAAGAACGATAAAAGTGCAATCCCGAATTTCAAAAGTGATTATCTGCAATCCCAACCGAATTCCATAAAGAACAAAAAGAGCGCGATCCCGAATGTCGAAAGTGATTATCTACAATCCCAAGCGAATCTCATGAAGTCCTACATGAACTTGAGTGTAGAACCCTGTGACGATTTCTACGAGTACGCCTGCGGAAACTATAGATCAAACTCTCAAACTCGATATCCGATCTGGGAGTACAGACCGGATGACATCGCAAAGTACCAGGTGGGCAGGGCAAAAAAGTTATTAAACAGAATGGACCTGGCGGAGGCTGTTAATGCGTCTAGGGAACTAAAGGTGGCCCAAAGATTCTACAATGCCTGTTTGGGTGCCGATCTCTATCCGTTTCCTGCTGATGATCCGAATTATCTTAAACTCATTCGGTCAATCGGAGGTTTTCCTGCCGTCGATGGTGCCAACTGGAATGCCTCTAAGTTCAACTGGATCAACATGAGCGCCCACTTGACCAACTACGGAGCAGAGAGTCTGATCCGCGAGGAGCTTAGCATTTGTTATCCTTTTTACGCATACTTAGAGGTACAACGAGATCTAGGGTTTGACACCATCGTTGATGAGAACATCCTCGACAGTAACTCTTCGTCTTCCTACCCTCTTAACGAGAAGCGCATGCGAGGATACTTAAGATCTTTTAAGCTATCAGAGGAAAAAATTGCTGAAGTGATTGACGGTGTTTTCGCATTCTGGCGTGAGGCGATGAAAAAATTCTACTGGACTGGGGACTGTGACAATAGCTCTTTCAAGATCTATTGGAACAAGAAATTATGGTACATGGGGTGTGATTCCTACTTCCTCAAGATGAACAAGGTGTGTGCCCAGCATTCCGAAGCTGTGGCTAATTATTTAGCCATGAAGCTGCTGTACACATTCGACGCCAAACTTAATGGCACTAAATTCCAAGAAGATTATTGCGCCACAAAGCTTCAGAATACCATGGAGTTTCTATTTAACAGACTCGATTTAGCGGTGAGTTTTAAGGACCAAAGATAGCTCGAATTTAAAATTAAACAATTTGTAATTTATTTGAAGGAGCACTTCAGTGAGGAAATTTCTTTGGAAATATCTGAAATGGTGGAGGAACTGGAGAGAAGCTTGCAAAGGTGGCTGAAGAAAGTCGATTGGTTGGACTCGGAATCCCAAAGGGCGAATCTGTTGAAGGAAGTTCATATTAAGTTTCCCTTCAACTTTACTCAGTTCAACTTACTCGCCGATGGCATAGTCCGAGAGATTGGTCTCCTAAAAATAGTCGAAGATAGTTACGCTGCGACCAATATTAATCTGCATCGTCTCAGTGTCGAAATCAATCGATTCAGCACCCGTCACTCAACCGAACTCTCCGAAGACTCGAAAGCCCAACAATTTGTGTTGAATGACGTACTTGACATGTCCGCACGGTTGCTGCGGCCCGTTTATCATCACTCTTGGCCATTCTCCCTAAAATTCGGCGCATTAGGTTATCTCACTACTCTCGATTCCATGAGATTTTCTTGGATGTTTATCGTACGTGTAGCTGAATTGCCGGAACTCGTTGATTGTTTTATGGATTACTATGGAAGGAACCTAGATGATGCCTACAGCATATTTGAACTGGGACTGACATTTGCTGCCTACCAGAGCCACATGAAGCACCTCCTGGAGGATCCTAAGCAAGAGAAGATCAATGAGCGGATGCCAGGAATAGACCTGTCCCCAAATCAGCTCTTCTTTCTGGGGACCACTCAGATGTTTTGCTCCAACGACAAGAGCTATTTTAAGGAGAAAACTTTTGGAGCCTTATCGCACTCTGAAGATTTTGTCCGGAACTTTAACTGTCCTATAGGATCTGGCATGCGTCCTACAGACAAAACTTGTAGTCTGTGGTAGACAAAATTACCTTAATTTTCAGAAGTTTTTTTACTTTTACTAAAAAATACGATCATAAATTGTGTAAGGTTCCCAGTTTTAACTCACGTGAATTTTTTTACCCAAGAAAGAAAAAACGTATCTTTTATAAATTTATCATAAATAATTTTTTGCAAAAATTGTAAAATTGTAATGGTATATGCTTAACTATTTGGAATTTAATTATGAACTCTACGTGATGTAGCACTCCTTTTTTCTTTTTTCGTTTTTGATGATACACACTCAAGTTTGTTTCCATCGCTTCCGTTTTAAATAAAGAATGTAACACAGATAATCCAGTTTATTGGTAACAAGCACTACTTTCTACAGCGTCAGCGTGGTCTGAATCCAGGGCAGGTAGGTGCCCACGTTGACGTAGACCCCCGGAACTCCTGCCTGGGCGCAGCCGATGCCCCAGGCCACCAGGCCCACCACGTACCAGATGCCATTGCTGGTGCAGACCAGTGGCGAGCCGCCGTCGCCGGTGCAGGCATCCTTGCCAGCCTCGCCGCCGGCACAGATGAAGCTGGTGGGGCTGAGGACGAAGGAGGTGCCCAAGCGGGTGGCCTGCAGCGCCGCCTGGCAGTTGGCATTCGGAATCAGCGGCACATCCACCTGCCGCTCGATGGCCTGGTACGCCCCGGTGGCCCCGAAGTCGTTCTTGCCCCAGCCGGCCACCCAGCAACGCTGGCCCACAAAGCTGGTGGTGGGCAGGCAGACGGTGCCCACCGTCGACTTGCTGGTCAGCGAGACGGGAGTGGACAACTTCAGGATGGCCACATCGTTCTGCAGATTGCTGGGATTGAACGAGGGATTCACGTACACATTCGAGATGTACACATCCTGGGCGGGAATCGGTTCGCTGGTGCTGCTGGCATCCCACTCCCCCAGGCGAACCTTGAAGGAGGTGAGCCTAGGAAATGCTAAGCTGAAGGATCACTAATCATTGTAATAGAACAATAGAAACTCACGCCAGATTGTAGACCTTGTGGGCGGCGGTCAGGACATGTTGAGCGGTGATCAGTGCCCCTCCGCCCAGGTAAACATCCGCGGTGGTCAGCAGTGCCGCCTGCCAGGGATACGCTCCAAAGCTGGCTTGACCCGCTCCTGCCGTCGAGGAGCCGGGAGGAGGCGGAAAGCGGCGACCACACTGATAGCTGCCTGCCTGGCAGCAGGCCACCAGTCCATAGTTGCAGGTCAGCGTGGCTGAAGTGGTGGGAATGGAGGGCTAGACAGGAGGATAAGGATTATTGTGACGCTATATGAGGGTAAGAATTTCTCAACTGCAGGTTTTCTTGAAACTCAGGCATCATTTGTGTTTCCTCTGAGAATTTTTTGAATTTTTTTGGTTTTCTTTAAACAGTTTTTTTTTAAGAAAGAATTTTATACAATGTTTTCAAACTTTAAATTAGAATATCACGGGAAGGATCAACGTACAACTTTACACGTTTTTAGATGTGTACTAGGAGCATTAAAAATATATTTTCTTAAATTTTCTATTGACCAAGAAATATGATTTTTAATTTTTAATCGCGTCTGAGAAACTTTTAACCAAAATATTCATAAACTTTATCTCACATATCCTCCATTATTGACAATCCTGATGTCCAGCTGGCCACTGCCATCGCTGGGTGCGGTGGGTATGGGATTGGCACAGGAACCGGGTGGAACGCACTGGCAGTAGCTGGTCGTCCCGGGATTCACAATGGAGGGCACCGGTGGCCAGGTGCCGGGTGAAACTTGTGGCGGCAGCAGGGTGCCCACAATCAGCTGCCTGGTGAGTACTGAATGGGGGCCGTAAAATCTAGGAAACTATAGTTCCCAAATAAAGCCACTTACTCGTGTGGTTTGCCGTGCTTGCCACATCGCTGGGTTGGGGCACTCGACCCGCATCCTGGCCCTCATCCGATTGCGCCGGGACAAAGCTCCAGGCCTGCACACACCGCATTCCCATTGCAATCAGCAGCCACTGCAGCAGTGGGAGCCACCACATCCGACCGAACTGAGTCATAGCCAATGACAACTAAATCGAGACGACGAAGGTCTGGCGGCTATATAGCGATGGCCTGCCCATAACTTCCCCCCATTAAATTACTTGACGAATGTCCAGGGATTTTCTAAGCTGGAGCCACAAAAAAGCAATCATAAAAAACTAAATTAGGGGAAGGGAGTAGGAAATGCATTACGACGAGGGAGTACTCTTATATTACTATAGTAAAAGATGATTCTATATTATTACCATATAATAAATATAAATATATTTGTAATGCAAATCAAGGATAAACCAATATTTTAAAGGGTTTTGAAAAGAAGACATCGAAGCCGAAGGACTTTTATTATTATTGATATTCCCACTACCTATATATGTATTATCTCATACTCAAACTCTAATAAAAAGGGTATTCCAGTAAAGTACCAAATAAATTAAGTCTAGATGCGACGTGTTGACAACTCTCTGGTTCGATAATTTCCATTCAGCTGAATGTTTCCATTGTTAACAAACAATTTTTTAGCTGCTCCACATTTTTTTGCCATTAAATTTGATTCTAATAACTTAATGGTTTAATTGCAAACAATTTGTGGGCGATTCATGTTTGACACTTTCCGCTTGAAAAGCATTCGCATTTTCCCTTGGCACCCCAGAAAACTGTTAACAACTTGTCGCTAGAATTTGTTTAATGATTCACGCCGCCGCCAACAACATTCCGTTCGATCTAGCACTAAATCCCTGGGTAGAGCTGTTAAACTGGGCAAATGTTAAGTCGCAGATAGGAAAAGCTTTCGAGCTTTCATATCAGGTGCAGCCAACTAACTAACTAACTAACGTTAACTCTGGTAGTTATAATCAGTCGGCGCGACAAAGTGGAACGAAATGGGTCACCTGCTGTTGGATTTCCATTCCATACCCAAGCTACATGGCAAGGAGAACTACTGGCAGTGGCGCATCCTCCTGAAGACCTATCTGGAGGCCAACGATCTGTGGAAGCACAACGAACCCAAGGAGGTACTTTCTTGGTTAATCTTTTGAATGTACCATTTATTTTTAACATTATCATGCGTCGGTTTCCAGAGCCCAGAAACCAAATTCCTGATTTTGGCCAGTGTTACGGCCGATAAGATTGAGCCATCCTACGATGACCAGAGCTGTTCGTACATTTTCCAGAACATGGAGAGCCGTTTCGGGCCTTTCAGTTAAATGTTTTAAGTTGTAATACTTATTGAGGTTCTACAAATATATTTTCCCAACGATCATTGAGCTGGTTTTCTTATTGCTTATCTTTGGTTTGTTTGTTATCGGGGTTTTTCGATCTTTGTACTCCTGCATCGCCGCCTCGACCTCCTCCTTTACCGCCTCCATCGCCACCACGTACAGCTCCTCCATCCTTTCCATCCCTGGGATTTTTATCGTCTTTTTCCTTTTCCCCTTGCCTTGGGTTTCCTTCGCTATTCGATTTTCCAGCTCCACCACGACCGCCATTTTTTCCACCTCTGTCACCACCACGCCCACTACCACCACCACCACCTCCTCCTCCTCCTCCTTTTCCGCCTGACATTTTTTGGTAAGAAAAAAGTTGTAAATTTCTATGTTGACTACAACCAATTGGTTTAGCAATGAGTTATGATTAAATTTCTTTATACATTATTTTAGTTTGATTTTCAAACCTTTGCAATGGAATCATTATGATTTGAAAATATGAAAATAATTTAAAAATCGAATCTGAAAATAGAATCAAAGACTGGAAATTTAAATTGTAGTTCCATTTGTAAAAAAAAATTTTTTAAATCTTTAATTTTTTTTTAAAATCAGGAAAATTCTCCATTAATAAACGTTTGTTATCATTATTTTTTCCTAAAAATAAGTAGTCCAGTATTAACTTTGTATCTCTAACAATGAGATTCATTTATTCAAAGTGATTTTGGTTTTTTTTTTCAACTAACACGTGCCATCTGAATGGATTGATCTGCTTTCAATTCCTTTACAATGCAGTGATCTCCGCTTAAGAGCTAGGTACTACGTTTTTAAGGCACTATGCAGAGCACTACATACAGGTAATTTCAATTGGTATCCTCCAGAAAAACAACTCTTAACAAACACTACATATAAATACGCTATATGTACAAGCTAAAACGTGAGGGAGCGCTTGGCTCCTTTGTTCCGATAACGGTGATGATATTGATATCCGACGATATTCGATATTCGATATATGTATATATGTGATTCTTGACTAGCACTTTTGGCCGCCTCCGTCCGGCGGCAATTGGTTGGGATCATAATAGAAGACACTGGGCGTCCACGGCCTCTCAGCTCCGGCCGACAGTTCCGGATGGGAAAGGGCCACCGCCTGGCAGCCGCAATCCTGGGGCTTCCCCCTACCCGCCCCCTCGCCGGGGAAATCCTGACCCACCGCCTGGGCACGCAGCACAATCTGGTGGGGATTGGTCACATCCACATTGGTTATCACTCCGGCATCGTGGCGAAAGCTGTAGAATCGGTTTGTCAAATGCCCATCCACGTAAATCTGAGAAATGGGAAAAGGTTTTAAAAGATGCTTCTCAAGTTTTGAATACTGCATTTCTAACCTCGAATCCTGCTATGGCGCGACAGTCCTCCACTTTCCATCTGACGTAGAGAGCAGTGCAACCCAGACTGGTAACGCATGTAATCGTTGCCGGGAAACTATCCCCAGGTCCTGTCCTATTGGTTACATCATTGGCCCTAACGTTCTGGGGATTACAAGCATTATTATTATTAGCAAATATTTGGTATAGGATATTATTATTACCTTTGGTTTTGCCTGCTTATTGCCGAGCACACAGTCCATGGCGTGCAGATCTATGATCATCGAGTCTATAAAGTATTTCTGAAAAAATATTCATATATTAGGATCAGAAGTTAAGAGGTTAAGATTTTTCTAAAAAAAAAATAAGTAAAAATGTATTTCAATTTCTTTATTGAAGTTGATGCCAGAAAAAAGTATAAGGTAACTATAAAAGTTTCTTTGGGACTCGTAAGAATATTCTTTTTTTTTTTTTTTTTTATGGAACCATCTTCAGTTATTTCCTCTTTCTCTATAGAAAATTCTCTGATATATCTGATAGATCCAACAGAACTTTACTTTATATCATTTATAGATGATAACCTAGAAATTCCTCTAGAAACTTACCATTTCGCAGAGTGGATCGCACATGGCCGAGCGGAGGGTTTTGGAGACCGTCTTGCACTCCTCGTCGCAGATGAGGGCGCGGCAGTGGCAGCAAAGGCATCCCTGCTCGGGAGCCTGGCACTCCTCCTCCTCGCCTTCGTCGGGACATTCGTCGCAGCCTTCCGGTGGACAGTCATCCGGACATTTTTCCAGCGCACCGCCATCCTGGCACGGATCACATTCGGGTGGGCATTCGACAGCCTCGTCTTCCTCGCAGGAATGCAGAGTGGTGTCATCGCCACCACAGAGCCCACAGTCCTTCAAAGCCTTGCGAAGGAGTTGCTCGCAGAGATTCCTCACATCGGGTGGCAGTGGTCCATCGGGCAGCAGACCAGTGCGCGGGGGCTTGGGACCTTCATCCTTTTGAGCACAGGGATCCAAGTTGTAGGGATAGGCCGCCCAGTCCGTTTGTCCTTTTCGCCACGCAGGACAGCACGTCATACCGGCAAAGGGACACTCCACTTGCTCGGGTTTCTCCTCACTCTCACTGGGCACCTTGGTCGCGGGTCCCTCACAGATTTCCTTTAGTATCAGACTCGGTGTTTTGGGTTCCAGATCGTTACCCTCCTTTTGGTTCTCTGCCTCCAGAATTTCCTGCAGTTCCTTGTCGATGAAGGCTTTCAGGGATTGGCATAGATCCGGCTGCTCGGTGGTTTCACACTCATCCTGACAATCGCACTTATGCTCCTCCTCATCATCCTCGCAGTCACGAAAGACATCGCCATCTAAGCCATCACCTGAACAGGTCAAGGGATTTCCCAGATCAAAGTATTTCTCCGAGCAAGGTGGCTTTTGTTCCGTCTGCCCGCAAGGTTTCTGGGGTTCCTCGTCTAGCGGAAAGTCAGGATCTAGTTCGAAAGCGTAGATATCCTTCTCTGGGATCTGCGGCTCTGGCGGCGGAAGGTAGCACTTGCGCAGGTATTCCTCCAGCTGATGGAAGCACTCGACTCGTTGGATCTCCCTCTTGGACTTGGGCTTCTCCCCAGGTTCCTCCTCTCCAAGGCGCTCATGCTGAGCTGCACAGCACTCATCGAAGTGCAGACACGGTGGACTTGGCTCGTCCGCCGGAGCAACTGCATCCTCCCGCTCTGATCTCAGCAGAAGTGTCATTTCGCGGAACAGCTGTTGAATGAGGCAGGACCGGGACTCCCCGCAATCGCAACCAGAACTGGTGAGCTTCTCCATCAACTGCAGGATGCGTTGCTTGCGCGAACAGCAGGCCATGCTCTTATTCCCGCAGGGATCCTCGGGTGTCTGGAATCCCGTGCCCTCCTGGGCACTCAGCATCTCGGGCAGATCGTCCTGCATGTAGCACTGGCACTCCTTACTCACACACTCTGATTTTGCGGGCTCCTTGTTAGGTGGATCATCATCCTCATTGCAGAGGCAACTGCCGCCGGAGAGACTGCGGTGCGTGTGGAGACTGGTCTGGATGGGATCAGACAGCTCGGAGGACTTGTCGGACTCATCGCAGTCACAGAACTCCCCGTTGTGATCCTTCAGGCTCACTTTCCTAGAACGGAAAGAGCCACCTGGTTCCTGTTGCGATGCCTGGCAATCCTCAAACTGCGAGAATCCCGATGGATGCTGTATTCTGGTGGAGGGACATGGCAGGATGCTGCTCTGTCCAGCACTCTCTGAGCAATCCCGATGGCTCAGGTTGGCCACAAAATGCCTGGTGGGCTGCTGCTCCGAGTCGCACAAGCAGGTGATCTTGCCCACAATCGATTGTGATCGTGTGGTGGCCGAGGTCTCGTCGTCCACGCCAAAGGAGGGTCGACTACAGGGATTTCTCGACCTGGAAGCACTGGATTTGGATGTCATGCTGCGATAGTTCGCCTGGCTAGCGGGAAGGGAAGCCATTGAAGGATCCTGGTTAGTCTCGGTGGCGTTGCAAGAGCAAGGAGGTGGTTTATCCTTCTCCTCCTTCTGGCTGGGACAGTCAACCTCCTCCGGATCCTTTAAAGCAGACAACCAGGTCACGCCGCTCTGGTTTGGACGACTCGTCTTATCGGGCAGACTGGCCAAGCTCTTTGATCGTGAGTGCTTTTTGTTTGGTTTACCCGGTTCCACCAGTGGAGCGATGGTAAAGTTGCTCATGAACGAGGGTTCGGTGGCTTTCGAGTGACTGGGATTCATGGACCTACTGGTGGACGGTCCCGAGATCAGGTTACTTTGTCCCGCCCAGTAGGGTGGATGGGAGGAGGTGCCACAGGTGCAGGGGTGATCGATGAGCTCCTTGGTGCAGGCCGTTAAAGCGCTTTTAAACGAGGAACCAGCACTCCGCTCGGTCACCGAGGTCCTCACGGAACACGGCTTCTTCTGGACAGTTGGCTTGCCCATTCCACAGGGCAGTGTATCCGTGTGGCAGGCACATGTTTGGGGCGTCTTAACCGCCGGTGGATCGGCTGACTTGGAACGCTTGACCTTGCACGAGCAGGATGGCCCATCCTCCAGTTGGACCTCCGAATCTGGCTGGGATTGTGGGTACTTGGGCGTGTGGTGCGCCCGCAAATAGGAGGCCTCCGTCTGCGAGGGCTTCGCGTGCGGATCCTCGCACTCGGATGGCTGGGACAGTGACTGTGGGGCATTCGATGGCTTCCAGTGGGCTTTCAGGTAGGATTGCTCGGTCTGTTGGTGGCGGGAGTTGGGGTCGCTGTCGGAATGTCGCTCATGCTGCATGTACATCAGAGCCGGGCATTCTGGGAATGAGATGATTGGAAGAAACACGGGATTAAACAATGGTATCAAAACATAATAATAATTGAAAGTAGCATAACTATAATATTCTTGATATACCCTTTCTATAACCATCTTATAGTCATTTCAGGTATTATTATCCCTGCACATTTTTAGCTTATCTGCATACTTTTATATTGGAATCATGATCAATATACCGAATAAATTCCGTCCTTGAAGTCTTAACCGCTAGTTAAACAATAATCTATAAATCTTTTATCTTCTCCCATTTCTATCTTAAAAATCTACGATAATACTAAAGTTCTTAAAAATATGAAACATTCTAACAAGCAAATATCATGGAAGATTTTTTCTGAAAAATTACGTTAAGCTTACGTTACTCTTGCGGTTAAGGCTTCAAAAAATGAGCGCTCTTAACCGTTACCGAACCGCTACCGAAAACCGTTTCGGCTGGATTCCCCGGCCAGAACACCCATAATTCGATTTGATTTGGTTTTGATTCGATGGGCAAACACATTTTATTCGGCTGTATGGCTTATGGGTACGAGCAGTTCCTTGATCTCCGTCAATTGGATCTGGCGACCGCGCGTTATATCCGGTCGGGAGTACATTTCGACGTGGTACAACTCCAGGAACTTGGCCTCCGCCTTCTCGCGACAGGGACAAAAATCGAAGTAGGACGCCTGGCTGCAGACCTCGCGGTCCTCGAACTTGGTGAAGATGGTGCCGCGCTGGACGCAGCGGCAGACCTTGACATTGATGTGCTCCTGGTTCTGGGCCATGGAGCGCTTCTTCCACGGACACATGCAGCAGCCACAGTTGCCGGGACAGAAGACATTGCCGTCCTCGTCCATGATGGGACTGGGATCGAAGCGGCAGGGCGAGCAGTTGGAGAACTCCTTGTTCTGGGGCAGCGCCAGGTAGTACTTCTTGCCCGTCGGCTGCTCCGGTGGCGGTGCCACTGGCTCCTCCTCGCTGGACTCGATCTCATCCGACTCCCCCGACTCGGTGCTGCGGTATTCCGGCTCTGGCTCGGGGGCATAGATCCTCAATTGCTCCACGGGTTGCTCCTCCGGCTCCTCCTCGGATTCCTCCTCAACCGGTGGTGGCTCCTCAATTGGTAGAAAAATGGGTTCCGGTTCGGGTTCCGGCATGGGCACAGGTACCGGCAAGTAGCAAATGGAGATCACCTCCCGTGCCTCCGGATCGTACCAGTGGCCACAGGTGGCCCGTGTGCAGGGATTGTACCGCGAGGTGGAGTCCCCACAGCTGCCCATGTAGGTGGAACTAACAGAGCCTTCGGTCAGCTGTTGCGACCCACCACACGGAGCGAACAGCTGCTCGCTGGCGGATTTACCTGAGGTGGCCTTGGGATGCATCGCCTGGTGATGGGAGCGGCACTGGCAAATGGACTCCTTGCGTTGCCTGCAACTCGCCGGCGGCGGATGCTTCTGCTGGCAGGTGAGCGCCCTGCCACTCTGTGGATTAAACTCCAGCGGCATCTGGACAGTGACCGGTTTCCCGTGCAGCGGACAGCCGGCACGACCCTTCTTGGGGTCCACCAGTCGAGCGGTTAGCTCCAGGGTGACGGCACATGGCTGATTCCAGCCGCCGGCCTTGTCGAAATTCTTGAGCAGCATCTGCGTGGCATTGGCCGCCCGTTCAAGGGCCTCTCGTATCGCCGCCGGGTCGTCCAGCTTGCACCGACTGGCGGCACTGCGTCCCTCCCTGGGCGAGTCCTCCGCCGGCCCCTGGCAGTCGAAGAAAATGTCCTGTTCGCTGCGCGTCTGCTGGAAGTTGTTGCCCATGTAGAGCAGTCGCGTGGAGTCCAGACCGTGCGTCAAAGTGATCGAGCTGCGGCTCACAAAGCGACCCCGCGAATACTCGCTGGGATCGATGCTCGGCTCAACGGGCGGATGGGGGTGTTCCTCGTCCATGACGCTCGAACTGCTAAAACTGTTTTGCCCGAATCAAGCTCAGAACTCACATTAAATTTTCAAACTGTGTGTTGCCTGCTCGATTGTGTCTAAAATACTGATTCTGAGGGGGTCGAAAAAATGTGACAGAAGGGAATGGAGATGCAAAGACTCCTATGATTTCGAAACTATCAACAGTTTTTAGAGGACCTTATCTTTTCAAACCTTACACGATAATATATATTGGCCTTTATAATTCTTTTATATTTTTTTGTATATAAACAATATGCCAACTAGAGTTATCTTGGTGGTTTGACCAATAAACTAATTTTCGCTAATGATCTATTGTAGTCTTTGGCGATTACTGTCATTATCCCAAAAATCATGAAAAAATATCCTTAATAATACCCTATTCTTTATCTGCGGAATTATATCAAACATTTTTGACTTTTTCATTATCCCAAAAATCATAAAAAAATATCCTTAATAATACCCTATTCTTTATCTGCGGAATTATATCAAATATTTTTGACCGTTTTATTTTATTTTTTATCGTAAATGGGGAAAAATATATATTAAATATACATTTTAGTCGAGGAACAACCAAATTATTACTTTGTTTTTGTAATAATACCATTAGAAATATATATTATATTATAAAATAAATTAAAAAGCATTTTCTTAATTAATTATAAAATATATATATATAAATTATAAAAACCCCAAAAAAAAAACCCTTAAAACAACATACACATTGCCTGAACATTGGTAAATTTTGTATTAATTCAATTTAGACGAAAATCAATTACTTTCACAAAGTGACTGCCAACTATAGAATTCAAGGGGTTTGACTAGATTCCTGATAGACGTTCTCATGGCTGCACCACCTCACACTGGACTTCCTGCTCTTGACCTTGCTGTGATTTTCGATGGGTGGACGTGTGGTGGGTGCATTGCAGCCGCAGAAGGTGCCAATGGACTTCGGCTGGAAGATGTTGACCTTCACCTGGCCGCTCTCCGGATTCAGTTCGATGGGAAGCCTCAGGGTCACCGGGTCGCCGATCAGCTTGCACTGTCTGTCCTTGGGACACGGACACTTGTCGTCCGTGTGCAGACGGGCACTGACCTCCAGGGTCGCCGGATAGAAGCGCGTCATCGAGGGACGGGTGGGCAAGCAATCGGTGCCTCCGTAGCACCGCAAGAGGCGCTGGGTGGCAGTGGCAGCCCGCTCTAGGACGGCACGAATCTGCACAGGATCATCAAAGCGGGGCGCCTGCTTGCAGATCACCTCATCGCCACCACCCACCGCCAAGTCTGGAGTCTCAGTCTCCTCATCGTCACTGCGGCAGTCGTGGAAAGTGTCCACGTCCTCGTTTTTGGCCATCATAATGATCAACAAATACAAAATTTCGAAACAATCTGATTCTACCGATATATCAAATAATTCTGGATGGGGAAACTATACTCAAGGCTCTATTGATGCCCAAAAAAAAGAGTAGTTTTGAAGTATCTTGGATACAAATTCTATTTTATAAGCAGATTTTAATAGGCAAAAAAAACTACCTAGCTCATTTCAATTATAACCAATTTTACACAAACTCAAAGGGCATGAAAATGTTTGAAAAACGCGTGAGTTACCCAATTTAATAATCAGATTCTACATTTCCTACTCCATTGTAGTAGCTCCCTACCTCCGGTTAGCAGATACAATCTTATCTAATGTTTAATCTAATGATCTATTATTTGATCTATTAGCCATGATAAAGACCAAAAATTAGGGACCAGTCACTCGTTAATTTGCATTTATGTATGGAGTATTTACATCGAAAGTGAGAGTATAAAACAAAGACAACTGATTCATCTGGGACCCCTGAGCATCAAGGAGTTGCTTCGCTCCACGGGAATGTAAACGGTGCAGCCGAACTCCGACTCCATCTTCTGGTTGTGATAGAGCACCAGTCGGGAATGGATGCGCTGTTCAATCTGATCCAACAAAGCCGAACATGCGGGCTTAAGGGCCAACTTTAGACTCTGCACACAACCGAGAGCCGCCACGAATCCTTCGTAACTCTCCAGCGACTCCTGCTGATTCTTCTCCGTCCACATGTCCTGCAGAAACTCCAGGTGCTCTCGGAAATCCTCCCCATCCTCCCACAAGTGAAGCAGGCGATTCCTAAAGGCGGACACATCCAAATAGCCATCCACTGCGCCCTGGAGGAGATCCACGAAGCACCTGGTCCTCAGAGGCATCAGGAGCAGCCGCTGTTCCACACCCACATCCGCTTGAGTGCCACACTCGATGGTTTCCGGCTGCACCTGGACATCCTGTTCAGTGCAATGGGGAGTGGCCTGAATGCCTTCCTCGTTGCTCTTCAGCTCCTCCGTTTGCACAAAGGACACGCTGGCCAGTGATTCCCAGTCGAGATCGATGACATTGGCATGCAGGGAGTGCAGTGAAACCCCTGATTTGGATGAGTGAGCCGTGTGCACGGAGAGAACCGAGTGAAAACTGTTGCAGGAGAGGCTCTGCTGCAGCGGGAAGCCAGGAGATGGATTAGGGAACCCAGTGCGCATGCGGGCACGGTAAATGCGCCGGAAGATGAAACGCCGCAACATGGAGCGCTGGCGAAGATGTGGTTTTAGGGGATGCTCCTTCTTTGGTTTCTTTGTCGGCTTTTTGAGTTCCTTCTCGGGCTTCACCTCTTCGTTTAGCTTCCTCATGGAGGATGGCACCTCGCAGATCTGCTTCTCTTGCTCATCTGGTGTTTTCCTTGAAGTCTGCTGCTTAAGATCAGTATGGCTATCGGCTCCTCCAAGGGATCGCCGTGCTTTTTGGCGGAATCTGTCCACCTTAAAGCCCCCGGGCCGGGATGAGGATGTCCGGACACTTAGGTAACTAGTTTTCTTGCTCACTGAATCACTTGCTTCACTTTCTGGAATCACCTGACCACTTTCCTGACCTTCCTGACTTTCTTGACTTTCCTGACTTTCTTGACTTTCTTGACTTTCCTGAACCATTTGATTCACCTGACTTTCCACACTGGTCACAGTGGACAATCCTGCCCCGCTTATTCTAATGGATGAGGCATCCTGGTTGCCTTCGGGCTCCAAGCCAGCTGACTTGGGCACTAGACTCACCTCGGACGGACTCTGTGAGAGGAGGGTGTCCGCCAGATGCTTCACGCTGCAGGCGATGGCCTGGAAGTCCTTGTGGAGGGGCAGATCGAAGTCACGGCCCTGGAATGGTAGTAGGAAAAGGATATTAAGGACTCACATATGTATACACAAAAAAAAGGATGTTCTCGTAAAATCGATATGGCCAGGTAAATGTCAGGTAATTCATACCCATATCGTTTTTACATGAAATACTCATCAAATCGATATTAAATAATATCATTTTGCCGAATTTTCTCTCTCGGAGACTCTCTCACTTCGAAAAAGAAAGCAATAAGCTTGAAGCGAGAAAGACAGATTCGAAATTCAAACTGACGGACTTCGAAGAAGTTGTTTACATTTCGACCATATCAATTTTACCTGGACCCATATCAAGTTAAAATGTATCTTAAATAATGTAAAATTGACCTACGTTTCGTATCGAATTTTTTTTGGGTGTACAACCCAACTCACCTCCAGATCGAGTAGAACGGAGCCCAGTCCCTGACTGGCGGCCTGTAGAGTCGGCACCTCGTTCTTTTTGGCCCGCTTCGCAGGACTATCGTGGAGCTCGTCGGCCAGGCTATAGCCCTCGGGCATCACGCCCAGCTTGCGTTCCATTAGCTGGCACTGCTCGTCCTTGGTGCGCAGCTCGTCCTCCAGGCAGCGCGCCCGCTCCTCCGAGTCCTTCATCTGGCTCTCCATCTGCCGGATCTTGTTCTCCAGCGTGCCCACCTCCTCCTTCAGCTCGCTGTTCGTAACCTCGATGTGGAGGTACTCCTTTTTGATGTCGAAGATCTGGCTGCGCAGCGCATCCGTCTCCTGCCTCAACTGATCCTCGGTGTTCTGCTGGATCTTTTTGGCGAAGCTCAGGTCGTCCATTAGCGCTTGGCTCTTGCGACGCTCCGTCTCGAGTGCCTCTGTCAGAGGCATCTTATGCTCCGCCTCCATTTCCATTTTGGCCATCACGCTCTCCACGCTGCACTGCAGCGTGCGATTCTCGGTGAGCAGATCGCGGTGCTCCTTGGTCATGCGCACCAGGCAGGTCTTCAGCGCCTGCTCGCCCTCCTCCAGCTGCTGGATTTTCTCGGTGGCCGCCCGCGAATCCTCGCGCAGGCAGTCCTGCAGCTGGCTAATCTTCTGCTTGAGACTGGCCTCCTTGGATCGGTAGGCCTCCTCGCGCTCCTTGTACTGCTGCTCGAGGTCCACCCAGTGGGAGTCGGCCGTCTCCATGGCCTCGTAGTGCCGGGCATTCAGCTCCTTTAGCTGCCCACGCAGGCTCTTGACCTCCTCTTTGAGGTAGCAGATCTCACGATCCTCGCCCATTCCAAATTCCGATGTTTGCATCTTGGCTCGGGAATCCAATGAAGATGTGTAGCCGGCGGAGAGACGGGGACTGGCTTCCGGGGAAGAGGACACGTTGCCCATTTTGGCCAAGGATAACAGGCGGCAGATCAGCAGCAAAGGCAGCGATCGTCGCAGATCCTGCAGCTCCCTTCTGGCCTGCTTTCTTTCCGTTTGCAGATGCTCCAACTGGGTCTCAGCTGCTGCCAGATCCTCCCGCAGGATCAGCACCTCTGCCCTGCAGTCCTGGTACTTGGCGCCCAGTGCCTCCTTGCCGAACTCCAGCTCCACGTTGCGCTGCCGCAGGATCTCCAGCTCCACCTCGTTGCGCTGCAGATGGAGTCGCGTGTCGTTCTCCGCCTCCTCGAACTCGCACTTGGCCTCCTCCAACTGGGCGTTCTGGTCCGTGAGCAGCTCCACCCGGTCGCCCAGCTCCTTCAGATCCTTCTCCAGCTGCAGTTCCCGCTGCAGTCGCTGGGCCAAGTGCCGTGCCTGGGCGTCACCGCTGCTCTCGTAGATCAGCAGCTTGCCCTCCAGCTGCTCCAATCGCTCCTGGTAGAACTGCAGGTGAGGATGGTTACTGCCTGCGCTGCTCGGCGGCAGATCGCATTCCACGAACACACCGCTCTCGCTGAGGCTGCTGCTCTGCCACGAGCTGCTCACCTGGCTGCAGTGCCTCTTGCTGGGCGTGGGCGGCGCCGTGGGCGTGGCACAGTTGCTATACGGCTGAACAGTGGCTACGATCCTGTGATTGTGACTGTGACTTTGGGTTGGGTTGCTGCTGTGCCTCCGTTGGTGGCTTTCTGGGGTTCGGTTCTGTGTGAGATAGAAATAAAACAAAACTTGAATTTTAGCGATTTCTTAGTCCGAAATTTGCATAAGGGCGGTTAAAAGAAGTAAAAGTAATGGAAATAAGTGGGTTATCAATAAATGTAGGGGTTGTATATGTTTGCAGAACTTTCTGTAGGGTTTTTCTATGATTAACTGACAAACATAAATAGGCTAGCTATTCCAAAATTATACGAATTATAGTTAAAACATTTTTCCCAACTTGGAAAGCTTTATAATTCCATCATTAAATTAATAATGAAAAAATTGCCTATTAAATATTATACCATTTAATTAAAATTATATGACTTCACATACCTGATCGCCTGGCATAATGGCATCCAGATCCAGTTGCTGGACGCACTGCAGCAATTGCTGCAGACAGCGCTTGTCCCGATCCTCCAGCTGCTGGGCTGACTGCTCCAGCAGATCCTGCAGACTCTGGCAGTGGCCCTCGCAGGTGCTCTCCATCTGGTTTAGAACGAATCGAATTAAATCGAGGATTAGATTAACAGTTACTTAGGCAAATTAACACTGGCTTTATGCTTCGCTGCCGCCACTGACACACTCTCATGTGCAAACCGATCTACGACTAATTTCACTTTGCTAGCTGCTCGAATAATTACTTTTGGTTATTGCAATTAGGCGAGTGAATTGGATTTTCAAGCTGAACGACTTCACTGCCAGCTGAAACTGTTCGGCTCTAGAAATTAAACGTACCGAAACTGAAAAACAACAGAAGAGATGGACGGCTGGGGGCATCGAACTGGGGATACCTCTTGAAAAATATTGTACTTGAATACAACCCATTTAAATATTTTAACTAAAGATACCTTTCATTAAATCATACAGATAACTTTAACAATTTGGTAGATGCCTCCAAAGAAATCTGATAAACCAATTAACAAATAGGTATTTCTAGTCAAGAAATACGTAATTAAAATATATATTTGTAATATTTAAGAATTTAATACAATCACAAAATCTATATAATATACTATAAAATAATAATAGGTATTTATCTTTTTAAGAATTTATTCTGGATTTAATATATTTTACTATATTAGTTCTTTGGTTTATTTCGGAGAGTTCTTTAATGCAATAACCTGTAGTAAAAATCCCTCTACCTTTTCGCTCACCCAATATACCTTCAGTCGCTCCATTCAATGGGAACCACTAAGGTGTGGGGCCAACAAAGCCTTTGGCTGGATATGGTTGTCTATGAGTAACGACAAAACACTCATAAGTATAACAAGATTCGTAGATGGCGGCCACTTAGGGCGCTACCCTTATAAGCAGCGTTTTAAGCGACTATCGACACTGATTTGGCTAAAACAACTCTTAGGCCAAATCGTCTACATGGCCAAGAAGCGCTACCATCACGGGAAAATTGTAGGCGGTGATCACAAGTTACAGATCGAAGTAGTGACATAAAGCCTCGTTACAGACTCACTGGCAATTGGAAAGTTTAACCACAGATTTCAATTCCTGAATATTTTATAACACAGACTAATGAGCTGGCCATCGACTGCGGCTGCTGCTCCAGTGAAACAATTTCAATTGGAAAACAAAAAGATTGTTGTTGCCGTTAAACCAAAACAATTTCCGTACTGGCTTAGATGCCAAACAAAACTGAGAGACTTAAGCACACCATCAAGTTGGCCAACTTGGCGCTAACTTGGCTCTGAGCGAGGAGAGTCGAGTTGGGCGCGAATGAATGGTGGCTCAATTCATTTTCATTCATAAACAAGCGCCCAGTGAGTCACTCGCTCGAGTGGTTTCACAAACTGGATTTCGAGTGATTCGCGCCGTTTGCTTACCTTATCGCTATCATCTTCCAGCTCGAGTATGCGAAACTCGAGGAGTTCATTCTGCTCCCTCAGCTCGCTGGCCTCGTCCTCGAAGCCTGAGTTCTTCTCCTCCAGCTCCTGGATGCGCTGCATCAGCTCGCCGATTTGGGCCTGCTTCTTTCCGCTGCCCATCGCCGCCTTTTCCGCGGCGTCCAGGTCCTGTTTCATCAGCTGCACCTCCGTCTGCAGGCGTTCGTTCTCTTTCTGGTACATTTCCGCTTCCTTTTGCAGTTTGTCCAGGTCCTGCAGCTGTAAGAAAACGGGGGTGGATTCAGTCAGCACTAGACACTCAGCGGAAATTGCTCTAGAAACGCTGGGAAATCATCCAGAAAACCCTCTTCAATTCTGTGAACTCTATTTTTAGAACCACCTGTCGATTTGTCGCTCTGATAAAAGGTTTTCTTTCCCTAAAACATCCTTTTAATTTAAATTATTTTAATTTAATACCTAACCAAAAACAGTATTTTAATGTTAAAATAATTATAATTTTTCTTTAAATTTTTTATCTAGAGCTCCGAACTTGGTTAATAATTTATTTTTATTTTGTTTCTTTGTGAAAGATATTTGTTGATTCAAAAATACTTTTGAGATCTATCACTTTTTGGAAAAGAACCTAAATATGAATTATCATTCAAAATTCTAAATTCATTCAAAAATTCTAAAAAATTTCAATTTAATCTTCTTATGTCCATTTTTCAAACAAAAATAATTTCACATAATATTTCAGTATTTTTTTCGATAATCACTTGGATTCCGAAACAGTTTTCTATTTGAAAATTAAAAGCTTTTTTCAATTACAAATTTAAAAATTATAATATGCCATTTATAATTCTTAAAAAATTCTTTAAAAATACTAACCAATGAATACAAAGAGTTTTCTAAATCAAAAGACTAAAATGTCTTATTTCTTTGTGAAATAGACATAAGCTATCAAGTAGAAACCCAAAGTCTATTAACTGAGATGTACTGATCTCGAGATTAAAGATATAATAAATCACAAACCCTGAACTATCATTAATCATGGGACTTAAAGCAAACTTCTCATGCCTAAAATGCGATAAATGTTTGCTGTTTGCAATCTCTAGTTTGAAGTCTACCTGCTGGCGGAGACCTTACAGTCCGGAGTACTTACAGTCTGCCAAATCACGCCGCTGTCGGATCCGCTGGAGGGCGGCTGCGGGCTAATAGAGGGCGGGGCCGAGGACAAAGCCGAGTCCGTGTCCGAATTGGGGTCCTTGAAAGCCAGAGAGAGAGAGAGGGGTTAAACCAAATGCCAGAGTTCGATGGAATTTCTAAGCCGTGACTCACTCACCTTCGATTTGGCTGCTGCCTGGTGGCTGTGACTGTGACTGTGGCTGCCGAGCAGCGTCGTCATCCAAGTGGTGGCCCTCATCTCGTCGGGGGCCCTCATGCGATTTGGAGGAGCATCATCCAATCCATTCGGCTGGCTGCTGCTCTTCACTGTTGTGCGCATCTCGAGCGCTGATTTATGTGCATTTTTCGTATTGTTGATTAGCTCAATGTTCTTGAGTTGGGTTATCTGCCGCGGGGGGAAAAATGGGGAAATGGAAAACGGGGTGAAAAATTAGAAAATGTCGTGCCACAGTTACATTTATTCCGCCACTCTCTATCACTCGCGCGCGCGTTTACCCACGTTTTCTTCGGCCGACCTGGCCCAGAATGGACAAAGCAATTAACAAAAGAATCTGTTTTTTATCTGCTCTTCGTGTGTATGCTATTTATAAAGAGCGGGGCCCCCAAGAACCCCAGCGAGTTTGAAAAGAACGCTCCGCTTTGCGGCATGTTCTCTTTACATGTGTGTTAACAGTTATGACTTGATTTCTTGCCACAGACACACATTTTGGCCAAAAAGCGCCAAATCATTATTATGGACAGGTACAGGTTGCTTGTGATACGGAGACCAGAGTCGCTGGACAATGGGTCCCAAAAGTGGGTTCAATGACACGGTCGAGAGATCAAAACGAGCTAGCAAAAGGTGCGTCTTATTGTGGGATTAGCTGGGCCAAGGCACCACCACCATCGATCCTGGTCGTGAATCACGAAGCTCCACGCACAATTGAATTCACTATTCAACAGAGTTTTCGCCTTATCTCGGGGGCCCCATCACGATTTTCATGGTCACGATGCCATCCATCTGCGCTGTCAGCTAATTAGCCTCTAACTCGAAAATCCAGCGATCCAAAGCCAAAAACCGAGCCCACTTCACAAATCACTGTCCAATCAAGCTACGCCCAGTTATGTTTTACTTTCATGTCAATCTCATGTTTTATATAACACCCATAATAGCAGTGTTATTATACGCATAATGCAGCATTATGCTAATTTGTGGGCCTCGCTGGACATGTGTGTGTGTGTGTGTTTTGGGGGGCCGGAGAAATCATTAATCAATTGTGAAACGAGGTACACTGCATGAATGCTTGTACATACGTAGTTCGTACACCCAAAAGGTTTCCAGAGAGCCCAGTAGTGCGGCCAGTGCAATGACCAAGCGTACATCGCTTCATTTCACAACTGACCGCACTGGGAAAAATAATTAATTGAGGTGCAGAAAATATGAACACTTACAAATTAACCCACTAATCTGGACGTCTATCTTATCTTAATATTGTAACATAATTAAATTAATTTATGATATAATAAATCATATATTTTTAAGCATTAAAACCAGGAAATATTAGACACCAAAGAATGTATGCCGTTTGGATTTATCTTTCCGAGACTCAAATTTAAGAAATACCTATATACTTATTCATTTTCTTTAAGTAGGATTTCCAAATCATAATTATATTTAAACCTTTTTTAACATTTAATATTAATATTCCAAATCATAATTATATTTAACCCTTTTTTAATATCTAATATTAATATTACTAAAACTTGACTTTAAAAATTCGATTCTACATAAAAACCGATGTTTAAATATATCTAATAGCATATTTAGTAAAATTTTAAGATCTCATAACCCATATTATGTATTTCACATTTATTTTTCCAAGTGCAGAGATTCGTATATGAGAGTCCAGGGTCTGGGCCCAAAATGGAGTTGCTTTTGCTGAAGTATTGCTGTTGGCGTTGGTGTCGCATGCCTGCACGTCTTCGATTGAAATTATCGGCTGTCGTGGAGAGCGGGGCCCCGAGATCAGCGACCGATACCCCAGTCTGAGCTAACCGTTATGGTAATTTCTTGGATCGATTCCAAAAGAACTTTTTGCATAACGGCCGGTTAACGAACTCGATCAACGTGCTCGGGGCGATTAAGCAAGTGGCTGAAGTGCCATTACCCGTACCAGTCCCAGTTTCAATACCCATTCCCCAAACCACTCTTCTCACCTCCCGCGATTCCATTCGACGGGGGACTTTTTGATGGCTCTATCTCTATATATTGATGCCATATGCAGATTGCGCTAAATGCAGCGTCAACGTTGCGAGACGGAGATGCGCCATCGGGTCGATTTCAAACGCTCGATGGATTGTTTGTAAATCTGTCGGCAGTCCCAACCTGCTGAGCCATATACGATGCGAAGATACCCAGAAACAGCGATAGCGAGAAACTCAGATACTCAGATACTCGGATGCACATGGGTGTGTTTATGTCTCGCTGTCGGTTTGTTTGCACAAGCCGCGGGCCAAGTGATTGTGATTGTGTGAAATGATTTTCCTTTCTGCAGACAGGTTTCACTTCGATCGGTGCAACTGCCACTGCCACTGCAGCGAATGCATAGCCCCGGCGTTCCGGGTTCGACTCCCCCGGTCCGTGGACGATTACGTGTAACAGCAGCCATCAAAAGGCATCGCCGGTGCCTTACAAACAGACAGGGTCAGTCTAATAGGAGTAGAGATGATTTTCCCGGAAATAAATGTACCTTATCTGGTGTCTTTCTAAACTGTAAACTATTAACAAACCAATTTGACACCTCATTTACTGATTGTTCTTTAAACAAAATATTGGATAAAGATTTTCCTCTCATTACATATATTCGGAAAGTCCGGGGTTCACTCCCCAGTGAGTGCAAGTGTGTAGAAATGGTAAAAAATTACTTTAAGTTCGTAAAAAATTCTCGAATTTTAATAATGTTTATCTTTATTGTCATTACAAAAAGTTTTTTAGTTAAGATTCTCTTACCTACTGATCGTTCTAGTAAACCCTATTTGTTAAAGCTGTAATTTCAATTTTTATTATCTTTTACACTGGAATATTTTAATTAGGAGGATAGGGATCTATAATAATGTTATATTTATTCAGCACAAACGTAAAAAATTACTACATAAATACCATCAAATATTTACTAAACTATTTAATAATTCTCAGATCTATTATTGTGACCCCAATTGTATGAGCCTACTAGTAGGTATATATTTTTCCTATATTTGCATTTGGCATTGTAACTCAGGTTTGAGTGTGCACAAAGGCACTGCTTTGATTTGATCTTGCGAAAGCGAAAGTTTATATGCGCTAATGAATTATATTGTATTGCAGATGGTATATGGCACATGGACTGTGGTATCGGGAGGGCCAGCCAAGCGCAACTCCTGCCCGAGTGGATAAGCTAATTGAACTAATGAATGGACTTGTGGGGCCCTGTTGACATATATGCATTGCGCCCGTTAATTTGCATTGATATCGGCCCAGCGAATCCGGGGATTAACCGGGGAGTCCAACTGTGGCGATAGCCGATTTCCGATGCCGAAGTCCAAGTCAAAGCCTTTCCCTTTCGATCTCAGATACCACAAAGAGGTAATTATTCATCCGTCGCGGCCTCAACTGTTTTTGATGATGGCCCCTTTTGTGCTCAAAAATTTGCAAAATTTTATAGACCCCGTGTGGCAGAAATGTCAGGCAGCAACAACTTTTGATATCGCCGATTGATTGTTAATCATCCAAGATGATCTTTTAATGGTTTTTGAAAGTGGATTAAATTGAGGCCGATAAGCTCCAGTTTTCGCTTTTCAAGCAGTTTACTACGCATTATATTATATTAATTTAATAAGTGTTTTTATCGATTGGTGTCGGCTTTCGAAATAAAGTTTTATATTTTCCCACACATTTTGAAAGCTTTTTTCTGTCGATCGTAAACATTTTAAATTAATTTTTACAACAATTTTTATTATTTGATATAAGGGTAAAAATGTGAAATAATTATGGGATTTAAAAATATTATGGTACTAAATTAATACTAAATATTAAAAGCAAACAAATTAAAATTTAAATATTTATATTTATGGAATATTAATTATTAGAAAAAGCGAAAACACAAATATCATCAGTAAATAATGTCTTAATGGATTCCTTTCCCTTTTTTTAAATGGAACATCTTCACCTCGTGAATTATAGAGTTATAATCTATAAATTAGGCGCCAATCTGACACGTTAATATGCTAAGCGACACGCCATTCCATTCCCATAAATCAGATTTCCCATCGCTGGCTCACAATTAGCTAATTGTCTATGGAGTACGCGTCGTATGAGCAATACCCGTGAAATGAGTAACAAGTGCTACCAGAAATAGGAATCACTTAATGGCTTATCCCCACTATATATAATTATATTTGCTCTGGCTTTGGCAGTGGTCAATTACCTTGACATCCCTCCGGTTGTAGTAGAAATCCATTGTCAGGCGTATTTATGCATTATTCCCACATGTGAAGGTGTGGATTTCGTTTGACAAAAACAATTAACCGCAATTTTCAAGTTTTCGTCTCTTTGGATGGCAAATAGTTTTCACCGTGGTAATTTCACTAAAACATCGAAATTTATAGACACATTCACGAAAACGATTCGCGATTTGCATATGGTTCACATTTCCACTTCACACACCCCTTTTTTCTCTCTATCTCTCTCAAGTCGTTTAGTTTTTGTCGGTTGTCGGTTGTATTTGTTGTCTGCACACTTTTTGTGTTGTGATTACTTTGCATATTGGAAGCGGCGGAGTCCCCGAACCCAACCACTGGCGTCTTGTTTTAGCAACATCATCATCACAGCACAACCATCATTACCTGGCCATCGCTTCGCTTTTACTGTCGTTCGGCTTTGGCGATAGGAAGATGGGGATGACTAAATTTTCGCAGGCAGCCGGGCCAGAGACAGTCATACTCATAGCAGCCACATATCGTATTTAAAATAGCGTTAACATTTTAAAAGCTTTTCACTGACCCCAATTGGCGGTGGTGTGGTGTGGTGTGCACACACACTCCCCACAACCACACACTTTTTCCTTAAAGACTCTTGGCTCTTAGGGGAGAGTGCTGGCCAGCACACAGTACACAGGCGAAAACATCAATCAGACAAGTGAAATGATCAGCATACTCCGACCAATAACAAAAACATCTCATTTGCTTAAAGAGTTTTGTCTGATGTAAAGCTATTCAACTATTTCTGAAAATACCATAACGATATGACAGCTGGTTCTTGGAACTTTCAAGTAGATAAGAACTAACAAACAACTAAACAATAAAATTCCTAACTTTATATTAAGATAATAATAATCATTATATTTATTGTAATATTTTCTTTCATTGTCAAATTGCTTTAAAAAAAATTATTTACTTAAAAATGTTTATTTCTTTTAGCAGTGGTGCTCAAATACCTCTAAACCAGATGGTTCTGGTTGTAGAAAAGAACTAACAAATAACTAAACAATAAAATTCGTAGCTTTATATTAAGATAATAATAATCAAAATATTTTTTTCTCTTACTCTCAAATTATTTTAATAAAAATTGTTAATTATAACAACACAATTTCTAACTTTTTATTAAGATAATAATAATTATAATATTTATGGTAATATTTTCTTTTATTCTCAAATTACTTTAATAAAAATTGTTAATTGAAAAATTTTTTTGTTTAACAAACGATGCTTCACAAAGATGTTTCTTGGAACTTTTAAGTAGAATGGAACTAACAAATACCTAAACAATAAGATTCCTATTTTTATGATAAGATAATAATAATTATAATGTTTATTGTAATATTTTCCTAAACTCTCAAATCAACACCTTTTAATGTTTTTTTTTTAATTGCCTTTTTCTACACGATCTTTGATTAAAAACTTAAAATTTTCTGAAGTTTCTTGGAATTTAAAAAATATTTTAGTATGTTGACACTAAGAAAACAATGACTAATTATTTCCAACGACTACACACTTCCCAAAGGCCGTTAAATGAATAAAATATTTTATGAGGCCATTATTTGTTCGCACATTTGATTTATGATTTTCCCGGGTTGTTAGCCCCAAGAAGGTGCTATTTCGATTGGCCACACTTTTCTCTGCGTGCACTTATTGATGCCGCCGTTTATTTCTTGCTGCTCGATGACATCGTTGCCCGGTTGCTGATGATGTTGCTGCTGCTGCTGCTGCACTTTGCTATGCAAATGACTGCTAGAAACTGGCGCACTGGCCGACATCCGATCGCGGATTAAAGAGATCGCCCAGATGCGAATTCGAATCCCAATCCGATCCGCACACCCAACCCATCATTCAGCTGTCACGGCCCACTGATCTCTCGGGATCTTGGATCTTCGTAACAAATTCTCGACTAGTTTGGCAGCGATGAAAACAATTACGAGCAGGCGCGATTAATGAACTGTAAAATCGAATTCGATCAGTGGAACGTAACGGCGCTATATGGTCACGAATGGGGGGTAAAAGGGGTGTGTGAAAGGCAATTAATTTCCATCATTTTTGGCATATTCCACTAAACTATAGTGCAAAGTCGGTGAAATTATGGGTGCGTGTGTGTGCGTTAGACAATGCCAAAGAGAAAGACAAACTGTGAATAGGTTTTCCTATTCAAAAGTAACGATTGTTTGGGTTTTCGGTTTTCGAGTGGTATGTATCCATCAATGTGTGGCATTTGGTTCCTTCATTTTTGGCATAGAAACTCAGACAATGCACCGCGTAATACACTTCTTATTAGTGACTCTTTTCAAAAGTCCATCGATTCTGGGCCGCGAATTTCACCTGATTATGCACTCGAATTCAGATCTATAGACCCCTTTGATTTGTGCACTTCATTGGGTTTTTTTCGGGTTTTTTTTTTATATTTCAGGGGTTTAGACTGAAAACTGAGACACCTGCGACCGCTGCGAACTTAAAAACCGAACTGAACGGCCATTCATGCGAGCGGTACACTCTCGAGCGGCGGGAGAGAAAGTGAGTGAGTGGTGCGAAAAACCGGCTTTGAAGCGTCGGCTCCACTCTCTCTCTCGCTCTCTCTCCCGCCAGCGATCCACTTGCAACACTTGCGCTGCTGCAACTGCAACGCTGCAACTGCCGCAGCAGGTTTTCCATTACTTTTTTTTTTCGTCTCTGTTTTTTGTATCTTTTTTCTGCCCACCGCTTATCGACGCGGCGATTGTTGTCTTTGCCATTCTCATAACTAACGCAAAATTATATCATAGATCATGCCAATAGTGCATAACCACAGGCAGAGATACAGATGCAGATGGAGTTGCAGATACAGATACAGATACAGATACTCTGGCGGCAGCTTAATATGTATACCCATACTCTCCCGAGATCCCGAGATACAGATACTGTATCTGGCCAAGCTCTTAACTTTTAACCCGACTTTTAACTCGCAGACAAGTTCAAGTGCTGCCCCCCACCCCAAAACCCCAAACCCCAAAGCCAACCGAAATGTTGAAAAAGCCAAAGAAATCAAAAGAAAAACACAGACTCACCTCAGGTGTAACTTGAGCCTGGCGTATGGGATTTTGCTCGACTATAATATCTGTTTCTGTATCTGGTTCGGTTTTAGCTCTTGCTTCTCCCGTTGCCTTCGTAGTGGGTTTCTTTGGCCTTTGGCTCGTTTCGTTGGGGTTCGTTTTGGGTTTCGTCGTCGCTGGCACTTTGGCTTCATTCGGCCTCTTCTGCTTCTGGGGACTCTGCAGTGCCAGCAAGTCCTTCCTCAGTTGTCCTATATTACGTTCTTTGGTCTTTATTTCCTCTAGCTGCAAGAAGAGGTTTAAAACTTTTAGTTGGGATCACAGGGGACAAACATATAGACTCCTGAGTAGTGGGTTTTATAAGTAGAAATGATTTAAAGATAAGAACCTTTATTGTATACACAATCCTGAAATAGGTGAATACTTTATGGAGTTTGATTTCAATTATATTTAAAAGGTCCCTATTTGTTTAACTTATCATGATATAAACAATTATAAGAAATTCAAGAAAAAGTCTTACAAACTGAATGCCATATCAGGCTCACACCTGTGTCCATTAAATATGATAAAAAAAGCTTTAAGAAACATATAAGACTTTGCCAATCATCAACCTTAAGTCTATATGATCAGTAAATGGAAACGTTATAAATCTGAAGTTATAACGGATAGATATAAATCACCTTTAGGCGTCTGATTACAATAATATTTACAATTTTTATACCTTATCATCGAAAAAACAACTATTGTTTGTATTTTCAGAAAGTAATTCGAAAAAAAGTCTTAGTAACTTTGTCTTCTTCATACCTAAATATGATGTAAATAATTTATAAAATATATATATTTACGACTGTGCTCAATAAAAGCTAACTATTTTCTATATTATTACTATATTATTACTATATATTTATATATGACCTGTTTTCTTGCTGTGCAAGTCACTTTATGGCGTCTGATTTCAATAATATTTAAAATGTAAACTCAAGTTGTATACCTTTTCGTGGTAAACAACAATTGTTTGTACTTTTATAAGAAATTCAAAGAAAAGTCTTATAAACTGAATGAGGTTCATACCTAAATATGATGTAAATAATTTATAAAATATACACACATGAAAGTAAACTATTTTTCTGAACTATACCTAAATATATATGATCAATAAATGAAAACGTTATAAATCTGATATTATGAATGCTAGTTATAAATGACCTGTTTTCTTGCTGTGCAAATTCAAAATGCATGTATGAATTTCAATGGTCGTATGAAAAGTTGCCCGTCCGCTTCTGAGCCGCCGGGTTCCGTGCCGTACCGCTCACCCTCCCCTCCCTTCCCCGTCTCCCTTTCGGCCAACTTTTGGTGACCCGTTAGCAGCCGCTACACGCACAACTTACCAAACGTGTTATTTCAATTTTGGCTGATTTCTGTATGTGAGTCAATCGGTTTTCGTACGCGTTCTTCAATTGCCGCATATCGGCAGCCTTGAGTCTATCAGCCTGCCCCATAATCTGCAAGAAATGGTCGGAATCATACATACATATACATATGTATCTGCATATGCGTGTTGCCAACTTTTGGGGCTAACGAAACCAAGCAGCGGGGTATGGGGGCCAAAAGCAAGTTAATCCATGCTGTTAGTTTGCACTTTGCGATTAGGTCGCACATCCATTAACCAAACGAGACACAAAAACACACAGAAAGGCTACAAAAAGAACGGGAAAGGAAAGTTCTCGGCACAGTCGAAGAATCACATACCCTTTATAAGGTGTGATTTTAAAAACAGCAGAGAAAAAATAAATAAAATATAGAAAACACCTAAAGACTTTCACTTGGTCGGGTGTTAACCTTCTTTAAAATTCATCGCATATTCTGATAGTGTTTAAATTATACACATAAAAATGTAAATTTAATAGATATGTTAGATAAAGATTTTTAAAGTCTGAGTAGATGCGTAGAAAATTAAATTATTAGATAAGCGATCAACATACTTTCAATTATAAAATTAAAACCACTAACTAAGTATAAAATATCCTTCGAAGGACATGCAAAGTGCAGAAGATATGGCATAATATTTGCCTAACGTCCTTCGCCGATATGGCAAGCATTAACGAAATTGCTATATCGAAATTGGCTCTGGGTATAAAAACAAAGGTGCCATCGCTGTGGACAAACAGTTGGCATTGCAATGTCCATCCAGTGGCTAAGACATCTCCTGCTCCTCATAATCCTGGCCCAACTGGCTGGGGCAGGTGAGAATCGGATTCCATTGAACGTCAAGAAGAGTTCCCACCTGATGGTCAAGATGAGCGAGATCCTCTGCAGGGCACGGATCAAGGTGCTCTTCGTCTACTTCGAGAATCAAACTTCCCACGAGCACACGGGCCAGATTCTGCGGGAGGTGACCAAGTGCGACATATCCTACATATCCTTGAGGTAAGCTGGGTACTCTTTTGAAGTCCTTATAAATTATAAATTACATTACTACACTCATAGAAACTTTTTTCTAAATTTTAGAAATTACGCCTTTGAATTAATCAGCCTTTAAATTGAGAAAAAATATTTCTTGTTTTTAGAAAATTGGGCCTTAAATATAGAAATTCTTTCTTGATACTACATTTTAAGAAAGAAAATTTCTTAAAAATAGAAAACTTCTAATCTGTTGTTTTAAGAAATGCATTTTCTTCAAACAAGAAAGAAATCCCTAATAAGAATCCTCGAAGAAACAAAAACTATTGTTATTTCTTTCCAGGAATCAAAATGGACCACTGGAGGCCGTCAAGGATGATGGGATTCTGATGTACATGGTGATGATTATAACCAACATATCGCAACCGTTGGAACTGTCGCTCATCCGAAAGAAGTCGGCTGCCAAGCACCGATCGCATGTTTTCTTGTTAGTAAGAGATGCCGACACCGTTTCCGATGCCTGGATGCGGGCCAGTTTCCGGCAATTCTGGAAGATCTGGCTCTTAAACATAGTGATCCTCTACTGGCGCGGCAATCGAGTGCATGCCTATCGTTATAACCCTTTTACGGACAACTATTTGATACCGGTGGAGAATGATTCAAGTGGAGTGCCCACTTTGGAGCAACTGTTTCCCAAAACCATACCGAATATGCAGAGGAAACCCTTGAGGATGTGTATCTACAAGGACGATGTGAGGGCCATCTTCTGGCGGCAGGGCATCATCCTGGGTACAGATGGCCTGCTGGCGGGCTATGTGGCTGAGCGATTGAACGCCACCATGATGATAACCCGTCCGCACTCCTACAACAACCACAATCTGAGTTCGGACATCTGCTTCTTTGAGGTGGCCAAGGAGTACGTGGATGTGGCCATGAATATTCGCTTTCTGGCTCCGGATACCTTCAAGAAGTTGGCAGAGAGTACGGTCTCCCACATGCGCGATGATCTCTGTGTGATTGTCCCAAAGGGCAAGACGGCACCGACTTTCTGGAACATCTTTCGATCGTTCGGCACTTCGGTTTGGGCCCTCATCCTGGCCTCTGTGTTGGTGGCCAATGTCTTCTGCTACATACTGCAGGCCGGCGTGGGTGGGGGTGGTGTGCCCATGCAACTCTTTGCCGGAGCTCTGACCATGCCCATGACCCACATTCCGCGGAACCACTCACTTCGATTGTTTCTGATCTTCTGGCTCTACTTTGGCCTGCTCATCTGCTCGGCCTTTAGGGGAAATCTGACCAGCATGATGGTGTTCCAGCCGTATCTGCCGGATATAAACCAGCTGGGTGCCTTGGCCAAGTCCCACTACCGCATCCTCATCCGCCCGCGTCACTTGAAGCACATCCAGCACTTTTTGACTCTGGGCCATAAGCACGAGGCCAGGATCAGGGAACAAATGCTGGAGGTTCCGGATGCCCAGATGTACGAGATGATGAAGAACAATGATGTGAGGTAGGGGGATAAATGTAAACCTACTCAGAGGGAATTACCAAGTACTTTATCATCAAATTGGGAATTTTTGTACTCAAATCAAGTACATAAATTCTCACTATAAGTGCATAATTCTCTATTCCAATTTATAAACTAAAGTTGGGTACTTTTTTTGCTCGAAAGGGGAAGCAACAAAAGGAAAATATGTATAATTTTTACTCAAAATCATTACGTTTTCAAATTGAGAATAAAAATACTCAAATCGAGAACGTCATTTTACTTGATTACTTCCCTCTGTGTAATCTTTTGATAATGCTACATTTATCCTACTATTTTCTCCCCAGATACGCCTATTTGGAGAAGTACCACATTGCCCGTTTCCAGGTGAACAATCGGGTGCACATGCACTTGGGTCGACCGCTTTTTCACCTGATGAACAGCTGCCTGGTGCCGTTCCATGCCGTTTACATCGTTCCCTACGGATCGCCCTACCTGGGCTTCCTGGACTCCCTGATTCGGAGCTCGCATGAGTTTGGATTCGAGCGATATTGGGATCGCATCATGAACTCGGCCTTCATTAAATCAGGAGCGAAAGTGGTCAACCGGCGGCGGTGCAGCAACAGCGATGATCCTGTGGTCCTCAAACTGCAGCATTTTCATGCCGTTTTCGCTTTATGGCTGGTGGGGATCGGGTTGGCATGCATCGTGCTGGTCTGGGAGCACTTGACCCACAACTACAACTTGGCGGTAACAAAGCGGCGCCACTAAATATCGCATGCAACATGCAATGTGATGATGGCGATGGTGATGGCGATGATGATGTGGCATCCACTTACCTGGGTCTTCTCCTCCTTGCTTCGATTCGCTTCCTTCAGCACGGCGATCTCGTTAGTCAGTCTTTGGATTTCATAGTTGATGAGGCCATCGGCGGTCACATGTGTGCCGGCCGACTCTGGGCCCGTTTCGCTGGCCTTCTTTAGCCCACTGCTCTTCTTGGCAATCTCCAGCGTCTGCTGCAGCTTCTTCACCTCGCTCTTCCACCGACGACTGTCTGCGTCGTTTTGAGCCCTGGTAAGGGGAAAAATGGGATTAGTTATGGATTGAACTTAAAAAAAGAATATAAGGTATCTGAACTGGATCCTACAATATCATTAATGATCAGATCTTACAAAGAAAATATTGTATCTTCAGCAATGTAAAGTCCAAAAACGGAAATCAGATGTTTCAGCGATTTTTAAGTCAACAAATGTCATAATCTGTAAAAATATCTGAGTGACTGCACATATATGTATACATATGCAACCTATAGGTTTATTTATACTTGCACTGAGTCTTATATACATTCGTTGGTTGACAGATTAAATTTCTTAGTTTACTGATTGTCGATCATGACTTAAATACAAGGTTAAATAATGTCGCATTGCGCATTTATATTTATATTTAATGTATTAATATTTAGTTTACAGTTCTGATTACTATAATATTATATTTTAATGGTGCGAAACATAAATCATGTTTTAGTTTTAGGATCTGAAGCTTTATATATGATATATTGGATTTCAATTCAACTGCTAACATTTCTTTTCTTTAGTTGATATCCTTAAACTCACCTCAGCGCCCTCACTGCTCCGCGCTCTGTGATGAGGCTGGACTTGAGTTCGTTCACCTCCAGTCGAAGTTGCTCGGTGAGGGCGTTCAGCTTCTGAATGGTGTCCATATTCTCCTGCAGCTTTCGCTTGATCCTCTGCGGAGGGGCTGCTATCACATTGGTGGTCGTCACACCACCGATTATTACAGGGCGTTCCCTTTCCTTTTCCACCCTTGCTACATGCTTGCTTGATCCCGTAGATGGGCTCTTCTCGGCCTCAAAGGATTGCGTATCCTTGGGTCGCAGCTTGCCGCGACACTGCAGCTGGATGCCCTCGATGCGGGTGCGCTTCTCCTGATTCACCGTATCGCCCACGGAAGTCAGGGAGGCGCTCAGCTTCTTCTTGCGCTTCAGTTTGTTCTTGGCCATCGTTTGCCAGTCCTCGATATCGTGCTTCTCCGTGTGGAAGCCCTCTCTGAGTTTGGAGCCCGGATCCGTCCTGCGAACCACAGTCCCATTGTGGGGCGCCAGGATATTGGCGGTCCTGCTCCCATTGCATCCCTTGCTAGAGGTCGTTTTGTTTTGGTTTTCAGCCATTTTTATGTAACTTCAGTATATAAAAATGTTGCCGTCGTTTTGTTTTTGGGTTTCTGCTTTTTCAAGTACTGCATATGCGGTGCACTCCGAGCCTGCCGAAAGTCCCTGCTATACTTCACCTGGTCATCGTTGGATTTTCCTCAATCTGTAAGGGAAAGCAAGGGATAATAATATTAGGCGGGATATTAAAAATAAATATACAGAACACTTCATTATCTATTATTCTAGTTTCTAATTATATTTTGTAATTTTCTTATAACGATTAACTCATCTGAGAATGAATCATAACACCTGTCAATATCTAAGAATAATACAGAAAATATTATAATCAGACTTAATACGTTGTTCTGTATTTTAAAATGTGATTTATTTTAAATATGTACAAGAGGGAACGCTATAGTTGATTGTCTCAACTATCAAGTACCCGTTACTCAACTAAAATAAACAGTTGCAAGCAGAGCAAACCAAGCAGTCGATTGAAACTGGCGGCATCTATGTGGCGTACAATTCATTAGTTGCTTATAACTTTTTACTGAGTGGTCCTATTTAAAAAATGATCTCTACTCTACGAGTAACGGGTATAATGATCTTTATAAATATAAATCATATTCCTTGAAAAAGTTTTCAGAAATCAGTGTCTTTGCCCGCAAGAAGGTTAAATATTTTTTATCTGAAACTCGGAGATTCCCCTTTGTCTGCCTGCACTTCAATGGCTTCTGTTTAGCCGTTGACTTCTCAGCGCTTTTCTTGGCTGCCCTGAACTAATCAACAAGTATCCCCCATTATTGATTTCCACGGAAAAGCTTTTTCTTTCATTTCGCCACAATGGGTCGGAATGGGTCGGCCACACATGAATGGAAAACGAAACACATAGGCACCCTGGGACTGGGAAATAGTTTACAACGCGAATTGCGCTGGTTTACCAAATAAACTGGTCCCGAATGGCCTCTCCTAATGACGTCATGTGGCGCGCCTTTTGGAGTAGAACCAGAATACATGTGTTTTTTGGTTCTGGTTCCCCCCTGGGGGCCTCTTTACACGCAATAAAAACGTTTTTCATTACTTGTTATTTTTTCTAGAGCAGAATTCTTTGCATTGCTCCCACATCCGCCCAAAAGATTATAACGAGGCATCTATGTATATATACTGTATGGGGTGCACACACGAGCGGGGCCCTCAGTTCATATAGTGCTCGCCGAGAGTTCTGTCCGATCATCATCTTTATCAAGGCCGCGATCTATATATGTAGAGCGACAGATGTGTGTACTTAGCAACCTTCTGGCGCTTAATTGGAATTTGATTTGTTTCACCAACGCGATCCATTAGGTGTTAATAGGGAGAGATTTAAGTGGGATGGTTCCCAAGTTTATTACCTATTTTTGTATCTTTTAGAAAATCAAGGGAACTATGTTTAAGGAAGAGATATGAACTTTAAGATCTATGTTTGTTTTGAGAGCAAAAGGGCGATCTATTAAAAATGTATGTATCTTTGGTTAGAAATATATTCAATAAAATGAAAATATCTTTTAAAAAGATATAACAATCGACCCCAAAACATGTTGCAATTTCACTAGTCGTCTTTGGAATGCAAATGATGTTTGTTTTGTGGTGTAGGCTTACGATATTTAGTTCACTTTTGAACTCTTTGACGCTTAAAGGCTGGGGATGTTAATGGCTCTCATGTTGCATTTAATTTAATTAAATTAAAAACCGCTGCCCCCAAAGTCAACTCGTTAATAAAGTGTTTTTGGGGCGACATACACGCCATGGTGACATCACAGCCGGTCACATCGAGGCTTGGATGGGATTGGTTTTTGTTCGAGCGAAGCCACCCACTCGATTTCCATCCACGCCGCACACATGGTCAGATGAAAGTCTCTTTTTTGCTCTTTAAGCATGTATATTTTCAGACATATATCAATTTGAAAATATTGCCAAACGATGAGTCGCACAGCCGTCGAGTGTACAGTTTTTGTTGTCGGCTGATTCACTGAAGATCACGTATACGCACCATTAGCTCTGAAATCCTTGGGCGTCGTAGACCAAAGTTTGGCGTGCCACAAACTTTTGTATATTCACTCCCTCACTCACTCACTCGCCCGACGATGTTGTAATGTAAACAGTTTATTTACTGCCCCTTTCTAGCCACTGTTTCTTGCAGTGTAATGACGTCAATACGTTAATTTTCAATAGACTTTTTTCGCGCACAGAATATTGTCGTTATGTGGGGCAGTTCTTCGACAATTGTTTGGCTAAATTTCCTATATTTCATTCAAATAATTCACAGAGTTCGTTTCACAGGAAGTTCGCAATAGTTACACAAGTTCGTCGGAATATAAGTGAGTAATGTTCGATTCGTTTGGGGAGTATCTTAATTAGTTGCAATCAATTTAAATTGTAAATTAAAAGAAGTGTTCTATATACTAGGTAAAATTTCGTTTGCTCGGCGATAGCAGAGATCTTTCGTTTCGGCCCGACACCGATTGACTAACTCGGCCTCTCGAGCTTTCGCGGGCTCTTTCACATTTTGCCTCCATTTCCATTTAATTAAAAAGAGCTTTGCCATTTACTGATGCAGTTCTTGGGGTTAGGGGGTGGCAAAGCTCAGTCCTATGTGCGTGCGGCCTCCCAGAACCGAAGAATGGCCGACGTAAAGCCGGAAGAGCCAATTCATTGAGAGTCGAATTCATTTTCCTCCCGGTTTCCCGTATTCATAACAAAAACAAACCCGCCGCTCGCGTATTAATAACCAAAATATGCACACAACCCGCTTCGAATTCGGTAAAAAGAGCACCACACAGAAAGAAAAGATAAGCAAAATAATGATCGACTGGTTATTAATTCAGGAAATGTAATGAATAGATATCATAGATATGATATGATATCGTATCTGTTACTCAATAATAACAATACATTTTTTAAAATTATTTCTAACTTCTTTTGTTCAATTAATATGTTCTAAACACTTCCGTGTGAATAAAAGCAGCTTGATTAGAGCTTAAGAGTGACTAGAGTGGCATTTGTGCTAGTTTAAGATACAGAGCAATCTAAAGACGTGACATTAAAGATGCTAAAACGTGCCTCTTCATCATTATTGGTATTAGACCAGAAAAGATAAATTCTATAAGGAACTATAGCTATAATAACTTAATTTTCTAGCTTCATAAATTCAAAACTCGAAAGAAATTTATTTTAAATTTCAGCTTTAGTGGTATAATCTTGTGTTCCCCATTCTATACATATATCTTTGTACGAATGACTCCCAACAGCCGGAACTCTACAAATCACACACAAATTTGACAATCGCCTCAACGACACGATGAATGATGGACACAATTAGAACACATTCCGATTCCAGTCTATCAACAGAGTGGAAATCTAAATAAAAGCACAAAAGGGAAACAAACTTTGCACTGTGATTTCAACGCTTTATCAAGTGGGAGCCACAAAGCACTTAGCTTACTCACTATTTGCATTTTTTTCATAGAAACTTTTCCGAGAACCCGAATCCTGATACGTTTCGTAATCACTTCACCACTTTTGGTCTGGTATCCATGGGCATCTCTCTTGGTCCGTTGTCGTCGTTAGGAGGAGTCTTGGGCAACTAAAATTCCAATTCCACATGACCGAATTAGATTTAGACTGCCTGCTTCCATTTGAACCTAATTTCGGTTGAATGTTCTTTCGCTTTGGCCTTTAAATGACTCTTTTCTTTTCCATTTAATTGCTGCTCGGTGCACAACTCACTCAAGTTGAGCGGTAGGAACAAACTGAAGATGCGGCGCACATTCTAAAATGGAATAAGCGACGTGCGTGCATGCATCGCCAAATTTATATAAATAGAAAGAATCACAAATCTATATTTGAAGTTAGGAGCAATTTCAAAAAACCGCTCAGCGGTCAACGGTGACGTTAGGGACTTATCGATGACAAAAGTCGATTGCAAGAGATCAAATATAGATTAATTTTCAAATAAAATAATTTATCTACTTAATAAAAGGTATAATATAATAAGAAAAAATATAAAAATAAGAATAAATCTTCAAGAGTATTATTTTATTAAAAAAGTTTGAGAGCTAACAATTGGAAATAAAAATTTAATTTACTTAAAAGATTATATCATAGTTTAAATTTTACCCAATATTTCTAATCCAGGTAAAAATCAATTTCAAATTCCGCACAAAAGTGCGCCAAAGTTCGCCCCATACGTTCACACTGGCCGCAAACATCGATTGAAAGCGTAGCAAGTATCGATTCATCGATAGGCATATTACTCATCGCGGAAAACGTGAACGAAAAGCAAGTTGCCGCCTGTCTGCTAGGAACTTTATTGTTTTAAACTGTATTACGTGGAAACGGCCAGCCCCATCACACAAATATGGTGAGTCCTGCCGCAAATAACCCGATGATGGGCGGGGCAGCTCGAATCGGGGACTCCCTGGCGAGCGGCATGCGATTGTAAACATAACCTGCAAAGAAGCTTCTCGCAAGCCGACGACATCTGCTGACTAATTTGCGACTTTAACTATATATTCCGCTATATATCCTCCCCATCCGCAGCAACCGCAAATCGTGCTCCTGAAGGAAGGCACCGACACGTCGCAGGGCAAGCCGCAGCTGGTGTCCAACATCAATGCCTGCCAGTCGATCGTGGACGCGGTGCGCACCACCCTGGGTCCCCGCGGCATGGACAAGCTGATAGTGGATGCCCACGGCAAGGCGACGATCTCCAACGACGGAGCGACCATCATGAAGCTGCTGGAGATCATCCACCCGGCGGCCAAGACCCTGGTGGACATTGCCAAGTCACAAGACGCCGAGGTAAGGGATAGAAAAGCCAAGCACGTGACTCAGCTGAAGCTTCAACTTCTCCTTTAGGTGGGTGATGGCACCACGTCCGTGGTTCTGCTGGCCGGCGAGTTCCTTAAGCAGGTGAAACCCTTCGTCGAGGAGGGCGTCCACCCGCGCGTCATCATTAAGGCCATCCGCAAGGCCCTACAGCTGTGCATGGAGAAGATCAACGACATGGCCGTCCAGATTGTGGAGCAGTCCAAGGAGGACCAGCGTGCCCTTCTCGAGAAGTGCGCGGCCACCGCCATGTCCTCGAAGCTGATTCACCAGCAGAAGGACTTCTTCTCCCGCATTGTGGTGGACGCCGTGCTCTCGCTGGATGAGCTGCTGCCCCTGAACATGATTGGCATCAAGAAGGTGACCGGCGGTTCGCTGGAGGAGTCACAGCTGGTGTCGGGCGTGGCCTTCAAGAAGACCTTCTCCTATGCCGGCTTCGAAATGGCACCCAAATCCTATGAGAAGTGCAAGATTGCCCTGCTCAACATCGAGCTGGAGCTGAAGGCGGAGCGCGACAATGCCGAAATCCGCGTGGACAACGTCAAGGAGTACCAGAAGGTGGTGGACGCCGAGTGGCAGATCCTCTACAACAAGCTGGCCAAGATCCATGAGTCCGGCGCCAATGTGGTGCTTTCCAAGCTGCCCATCGGCGATGTGGCCACACAGTATTTCGCCGACCGCGACATATTCTGCGCCGGCCGCGTTCCCGAGGAGGATCTCAAGCGCACCATGAAGGCCTGCGGTGGAGCCGTCATGACGACGGCCAACGACATCAAGGCCAATGTCCTGGGCCTGTGCGACCACTTTGAGGAGCGCCAGGTGGGCGGAGAGCGATTCAATCTCTTCCAAGGTAACCTTCACTTATTAAAGATTAAGTTTAAAACTACATCAAGATAAGGGTTTCCTCCTTACAATCTCCTAAAAAGCAAGCATACTTAATTTTACTTATTATCAACAGGTTGTCCCAATGCCAAGACGAGCACCTTAATCATTCGTGGCGGTGCCGAGCAGTTCCTCGAGGAGACGGAGCGCTCCCTCCACGATGCCATCATGATCGTACGCCGCACGATTAAGCACGACTCCGTGGTTGCCGGAGGCGGTGCCATCGAGATGGAGCTGTCCAAGCTGCTGCGCGACTACTCGCGCACCATTGCCGGCAAGGAGCAGCTTCTGATCGCCGCCATCGCCAAGGGCCTGGAGATCATTCCTCGCCAGCTGTGCGACAACGCCGGTTTCGATGCCACCAACATTCTCAACAAGCTGCGCCAAAAGCATGCCCAGGGTAAGTGTCCCAACATGTTTCAGAATTAATTATTACTAGGAAATTTGAGTTTTTAAACCATTTGGTACTCGTATTTATTTAAAAGTATTAACAGACACTTTAAGTTATTTCAAGTTATGTCAGGGTTTGTTATTGGGTATCTTAACTTTAATTGAAAGCCAATTCTTTTCAGCTTTAAAACTTTAGGACACATGTTCACTCTTTAAGTCTACTTTTATTCACTTGGTCCACATAATTGTCTGTATAGTTATTTTTTGAGCTGCTCATGCCAGAGCCGGAAGCAGGGCTCCTGGCAGAGACCAGGTTTGTCGGGGCAAGAGCTGCACATGAACTTGCTGAACTGCAGCATTCCTCCTTTGTGGCAGTGGCGGCAGTTCTTCCGGGCTGGCTTTCCATTCTGCTGAATGGCCACGAGCTCGTGCCGAATGCTCTTCACCTTGGCCTCGGCCACCTGTTTGCTCTTGACCTTTTCCTGCTCCTCTGGCTTCTGCGGACTAACTGCCACGGCTTCGCTGACCACTTCCTCCCTTAGAAGCGACTTGATTATGGCCACCCGGAACTCCGAGTAGCTCTTAAGGTGACCGCCTCGCGGATTTTGGCCATTAGCCAAGTACAGCAAGTAGGCGTTGTAGACGAGAATGTTGAGTAGGAAGATGTCCAGCTTTCTGTCCGCCGGAAGCTCCTGGCAAACTGGTTGGTAGTGGATCAGGTGCTGGCGACTCTCATTGCCGCGACGCAGTTGCCAGTCCAACTCCTGGATCAGCTTGGGTCTTGCGTTCGTCTTCTGCATGGACAGCTCCTTGGCATAAATGGCCAAACAGTCGGAGCTGAAGAAGTACAAGCTCTTTGCGCGTCGTCGCCACTTGGCCATCATCAGCGATGTGGCGTAGCTGGTGGAGATGCTGTTGGCAGTCAATTGCTGATGCACCAGCGCCTTGCTATTGCCATACCTATTCCTGTCCAGCAGCCCGGTGCAGTAGGTGCTCCTCTTGGCCAACTCATGGGCCAGGCCATAGCTGCCGTAGAACTTTGAGGCGTACACAGTGCGTCCTCCCTGGTACTCCTCCATGAGCTTCAGGGCCAACCCATTTCGGTGCTCCACCAACTGTCGAGAGTTGCGTACCCATGCGGGTGCATCCTCCCGTCGCACAATCTCCGGCAGAAGCTTCACCACCAGACCACTCTGCTCGGTCAACATGTGAAGAAGTAATGAGTTGTTGCGGAATTTGTATGGCAGATCCTCCTGGTAGCTGAATCTACCCTTCCACAGAGTAATGGGTTCATTGAGCACCAGTTGCTGGCCACAATTATACACATCCGCCATTCGCTCGTTGATGAAGTTGAGCAGTGGAAAGTCCTTCGACTTGGTCTTGCCGGCTACTGGAGACTGCAGTGCATCAAAGTTCAGGTGGCGCAGCAGCTGCTGATAGCGTTCTAGGGTCATCTTTCCAGTGAATCCCACGTAGCCGTAGAACATGTTGTTGCTCCAGTAATCCGAAAGGTGGTCCAGTTTCAGGTCGCTCATGAGCAGAGAGAGACCCACGAAGGTTTCCATTTCCTCGCCACTAGTGGGCTGCGACTTGGAGGCTGCTCCTCCCTTGAGATTGCAGCTCTGGGCCAGGGTACTGAAGAACCTGGAGCGGTTGCCCAGTAGCTGGTTGAAGTAGTGCTGCGGGCACTGGAAGCGCTTGCCGAACTTCAGGCCAGTTTGCTGGCTGGGAGTGGGGAACTTGAAGATCAGTCGGGAGCTCGTCTGCTGGCTGCTCCAATCCGGGTCATAGTCATCGGGTTCATCTGGTTTTTGAGAGGGGGAATAGTATTATGTAAAAGAAGGGCATTAAGAAGTAGGGGGAGCAACTCACCTTGACAGAAGACATCCGCCTCCTGGTAGTTCAGCTCCGAGTAGCCATCCTCATCCGAATCGCTCTCCTGGTGGTCCAGTTCCGAGCGATTAACGGTATTGGTGTCCGCTTTCTGCTCCACCGCCAGCTGCAGCTGGAGCTCCGTGAGATCCGGCTTGATGTCCGCGGTGCTCAAATCATAGTCGGCCAGCGCCGGGTAGCCGTCCAAAGGTTCCGTCTTGATGTCCACACTGCGTCGCTTCACCGGCGACCGGTGGTCATCCTGGCGCGGCTTCAGCTGCTGCTTGCGCTTTCTCCCCGAGCTGGACATTTGGCTTTCTTTTGGAAATATTAAAGTAAACGGCGGAAATTTCTGCGGCAGCAACGCGTGTTTTTCTTGCGACCTCTCTGTTTCTCGCCCTCTCTCGCTCGAGTCACATGTGCTGTAGTGTGTGCTCTTTCGCACCTCCTCAATTCGTTTGTTGCGCGGGCTGTGTGTGGAGTTGCCACCTGGGCGGAATGTAGCCACATAATATCGGTGGGTAATTCGAAAAGTAAAACCGATTTAAAAATATTCAGGAAAGCAATCTTTAAATAGTTGAAGTATAATTAAGATAATTACCTATCTAATTAAATATATTTTATTTGTAAATAATTGCAGTTCTTAAAGCTTAGAATTTATTCATCTGAAAATTTAAATATCTTGACTTACGCTTCACTTAACTTTTTGCAGGAGGCCAATGGTTCGGCGTCGACATCAACAAGGAGGACATCTCGGACAACTACGAGCAGTGCGTCTGGGAGCCGTCCATCATCAAGATCAACGCGCTGACGGCGGCCGCCGAGGCAGCCTGCATGGTCCTTTCCGTCGACGAGACAATAAAGAGTCCCAAGGCCGGTGAAGCCCCGATGGCGGGCGGCGGCATGGGAATGGGCCGCGGCATGGGCAGGCCCATGTAAATAAAGTCATTCAGAAATCCAGAGAACTCTACACACCCTAATCATCAACACTCACTAGCATTTCTCTCCTAATTTAACACGTACACGTATTACTCGGTCATACCTTCGCATTTCGCACGCTTCGAAGCAAGAACAACAACGGCAACAATAATCCACTGACCTATCTGTATATGTTTAATAATAAAAACACAAAATTGAAAACATATTTTCATAACAGACACAAGCGTCTCAAATTTGAATCCGGGACAAGGTGGCTACTCTCTGCAGCGAGTGCTGTTTGGATACTGTTAAGCGGCCTCCGTGCTGTTAAGCGCAAGCAACATTTTAATTGTTGATTCAATCCGTCCCGAAAATAAACAATAAATAATGGGCAATCACAAGGTCCTCCGATCGGCGGGCAGCAATCTGCGTTACTCGATGTACGAGTTTATTGACGCTGTGCACAAACACTCGATTATATGGGAAAGGAAGCACCCGAACTTTCACAACCGGGAACTGAGGGATCAGGCCTGGCAGCAAATCGGCCAGGAGCTGTGCTCCAACTTTGATGCGTCCAGCGAGCCGGAGAAGCAGGAAATCGGTGGGTTGTGCTCTACATACTAAAGCTCGGTACTTAAATATCCTACTTCTAGTTAAAACCCTGCTGAAACGCTGGAAAAACACGAGGGACAGCTATTTGCGGGTCAACCGGCTGCGGCAAAGTGGCGAGGAGGTGGCCAGAGCCTCTTACATCTACGAAAAGGAACTCAGCTTCCTGCTGGACGTAAAAGCCGAGTCGGAGGACGATGAGGAGCCCCTAAAGGAGGAGCCCAGGCCCCCGGCGAAACGAAAACGTCCGCCCCCTACTCTGAGATCTGCAAAGACACCCAGAAGGAGGAACTCCGGCCAGGAATCGTGCTTAGAAGACGCTAGCAACAACCCAGCCATTCCCGACAACCTGCATTCGGTTCTGGAGGATCTGACCTACACCAGCGTGGATGCTGTGCCGCCGGAGATAGTTTCTATACCTCATCTGCCCGTAGATCCACCTTGCAGTACAAACACCGCCTCCACATCCGCGGATCCCGACCAGGCCTTCTTCGACACCATTAAGCCGCACATGCAGCGGATGTGCGCCGATCGCAAGCTCGACTTTCAGATCGAAGTTCTGAAAATACTGCGCAATTTTAAGCCAAACTGAATAATAAGTTATTGTTAATAACTATAGAAGTTAAATCATGTTTTTGGCTTTACATTTACATTAACAGAGGATGTAGTTAACAGCTAGTTAACATGAGGAGAAATAATCGTTATCGTACATCGTTCCCAGCCCAGGGCGCGAAATTTGAAATTTATTATTTCGAAAAGAAAAGTGCAAGTTTCCTTAAAAATGTTTGCTCTTCTACGCAGCGAATTATTTAGTTAGCATTTCTGTTAATTATATGAGAATGTATTGAATATTAGTAAATATTCTGTGTTGTACACATATCATAATTTATTTATATTTACTTTGGTTTAATTTGTGTTAAGTGTGATTTACTAACTTATTTGATTTATTCTTACAAGTAAGTCGTAGAGTGCCTTTGTAATTTAAGAAAAACAATAAAATGTTAGTAAAGGAACCATTTTTAAAATATCACATATTTTTTAAAAAATAATTAAACAATGTAAGTTAAAGTTAACGCTAAACCCTAAATTTTACATACACTTTATTGAGGCTTTACTTATTACAAAAAAAATTCAGTTCTTGTGTATATATTGTACTATGTTTATATGTTTGTATGAGTAGGTAATTGATATTTTTCATTCATACCCCTACCTCAGCATAATCCCTTTCGTGGCCCGGATGCTGTCCCAATACATATTTACCGCCTGCAGCGAAATTTTAGTACAAACATAAACTGTCAAAAAGATACATAAGCCATCGGATGGCCTGTGTTCCGAAGCGGTTCGACCAGTTTCGGTTGATGTTGATAAAAAAGAGCTTAAACCTGTATTCATACAGCTTGTCTCTCTTATGCCAATCGAGTTTCCATTATGTATACAGATTTCTTCATGGTTTTTGCTCAACACAAAGGCAAATTTATGTATTTTACCAGTGTATTTATAAGTCGACACTTCAGACGACACCCCTAAAAAAGAAATCGCTGAAAACCGTTAAGGAAGCCGTAGGGGTAACCCAGAGATTTGGATTCGGTGTCGCCTTTCAAGCGTTCCCCGCTGCTGGTACTTCCAGGAGTACCTCCTATGGGGGGTACGAAATCGTTACCCCGAAAACCCGCCCCCATACTTCATACTCCACACGACAAATGTTACTCGCCCCGACTTGATAATGCTGTTCTCCTCGGAGTCCCCCATCCCATTTCCCACTTAACTGCATATGGTTTTTGGTAGTGGTTGTTTCGGGTTTCGGAAATTTCAGTATGCGATCGGGACCCTACCCTCCACTTCACCCATTAGCAACGGCTCTGGCAGCTGTTGTTCGCTATTAAATGCTCCCTTAGATCCTCGAATCCGACTACCTGGCTCTGCTGAATGGAAATATGTACACTCGAAAAAAATTTTAGAAAAAACATTTTAAAGATTACTATAGAGTTTATTTTCTATTTAATATTTTATGGATTTCTTATGTATAAATAATCTTTTATTTATGGAACTCGATGGATTTGATAGATGACTTAACAAATTGCAAAATATATACTTTCTATCAATCATTAATTGATAAGGAATTTGATAAGAAAATACCTTAAAGTGATAATAAATACAAATATATGAATTTGGACGTTAATTTTTTAACAGCCTAATAGATAAAGAATTTTGTTTACAATAATTGAAAAAGGTAAGGCATACAAAATTTAAAATTTCCTTTTTTAATGGAAAATTATTTATAATTAAAATTGCTAAAATACTTATTTATTAAGACAATTATATAGAAACTTATCATTATCTTTACCCAACTACCTTTTTCACAGTGTACTGAGGCATTCCCAGCGTGTGTAACGTATTTTCCAGCCTTAACGAAACCGGGCACCGAAGGAGATTTAGGTCTTTTACCCCTCGATCTCTCTCCCCTCGTGTACCTGTAGCAATTCTGAGCATTGCAGTGGAACCGAATAATAGACAGGAAGTCCCTTCGATGGCTTTTATTCCTTTCAAGGGCCGTGCCGCCCTAGTAGATGATGGTGCAGCGATTGTCTCGTCCAATGATGCTGGTCTTTGTCCTGTCCTATCCTAAAAATAAATTCCTAGCAAGGTCTGTATGGGACCAAGGGCCCTCTAAGCAAATGATCTCTACTCAGGTGGAGTTATCCAGGAAAACCACCTTCGTGCTTTGATATCTCCGCCATGCACTCTCCGCCGGTTCTAAATATTCACCGATCTCCTGCCGCTTATAGGGAAGATCGTACTTCTCGAGAACTAACTTCAGGAGCACGTACTCCAGGCTGCGGCTGCCACCGAGATTGTTCGGATCCCTTAGGCTATCGACCAAAACGACGAACTTTCTCAGCAGCTCTACCAGCTGACCAAAGTTGATCAAATCCTCGAGGGCGGCATCCACTTCGTTGACATAACGTAGACTCAGTTTGATTCTCCTGGCCAAATCGGTACTCCTGCCCGCCAAAGGTGATAGCTCCGCATTCAGCTGCTGCACCGATCTCCTGGTATCAATCACTTTCTGCAAGGTTTCCTGATTATACCGATCCTGATCCGTCCATTTGGCCATCGGAGCTCTTGTGGTCGTCTCTTCATTGTCCACCATTGATATCTGATTATTCTCGACCACAATGGTCTTGTCGATGGGATCAGTCGAGTTAGCTGGCTGCTTTACATGGAAATCCAGGGAAAAGTGGAAATTTACATTACCCTGCAGGGAACAGATTCAGTTAGAAATCCTTCAAAAAAAGGTAATCACAAAAAAACAAACCTGAACGGAAGTCAGAGCTCCTAGGACAATCAAAGCATTCGTAGAGAACCACATCTTGCCGGCCAACTGGGAAATGTTTGACTGATCCCAAGTCGAGATCTCGCGATCACACCACTCCGCGCAATCCAAGCTCGGCATCGGGGCTTATCAAGCCGCGGGGTTATCACATCGTACCCACTTGACCGATAACAGATCCATTCAGTGAGTTTTCTACCAAACAGCCAGGGGAACTCTCGGCGTGGGGAGCATTTTCCATTGCCAGACAAAGCGCCGGTCACGTGGTCGCTGAGATGAAAAGTGAGTACAGTGAGGTGAGTGATTGCCAACTTAAAGCCATTTCAAGGTGCTTGGAATAGCGAAAATTTCAATTTGTTCAGAGGTTTGTATCTAAAACGACCTCTCTGAAAACTATTAAGTTCTTTGAACTTGGCGAGAGAAACAGAAAACAAAATAAACGAACGTAGTATCCACTTTATAAAAACATAATACAATACAATAACGCAAAATATATATATTTTATATTTATATTTTTTGTTTTTTTTTTTTTTAACAAAAATAAACTCTTTTTAATTTGAGTTTCAATAAGGGGTCCCTACTGTATATAATGACTTAAATATAGTCTTTAAATCCCATTTGGAAACAGACTCTCACGTATTTTGTACATATATTTACGCTCAACTATATATAGGTATAATTTATTTATGCAAATTCATCAATATGCTTCGGACTAGACAAGTTTAAATAAATATAAGCGCTATTAATATTAATTAGGCAGTGCAGTGGTTATATTACTATAATATAATATACTATGTACATACATCAAATATTTGCTATCACGAACGAAAACTGATACCCACATTGAAGGGCTATAGTCATAAAACTGAACTATAAAGATAATTCCACTTTATGGGTATCAAAGTACCATCAGTACGAGTGCTTAGGATCTGAATATCTGTGATAAGGACACACTCAGCCAGAAAAAAGTTCCCACGTGGATGGGTTAGTCGTTTCAGTACAATGGTATTATATATAATGGGTTAAATATATTCCACATTTATTACCAAAAAATTGAAAATATGATTGTCCCATTTCCAAATTGGTTCCCACGTGGAGCGGCCACATGAATGCCACTGTAAACTTAACAAATGTGATATAAAAGCTGCGACGGTCATAACCCGCATGGTTATATCGAGGCCGTGAATCATCCACCTTTTTTTGGGAACTCATTTCACAAAGCCATTTCCGTTCCGAGACGAGTCTCAGGCGAATTTCCGACGCTCTCAAGGGTTAACATCTGCTCGATTGGTTCGCTTATCATCCGTCTGAGGTAACAACAACCATTCATATCGCTATTTTCTGTTTACGCGTGCAATAATAATTATAATGATGTACACAGAACCACTATATGGCGATAAGGTGCGAGTGCTATCAGGGTTCGTTTTTATGTAGTATAGACGGATGTTTGTTTGTGCGAAAGTATGCCTTAATTTAGAAAATGGTATCAAAGCAAAGCAGGGCAGTTCATGGAAGCCATGGCGATAGGGGCAGCTAAGGAAAAGCATAAAACAAATGCGAGTATGTGGGAATCAATAGTAGAAATTGCGCAGCAAAATGAAATTATTCCACTGCCTCAAAATAACAAAAACAAAAAAGAAGAAGAAAATAAAATAAAATAAAATAACCGTTGACACACACTCACATGATTGCCCATAACATATTCACAATTTATACACAAGAAAAAAAGTATGATAATTTAAAAAACACAAGAATAATCCATATAAAAAATTTTCCGTATCGCTGGTTATTTTCTTAAAAAAATATAGTTAAAATTTCAAATTTGTATCCCTTGTAAACCCCACTAAAAATTGTTTTTTTCATAATATATCCCCTAGAGGTAAATATTTTTCTTTTGTGTGTTCAATTTATTTTTATATTTTGATTTTTTGTTGTAATAGTATGATAATATAAAACACAAAATAATCCCAATAAAAATATATTTCCCTATCGCTATTTTTTTTTTTTAATTTAGTTAAAATTTCAAATTTGTATTTATTGTAAACCCCATTAAAATTTGTTTTTCAATAATATATCCCCTAGAGGTAAATATTTTTCTGTGTTCTGTGTTAATTTATTTTTATATTTTGATTTTTTTTGTATTTTTCTTCAGCATTTGCGTACTTTGCACGCACATGCACATATGGGTGTACAAAGATACCAGGGGATGGGGTTTTTGGGGAGTGGGGATTGGCCGAGGGGCGGTAGCGGGCCAAGGGGTCGTCAGAGACCAACGCACAAAACTTGTAAATACGCCGTCCATCTCGTTCTTCAAGTATCTCCATCCCGCTCCGCTCGCAGCGCGTGTGGCGGCACAACGTGAGTGAGTGTGTTCGGCTGTGTGTGTATCTTACAGATACCAATTGCGTAGATATAGATACATCCACCAGGCAGGCCCAGTTCGGTTCGAGACCAGTGCACGCAACTTTTTGTTTTGCCCGACTCGTTTGGATACCCTATACACAACCCGTTTGCGGGGACAGGGTGTGCTGGGTGCCGACTCAATTTGGTTAGGAGTTTTTTCTTCAGAAAAAGTTCCTCTTCGGAACCATAAAACACATTTAATATTCAATCCCACTTGTAGCATTTCTTTGAACCCTCTGTTAATTTGAATTGAAATTCAAAACCTCAACAGAAGGCTCTCTTATAAAAATATTTACAATTTTGAGTCTTACTGCTATCGGAGAAAAACACTGAAATCAATAATTTCATAGCTTGAATTTCCTTTTCTACACAGTAAAAAATGTCTCATTAAAGACCTATTAATTCCTATAAAACTAGATCAAAGTAAAGAGAGTTGATTTTAAAAAGTTCAACTGTAAATTGTAATTAAAACTAAATTTTCCACTTGAGCTAATTATGTTTTAAATTTAAACTTTAAATGCCATTCAAAGGGTATACAACGTTTTCATAAAGTCACGTTTTCCAATGATTTATAGATGTTTTTTCTTTAGCGCTATGTGTATGTTTTTTATTTTTATTTTTTTTTTGCTTTTTCAACAACAATGGGAGCTCTCGCAATCGCAAATTTAAACGGACGTGAGAGCGAGAGGCGAGATAAACCCCTTTACCTCTCGACCCCTTCTGAAATCCACTATCGTCGCCGCCATTTATCGTTTGCAATTAGCTAAGGCAGAGCGCCATAAAAATAAAAGAGTAGCAGCCGAAAGCGAAATAAAAACAAAATTGTTTACGCTTTTGATTTGCCTTAAGTTTGAGTGCAGACATACAGACACCCATGCCTATATGGGAATACAAAAGGTAAAAACCTCTTACTAGGGGGAAATACCTTATTTCCAGATCTCAAATTTGGTAATGAAAAATAAAAATATAAAAAAATATTAAATTAGAAATGATTTAATTTGAATTTTTAAATTAGAGATATCATATATTAGTTTCAAGTGTGTTTATCGGGATAGTTTAAAACTGTTGAAACAGATACAAAATATATTTTACCAAAATGTAAAATTTTACAATAAAGTAGTTATTTTTCTGTCGTTAGTAAAAATTGTTCCACTCTTTTTGTACAATCTAAGAGCGATTCGTCACTAAATGTCTGGCCATCCACTGTGATATATAAAAAACTTTAGTACATATATACATTTGTATGTATATATTTCTCGGGGGTGGCCTGAAATCGTTGAAAACATAACGATGAAATTAAAGAGTGCGGGTCTCAGCATAAAACGAAATCAACAGGGGGAAAACGCTTTCAATGCTCAAATATGGACAACCCATACAGTTATTGTCTTGTATTCTTTGGACTTTTTTCAGTTCGAACGGAGATACGAAGGTACATATATATATATATATATTCGAGTACGTACATATGTACTTGAGAAGTAGCGAAGCGGTAAACAACGACACCGAATTCAAAACCGAAGCCCATTGCCAACTTTGTGTGTAAATCCAGTTTTCTTTTGCGACATCGTTTATAAAGAAATCCCAAAGAGGCGAGGTAAAAAACAGAAACATTAAATACAGAGAAACAAAAATAAACAATGGGTTAGATGATTCATATAAAAATCAAATCAGCTTTGGGGGTTTAAATGATATAAACGGAGGTCTTTGAATAAAATACATACATTTCACACGTATTTTCAAAAAAACGTATTTAAATGCCTGTTATCAAGTTACAATGTATTTGTTTCTCTGTAAAGCGGGAGGTGCGAGATGAGGTGATTCGAAGCACGTTCACCACTCGCAGTTTGGCGTCGGTTTTTTTCTTCGAGCAACCTCTAGAGAAATCCACCTAGATAATACTAGTTTATACCGCCAGTGAGTCATGTTCGTGTTTTGCCTACTTACCTCTGCACTAAACTGATCCAAACCGATCTCTCCACTGTCCTCCTTCGGGGATCCACAATTTTTGGGGGGTTCCATTGAAGACACAGTCACTAACTCCTTTCCTAACTCGAATTATCCAAAAATCCAACTTTGTAGCATTTTTTAATCAACCAAGCTCTTTTTTCAATTGCTTCACTTACAATTTAAAGTAATTTCTTGAAATAGGTTTCCAAATGCTTGCGCTATCAACATTTTTAACTAATTTGTCTAGTAATGGAAATTCATTCCGTATCGCCGTTGACACACAATAAAATTTGAAAAGTAGTTGCCTTGACTCATTTTTCCTTAATCGGACTTTTTTATTCGGAAATACTTTGTGAAACTAGGCAGCTTTAAGGTTAAAAAAAAGGAATGAACAAGAGAAAATCCCAGGGGATATCTTGATTTTTGTTTAAAAATTAAATCAAGCAAGTGAAAATCGGAGCTAAAATCGAAAAATTTATATGGACTTTTAGATTTTCGAGCTGGAGAAGTTCCACTGCATGTAGATCTCTTGGGGGGTTCCATTGAAAATATTTTTATCTCTTTGTTCACTTTTTAGGGGATTTGGGGAAGTGGATGGGGTGGGAATGGGATTTTTGGGGATTTTATGACTGGCTGCGGTGCTTTTTTTGGGAGGGGGTTTACACATTGATTGTTTGATCGTTAGGCAATTGTTGGGTTCTTTAAGTTTTAACTTGACTTTAATGCTCGCTGAGCTCTCTTGGTAAGATCTTTGCATCCTCATATCAATATTAAATATATTTTGTAGTACATTCATGTATCTATTTTGTGTAGTGGGTGTAGTAAAACCTTTAAACATTTATCGTTATCATGCTGACTGCTTGTGTAAGAATCTATAAAATGCTTAAATGTTGCGTATATAAATTTCTTCAACTCACAATGACAATTCGCACTTATTCCATATGGATTTGCCAATCCGATTATTATTACACAAATATTTGAGGCAACTATGCAGAACTAACATAGGAACAATCAGGATAGTTATTCACAGTGAAACGGAATGGGAAAGGTTTCTTTGTATTCCCTCGAGGGCATTTCACCCCTTCGGTTCTGTAAAGTTGCTTATCGTTTTATTTTAATTCGTATGTCGCTATATATCTGGGTGTTTGTGAAATGCAGCTGCATTTTTTATATATATATATGCACATATTATATGCGCATTGTCTTTGTTTCGATCGCGTAGTTCAGCGCTTTTTGTTTTTTAATTTTTCTGGTTCTGGTTCTGTTTTCGTTTCTCGCTTAGAAATCGTGCCGCAAACTAAAACATGTGAGAACCTCGGTAGTGGAATTTTTCGGAGCACATGTTGTTCGTCTCTTCTGGAATGTGGATGGGTTCATAATCTGGGGGGATTTTGCCGATTAGCTCTGAAAAATAAAATGGCCAACGAAAAATTGTACGTGATAACGCAAATAAAAACACAAATTTTAGGTTTTTTTTTTGTTAATTATACAAAGCTTTAATAAATTACTTTACGAAAGCCGTGTACAATTGTTTATTTGATTTTTTTTTTCTATTGTTTTGTTGTTGGTTGGTTGGTTTTGTGGGTTTTTCTTTCGTTTTTTCTTTGTTTCTCAAATGTTAAAAGTTGACTTGGATTTTTACACAATTCCAATATTGCTTGACAATTTTTCTCAGATTTTTATTCACAATCGTTTTCTATAATTACAATATTTGAATGGCGAGTGTGCTCTTCATATTCGCATTAATTTTAATGGTCCATTTAAGGTAATTGTGTGGGTAATTAATTAAACATTTTCTCTTCAGTTGTGTTTGTTTTTAATTTGTATATATACCAGGTTTAAAAATATAGCAAAGTATCACAAAAAATTGCAAATTAAATTGTAAATTAGATCAATGGAGAAATTAAAAAAATACATAGTGCTTTAGGTTGCTTTCTTTTTCTTTTTCATTGTTTTTAGAACGACGAATCATCATGTGTTTCGGCTTAAATAAAAGAGGTTAAAAGTAATATTCGAACTTGGTCGAATCGTCGTCGTTACGCTTTAAATTTAAATAAAAAAATGAATTTGAATTTTCTTTTCAGGGGCCGTTCCGCAGTTGCCTTGGATGGGGGCACAAGCGCCTTGGACTCGCATGGAGAGCTCCGCGATCTTGTTTCGGGCTCCGAACTTTGAAATGGAAATTAATTTGTACTGATTGGTGTTGAAAAAGTCGGCGGGCCGTAACGCTGGTGCCCACAGTCCAAGGCAGAGCGGGCGGATTTGGCCCTGTTTTGAATGGATTTCTTTTTTAACTTTACAAATATGCTTTCGTATCTTTCCTGCTTCAATGAAATCTAAGCTGTTCTCGGCTTAAATTGACGTCCAGTAAGTAACAAACGTTTAGCTTACACTTAAAAAAAATGCAAAATTCTGCGCGACAAGTTTAGAGTTCTCTTCTGTGGGGTGTGTGTATTTTTTATGGGTGGCGGGGGGAAATGGGGGTGAGCTGGGGTCTCAACGAGCACTGCTCGAGGAACCTTCGCCCGGTTCAATACTCTAAGTAGTGGGTGTATGTATGGGGTGTACTTGTAGTGTAACTTGAAGATACAAGCTTTAAAGCTACCAATATATGACAACTTGCTCAGTAAACCTAAACAGTACTTGACTTTTTTGGCTTTTCAACATTTTTTTAAAACTATCATCGAGTGTTTTGTTATAGTTTCATCTCTCTCTCTTCTATCTCTTTCGTTCTCTCTTCATAATTTAGCTGTTTCAGGAAGTTAAACAATATGCGTAAACAAAACTCAAGTGTGTTCTTATTTCTGGGGTTTTCAACTATCAATTACGTTTTGGGGTTCTTTTTGTTTTTGGCTTATCACTTCGGGGCCAATTCACTTGGCAAAAACACATAACAAAACTCACGCTGCCTCTTTCTACGCAAAATACAAATAACTTTGGATTGGTTTTTTTGGGGATCGGGAAGTATGGGAGGGGGTGGTGGTGGTGGTTGCTTAAATAATTTACATACATATTAATGTTAACAATTAATAAGTAATGCTAATAATGAAAATAAGGTACTGGGTTCAAGTGTTTCAGTATTGAGCATCAACGAATAGTTTACATAAAGTAGTTTCATTTCTTCATCCTCATCTCGCGATATCTATATCATTTCCTCACGTAAAGCCTTCGCTTTGGGGATTGCAACTTATATAGTTTTTAGTTGTTTTCACAATTGTTTCCGCTTGGCGCAAGATCAAACATATTTTGGAATAAATAAAATCTTGCTTGCGCCTACTTGATCGCGCGCTACCACATTTACAAGTGCTGATCGATCTCTTATTCTTATTGTTTATCGATTTATCGTTTTTAGAAAATTTTATTTGAACATTTTAGCGTTGTTCCCTTCTATGTACAATTCAAGAATGTTTAAATTAGAATTTTTTAAAGCCATTTCGCAATTACAGATTAAGAATAATTACACATGTTCGCATATGTAGCTCAGTATTTTTTGGGCAATTGCTTCTCTCGCGCGACGTAAAACTAAAAGTAATGGAAGTATCTAGGTAGTCAAAATTACAATACAATAGTGGATCAATATATCTTAAGGTAGAGGAGAGTTATAGATGATGTTGTTTTCCATTTGTAGGCAAGTTGAATGCATTTTGCGCTGCGGCTCTGCTGCTGCTCTGCTGCGGCGGCTGCGTTGAGTTGTTGTCGTTGAGTTTTTGTTTGAATTAGTCTTTGTGATTTGGTGGGTATACGATTTATAGTAGTTGCATTATTATTATTATTATTATTAGTTTATAGGTATTATAGGTATCGTGTCTCTTGAATATACTCTGCTCTGTTTGCTTTTGCTGCCCTCCGCATTTACTCTTTATCAACATTTAAGGTACGTTGCACATTTTGTCCGCTTTTCGGGGGATAAACATAAACTGTACGTTATGTTGCGCTTCTAGCGTCCATTTTTGAATTACTCATAAATATTATTATATTTATAATTTTACTTATTAATTAATTTTCAAGTCTATTTGCGTATCACGTTTAAAACAATGTTCAGTTGTGAAGTATCCGTTGTTAGACATATAAAGTTCTCCTTCCTCTTCTCGACTCCTCATCCAGTGTCCTCCTCCTCTTCTATCCTTTGGGTTTCTTCTTCGTGTGTTTTAGCCAGGCTTCCATTGGTTGTTGTACTGGTTGCAGTTTGTCGATTGGCCTTCTCTATAAAGTTTGCGCATTGAAGTTGACAGTGGTGGAGATTGGGGGGGCGGGGGTTGTTCTATAGCTATATAGTGGGGAATTTTGCATCTTTTTTGCTGTGTGTTAGTTGTTCTCTTTGTCGTTGTTGTTGATGTTCTTCTATCGGTCGGTTGTGTGAGGACAGTTGTTTGTGTGTTCTTGTATTTTGTTTACTTTCCGCTTTCCTTGAAACAGTTTCTCGCTTCTCTCTTTATAGCTTCTCAAATTTGTTTTATTGTTTCATGATACACACTTGAGATCACAAACATTACTCTTGTTTTTTGTTGTTTTTGTTTAAAAAAGTTCAATTTTCCAGTTGAAATGTTTTCGCTTTTTTTGTAAAGGTTTTTTTTCATTTTGCATTTTTTGTTTTATCTTTTTGTTAATTTTTTTTTGTTGATTTTACGTTCATTTCGATTTTTTTTGCAACTCGTTAACGGGGTCGGGGTCCACCGGGTGTTCAAGCCATTCAAGTCGGTCCTCCGGATCCATCTTCAGATCCAGCTCTAGATCCGGATCCTGCTCCAGATCCTGTTGCGGTGTCGGCATCGCTGCCGCAGACACTGATCCTCCAGCACCAGCGGGGTTACGACTGCACATTGAGCAGCAGCTTCAGGTTGTGCGTGTCGAAGTCGTCGAGGAGGTTCCGCTTCGAGCGGCCCGTCTGCATCGGCACCTGGAACTTGGGCATCGACGGCATCGCCATGGGGAACTTCCCCTCCGACCTGGACAGCGTCCAGTGCTGGGGCGGCTTGGGCAGCGCCGTTGGAGCCGGTGCATCGAAGCACTTGCTGCCCGCGAAATGCGTCAGTGCGGTGGGTATGAGTGGGTGCTGCTGCTGCTGCTGCTGCATTTGCATCTGCTGCTGGGGCGAGATCTTACCGCCCAGCGGAGGACTCTTCCTCTGCTTGCGAGCCGATCCTCCGGCGGCGATTCCCGGCGAGAAGCCTCCACCCAAAATGGTGGCCGGTGACTGGCGCACCTGCATCGCTCCCTGGGGCGAGCGTCCTCCTCCGTTTCGTCGGTTGTTGTTGGCAAAGAAGAAGGCGCCGCCGCCTCCGGAGGATCCCTGCTGCTGCTGCTGCTGTGGCGACTGGCGCTGCTGCTGCTGCTGTTGATGCTTGCCCTTGGATCCGGTCGACTGGGACTGGGACTGGAGTTGGCGCTGCCTCTGGTTGGGGGGCGTGGCCAGGGAGGATAGACCCAGACCCAGGCTCGTGGGCGAGGTGCTCAGGAAGTGGGCGTTATTTGTACTGCTGGCAATACTGTTGGAATGTGCAGTTACCAAGGGCGTTGCTGGTGCGGATGCGGACACGGATGTGGGGGAGACGGGTGCGGATGTGGGCGAGGGGGTGGATGAGTTGGATGCGGAGGTCGCCGATGAGGCTGCTCCCTTTTTTAATCGTATGGACTTGGTGGCCGATGCGGTTGTCATTCTGATGTTGTTCCTAACGCTATTGTGCGAGTATGTCATAGTAATTTCGTCGCTTTTCGATCTCTTCTCTCGATCGCAGTATCTCCTCCTGCTATCTCTCTCTCTCCTCCTATTAAAATTTCTGCTGTTTTGCCTTTTTTTGTTTTTGGTTATTTCGCTAAATTAATGCTTAACGTTAAATATCACACGCACTTAAATCAATTCTTTATAAATCGAAACCAAACTCCTTCTGCTGCTATCGAGATGTTGTTCTAGCTGCGCCGCTCTGTTTTCTTTGGTTGCTGATAATCGCCGAAGATGAGATGCCCTCCTCCGAAGTTCAAAAATTCCAAAATAAAAACGAAAAGGGCGACGGGCGGCTGAGCACGTAGGCTGCTTTTCCACTTCTCCTGGTTCTGGTTCTGATTTCTGATTCTGGGTCTCGCTTTTATGTTTATGTACAGCTGCTGTTTACTTTACTTTATTTAGTTTTACTTGTAACGTTATGTATTGTTTATCAGTCTGTTGATTTATCTCTTTTACTCTGGTTAAGCTATCCTTAGCTATAATTTCGCAAACTCTCCTCTGTTCTTCGCTGATTCAACTGCTGCTCTTGCATTCCAAGCCGTGCTGATCCTGTTTTTTGATGGGGAAAAGGAGAAAAGCAGAGAAAGCCATTGAGCATATGATGGAAAACATTGGAAAAGTGTTTAAAAATGTGGTCAAAATAATATCACGGGAGGGCCTATCCCTAAAAAACACTAAATCACTTTAAAAATAAAATTATTGTTTCGAATCTTATTGATCAAAATAAAACTGTTTATGAGTTACAGAAGGATGTTTGTTTTGAAGTCGATTAATCAGAATATTAGTATTATACAAAAATTATATTTTTTTGCTTTCGTTTGTGTATTTTTAGAACTGTTTATGAAGTGTAACTACATATTAGAAATTTCATAAAACCAATCTGAACATTTATATCATTACACTTAAAAATATTTGGAAAATACGAAAATATTATGAATATATGTACATGAGTTGACAGAGTTTATTTTATACCTTCTGCTATTCAAAATTTTGAATACTTTTGGAAAACAAATTATTCGATTGAAAAATGTACCCCTGATTTTATATACAAAACTGTAAGCTGCGTTGTTGTACTAACAAAGTTCATAAAGGGGTTAAATGTCATTATTTAAAGTAACAAAAAACTGGATTGAGAAAGGAAAGGTACATTTTTACCCCCTGGATGCATTCAGAATAGGAATACTTTTTACCTGAGACCCTTGAATAAGAAAAGTAACTGCATTTTGTCCCTTGTTCAATAGTAATTCAAAGTACATAAGTATGTAGTTCTATTATGCTGACCGCCTTTGTGTGTATAATAAGAAACGGGAAAACCCGAAAAGGGGAAATAAGACATGTAACGATTCGGATTCGATTTCCAGGTAGCAACAACCTGTAACGTAGTGCTAACTACGTAACGGCTGCATTATCGAGCCCGTGTGTGTTTGTGTGTAGTACATGTGTGCTATTTACGTCAACAAAAGGTGTTTGTTTGGCTATTCTCGCAAACAGTGGACGTCAGAGGGACGAAACCTATATACATACGTACATTTGCACATATATATTTTTGCGAGAATACCTGAATTAATGAATCAACACATACGCGCGCATATGTATACATACACACACACGGGCAGCGATAACCAACACAATTGCGACTTACTTTTTTGCCGTAGACCTTCTCACACCAACGAGTGTGCGTGTGTGTGTCGCAGTTTTCTCAGCCACTTCGTTATACAGATTCCGTTTTTTCGACAAGCGTTATATACAAAATGGGTTGAGTTTGGGTTAAAAGTTGCCTTTATTTAGCTGGTTCACTTTAAAATGTTGCGGGAATTGGTTTGTTTTGCGTTTTTAGCTGATTTTCGGACTCTAGATGGGGTTTTATTATGTGTGTATGTGTTCGCAGCTGTGTATATATGTGTGTGTATTGTAAAATCACTTTCAAAATGGCGACGGGCTGGCTTCGTATTTATATATTTATATATAGATGTAATTCCGCTTAAAGCTTTCTCTTCACTTACAGACAAAGGCTCAAAAAAATCACACTTTCAACTGATTCTGATTCGGATTTAGTTAAACTCTTATGTACACCACCGTCTATTGCGCAGCGTTTATTTCGAATTTTATTTCCGTTATTCTCGCTCGCCAAGTACTCCGCTCTCGTGTGCTTTTCTGTAGCCTCACTCGTTGTACTTCGACGCGTATTAAAATATTAAACGTTACACAAATATTTGATTTATATCACTTAACTTAGGACATTTACAATATGCGTTACATATATATTTATTTTTGTAGCAGAAATTTTAATCGATATCTTTATCTTCTTCGCTTATTCTTGTTCTTTGCGCATCGGTACGCTTGCCTCGAATTTTCCACCATGACTCACACAAGCGCACCAATGCACGGGCTTATATACTCCCGAAGCGATGCAGGGTTGCCAGTCTTGGTTATCGAATTTATTTTGTGCAACCATGGGTTCGAGACATGGCTAAATATTACGCCCACGCAAAAAAATACCCGCTACCTGCTATCGACTGTTACCTACTAGAGTTGTCGAATCTGCTGTTTTAAAAATCCCAAGAGCGCGGTAAAATTGAAATTAATAATAAACCGACAGCTGCCCAGTCGTACCTTTTGGAAACTCATTAGCTCTAAATATTATTGTCAGCACATATATGAGTAGCCGGGTCTGTCAATGTTGGGTCCATGGGTAGTTGGAATTATAGTTATAAAATAAATAAGTATATTTATAAACATTTTAATTATACGTATTTACATATAATCTATTCTATAACTATTTTGTATGGTTTTTCCAAAAAAAAAAAAATGTGGAAGCCGAGGAACCTACTATCTAATCAACCTAAACGCAAAGTGACATTGATTTATCTAGATGTCTATTGTAATAATAATGAGAAATTGGTAATTATGAGTAACTACCCATTATTATAATCGTAAAATGAAAACATATTTGATTCGCAGATACATCACGTTCTTTTCAGAGGCACGTTTGCAATTTAAAATTGAGTCATTCAAACACGGAATTGGGCTAATTAAAGTTTGTCAACTTCCCCATTTTGGGCATAATATCTTAATTTTAATGGTTGACGTTTAAATTGGATTAAACGCCTTTGCTATTTTATTGTCATAAGTTGCAGTTGCATCACTGTTACACAATCTTTGAAGCAGACAAAAAATGAGATGTGCAGTTTAATATGTAATAATAAATATTTCAAAAAATTTTCGAATAAAATTTACCAATAAATTTGTTAAGATAAATTCCAAAAATGTGGGAAATAATAGAAAAGATTCCTTTATTTGTTACAAATCGTTCATTATATTTGTTTTGCTGCAGTTAAAATGTGGAGGGGGAACACATGCTATAATACCATAGATTTGTCAGGATGCCACCAGGGGATCTCCCCAAAGTGGATAAATAATATAAAATAATGAGAACCGCTTTCAACCGGCGACGCGTGTCACTCAAAACCCGCCCATGCTCAGATCCAGCCTGATCAAACCCATTATCTATCCAAATTGCTGTCCAGCGGGGGCCACAGCATCATCATTATCATCTTGTTGACCCGCCATTGTTATCCCGCTGGCTTGGCACTCATATAAACAAGTGCACTTTATGTTTACTTGGCTGTTTTTAATACACATCAATCCGCGATTGTGTGGGTTGAGGTGAGAGATAGGAATCGTATCATATATGTGTCGTCTGTCCGTCCATCTATAGGTATATTCTGTAGCTGTGTCTGTGCTGAGTTTCTATTGTTCATGAGCCCGGCTTCGTATATAAGGTGATCAATCTCGTAGTCTAAAATTCAGTTCACTTCTAACGCGATTCGAAGCCGGTTTTTATTCCATTTGTGATTTCGTGGAAATTTCGATTGTTATTCAAAATGCGTTTCGCTCTGTTTGCTTTTCTAGGTAAATTACCCTTTGACGGTTTAGCACCTTTATCAAATACAATAAGGGAAAAGTATAGGGATAGAATACCAAGAGATAGCTTTAAATCGGGTGCAAAACTATACTGAATCATGAAAAATTAAAAAAACAAAATATTGTAATAAAAAATCTCTATAAAAAATACAAAGCTCATTAGATATCCATTAAGACAAAAAACAAATTAATGATCCCACAGACAAGTTAAATACTTAAATTACATAAATCTGCTTACAAAATAAAAAGTGATGTCATTTTCCTATTATAAAAAGTAAAGGATTTCTTAATTTTAATTTTCATAGAATTACTTAAACAATTTGAATGCAAGCAATTAAGCTTTACAGTTCGGTTAAATAATGATCATAGACCTCGAACTTTAACAATATTATCTTATTCAGCTCTCTGCCTGTTGGCATTCGTCCTGGCTACTCCGGCCAAGGACTCCAAGAAGCCGGCAACTGACAGTTGCCAGCGAAACTGCGGTGAAGTCTACGATCCCGTTTGCGCCAAGGCCAAGAACAGCAGCAAGGAGCGCCTCATCACATTCGGCAGCCCGTGCGTCATGTCCAACTACAACTGCCAGCATGCCGACGATCGTAAGAGATCCTTCAACTTATCCGTGTATCATATAATTGAATTTAATCCATTCATAGCATTCGAGCAGAAGTCCAAGGGCGAGTGCGGCGGCGGAGTGAGCGTGCGTCTGTCTTAAAACCCAGAATCAGTCCAATAACTCGTATTTACAAATGAACATTGTTCACTAATGGTGCAATAAACTATCCATGTATTTTTTATTCCAACGGGAACGTTTAATTTCTCTTTGAGGCAAGCTTACATTTTGCATAACAGAACAGATAATTTGATTAGCTCGCGGGATTACGCAGAATTCCCCTTTAAAATACAAACGTGGACATGCATTCATACAAGATCAGTTCCAGCTATCCGTCAGTATCAATGAATGTATCCTATAAACCTCTATGCACTTATCAGCAGTCACGCGGCCAATCTGCAATCAAAATCAGAGCGTTAATCAGTTGGCACGAGAGGTTCAAGTGCAGTGGAAATGGGTTAAGATTAAATCTATATAGAAAAAGTTTATTAAAAAGTTAAAGATCATATTAATAGTATAGGCCAAATCCATAATATTAATCTTTTGGATGTAACAACTATATATTTAAAAGTACTATTAAATAGTTAATCTTAACCGCTTTCCACTGTACCCACACTAATTGACTCACCACTCACAGAGCTCTAGCGAATAATCGCATACTACGACCTAATGCCAAGTATCTATATAGTATATGGTATTGTATTGTATTGTAGAGTACTTATAGTTGTTTTTTTTTGTTTCGTAGTTGTTCAGAGATACGCTCCACTACATTCACAGATTCCGCTGCGCCCCCTAGACGGCCTCCTTCTTCTGCTGCTTGACCTTGTAGTCGGCCAGAGCGGCTTTGATGGCGTCTTCGGCCAGCATGGAGCAGTGCAGCTTGACGGGCGGCAGGCGCAGCTCCTTGGCGATGTCCGTGTTCTTCAGCTTGCCGGCCTCGTCGATGGACTTTCCCTTGACCCATTCGGTGGCCAGGGAGCTGCTGGCGATGGCCGAGCCACAGCCGAAGGTCTTGAACTTGGCATCCACAATCTTGCCGTTCTCGTCCACCTTGATCTGCAGCTTCATCACATCGCCGCAGGCGGGAGCTCCAACCAGGCCAGTGCCCACGGTGACGTCCTTCTTGTCCAGGGATCCCACGTTGCGCGGGTTCTCGTAGTGTTCAACGACCTGTGGATGGAAATAGGCAGATTGTGGATTAGTCACTGGGGGTTGCAATAATCGCCCTTATCAATTTGCGTGCCGCCTGAAACGCTGTCTATCAGAGCGACAACAAAGTCGCCTCTTATCTATATTATATAGCTTCTAGATATTACGAAAGAGAACTTTCGGCGCGGCAATTTGCAAATTCGGGGGGTTTTTGAACCTACATTTTCGTGATATAATGCCACCGGCACACTCTGCACACGCTTCAGCTGCGAACGCAGCAACCGGGAGGAGTTTCGCACCAGGGACATCTTGATTTTAGCTAGTAGTTGTCACTTAAATAAATCAATAAATAGACCAATTGTTGTGAAATTCGAAGAGAACGGAAAAACACGGCTAACTGCGTGTTACAAACAGCTGTTGATTAGAGTGGCCGTACTCGGGTAGATGGGAAAAGGCAGCAATTATCGGTATCGATAGGTTTTAAATATTTAAATATTTCTTACTTCTTGTAAATGTTCTTTTTCGCAAAATAAAATATTACAAATAATTAAATATTCATATTAAAATTAGCAATTACAATTTAAACTCACATTGAAATGGCTTGACTAACGTTGCATCACACTTTGCGTTGGCAATGCCTTGGAGTAATAGGACCGTTCAGTTGGTATTTCCTTGACTCACACCCACGGTCGCACCCCAATCACCAAGTTAAATATTGCCCACTATTTCTGCCAACTTCCCATATTTTCACAACAGCAGACTATGAGTTTCTGAAACGAATCCCCCAGGTCGATAATATCCACATCCAGTCATGACCTCACGCAAGCGAAGTGGCAGCGGCTCCACCAAGAGGCCCAAGGAGAAGGTTTGTCCCAGGGGATTTTCGAATGCACACTCCGCCCTTTGGTCAATCGTGATTTGCATGGCTAATTGGTCTCCCGATTCCCCATTCCCTTGCAGGTGGTCTACATCTACGAGCTGCTGTGCCGGGGCGAGGATCCCAGCAGCGAGAGCCCCGAGTTCTGGAACGAGTTCTTCCTGCTGCAGCCGAACTTCGAGGCCCTGGAGAATGAGATCGGGAAGCTCAACAGCGAGCAGCTGCAGCTGGTCAAACCGAATCTGAACACCCTCTTCCAGAGGTGCATCGAAATGCTGGACACGGGTAAACCAGTTATACCTTATCTTTATTCCACAATCCATGTATAATCCCTGAAATTCACCCCCAGAAGACCATCCCAAGCGCCTGTGCAACAGCCTGCAAACGCTGTGCTCCCTTTTCTACGGCATCTTTAAGAAATCCAATGCGGATCCCACGTTCAACATCCTCAACGAGATCTTCGGCCACGAGAAGATGGACGAGTGGCTGAAGCTGCTGATGCAGTACTGCAATCGCATCCTGCTGGGCGATGTGCCCGAGAACGCCCGCTTCATGTGCCTCAAGCTGCTCCAGGTGCTGGTCACGGGCACGGACAATGTCAACCAGAACGCTCTCTTCGAGCACCTGATGATGCACAGCATGTTCGACGCCTTCGTCCGGCTGCTCAGCGATCCTACGTTCCGCACCCAGCACGGCCACGATATCGTCATTCTGCTCACCATCCTGGTCAACTATCGCAAGCACGAGGCCACCAATCCATACGTGGTGCAGCTCTCCATACTCGCCGATGAGCTGGCCCTGAATGGGTAAGCAAAGCTGGTCAATCTAGTTTACAAACTAAGTAAACAAATACTATTTGAATTAATTGAATCACAAATTTTATTTATGTGGCACCAGCTGGTGGCTGACGTCATCAAATAGATAATAGATAGCTTGCCACGCGCTTTAATATCTTTCTTGGAAAGTAACGAAGCTTTATCTTTATTACAGGTACGGCCAAATGATATCACAGTCGCTGATTGACTTCTGTCGCCAGTACATTCAGAGCCTCAACAATGTGCAATCCTCCTCGTGGTTCTCATCGCTGTCGAATATTGTGGGCAACATGTTTGTGTCGGACGAAGGATGCGAACGGGTGCAGCAGATCAAGGCCAATAATGGCCTCCTACTGGCCCTCTATGAGGCAGTGCACCTGAACAGGAACTTCATTACCACTCTGGCTCATACACAGGCGGAGTCCAGTGCCCCGCCCTCGCCCAGCAACACGCTGAGTCTGGCCCAACCCGTGCCGGACTTATCCAATGCACCCATCATCGATATTACGCAGTATCCCACCAATCTCCTGGTGGCCGTCTTTCAGTACTGCTCCATCGTGATGCAGGACAACAAGAACGAGTCGAGCATCGCTAATCTGAAGCTGTGCTTTCTCATCCTCACCTGCATTTCGGAGGATCAGTACGCCAACTCGATGATGCACGACAGTAACCTCACCTTCAAGGTTATGCTGCATCGGGCGCAGATGCGTCATCGCAAGCTGAATGTGGATCGAGTGGGCAAATCGCAGCCGCTGGCTGCCACTCTACTGGATCTCTTGGTGGAGTTCATTGTCTCGCACTTGATGAAGAAGTTCCCCATGGAGTTGTATTTGCTTTGCATTGGCGTTATCCATCGCATCTTGTGCTACCAGAAGAGGTGTCGAGTGCGCCTGAATTATCCGTGGAAGGAGCTCTGGTCGGCACTCATCGGCCTGCTGCGGTTCCTGGTCAACCAGGAACAGACGCTGGTCAAGAAGTGCAACATATTCCATTTGTCGCTGCAGGTTGTGAACATATTTAATCTGTTCATCACGTACGGCGACACTTTCCTGGCCACCACAAATAGCTACGATGAGCTCTACTACGAACTGAACCGCGAGGAGAAGGTGTTTACGGAAATACATGCAATGGGTAAGGGTTTAAAGATGTTTATAAAACATAAAATAATATGTTTTATTTTTAATAGTTCTTCGCTATACAACGATGCCGGAATGCGAATACAAGGACGATGTAATCAAACTGTTGAACGCCCTGGTTAATATCCTGGCCATTGTGAAGCACTTCCAGAACAAAATCAAGGAATGGCTGGCAGAACAGGGCCTCTCCACGCCCACGGAGGAGCAAATACTCGATGTTGTGCGCAAGAACTACGACCTCACGCTGAAGCTACAGGACTCTCTGGATCAGTACGAACGCTATGCGGAAACGCCTCTCCATACCAACTTTTTTAAGCTTATGGTGCGCGATGTTGTCAACGATACGCGCAAACACATCTACGGATATGTGAAGGAGGCCGTATCCGTCATTCCCGACCAGGAGATACTCCTCACCACCTCTATGACCTCCGCCTCGGTGGGAGCGGCCCCTGCGACACCCACAACAGCAGTGCCAGAAGCAAAAGCGACGCCTGCCACGTAGGAAATGGACCTCGACAGACCATCAGACTGTTTAATTGTTTCTTTTGCTTAGTTTTGTAATTATATTTTAAATTTAAATCAAATCTCTAGAAGCGTAAACTCGATGTAATCGGTAAGATTTAAAGTGCTTTGCGAGTCTTTGTTAGCTTTTGTTGTGAAGCAGTGCACTTAACGCAAATACATATATTCTGTGCAAGTTTTTTACATACGTATACAAAATATATTGCGTGTATATAAAATACTGGTATTTTTGAACGATTGTTTTATGAAATTACAGATCCCTGTATTGTATTTTCTGTATACTATGGCAAATTCTTTGTGTCAGTTATCTACAGATTGCACATCCATTTGTACATATTTAAAAAGGATAAAAAGGACCAGAATGACCTGCGTGTAACGTTAAAAAATCAACATATGCGGATCGTTTTAGGTACCCCACTAAAGGAGGTAGGAGAAGTTCAGGTACCTACATATGTATAAATATTGGAAGGTTTCAAAAAAGGTCCTCAGTCCTTTCAAACCTTCGGAAGTGATTAAACGTAAATGAATGTATCTTAATTTTTATGTGCAAAATGGAAACCATAATAACTTGTGATTTGTGCTTCAAAAACATTACATTTGTGGAGTTTAAAACTCATTACATAAGTTGTGTAGGCCAACCCAATGCTTTTGAGATTATTATGAGAAAACCTCAAGATCGTAATATGTTGAATAATGGAAAACCATTTACAAAATCGTGTGATTCTGATGATAGGAAGATAGTGTGCTGCGACTGCAACGAAATATATCCTTCGCAAATGGAAATGCTGCATATAAAAACAGAAAAGCACAAATCTGCTGTCGTTAATTATATAGAACAAAATAAACATATTGTACCAATTTCAATAGAGTCGCATTTTCCCATTAAATCGTATCAAATTAACCCTAAAGAGAGTAAGATTGATATTCAGGAACTGATCGATCAATGCGAAGATGATATACTTAAAATTTTGCTTTACTGCCTTGGCGAATATAGAAGCATAAAGTTCAGTTTAAAGGTGTTTGGATTATATGTTAACGAATCTGAAGCAGATCCAATATTGGATATAGTAAAGCATTTTGCCACACCATATAAGGCAGCTTACGAAACTGATTCTCTCGTCCAACAATTTGCCGATGCTTTGGATTACTTGATATCCTCAACCATTGAGCTCAAATATTCGAGCTCCTTTCAGGATCTGACAATAAAAAGTTTTAATTATTTTGAGATCACAGCAATCAAGTTGGAACATACACCTGGAGCTGGGTTCATTCCTGCTCCTCCAACCATAAAAAACCGAAATGCCATAGTTAATGTAAGAAATAGTGATCATTTCTGTTTCAAATGGTCTATTTTGGCATATATCGGATTTCTCGAATTTCAAAATAAAACTTTTGAAAAGAATGCAACAAAGAGACCTAGACGGGATTACTTAACACATCCTGAAAGTTATAAGATTTTTGATATTTCCCAAGATATAATTGTTTACGAAGGGATTACACTCGATTTTACTGAAATAGAGTTTCCAATAAACATCGATGGCATTAAACGTTTTGAAGAGAATAATCCGGACTTTAGCATTAATATTTATGAAGTTGATGATGATGGACGGAACGTGGTTGGACCGACAATTCGAACGAAAAAAATAAGAGCCCGTCATATAAACTTGCTGGCATTGAATAACGCGAGTGAGCAAACAATGCATTACACATACATTACAAGCATGTCAAAACTATGCTATTCGCAATTTTCGAAATCAAATTCTGCTGCCATTTATTGTGAAAATTGTTTGCAGTTCTATTATAAGAATAGAATCAAACCTCATGATTGTGGAATCGTAGCAGAGGTTGCATACCCCATGTCAAAAACCGAGCTCAGCTTCAAATCGCATTCAAAAAGCACATCTCCGCCTATTGTAGTTTATGCTGATATAGAGTCCTCCTTGGAATCGAAATCACCGGCAGCATGGGCTGCCTCCTTTTACGTTGTCCACTATTATAACCCTCACTTAAATAAAATGTACACATTTGATGGTAAATATTAACAATGAAGTAATAAGATATATGTTTAGTAATCATATCTTTACAGGTCCCTATTGCATAAAGAAGTTCTGTGAGACACTAAAAGATAAACTACGCGGGCTTTATTACAAATACTGGAAATATCCTATCGAAAAACATAATACATTTGACGAATTTGAGCATGAGTGTGGAAAATGTTGTGTGTGCAAGGAGGAAATCGGTGCATGCTACGCGGCTAAGTTTTTTCTTCCCTTTCGCGGAGATTACTTGGGACCTGTTCATGAGGCCTGCAAGTCCAAACATAAACTCGTGTATTCATTTTTCCCAGTAGTTTTTAATCACTTAACAAGGTTTGATGTTAATTTATTATTAAGTGAATTGGGAAAAGAGGTTAAGCTTATTCCTGGCAACCAAGAGTTGTATACTATGTTTATTCTGAACTATGTGATCGGTCGATTTGATCGATTTCAAATTAAATTTCTAGACTCCAATAATTTTTTGCGATATGACTTAGAAAAACTTTTTAGTCAAATGGACAAGGGAAAATTAATAAATATGAGGGATAAATATTCAGATGTGCAATTTGAGGCAATGTGTCAGAAAAGAGTATTCCCCCAACACTATTTAGAAAGTGTTGAGCAACTCAACGAACCACAAATACCTCCAAAAGTATTTTTCTTGGATTTTCAAACTAATTCGAATAGTTTAGAAGATTATACACAAGCCTGTCAGGTATGGAATATGTTCGAATGCCAAAATATTGGCGAATACCTGAAAGTATATTTGGAAAGAGATGTCATTATGTTCGCCGATGTATTTGAATACTTTAGGCGCCTTTGTATGCGAGCGTATGGCTTAGACCCAATGAATTATTCAACAACTCCCTCAATGTCATGGGATGCTATGTTAAAACTCACCGAGGTAAAATTAGAGCTAATTAGTGATCCCGAAATGCAACATTTTCTAAAAAGCGCAGTGCGTGGGGGACTTGTTCAATGCAACCAAGAGACTGCGATAGCAAATAATAAATTCCTGGATAATTGCGATCCCAGAAAGCCCACTACTTATTTGGCCAGCATTGAGGCAAACAATTTAAGTGATTGGGCAATGAGTCAGCCACTACCATTTTCCAATTTTACCTTCTTGAGTCAAGACGAAGTTGAAAAATTCGAAATTAAACAAAAATCTGCAGATGACGAAGTGGGTTATATACTAGAAGTAGACCTCAAGTATCCAAATCATCTTCATAATATCCATTCTGGTATGCCATTTTGCCCTGAATACCAAGTTCTTCCAGGGGGAGTTCATCGAAAACTCACAGCTAATTTAAGTGACAAAAAGAATTATATTATTCATTTGAAACACCTGCAATTGTGCTTACAGAACGGACTCGTCATAACCAAGATACACCGGGTTATGTCCTTTAATGAATCCAGGTGGCTAAAACCTTATATTGATTTGAATAGAAAGCTCCTTAAATTTTCAGAAAATGAATTTGAAAGGCCGTTCTTTAAGTCGATGAATAGTTTTATCGTGGGTAAATCATTAGAAAACGTAGAAAATTATTGTGATATTGTACTACTGACACATTATATGTCCAAACAGAATTCTCCAGGATTTAGACAACGAGTTGCTAGAAATAATTTTCGCGGCATTGAGATATTTTCCAATAATTTAGCTGCCATCGAGTCGGCAAAGCCTAAAATTACGTACGATAAACCATTGTATATTGGAGTCACCGTTTTAGAAATGTCAAAATGGTTTATGTATGAACACTATTATAATTTTCTTTCTGTTCAATGTCCCTCGTCAAAATTTATATATTTAAATAACAACTTAATTGTTGCATTGTTAAGAGAAGATTTTTACAAGTTAATTGAGGAAAATCCACAACGCTATGATATGTATAATTATTATTTACACGGCCATAATGATAATTTACACCTAATGCAAGACAAATATGGCGGCTAAGTAATGCCAGAATTTAGAAGAAAATAAGTAAGTTTAAGGAAATGTACAAAATAACGTAATATAATAATATACAATATAATATATTTCCCATACAATACCTTTATTAGACCAATAAAAGATTCCATCACTGTAATTATTATTGTTGCTCTTTTATTTATTCCCAAACTTTCCACGTGTGTATAATCTTTAATACAAAATGCGTATAAATATTTGTATAGTATGATTTTCTTTCCGGTTATACAGGCGCGTGTATAGGCTCTAAGGATATCGCTACGATTTATAAATGTTTATGGTATATATAATAACTGTTGCATGCAATACTTGCACGCAATTAACAATTTGAATGCAATTGAAATGGGTCATGGGTCGAAACAATAGGCGAATATCTAATAAAATGTCAATTATATATCATTTAAAATGCATTAAAATTATGTAAATATATAGAATACATAGTAATTGGTTGCTTTAAAATATACAAAATAATCTGTTTATGGAACTAAATTCTAGTCGCTTTATACAAATATCCTTTGCATTCGATTGATTAACTTCTAGCTCGACATTATGGTTCGAAGGCAGAGCCAAACGATCACTCAAGGCACAATTAACAGACAATATTGAATTAAATTAGTTATATTATAAGCAATGCCTATCTCTACCTCTTTGCTGAGCTCATTTCGCTTGCCCTGGAATTGCGGCCCTATAAATATATATATTTTTATATGGTATAATGGATCTATTTACAATATCGTTCGAATGAGTGAATGAATCTTAGTGATTAGAAGTGATCCACCTTGACGGAGACCGTGTGGGCGGCGGCATTGCTGGGCAGGTCGATGTTGTCCCACTCGGTGTGCAGGTTCTTCTCGCTGTCGGTCGCCTTGAGGGCCAGTCCCAGTGAGGCAGTTCGTCCGGCGCAGTGCGGTATGTTGAGTGTAACCGGCACCAGGAACTCAAGGCCCTGCGGCCCGCACATCACCAGCGGTGACAGCATAGTTTCACCTACGACGGCAAATAATACGATTATTAGATGTGGGGAAGTGGATGATTTTCTTATAAATGCAATTAGAGTTGTGTTTAATAGAGTGTAGTAGATCGTGTAGGGTTATAGGAAGTGTAAGTGGGCACAGGCATAGAATTCATTCGATTGGAAACATGAAAAAATCATGCAGGTTTAAAAAAAAAGTATAGAAAGAAAGAAGTCTTAAAGAAAAGTAGTGCTTATGGAAATTTTAATAAATATGTAGATGGAATTACATGCAAAAAGCCAAGACTACAAGTTAGTATCACATTTAAACTACAACTAATTATTAAACTACAACCAATCACCAACCACCATTTAAAAAAAGCTTAAATATAGGGGTTAGAATCAGTAGAACACAAAATAATGCTGTAACAAAAAACAAAGTCAAGAACAGGGGACAAGTGTTTTTCTTTTTGGTTCTTTAAAGAGGTTTGTGGTAGTGGCGGTGGTTTTTGGTGGATGGATACAATACGGAGTAGAGTGTGTATGTGTGTGTTTGCTTAGTGGGACCAACCATTTTCCATGTCCAGCGGAGGACCGCCGACGGCCTGTCCCATGCGGGGATCGCTCACGGTGAAGTAGATCTCCTGCCGCACTCCAGCCGGAATGGCTCCGGGTGGGATTTGCAAGGAGACATGCCACAGCTTATCCGCGAGGGTGCCTCCATTCGAGTCGAAGAATCCCCGCGAGGTGCTGGGCTCCCGGGGCAGGGTGGGAAAGGGTCCATTACCCGCTCCATTGGCCGCCGGAGGAGCGGCATTTACTGGCCCAGCGATGGGCAGGGACATGCTGCTGCTAAAGGGCGTACTGGAGGCACATGGTGGACCCACCGGTAAGCTGGCCTGGGATGTGTACTGGGTTTCGATGGAGGTGCAACTGTCACCAATGGGGGAACTGGGCGGCGGAGCTGTACGCTTAAGGATGTTCGAGATGTGGAAGGGCGCCCGGCCGGTTCGAGGTGTCAGCGGTTGCACTGGAGCTGGAGGAGGTGCCAGCGGAGTAACCTGATCCTGTGCCTCAAAGACATCATCCGATTCGTTTTGTGCCTCACTGGCCAGCATGCCCTCATTGTGCTGATTGTTTTCGATGGCCGTGGGCTGCTCTGTCTGATCCGCAGAACTTTCAGCCTCCTGAACCTCCTCCTCCTCCTCCTCGTCATCCACCTCATTCTGAACCAGAGGAGCCCTCGCTGGATTTTCTATCACCGTATCCGAGGATTTCTGCAGGTCCGATCGACTTAACGTCGAATCCTCCACCTGCTCCTCTGGTTGGGTATTAATCTCCACCTGAATCTGCTCGGTTTTGCCCTCCTTTTCCTTCTTCTCATCCGTTTCGTTCTCGCGGGATTGGAGGATGCTCTCCTCCCGCGTCTCGTAGATGGGCGCCGGTCTGCCCATGTCCCGTTTGGACACATAGATCGGCTCCGCCATGCTGTCCAGCGCCTCCCGCCTCGTCTGATAGATCTGATCCCTCAGCTGGGCTCGCGTTTTCAGAGCGCTCTCCTTGGCCTCCCGGCGACTCTGGTAGATGGCCTCCGGATTGGAGGCCTCCGACTGGCTGCTGCTGCTCTGCGGGCTGAACTCCCGCTCCATGTCCCGTTTGCCCTGGCTAATCCTCTCCTGCATTTCACGTTTCGATTGGTACAGATGGTTGCGCTGCATCTCCCGCTGCATTTCTCGCCGGGATTGGTAGAGCGGCTCCTCCTCGGTTTGCTCGTTGGCAGCTCCTGGATAGAAACGCCGGCGGGTCATCACCTCGGAATTGGGCGCCCGTCGCTGATCGGGCAGCATATAGGCCCCATTGCGCGTCTGATAGATCTCCTGGGGATCTTGATCGTAGCCGGGACTACTGACCATGGGTCTCCTGGCGGGATTTCCCGGATTTCCTCCTCCCCCTCGATCTGCTGTCGTGGTGCTGTGACGCCTCACGATTCTCCTGCCGTTCCTGCCATTAGAAGCTGCTGCTGCTGCCGCCTCTGCCTGCCTCCTCTCGAGATCGATGCAAGCGCGATTCGCATAGAGATCGTATTGGTCATAGCCATAGCCATTGTCCTGGTGATGCCGGGGAACCGTATTGCCAATATTCCCGTAGATATCCTCACTCTCCAGATTCTGGTAGGTGCTGTTCATCATCTCCTGCTGCTGCTGCTGCTGTGGATAGTGGCCACCTCGCTGGTAGTAGGGATCCTGCGGATGAGGTGGCATCATGCCGCCGCCGTGGGCACGCTCCTCAAAGCCAGCTGGATAGGTGGGATACTCATCTGGGTAGTAGGGTCTCTGCACACCCCTCTCCAGCATCGATTGCTGGCGCCGCAGACCCTTGGGCTTCCTCTCCGGCTCCACCATGCTGTTCATCCGCCTCAGCGGCCTCGTGCTCTTTAGGAGAGCATTCTTAAGGGCCACCAGCGGGCTCTTTAGCACCGATTTCTTCTTCTTGTGCGGCGGCAGAGGCGGTGGAGGAGCCATCTCCATGCCGTGATCATCGTAATACTGCTGCTGCTGCTGCTGCTGGTGATGGGGATGTGGGGGATACTGCTGTCGTGGCTGACTATGACCTCTAGAGGTTCCATAGTGACCGTAATAGTTGGGATCCTGTTGGGATGGCGGTCGCTCGTGGGGATAACGCGGTGCCGAGCGGGATCGCTGCATGTGGTGCCCCTGGGAGGGGTGGCCATGTGGAGCAGGAGGCGGCATGTTATAGTAATCATCGTAACGCTCGTCGTACGGCTCCATCTCGCTAAAGATTCATTACATGATTCGGAATTTGTGTGTGTAATTAGCAAGGGGTTTTTTAAATGGGTTCGATCAGGGGGATGGAGTGTAGTGAGCAAAGCTCCGAAGCTGTTCTATGAAAAAAATCCAGATCAAATTTGTTTTTCCAAAGTGCCACAGAATATCTAATAGGATTTTATGGGTAATTCTGTGGCACCAAAATTGAAATTTGGAAAAAAATGTTGGATTCAAGGGAACACTAAAAAGGAACCATCCTAAAAAGTTAACTTTTTCATATCCTTTCATCATATAATTGCTAAAGATGAACATATTTAACAGCCCTAACTAGTTCGCATTTTATTCCTGCAAAAGTTTCGCTAAAGACACACAAGAAGCGCATATGTAAAATATATTCATATATCTATATATTAAACACTTTGCAAATTAACCAAAACTGTAGAGAAAAATAAGTACCAATACCAGTTGTTTACACTTTAGTTAAAAATAGTTTGTTGTTAGTTATTATTTCTTTTTGTAATTAAAAAAGTTGAATTTACCCAAAACCGTAGTTAGATTCAAGATTAACTTTCAAATACCCGAGAGAGATCTATTGAGAGTAGTTGTATTAAGACAATCAGCGAGAAGCATGATCATAATAAGTAGTAGTACGAGTTTGAGTTTAAGAATAGAGAAATGTGGATACGAATCTGTACTGTATAGTAAAATATCAAGTAGAAGTTAACCCGAAAAATGTTTTATTTTCGTTTTCATTTTTTTTATGTGCGTGAGGCGCTCAACTTTACATTTTTTACAAATTTTGTTAAGCTTTAATTTATGGTTTGGTTAATAATTTTGGTTATTGCAAAATACAATATTTACTTGATTTATGTAATATATGCGAGCTGTTTTCGTTGTTGTGCGTTTTTCGTGAAATTTTTGCATCGAATAATTTGTAATGACCAGCAACCGTATGAAAGTATGAATAGATTGGCATAATGATTGATTGATTGACTGATTGTTTGGCTGACTGATTGACTGAATGTTTGATAGAGATTGTAACGTACAAAAATGGCATTTAACAAGAATATAAAACATTTTTCGTTAACACAAATGTTGAAAATTGAGGGGGGAATCAAAGAGATTTCTGTATGTTTTCGTGTGTGTGTTTAATTATTATTTCTTTTTTTTCATTGGGAAAGGAAGATTTACTCTTGGGGGAGCAATGGATTTTTCAGAGGGATGGATAACACGGGGGCTACAGGTATCTGATATTGACTTACCTCATGTTGTGATGGTGCCCGGCGGCAGCTCCGATTTGCGGTTTACGATAGAGTTCAAAGGCCGAGCCACGTTGCTCCCGACTTCCAGCCAAGTCCAGTGCATGACGTTCGGGGGTGTGAGGTGGAAGGTTTCCTGGGGGTAAAAATGGTTGTAAGTATTACGTGGGATCTTCAGAATTTAAGGGTGTTTTTATTTAGAAAATTTAGAGGTAGCTTTTGTAAGTAAATTTTACGAAGTTTGAGTCGCGATTCGGGAAATTTTCTAGTAATATTTTATCGGATTATATACATTCTGAAAATACCGGCCTCAAAAGTGGGGCTAGATGTAAATTTTTTAAATTAAGAAGAAGTGTTCTCCAAAAACAACTTCATCTTTATTTCAAGAATAAAATATTTAATCTAAAAAAAAATCGGGAGGAATTTCGTCTTAACTTCAAGAAAATGTATTCTCTAATAAGTGAGAAGAAAAATTCTCGATTTGATCCCAACTTCGTTTTTTCGATCCCATTTTTTTTGATCGAACTTACCTATTGGCGGTGGCATGCCGCGATGTGGTGCTATATAGGGTCCTGTGCCGCTGCCTCCGTTGTAGTGGTGACTGTTGCCGTTGTAGCCATTTGCCTGCGGATAAGGCTGAGGTGGTGGTGCCTGTCCGTAGTTGCCGTTACTGCCTCCATACGTGGGCTGTTGCTGCTGCGGTGGCGGTGGTTGCATGTGCCCGTTGCTGGGTGAACCAGGAGTCGCCTGCTGACCGTAGTGATGATGCGAGGGCGTTGGTGGATAGTAAAAGCCATTGGGGGAACGTGGCGAACCAGAGTCCTGAAAGGGGATTATCCAAAATGAGCTAAAAATTCAAGAAAATGCGGTATTTAACTGTTGAACTTACCCCATTTTCCCAGGGAGTGGTGCCTCCGCTGCCACTGCTACCACCACTTTGCACCGGTGGCCTGTAGTTTTTGGGCTTCGGCGGTGGCACCGGCTTGAAGGGTCCACTGCCATTGCTGCTGGGCGTTCCGCTGCCGTTCATCTGGTTCTGGCCATTGGTCACATTGGGAGGTGGCACCACTCCATGTGGAGCCGTCTTGGGCAGCTTTGTGTAATCCGCTTGCGTGACGGAGTTGTTGCGACTGATTCATGAGGTTTGCGGGATTGTGGATCGGGTGATATATAGTTGCGTTATGGGTGGCAGTGGTTTTGATTTTCAAAGGTGTGTAAGTGTTTTTTTAAGGACAAACAGTTGATGATGGCGAGCACAAAACATAAGCAAGAAAGAGAAAAAAGTTTATGTAATTATAAGGACATGTGTGGTAACAATATGAAAGATATTCCAAGTGCTTAGATGGGGCATTAAAAAGTCTGGCTGGATAACGTGTGAATATCATTTATTGCACTTTGGATTGGAGTTCTTAAGGGGGTTTTATATTTACAAACAAAATTATAGAGACATTCCAAATAGAAGAGGTTTTCTTTAGAAAAAAAGGGGTATGGTTTAGATAAGATTTAGAAAAGAAATGTATATAGTATTTCATTAAGGGATTTTTCTAGTGCATTTTCGCATACAAAAAGTCGTAGTTTATCTGTAAACTAAGTTCGATTTCGAGTTCGTTGCTTAGACGAGCGTGTCGTAGGCCGAGGCACTGGACATTAAAGCTGGCGGCGGCAGTGGTGCCATCAGGGCATGCAGACGCGGTGCAGCGATGGGTCGGCGATCGTAGCCGCCGGCGGAAAGGCGGCGAAGCTGCTGCTGAGTCAGCTGAAGGCCGCAGGACATGGGCAGGGGGGGCAGCTGAAGGGGCAGGGACGAGGGCGAGGGTGAGAGCGACAACGAGGACGAGGGCGAGAGCGGGTGCATCAAATGCAAGTGCTGCAAATGGGGCGCATGGAGGTGATAGCGTCTAATGGACCAGGGACACACATACACAAATTATCATATTTCATATATTCATAAATTCAGAAAGATACAAAAGAATATTTACGACACAGTCGACAAATGCATGCGAGTGAGTTGAAAAATAACGACGGCGCAGGAGAAAGAGAAAGTAAGGTAAATTTTAAACTGAGCCTTATAATTTGTACAATTTCTGGGGAATATCCTATAGATTTTTCTATCCTTCATACCTGTATTTGCCGTAATCCGTTTTGGTCTCCACCAAAGGCTTGCGTGGGCTGCTTTCCAAACCCAGATTTGAGGGGCGCTGTGGTGTACCATTTCGGGGATCTGTAAAAGAAGATATATTATTATTAAAAATATCATATATAATTCTGTGAATTTCTAGTATTACTTACCGATATTACGGGACGCATTCATTTCATGGTAGTGCGGCCTGCCTGGGCTGCTCTGGCGGTTCAGATCGTTGGGCCCACCGAAACCACGATGATCATGGGGCGTACGTCCATAATCATGCGACTGACCAACCGGTGGCAAGGGGCGACCACTAAAATAAATTTTAAAAAATATTTAAAAATATAAAGTAAGTATACAGATAGACTTCTGATGCTCTCATTTGTTTTAAAAATTTTCTTTAAAATAGAACGATACTTTTTAAGTTGAAAATGTGCTTAAAACAAATTAAATGGTTGGAATTTACAATGTTTATCTTAACAACTAATAGATTAGTTCAATCAGTAGTGTATATTTTTCAAAAAGTTGTTGAATTAACATCATTTAACTTTTCTCTTTTTCATAAATTTTGATTTGATATTGAAAATATTCAACTCAAAGTAAGAACGAATATTCTTGAATATTCCATTGAATATTTCTCTTAAAATGTATCTTATTTTTTCAACAAACTCACCTTGCATTTGGCACTGATTTGAGATCGTCGGGTGCATTGGGACCCAGTCGTCCCAGGTTCTGCATGGCCATTTGTGTATTGTTGTACGAATCGTAGCTGGACACACTGTCATAGGTGGATGCACCTCCTCCATTTCCTGCTCCTCCATTGGCCTTCAGTTGGGCATTCAAACGAGCCTGCCGCTCCAAGGAGGCATGCGTTTGCTGCTGCTGCTGCTGCTGGCGATCCAGGGTTTCAGATGCTCCGGAACCAACGAGCGCATTTCGGGTGATATAATCCGCCTGGACGTCGTCCTGCACCACAGCCTTGCCAAAGAGACGCTCCTGGGCACTGCGTCCCAGGGTTCCATTTCGCGATGACGAACCCGAGGTGTTTAGTGGTATATCTCCCGGTTTCGACTGACGATCGATGCGGGGCGGCAGATCGGGGGCATTAATCCCATACAGGGACTGCGGCCTCACTGCAGGATCTCCTCCTACTCCGCCTGGTGGCTGCGGCTGCGGTGGCACATTGGTGCCGTAGATGCTGTACTTGCTGGAGTCCATCGTTTGGCGGCGATTGGGATTCGCGGGGACACCATGGTCGTAGGGTACCTGTGGCGGGGTGCATCATTGCAAGGGGTAGTGAGTGGGTGGCGAAATAGATTAGTTAACAGAAAGTTAAGGTCAACAAAACCACGTTGTTATTGGAGACTATTAATTTGAAAGGATATAGTAAATAATTCCAGAAGAAATATTTCATAATCTCCAATGATCACTAATATTTCAAGATTGTATTAACTTTTGGTATTATATCATTGCAAACTCTTTTAAGGGATTTCTTTAGTAACTATTTCAAAAGAAATCTATAAGAATAATCTCCAATGATTACTAATATCTCAAGATTGTAATCATCTTTGTTATTTCATCATTGGAAACATTTTTAAAGGATTTCTTTAGTAATATCATAAGAAACCTATAATAATCTCCAATAATTACTTTTATATCACGATTTTGTTGACCTTTGTTATTTTAATGCATTTTATTAGGGCGCTTAAAAACCTTTAACGATTTATTTTTTATTTTTTATGTTTGTTTTTAGTGGAAGCGCATGCCAAGTTTATATTTCTTAGTTGGAGTTTAAGTTTGAGTTTGTTTCGTTTTATTTTGATATGTTTGGTTTGGTTTTTCGACCTCTTACCGTATATGGAGGTGGTAGTCCTTCACCAATTATGTCTCTATCCCTATCCAAGTTATCCTGATTAGTGGCAATCGATGGATCTGAGCTCGCTTTAACCAACTGCGGCAAATTGCCAAGCGACAATGATGCGGATGGGCCGGGACTCAGTTCCAAATCGGATTCGGGACTTGATGCATACGAGAGTCGGGATGTGGTCATGGGGAATAGGAAATCGTCGGAGAGGGATTCTACGGGCTGGGGTTCGGTTCGGTATTTTGGCGGAGTTAATTGCATTTTAGCGGTAGTTTCGTTGAATTTCGAATGTCAAATTTAGCGCGTTGAGAGCAACCAACATTTGTTTTTTTTGATAATATAAATAAAACGCAAGAACAGCAACAAGAAACGTATATGAAACATTAAAAATCATGATTGATTCGATTCGATTGGATACGATTGATTGATTGAACGGCGTTCGATTGCGAAGCATTTGGATACGTAATGTGTGGACGAACACAAGATATTTGGTATATTTTGAATATATATTTTGTGGTTTGATATTGGTTTTTAGTTTTCAGTTTTTAGTTTTGGACGAGGACATTTTGATTAATATATGCATCGGGTTTTACGGGTGATTAAGCGGGGAATGACCATGATGATGTATATTTGGTATTTGGTTTTTGATTTTGGTTGTATGTAAATAAAAGAAACAAATGAAACGAAAAACATTTAGTTAGCAACTTTATAAAAATATTGGCAAAAATTTGTATGGCGATTTTTGCGTAGATACTTAAGCCTAAATATGTATGTCGAATATAGTTTCCATTTTGGATATATTGAGGGTGAGTATAGGATTGGGAAACTGTCATTCGTTGGGGGGTAAAAAGTGGAAATGTTTTGAGATATAAGAAATGCAGTTTATACTTTCTACTTCCCCGTTCGAATGACAATTTCTAGGGTTATATATATGATATTCATGATCTCTCTACATGCTTTTAGCTTCACAATTACACACATTTATATGTACATTTTTCGCAATTAGCGGTCTATTATTGCTCTCGATCATGCTACATGAGGAGTTTTGGGTCTAATGAATAATTTAGTACAAACAACTACATGCGATAATTACACAAAGAATGGGTTTCGGTTCGTAGGTAGGTTGGATAGTAGAGAGATTCAGTTGAAAAGTACTGGCGTCCCAATGGGAATGATAAAATCATATATCGCACTCCCTGGACCTTTTCAACTAAATTAACACCGATTCTCATGCAATGCATTCGTTACTTTGGCCAACATTGTTGTTGGAATCAGCATTATTAACATGGCTATTATTGTTATTATTATTAATGTTGCTGTTATTGTGGCTGTTGTTGTTGTTGTTGCTGCTGCTACTACAATTATTATTGTTGTTCAAGCTACTTGAATTATTTAAACTGGCTATTTGATTGGTGAGATTATTAAAGGCCAGCGTAAAGCTGCCCTCATCCCCAGCCAAAGTGCCATCGCTGCTCTCATGACCATTGCTCAACCCATTGCCGTTGCCCAGCAGATTGCTGAGGGATCCCGAGGAGGAGTGGGAGTACTGGTCTCTACCCTGACCATTGCCCATGAATCGCTGCTGTGGCTTGGCCATCGGTGCCCTCTGCAGCTGCTGCTGCTGTTGCTGTTCCAGCTGCAGATTGCTGTTCTTGCTCTTGGCCTGATCCTGCTGCTGCTGCTGCTGGGGCAGAAGATTCAGGCTGGAATCGAAGAGGTTCTTTTGCAGCAGCAGCTCGTGGTAGTAGTAGGGCGTGGTCCTACGCTCCACCTGGGCATTGGTTCGCAATCCATAGCGGCTGACCGGTGCAGCTGGTCCGGGTTGAAAGCCCCTCGAGTGATTTGTAGTGCCCCCATTTAAGTTGGAATTCAGAAAACTCTGACTCATGAGATTGGGCTGAGAACTGTGATACTGGGAATTGCTAGTAGAGCCATCCATGGTCAGGATGCCATCTTCTAGGGGCAGCGAGGGAGCAGGATCTGCTGCGGGTGGTGCCAGGCCACTGGGCATCGAGGTGGCGGGCTTTATGATCGGCACCATCATATAGGACGACCTCCGATCTCTCGGCTTCTCGGCCAAACTCTGACTGTGGGCATAGCCCACGGGCGGTGGGCGTGGCGGTGGCGGGGTATTCGATTGAATTAGTGAATAGGGTTTCCCCGAATTCTGGTTGAGATTCAAATTCTGCGAGTAGCGTGGCACTGAGGTCGACGAAATGGGGCGGCAGCAGGCCAACTTGCAGGGCTGGGCGATGTAGGGGGGGAATAACATTTCGGTGGGGGAATCGGGGAACTATATGTTAATATGTTTTTACGATTTGTCGACAACAATCATGGGCATGTTTGTAAGTTTGTAGGTATGTGTGTGTGTGGTTGTGTGTTTTTTAAAAAACGAATAAGAAAAAGTTTCGAAAGTATAAATTAGAATATTGACCATAACCATTTGTAGAAATTATAGAGTTAAAGAGGTTTTAAATTTAGTTTAAAGATAATTGGGTATTATTAAAGTTTGGAGTAAATTACTAGTCTGGGATATTGTACTAAATAAACTTCAGTGTAACATTCCTTGTTCTAAAGCTGTTGTCTAAACTTATAGAGTAGTTAATAGTGTTGGTATGCTAATTGACCTCTAAAGGTGCTAAATAATATTTTCTTGGGTTGGAAGGGAAAACTAAAATCAAACTGGTTTTATAATTAAAACTCATTCTCGCTAGTTACAAAGCTAAAATTCTTTTGGTAAATACGTTGTTTGGAGTTACTTAAACAATTAGAGCTTCTTATTTAGATAGAAAAATCTTTGAACTTAAAATTACTAAACATATTTGAACCAAATAAATCCTAAAAATCGTATAAAGTATTTCCTATAACCTAAATATCTAATATCTTTTCGAAAACTATAGTTTCCCCATCACCTTTTTGGACAGTTAGAACATCATCAAGTTAGATATTACGAAGTTATCAAATGAAATCACGACATCCACGAGATGCTTTGGGTTTTAGACTTTAGACTTAAGGACTAACTACATTTTGGACAATACGCAGACAACAACTAGGATGGACTTGAAATCAAGACAAAACCAACGACTCACCTTGGACTCGGACATCCACACGGCGCCGCTCTGCTGCAGATCAATCGAATCGCGCAGCTTTCGGTACCAGGACTCCTCGTCGCTCAGCGCTATCTGGGTGCTGAAGATGTGCGACCAGACGCGCTCCAGCTTCTGGCACTGCTCCAGCAGCTTCTTGGAGCTCTTGTGGGCCGCCTTCGGGAGACCGTGGCGCAGCTGCTTGATCACGTGCTTGCTGTCGGTCTTCAGGAAGATCACCACCGGATAGAACTGGGCGTAGTTGAGGCGATCCACCGCATTTGGTGTGATATCGAGGAGGGCGTGCTTGCCACGATCCATTACATCGCGAATATTCGATAGGCGTACAATGCGACACTTTCCACTTGTGCCCGCCGACTTGTCGTCCTCGTTCTGCAGTGGAGTGGAGTACTTGTCGGGGAAATCCTTGGCCAGACGCTCGCGGGCCAAGTCGGAAACGGGTCCGAAGAGCACCACGGGTCGCACGAAGCCAGGATGCCGCAGGACAACGCGCTCGTAGGCAGGGAATTTGGAAATGCTATCTGAGAAGACCACATCGTCCCAGTTCTCGCGGGACAGGCTCTTCGAGCGGCGATGCGTGGAGCTATGAATGGAAATAGAGAGATTAACCTGGTGACTAATCATATATAGAAGTCTTCCAAACTCACCGTCGTCGCCGGAAAAAGTTACCCCTCGACTCGTTGGCATTCATCTCCTTCTTGGTGGCATTAAACTGGGCGGTGGCCAGCTCCTCTGCACGCGACTTGTTCGGTATCACGCCGCGCTGCATCTCCTGGTGACCCCGACCGATCTTCAGCACCTGCCAGGAGCCGACCACCCCGTTGTGCAGCGTGTCGATCACCCGAAAGACGTCGCCCGCCTTGAAGGCCATCTCGCCCTTGGAGGGATTGTCGCAGTGGAAGTGCGTCTTGATGTGGAAGGAGTCACCACGCTGGTTGGTCACCACCTCATCGTACTCCTCCTTGCAGTACTGCACGATCAGATCGATGCGATCCTGCAGGCTGAGCAGGAAGAGCACGGCCTCCTCGCGCGTCACTCCGTTCATGTCCATGTCGTTGACCTTGAGGATCTTGTCGCCCGGCATCAGACCTTGCAGCGAGGCTGGTGATCCTGGCTGAACGGCGGTCACAAAGATGCCGGCTTCATTGCCGCCGGTGAGGCGAATGCCCACGCTTCCCTCCTTCTGGAAGGAGATGAATCGCGGCTCGGCACTCTGTCGCTCCTCGTACAGTTGCCTCCTCGAGCTGTAGAAGTCCTCCTGGGCGGCGCCACCACTCGTGCCCCTTGGCGGCGGTGGACGTGGCGGCTCGTCGATGCCACTGGCACTGCGGCCCCTGGTCGGGGTCACCGGTCTGTCCAGCTGCTGCAGCGATACCCCATCCATGATGGGTCCCCGCGAGCGACCGCGTGGCGTGAGATTGCTCTTCTCCTCGTTCAGCCCATTGCCATTCATGGTCGGTCCATTGGAGGTGCGCGTGGGCGGCTGCACATACAGATTCTGCGAGGAGTAACTGGCTCCACCGGGCAGATAGGGATCCTCCAGGTTGTTGTTGCTGCTGCTGCATCCGGACACCTGTGGCTGATGACTGGCGTAGATATTGCCCGTCGCCGCCTGATGGCTAACCGATGAGTTGTTCAGATTCAGCTGGCTGACGGCCGCCTGGTTGGTGATGTCCCGCAGGACCACCAGATTCAGGCGCTCCTTGCAGCCATCGATGATCTTCTTGGCCTCCTTGAGACTCATCGTATCGCCGCAGTTGGTGTTGTGAATGCGGGTGATGATGTCGCCCTCTTGCAGACTATAACCATTGGCATTCAACTGCTCGCGCGCCTTGGAGGAGATCTCCTTGACGAACAGACGGCAACCGAGCACCACCCCATAGTCATCCTTCTTGCCGCCCTTTGTCAGGGTCACCTTGATGGGCTGCCCACCGCTGGCATTCTGCACCAGGGATGAGTTCAGGGAGTTGGGCTGACTGAGACTGGTCAGGGGAGTGGGAGCCACTCCCCCACTGCCATTCGCCACCAGACCCACCGAACTGAGGCTGTGCGAGTGCTGATGCTGCACTGCTCCACCGACGGCGTTTATGGGATTCAGGGGCACGCGACGCTTGACCACCAGCTGCACCGTGTTGCCACTATCCCGCAGCACCTGCACCGCCGTCGCATACTCCACGTTCTCCAGTGAGACGCCGTTCACCGATATTATGCGATCGTTGACTCTGTAAAGGAAGAAGGGGAGGCATATAATATGGTTCATGGATCACTTGGCTTTCGTTCGGTAATTGTCGGGTAGCTCGTAAACCCTGCCCTAATGGCCGAATCGTGAGCAAACTAGAGAAGTACAGGTTTCAGGTCATTAGAAACGACCTTGTCCATTTCTACACAGTCATTAGACCTGCAGCCATAATTAGGAAAGAGATTCTGGGATAGTAGCAACTAGGAAATACCCAGGAAATGCTTTATTTAAGTGGAAAACAGTTTAGAGTTCACTTAAGTTATCATATCAGCTATAAAGCACTATCATATTGACCTAAATAATATAATAGAAAATTAATTAAACAAGATAATCGAATTGGAGCCTCCAAATCAAGGCCATTATTGAGTACAGGGTATCTGAAAAAGTAGCACTAGTGAAATTTAAAACCCCTCCAGCTAAAAATACAACATGTTTCGGATCATTGAGAGCAATGCGATCGGGCAGTTACAGATCAGACTTCTCAGACTCAATCCCCCAGAAACTCAAAGTGAAATCAGGTTAGACTTGGATTGAAGACATACGCTAATAAACCGGCAATTGTCTGAGTTCTTCAGCATGACTAGACTGGAAGTAATAGAGCCGAGAATCGAGCAGCGAGAAGCGAGGCGTCTGCTAAGCGGCTTCCGTGGATTTCAGTGGAATACCTTGGCTTGTTTGTTCAGACCCGAACAATTACGGTCCGTTCTTGGAACGGAACACAAGAGTGGAGGAATGAAAAGTAAAAATGTAATGGTAAATAGCACATGACGAATTAACGACAAGAATGTTATACTTTTGGCTACAGATACGATAAGTGTGTGTTGCTCTCGTCGCGGCAGACAAAGTGCTTAATGATAGAAATTATATTGCATGTCTGAGGCGAAACATATCCATAATTAAGTTGTCTACGAGTGCAGAAAGAAGCGGCCGCCGAACGGAGCCAAACTGAGTCGGGTTTTACTTTCGGTCCGCCGATGGAACCATTGAGTCTGGAGCGGCTTAACAATTAAGCCGGCCAAAAATGCGGAAAATGTGGCGTGGAATGGTATGTGTTGGGTTGGGAAAACCAACTTAGGTACTCAAAAAAAATAATTATGTAATAGAGGTGGTTTGTAAAAACAATAAAGGAGAAAGTTTCCTTAAAGAAGGTAAAATACGAAATATTATCATGAAGGATTTGCATTTTTAAAGGAATTAAAATGATCATTTTAGCCCGTATTTTCTTCAAACTGACTTAATATATTTTTAAAAATTTTTGGAACCTATAGAATACCTATACAAATATTTATTAAATGTAATGAAGCTGTAGAACTTTTTTTTTGCCTTGGTTGTTAATACTTTATAAGATAAAGCCATCCTGTATTCAAAAGTATCTTCCTCCAGAACAGTTTTCCCAAAGTTATGCCTTTTTCCCTCAGTGTACCCCAGCTACTAAGCTGCATAACAGTGAAACTTTGCCCATAATGAACCCACATGCTCTCAGCCAGCTTGCAGCGACATGTGCGCTGGGCTGCAGCTAATTTCCACTTGTCTCCGCACACTTGGCAAACATTTTTCCAGCCTCTCAGCAGCGGGATTTTCCCTTTGAAATCCTCCGGCCGACGACTCAGGTAAGGGAAGACGTGAACATAGTTCCCTGCATGTCTGGGCCAGGGTAAATAGTTTCTTGGGAAAAAAGATTATGACAAGTTTGTAATCACAAGGGTCTGGCCAAGGGCCTTTGGCCGCTCGCCGTCTATTGAAAAACGCTTCGGAATTTTTATTATCGACCAGAGAAACAGCTTCAGCGGCAGCGAGTTGGAGCTGCCAAGGCGTTGGCTTAATTATATCTCTTTTTTTTTGGGCTCCGGCTACGTGAGTTTGAGGCATTGAAGTGTGCGCATTTCGGGTTTTATTTTCAAAGGAGTGGGTTCAAAAAAAGAAGAATAAACTTCTAAGCCCAAGATTAACGATGTCAATTGTCAGCGGCATGTTGGGAATTTATAATGCGCGTTTTGGAGGAGAGAACTTCTAGTTTTCTGCTTAGTCTGCACTTTGTTTGATCAGCCTGCATGGGGGCCCATTCAGCATGTCGGACATATCCCGAACAACAATTAATTTCCTGCCGGATAATCATTCAAAATGCATTGAGCGGGGTTTACTTCCTAAGGGTCAGTAACTTCTGTTGAGTCATCGCTTCGATACTTACTGCAATCGATCCTCGGCGGGGCCACCTTTCAGCACATCGCTAACTGCTATCGAGGGATCGCCGTTGGCGAAGTGCGGATTATCACGTCCACCGGAAACGGCAATGCCGAATCCATAGCCCGGCACCCGAGTCACTGCGACAGTGTGGTATTCCCAAGTGGTTCGATCACCCTGGAAAATAGAAAAAGTGATATTTTAGATGGTAATACAAATAATTCCATTCTTATACAAATTTAAAAAAATATTTAAAGTGCTATTATCAGATTTATAAAACTACCTATTATATCTTCCTGTAATACCTAAAATCTAGTTAAAATTTTCCAATGGAGAAATTTCGTTAGTGAAATCTTGTTTCTCCGCTGTCTTTTTCAATTTATTTCAATATAATTCAATTGTAATTTGTTAAGGACGGCTGGCAGGCGGAAATGCACATGTGACTTCCGTTTCTCCATTACTTTTACATGCTCGTGCTGTGATATGCGACCTGTTGCCCAGACCCTAGAACGACCCATGAACGCTCCAGCCACTCGGACACGATTCAATTTTATGCACTGGAGGTTCCAACAGAAATGCGTTTGCGTAAAAGGGGTAGTGTTGGTGGTTAGTTGTAAAAATAATAATAGTAAAAATAATGGAGGAAACAGGAGTTGTTGTTGGGTTGGGTGTGTTGTGCAGTCGCTGTAACTGAATGGAAATCTGTCGACTTTTCCTTTTCTGTTGTTGTTTCTGTGACTGAGCCACCTGACGCCGAGCGGAACTAAATAAAGCTGAAACCTATTTGTTTACGAATGAATTCTGTTCGGAAATGGTATGAATGAAGTGGAATCTAAATGCATAAACTGTGGAAAAGCAAATATTTTTCTTGATCACAAAAGAATTCAGGTGGTAAAAGAGAAGGCAAGATTTTTACGATGAACTAGAAATGTGAGATACATTTATGTAAATTTATTTGTTAATGGCAGCAAAGGGAATTCTTTTAACTTCTCAAATTTTCTGTTTTAATTATGAGAGATGACTAGAAAAAATATTTTCATATCATTAAAGTTTTATAACAATTTTTTTTGGTTTTTTCCAGAGCTCTTTGCTTATTTATAGTGTTTATAAGGTATACATTCAACGAGTTTTAGCTAAGTAAATCAATTACATTTAGTTTGCTGTTCAACAACTCAATTAAATTAACGATTTCCATCGCCCTGCACGCATTTCCTCACCCAATTTACCACCTGCAATTACAAAACCATTCCAGTTCGACTTCATTTGCCCTCACAGCAGGCGATGGGCGGCACCCAGAGTTCAATACGACACACACTACCCCCATATGGGCACACTCAATTGAGAGATCCAACTCAATCATTACACAAATCCAATATACAATATACAATGAAGATAAATCAATTAAAATCAAATCCCATCAAACTGTTTCCCCATCCAGCGTGCATTCAATTCAACGTGATTCACTCGACAGAAACTCCGCCGAAAACTGCAATCAATTTCGAATCTGTCGCTCGGCGAGCCAGCCAATCCCCTAAAACAACGAAATTTTCATGCCTGTCTCAGGTGGGCGCCTCGAAAAAAATTAAAACAAAATTTTAACAGACGGACGCATCCACTTACAGAAACTCGGAGTAGCATTCCACGCGTGGGCTGGTATAAATAATAAACAAAATTAACTAACAAAAATACAAATTTGTGCAGTGGCGTGGGTACAAAGCCTAAAGTTAATAAATATTTATAAGGTTTGAAGTCTGCTGCAGGTGTAGGTATGCATAAAACCTAATATATATATCTATATGGATTTGCATCAGACTGACTCCACACATCTGCCCAGAAATCTTTTTGGTTATGCTTGGCTTGCAGTAAATAAAAATAAAACCGGGGGAGGTGAAAACATGAAAGAAGATTTATGAAAACGCTGCTGGATTTTTTGACCGAGTTTGTGCATTTTGATGGGGGCGGTAAAATTATAATTAACTTAATTGCAAGTGAAATTTGTTGGAAATTTAATGGAGGAAGCAGCCGTAGGAAGACTTTCTTTATAGCAGATATAGCCCATAATTAATCTTGTCATGTGTGCCTGCGTTCTCAATGCCAAGGAAGTTTTCCTGATTTTACTAGCATGCTAATAACCTTCAGATTGTTTATCTAGTCTTTTATGGAACCCCACCCTTTGCTTAAGTCATAATTTAGGTTCCAGCAGTTTGATTTATGACCCAGTTACTACACACTCTTAATGACTTTAATTATATGGAAACTGAGATGTTTGCCTCCGTTTTTCTTTCATTTTTGCTTACCACCAACATGTTGTTTGGAACATAATCCGGAAACTTCATTGTGTTTGCTTCTCAATTTGGTTTCGTTTGCCGCAAATAGAAATGTCTCTCAAACAATGCACTTTGAGCGAATCAAAGCAATTAATTTGATTATTCAATTGGTTTCGTATGACATGTTTATAGAGAGTGTAATCTCACTTGCACGTAATTCGGGAACTTAAAGCACAAACACACAGATACATATAATTTTTAATAACAAATGGGAATAAACAAGGGGCAAAAGATAAATAAAATGCAAAAATCGCGGAATTTTTGCGATAATAAAGTTTTGAAGCTGATGTCACTTTCAATTGTTGTTAACACACACAAATCGTTGGCTGAATAAGTCTATTCAGCTATGGAAAATCCCACAAATTGAGGTAATGATTTATAAATAAACTTTTTCCCATTTACTGCAACTTCACGCCGTTTAAAGTTCGGTTTCGATTTCAGTATCGATCGCGATTCTTTTCGATTTTATTAGAAGGCGATTTGCATATGCTAATGGCAAGAAATATCTATACGAGGCGTCATCGCAGATACTTTGCTACACTCCCATAAAGTTTCGGTGCAAATTAGCATGTTATAGTCACCAATACTATGGGGATAACAAAAGTATCTCATAGATACACCGCCTAATCTCTCTCTCTTTATAGAGACATTTGCATCGTGCAAAAGGTTTCTTGCCGCCAAGAGCCAAAAGCCAATGACCAGCCAACTTTGCGTTGCAAATTTGGAGCGACGGCGTGCAACAATCGCTTGCATTTGTTGGATGTGGATGTGGATTTGGATGTGGATGCACCGAAAGTGAAATGTTCACAGCTGCGCTCCGCTGAGCATTACGGGTTGCATTTTCGACTTGGATTGCGAACTGCAAGGGGCTACGATTTCTGCTTGCCGGTTGCTAGAAAACCCTAGCGATTCCTTTGTTGCTATATGGGTTTTAAGTAAGAAACCATCTGGTTTTTATGTGTTTTTATTGAGGATTTACTAATATTTTAAATATTATTTTATTTTATAACACTAAGATATCTCTTGATCACAACTTGGATGTATCTTTTCAGTATAAGATGATTTGCTTATAACTTGTTTCAATATAAATATTTCAATATATTATGAAAGTCTCTCTTCATGTGATATCTTTCGGTTGTATCTTTTGGGTGTATCTTTCGGTTAGAATGCCATCGCGCACTTGATTCAGCTGAGCCAACTTATTAGCATTAACGCTTTCGTAATGAACAAACACAACAACAAACACACACAGCAATTCGAAGGAGGGTGCAGATAGGCAGATAGATGGATTGGTATTCGTATCTCTCGGATACGTCGCGCCGTCGCAGTTGTCCGCTGGCGGCAACCGTTGACGTTGACGGCTTGAAACACGCTTCGAAACTGTTTTTACCTACGATGTGGATGGCAAACACCAGCCAGCAGTCAGCAGGCAACGCGATCCAACGAATGAAGGCGCAGCGCAAAACAAACACGAGAATAAATACCCGACTGCGCTGGTTCGCTGGTATCGGTATCGCGGTATCCGTGAGATACAAACGTATCTGTGTGTGGATGGTGTTGCTTGTGAGCATGAGTTCCACTTTGGAATTGAAAGGCCGGAAAGGCGAACACGAAAATGTAAACAAACCGAGCAAGAGAGCCAGGCAAATAGAAAATATTTGATAAAATTGTGTATGAAAGAGATTTTCAGATTGGAGTTTCGTTTCACAAAGTGCGGGTCGGTTCTCTATAGAGATTGCGAGTGTGTGTGTGTGTGTTTGGGTGTGGAACGCATCTGTGGAACTAAAAACAGAGCTATCAAGAAGGGACTATGAAAGAAAATGATCCGGTTTAATGTCTGGAACTTTTGATGAGGATCAAAGGAGAGGTGCCACATCAAAGAAAGGGAGGAATTTCATCATGAATTGCAAATAAATGGAGAGGAATACATATAAAACTTCAAGGGATACATAGAAAAAATAATATTTTCAAACATATAAATTATATATTATTGTATACATTTTTAAAATTATGATCTTGGTTTGCATTCATCATTAGTCTGCCGCATCTAACACTTCCTCAATCGATGCAATAAATCTCCATCTATTCAGAGATTTCTTATATAGTCCTATTCAAAGATTTTTCCATTTCTTTTTCGCCACTTGAGATGTGCTGAAAAGTTGAAAAGTTCACAACTTGAGGAAGGCAACTTCAATTCAATTAACCCCCCTATATCTTCCCATCTCCGAACCAATCCGAGATCATGTGCAGCCGGCGGTCAACAATGGCATATTAATTCAATCAAGAGATCGCTTATTAAACGTTTAAAGTGACAAACATGAGACCCCGGAGATCACTCCATTGCGCGACTACTGAAGTCGAGAGTGGCACAAGAATATTCCGTGAATTAAATTCTATACATTAAAGTGCAAGCGATGCAGAAATTGCTGCATTCATGAATTTTAAAGACAGCAAAAGCCAAGAGAGTGTCAGGGGTTGAGGGTTTTACATATGCAGATAAACATTCAGACAGTGGAACTTCGATAAGGAAAACTTCAAGACCAAATATAATAAATATATTAAGGCTTTGAGATATTAAAATTTTTTTTTTGTATTTATCATGAGGTAAATATATCATTTTTAATTAGGAATTTTACTTTCCCCAAGTTAGACTTATAGAGGCTAGACTGTACGTAGTTATTCATATATGTAGATGTATAGTAAAGTAATCCACCATCCAGACTGTCAGCAACTGAGACTGCAACTGACAGCAACATCCCCCTCCGAATCCACCGTATTCCCCGCCCCAAGAATCGCGCATATTTATGCAAAATTAAAAGCAAATCAACAAGGCAGTACGATTTCCATTTACCAGCTCCATCAGCATAGTTTTTCCCTCTGTCCTTTGGCCGTTGGCAAAAAATATGTAAACGATTCTGACGCCATTGCCAATACCACAAAGGCTGCCAAACAATAGAGCTCCAGTCTGGAATTCCTATAAAGTAGAATTTCTTGTTGTCGACGAGCGAACTTGGTGCCAAAATAGTGGGGGTAAAAACAAAAGACAGTCGCCTCACACTTGGTCATCAAAAAAGCGACTTAATCAAAGGCAAATATTGTGGGGCTACTGAGATATTGAATTGCATAGATATATATATGGTTTTAGATACATATAGTGTGGAGGTCAAGCCGAAAACAATGATATAACATTGCAGATGTATAAATCATAGAGTGGCCCCAGGCGAGATCCCATCTAAATGATCGCCTTAAATTTGTTCAACACCTACTGAGATTGAAAAAGGGTCTAACGACTAACCCATTTTCGGGTCTCACGCAATTTATCAACGATTTAATGAATTTTTAATCTATTTCTGTTTCTTCCCTGGGCTCTTGTACAGTCGATTCCTGGGTTCCCGAGAGAGATCAGGTAGGAATCTTGAACATTCCTAGGGGCATTTCAGGTACCCAAGAGGCAGCGAACATGTCGGGACACGACCCGTGTGGATGGTATGTTTCTGCAACGAATTCCACTCGAAGAACCCCAGAAAAGTGGTGGCTGCTCTTTGTGTTTTGTGTACCTCAATTGATAAACAATTGACTCTTGTGCATCACACAAACACACAGAAATACGAAAGTGCAATCAGCCATGACATTTTTAATTTAGCTACTCCCTTGATCCCCTCTCTATATATTCTTTGTTTTTTTTTCGCTGCGCAGGATAAAGTTTTGTATATACAACTTGGCAGGGCTGTTGAATTTGGCCTGCCAAAAAGCTTGTTTTTCTCCATTTTACCCTTCCACTTTTAAGTTGCATTTTATTCATCGAAGAAGCACGAAGAACCAAAGTAAATAAGTTTGTGCCAGCAAAGGATTTTTATCGAGTTTTGTTCTTGTTTAATGATACACCATACAGTCTGTTTGTGTTTTTAGTTTGACTGTTGGCAATAGGGTGGCTCACCAGTGAAAAATATATATGTTTGTACCTCCACATGTTGGACAAATTAGTGGGAATTTTTGGGAATCGAATAGCGAAATAAATTTGAGGATTATCGGATTTCTTTATAACGTAAATCAGTTGGCGAGCAGGCTGTCAAACACTTGTTTAGGATGTTGGTTTTATCTCTGGAACCTCAGAGATGCAATTAATTGGAAGTTTATCGGGTTTTTGAATAATAAAGATTTCATTTGAATTTTTATTTTGTACCAATAAAATTTTTTTAAATATCCAGAGATAGGAAATATATATATCTTTTAAACTGTTATACATTTTATATAAGCTTCCCAACATCTATCTTAAATTCTACCAACCAATCTTAAACGAACTCATCCTATTTCGTCTTGGATCACCATAGTGTAAAATTGCCAATGCATGTTGGGCAGATGTGTCCTTTTTCGGGAACTGCTTCGTATGCATGTCAGAGGTCCTTGGAACGTGTTCCTGTAGCCGAGTTGGCCACTTGTCTGTTGGGTGTTAAGCGACATCAAACAGGACTTTTCCCCCTTCAGCGCGTCTGTGGTTGTGCAGGATGTAGGATGCAGACTGTGATATTATTGGAGGACACCACAGGCACAGGCACATCCACAACAACGACAACTGGTCGAGGTTACGTTATCCTGTCGGCCACGTAGATGACATACGACTTGTCTGTGGCGATTACCCAAACGGAAGGACGGACGGGCGAACGGCGGTAATGGTCACGTGACAAGGTGAGTGGAAGGATAGTGGGTGAGCGCAGGTGGAGCGGGTTGAGACCACCCACTTGACATGTCGAGGCCATTTTGGCCAAGAGCTTTTCAATAACAAAATTTGCATATTGCCAGTAAAGTCACTGAAAAATAAAATTAAATCTTTATAAAGAAATTCAGGATTCCCTAAAATCCATTAAAAGGTTTTTATTTAATTCATTTAATGGTACAAAATTATTTGCGAATAAATTTAAAAAATATAATATAATTAAAAGAATAAGTAGAATATAATAAAAGGATATGATATCTATTACTCAGGAATAATATTTCTCTGTTATATTTTTTAAGGAATATTTTAGTTTAAGCCCCAAAACCTTATGAGCTATTTAACCAGATTTTTCCCAGTGCACTTGAGTCAGACTAAATAAAGCGTCTGAGTGTCTGTCGTTTGTCCTTTGGGGGAGCATTTAACGGGTTTTATGCCGTCGCGACGTGTTAATGTTTTGCAGTCAGCTTAAAGTGCGCCAATCGAAAGGCCCAGCATGAAATTCAACCACACATAGGCGACAAAAGAATCTTTATATATTCAAACAGTGAATATGAAAACTTTCCAAATACAAACTGCGACCACTCTCATGGGCATTTTTTGTTCGAAAAGAATTTCTATCTGTGCCCATTTGTCGAGTGTTTTCTATTGTTTTTTACTTTTCGCTTTGTGCGTGGTACGTGCTTGAACTACAAAACTCTAGATTTCGTTTCTTATATATAAATTAGGCACCCCACCACTTCCCACTCCATTGCAATTGAGTTTCCAGCAAAGTGCGTTCATGTGTCTGAGTTATGGTGCGCATGCGTGCCACTTGGAAATGGAAATGCCCTCGGGAAGGCATCTGTATTTCTGTCTATAGATAGATTTTAGATGTCTAATGGAAGTGACCTTAGATAGGTTATTTGGGTCAGTCGTGCAGGAAGGATTAAACTCGGAGGGCAGGCCCAACGAGTATTTGGTATTACTTGAAATTGGATAGTCAAGATAAGATCCCTGAAAGCCAAGGTGATGATGGTGAGATGTGACGAACGATAATGGGTCCCTAAGCCGAAAAGGAGTAAAGTGATGCATTGTCAAGAGATTATTCATATTCAAGATTATTAAAGTAAGGGAGATAAAGGATATAAAGTCCCAAATTGAAAAATGCACTTCCCCGCATAGAATGTTAGGTATATTTTAAGAATACGACCCAAAATGATTTATTTTAGTACAAATATTATTTTATTCGGATATTATTTTAATTCCTTTATAATCATTAAGCAACAAAATACTTATAAAACGCTTGAAATAAATTCCGAACTATTATAAACTGGTGCTCTATAAAAATTGAACAATTTTAGTTGATCAAAGATCAATAATAACATCAATCTTAAAGAGATTACCCTACTTATTCGATATCTTTAACCCCGGCAAATCCTTAAAGCGCAACACTCTGTCCCCTGGCCATTGTCATGCTCCACATGAAAAGCGTTCAAGCATCCTTTCACTTGTCAGGACGTGTTATCCTCAACACACAATGGTGCTCTATGTGCCTTTCTATGGCCCAGAGCAAACACCTACTCCATTTTTTCCATTTTTTCTTGTACATGAACGATATGTAAACAGGAAATGGGATACAACACAGGATACAGGCTGCGGAATACGTTTTCCCTGACTCTTACATCTCGCTACTACTATCTCCTCTTGCCGTATGCAAAAAGTAAACACTCTGAAAATGAGTGTGTAATTTTCCAAGGCAAACAAGGAGTGAGGGGATGTACCCGTCATTGCCGACGAAGGAAACATGAAGTGCCAAAGGAACTGGAAAAATGCCGACTGACACGTCTCCGGGAACAAATCATTATGTCACATTCTAATCACTGTGTGTGCATTGCGACTGGCAAAAGTAGAGCAAAGGTGAAGTTTCCTTGGTATCCCTGCCATCGGAAAATATACATTTGCATGGTTGGGGGTGGAGAGAGGGAAATGTAAAGGAAAAATCCAGTCAATCGAATTGAAAGGAACAAATACGAATAATCAGGGAAGGTAAATATGATTGAGTTTTCAATCAGCTTTGTGAAATCCTCTTTTCTATTTCCCTCTCTATAATCTATTCTTTTTGAGGTCTTCTCTATTTAAATTCCCATTACAAAACTTGTCCACTTTAATTTACATTCTTATTAATTACTCATTCAAATATGAAACAAATTCCAGCGCAATTAATATAACTGCTCTAGACTTTATCTGGGTTATTAGTTGCCACTTAATTGAGTATTTATATTTATGATTTATCCAAAGCAATTTCATTTATTCTTCATTCAGCAATTAAATCGCAGATATAAGTGCTCAACTCAAACCAGAGCAAGAAAACCCACGCGAGAGGCTTGGCATTCAGAGGCTCTTTGCGAAAAAAAAAGAGTGGAAAAGTCCATAATAGTTAATGTTACTCGTTTGTAATATATGCAAACTATGTGGTAACCATCGACACGGCAAAAAAAGAACAACCGCAGACGATTATCGATACCCACACAATCGATTTAAGTGCAATTTGCATGGCTGCGGTGTCACTTTAGATAAACGCCACAAAAATAATTGACATGGCTTTCGGGGTGCAGTGTTTTAAATATGACAGTGCGTCACAAAATCATAAAAATGTTGCCGAAAAGGTTAGAAAATGTTAAAAAAAATTTTTTAGCGCTTTTTTTTAAGTTATACCAGTGAAACGCACTGTACTTGCGCATAGTGTCCACACCTTTGATGCTTCAATGATTCGTTTGGCGGACGAAACTAATCACAATTAAGTGCAACCTCATGGAATCTCGTTTCTGCCGGAGGAAGTCAACTGGAAAGTGGACAAAAATGAACCTAGATGACCCGTCGCCCCAACGCCAATAGGGTTTACAATGCATGAGAGAGTTCAGATCCGAGTCCATCCATCATGTGAGACCCATAATGAGCCCGCAGCGAGAGAAGCTTCTCCCTTAATTATGCTAAATTTATTCATACTCACGAATATACCCAAAGGGCATGCAAATTGTTTTTAAAAGAACGTTTAACTCACCTGCAAAGAAAGGGAGAGAAAACAGAAGCAAAATGTTAAATAATTATATAATTACGAGAATTATAACTAATTTTATAAGGGCCCTAAAAAATAACACACAAACATGCATATCAAATTTTTTATTATTTCTCGGACCAAAATAAATATATTATATTTTATTTTGTTTACTTATTAGCACATTGCTGAGTTTCAGGGTTTTTTAATGATTCATAGGGCGATCGAAACCATCAATCTTTGGCTTTATCTTTGTATACAAATTCCGATTTAAAAGACGGTCAAAAGCGAATCAACATAAAAGGCGTACGCAGATCCGATAAAAATTTCAATTAGCATACAAAAAAAAAAAGTTGAAAAATAAAAGACAATCGAAATTAGCAAAAAATGCGAACCGAATCTGTTCACAGAGTTCGGGGTTCTTTTTGGGTTCTCTGGTTTTACTCTCTACCCTTCGAAGTCTGATGTTTTATTCAGTCGGCGATTGATTTGCATATAAAATTGCTTGTTAGCATGTTTCGCCTGCTTTCTGGTTTATCCAGGTTAAATATTCTCCACGAAAGTGACTTTCACATGTAATTCCCTTAATTTGCGGAAGACAAAGACCCAAATAATCGAATTCAACTTTGACATTTATGCGAGGTGAGTGGGAAATCTTTGACTGTGAAATTAAATGTGGCGACTCTAATCGAGCCCACACTTAAGTCGTGTGGAATCAAAAGGTGTGCATAATTCAATATTGTCTAGACGATGTCATGGATCATTTAAAAATTAAAAAAAAACTAGTTAATATTAAAGAAAATAAAGAAAAATATTTACAAAATTATTCCTTCAATTTAATATTTCTAATTTATTTATTTGTTCACCATTGAAACCAGAAATCAAATATTAAATATTCCGTATCATCGTTGCATCCCTTTTATAGAAATGCAATGACAGACAATGCAAACAAGCGAAAAAGCCAATTACTTTTATCAGTCTTCGACAGCTTTCCAATTGTATAAACAAAAATCCGGCTGGCAAAAAAGAACTGACTGAAATAATAATATTTATGGTGAAAAATCAAATGAATAAATATTTGGCATAAATCGAAACAAAGGGAGTTTATTGTAAACCAAAACCCAAATGGAACTGGAGAAGAAAAAGCTTTTCAAGTGACATCAAGAGGGGCTATGAATCACCAAGTGGGCTCGTGAAAAGGGAATTAATTGAATGCAAATGAGAAAAGGCTGAAGAAAAACCGCAGATATTGGGCCAGGTGTGTTGGATTATGCACGGAATTTGCTGCATATGAGGAGGGTTCTGCCTGAATTGATGTGAATAGAACAAAGTTGCCTCGCCTCATGGGAGATTTTCTTATAAATGCACAAGAAATAAAAAGTTATTACATTTATGTAATGTTATAAAACCAGTTTAAAAGTTAAGATCTACCATTTGAATTCTAATTTCTATTCCTATTTTTTCCCAGTGTATGCAGAATGTGTGTCTCTGCTTCAGAACTGGTTTTTTACCCCCCATTATTATGAATCAATCGACAAGAATTTGAGACTGGGTGCGGTGTGTGTGCGGTTTGGGGCAGCGTGTCAAGTGAAGTTGTCGGTCTTATATATCCACAAACTGCAAAGACACAACTACAAATTGCGTCCATTCATTTCCCAATCAATGCTGGCTACTACCTCAAAGCTCAGTGTTTGTTTCGTAAGCCACCAAAAAAAATGTTCAAACAAGTCTAGGCCACTACGAATGCAGCTCCTAACGCATTTTACATGTTTTATTGTGCATTTTTTCGAGTCTTTAAAACTATGCAACTCTTTGCTGAATGAACCACACATATCTCGGCCCGAGTCGCAGTTTGAAATCCAGTTTTATTTGCTGTATCTTAGATTGTCGCTTTTGATTTCGGATTTCCATTTCAAAATGCTAATAAATCTTGGCTCTTAATAAGATCGTTTTGCGTAAATGTTGTGTGAAATGTATTTTTGTACTTTTTTTACCATGACTCTGAGAAGTGGAGCAGGTGGAACTGGAACTAGTTGGGTATACAAAAGAGAAATCAGATAAAATATCTATTAATAAACTTCATGAGTTTTTACTTTCAGGGGAGTTACGCATATAATTTTGATAATGATAAACTAAATGTTGATTTTAATAATATGGATAAGAAGTGTTAAGGTCTTAATTATATGCAGCGTTGAAAGAAATACCTTTCAAAACCCATACCCCCCCGAAATCCGTTTGTTTTCAATAAAAATTTTCACATGAAACCCATACCCCCCATCGGAAACCGAGTTAATTAGAAAGAAATGACTCCATTAAAGTGCAGGCAACACAAAACAAAGTTAATTTGAAGCTCACGTGACTAACACAAGACAGAAGCTAAATTAACAATTTTACAGCTGTGGAAAAGGGTTTTCCCCGGATTTCAGGCCCAAACAATTATGCGCTTCAACATGGCAACCGACTGGGTGGAGATCCATAGACATGGATACAGATACAAACGGACTGGGTAATTGCCTGAACATGGGAAGGGCCCGTGGCCCCAGAAAAAAGCCTTGTATGAAAATCACTCAATCGCCCGATCAATACAATGCAGTTCATGGCCTCATGACTAGATAACTTTCCAAACTCCGACCGACTGGCAGCTGCACAATAATGGCGTTAAATTACCAATATAAATCAATGGGTTAAACATAACGAAAACCAAACACCCGCATCGCTCGATCAAGAAAAACGAGATAATATTAGGGAGCGGTTCTTGGGGAAGCGGGGTGATCGAGGGATCGGTAATCGAAAAGTCTCCAAAGGGCACCGGCTATCGTTTACTTAGCCAGCAAAACCAGTTCAACAACTTGACTTGGATGCTGGCCAAAGACTTTTTCTTTCTTTTGAAGCGAGTTTATTTTTATCTGAGTGGAACTGGAACCCCAAAGACCCGGCTTCACTCAATCCTTGGAGAGTTCTCGAGTCTTAGGGCCACGAATCGTGTTTCTGGTTCTTCGGCTCTCTTGTTTTTATTTTATTTCCAGATCGAATGCCGAGTTCGCTTTTTTTTTGTCCGTTTTTATGGTCATGTAAAACTGGTTTCCTCTCGATGTGCTGGTAGAGATTCTTTATGGGCCTGCTGTATTTGCTTTTCCAGAAATCGGTTTAAAGGATTTCACAAACTTGAGCAGCGGCGGGCATAAATTGCGGTTTAAGGTGCTTGAGAATGTCTTCATAAATATGGGATATCTGAACTTGGCAAAGGAACTTGGATGATAGAAATGGAGGGGCTTAGCATCTGAGATCTGTTATATGTGACACTTGATTTCCTCTCTAAGCTATACTTATGATATTTCTCAAGCCAGATCATTAGACTTCCACTTTCTATGGCATCTACATATCAAAGATTCTCATAAATAGTCATTAGCCAGCATCTAAACGCCATCAGTGAATGGCCATAAAAACGGTGTTGAATCCATGGAATGTGACCAAGTCAAGTCGGTTATTTATAATCAATACAACTATATTTTTATGACTTTTTGCAGCCATGAATTATGCATTCCAAGCGCCGCTCTCAGATTGCGGCAGGTCTTGAGTTCAAAACAAAAAGTGAATGCCATTCCATGTCTAGTCTAAGCAATGTCAAGTTTTTCATGCTAACTAAGTTGATCTTCGGATGGAAAATGAAGGGGAAAATATTAAAGACTAATATTATATATCATTGATGGACTGAGAAAAGTTTTTTAAAAAAAAATTAATTTTAAATAAATATTTGATAAAAATATCAATACCCATCAAATGTTTGTATAGATTTGAATATAATTTTATGAAACAAAAGAATTTCGTTAAACCGTGCTTTTCTTTAACCAAATTTCCCTATCGACATTGTATAATCTGGAATATTTAAAAAGCTCTTTCCACATTCATTTTCAGAAAATGCACCGAAACCTGAATAAAAGTTTCACTTTCGAAAAATTCATTAATTTTACGACTACAAGTTTTTGGGTTGGCAATTTCTTGGCCCATGTTTATTACGCCGCAGACAAGTGAGCCAACAGGTTGAGGTCCTCGACTTACGTGGCAGGCCTCTCTTTCGCTCTGCGCCTGCAATTTGTGGCTTTGTTAATTATTTTATGCCATAGCCTGGCATATGGAATTACACACTCGTTGTTAATTAGCAGTTTCCTTCGGTTACCCGTTAGTTTTTGGCTTTTCCTTCGATTTTATCAATGGCAATTCTTGTGATTGTACCATTCCGGTGAAAATGGTGGGGTTTTGCGGGGTTATCAAACTTTGGGCATCGGTCTAACCATCAATTTGTTCAGTTGAAACCTCTAACTTTGTTTATTTTTTGTTTGGTTTTCTTTATAACCTTTATGGCTGGTGTTTGTCTGTCCATAAAAAGTTTCCTCGTCGCGTTTTTTCAATGCATTTCACTTACTGCAAACTTGGCACTTTTTTCCTCATTCAGCCTGGCTTTTTGCTGATGAGGTGAGAGTTTTCAAGCAAATAAAGAGTGTAAACAGATTTTGTACAGCTCATTGTAAAATGGGGAGGGGAAAAGGATGGTTTTAGACCCAGTTTACATGCGTCTTTTTTCAAGTTAATTAATATAATTTTTTTTACCCTTTAAAAAACAGTTTTGTAACTGTACCTCCACTTTAAATTTAAATTATATTTTAAAAAAGGTGTTTCCATTAATTGGTTGTTTATCTTTATGATAAGTATGCAATGTTATTTTTAGTTTCGTTCTGTTTTTCAAAATTTCTCCTAATAATGACACCTATATAATTATCCAAATCCTAAGTATACAAAGGGTATTCCTATTAATTAGAAACTATATATAGAATATCAACTAAAATTCCCCAGTAAATGATACCAACTCAAAAATATGTTTTTCAATATTTTAGATAACATATAAAAGAATATATATTTTCAAAAAATATTTAGCTTTGTTTAATTAAATATTTTTGAATTATGGAATTTACTTCACTTATAATATTATTTTTTCGAGATGATCTGCTTAAATAAATATTAAGATTCAAAATTTTCAGCACAGCAAGTATTTCTGTGTGCTAACAACTACCAAAAACACTCCTAAATTTCGTGGAATCTCGGTCTTTACCTGTTGTTGGAATGATTCATGCCGAAAGTGGTTGTTTGGCAGGACGTGCTGGTTGCCCGCCGCCGATCCGCTGACTATATCCATTTCGAATTTAGCAACAATTGATTATTTTGCGCGCTTCAAGGAGGTTACTGTGGTTGTTGTCGCAGTCGCTATTGCCACATGTTGCACATTCCAAATCTCGTTTGCAGAAATGTAAATTCAAGATTTTCACAGAAACTGGTTTCGAGGCACTTGGCTAAGGCATTTAACTTAACTGGCCACTAGAAAAACACACGAATGACACTTGAATTACATTTTACTTTGGGGTTTTCGTCGTGTAATTTTCGTTTTATATTATTTTCGATGTCGTTTTAACTTTTTTTGTGTTTGTGGTTAATTAATTGCAGTCGCGAGACGCGCGCGTGACAAACGAAAATCGGCAAAGTTTGAAAAAGTAAAAAGTACAGGCGCCCCCAACGAAAACGAACGAACGAACAGAGGGAGATGGACAAATCAAAGCCAACCCGAGAGTGAGAGAGAGAGGGGGCGAGCACTGAAATATTGAAGAAATCGGCGCGATATATAGTATGGCAGCGATTTGTCCGTTAATCGCGTCCACTCGCCAGCAAACGTTGGCCACTTTTGAAATAGACTCAAGAAAGCAAAAGCCGACCGACGTACGTGGAAAACGTTCAGTTCGAAAATGTGCTCAAAAATGCCCACTCACTAATACTTCGAACGGCGAATGCGTGCATGTGAGCCAGGTAAGCACACACAGACACTCTCACCTGCATACACAGGTAGACGACAAGCGACGTAAACTTGTTGCTGGCAACATGAGCGAAACCCGGTTTGGATCTGCCTCTGTGTGAGTACAGGTGTGTAGAGTTTTGGCTCACTCAAATGGCTCGAATGTGTGGTTGGGCGACAAAGCTACAAAATCTGACTGCACTGGCAACAGGTTTCGCCTCAAAATCAGACTCCTTTCGTTAACCCTACTTTTTAACCTCATCGTAAGGACTTTTAAGTTAGGATGGATATCCTTTTTACATTTTGATTTACATAGTAATTAAAAGGATAAGAAATGGAAAATGTCATTAAAGTTCCATACTTTAAGATAATACATGATATATTTAACATTTTAGAATATTTTTATAAATTGTTAGATTATAAAAAATATATTTTTTGTCCTTCCTTTTTATTATTCATATTAATATCAAAGGGTTAATCAAGGAGTTAACCCTCTAGTCCTCTCTTTCCATATTTATCTCCCCTTTTTTTGTACAAAGGAGTTCTTCAGTTGTTGTTGCTGTTCAAGTTTGCAATCAAAGATAAAGGAAAACTTGGCAAAATTCCCTTAAAGTTCTTGTTGTTCTTGTTGCTGTTGGCATTGCGGCAGTGTGAAGTTGGTATTTATAGGAATGTTGGTTGCTGTTGTTGTTGTTGGTGGCAGTGCTGCTGTGAATTCGCAATGAGCGAAATGGCCAAGGAACTTGAAAGCAGGTAAAAAAGGAGCTCAACAGATGGCTGGAGAAGTGCAATGAAAATGCAATGAGTCAGTAGTCACCGGCTGCTTGTGCGTTATTCCACATAAATATAGAAGTATTCGATTTGCAGGTAGACTTAGGAATTCCATTATCATAAACTTTGTAGTGACTGATTTTTATGGGAGGAATTTAAACATAATAAGTTAAATATAGCTAGGAAATACCAGAAAAAGATTAAACAGACAATAGAAATAAAGAAATAATTGTAATATTTTAACCTCTTTAAGCCTGTTTAAAATCCTATCAAACCCCATTATCATAGTCGCCATGTGGAAACCCAAACAATAACAAAAGAAAATGCCCAAGTGCCTGGAATGAGTGGTCAAAACGTCAAGAGAGATGACAGTGAAAATGGGGAAAACTAGAACACAAAACGTTTTCCGATCCCATAACCCAACGAATTTATTATTAACCTAGGTCATGATGTAACTATATAAAAATACGTTGCAGTACTGACTTAACAATTTTTTCGACTTTCAATTAACCATTTGATAAGTTCTCCAAGATAATGACGCTTTTTTGAGGCGATGATTTTTATCTAGTGGACGGGACTTCGGTAATGACCTGGCTTATGTGAAGCAATTACCCAAAAACCTAATGCACTGCAATTACTTTATATCTCTGCTGTTGTTGTTTTTACTTTTTTTGAGCGGTTAAGCACGTGCAACATTTCAAATTGTCGGCGTGTCTTTATATTTTTTTTTTTCGTTTGTCGTTTCTTATTTTTTTGACACAATTATTGTTCCGCTGGGTCTTACGAAAAATTTGAAGTCGACAGACTGCGCCACCTGGTGGCTGCTGGTGGTCATTACAAATTAAATGGGCGGGGGGAGGGGCTATGGGTCTATGTCCACTGTATTGCCATTGGGTAATTCGATGTATACACTTATAAAAACTACTCTTATCCCATTTGGGATATATGTAATTTTCCTTTAAAATATAAAAAAAACATTTTTTGTAGTTTAGTAAATTTTTTATTTTTTTTTTTATAGTGTTTACTTATAGTATTTATTGTATTTTTGCCATAATAATGGAAATAATTGTCCGAATATGGAATGGCTTACCTTCCTGAACTCGTAGTTAAATTCTCTGAAACTTGGCATTTCCAGGAAAAATTTTTATTTTTCTGAATTTTTTTTCAAAAAATTGTGATGCTACCCCTTATAAAAAATTCAAAAATTTAAAAAAATTTTAATTTTTCAAATCAGCCGGAAAGTGCATTTATATTAATATTCAGGCTGTTATCTGCTCAGAACAATGCGCCTTTTTAATTTGCAAAAGTTAGAGCAAAATCAAATTTTACGAAAAATCTGATTTTGGCCAAAATCGAAATTCTCATTTTACGCCAATAAAAAAGCAGTATTTTTGCCATAAAAATGGAAATAATTGTCCGAATATGAAAGGGCATACCTTCCTGAACTCGTAGTTAAATTCTCTAAAACTTGGCATTTCCAAAAAAATTTTTTATTTTTTTCAAGTTTTTTTCAAAAAATTGTGATGCTATTCCTTATAAAAAATTCAAAAATTTGAAAAAATTTTTAATTTTTCAAATCAGCCGGATAGGGCATTTATATTAATATTCAGTTTGTTATCTGCTCAGAACAGTTCGCCTTTTTAATTTGGGACCATGTTTGCAAAAGTTAGAGCAAAATCAAATTTCACGAAAAATCTGATTTTGGCCAAAATCGAAATTCTCATTTTCCGCCAATAAAAAATCAGTATTTTTGCCATAAAAATGGAAATAATTGTCCGAATATGGAATGGCATACCTTCCCGAACTCGTAGTTAAATTCTCTAAAACTTGGCACTTACAGAAAAAATTTTATTTTTTTGAAATTTTTTTTAAAAAATTGTGATGCTACCCCTTATAAAAAATTCAAAAATTCATTATTTTGTCATAATAATGTTATTATGTTATAGATTTTTTTTTCAAATTTTTTTGAACATTTACTCCTTAACTGGGAGGCAGATTTTATCAGTCGTCGATTGTGCAAATATTTACCCACTTGGAAAATCTTTTTATATTTCTTTTTTTTTTGTTCTACATATTTACTTTATATTTCATAATAAAATATTGATTAGAAAGACTTCATTAAGACCTCTTACTGTTTTTCCCCTCTTTCTTGATTGACTTTATTCTGCCTTGCATTTTCAATAAGCTGCCGCAATTCGTCTACAAAAATATCTTGGCACGTGACTGCCTTGGAATACAAAATTAAAACAAAAACTGGCGGCAAAAGAAATACTGTAAAATGTTTTTAACAAGTTACTGGCCCAACTTTCCTCGCTTCCCCAGCGGAACCTCAGAAAAGACGCCACATCACAGGGAAAGGGTGACGAAGTCGTGTGCTTCATTCGATTTACGAGCCACTGCAACTAAAGGGGAAGTCCCCAAGCAGACTTGAGCTGCATTCCAATTGTTTTTACTTTTTGTTTTCTTTGCATTTGGAAGTCACACTGAATAACATTTTCCCAAGCAAAATGAATTTATTCGCCAGCATTTTGGCTTAAATTCCGTAACCCTTTCGACCCGACTCCGAAGCCAGAATTTAAAGAGATAAATTTTGTGTTTGGGTTTCCACTTGCAATTTATTTCATTTCATTCGAGTTCTAAATGGATTTATACACACGCCGGAAGTTGAGTCATGGGGGGAGGCAAATTACACTGGGTTTAGGGTCGAATTGTAAATTTTATTGGATTAAAAAATTCATAAAAATGTTGTATGTGTTTTATAAGAATTTGATATGTTATTACCAATATTATTTCAAATATATTTTCCAAACTGTATTCAAAAATATTCATAGAAATAAAAATTCATAAAAATGTTTTATGTCCTTTATAAGATTTTGAAATATTATTACCAATATTATTATAAATATTTTTCATATTGTATTCAAAAATATTTATTCTAAATACTATGATTAATCTTAACCCACTGTTATGACTACGTTTAAAAGCACAATCAACGAAACCAATTTCTCAAACTCAAGTGTCCCTCAGAGTCCAAATCTGGATTCGAAACAGAAGCGCATAAATTGTGCCCCAAGCAAAAGAAGAATCCGCCAAAAAAAATAAACTATATATATATTCCACTAATGACGATAGCGAAAATGAACCAGAAAAACAAATGGAAAAAATCAAACCGAGAAAAAGACTGAAATCGTCATGGAAGCCTGAACAGCGGGTTAAAAATGCACAAAGTGGTCACAAAGGAAAAGGTTTTGGCCTGAAAGAAGTAAAAGGAACCGCAACAGAGCTTTGATTTTGAAGCTTTTTAAGAAATTGAAAGGCTGGAAGTGAATATCTTTTTGGGGCAGGTGTGTTTGAGGATGCCAAATTAGCAGCTACCGCCGGTGAACAGAGCAGCTCCACCTCCTTTGCCACTCGCCCACCTCGTTTATTTCTTCATCCCATTTCCATTAAAGGCCCCCGGCGAAATTTTGAACATCATTAATTTTAATTTTTGCGCAGACGCACCCCAGGGGCGGTAGGCTTCACTGCCTCCATTCTGGACACTGCAGACAAGCCACTGGTGATGAGTGATGAGTGATGATGACCTGGCGGAACGAGCCACATCACCTCCCATACATCCACGAGTGTAATTAAGGTGGCCAAATGGAAAAAAGGTGCCACAGCGACAATTGAAAGTGTTGCAACTCCAGTTGACAAATTTCCATGTTGCTTAAGAGCAATGCAATGTGGTGATTGATTGCTAGGGATAGAGTTTTCTGAGGTGTGATAAAAAATTGGACATTTTTTAGGAGTAAAAATTTGTCTTTGAAAACAAAAAAAAGTTTTTTATAATTGTAATATAGAAACAAATTTTTTTTAATATTAAAATTTAAGTTAAAATAAAATAATTCGGCTTAAAAAAAATTCTAAAGCTTCTATTTATACCAGACTTATTTTTCGGAGTGGCTAATTGACCGTGTGGCCTAATGGATAAGGCGTCGGACTTCGGATCCGAAGATTGCAGGTTCGAGTCCTGTCACGGTCGAGCAAAAAACTTTTTTTATAAAAAATCTTTTTTTAAAGAAAAAACTTGTTTAGAAATGTTTCAAATAATTGAAAAAATTATAAAAAATTATAAGTAAATTTTAAAGAAAATATTATACAATTTTTTTTTCTTTTTCTTAATTTGTTCAACTTTTTTCTCACCTTCTTAAAGCGCCTTCGTTGCGTCGAAGATTGTGTGGATGCAGTTTCGAGCAGATTGCCGCTGTTGTCCCCATCCCTTTTGCCCAGCGCCTGCAGAAGATCGTCCACATTGCGTATATAAGGACGATCTCGATCCCTTTCGCGTTCCTTTTCCCGTTCGCCACCCCCTCCACCGCCGCCCATGCAGCTCGTGATGCTCCGATTGCCCACACTATTGCTGCGGGATCTGGATCTGGACTTTTGCTTGCCCAGCCAATAAACCTGATTTGCCAAATTTATTTCAGCCGCTGCAGCGGCCTTTCTTCTGCCCAATTGCTGTTGCTCCTGCACCTGCTGGTGTTGCTGCTGCTGTTGCTGCTGCTCGTTGGCCAGATACTCGCCGGCAATGTGAACCTTGGGGGTACTGACCAACTGCAGACCCGTGGCTCCGAATTGCTGGGGGAACTCATGCAGTTCGAGGGGATAGCGGGGATCCATGGGCTGACCCGGTTGACGGGGGTACATATACCCATCGCGTAGGAACATCTTGCTGGTGGTGTAGACTCTGTCGTTGATCTGGTATAGGCCACTGGATCCGGGGCCCTCGCCCCCACCAATAATACCATTTCGCACATAGGCCGTGGGGCGGTAGCGAACCAGCGGGTTATACACATTCGATTTGGGGGGTTTCGTCTTGAAACTGCGACGTCGAGTGCTGGGCTTCATACTTGTATTTGCGTTTTATTTATTGTTCGCTTGTATTTGCAAAACCACCCGATGATGATAACCTTTTTGTTTGCTCTACAAAGTAAATCCACCCCTGTGCTGTGGGCTTGCGTGCGCACGTATCAAATGTTTTCCAGTTTAAGCGCGCTGTGCACAAGCGACCGTGTGGCCTAATGGATAAGGCGTCGGACTTCGGATCCGAAGATTGCAGGTTCGAGTCCTGTCACGGTCGACACCGAGTAACTTTTTTTTTCTTTTTTTTATTTTTTTATCAAGAAGTTATTTATTTTTAATTTATAAAAATATATTTGATATTAAAAAAAAAAGTGGGAAAGCCATAAAACAGAAGAAAAAGAATTTAAATATATACTTGAGGGATTTTACATAACATCTACATAGCTTGTAAAAAACACGCTTCATTAAATACGGACAGTTTTGGTACTAGGAAGGCAAGGGAAAATTAAAGTGAAAATTTCAAAATTATTGTTGCACTAATTTATACAATTTTGTATCATATAAAAAAATTATTTTTAATCGTTTTTATCAAACAAGTATATTATTAAACTCTCAGCGCCTATTCATTTATGTCAAATGTATTTTATAGCCGCACAAAAGTATGCTACGATTTTTGTTTCGTTAAAGTGCACATCGTTTTTAGTTCACAGCACTCGAAAGTAGGCAACAGTTGTGTTTTTAGAACGCCTAAAAGATGCCACACAAAATAATTAACCCTCAAAAACTTCACGAATAATATTGAAAATATTAAATTTCTAACGTTTTTACGCGACCACCACGTTCGGCACACTGCACGTTCGATTTTCCACTGCAATTGTTTGATTTTATTGCAACAACCTTTGCTGTTTCTCTGTTGTTTGCTGGAAGGCACGCACTGCCAATCCAATTAGCCGGGGTTCACCTTTCGAGCCGTCGTCTCTGCGCAAGGTAAATTGTTTTTCGAACCCAAAGTATTGACACAGTTTTCGAGTCACTTGTTGTGTTAGACACATTCGTCTTCCTGAACTGTCACCGAGCTGTCATAGAAGTAAGGCAGCTAATAGTGAATAAAGAGGGAGCCATGCTAATCTGTCACTTCTGAGTTGGTTAATTAAAGACTGATTTGGCAAATAATTGTGGCTTAGCCATGCTCGACCCCAATACCAGTTTACAAGCTGAAAACATTGCGAAAATTCAAAGGTACCTCGATTAGGTCAGTGAATGTTCAGAGTATTGAACCTTTGATAGCATTATTGACGCCCCTTTTTACTGGATGGCTAGCGAATTGAGTTCAGCTTGGAAAATACACTTTCAAGGTTATTGTAAAGGGGGTTTTGAAAATGAATGTTAATTTTTTTTACTTCATGATAAATGGTATACTAGTTCTAGTCACTTAAAGTAACTTTAAAATCATTTTAATATATTCTGATCCCACAAATCTTAAACCACCTTTTTCCTCACAAATATATTCCATTTGTTTCCCTTTCTTTTTTTATCACTTCTGGCACTCCACTTAATTCAATAGCCCTTCTCAGTTTCAATCACCGAACTTCCTATTCCTTCCACCTTATCTCTTTCAGATTTGTCTTTCTTACACTTCCGCCTACGAATATCGGTTATTTTTGTGGGATTTCTTCTCGTTTGAATCGCGACGAGCTTCAAAAACGAACTAAACTGAAATGAATTCATTGAATTTTAAGAGCCTATCGGACACGACACGAGCACACTTTCCAATGGATAGCGTTTCCAGCTGGAGGAGAATGCAAGAACAAAAGCGATTGCGATAAAGCTGACTGAGTGGTGGACTGAGCTGAACAGAGCCCGAGTGAAATGAGTCGAAATGAGGGGCTTAAGCCAAACAAATACACCCCCTAAAATGGCAAATTGTGGAAGGGGGCAGATGTTTCGGGGCAACAACCAAAAGAAGAGCTTTGAAAATGATAGAAAACTTGGCAAATGTACCTTTTTTAATTTTGTAAGTGCTTTAAATGCTTTATAATAATACACTATTTCTGGTTTGAGAAATAATATTTGATATTTTAAGAGATTTTGTTCTAATTCCTCGGAAATATATGTATTATCTTCGAATAAATGGGTCTACTTACAAAGAACTCATCCTCGATGACGGGATCGGCCAACATCTCGATAGCTTCGGTCATAGATCTGCATGTCCTATTCGTATTCTTCTTCTTCTTCAGCTTCCTGCCCAGGGTGGCGGCATCGCTAAACCGATGGAGCAGTTTGTCCCGCTTCCGGACCGCCAGCGGACTGGCCGTCGAACTGGCATGACACAACAGGGATCCATAGCCATTCGTTGAGGAAATGGTTCCAGTATTCGCATAGAAATTCTGCGGTTGATATTGCGCCGGAGCCGTGAGTGTGCTGTTCGAGTCGATTTTCTGGATGAGATTATACTCGGATTGCGGATATTTGCTGGCCAAATGCGAGATGGAATCCGCTTTGGATGTCAACTGTGGTTTGGGTGGCGGCGGTGGGGGAGGATCCTTAATCAAGGCCACTCGACGGGGTGCGGCACGGGGTATGGTGGCCGAATGGGGCGAGGAAGTGACGTCACCGCCATAGCTTACAGCCCGACGATTGCGATCGTTTTCCTTTTCCCTGAAAGAATAAAAATTTTATTTAAATTATTATAAGTAATATTAATATTTATCTAATATTTTTTACAATTTAAATAAATTTATTGCTAATACTATTATATTTCTTCTCTATAGCTTCCCACCTATAACGCCTCCTCTGCATCGGCGGACTAAAGAAACAGTTGGGCGACAAGGGCACAAAGTAACCCCATTGTGGATCCCGATCGGGACCATCGTGGAACATTCCCAACTGGGGTGTCATCTCCCTCGATCGACTGGATCTGAGTAACGGCATTGAGACCCTCTGGGGACCAAAACTCCTGCTGCAGCGATACTGATTCCGGTATAAATGACGTTCCAGCGAAGAGGTTGTGGTCGTAGCATCCGATTCTTGGGTGCAATCCGAGTGATCTTTATTCTCCAGGGTGGCATTACTGCCCAGCCCATCATCATCCTCGTCATCATCCGTGGAACCCTCTGGCACCGTATAGCAGGTATAGTCGAATTGCGACATTTCACAATCTTTTTTTTCAGTCTCTATTTGTTTGGCTTTTCGTTTGCACACACTTAGTTCTTTGTCATTGTCTTTGGCGACTCCCACGTAAAATGTTTCAATTATTTAATTAGTCCGCAACTTGTTGCTGTTTTATTGTAAGTGTTTTACTTTTATATTTCCACGACAAACGTTAAATGACAATTTCAGCTGTTCGGACACTTAATTGCTCCACTCGAGTTTGGCTCTGTCCTAAATATATTTTGTTGGCCAGGGAACATTAGACAGGCCAAGGCATTTATCATGTTCACCCTCTGGACATATCGTGCTTCCTGCCACAAAAAGACTAAAAGCAGGGGCCGAGCATGTCCAGTGGGCACAATTAAAAGTCGTTCTCGGCCTCCGTCAAAAAGTTGGCCTAATGAGGTGCTGAACGGAAGAAGGCCTAGTTAAGATATTTAACGCGGCCTTTGGTTTTCACAGACAATTTTCTTCGGTAGAAAGGCAAAGAAAATCAGTGGGAAAACTCAGGAAACATTTTACTAAGGTAGGTAAGGGAATAAAATTTAAAAAATGTTTTTAGACCTTTTTAAAAATATAAAAAAATATTTTATTACCTAATTATATATTTTTAAATTAATTTAAAATTTAAAAGTTTTTTTTAAGAATTTTTTTTTATAGGTTTTTTTTTGTTTTCCTCATGAAACAAAAATAAAACTCCATTAGACCCAAAACGAAATGCGGTTTCAGCCCACAAGCTCGAAAATTTGCAACTTGAAAGTTCATTAACAATTGATGGTGTAAAAAGGAAAGTGTCAACAGTGAAATCCATCAACAATGCAATTAAAATGTCAAACAAGGAAACGACTGAGAGCCAGACTCCCCTTAAACCCGCACTTCCGAATTGAAAACCAACCCCCCTTGAAATTTCCCCCGTTTTTCGCCTGGCACACGCAACTCTCCTTAATGAGGCTCCATCCACATAATGATGATGCAAAAAGTGATCCCTGAGGGTGAAAAAGGGGGGATTGGGGTCCATCTGCAGAACTCACAGACAGCGACAAGCCGGATATGAAGATTACAGCGGATTCGGTTTGCTACTTCTGCTGTTGTTTATATTTATTTTATTGTTGCAATTATTTTCCTCTTTACAGCATAGAATTGCATATTGGCGAAATAAAACTTGATTAATGGCAAACGAGAGAAATGGGGGAACAACCGGATAGGCGAACGAAAAAGATGTGCAATTTATGATTGCTCAGGGGAAAATCAGAGATTGAGGCGCCAATGTTATGGAAATGGGGAAAAGGGGAAGTAAGTCGGAAAATGGGGCGAAATGTGTTCATTTTCCTTGAGAAAAAGGTCATTAATTTGATAATATCCTCCAAAACAAACAATTGGTATATGGTTATGGCTTGCAATAATTAAATAAAGTGTATTATAATTTTTATTTATTTATTAAAGTTGTGTTTTAATTGTTTGCATTTTATAGTGTATTATAATTTTTTATTAATTAATAAAGTTGTATTTTAATAATAGGAATAAATTTATTCCTTTATAATGCTTTTATCCCACATTTGTTTATCGCGAGTACATTGTCCACTAAGCTCACAGACTTGGTCATAAATCTTTCTAAAAATACATTGATTGGCTCAGCGAATTTCCCAGTCATTTCAGAAAATATGCCAATTTCACCGTACTAGGTATATTATTTAAACATTTTTTTATTAACAAATCACACACACTCGCAAAGTTCTGTAGAATATAGACCGATAGAAAAAGTTCAAATAAAACGTGCTTCTTTTTTCCAATAAGAACTTTTCAGTTCACGCCGCGGCTGTTCAAAGTAAATGTGCTGACCGCCGGCAATTTCCGAACTGATTTCGAATAGAGCAACAGAAATTTCGTAGCCGCCGTGGGGCATCAGCGGCAAATACAACCCTCTCAGTGGGAAACATGCGCGACAGACTCGAAAATCGTCGAAAACACTGAGAAAATTGGGAGAGAGAGACGTTTTTTGGGGAAAGGGGAAGCGGGAGATGTCGAGCGGAAGAGAGTGCGCCAAATAAGAACAAACATTGTGTTTTGACTAAATTGCTTAATATTGGGGGACCAAAATAAAAGCATCAACGAAAAGTAGCAGACAAAGGGAGAAGAAACAAACAAGATTAAAAATATTAGCTTAGGAAACCGAATATTGTAAGACTCTTTAAAAACTCTGGAAAATCATAATTTTTATAATATGATCTTTATTATCTGTTATCTAATGAAATCATCTTTAAAAAACTCTGAAAAATCTCGTAATATTCTAATCTTTATAACAAGAGAAAAAAAAGATTAAAATATTAGAATACCAAATATTGAACCACTCTATAAAAACTCTGGAAAAGCACGTTATAATACGATCTCCGATCTTTGTAGCAAACAAAGAAAAAATAAACGATCAATATTAAAATATTAGTTTGAGGAACCGTTTATTGAAACAGTCTTTAAGAAACTCTGGAAAATCTTTTTATAGAATGATCTTTATAATTTGATCAATATAGCATACTAAGGAAAAATCATCAAATAAGATTAAAAAATTTGCTTGTAATACCAAATATACATAGCAGCACTCTTTAAAAACCCTATAAAACACTTTAAAAACTGATCTATTCATTATTTGGTAATATTAAATTAAATTGTAAAAAATGTTGTTACTTTTTTGTGAGCTTCTAAGTTCTTGACCAAGTGAAAATACCCATTTAGAGGGCATAAAAATCGTTCTCAGTAGAGACAATTCCTCTGGATAACGAGGTGCAACACCCAAGTTTCCATATGCCTGTGTGTCTCCGTGTGTGAAATGTCATGCAAAATAAATGTCAGCCGCTTAAAAATTAGTCCCTCTCTCCGTTTTTTTCCGTGTCTTTTCTGCAGCTTGTCTTCCCGTCCAGAGCGGCATTAAATTGCCGTGACTCTTCAAAAATCGAGAAAAAACTTAAACTGTTTCTGTTGTTATTGGTGTTATTAAAAATAAACATGGATGAAGTGGTGCTGCTGGGGTTGGGGTGCCAGTGCCAGTGCCACCAAGAAAACGCAACATTTTCACTTGTCACGCATTCATTTTCCCATTTTCCATGTCGGAAAATGTGTGTCATTTGCGGCACGACGGCGTCTGCGGTTTTTATTGACATCTGTCTGGGTCTTTTGGGCAATTGGTGTGATTAATAAAAGGGAGCAGTGGCCCCTGTTAGATCTGAAGTTCTATCGCCTGCACTTGTTAATTAACTCTGGGTGTGGATTAGCCCGCATTTCCAGTTGCACCCGAGGGTGTGTGTGTGGCGGTGTTTTGATAACAATTGCATGTCCGCCGCACAATTGCAATTAAATCAGTTCTAAAACGGGCGTGCTTGCCACATGGAACTTAGGTTCAATTGCCCGAGAGCGTTGAATTAACAATGCAGGCGGCAAATGGAATGGAATCGATCGGCACAAGTCTCTATATGAGTATATATATTATGTTATATCCATGCATGTGGGTTGCGAATGGCGCAGAATTAATTAAAGCACTGCAGGAGGGGCGAGAGAAACAGATCATTAAGATAACAGAGCGGGAAATCGTGCTATAAATAAATGCAGCATTGCATAAATAAATCACAGATAAATATTTTCGGGGCTGGATAAAGAATGCGGGAACAATATTTATATATTTTTGGAATTTAAAAAATATTTTTAAAACTTTTCTTGTGTTATTAGAATTTTCTAAATGAGTTACTAAGCTCATTGAATTTAAATGCTAATACTATCCCCTTCTAATCACAATATTTAAGCTATTTGACAGCGTTTACCTTTCTCGACCCGGGAATTTAAAATGTGTATAATCGATTCGATTAGTGTCACTCGGGGGATTAATTGAATTAAACTGCACGTCGCGGTCGCAGTCGTTGCACTATGAGAGCTATGTTAAGTGTAATTACAATGCACAAGATGTCAAATGATTTTAACCTCTTGGCATAAAAAATAAGAAAAGCAAAGAGAGAGGCAGTAGACTTTAATGCGACTGGAAAAGACAAAGAGAAATGTTTAAAAAATATATAGCCATGACTCAGATAGTGCGATTAAGTAGCGCTGACAGTTCGTATGATAGATACTGGCACGTGGTCTCAATTTAATTTCTGGCCGAGAAAAAATGGTAATTAATTATGAAAATGTGCTGGACATTTGTAATGTGGATTAACAAACTGGTTTCTTGGCCAAGAGAGAGAGGGCCGAAACACAGAACTGGTTCTGCCCAGGAGAATACTCTATATATTCTCGAGACCAAGGAAGTGTTGTAGTCTCCATCGGTACAAACATATTCCTTAAGTGTTATGGGCTATAGATCATCGCCAACATAAATCATAAATCAGTTCCGATAGCCCGCCTTGGGAATAAAGCTTCGAACCAAATACCACAATCTCTCGGAGATTTCCAACTTTAAAATAGCTTCGTTAAAATGTAGACGAAAGGTGGGGCGACACAAACATTGCCCTGCATTTGTCGCTATAAATAACGGCCACCGCCGAAATAATAATCAAAGCAAACAAATATACACACATAAAACTTGGCAACCCTTTTAGCCAGCTGCTGTGTGAGAAAATAATTTAGGAGACAATGCGGCATCCGTTCGGTGGAATAGTAAAAATAAATATTACACTGGGTTAGCGCGAGCCAAAAAAAAAAGCACCAATTGAATTGGTTGTTTCGTTGGCGCATTTAATTGCAGGTCATAAATCAGGGGGCAAGACAGCTTAACTGGTTTCTGTTTTAGCCAAACTGCGAGACGCGTCAAAATGTTTTGGAAAACAAGCCAATGAATTTGAAAAATGAAAACTCATTATATTGGAGCTTCTCGATTATATTTGCTCTCCAAAAAAAAAATCTCATCAATAAAAAAAATACCTAAATGCTGGTATTGATTTCACATAATGAGTAAATGAGTAAAGGGCCAGGCCCGCAGGGGTCCACCCACTTTAAACGGCTTTTTGATGAAAGGTCTACGCTGGAGTGGAAGACCTCCCGTCGAGGACTTCGCTCTGGTTCCGGTTTAAGTGTAATCGAGCGCCTTAATGGAGCGACACTCTCACGCTCTTGATATGGGAAAGATTTACCGGATAATTATGGTAGGCGTGTGAAAAGAAAGGCACAAAATCGGCCAACTTGTATGGTAATTTCTGGGATAATGATGGACATTAAGAAATTATAACTCAAGTATGGAAAGGTAAGGGAAGCTAAAATAAATATTTCAGGAATTTAAATTAAGGTATTAAATTGAAAGTATTTAATACTAACTACATTTTTACAGGCACATCAAAAGAATTCATAAAAACACAATTACTTGTATGACCCAACATTCGCTTAGCTAATCATAATTTAAGCACATTAAGGCCAAAGCAAAAATCCAAGGTTATTTTTATATTATTTCTAAACTGCAACCACCGTCAATCTCATGCGTCAAAACAAGTTTCTAATGTCTTTTCGGTGTATGCATAATTTTTCATACTTCATTTTGGTTATTTATTTTCTAATTTTGTTTGGGATTAACACATCACCTAAACGCTTTTGAACAACAAGAATCAGGTAAGAAACAGGAAACCCAAAAGCAGTAAAAAAAACTTTAAGAGGTGTTGAAAACATTGGTCACGCAAAGCCTTCAAAGTGATTGACACATGTTCGATTCCTGTAAGTAAAATAATAACCCCACCCAAAAAGTAAAAAATCACGAAAATGTGCAGAAAATTCAGGCAAATTATAGCCCCGAACAAAACATGAAACTAAATCAAAGCACACACAACAAAGCTTGCACTAATTTGCTTTGGGCCAATTTGAAAAAAGAGAAAAAAAACAACCGAAAACTACAATTGCTCAGCATTTTGGGGTGTAGTTGGCAAATTGCAATTGGCCAAAAGGATTGATTGAGTCATAAATTGGAGGAGAAGCAATCAATTTCTTTTCGTCGACATCACGAACATAGCCAGTGGCCAAAGCAATCGATGCAAAACCAGTGGCCAGCGAATTCGGTCTATTATTACCATTTGTATCCATTAGCCTCGAGTAGAATCCTTTAGACCAAACAGCTCCGTTTCTTTGTCGAAAGTTAATCCATCTCTGGGCAATTAACCGTAGAGAGTCGGAGCCAAGACATCAATTAGAGAACGCAAGCCGAGCTTCAAAAACCGAAATCTTGAACAGCTGCCGGAGAAGGAGAAGGGGTTTCTTTTCTTGGCCAGCAAAAGAGTTGGCCCGCAGGCGGGGGATCAGGATTGGGAGCGGGATCTGCAGAGCCATCTGCGACGCGTGTTGCCAATTTATCTTTGAGCGAGTGACCCAGCTGGGGATTTGCTCGAGCATGACTCATTCGCCGGGGATAAGCGGTAATCCTGTTTTACCTCTTGTCCAAAGCCGCGACTTTCAGCCGAACCGAAGGCGGGGAACGCCGCTCTAATGGAGGCTGGCAATGTTTGTCTACCACTTAAAACTGTGGAATAAGCTTTACCTCAGGATGAGTTAAGATCAGAGATGGAAGTTTACAAATATATGTAGTTAAGGAAGTGGACTTTAAGCCTTAAAGAATATGGTTCTATATTCTAAACTATTTTTTAAAATTTTAATCATTAAAAAATTATTATTTTTTCAATATATTAATATTTTTTAAAAATGTTATATGTAAATCATATTGAAAACATCAAATCAGTTACGGTCTTAAATCATAACTGAATGTGCAAGGATCCTAAAGCCCTAAATAACACGCCTATTAAGCTGTCCCATCAATCCATTGTGATTACAATATCCCGCATCAACATTCAATATGCCTAGACCCATCCAGCGATAAAGGAAAGGCCCTCGCTTGGCCATAATAAACCCATGCAGTAGTCAATTGCTGACGGGTGCAAGGCATACAAATTTCGCCATAACTCACTGGCCACTCGGGAGACGCTTTTGTTTACGGCCCGTTGGCCCGGCTTTGTTTATAAACTGGTTCAAAATTTGCACGTCTTTGGCATATAAATCCAGGGAAATAACCGAAACTGCAAAAAGAAAAGGCTGCCAGGCCGAGCCAACTTGTTTATCTGTCGTTTTCAGCTGGCTGAAAGCTGACTGCCCAAGTCCGTCCGAGAGTCCTGTCCCCTCGTATTCCTCTAACATGTACCTCCTTTCCCCTGGATTCCCTCGTCCGGATGATTGTCAGAGCAACGCCAACAGCTGTCGTGCAAGTTTGTTTCCATCTCGTAAACTCCGAGAGTTCCCCCATCCGAAAGTCTGGGCTTAAGCCGGAGTTGAAGTCCCAGTTGGACGATGATCGCTGCTTGCATGCTAGGACCAGTGTTATATGACCAAACAGTTTATAGTTATGTTTTATTGTTGTCTGACTTGCCCCCTGCTTTGTTAGATTTCATGACGCTCACGTTGGTTACCTTCTTCCTCTTCTTCTCCTATGCTAATTTCACATATGGCCAACGTTTTCTGAATTTTAACTTCAACTTTTACTTCACTCCATTCTGCTGGCGCCTGTCGTGGCCCTAACGGTTGTGCCAGAAAAGCTGGGGAACTTCCTTCTCCTCGAAAGGTACAAATTTTGACCAGGCCATCGCACTTAGTTTTTCCAAACCAACTGCAATCTGCATAATCAAAAGCTTTGGAAATGCGAACAGCAATTTACGTGTCAAGTGAGCCAGAGCTGCCAACAAATTTAGCCAGCAAACCGCCCAAAAATATTAATAAATAAATTGTGCAGGGTGATTAAAGTTATATGGGTTCTTTGTGAAATACGATCTCTCTTGTACAAAATAGATAATGTATATTTCCAATTTATAAAACAATTTTTCTTTACTTTAAGATTTTAATTTGTATAAATTCAAGCTTCTTTTCATTAACTTTCAAGGTTAATGTAAAAGTAAATGCCAGACCCTCATTAAAAATCTAATGGAGTTATGACTACAATGACGATAAACTGAATATCCATCCGTATTTGGTTAACCATTTCCTCGAGTATCCGTTTCATTTTCCATCAACAAGTCGAGAAACATAACTCCAACACCTAAACTAAAAAGGCACCAACCGCCGCCACCTCTTAATTTACTTGTCTCTCTCTTGGCTTTTGCATTTCAACTTGGCCAAGGCTCGTGCCATATGCCCCCTCAGGCCATAAACGTATTTTTTTATTCATAGTTTTTCTCTTTTATTGTTGTGAAAGCGTTTTATGCCAAGGTGTGCATAGAATTCAAGCAAAAAATATGAAAATAAAAAGATTTTGCAACTTCGACCTGTGCGCTGAGCCTGCCGTCTGTGTTCCAATAAAATGCTGCATTTAATAATGGCCCATAATATTTGTAGGTGGTCTGAGCCACAAAAAATATAAGACGATGAAAAAATACAAGCCTAACAAAAAATGGAGCTCTGGCAAAACGCCCACAAGTTGTGCAACGCATACGGCTGCATTTTAACCATTTTCCATCATCCATTAAAAAGCCATAAAATATTTGGTCTCGGCGAGTTTCGATTGCATTGCAGGCGTTGCCGGATGATGTGTTGCAATGGAAAATCCGATAAAGGATAAATGTTTAATTAGAGCGCTAAATGTTGACTCCCCTCAGCTCCCGGCTCCACAAAAAACAATAACTTGATTGTCTATTTTTCACATATTAATTTATCATTATAAATGGTTTTATTGTCTGTTCAGCTGCATGACAAAACAAAAGACTTAGGCGACAAACTTGTTTCTTTGTCTTTCCGTTAGGGAATATTTTTTGTTGTATCTTAGTGATTTGCATAGATTGCAATGGTATCGGGGTCGGAGATTTTACTTTGATGGATCGTTTAGGGGTAATTTTTTTTGGTTTGTTTTTTAAGGTTGGTCCATAATTTATTTTTTTAAGTTATTTATTTTTTTTTTATACATAATTACATTTTGATAGTGACTTCCCAATAATTTATAGCTTTTGTTGGAAAGCCTAACAAATTGGCTAATCGTTAATATCTGATACTTATTCCCAATAAGTAAATCCCCCAATTTGTTTCCGCTCCTAACAGTGCCCTTTACCCACCTCAACCTCAACCCTTTGAAAGCTGTTTACAAACCGTATTTATTGTTTCGTTTCGTATTTCTTTGCCTTTGTTATGCTAAAACCAATTGGTGGCAACCTTTTGGTATTTAAACTTGACTTTAGCCAGCGGCAGCTAAAACAAACTTCTCTTTATAGTATTAAATGCTCGGTTGTTTTTGCTTCATCTTCTGTTTTGTAGTAGTTGTTATTGTTATTGTTATTATAATCTGTCTGGTTGGAGTCTCCCATCAAGACGTCACGTAATAGACGATCGGTCGGTCACTGGTTACACCTGTTTCAGCGCCGTCTTTTGGGGTTTTTCTTTCTGTAAAATCGTGTAATGATATGCCAGCAGCAGCAGGGTTTACGTTTACGGTTACACGTTTCCCGGCTCAATGAAAAGTTCATCAAACGCAATGGCATGCCACAAGTGGCAATTGGCTGCTCAAACTGTAATCTGCAGCGTGGAAAATCACGGAAAGCCCAATAGCATTTAATTTGAGTAAAACCCATATAACACAGCGGGCATCCTTTAAACTCCTCCTCTTCAAAACCCAAATCGGCAATTAAAAACGACAAGTGAAAGTTTCCCTCCTTCGATTTTTTTCGCATAGGAAATTTCGTAATCAAATTTCGATTTAAACTTACTTCGGATATTCGCACGATTTTGTGGTTTTCTTAGTTTCTGTCTTTGCTTTTATTTTATATGCTAATTTAAATGCGTTTCGTTGGGGCGACAAATTGCCAGTTGGAATCGTGCGTTTATTGAACTTCATTTGCATACAAGAGCTGAACCAGTTTTTTGTTTTCTTCGCTCTCATGTGGTTAACGATTTAGTCCGATCAAAAGGTCTTCGATTTTTCGAGTGGAAAGTGAAACTTGGCCCAAAAGAAAGTGTTGACTCCCGCACTGAAGCTAAATGGGGCTCTTGAATATACGATGACGGTGCCTCATTAAGTTGTAGGAGTTCGAAATGACGGGGCTGTTTGCTCAATTTGTTGACTTATCTTAATTCAAATGCATTTGATTAGTGGCCGGAGATAATATTCTAATTATGGGTCAGAGTCACGCTAATGATGATGATTTAATTTATGGCTAAGTGGTCGAGATGACTTTTAACCTACGCCAAGGCGAATCATAATGGGAACACTGATGCGGATGGATAAGCTTTTGGGGCTTGGCCTGAAATTTGTTTATGGCCAAAGGAAATGTCACGCCTCCGCAAAAGGTGTAAATAAAATTGAGCTTTTAGTTGTATAATTTTGGGATTTTATAATAAACGTGTGGAAAGATTTTTAGCAAACAAAACTACTTTTATTACATTTTTAAATATTAAAAAATAGTAGTTATTATACCCGTTACTCGTAGAGTAAAAGGGTATATTAGATTCGTGCAAAAGTATGTAACAGGCAGAAGGAAGCGTTTCCGACCATATAAAGTATATATATTCTTGATCAGGATCACTAGCCGAGTCGATCTAGCCATGTCCGTCTGTCCGTCTGTCCGTCTGTCCGTCTGTCTGTCCGTCTGTCCGTCTGTCCGTCTGTATGAACGCTGAGATCTTGGAAACTATAAAAGCTAGAAGATTGAGATTTGGCATGCAGATTCTAGGGGTTAATACGCAGCGCAAGTTTTTCACGCCGATGTGCCACGCCCTCTCTAACGCCCACAAACCGCGAAAAACTGTGAACCGTTCTGTATGAACGCTAAGATCTCGGAAACTATAAAAGCTAGAAGATTGGGATTTGGCATGCAGATTCTAGGGGTTATTACGCAGCGCAAGTTTTTCACGCCGATGTGCCATGCCCCCTCTAACACCCACAAACCGCGAAAAACTGTGGCACCCACAGTTTTGAAGCTAGATTAACGGGAAAAGAAATGTGTATTTGTTTCATCAATACATATTGATAGACCAAAGTGGGAAACCCCCCCTCCCCCCTAACGCCCACAAACCGCGAAAAACAGTGGCACCCGTCTGTATGAACGCTGAGATCTCGGAAACTATAAAAGCTAGATGATTGGGATTTAGCATGCAGATTCTAGGGGTTAATACGCAGCGCAAGTTTTTCACGCCGATATGCCACACCCCCTCTAACGCCCACAAACCGCGAAAAGCTGTGGCGCCCATAGTTTTAAAGCTAGAGCAAAAGTGTAAACGCAATTTTGTTTGGGTTATTAACGCCTACCGAAATGTAGAAGAAATTTTTTAAATTTTTTGAAGCGGCTGCTTGGTTTGCCCTGCTTGAGACTGCTGACTTTAGCTGAGTAACGGGTATTTGATAGTCGAGGCACTCGACTATAGCGTTCCCTCTTGTTTTTGTAATAGTTTGGTAATATTTTTTAAGCATTTTCAATTTTGTGATTTAATTATAGGGGATTAAATATACAGTTTAATCAAGTTTAATCGCCCCGATCTTGTTATGTTTTCCCTCCATTTTTTGTTTGCTCTTCCCAGGCAACTTCCACTTGAGTCTTCAATCACGTAGTGAAATTGATATAGTATGGGAAGTTAATTAAGAAGAAGTCGTCGAAGAAGTGGCAGACATGGGAACTTGTTTCTGATATTGCATCAATTGGAAACCAGAAACCAAAAAAGTGCCGCGCTCAGAAATCGATAATGAGAAAAAAAGCCTAACTCCGGCTACCTGACTCGCTGAATATCATAATTATTTAAAGTCATTAAACTTCAAGAAATCAAATCTCAACTACATATCAAAAGCTAACCAACCAAATGGCACAAGAAAAAGGCCGAAACGAGAAAATCCCGCAACGATAAGGAAATTATGTATTAAACACATTGACGATTGGACAGGCCGCCACCGCCCGTAAAACAACATGATCTCGGGACAGTTAAAAAGATTGGGTAAAAACAAAGTTAACAAGTTGCTGCAGAGCGAAAAAAAAAACTAAATAAAAGGAAAATCTCGCCACACCAACCGATTTTGGCGGCTGTTTAAGTGAATTAAATATTGCGCAACATCTGCGGGAATACGAAAAAAAACGTCGACTTCTGCAGAAACTTGCCCGTGTTCATTGGCCATATAAACGGTAACAACTTCGACGATCCGAATCTCTCCGACGTCGATGTTGTTGTTGCATTTGCCGAGCTGTCGCTCAATTGCAGTCCGCAAATGGCTTAAATGCGCGCTCATGACCGCGGGCAATAAAATAATTAAGACGAACATAAAAATGCGGGCAAAAAATTGGCTGCATAATTCACACTTTGAGCTTGTTTCAATGCTTTTCGACCAGGTCCAAAATGGGACGTGGCTTCAACTAGAGTTTAATGATCCTTTTTCGGGGTGAGAAACTGCTGATTTATTGAAGGGAAAACGATTTCACTTACAAGCCCTTATAAGCACTCAGTTTTAAAATTAAATTATAGTGATTTAATATTTTTGGTGGATGTTAACTGTGGGAATTCGACAGTCGATTGAATTATAATCATTTTAAATATTATGTGGGAAAAACATATTACCATTATGACTCAGAGAATTTTTAGATTTGATTTTTTATTGAAATAAAATATTATAAAATTGTATTTTATTTTATAAAAAAATATTATAAGAACTTATCTGTTTTATAAATAAGATAATAAATAAATTATAAAAAAATATTTTATTTTAAAACAATTCTGATTAGTATTCTTGATGTATAAATTATTTTTTTAATTGCTCAATTTATCTGCACATAGCTACCGCTTAACATTCATAAAAAACCGAAATACCAAAGAGCTTTTAGCAATCGATTCCCCATCGAAATCATTAAAGTTCATCGCGCAATCGGCAAATTGTAGAGCAATCAAGCGCAACAACGATAATAACACCCAACTGTCGTCGCAGTGTTTTGTCAATTTTTAGGATTGGTCAACGTGTCGTATACACAATTTGCAAAATCGTACGTAAACATTGCCTCAGCATTTGCGCCCCGCAAATGAATAGTAACTGCAGCAGCAACTTTAAGTGCAGCTCACTGGGATTAGTAAACAATTATGGTTTTCGCGAGATTGCAACAAGTTAATTCTCCACCCAGTAATTGGCGGCGAAGGCGAATAAATTTACTCGTAGGGCGTTAACCAGACAGAAACGGGAAAATTGCACAAGTTCAGGCCGCGATCTGGTAATTGTCCACTCCACCACCGACATGGTAATTCACTTCTTGCAGTAAATCCCATTGAACCCAACTTACTTGTCAATGTAATCGATCGTTTCAATTTCCTTTGTGATTTTCTCCACATCGGGACTGTCCTCCAAATTGGCGGCATCTGAAAAGGGAAAGGGAAACAAAATTAGTTAACACTTTACATATACTATATATACGGTAGAACTTTGCCGTTGCATAAATTATAGCTGCACAAAATTTATGAGCTGCATTCTCGGTAAAATGGTAAACACATGTCACATCCAACATGACCAACATAAATTAGGCAAATGCACAACAGACAAAACTCACGCACCACACACACTAAAAATTCAAAAGAAAAAGGTGTACAAATAATCCTGTTTAACCTTAGAGCCGCATGTTGGATATACACATATATTCAGACTCTGCAGACATATAAATCGTTGTTCGTGGCATGATTTACGAGACAGCAGCCTCAGCTGAGCGAAGCATATAGATCACTTCAAATGCCGGCCAAATGTCAATCAGCACTGAACACACATGGTGCGATATAAAGAAATCGGATGGTGTATATAATGGGGTTTATATGCGCTATGGAGACACCCTGACAGGCACTTTTATACCGAACTCCCCAGCCAAAGTGAGTGAGATCAAAGTGATAGCATTCATTAATGACTCAAAAGAATAAATATGAAATACACGCAAGACAAGGTAAATAAGAGTTACAAAAGATATTGAACATTAGATACCCTAAACTCGATTTAAGTGGGTAGATCAAACCGAAACCCAAAACAAAAAGGCTAGTTTAACTCTTAAGACTCGATGTATTAAAAATATACTAGGTCTAGTATAAAACTGTGGAGTTAAATTAATACTAAATAATATAATATCTGAACCTATGTAATATTCATTTCATACTAAATATTAAAATGATTTTATTTTGCAATATAAAGTCTATACCAAAAGTTTAGTTCTTCATTTCTGATGTAATACTCATCTTATTAAGATAATTGTAAACTCAATTTCGATTATAATTTTTCAGTGTATTATTATTTCATTCATTGTATTCTATCTTAGTATTTTTTTTGGGTGTAATTAGTAACTACCAACACTCCGTTTCAGCAATATAAATATTCTGTAAAATATCAAATAATTTGTATAATATTTAAAAATATTTATTATTATTATTTACACATGTATTTCTAATGTTTTCTTTATCTCACTTCTTATTATGTAACTTTAATTTGCCGTTTCGCACTGTATTTGCCATACACTTAACCAGCGACTTGTCCAAATCTAGGCAAGTCTTTTTCGGTCTTTGAAGTCAGGGGAGCGTCGCTCCAAGCCCGACACTTCAAGTTCAATTGAAAAATGCGGCACAGCCAAGAAACGAGAATAAAGACCAACCGCATTGCCAGACAATGGCAGCTCGCACACTCGAAGATATAGAAACAGAAACAAACAGATCGAGGCTAGGCTTGAACTGATCTGATCTGTGCCAGCTGCTGCTATAGTTTTGGACAAGTTTCTGATTATTCTTGAGCCTCTAGATGTGTACATACATACGTATATATGACGGCTAAGCGACTGTGTCTCGATCGTGTCTGTAAAGTAGAAACTCCAGCCGAGAACCGAGAACTCCAGACAAGTCAAGTCAGCTGAACTCGCAGTGCAATTTCATGCATGCAAATTAGTTTTTGAACCTGTTGCAATTTGTTGTAACCCCCCTGAAAAGTATATAGATATATATATATGCAGTGTTCCCAGGCGGAATGCTAATTGGCGAGAACGAGAGGGAATAAGCTCGTGAAAAATAGTTCAGAAATTATAATAAGTCGCTGGGTACAAGTACAAGTACATGTACTATAGGAACTTCGGCATAAGAAGCTCACTCGTGCATATCCTAGAGACATGCGTGAGAAAATCATCGCAGAACTTCTCACGGCAGCAGCAACTGCAAATTTATGCAACGCCAGAAGCGGCAGAAGCGGATGAAAATGGGGTCTAGACTGCGGACGACTCCCTGGACGGGAATGGAGCTGCGACTACTCAACTCCTGTGATGGCCACTGCCTGATTTCATACCTGTAAATTACCCAGCTGCAGATGAAGATGCTCCGCCGGAGGAGAACAGAAATATGTGTGGCAAACGATGTTTTGCATGTGACCGCAGGCCGAGTTTGGCACGTTTTTAGGTGGTTGCCTCTGTCAGCGATGGGGCAAGATCACCCTGGAATTATGTTCTAAAATGTTACGATCGAAAAGAGTGTTGCGATTGAGCCGAGAGCGGTTTCAAAGATCAGCGACTTAGGATCATAAAGAAAGAGTGTATTCAAAATGAAAGGATAGAGTTTAGGATTTTAGAATATTTTAGTATTATTATTACTTTTTTTATAAATTTTTTATTGTTAATAGCAGTGTTTTTTAAAATATATTTGTAAAGAATATTTTATAAAGTTTTGGTATTAGTTTTACCCTTTAAAATTAATTTCAATTACGTAATATAAACTAAATCTTTTTTACTAGATCTTACCACATCTTCTAAAACAGTAAATTACAGTAAACCCGTCATAAATGGGTTAACATTTTCTTGCCCAACACGCAAGAAAAAAACTCTTTCTGCGGTTGGTCTGAGGTGTTAATAAAAACGAAACTTAAGCAAACAATGAACTTCTAGCCAGCTTTCGAGTTACCAGTAATTTACTTTCCAAAAAAAAATTCCAGCCACAAAAGAATGCAAATCAAACCGCAGAAGAACAGAGATTAATGTTAGAATATGGAAAAATAAGGCAGAAGAGAAGAGCCAAAAAGAAGGAAAGATAAATGATGCGGCAGCGGGCAAAAGCGAAAGCGGATATATCTTAGCCAAGTTACGGCAATTTGTGGTTTTAATAGCTCTTCGCTCTGCTCGCTTTACAGACTTTTCAGACTTTCCAGAGTCCCCAGCAACGGTTTTATGGGTTATGTAATTGAGAAGCCAGAACATGGGACCCGACACCTCATGCCGGGTGACAAATTGCGGGGATGGGAGGGGGACCTATTATAGCCAAACACTTTTCACATCTCCTGCAACGTGACGAATGTTGGCCGATAAAATATGCTAAGTATTTTTCAAACCAGAAAGAGACAAATAGCGGAATAGTTGCGGTGGCTGCACAAATAAAGAAAAAGAAAATATGAAAAAAGCAGAAGAAGTTTACAATTACAGCAAGCGAAAAAAAATGTTTCCAATGACTAAATAAATCAGCGTGGGAAACACACTTAATGCCAGCAAAAAAAGAGGAAAAAATCATGGAAGGGAAGACCCAAACAATTATCATAAATTTTATTCAACAAATTTAAGGCAATTGGCGGCCAATAACAAATATGCTTTAAAATGGAAACATGAAACGGCAAAAAGTCAACTATACAAGCACTTCAGTTTGAACTCCGCCACCTTCCCCCAAAGTCTTTAAATAAATCCACCCAACCCAAGTCCCACAAAAAAAAGCCAAACAATTGTCGCGACAGTTTTACCCCCAGTATCAAGTTACCCCAGACAGTTTTATGCACAATGCATGGAAATAAAGAGAAATATATCTATATACTTATATGAACAGCGCACTCAACAACAATTACAATGTTTAGGGCTCAGAGAAAAGCCGCAAGTGACACAATTTTTGTATTTTTCTTTGGCGCGCTAAGGCGATTCAAACAGACACCCAAGCCCAGTGAAAAATGTATTCGGCTGATTTTCAATTAAATAAAAATTGTGTAATGTCGGCGAAGAGTGTGAGAGAAACGAAAACGAAAGTAGGGATTAAGTGCGTGTGATATACGATATGGGACTGGGGCTATATGGTTATGCATATGGGAAATAAATTCGTCTGGGAATTTTTTGGCAAATGGAATAAATGTGAAAAAATAGGTGGCAATAAAACTGAAATAATAAAATATTTATGAAAATATTATAAAACGCATTTTATAGATTGGAACCCAAACCCCAATTTACTCAGCTTTCAAATGACCAATTAAATATCAATAAAAAGCATAATTATCTCATTAATATGACAAAACGAAATGCACAAAAATATTTGAGGAATGTCGGCACATGGAAAATCGCTTTGCATCGAGCATTTTCCCCATAACTCTCGGGAATGAAAATGATTAAAGCGGTGCTTGAGGTCGCGCTATGTAAATATTTTTGAAAGCGAAAAACGCACGCTTCAGCGATTTATCAATGAAATAATGACCCCTCCAACGGTGTCAGTCACAAAATTTAATTTTGATCCCAAGCTTAGCATAAAATTTCACAGAGATTAACCCTCGGCGGGCACAAGTGTTGCAATGTCAGAGTTGTGCCACCGAAAATTGAATAAATCCAAAAATAAACTGGGGATTATTCATGAGAAAAACAAATCGATCTGTGTTGGCTGCGTTGACTGACAATTAATATAGCGTATGTTTTGACACGGAAAAAAATCTTCTTAAAAGAATAAGTAAAGAAAGTCAAATATATTTTTAAAATGTTATAAAAAATTTTCCAGATATCTGGTTAATATATTTTAAAATTTTAATTTTGTTTCCAAAACTCCTCTTAAGTGTAATTTAAATTTTTAAATAATTTTTTTTTACACAGAAAATTTCAATAAAAAGCCGATATGATCAATGACAAATTTATGATTGAAACATATAAACTTGATATTTTATCATATCAATTATTTTATTTTTTTAATAACTGGTGAAAAATAAGATAAACATAATCATTATTTATTTCAAACTGATATGATATTTATCTAATAATATATTTTCTCTCTGTGGATAAGTACAGACAACAATAGAAGCTGTGTACTGAGTGCGTGGCAGTCTTGACCCTGACAGTCATCAATCTGCGTCATGTTAATCAATTTTATTAGCATTAGATTCAAATTTTTTTGTTTCTCCTCTTCTTTTTACAATATTTTCAATTTCCTCTTCAATTGCTGGTGGCGGGGATTCTGTTCCGTCTTTCGGCCTGGAAGTGTTCGAGTGTTGTAGCACTTTTTTCAAGTACAATTCAAATGGAAAAACGCACAAAAAATACATCAAAAGTCAACGCTGAAGTGCGCTCAAGTGCGGCAACTCATCAAAGTAGCGAATGGAATTATGAATGAGCTGGCAGACAGTCGGGTTGTGTACGAGTATCTCTTCTAGATCTGCGTGAATAACAGTGCCGATTTCTTGAATCTCTATTTTTAGTCGGCTCAGATCTGAAGGTCACCAGACTTAGGCCTACGAAGCCATAATGGATAGATATCCCATTTCGAAAACGAAAACAAAAAGGTAAACGGAAAGTGGCGATTAATTCGATGGCACTTCCATATTTGTAGGCATATAATTTTGAAGAGACACAAAGCAGCGAAAAACAACAATCGACTGAAATTAAAATTAAATATATACGCAGGCATAATAAATTATAAACAAATTGAGCTTGAGCTTTAATCTGCGTGTGGGATTCATAAGCTGCCGACTGTAACTTATTGCTTTTGGGTTACTTTAAAGGAAACTTATTATTTTTAAGGTATACTCATTTTGAACCAAGCTTTCATAGGCCAAATTTGACTTTGGTACGCAATAAATCTTTAATTAGCTTAATTTTGCCGCCCCATTTATAACACATTTATAAATTTATGCTTGTAACATATACGTTTCCGTTGAAAACCTATAATCGAAACTCTGAAAGCCTATTTAAGTCTATAAAAACCCGTTAAGGTTTATTAATCAAAAAAGCTTATAATTTAACACTTTAAAAAGATAGACCTTAAACAAATGAATTTTTATATTACAGTAATTCATTTGAATTTTTAAAGTTTAGTATTATATTTTTTCATTTTTGCTTCTATAGCAAATAAAAAACAGCTAGCCAGCGTTAAACGGAATCCAATTTATGCAGAAATTATCCAAAAATAAAAACAAAACTCTGGCATAAGCGTTTCGAATTTTTTTCGACGACATCCTTTCTTGGCGTGGGTTTAAGCGAAATGAAATTCGACTGAGACGCAAATGCACTGAAGCGAATGCATTTGCAGGGGAAAAGCGTCGGGAAAAGGGGAGAAATGGGAAGGAAGGGCAGCAGGCGAACAGCTGCAGACGACAAATTTCGCATATTTGACTAGAATTTGCAACAAAATTCTCCCAAACTTTAATATTGCAGAGGCAAAAAAGAGGGATGGATGTGCAGGTCGCTGAGTGCGCAAAATGGGTTGCCAAAAGCATCCAGGGGTTGCAGATTGTACACTAGGAAAAATAATTATTTAATGCATTTAAAAATCCCCTTAAATTATTATAAATTTACTTAATAACTTAGGAACCTCTATATAATTTTTTAAAGATTTTTTTTAAATTATACATTCAATATTTTTTAAAACCAAACCGATTTCCCTTGGAATTGGCGATTGTAATTTTTTGAAGTGCAGGGGGAGTGACATCCATGTGCCGAGGATGTCGGGGGAGTATCAAATTTCCTTCAAAATCATAATGAAAAAACGTTATTTGCCTTTGGGCTGAGCTAAAAGGGCTGAGAGGCACCTGCCATATGGCCTTTCGTCATGGAGTGTGCGTGTCATGTCCCTGCACCCCCTTCTTTGCCCTCGAAATCCACCCTATATGAATCCTTTTGTAAGCGAAAAGCAAAGCAAAGCAATTACAAGTACAAACGCAAGCCGAGCCCAGGATACAAAACACTTGTTGTAATGTCAGCTGTCAATAGCACGAGTCGATTCGAATTGGGTTCCATTTGAGAACCAGGAGAGGAGATTCTCCGGCAATTGGGGAGATATTATCCTGCCCTAAGCGTTTGCAACCCGAGATGAATAAAAAGGGGGAATATGACATTATTAGGGAAATGGTTTTGCGAAATTTATTAAATTTTAATCAAAATATGGGATTCGAAAGATTAAGCTACTGAATTAAACATGGCTAAAACTTTGTTTAAAAAAATAATTTAAAAAAAAATTAAATATGACTTTAAAGTGTCCCTTCTTTAAATACCTCTTAAATCCCCATTCAAAGACAAAATAAAATCTAATCAAAATCTTAACTATTATATTAAAATCCCTCTAATAAGATCTTTATAGCACAGAAGAAAAAATTCCCCCAGAGACCTATTAGTTATAAAGAAATCATGTTGCACTCAGTTAGCCAGACTTCTCACGCAATTATCTTGCTCCCCTTTCTCTGTAATAAATGGATTCCCTAAGTGGGAGCTTTAGAATCGCAATATCTCTATTGCGAATAAAAAATGGCAAGGCAGGGAAAAAACAAGATGAGAATGTGCAAAACAATTATGACAATTCTTAACCCACTTTCAGTGCAGTTCCGTTCGGTTCCCCTTTCATTCGACGATTTCTACGCAATTTACGCGCACAACCTCAAAAAGCAAATTCCATCTTCAGTGCGGTGCCATCATGTCATTAAAAGCAAATTTCCCCACTAATTGCATTGTGTAGGCTAATTTTTGTATTATTTTTTCCAAAGTTTCCTCGGTTGCATTCGAACCAGCAAAACTGGAACGTGCGAAGGCCGGCGATATGTAGAATAGGGAAAACATAGCGATAGAGAGTCGAAGTAAATGCTCCGTAGTATTGACTGAGTTCCATTGATCTCGGGTTCAAGTTTCCCCCTATGAGCATCTGATTGTAATTAAATCAACTGCAAAGTGCCGCCAAAAGTTGCACACGATTCGTGCTGGTCAACAAAAATAAACAAAGCAAAAAAAGGTGATGTAGGTTAAATAAAGTAAGTCGATTTTTAAAATACTCTTGAGTGAAAAAAATTTATGAAAAATTTTAAAATTTTTTTAATTATTGTTAAAATTAATAAACCATTTTTTTAAGGTGGTCAAAATTTATACATTTTAAAGTTAACATTTTAAAAATGTTAATATTTTAAAAATAATTTTAAAATGAAGTAACAAATTTAAAAACTCCTAAAATATACACAAAGAAAAAAAAAACACCAAAAATAGTCATCAATCGGGTATTTTTTCATATCAATTTTGGTCATACCAAAATGATATTTTTGAACATATGAATTTGTACCATATTGATGCAATCCATACCATCTTGTTATGAAAAAATTGATATGAACACATATCAGGCCCATATTTTTCTGTTTTTTTCTCTGTGAATTATTAAAATGAAGTAAAAATTTTTTAAGTGCTTTAAATGTTGAAAAAGCTAATGTAAAATGTAAAAACATTTTTATATATTATTAAAATGAAGTAATATTTTTTTAAATGATTAAAATGAATGAAAAGCACATATAATATTTAAAGTTTTTTTAAAATATTTTTAAAAATGAAGTAACACTTTCTTTTTTAATAAATTTGACTGATATTTATATATATTTATTTATATTCATTTATACCCCTTAGTTTATATACCCCCTTACAGAGCACCGAAACGAAACCAAATTTAAAGAGAAACATTTACGGGGACAGCAATTATGATGGCTGCAGCTTTGGCGGCGGCTTCGGTGACTTTTGGGCCCGACTTTGGTGACTTGGTAATTGTTTGAGTTAATTGCACTTGGCCGCTTAATTGCAATTCAATTGTCATGCCACCATCGCGGTGTCTAAGTGTGTGTGGAAAAATCGTGTGTTGTAAGATGACTGCCACCCAATTGAAGGTTAAAATGGAAACCGACATCATGACGAGTGTCTCCTCCGTATGTGACTTTGATGCATCGTTTTCCATTGAATATCGAGTGCACCACAAGTGCAGGTCATAAATATGTATCGGCTGATTTAAGCGTATTTATCATCACATATATTATCGCACACAAAGGCATCGTTTCATCTTGCCTGGCTAAATGGGTCCCAGTGGTATTGATTTTTTATTCGAATTTTTGCATTTGCACATTACGAGTGTTTACTTGAATCACACGGCGCATTTTATTAGAATTCCATTGTTCAATTAGCTTTACACTTTTATATAGAAACGTCTAAGGGGATTTATGAGAGCTGAACTAATGTAAGTTGATTTCACGATCGATTCTCACTTGGAATTTTAACTGCAATGCGAGCTTTAGTATTTAATAGATTTTTATAACATTTAACAAGAGAAACTTTACTTAACTTGGTTTAAATTTTCTCTAAATCAGCGCTAAGTGATCATAATTTCTCCCATGCTATCCCAAACATCTTAATGACAACGATCTATCGCTGGCTTTCAGTTCGAATCAAATATCCATCTCGCTTTTTTCACTACAAAAATTCCTGCGATTCAATCACGAGCAGCGAACACTTGTCAAACGTTTGTGACAAAGTGAGTGAAAAAGCCTGTCCGATTCTCCTCATTTCAAGTTGTCACTCGGTTTGCAGGTCAACTATTGAGTTGACTCGACTTGTAGAGGCGAAATCAAAGTGTAACCAATTACAGTGACTAACCAACTTTAGTCGGCAGAAGCTATAGGAAGATGAGATGGGAGGCTGCAGCTGGGGAGACTGCAAAACCAGTTGGTGGCAGCATTCTGAGGCGATTCCTTGGAAAATCATTAACGTGTCTTAGGCATAAATAATTAAAAAATCAAGCAGTTCCTCAGACTTACTATATGTAGACTGTACCCCGTCAAGTCAACGTCTTGTTTGTTGGCCATCACATCCTGGTGAACGCTGAAAGCCTTTCAGCAGTGCAAGATACAAATGTATCTTGCTCCCATTGCAGCAATTACACATAGGAGATAGATGGATGGATGGATGGTTGCAGGCATTGTCAATATGATGTGTGTGTGTTTGAAAGGGACATCCCGTACACAAGGAAAAATGCAGGGAAATGTTATACAATCATTCATATTCTTCCATTCAAGAAAAAGGAATTTATGATCTCAATCTGAAGCTCAAGAGATTTTTCTTCTGTGCTTTCGAGAGTCTGGGAGCTCAGCTTACCATTTCTGAGGTCTATTTCGAGGAAGTTAACCTCAAAGTCGGGCCTTCGAGTGAGAGTCTCTCGACAATCGCATTGGATATCGCATTTCCGGTGCGGTTATTGCGGCAATCGCTTAGGAAAAGAAAAAGCAGATACATGTGCGGGAAAGAGCTAAACTGAATTAATGACAATGCAGATTAACATCTCATAAGTCGGCTACCGATTCCGACGGAAAACATTCGAAAACCCATAAATCGTACATGCACAATTTATCTATTCTCGTAGAGAGACTTGTTCCAAATATTTATAAGACCACTTAGTGCCACCGTCTAATGCACCAAATAAATCAGTGCAAATATTTAGCATTCGTTTAGCACTCGGATACTAACAGACACGAGTTTATATGGCCAACATTCTAAGCTGACTCACAAACTTGTCTTTTGCACGCTCCCACATTTAATAAATATTTAAGCGTTTTTAATCTCAACAGACTGGGCCAGCACGCCGCCGACACATAGGCGTACGTATATGAGAACACAAAACACAAACCCAACCTGATCTGCACGCAAAACCGACAGCTACTGTGTTCAGCTCCACTGATTGCTCGCCTTATTTACCACTGCCTATACCCTATATACACACTATATCTGCGTCTGAACATCTTAGAGTCCGCTGAAAAGTCGAAGGAGCGCTTGCACAAATATTTTCCTTTCGTGAGTTGCGACCGAGTCGAGACAATAAGGCGGTTTGCGGTATATGACTTGAGCTAAGTCAAATAAATGCCCAATGAAGTCAATAGATAGGAAATCTTTTCAAATTTTTTAAGGTAGTTAACAAGCTGAATATCTTGAAACGGTATATATTTCACTCAAAATAAGAAAAAACGAATTAGGGTTTGTATTTGGTACAATTCAAATCAGTTAATTCCTTTAAATTCCTCTAAACTAAACGATTCGTTTATTCATTCATTCATAGAGTTGAAAAACTATTTTAATAAGATGAGTATTACATTATTAATTCCAGAATTTATAGAATTTACATTCTAAAATATAATCTTTATAAGAATAATATAATAAAGTTTTAATATTATATTATTTAGCATTAATTTAATTCCTCACTTTTTTCAGGACATAGTATATTTCAAATACCAAGATTTTTAAGAGCTTTCAGAAAAAAAGTTGTTGAATTTCCAAATAAAATGCTATAAATTCGGTAAGTACTTAAAATAATCTAAAATATCATCTAAAGCATTTACAATCCCACACATTCAAAATTTAATACAATACCCCTTCCAAAAAATCTTAAAATATTTTCCATAAAAGTTACAAGCTTTGCAACTTAGCTAATCGACCTTCGAAATCTTTTTCTTTTTTTCTTCCATAAAATTCAAAAAACAACTTGGAGAACAGCAGCATAAGGACAACAACAACTGGGAATTATTTATGTGGGTGAAGTTCTATGACAGGCCGCCGGCCACTGACGTTGTGTTAGTTGTCAGACGGTGTGCGATGGCCAAAAGTGATTTTCAAATTGAAACCCCGAAAAGAACACACAAACGAACATATCAGAACTGCTTTATTCGGGCAGCGGCACGTTTTGCCATATAACGTCAGAATAAGAAAACAATAAAAGCGAAAATCAGAGAGAGAACTTCTCATATGGCGGCAAACCGAGTCATTCAAATGAAGTAGAAATAAAAAAGAGTTGTAAAAGTTAAGCTCTGGGTCTTTGGGTTTGGCTTCCGAGGGATTTGGCTCTCGATTTGGTTTTTCTCTGCTGTTTCTGGTGCTAATGAATGTTGGCCTTAGTTTGTTTTTTGGTCCGTGTCCGGGCTAATAAAATTTATGAGGTGTTTTGTTATGTGTTAAAAAATATTCTGTTCCCCCGTCTTGGAAGCGTGCTGAAAAAGGTTTGCATGTGGCGACGGCCAAATGACGATTCATTAGTTCGGGCTTAGGCAAATTATATGATCGATGTCGGGCTGATTCCCTGGAAATCACGTAAGCCCCATTAAATAATCACCGCAAACAGGATTGACTAGTTTCGAATTTCGTTTTCGGGCTCACACAAAATAAAGACTTTCGTCTTTTACTCTTCCATAAAAATCTACCACACGAAAGTGTCAAATATTTTTGTTTATTTCACTTGCTATGCCTATGCCCTTCACAAATTACAATAATTTGTTGGGATTTTAGGGCGCCGCCAGAGATTTCAATGGGTCATCATAAGTTATGGCCAGTTAGGCGAAGACGAGCCCTCATCTTGAAAAGGTTAGGGGTTACGAGAGATCAAGTGAGGTTCATAAAATTGCAAAAGGCATTTTTGTGAAAGTTTTTGGGAGAAATTTTACAGAAAATTTTTGACAAAGAAAAAGGGAACTTAGGCCTAAAAATATATCTTAAAATATTATAAATAAATATTTTTCAGATAATAAATACACAATTAAGTCGTTAAAAATATGCTAACTCGTTTTTAACAAGCTCCAAATTCTTATCTCTGATGAGCACATTTAAAAAAGGAACTACTTAATCTTCGCCTCTAAATTATGCAATTAAATTTAGCATTTGCGATCCATAAATCTCATAATATAAATCTTTTCCAGTAGCTGACAGGCTACGTGAGCTGAAATCCCATTATGCGCCACTCCACAAGTGGAATGCATAAATCCTAATGTGGCTGACCAATTCATAAACAATACCGGGAGGTAACTGAATATCAACCTGCTGCCCCGCAGAACTCGCCACCTCTCGTAACTCAGAATGTGAATTGATATATCAGAAATGGTTCCAGCCACACCTGACATCTTACATCTGCATATGTGTGTCGCCTGTAATATAATACCCGAAGATAACGTGGCCAGAAAAAAAGCGTTAATAAAAAACAATTTTGTATGCCAAGAGCGTAGCGTAATAATATTATTTAGCTGTTTCGTTGTTTTGTGTATTTTTTTTTTATAGAGCCTGAGGCGGCAAATTGCAAAGCAATTATTCGAATCACACGTTTGGCGGCGGAGGTGGCGAGCGAAAATGTTTTGCATCGTTGCACCTGAAAAGGCGTCACAAATATTTACAATCCCAGCTCGAAAAAGCCGTGATGATAGATAGAATGATGATGTCATTCGCCCCATTCATTAGGGCCGTAATGAAGATAAATTGGATTTTCCATATTTTGTCGCCTTTGTTTTAAGCTTTATTCGGCTATTGGCCAAAACTTTAACTCCGGTTTGGCACAGCCACTACATATGCTTTGCTTTGCGGTAATAAATATAAATCTGATTTTGGCTTAGGTTGCTTTGGCTTTTTGCGAGTCCAGAAAGTGCAGAGATTCAGCAATCTTATTATTACCCAGCAAATAAATATGAAAGATATATTTGTTCGATTTGCTATAATAAATGTATAACATTTAAAAAACATATTTATACCCGTTACTCGTAGAGTAAAAGGGTATATTAGATTCGTGCAAAAGTATGTAACAGGCAGAAGGAAGCGTTTCCGACCATATAAAGTATATATATTCTTGATCAGGATCACTAGCCGAGTCGATCTAGCCATGTCCGTCTGTCCGTCTGTCCGTCTGTCTGTCCGTCTGTCCGTCTGTCCGTCTGTATGAACGCTGAGATCTTGGAAACTATAAAAGCTAGAAGATTGAGATTTGGCATGCAGATTCTAGGGGTTAATACGCAGCGCAAGTTTTTCACGCCGATGTGCCACGCCCTCTCTAACGCCCACAAACCGCGAAAAACTGTGACCCGTTCTGTATGAACGCTGAGATCTCCGAAACTATAAAAGCTAGAAGATTGGGATTTGGCATGCAGATTCTAGGGGTTATTACGCAGCGCAAGTTTTTCACGCCGATGTGCCACGCCCCCTCTAACACCCACAAACCGCGAAAAACTGTGGCACCCACAGTTTTGAAGCTAGATTAACGGGAAATGAAATGTGTATTTGTTTCATCAATACATATTGATAGACCAAAGTGGGAAACCCCCCCTCCCCCCTAACGCCCACAAACCGCGAAAAACAGTGGCACCCGTCTGTATGAACGCTGAGATCTCGGAAACTATAAAAGCTAGAAGATTGGGATTTGGCATGCAGATTCTAGGGGTTAATACGCAGCGCAAGTTTTTCACGCCGATATGCCACGCCCCCTCTAACGCCCACAAACCGCGAAAAACTGTGGCACCCACAGTTTTGAAGCTATATTAACGGGAAAAGCAATGTGTATTCGTTTCATCAATACATATTGATAGACCAAAGTTGGAAACCCCCCCCCCCCCTAACGCCCACAAGCCGCGAAAAGCTGTGGCGCCCATAGTTTTAAAGCTAGAGCAAAAGTGTAAACGCAATTTTGATTGGGTTATTAACGCCTACCGAAATGTAGAAGAAATTTTTTAAATTTTTTGAAGCGGCTGCTTGGTTTGCCCTGCTTGAGACTGCTGACCTTAGCTGAGTAACGGGTATTTGATAGTCGAGGCACTCGACTATAGCGTTCCCTCTTGTTTTTGTGTTTTATTTTGCTAAATAAGAAAATATGTTCTTTAAATTAAATTTAATTATGGTTCCCTTTAGGAAATTATTAATGGGTATCTAATAGCCTTTACTATTTATCATTATTCTTACTGTTTAGTTAAAATATTTTGGGTTCTATTTTTCCTAAATAATAAAAGAAATTGTTTAAATGAAATTTAATTATAGTTTCTTTTAGGAAATTAATAATGGGTATCTAATAGCCTTCTCTATTTATCATTATTCTTACTTTGTTTGAGTTTTATTTTGCCAAATAATAAAATAAATAAAATTTAATTCTGGTTTCTTTTAAGAAATTATTAATAGGTATCTTATAGCATATACTATTTAATATTATTTCCACTCTGTTTACTTTTTTCTTTGTGTACAACACATTTTTTGGCAAGACTCTGTGGCGCCGGTTTTATTTGGTGTATTTGTTTTGCTTTCAGCTTATTTTTTTCCTTTCAATTATTTTGCGGTGATCAACAATATAAACATAAAATTGGCGCAGTGTAAATAATGTGGGTACAAAAAAAATAAATAAATAAATTGACTCGCATAAGCGGAAAATCGAAATCTGCAAAGTTGTCAATATATTTACAAAGTTTTTTTCACCATTGCGTTTTCTGTTGACTTTGCGCAATGGCACAAAAAACCGAAATATTTATAATTTTGGCGTTTTTATGTTTCTCTGTCTAATTTTGCCACCTGCATTTTGTCATATTTGGTGGGTTTGGTTTCTTGGCTTGAATTGCCGACTCTTGCCAAGTTTTTGGCCAATTGATGAATTGGTTTTGACCAAATGCGTTAGCAGTCAACAGCCAACCCAATGGCAGTCGGCCGAAAGGGTGTCTCAAATTGGTCAGAAATGATTTATTAACGTGCTCAGTTGTTTATGTCGACTTAGGCCAGCCGCTTTTGGGCAAAAGCAAATTTGTTATTTAACAATTTTCAATTTCCAATGCAACGCGATCCATTGCAATGCGATGCGTGTAAATGTTATAAGCCAATTTGACAATTTGCTTGTTCAATTTGTAATTCCAATTTTACAAGCCGAACAACTAACGTTTTGATATAGTTATTAGATATGGTTGCGGATTGTCTGATCAGTTAATTGTTCGGGTTTTATATGGGAGAGTCGAGAAACGTTTGGTAATTTAGACATGGTTAGGAGTTTTATATTGTGTTTGGATTTTTTTAATCATTTTTACCACATACATTTTTTAATGATCAACTAGTTTTGGAGTTAATAAAAAACCCTGACAAATTCTAACAACTTTGAACACAATTTTCTTAAAGTCAAAGCCATAATAATTTGAGTTTTAAAGACCCTTCTAAAATACAGAATTGGCCATATCCTTCTTCGCTCATTTTTCCCATTATCTGTATTCCCATTTTCATTCTTACATGAAACACGTGCAAAAAGCACACAAAAGGAACCTGAAACCACAAAGCAAAGGCAAAACAATAAGAATCATTATCAAATGGAGGGGCAAAGGAAAAGCGGCAAAAAATACACAAAAATATCATAAATAAATGGTCAAATGAAATGGCAACAATAACACAGCCATGGTAATCAGAAAGACAACAAACAATGGCCAGTAAAATACAAAAAAATAAAAGCGAAAGAAAATAAGACGATTGTTGGCAAAGGTTTTTGACATCAGAACGGTGGATAGCTTAACGATTATAATAAAACCATTTTGGAGGCATTCAGATTGACTTCTGTTTTCGACTGCCAAACATTGTAAAGCAATTTGCAAAGGCGGTTGGTTGGATAAATTGTTCGGGAGCAATGGAAGCCCATAAAGATGCAAATTCGCTATTGCTGATTTTTAATTGAATTATTACCATCTGAGATTCGTATCTTTTCAGCAGTGGAGATGATTTATTGCGGGTGTTAAACATTAAATAGACATTTTAATATGGTTTTACGAAACTGATTACAGCATCTGATTGGCAAAAATGTAAGTAAAAGAGATGCCATTTAAATCCGCAAAAAGTTAGAGAAATATTGGTAATAAATGTAAAAAATTGCCATATAAAAAACTTAAACGGTTTCTTTAATGGAATTTACCTGGAAATTAATTTAAGCTGTTAGAAATATCAAACCAATTCTAATCTAAAAACATTTTTTATAAATAAAACCCCATAAATTGATTGTAACCCATCATATAGTAAAAAAAAGGAAAGGTTTGGCGACTTTTATAACGCATTCTGTATACAGACAATAAGCCCAACCGAGATCCGTGTTGTAATACCCTCGTAAACCTTACAAATAATCAAAGCTTTGTTAACGACTTAATCACCTGACCGTGATGTGTAACCATAAAAATGCAAATCTAAGGCTTCGCACGACAACGACGAAGAATTTCAAATAGATCTTTCATATAATTTATAACAAGACATTAGGTTTCCAATGGGATTGTCACGAAAAATGCGCTTTAGATACAGTAACTACATACAATTTTCTCTAGATAAAAACACATGTAATTATGTACAATACGAGATCATACATTTCCCTTTTATAAAGACATAAAGGATGATTTTTTTATAACAAATCCATTTTCCAGGCGTTACAGAGTTTTTACTGAATTTTCTGCCTATACATTTCTTATTTATTTTTTGCACGCACTTGCAATTATGGTTTTAATGAAATTATAATATAGTTAACGGATATAAACTAAATACTCCGCCCGACAAGTTTTGCGTAATGGAAAAAAGGCTGTTTCTGTGCGATTGGAAATTGGCTTGACTTTGGTCCTCCTCTCGGGTTTTCCTTCTCCTCAGTCACGCGTGCCGCTTTGGACTTGGAACCCCAATTGGCTGCCACAACCCACTCCCCTCGAACTTATTCAATCTTGGCTCAATTGTCTGCCTTCTTCAGCTCAAACTCCAGCTACTCCTCCTCCTCCGCCGGCTGCCAAAGATCTCGGGGAGTATTCAAAGCACGCGCGTTTACAAATTGAAAACTTGTTAAGTGCCAGGCCCGACTTGGCCAATACAACAGGTGAGCTGGGCCCGAATAGTTGCACTCGGAAAAATTCAATAAAATATTAAACTTTAGTAAATGTTTAATATCAGAAACAATCTATGGTATAGTACATTCCATTAAAAAATCGAGAGAAAAATCCTAAAAATAATTTATTAAACTCCCTTTGATTTGAAACTTATTCTTTAAATCCCCTTAATAATTTTTTTTTCAGTGTGTATTTTTGTTACTTGATTGTTAGCCTGGTTAGTTGGCCATCTCCTGGCCCGTTGACAGATTTGTGTTGCCAATTTGCGTTGAGGTTGACGTTGGAGGTTTGCTGAAACTCGCTACCAAAAGAGTGCCGTTTCGATATCTTTCGGGCTGATAGAGTTGTTGACATTTGGCCGCTTTGCTTGTGGCCCAAAGTTTATGCAAATCGCTGATGGAGTCAAAGCCAAAGGGGCACGGCACACACCCACAACATATAATGGTAATATACGTTCGATACATACCTGCAACGAAAAAGAACAAATAAAATACATTAGAATGTAATAGATACTTTTAATGATTATTTTGTGGCTTGGAAATTGGGTTAACGCATTCTTTTTGGTTCTTTTCTTAGCTTTTCTGGTAAACATTTATCGAGTGCTGAGTGCTCGGTTTACCTGTGCAACTGCTTTGATTCTTGAGAAAACATAAACATAATTTTTCGGCTTCCCTTGCTGTGCAATTGACCCAGTTCTATAATCGCAGTGCTCTTTGGGGCACACATTTCCACAGTCGATTAAGTGGCCCTGCACTTTGCTCTCCACGCAATCACAGTCGGCATTTCGAGTTCGGAATCGATTTTGGTGGCCGGGGAAAATGCAGTTTGCACTTGAGCAACACTCGAGTTGCGTCTAAACAAAACGTTCGCTTCACAAAAATATTTTAAGTGCAGTGGAAATGTTTTTCTTTTGAGTGGGAGAAGTGATTGTGGGCGAAATCATATGGCCCTCGCAATTGGAGTAATGAAAACAATCGAAAGAGTTGGAATCTTAATTGTAGGATAATATTATTGTAAGTTCTTTTGCCTCTATAAGGTATTTTTAGAAGAATACTATTTTTTTATTTTCAAAATAATAAATAAAATATGTTTATCAGAAACTATTCCTTTTCTATCAAACTCTCTTTAATTCTAAATATGAAACTTCTTTATAGACCGCAACTAAAATCTATTGCGTATTCAGTTACTATAACCTCCACCGCAATCTCTTGCAAATCACAATTCCTCATCTATAACCATTTCAGCTTATCCAATTACACAAACAACGAGCAGTAGAACTCCTTCTGCGACAAAACCACTCGAAGGCGGCATTTACATTGATGTGCGAGCATTTACATACGACTGCGGGTATATACTATATAGGGGTGTGTATGGATGTGTGTGCCTAAATGAAGGGTCCACCGAGGGCAGAGTACAGTGTGCCGTCGACAAAGTGGCCTGTAAGTAAACCCAATTGACACTTGAACAACGTCAGTAGCCGGCGGTCTGGGCCATCAACGTGGTGGGTTCTCCACGGACTGCGTCCATGGTGGTGGTGGTTCCAACCTCATCCGCATCCTCAAGCCCCTCCACTCCCACTCGTGTCCATTTTGGGTTGACGTTTTATTTGATTTTACGCTTGGTTGCATTTTTTTGCACTCGTCTCGAATCGAAATGGAATGGAATGATGAGGGGGGAAGTGGAGTGGATTGGACACTCGATATGCATGGTCCTTGGCCATCGATTTTCAAGTGTGCTCTATGCTGAACACTTGGAAAAATAATGGAAAATTTCTTACATGTCATATAATATTTTTTCTACGTATTTATAACAGAATTAACAATTAAAATTACACTTTTAAATATTTTCTAATATTCCTAGAATTTTTAAAATAATTTTTTCCGAGTGCAGAACTTCTCTTATCCATATTGGCATCTCGATTCCTAACTCAACTGCTGCATAATTTATAACTATGACACTAGCCGGCGTTGCCTAGAACAATGCCCCAAGATTAATGGTCAGTGAAGTGGGTGCACTATGCATACTGTGAGGTGAGCAGGATGTGTTTGAGAGGATGACACTTCGGTTCCACTTTTGGCCTTTTGGAAAATTCATGGAAATTGCCTGCAATTCCTGGCCGAAAAGTGTCTCATTCAATTTTAAATGACTTGAATATTTTAGGGATACGGGGGGTATTCCCTCGCATGACGGGCAGAACACCCGGGGCATCATTTAGTTGGACATGTAATTTACGGCTGGGGCATTCGTACGACTTCATTAGGACGACTTCCATTCTGACACCTCACTGCAGTCACTGCCGCATTGTCTAGGTTGGTGAATATGCTATTCTATCCTGTCCACAAAAAAAAACAGACACACTTCGTAATGCTCTGTGCTGCACTTGACATTGTGTGCTCTGTGGTGCAAAATAAACTAACAGGATTATTGCGGCAACTGCTGCTGCTGCTGCCTTTTGTAATCCTTTAATGCCAGGCCAGGACCCTCCTGCCCCTTGACTTCCCCGCCAACCTAGGACCTAGTGGCAATTGTTCGCCAGCAACTCCATGTGTATGCAAATTTATTTACATTTTGTGCTAAAAATATACTTTTTTGCCATGCACAAAGGGAGCTGGGAAAAACAAAAGAGTGCGAGGTGGGCCCTCCTAAAAGGGGGAACGTGCAACACGCCACATGCACAAGGACAATGACACCAATCGCAGGTAAGTCCTTCTTAGCTGAAGTTCAAATTGCTTCCAGGCTTTTTAACGAGCAAACTGTTTGTTCTAGAGGAGCTAAGCATTTAAAGGGGAATAAATCATACTTAAATAATGGTAAATGAGTGAAAAATCCTTCATTTTATGATATAACATCACACACAAAAAAACATGTTCCCGTAAAATCGATATGACCATGACCATGATATGAAATACTCTTTTCAGTTCAAATTTACCTGGCCGCATATCAAATTAAAATTGATCTTAAATAATGTAAACTCGATCTACGTTTCACATCAATTTTTTTGGGGTGCAATGGTTCCTCAAAAACTTGTATACAGAAACTAATATTACATTATAATATATATTTATATTTCAAGTTCTTTCTTCAATCATTTTCCTGTATCACTAATCCCCCCATCTCAATTATGGCATTCCAAACTTCCGATCAATCCGATTAAGAAGTGTCCAATTAAATTCAAAAGCGATGTCAGATTACAGTTCATTACATCAGATTATCTAGTAAATTCGCAGCATGTGATCTTAACTGCAAGCGAAAAATCTTCGACTTCAACTTCAAAAGCAATCGGATGAAATAAAAGAAAAAACCGGAATAAAAGCTGAACGGTTGCCAAAAAAAACCCAAAAAAAAACAAAAACCAAGACAATTTTTTGTTGCACCCAATTGCATTTGGATTTTCCATTCAGGAAAGAGTCGAGGAAAAATATTGTCTACTCATGGCGAAAAGTAAAAATCGAACAAAAGCTGACAGCGGAAAATGCTGAAATATACACAACTAAAAAAGAGAAAAACACACAAGAAATCAACGAAAAAATGTAAATGTGCCACGATTTCGAAATATGCGCAAATGCATTTAATGGATGGAGCATGCTGGATGTAAAAATAGAGGAGCTTGCAGAAGGGAGCTCGACTGCTCGACTGAGCGGATATTTATACACACAGTCTGGGGCACTTGTTTTAATTTTCCTTTATTTTCCAACGGATTCTTGATTTGCATTCGGAGTTCTCAACGATTCGGTTGGCGGGGCTTTCCATGGAAATGTGGCACGTGGCACCAAAAACCAAACGAAAATAAAATAAATTCATTTCATGCTACATATCCACATAGCCCGCATCTGCATCTGTTATTTTTCCCCTATTTGGAGTTTTCCCCGCCTGAGCATCTGTTTTACATTCCTGACAAATTAATAATAATTACGCTTTCCAATTTCACATTAAGTGAATTCTTTTTAAGGCCCTCCAAACACTCCCCATGTTCTAATATTTTTAATTTTGATGGATTTGCTTACATCTTTTTTGACAGTTTTCAATGGCGTGATGTGGGAAAAAAACTTGGGGCTTCTACCAACATGAAAGGGTTTTAGAGTTTGAAGATTAGGCCTGCATGAAGGTTGAAATTGGCTGTGGTTCCTAATTTGTTAAACAAGAAATGTGCATTAATAGTGGATAACCAAGAAAAAGGTAATATATCAAAAAAGAAGAGAACAGAAAATTAAAGGTTTAAGCATAGTTTAAACTTTAAAAATGACCAAAAGAACTCCCTTTTAAAATGCACATAAAATTAAAAACTATTTTCCTAATTTCTTAGAATTTTCCAAGCCCTCAAACTGCTTTTCCAACTCTATGAAACTTCATTAAAGATGAGCCTTAAGTATACTTAAAATTTGCATATTTCCTTATCCGCTAAGCCGATCCAAAGGCCGCCTTTCAACCTGGACGAGTTGCTCCTGCAAAGTTATAAATTACCCACCGACGAGGTAGACAAAAAGCGATTTCAATAGAACCTTATAAAATGGTAGTTGAATAATGGAAGGTACCCCTGGGCTTTTGGGTTCCAAAGTACTTCCATGTGGTTCTCTGACTCCATCGATATGCATCTCTCGGCCAAAACCGAAACGAAACGAACTTCAGCTGTGCAACTGCAACTGCAATTTATACCACTTAAGCACTAAAGTTGCACCATTAAAGCCAATAAGGCGTTAACCTGACTCCTTCTGCACTGCATGAAAAATGCAAACGAGGCTGCTGCAAATGTTTTATGGGCTTCTGTTTCGCTCTTTCACTCTCGGCCAAAACCGCAAAGTGCAGAGGCAACACAAAAAAAGGATAAAAAGGAGAGACAAAAACCGGAGAAACTAAAACGTTTTGGTCAAAATCAACTGAGGGGAAGGTTGGGGGGTTCCAAAAAGGGATGTGCCCTTATCCTGGCCAAAAAGGTTATTCCATTTCAGCATTTTTGCGCTTCTCTCTCTTGCTTTTTGGCCAACATGCAAAATGTTAATTCATTTCAGAGGTCCTGAACCGGATTTTTATCAGGACGAACACAGGAGTTGTACGTTGCAGAATAGCTGAGCAATTTGTTGTCTGTGGGAGGAGCCAAAAGAGGGGCAGAAAAAAACCATTTCCGTTTCCTGTTCCAACCAAACATGGCTTTCAGTCCCAATAGACTAGTAGTTTGGCCCACGAACTCCTGTTTATTTTACTCCCACGTGCACATATTTTATTTAAACTCGCCCTGCATGTGATTATTTTACTTCACATGTTTAAAAACACATCTATCATCCGGGGTGCTCAACTTTATAATAACTGAATTTCCGTCATTTAACTTCATTGCACTGAAAAAATATTGACTTTTAATAACTTTGCTGCCGCGGGCAGTGCGCTTCACTGTGGGCGCTGACTTGTCGAAAAGCTGCCTTAAATTAAATGATATAATACGTTTAAGCAGAATATATGGAGCTTGTCTTGGCTCCCCCAAATATAATAAGCCAAAAAGCAGGGGAGAGCTAATTGACCTTAATGAAATTCAACTCAAATTAAATTTGAGCCGAGTAGTCATCAGTTTGGGTACTTAATTAGTGGAGTCGCTAATTAGCCGAGTTACTTAGCCATGGCTAATAAACAAAATTCGTAGGTGAGGTAATTAAATAACGATAAAAATTACGTAAGCTAATGGTGATTAAAAAATAATAAGTACTTTTTGCAAAGTAAGAACTCATAAATAGTTTAATACAAAAATTTCAGAATTTCCTGTTTTTTATGATAAATAAAAAATATTATTTAATGAACAATTTAATCTCTACATAACCCATGAGTTGTAAAAAAATAAAAAAAAAGTTGGTGGAGTTCACTACTTTTCAATTTATCTTCAATGTCATATTCATATCCATATTCATACTCATAAATACTTAATAAATATTTTATTGCCCACTTAACGCAGGTTGGAGTATAAACCATTGCCACCATTTTCGCCTACTCCCGTCCCACTGTACAGTGAACACTGGCCAACTTTGTCTGGTGGTGGATGTTGATGTTGAGTGCTTTGCCATTGGGAGTTACAAACTGCGAGTATGCAAAAAAGAAAGACCCCAAAGGAAAGGGGCTGAGGAAAGCGGCCAGCAAGTGTGGGTGCCAAGCTACATGTGTATGGCCCACAACAGCAACAAAATCAGTAACAACCACAACAACACATGGAAATGGATGGGGACAGCAACAAAATCAGCAAAAACATCGAGGTAAAACTACTTCGACATCGATGTTTGTCGATGGTCGTAGTTTGACTTTAGTTTGGCGCCCACTCGGCTATCGACAAACGGATGGAAAATGGATTGGAAAACAAGCTGTCACTTAGAGAACAAGGGTTGTATATTTCTGTTACGTATTTAATTTTAGAAATAAATATTTTTAAACACCTAAGTTTGTAATACATACCTAGTTATACCAAGTTTATAGATTCCTAGTTATTTTATTATTTTTAAATATAAAGAGAATAGAATAGATATAGAGGCAAAAATTGTATTTCTGATACGATTTGGAAATATATATTTTGAAATACAAAAGTTTTTTATATATCCCAAAGTATCCCTAGTCTATATATCCCTAATTATTATTATTTAAAATATAACACTGATCCCTGAAGTGGATTCCCATTAGTTTATCCCATTTTTTCTGTGTAGGACCTGGGGAACAGTAAGAGTTTCCATATGCGGACAGCATGGGCTGACCAAGCTGACGTACTAACTATATGGGGAGCGTGGTCGTCGCGGGTCTCTGGGGATCCCAGGGGATTTCGGAGGCAGGTGAGAGCACATTTACATGACGCGGCGAAAGTGAAACGGCCCGGAGCTGTGATTAGATGCAGATGCAGATGCAGGTTCCTGCTCCCCAATGGCGGGCATATGGACATGCGGCGACAGGCAACATCAGCGGCATTTGACATGTGTTTGATTGGACGGACAAAGGAGCAGGATCGGAGCAGAGGCAGTAATGGAGCAACAAGAAAGAGAGGGAAGAAAGCATTCGATGGTGGAAATACCCTTACAGTTTTACAACTTTTTATTTTATAATAAAAATAAAAATATATATATTTTTTTAAATATTTATTTATATTTTTCAATATTTTCAAGATATTTAAATCATTTTTTATAATAGTACAAAATAACAATAATTAATTTGTAACAAAAAAAAACTTTTATGTACCTGCATAAACAATTTTATGGGTTCAAAAAGAGTATGTGAAGAAAGGTATATTATCTAAGATGCCATTTTTACAGTGGGAGTCGTAAAATATCTGACTGGCGGGCACAAATTAATGCTCATAGCTGAGCTGCCGCCGAAGTCAGGAAGGTGGAAGTTCCAAGTCAAGTAGCACGGGCTTTGGTCCCCCCGATTTCCCCATTTCCCGCTTTTCTTCCAATTTTACTGAGCGATGAGCCGACAAGGCGTGCCCGACAGCAGCCAAAAGCCAAGAGACCAAAAGACCAGCATTGCACTGATGATGATGCTGCTGCGGTGTTGCAGTTGCTGATGGCGGTGGCCGCCGCGCTGATGATGGCGGCAGTCGCTCAATCAGCTCAAACATCTGCTGCCAGCAGCTAACGTGACAGAAGCGACATGAAGGCGGTCAAGAGCGGCATTTTCACTTCTCCTTACAATTTGCATTGTAAAAATGAAAAAATTAAGCAAGCCATTGATTGTATACTGCGATAAAGATGGTTTTAAAATATGTTAGGTTTATTTGATTTCAGAAAAGTATACCTAACTAAACTATAGATTGTACTTAAAGGTAAAGACTTCCTTAGAAGACATCCTTCATTTCTGTATTTCTAAGATATACCTTTTCAAAAATGTTACCCCTCCTTAATTCCAATACATTTTCTCATCTTTAACTTAAACCCAAAAACCCTTTTGCAGCCCTACTCTTTAGATTCAATCAGTTTCGCTCGGGATATTGGTGGCATGTATTTTCGTTACTCACAAAATCAACTGAGCCATGAAAATGCATGACGATGCATTGTAATTTATAGCAATTTCCTTCTTGCTGTGACTGCAGTTCTCGTGTTTAGCTCTCTGATATGGAAATTTTTATGGCCCAGGAAAATTTATTAATTTATGCAACACTTGGGCTTATATTTATTTGTTGTTGTTGCTGTTGCTGTTGCCGGCTGTTGATGTTTTCGTATGATTTTACGCTACATTTGGCCGTTGCGAGCAGAACAATTTATTAAGTCTTCGATGTGGTTGAGTTCGCTGAGGTTGCTGGCTTTGCCTTGCATTACTTTAATGACGGAGGGGAAACGACACGATAGCGATAGCGAACTGCACCACGCACTCTGCCCCCTTCGCATGTCATCTAATTGCTCTAGGTTTTGGTTTTGGTTTTTCTACTTGGAATTTGCTCTTGTTTAGTCGCCACCACTTGGCGACACGCCCACAACTTATATCTGTGCGGAGGTACACTCAAAAAATATTATTTTTAAAAATTTTTTAGTTTGCTTCATGCTTTACTTAAAATTAGATAATTTTTCTATTGCTAAGAATAGTTTTCTTTAAATAAATAAATTTTACTAAATGAAATAATTTCTTCTGAAATTTAAAAAAAAAATTTTCCATCAAAGAAAATTTTTAAAATTTAGGGCGAATAATTTTTCGAGTGCAGATAAAATAATATTTCAGCTTAAACAGCCAAGTCAAGATATCATTATATTTTAAAAAATTCTAAACGTTTTATTACATTTATTTTTTTTATTAGTTATAGCTACTATTTTATAAATATTTTTTATAATATACTTTTCTGATTTGTAACCCACAATTTTTTCCCAGTGCACTTGCGTTTGTAGGCGGTCGTTTCCTGCTGCTCGCAACGCACACAAATGCACTCATTTCCACGCTGGGCGTCTAGTAATTTCCATGATTTCTGTTTTCCATCTCTTGTTGCAGCTTTTTTTCCAAGACTGTTACATATCTTGTTATTAGCGCTCTAATGAACCTCTTTGCAGCCGCCAATCATCGGATGAGGAGGTTGTGGGGGCCGAAGAAACACACACTCGTATTTATTGGGGCTAGTTAACACGAAAAAGTAAGGTTTCCTCCGACTCAAGTTCACATAATCGGTGTCCAACCGATATGCACAAGTGTGCGAGTTCGTGTGGGAGGCGTGAAAAGTGGTTTTTCTTCGCCTCCTCAGTTTTTTTGTGTATTTTTTCTGTATTTTTCTACATCACTCATTTAAATTGGTCATTGACACTGGACAGTTGCCAGAGGGAAAAGGGCGTGGGTAAATGGTTTATAGAGGAAATACTTCAAAGTTATTAAGCCCCATAGATGAGTCGATAAAGTCGATATAATACTCCGTTGATAGGCTCTTGTTTAGCATAGAAAATAAATAAATTAACCAAGAGAAAAAATAGAAATCAAAGGTTTTTGTTGTTATTTTTCTTATATGTCTAGCTGTATTAACCCTGAACTTCTTATCACATCAAGCCAGTCGCATTGATTAACTTAATCTGTGAATGCAATTCATAATTGAATGCAATTCATCAGTCGACAAATCGCACATGAATACCCACATTGTTATTCAATCGCTATACATAAATTCCCCAGTTAATAAAAGCGGATCCCCTGCGGTCGAGGATCAGCAGACGCATAATAAATAACAATAATTGTGCGAAATTAAATTATCAATTGCAGACAGAAGCCATAAATAAGTGATGAGTGCAAGTTCTCTGACTGTGTGAACCGAAATGTTTCAGACGGCCAAAGAGAAATTGCATTTTCCCACAGGACCACTAAAAATACAAATGCATGCGAGGGAGCGGGTGGGGGTGGAAAATTGCATGCGATAATTGCACAGCGAGTGGTTTGTGTGGCCACGCAGCGGAAGGAAAGTGTCGCATTTCCGTTTCAGAATTTCCACAATACAGGGACACACGTGCAAGGAAAATATTTACACACCCGCTGATGTTACATTTCGCCCCCATTCTCATTTATTTTCCCCTAATTTTCCTGCCGAATAAATGGAAATGTGCGGATATTGCTGGCCATACATCACGCCCTGTATGAGCTAGATTCGTTTGCCAAAATTTCGCAACCCACAAAGTAATCATGAATTTATGCAGATTAAAATGCGATGGAATATGGCTTTTCCGCCTTTGAAATTCAGCGCAGATATCAGCAGATAAAATTACCGAAAAAGTTTTTAATAAATATTCAGTTTTCTCATTTAAAAATATTTTGCAAATATTTTAGATATTTTATTTGCAGATTTTATTACTTAAAAAAATATTTTTTGATCTAAAAATATTTACCAGAAAAAGCTATGTGCAAAATATACATATTTTCAAATGTAATTTATTTACTGAACTAATAATTTACTCAAAATATATAAAATAAATATTAATTTTCTTTTTTAAAAATATTTGACATATTTGAGTTGCAGATTTTATTATTAAAGCAATTTTTTTTATTAATATTTACTAAAAAATTCTATGTTCAAAATAAATATATTTCAAAATTTATTTTATTTATTGAAAATTTCAAAAAGCTGAAACAGTCGACTATTGTATTCCGATTACAATAATCATTGTAATGACGTCAATGCGTTACAGACAACGCCAACACATGCCTACTATGTATACAGAGAAAAAAAAACGAAACATTATCGTATTTTTATTATTTTATTATAATTTTTCCATATCAAAACACTTTTATATCAATATTGTGCAAAATCTTATGTTCGAAAATATCATTTTGATACCAAATTGATATAAAAAAATACCCTATTGATTTTTGGAATTTTGTTTCTGTGTATATTTGAAATTTTATGTGGCCAGCCCCGCCTCGTCATCAAAAGTTGCTCTAATTTGGCATTGTATTGCATTTTGTATTGAATTTATTACGATTGTCCACATATGTGTGTCGCATGGGGCCCCAAACTAATGGCTTCCAATCAACGATGTTTGTTCAATGTTTTTGCGGTGGCTGCGACAGGTGCAACATGGCGTTAAAAAGCGGGGGAAGTACGGGGCTTTCGACCGGCAGTAGATAAATAAACTGAGGTTAAGCATTCATTACGCCCACCGGTGCAGTAGATCGATGCCGAATTAAAGCCAGTGATTAAGGGTTCAGCAACGGCCGGCAATTTGCGTTCAATGTAGTCGGAAATTAATTAAATTAAAACTCAAACGAAATCAAAGTGGCCAATTGCATTTTTAATCAATTTATGTATCAATCAATTCGATACAATTGCTTTCAATTCAATTTACTTCCCAAAGAGCAAAGGCAATTGAAGTGGTATAAAAATAAAATTTAAATGGGTAGAGACATGTGCGCTGGGAAGTGGGTTTGGACAAGGCTGACAAACAGCCGAAAATAAACAAATCCCCGTGTTATGTGAGTAAATAAAATCGCTATAAATTTGCATAACTCAGAGCTCTAACATAAGCGCACAAAATCTGAGATAATTTAATCAGAAGCCGAGCGATCTTCCCATAAAAATGTGTATGTACTTTGTGACGCCAGCCGGGATCTTGATTAATATAGATCAAATCAAAGCAGAACAACCAGAACAAGTCTACTGTGGCGTCTGACGTCCAGCTGCTTCAATTAAGAAATTTCATTAAAGACAAGCGGGGAAGAATTGAAGAAACCAGCCACCGAAAGAGAGAGTGGAAGAACGCCGAAGAAGTGGGGTCTTCGCAACGGGGATGGGGATGGGGATCCCCTGAACTTGGAACGGCCGTCGATGATTGAGATAAACAACGCAGGTCCAGGTCCATCGTAACCATCGTCCAACTCTCGATTCGCCGGAAGCTGCCTGCACTCGCGCACATAAAAATCGCAGTGGCGCCCCCAGCCCCTCTATAAAGTGTTTACGGGCAGATCTTAAGCACTGCAAGAAAGATTATATCTTAGCAATAATATTTTTAAGCTCTTAAAAGAGTTAAGATACTGCAAAGATACGTTTTTAGAGCAACACTTTATAAGAAACCCACTCCCTACCATCGATATCCATTGACTGACTAACCGAACAATAAAAAAATATGATCAACAAAAGTGTTGCCAATTCTTTCAGTGCATAAAATCCGCTTTGCTATAATTTTAAAAAAAATCTTCATTTTTATAGCTTGCATATTAGTTTTTGAAGAATATTTATGGCCCAAGCTGTTGAGTCGACGCCTCCCTAGAATAATGATAAATGCTCTTAGATCCTCAGTTCCGATTAACATCTCACAACTAGTTAGTGCAGCCCAACGACGATTCAACTTATTTTTCCAACTTAATGGTGATTGATAATCATATGAAAAATCCATTTTATACTGATTTATGTTCGCCTCGAAATAGCAGCAACTGAAATTGAAATTGAACGATCTGTTGGAAGGAGAGTTATAGATATCGGTATTCCATGATGAAGGAACAAATCAAAATACGCATTATAATTTATGGAAAACTGGAAAATTATAAGGATTATGTAGTGATTAAATAGGATTTATTGGGTTATAACTTTATTCAATTTAATTCTAAGCACTTTCGTTAATAATATAAAATCAAAAATCATCTTCTATTTTTTAGATCATTTATTCAGCTCTCAACTAGTTTTTGTATTCCCAAAAATCAATAATCTTAAATCATAGCATCTCTGACACTCCATAAACGGAAGAACTTTTAATCTTTTGATAACAACCGAACAATTTATCTTCCACTTAGTTCCATTCAAATTCGTATGTGAAAGTCATGAAAAATTGCGTTAATTTGAATTTGAATCGATTAATCGACTGACTATTCATAGCCAAAGCCAATTTCGAAATCATTTTGAAACATCCGAACTCGGACTTGTTTTCTTTGGCTTGGCCAAAATGCATAAATAATATATACAGCCAAATCGGGTTTGTTTTTCGCACCGCCTTCATTTTGTTTTCTTGGGAGCGTTTCAAAAAAACTGAAAGCCATAAACAATTTTTTGTGGATTTGCCAAAAGTCAGCAAGACGAAGTTTTCGACTTTGTTTATTTATAAAAGCGCTGCCACTGATTTTGGGGCCATATTCCCGGGAAGTTCAACACGAGAGTTGTTTGGAAATTTGCCATGGGTTATGTGTGCATGCGGGGTTCTTGGGGAATTTGACCCACTGTGGCCATAAAGTTTGTATTACCATTTCCGCCTGAGGCGGCATAAAATGCCGTCACTCAAACCGCAAGCTGACCACACAGCGAGAAAAAAGGGGGGAGGACAGCTGGTCAATGGCACACTCCTCTGCGGTGTCTCTGTCAATTAAAGTTGAACTCCAGATGACCCTCTAAAACCTCATAACCGAATAAATAAGAGGGGGGATGGGAGAAGACAAGCACAAACACAGAAAAAATAAAATCGTGTTCATTTTCTGTCTTTGATTTGATTAAAAGTAAATAAATTATCGATAACCATATCACATTACTGTTTGATGAGACTGAGACTCGTTCCCTTCTCGGTTTCTTTTTTTTTTAATTTTATGGATTTTTCAGGGTCTCCGAGTTAATGGAGTGTTTAATTGTGGATTGAAAGCATTTTGTTTGCTGCTCTCTAAAGTGATTTTTTATGGCCTGCTCCACCCAGAAATGAAATGAAAAAGTTTAACACATTTTAAAAATATTTATAGGATAAAGAACATAAAGTAATTCATAATAATTCATGTTAAACCTTCCCATTTTCTAATAAATTTGAGAATATTTATAAGATCGTGTTTCTTGTACCTTTCAAGGTAATTCACACTCCATATTTCATATTTCAATGTCAAATTTTCGCTTTGATTTAATTGAATTATAAACTGAGCTTGGGCGTTTTTTACTCAGCCTTGAAATTAATGGTTTATTCAAATTAATTGGATTTATCTGGCTTACAGTAGCTACCAAGCGTAGCGAATTTCATTTGGACTCGTTGACATTGTTTGAACTCCCCCTTCTACCTTCCGTTTTCATTTTACTCCCATTTAGCTGTCATCATCATCATTATTGGGGAGGCTGGCGAAACAAAGGCCAACATCACTGCCACAATAACAACAGGAAAAACAACAATAAAAGCACTTTTTGCGCAATTGAAAAAAGAAAGTTTCGCGAAATTAGACTTTGTTTTGGACTGGAAATTGCTTAAATAACAAAACAAAAAGCAGAAAAGCGAAAAAAACATTGCGGTCATTGTTTCTGCGTGGTCCAACTGCGAAACTCATTTTAAACGGTCCCCAAAAAAGGTTAAAAAACAATCAGCGAATAATAGTCTGAATACAGATGAGTAGGGGGAAAGTGCTTCTAATTTGAAAATAATTGAACTTTAAATAGGGCAACAATCGATGGATTTTCAAAGAATTTTCTACATTTTATATGATGAATATATTAATAACCATTTGCAAAAGATATCATTAGCAAATTGTTTGAGGTGCTATTCAATTTTTTTAACTCTGCCAACCGAAACTAAGAAAACTCCATTAGTCCAGGGGTATTTATACACTCGTGATCAACGAAGCGTTAAATCAAACATTTGCCCAGTCAAACATCTCGATCAAACTAATTAATCATAATTTTCAACCACACAAAAAGACACCAATAAAAATCGAAAATAAAGATCGCAAGCGAACTCCGAGGGATTGAGTGTGATGGTGGGATCAATGGCCCACCAAGATTGAAAGCTAAATATCGAAGAAAAAAAAACATAAAAAAAGTCTTTAAATGGGTTGGGCAAAGCGCATTGGAGCGGCAAAACAGATCGATCTTATTGATGCATTTCCTAATGAAAAACCAAGAAAACGGTGGAAAACCATTTAAGGTGCTCTCATTGAACGGAACATAAACTATGAATGAAACTAACCATGTGCTTGGTCTCGGTTTTTGTAAATTAAAGCTAATGACTTGTACAAAAAGTTATAGAAAAAGAGTAGGAATTGAAAAAAGATGGCAAGAAAATCCCCAGGGAACGAAGATGATTCTTCATTCGAGACTTTGTTGTGGTTGCTGCCGGTAAGAAAGCAGCGGGTCAAAATGCTGTAAACACAACGACTCTCCTGTTTTTCTTCACCTTTTCGAAACCATCTGGGGTACAGTGGTTAATCGAAGTAGAGAACTAAGGAATATTGGCTCAATAATTGAGAATTATAGTATCATGTTTTAAAACAAGTTAGGAAATTTTTAAAAAATATTTGGGGTTTTAACTTTAAAAATCCGTACTGATATTTCGATATAATTAAAAAACTTGGATTGATTTAAATATTGCTCCTAATAAATTATGGTTTTCCAAGGTTAATGAGACCGAAAAGTCTATGTTTTAAAACAAGTTAGGAAATTTTCAAAAAAAATATGAGTATTAAGATATTTGGGCTTGTAATTTTAAAAGTCCATACTGATATTTCGACATAACTTAAAAAACTTGGATCGATTTGAATATTGCTACTAATAAATTAAGGTTTTCCATGGTGGATAAGACAGAAAAGTCTACAAACCCTTTATGCAATAAAGGAAAAATCACAGAATATTAGAAAGGTAAAAAAAAATCTCGTTGACATATTATTATTTTTAAAATTCCATGGTTCAAGTTCGCTTATATCGACAGATCACTGTAGCCATTTCCAGTGGGAACAGGGTGGAGAAACAGTTAAAGCGGCTTCCAGCTGCAACGACTGCAACTTGCAACTTGCAGCTTGCCGCAGACGCCATCAGTCTGGAACCGATGGAGCGGTGCCCGTTTTTGGAGAATGGCTTTATGGCCCCGTGAGTCATAGCTTTTTACCCATTTTCGTTGCTCCCGCTCGTTCTTTGTAATCAGAACGAGCGTGGAAACGGCCAGAATGGCCGAAAGAGAGGCAAACAAGTTACCTGCCGGGAGGTGGGAGGAGGAGGGGGTAGACCATGGTAAGGTAAGGAAATGAGGATCGCGGGCTGATTGCGTGACAGTTGTGTGGGTAAGCGGCTTAGCTGTCTGTCCCAGACTCACCAGATCCGAAGAGTTGGCGATGGAAAACCCTCTGATGCCCATGGACCCATAACTTGCGATCAGCTACCGAAATGAATAATGATATAATAGGGCAGAAAAGCAAGGGAAATTTAATTGTAATCACGGGAATCACCATTAATTGTCAGGTCGTATTATTCATCAACAAATGCCACCCAGAAGATCTAATTCGATTTAGTTTTAGAGGCTGAACAAGTTCTAGTTTGATATGGAAAAACTAGTTGGTTTGGGCTTCCATTTAAAAAATTAACACATTTGCTTGAGATTTTACGAGTCACAAGTCAACGATCGAAAAACAACTACAACTTTGTTGCAACTGATAAGTTTAGATAAAGAGGAAGAAGAAAAAAACCTATATAAAGTTAGTGTATCCCGTAGACTATCAAATTGGCAAGCAATCTTTTCTTTGGAGCTAATAACTTATGAATTTGGAGCGATTTTTATAATGCTTATTAGGTTTTCATGAACAGGAAGAGATACGTACATTATAATCAGGAAAAATATAACAAATTTAATGTCCTATTCGATATCGAAAACAATATTTTATATATCCTGCTATATAATTTTATCAGAATGGATTTCCACGACCCATTTTGCAGTTTTTCCGCCACTATTCTGTACATTATTTTGAAAATCTAATGACGACAATTCTTCAGATCCTGAACCGCAAAACCAGGTTTCTCTTCTCGGGCAAAGTGGAACGGAAGAGAGGCTGGAAAATCAAAACGCAGAAGGCAACAAACAACAACAAACCTCAAGACCTACTTCAACCGAGAAGAAAGAGAGAACGAGATGGCAAAAGAAGTAGGACAAAAGTAGAAAACAAAGACGGTTGAAAACAGGATGCGCATGCGCAGTAGAAACGAAACTAAAGGTGAACATCATTATCATCAGAACTGAACAAAAAAAAATAAGAGGGAAACGAGAAGGCGAAATCAAAGAAATCAACAAATAAAACTTAAAAGGAAACGACTCTCAGGGGCAGTGCAAACAGACACAAAAGATGAGGCAGAACACGATAAGGCGGCCCAAAAAGGAAACAGGGGAAGGGCAGAGCGAACCAGGGAGTACAGATGCCGAAAGGAGGGGACAAATGGGAATGGCAAACGATAAACGTCATCGGCCAGATTATGCTGCATAAATTATCAAATGCAAAAAACGGCACTACCAAAAGGGAGCGCCTCAGAAAGTGGGAAGAGATTCAAATGCGAAGAGAGCGGACATTGCGCGCTGTAAGTAATTGTAATTTACGTGGAGAAGGGTACTGACTCTACCCTAGAACTCACTATTCTGCTCAAATTATTAGTAACAATTTTCGAGATTTTTAAGGAAGATATACATATTTAAAACTAATAAATTATGGTTAGAACTGAAAGTGGTGACCCCGATATTTGTATAACCTCTGCTGAAATAATACCAAACTTTATTGTTTTATTATTTCGGATAATACATACTTAAAAAGATTTAAAACGAATAATAGCCAATAAAGTAAACCAGTAGTAAACTTGAAATGGTGACCCCAATATTTTCATTATATTGCATTTTAATTTTCTAAATTTTTTGGATTATATAATGGGTCACATTTTATGTTATATTTAACCAATAAAGAAAGCCAGTAGTAAACTTCAAATGGTGACCCCAATCTTTAATATTTCAGAAACAATTTTTATTTCAATTTTTGATTCGAGTTCTAAAATATACAAGACAATGTCTATTATTTTCACCTGCAACATTTACTGCGAGGCAAGTACTATTGTCTTCACCTGAGCTGTAGATTCTACCTACCTGAGCCGTCGCGGCAAAGGTAAAGAGAACCTGGCGAGGAGGCAAAGAAAGGAGGGAGTAAGGTGAGGCAAGAGCGAAGCCAGAACAGCACGTACAAGAAATTAGCAAACACAGAAAAAGAGCTCAAGAGAGTGCGATGAGGAGGGGCTGAAAAAGTCGTAAAGAAGTAAAAGCGAAACGACTGCGAAACGGATTATGATGTTCCCCAACCTGATCATGATGATGATGAATGGATTGGTCTACGACTCACATAGACGGCGGGAAAATGGTGGACAGGGGCTAGTCCAAAGCGAGGGGTCCGGGAAGTAGCCTGCGAGGGCAGTTCGACAAATGGAGTTACTAAAAAAATAGAAAAAAAAGACACACCACCACACACTCATGACAAGAACATGAACATGGACCACGCGTCCTCCGTCTCTTTCTACTTTTCTGTAATCGTGGTCGGAATCGTAAAACGTGATCGAGGGCTTTATGTGTACAATACGTTTTGCCATGGTTCTGTTTTTGTTGTTATTTTGGTAGTGTTCTTGTTTCTGAGTTGGCTTGGTCTTGTTCTTGGCACTTTTCAATGCCCTAAAAAACATACTTCTGATTCATGGTTGAAGTTCCTGGAACTTAAACCCTGTTTAGTTACGTAACAGATTCAATATCTCATTTCTATATAATCCTCATAAAGGTATTTAAAAATTATACAATACTCTTAGAATTAGTATATCTCTTTTATACGACTTTTTAATTACGATAGGAATGTATCTTGTATTTATTTTGAAAAACGATCTACATAACTTCATCATATCCAAGGTTCCTATACAGAGCATTTAATTTGTGTCTGTGGCGCCCCTACAAGAACCTAATTTTACTTTCTTAGGCCACTTTGTTCTGAACCTTTTTAGTTTCAAATTTACTTTGCTTTTGATTTGATTTTATTTTTATTTCTTTATCCCATGTTGTGTGGATCTTGTATCTCAATGTATGATTATTTTGTTTTCTACTCCCTCCGGCCGACAACTTTTTCATTAGAGCGGAATAAGACAAGCGAAATCAAAGAACAACAAGGGTTCCCTTTTTTTGTGCGTGTTGTTTTTGTTATTTTAGCTGCTTTCAGCTTGTAATCTCAATTTTCGGTTTTAGCTCTTCAGATTGCTTCAACTCCCTCTACTTTGGCTGTCTTCTGTCTTTTGGTGGGTAATTTACAAGTCTGGGCAGCAAAATTTACATGCCGACACCGACTTGTTGTTGTTTTTCCTGAAATGTTGCTGTTGTTGAACTGTTGTTATTGTTGTTGAATTGTTGTTGTAGACTTTTAGATGGGCTTGGCTACATTTAGTGAAGTTGTGGGTCAATGATTCAGCGCGTGGATCCGCAACAGCTGTGCGAACTTTTGACGGATCGCTTGGAGGAAGTTTATTTGAGTGAGAGAAATGGGAGTGGATATCGCAAAGATGTTCAAGGTATGACCTCAGAGAACTTAATAATTTTTAAATGGAAGTTGGAAAAAAATTTAATGATTTTCAACCTGAAGATAATTTTTTACAAAAATAAAATATCTTTATAGTTTTATCATTTTTTCTTGATTTATCTAGTTTAAAGTAAAAGTTCTTCTGCTAATAAATATTTTATATTTTAATCATATGGTTTTAAGATCATATTTATAAAATGTGAATTTTTACGTGGTTATAAAATAATACAAAATACAACTGGAATACCGAAAATGATACTTTTAAATATATAGAAAATTCTTTAATCAGTTTTTCTTATAGAGCGGTTAGACTCCTTAAGCTGAAGTGGTTGATAAAGTACAATGTACAATGTAAGAAGAGAAGTTGTTCTGCTTCCTCAGCTGCCTTGACAGTACTTCATTTCGGATCACCGCATAATTTTTTGAAGAAAAACAAACAATAGTTTTCTTATCAGTCAGATACAAGAAAAACTTCTTGGATTCCTCATCTTATGTTTGTTGATTCTTTTTTATTCTTTTTTTATTTGAATTCCTAACCCATCAGCAAGCGTCTCACTTTCGATAAGAGTTTTTCATGGAAATACGTTTTTTGTTTCCAAGTAGAGAACCTTTATAGAGTGTGAACGCGCTTAGAATGGCACCTGACATCTCATAAAACGAATTTGCATAACTGCCAAGTCTCCATAATCAGCTCAGTAATCTCAAATAATGCCAATTATTATTAACGCGCCACTGTAAATGGCCGATGTCCCGCCCACTCGCCCACCTTCAAAAGCAACTCCCACGTAGTTATGGTTAAAAGAGCAAAGGCGACAAAAAGAACCACGAAGAATAAAACAGTGATCGCTAAAAAATTGGTACACAGAATTGTAAGTGGTACGGAAATTAAGTACTTTCTTTAAACAATCTACTTAATTTTATTATTCTGCCTTTACATATTTCATTACTATAACATTTTTAGTGGCAAAAATTATAATTAGCGAGTGCAGACTGTAAAGAGAAACCAATTAGCAGAGATGAGAAATTCGAGAACCGATCGCGAACAATTACGTGAATAATTTACAGCTGAGATATGGGCTACTAAAGCTGCCAACGCATTGTGGGATCAGGTAGATCATACAGAACCGGTTAAAAGAGGGTGTTTTCGTGTTTTTTAATCGAAAGGTGGATTCTACACGGTAAAAACATAATAATGTGATATCATATCTAACAGACATGACAGTGGAACCTCTTAATTTCTTTCAGAAAATGGAACTCAATTGGAAAATATATCACAGAGAAGATTAAGAAGGGTTTTTAGGTAACAGGAGAACCTTTTTTTTACCGTGTACGAGAAGAAAAGGAGCACTTACCGGTCTTGAGACGATCGTTAATTAGATCCTCGATGAGCTGCGGACACTCGCACTCGATGGCGTAGCAGAACTGCTTGAACTTCTCGAATCCGTTCTTGGCGATGATCTCGATGAGATTGGAGCACTGGAGTCGCAGGATTTCGGCATCGTTTAGCCCGGAGCATAGTCCGCCGCCAGAGGGCGTTAGTGAGCGACTGTCGCAGTTGGCGTCTCCATTGACGCTTGCGCACCGGGAGGATCCACTGCCCCCGCTGCCCCCACTGCCCCCGCTGGCCGTACTGCCACTGCTTGCGACGGCACTCAGCTTGCGCTTGGTCAGCGAGGGTGCACTGCCAGGAGGCTCCACTGTGGCAGAGGCGGCCGCCGAGGGCGTGGGCGTAACTGCACTGTAGGGCTTCAGCAGTAGATCCTCTTCCGACTGACTGAGCACCGAGTTCTTGACCAGTACCGCCAGCAGATCCGTACTCCCCAGATCCAGCATTATACGCTCCTGATGCCGGGAGAGCAGCGAGCGCACCTCCTCCTCTTCCTCGCGCGTCATCTTGGCTTCTTCCGTGGCTTACTGTTATTTCTTACTGTTACTTATTGCACTCTCCAGCTACACAAACAAATCACGCTGCCAATTTTCCGGCATTTTCTTATGAGATTTACGGGTTTTCTAATTTTTTACGTATATTTACGTTTATATTTTGATATTTAAGATATTTTTTTTGATTATTTTATTTGATAAGCAGTAAGTTGTTGCTTATATGTAAAATAGGTTGGGTTGAATATTTGCTTTTGTGGTTTACACTTTACTTGTTTGTTGAATTTAGACAAACAAAGTAAACTTTGTTTTGTTTTCTAATTATTTCCACTTTTACTTTGTATTGTATATAACTAATGATTAATGATTATTATAAAGATTTCGTTTTGTTTAATACCATTAATATGTAATAAAATACATTAGGATATTTAAAATATTTTAACTTTATTTTTAATTAAGAGTTTGTTTCATTTCACTTTTTGTTTAAGAAATTTGATTTCTTTACTTTTATTCAGAAAACACTTGAAAAACGCGCGCCATTTATTATAGTGTGTTCGTTTTGTATACGCCACTTAACCGCTCGAAAAAAAATCGTAAATTCGAGTGGTGGTCAAAAATAATATATATTTTCGAGATCAAATATTTATATTTTTACCGGCACTTTATCTCATTCGTAATTTTTGTTGTTACTTAAAAAACCCATAAGCTTTTCGACGTATTTCGATACCGCGCGCTCGGCGCTTGAAAAAAAATTACCGAGTGGATAAAGTTGCGAGTTGCTTATATAGATTTCAAGTCCCAGACTCAGGCTGTTCCCGCTCATTCGCTCTCTCTCAGAGTGGTCTAATAGTACCCCGTATTCGAAGAGTTTGACTTTTTTGTGCTTAAGACCAGTATTCAACCTACCCTTAAGATAAATATTAGATCTAAGTTAAAAATAGTAAATGAAAAGGAAATTAATATAATGAAAAATCGATCTCTTCGAAAACAATATTATAATGATATATTTTAATATATTTTTTTAATTAATTATGTTATAATGTTATATTTACCAGTTAAAAATAATTAAAATATAAATTTTATATAATTCTTTAGTTAAAACCTGCTCAAGTTGGTTTAAAATAAATATATACTTTTATAGAAAAAAACATATCAAGCCCTATATATTCCAAAGATAGGCGATGTACATATATCACGGTAAGAAACCGGAAATGACTGATCCATAAAAATCTAAAAAGATACCACCCACATGATCTGCTATCGAGATATATTTACAAGTTTAAATAGTAAAAAAAGAAAACAAAAATTAATTACGTAATCTGTAATACCTACCCACTTATGTAGCAGTATATTCGTTAAATTTTTTAAGTTCATATATACTCGTAGTTTTATAAATTAAACAAAAAATCCATATAGACATATAAATTAAATTTTTTTTAAGTTTATATTTATCTAAATGACCATTTTTTTACACAGTAACTTTCGGTCGATTAGATTACCATTCCAAATTTGAGTGAACTTAGCCGAGAGAATAAGGGAAAACCGGTTTTCCCTGAGAGAGTAAATGAGAGGAGAGAGCGAGAAAAGTGTAATTGCGTTTGATTGTTAATGCATTTTCACTGCAGCTGCAATGGGCAGATATGTGCGAGTGTGATAGTGAGGCGGCGAGTGTGAAACAAAGTCAAACAAAAAGTAATTGTGTTTACATTGCACTCTCTCAGCTTCTGACTTTACCCAAAAAATTGCTTTTGTTTTTGTCTTTGCTCGAATATCACGTAAATAAACGTAAGGGTTACACTTTTCTGACAAACAACAATTTTAAAACATAATTTTAATTATTACAAATATTTTTAACATTTAAAAATAATTATGATATTACTTTAAAACCATAATTAAAAATAATATTTTTATATCAAGTATTCCAAAATTTTTAAAAAGTATACAAAGTTAAATTAAATTTGACGTCTTCGTCAAAAAAAATATATTTACCTTTTTTTTAAATTGTATGAAAATAAAAACATAATATTGACAAAATTTTAGCAACAATTCAAAATATCTTTAGAAGTTATTTCTTATTTTTGGAAAAAAGCAGGAACACCGACTGTGAGCCTTCAGTCAAGACAGCTTCGAATTACCATATCGTGTGGGCATAATGAGGACTCTCTCGGGGTTCAAAAACCGGAATCGGAAGCAGTCTTACGGTCTGCGACACCTAGCCTTGATTAATTGCCAACCGGCCACACACTCAGCCACATGCTTAGCCGTTTATCTCGAGTGCTTTGCCATTTTACAATCTGTTGGCCAACTTGTAACCGGTCATCAAAAAGAAGGCAGACACTAATCAAAAAACCGTCTAAAAGCAAGAATTTAAATTAAAAAGGTTAGAAATAATGAAATTAAATACAAAATATTGATTTCCAAGTATTTTATTTATTGAGTTCTACTTAAGTATAATATTAGAATAGATCCTTAAAATATTTTCAAAAAGTATTGGACTTCTAGAAATATTTTTTTCCCCTCTGTATACCACATCCACACCATTACAGAAGGGCTCTAATTACGTGTGTTTGAATTGCGGCGCCCTGATTAAGGCCCTCTTGCGGGCCAATCGATGACTGCATCGGAATAATAATAACAGATGTTAAGCCAGACCCTGGAAACGGATAAGGATAATTAAAGGAAATTAGTGATGGAGCTGCCGAACGGCAATCAGATTCCAATGGGGTGAACTTCTGGTTAATCGAGTGTTCTGCAATCTTTGCATTCCAGTCCAGCATTCCAGACATTTTCCGCCTGTCAGCAGATTAACAGGTGTCTCCGCCCCCCAAGTGAGGCAATGGCTAAATTGTTCGCATAAATTGATTACAATAATTTGCCTATCCCCCAACTTTAAGCCGCCCTCTGCGAAATAACCTCGCTGCTGGTAAATATTCTAAACTATCTGAAAGAATAATAACAACAAGTTGCTCGGTCGGCTTCCATAATTTATGCAGAAATGCAGTCAAACCCAATGAAAAGTGTCGTTCGCAAATCTAGGCGGTAAATTGCTTTTTGCGATTTCAAATGCACTCCCACAGCCCCAAGCTGAAGTTGTCAATCAAATGGGGTCTTCAATCAGGAAAAAAAGAAGCAAATATCTGTTCCATGGGTAAAAAGAAGCTAAAAGGAAAAACAAATAAAAAAAATATGATACAGATCGGAAAACTTTTAGACTTTTAGAGATTAAAGAGCTTGTATATTCCGAACAACCCATGAAAATCCATAAAAATGTCTTAATATTAAATATATTTTTAAAAAATGTATTATCTAGCAATCGAGTATCCACTGTAGTTCTTAGGTGGGTGTACAGAAAAAAGAGTTGAATTGTGCGAATGTTTGTGGAAAGCCTGGAATGCAAATTACTATTATTACTGGACAATTGCTCTGTGCTTGCACTCAAATACAAGTACATATAGAGAGTATGTATAAAACACCACCCGAAAGGGAAAATTGAATGGCACAAAAATCTGGCTGATTCATCCCACTCTAACTTATTGGGATTACACATTCAGCAAGCCGAGGAAATGGGAAAGGGGGGAGTTTTATCAATTGGACCACATGTTCTTGCCCAGTGTTCCCACTTCGTATTGCTCGTCACGTCTATGCAGCTTCCTCTGTAATTAAGGCAGGGTGGGGGGAAAATGTACAGTCCAACGTCTATAAGTAAGTACTTCCGTAAATTACAGTGGAACTTATGAATTTCTTGAGTAAATCAAAAGAACTTACCATAAGGTTTTATAAACTTTTATAAACTGGGTTTATAGCAATGATACCATCAATATTTTTCGGTATTCTTTAAAAAGAGGTTCACATTACCGAGTCTGGACTGTGTAAATTTGCTAGAATTAAGAGAATTTGCTAGAATTAAGAGTTAACTTATACTTTTTTTGAGTTAATCAAAAGAACTTACCATAAGATGTTAGAAATTTTTATAAACCGGGTTAATAGCAATAATACCATCAATATTTTTCGTAAATCTTTAAGAAGAGGTTCACATTACCGAGTCTGGACTGTGTAAATTTGCTAGAATTAAGAGTTCTTCCGATTGTCTGTCCTTCTTCCGGGGTGCAAAAGTCAGTCCGAGATGAAAGAAGGCCCCTGAGTCATCCATCAATCGCTGGTCTTGGACTAACCTCCCCAGACGAAGTTCTTTGGAGTTTCAGGTGCACTTGCTGGCTAATCATCTTGGGGAATTGCTGCGTAGCAGCTCCATTTGCCGATTGGCAGACCCACCGCACGTGGTAACGCTCGTCGGCATCATTTGAGTTATTGTGGAATTTTTATTATCTCGTAATTGCTTATCAAGCACCGCAGCAGACCAACTGATGTGGTGTTTTCTAATCTGGACCAAGAGAAAGGCCATAAAAGCCATGAATGTCCAGCTGGAACGCAGTGCAAACGGCTTGAGTAATGGTCGTCAAATGGTTCTGCAGGTGGTAATTCCATTTAATTGTTTTTAGTGGCTTCGTAACCCGCTTTGAATGTGGAATAGGTGATTATTTTTATGAATGTTAGTCCATTTGATTGGTTTCATACATACATATGTATGCACAATTAAAGCGAAAGGATTAAGATTAACATGAATAATTGTTAAACTTGGTAAAAAGGTGAATCAGAGTGGCGATTTTTGGGTTATACTTAGCTTGACCAATATAAATCAGATTCTAAAAGTTTCAGTTTAATTCAAAGTGAATCACCCTAATATCAGAATCCCAATTGATCATAAAACATAACCTTTAACTAACTGATAACCGTTACTCCCTTTCCACCCGCTCATTCTTATTCCAGTACGAATATACCCGTAAGTCTCCAAAATCCAGATGAATGGAAGAGTGGGTAGAGATAGTGAGGGTTCAGTTCCAAAGAGATGGCTCTCACTTTCGTTCGAGCGATGGCCGCAGTCAGAAGTGAATTCCCAAGCGAACCGATCAGTTATACGAACACCAATACTCCCAACACATCCGATTGCCTGAGGTCCGTGAAAAAACGTGTGACCACGTGTTTGCAGCAGTTGCGCCAAAAGCTCCCGGCATCCGGATCTTTTCGCAAGAGCTCCTCCAGCCGCTTCTACAAGATCTTCGTGAAGGCGGATTTTTCCGGCTTTGGACAGAGATTTCAGAAGATCTTCAAGTCGGCGCGAAAAACCGAATCGCCGGAGTTGTGGAAAGTGCCGTCGGCCCATGAAGTCACCGGGCAGAGTGGCCAACAGTTGCATATTGTAGCCAGACTTTTCTCATCCACTCTGATTTCCACCAAGGAAATCCACTACAATAACAACAACAGCAGCTATAGCTTCAAGAGCAGGAAAAGCGAGAGCTACAAAAGCGATATGACCATCATCGAGAGCAACTATTTAACCTTGCGCGAGGAATTTCCCGATATCGATGCCGAGGTTCGCGCCATATTGCTGTCCCACGCCCAGAATGGAATCACGATATCGAACATCAAGAGTGAGTGGATTTTCATTTTTCATCATTAATTCAAAGATTTATTTCTTGAAAAAAGAATGCCATAAGTTTCGGTGCAATGGATAGATATACCCACCGAATTTTCTTTATATATTTGTCCATCCTAAAATCCATCCCTAAAATAAGTAAAATTTTTATTATAATTTTTAATAAGTTCTTGAAGTGTGACTACAAATTTTCCAACAAAAAACACGTGTTACAGAAAAAACTGCAGCCATGTTTTAAAAGAATTTAAAAAAAAAATCCTATAGAGTATATCCCTTATTATATGTACTGAAAAACATAAATTATTTTATGCAAATATGCTCGATAAAAACCATGGACTTTTGGATAATTCTAAATTTTTTTTTAATAAATTATATAATTTCTATATTCCAGGTGAATATCGCAAACAGACGGGCAGCACCTTTCCACTGCACGACAACATAACGGACTTCCTGCTGACCATTCCCAACGTGACCGCCGAGTGCAGCGAGTCCGGCAAGCGGATCTTCAACCTCAAGCCGAACCTGAAGAACCGCCACCTGCTCGAGATGGTTCTCAACCAGAAGCAGCGCGCCAGCGACTACAGCAGCGGAGCTCCCTCCGTGGAGGACAAACCCCGCGTGCCGCCGCGCTACTGGAAGCATCCGTACAAGCGGCGGGCCCTCTCACAGCTGGACAACAACCTGAACACCGGGCACAAGCTAACGGATGAGCAGGCCAAGGCGATCAACACCAAGGCGGCTCCGCTGCAGCAACTGGCCAAGGAGGCAGCGGAGTCGAACTGGTGCTACCAGGATAATTGGAATCATCTGTGAGTGAAAATAAATACATTTTATAGTATCCATATTTCTAAAATTGCGAACTTTTGAATTTTTTTTATATTTTGATATGAAACGTAGATCGATTTTACATTATTTAGCATCAAGTTTTAATTTGATATGCGGCCAGGTAAACTTGAACTGGTCGGAAAAAAAACTGGTCATGTAAAAACAATATGGATTTTCCATGACCTGAAATAGCCATATCGATTTTACGGAAACATGCTTTTTTGTGTGTATTTAATCATAAATTTATTAGAATGTGAAGGAGTATATTTTAAATTTTCTAAATCCGTCGAGAATATTTTATTATGATACAATCATAACAATTAAATCACAAACTGATACAATATATAGTTTACTGATTTTTTCTATTTTATCTGATTCCGTAGCAACAACTTCTACCAGCAATCCAGAGTAAATGAACCAGCGATACAGATGCCGGTGCCCATCAACATTTACAGCGATGCACCAGAGGATCCAATCCAGTTGGACGTTCCCGAGCATCACCCACACTGCCAGAACCACAACCATAACCACAACCAGAATCAGAATCAGAATACCAAACAGAACGTAAACCAGCACCTGGGTATTTTTGTGCAGCCATTCAACGATATGAACATACTGAAGAGACGTCAGGAACAGACGCCCACGCCCACGACATTATCCAGTGGAACCTACACCGATTCGATACTGACGATCAATTCGGATTACGATGCCTTCTTGCTGGACTTTCCCCTAATGGGCGATGATTTTATGCTATATCTCGCCCGCATGGAGCTCAAGTGCCGTTTCAGGCGCTACGAGCGGATCCTTCAGTCGGGCCTCTGCGTGTCCGGACAAACGATCAATGGGGCCCGGAATCGGTTGAAGAAATTCCAACTTCCCGAGGGCACCCAGATCATCGTGAATATCGGATCGGTGGATATACTGCGGGGCAGGCCCTTGGTTCAGATCGAACATGACTTTCGGCTGCTGATCAAGGAGATGCACAACCAGCGATATGTGCCCATCCTCACGAATCTCGCACCGCTGGCAAACTATTGCCACGATAGGGATCTGTGTGACAAGGTCAACCGATTCAACAAGTTCATCCGGAACGAGGCAAGACACCTGAAGGTCGTTGACATACACTCCTGCCTGATCAACGAAAGTGGCGTCGTGCGATTCGATTGTTTTCAGAGGTGAGGAACCTTCTAATCTACTAATTTCTTTCAGAATTAAACAACTAAATAGGTATATTTATATACAAAATAATCAATTTATTACTTATTTATTTTACATTATTTTTACAGATTTATAAAGGATAATTTTTTTTTACAAATTAAATCATAGATTCCTTCAAAAATTAATGTTCTCAGTGAGAATTTCTCAAAAGTTTTCATTTTTTTTCACAAAAATTTTTTTTACCAATTTTTTTTTTAATAATAATTTTAAAAATTATTTTTAAACCTTAATAATAATTTAAAATCAATTTTTTCAGCTCACCACGCCAAGTCACCGGTTCCAGGGAACCATATCTGTTCTGGAACAAAATCGGCCGTCAACGCGTGCTTAGAATTATTGAATCGAGTCTGGAGTATTAAGTTGGAATCCCCATAAGAGATTTATAGACTGGGCTGGCACCAGAACTAACCATGAAGATTTTTGATGATTTTACAATTTACGCTGATGGCTCGCTGTTTTTACGGAATTCGCTTAATTTTAATATGTTTTATATGTACGTCCCCTGTGTCTTTGTTAATATATGTTCGTGTACTTGTCTTAGTCCCTAATTGTATAAAATTGCGTGTTTTGTGTTCTTTGTTAGATTTTAACTTCTTTATTTTCGCTGCCTGTGATTTATTTAGCATACTCCATTGATTTTCTGCACACTTTTTGCTCCTGTCCCAAAAGCTGTGTGAAAAATCGAATGCGAAATAATTGCAAGCAGTTGGAAACTTTTCTCGTTACTTTTCCTCTTTTTCCGAACCATTTTCCCTTGAAATCTATATTTTAAATCGGATTGCAATGAAAAATGGAATTTAAATGCAAATCATTGCAAATGTTATAAACTGTTTTTTGTTCTACATTCTCTGTGGGCCAAAATGCTTCATGCTCCTGTATGGCAACCTGCCACGCCCCCTTGAAAGAGAGGGGGTGTGGGCGTGGTCTATATACATTTGAGCAATGCTGGATTTTGGCCGTAATGAAAATGCACTTGGTTCACTTGGAACATTCGCTTGCACAAAATCAACGCCGCGGCTGATTTATTATTAATGTGCTCAAGCAAATTCAAGTGAAGCATTTGCGCGATTTTCGTCTTCCTGTTTCCGTTGAAAAAAGTTTATAAAAAGCTTACACTCTGCTGCAGACACGCCACCGGAAGTGCGCACTAAACGTTTGTTCGCAGCACAGTGTAGAATTTCAGTGTAAATTACTACTCTATTCTAAACTCTTCTAGATATCTACTATTTATAAACTTATTTATTGTCTTGAATGTATGTTAACTGTATGTTTTGATGGTGATCACGTTTTTTTTGTCCTATAACAAGATGCAATGTAAAATCCAAAAAAAAAAATGAAAAAATAATAAAACAAGGGAAATAATAATGATTTTCTCGGTGTTTATTAAGTATGTAAATTTTGGGAAGTCAAGGGGTGTTACAAGTTCGAAAAGAAAGAGATATTATAGGATCCTTAGTTAAAACGAAATAATTAAATTATTAAAAAAATAATTTATTAAGAATATATTTTAGAATAAAATAATGGATTTTTTATAAAATATATTTTGATCCCAATGCTTTGTAAAGTTTTGTCCCAAATGAAAATTCAAATTCTTTTTAAGTTTTGAAATTCAAAACACGTTTGAAATTTCCCGCCAGATTGGTTTGAGCCATTGCTAAGCTTACCAAAGTTCCCCACCAAGTGTTGAAAACGCTATCATTTTCCAGTGCTATCGATTGTAGGGTGCTATCGAAGTTTACCCACCTCCATCAGCAGGCGACGGCAAAAAAAGTCTTAAAAAAGTAAGCAGCTTTTAACGTCAAAATTCGCCTAACTCATTAGTGGTACGTTTTTACTCGATTCCAGAACAAAATGGCTTCATTCTTGGCAAGAACGGGCGGTCCCCTCATCGAAACCGTCAGGCCAGCGGCCGTGAAGAAGGTGAGTCCCAATTAAAGGTCATATTTTTGTAAAAATGCAAAAATCAGTCGCTTTACATAATAAGGCGAAAAGAGAGAGGTGCTCACTGCCTCTCTTTGTCGCTGTCCCACTCGCACATGGGAAATACGTTAGTGGAGATCGTTTATCGCTAGTGCTAATTTAAATTCCCTTTAATTTGTTCAATCAATAATTCCCCAGTAAGCGAGCTTAAGAAGCTATATGTATTGGATCCGAAGAGAGTCACGATCGCATAAAGACACCTGACTTTTTCTTTGTATCAGTGTGACGCAACTCTGCGGCTTTCAATGTGTGCGTAGTGAGACCTTGAAAGCCTTATTTATTCCCCTACTTAATTTTCTTTTTATCAATGAGCGGATGACAACTGTTGCTTTATCGTCTGCGGTTGTTGTTGTTGTTGTCGCCGCCGGGCCCTCTAATTAAATTCTTAATCTGTGAATTAGTTTCGGTTATCACCGGGAAACGCCGTTAGCCGCACAGACTTGCTCTTAACCCAGATTTCGTCTCTTGCTCTTTTTGTTTATGTTTCTCGGATGAATCAGCGAACCAGTTTTTCATACATTTTTGCTTGATAATGACCTCGTGACTGGAATAAAGGTTTCATTTATAAGATAATTTAATACATTTTACATTTTTTTTTAAATTTAAAATATTTTTAAACCATTATAAATTTAATATTTACATTTAAAAAAAGTCCTGAAAATTCTTGAACCAAAAATAATAAAGTTTTATAGTTACCCTTCTTTTTTTCTAAAAAATATTTATAATATTCGCATATTTTTTCAGATCCTTGGCCTGGCTCCCATCGCCGTTCAGCAGTTGAGGAACCTCAATGTTCAGGAGCACGTTTCCTACAGTCTCCTTAACGAGAGCAAAATCCCAACACCTCGGTGAGTAAACCCAAAAATCAACTGGATTTATCAAATTTGCGAGGAAACAACCAACAATCAGCCACAAAGTTGCCGTCCAAAGTTCAATGAAAGTGCCGCGTTGTCGTTGCGTCAACGATTTCTTTGGTTTATTTTCGTCTCGGACTTTGTCTGAACTTAATAATTTGCATTACTTAGCGCGGGGTAAACAAACCATAGAAGCGCAGCCACCGATGATAAGGGTGATAAGCAGTTATGTACTACACTTTGATCGGCATAAAGTGACAAGGGTCAGTGACGTGGGCTTTGATAAGATGTTAAAGTGGAAGTAAAGATAGTGCAAGCAATAGCAATAATATTTCGCATGAATTTGTAATTTTAAATTAATTATTTTATGATTACTGCTAAGTAACTTATTAAAGAACACAAGCTTTTAGGTTTTAGACTCTTAAAACTTTACAGTAAAAAGCATACTATTAGTTTACAATACGGACGAGATTAGGCTCAAATCAAAATCATGCGATTATGCTATTCTGAAGGTAGGCTTCATCTCCCGAACGACCGAATAACCTTGTCTCGAATGCCCAGCCTTCGTCGCTTACAATTTGACGTCTACTGATAAGAAAATTCACGTGAAATGTTCCTATCACCAAGCATACAATTGGGGCATCGTAAAGAGAGCACCCAAAAATTTCATTCCATACTAAGTGACTCATTTCTTTTGCAGTTTCGCTGTTGCCAAGAACGGCAAGGAGGCCAACGATATTGCCACCAAGCTGAAGACAGATAACCTAGTGCTGAAGGCTCAGGTTCTGGCCGGCGGTCGCGGCAAGGGAACTTTTAAGAATGGTCTCAAGGGAGGCGTGCGCGTGGTCTACGAGTGAGTTACTATAATGGATTAATCTCCCTGCTAAAATATTCATATGCAATTTCTGTGCAGCCCCCAGACCGCTGAGGAACTTTCCTCCAAGATGATCAATCAGCTTCTGGTCACCAAGCAAACCGGCGCAGCTGGTCGCATCTGCAACAAGGTGATGGTGGCCGAGCGGAAGTTCCCCCGCCGTGAGTTCTATTTCGCCGTGATGATGGAGCGCGCCTTCAACGTGAGTCGAAAAATACCTCATTTAATCTGAGAAGTAGTATTAGACGATTGAATTTCCAGGGTCCCGTCTTGATTGCCTCCAAGGAGGGTGGCGTTGATATTGAGGAGGTGGCTGCCAGCAGCCCCGAAGCCATTCTGTACGAACCCATCGATATTGGCACTGGTTTGACCAGTGAGCAGGCCCAAAAGATCGTCAAGAAAGTTGGCCTGGGCGGCGAGGGCGAGGATACACACGTCCAGATGCTGTTGAACCTGTACGATCTCTTCGTGAAGAAGGATGCTCTGCTGGTTGAGATCAACCCCTATGCCGAGGATGCCATGTCTGGCTGTAAGTTTGGTCATCTCTTTATTGAAGTGTGTTATTTATGGTCTAATTCTAATGCCTCATCTCATTTTTCCTAACCACTTAACCCATTTGTGAATGTCATAATGCTGGATTTCATGTTTTCTGTCCAGGCTGTAAGTATATATCATCTACTAACAAGCTCTCATTTGTTACACTTTAATTAAACTCTACCTAAACAAGCTTTTTAATAATTTTCCATACTTTTCCTCAGTCTTTGCATTGGACGCCAAGCTGCGTTTCGATGACAACGCCGAGTTCCGTCAGAAGGAACTGTTCGCGCTGCGCGATTGGACCCAGGAGGATCCCAAGGAAGTGGAGGCTGCCAAATACAATCTGAACTACATTGCCCTGGACGGCACCATCGGCTGCATGGTGAACGGCGCTGGCCTGGCCATGGCCACCATGGACATCATTAAGTTGTACGGCGGCGAGCCAGCCAATTTCCTGGATGTGGGCGGCGGTGCTACTGCCGAGGCGGTCAAGGCCGCCTTCAAGATCATCACCTCCGACCCCAAGGTGCTCTGCATTCTGGTCAACATCTTCGGCGGCATTATGCGATGCGACGTTATTGCCGAGGGTATCATTTCCGCCACGAAGGACCTGAACCTGAACATGCCCGTGGTTGTGCGTCTTCAGGTGAGTTTAAAGCGATTCAATTTATCTGATCAATCAAATAAACCCATTCGTATTGCAGGGCACCAAGGTCGAAGAGGCCCGCGAACTGATCCGCACATCTGGACTGAAGATTCTGGCCCGCAACGATCTGGACAAGGCTGCCGATCTGGCCGTTCACTTGGCGCAAATTGTCAAGCTGGCTCGCGAAATGAAGATGGACGTGAACTTCGAGATTCCCGATGCCCAAAAGTAGATAACTCCATCAGTTTACCGGCTAAGTCAACACTCATAAGCACACGCAGACACAAATGAAAGTCGACAAGAAAAGTAGAACCAAAACCTAACATTTACTCTAGCCACACAATCTACTCAATGAAAAACTATGCCATCGGTTCGTAGTTAGAGCATTATGTATTCGTAACGATCGGTCGAACAATTGATGAATTAATTTTGCAAAAATGTTAAGTTTAAAGCTGTTGTGAGTCCTAAGGAGATATGTCATAGTTAATTCGAATAATCCAGCAAGTTGAGTGTTCTCTTTGCACCTAAACAATTTCAATATTGTATCTAAAATAGTCAACATTAATTGCACGTGAATAATAGAAAAGTGGAACAGAAAATACGTTTTAATTGTGATTTTTGCAAAAATTCATTTAATTTTTATTTATTGAATTGCGACACTGCTTCAAAAGCAGTTCCATCTTGTGTATTATGCTATTTAGTTTGCTTTAAATTAAAACACCAAACAATCTTAAACAGAGCCTGATTTTGCATTTATTAGTTTGAATTTTCACGATGTTAGCTTTAAAGTACCATTTTCATTCAATTTCTAACTCATTTTAATCACTACATCTCAGGGGGAAAGCAAAGGGCGATTGCAAGAAGGATGGTAAGAAATCAGAGAAGAAAGATGATAAGAAATCGGAAAAGAAGGATGATAAGAAAGCCGATTGCACGAAGAAAGAGCCAAAGAAGAAGGAGGAAAAGAAAGACAGTTGCCAGAAGAAAGAATCATCCGACAAGGGCAAAAAGTAATGAAACCACAAAACCAAGCGGGATCTGCCCGTGCTTTTCAAATCACACCATCCATCCAGAAGGAAGCCATTGTTTAAATTCCAAAACCAAACATTCCACATAAGTTTTATAGTTCCGATTTTAACACTTTAAATTTCAGAAGTACATTTCTGACCAACAGCCTAACGTGTTTTAAAGAGTTGTAATTTTATAATATTTCTGTTTTGTTTATTGTGTGTTAAGCCTTAGAAACGATCGACTAGAGATAGTATGTGGGTCTGCTCCTGTTCCCGCCAGTCAGTGTCGCCATCGCCCAAGTTGCCTGCGTATTCTGTAAAGGGATTTGGGATTTAAATGCTTGTGCTTTGATTAGAAAGCATGCTCTTGGGTATTACCTCTCATAATGCTGCGAATGGTCTTCATGGACGCGCCGCGCAAGTTGAGGATCTGTAGAACACGCTGTTTGACAGTATCGCCGGTGGCACTCACCTCCAGCAGGATGTAGTCGATGCGCTGAAGCGTAAAAAGACCGCCAGTCAGACGCTTAATGTAGTTGTTCTCCGCCTCCTCATCCTCGTCAATGCTGGGATCCTGTGGGATAACTATTGGTATTATATCCGGAAGCCATAAATAAACAGTCCATCTTACCTTTGCCTGCTGATCGATCTCCTTGTCGATGGCCTCCACCTTGGCCAAATACTTGAGGTGCAGTTCCAGCAGGCGATCCACCTTTTCGTGATCGTTCTCCGTGAACTTGGCCAGCATTCGCTGGCGGTGTGTGCCCTTGCAGTTTCGCAGCATCGAGGCAATGACCGAGGTCACGTGCTCCTCGTGCTCATCCGCTGAGATCAGTCGCTGCTTGTTTCGCTTGGGGGTCTTCATGAAGAGCGGAAAGATGGTGCGCAGCCCGAGGATCTCGACGAACTTGTTGCAATTGTCCCGGCCATCCTGGCCGGCCATTGCATGATCCAGAACCTTAAGCGAACCGTTCCTGGACATTTTCTTCTCGCGCAGCATCAGGTTCATTAGCTGGAGGCCCTCGCCGCTGAGGAATCGATCTCGATTCTCACGGGCCATCAGGGCGGAACAGAGGCAGTTGAATAGGTTCTGCATGTACTCCTGCTCCTCGTTGCTGGCGGGATCGTGTCTTTTGTAGACGGCCAGCTGCTGGAGGAGCACATCCACCCCGTCCAGAGAACCGAGCATCAATCGGTTTTCATTCTCGGTCTGTATGAGGATGGACAGGATTTCGCTGCAGTACAGTTTGTTGGGATCGAAGGGTGACTTGCCGCGCAGGCGTTTCAGCAGCCAGGCGAGCAATCCCTGCTCGGCAGCCTCTTTGACGAATTCCGAATCGATTTCGGTGAGGTTCTCCACAATGGCCAGAGTATTGTGTACCCCGTCTGCTTCCTCCTTAACCTGCTCGTTCAGTCGCTCCAAATTCTGGACGAGAAGAGCACAAATTTGCTCCTTCCTCAGAGCTTCTATCAAGGCTTCGGCGCCCTCTTGACTCTCGCCCAGGATGTCCACATCTGTTACCTCCTGCAGAAGATCCACGACTGCCACAGCTATGTCGGTGTTCTGATGGGCTAGCAGTTCCAGCAAACTGTGCAGCCCATGGAGTTCGACGAGCAGGGGATACAGGTCAGGAACCGTGGCCACGCCCTTTAGCTCCTGGATGACCGTGTGCAGCTCCACCTCCGAGTCCATGAACTTCTCGGGACTGTCGGCGAACTTGATGCGCATCTCCTGGTTCTTCAGGTTGCGCTTCTCAAACACCAGTATCAGTTTCTTGAGACTCTGCTCGTCCAGCACATCACCATCGGCCTCCTCGTTCTCCACGTACTTCAGGATGTTCAGGCGCTCCTCCTCGGTGAGTTCCGGATCGAACTCGAAGGCGGAGATGCCGCTGGAACCGCCGGATGCTCCACCTCCGCCTTGTTTGCCATAGTGTGCCGACTCCTTGGCTTCGGCGATGCGCCGCATGCGTTTGTTTTTCTCATCGCCACCGCCCCGTTTTCCGTGCGCGGCCTCCAAATCGAAGTCCTCGTCCTCGTCCTCGTGCGGACGCTTGGGCGTCTGTTCCGGCTGCAGATCGCGATGGGTCAAGTTAAGATATATCCAGGGAATCGCTATATATTCACCTTAAAAGCCAGCAGCTCGCCGATGTCCATGTTTCCGAACGCCAGTAAGCAGGGTTGCCAGATGAAAATGTTTATTTCCAATTTTGGTTGCCAGATGAAAATTTTGCTTTCCCCCTAAAAAATCTCGAACTGCCGCATTGGTGCGGTGGGTTTAGAACTTGGATGAAAATGTCTGAGCAGTAACTACAACCATTTAACCCTTATAGAATCTTAATCTTGTTAATTTTAAATTTTATTGTGTCTCTTACTTTATCAGTATATTTTGTAGACTTATCGTGCATAATAAATTAAATACTTAATTTAGTTATAATTTATAAAATTACCTTTGGAAAATCTCTTTGGAAATCTTTTTAAGAAGTACATTTCTTGGGAAAAGAAAGATCGGAAATTCCGATTCGGAATTGATTTTTATACTTTAATTGGTATTATACTTTAAAATATTTATTTTATTTGTAAATAAAAAACTACAAATTTTAATTCAATATACATATGTATATTGCTGATTGGTTTGCTATTAAAAGCCTAATTAAAGTATAATTTTGAGAGGAAGAACAGAATTGAAAAGTCCTGTGTGCCAATTTTTTGTGAATAATTAAGCCCCAAAGAGTGCCTAAAAATCAAAAATTTCGAACTTTGCCCACGGTTTTCCTAAAACTGTGACGTGATGAAAAGATTCCAAGTATAAGGTAGCCTTCTACAGCTAAAATGCTTTCAGGTTTTATAGCGTTTAGTCTTTGGCATTTTTTTGTCGACCTAATCAATCGTTATAAAATGATTTTATTATTTTAAATGTGATAGAAAAATATGTTTAGAGATTTTTTTTTAAATGGGTATTTTATAAAATTTTGAAAAAATATCTCTGTATTTTTACATGAACCCATAAACTACATCTAACTGCGTGCATCACGCCCACCCAGCCTCCAAAGGGGCCTTTGCATTATTTTGGCCCTGCGCCTGCGACTATGACGACGAGTTTACATAAATTCCTAAAGGCCAAGCCCCAAAAATAAATGTACAACTGCTTTAAGCTCTGGCAATTCAACAAGTTGTTTCGGTCTATGTGTGTGTGGCTGTGTGAGTGAGTATGTGCTGGTGTGTGTGCTTTCTTCGAGCCAGTCTTTCTTTAAGCCAGTTCGTCAGCGTGATTTGGCGTTGTTGTTGCTGCCTTTGCAGTTGCTGTTGGTATTGGTATTGGTATTGTTGCTGTGGCTGTGGCTGCTGCTTTTTACTCTTTTCTGGCTTGTTTCATGTTGACCCACTTTTGGCGGCAATACGTGAGCCCGAACAGTGGGCTTAAATTGCGGTGTGGTGAAAGCTTCTTATTATAGGAACTTAAAAATAAAAATTAAATTTTTTAAATTTAAAAATTACCTTTATTTTGAAAGATTTTTTTGGAAATTATTTAACCAAATCAAAAATAAAATATATAAGATTTTAACTAATTAACTTATATGTTGCAATCCTTACAATATAATATGTAGGTATAAAAATAATTTTAAAAAATTATTTCTTTAAGAAGTCAATTATTTGTAAGAAACAGCTAATTTAAAATTGTTTAATTTTGTTATGCATTTTAAGAAGTTATACTTAATCTTGAATTTAAGGAATTTAGCAATTTAACCTTAAAAACTTTGTTGTATATTTATTTTTCAACACTCCAGAAAAACAACATATTTTATTTATATTTTTTGGACATCTGTATTAAATATATATTGGTGCACATACCAAGGCTCCTTTATAAGTAAGTAATTGATTTATTTCTACCCAAGCTTTTGGCCATTTAGCCCCACGGTGCCGGGCAAAAAAGTCATAAACTGAATTGCCAACAGGTTATGGCGACGACCACGAAGACGACGGATGGCTTTGTTGCTGTTTTTGATTTTGTTGCCGTTGCTCGGCCGCGGAGTAGTAAAAAGGGCCATGACAGTGACACTTTGAAGTTTGAGGTTAAATCGTCAATGTTGTTGCCTTGGTCTTGCTCTCTGGCTGCACTGGTGGCTGTGTCTGTATCTCGCTTTTGCTCTGGCGATGCTCCCCAACATATTTCGTGCGGCTTTATTGTGCTTTATCTGGCCTTTTCAGTTACTGTTTGGCTTGTTTATTTTTTCTTTCTTATTTTCGTATATTGTATGCTTCTTTGTGCTCTGCACTGCACTGCATTCAAAAGACTTAGGCAGCGAACTTGGCAAGAAATAACTTTGAACTCACGCATGCCCGCACGTTTTTATGTTTTGGCTTATTAATTATTTTTTCGCTTGTCCACCACTCGCACACGAGCTCGGATTTGAAAAGTGAAATTTCAAAGTAGAACAAGCGGCAGCGGCAGCAACAACGCACGTTTAGAGGTTCCAATAAAAATGGGGTCACTTGTCGTTGGCCAGTCGGTGAGGCCCCTCCCGTCCCGCGAGCCCCCCGAAACCTCCTTTTGAAGCCCCACACTGACCATTGATCGCATAGATCACGCGCCGTCTCTTGTTGTTGTTGCTGCCGTGGTTGTTGCCGTTGTGCATTGTAAATTAATTGCAGTCGCGTCGCGTCTATTTTGGATTTTTTTTTTGGCCCAAACCGTTCTCAACCAGTTTTAGGCCATCCATCGTGTGTGCCATTAAAATGCACCACGAACTTGACAACGAAACGGAATAAATGGTGAAATATTTCTCTTACAGCTTAAAGACTTTCCCTGTGACCAGATATATGCACTAAGTTCTGGTATTTGATTTGGGGTTAAGTTATAAACAAGTTATTTCGTTTGGCATATTCTCAAAAATCTATTTATTTTATTTATGAGGGGGCTTTACATTTATTGATGTACGGATTAAAATAAACAACTGAAAATTATTTCTAGCTTACATTTATTATTTTAATTTAAAGTTAAAAAAATGCAAATATATTTTTGTATTTTTTATAAGTTATTTAAATAAATTAATAGTTTAACTGAGATTCCACCATATTTATCAAATATTTTATTTTTATATAATTTTGTTATATTATTTTTAAAAAATTATTTAAATAAATAAATAATTTAAGCACTCAAATAAATAAACAAATTGACTTTCCCTGTGCATATACAAATATATATCCGGTGTATTCTTGCCTTTGATCTTGTTACAATGCTTTCAAACTTTGTTGCCTTCTGATTTTTTGGCTCGTAACAATAATCAAGTTTAATTGGGTATTTCATAAGATTTTCGTTGTGCACTGTTTGCTTTTGCTGCTAATTAAAGTTTGCTGCTCTAAGGCTGCAAAGAAAAAGAACAATAATAAAACCAGAACAACACTTAAATATTAATAATTGATTATAATGTTATTACGGACATGATTTATTCTCGTTAGAATCTTGGTCAGCGGATCGGCGAGGCGTAAATAAATGCAGCGATTGTTGCAAAATCCAAAGTTACACCTGGGTTATGAGTTTAATTTTATAATTACCGAAAAAGAGCGAGTGCATAAATTATGAAAATTGCGAAATTTGAGCTGAAAAAGATCTTCAGCTCCTCTACTTCCGGCACGCGATCCATTTCCGTTCTGCTTTGCTTTGCAGCGCTCCCCCACCGCCGCCCACTCTTGCATCAATCAAAGTCTCAATCAAGAGCAAAAGTAATCAAAACTAACAGCAACAGTGTGGAAGGGGAGAAACACAATCCGAACAAATAAAGCCAAGCACACAACACAAATCATGGCCGTAAACAAAAAGGGAAGAAGTTGCGGCGAATGAGGAGCAGAGCGCGCGACAAGAGCAAATAAGGCAAAATCGTTAAAAATAACAATATGTATGAACTTATGTGTGTAAAAAATGGCATGGCAGAGGCAGCAGCAATAGCAATGGGCCACAAACAAAAAACAAACAACAATACACACACACAAAATAGAAATGGAGAGCAACTTTCACCCAAGGTCATTGTGTCTTTAACTGCGCCACAGCACAAAACAGCCAGCCAGCCAGCAGCAGCAGCAACAGCAACATCAACAGCAGCAACATCGGCAATAGCAACTAGCAACTTGCAACCGCTGGACAATATGAATATGCGACACGACACGATCGTCCAAGCGACCGACGCCCGATTTGCTATTTTCCACAAAAACAAAAGACAGAGAATTTCAAGCTCTACTAAACGAATAAAGCACACCCTCTCTTAAAAAAATATTTATATGTTTTTCACAATTCTTCTAAATCAAGAGAGAACTCTATATTCTAGTGCGAATACCAGTTACTCAGCTAAAGCAAGCAGTCTCAAGCAGGGAAAACCAAGCAGTCGCTTAAAAGTGGCGCCATCTACCGGAGAGTTTATTACTTGCTTATAACTTTTTATATCCTTTTACTTTAAACATATTTTTGTTTAAATGTAATACTCCTTTTAGTACTGCTTAATTTCTTTATAGACTTAGTCAAAATGCACTGTTTACACTACAAGTACAGATTGTAAAAGTTAAAAAAAAAACTAAAAAAAACTATAAGTTTCACTTGTATTAAAAATAAATATACCAAATAACATTATTATTTGAAACTCTTAATTTTTAGATTTTTTTTCTTCTTTTTTAACATGCAGAGTTTAAATAGTGTACCAAAAATCCATACAATAGTTAACATACCCCGTCGAAGAGTTTTAAAAGACCAGCTAGTCTGATTGTCTGTCAAGACGGGTAGTGAATCAGCGAAGGAACTGGAGAGTTCGAGGGGGAAAAAGTATTTCTCCTTTGGCTGCCTTTGCTACTGCATGTGCCAAAAATAAACTGAAGCAAATTGCAGACTGAAGTTGTAAAATCTTTTATCCGCAGGCTGGGAAAGGTCATTTACTAGATGCTTCGTGTCGATTTTATGGGGATGTAATCGACAAAAGAGCTTTGTTCGCTTGCATTTCAGTCATTTAAAGGACTGTACTGATTCCACTTTATCTGCTTATTTTCTTTAATGACAAATTGATTATGGGGTATTATTTTAGTTTATAGATTATTTTTTTATTTTCCAAATATATCCTGTTTTATTCATTCTATGAAGTATCTTTTTTACTCTCCATCTTCTTTAATAATTAACTTTATAGCTGCTTAAACCAACCTAAATGTCTGCTTAGGCATCTTGAGCATTTCAATCTTAGGATTCCCCCATCATTCATATTATCTACGCCGACACCTCGATCTGGGTCATGCTTAGCCACATTGTTAGCTGGATGCAATTAAGTGGCCGAAAACTAAAAGATGAGAGAGTGGAAAATTACTTTTAATTGACACAAAGTTTAATTAAAAATGGAGAAGAAGCCAGATAAAAGAAATTCCGCTGAAGTTTGTCTTTTACGTTTCTAATGCATTTCAAATGACATCATTAAGTTCTCTTTTGCCAAAATCTCTAAATTAATGACCTGAAGATAAACGCAAAGAGAAAAACTTAGAAATATTTATATTTTTAAAATGTTAGATTTTATATTTTTTAATTTAATTTTTTCAAAATTTAAAGAACAATTTATATAGCAGGAAATATATATTTTTATATTTAAATTTATAACCCTTTTCTTTAAAATTTTTTCTTAAAAAATTCAAAATCTCTAAATTAATGATCTAAAGATAAATACAGAGAGAAAAACTTAATTTTTTTTTGAATTTAGGTTTATTAATTACTTAATTCACCATTTAATTTTACGCAAAATTTAAGGAAAATTGTGTATATTTTTTTTTAATTTATAAACTTTTTCTTTAAAATTGTTTTTAAAATAAAAACATTTTTCTAACAAAAGCTTAACCCCTGACAGCCAACACGTAGCACAGTTTGATTAGAACAAAACGAAGCCACAGCCAACAGAAAAGCGACATAAAGGCAACAGCAACAGCGGCAGCAGCCATGATGTTGCATAAATTTAAGTGCCACAGATACAAGGCGCAAGATACAGAAACGAGTTACAGATACATCAAGAAGCAGCAGCAGCAGAAGCGGGCGCGCCAGCAGATGAGGTCTCTCCTCGGATCTCGGATTCAGAGTCGGCGGCATAGAAATGCGGATGCGAACCGGAGACCCCACTTCGCATATATACATATCGTGTGTATATATATGGGTATGGTATGGGTATATATACCTCCAGACGGGCTGCGGTGAAAGAGCAAAGTATCTTAGTATCTTAACATTTCAAATCCGCTGCGGTTCTCTGTGGAAACGAGTCTGGAAATTGGGTCAGTGGCACAGTATGCATGGCATTCTCCGTCTCCGTCGCCGTCGCCGTCTTTGTATCTGTATCTTTTGCTTGGCGGTACGAGTCTATATACATACATAACTACGTACAATACATATCCCCAACAACTGTGTGGGCTTCGCTTCTTCGCCGAGTCGCTCTTTCTTTGGCTCTTTCTTCTGCGCCTGGCTTTCTTTGTGGTCAATATAATGATTCTGCCCGACTGGCTGGTTCGGTTTAGTTTGGTTCGGTTCGGTTTCTTGGTTTCTTGGTCTCCAACTTGACTTGGCTCGCATATTTTTGTGGCCACTACTCCATTTTATTTTTTTCCTCTTGAGTTTTGTGGGCGAACGTGCCTCAATGCTACGCCGTCAGGTTGCTAATGGGACCTTAAAAAGAGCGGGTCCATGGGGCGTGTGGGGCATAAGCAATGGGGCAACACCCAAATGTCACTCACTTACCTTTGAGATTCCATCTAAATCTGATATTTCCATATATCACACATACGACATGTGGTACAGTGCCCAAAAAATAAAACACCTTTACAATTGTTGGCTTAGTTTGTTTTGCACATTTTGAATGACATTTGAATTTATTTAAATATAATTAATTAAATATTAGGCATTACAATTAGGAAATAAATATTTACAAATCGAAATGTGTTGAACAAAATTCAAGTTTGCTTTTGTAAAAATAAATAAAATTGCACGATAACTAAAATAACACAATTAATATTGTCTCTTGTTTATAGAAATTATACATACATTTAAATTAGCACTAAACTATTTTATGGTTTATTTAATTGTTGGTTTTTTTTCCGGGTGCTGAGTGTGTCCAAGGATTAATGATAAATAATTTCGGGTATATCAAACATAAGTTAAGGTTAAGATTAACGTTAAAACTTTAGCAACAAACTTTTTAAAAAACAAATTAACAACACTTTACGATATTGGCTAAATTAAATCGAGTTTATTACTTGAGTACATTGCTAAACGATTTTCATCATTTCCATCGATTTCGGTTTAGATTTTTCATTTCCATTAACGTTTCATATTTTGCAAACTGATTATTATGAATAATATTTTGCCAAGCCCGCTACAAAATTCTTAGATCTACACATTTTTAAGATTAACGCTGCTCCATTGGTTTGTACATCTTAAACGTAATTAATTTAAAATTGTTATTGCTTTTGCTTGATTAGTGTTAATTTAAAATTTAATTTGTATGCGTCACTATTTCAGTTTTCAACATGATGAGGTACAGACAACATTCAGAACTTTATACAACTTTCTCGAACTCCCCGTCCTTAATTGGTATTATTGTCTAGATTGCTATGGGTTATGGTTTACCTGTGCCAGGACCTTTGCTGCTCGAAGTTCGCGACCCTGCATCAAAACAGAACAACAGTTGCAGAATGACAATTGGACGCTTCGTTGTTCTTACATTGCTTGTGGTCTCTTTGGGTTTTCGATATATTTTTAGAAGTGGGTAAGATATAACTGATCTAATGTCCATTTTATTGGTTAGAGGTAGTAGGTTGATGGTAAAAATTCAAATTTTTTATACAAAATTGACTGGAATAAACGTAAATTTTTAACAAACTTGCTAAAAAAAATTATATTTCTTGGATAAAATATGTTTAATTAACACCTAAACTTTGTTTTTTATCTAAGTAAATTTTTTTTAAATCTGAAAATTTTTAAACTATAAATTTTGGCATTTTTCTAACCTTTACTCTCCCTAATTACGAACAAGCGAAGAGATCAAAAGCAACCAACAACAACGAATATCAAAAAGTGCGTGTATGCCACTGCGTGACCTTTTAAGCGTTTTTCCTTATATGCAGTTAACATATAGACCGAACAATCTCAGAGTTCTGAACGATACTCAGACATTATCCTGGCCCAGCACTGGCACACACACACACAGAGAACGCAGGGAGAATGCATCCAGCACACGATTCAGATCCTTCGAGAATCCAAATTACAGAAAAATATCAGATGAACAAGAACTTGAACAAATCAAATAATAACTGAGAAATTTTCAAGTGATAAGAAAACGATTTAAAAGGTTTTAAAAGTTTCTAAATATGTGCATAAAGCATTGCATACATTTAGGCGCATTTTCAGGAGATTTCAAAGACTTCTATGATTTTTTACACTTTTAGTAACCAATCCTATTGTTTTCAGATCTATAAAGATTTCATTTTGCAGTTAACATTTTTTTTTGTAACAAGTTGACTTCCTATCAAAAACACACCACAATTTCTCCTTTTTAAGGGCGAACTTGAGTGTTTATTTTCGATTTCACCAAATTTAATCTGATTTTTCTTGTGCTGCGAATGGACATTCTCCCTGGGAGATGCTACTGGTTGTTCGGCTATAACAAAAAGCTCGTGGAAGAGCGTCAGTCACGCCCAATTCTCTTGTGTATCTGTTGATGTTTGAGCAGGTGCGCCTTCTGGCGAAAGGCCTTGGCGCAGACGTCGCAGCGGAAGGGCTTCTCGCCGGTGTGGGTGCGCAGGTGCACCTTGATGTTGGACTTGTTGAGGAATCCCCGATTGCAGATGCTGCACCGGTGCACGGGCTTCTCCTTGCCGAGCAGACCGCTCAGATCGCTGGCACTGAAGCCCGATGGGGAAATGGCGCTCATTTGGGGGGTGGTTGGTGGACCACTGCCCTCCCCCTGCTGCTGTTGCTGCTGCTGCTGTTGCTGGTTGGACTTCTTCTGGGAGCGGGATCGCTTGGCCTTGGGCGCTCCCGTTCGCATCTCCGCGCCCGTCGTACTGGCCGTCGTCGTGTGCGGATAGTTGCCCAGGAGATCCGGTGAGCACAGACCGTTGTCCTTGAGGGACAGGCCCGAGTTCTGCATGGAGTAGCCACCCTGCTGCTGGTGGGGATGATTCCCCGTCGCCTGGCTATTGCTGGGATTGCTCAAGTAGCGCGGATTGATCATCAGGCCGTTGGGGTTGTCCGTGGTGCTGACCACCGAGCCGGGTGGACTGCAACTGCTGCTGGTGGCCGCCGCCAGTTCGTTGCAGTACGAGGTAGATGTGGGCGCCTGCGGTTCTCCCTTGATTCCCGCTCCGGGATTCGCTCCTCCTCCGCCACCCGAGGAATTTCCATTTGGTGGGCCATTCTGCAGGCGATTCTGCAGCAGCGGCATGTAGCCGTGGCTCAGTAAACTCTGCAGCGTCGAACTGCTGGCGTGCATGGGCAGTGGGCTGTGGGGCAGCATGAAATCCCCCAGGGAATCCTGCTGCGACACCAGCACTTTCGCGGACTCCTGCTGTATGCAGTTGCCATCGATCCAGGCATCGAGATCCATCCAACTGTCCCGCGTATCGTTGTTATCGTCCTTGTCCAGCTGATTGGGCACCGTGGTGTCCGCAATGGCGGAACCTATGATGGCGGCTATGTCATCGATGGAGTTCATATCAACGTACTCCGTCAGATCCTTGTAGATGCGAACGCCGGAATTGTGCAGGGAATCGGCCACCTGGTCGATGGGCGTCAGGGTGGCTATGCTGGGGCCGGCTCCATTGGCGCCGCCATTGCCCGAGGATCCCGTGGCGGAGCCGTTCATCACACAGCTGTCGGCCACCGAGTAAAGCTTAGAATCTAGTTGACTATCGGCGAAGAGCTTCACGTCCGCCAGGCAGGCATCGTTGCCCACTCCCACTCCTCCCCCTCCGCCGCCGCCACTCCCGCTGAGCACGCTCTCTGGTAAGCAGGTGGAGGAGGAGACTATGTTGTGCTCATTGGAATTGGAGTTGCTATTGCTGCCCCCATTCGATTGCGTGGTGGATGTGGGATTCGATTGGTTGCTCTGCGGATGGTAGGCACTCTGCATGTAGTTGTTGTTGCTCTCATCCGGCAGCCTCTGGGCGATGGCATGGTAGTGGTGGCCGGAGATCCCATTGATGGACAGGTGGCCCGTGTAGCCGGTGAAGGGCGGTAGGGGTTTCAGATCGGACAGCGCGTTCAGGGAGGAACCGTTCAGCAGCAGGTTGTCGAGGACGTCCAGCGAGTTCTTCTGATCCGCATCGCTGGGCAGGGAGTCCAGGTCGTGCTCCAGCAGCAGCTTGTGCCCGTCGAGCAGGTACTGGTCCTGGGCAGAGGTCTGGGGCGGTCCCCAGCAGGGACTCATCAGCAGGCTCTCGACTTCCGATTCACTTGGGCCGTTCATGCTGCAAAACTTCATTGTCAGTGGACCCAGGCGATCGAGGCGAATCTTCCGGCGATCCGAGGGTTATCAGATCCAACGCTATCCAAGGGCCAAGTTGTAGCTGCAAAGATATGGGATAAGGAATAGAATCTTTAGTTATCATATTAGCTTAAGAGTTAAGTGGGTCTATCTACTTATTATGTGGTTAGAATTAGTTATCTAAGCTATATTAAAATATAAAGAAGTGATCATAATCAATGGTTTAACTGCAAAGCTAACTTCATTCATCAAAATTAAGCTTTTCCCAATGATCCATTCTTAGATAAAACATCTTCAAAATCCCCCATTATCCCCCAAGACAAAGAATAAGCTTGGATCGCAATTAAGCTTACACTAGCCTTCCGCTGTGATGACCCCACCTCTGTATAATTAATATGGGGTTCTATCCCAACCCAAAAACCGAACCACCTTACCTCCCCGCACTTGCTGACAACCTGACACATCGATCCCGACCCACTGATAGCCCTCACTAATGATTCTTTAATATGAAAATATTAAACAAAACTTCGGCCCGCCCGTTGACCAAAAATATATTTTTCCACGGGGCTTCCCCACTCCCCTCTCCCCCGTTCCCCCTTCCGTTTAAGCCAGCCCCAAAAAAAGAGATTAAGTTAAGACATTCGATAAGCCTTAATGTCCGTAAACAAGAAGAAGAAGCAGCAGCGACGGCGGCATGGGATGCATAGGAAAGCGAAGAAGAAACTAAAATCGATACCAGAATCGGCCAATAATAATTTCCAACCGGTATTTGGGTCAAAACATTAATAATCAGTTAAATTAGCATATAAATTGGTGGCGATGGAGCGAGATGGGTGCTACAATGTGGGAAAGAGAACGCATTTTGGCTACGAATGCGCGATCATATTGTGTTTCGATGGTGCACGCTTGATTGGAACCCAAGTGGAAGTTCTCTCTGAAAGTCCGACAATGAAAGCACACAAAAAAAACACACAGGTGTAGACCCAAAAAACTAGGAGAAGAAGAAGCAATGTCGGCCCACACTAGACTCCAACAATTATACAAACTGGAAATAATAATAATAATAATGATAAATAAAAATAAAATATTTGGTTAAAAAATGTAATATTCTCAATATAAAATTTAAACTATTTTACTGAAATTTAATTAAATTAACTATAAAATAAATAATATAAAATGAATATTTAGTTTACAACTTTTTTCAGTGTATAAGTTCATTTGGTTAACTAGTTGGAACACAAAACGAAATGAAATGAAAGAAACGGTAAAGCACACTCCCCCCGCTTTTTCTTTCTCTCTCTTTTGTGCATAAACAGTTAACTTGATTTCGAGGCTTGGCAAGAAGCAAGAAGAAGACGGGGCGAAGAAGCGGCAGAGGCCGAAATCAAAGCTAGACACTGTCCAGCGCAAAGAGAAAATTTCGCTTTCAACAGGTTGGCGCTGGATCTACAGCAACGTGTTGCCAGTTCAGCTAGCATGCGGAAAGCAGAAGAAGAAGAAGCGTCAATGCAGCAACAACAACAACAGCAGCTCAGCCGACGTCGACGACGGCGTCAAGCCAGGTAAGCAGGCGCAGCTAAGCGTGGCGGCAGAGCAGCGACTGCGGCAGCAAAACTACCGTTAGTCGAGAGACGAGGAGAAGAGACCTGCTGACATACTTCCGCGATCGGCAAAACCCGAACCGCTGCTGCCGAAGCCCGGCTTATTCTCTCTCTCGGTTATCTCTCTTTCTCTCTCTCTATCGCTTGCTCTGCCATTGTAATTGTGGAGTTGTTGGATGCTCATTCTCATTACCAACTTTTTGTTGGCACAGTTTCGGGGGATTTTTTTACTTTTTGGTTTAAGCTCGGCTTTGATTTTATGAATTTCAGATTGCAAAAACAGTAAATAACTGAAAAAATAATTGATATTATAATCTTAGCATTTTTGTACCCATTAATCTAGAAATAAAATTAGTTATTATTGCGATCCTGGCAGTAAATATGTATTTTTAAATGTGTTTTGATAGAAATGACTTATTTGATTTAATTTATTTATTAAAGTATTAAGTTATCTAGATTTTAATGTTGAATCCTAAGTAAAAATCTATTGCGAAATATCTATGCTAAAGTTTCTAAAAATTTTTAGAACTAAAACTAGAACTAAATCTAAGATAATCCCAATAGTTGAGTGTACTTTGGTGGCGCTATAAGCCCGAGTGAATCGGGAATCGAAATTGGCGTGAAATATTTTATGGCAAACAAAAACGCCACTCATTCTCATGCCATTCCCATTCCGATTCAGATGCCGTATTCTATATCTGAATCTGAGTCGCCCATTGTTATTGTTTGACTGCGCGTCAGATTTTACACATTTTTGTTTGGCCGGCGTTTTATTGTTGCTTCTACATGAGCATTTTGCTTTTAATGAGCCACATTGTAACGGTGGTCCGTTGCTCCGTTTGCATTTGAATGCCCACCAAACACACACACACACAAGTATGTACACCTGAGAGGCACCAACACACGAATTGCGGGGGCGCGCCGCACAATGGGCCTCTATTGTAATTTAAGCTTGTAAATGGTCAGAAGAGCCCACAATGGACAATGTCAGCCGACGGAGATCGACTGTGGGGGCATTATAATTACTGCTATGTCAGTCAACCGGGCTAAAAACCCTTAACGGTTATTCCGAACGAATTGGTGCGAATTTTTGACAGCCGAGTGATTTTATGACCTCTCTGTTGGTTTTTGTTTAGTGCGGTGCTGGGGCTAGATTTTGGTTAATAGTTTAATTATAAATGAGAATTAAATCTGTAACTGCATCTTAAAAATTTAATTTCAATTTAATTTAATTTTTGAATTTTTTATTTGAGTTATTAAACTGATTATTTTTTCAAAAACCTTGTAAAAATTACGCACTCACAACGAAAGACTTAAGACACGAACTCAAGTACCAAAAAAGGGTATATGTCTATAAGGAAATATAAAGAACTACTTAAGAAACTAAACAATTTTTTATATATATTACATTTTTTAATAGAGATTTTAAACGGATTTTTTCCTTATAACCTTATAAACTTACGCACTCAAAACGAAAGACTTAAGACACGAACTCAATGACTAGCACTTGGTAATAGAACTATTCAAGAACCTATCTCTAATTAGCTAAACGATCTGCTACTCCAATGTATCCCACAGGTAATACTCCAACAACCCTTCACAATCGCTCCGAAAGTCCCTGGACAATTGATCGACCAACTATCTCAGGTCGAAGACAAAAAAATAACTTACTTAACCATCTAACAGGCAACTAAATGTCTGACCCGGGCAATTGACCAGCGAAATGAACCCTAAACCGCATCAACAACACGAAGCGCAGCAACAGCTGCTGATCAGATGGAAATTGAGTTCTTAACGTTTCCTAGAAAACTCGAACGGAAATTGGTCTTAACCTTTGGCGGCAATCAACTTCCGTTTAAATGTTCGAACACGATGCGGCGGCAAAGGTCAAAACGTTTTGGCCAAAGTCAAGCTGCAAACACTTTCCACCCGCCTCCTCACGGACCCGAAAATGAAAAGAAAAATCAGGTCGGCATTGGTGTTTTCCGCGGGGCTGCTGGGGAGCCGCCGGATCGCTGGAAAAAGCGAATGAAAAATTATTTGATTGCAAAATTTACAACCGCAAAAAGAAAAACCGCACGTTCGGTGGGGAGAAAAAAAACTTTGACCAAGACCGAGAAGCCGAAAAAAGCCTCGGAAACGTGTGGCTTGCATTGAGGTCGCCATCAGTCATTGAAGGTTTGCGATGCTGCGCGCTTGCCGCGCCCCTCGCGCCCCCCTTGGTCCATCTAACTTGGCCCACTCGGATGTGGATGCAACAAATTGTTGGCAGTGAAAAACGAACCAGTCGCGGAGCGAACCAAACTGAGTTGGCCAGTCCGCAGTTTGGATACTCTTGGGTGCTTCTCCTTAAGCCGTAATAAGCCGATTTAAATTCAATGGCGGGTGCCTGTCTGGGCTATCAAAGAAATGGGGTTCAGTTTTGGCCAGTCTGGGAATTTTGTTTAATATTCTTAGGATAAACTGACCTACATACGTATTTTTAAAGTTTTTTTACTTTGTATCACCCTTTGTATTTTATATTAAATATTTAATGGAACAGAAAGACATAAGGATAATAATTCTTAATAAATCATATATTTTTAAAATAATATTTTGTCATAGCTTAAAAAAGTTTAAAGTTATTAATCATAATAATCAATACATTTTTAAAAGTTCAAGGAAGGTAAAGAGTATTCACATACTGAGAAACGGAAAACTGGGAAACTGAGTGCAAGGCAGCAGTGGGAAACGTGCTTGGCTCTTAATTCTTGATTCAGTGTTCTTGGTTCCAGTTCTTCATCTCCTTGGCAGCTGCGCACTTGACCGCACATGTGGCACGTGTGCTGGATGCTGTATGCTGCATACTGGATGGTATACACTGGATGGTCGAGCTGTGTGAATTGTGGCATGCCCCTCCTGTGCCCCTCAGGAATGACTAAGAAACCCAGAGACAGACGGGGAGCCAATGCCAAGCCCATCTGCAGACTGGTCAACAAATAGGCGCAGCACTTCGCTACAGACGCTATCTAAATCTTGTTTTCTCAAGTGGACACAGAAATAAATTTTTGGGTCGAAATGAAAAATAGTTTTTTTTCTAAGATTTAATATTAATATTTTATTGATCTAAAATATTTTATGAGTAGACCCTTCTACTTATTTTTTAGAAATAATTTTATAAAACAAATTCCTCTTGATTATTTCTCTCAGTGTTTATTGAGGAACATGGTCAAGAACAATTTAGCAAATGGGTGGGCGTGCAGTTGCCTGCTGTATATCAAATGAGTTGGCCAAAGCCATCTATCTGCACATGAAGTCTGTTGTTCGAGGTGTAAATTTGATTTTAAATTAACTAGTGAGATGGAGGAATCGATAATGAGATGCTGCGTTTTGCTCTAAATAACTTTAGGAACCCGTTTTAAAATAATAATAAAAATTAAATACATTTAAATATTGATAAACTTAATGAAACGGGTTTATAAACGTGGATAAAATCCAAAATTCCTTGCATGTTTAAGCTGGGTTTTCCCTTCCCAACTTCTTTGCCCTCAAACTGGCTTGTTTTTTTTTTCTCTCCCCACATCTGTTTAATCTTTCTTTAAACTCTTGTGGTTTGGTGAGCAACTCAGTTTTATCGTCTGCTGTTTGTTTTAGCCATGAATGAACTTCTGGCGCAGCAATTTGCTCTGGTCGGCACTTGACTCGCCTCGACATAACTTCGGGACCGGGACCCGGACCCCTCGATTCCTCCCCGAATCCCCCCCGGATGCCCCTGGTCGTGTCGGGAACTACAACTGCCGTTAGCTTCCACGGCCTCCACTCCCTTTTTGTGGCCAACATGTGTCCAACAAGCCAGATGACAAGCTGGCGATGGCGATAAGGCCGGGTCCGAAAGGCTTGGCGATACTTTTATGACCGAGGCTGTACACTGTACACTCCATAGAGATGTACTGGTAATGGACCCTCCACACAGCGAATCCGAATCCAAGTCCACTCCCTGGAGGCCCAGCAACAACTATGCAAATTTTCGTGTATTTTTTATGAAGCTTAACTATTTTTAGTCGCTTTTTTTCCAGCCAGTTTCTTGTTGTTATTTAAATGCTGTCCAATGTGTGTGTGTGCGTGTCGAGACTCTATTATTATTATTTTTCGTGGGTTTGTTGTGGTCATCAGAGAGCAGCAGAGGCACAACAACCACAATGACAACATGTCTGGCGAGTCCCAAAAAGCATTGCCCAGGTCAGCGAACTTTTTTCTCTCCTCTCCGCTGCCTTTGTGAATAATATTTGCGTATTTGCGTAGTCTATTCCATTTGTAGTTGTATTCCCTTTGTCGTGCAGCCAAATGTGCAAATTAAACATAAAAGTTTTGGACCAGGGAGACTCCTTAGCAGTTAGCGGGTTAAAAATATTTCTGAATTCATACATACATATTTGCCAAATTATTTGATCATCTTTGGTTCGCGGGTAATGATTAGCTAATGACTGAAGTTGATTGGGCGGTTTAAGATTGGGAATCTTGGCCACTCAAAGGGGACTTTTATAGGTTCTTGAATATCATGATTAATGAAGCTATTACAAATGTTTATAATTTGCTAAAATAATATCAATAATTAAAATGAGATGGCAGAAGAATTATAGAAATTAAAATAAAGATTATTTAAAGTTGGTTTTTAAAGCTAAAAATAAAATTTTCCTTTATTCTGTGATCCTAAATTATTAAAAAATATTTAAAAGAAATTAAGCAAAGCACAACATCTTTAGTTCCAACTGAAAATTTCTCATTTCCCGAATTAGTGCCTCAAATTAATGCAATACCTTAATTATTGGAAAGCTCATGGCTAAGCCAAGCTCAAGAACTTAATTTCGTTTCAAGACTTGTAATTGATATGTTATGCTCGCCTCCTCATTTTCTGTGTTCACGGGAAGAAACCTCCTTAACTCGCCCAGCACAGCTCTTAATTAAAGATCGAATCGAAGCCGATTGTGAGCTCAATTTTGAAATTCAATTAAAAGCGAATGAAGAAAAGCAGAAAATTTAAGAGAAAGATATGGTAACAACAACGAAAATCTTTAACCCAAAATGCAACTTAATGCTTAGCGAATTTGTTACGCTCATTGACGCTGCCAGACAGCTGAAAGAGTTGGTGTTGCTCTTAATGTTGATGTTGCTGCTGGGCCTATTTCAGATACCAACTCGCTCTGGCCTACACTGAGAAAAACTTTAGGAGCAAACACCGAAAATGTTATAAACAGACGTATTTTATGTAAAGTCATTTCTTAAACATTTGTTTTTACGTATTTTTTAACTAGGTGAAAAAATATGTTCTTTAGTAATAAAATTAAAAATGTTATAACTTAAATAATTAATATTTATTGTAAAGCTAAATTATGATTTTTCTCAAATCAGAAAAGAAAATTTAATCAATGTTGTATTTAAAAACTATAAAAAACCAAAATTTTTTTTTTGATTTACTAATGATTTTAATATTTATTAAAACAAATATAAATAATATTTGAGTATTAAATGTTATTATATTAAGATAAAAAAATATTTAACTTTTTCCTCAGTGTGTCTCTAGATTTCCCGCTTTGCTTTGTTTTTGGGGGAACTGCCGCTCGTCGAATGAGTAAGCGTAATTTTGCGTCATCTAACGGTACAAACCGCCGCTACTGTTGTTGTTGCCATTGTTGCTGGAGTTTTTAACATTTTTTTTTTTTGGCTGCTATTGCCATTCCGTTCTTACGAGCCGATGGTTGTTGTATTTTAGACCATTTTTGTCAGACAAACAAACGGTTTTATGATTTATTTTTAGCTCACTCAACGGCTTGGCAACAGTAGCCGTGCCTCCCTTGCCCCTCACCTCTTAACTTCCCCTTCCCGCTTACCAAAAATATAAAAAAACATTTAAGTGCTAGCTGTAAAACGAACACGGGAGAATCACAGCTTTTTACTTCCGACTGCAGTGGGGAAGTTCGTTTTGAGGTCGCCTAAAGACGCTTAATTGTTTTGGAATCATTATATTTTCCAGCTTGTGGATTTTCGGCTGCACATTGCGCATACGTCATGTGGGAAGAGCCGGATTAAATGCGGGAAGCGTGTTAGAATGCGATCAACTAAATAGGTTTGTTTGGGGAATCTTAGAGAGGGGGCTATACCATTATAAACATTTTTTAAAGAAGCTACGTCTTAAATTATGTTAGAAAAATCAATTTGATAGGTATTTCAGTGAGAATGTTTTGGTATCTCACAATTTTGTTACCCAAATGTTAATGATTTTTAAAAAAAATATTACAGTCTCCCATAGAATAATAAAATGGTTCAAAGTTTTTATGCTGATATTATAAATATTATATAAAATATGCTATTAAAGGGAAATAGGTAATGCTAATAGGTAAATCCATAAGTTGTACATACATATATCTACAATATAAAATGCAAGATGGTATAATTGACATCTAGTCACCATGACTATATGATCTGTATAAACTTTAAGATCTATTTTTTCACCAAGCTGTAACTTTGATTCCTTTTAACGAATTAATTAATTATTAGATGTTAAAATTAAATATTAAACATTTTTTCAGAGTGAGATTTGGGATCTGATTAGTCATCTAAAAGCATTCGAATAATCTAGATGGAAACTATCACAATTTTGATTCCAAAATGTTAGGGACTCAAGAATTTTAACTTGATGCATGAAGTAGTATTGGTATATTAAATAAAATTAATAAGATAATTCCGTTGTCTAATATATGTAGATAGTTAGAATTTTTGCATAGTTTCTTCACCTCTAAGAACGAACTTAGCATCGAATTCCGGTCCCAGTTCTAATTAGCATTGTATCCATCTCGGGATACAGCCTTGTCACTGCCCATTAGTGGCATGTGAATTTCGCAATTGTCATAAGTGGAGCCCTACAGGCGGTACCCCCCCTTTACCCATCCCCCTTGCCGATTCACCTGCCTGTCTATAGGCCGTCTATTTGTATTTCATAACAGGTGAGTAATATGCGAACATATCGGAAACGATTTCGGTCAATGACTTTTGCCTGATTTGTTTATAAGCCAGAATTGAGAATATTCTTCTTATTCGCGGGGCCGTTGACTTGAGGAATTTCGGTTTGTTTGGCTTTGCATTGGCTTTGGTATTGGGGTAGAAGGTTCTTTGATTACTTACTGTTACGAAATTGCAGCTTCAGCTAATAGACATTTTGAAAATAATGTTCAAAAATGTATTAACTTATTCTGTCAGCTGTCTGCTGGATGTTTCTGTTTAAGTTTTTGTTTGCGATAATCCGTGTTCAATTATATTTGATAATCCTTTGGGGGTTGTAATTTAAGAATCCTTTATTAGGTTTATGTTTTTATAAAATTTAACTATGATATTTTAAGATCGATTTCGAAATATTTAAGGCAGTAGAGTTAGAATAGGAAATAGGCCAATCACCAGAACAAAATAAGAGCCAAAACCGAATGCGGGTAAAGTAAAATTGTGGAAGGTAAAAAATAAAAATAATATTTTTGTATACTCACAAAAACAATGGGAGGAAGACATAAAACTATGCATAAAATAATGAACGGGTGGTAGTACGAGTAGATTGTTTATTATGTGTGGGATAAAGATATAGATTGCAACCTTTGCAATTCGGGATGATAGTTCCTTAGTGGATAGTGGTTTAATTTAGAACGATCTCCAATATTCTTGGTTTTGTATTTGTTTATTTTTTATTTTGCAGTATGTACAATGGGGTCAACGCAGCTGATTTCCGGGTTAAAATATTTACAACAGCGTTTCTTGGGAGTATTTAGCATGTGTAATATTATTTATTTATTTTGGATAATTTGTTTTGAATTTTAACTTTTTTGTTAAGCGTATTTCCTTTGTATTGCACTGTTCGTATTCACTTTTAGCACTGTGTTGGGTATTTTGGTAATTGGATTTTGAATGTATTTGACAATTTCTTTAGCTTTTTGTCAACCATTTTCACAATTTTTTAGCCACATTTTATCCGTGCATAGAAACTTTGCGTTTTTGTTCACTTTTCTATGATCTTTCTTTCTTTCCTTCGTTATTTTCGCTGTGGGCTTGTTCTAATTTCTGTTTGCTTGCTCTTTCGATTATTGCCACTTCACATGTTCGCCACTGTATCTGTATCTCTGTATTCGCAGCTATATGTAGGTGTGTGCGATGAGGAGGAAGAAGTCCACGTCCACAATCAAATCGAACCGAAACCGAACCGCGAAGCGAAAAAACGGTGAATCGCAGACACTGGATGCGCACAAATCCGCAGACGTCAACGGTAGAAAGCCAACTGTGCGCAGGCGCAACACGAAAAGAAATTTCCGAGCCAAGAAGTTCAACGGCGACGTCGACGTCGGCGCCGGCAGCGAGGCGATCCGAGCAGCAACCGTTGCGCAGATACAAAGATACAAATCACGTTCGGAGCGCGAGCGCGAGCTCCAGAGAGTATCGCAACATGTTCGAGTCGAATGCCGCGAGCCGAGCTTAGTCAACGCGTTGCAACAGGTGGTCGAGGTCAGTTCGAGGCAGTTCAAAGTCAGGGCTAAGTTTGTTTATGTTGCTGAAACGTCGGCAAAAGTGTACGATTTTTGGTTAATCGGAACTTAATTTCTTTTAATATTTAAAAAAACAAATTTTTTTTAAATGTTTATTTTATGATTTTTATTTTTGGGTAAAACTATTTTTATTCGTTTAATATTTTATTTATTAATATCCCGTTGATTCTTTTTGTAATATTAAAAAAAATACACAGTATATATAATAAATAAAAAGTATCTTCATCCTAAATGTTTAAATTTTATTTCTTTTTAAGCCTTTCTTCAGTTCTACCTTCTTGATCATACCTGTTTGAAGCTCTATCTCTCTCTCCTCACCTATTACCTGCTCTCTCTCTGTTGTGCGCACTCGCATACAACTTGACCTACTTAACAAAAAATTTTAAAATTTTTTCCTGTTATTCCGCCTAGTAAACATGTTGCCAACAGTTCCGCCAGCAACATGTTGCTGCTCATATTGTTCATGTATATATATATATATATATATACAAAATATGTAGTTGTTGCATTTCCTCTTTGGCACTTGCCATTGTTGTTGTTGTTTCGCCTGATTGTTGTTATTGCTGCTGCCAATATTGTTGCTGTTGTTTCTTTTGCAGCGCCTGTGCAGTTAACGGTATCGCTTCGAAAATGAAAGCTCCGAGCTGCGCTCACAGGTTGCCGTGTTTTGTGTGAATTTTTGTGTTTTTACTCACGACTTTTTTTGCCACAGCGGCAGTTGTTGTGATTTTTTGTTGATTCGCTACCCTGCCAATTGGTATTATCATATTTTAATGGAGCTTATAGAGAGCTGGGGGAAGTATCTCGGTTTTAGATAGTTTGTAATACAAAATAAGTGTAAAATAATTAAAGAGTGTAAAATGTTTTATTTTAAATATATATTAAATAATTTAATATGTTCCTAAAGTTTTCTATTATTTTTATAAATTTTGTTAAATTTTTACTGATATACAAAAATTCAAAAAATAATTTTTAAAATTCCAAATGTCTTATTTTCTTTAATTACTAAAGGTTTAATGTCCTTTAATTTCTAAGATTATAGGTAAATAGGTAAATATATGAAACATTAAATGCTTGTCAGGGCATTCGAATCTTCGTTTTGCGTTGCCGCCAATCCCATATTGAAGTTGGTATCAGTCGGTTGGCACTGGCATTAGCATAAACAAGAGCCGCCTCATCACCGTGTTGACCAAATGCAACTGCGTCACTACAGACTTGGTATCTGTCTCCATGGGTACTTTCCCCGCCGCCTCCGCCGTATCCGTCTGAATTGTTGGTCATGTTTATGCCTCATGATTTGTTTTTCATTTGCCGCCGCATCCTCTTCCCCCTTTTGGACTTTGTATTTGTGGTGTCTGATCTTCTCTTCGCTGGAATTAACTTGCGTTTTTTATTTCGCAAAAGTATTTTATTTGCATGTTGTCCACTTTTTTTCATATCAAATATATTTTGTTTTTCTTTGCGTGCGTGACTCATGCCAGTTAATAAAATTTAATGTTGGGATTGTCTTGAACTTTGTCACCCACTTCGAAGGGAAGCTTTCAGGGCCAAGTTTGTTGCCTAAGTCTTTTGTTTGGCTCGGTGGCAGGCGGCTTTGTGATTAACAATGGCTAGGAAAAGAATGGTATTAAATATGATGGCGTTTTTTAATTATAATATTTGTGAAGAATATGTGTAATTAAATCTAATCGCTGTATTTTAAAATCTTACGTTAAAATAAATGTATAAAATAAGTGGATAATGCATAAAAATACCTTTTAACCTACTTGTTTTGTTTTTATTGCTTATAATTATTTTAAAAAATCTTACGATCAAATTTTGTTACTGTCATAATTCTATTACATATTCTGACGAATGTTGTATACAAATAATTGTTAAATCAATCAAAGGATTGACACAGAACAAAACGAAATTCGGTAATTGCTTGGCCCAGAACAAAAGGAGATTGAATACATGATCTTGCTTTCCATGGCCCCCCATCCGAAACTGCCGCCAAGTTCCGAGTTCCAAGATCAATAATTTTTACGGTAAAGCCGGGACAAGAGGCAAACATTCGGCCGAAAGGGAGAAATACAGTTAGACAAATTCTATGCACGTCAAATGTCAGTCACCAGATACACAGCCGCAGCCTCAGAGGGAATCAATCTTGGCATTAAAGAAGTTCGGCAAAAGTTGTGAGGAGCGCATACAAAACTAATTGAACTTGGACAGCGTGACACTTCAACCAAAAAAAAAACCTAGAGAACCAAACCGAACAATGTAGGAAAGTGCCTCTGAAGTCAAGCCATCAGTTAAAGCATTTTGTTCCAAGCAAATAAAGGCAAGCAATCAAATTCAGGCAAACGCCAAAAGAGTTGGGTGAAACACGAAGTGGGGCCGGGGGGAGAGGTCAATGGGGCAACGGTAAAAAAGTAAAAGAAAATAAAACTCAACCGCACATTGTGTAAATATTGACACGCGGGTCAGGCCCTCAGAACAAGATTTGTGCATTTGTCCGGGGGGCCCAGCTTCATTTGGGTTAGACAAACTCAACCGAAAATAAATGGGCCCCGAAACGAAATGAAGATCTTCCGGAGATCTCAACACCACGGGTGGTTCGGCCCGCCTGACCGCAAAATATCTGTAAATTAAGGTGCAAATAACAAATTGCGCAGAAGTCAAAACAATTTGCAACGCCTCCGAGATGCACCTTTCTATTTGCCCAAAACAAGGCGAAAAACGAACTGCAAATGTGACAGAAACCGAGGACGGAACCTAAGGAGAACAAGTGCTCGAGGGGTGGTCGTCGTGGGAGAGGTAGCCCTTATTCGACAGGTAGGATATATGTACCGTCAAGTGTCCCGAATTGAATTGCAGATCCTGGCGGGTAAGCATAGTAAACACTGTTTTCCCTTCAATTTTCAGTCGAGTTTGTGTCTTAAGTCTTTTGTTTTGATAGGCGTAACTTCGATTTGCAGTTGAGTTCGTGTTCTAAGTTGTTTGTTTCAACAAAAATTATTTTTGGATTTTATTCCGCTTTTTAAATACTAAAACACTAATGAAACTTAAAAATAATAAATTCTCCCCCCATAAACTTGTTTCATATCTGAAATCAGAAATGCTTTTTGTATAAATCTGCATACCCATTACCTTACCATCCATGATCTAGCTTCGATGCTATCCCATCCATTCCCATTTTTAGATCTTTCACATCCTTCTCTCGCCATAACCATTCCCCAATCTCGTGTATCTTTTTGCCTAACCAAAACTTCGTATTGATGTCAAACGTTGCATAAATTTCGCATCATATCTAACAGCTAACAGCTACAACACCAGCGAGCACAAGAACAAACATCAATAATAATAATGCAAATTTGGCATGCATAATTTTGTACTCTTCAGCTTCTTCTGCCATTCTTTTTTTTCTATTTTTGAGCCAAGGTGCGGGCGTCAGTTAGCCCAGAAAAAGAGAGAGACAAAGATAGAACACCTCCGAGGCGAGATCTGCGATGGAGGCGCTGTCGATGCAGAGGCTTATCAACGTTAATAACACGCAAAAGACAAGCGAACAAAACCAAACAATAAAGGAAAAGGAGAGCAAGAACGAGAACAACAAAACGGGGCGGCAATAAAAATGCTAAACAAATGGCCACATGTGTGCGACAGAGGAAGCGGAGAAATGAATCTAGGAAAAATATGAATGTAGTGCAAAGTGTGGGAGGCCTTTTGGGTGGGTGGCTACCGGCACTAAAAAAAATTAAAAGAAAATATAAAAGTTTTTGGAAGTTTATAAATGTTTTTTTTATCTATAATATTATATTAATAAAATAAAAATTTTTCTAAGAAATATACAGAAAATGTATTATAGTTTTTATAAGATTGGGATTTATTTTAAAGATCAGTTAGTGTTTTTAAATTATAAAATATTTACATACTTATGTATAATATATATATTTTATTGTTAATATATATACTTTAATGTAACCTATATACTATCTTTAACAGATTTAAATTAATTAAAATTTATTAATTAATCAAATAATAATTTAATTAAATTAATAAAAAAAATGTAGGTACTAGCAGTAAAAAAACAATTAATGAAATTTTTATTTTTATAATCTTTACAACTTACATTTATTTTTCCTATGTACGTTTTTAATTTTGGTGGGTGGGTTGTGTGGGTGGCTCAGCAGCTAGGCAAAGGTCAAGACGAAACGCAATTGACAGCGCGGCAGCCACATTCACAGTCACAATCACACAGCCGCAGCCAGCGGCAACTGCAACTCGCAGCACCGGAAGTGGGTCAACGAAAACCGGATCCGCATCAAACGCAGCTGTGTGTGGAGAGAGATAAACAACAAATGGCAACAACAAATGGCAACAACAAACGGCAACAACAAACAGCTACAGCAACAACCACAACCGAACAAACAGCACAAAACAAACACCAGACAATGCAAAATGCAATTGAGATGCAAATGCAAATTGCATTTGCCACATGTTGCAGATGCCGTGTGCTGTTGTGTGTGCCAGTGCCAGCAACATAAATAAACATGAAAATAATGCACACCATTAACATTGCCAATGGCCCCCAAAAAGCAAGGGGGCAAAGGGGCGGCGATGGCGATGTTGGCCAGATAGACGGGCGGCCAAAAGGCCATGTGTCTGCGGAGTGTGGAGTGTCATGGGCATGGCTTTGGCTGACTTCGCTCTTGACAAACTCCCTGCTGCATCTAATGAAGTTCCATTCGACTGTCGTCTGGGGATGTGGAAATGGCGGGGAAATTGGCAGAAAGAGGCGAAATATGGGCAGGCAATTGGCTGCAAGAAGAGCCACAGACATTTTCATCTATTTTACGGCTGATAGGGTTGGAAGAAAATGGCTTTGTTAGCTTGGAAAATTGCTGGTTTTTCGAAAAGTGTTTATGTTATAGTATAATTTTAAATTGTAAATAATATCTTCATATTTCATGCTCCTCTCCCTTTTATACAATTTAAAAAAATTATGTGAAATCATATTGAAATGCGGTTGGAATTATTTCAAAATATGCAATCATTTTCAAGATTTTTATTTTTTTCGTTGCGTACTAGTTTTTAAAACACTTGAAAATGTTATTTGGTAGCTAATTTTAAAGTTTTAATCCACTGACCAACAGTGTACAATATTCAAATATTATTGGACAGTTTCCGAAAAATGCCTTATTTACAACAAATCGTATTGTGAGAAAAAACACTTTATGCTTGAGAAAGAATGCATGTATGCTTCCTGTATGCAACAATAAACATAAGTATACGATTCTTCATTGATTGCGATTTGCAGAGGAAATTTATTGCTTTTAATGCAGTCTGGATCTCAAGCTAAACAGCAGAAACACGGGAAAAAACAAGATGAAAAAATATCAAAGGGTTTATGGTAATATATTTATTTTAAAAGTTTTAAATTAAGAAAAGTCGAAAGTTTAATTAAACTAAAAAAATTTTACAAATTTTCTGGAAAACAAGTTTGTTGCCTAAGTCTTTTGTTTTCGCTGCACATTTTTGTGTTCCGTTTCACAAATTTTCCCAATATCAATTATTCTAATTAAAATTCTTTTGTTAGTTAACCCAACTATTTAATTGTTAATAAGTGCTGACCATATTTTTCTCAGTGCACAGATACGCAAAGACTCAGGCAACGAACTTTGCCGGTTGATATAACTGGAAAAGGGCAGCCAAGCTTAAAGAACGGCGGCAGCGGCAATAACACCGACAATCATAACGGCGCAGCGGAGTCCCAAAAAGGTGGATGAAGAAGCGCATCGCATCATTTTGTCTAACGGTTAATGTGGCCACGGAGCTTAAGGAGCAGTCGAAACATCGAAAAAAAAACCGACAAACGGCAACGGAACTTTTTTCACTTTTCTCTCATCTACGAGATACAAATGGGCCTGCACCTGCCCGAATGCATTTGGACCATCCCAATGACTGGGCCAAATACAAACTCAAACTCCGCGCTCCCCTTTCGACGGGCTTTTAATTGAATTTTCCTCGACTTTGTGCAGCGGCGGTAACCTTTTGGGGAGCGTGGAATACCGTTTAAGCGGCTCAACTGCTTAATTGTCATCAGATAGGGCGATTTATTTATTTTGGCTCACAATTTCTGTTTCCGTTGCCAGAAGCCCAGGCGTAGCGAATTAATCAATTTGCACCGGATCCAACTTTTTCTGGCTCAAATGCATCCATTACATTCGAGTATCTCTGCTCTCATTTGGCGCTCTCTATTCTCCGCTTCTTTTTACTTTTTAGCATATCGGCGGGTGTCAGTGGTGTCTCTTTCCGTGTCACTTTGCAATCAGTTTGTCATTAAATTGAGCGGGCCCCAGGCCAACTCTACATTGTATCTGCTAGATACTTCGCCTGGGATAGTTTGTGCGGCAGAAAAGAAATTCTGCGCCAGCTGCCTTTGCTCCTCCAGTAGCCCAGATGCAGCCGATAGCCACGGAAAGCGGCTCTTGGCTGTAAGTAATCCATAATTCAGCTGATTGCAGATCCGAAAAGAGTTTTTTATTATTCAGATTTGGGCGACTGCGGGTATTTTCTAATAATTTTTAAGTAAGTTACAATTAAAATTATTTCGTACAAAAGAAATTTAATTATGGGCTTTTAAGAGAGGTAAAAGGAAAATTAAAAGCATTCGTATCATTCAATTTATCTTCAATCGAAATAATTTTCATTATTAAACACAAGTTTGTTGCTTAAGTCTTTTGATTTTGCCAGCTTTCCATTCGCAAGTTGCATCTCAGCTGCCTTTCTTTCATCAGTCTCTCAAACCCCTTCGAATCCTTTTGAATTCTCATTTATTTTTTGCATTATGTTGCATGTGTCACGGCTGTCAAACGCCAACAAAGCGATCAAGGGGAAGCAGCCGAAGATGAACTCGACTCGAATTTTTCACTGTTCACCTTTAACCACAACACCACAAAAATCTTGGCCAAAACTTAACGCCTGTCAGGCAGTTGTCAAAAAAAATGAGAAAAGATCGCAGGAAAAAAGAAGGTGAAAAGGGAGAGAAAAATGCAGCGAATTATTGGCCACTCGATGGTGCCACACAAAATTAACCCAATTATGAGAGGCGCAACATAATCAAAGCGGACAAAGGATGCCACAGTATCCTGCTTATTTGCAGCAATTCTCCGCAACCCGCCTCCCTACTCAAAAAAAAATTTTAAATTTAAATTTTAAGAAATTTTGTATACATTATGTAATATAAAATATACAACAGATATATTTTTAGCACCTCTAAACAGTTAGGGAACTAAAATTGAACCAAAGAACCTTAATTGCTAATTTTTTTTTTAAATATATCATTTGTTTAAATTATGGTATTTAGAACAAAATAAAAATATATTGAAATAGAAACATATTTTGTTAAGCCTTAAACAAAAAGTTTATTTTAATCTTTTCGCTTTTTCGGTCTTTTTTTGGAAATATCAGGATTGCCAATGATTGGGAATTTTTTTTTGTTGATAAAAAATTTGGGATAACGAAAAATGTAATATGAAAACACACATTATTTATGTTTAAAAATGTATTTTCATATTTTTTTTTAGATTTTTTACAGTGTGCAATAAGAAGCATCACAAATTGGGTCACGTGCTTGGATCTGACATTTTTCCGTTGTTGTGCCGCTCGTGATCCGACGATGCCGCCGGAGGCTGGGAGTGCGTAGGGTAGCCACCACCCCTCCTCCCTCCTCTCCCCTTCCTTCACCCCCTTCCCCTCTTTGGACAAGTGCAGTGCGTTGGTCTTCCTCAAGTCCGCTTCTTCTGGCCGCCGCTGCTGTCTTCTGTTCTTCGCGTCGCGCCCATAAATTAAATGCACAAACAAGTTTCGCATCGCATTTGGAAGATAAACTGAAAAAGGGGGACAACAACAACACAACAAGGGGGAGGGGGTCGCAAAGGGGCGGTGGGTAGTTGCTTTCGCATATAATTCAGCTTTGGGCTACATAATTAATTCCGCCAAGCGGCGGCGTTCCAACTTTTTACGTGGCCCCCAAGGAGGTGGAGGTGCTGGAAATGGGGTGCGGCGGGATGGTGGGGAGTTGGCCAGAAGGTACGTGATATGGGCCAACAGGTTTCGGTTTTCGTATTTTGGATGGTCAGCCGGCGCACTTGTTGCCGTCGACCGAAAAAAATAAGAAATGGGGGAAAATAAAAAAAGAATTCATATGCGTCTCGTTTTGTCGTTTCGTGGGCTTTCGGTGGGTTTTCGGTCAAGTGGCAAGTGGGGACCCAGACCCAGACCCAAAAATCCGAAGCCCAAAAGCTGAAAACAAAAATAAAACCAAGCCAAACCAAACCCACCGACCAACCGGCGATTCCACTTGATTTGATTTTGGTATGCACCATGAACCGTTATTCAAAATATTCGAAAAACGTTTCAGGCACACGAGTGTGTTTGTATTCGTGTGTATGTGTGAGTTGCGGGCCTCTTTTGAGTTGCAACTTGCAATATCGATGCAACACAGTGGAACCAAATTGGCAGCACATCCTGCTTCCCTAAACGGCCGATCAGCATTAAAATTCGTATTTCTTAGTCATATTTTGTTTCCGTCGGCTTACCATGCTTAAATGCTTTCAAAAATCTAAATGGTATAATAAATTTTAAATATGAAATAAATGTCGGTACTAGGTTTTATTTATAATTAATAGCTTTCTTAAGCACTTCTTTCATTCATATGAACATCTACCTAAATGCAATGCCTTTCGTTTCATTAGCAGGTATTAATATCTATGCAAATGCTTTTTCGCGCTTCAAATATTTTCAGGCATTTTAGTAACCATAATTTAGGCTAAATACGTGTATATGTTTTATAAGTTTGTGTTTAACTACCACTTAAATATTTTTAAAATAGTTTTAAAAATAATAATTATGTGAATCATTTCTTTAAATATTCAAAAAAAATATTAAATGTTTTTAAGATACAATAAAACTTAAAAAAAATTTTTTTTAAATATATTTTTAACATTTTCCTATTTAACTTAAAAATCTTAAAACTCTAAATTTACAAAAAAGTTAGTATCTTCCACTTTTTTACCACTGTTTTATAAGGACCGTGTCTTAAGGCAATAATTTTAATTAACCAAATTATTGGCACATCAGGAAACAGTTCCCCAGTGGTTCCCAATCTCAGAGCTCTTGTATTTTTGTTTTATTTCTTTTTAACGTATTTTTTTGTTTGTTTCACTACATTTTCGATGTGAGAGAGGAAGGCGGGTAAAATGGCGGCTGTTCGACCGCATTTGCAAAGAAAATGGAAATGGAAAATTGTGCGGGCCCAGACTAGACCAGGCCAAGTGTGGAAACTAGTTAAAGTCGGTATAATAATTGTTATTGTTACTATCGTGGATGCTTTTTTGTAGCTGTTGTTGCTGTGGCTCGGCATGGTAATGAGCTGAGCAGCCAAGAAACAGAAACAGAGTCTGATTATCATGAGTAAGCATGATTATGCTTATGAGCAGAGAGTAAAAGTGAAAGAGGCGGAGAGTGTGTGCAAAGAATGCCTTGAGTGTCTGAGTGCCGCGTATGTAGGCCAAGTCTATTATGCGGCTAGTGGTGGATAGTGTGCCGTGTCTAGAGCGGCTCAAAGTCTGGCCAGAAGCCAGAAGCGGGGGAAATATTAGGTAAATTGCTGGAGAAAAATGGGGAAGCTGGGTATTGAGCCTGTGAGAAATTGTTTTTAAAGTGGTACATATTCATCTATTGGCAGGATTAATAATGTTGTAGACGGGAATTATCAGAGGAGTGGGAGGGGGGTGGACTTAAACCAAGCTTAAGGCTTGCCTTTTCAATATGTATTTATTATGACTATAAAAAAAATAAATCATTAACTTAATTACTTACAGATCGTATTCCACGGTACTTACCTATACTTTTTCACCTTTTTATGATTTTTATAGAGTTATTATTTCAAGCAACCGTTGGAACTTAATAAATAAATAAATCCATTGTCCTAATTAGGAGCTCTTTTAACCTCTTGGTATGCAGCTTTTAAAATAGAGGCATTTGACATCAATCTTTCCTTTTATTCGTGGTAAATTCCGCAACCCAAGCTCATCCTTTGCTTTCACTTTAACTGGGAAACTCCTCGTGCCTCGAGAAAAATTCCCATCGCCACATGAGACGCCCGCACTTTGGCTTGAACCTGCCGTTTTGGCCAGACCTAGACTCCGAGACGGAAAACGGAGACTGGAGGCCCACAAGAAATGTCATTAGCTAACACGACTAGGAACGAGCGAAGTGGAGTGGCGGTGGGGGATTTGGCGAGGCGGAGTCTGCAGACTTCCTTGTGCAGGCAATTTGGTCAAGTTTAGTGACGCATACAGGTCCGGCTGCGAGCCAGTCGAGTCATTCATGGCGGCTCCGCCACTGGAGCCCCCCTTGTTTGCCAATTATGGTGTCCTCCTTTAGATTCGCTACGTTGCCTGCCGCTCTGCCGTCTCTTTCGGCGCGGCATGTGCTGTCTCTATCACGCGCTCTAGCGTCGCTTGTCATATTTGTCTGCATCGCGTTCGTTGCCTGAGTCTTTCGTTTTTCTCCTCTTTTCTTTCTTATTTTTTTCGATACTCATTTTTTTTTTTGCGTCGTTCGCTTGCCAAGTGGGTCACTTGCGATTTCATGACCGACTTTTTGTTGCTGCCTCTTCTCTGCACACATTTCTTTCGTTTCCTTTCCTTTCATGTTGCTAACTTCTGGCTTATTGTTGTTTTGCCTAAGTTATTTATGATTGGTCAGAGAATTTCTTTCTTAAAGCCAAAGGTTTTCGATAGCTTTTCGTAGAAATGCAAATGGCCAGAAATGTGAGAATAAATAAATTAGCAACTTTAAAAACTGCTCTTCCGTTGCCAATTGATTTGAAAGTGACAGTTACAAAGGGCTTATGAATATGTATATTATTTATAAGGTTTTTCTTGGTTTCGCCAACTATTTAATTCCTTTCAATGGTATTCTTTTTTCATTCTTTCCGTTGCCGCATTCATGCTTCAATTGCCTCACAGAGGAAGATATATAAAGTAATATATCAATTTGGCCAATTAGGCTTCCCCTTGGGCCATGACCAATACACGGTTATTATACCCCCTCAGCTGACCCCTCCCCTCACCATCCAAGCACTCCATGCTGCTACGTGATTTACCGTACAAATATAACTCACAATTAAATTTAAACAAAATTATTATCTCAGTGTTTGTCCATAACTGTTCCTGGTACATCACACAACCCCTCTGTATCGTATTCTGCCGTATTCTTCTTTCTCCGCTCTTTCTCATCTTTATTGGCCACAAAATTGAATTTAATTGCCGTGTCTCAACTTCGTTTTTTTCGGCCTTTTCTGCTGGCGTTTTTTATTACTTTGCCGAAATTGTTGCTCAATTCTATAATTATTTATGCATTCTGTGACTGCAAAAGCGGTTAACATGTCTCGTTAAATCTTTATTGAATATTAAAAGTGGGCATGGCTCGGCTTTACATTCGAATGGGGAAAGAAAGAATGAGATTTTCAAGATTCTGATTGTGTGTAACAGAATTTTCGGTTGTTTTGTATATTCATTTATGCGATTATAATGACTGAGGCACGTAAGTCTTCCAGTCGAAATGGGGTAGTTAATAAAATAGGGCCAGTGCATTACATTAAATCATTACAAAATTACTTAAAGATAAAAAAGAAGCAAATGGGGTTTATGAAAGAAAAACGTTTCATATAAAAAAGAGTTGGGGATTTAAATAAAAAAGTAATTTTGATAATTTTAAATAATATTTTTTGCTTCTTTAAATGCTTGCAATATTTGTAGGTCCAGATGATTAGATTTTTAAATGATAAAGTTTTTTTAACATTTTAAATTTTCTCATTCTAGCTTTTTTCTTTGATCTTCTGTAGAAAAACTTACACTCCTTTATATCACATGCAAGTTGTTGTTTCCGCCCACTTTACTAAAAGGAGTTAACCAGCAAGCTCTAAAACTCTGTGATACCCAGTCGAGTGACTATCTAGCCGAGCTAATAATGCACATAATAAGCCGTGACAGCAAAGTAGCCGCAGCAACTATAACAATATCAAATAATAACAACAATCAAGAAAGCAAGCAACACGATGGGGAAAAGTAAAGAATCTGTGACAGTCGACGGCTCGGCACTCTAAACGACAATCATCATTTGAGTGGAGTGCTTCAGGTGGTGGAACATCAACGCGGCAATCAAAAACGATTAACAAGATCGCACCACTCCACTACCACCACCAGCAGAAGCACCACCACTTGCCCCACCAGCTGACCCACTTGGCCGCTTTGACAGATGTGTGTCAACTGCAGCAGTCGGAGAATTTTACAAGTTGTTATGTGTTTCTGATACAAAAACTAGGAACAGCCTCAGCCTCGAACAACTTCAACTCCGTCTTGAGTTTAGTGTTGTTGAAAAAATATTTATCAAAAGTAAAAACAAGAATTTTTTAAAAACAGCTGCTATCTTTTTTGAAATTCCTTGAATTTATGACCACCATTTGATCTAGTTTTATATGGGCATAAACTTGAATAATAAATATCATTTGGCACTAAAAGCTTCAGTTACAAATTAATAGGAGTTATCATTAAAATAATAAAAATATTTATTGTTTTGCCCATTAAATTTTAATAAAGATTTCCTTTTTTAATTTAGGAGTTTTATGGTTTATAGTCATAAAAATAGCCAGAATGGGCTAGAAAATAGCCGGCTTGGCGACTCCAAAGCGCCTCCAGTTTCCCCTCAATGGGGCTATGAAGCCGACTTGTATCCGACATGTGCAACAAGTTTAGCAACTGCGGCGATGACGATGCCAACTTGAGCTCCAGCTCCGACTCCGGTTTGAAATCCGGGTGCAGGAGCAACTACAGCTCAAATGTAGTGCAACATTTGGCTGCTTGTATGTTGGCTTTTGGGGTGTTCGCCTCCCAGTCCCGCCAGCCCTCCGGTCCACGCACTTTGGCAACCCGTTTGCTGTCAATGGGAGCAAGCCAAGTCAAGACACAACTAAGCCAACCATGACTGGGCCAGCCCCCCCAAAAAAACAGACAGCCGAGAGTTCCTAAAAGTGGCCAAAAAGAAATATATTTTTAATTACCAATCATAAAGTGCGGCCGCCCAAAATAGTTTTTGGAACAGAACCAAAAGTTTAATAAGCATGACACATGCGCCATGCTATACTCCTCGATCTTAAGTCGAGACCCGGGTTCAATTACGGTAATACCCCACCTGGTAATGCCACTCGCTACTTCTGTACTCCTGCACGGGTGAGGGAATCCGAAAGCATAATTATTTTGGGCTTCTTTCTAATTATGCTATCTTTGATGTACCAGATGTTTGGGGCCATATAAAAGAGATTTAGAATAAGATTTAAATGGAGAAATACATAAAAAGTAATGCAAAAGAAAATGGAGATACAACCGAGTATTTTTCAAAACTATTTCCCAAGTATAATTAATATTCCATATTTGTTGAAACCCTTGGAACTTTTTCATATACACTTGTATATAGGTACACTTAAAAAAATTTTGCTTCACTTAAATAAAATTTATTTTCTTATAATAAATCAATTTTACTAAATCAAATAATTTTTTTTTTATATAAAAACAAATCGCCAGTGAAGCAAAAATTTCTAAAATTCAGAGCAAAAAATTTTTTGGGTGTAGTACTTCGCCCAATAACGTAATAGTATTTTTTGGTGTCCTCGATTTCCTTATTTATTTCTGCCACAACAATTACCCCCCTTACTTCTTTCCCCTGATCACTCATACGCACATACTTATAAGACTACAACAATTTAGGGCTCCGTGAGCAAGTTGAACAACTTTCATTTAAGTGCTCACCTTTTTGTGCACTACCCCAAAAAGTGGCGGCAGCAACAACAAATTCCGATTCCCATTGAAATCAAGCTCTGAAAAATAAATAAGAAAAAAAAACGCTACGGCAACAAAAACAGTTTATAACGACGTGATTCTTTTGCATTGTCTGCGAGTTCCCTCATTCCGTCCGCTTTTGGCCGAAAGTGTGCTCATAATTAGCCCTTTTTGTTGACTTTTTTTTTGGGCCAGAGCAATGCACAAAATTAGCAACTATTACGCTTCTATTATTTCTCCTGTTGTTGTTGTCGCTCTGGCTTCCGTACTGAGTGTAATCTTGGCTTTTAGCCGATGTGAAAGTAACAGTTTTCCTTCCACCATTATTTGTCCGTTTGTTGTTTTTTAGTCTTTCTGCTGACTGCCATGGAAAGCTCTCCCATTGCGGACAATCATAATTGGAGTCATTATACTAAGTACGGATTGAAGTAGATATCTGTTTGTGCTGGAAAAATATTTATCCAATCTTAATTGATGATTCATCACTGCAGATATTTTGAATTCACCTAACTAAACGCTTTAATTGTGAGCTAAATTGTTGTTTTGGTTTTCAAGTTTGCTTCCTAAGTCTTTAGATTTTAGGGGAATATTATCTATGTGAAGTTTTTTCAATTCATGTAATTTTTAATTTATTAATTTTTAAGAATTAATTATTAATAAATTATTATTATTCTAAAGAGTATTTTAAGGTAATGGAAAGATCAAAAGAAAGATTGCAAGGTCAAAAAAGAGAAGTCATTATATAAGTCCTTTTATGACTTTACCATTTCAAAATTCATTCACTTCAAATCGTTTAGGTAATTTTCAGAGATTTCGCTGTGGTCGAAGGTTACGCAACTTTACCACCCAGACATCCTACGCCTCACATGTGTGCCAGTCGTGTGCCGAGCCAAAAGGGATAATGGGCACGCCCCTGGCTGCCACATATTACGTAACAATTAGAAACATTTCCTTTTATGTAGAAACATTGCACCAAACAAAGGTCATCTGATACACAGCAAAAAATGTCGCTTATTTAATTCGATATAAAACAAATAGACTCATTAATAAATTATATACTGTTATATTTTGAAATACTTATGATTTTTATTGAACATTTTATTTAAATTCTTTTATTTATTTTAAAAAGACTACTGAGGCTTTCAATGGTTTAAAGCCAAAGATATCACTCTTATCATTAACAAAAAAAAATCGTTGGGATTGGAAAATAAATTAAATTAAACAAATTTTACTGATAACAAAGTGCACAGAAATCAGCAGAATTATTTTACAAAATAAATATCACTCCTTTTAAAATAAAGTCCCTAAATAACTTTTATTTCCTGATTTAAATATAAATTAAAGGAGTATTTCCTACTTCCAATACATTATTGAACAATTTCATGGACATACAGAATTTATTGTTTTATTTTGCAAAATATTTGCAAAACAGAAGATTTATTTTCTTTTCCTCGTTTTAAAGACTTTTACATGTTCAAAAACACGTTCGAGAAGGGTTTTCGGCAACGACCAAGTTGAGAAAATCGAGATTGGACTCGCTGCGGATTAGTCTGGGAAATTGGGTCAATCTCTTGTCACTCGGGCCGTGTCACATGCAAAACATTGCCGCATGATTTACGACTTACGGCAGGGGCAAGAGCAACTACTACACAGTAAATGCAACCCGAAAGAGACTGCGATGCAATGCGGATGCAACATTTGTCGCCGGCTGTCTTTTGTCATGGCCATAAAACCTCGGCTGCTGCTGCCTCTGACTGTTTGCCGTTTTCCACTTAAAGTCCGCCATAAAATTGTAAATTTCACCGTTGCCCGTCCTTTGACATTGTGTGCTGCGCTCTTACCTGCCCGCCGAGAGTGATGCAAAAATAGCATGGATATTTACTTAATGACGTCCTCGCTGAAGGGTTAAGAATGCCTTTACTATTCCCCGCGAACTATAAAAATCCAGAATTCTTTCTCCGCGTAATGCTGAGCTCATGAGTGAATAAACAAAGGCAGCGTAGAGAAAGATGGAAAGAGAGAAAAAAAGAAAGAATATTACAATAAAATTGGGTCCAGGGCACACCCCTTTATAGCCAACGGCTGACGGCACCGCCGAATTCTTGTCCATCTCATATGTATAACTCATAATAAGGTACGCCCACAGCAAACCCAAAGCGATTCTGTTTTCTTGCTTCATTACTTTTTCACAAATCGACACCAAAAGTTGCCCACGGGAATGAAAGATTACACAAAGTATGCAAACAGAACATCTGGACACTCGAATATTTGCCAAAAGAATTGTGGGATTTTAAATGTTAATAAATTCTTATGAAATATGATATCTGACTTTGTAAATACCCTTGAATTCTAATCATATTTTCGGAATTTATTCTAATACTTTTTAGGCATTTAAAAATGTTTAAAAAATCTGGTCAATCTGTGAATACAAAGATAATACTTCATTTTCATATATTTTAAAGCTGTTAATCCACTCAGAAGACATTCTCTTTTAGGCAGAATAAATTTAACAACGTGGAATACAAATATTGGCTACTTGGGCTTCTTTTTGTTGCCAAAAGCAACAGAATTCGATAAAAGAAGAAGCGGCATAAGTAGGGTTGACATATTCAGGTTAAAGAGATGCGACTAAAGCCCACTTTTGATCTCATTTGCTTTGCAAAGAACGGCTAAAACATTCTGATTCACTTTCATGCGCCGAACCATCTCCGATTGTTCGGGCCAAAACGAAAAAAAAGCTGCTAACAAAAGTGGCCAGAAGGAAATGCAACAACAAGAAAAAGAGCTTGGAAGATTTTATTTGCTTAGCCAGCGCTGTGAATATTTAATTTGCGCACTCACACACACCGGAATAAACATACAGACATATATAGAGACGAAGAGAGGCTTTAACGACACTGCTGACCCAGATTTTCGGGGCAGGCTTAAGCTTAAAAGCTACAACGCTAATAAGAACAGCAATGCCGCCGCCATTACCCATACAAACACACACATAAAAATACAACAAAACTAAAAAATAAAAAACGTAAGCGCCAAAAGCGTTGTATTTGTTGTTCTCCTACCTTCTTTTTTTATTTGTGCGTGCTGAGGAAAGATACTCACTAATTAACCCAAAGCCAAAGTCAGAGCCAAAAGAATCAACCAAAAACCCATTTGCAAATTGTGGCCGAAAGAGATAGACACACACGAAATGAAAGAGATGGAGGGGCAGAAAGAAAGAGGCAGAAGCAGCACATTGGAGACTTTTGGGAGAAGTGGAAAAAAAGAGGTAACACCCAAACCCAAATATAAATTATGCTTAGGAAACCCCAAAAAATCGTAGAAGTGCGCTGGGGTGTGTGTTCTTAAGTTGGTCAAGACAAATACATATGACATCATATTGGAGGCCTTATTGTTGAGGTAGAAATAAAACTGAAAAAAAATTATAATCATATGTACGAATTTGTGTTCTTCTTGGAAGTTATTAAATCTCGACAAGGCGGACTAATTAAGCACAGGATGTGTGTTAAAATGAAATTATAAATTTTAATGTTAAGTAGGACCTATTAGGCTAAACTTCTTATAAAATTAGAAACTTTTTAATTAAAATATTGTCAGTTTAAATTTAGTTTTAATTTTTGTATTATTAAAACCTAAAATGAGTTAAATATAGTTTTTATATTTATATTATTACACCATAAATTTTAATATTATGTGTTCTGCAAGTTTCCTTAAAACCTCTTTTGAAATTTATTTTCTGGTTTTTATAGTTTACTCTTTATTTATATTCCTTAACAACCCAACTTATCCATCGATATTCGTTTCCCGCTCTAAACCTCATTTAAGATTAGCGATTTTTAATTTCCCTTCGATTGAGTGAAGTAATTGGATGACTCAACGCGGGTAAAACCCTTTGGCACCTGCATACCCCTTTCTTTCTTCGGTTCTCTGATTTCACAACACCTACAATAACTCGGAGCACCCACACCCACCGAAATCCCGCACAAACACACGTGCATATTTGGAGCTCATTTATTGTTCAACATTGTTAAGTAACCATCATCCTCCGTTTTTTTCCGTTTTTTTTTTAATGTTTACATTTGGCGCTTTGGCCCAAATATTCTGAAAAAAGCTGACAGCGGTTCCCAACTTCGAGTGGGAGTGGGACGGCGAGTGCTGCGGGCCGTGTCTTTCTTTGTATTTCTCTTTCTCGTTTGGCTTACAGTAATCATTGTCATGCAGGCGATTCTGCTTCATTATTTCGCCTGCCGTACCCACGCTTCTTCCTATCCTCCACTCTCTTTGCCACTCCCCCTCTCCCTCCGCCACTTGATAACCATCGTAATGAGCTTTAAGTTAAGGTTCTGATCATCATCTCATGACGGTGTTTTTCGAATTCTCTTTTTGGGAACGAGATGAAGATGCTGCTGGCGCATCACCATCTCCATTTTCTGGTCACGCTGAGACTTTTGTTTTAAATTCCCTTCGGTTTCGATGGGACCATTGATTTATAAAGTCGTTTTGGAAATAGTTTTATGAATTTTGCAATGTATCAATAAATTAGAGAATATAAAATTATTTAGCAATTTTAAAAAATATTTTAAGAAGTCGGTATTCGTTAAAAAAGTGATCTGCTTAAATATTCTACTCTACCTTTTCTATAAAAAAAAACAAAAATTTTTTTAATAGTTTTACAAATTATATTTCATTAGCCTAAAAATCGTTTTCTGAACTTTGCAATCTGTCAATAAATTTAAAAATATAGAATTTTTAAAAAATTTTAAAAAATATTTTTAAGGATCGGGGTTTGGAAAAAAGTGTTCAACTTAAACTTTATACTCTACCTTTTCTATAAAATAGAAAAAACTGATTTTTCTTTTAATCCTTGAAAATAAATAGAATAAATAAAAATAAATAGTTCTTGAAAATATATTTTATTAACCTAATAAGATACTGTGCATCGAATATATTAAAACTTTTTTTTTATTTTACAATTTTCTAGAGCATCCAATCTCCGGCTCATCACTCCCACCTGTAAATACTATTTTCTTTCGATTTCATTGCCTTTGCTTGCTTAACCAATATTTTGCCGCTCGATAATGAAAGGAAAGCAAAACAGTTGGTTCGGGGGATGGGATAGGATGGTATGAGATGGTCAGTCAGGTCCCAAAACCAAAAGCCACAAGGCCCGAAACACACAACAAAAGCTTATAATCATCAAGAGTGAATCTGCTGGTGAAATGGCCCTGGTTGTTGTTTTGGTTTTTGCTTTTCGGCGGCGGCGGCACACAGTCAGCCGTGTTTGTGGTTTAGACTTTGCTTTCTTTCGCGGCGGTGGGGATTTCATAATATTTGCATTGGTGTGGGCCTTTTTGCCGCACAGGTGTTTGTGTGACCCACTTTCGGCGGCATCCCAGCCGAGATGCCTGAGAAGTTCTGACAATGCCAGAAAGCCAACAAAAAAAGCGCTCTCCGAATGATGCGGTGGGCACTTCTCGGAAAGGCTAATATTACACTGGCTAAGAGCCCAATTCATTCGAATGGTAGACGTGATGCTCCCAGGCCAATAAAAAAGAGCATGTGAGCTAAAGGAATTCCAATTGCGTTACAAATATTTATATTAAGAAATCGAAAACCTTTTTAAGGAGAATGAAATGGGTAGAACCTAATATTTCTTAAATATTTTACGAGAATTGAATGAGAACAAAATAGGGTAAAATCTAAGACTATTTATTTAGATGTTTGTTTTCACTTCAAAATTTTGACAATTCCTAAATATATATTTTTTTAAGTATTATATATTATTTTTTATTATTATTTTTCTTCACATAGATGATTTCTGAACTTTTGTATGTTAAAAGTGCGATCGTCACTAGTTTCTTACCTCATAAAGAGGTCTTTTTGCTTTATTAGCATATACAATGTATATTATACATAATTTAGAAAGATAAGGTAACTTTACATTTTTGTTATCAGGAATCATAATTATATGTTACTTAAGGGCATGATGCAGCATTTTAAAATTTAACTGATATGATTTGGATTAGATAAAAGTGAGCAGTGTAATCTCTAAGCCTTTTAAATAATATTGCTCAGGTAAGTTAGTACTTAACTCAACTCATTATCTTAAATTAAAAAAACTCGTACCCGATATGATTACCATATCAAAGGTAGATAAGATTGTTTTACGAATAACGTTATCAGTTGATACGAAACTATATAAAGGAAAACTTAATATGTTAAGGTCTTAGAACTATTTGCAAGTCGGTGGCAAACATGACATTTCAGCCAAAAACGAACTACGATGCGGTGGAAAAGATTTGGAGTAGTGAAAAGGAGAAATCCCAATTCGGAGAGGATTTATCCATAGGTGAAATTATTTTTCAGGAAATGGTCCGTCATCCGAAGAGCATAGCGCAGGTTTGTAGGTCAAACATAACACATTGGAGTTTCTTTAATTTTAAGCACTTTTTGCAGATTTCCGATTCAGAGAAAACGATTCTACTACGGGAGGATCAATTAAACAATGCCATTCGCATCGCAACTTTCATGCGCAACTTGGAACTAACTCAGAATGATATCGTGGGGATTATAGCCAGGAACACCACCCACATTGCGGCCGTCGCCTACGCCTGTTTCTTCAATGGAATCGCAATGCACTCCCTGAACTGTACCTATTTACCCGAAATAATTGAGAAACTGTTTCGCAACACGAAGCCACGTATCATTTTCTGCGACGGTGATGTGTACGAAAAAGTGCGTTCCGCTACCGCCAAGTTAAATGTACTGATAGTGACGATGCGCAATCATCATGCAGGGGTTTTAAGTATCCAGGAAGTGCTGAAGACACCGGCGGAAGAGGGATTCAAGCCAACTCCCTTAAAACAGGGTTCCTCCCAAGCGTTGGCCATACTCAGCACTTCTGGCACCACAGGCACTCCAAAGGCTGTTATTGTGTCCAATTGCCGAAGCATTTTAAGCGGCCTTACGTAAGTAGACCGTATAGAATAAAGATTTGTTTGCAGGATATATAATACCCTCTATAATTATCTTAACAGAAAATTAACCACCACAGATGTTCAGTACGTCTTCAGCTCCTTGGACTGGGCTTCGGGTCTGTGGGCGTTGGTCTCCTCGGGAGTTTACAGCACAAAGCGGATAGTAGCTGACCAGCCTTTCGATCCGTGCCAAACTCTCCGCATAGTCGAAGAATACCAGGTTACGTGGATTCTGCAATCTTCAGCCCAAGTAGCTGCCATTGTTAGTTGTCAAGACTTCGATAAAGCCAACCTGCAGACCCTACGATATTATAATTATGGCGCTGGTCGGTGCACTTCGGAGGTGCAAAAAAGACTTCGAAAGAAATTGGGAAAGGACATACTCCATTTTTGCTATGGTGCCACAGAATTGGGATCCCTTTTCTGCGTCAACTGGCATTACGATACGAAGCCCAACTCGGTGGGTCGTCCGAGTCCTGGCTTCAAGCTGAAGATACTCAACGACCAAGGTGAGAAACTGGGTCCCAACGAGGAAGGTGAGATGATCATTAACAATGGAAGCATTTGGCCCGGATATTACGGAAATCCAGATGCTACGAAGGGCGTTTACAACGACAATTGGTATCACAGTGGCGACCTTGGTTATATAGACGACGATGGCTTCGTGTACATTGTGGAGAGAAAGAAGGACCTACTGAAGTACCAAAGCAACAAGTACTATCCTCATGAGCTTGAGGAACTAATCTCCCAAATGCCCGGAGTGGTCGAATCCTGTGTCTTTGGCATTTGGAATGTAGAAAATGGAGACGAGGCAGCTGCTCTTATCATCAGAAAACCAGATGCTCAATTTAGCGAACAAGACGTAATAGATTTTGTAGACCAGCATGCTAGCACAAAGTTCCTGAGGTTACACGCTGGCTGTTTAATTGTTGATGATCTGAAGCGAAGTCCCAATGGAAAGACGAATCGTGCTGCCAACAAGGAATACTTTTTGCTGACAAAGGGTATTCAAATAATGAAATAGAATGAAAGTATAACTTTGAATACCTTTGAATAAGGTTTTTAATCCACAACTGTTAGTTCTTTCTGATATAAAAGCTTACAAATTATCTACATTTCATTCTACACGTAATTTACAAGTTTCAAATTCGGCCAATGGCGGCGCCACATAGTATATCACTTTTCTCTCAGTAGTTTTATAAAATATATTTTAACTGCCTAAAGTCTTGTCACTAGACCAATAAAACTTTAAATCATATTTTAAGTACATAAGTATATTTCCGATCCTTGTAGAATGTAGTTTGTAGTTTGTACTTTTGAGGTACTTTTTAAACCAAATAAATTTATTTTTAAATGTTTTAATGCTTTAAATAAAATTGATAATATTTGTTTAATTTTTGCTTTATATTTGTTTTATATTTTACAATTTTTATATATTCTTAAATATTTGAAATGAGAATGAAAATAACTAAATCGACCTTGAAACATACATAAATAAAGATCAAGGAAGTCATCAGAAAGTTCCATCAAATACATTGATTAGGAAAACAACAACAATATAAATAGAAAACGTGGAAGCCATAATATCAACATCATCAGCTCTTCGAGTCGTTTCCCACCCTGCTCCACTGATAAGCCGTCTGGCGAATAAGTTGACTTTTGTCTTTAGTCGACTGTCTGGAACTTGCCAGAGATGTTAGCTCAGAGAAATGCTATTAAGAAATTGATTTCCGCTCCCCATAATAATATTTACTGAGAAAGCATTTCTTGAAGGAGTGCCTAAGTTGTGGGTGGGGAAAGTGTTCTCTTTTTATTATGGCACCAATATTTTCCCTCTTAAATTGCTTTACAAAAAAATAGGAACATATCGGGTAGTTATTTTTAATAAAAACAGTGTTTTTTTCGAAAATGTAAAAAAATTAAATAATTAAATAAACAAAATATTTAAAATTTATTATTTATAATGGATCAGAAATATATTGTTTTCAATAATCTATAATGCTACAACAGCTTGAAAATGTGTATTATTAACAGGAAACTCTAATTATTTCACATTAATTTCATGAGTTTATTTATAAGTGGAAAAATTAGCACCTTGAAAACTATCCCCAATTGCTTGGGGTCTCTGTCGCTCTTAATTTTTCTCTTCACGAGAATGGGGGGCGCTCTCCCAGAGAGACAACAACAGCTGCTCGCTAAATTCGTCGCGTGTTTTGGAAGCAACAATTCCAATTTAAATGCTCCACCGCCGTCAACAGAGCTCCACCGTATTTTTTGCTAAGCGCGAATGCGTCATTATTATACACAAATCAAGGAAAATCAATTCTGGTGCCAAAGTGCGTGCAATAAAAGTGTCAAATTAAGATTAAGAAACCACAAAAAAGTCCGAAATGGAGCGTATTTTGAGGGGGATTATGCGCTACAGGAACACAACTCGCGAGCAAATGGTCAAAGAGTTCCAGAAAGTGCGCGATAATCCAGAGGTGAGCAATTCCTATCGTTTATAGGTCAAGATTTCGGAATAGAAAGGTTTCACATTCACAAAAAAAAACCTTAAAACATGCTTTTGCCTTGTGGGGGAATTAATTACCAGTGTTTTATATCATTATCACATTTTTTCGACTTGACTGTCGCAAACTCTGTGCTCTCCCACTGTTCTCTCTTTATCTTCGCTCTTTAAAACACTTTATTATTTGGTAAACAAAAAACAAAGGCAGACCTGTTGACCGCCCATTCTCCACCGCCACCCCCTTTTGTTTGTTAAATATTTAATTTTATTTTTATATACTTAACTGATTGCTTTTGGGTGCTCTTCTTTTGCATTTGCACCTTTGCTAATTATTAAATTAATTCAGTTCAAATTGAAAATAGACGACAGTGGTTTTAGCACATCTATGGAAAGATATTTTAAGATTCAGTAAAAATAAAAATAAATAAATAAAGAAATTGTCTAAATAATAAGATCCCCTTGCTTATAAATTTATTTACCATAATAATATAATTTTAAAAATGATGATCTTATAATACAATTTTAGTCATACAACATGACACATTATTTTAATAAAAATTATTTACAGTTTGGGAATCAATTTAAAATGTAGTGTACTTTGTACTTAACAAATTTTAAATGATAAGAACAACCTCCATCTAGAATATACTTTTAAAAACTATTATTCTGACCTTTACTGTAAGGAAAATATGGTCATAAGTGGCACATGCCATCTACAAGAAATGTTCCCCCATCGATGTTTTCTATGTTTTCGAATTTTCCTGTTGGCCAACCTTGAACCCATTGACGATTTGGCCACTTGCCAAGTATGTCATAACTTGCGGTGGCTATATTCCGAGTACATTTACGCACTGGCCGATATCTATGTGTTCTAACTCTTGATAAACTTTATCATTCAGCCCAAGGCCGTCTTCTTCACCTGCATGGACAGTAGAATGATTCCCACCCGCTACACGGACACCCATGTGGGCGACATGTTTGTGGGTGAGTAACTGCAGGCGAGGGAATTTAATATAGCCTAACACTCCTGTCTATTCCCACGGATTAGTCCGAAACGCTGGCAATTTGATACCCCACGCCCAGCACTTTCAGGATGAGTACTTCAGCTGGTAATGTTTCAAATGTGAAGCTTTAAAAATATGAATTAATTAAAAATTACTACTAGTGAGCCAGCCGCTTTGGAACTGGGCTGCGTGGTGAACGACATACGACACATAATAGTGTGTGGACACAGCGACTGCAAGGCCATGAATCTGCTTTATCAACTAAGGGATCCCGATTTCGCTTCCAAGGTATACTGAAATTCTAGTTTTTTTTAGATCTACTAGTTTGTATAAACGAATCACTCACCCATTCCCACCAGCTGAACCGTCGCCTCTCACCCCTGCGATCCTGGCTGTGCACCCATGCCAACACCAGCTTGGAAAGGTTCCAGGAATGGCGCGACGCCGGCATGAAGGATCCCTTGATATTTTCGTCGGAGACTCCGCTGCGTCGCTTTGTGGCCTACATTGATGAGGAGAACAAGTTTGCCGTGGAGGACAAGCTCTCCCAGATCAACACACTGCAGCAGATGTCCAACGTTGCCTCCTACGGTTTCCTAAAGGCCCGCCTAGAATCCCACGATCTCCACATTCACGCCCTTTGGTTCGATATTTACACCGGTGACATCTATTACTTCAGTCGCGGAGCAAAGAGATTTTTGCCCGTTGACGAAGACACCGTAGATAGATTGTCCGAGGAAGTCAGAAGATTCTACTCGTAGGCACAGCAGGCGAACCAACTGGATTATCTGTGATATGTGGGCCTTATACCGCTTTCGGCATTTACAATTTACCAATTGTTAGGATTGTTTTGTGTATTTATAAGTGTGTAATTGTGTTTTGTATATAAACTTAAGGCCTACGAATTTTTCAACTTACAAATCTACGAAAAATCAACGAAAGAGATGGCTATCTATCGCTCACGTACAAAGACTTTCATAACTCAAAAAGCAAATATTAAGTTTATATGTGAGATGGTAAAAGAATTGCACTTTTTAGAAACGCACCATTACGACAGTCCTGAAGTAAGTGAGCGATAAAAAACATATACGTATTTATGTATTTATAGTTACGGGAAGCGGTAAGACTTTGGGGGCGGCACCTTGGGCGCTTCGATGTGTGCACAACAACAGACGGTTTTCATGTCTTTTTGAACGGAGAACGGCAATTGGGGTTACGGAAAACAACGATCATCGTATCGCCATCAATGGTACTTATGGCCGTGGTGGTTCATGGCACTGTTGCTCGGGTTCTCCAGCTCCTCGAAGTACTTTCGGGCGTTCCTTATGTTGACTAGCGTAGCCTCCGAGGGCAGCGTGGGATCCGACATGACCACCATCACGTACGTGTTGCTGGTGAAGGTGTCAATAAAGGCGGCGAATGCGCTATTGCGCACCTCCATCGACTGGAACTTGGCGCCCAACTTGGAGCAGCTCAGCTTGAACTGCTTGATGATGTTGGACACCTTCTCGAAGCGGTGCGAGTCGCGGTTCTTCTTGCTCTGGCAATGGGAGATCACCAGGAAGGTGGCCTTCTCGAACAACAGCACCTCATCCGCCTCGATCACGGATGCAAAATGTGTCACGGAATCCTCTAGGGCCGCCACATTCGGAATCAGCATGGTGACAATGGAAGACCAGGCTCTGGAATCAGTTGGAGGTTAAATAAAAGTCGACTGATGGCAGCGTAGCCTTCACTAACTTGTATAGAGTCTCATCCCAAATGCTGGTGCGAAAACAAGTGACATTCCCGGGCTTCGACAGCTTGATAAGATCCTCCATGCGCTCCGTGAACACATTCTCGCGATGCTCCTCCGGCACCAGATCCATTTTGTGCACCAGGCAGAAGATCTTGGCCTCCGGCGAGTTCTGCAGCAGTGCCTCCAGGCAGCTCTGGTAGTAGTGGATGTCGCGCTCTATCTCCTGGCTCTCCACATCAAACACATAGATGAGCACCTCGACATTGCGAAAGATGTTGTCCCGCTGCTGGGCAAAGTACTGCTTCATGAAGCCCTCCTGGCCGCCACAGTCCCAGAGATTGAGCACCAGGTTGCCCAGGAACCGCACGTGCGAGTGCTCCACATCGACTGCGGGGTAAATAGTAAAATCAGTTCCGTACGCCCGATTATATAGTATTACTCACTTGTTGCTCCGAGGCGTGTCGTATCACGGGCGATATAGTTGGCAAAGATAATAGATCGCATGCTGGTCTTGCCCGACCCGCTCTTCCCCATCAGCAACACCTGAAGATGAAAATGGAATGTATTCTTATTCTTAAACGACTATCAGCAAAAACCACACCTTTTTTTTCATTGTGCCGCTAGATTTTCTGATCTCTAGAAGAATAATCAACAATAAAAACAAATAGTAGGATGGGCTAGGGATGGAACACCTTCGATGACATAGCCGATAATACCGATTACTTGGTTATCGAACTGGTTACTTACATTTATCTGTACAATGAAGATATACAAAATACGTAAGTGTACAATTACAAAGGATAATTAAAATTAAAATAATAAATAAGACGCAATTATTTAATACTGGCAAGGAGTATGGAAGAAAAAGTTTGTCTAAACGAATTTTTTATGCGATAGTTAGACGATATTTTTTTTTGTGGAACTCTGAAATCTTCCTCTTGATTATGAAAATGAAAACGGTCGCCCGGAAACGTACACAAATCAATGCCGGGAAAAATTTAAAAATGTTGCTGTTCATTGATTTTTAACATTTATTAAACTATTTTAAGTTTTATGACTGTGTGCCAATATTTAAGTAGGTTCTGCGGACAAAATGAATCATTTTTACTGATAACTCAAAGAACATTTTGTGCAACACGTTGTCCCCTTCGGCTAAAAAGAACCAATATAGCCTAAAGTTGGGTTTGTTTAAAACTTTGCAATGTTAATATGGATTAAACAGTAAAAGTAGACTTATTATAAAATATTTTTTAAAAGCTCAAATATTAATATCACTCATCTTACTTGTAAGTTAATAACGGATGGCAGATGGCCAAAAATTACTTTTTTAAAAGGTTGAACTCTATGGAAAGATGGCAATACGGTTATTCCTTCAATTCGGAATGATAAAGATCAGTCACAATAAACGCGAACAATTCAAGGCCGTTTCATCGTCTCATCTCTAACGGACAGTAAAAAACTGGCGATTGCCTAACATTTTAGTATAAAATGCATCGCTAGAATGGCAGTTCTGAAATTCCAACCCCAAAACACGTTCTTGACTTCCAAAAATAACCCCTAAATGGAAAGTACGCGCTTTTTTGAAACCGCCAAGGCGGGCCAACCACCACCGCCACATCGGGCCACCACTAGCGTGCACGCGTCTCGCGAAGAATGGTGAGAAATCGCGGAAAACATGCTTAACAATAAAAAAAGACAACCTGCAGCAAACGCTGGCATTCATATAACGAGGCGTAAGAGACAAAAATTATAAGTTAGTGTAGAGAAAAAATCGCTCTTTGCGAAGAAAATTTTGGTGGCGAATTGTGGGCGATCCGATGAGCAACATAAACATAAACACAGTGCCCAGGCCGAGTCCGAATGCTAATGGGAATCCAGATGCGAATCTGAGTGTGAATCCAAATCGCAGTGTGGACTCCGATGAGGAGGAGGAGGGCGATGGCCGGATGAGCGACAGCGGCAGCAATACGGCCAGCAGCCAGCGGAGTCGCACGTCGAGCAGCAGCTCCTCGGACTCCTCGAGCGGCTCGCTGGAGGAGGATCCGGATGGCGAGGACGAGGACATGTCCGACCAGGACGCGGCCAGCGGATCAGAGACGGAGGACGACACCACCACCTGCCAGTCGGACGAGCTGGAGCTGGCACAGCTCAGCGGCCGGGATATATTCCGGTTGCCACGGGGCTTGTGCGAAAATTCGGCCATTTTCCATGAGTTCTTCTCGCTGGAGACCTGGCAGCTGTTGCCCCACCACCTCCAGGCCCGGCTGCAGCCCATGCTGCCGGACTTCTCCGGCCTGGTCTCCGGACAGGCCCAGGCCGGAGCCGAGCAGCAGCGCACCCTGGTGCAGCTGTTCAACGGTGGCCTTCAGCGATTTGGACTATCGCCGCTGCTTCAACTCCAGCGCCAATTGGAAGAGGGCAACCTGCGACCGGATGTTCTTCAGCTGCGGCGGAGCATCCAGCACTCGGGCCGACGGGAATTCCGTTTCCGCCAGGCCGAACGCCTAAGCCAGCTGGCCAAGGAGCTATTCCTGTCCAGGGAGCAGCTACTCCAGCATGCCTACTCCTCTGCCCCGCCCTCTGACGGCGCCTTTGGCAAGTACTTGCCAAGGCCGCGGCCGCGGAAGAGGAAGCCGCCCACGCTGTCCATGGAGAATCCGTTTTGCTCGCAGCGAGCCAAGAAACGCTACGCGCAGGAACTTCTGGAGCTCATGGGCGAGCTGGAGGCTAAACGCGGCGACATCAGTGCCGAGGAGGAGGAAGAGGACGAGGAATGCGCCCAGCTGATGGAGCGCCTGGCCAAGGCACCGCAGGAATTCAAGCTGGAGGAGCCCAAGGCTCCGGAGCCGTTGGGTCCTGGCAGGCCCTCGAATGCGGCCGACAAGAAGTGCATTTACAACACCTTCTTCAAGCGGCGACCGGGTGTGGACGATGACCTGGTACTGCGCTCCATGCAGACGGAGAGGATTCCTCAGCTGAACGACAAGAACTTCCGCAAGTATTTAAGGGACTACAAGCGCCGGAAATTGGAACAGCCGGTAAGTCAACACATTTGGGTAAATACATCTGCGAAACAAGTATATTCACATTTTTAATTGCATTTTCAATGTGTGTAAAAGCAATATTTAAACGATCCATATGACTATTATGTTTGATTCAAAAACTAAGTACCTAAACAAACAGTTTGTCCACTTTAAATAAAACAAATTTCTAATTAAAACATTTTTCCAATTCCAGGAAAGTCCCGAGTTTGATACATCGGAGGTGCGACTTCGAGACATCTGCACTCGGGCCCAGTTTGTCGGCAGCTTTAAACCGGGTCGAAAGCCAAAAGCACTTATGGCACGCCTCAATCCCGATCCTCCTGCTCTGGTGCCCATTGGAGTTGCGGCTACGAAGAGCGAGTTTGCGGAAGAGGAGCCCATGATGCAGGATGAACCGCAGCAGCTGTACGGTCGCCGAGCACCAGAGATCCAGCCGGAGGAGCTCCTGCCACCCAAGGAGCCCCAGCTTATGCCAAAGAAAGTAATACCCGCACCAGTAGTTCTTCCTCATCCCGTGCCCAAGCTGGAGCCTCTGAATGGACCGATAGCCAAGGCGAGTCCCACGACGCCTAGTCTCGCGAACAGTCCCGCTGCCACGGCTCCCGGACACATTACCGGCAGTCCAACCCGGGAAGCGCTGATTCGTCCGCCAGCCTCACCTCGCCCCGCCTCCTTCTTCTCACTGCTAAGGGATCTCTTTGTGTCCACACCGCAGCACCGGCTAACTTATGGAGAACTGCAAATCTTGCTCGCTAGCTGGCGGGAAATCAATTCAGATGCCTCAATACCCACTGGGGAGTGGCCAAGGTTCGTGCCGGATTGGTCAAAGCTGCTACAATCGGCTGTCCACTTCCTATCGGGCGATTTTGGTGCCGTTCCGGCAGATTATGTTCCCTACATTGAGCACAAGACTCAGTTGGGAATCTACCAGTGGATAGGTGCTGGACGGGATTCAGATGCACGCCTCCTAAGCCTTTGTCAGTGCTGGCTGCGCACTCAAAGGGAGGAACAGTCGCAGCTCAGCCCAGTTTTGAACTCGAATGCTCATCTGAATGCTCTGGTGGATGCATCTCCGACACCTCCTCCAAGATGTCCCACCACATGGACTGTGCGCTCGGCCAGCCAGGCGGAGATCGTGGAATTCCAGCGTCAGGAAAGGATACGCTTCGAGTATCCTCATCGACCTTTCACCTATCGCCTCAATGGATATGAGAGCGTGGTGGGTCCGGTCAAAGGAATCTACACCCAAAGTATGCCACTGAACAAAGCACGGGGCCACGCTGTTATGGTGGATGACCGTCCTCCGTTTGTGACCATCCTCACACTGGTTCGAGATGCTACTGCTCGGCTGCCCAACGGAGAGGGAACTCGCTCCGAGATCTCCGAGCTGCTTAAATGCTCCCAGTATGTCAGCCAACAGGCGGCGGATAATGTGCTGCAGACTATCGTGAGTGGAGCTCTGGATCGGATGCATGGCGGTCAGGATCCCTGCGTGAAGTACGATGCCAGGCGAAAGATCTGGATTTATTTGCATCGAAATCGCAGCGAGGCGGAGTTTGAGAAAATGCATCGACATACCCAATCCATGGTGAAGCAGAAGCAGCAGCAGAGGAAGCAGCTAAGCAGACCAAAGATGCCGGATGGCACTGAAATGTCTGGGTTGATGGCGGAGCAACAGCAGGAGCAACTGCCCGCCTTGGTGCCAGCAGTGGTTTCACCGGTTCCAGTGTCAGTGCAACTGCCCGTGGGTGCTTCTCTGCAAGTGAAGAAACCAGTGGCCGTTAAATGTCCTCCAGTGCCGCCCCTCAAATATCATGTGCCACCTGGCACGCCCACTGGAGGAACAATAGTAGCTGCCTCCCCCTCCTCCAATATTACTCCGACTCAGAGCCCCATTCAGCAAGTGCAAAAATCTCTGCTCAGACCGGTGGGAGTGCTAAATGCGGCACCATCGCCTATTCAACGACAATTGGGACCTTCTAAAACTGGCAGCTTTGCGATATCCAAGATCAGTCCCACGCGGAATACCACACCCATATTGGTGTCCACTCCCAGTGGCTTGCAAACCGTGCATGTCGCAACCACTCCAACTCAAGCTGCTGGAAATGCAGCAACTACCACGGTGGCTAAGAAGCTGACGATCAAGAAGCCTGCTCCCAACAACAAAATAGGGAACTTTATCATCCCCCTGGAGCAGCAGCCGAGCGTGCCGCAGCAGCAAGGTCAGCAGGTGAAGGTGCAACCGATTGCTGGGAAACCCAAGGCACTCACAATCACCCCGCGTCCTCAGATGCCGAAGAACATCATCCGACTTCTGCCCGCCGGAGGAGCCACAGTAGCTGGGAATCCGGCTATAGGTACCAAGCCAAATTCGGTGCAAATCCTCGGACCCCGCGTGGTACCGCAGTCCCAGACTGTGCGCCCGGTTCAGCAGAAAATCGGGGCTGTGTCCATTGTGGCCAGCAAACCGGTTACCAGTATATCCGCCACAGAAACTTCGAACCCTGTGACGATCAGCACAACCTCACCTGTTCCCGGGGGCGGAACCATCGTAAAGATGTCGCCCCAAGCATTCGCCAGTCTCCAGCAGCAGCAGCAACAGTTGAAACAGAAGGTGAACAATACCAGTCCCGCCCTGACCTCTCCGCAGCAAAGGATCATTGTGGGTAAGAACGGCTGTTAGTGTATTTTGTGTATACAGACTACATAATCCCTCATTGAATTACAGGCAACACGGCCATTTCCTCGAACAAAAAGATCGTATTCCAGTCGCTGACGAAGGCAGCTCCCAAAATACTCACCACATCGCCCAGTGGCTCGGTGGCCAAAACGACGCCAAATCTATCGCCGCAGCAGCAGAGGATTGTGCTGCAGAATTTCAAGCAACCGGTGGTGGCCGCAAACCAAGCCGGTACCCTAACGACACTTGGAGGAAATGCAACGCGTGTGATTCGTGCCTCTCCAGCAACAGGTGTAGCAGGAAGTGGAGCAGTCGTGGGAGTGGGGAACTCCCAAACAGCCGGGCAAATCATCACTCTGGATAGTCTGCTGCAAAAGCAACCTGCTGGAGGCAAGCTGCTCACCACCGCTGGCAACAATATCTTTCAGCTGGCCACTTCTTCGGCGGGAAATGTGATTACGCTTAATCCCAACCAGACGACCAAGCAGTTGCCTACGATGGCACGGATTGTGAGCGCTACCAGTACAACCCCGGCAGCTGGAGGAGTGTCGAACGTGGTGCCCAAGATCATTGGGAAGACTACTGTGCTCCCGGGAAAACCGCTTCTGCTTCACGCGAAGACGCTAAAGCAGCTAGGCGGTAGCAGTGTGGCCACTACTCAGACCACCACAACGACGACCACATCGCTGGCTTCTGCGGCAGTGGGAGGTTCAGGTGGGGTCGTGGTTTCCGGCGCGGGCGTGGCGAATTCGGCAGTGCGGACGGCTCAGAATATTGTGATTGGCGGTCAGACAGTAAAGCTGCAGGGAGCGGTAAGTATCCATGTCTATTTTAATTCATGGTTTTTGAATAATCCAATGTTGACTACATAGATCTCTGCTCGAGGGACCGGTGCACCCGTGCAGACCGTCATTATGGGCAACCAGCTCCTGCGATTAGCGACCAGCAGCAGCAACAGTGGTACAACTTCCTCTGGCGGCATAGCGACGGCACCCAAGACCCTGCTAATAGGAGCGGGAGGCACACAAACGCTGCGACTGGCCAAGAACGTACTGGTGGCCAACAAGCAGATCACTAGTAGCGCAAACAGTAGCATTGTAAACAGCACCACGACAGCAACTCCAGCGGCGACCGCGACGGCTGGCAACAATCTCGTGTTCGCCGTGCAAGGCAACGGTGGCCAGCTATTTTTCACGCCCGGACTGCAGGGCATGAACCTAAAGCCGCTGTCCAACCTTAAAGTGATACCCATGGCCACGGCATCGGCAACTGGTGCTGCGGCCGGCGGGAAAATCTCCTTGACGACAGTGGCAGGAGAGGCGGGAGCCAAGGCGCTGACTACCAAACTGATACCGGCCAACGTTCTCAAGACGGCCACTGGGAGTGGCAACTAGGAGGCTCAGGAGCGGAGAGGCTTGTTAACCACGTTGTTTACCCTTCCTCGGTTACACTTTCTTCGATTTTGTTTTAACCGCGCGTGTAATTTATCTATGTAGGCAGAAAGTTTGCAAATATTGCTTCGTACTAAGTAAAAGTAGTGGACAGACATAGAAATGTCCCATCCAGCAACCAATTTTATGGAAAAGTTTATAAAATAATATATATAGAAACACCCAATAAAACTCAAGTGAAACCATAAGGCCGATGTTTGCTTTCAGTACAAATACAAATGTGCGTTAGTTTCATTTCTTTCATCTGCACTAACATCAAAACTTGTCACTTAATTTGTTTCACTTTTATTGGACATAAAATTTGAATGTGAGTCATTCGCGGAGCAAATGTTTAAGCTGCGAATAGTAAATGAACATATATTTAAATTGTTGGTTTCAAAAGGCTATAAATAAACAGACTAATTCAATTTATCAAAAAAGGAGTTACATAATACTCTTCAACAGTTTTGCGCTTCCGTTCTAAAGAAGTGAATTGAAAATCTAAAATTGCTTATAAATTAGAAATGCTAATGAATTAAATGGCTCACTGCGGTAACGTATTGTGCTGTTTGAGGTGCCGGTTAAGCTTAATTTTTAAATCAAAGAATTTGCCGCAGATGTGACACGAGATGTAGGACTTTTCTGGCACCTGCTCGACAGTGGAGCTGCCATTAAGGCTCAAATCAGTTCTGCTCTCCTGCTGGGCGGTGCTGTCCTCTTGGGCAGAGCATTCTTCGTTCTCGGCGATTGGCTGCTCGGTTTCCATTGGACTGGGTGAAGGAAGGATCTCCTGCCTTGCCATTCTTATGGGTGAAGTATTTTCTGGGGATCGGGGCCTCTTCTTAGACTTCGTATGCCTGGCCAGCACATGAGCCTGCAGCTGCTGGTCCTTCTCGAAAGTGTCGCTGCATAAAGCGCACTGAATAACACAATTAGTGGGCGAGGAAGCGGCTGGAAGAGGAACATCTACGGGTGCCGGTGGGTCCATCGGATACAGAATATTTGCTGGAGAAGACGGCCCAAGGTTGGTAGAGTGCTCAGGAACTGTTGAGTCTTCAGCAGCACTAGATTCCTCAGGGACATCGGAATCATCAGGAACAAATGACTTCTCTGGAAGGGTAGAGTCGTGGGAGACAGTAGACTCGTTGACATTTGAAGGGTGAGAAGCATTTTCAGCGACAGTGCCTTCTGATGCATTAGGAGGACACGTCTCCGCGGTGGAAACATTCGACGGAAGTGGCTCCAATAATTTCAGTTTCTCGGCTAGTTCTTCCTCTCCATCTGTGCATAAAGTAAAAGGTTATACAAATGCAACCAACAATTATCCTATTTTTTACTTACCTATTAAGTGCTTTTTCAAATGTGACTTTAGCACTGAATTTTTCACAGCTGCAAGAAGAAGTATGATTGCAACATTAGGTTTATTTTGTGAATACTAAATTACTCACTCTTGCCACAGTAGGTGCACTTGGTGCGAGCGTGGACCGCTTGCCTGTGATCCTTGAGAGACTCTTTGGAGTTGCAGATGAAGCCGCAAACGGGACACTTAATGTGCCTCTGCAGCTTGTGATACTTTATGTGGAACTTGATGCGCGACTGCTGCGCATTGGTGAACTTTTTGCCGCATATATGGCACTCCCAGTCCTTGAGAAGATGAGTGCGCTGCATGTGATCCAGGTGTGCCTCCTGGTCGGGCGAATCGTGATGGCATAGCTTACAAGACACAATAGGCGAGGAAATGGGGGGCGGCAATGGGGCCGTGGCGTCGCCCTCATCATCGTATGTGAACCTAACTATCTCCTCGTCGTAGTCTTCTTCACCCGTGCCAGCTGCATCCTCGCTGGACGCCGCAAACATACTGGCGGTCAACGCATCGTTGTCCATCATGTCGAACCCGGACTCGACCGGCGACTCAAGATCTTTGGGCTCTGGTGCCCGGAACTGGTTACTGCTCGGCACTGGCACCCGGGCCATGTGCTCCTCCTTGATGGGCACGTGCGGTATGTCGAAGGCGGCGCACACACGTCTGCTGCCGTCCTCGTCGCTGATGTCCTCCTCGTCTGTGTCCAGGTAAATAAAGCCGCAGAACTTCTCCTCCTCCGGCTCGATTTCCCGCTTGATCACCACGCCGTTGTGCTCGCGCTGGAACTCCAGTTCGCCAAACTGCTCCTGCGTCTCCACGCAGCTGCGCTTGAACTTGAGCAGCCGCTGGAACTCGGCAATGCAGGATATGCACATGTACTGCGGTCGTCCGTCCTCCCGCACAACCTTTACGTATATATGTTATAGGGTTACACACATTGCAGGTCCCCGAGAAGGACTGACTACTCACCTGAACGTTCCAGGCACTCAGCTGCTCGAGGATCTCAGCCATGTTTCCAGCGGCGGCGTCATCCAAGCCAAAAATGGGTTTCACAATCGCCTGGTCCATGTCCAGGCCCATGGTAAAGTAGATCCCGCATGTCCTGCAGGGCTCGATGGAGTCCTCTTCGATGCCGTTCAGATCCTCGTAGAACTCCATTGCGTTTTACAATCATTCAAACATATGCACGTCTCCACAAAGCAACCATTGAATCTGCTCTTTTGTTATTTTATGAGAATCGGCGGAGCATTTTAGCTATCGGTCGATAGCGAGTGGTTGGGGGTGGCAGTGATAACAGCAGTCGATCATTGCGATTAATTTGCATTTAAAATAGCTAGATTGGTATCCTTAAAATAGCTAAATACATAGTTTTCAAAAAATCTGTGAGATATTCAAAGATCCGTCAATGTTACAGAATCTAAATATTTTTTATGTGTTTCAAAGTCAAATTTTAAAACTAATTTTAACATGGTTATCTCGATTTGTATTAAGAAAAATTTTATTTTGAAAGAGATTTCTGTAAGACTAATAATATTAGATTTTTGTATAGGGACCAATAGTACTTTCAAGAAAAAAGTTTTCAAGAAAATGTCCAGACTTAGCGGGATTTGGCGAATCTGTGTTATCGGTGTCAGTTATCGGCAGCTATCTATTTACCGCCCGGTCACTGTGCAACGGTCACACTGCGTCATTGTACAAAAACAAAAGAAAACATTAAAAAACAAAAAATCATCCGCCGTCCGAGTGATTGTTTTCCTGCCTGCCCAGCAACTGAATAGGATATATCGAGAGCCCGGGTTCCCAGCATCCCCGGAGAGTGCAATGAACCTCACGGAGCAGAATCCGTACGGAAACGGGCTGCTCTACGCAGCTTTCAACCAAGACCAGGGTACGTACGTGCGGATGTGTGTTGTTTACCTGTCCGAAGTATGTACTATATCCGCCTAATATATGTACCTGGCCTATTGCGTTGCAGGATGCTTCGCCTGTGCGACGGACACCGGATTCCGGGTCTACAACTGTGATCCGTTGAAGGAGAAGGAGCGCCAATACTTTCCAGAGGGTATGTCAAGAGTCACAAAGAGAGAGTGCGGGAGATTCCCACGGTCTAAAGCCCATCCATTGTCTCCCATTCAGGTGGTCTCAGCCATGTGGAGATGCTGTTCCGCTGCAATTACCTGGCCCTGGTGGGCGGCGGCATCCGGCCGCTGTATCCGCCCAACAAGGTGATCGTGTGGGACGACCTGAAGAAGTCCCCGGCCATATCGTTGGACTTCAATCAGCCCGTCCGCGCAGTGCGACTGCGTCGGGATCGCATCGTGGTGGTGCTGGAGGGGGTGATCAAAGTGTTCACCTTCACCCAGCAGCCACAGCAGCTGCACGTGTTCGAGACCAGCTCCAATCCCAACGGGCTGTGTGTGCTGTGCCCGCACAGCAACAAGAGCCTCCTCGCATTCCCCGGCCGACGAACTGGCCACGTCCAGATCGTGGATCTGGCCAACACGGAGCGGGCACCGCTGGAGGTGATCGCTCACGAGGCGGGCATCAGCTGCATTGCCCTGAATCTGCAGGGCACGCGTCTTGCCACCGCCGGGGAGAAGGGCACCCTCATCCGCATCTTCGACACGGAGAGCGGCAAGAAGGTTTCGGAGCTGAGGCGGGGAAGCAACCACGCTAACATCTTCTGCATCAACTTCAATCACCAGTCCACAATGGTGGTCGTCGCCTCCGACCACGGCACCATACACGTCTTCAACCTGGAGGACAACAAGCCCCGTGAATCCTCGCTGCCCATAATACCCAAGTATTTCTCGAGCCAGTGGAGCTTTGTCAAGTTTTCGATACCCCAGGGACCACGTTGTGTTTGTGCCTTTGGCGCCGATCCCAATTCGGTTGTGGGTGAGTTGGAGCTGAGCCAGTCGTTTCCCCGGGGAGCTCTATAATCGCAATTTGTTCTCTCTTATCCAGCCATTTGTGCGGACGGCCACTACTATAAATTCCTATTTAACAACAAGGGCGAATGCAGTCGCGACATCTGTACACAATTCCTTGAGCTGCAGGACGATGAGACCTAGGAACCGAGTCCGATTGTTGCAAACGCCTTGATGCATCTACACAATTATATATCTCCATGGAAATGTGTTATACAATATTACTTATAAGCATGCTTTAAAATACGTTAAAAGTCGAGTTCACATAAAAAGTAGTTAAACATTGAGACATGTCTGTGAATCTTCTCTACGTTTATTTATACGAATTGGATTCAGTGACCTACATAAGTAGTTTAAACGAAGTAATGTTATGCAACGTGGTTCGAATCTTTTTGTAACCTGTAACTTCAGTCGGAATATTTGAAGGTTTAGTCATTAATGTTTAATGGATTAAGTCTTATCTTTGTTGTGCATGGGCCGCTCCCATTATCATAAGTCCAAACCAACGCTGTCAAATTTCATTTCCGACATTTTTGGTGCCAAGTTTCAACAGATAACTAAGCGGTTTCTAAAATGTTCGCTCTTTATCACTAGACTACGTTAGTCAAAAAACGATTTAAAAAGGTTTTAAATCACTGGCGTAGTAAATCATTACCAGAGCGACAGTTTCAATTTAAACGTAAAACAATTAACACTCAAACTTGCTTAAACATATCTCCAAACTAAAATACCATTTCATGTACATAAATCTAAATAGTTAAGTTTATTTCTCAGATATATCACTGGAATGTTAAGCACTTGGAAAGGAAGTTTAGATGATGACACGGTTGACATAGTCCACTCCCCTTACAAGTGTGTGGTGTTGCTCTCCTCAAAGGCCGGATTGGACATCCCAACTCCGGGCGTCCGTCCGTTTTGTGGCCGGGGCGTAAAGTCACTCTGCTGCAAATGGATAATCTTCGCCTGCTGCTGGGATGTGATGGGCACATGGAAGCTGCCCTGGACATTGATGGCGGGGCCGGGATACTGGGCTTCATCCTTGATGGGCAACTTGTTGCTGGGCTGCTTGCGGAGCAAGTTCATGTCAGATTTCTTGGAGAAGTGCGCTTCGATTTCCTAATGGATGAATGGAGATTGGTTTATGAGAGTGAGAAATGTTTTGATTTGTTTTCTATAGTATTAAATTAACACTCTTAAAGGTAGTCCGCTGTATACTTACACCCAGGGTACGTCCTTCTGTCTCCGGAAGTGTAAAGTACAGGACAATGGTTCCCACGAAGGCCACACTGGCGTAGAAGGCGAAGGTTCCGGGCAGCGTCAGAGCACTCAGCATCACCAGGAAGAGCTTGTTGGCCAGGAAACCGAATATATAACCCACGCCACCGGCGAATCCCGAGGCAGTATTACGTATCTCGGCAGGAAACACTTCGCCTATAAGGATCCAGGGCAACATGCGGATACCCAGATGTGAGAAGAAGGCGGAGAGGAGCAGCAGGATGAGCGGCACCCAGACCAGGTAGTTGTTCTCCTGCTTGGGCACCACCAGCAGCAGTTCCTCCACAATGGGTGGCTTGGCCGTAGTCGAAGGAGGCGCCGAGGATGACGAGGATGACACCGGTTCCGCACTGCTTGATGGCTCCGGCCACATGGTAGTCTCCATGGGCCCATCGGTGGTCATCATTTCATCCACATCCCGCTTGCTCCGATTATAAGCTTCCGGTTCGAACATCGTAGTTGTTTCCAAGTCCGGCAGCAGGGTAGTAAAGTGTTCCGTTTCCTGTCGAATGGCCTGCTGTTCCGTCTCAAAGATCCTGGAGATATTCTCCTGGGAAAGGATCCCTTCCTTGGGCACAATCGAGGAGGCATTAACCACCACGTTGTTCACCGTAAAACCCGGTACTTCGCTCAGGAAATGGGCATATGTGGCCGTGCCAAAGAAGCAGAGACCTGTGCCCACAGTTGACACCAGAACCAGGGGTCTCTTGCCGGTGAAATGGATCAGGACAACGCCCAAGATGGTGGCCAGCATCTCAGCCACTCCGAGGAGAATGGTGGCATGGTACTTGTTCATCGGCGCCTTGAGGGTATGGAAAATCTGCACGGCATACGTTTGCAGAGGGGTCTTTCCGGAGAAGTGACCCGTAAAGAAGCTGAAGGAGACCAAGAGGAAGGGCACCAGGAAGCTGCGTTTCCGCCACATCCTCAGTCGTTGACCCAGAGTCCGACGTTGTCCTGGAAGGGGAACTCCATCCGCCGTCAGCTCGATGGCCTTCTGTGTGATCAGTTCGTCATATAGCTGATTAAACTCCGCCTCGATCATGTGCTCCGGAACCCAGCCGCGTAGCCATTGCAGCGACTTCACCGCCTCCCGGAAACGCTGCTCGCGGATCAACCAAACCGGACTCTCGGGCACAAAGCACAGCATTATGATGGTGATCACCGGAAAGGCCGAGCTCACCGCCGCCACACTTCGCCAGTCCATCAGGGATCCCAGGATGAACTGGATGAAGACGCCTGTGATGACACACGTAGTGCCCAAAGCGGACAGTATGCCACGGTACTTTGGCTCCGTAATTTCGGCCACATAGGTGAGCACCTGCAACGAATGGCCAAGAACAGCAAGGTGAGTCGTTAGTGGAGTGACATTAACCTTCGAAAATATTGTAGTTTTTTGCCCAGTTAAGACATTGTGTGCAAACAGCTTCATACATTAGTCCATATGTATATGCCTTACTTCTAGCATCTGCTTCATATTACACAGTTTAACCCTTTAAAACTTATCCTCCATCATAACTACGCAAGAAATAATGATTAGTGTTTCAAAAGTTTTGAAGAAAAATTAAAATTAATTAATAATAAATAAATAAAAATTGTAATTAATAAATAATTTGAAAATTTAAGTGAATAAAAATTGGAATAAAGAATTTTAGAATATTATTTGAATTATAAATATTTATTTTTATTAAATCCTTTAGACGTTTAGACTTTAATATAAATAAACATTTATATTTCTAAAATTCTAATAATGCTTATTTCCAATTTTAGCTGTTTTAATTTTTTAAAATTCATAATCATTATAAAAAAAGGAGTTATAGGGTTAATACCAGCAGTTAGTGGCAGTCTCAAGTGGCAAGCCGCAGCTCTTAAGGAGACTTGCCAAGGTCAGCAAAGCACACCAACCATTGTTTTTAGAAGAAATATGTGGGTCAATGAGTGGATGGAATCAGCAATTGACATAAGCATACTGAACTTTAATTTGCAATCGACGATGAGATGTGATGACCTTCTAAGCGTGTCGATTGGTTTTCGGAATAGATAAGTTTTTCTCACAGGTAATTTACACGTTATTTTTGTGCCAGGCAATGAAAAATAAGTAACGCCAATTTTCAAGGAAACTTTTCCCACGGAAATCGAAACCGTAGCTATGATATAATAGTACTTAAAGCATACAAATTGCCATTATTTACAACAAACTATTTTCAAAGTAAATAGAATCAGAATGAGTAAGTGCCTCGTAAAAGATGCAACTATTGTGGGTTGTCCTGTTTATTGTTGGATTCCAATGCCATGTGGTATACCGAACCCGGTGGCCAAAGTATGTGCCGAAAAAGAATTATCATACGCCTCGCAAGGTAGCGTATAACCTGCGGAAAATAGATAATAACTAGGTTCTACCCCGATTTCTTTATTTCAAGCCCCTCGATTACTGCAATGGAAACCTGTGCCCACCCAACGTAAAGCATATAACCTGCGACATTCGTTTTGTGAGTAACATCATTATTGCGAATCAATTCTACAGAATTTTTCCGTTTTTCAGTGGGGTAAAAATTGCGGAAACGACCACGAGGGCATACGACTGACCGAGTATCGCCAGGATATTGAGAAGATCGTGAACGAGTATCGGAGAAGAGCGGAGCGCGGTCTCGGCGATTTGCCCAAGGCCTTGAAATTACCCACAATAAGATGGGATGAGGACCTCTCCGTACTGGCCATGCGGGTCTCGAACCAGTGCTTCAACCACTCCATCACACCCTGTGTGAACACGTTTCGTTTCAAGAGCGTCGGCGAGTCCTCGGACTTTGTCCAGGTGCACAAAAATAGCAAGGGCTATAATGTTATTAGCTTCCTGAAGATGTGGTTCGAGTACTATAAGCTATTGAAGCCCGCCGATATCAGCAGCTTTCCCAACGTATCCCCAGCAGACCACCTCAGAGTTTTCGCCAATTTGATCTATGAGAAAAACACGTTCATTGGCTGCGGAATGATGAAAGTTAAAAATATGCGCTACCTAACCTGTCTCTTTAACGAGCGCATAAAGCCAAAAGTGCCGCTCTACAAAATAAAACCGTCCCATATAAAATCCTGAACCGAGTTCATAAAGTCAATCAACTGAACCAAAATCCTAGAACATCAAACAACTTGAAACTCCTGTAAAAAATCTATTTAGAGCCTTATTTATTTATATTCTATACCCATATATCCCTCATATCAAATATTGTTCACACAAATTTTCACTTATTCTAACTTTTTTGACTGAAAATCACACTTTTATCGTAAAATATTCAATTGTTATTTGTTTACCACTCAACTAAGTACACTTTTTTAGCAATTAACTGTCGTGTTGGATAAAATCTTGAAATTAATACCTGAGATCTTTTCCATTTAGTAAGCTACTCGTTAAAGTACCTAAATGTTTATCATATTCTATAGATAAATTTTAAAGCTTTTCTTGAAATTCGTTCCCAGCTTAATAGTTTCGCGGTTTCAACAGCTTGGCTCTAAAATCCGCAAAGTTGGGGAAATAGTGATCCCCACTTTCCCGAGAAAGATGCAAATTAATGGATAAACAAAGAGTTTAGGGGAATGTGAATTCTAGCTCTTCGTTCACACGTGATAGGGCACTACTTGGGTTTATTTCAGAGCTATTAATCAGTGTGGTTGGGATTCACTTACCGGCGCCTCCATTAATCCGCCACCGAGTCCAGCCAGGCATAAAGCCGCATACAGGTGTTCCGTGCGGGTCGAGAAGTGAAACATTAGCCAGGCGGCCAGAATCGGCAGGTTGACAAACTGCAAATACGGAGACGGATGGGTTTGATTGTGGGTGGGTGAGTTTCGATGGATGGATACATAATTGCATAAGCCCCCCACAAAGTCACGCAGCTCGATTCCAGCTCAGTGTGTCAGTGCGCCGAGCGATCGTTGATCGGTAATCGGAGGAGCGTCTGATGAGCCGCAGATGATTGCGGCTAAGTGGGAAGGGTGCAATTTGTGTCTTTTCAGGTGTATGCCAAAAAAAATTACACAATCAATTTGTTTACACTTGGTCTGGTTTTTTTTTTAATATTACTTTAATCTTTTTTTTATCTCACACCCACCTGCATAGCTCGTCGCTTGCCCAGCGGTTGAGTGAGAATTCCGGAGAAGAGGCAACCCAGCGGCACACAAATCAGGTTAATGGAACCTTAAAGAGAGCAGAGAAGTTACATCCCTGATCTACACTTCATCGTTATATTAGTAAGCTTACTGAACCAAGAGATCTCGTCCTTGTTGAGGACTATGTCGCCGCTGACTTCGCTGCGTCCCTCACCTCCCTGGATGGCGGGTATCACGATGGTGGGAAAGCCCAGGGTCATGCCATATCCTGGAGAGAACAAACAGGAGTGGTATCGATATAGCAATCTATAAATCTAGACTTTAAGTTTTTCTGATTCAGTTTTAGGGGAATGAAATTAAAAGAAATTAAAGGATAGTAATAGGAGGGAAATACTTAAATTCAAAATTCGTTTAGAAAGAGAGATTTCCATTAAAAAATAAACTAATATTTTCATTAAAAAAAAATTAGGTAATTAGGTAAGTTAGAAAAAATTAAAAATTACAACAGATCATATTGATATGCGCTGAATCAAATAATTCATATCATTTTGATATGTTTATTTTTTTTTTATTATTTGTTCAAAAAATACTAAATTTGACATCTTAACGTAAAATAACTGATATGATAAAATATCAATTTGATATGCTTGAATCATAAATTTTAGATTAATCAAATCGGCTGTTTATTGATTGATGAAATAAGGTAGAATTGACCGTATCGTATCATATAGATTTTTTTTAAATATTGTTAAATTTTTTACAAAAGCCTCTATCGAATCTAAATTGAATGAGTTCCTAACTCAAAATGATGAATGTTCAAAGCAAAATACGTTTTTTAATGTTCCCATAATTACAGGCGGTTTCGCTAAAATCACTGACTTTAATTATGATTAATATGCACAGCTAAAAATGTGCCATTTTTAGTTTCAAGAATTTCATTCCCCAGTAACTCTGGGTAGCTGAAAGATGTGTGTTATTTACCGAATAGCAATATGTTCTTAATACTAACAGCTAAAAACTGCGGGAGGGCGCGTCGGAAGTTGCTGACTTCCACATCGCTGGTCGCCATGCGTCCGCCGTTGCTGTTTTGCATAAACAATGGCCGATCGTTCAGCGAGCTGCAACGGAAAAGTGTGTTTTAGCATTCGATTAGTTTTTCAGCGGGCAATTAACGATGGCTTATTGTCTAAGCGGGAACTGAACTGAACAGTGCTTATATATACTTGTAGTGTGCGACTTTACCCGTTTTTCCCAGCTGTCGCGGCAGCTGTGGCAGCCTTGCCATTGGACATCGCGGCGTATACTTGATGCGTTGCGTATACTTGATGCGCTCTTCTATTTGCTGTTTATATTTGTGCTATTTGTTGGTCTATATATTCCGCTTAAACAGTGGCTCTTTTCACTTAGTTGGGAATCATTTGGCCATCATTATCACTATTTATCGATGGCTTCGGCAGTGAGTGCTAAGTGGTAAAACCTTTCAAAATCACAGACAAACAAAAAAATTGTATAATTGGACATTTATTGGTCTTCTTGTTTTGCCTGCTTTCTTTCGGGCTTGTTTATTATGCGCCTGGGAGTGCTGACGATTTTTGACACAATTGAATGTTACGTGTTTATATGTACACAAACCGAAAATAATTTCTTTTTATACCCTAACTCAGGGGATTTCACTTGTATGAAGAGGTAAAATTGGATATAAGTTAAAGCTTGGAAAATATTTCCATATTTTTGAGTTCCTCACGTGATAACCGTTGATTTTGGGGCAGCAATCTCTTGATAATTAAGACTAATGGATATTTGTATGCAATTTATGCATATGAGCAAAGTAAGCCGAAATTTCGAGGCAGCCGTAAGAAAAAGAAAAGCCTTGAGCATGGAAACCAGTTCAACGGAGATGCATAGGGTTAGAGATGTGGCTGAATGGTACGATGTCTATGCGGATTCGTAATAAATCGCCTTTTGGTCACGGGACCCAAGCGAAACCGGTTGAAACTATATTTTCAAGATGAGCCGAAAGACGTCCACTCCACAACCAGCCACCTTTTAATGTGGCGCACCCCAAACTGTCTGGTGCCAAAAAAAATTTAACCCGTATTTTCTCCTCCTTTCTCCGTATTCTTGTTTATTTTAACGCATTGAAAAAAATATTATTTTGGTTTTTATATTCAAAATACAATTTTAAAATATTAAATGATATTGTTTTATGGAAAATATATTTTGTATATCAATATGTATTATCTATTTACCAATATAAGATTCTGATTAAAAAACATGAGTCAGTGGCAAAATGCACCCAAAACGGATTGAAATAAAAATAAAAAAAAAACATAAATTCGGAAATATTAAGGGGCAGAGTGTGAGCTATATTATTATATTTTTTTTGTATATTTATAAAGAAAATCCCTCTTATTAAACATCCATTGGTAGATTTTTTTAACTGTGTATTCTTATCCTATGCCATAAAAATGATATAAAATTTACAAGATTCTGGAGCCTTGACTCTTGTTTGCCATTGCTTTTTTTAGCCGCAAACAAACATCAGGCTTGGCCAGGTGTTGCACAATGGGACCTCGCAGAAAACCACTCGTTAGTGCCAATATGTCAGCGGTTAATGGCCAAGAAATTGCAGCCGCAACCGCAAACTTCTGGCTAAATAAGGGTTACACCGATGTGGGTTAAGATTGCGTGCGACGGAAATAACTCGCCGCCGAAGCTGAAACACTGCACTTAATCGATGTCACATATGTATATTATACGCATATTTCGCATCAAGGCCCATTTGTCAAGGGATCCCCAAAGGTTTAATCGGTGTGTTGAACTTTCGAATGTTTTGCCGAATTTCGAACTGGTTTTTGAGCGAACTTATTTTTTTCCTGTAACAAACTTGTACCGTGCCACTTTAAATTAAAGCAAGGTGTAAAATATTTCGTATTCTTGATTGAATTCGTAATTCCGCGACCGATTTGGAGGACCTAACGCTGGCAACACAGAGCTCGTCGCGCGGTCAAAACAAACTGAAACCGAAACCGAAGCCAAGCGCGAATTTCTGTCCCGTTACAACAAAGCTTTCCATTAAGCTAAGCTTACGAATCGGAGCTCAGAAATCAAGCAAAAAGCTCAGTTGGCATTTGTGCCAATTGGAATGTAGGAAATTCGGTAACTGAATTTGTTGGCGGCTAGAAAAAAAGGCAGAAAAAACCGCCTAAAAAGATATTCATTGAGCGAGGGAACAATTGGGGACGCTGACAAACCCGTTTTCTGTATTGTATTTACCCCACTCATCGCCCGCTACTAAATCTTCCCACTAAATCAGCTTGGAATCGATCTGGCATTCATAAAAAAAAAAAACAATATCGTTATATTCTTGCTGGTTCGCCAGAACAACTTAGGTTCATTCCGGTTCGGGTTCAGGCGAGAATTTACCTACAAAGCCGTAATCTATATAGTATGTACGCGATGCAAACAGAAGTAGGAAAAGGTAAACTCGCGCAATAGTTAAATGACAGTTGCATAAACCCGACACACATGAGCAGAACGTCAGGCGTCTTTGATCTCGCGCCTCTATAAATACAGTAAAGCTACTTAAGTTCACTTAAGCTCAAATAAAATAAATCTCTACAATGTCTGGCGATGTGACGTTGCAAATCAGGAAAACCATAAAGCTAAGGTTATTTATTATATGTGAGTCGTTTCATTTCTCTTCAAACACATATATTTATTGGTTTCTCAATTTAATAGATACAAATGGGCACAAAATCATCACCTCTGCACTTAACAATCTATTTTTGAGTACTTCAAGATAATTACCCTTTAAGTTATTTTGACGCGTTCATACATTTCTCACATATTTGTGTTATTAAGCAATTTATTAGAAAAAAACGGCGCTAATATATGTTAAATGGGCGTATACGTAATACGGGTTTAGGGGTCTCGACTAAAAGTTACCCTAAGAAATATTTTTCTGAAATACTTTCATTATTATCTTTAACTTTATGTACGTGAGAAATACCAAAACCTACTAAACTCTGGAACGTTAAAAATTCTGTAAGTTAGCCAAATGGAACGTGAGGTGGCCACAATATACCCTCTAGCTCCAGTTCGTAGTACTGGGGACTAGAGTTTTTTTTTTGTTTGCCTGTGACATTTGCTTATTTGTTCATGGGCGTGAAAATATAATTACTAAGGTAATTGTGAAAACAAGCGCATTTTTCGCTCAGTGGCAATGAACTTCTAAGGTAATCGGAACGATAAGCTTAATTGAAAGAAGCTGGGGTCGAATCGAGTCCAGATTGTGATAAGCGTGTCTGCATCGATTAATAAACCCCCCAAAACCCCTATTTATTCCCCATTCGTGTGACGTTGGTGTCCGGGGTAAATTGCACTTTAATTTGCACAGTGATTCGCATTTCAATTGGAAAAGTATCTGGAAACGAGTTTTGTTCGAGCCGTTGCTTCCTTTTTCACTTGATTTCCGAGCTCTAGCATCTTTTCGAAGGTCGTGGGATGCTGAAAACAGGGAAAATGCCTGTGTAACCATTTAAATTAAACGATTTTTGTACGCTTATACACGTGATCATTGTAGTCGGCAGTGATTTATGTCGTTTTTTTTACGCACACACAGACACTGGCACTTTTCTCTACTATTTGGGTTTTAATTATTGTTCGTCAGTTTCAGCTCACAATTAACGGAAATGTGAAATTTAAATAACTTAAGGCATCAGCCGATTATATAAGCAAAATCAAGCAGTGGGTCAGTAATGGGCTTTTAATCATTCCGATTTTTAAACGATCTTGTTTACTCGTCACTCTTACATTGCGGGTACTTGCCGACTTATGTTTCGTCGCAAACGAGCTTCTGCCATTTCGAAAATCCTTTTCTTTAGCTGGGTTTATCCGATATATCCATGCGCAGGGGTTGAGTTGCAAAGGCTTACTGAAATTTTCACCCAATAATTTTCTAATGAAGCACCGAAAAATCGATGTGCTTCCTATAAGTTGTTGTCTAACAAATTAGCAAATTAATGCTAATATATTGAGTCAACACGAACGCCCATGCAAACGAGTGGTGAGAGGCGAACTTTTCTAATGAGCTGGCAGTGCTTGGTACAGAGTTAAAAAAGATTTTAAAGTATTTTTGAAGAAATCTTAAATTAAGAATAATTAATTCAATTACTTTGGATTGTTGCTGATTTGAAAAACCGTTTGTGATGTTGCCACATTATTTTTTTTGGATTTGAATTAATGGAGCTGCCAGATCAACCGCTACTCCAGCCCTGAGGTATCGAATGTCAATCGGAAAAAAGTCCATCTCTAATGCTCCGACTGTTACCGCGTTTTCGTACGTTTTTCGTCAAATCTTTATTTATTTGAAATTACTTAATAAATGTTCAAAAATTTATTTATCTTTACCTTACTCGTTTGTTCAGGAAATCTATCTATTATGACTGGAGGCACCCCACCGAAACGATCCCCACTGTGGATTGGCACCCACAGCGGTACTTTTCACTGCGATGAGGTGGTCGCATGTTTCATGCTCAAACAATTGGAGGAGTTTAGAAATGCAGAGATTTTCCGAAGCCGGGACGACAAGGCATTGCGGGAAAAGTGCGACATCATAGTGGATGTGGGTGGCGAGTATGATCCGGCCAAGAAATGGTTCGATCACCATCAGCAAAGCTTCAAGGAAACGTTCAAGTCCATTCGCCCAGAAGTCAGCGATGAATTCAACGTTATCAGGTGGGATTTCTAGAGTAAATTCAAAGAACCCATCTGACTTAATGGTAATCCCTACCAGGTTGAGCTCTGCTGGCTTGGTTTACAGCCACTACGGCGAGCGTGTCATCCAGAGCATTCTGCAGCGTGAGAAGGGCATCCAACTTTCACCGGCTAACCTGCAACTGGCCTTCGTCCAGATCTACAGGAATTTCATTAGCGAACTGGACGCCATCGACAATGGTGTGCCCATGTTCGAGGGCGGCGAGCCAGTCTACAAAGTCTCCAGCCATCTATCCGCCCGCATTGGCAAGCTGAATCCCTCCTGGCAGGAAACTGGCGTGGACATTGAAGAGCGGTTCAGACAGGCAATGGAAAAAGCCGGCCAGGAGTTTGTGGATAACGTTGTGGAGGTGGCCTGCTCTTGGATTGCAGCCAGGGATCACGTACGAGAAGCTCTGGAACAGGCCAAAAGCGTTTATCCCTCCGGTGAGATTCTCGTGCTGAAGATCTTCTGCCCCTGGAAGGCTCACCTGGCCGATCTGGAGAAGGAGTACAAGGTAGAGGGCGTGCCCAAGCTGATTGTCTTTAACGACGGCACAAGCTGGCGAGTGGCCGGAGTCCCAGTGACGCCCAGTAGCTTTCTGGGTCGCAAGTTCCTGCCCACTCCCTGGCGAGGATTGAGAGACGATGAACTGAGCCAGAAGGCGGGCATCAAAGATCTCGTGTTTGTGCACCACAGCGGGTTCATTGGAGGTGCCAAAACCGAGGAGGCTGCCATGTTGTTGGCCAAAAAGTCCATCGAGTGGACGGATGAGCAATGAGCCACCATTAAATTCAGAGATTGTGTATTGTAAACTTGTGGATTCTTTTTAATCAAAAATTAAAACAGTCATGCAATGAAATGTATAAGATCAATTAAAGCAAACACTCCCGTTTTGTACCTAAACAAATTTTATTTGTATGTGTATTTCGGTTAATGTTGTATACAAAATCACCAAGGGATCTCTTAAAATCATCTAGTCCATGCGGGTCTTCAGCGTGCGCTCCGTGATCTTGTCCTTCTCGATGATGTAGACGGTGGCGCCCCAACCGCTCATGGCGTCGCGATCGAAGGCATTCACAATGGACTGGGCGATGACCTCGAACAGCTGGTCCGGCTCCAGGTCGGGCTTCCACAGGGTCTCGCACATGCCGTACAGCTGCTCCGCACAGGTGCCGGCCACCACGAAGTCGTCGGGTGCGTTGGGGCATCCGATCAGATCCATGTTACAGATGAAGGGCTCCATGGTCTTGGGATCCAGACCGGCCACCACGGGCTCAATGAAGTACGGGCCAAAGCGGTGCTCGTACAGGAAGCTGCTCATCATGGCGGAGAAGGGCTTCGGGCACATCTCCCGGTTCTCCCGCGTCTCGTACAGATTCTTGCGGAACATCAGGCGATCGCGAACAGTCAGGATGTCTGTCTGCAGGCCGGTGAGTCCGAGGAACATTCGTGGTCCAATGTGGAACACCTTCTTGAAGTCCGTGGAGATCGTCTGGGCTTGGATACCGAAACGGTGATCCGTGGCGATGGCCACGCAGTCCTTGCCGCGCATGGCCACTACGCATCCTCCGTTGTAGGCTAAAATCGACATGGTAGCGTTGCTGCTTGGTCAGCGCAATTTAATCAGCAGTTTAAATGGAAATTTTGCAAAATGCTAAACGCCGCCTGGGAAGATGACTTTTTGTTTCTGCACCGGGTTGCCAGACTGATAATGTGAAACGGGCTAAAATTGACTGCCTGTGTTCGAGTAGTCTGGCAACGCCTACCGAAGATGGGAAATTGATTTGTCTACTTTATAGCTAAATCTAGCCTTTTTTGAAGTCAAGGTTTTATCAAATAATTTTAAAAATAATTAATTAATTAATTTTTTATTTTATCGAACCATTTTGTAATTTTTCAGTACACTAAACTTATAACAAAATTACCAAACTTTGCAGAATTTGGCTACTTTTCCGGCCAACAGCTGGCAGCACCATCGATAACAGCCAAATCTTGACCATCAGGATTTCGCCTCTTCTGCGCCAAAGGGCACTTTAAAAGGGCCTTATTTATAGAAAAATTAATTTGTCCAACTTAAATTCCCAATAGTTCTGAACGAACCCAATGACCGGCGTGGCGAAAGGTGCGCGTACCACGTCCTCCTCTGTGCAAAGCAACTTCTAGAGCCGCCGGCGAGCGACGACGACAGACTGCGACAATCTTGCACAATCGCCAGCCGAAAATAAGGGATCCTGCAGGATGGCCGAGGCAATGGTGGTGGAGGACCGGACCGCGGAGTCCAAGCGCTTCTTCTGCCACATGTGCAACGTGGAGATCAACATTCCCAACTCGGACTTCACCTGCCCGCTGTGCGCCAACGGTTTCGTGGAGGAGTTGCCGGCAAATGCGCCGGAGAATGCCTCTCCGGCGGCTGGTGCCGCCAGCGGCGCTAGATCCGGAAGCAGTGGCAGTGGCTCCTCCGGCTCGCACGACACCCTGAGCAGGGGCAGCTCGTCGGGCGGATCTCAGGTGAATGTGGAGTCGCTGCGCAATGATATCGTGTCGCTGCTGAACATGCGGAATGTGCCCAATCTGGAGATCACCATCGAGCCAAACAGGCGGCACAGCAATGTGGTCCACCTGGGCGGATTTGGTGGACCCTCTGGCAGTGGGTCTGGAGGCGGCCTCACCGCGGGTGGACGAGTGCGTCCGGCCAATCTGGACCGACTGGACAATGTGCTCTTTGATTTTCTGCAGAGCCTGCCACTGGCCGGCGCCACTGCCGAAATAGTGACTGGACCCGGCGGAGGAGGAGTCGGTGGTGGCGGCAATTCGCACATGTTCTTCATGGGCAACCCCGGAGATTACGCGTGGGGCCGCGAGGGACTGGACACCATTGTCACCCAAATGCTCAACCAGATGGAGACCTCAGGACCGCCGCCCTTGTCGGCACAGCGCATTAACGAGATACCCAATGTGCAGGTCAGTGCCGAGGAGGTGGAGCGCAAGATCCAGTGCTCCATCTGCTGGGACGACTTCAAGATTGACGAGACAGTACGCAAGTTGCCCTGCTCGCACCTGTTCCACGAGAACTGCATCGTGCCATGGCTAAACCTGCACAGCACCTGTCCCATTTGCCGAAAGTCGCTGGCGGAAGATGGCAGCGAAGCCGACGACGAGTTTGCCATGTTCGATGCATTCGGCCCAGAGCAGGTCGATGAGAACAGTCCCGCCAGGAGCTCGGCCAGCACGGCCACAGGAACGGACAATCCATCGCCGGCCAATAACAGCAGCAACCAGACCACGGCGGAAAGCGGCCGAGCACGACCCGACGCCGCCAATCCCGCCCAGCCAGCACGCAACAACGTCTTCACCTTTGACGACGACAACATGTTTCTGGACTAGCTGGGAATGAGGCAGTGAATCGAAGTGGACCGACGATCGATTGATATTCAAAATTAAGCCAAATATTGGCAGCGGCTTTTGAAGTTTAGCCCTAAAACATAATTAATCATATTATTATAATAGTTTCTCCTCACGCTTAATTTTGTTGTTGTTCAAAATAACGATTTGTAATAAACAACACGGAATGTACGATTCCGTTGGCTCTGCAAAAATCAACTTGTAATTTAATATTATTATTTGTTGTACCTATGTTTAAAATTTCAGAGTTGTGAATAAGTGGAATCATAGCACTAACTCCTATGAGTAATATGAGTAATAGGATAAGCTATGATCCTCTGAATTTATTAGAAATGACTAATAAAATTGTATTTCATTAAAAAAAAAAAATGTTAAAATATAAATTTTTAACGGTACTAGTAAATAAAACTTTAAATTTTGGAGAAGACACCCTCCTGACAGCCGATACACCCTGCTAATACAGCGAAGCATCCTGGCAGTTGGCCAATTTCCGTCTGGTCACACTTGTCCACTCAGCATCTGTTATTTACCAGGTGGCAGCATTGGCCAATTGTTTAAATCCCAATTTGAGTTAAAGCCCGGCTTAGCCGTTCAAAGCCTGGTTTAAAATGTCCAAAGTCAATTAAAGTAAAGACAATAAACCCGAGACCAAAGGATAAGCATGCTTCACGAAGGCAATAATGATTTTGTCGTCCTCACAGACGTGGTATGTCAAAAGTGGTCAGGAAAGGATTCGGCCTAAGCTTTCTTTCATTCTTTTGCGATACTGCCTAGGTACGCCAGCAATATGTTCACTACTTGGAACGCCAGCTGCAGGAGAACGTCTGCGCCTGGGCCAATAAATCCCGGAATCGTCACAAGCCAACAGCTTGGGCCTGCATTCCCGCGAGCCTGGAGCAACTGGAGGACAAGGCGAAAAAGGCCTGTATGGCGGCTCAGATCTATCAGAGAGCCATGGTCAAGATGGTAAACAGAGCTATGAGATATATATGCCATGCTTTTTTTATATGTTATGTTGTGCTGACCTACAGATTGCTGCGGTGCGGAGAAACACCCAGGAGTGCCGCCTGGCCAACATCCTCTTCGATCAAATGCAGCTTTCAGGTGGAGAGGATATAGTGCCCCTTAAAACCAAACATCACCTGGTCGATAAGACCACACAAACAACTGCTATGGAAGCACAGAATGGTCACCTTTCTCCTGCTGAAGAGGATGATGGAGGTAGCTATGAGCTACGTCGGAAAATCTATATGTTTCAGGCCAGCCTCGAGGAGTCGGAAGAACAGCTTTGTCGACGTTGTCAGGGAAAGAATTTAACCCCTGAGCACAAGCCACCGGCTAATCAAGGATCCTCCGTATCTGAAACCGAAGATGCTGTGGCCCAGGAACTGGCCATGTTGTTTGGCGATGAGCCCACCGATCTAAATGACATCTTCGGCATCGAGCCCACCGCTGTGACCGACGATCCACAAATCTCGGCTATACTCGAGGAGATTGAGAACGCTGAACTGCCAGAAAAGATTGAAGACGCGCCCACATCCCCAACTGTACCGTCTGCCACAGGACATCACAGCGAAGTGGATCTTCGACAGAGTCGTTGGCCCTGCGAACTGTATGCCCAGCGGAGGCGGCTGAATGCCTGTTTGGTTCGCCTGCTGGAAGCCGACTGGCGTTGCGAGGATCGGCTGAGGTACAAGTTCCGCTTATTGTTTGGCGAGGACAGCGAGGATGAGTTCGCCACTCAAGTATCCAGCCCTTCAATCGATTTGGTGGACGAAGTGCTGCTGGCCAGCTGCGTACTTCGCATTCGTCCGTGGATTGTGCGACATTTGATGAGTCCCCTTTATGAGGGCCTTATTGCCAATCGCTTTCTGTTCAAAAAGCTGGCTAAGATGCTGGCCCACTCCATTGTCATGATCAATCCTTATTGCTCGGAGCAGCAAATCAAGGAAGCTGTGGAGCAACTATTCTGCCTTAGACCAAGAGGAGTCCAAAGCGCCTATGACCTGGACCATCTGCCCCCCTTGGATGTCGCAAAATTTGATTTCTAACGATTGGTATTAAAGCTCAGACCTCTAGTACTTTAGCAGTTCTAAACAAGCAACTAAGAATCTCAGGACAAGAATGTAGTTTAAAAATTTCGTTGAAATCGAATTTTCCGAATGCAAAATCAATTAAAATAAAATGCGAAAAAAACATATCCCGAATAATAGTATTAAGAAATAGTAATATCGAATGATATAACTTGAAAATCTAAGCTTCCATATCCTTACGCTGAGAATTGTGTATCGAATAAAGCCAAAGCACAGTCGACAATATGTGGTTTCTTTAAATTATAATTAATTCAATGATTACAATAATTTTTCTTGCTGCACATCTTCTCATCCTTTTATAATTATATAAATTTTAATATATTTAATAAACGATACATAATATAGTTTTCCTTTTGACGAAATTGCTGCGGCGGATGCGTCAGCAACTGCTTAAGACGAATCGGATTCCTCCAGAGCAGCAGCTATCCCCCACTCCGGTTGTTACTTTAACGGCTGTGTTGGTTGTAGTTCCATCTGTTGTTGCTTCGGATTCGGTTTCGGCTTCGGCTTCTGCTTTTGCTGCTGATTCCTTTGCTGTTGCGGTGTTTCGTGGTGGTGATAGATCTGTTGTGGCTGCTGCAGCTACATTGGGTGTGGTTGTTGTTACTCTTGTTGTTGATGCAATTCGTGGTGATCTTCATCAGAGGCACTACCTAGTGTCGGGAATTTGATTTGTGTTTGCCGCCGCCGCTGCATTAGCGTTCTGTTTGTATTTCTGCTGGGACGCCGCCGGATTGGCCGTGGACTGCTGCTGCTGTGGCTGCTGCGAGCCCGTGGCCATCTCCGCTGGCGGCGGACGACCGCCGCGTCTCTCGATGCCTCTGTCAGCTGTTGGCTTACTGCCAGCTCCACTAGCTCCCCCACCCGGGGCTGCAGTGGCTCCTGCTCCCCCCAATCCACCGCCCACGCCGCCTAAACCTACTCCTCCTCCTCCTCCGCCGCCTCCTGTGCCGCTCGTTTGTGTTGTGTTGGCCTTTTTGTTTTTATAGCGATACTCGTCGCACACAAAGTCCTCCGGAGAGGTTTGTTGCATTTGATTCACCTGTCGCACCATCGCCGCCGGCTGTGGCTGTTGCTGCTGCTCCACATCGGCATTGTTGTTTAGCAGTGTTTCCGCCTGCGCCTCGGCCTCAGCGTCCTCCTGCTGCTGCTGTTGCCCCTTATTTACATTATCACTCTTGGCCAGGCTCTCGTCGGAGGCATTCAAGTCCAGCGCCTCGGTGCAGAGCATCGATAGCATCAGCGACTGCACAAACATGGAGCTGCAGAGAGAAGGATTTGGATTAGCTTGCAGTTTGGTCATAGTATAATCGTATCTCTTATAAAAACTCATAAAAACAAACAACAAATTTTAGAGGAACAGCACAAGTTTTCGGTGATGAGGTGCGATTTGGCCAGATGGAAACACTCACCGATCTGCTCGCATGCTCTCCACGGTCGCCCACTCGGCCTCGGTGAGGGTGGGCTGCATGAATTGGGCCAGCAAGAGGGACTCGCCAGCTGCCGCACCACCCTGGCCAGCCGATTGGCCAGCTCCTCCAGCTCCAGCTCCTGCACCGGATGAACCTGCTCCGCCGTTGCCATTGGCCGTTCCGCCGACACCCACACTGATGCCCAGGGCATTGCTGGCTGCACTGCTGCTCGTTCCGATCGCCTGCAGAACAAGACATAGGGGATTAGTGGACATTTGCCTCGGGTTATGCTGGCCAGCGGGATGAACTACTTCTCTGGCATTGAGGCTGTTGGCGGCCAGACTCGACTGAGTCTGCGAATGATTGCTGGCCGATGTCGAGAAGCTGGCTGTCACCGGCCACTCGGTGGTGCGCAGGTTGGGTGGCGCGGTACCCCCGCTGCCGCCACCACTGCCGCTTCCAACTGCGCCACTGCCTCCTGCTCCACCGCTGATCACCTCGGCCATGGCGGCATTCGAGTTCGATGTTGAGACTATGGGATGCGCACGCCTTGGCAGCCGATCGATTTGGCGCGATGCCTAAAATAGTGCAAGCGCAAAAGCAAGACAACGAAAGTCGCAGTTTCCTTATACACACAAATATAATGGATGTGAGGTGGAGGACTCTCCCTTACCGTCACCTGCTGGCGATCCAACTGCATCTGCATTTGTAGCTGCTGCAGCTGCGATGTGGGCGGCCCGCCCCTCCTCACGCCGGAAAGCTGCGACAACAGTTCCGCGATGGGATCCACGGATTCCCGACCCGAGGGTGACAAGGCCGACAGACCGCTCGAGGAGCTGAAGTGCATGTTGGAGCGACGGGTCCGCGGTCCGCCGAGAGTGCGTCCTGGGATGCGACGTACTCCACCGCCATGACGGATGGCCGAGGGCTCGTCGTATTGTCTAAAGGTTAAGGCAACCAATGGTTTGCATTCACAAATGTTATCTTATGACTAGTGGAAATAGTTTGCAAATAAAATGCCTTTAGCTGCATCGCAAATTGCTCAACGTTTGTCTGTGTAGCTAGCGTAAAATTTAATATGAGCACTAAAATGGCTCGTTGCAACAAGTCAATAAAATTTGAGGTTGTTTATTAACGCAATAAAACCGAGTCCACAAAAAAAACAAATAAAATAATTCTACAAAAGTCTAGCCATAATATTGAAATGTTTATGAACCAAAGCAAACCGAATTGAACCGCTTCTACGTGCTTGTTATTCGAAGCATCAGACCAAATGGGTTGGCTTTGATCAATTTAAAAATTCTGTACAATTGTGTGTAAGCGCTAATGATGTAATAACATGATTAATAATGAATTTCAAATTTCAAGTGACTTGCAAATTTATATTTTAAAAGCTAGTTTTGTATATGTTATGTGGAAGTACTATTTTTGATTAAATCCGCAAACCTAATTGCTATCCAAATACATATCTCACAGCCAAAGGCAATTATTTATCCTAAGTGCTAGATCCTAGAGATGCAGCTGGGCATTATACTAAATGAATGTGCGGGGTGTTTGTTTGAAAAAGGATATCAGAAAGGAAATCAGCTCCCGCGGCCCCTGGCGGTGCTCCAGAGTGAGGTGACCGGCAAAGTCATCTGTGACTAGATTCGGCTCGCCGCCAGGCAGACCGGCACAGACCGGACAGACCACCTCCAGACTGGTCTCCGTGTGCTCGGCGGAGACGTGCTCCAGAAGGGTGGCGTCGCTGAAGCCCATCTTCTTGCAGTAGGGACAGGTGAAGCTCTGCGGCTGGTCCGAGGTTAGCATCTCGCCGCCAAAGTACAGCTCGATGTCGGAGCGGGTGAGGATGCACTGCATAGGATGCTCGACCAAATGGCGCGTGGAGGTGACGCCATCCTCGTAGCAATCGGCGCACAGGTCGTAGTCATAGCAGATCAAGCACTTGTAGCGCCGTCCGTTGAAGTTGCTCTTGAGACATGAATCGCAGCTGACACCTGAATGGGATATTGGATGCGAATTAGGCATTGTCATGGTTGTCCTTTTGCCGGAGGACTCACCTTCATGTCGACTCATTATTCGGCAGCGGCAGTAAACTTCGCTTCCACTTCCAAGCGATCAGGAGAGCGTCTCCCGCAGACGATTGACTTGCTTCCTACTTCGAGCTTTGTGTCCTATGTTCCTTGTGGCGTCGTTGCAGGCTTCGGATTCGGAGGATACCAGGAGTTGGATTTAGATTTGGAGGAGCTGCAAAGAAGCAGTCGATGGATTTTAGAACAAAGATCTGGAAATCATATTCCAGGATTTCAATTTAAAAGCTGGAAAAGGGGAAATGGAAGGTGATTCGCGAATTCCAGGGCAAACAACGCTGGAAGAAGGACATGGACAATTCTTCTTTTGTTTGCCTCTCCTTGTTTCTATTGCCCACGATTACGGTTCTTTCTTTTCGCCATTCCGTTTGCCTTGCGAAAGGCGGTGGGGAGAGAGGCCCACGAAAAAGAGGGGCTCCCTGTCGCCCCCGCCCCCGCCTCACCTCCCCCACAATGAGGCAACGAATTATTCAATACAATCGAGCGCGAGCCATCGAAAAATTACATTCAACACCAGGGCGTCCGCGGGGGGCAGAGAGGTTTATTGCGATTTTCCCCGCAGCCGCGATGCCGCTGCACAGTAAACATTTATTTTTAACTTTTTCGGTTTCGCGAAAATTTTCAACTCGACGATGTCGTGGGCTTTTTGTGCCCCCGTCACTGCCTCCTCACCCCTCTTTCTCTTCGCCTTCGCCTGCCCTGTGCTCCCGAAAAGCGAAGCGCAGATATGCGCGAGTGTTGCCGTATTCACTGGGGGCAGCTCGCAAATGCTGATTATTAGCGCTTATTATTGTTACACCTATTGTTTATAAACATTTGCAGCCACACACACGGGGAAATATGCAGACTTTTCGTTAATCATGCCATGAGCACTCGGTTGGTGAATTACGCTTTTTCTCGCGCACGTCTGGCAACACCACACTGCCAGGCCACAGTGGCGGCCAGGCGAATAGGCACGGTCTGCGTCGGCTAGCGAAAAAGAGCTTTCGCAAGAACTTTGGGCAGAGCAGACAGGCTGATTGGGCAGCTGGGAAATAACAGTAGGTCTGCCTTAGATTGTCACTATTTATAAGCTAATGCGTCGCCTGCTGGCCTCTTGCTCTTGTTTTCGGCACATTATTCATCGGCGCGCAATTTTCGTGCACTCATCTTGACCAATACACACAGTCACTTGCACTGGTGTGCCTTGTGGGATACCAATATGTGTGTTCTACGCAATTGCCAATTGCGCCTGGGATCTCTCTTTTGTTCGCCGCGATTTTTTGCACAAGATGCTCCCGACGTGTTATTGTTGTTGTGGCTGCTGCTGTATTGCAGTTTTACCGTTTTGTTGAACAGCGTTTTCGTGCACGGTTTAGTGGGTTATTTGGTTGGGACTGGGGGGGGAAAACACGTCAACGTACTTTGCTTTGGTGCGGCATTGGCTATTTCACGGATACTGTAAAGCACTAGCACTCGAAAATTAATAATTGAAACGAAAATAAGTTATATTATATTGGGTGAAAAGCTTTTTCTTAGAGATGTAGGAAAACCGATAGATCCAGATGTTTTATATCGATGTTGGACTGTTACTCGATAGTTATCGAAATACTGAATATCGATAAATGCCGCTTTTGGTATTTTATTGAACCCACCCCTAGGAAATGCTTATTTCTTGTTTACACATTTCTTTATTGTTTTTAAATGGAATTTCCTAATCCTCTAGCTTTTCTGGTGGTGGTCCACAAGGCTGCAGCATTCTCTCCATCAGGTTGAACCGCACACGCGCCTTCGACTCGTTTTCCGCTATGGCAAAGTAGTTGAGAATATCGTAGTGTCCCATATAGCTGGCCAAAGAGTCGCGGTGTTGGTTGGTCAACCACTCGAACTTGGTGGTATCCGCGTGTCCTGTACCGATGTACTTGCTCTGCAGATGCTCCAGCTGGCTGTGGATGTTGTAGCGTTCGCCCATTTTTCTTTGGTTATTTTAAAATTCGCAGAAAAATGTAGTACTTGTTTTGTGTGCGTTTTTCTTTTTTTTGTGATGGCTTGTGTGACCAGAGGTGGGTCCAATAAAAATACTTAAGTATTTTTAGCACACCTGTATTTTGGTATTTTAGTTCAGCCGGCTGGTTTTGGTATTTAAATTAGACCTCCATAAACATTTGTTTACATTTTTCGTTCGGAATATAATTTTAAATTTAACCAATTATCTATTATACCAATGTGTGGTCGCACTTGCCTGTATGTGTTTGGATCATACTATCTTTAACCCAATTAACCGCCTTCTTAGAACCCTAGATCCCGATCAGGTTTTGTGTGCCTGTAAATATCCCAAGAAAACTATCAAAAAGGAACCGGAATCTGAAGGGAAGGATAAAGAAATCAAGGATGAGGAAGGATTGGACTTGGAGACTCCGGAGTGGCGGGCGGAATTTAACCTGGGAAGGCGCTACCAGGCCTCCTACAACATTGCGCCCACCGACATCACGCCAGTGATAGTGTCCGCAGCCCATTTCTCGGATGCCGAGGATCAGAGGTGCGCCCGCGTGGTTATGCCCATGATGTGGGGCATGATACCCTTCTGGCACAAGGGCGACTATCGGCGACATGGCCTCACCACCAACAATTGCCGGCTGGAGCACCTGATGGACTCCAAGCTCTATCGAGGTCCTTTTAAACGCGGCCAGCGCTGTGTGGTCATCTGTGAGGGATTCTACGAGTGGCAGACGGCGGGTCCGGCAAAGAAGCCATCGGAGCGAGAGGCTTACCTGGTATTTGTACCGCAGGCGGGCGATGCCCTGATCTACGACAAGAGCACCTGGTCGCCAAAGGATGTTAAGCTGCTGCGAATGGCCGGCCTCTTTGACGTTTGGGAGGACGAGAACGGCGACAAGATGTACAGCTACAGCATCATCACCTTCCAGTCCAGCAAAATCATGTCCTGGATGCACTACCGCATGCCCGCGATCCTTGAAACCGAGCAGCAGATGAACGTAAGTTGAAGATTTGCAGTACCAATTCCTTCCTTTTGTTGACGATTTTCTTCTTCTAGGATTGGCTTGACTTCAAAAGAGTCAGCGACGCCGAGGCCTTGGCCACATTGCGTCCAGCTACAGAGCTCAAGTGGCACCGAGTGGCGAAGCTGGTCAACAATTCGCGGAACAAAAGCGAGGAGTGCAACAAGCCCATCGAATTGGCCGCCAAACCGGCGAAGCCACCGATGAACAAAACGATGATGGCCTGGCTGAATGTCCGTAAGAAGCGGGAAGAGCAAATCAAGGCGGAACAGAGTGATCCCAGCGACAATGAGGAAGAGGAAAAGGAGAGCGGCAGCAAACGCAGGACCTCCTCTGATGGCTCCCCCGTCGACAGTCCAGCGAAGAGGCCCAGGTTCAGGGACTTCAAAAGGGCAGCTCTCCAGCAGAGCGGCGGCAGCAGCGATGGCGAGGTGAAATCGGGCGAAAGATAGGCCCCACAGATCCCTAAAAACTTCCTTAGTTGTAGTACATTAAGTTTATTTTCATTAAAAACCGAAATATTTGTTCTCAATACCCAATGTTCTAAGCACTATCGTCGTTGTGGTGGCTTAATTACACAAGTTGGGGCTTAGCGACTAAAAAGTTGTTTAAAATTTGTTTCTTGAAGTGAGCTTAATTAACTAATTTAATGTTTGAACTTGTCGTAATCAAATGGTCTTGTTTTGTGTGTGCGATTTAATTTTGAGCGCCACTGTATTGAGCTTGAAAGTTTTCGTTGTCGCTGCATAAATTGCAATCAAAACAAAAAGAAAAGCTGCACATGAAGCATTTGGGTGTATATATATAGTATGAATATTGTTTGCTTATATTCTTTTGATTGCATTGGCGAAAAGTGAGCAAAAATTAATGGGAAATGGGTCAATGTTATTGCTTGTTCGAGGGGAAAAAGGTGGAAGTGGTGCACTTGTGTCGCTTACAACTATCAATTTGTTGTACATTAGTCTACGAATTGTATATTTATATATGTATACGTTGCATGAACCTTGAAATGCTTAATGAGAAATACAAAAGAATACTCTGCACAAGCGTGTCACACATGAACTTAATCCTATAGAATCGATGAGAAAGTTTAGAATTCATTCAGGCTATACAGCGATGTATATATTCCCTTTCGTTATGAACAAACGTAAGAATTTAATTGTAAATACTTTTGCACGGCCAATGAGCGGGCTAAATGGACGCAGGGCGGGCTAATGGAGGCGGGAGGTGGAAGTGAAGACGTAGCACACAAAAATAAAGATATCAGAGTCGTGTACGTGACTACCGCTATGTACTTAAAATGCTATTTACGAGATTACAATTTGCATGCGTTTGGCTGAATTATTTCAACAATGTAAGATGGATTGCACTTGAGAAGTGGTTAAGAGAGAGAGACACAGATTAAGCGGGGAGGGAGAAGGGGAAGTGGGTGCGAGAGAGGATCGGGATTACTCAAACGGCGTGCTGAACATGTTGATGTTCAGATCCTCGAACGTGGTCGGCGCACTGTGATCCAGCATTTGCAGCATATCCGAGAACTCCTGACCCTGCGGCTGTCCTGCTCCGGCAGGTCCTCCGGGATGAGCATGTGGATGGTGCGGATGCGCCGTCGGGTGTGCCGGATGTGGGTGTCCTCCAGCCTGCTGCCAATCCCACATGCCCGGTGCATTGGGCGGTGGTGGTGGTGGACCCGCCTGATATGCTCCTGGCTGCGGCTGTTGGCGATTTCCGTTTCCTGCACTCAGCTGGGTGTAGGTTGGGCCACTAGGCGACCTAGCCGGACTCGTCTGCTGGTACTGATAGCCCTCGGTCACAGGTTGCTGCTGCTGCTGTTGTTGCTGTGGACGTAGTGCGGCCCAGGAGTTTGGTGCCACCGGCGTGGGCGAGGTGCCCGATTTGGGTATCTTGGCCAGTGGCGAGGGACCTCCAGCGCTATACGGCGAGTGTGTGGTGTCATAGGTATAGCCCACTGGTGTAGTTTGCGCCGATCCTGGGCGCTGTTGTTGTTGTTGCTGCTGCTGCTGTTGGGGCGTCGGAGCCTGCATGGCCAGCATGTGCGTCTGGTACATGCCATCGTTGGTAGCACTGCCCACAGGGGTCAGCTCTCGACGAGCGTAGTCCACTCCTGGAGCAGCCTGGACATAGACATGTTGCTCCTGCTGCTGCTGTTGTTGCACTTGCTCGGGCGTATGAGCAGCCGCTGCATCCAGGGGAGCACCATGCATGGTCTTCCCAGAACTGTTGGTGCACACAATGTACTCCACCTCGTCGGTGTATGGATTCAGGAAGGCATACGCCTGTGTGCGCAGCCAGACATACTCGGAATTCTTGGCCCTAGCTCTGTACATGAGCGAGAACATCTGCCCCTTCTGCTTGAGCACCTGATCGAAGCTCTCCTTCATGTGGGTCTGGTCCTCGGGGTGAAAGAAATCGTAGCAGATCTTGCCCAGCAGCTCAGTGGGCGTATAGCCCAATATGTTCAGGACCCGCTGATCCACAAACGTGAACTTGCCGTCCATGGCGTGTCGTGTGATGAACTCGCTCTGATTGTTCGAGCCACTCATATCGTTGGCTGCCGTGGAGGTGACCTGCAGACGACCGATGGCCACCAGGCAGCAGTGCGAGCTCATGTCGTCCACGTCGCGCTCCATGTGCATGTTGGGGAACATATCGGTGGGCGGCCAGTTCTTGATGTAGCCCGTGCAATGTACGACGGCGTAGTTGGTGCCATCCCTCGACGGTCCCAGTGAATTCCTCTGCTTGAGGCGATTCAAGTGCCCCGAGACCATGGACTCTGGGTTAACATTGCCCACCCGCATGCGGCAGATGAAGCCACGACGGGCTCCCATGCTCAGGCGCATGCTGGACTGATGGCCCTCCTTTTTCACAGTGCCCGACTTGAGATCCAGGATGCGGCCGGCATTCTGCGACTCCTGTGTGGACAACTGCTCGCGGATCTTTTCGCGATCGTCGGGATGAATGTGCTCGTACAGACTGGTGCCGTACCAATCACTCTGGGTGTAGTTAAGCACGGGAGTCACCGAGTCGGAGACGTAGATCACCCTGCCCGAATCGCAGGACACCACGAACAGGAAGCCATCGGCGGCCTCCAGGATGAGATGCTTCAGCTCCTGGTCGGTGAGGAAGGAGGGCTTGTAGGTGCCATCGCTGCTGGTGTTCCCAGTGCCGCGCAGGGCCTTCATGTGGGCCACCGCCATGCGGAGAATGGTCAGCTTATCCGGTTTGCGGGCCAGGGCGCTGCAGGTGGGCACCATGTCCGAGAGTTCCGTGATGTAGGCCGTCATCTTGTTGCGGCGTCGTCGCTCGATCTCACAGTGGTTCTCGCGGCTGGCGAACCGCTCCTTGTCCTGTATGTTCGCCTCGTCCATGCTTGGAATGCGTAATTAGAAAACGTTCGTCGTAATTTGGGTCGCCTATGCGCTGTGGAAAAAGGTTCGTGGAATCGAAGAGAGGGCGGGGGAGGGGTTGGGGTTAGTATTTTGTCTACGTCGTGCGAATGTGTGTGTGTGTGTACTTGCTGGCTGCCCAGAAAGCTGATTGTCGCTCGCTTTTCCACCTTCTACTTACGTTTTGGTGGGCCGTGCGGGTACTCAGTTGATCCAGACACTTTTGTTCGGCCGTTTTTATGCGCTTTTCACCATTAAATCAGTACTTTTCCTCTACACTACACGATAAAAATCTCTGTTTACTAAGTGTGACCATGGCAAAACATGGTAAATATACCAAACGAATACATATTCGATAACACTAGGCTGCCACTAGGTGGCAATACTGGCGAAAACCAGGTGGCACCACTAAACCATTTGACCGTTAAAAACTTAATTTTAAATTCAAATTTAAATTTATAGTAATCTAGCTCAGTTTTATAATATGTAACTGCAAAGCCAAAATAACCTTAATGTAATGACTTTGTATCGAACAGTTGACCGAAATTCAACAATTCAACTCAATTTAGGGAATCCTCTGATAGTAAATCATCGTCTGGAAACTTTTAAGATAATTGTAAAATACCAGAAACGATATTATGAAAACATCAAAATGGACTTTCTCCCATTCCCCACCAAACAGAAAATAAAACCAAAGGCCATTCTGATATTGTTGTCAGTATTTAATGGTATTACAGCATTGCGTTTTCTTACATATATCAAATATAATTTCATAAATACATTTAAATGTTTAGTCATAACTAGGCGCAGTATCGTAATTTTACGAACTATGATTCTTTAAAAAATTAAAAGTTAATTATTAATAGTGGCAATAACATGTCTTCATTTACTCCTATCCGGATTCATACTTATAACAAAAATAGTAAGCTTGCGCTCCATTTCGCATATTCTTTGTGTTCTTTGCTTATTACATTTTCCTTTCAGTTTTAATACAATCTTAGGTAAAGTTTAAACCGCTTTCCTTGTCCTTCATGTTTGATCTGCTTGGTATTGTTAATTAATTATTGGCAATTTTCTAACTGCATGGTTGATTTAGATGGGCATTCCATTTTCCATATTTCATTCAAGCTGTTGGTACAACATACAAGTCTTTTGTTCTATGTTTATAGTTAAATATATATTTAAATCTGCTTTAAAATACGTGCACTACTTAGGTGTAATTTAAAATGCGGCTTCATTAAAATTGCTTAGCGTGCTTAATACGTCTTTTGTGTGGTGTCTTTGTTGGATGAAGTACCGGTCTAGATGTAACTTCAGCATAATTCGTTGACTAGAAATTAACTTAAGTACTTAGGGCTAGACTTAAATTAGATTTTAACACGCTCTCGCAATTTTCTATTTTGGTTTTCGTGCATAAGTATTCTTCTGATCGATCTTTGTTCAATATTTTGTGCTGCAGATTTATTTGAGTTGAGTTGATTTTCCATTTCCTTGCTGGAAAGTAGTCGATAAATTGCATCTTCTTATGGTTTAATGCCAAATTAAGGTCATTCGTAGTTGCTGCAAGCTTAAACATAACTTTTCAAATCCGTTAACAATTGTATTTTGCCTTTCAAAACATTTAGCACCAAAATGATTAATCGCCAAATAAATAATCGTAATTAATTTTGTGTTTGTTAATTTTGCACATCGTTTGGAATTTAGACATAGAGAAAAACTAAGTAAATTTGCAACAACTTTCAATCAATTCAAATTTAAATTCAAAATACAATTAACTCCTATACAATACTTTGGTTTTACAGAATACCACACGCTGGGGTGCGTTCTCGAAGGTTTGCAAAAAATTGATAAACGAAGAAATCTCGATTGGTTTGAACAATACATAGTTTTGGCTCTCAGGCGCACTTACTTATAACATCACAAAAAATTTAAACATACATGTAGATGGTAGGGGATAAATTAGGTGACAGTTTCGTATCCTAAACTAGCGGTGTAACCTATCTCATCTTTAGTCTGCAAAAATAATGCCTATCTCTCCAGTAAAATATTCTTTGCGCTCGATTGCGTTCAAAATGCAACAACTTGTGTGTGTGGTGTGGTGTGATGTGTAGCTTTAGTAGGTTTGATTGCGAGTAAAGGTTGCTTGGCTAGGAAACGGCTACGCCCCTTCTACGTGGTGTAGGTGCGGATGACGTCCCGGATGACCGCCCGGCACAGCGGGCACTGGCCGCCGCCAACTCCCCGCCACTGCTCGATGGCGCAGTCGTAGCACATGCACATGTGTCCGCACATATACAGCACCGAGTCGATGGGGTTCTCGTAGCAGATAGTGCACTCGGCGCTCGAATCGGTGCTCTGCTGGTCGCTCAGGCTGTCCTTCCACTTATTGGCCGCATTATTCGTGCTGTTGGCAATGGGCTGCAATCGAACAGAGGATAACTATTAGTATTGTGTCGGGGATTTATTCATAGTTTTGAAACACTCACCTCAATGTACTGGCTGCTGGTCGTGCTGATGAGGGTGCCGCTGGAGCAGGCTCCGGCCAAGACACCGCTGGAGGTCACCGTGGCCGAGGGCCTGGCCATCAGCTGTCCGTTGATATCGTTCGAGCTGCTGGCCGGTGGCAGATTCACCACCAGGACGGTGCCCCCGCCATTCGGCTGGATCTGGAGAATGTCTCCGTTGGAGGGCATGCTGATCATGCGGCTGCCGTTGACTCCGCCGGCCGAGGCCAAGGTGCTCGTACTCTGGGCCACGCTCAGCTGGGAGGGATGGTGCAGCAGCTTGGCCGTGGCACCGGCATTCAGACTGCTCATCGACTCGGTCATGGGCAGCATCCGGGACGTGGAGGCGGCATTGCAGGCGGACGACGAGCTGCTGGCATTCACATTCACCTGCGGCTGCGACGGATACGCCACCATGTTGGGCAGCTGCTGGCGGAACATTCGCAGCGACTGCGTGGAGCCGTAGACATCCAGGAAGGCCCACAGCTGCAGGGACTGGTCCACGTGCATCACCACCACCGCTGGTCCGTTGTTCTTGCTGATGCTCACCTCGCCGTTGGGCGCCACAAAGAAGGCAATCTCATCGCCGCGCTGTGGGGCAGCCGCTATATCCTTGCTGACCACCCAGTATTCGGGGCGATCGAGCAGGAAGTCGGAATCATTGGGCAGATCGTTGGGCTGCAGCATGGCCGGATTGCAGGAGGTCAGGCCGAGGGCCAGGGCACCCACATACATCTGCTCCGTTTTCAGGACCTGCACGATCAGCTTCTCGCCAATGCGAATGGGACGGGCGGTGAAGACGTAGCCCTGGCAGAAGTCCGATTCCGTGCGGGAGGCCACAAAGCGATCCTGCGAGAGACGCACATTGCGGCCCTTGGTGTTGTGAAAGGGCACGGGAATGAGGCGACCATTGGCATTGTACCGCAGGGGAGGCAGTCCGTTGGCCAGATCATGAGCTATGGCTGCCTGCTCCACGCTGGCCACGCTTCCGCCATTGCCGGTCAGGTGCAGCGACTGCAGCGACGGCATCAGATGGCGCTCCAGATCGTGATCGATGGCTCCCGGGTGTCCGGGCAGCGATCTCCTCGACTGCTGGTGCGGGTGATGGGGATTCAGGGCTGACGAGGCGGCGTTGGCAGCCGGCTGGGCCAGCTGCTGCTGCTGCTGCTGGGCGGGCACAGCGGCCATTGGCATCGTTGCCGCCGTTGGTTGCTGCTGGTACATGTAGATGCGGGAATCCAGGAACTCAATGCCCGTGCAATTGCCATAGATATCGATCACCGTCCACAGCAGACTCCGTGTATCGATGCCCGACAATATGACGCCCTTCTCCTCGTTGTTGATCCCGTAGATCACGTCTCCAGCTCCATTGACAAAGTAGTAGAGGATGTTGTCCTTCTCGCAGTACTGCTCGTGCAGCGCTTTGGCCCAGAAACCGGGCCTGTTGGTCAGATCCGGACAGGCGTACTTGGGCAGTGTACCCTCCAGCGTCACGGGATCGTTGCTGGTGAATCCAAAGCGAATGCCACCGTTCCAGTTGTTCGAGATCTCGGCAAACTTCACGCAGATGCGCTCATTGATGCGTACAGGGCGGGCGGAGAAGGTGATCGCCCGGCAGAAGCTCTCGAAGCGGCGGGCCAGAGTTCCGTCCCGCGATATCCGGATGTTGTCGCCATGCACGGTGTGGAATTGCAGCGGGGGCAGGTTGTTTGGACCAGGACATGAGGAGGGTGAGCGGCGAACTGCAATGGTAAAGATACAGATTTTAATTAGTTGTGAATTTATACAAAACTTATATCTATATACATAGTTTTAAATGGCTGTACAACTGCTAAAACCTTTTCAGATTCCACAAAATGCCACATACCTTCCCACACTACATTTATCTATTAGTTACATCTTCTGCCACATTGTCTTAAAATCTTTTTCTCAACGCTCAGCTTCCCCGTATCGGATTACGCATCTCAAGAAATACATCTATGTGCTGCTCCAGGTAGCCGAAAATTCAGCCATGTGCTAGCGATCGAATTACGCAGAAGCCCGAACTGATCTTCTTCCTTGGTGAGTCAATAACCCCCCAAGACCCAAATTTAGTTGATTTTCGAAGCACAGGGCACGTGACTGTTTGGCAGACTATAGAACTATTCATTTTTAGGAGTATTCGAAAAATGCCATGACAAAAACGATCAACAGGCGAATGAAAAAGGATTTACCATGGTCATCGTCAGCTGCTGGCCCATTTTCTAGGAAAATTTGAGAGACGTGTGAAGTATAAGAAATATTTTGGGAGAAGCAAAATATTGGTATAGGTTAGGGGTTCTACAGATCTATTTCTTTGGTTTTATTTAAAGATATCTTTTACTTTTCTTGATAAATGCATAATAGTTTCCAAAACAAGCTGGCTTTCTTGTAAATTCTTTGCCATTATTAAGGGAAGCACTTCAATGACACACAGAGACTGCGATATCGGGAATCCTTAAAATATATTCCCGAAATTGGCATAATTATTGCACCTTGCAAATCCACATATACACCAGCAGCTGCTGACAATTACCGCAGAGGAAAAAAGCCTATAACCAATCCATATGGCCACATAAATAATTACTCAAAGAGGAGTCTCGGGATGGCGACAGGTTTCTGGTCAGGTCGCTGGAATGCCCAACATCAGACGATTGCGGCGGCATGCCAGCAGTTGCGTTGAGAAAAACATAAACCCAGTTTATAAGCCCATTGGCGAAGGACCTGCGATGTTGATGGTGATTACCATGTTGATATGCGGCGCGTGGCACTGGAGATCAATGTGTTTGCTTTGGAGCGGCATGTGGCAGCTGTCCTTTTTCCCTTTTCCCCATCTTCTTCTCGATTCCTTTGTGCAGCGGAGGAAGAAACATAGGAAGAAGGTCAGAAGAAAGCAGCTGTACGAGGGGAACAGGTAAAAGGTAAAACAACCCCTAAATGAGTCTGAAGTCTGAAGTCTGTCCCCGTTTTTCGAGTTTCGAGGGTTGATTTTCGCCGTTTTCGATCGCACACAGGGGTTGCAGCCTGCAGCTGTTCAAATTTCGAAAAAAGAGGAAAAAATACAGTACAAGACAGCAGCTACAAGATACAAATGCCTGGGCTATCTGCAAGATTCCCGGCGTTTGGGGTTGAAATTTAATCCTAAGCCTGGGCCAATGACTTGCACACGAAATCTGTACTGTCTGCTTCCCGAAAAATCCTCAATCCTCAAGTGCTTCCGCTGCAGGAAGTGGAAAGGGAGCACCAGCTTCCGGTGGCTCCCATTCTGAAAGAAGGAGCGCGGCTTTCGAGATTGACAAGGGAAGCGGAGGAGGAGAAGAAAGCCAGGCCTGAAGACTGCTGCGACTATGAATGCGATATCCATCCATATTTATGAATTGACCGCGACGAGGAAGTAGGAAATCACGTACTACGCACATACGTGTACTGGATTGGGCCTATTAGCTGCAGGATGTGGTCGTCTGTCGCGCTGGCCTGGCCTGGCCAACTGGCGACGCCTACTTTTTATCGGGCCCAGACAGTCGTCAGTCAATGGATGATGATGGTATTCGCTGCTGGCCTCGCTGAATGAAATACGCGCCTCGCTTTTCTTCTTTTCCTTGAAGTTGCAGTCGAAACGGTGCTCGAGAGACGCGTCGATACTTTCAATTAGCCTGGCCACAATTAATTAAGTGCAGCGATTGTCTCCGCTCGAGGCTGTAATGATCAGATCACCTCCCCGCCCCATGATAACTAATTGCATTAAATGTATAAACGATAGACTTGTTTTGGTTGGGAAAGTCGGCATCAAAACAATGGCCTGGAAGTTATCATACAATAACTATCCTACAATTTTAATGAAGTAATTACATGGGGCTGGAAAAGTAGTAGGAAAATATTATTTCCGGAAGGGTTTGTTATCATTATAAGTGTTTGTAATGAGAAGAATACATTGTAATGTGCTAGAAAGTTCAGTAATTCTGGGTATAACAGTGTTTTTGTTTTTCAAACTGAGAATAATAATAAAAAGCTTTAAAGTTTTCGCTGAAATATAGCTAATATAGTTTTAAGGATTCAAATATGGAATAGTTTTGGTTCCTTAAATGAAAGATTGTAGTAGATCACTTATTATAACGATGGCCTAAGTATATTTTCCTTCCCCTATCACCATTTCTTCCCAGGCCCTCTGATCATCTTCCTAATACAGATTTCCCATCTAATTTCGACATAATTTGGCCAACTAACCGATCCCGAGATGAAAAGTTCAAACTTTCGGTGGTCATGGATGCGTTTGGAGTTTGCCGCTCTGCCGCAAAAGGTTCCCAAACGCGGGAAAACGAAGCATCCCAGCATCCGATCGACTGCAAACGATCTTGCCCCACAGTTGCAGGCAAATTTTCGTTGTTTGCCAAAAAGGAAAACCTGATTTACCGTTCGGCGGCGAGACGTCTCTTCGGATTCGGATTCGCCACCAGCGAGCAGCTCGGATCGAAGCGAAACATTTCCCACGCTGAGCACTGGGCAAAAATCAAACACAAACAAAAATACAGTAGAGACAATTCCCACGACTCGACTCCAAATTTGTATATATATAGGGGATATATAGTAAATTTGCGGCTGCCGAACATTGGAAACCTGTAACAAGCCTCGGTAATTGCGAGAGGAGAGAGTGCGGACCATGGATCTTCCCGAATCTTTTGGGGAAGCTGCAGCTGGAGAGCGGGTGGAAAATGTGAAAATCATGCAGGTGTCATAAAACAAAAAAGAAAAGCGCACAAAAAAGGAAATCAAAACCAGTGTGGCAATCTGCGATTGTAACCATCGTTAGGCGAAATCATTTTAACGATCCAATCCGATGAAGATCTCCAAACATTCAAGCATTCAAACTCCCATTGAGCAGTGGACGTCATTAGATTTCGATTGGCACTCGTGAGTTGAGCTAAGTTGGCGATCATTAAAGGCAGATTACGTTGATGTTGATGTCTGAATGAAGGCTTACAAGGGAATCTTACGAGAAGCTGAGCTCGGGGTTTATAGTAATGATCGGTTCTAATAAATCTCTTAAAAATGAATTTATTTTATGGCATTACAACCATTTTATGGGAAACATAGGATTGCAGAGAAGTATTAAGATCCTCTAATAGATATTCCCAGGATTTTTTATATATATATTTATATATATATATATTTTTAAGAGATCTAAAGAATGGTTATAATATTATAAATGGTTATACGTATCCGAAACATGAGTAAAACAAGTAATCATTCTTTTCTGAAACATTGTCTTTACAAGTTCCTGCCCCTGCCACCCACTTGAACTCCCCCATTTGCACCGATTGAGGTCACAGGTCACGTGCCTCCCCTCCCCCTAAACTCCCCCTGTTCTTGTAAGCCCACGTGCATGAGTCACGGGACGTGTGCGGACAATTAACACGCCGCAGGCCATTTAATTGCACCGGAAATGCCCCATAAAAGCCGGGGCTTTCGGGCAAATGTCGCCATTGCCTCGAGTGGAGTGGATCAATGGATCATTTACAAAATGTGTATCAATTGGTCAGCCATTTGGCATAAATTATCGGCATTTGGCAGGGCGGCGGCAATCAGTCAGAGCGAGTGGGTGGCTGAATGAGTCGCATTGAGTTGGACTTGAGCTTTTGACTTCCACGGGCTTGTCAATGGATAGGCGACCCACGCCGATAAATGACTTATAAGCGTATCTGGCCACTCCACTCCACTCCTCGCAGAGTGTTTTTATTTTCATTTTCGACATATCAGTGAAATTAGTTGAGGAAACAGTGTGTGGGTCGTTTGCTAAGTTAGTCGGGGGCTTAGAAACTGTGGGCAGAAAAGTCAGGCGTTGGTCGCAGTTTAAGATCTACGAACGAACAAGTGTCTCTCGAAAGACCTGTAGTAAAGACAATTCTCACAGCAATAAAATCAATGCTTAATTCCTGTCTTAAATATACGCCAATGAAGATAATGAATGTTAATTAATCGCTCACAAACAAACAATTTGCGTGGGTCGGGAAAATATGAAAGTTTTGTGGGGTTTACAAGTGAAATGCAGTGTTTGTTTATACCTCTAATATAATAACCCTTTAACTTTAACTTCAATGGACCATCAAATTCCTTGAATTTGAATCTCTATACTTTATAGACACTCAATTTTCCAGTTTTTAGTTTGATTTGCCGCTAAAGTTCGACTAAATTGGAAAGCCCCATCGAGTGGCTGCGAAAACCACTTCCGTTCTGCTTGAAACGCTGACCAGTGCAGCGGAAATTGCACTGCCATCCACTCAACGCAAGCTGCTGGAGCGAGGAACTCTCTCTCTCTATCTATCTCTGCTTGCTGGTATGGATTCCCCACCGGTTTTGCCCCTTCTGGTAACTCTAGAAGCCCAGCAATGCAACATAGACTCTGCAAATATAATAAAAATAATTACACAACGGAAAAGGGGCCGACTGGCGGCGGCGGCGTTGACAGCGATGAAACCAGAGGTCAAACTATGCCAAGTTGTTGCAACCAGTTGTTATTGTGTCTGAGCAGCTTTTCCTCTTCCCAAGTACATTGCACTTTCCATGCGATTAAGCGAAATCTGATACCGCACGGCATGTGTAGAAGAATCAAAGCAAATCAACGGGGAGTTTAAAAATAAGCCACCATTTAGGTATCCACAAAAATCACTAACTAAAGATAAACGCTGACTTGCTAAACAGAGGAATAAAGATAGGGAAATCTTGTTAAGTAAAAATAACCCAAAGTCAATGAGATATTTCCTCAATAATGATAAAGCAAACAGTGAGTAATCAATGAAAATGCATCAGGAAAATTCCCAGCCAAAGTTGTGATAAGTAAACCTAGTTATACAGGGAAATCCCTAAAGATAATCGGTTATTACAGTAAGTTTCCCTTAAAATAACACTAAAAGAAGCCCCTAAAAAGCTAAAAAGTTGCACCTTACACATAGATCACACCTCTCTATAGGGTTCAATGACTCCCAATGACTTTTTCTCCCTGGTCGACATAAATTTTCAGCCTTTCCACACAAACAAATTAGTTGTAAACACCCGGATGAGGCGCAGCTCCCCTTCTAATATAATTAGCCACCGAAAGGGAGAGATAGGGAAGCGTATATACCATATATATATAGGGTGGGTGACCAAATCAAATTTACATGTTTATTTTTACAAGCCTACAAAAAGCCAACTCTGCGGAATGGGAGCACCTCTCTATCGGTGCGCATGATATATGTATACTTATGTACGAAACATCTATGGTTGGGTTCTTTATTTTTGGGCGCTGAAGCATGCAAGAGGCCCCAGACCCCACCAGCCAAGAAGAACCGAACTTGTTCAGCTCCGAATAGACATAAAACCGATCTAAATATATACGCAGAGATATAAGGAAGCAGAGGAAACATAAAACACACAATAAACAACATTGTGAGGACAAAGTGTTGAAAATTCATAGAAAATAAATACAGAAAGTATTAGCTTAAAAGGTTTAAGAGCAAATATTCATAGAGTTTTGACAATATTTAATTTAATTTTAACTTAATTATTTAGGAAGCAATTATTCCCGAGTTCCAATTAAAGTACTGTACATTTCAGAGCCCAAAACGATAAGCCCGGCTTTCTTCCGCTTTGTTTTGTTGCGCTTTGTAGGCTTGCTGTTTATCGAAGCGTTGCAATTACTGCAAAGGGCCAGTGAAGAGGTCCAGATATGTGTATATACGAGTATATTATATATAAAGTTGATAGTTACTCCCATACAGCTTGCATTTCCTCGCACTTGACTGCACAAGACACCCCGCGTTTCCCCCGAATCTACAAACTGAAAACTCTTTTGTGTAATTAAATCACTCGAGCGTTGAGGGGAAGCCTACAATAACAGCTATAAGTTGGACTGAGTGGAATGGAATGGACGTGAAGAGTCGTCTTTTGATAGAAACACATCATTATTACATTATAACAATGTACTTACAAAGGCTGGCGGCAATTCAAGTGTTTTTGGGCCCCAAATTCGATAGTTTTTGATGCCACTGGTTGCATTGTCATCGGCTATCCCATTAATATTAAGGGTTATGGCAAAACCATGCAAATTTATAATATCTCAGCATATTAAATACCTCGAACAGCTGCAAAGCTGATCCAAATCTAGTTCTATTTCGTCCCAAAATAGGTGTACATATTAATTACATTAAAGTTCTCTTCAAAGTTCGGACCACAAACGTTAATGGCCAAAAAACCGAAATTCAAAAAAACCCGATCTGGCCAAGTTTTCAGCGATAGATAGCCAAACAGCTGCTGGTGGACACAGGCATAGATTAAAGACCCGTAGGTGTTCGAACCAAGTAAAAACCAACGGTGATTTATGCCTAGCAACCGCTTTTCTAACCCGACTGGAAAACACGCCCTCCCAAAAGGCGTACTAAATTGACCCAAAGATGCCTTACGGATATCTTTGCATCTCACTTTGCGTGAGTTAATTGCAGCTGCTCTTTGGGCCATGTATTGGGAACATGTGTGTTTGCTATAATATATTTTTACCTGTTGCTACCTGGATCGAGCCTTTTGTCTTGCGCCAGTTGCAACACCCTGCGGCGAAGCATTTTTATCTAGTTTATCTGTATCTATGGGGTGGTACGGCGTTGTTATCTCTCGGCCCAGACAAAATGTTAACAATTTTGTACAACATTTAGGTCGTGAGGAAAATTAATGGCATACAGTGGGTATTTTCATGTTGATTATTTAACTTTAATATTTATAACAAATTAAAGGGGGCAATTTAAAATTGTTTTTGAGAAAATGTACATCCAAAACAAAAATCGTCATGAATGATAAAATGATGAAAATGAGTCTGTTCTAACTAGTATCCACTGTACTATTCTTCAAGCTTAGTTCAATAGCTGATAAGAAAAAGATGTGGGAGACCTAAAAGTGTGTCGCGAGATAACTTTGTTTTTAGAAAAAGAAAGAACCGCAAAGATCTCTATGTATATCCCCCAACCACTAAAAAGTCTATTTTTATAGCCCAACCCAATCAGTTTTCCACTACACTTGCAGAGATAAACATTTCGCACTGACCGTTATCAATAGAGCAAAATTATCAATTAGAAATGGCAATGCTTCGTATCAGCTAAAACCATTATAAAAACATTTCCAAGTGCGGTGCAAATAAAATGACCATAGGATGGATGACACATCGAGATGACCTCATGAAGGGGAGAAAAGTAACAGAAAAAGTACACAAATGGGGAATATCGCAACAGATGTTGGAACTTTAAATGTACATACATATGTATGTACGTAAAACTATGCTCAAAATAAGAGTAATGGGAAATGAAAAATATTTACATATATTGTTTTATCGATTCCGGAAATACGCATTGCTTCTGTTAAGATAAATACATAATTTGAATCATATTTTTCTATATTCTAAAAATATATTTAAAACCCTAGATATTATGAATCATTTTTTTGAATTTTTGAAAATTGTTTTTTGAAACTCTAGATATTTTTAATCATATTTTTTTTATTTTAGGCTTGGAACGCCACTGTATTTGTGTGTAGACCAACTCCCTGCGGGGGAGTGACGCCTCTATTTACGGTAGCTATTTGCTTTTGGCCAACAATCGAAGGTTGCAGCGACAATATCTCCAATAATCAGTGGCTCAAAGACGGGTTGGCAGCGCTCAATTGCAAACACACGCACAACCATTCCGAGCAAACCATTTCGAAAAGTAAACCGTGAGAAGCTAAGTAAAAGCCAAGAGCAGATAAACTTTTTAGCCAGGCAAACGTGGCATGCCAACACATAAATACAACACACAAACAACAACAACCGAACAACAAGCTACGAAATGTAATAGAAAATGCAGGTAAAAAGCAAAAGCAGCTGACGCCGCAAAGCAACAACAAAGTAATTTCATTGATTACCGATAGGCAACGCACGTTCAAATCAAACGGATCGCAGTTCGCCGCATAAAGCATAAGTCATCCCAAGCTTAAACGCAGCAACAAAAAACCCAGGCTTAGACTTCAAAGCCACACCTCTTCCTCTTTTCTCTTCACCTCCTTTTTTGCTAGCTCCTGCTTCTTCTTCTCAAGCCATGGATCGTTTACTTTTTTGTTTGTTACTGCGTTGGTTTTTTTTTTACCTTTGCCTTTGTTTTTGCTTTTGCCGATGGCGGCAACGGCGCTTCGCGTACAATTCCCAGTAAAAGCAACAACAAATGCTGAATGAGGCAGATGCAAAAACAGTGGTGGTGGGAAAAATAGTGCCAGATAAAAAAATAATTATTATTTATTATAATATATTATTTTTTGTTTTTTACTTCATCAAATGAAATGATATATTTTTTTTTAGTCTTTGAGTTTTAAAATTTGAATTGCAACTGCTAGTTCTGTGAACGCAACTGTTTATTGGAGGCAAGTACAAACAAACACAAAAAAGTAGAAGAAGCTTGGCCTATGCGTCATGGGCTTTGCTTTTGCTTCGCCTGTTTTGGCCAAAATAAAAGAGAGCATTAAGCCGAGAATGCATTTGAGCCAAAGTGAGTTTTTACCTCCTTTTTGTTGCTCTTGCTCAGCTGCTTGCGAGCAAAACAAAAACAACAACAGAGACCACGAAATTCCCCAGCCCAGATAATCGTTATGATAAACATAATCGCTCCTTGGGAAAATTGCTTTCGGTGGTATTTTCTTCATCTCGAGATCCCCCGATCTTCTCGATCAATTTGCGGTTACTTGGGTGCGATTGAAAAATGCAGTTTTTCGAGAACTGACATTTCCGGCGAATAACTCGGCTCGAGGTTAAATTCTGCCGAAGAAGCCTTGAGAGAATTTCACATTCAAGTTTGTTTTGGGCCATTTCTGCGTCTATTTAGCCAGAAAACAAGCCCATTACTATTACAATAGCCAACTGAGCGTGCCGTCTCAAGCATTTAGTCATTAGCTTTTTGTTTTAAACAATCACAAACTTTTTCGTTTTTTGCCATTATCTTTTCGTTATTTGTTGTTCTTCTTGAGACGCAAAATGCTAATGTATGCATAAATGTTTGCGGCTGGGCTGTGGCTTTGCGCTTATTTATCTTTGCCGCTTTAATTAACTGAATGAATGAATGAGCGATAGGTCAGACCACATGCTAATATTATGTGGGAATCGCTGGGGATAAAGGCAAAGTCCCACAGATCGATGAATTATGTATTTGAAGCATTTTCGCACGATGTAATTAGATTTACTTCAAAGGTTTACTGTTGGGATATCACGCAGAAAAGGTTTTAAGTCCAGAACATTATATCTTTTACTCTACATCAAGAATCTAAGATTCTCTTTTTCTAAATTTTTGGTTCAGAACTAAACGTTTACTATTAATATTTTGAAAAATTCCAAGAATATTTTTTGGCAAAGTTAAACGTGTCTTTAAACAACTGTTTCTTGGAAACAGAAGATTCTAGCATTTCCAAGTATCCAAATCGATTTCCTAATCTAATCCCATTCTTAGCCTCGTACTAATGCGACTACTAACCCAATCCGAAGCGCTTCTTGATCTTCTTGAGCAAGTGCATCTTCTTCTTGCTGGAGAGCTTGTCCTTGGTGCTCATGAGCAGCTCGTTGGACTCGAGGGCCAGGACCTGGGCGGCCTGCTGGGCGGGCGTGGGCATGGCGCTGTGGAGCTGCTGCATCTGCATCTGCTGCAAATGCTGCAAGTGCTGCTGGTTTTGGTGGTGCTGCTGCTGCGGGTGGAGGTTCAGGTGCGGGTGGCTGCCCTGCATGTAGTTGGCTGGTATATCCGATAGACCCATGATAATGGCTTTCTTGTCTATTGACAGAGTGTAGCAAACGAACTAAAACGAACTCGCGAAATGCTTACGAAAATCCACAAGCTACTTGCGTATTTTATTTGGCATTAAAATTTAACGTAGAGTTCTGCGAATTTGGTGTTTTCCGTTAAAACATTTTGAATTTGGTTGGTTGTTTGTCTGCGCGCAACCGGGAACAAACGGAACGAAACGAAACGATACGAAACACAGAGACCGACGACGACAACTCAACTCCCGAACCAACCTTTCGCTGCGTTTTTTTTCGACAAATAAAAGGTGCTGCGGCCTTTTATAGCTTCGCACCAGCGCGAGTTCTCTCCCACGACGCCGGCGTCGCTGCCGCAGCTCAGCTGGAGAGCCGTGGAGAGAGATGACGTGCAGCTATTCTAACGGAAGATCTGGCTTTTTTTTTTTATTTAAATGAGGGTTTTTAAGGACCAAATAGCAATCCCTATTTATATACAATACATCACTTTTTAAGGTTTTATTTTGAAGTCTATTATAGTAATAAATATAGTAATATCACTAGTCATTTAAAAGCACAAACTTTGTATTTTGCCAAAGAAAGAACAAATAAGAAATAATATCACTAATAAGCGACTTTCATTAGGAAGTAAATAAGCAGGTCTTTATTTTGGAAAATACAAAATTAACTTATTTCAATGTATAATTGTTTGGCTAACTTTTAAATTGAATAGTTCGGTGGAGAAAATTTTAATTAAACGTAAGACTATAGGGCATTCTTTTTATTTAAAATTTTTACCCTAAACCTCTTCAAAGTATTTAAATTAACAATGTTTTTTTGATAGTTTTGCAGAAAACATTAAATTTTTTTCCTAATTTAACATATTAAATATTATTTAGCTAGTTTCTCCCTGTTCATGAAGATCTGGCTATTTTCTAGCTAAGGGCCGTCAGCACTGCCAACGGCGCAAGGAACGAGAGAGCTAAAAAAAAGAGAGTTCGGGAAAGCAAAATTCGAGACGCCACCACTCTCTTTCTCTCTCCGGCAGCTGTTTCTTATTTACTATGGTTTCGCTTTGTGCCTGGCTTTCGCGTGTATTGAGCCTCCCTTATAATTTACCTTTATGCCTCTAACTCTGCACCTTGATCGGGGATTCCTCCTCCTATTCTCCTGCTGTTGCTTCGCCTGTTGTTTTTGTTGCTGCTCTAGGCCTGCATTTGGGTTTTTGGCCAAACTGCTCTGATCTCCACTAACTGTTGTTCTCCTCACCTATGTGTGAAAGTCCGCTAGTGTGTGTGTATAGTTCAGCCAGGTTCAAAGCAATTCTTTCTTTTTCGCAGGGGTTACAAGGTCTGGCTCATATAACTGGCAAACTATTTCAATTGCCCTAATGCTTTTGATCGTGAACTTTGGGGTCCAAATATCATATTTTCTGGAACCGGACACTTGTGTTTTCTTTACCCAGCTTTCTAAGGCCCTAATCTTTCGTCTTTGGGTTCTCAACACATGTTTTAAAATTTTCAACAAAAACTTTTAAGCCAAATATCCCAGAAAAAAAGATATTTTGAATATCAATGATCCTTTCAAAAATTGCAATGGCTCTTTCTCTGGATATGAAATAGAGCACATGGTTCCAAACTATTATAATACTAGATTATTTTTTAAAATATCAAGGAAAATTTGTATAACATTGGATTCATATGATTCATAGAGAATTTAATAACCCAAAATACTTATATTTATTACTCTTCTTATCTGCACTTTTAAAATGAAATTATGGTTTCCCAATGCCTATTCAATCACTTATATTATTCCCTTTATACATTTCCCTTTAGATATTTAATGATCCGATCCAGAAAAACTTGCCTATGATCTTGGGGACATGCTATTGTGGTTTCATTTGTTAAGCTTTAGGTTTTGTGGTCAGCAGGATAGCTGCCGTCTGGCGTCTGATCATCCTTTATCCTATGTGGATGCCACGCTGCCATTGATGGAGGATGATAATTGCGCCGAGTGCTCCTCAGCCTCGTCCTTTTTGTCCTGCACGGGTAGACGGAACCAGACAGACCTCACAGCAGATGCAATTTTCAAGATCGGAAGGGATCAAGACGACGGGCCAGAAAGCATTTAAATTTTGATATTAAAGTGGAAATGCATATTCAGCATCCTGGCAGCAGGCGTGCGTCCTGGAAATACATCTGCTGCTGCTGCTTACCCGATTTCCCCCTCCTGTTCGCTCAGTTTGCGAAAATGCAAAAAAGGTCGGAGAAGGTGATGTTGGCGAAACAGGAACCGGCAAACATCGGGCAGCGAAATGAGACCAACGAACAACCCCAAAATTGTCAAAGAATACAGTGAATATCGGTTAACAAAGTACTATAGTATCATATATGATAATAGTCACAGCAAGATAATAAGAACCCAACGTTTAGATATATCTACATAATATTATCGAAATAATACAATTAAACTCGTCCTATATTTGAATATATCATAAATAAAATATTTTAGTTAATTAAAATAATTTTCTATATATTATTTATAAAGATTCCATAATATAATAAAAGTTTCTTATTATATTGAATTTATCTGAATTTTTTTAGGTTTTGGTATCAGGAAGTTTCTTTATTAAGATCACAGTCTATAGGGTATTTATATCGATATCCACTGTACCCAACTTGAGCACCAACGAAAGGTGTCCATCTGCGGTTGCAGTTGGAAAAGGACCTGAAAAAAGGGTTTGCTCTGCCGTAGTTTGTATCCCCTCGCAGCCCTTGCCATCGGATCCGTTCTGTTTGTTTGCCAATTCCAGGTGTAAATTCATAGTAAAGGAGACAGATATACGGGTAGAAAGGGATTTTCAAAGAGGAGAAAGAGGAAGCCAGCCGACCACGTGCCAGGATAAAAATAAGGAAAAAAAAGACGTGCGCCAGTTGCCTTGGCTGATAAGGATGCTCTACTTTTTCGGATCGGTTCGAACTCATTTTACGATTATTTATTTATATATATTCATATTTTGCCAGCAGACAGCTGCTTCCATTTGCATTTGTCGCCTTGATGGGGGGAAGATATCTGCAGTCTGTTTTGGGTTTACTTTGCTCCCCTTGAAGTATTTTGTATTTTGTGGTTAAATTTAGAATTTGGCACATGTGCCCCCACACACAAGTTTCGCGACGATCCAGTGCAATTTTTATCTTTCCAGTTCGGTCTCCCACGAACATCTGGCTTAAGAATACAAGTACAAATATCACTCATTTTCGCTCGTCTTCGTCTTGGGATCGCTGGTCTCTGCTAAGGCCCGCATTTACCTTGGCCTCACAATAGTCTTTCTTTTTTCAACTCATTGTCTCGAGAATGTCACAGCGATTTACCTTTCAGACAGTTCCTTAACCCAAGAACCCTGCTGTTATTCCAAATCGCCGTCTATGGAGAATTGACCTGGGCAGGCGTTTAATGAAAATGCCAAATGATAATTTTGCACGGCAAGTGAGCAGATCCAAGGGGAGTAGTTCGATTTTTAAAGGGAAAGCAAGTCAGGAAAAGGGGTTTGGGTATGTGTAACTATCTCATATGATCTACAGAACGGCTGATTCTTTAGATCTTTCTACATTAACTTGTATTATAACTATCATACATATTACTAAAACCCCATATCAGTTAAAGACATTTCTATTTAATCTTTCTGAAAACGGTGATCAATAACAAACCTCGCACTTTGTTGAGTGGAAATGTTGAAGCAAATGGTTTTTTTGATTTCTAGAAGTTCTACCTTATAAGATAAGAAAATCACACTCGCTTCATATGGCCTAATAAAATTTATAAGATAAAATGCCCGCTTGGTGGAATTTCCATACACATACATATCATATCCATTGCTTGGTTATCAAAGCTACATACCTCCATTATGATCAAGCAAACGCTTTGTGACTACCTTGCCCTTGGTATACCAATAGATAAATGTATGTATAAAACATTTACGGCTATAATTAAATAGTTTTCAATCAATTAAAAGAAATCTAAATGAAATTATTTATATTGCCAACAATAATTTAAATACAGCAACTATTTTAAGTGGGCCAAAGATAAGTGGAGGGAAATAGATTAATAATTATCTGAAATTTTTGTGCGATTTATTCAATGAAAAACGACGCGTCGGGCAAGTAAATAAACGAAAAGATATAAGAAATTGGCAGCTGTCGGAACGAAGACAGCTGAGAATTCCTCAGCTCTTCACATCGATCGCCGATAAGCGATCAATATACACATAATTAAGTAAAAACTGTAGCAAATGCCAATGTTTAATTAGAAAACGACATATGCAAACGGGTCGCAGGCAGCAAGAGGGGAAAATAAAAGGGAAAGGACCTCAGACAGGCCAAGGAAAGAGGAGCTGTGCAACAAGGAGCAGTTGTGGAGTTTCTTCGTATATATAAACCCGAACTAATCCAGCGGACACAAAGGAGAATTGAGGAGAACAGAACCCAAAATCGAATTGCGCAAGCACTTGAGAAACCGAGCGATGGAGGAGGAGATGGCATACAAATTGTATGTATTATCAGTCTCCAGGGATCGAGGGTAGAGTAAACGTTTCAGCATATATGTGAAAGGATATAAATATTACAATTTTGGGAAAATAGATCATACATCAAAATATATGTAATGTACTAATCAAAAACCATTTTTTCTTCCTTGTTATTAAAAACAAGCCACTTTTCTATCTATAGATTCTATATAAAGGTAAAAAAAATCGAAAAAAATAGGACTGATGTGGGTTCATATACATTTTTTCATAACAAAATGGTAAGATTTCATATCAATATGGTACAAACTCTTATGTTAAAAAATATCATTTTGATATGAACACAGAAAATTGATATGAAAAAATACCCGATGGACTATTTTTGGTGTTTTTTTCTCTATGTATAAATTCAAAGATCATTTTACAGAACATCTAATACGGGTAGGGTAACTCTTAGTCCAGGTACTCCCTTAGAGCATCCTGACTTATTTAGAGGAACTCCTCCACCTTTCAGGGATACCTGCGACAGCAGTTGGCTTCATCCCGAAACTCCGATCAAGATCTAACAAAAAGGAAACTCATTCGGGACTCGGGGAAGCATTTGGCAACTGCAACTTCAACTTCCACATCCACTTCCCATTTCCGCATCCTCACATGCGTATACGCTAATCAAATATCAACATCGCCCCGGAATAACCGCCAATGCAACACATGCGAGGGAAACTGCGATCCGTTAGAGGAATATATGAAAATATATATTCTGTTGGCCAAATGTTTGCCTTTTCAGGGGGTTTCGGCTTTCACAGTTTTCACATTGCAGTTTTTTCCCGCCTGTAAAATGGAAAAACTCCCCTGTCCCACGAAAAACGAGAGATCTGCTGAGGAGCAGATATCTTTACGGATACTCCGATGCAAACAGGACATTTGGCAAGTCATAGAGAGAAGGTCCTGGCGGGTTTTCGGTCCACAGCATGTGTCTTTGTCTCAGGGTCAGGGAGTTACGGCTCGGTTATCCTACCTGAAGCGAGCGCCTATTAGGGTTTACTTATTCTCTCCTCCGCCTTTGTGCGATCCTTCGTCCTTTCTTGCGCCCGGTTTGTGAGAAATCATTGCCATAAACTCTATAATTTATTGTCTACAGCTGCACGGGCATCTTGGGCCTAATCGAAGCTGATTCGATTTGATGGAGGCCCTCAGATGACGATGTGGTAAGCAGGTAAGTTCAGCCCAGCAACCCCCGTTAAATACACCTGTAAAAGCAAGATGACCATTACGTTGAAGTTAGCGCCCTAGAATCACAGTCCGTTGCCTGAGCTGATTTAATGGGTCGGGATGTGAAATCATTCTGTTCTCTCAATTTTTTACCACCTCAGTTTTTTGACTTTTCAGCTATCTAAGCTGCTTAAGGGGTTTAAGTCCCTAAAGGGCGGTTTCGGAATAATTGTATTGGAGAACTTGCAATAGATATTACTGAAAAGAAAATGAAAATATTTTCCTGTAAGAAGGTATCCCATTTTAATTCTATAAATTATGCTCCATACTAAGAACACTATACATACAAATATGAATTTTTCTTTATGCTTCATAATATGAAGTTCATATCTAAGTTGTTAAAATTTTATGAGACTTAAGATGTACTATTATTTTAGGATTAATAGGGGGTAATAATAATAGGGGGTAAAGAGAACTTCCACTATCTTTTGACTAGCAAATCACTTGTTTGTTGAGTAAAAACAGCTCATAGACCTTATCATGCAAGTCTCTAAATCTGAGCATCCATGCAAAACCCAACCCCTTTAATATAAAGCGATTTTGGGTTAATTTTTGGTCAAACGGGGAAGAGATTTCCCAAAGTATAGTCATTATGTACGCGAGTAGGTCGATACAATCCTTGTCTATCAAGCCAAACATTCAGGTGCAGTGCGCAGAGCCTGACTGGGTGCCTTTAAAGCAGGATTGGAGCAAACGGTGGTGCACAGTTCCAGAAATTTATATAGACGATTTCGCAGAAAGAATCGATGCCTTCGAAACAAGAGAAAGTGATGTTTTTGTGGTGACGTTTATGAAAAGCGGTACTACTTGGATGCAAGAGTTGGCCTGGCTTTTGCTAAACGATTTGGACTTTAAACGTGCCAGTAGCGAGTATTCGTTTATTCGAAGTCCTTTTCTAGAGTAAGTAGATTGAAATAATTGTAAAACTTATACCAAACTACTTTCTACAATTGCCCCATAGATATTCTGCTCTTAACCCCATAGTAGGTATGGATTCTATAGATAAGTGCAATAAATTTCCGGGTAATTGTCGCCTGATTAAAACCCATTTGCCCGCACAAATGTTGCCCCGACAAATCTGGAATCAGAGACGTAAGATCATTTACGTGGCCCGTAACCCCAAGGATGTTGTGGTTTCTTCATATCATCAAATGATTGGCATGCGTTTTTGGGAGTGCAGCCTGGACGAATTTGTGGATGATTTCATTGCTGATAAGGTATTATTTGCATCATTATGGACGCATGTTATCGACTTTTATCGAATGCGCAATGAGGAGAATATATTCTTCGTTACGTATGAAGAAATGTCAAGAGATCTTGAAGATGTCGTTAAGAGATTATCGCGGTTTTTGGATTGCAAAGATCTGAGCGAGAGTGAAATGAAAAAACTATTGAATTACTTGAGCTTCGAAAACATGAAGGGTGAGTTTTTCAAGGAAATATAAAGTGAATAGAATAATGTTAAAGCTTTATATTTCAGGAAGCAAGTTTGGAAACCCCTCCAGTATTGTAAAAACTTTTCGGCAAACTACCAAGGACTTTGAGTGAGTTTTGCTTTCTACCTTGAGATTTAAAAGTAATCATAATATTGATTATAGATTTATGCGACGCGGCATAGTCGGCTCTTACAAGGATGAATTAAGTCCCGAACATCAGGCTAAAATCGACAATAGGACTAGGAGCTTTTTTAAAGAGTATGCGATTACTGAGTCCGACATCTTTGGAAATTTGTAAAACTTATTAATTTATAGCTTACATTATGTGTTTTGGCTTGCCATACGTTTTAATTTTAGAAATAAATGGCTTTACTAAGAATAAAACAGTATTATGAGGAAGGTTTTTTACCACCTTAGCCCCTTGGCTTTTCGGCAATCTAGGCTGAGTCCCTAAAGGATGGCTTCGGAAGAATTGTAATGGAGAACTTTCATTTAATATTACTAAAAGGAAAATAAATATATATTTTTTTAAGAAAAGATCCCATTTTAATTCTGTAAATTATGCTCCATACTAAGAATACTACAGATACAAATACTTTTGCCTTCAGCATGTTTCTTTATATCTTCATATCTACGTTGTTAAAATTTTATGAGACTTAAAAGATTATATTATTTTAGGATTAATAGGGGGTACAGAGAACTTCTACATTTTCTTTGACTAAAAAAGCACTTGTTTGTTGAGTAATAACAGCGATAAAGAGCATAAACCTTATCATACAAGTATCTACATTTAAACTTCCATGCGAGACCCCAGGTCTCTAATATAAAGCGATGTTGGGATAATTTTTGGGCAAACGGGGAAGAGATCTCCCAAAGTGTAGTCATTATGTACGCGAGCAGGGCGTTAGAATCTTTGTCCACTAAGCCAATCATTCAGGTGCAGTGCGCAGAGCCTGACTGGGTGCCTCTAAAGCAGGATTGGAGCAAACGGTGGTGCACACTTCCCGAGAGTTATATGGACGATTTCGCAGAAAGAATCGATGCCTTCGAAACGAGAAAAAGTGATGTCTTTGTGGTGACTTTTATCAAAAGCGGTACTACTTGGATGCAAGAGTTGGCCTGGCTTTTGCTAAACGATTTGGACTTTGAACGTGCCAAGAGCGAGTATCCATTTAATCGAAGTCCTTTTCTAGAGTAAGTAGATCGGAGTATTTGTAAAACTAATAATTCCCAATTCCTAAATGACCTATAGGTATTCTGTTATTAACCCCAAGGTCGGAATAGATTGTATAGAAAGGTGCACTAAAATGACGGATAATTCTCGCCTGATTAAAACCCATTTGCCCGCACAACTGCTGCCCCGTCAAATCTGGAATCAGGGCCGTAAGATTATTTACGTAGCCCGTAACCCCAAGGATGTTGTGGTTTCATCCTATCACCAAATGGTTGGCTTGTTTACTTGGGAGGCCAGCTTGGACGAATTCGTGGATCATTTCATTGCTGATAGGGTCCTATATTCATCATACTGGGAGCATATTATCGATTTTTATAGAATGCGTAATGAAAAGAATATTTTTTTCGTTACCTATGAAGAAATGACAAGAGATCTTGCGGATGTCGCCAAGAAATTATCGCGGTTTTTGGATTGCAAGGATTTGAGCGAGAGTGAAGTAGAAAAACTATTAAATTTCTTGAGCTTTAAAAACCTTAAAGGCAGCAAGTTTGGAAACCCCACCAATAATATAAAAAAACTTAACAAAACTACTGAAGACTATGAGTAAGTTGTATTTTCTACTTAAAGTTCTAGAGGTAACCTTAATATTATTTGTAGATTTATGCGACGCGGCATAGTCGGCTCCTACAAGGATGATTTAAGCCCTGACCAACAGGATAAGATTGATAAATGGACTAGGAGCTTTCTCAAAGAGTATGGAATTACTGAATCCGACATTTTTGGAAATTTGTAAATTTTTTTATTAATTGGTTTTACATTGTGTTCATTGGCTTGCCATGAAATTTTATTTTAAAAATTAAAGGCATTAAAATAATTAAAACAATATTATAGGGTATGTTTCACACCTGTATAATTTCTTACGACTTACAGAACTATCGGCTCAGGCACGAAGCCGACGAGTGCCATCACTAGGGGGGAACAGCTGTTCGGCCAACATGTGAGTGTGTTGGTGGTGGGAAGGTCACAAACCTTATTGGAATGCCTATAGTTTCTAATTCATGATCAGGCCGAGCTTATAACTGTAATGCTGGTTACTATAGCTTGATGCTTTCATTGCCAATTCCCAGTTAACACACCTGTCAATTTACTCACTCCCCCAATCAAGCTTATACCAGTAAAACCCAATTTTAACGAAACTCAAGCCTTATTTACTCACCTATTTTGCTAGCCGACTGACCCATTGCTTATTCAAAATCACAATTGGTGTGTTTCGCTTCCCGAAAGGCACAAGAAACAGCAGCAACAACAGCCACAACAACTAGGACACACACTTCTTTGGCATTGAATTTTCACGTGGGCGCAGCCCTCCGAAACTCTCGATATTAATAACTCCGGAAACCGATCATGTGCTATTCTATTCTCAGGCTGGCTCACTTCCAGAATCATAGGCGTTAATTGCGATGCATTTTAAAGCTTTGTTTAATTGTTATTCGGATGGAGCTGCCGGTTTTCAGGCTTTTTTCAGTGTGACCGCGGTAGGGTTTAAATGTTACTCGGAAAAAATACCATCGAAAAATATACCAAGCTTTATTTTAAAAATTCCGTTAATTTTCGTAAATTAAAAATAAGTTAGCAACTTTATCACTAATAAAGTGGAGAATATTCCTATAAAAAAGTGTTTTAAACTATTTGTAAATCGTAAGATATGAAAAATAAAAACCAAAGAATTTCTCACAATAGTAAAAGATTGCGATTTTTACTCAAGACCTTCGTAAATTTCAGGTAATATTATGACCACCACAATTTTTATTTTGATTTAAAACAAAGATACATTTTTTAACTATATCAATAAATTGTTCTTGCAAATCACTGGATTCGAAAAGCCGTGACTTAAAGCGATAGTTTTTCAAGCTGCAATCCGCCCACACCGATATATACCGCACGACCAGCGGTATTTTCGGCGCGAATCTTTGGTATTTCCTTTCACCACGCCGACGGTCACACTCCACGCAACCTCTGCCAAAAAAACTACGCGAAAAATATGCCATAAAAAGCGAGAATCGAGCGTGTTTATTTAGCTTTCGCGGGTAACAAAGTGCGCAGCAGCCGGCGGCCGATCAGAGCCCCACCCACAACCCACTCGCGCCGCCCAAGGACACCGAGAGAACCGGCAGGAAGATGGCGGATCCGCTCAGTCTGCTGCGGCAGTACAACATAAACAAAAAGGAGATTGTCGAGCGCGACAGCCAGATCATCTTCGGCGAGTTCTCCTGGCCGAAGAGCGTGAAGACCAACTATCTCAAATATGGGTGAGTAGGCCAGGACGATGCCTGTGATTACCAGGAGGAGTACCAACTTTCTCCCACTTGTTTTCCCCTACAGCTCCGGCAAAAAGGGCGCTCCACGTGAGTACTACACGCTGGAGTGCCTGCTGTACCTGCTCAAGAATGTGATGCTGCAGCACTCGGTGTATGTGCGCCAGTGTGCCGCCGAGGACATACCCGCCGTGAATCGGCCGGATCGTAAGGAACTGCTGGCCTATCTCAATGGCGAGACACCGACGTGTGCCAGCATCGACAAGAGTGCTCCGCTCGAGATCCCCACCCAGGTGAAGCGGGCCGCCGAGGGCGAACCCTCCAGCGTTGAGGTGGCCGCCAAGAAGGCCCGCTTCGAGGAGACGCAGGTGCAGAAGGTGCGAGAGCAACTGGCCGCCCGATGGGATGTCAACCAAAAGGAGACCGCCGTCAACATGGACAACATCAAGTCGCTGTCCGAGACGATGTCCGTGGAGAAGATCGCTGCCATCAAGGCCAAGCGTCTGGCCAACAAGCGAACGACCATCAAGAGGACGGACAATGACGAGACCATGGGCACTGATCTGCGTGCCATTTTGGACTACGATGTGGACTCCACCAAGGACATTATCAGCAGGGAGCGGCAGTGGCGCACGCGAACCTCCATTCTCCAGAGCACGGGCAAGATCTTTGCCAAGAACATCTTCGCCATGCTGCAGGGCATCAAGGCGCGCGAGGAGGGACGAAATCGGCCGCAGGCGCCCAATCCCATCAAGATGCCGGAGCCGGCGCGGATAGCCAAGCCACAGCCGCAGCTGTCGCAGTACAATCGTTACGATCAGGAGCGATTCAATCGGCAAAAGGAGGAGACCGAGGGCTTCAAGATCGATACGCTCGGAACGTACCACGGTATGTCGCTGAAATCCGTGACGGAGGGCTCGCTGGCGCAGCGGAAGGCGCAGGCGAACAATCTGCCGGGAGCGCCGGGTGGTATGCCAGGAGCACCTGCCGGTCGGCCCAAGGAGCTGCTGCCCACGGCCCAGGCCCGGCAACTGCCCGCCAACGGACCATCGAAGCGACCCTCGCGCACCCCCATCATCATCATACCGTCTGCCAACACAAGCCTCATCACCATGCTCAACGTGAAGGACATCCTGCAGGAGTTGCGCTTCATGTCCACCGCCGAGAAGAAACTGCAGGGCTGCCAGCGCGACAGCGAAGTGCTGTTACAGGTGCGAATCTTACTGACTAACTTACCAGCAAATGTTTTATGTACAAGCAGCTGTTCTGTTGTAGTTAATTTTATATTAATTTATGAAAACAATTACATTTTTGTTTGATTTAGTGTACTGATGCCAATTTATTTCGTATTATATTAATCCACAGCGAAAACGGAACAATCAGACTGTGTCTTACCGGGTGATAGACAATCCCATCAAGCTCTCGCAACAGGATTGGCAGCGGGTGGTGGCTGTCTTCGTTATGGGACCACAGTGGCAGTTCAAGGGCTGGCCCTGGGACGGCAATCCCGTCGAGATATTCTCAAAGAGTGAGTAAATACCTTAACTTCCACTTGATCTTTACTTACTTCGTTTTTTTTTTACCCCCTATTGCAGTTTGCGCCTTTCACTTGTGCTTTAGCGAGCTGAAATTGGACTCCAATGTGGAGCGCTGGTCTGTGACACTTCTGCGACTGTCGCAAAACAAGCGGCATCTGGATCGGGCAGTGCTCAGCAAATTCTGGGAAACTTTGGACAAGTATGTGATTCTATAATTACACGTTGTGCAATTCGTATTTGAATTGGTTGCATCTTCCAGCTAAAGTTATCTCAAAAATAATAGAATATATTCTTATTTCCTTGATTAACATTTTTATTTCGATATCTTTTCAGATACATGGCCAAATACAAGCCTGATCTGCGGTTTTAGCCCTAATCGCAGCCTTTAACGTTCTGCTGAAGAATCTTTATTGCAATGATGACACCTGCACAGTTCCCCAAACCACTCCGGATTAGTTACCAATATTATATACCAACTGTAACTTTGCACTGAACAACGCAAACATGTTACAGTCCACGCCCAGCTTGAGTAGGGAAGACCAAGCCGAATCTGGGTCTTCCGACCCGTCCAAGATCCCGACTACACCCTTGTCTAGGGCGCTCTCTCGCTTTTGGCAGCCGCAGTAGAAGCCGCAGGCCTGCGTCGGTGCAAATAGGCCCGCGGGCAGTTAGAGATTAAGCTAAAAAGTTTGTCGTTCGACTTGTACAATGTAAACTATAAAACAAACGGATCAGAAACCAAGTAATTTGTATTTTTAGTGATAATAAACAGTTACAAGCCATTTGGTTTCGGTTATGCAAACACGAGGTTAACATAATCGAGATTTAATTGGCTGCAATCGAAGATAATTAAGTTCTTTTTACTAAAGAGAAAATTTCCTTTTTTTAGAGCTTATATTCAACACGATAAGATATCCCACCCGAAGCCATAAAGCTAACGCAATCGGAGTTAGATTCCATTATCTCTGTTTATATTGCAAAATATGTTTATGTGTAGTGTACAATCGTCATGTTAGCGGTTGGTCAGTAACTCTACTCTCTACTTTAGTTTATAGGTTAGCGGATTAAATAAAAAATACTATTTCTCGGCCAGCGAAGCACGGACTACTCGGTGACAACTCTTCAGGAGGACTTGCCGTCGCAGAACTGTTTCTTCGCAGCCTTCAGAGTGTTGTGCATCAGCATGGCCACCGTCATGGGACCCACGCCGCCAGGAACCGGAGTGATGTGGCCAGCGACCTGGCGAACTTCTGTGGAAAAATAAAGGAAGAGAGGATAAGAGAATGAACATTTTCTAGAGCTAAGCAGCCACTCACCTTCGAAATCTACATCTCCAACGAGCTTGAACTTGCCAGTCTTCTCGTCCTTAATGCGATTGATGCCCACGTCGATGACACAGGCCCCCGGCTTCACCATGTCCTTGGTGATCAGTCCCGGCTTGCCCACGGCGACCACAATGATGTCCGCCTGCCGACAGTAGCGTGCCAGCTCCTTGGGCGGCGTGTATCTGTGGCAGATGGTCACCGTGGCGTCCAGTGCCTTGGTGGCATACTTTCCATCCGCGTGCAGGAGGATGGCCATGGGCAGACTGACGTTCTTGGATCGCCCCACCACCACAGCATTGCGGCCATGGGTCTCGATATTCAGATGCTCCAGCAGCCGCTTGACGCCCAGGGGCGTGGCCGGAATAAGGCCATCCATGTCCAGGGCCAGACGTCCGATATTGAGCTCATTGAAGCCATCCACATCCTTGTCCACGTCCACGGCATTGCAGATGGTGCGCTCGTTAATGTGTTCCGGCACTGGCAGCTGCACCAGCACTCCGGTCACCCGCTGATCCTTGTTCAGATCGGCGATCACCTGGAGGAGCTCCTCTTGCGTGGTGGAGGAGGGCAGACGCTTCGTCTCACTGGAGATTCCCACCTCCCGGCAGGCGACCATCTTGTTGGCCACGTACTTCTCGCTGGCCGGATCCTCGCCCACGATCACGGCCGTGAGATGGGGCACCGGATGCCCAGCGGCCACGAACTCCTTCAGTTCCTGCCCCAACTGATACCGGATCTCCTGGGCAATGCCCTTGCCGTCGATGATTTGAGCCATGTTGCTGTAACGGGAAAATTACATTTTTGTTACTTAATATTTTGGGATATAATTATTAAATTAATTAAATTATTAATTAATACATTTCTTAAAATTTAACTTAAAGAATTTCAATTTTCTTAATTTCTTTTATTCTCTTTAAAAGCCCTTAATTTTTTATGATTTGAAGACCAGTTTTAGAAAAAATCATTTAAAGTTACTATTTTTCGGATATATAATATATTTATAAAATATCGTATTTTATATTTCTTAAAATTTAATTTAAAGAATTTCTATTTTTTTAATTTCTTTTATATATTTTGTAAAATCCATTAATTTTTGATGTTTTAAGGATCAGTTTTACAAAAAATCAATTAAAGTTACTATTTTTCGGGTATATAGTATATTTATTAAAAAAAAACGTATTTTACATTTTAAATTAAGAAAAATGTTAAATATCCTCAAAATCATGATTATTGCCAAAATATAGCTTAGCTATGTATGTTCTCCATATTTCGTAAGCAAGGTCATAAACCGGGAATGTCGCCAAATGATAAGGCCCGGCGGTGAAATCCCCGCCTGTCAATGCGGTTGCGCTGCAGTAATTCCCCTAGATCGCACACTTGGTCGCATATATGTATCGTGTGATTCACCCACTTAGTAAACAAGTGAAGTGCTGGCGGGGCGGCTGTGCAAAATGTTCTTTGTGATTCCCCGTTCTCAGAATGTACTTTTTATGACTGCGTTATTCTCTACTATCGGTGGAGAAAGGCAATTATATTCATGATCTCATACAGGGCACTACGATTATTATTTAAGGAACAAATTCACATTGCTCACAGAACTATTCTAATTTCCCAATTCAATGGAAAATCAAAGGCTCGTGTATTTAGTATTAATATTTATAGATATATCTGTTTATAATCAGCGAACAAATTATATTCTAGGAAACCTACAACACTTTTCAATTCCCATTAAGTTTGAATTTTGTGAAAGTCGCGACTTTTAAGATAAGTAGTTATAAAACTAAGGTACTTTATTGATCAACATGTTCAATACAAAATCAAGGTTCATCTTTTCTGAGAGGGGAGGGGGTGTACATGGGGAGGAGTAACCTAGGGCCTATCGTAAATCTCTTTCCAGCAGGGCGTACGCCTGAGGATCGATTGTCTGCAGGGCCCGAGTGAATGTGGCGCAATCCACACTGGCGCCGTTTTCCTTAATGTGATCCAACAGGTCGTCGGCTCCCAGCCACATGAAGGCGAACTGCTCCAGATTGGATTTGCGGGCCAGATGATTCCACTTTGGCTGGGCATCGGGCCCATTTCCCAGTGGCTGGTTCAGAAGCGAACAAAGCTGGTCGTGTAGGGATTTGTTCTTGAGCAGCAGCTGCAGCTTGTTCCGGGGGTCAACCTCCATTTCGGTGTCTCCACTGGCTTCCTCTTCCCGTCTCCGTCGACCACTGCTCAAATCCAACTCCACGGACTCCTCATCATCCTCTGTTTTGATCTCCATCTCCTCGGACTTGATCTCCAGCTGTCCGGCATCACTACTCTCGTCCGAGGATGAATCAATCTCCTCTTTGACTTTGCGCGGAATCCAAGTCATGGCCAGTTCACCCTTCTCCGGATAGACCTTCTCAAGCAGCTGCACCACCCGCTCATTGGCCTTGTGTCTGGCCAATTCCAAGGGCGTATAGCCGGCTGCATTTCGCGCCAGCAGGATGTCGGTGAGGTTTTGATTCTGGGCATCCAGGATCAGCACCAGCAGCTCTACACTCTGCTCCAGAACGGCCATGTGCAGGGCGTTGTTTCCATCCATTGTGTTGGCCACACTAACCGAACTCCTGTCGTGACTGATCAGCTTCTTGGCCACATCGTACTTGTTCTGCCGGATGGCCATGTGCAAAGGTGTCAGGCCATCGTCGTTCTTCAACGAGAGATCCAATTGTATGCTGGGCATTCCGTTTAGGAAGCTCTCTACGCAGTTCAAGTGCTCCTCCTTGACGGCCAAATGCAGTGCTGTGTTGCCGGCATGATTCTGTTGATTCGGATTGCAGCCCATACCCAAAAGTGGGCGAATGTAGTGCGGCCGATCCTGCTGGCAGGCCACATGGAGCGCACTATCGCCGTCCGCGTTCAAGGCACTATTGGCCAAATCCCTGAGCTTGAAGTAGTTCATCACCTGTATCGTCTTGATGGCCAACTTTAGGTTGTCCTTCTTGTAGCTAATCACCTCGTGCAGCAGCGTATCATTGTTCTCGTTCTTCACCGCATGATCCGTGAACAACTCCTCCACTCGACGGTACGTGGTCTCCACCGGCGATCGACGATCCTGATCGAAGATCTTGAAAATAGCACTCAAGTATTTTGCGGTGAGATTTCGGCCCGATGTTGCTACTTCCGATCGCCCATGGCCATCGTTCTGCAACTCGCCCATGTCCAGCTGGCAGATCTTCTCCAGATCATTAGAGTTTTGCTCAATAAGTTTGCGGAAATTCTCGGAATTGATTAAATCATCCAGATGCGTTTCGCGCCCGAACTCCTGACTTATTGTCTGATCATGTTGCGAAAAGTTGGGCAAGCCATTCGGTGGCTGCGCCATGCCCAGAGTTCTGGGCAGATCCAGGGAATTGTTTGAGCTAACGTTGCCCGAACTGCTGCTGTTGGCCGAGGAGCAGGTGCGACGACGCTTCCTGGACACGATCGCGTCCCGTGGCTTGTAGCGGAAGGGCAGCGGCGGGAAGGATCGCTCATCGTCGGAGGGACGTATCAGCTCAATGGACACGTTCACCTCGCGATCGACGTCTTTGTCTTTGTACGCAGGCGTCTGGCACACAATGGCGTATTGGTGGTGGACATCCGATTCCCGGAACTTGGCATATGCCTCCCATACGGTCTCCCCATCCTCATCCTCCTCGAAGAAGCGCACCTTGATGTTCTTCTTGCTGACCTTCTCCACCAGCAGTATAAGCTCATCGTTGCCCATCACTCCGCCAGTGGGCTTGCTCAGCCGGACGATGCGCAGCTCGCCGGTTTGGGCTGACTTGCGGTTGTTGATCGCATTGCTGTAGACGGGCGGGGCAAGCGGAACCCAAGTGCCATTGTCCTCGATCTTGAAGGCCTCGAAGCAGAGGCGCACCTAAAATTGGAGCACAAGAATTAGTCAATGGGTCAAAATAGTTGACTAAATAAGTTGCTAGCTTTTCTGTAAGTGAGTTATTTTGTTTTGGATTGCTCGGATATAGCATAGTTTAGAATAGAAACATGTAAACAAAGCAAGTAATTAATTATTTTGGAGACTGCCAAGCGAAAAAGATTAAAAGGTGGCAAGCAAAGCCTATAATTAAATGAATTAAGCTGTCTAGAGTTGGCAATTAAACATGTGAATAATAAGTGTAAACGTATTCACTCCACTTAAGTAAGCAACTCGGTTTTGTTTGGTTTACCCACCTGGTTCAGGTTCATATCCTTGGCCTCGCGCTCCGTCTCCTGGTGCAGCTCCTGGAGCTGCTTGGTGGACAGCTCGCGGCGGTTCATCTGGAAGACCAGACGATCCTGCTTCTTCTTGCAGAGCTCATCGAAGATGTACTTCTTGGCGGTGTGAATGATGCCCATGTTCATGAACTGGGCCACATAGCCGCGATCCTTGGACACGTGTAGATCGTGCGGATCGCACACATCCCGCTCGTCCTTGCGCACCACAAGCTGATGGGAGTGCGGGCTGTCCAGATTGGTTTGGAACAAACTGCACCGGATGACGGCGGGTCCATCGTAGTTGTACAGGGTGACCTCCGGGAACGTTTTGGGCGTCCTCTTCGAATTGGCGCCATTCAGGGAGCCATGTGTGCCGTGCATCTCGCTCTTGTACCGAAACCGGAACTTCTCCACCGGCTGCTCCACGATCCTCAGCTGCGGCACGTGTTTGCTATCAACGCCCGATGGCAGGCCGTTTTGGTGGTAGCCAAAGTGCGGCACCGCTGGTCCCGGAGTCGGTGCGGGCACATAGTACTGGTGATCCATGTACATGTTGCCAAAAGTCGTGGCATTTGCAACTCCAACGCCAGCGGAATTTATCAAATTCGTCGCATCCAATTGGCAAAGACCGCCGTTGTTCAACAGCTGATGCTGGTATGGTGAGTTCGCCAGCGGCGGCGGCTGTGGTGAGTTGCCGGCTGGCAAGTTGAGATTGGCGAAATCCGTTTGCAGGGCCATCGTCTCGGGGGAGTGGGCGGGCGACAGGGACTGGGTGGTGGAGTTGGGGGAGTTGCCGCTGCTATATCCACTGGTGCTGGATGCATCGTTCATGAACAGCACATTTTTGCCCTTGTCCAGGTCGTAGTACTGATTCATTTTCGTATTCCCTTTAGCTCTATCTTGTATATTGTATATTTCCGGTTAATTGCGTCTTAACAACTCGAAAACTGAACCGCTGCCTTCGCCGAGCGAAACGCTAATGATCGAAACGAGCCGCGCCGATCCGATCGCCTCTGCTGACCATTCGTTTTAGGTACTTCCCCGATGTCTCGGCGGACGGGAAATTATCTGCTGCGGCCACGTCGCGATGACTCACGGGTTTTTCAGGCGCTCCGTGTGATTTTTTTCCGATTGCTCGCTATACTATATTGATATATACGCGGAATTCTGGATTCGCGGGTGTTGTTTACACAGCGAAATCACACTTTACATATGTATGGTGTTGTTCCAGCTAACTGATACATATAGGAATGCGAGTGTGTGGATTGGCAGCGCAGTGAATCGGGGAACTTTAGTGCGCCACTGCTGGAACGAAAATGAGCGCAGCACTGGGCGAAAACAAGTAATAACGCTCACGAGTCGCAAGCAAAACGCTCGTCGTCTGATAACAGGTTTAAGCTATCTGCGCCGAGCTTTCGGGTCAGCTTTTCACGGCAAGTGCGAATCTACGTAATTAATTCAAATTTCACAATTCAACACACCGCACGCACACAGGTAAATAAATGAAAACCAAGATTACAGAGTTGCCAGTTAGGTGGCAACGCCCCGATCAGCTGTTCCGGAAATATAGGGGTGAGCGAGTGAGTGCGTTTTTTTTCACCTCACGCGTGACTCTTAGTTCTTAAATTTATATCCTAAAATAAGTATTTTAATGTTGTATATGGTTGGAAGGGAATATGTGGATAAATTAATAAGCATTCTAAATCTTTTCCCTTAAAGGGAAGTAGATTTTTATTTGCAACCAAAAATGTTCTGATAACACATTTACGTCACGCACGCATCTCTAGCACACGCTTTGTTTTGTTTTTGTTTTTTTATATCACGTTTTAATTTCGATCGAATTCACTTTCCTATAAACGTACGCACCTGTAGAATGACTTGGCGGAATAATTCCGCAAAGTCAGGATCGCAATGGATCCTAGGGAACGTCTCAGCATTATGGAGAATATAATCACGCAACTGCGATGTTGTATTTAAAAAACACTTGTGCGAATTGATAAAAACGAGGGACAACCTCTAATTTGTGATTACATTTCCATCGCCACTGGACACACACACACAGAAACAGCGCACCGGTTGCCAGGCTGCAATTTGTATATAGATTTTCGATTCCACTGCACTTTTTCCGATGCGGCAAATCAATCCACAACCTAACCCCTTCCACTTCGCGTTGTTCTCTTCCTCTTGTTGCCATGCTAAGGTATTCAATACGTTTGCATGTGTGTGTGTTTGTATCAGCGCTTTTTCACCTTATCAGTCGACGATGAGTTTTTGTTTATTTTGATAATAAATTAGCAGGGAAAACATAAACAAATCGGGGTCCCGACTTTTCAAGCTTCTGTCTGGGTTTTGTCTTATTTATAGACAGCCAATAAAATCTGTGCTATATTCAGCAATATTTTTGTAACCGAGGAAAACTCGTTTTCGTGGCTTGATTAGAAACGTGTCTATGGACCGACTATTAAAAGTTCTTCAAAGGTCACATATTTTTAAATTAATAAAATTAGGAATTTTTCTGGCACTAATTTTAGAGGTTTTTCACTAGCACTTTACCTTTTTGTGACTTTCTTTATCTGGCAATTTTCCTGCTGGAAAATTCGAACTGCACTGATTGCCGGATACAAATTGACTGTGTATAGTATAAAACCGATCTCTTAAAAGGCCCCCGCACGTGTTGACGAAACCACGGATTTTTCGTTTTTTTTGGATAAAAGCTTTTCGCTCAAGCGCACTGAAATGCGCGAGCGAGAGAGCGCGACTTAGAAGTTTCAGCTGTTTCGCGTGGAAACACTTACAGCCAAAAGTTTTCAACTAGAAACTAAAGATATTTTGTAGTTTTTAGTAAAAAAAATCTAACAAAAGAAATGTCTTTATTCTGCTAAAAAAAAAAACTCACAAATACTATAACTTTTTAAGAATATTGAGGAAAGTTAATTTTGAATTGAAAATTTTGATTATGTTTCCTCGTCAAATACAATAAACAACATAAAGGACTATTTCTAATATAGATCATTATCGGTTAGCGATTTAGGTGGGGGATATTTGTTGTTTTCCAATCTCCGGCACGAGTTATTTTCCAGGAGATTATTTTTCTCCGACGCGACGGATGACGAAATCTGATTTCCGATTACTGCGCTCGGTGATTGAAAGATGACATGAGATTCGGTTCGCCGGTGACGTCAATTTGCTCCCCAGGGGGCCACACATCGTCTCCCACTGATAAGCCTTTAGATGCAGCCCCCTGATCGCCCATTACCTATGCCATAAGTTATAGAACTGATGCACAATCGCCTGGTAACTGGCGATTTTTGTTTTTAGCCGGAGGAAAAACAATGCAAGCGTCATTAACAATGTTCGCGGACGAAGATTGCGCTCGTTTTGGGTTGAAAAACATGTTATTTTCGAAAAGAGATAACCCGAGGAAAGTGCGAGTGGATGCAATGGGATCGTTGAATCATTATTGGCATGCTTTAGCAACCTCAATTTATTCAAGAGTGGAATTTATTACTTGAAAATCTTCTTATATTTCCTTTTAAGTAATTAAATTTCTTTTTTTTAAATAAATATAATTTTTTTTGGCTTAAGATTGTGATTGTATTTGTCCGATTTAAGAGATTGAATTATTGCAAAAATGTTGATACCAAGCTTAAAGATCTATTCCCCTTTATTACTCGAAAAATATATTAATTTGTATGTTAATCTCGTTCAAAATGTACTTAAAATATATTGAGTCCTAACATAATTAAAATAAAATAGAGGCAGATTTCTTAACTGATTAATTAATGATCTATTTAGTTAACATATTTTCTTTAAAAACTCACCTAGTGAATCGCATTTTGAGGACTTAATGGTTTTTGTAATCTCTTAAAATGTTTTTTATATGTAATTTTATTTATATATTTTAATTAGAGCGTTAAACTTTGGTACTGATACACTTTTGCGGTTTTCTAATTTTATTTCAACTCTTTCTTTGAAAACTTTTTTTTTGTAGAACTTGCTTTGGCACTTGTCACGTTTAAATATTTAAAAGCGGCGGGCTGCTGTCCTTTTTATACTCGCAAATCTGGAATTTTTTAGTGCCTTTTAAAGGTTTCGAAGTTGACTTCGAGATTACAAATGTCTTGGGTAGGGAAACTACAAATGTCGAGGGATTTTATTAAAATAAAAAAAATAAACTTCATTACTATAGAAGATGTTTGTCCTTTTAAAATTAAACAAATTAAGGAACAAAAATGCTTACATTTTAAGCAAGAATATTTTTTGTTATGTTTTGTAAATATCTAAATTTTTTCAGTTTGTATAATTTTCTAAAACAAGCTAATAACTGATCCTGATTTACTTACAGATTTATAAAATATTTATTAATGCTTTACGTATTTTTTAAATTTTAAAATTTCAAATTTAACGACCACTTTTTAAGCTCAGTAAACAAACGGTAAAGCGGTGCAACTTTTTTGGTATATTTTGGCACACGCTGACTGGTCACTCTACCGTGAAAAGGAAAACAAAAAGTCGCAGAATAAAACCACCTCTTTATCGCCTTTCGTACACGATTCCTTTGCATAACTACTGCCCACCGAGCCGAATCTCTGATGCCCACAGACTGGCGATGAAGCCCCAGACCAAGCGGAAGTCCTTCCCCTTCAATGCGCCGCCGCCGGGCGGAATAATGGAGTTCGGATTCGGGAGCTGCAGCGGCTTTGGGAATGCGGCGGAGAACGACCTGGTCAAGTGGCAGCACAAGCGGAAATCCGAGCAGCAGGCTACGGCAGTGCTGTAAGCTACAGCCCCCGGATAACAACGCTATCCAAAAATGATAAATTCACTATTTTTCAGACCGCCCAAAATGCTCATAACCGAGGAGAGGATTACCCAGCACTTTAGCGGACTGTCGCTAGACCCCAAGATCAATGTGTCCGCCTCGGCCGTTGGGAGCAACAACAACAGCGTGGCCAGCGTCACTGGCGGACTGGCCACGGACGACATACCGTCCACCAGCACTGGGAAGACCCACCACCCCAATCCCGCCTACCAAATGGCGGCCATGGAACTGGAGCAGAAGCTGCGCAACGCCAATCGCATTGTGATCTGCGATGGCCTCAAGCCAGGATCGGGACCGGGATCGGCACCACCTGTAATACCACCCGAGTGGCTGATGAAGACCATACCGCGTCCCTGCACCGCCTTGGTGCCCTGGCAGCCGTCGCCGCTGCAGCTCCCAATGCCGGGCACCAAGATTGTGGCGCCTCAAATTGTGGCACACATGGCTGGGGCACCGGCTGTCCAGGAGCTGGACGACTACGATGACGATCTGGAGTTCTTTGAGAACAACAATACGTGCAGCGTGAACCTTAACAAGTCTGAGCAAGAGCACATGGACGAGGACCTGTAGCAATAGCCATATATACATATAACCCTAAAGCATAAGCATAAACGTGTAGATTTGTATGTCCGTATCCGTAAGAACACAGTTGATAGCATGCAAGAATACTCCCCTCCTTATTTTGTATTACTATTGAAAATAGATAGATGTATGTGATTGAATCCAAATGCTCAGTTCTGGAATGTTGGCAAACTAGAGCCAGAGGGGCTTCTTGATCCTAGGAGGAACGTCAGAGTGTCTCACTAAGAGGATATGCTCATATTGTTTACTTTTTTAAAATCAATTTATAAAGTCATGAAAACTTTTTAGAAAATGTTTATGGAAGTTATTGAATCCAAAAAGCTTAATTTGTACTAATGTTTAAGAGTCACTATATTTTATTGCTTAATTTCCTGTTAACCAATACGAATACATATCTTTAACCGACAAAGTAATGGATTTTAATATTAGTTAGAATTTTAGTTCAAATGTTGTTTTAGCAGGGGATTTAAATTTCGCTATTTGAATTTTATAGAATTCTCATTTTTTAATTTTTTTTTAAGTCGTGTATAAATAAAAACAAAAAAGTGTAAGCGGATTTTTAAATTTAAATAATAATTCATAATTCAATTTGTATTTTACTTTCTTTATCACTTTTATTAAAATAAATTAACAGTGGGTACGTTCACTAGAACAAGTGATCACCGATAAATAATCTATCGGTTTCCAGTAGTTATCGGTAGTACGGTATTCGGTATTTTCGACTGATACGGTCCCACTCAGGCAGTGGTGTTCTCCAACGCTCCGGATACGGTCATACTGAAAAAAACTAGCAAAGAGGTCGGACCGCTGCGCTGCCGACCGGACTCCGGAGAATTTTCAGCGATTCGCGTACGGAAAAATTCGAGTACGTCCGAGAGTGATTCGCCCAAAAACCTTCTGAAAGTGGTGTTAAATTGGTAATTTCAATTTCGGCCAGTGTGTGCGTGCGTTTTCGATGCCATACGGGTGATTTTCACAATTCGTGCGGTTGCCCTGCCCCAATATAGACAGCGCAACGTATTAATTATAATTAAGATTTACTTCATGGCGCAAGCGAAAAGATTGTAATTCGGGGAACGAGAAGCCGAATCAGAACAAAAGCAGGGCGAAAGGCAGAGCCACCACCACGAAGGAGGCACAGAAATCGCATCCGCGGCGGCGGAAATCTGACAAAAACTAGATACGAGGCGAAGTGCAAATTTAGAATTCTTATTACAAGTTCATGGGAAAGTGGCGAATATACGTGGAGCGTGATAAGTGAGCGTTTTTTGTGTGTTGAATGGCAAAACATCACGTTGACCGATGCACGAAGGAGAGGGCCAGAGCATCCCGAGAGCACGCATCGCCGAACTCACCACGCTCGTTTGTTTTTCCGCTCTCTGCGGCTCTCCCTCCTCTTCCCCCAGTGGACAGTGGCGTAGCCCCGGGGCATCCAGCGGCACACGTGGTGGGGGGCTGCCGCTGCGCCCCCTTGCGACGGCTCGCCGTCTCTGTACTTGCCGCGCGTGGTGAGTTTGCCGGCTGGGCCTCCGCTTCTGGCTGGTGGGTTTCTTGTGCTCCAAGGCTCCCTCCCTCGCTCGCTCATTCGCTTCGCTCGTCTGCTCCACCGCTCATTCGTCGGCCAACCGTGTGTGAGTGAGCTTGTGCCTCTGCGCTGCTCCGCGTCGCGTGTCGGTCCGCTTGTGTGGGTGTGTGTGCGTGCGCTGGCCGTTCAATTTGTGTGAAGTAATAAGCGTAATTAGTTTGTTGGTGCGGCGACGACGACGGATTGCAAACTGCTTGAAAAAACGCCACTAAACGTCTGACGCATCATCCTCATCTTCGATTTTCCGTGATTTTCCAGCTGAACCTGGCCAAAAAGAGTCCGTCGAGTGGAACCGAAGTGAGGAGCAGCAGCAGCAACAGCACAACAATACGAAAAAAATAATAAGAGGCAGCGATGTCCACCGCCGTTGAAACGGGGTCGTCGCCTGCCAAGAGCAACAACAATAGCAGCGGCGGCAACAACAGCGGCAACAACGGCAATCCCAGTCCAAATGCAAAAGGCGTGCAGCGGCGTCAACTGGTGAGTACTGCCCCCACTTTTGTGCCTCCCCCCTCCGGTTCACCGCCTATCAATAACCGATAAAGCCACGACACCGTACGGTGGGGCTTCCCTAAGTTGCATTTCCTGTCGCAAACTGCAGTTGTAAAAGTCAAAGTTGAGGCTCAGAATAGAGTGTTTAAAACTACAGTGAAAACTTTTATAACTGCCAGATGTTCGAATTTCCAGTTGTTCCCTCTTGTAATAATCAAGTTTCTAACAAAATGTGATTTATAAAGTTTATTAAAATTTAATTCACTTAAATTACAGTAAAATTGATGAATATCTCGAAATATATTAGCTTAGAGAAGTTTGTCAACTCTTAAATGACATATGACAGATGTCAAAGTTGACCCCCCATGTTACTCGTTCACCATACGGAAATACACCTGTAACCGTGATTGATAAGCCCGCCGAGCCCTAATAAGTAGATGATCAGCAAAGAGTGCGAGCCAGAGATAGCAAATTGGTTGTGGAAGCAAACGTAAAACTCATCATTAATCGGTGGAAATAAAATGCATGCTCACCCAATTGCCCCGCCCCCGCCGCCACCTCCACTGTAGCCCCCGCCTCTTGTACTTTACGTACATTTTCTGCCTTTTCCATTTTCCTTTGCGCCCGTTGAGCATTGGAGCTCAACTGAGGCCGCATGACCGAAAGCAATGAGCTTTATTTGCCATATTCGCTGTTTGTTATTCTCTTCTTCTCGCTATTATTGCCATTGTTGTTGTTTGCCTCGCATTTCGTTTTCAATTTGCCATTGGTATGTGTGCTCGTGTGTGTGTGAGGGTGCTGGTGGATTTGTGTGTGGTGTGTTTCTGCTTCGGTTTCTATTCCATATCGTAGATAACAGGGCATTGTTGCGTTGTTGTTGCCCAACCTATTTACATACGGTGGGGAGGGGGAGCGAGACGGGAGTAATGCTGACGTTGACACCGCTCTACACAGAAAGAAAATTTTCAAACCAGTTCCGTTTTGAAGTATCTCAATTGGCCATGCAGAAACAGAAAAGTGTAATTTTTGAGTTGTTTAATTTTATACCGAAAAAATTAAAATTATATTTACTAAGCTAAAGAAAATGAAAAAAAAATCTTTGGGAAGTGGTGGGATTTTAACCCAGACTTTTTCTTAATCATTAGTCTTTATTTACCAAAATAGTAAGTAAAGTAAACGATGAATGACTCTTTTCATTTTACGCTTTTCCGAGTCATATTTTCTTCTGTGTAGAAAAGTGATACGTGGGCGTGGGTGGTGGCTGGGGGGGCTTTGCTTCAAGGGTGCCTCATAGATTTCATATCGTTGGCCAACTTGCAAAGTTCACGTTCACAGTTCCCCCGGCCTGCGCATTTGATTAGCACCAAAATTGGATCAGCAGCTGCTGGCGCTCGTCGTTTTCCGTTCTCTGCGAGCGGTGACGAAGAATTCCCGCCCGGCACTTGTCGACGGAATCTCGCTCCCCCCCGGCTACACGCATTTATACCCTTCCATTAAAGGGTATACACATGCTGCTTTGACCTACTAGGCAACTCCAATCGCCAAAGTATAAGCACACAAACTTTGAAAGGGGTTTTTATCTTACACTTTAGATTGAACTCATAGGGCAACCAATTATTTTAAAAGCTTGCGAAATAAAAAATTCTATAAATAAATAAATAAACTAATTTTAAACCTTCAAGACCTTGACCTTTTACAGAATAGTCGAAGCAATACTACCATATTATTATTATGAAATTGTTAGTTCGTTATCATCTTATTGTAAAATTATTTCAGTGAAGAAATAACTCGAACTCGAGGAAAGGGTATCTAATATTCATCATATCACTTCCGCAATCACAATCTAAACCAAAAACAAACCTTGACATTATCTTTCGGCATAGGATAGTAATTAAATCGCCATGCAGGGTATGTGAGCAGTCGCTAATCTCCTCAGTTTCCTACCGACCTGTCTATCTGTGCATTTTGAAGTGGCACGCAGGCGGAGGGGAGCGAACGCCCATTAAAAATGTATGGATTGCTGGATAGATGGAGCGGGTGGAAGGGAGAACTCTCATTATGGTGACTAACGCGGAGAAAAAGAGGGAGCCAGCGGAAGGAGGAGCCCACGGAGCACATGGCAGATAAGGGTCCGCAATTAGCACCTTAAATAGAATACATTAGGGTACCCAGGTGGCCGGCCGGTGGGCGGGGGAATGGGTGGTGTGGTGGGGCGAAGGTGACGCCACCACAACAAGAATACGAAACCACTTGACTGGATTTGGATTTTGGTTTTCTGTCTTACACGCAACTTTTTATGTGGTTACGGCTATCGTTTTTGTTGTTTTTGCTTCCTCGCTTACACTGAAAGAAAATCTTGACGTTACAATGTAAGCGTTAAATATTAAAACAAATATGTAAGGCCGGTACTTTATTTTCCTAGTTTATCTTACGTCAGCAGCTGACGAATTCATGATGGTTTAACTTTATTCACATATCAAACAGTATATATATGAATGACCTGCTGTTTTTTTCTGTGTGTTTACGGCTGCTTTCGTTGTTGTTGCCTCCTTTCCTACCTGCCGATTGTTAATCGGCCAGACACCAAAACAAGCTTTTCAGCCAAGAAAAAAAAACAGTAACAACAGCCGCGCAGCAGCAACAGCGTGGCCACAATGAAAAGTCACTAAAAATCGTTTAGAACATGCCAAACAAGTTTCAACATTTCTGTGGGGCAAGCCGCTTAAAAAGGATATGCCCCACACACACACAGACACACACTTACGCTCGCGGATACGAACAAGTACAAACACAAACGAGGGCAGGCGCATCCATGTTTATAGATTTTTCGTTGCAAGCAAGCCGCTATCGCCCCCTGAACAGCCCAACCGCCCAGTCCCCCTTACCACCCCACTTGCAGCGGCCAAAATAAACTCAAAGCAGGAGACATGGCAATGCATTTCGGTTTCTCGTATTTTGTATTTCGTATTCCGTATTTGTTGTTCCTTCTCCTCGCTCCTTGGAGCAACAGTCTCTCATCTCATCGCATCTCCGAGATACAAATCTCTCAATCCAATCTCTCGGATTCGTTGCCTCTCTGCCGGCGATGCACCACCACAAGTGTAAAAATAACAAAAGCATTCGCATGCAAAGTGCATGCGCACTGAAGGGAGACAGCAACAGCGAACGGAAGGAGAGGAGAGAAAGGGGAAAGAGAGGAGCATGTCGTGGTGGACAACTTGAATCCCGTTGCCCTTTGCCATCCATCCCTTAGCCGGGCTGATTAAAAAAGCCTACCTTACCGAAACTATTAATAGAAAAGTAATAGAACCTTGCTGCGATGGCTTAAATTGTGAGGTGATAAACCCTTATAAAAAACAAATACATCTGGAGGTATTATATTAAAATACCAGCATAGTATAGAATTCCACTTAAATTCCATTCCTTATATTAAAAATAAGAGGGGCTATTTTTCCCAAAATTTACCTAAGAAATCATACCTATGTATATCTTATTTTACAACTTTTTACGCATTTAAACTTTGAAAAGCCTGATTGGCTGGGAACATAGAGAAACCGCAAAACGGTTACCATGCGATAATTGCTTCGGAAACTGCCTTGAAACTTATGGATGAAATCCGAATCTAATGGAAACGAGAAAGCTCTTCAGTCAAAACTCATCAACGGTTGTCAAAAAATGTGAACTAAACATTTCAAATCGATCCTACGACAACTATGTTATTTTCGTAGTTTTCAAATACCCCAAAAATACTCGTCATATTTCTAGTTTTCTAGGGGACTGAAACGCACTAGCAGCGCTGCTGATGAACATTTGTCGAGTGAAAAAAATTGAGCTTAGCATGTTGCTTAAATAGATTTTTGCCTGCTAGCTCTCCCACTTAGTCGCTCTCGCTTAATTTGTTTGGCTCTCCGTTTCTCTCTCTCTCAGTTGGTTTTCTCTCTAATTACGTTCGTTAGTGTTATCCGATAGTGAATCTCAGGCCACCTTATTTGAACCCATTTGGCCCCACCAGGTGATTAATAAATCAATCAAAATGTGCTTTAATTTTAATGGATTAATGGTTTCATAAATCACCAATTTTGTTTGAGTTAAAATAAAAAAATTCTGGAATAGAAATGTATTTTTTTTTATTTATGTGTAAACATAAAACATTTATTCTTAGTGTAATATTTATTGGGATCTGAATCCAAATTTGATATTGTTACTCTTGTCCGTAACCTTTAGAGTCTTTTAGAAAAAGGTAGGACTCAAAACAGAATTTTTGTAAAAAACAGTTTTTGGAAAAATATGCGATAGTTTTCAAAGTATTGCCATCCCTATCGGCGAGCAAATGAAATCGAAATTGCAGAGGCGGGAGAGTCCTCCGAGCAACGGGAGAAAGTGAAGGCGAGGGTCGCTGGGAGAGTGGGCGAGTGGGTCCGGAGAGCACATCAGTGTGGTGAAGAGAGGAGCAAGTGAATCATTTCGATGGCGTCAGCAGAGTCGCTGGCAGAGGCGGTATATTTTTAGGCCTTCTAGCAATCACTCAACCTGACTCTCTTCTCTCTCTCTCTCTCTATTTGCAGCGCGAGAGGAAGCAGCGGAAGCTCTACCTGGAGGAATGGTCGCTGGGCGACGAGGATGGCGAGGGGACGCGCGGGTTCAGCGTCGCCGAGAAGCTCGAATCTTCAAAGTTCGCACAGGCGGGAATGGTGCGCGAGATGCGCGGATGCGATCTCACGGTGGCGTAAGTATCTCAAGCTTTTGCACTATTTATCGCATGCTAATCGACGGTGATTATCGGTTTGCTACTTAACGGATATGTTTCGCTTTGTTTTATGACCTACATTAAAATACGGATGTGGTAAAAGAACTAGAATGGGATCGTTATACTGATATTGGATTGGCTTCGTGTTTAATTAAACACATATACATATTTGTTTTGATCGTTTAAACATTATTTTTATACCTGTTATAAAAGGGAATATTGTATTAGGGGAAAAGTATGTAAGAGGTAGAAGGAAGCGTTTCCGACCCTATAAAGTATATATATTCTTGATCAGGATCACTAGCCGAGTCGATCTAGCCATGTCTGTCCGTCCGTCTGTCGTCCGTCCGTCTGTCCGTCCGTGTGAACGCTGTGATCTCGGAAACTATTAGAGCTAGACTCAAAATACAGATTCTAGGGGTTCCAGGTGAAATGTTTAAAACATTCAACATACAACATTTTTTATAACAGATATTTGACCCACAATTTGATTAGAAACACTGAAAAATGTTCTTATAATGCAGTCATCGGCATAATAGATAACCTTCTTAAGTACTTTCGCCTTGATTTCAAGAACTTTTTCTCTCAAAGAAGTTAGAAACCATTTCTCAAAACTAAGAACGTTTGATCTGAGACAGAAGATTTTTAGTTTTGCGGTTTAGTACACACAAAACCGTATGCGGTTTAGTACACAAAAAAAGAAAATTGGACTTCGTCACTAAGTGTAGTGCCGTTCACAGTGATTAGACCTCCTGACTTTACGATATTCACCTCCGTACAGATTCCTACAACAGCACGGCTTCAATATCCCCTTGTTGTTCCGGGACAAGGCGGGACTGGGCTTACGAATGCCCGATCCTCAGGAGTTCACAGTGAATGATGTGCGACTGTGCGTGGGATCCAGGAGACTCCTGGACGTTATGGACGTGAACACCCAGAAGAACCTACAGATGACCATGAAGGAGTGGCAGCAGTACTACGACAATCCGCAGAAGGATCGCCTGCTGAACGTGATCTCGCTGGAGTTCTCGCACACCCGCCTGGACAGGTTCATCCAGAGCCCGGAGATCGTTCGCCAGATCGACTGGGTGGACGTGGTGTGGCCCAAGCAGCTGAAGGACGCCCAGCGGGAGGGCACCAACCTGCTGGGCGGCATGATGTACCCAAAGGTGCAGAAATACTGCCTCATGTCGGTGAAGAACTGCTACACGGATTTCCACATTGATTTTGGCGGCACTTCCGTGTGGTATCATATCTTGCGGGGGAGCAAAGTATTCTGGCTGATTCCGCCCACAGATCGTAATCTTCAGTTGTACGAAAAGTGGGTTCTCTCCGGCAAACAGGCGGATGTTTTCTTCGGCGACACCGTGGAAAAGTGCGCCAGAGTCTATTTGACTGCAGGAAACACCTTCTTCATACCCACTGGATGGATTCATGCGGTCTACACGCCCACTCAATCCCTCGTCTTTGGCGGAAATTTCCTGCACTCCTTCGGCATCGTTAAGCAGCTGAAGACAGCCAGTGTGGAGGATAGTACGAAGGTGCCCCAGAAGTTCCGATATCCCTTCTTCACCGAGATGCTGTGGTATGTCCTGGCTCGCTACGTTCACACGCTGCTGGGACACTCCCACCTGGAGGGTGAAGCCTCGCTGAGCGAGGATGAAATGGCTGCCCGTCCGCACACCCACCTCACGCACCACGAGCTCTTCGGACTGAAGGAGATCGTAATGTATTTGTACGATCTGCCGCCGCAGAGGAAGAACGTTCCCAATTTGGTCCTGGATCCCGTGGCCCTCATCAAAGATGTACGATCGCTGGTGGAGCGTCACTGCAAGGATCAGCAAGATCTGGCCGTCACAGGCGTTTCGGTGTTGAAATCTCCACCTGGATCACAGCCGCCCTTCTTGCTGTACGATCGCACACGGGTAAAGCAAGAGATAAAGCAGGAAATAGCACGCAAAAATGCAGAGGTTATACGGGAGCAACAGCAATTGGAAGCGGGGAGGGCACGGGAGGCCGAATCGGATACATCTCAGTCCACCGGAGTGGGATCTGCCATCGGAATGGGACCCGGAATCGAGTACAGCAATGGAGTGATGAAGAAGGAGCAATTGGAGAACGGTAGTGGAGCAGCAGTCAGCGGAAACGGATCGCAGCCAGGTGCGTTATTTAATAGCAGTTTATAAATTAGTTATTAATAATATTTGTTACTTTCCAGAGGCCACCTTTGTCCTGCCCACCGATACGCTCAAGTATCGCCCACCCAAGAAGATGCATTTGGCTACCGCATTGGTGGCAGCTGCTGCTAGCAGTAGCAGTGGCACTGGAGCATTGGGAAGCTCAGTCGGAGGAGGATCTGCGGTCGTGGGAAGTAGCCATAGTCCCACTGGAGTGGGAGGAATGGGTCCTGGCCCAGGAGCAGGTGGCGCCATCAGTGTCATTGCAACCAGCTCCAGCTATAGTGAAGGAGGAGCAGTCGGAGGAATTCTCAACATGGACAATTGTCATTCGCCCGGGGACGGTGGTGCCAAATTGTCGCCTAATCTGACTGGCACCGGACAACCACGACGGCGTAGGACGCGCTGCAAGAATTGTGCCGCCTGCCAGCGCTCCGACTGCGGCACCTGTCCCTTCTGCATGGACATGGTCAAGTTCGGTGGTCCTGGCAGGGCCAAGCAGACGTGCATGATGCGTCAGTGTCTATCGCCCATGCTGCCGGTCACGGCGCAATGTGTCTACTGCCATCTGGATGGTTGGCGACAGACACCAGTCTCGCCACAGACCAAGCAACTGGCTTCCGCCGACGGTCCCTCGGCCCTGATGGAGTGCTCCGTGTGCTACGAAATCGCCCACCCGGATTGCGCACTATCGCAGTTGGATGGTACAGAGGATGCGGCGGATGCCAAGGGGATTGTAAATGAGGATCTGCCTAATAGCTGGGAGTGCCCCAGTTGCTGCCGATCAGGCAAAAACTATGATTACAAGGTGAGATTAAAGAATTAGGCATAATAATCGAGTACTGATCTTAACTTATCTTTCCTTTCAGCCACGTCACTTTCGCGCCCGTCAAAAGTCTTCTGAAGTGCGACGCGTTTCCGTTTCTCATGGACCAGGTGGAGGTGGCGAAGGCCACGCGGAAGGAACTCCACTGCTGCCGCCCCCGGTGGGCCAGTACAATGACTTTGTCTTCACCAGTGAATCGGAGATGGAATCCAGCACTGCCAGCGGCCATATGACGCATTGGAAGCACGGAATGAAGCGCCATCACCAGCTGGAGATTAAAACGGAGCGGAATAACAGCTGCGACACACCATCACCCGGAATCTCACCCAATGCCGTTGGCGGCGAGTCCAAAGTGGGGAAGCGACGCAAGAGCGACGATGGAACTAGCGTTAGTAGCAGCATGCACGAGAGCAACGATGCCCCATGTGGCTCCTCGGCAGAGGGACCAGGAGGAACAGGAACGGCCAATGTATCCACCAATCAGTGGAGCGGCAGTGGAGGAGGAGGTGGCTCCCGCAAGAAGAACTCAATTCGGTCGCAGCTGGCCCAGCAAATGCTAAATTCGTCGACAAGAGTGCTCAAGAAGCCTCAGTATGTGGTGCGCCCAGCTAGTGGAACAGGGTCCTCTTCGTCCAGTGGAAATGGAGGTAGTGCATCGGCCACCAATGGAATCAGCAATGGCAGCAACCAAAGCGGAGCCAACTCCAGTGGAGGAGGCAACGGCGAGCGCGGAACCAACAATGGAGGATTAAGCGGCTCGAATGGCCTGGGCAATCAACACCACAGTTCCGCTCAAAATCTGGCATTGGATCCCACCGTGCTAAAGATAATTTTTCGATATCTACCGCAGGATACGCTGGTCACCTGTTGTTCAGTGTGCAAGGTTTGGTCCAATGCGGCCGTCGATCCCGATTTGTGGAAGAAAATGAATTGCTCCGAGCACAAGATGTCAGCATCGCTTTTGACGGCGATTGTGCGCAGGCAGCCGGAACATCTGATTCTGGACTGGACACAGATTGCCAAGCGACAGCTGGCGTGGCTGGTGGCTCGCCTTCCGGCGCTCAAGAATCTCTCGCTGCAGAACTGCCCCATCCAGGCAGTGTTGGCTCTGCACACCTGCCTTTGTCCACCGCTCCAAACTCTGGATCTCAGCTTTGTGAGGGGACTAAATGATGCTGCCGTAAGGGACATACTCTCTCCTCCAAAGGATTCGCGACCGGGTCTGAGTGATTCGAAGACGCGGCTGAGGGATCTCAAAGTTCTGAAACTGGCGGGCACGGATATTTCCGATGTGGCAGTGCGCTACATAACGCAGTCTCTGCCATACTTGCGGCACTTGGATCTCTCCTCCTGCCAACGGATCACGGATGCGGGCGTGGCGCAAATTGGAACCTCCACCACAGCCATTGCCCGTCTCACGGAGCTAAATCTGAGCGCCTGCAGGCTCGTATCTGAGAACGCTCTGGAGCACCTGGCCAAGTGCGATGGGCTCATCTGGCTGGATCTGCGCCATGTGCCCCAAGTCAGCACACAGTCGGTCATCCGCTTTGCAAGCAACTCCAAGCACGATCTGTGCGTCAGAGACATCAAGCTGGTGGAGAGGAGGCGTCGGAACTCGACGACCGTGGCCCGAAGCTGGCACCATGACTGAGCAACTGGCAGCTGGAGGAGGCCATTAAATCTTAACCATATGCATTAGAACAGCACTCTTTCTATGACCCGATCCTCATACCATAAATCCCCAATCCCTTGCCGGAATGCAAGCCAAAGAGAGTCGTCGGTGGGCCCTTTGCATTGCGTGTGGTTATGTTCTTAAGAGCTAGGCTAGTCAGGGATTGGTTTGTGGTTCGTTCGGTTGCGGTCTGATTTCTCCGATTGGGGTTTGTTTCTCGAAGGTCACTGATGAGGATGTTTGGCGGCATCCGAAATATGCAAATATTCCCAAGCTCGCTATCTGACCAGCCCAATTAGCGGTTCATTTTCTAGTTGCTTATAAATTTATTTAAGGTAACTAGATTACAATGAAATAAGACATGCAAGTTTTAAAATCTTTGGAATTTTATTAGGAATTTTCTGAGAATCTCAAACATTTCTTATTTTTTAAAGATCAAGCATTTTCGTGGTTTCAATATTTCTAAAAGTTTTAAGTCCAAGCTGATGAAATGTTTAGAGCGGGCAAACGTAGCAATATTTTAAGGAAAAGAGATATTGTAAATTTCGGTTTGGGTTTCTTTCGATCATGTTTTCGTAAATCGCATTGGGCAGTGCAATGGGCTGAGCTTCGGTTTCCCGAAGTCAGATGACAGCCATCCTCTCCAAACCCCCTTTTTTACACGTAGCCACAACTCTCACACTCGGACTTAGCGTAGTGATTAAGATTAGCATTCCCGCGATGGTAATTACATTTAATCAGTGTCATATATTTAAGTATGCAGGAAGAGTTACAAGTTAGAGAGCAGCACTAGGTGCACCCATTCAGCTTAAGTAGAACCAGCTCGCACAGCAACTAAGAATCACATGCAGTGTGTTTCGGGACTGTAGGCGCAATACAACCAAATGATAAAACCGATTTTATTTGATTGTCAAAACCCATTTTAAACTTTCCCAAATTTGGCCTTACTCTCGATGCAATTAAAAGTCGCGTCTTACAGTTCTGAATCCCACTACCAGCGCTATTGCCGCACATAGTCTATAAGTGAACCTGCCAAGCTCCCTAAGAACCCCGACCCTCCCACTCCTGTAGCAGTTAAAATAGTGATAACGTTGCTAAAATATATATTTGAGAGTATGTAAGAGTAATACAAGTACGCGCATACTTATATTTAATGTTTTACAGAATTACATTACAAATATAGAATAATGTTTCAAGAATTTCTAGTATTTGGCGGATTTGTAGTCGGGTTCATCGCCACCACCACCGCTGCCACCTCCACCATCCTTGGGCAGTTTTCGCTTTTGAATGATTGTCTGAAAAGATAAAATAACGTGTTAAATTGTATACTTCTCAACTCTTGATCCATTACAAACCTGGATCTTCTGCCACTCCCTGTCCAGCTCAGCCTTCTCGTTCTTCTCCGTCTTGTTCTTGCGTGTCTTTCGACCGTCTTGCATCTTGACGCCGTACTGGAAGGCAGCCTTTGGCAGCGCCTCTTTGGTGCTCATGTAGTCGGAATACTCCTCCTGCGTGTCAAAGTCCCAGCGCCCAATGGGACCCTTCTTATTGCCCAGATCCATCTTAGTGTAATCCACCTCATCGTCGGAGTCATCGATGGCATCATTCATCTCCTCCAATCCCGGATAGCATTCGGCGTAGCCCTCGGGTTCGGCGAAGCGTGAGGCCATGGCCTTCGATATCTTGGGTGGTGGAGGAATACTGGAAATCAGAGGCTCTTCTGCCGCATCGGGCGGACCATCGCCAAAGTAGGAGGTAGCGGGCTTTCCGGGCTCTTGACGATTTCGATCCCCTCGCGTGGCAGTGGGTTGATAGTCCCCGACATCGTCGTAAATGCTATCGCCCAGGGGAGCCGTTTTGCCTTCCTTGTTGGATGAAGAGGAGGTGGCGTGCCGACTGGTGCCACCACTGCTGGACGAACTCCGCAGATTCTCCACCTCCTTCTCGTAGAAAAGCGGCTTATCCTTGTCGCGCTTCTTGTTCTTCTTGTTGCGACCGCCGGCACGCAGATAGCTGAGGATTTGCGACAGCTTGTTGATGACAATGTCATTGGTGGTCAGCGTGGCCACATCCTCCCGTGCCACCGGCACCTCGAACTTGGAGCGCTTCAGTGTGGTTGGAATATCCGATTCGCCCAGCTCATCATCCAGATCGATGACATAGGCCATCCGTCCCGGAGCAAAGAGCTCATTGCGGGGAACCTCCTTTGAACGCCGTGCCTGCACCAGGTTGTAAATATTGCGGGCCAGTGCACCATTGATGGCATTTATGTCCTCGGACTCCCGACGTTCTGCTTCCAATTGCTCGGCGGCGGCAGCTGCTTCGGCCAGCTTTTCTCTGGCCACGGCGGCGGCTATCTCCTCTTCCTCTGCCTCCTTGGAGTGCAGCTCGGAGCGGACTTTCTGCAGGAGGGCGTAATCGAGACCCTTCACCAAATGCGTATGCTGGATGTCACCGCCCAAGAACTTGGACTCCTGAATGATTCGCCTCCTTCGCTCCTGCGCATCGATTCCGGACTTCATATCTGGAGCTACGGCTCGGTAGGCATTGGTGCTACTTCCATGTCCCGGTGTGCTCACGTTCACGTAATCCGGATTGGCGCCATCACGTCGTTCTCGGGCACGATCCCTGTACTTTTCCGATAGCTCCAGCAGCTTCACATCCTCCTGCTTTTTGAGTGCCGCATAGAAGTTCTTCTTCTTGCGTCGCAGATCGTTCCGCTCGCTACTGCTCTGGCCCTTCTTCTTTTCGCCACTCGATCCTGTCGAGCCGGGGGCGGTGGAGGGCGTGGCAAAGGTAGCCGTGGCCAGAGATCCTCCGCCGGAAGTGCTGCTTGTTGCAGAGCCAGGGGGCGGCGCTCGGGGCGTGGCCAGCAGCTTGCGGAAGTCATCGTTTGTTAGTCGCACCGAGGGCGGTGCTTCCAAGTGGGCATCCGACATGGTGGAAGAGTGTCCAGGAAAATTCGCAGAGAAAATTCTATATTTACAAACTGTGCTTCTTCTTTGCTTTCCTCGCCAGGGTTGTCAGGCTAGAGGTGAGTTCAGTGTTATCGATAGCAATCGATTGTTGGCGCAGCTGAGGGCGATAACATCCTCAAAGTTGTGGGTTCAGCTAGTTTTCCGTTAAATCTAGCTAGTTTTTTAAAATCAAATTTAAAATTATAAGAGAAATTTTAAATTTGATTTTAAAAAACTAGCTAGCAGAAAAATAACATAAGCACTTCAGTTTTAAAGAAAATAAAATGTACTATGTTTATTTAACGATTATTTTGATTAATGATAAGCTATATACATAGTTCGCATCACTGATGGCATACCGCATGATCGATGTTATTCTCATTGTTTTGATCAAGAATGGAGCAATTTCTTAAAAAACTTCCTAAAGTAGAGCTTCATGCTCACCTCAACGGCTCCCTGGGCATCGAGAGCTTGCGTGATCTTGGCGAGCGATTGTATGGATCCACCTCCAAGGAATTTTTGGAGCTCTGCGCTGGCTTCAATCAATTTGAAAGGAATTTGGATGCAGGATTCAAGACCTTTGCATTTGTGCACCAGCTAACGTCTACTAAGGAGGGTCTACGATTTGCCACAGAGCTGGCGGTGCGTGATTTTGCCAAGGATAACGTCCAGTATGTGGAATTGAGGACTACACCTAAGGAGAACGAACACTATTCTCGCAGGGAATACCTGCAGATCGTGATCGACGCGATCAGCAAGGCCGAGGACAAGTATCCGGATATCATAGTCAAACTTCTTCCCTCTATTAACCGAGCGGAACCGCTGGCTGTGGCTGAGGAGACCGTTTCCCTGGCTCTGGAGCTTGCCCAATCACATCCAGATCTTATCTTAGGGATCGATTTAAGCGGTAATCCAGCACATGGAAAATTCTCTGAATTTACTCCCATTCTTGCCCAGGCTCGTGATAAGGGTCTTAAGCTAGCTTTACACTGTGCAGAGATCGATAATCCTGCAGAGGTCAAGGAAATGCTGGAGTTTGGAATGTCCCGCTGTGGACATGGCACTTTCTTGGCCCCAGATCAGATAAATCAGCTCAAACAGCGGAATATAGCCATCGAATGCTGTCTGACTAGTAATGTTAAGACGGGAACCGTTCCCAATTTGGAGGAGCATCACCTGAAGAGGATCATGAAGGCGGATGCAGCAAAGGTTATTTGCACAGACGACAGCGGGGTGTTTGACACCACTTTAACGCAGGAGTTTCTGCTGGCTGTCGAAACGTTTGGACTGACCCAAAAGCAATGCATTGATCTGACTTTGGAAGCAGTGCACCATTCCTTCGCCAGCGAACAGGAGAAAGAGGTGATGGGAAAAAAGGTGGCAAACTACGAGGCCACCTCCTTGCCAACATAAGTGATAACGAAGGATTCCCGCTACTGTTGATTTAACCCATTTTTATCATCAATAAGAATTATGACTTTCGCCGATGTTATTTACGTATACAATGTATACAATATATTACCAAATTTCAAACTAAAAATTTTTCATAAAAAGTCAGAACTTACAAATTTATAATTTTAATTCAAAATAAATGGTATAATTTGTTACCTTCTTTTTAACCAACTGCAACATAAACAAGAAAAAATTAATTTTGGCCCCTATTGGAAAATAAAATATTTATCTCTGTGGAATCAATGATTTCATGATAAGTACAGTAGAGTAAAAAATGTGTGTATTATACATGAACCAATTCTGTTATCATACTAAAAACTTTAGAAAAATATAAAGAGTTATGCTTTTAATGTCATTCTTTTTATTCAATATGTAGAAGTATTTAGTTACAAGTTTTTTATTAGTTATGTTCATCCGTCGTACGTACATATGGGGCTAATAAGTTGTTATGCTTTTCTTTTTCTCATTTAATATCATTCTTAATTGAATTCGAGTTCTTTTATTTCTGCTTTTCTGTGTGGCTTAGTTGGGGTTTAGGCTTTCAAAATACAATGGAGTACAAGCATTGGTCAATAGCGGGCTTCTTAACTGCGTCAAAGTGAAGTGGACGATCCAAATCTGAAGGAATCCTTTTAAGAATTTAAATATCAAATGCGTATATTTGACAACAAGTTTGGAAATTAATTGTTCGAATTGAGTTGTTCTTTATAGTAAGACCCTCCACTTACCTAAGCCTAGTAATTTCAGTTGAAGTTGTTTGCCTGCCTGGTATTCCCTATATACAGTTTAACTATATGTTTTTATACTTTAAGTTTGGTTTACGCTTTCTGCTGCTTTTCTACATGAGTTTTACTACTGTATCCAGTTCATCTTTTAAGTCGTGCTATAAGGAACGACCAACTTAGGAGTTTATGGTGTCTATTTATATCGTATAGAAATATTACTATCCCAAACTTGAGAGCTCAATTACAAATCTATATATTTATATAAAGGTTTACATTTCTACAATTTGGAAAAATTCTACTAGTTGAAAATGGTATGGTATGGGTTTTGCTGTTGTATTCGACTTGGTTTAGGATCTTGGGCTTAAGGTTTTTGGTATTCTTCCATTTAAGTATGTATAATTTTGTTAAAATTTACGGCCTGGTAAAAGTGTAGCTTGCCAAGGCTGATAAAAAAATATGTTTTGTTTACTTACTGGCTCATTATAAAAGTCGATCATTTCTTGGGTATACATATCATATAGACAGCTAGACTGTTCGTATATAAAAAATGCGCCGTATAAAATGCCTCGAACTTTGCGCTCACTTTTGGTTGTGCCATTTTCTGTGGTTTTGGAAGGGCTATAGGTTATGGTAGGTGTATATTATTTATCTATTTTTATTCTCAATGTAATGCTATGCTCTTAATTGCATGGCGTATTAATATCAATTTTGATTTCAGATTTGTAGTTATCGCAGCCTTCCATTGAAGCCAATTAGTTGAAACTATGTGTGTGTGGTGTGTGTGTGTGTGTGTGCATTTTGGTGTGAAGGAGAACCAATTGAATGGGTCGAATTGAGAAATAAAACGTTTGCTTTTTGCTACATAATAAACTTGTTTTATTTTTTTCACAAAGAAATTAGCATTAATCGTATTTTGTATAATAATAATAAACATAAGAGTCTAATGCATAGTTAAATCAAATGCTCGAATGCAATGCTGTCCAAATTTTAGTTCTATAACTTGTGCCAATCGGTCGCCGTTTACAAAACTAAGGGTTTCGCTCTGTTTGTATACTTGAATTTCTCCATGTGTTCGAGTGTGTAACTACAAAATATTCTCGTAATTAATTAATTACTGTATATTTATATTTATATGTATGTATATGCTTTAATATATATTTATATTTATATATATAATTTATAGTTTTACTTGACGCCAGCTCTAGCACATGCCATGCCTTTAAATTTCCGTCTCGCTTCGTACTGTCCTCTCTTTTTACAACAAATTACAAATGGTTTATTTAGAGTATGGTTTTTAGCTATATCCTTAGCTTAGTTTACAAGGTTCTGCTGTCGAAAAAATTTTACAAATTTCTGCTTCTGCTGTACTTTAAATGTTTACTTTAAATATTGGTTATCTTTAGGCCGCAGTTTAGCGGCTTCTTTATTTGTTTTCTTTTTTTTTGTTTTTACAATTTAGGTTGCGAAAAATCCAAACAACTCGCAGCCCGGTTTTTGTTCTTCTTATTTTGCAATTTCAAAATGCCCGGCCTGTTTTGTTGGCCCTTTTTGGCATACAAAAAAATGCTTGCTCGTTTCGCTTCGCTATACGTTACAAGTTTACAGGGAGTTCTCGTACAATTTAAGTTATATTGTTTACAATTGTGGTTGTTAAATGTTGCTTTGCTTCTTTTTAATTGGAATTTGCTTTAGGTTTTTGTTTAGTTTTCGACTTGTATACCCAAGTGTCATACGTGCGTGCAAAAAATTGTTACTGTAAAAACTGGGCGTGTGTAGAATACGCCAGCTTACGTGTAAATTTCACTGTGCCACTGCACTTCCGCTACTCTACACATGTATTTTACATATACATTTTTTAAAAACGTTGCCTCCCGTCAAGTTCAAAACTAAGTGTAGTACATAACTCTATATGCGTGTAAATATGTATGTTTAAATATATTTATAGGGATTCGCTGGCTTACACTAACTAATACAGCTAAGCAGCTCGCTGTGTCCTGTGTGTGTAGGTGTTGTGTGTGTGTGATTTTTGTTTGTGAGTGTGGGTGTCCTGTGTATTTTACACGTCAATTGTACACGGCGTGTAGCAATGTGTTTAGTCTACAGAAAGCATCTCTACTTGCATTGTTCACTCCGTATCGATCGAACTCGAGAATCCTAAATACAATGTTCATCTATGGATTATTTAAATTAAAATTATCAGTGCATTGCGCTCTAGAGACAGGCAGTTGACAAGTTAATAACTAAAAATACCAAACAAATAATACCGAGCCCTGCTTGCGCCGTCGCTTGAAATGCGCTCACTTGTTCAGAGACAGGATAATACGGGTATGGGGTATGGATATGGGTATTGTAATGGGTTGTTTTGGGATGAGAGATTGTGGGAAATGGTCAATGGGATGTGTGTGTGTGTTTGTTGCGGGGGAAATGTACAGAAAATTACAAATGTTCAATGACTGGTATCCTTTGCTTGTTATATACAAAATACGATACAACGACGACGGTGACGACGACAACAACAACGACACGACAACGAATTTGTGTGTACAAAAATATTCATAATACACTTTACATTGATCTCCAAAAATTGTTTTACATTGGATTTTTGTGTGTTTCGACGAAACCGACAAAAAAGTCTAAATTCGTTTTTCTTACCATCTCTCGTTTTCAGTATTTTCAGTATTTTAGTATTTGGAATAAGGCGTCGCGAAGTAATCTAAATTTATATCAAAAATGTACAAAATTCTTGGTATTGTTACTTTTTACAATATTCGTTCGTATGTATACATATACAATTTTTGTTTGCAATTTACAAGTGTTTCGATGACGTTTTAAAACAATTTTATACACTTACGTGAGGGAAGGGCTAATTATTCAATATTTTGCCGCAAAGCGAATGCATTTCAAGCTTCGCAGGGTTTCAACAAGCGCTTTCTGTCTAACATAACAAAGATAACTCTCCACCTGATTTCGTTCAGTGTGCAGTTGAGAAAGCATAATGCCGATTTAAATCATATTTATACATATATCATACATTAAGGTGGGCTGACAAACGTAAAAGTGTTGCGGAAAATTTTGGAAAAAAATTGGTTTTATTTTGATGGTTATAGTTTTAAAATCCAATCATTATCAGTGGGCTTACTTGGCTAACAGGTTCTTTTAGCTGGCGTCCAACACACCGAGGTACTATCTGACCATCGATGGGCGGCCACCAGCTAATATGTATAAAATTATAAATACATGCGTGCTGTTTAGAATATAATGTGTATGAGTTACTTGCGACTTAAAAAAAATTTACAAAATATAGTATGTATACATTTTACAGTGAAACATTTGAAAATTACATGGTTTACATGGTTTGTTGTTTGGGGTTTTTTTTTATACAAAATTTTTACATAGTGCAAAAGCAACGTGAATGGGCTGAAGAGTCGTTCATTGTGTGGGTGTATGCATCTGAGTGTGCGTGAGGGGGCGTGGCGTGTCTCGTGTGTCTCTGTTTTCATTGTGTTTTCGGTAGCTGCTGGCTCCAAAGACATTATTACTCTACATTCTACACTAAGTGTGGCTTCTGCTGTTTTATCCCTCGTATATATGTATGTTTACTTGAAATGGTTCCTCTGTCTGCACTTATAAATTCTAGGCGTATTCATGCAGCCCGCTCTCTTCGACATTCTTCATTCCTTAGCTCGCCGGCTCTTCAGTTGTCCTCTTATAAATTTACAGTCGAAACATTAATCATGTACAGATAGACTTGCTATATAATCATTAATTTATACAAAGTTACAACGAAAATCTACGCAGACAAAATTGGTTTCCTTGACATTTTACTTTACATTCATTGTGTGTGTGGTTTTTCCTTTTTCGCGATCTAATGCGCCATTTTGTTTTTCCTCATCTGAGTGAGTGTGTGTGTGTGTTTATGCTTCTTTTTTACAAATTAAATATGCGAGCGCATTGTACAAATATTTTGAAATCTTCTTTCGTGAGAGAGTGTTATTACTTTTTGTTCGTAAAAATACAAATTTGTTTTAACTTTAGTTCCTTAGCTGTTCAGCTTTCTAGCAATGCCAGCGTGTTTCTTACTTTTGTTTCTCTAGCTTGGCTTGTTTTCTCTTTACAAATCTTTGAGAGCAGCTTCCTTTTGATAGCTGCTTTTTCAATAAATTAGTTTACATTTATATGTACGTGTTTTTGTTTATGTTTTAGCTCTACAGCTCCTAAAATCTATTCTGCGATTCGAGAAGGAAGTTTCCTTTGACTGCCTGGTTTTTTAGCTTGTAATTCCCTTACAGCACAACGTTGCCGTTGGTCGGTGGTCCAATGGGACCCAGACCGCTGTTGACAGCTGCCGAAACCACCGAGGACGAGGACTCGGAGGCGTCCGGCGAGGAGGGCTCCACAATCATGGCGCTGCCGTTCTCCTGCACCGAGCAAATGGTGGGTGAGGCCAGGCTGTTGGTGGTGCTGGTGGTGGTGGTGCTGGTGGTGGTGGTGCTGCTGCCACTGCCACTGGTGCATGCGGTTACCGATGACGAGGCGGCGGCACCACTGCTGACTGTCACCGCCGACGAGGAGGAGGCCGGCACTCCTCCGGCAGCTCCTCCGGTGCCCACCGTAATGGGATTGGTGATCTTCATGTAGTACTTCTCCAACTTGGCATTGATGTGCTTGCCATAGGTGTACTTGCGCAAGGCGGCCATGTGGGGCCGGATCTTGGTCATCAGCTTCTTCAGTTGCGTCGGCTCTGAGACATCGATCATCTTCTGGACCACATAGTTGGCATACTGATCCTTCATCATCACGTGCAAGGCGCTATGGTAAAGGGAAATGATTAATGTGATGAGTTAAAGGTTTACACATATATTTAGCTGGCACTCACTTGTCGTTGAAGGTGCAGACCTCGTCTATAAGACCAGTGCGTTCGCCGCGAGTGGCATGTGTCACGCATTTCTCCACTACATTCGAAGCGAACTTGTGCTGGGATAGCACTAGAACCTTGCCACGCACGCTGTTGATCAGAATGGACTTATCCTCCTGCTTGCCGTGTTCTAAAATAAGGAGATTCAAGATTAGTTTCAAGACTTTAAGTTGGAATAGAGACGACTTCACTTACCCAGCACATGCTGAATCACATAGTTGCCATACTGGTCCTGGATCAACTGTTCGGTGTGCTCGTGCAGCTCATCCAAAATGGGCGTGGTCTGCTCGGCGGTGCAGTGCTCGAGGATCCGCTGGATGACCCGGCACCCGTAGGGATGGGTGCTCAGCGAGTAAACCTGCCCCTTGAATGCATTGATGATGAACTGCAGCGCCACTGGATCCACGCACTCGATGCACTTCTGCACCACATGGTTGCCGTTCTGATCCTTCACGCACTTCAGCACATGGCCGTCCAGTTCGTGCACGATCTCCTGCTGCTGCTCCGGCGAGATGCTCTCCAGCGCCTTCTGGATCACCCGGCAGCCGTACATTTGCAGTGCCAGCTGCAGCACATGACCCTTGACCTGCATGCCCAGCGTATTCTTCTGCTCGGGCGTGCCGAACTCGAAGAACTTCTGGATGACATAGTTGCCAAAGACATCGGTCATCAGGCTATAGGCTGCGGCCAGGATCTCACTGAACACCATCTGCTTCTCGGCGGCGGTGGCTCGCTCCAGCTTCTGCTGGATGAACCGCGAGCCGTGCTGATCCTGCGAGAACTCCACAATGTGGTTGACGAGATCGCGTAGCTGGAGATTCGGATACCGCTGGTTGCGGAAGTCCTCGAGGAGGCGAGATCTGCCCGGCTGTGGGGCCCCGCCCACGCCGCCGGCTGCCGCTGCCACTGCCGCCGCGGCGGCCGCTGTGGCCGCCACCTGGCGCGAATTGGCCGCCGCTGCTGCTGCCGCCGCCGCTGCCACGGCCGCGGTGCCCGGAATGGCCAGGTGATTGGAGAAGAGCGAGCTATTGGATCCGAACATATTGTTGGCAGCCGCGGCCACCGCTGCCTGGGCAGCTGCTGCAGTTGCCGGCAGTCCAACGGCGGCCAGTTGCTGCTGCTGCTGCTGCTGCTGCTGTTGTTGCTGCTGCCGCTGGCGGGACTCGGCGCCCGGTGCCCGACTGCCCAGGAGACAGGATTGCGCCGACGGTGGCGGTGTGAGTGGAGCGCCCAGCGGACTGGCCGAGGCATTTCCCGCTCCCAGGGCTCCGTAGGCGCCACTGGCCGCACCCGACATCGCTCCCGGCCACTTGCCACGCGCTGCGGCGGCTGCTGCGGCCGCCGCTGCTGCCTGGGCCACTGTGCTGTTCACCGCATTGGCGGCCGCCGCCACACCGCTGCTGGTGTAGTCCATCGCCGAGGGACTGAAGGCGGAGGTGCTGCGGTCGAAGGAGTCGCGGCGACCCGTCAACGAGCTTGTGTTCAAGGCGAGACCTGCAAGGAAGGCGGAAAATATGTGAATTAGTTAGTGGTAAAATATTTTAAAATATTTAAATAATTATAGAAATGTGTGGATTGGATTTTGTGGCAGTTTATGAGGTAATTGCAATGGAATATACGAAATTTTAAGTAAATCGGAACTCCTAAAAGGTTTTTTAAGTACACAGAGAGTATTAACCATGAAAATTGCACTTGAATCAAGAATTTTTGTTCTCAAAATATAATCAAGTACATAAATTCTCACTTTAATTGCAATGTACTTACTTTCAGTACAAATTTAACAACAAATATATACTGAAATTGATTAGATTTGTGTTTTCTATAAGTATATTCTTAAATCAAGAATACAAATACTCAATTTGAGAATGTAATTTTCCTTTTTTAATCCTCCTGCTGCAACTTAGTTTAGTTACTAGTCACTTTCAAAGATTCAGTGCATCTCTCATCACTAAATCCACAGCAGAAACAATCAATCTGCAAATGGAAAATCGAAAGCCCGTAAAGCTGGTCGCACTTTCAACTCGGTTTACAGCCTTCAGCGGGATATCATCAACTGGATGCTGGCCCAGTTATAAAACTCTGACGCAACTGTACCCATTATCCTTGCCGCTTTGTAATTAATCGAGGAAGGCGACTTTGATGCGCCTGTAAAACTTAATTGCCCGCTTCGAGGCGCAGCTGCTGGCTTAGTTTTAGTCACTTGGCCATTTGGCATTTGCAGTGCAGAGGATAGATGTCTCTTTTCCCAGTTACCTCCCCCTTTACTCCCCCTTTCCCCTCTCTAAGCCATAATGTACAGCATTAATGGTGCGCGCACATGAGGCTGCTGCTGATGCTGGTGCTGCTGCCTGCTTGCAATCTCCGCAGGATATGTAAAAGGATACAAGTGGGCGGAAACAATAAGTGGATGTGGCTGGGTGGACGGTGCCAACTTGATTGATGTTGTAATCTGTCACTGGCATTTGATTTGCCATCTAGGCAGGGAAAGTGAAGTGAAGAGAAAGAGGAGACGTTGAGAGATTCGTATTTCGTACTCCCTGCTCCTTTAATCATCCGGAAATGTGCGATTCAGCGAAAAACGAAAGTTCCGGCTGCCACAGTTTGACCATAATAAATTCCCCTTCAACCCCAATCTTTCACTAGATTTTGCTGCAAATTAATTGTTCAAATTTATATTGAGGAGGCGTGCTTCAAAACGCCATGGTCGCATTAAGTTATTCAACTGCACTAATGCAACAACAGCTGCGCGAAAGGGTTGCGAAATTCCCAGCGGCCCTCAGGTGACTGAGTGGGTGGTGGGTGGTTGGATTTCCCTGGTTTTCCCGGGGAAGGGAAAAGGAGAAGGCAAGGCGAGTGTGCTGTAAATGTCAACACAGTGTGCGCAATTTGTTGACCGAGTTATTAAGCAATTTGTTGAAAGTTGCGGAATGGTGTTGGTAAATAATATACAATGTTGGTGTTTGTTTCGGGAAACTAAAGTGGAGCAGTGTTAGCAGGTGCAAGCGAGAAATCGATGGTTGAAGTAACGCCGGGAAAATATCGCCATTATGCAGGTAACTAAATAATGTTCTTAAAGCTTTTAACATAACTGGAGTTATCCTTATTTATTTATAAAAATTCTAAGGTGTTATCAACTAAGTTACTACAGTAAGACATAATTTTTTTAGTGTAATTGTGTAAGCTTGAAGTTTAAATAGCTCAGCAATTCTGTAGAAAATAAAGCTTCTGAGGTTGTCCTTATTAATTTATCAAAATTCTAAGTTTTTAGCAAGTAAGTTCCTAGTAACACAAAATTTTTTAGTATATTTTTTTAAGCTTGAAATTTAAACCTCTCAGTAATTTTGTAGCAATTAAAAAGCGTGGCGGCGTTTCCGTTACTTTGAAGCCGTGCTTTAGCACTAATTACATTTCATATAATGCCCCCTTAAACCGTTTTTCATAGCCTACTTAACAGCGCTTACAAAGTTGCCCGAGCCGAGAATAGTTTTTCTTCCACCCACCCAACGACCTTTCTCTCGACATTTAAATGACTCGCAGTTTTAATGCGTTTTCACTTTTTTTGTGTGTGAAAGGAGCGACGAAGACGGCGATAGGAGCGAGCGGGACGTGTGCATAATGTGCACGTGTGTGCATTTATAATTCATAAAATCATTACATTAAGCTAAGGACGAGCGGCAAAGTGTCGTCCTCTCGTCTCTCGTCTAGTGGCGTCTCCCTCTTGCCGCTCTGTCGCTCCCTTTCTATTTGCGGAACGTGTGCATAAACCACAGAATGTCGCCTGCAATAAACTTGGCGTCTTTTAATGCCACCCACCGCCCACCGAGGAGCAGTCATGGATCCATGTGCACAGAGAAAAAAACTATTCTAGATTTTATTTTTGATGAAATTTATGTAATGAACATTTTTAGTACAGGAAAAAATAATTTTCGGATAAAATACATACTTTAAATATATAAGAACAATTTATTTTTTTTAATATTATTTATTTAGGCTTTTGAAAAAAAATTGTGAATATATTTAATGTAGAAAACAATTATTTATTGGATAAAATATATGAAATATAAGGAATAAATTATTTTTGATTAATTATTATTTATTTGGGATTTATTTAAAAAAAAATTTTTATATTTTTTTATTTTTTTTTTATATTTTTTTTATATTTTTTTTCCTAGTGTGCCACATGGCTGCAGTTTCATTTGGCAAAGTGTCTCCCAAATGGAGGGCTGCTCTCACTCCGAGTTGATTTGAGCTGAGACAGACGGTCGTCGGGCGGCCGCTGAATTAGTGGAGGGGGTGGTGGGGAAGACCATCATCTATGCACCCCCAAAATACCATCCAGGGGGCGGTTGGCAGCATTCGCAGCCCCGCACAAATTGCATGAATAATTCCCTTTTAAATTGTGCAACTACACGCACCTAACCGAAAACCAAAACCCAGCCAAACGCAGGCCCAGAAAATAAAGTAAACAGACAGAACACATACGCCAGTCGTCGAAAAACCCCCTTCCCACCCCAAAAAACACTTTCCTGGATGTAAATTGTTTGTGTTTTTCCGCCGTCTGTATTTGAAATTTGGTCTTTCCCTTTCTACAGTTTCTATGCGCGCGTGGAGAAGGCGCTAAATTAGTTGCAATTTAAATGCAAGAATTACAAACTTTTGCCGCGTCTCACGCTGGCTGTCATTAAACTAAGCATTTCATTCGGGATTTCCCATTTTCCCATTTTGTGCAGGAACTTTTAGTTGTAGCTGGCAATTAAATGCGAGCGCAACTGTTGCAGACAGATAAAAAGTTGGCTTTAATTTGATTAAATTTAGATTAAGTGTTATTGCAAATATCAATCATCATTAGGAACTTTTTAGTTAATTTAAATTGGGTTTTGTATTAATTATTATTAATATTAATCAGCATTAATATGGCTTGGACTTTGTTAATAATTTTTAATTCTACATAAATGTATTCAAGATATTTATTAGAATTTATTTAAAAATATTAACAAAATAATAATATAATATAAATTATTCAAGATATTTATTTTGATTTAATTTTAATTTTATTTAAAATATAAATAGGCTAAGAAGTTAATTAATAGTGAATTTCCTCTTTAACATGAATCTGAGCCCTGTATTTTATTCCAATCCCATTTGAGTTGCATCACGCATACGCCGTGTGGTCCACATCATTGAGACTTTCATTAAGCGTAAAGTGCACACACGACCACCAACACCTCCCGACACAGCAGCAAGTGTCAACCGTGTGTTGCATGTGGCATCCCCCCCGATCCTCCTGCTCCTGCTCCCATTAACCCCCTTATCTTCATCCCCAATCCGATACCCATCCCCGTATGTTCTTGTGTTCTGTAAGCCAGCATAGCAATTGACATTTTACAAAATAAACGAATTCATTTGCACAAAAGGCTGCCGCAGAAAGGAGGTTGGGCTACCGAAGGAGGAAGAGGAGGATAAAGCAGCTGGCTGGCTGGCTGGCAGGACGAACAATGTGCTGCATTGTATGCAGAGTGGATTCGGTGGTGGTGCACGGCGGCCTTTCACTTTTGCAGCAGCCCCGTGTGTGATGCAATCACGTGTTGCCAACATGCGAAAGGTGTACATAATAATTTAGCAGCCAAAGGAGGATGTTCCTGCTCCTGATGAGGCTGTTGCTGCTGCTGCTACCCTCATTGTTTTCAAGGCAGTGCCCAAAATGGGTTTGGCGGTTGCAAAGTCAAGCAGCTTTCCATTTTCCATTTTCCACTCTCCCCTTTTGCCAATCGACCGGGCCACATGCCACACTCACCACCCTCCCCACCCCCTTCTTTAAGCCAGGCCAAGGCGCATTAACGTTTGTAATTGCAGCTTGTCTCTGACGCAAAAGGGGATTCGTTCTGCTGATATCCTGCCCCCTCCTCCTCCTCCTCCTTATGCAACCCCCTCCACCGCACTGCATCCCCCGCTGTTCGCCTTCAGTCAGCCACTTAAAACAATATAATCTCCATTAAAAAGCCTTTTTGACATTGCACACAGTCAGACGAGCAGACAGATAGTCAGTCAGTTAGAAGGAGGGTAACGAGGGTGTGCATCGATTGCACAACATAATGAGTGGGCTGCCGCCTGCTGTTGTTAGTGGGGATTTGTGCCATCGGAGGACAAACTGTGGGCGCCATGTGCTAATTGTAATTGAGATGCGAATGTGCAAGTGCAAACGGTTACACTTGGCCCAAAATGTCATCGAGCATTACAAAGGAAACTTAACTTAATTATGTCCAATTATAAATATGTAAAATTTAAATATGCGTTTATAAATGCGTTTAATATTTTAATAAAATATAGTTAGGTAATATTTAAAAAAGATTTTTTAAAAAACTCAATATAATATATAAAGGGCAATATTTTTAAAATTTTTTTAAACATATTTATAAACATTTTTAATATAAATTTAAATTAAATGTAGGTCATTTATTATTAAAATATAATGAGGTAATATTTTTGGAAAAGTATTAAACATTTTTATAATCATTTTTAATATAAATTTATTTGATAACTTAATAAAATATAATTAGGTTATAATTTATGATGTTATTAAACATATTTATATATCTTTTCAATGTAAATTTATAAATTGTTGGAAGGAAAACAAAAAAAAATTGTATCATGACATTGTTAAACCCAAAAAAAAATGTGTTTAAAATTATTGGAAAAAATATAATTTAAATATTTTATCAAAACGAAAAATACGAAAAATTGAGTTAATTTTTTAAAATATATTTTTTTTATTTAATTAATTTTTTTTGTCATGATCCCTCAATATCTTCGCATAAATAGTTAACTTTTGTCGCAGTGCAACTAATCCAAATTGGTAGAACTGCACATGCAGGTGGATCTGTGAATGTGGCACACTCCTCGAGAGACCCTTAGCCTAATCACCTGGCATCATCACGGTTCTCCACGCAAAGCATGTCAGGACTTGACTTGCGGTCTCGAGAACGGATTGCATTCGATTGCTTTGCCACTCGAATCCGAAATGGATTATATAACTCGAGGACTTTTGTAGTTCTTGTTCTGGTGCTTGTTAAAGACCGTAGCTTAAAATTGCAATGGATAAAACAATTTCAGCAAGAATGAAAAAATGAGAGGGGAAAATTAAAATACGTAATCACTCATACGTCATGTGGAACAACAGTGTGCGAGAGGAGAAAACTGGAAACTTCATTAAACTGCCATATGAGGCAAAATGAATTAACGACATAATAATGCCAGCTCCCGACCGTCAGACGGATTCGACTCCCGTATTCCGGGAAATTCGTTCCGTTAATGGAACGAGCGTTTTTGCATGCGGTCGGTGGAAATATAAAGCTGTAGGTAGGTGGAAAGCGTAATAATTGATTTCGCCTGATTGTTAATGGAGTTAATGGAGCTGTCCACGTCCAGTGTCAGTAACTCTCGCGTGTGTGCGTGTATGGGGTTTAAAGAACTTTTAACATTTTTTGTTTGTAAACTGCAATTAAAGTTGGCAGAAAATTGAAAACCCACTCCCTTGCGAAACTTTAAACAATTTCAGACTTGTATCAGGATATATCTCATCTGCTTAAACTTCGAATTGTGTAATTTCAAATTCTATAAATCTACAACAATAGCGCAGCAACAACACAGATAAGCCTTCGTCTACATTTTCCTTGCAGTATTTGTAGGTTTTCTATAGGAAATTGCTATTTTTGTGCGCTCACACAAGGAAAACTGGCAAACTAAGAGTTTATGCGGTTTATTTAAGTTTAAATAAATATTATAAATATTTAAAAAATATATATTTTATATAAATTTTATAAATAGTCCTCAAAAAATCGTCTTTACTTATTAATTCATTTTTTAAATATCCTCAGAATTTTTCTAAATATTTCCTATGCATAAACTGTCATCACTGTTGCATCACGAAATGTTTTTGCAACCCATTTCCATTCCCCACTTCTCTATCCTACTTTATAGAGTTTTCCCCCAACTCATCGCGTTACGTTTAAAATTGCATGAGTCAGTCGTCGGGATCTCTGCTGTTGTTGTCGTTGTCGCTTTAGTTGCATTACAGCTGAAGTTGAAAGCCCAAGTTGCTGGAGCATTGGCAATAATAACATTTTGCGTGCTTGCATGCAATTGTTGTTAGTTTTCTCCTCGATGGCTCTTCTGTGCATTAGATATGTATGAAAAACAGGCAAATTTACTGACACAAACAGTTCGTTTTCATGGCTTCCCATTGGTGTAATGCGAGTAATGCATTCTCGACTAGGTAATGCTGGATTCATGTATGCCCTGTAATTGTTACTGGGGGAGCTCTTAATATTTCTGCTTTGGGAATAGAGGTTGAATATATCTAGGTTCTTTAAACTTTGGTAACTTTCAAGCAAAAGTAAATCCTTTTTGTTCCCCGTAACCTAATATGCCCCATAGTTCAAAATGTAGAGCAGCGCCATATATAGCACGCAAAATAATCGAAATGAAAATTTGATATTATAAATTGCATGAGTATTATTATTGCTTAGACTGGCAATGGAGCTGACAAGTTAGCAGGACTACTCCTCTCCTTGTCACCCACTGTTCTACTATTATTATTATTATTATTCAGAAACACATATTCAGAGGCAAGCTCGAAAATTTGCTATTTACGAGCACTGAGATCCTTGGGATACAAAGAGAATGGTTAGATAAACAAAGATTAATGGCTGTACATATAAATACAACAGGGGGCTGAATTTTATTGGGGATGTTTTTGATGAAGATGTGCCACATTTTACACTAATTACAATTTCAGTCACTGCACAGTGGGTGAAATAAACGATTAACTAAGATTATTATTGATAATTAGATTTAAATATTAAAAAAAATAATATAATTATGAAATATTACTCATACGCAAGGTGTGCCATATAGGCTTATTGCAAATATTACTCATACGCCTGGTAAACCATTTGATTTGTTTATTTGGCACAACTTTGAGGCCTTCAAATTCCTACATATTTTTGCCAAAAAATCGCTCATTCCACCCACGCTGCTAGTGATATGCGGAAAAACACTTACCTCCGACACTGGAGCCATTCTGCTGCGAGTAGAGATTCTGTTGGGCCGTCTGCGGCTGCGGCTGGTACAGCTGTGGGCCCTGCGGGGGCGGGGGACCGGCGCGGGTGGCGCCCGGGGGCACCAGAACGGGGGCGGGGCTAACCAGACGCATGGGCGTCCCGGTGCGAGGGCCTCCCATCAGCAGGGAGCCCGTGTGATCGAGGAAGGCCGGAATGACCTGCAGGCGGCGCAGCAGCAGCAGCACACACGGTATTTTACACGATTCGGATTTCGTTTTTGTACATTGGGTTAGAGTTTTGGTTTTGTTGTTTGTTTGGTTGTTGGTTATGGAAGCGTGTTGTTGATGATGTGAGTATATAAAAAAGAGAAAAGAAGAGAGACAGAGCATAAATATACAACGTTTTTGGTCCAAATTATCTAGTCATGATTACAATTACAAGGGAAGCTTTACATTATTCTACACTTTTTCAATTTACACATGTACAGCAAACAATGTTTGGACTTGAACAAACTTAAAATCAATATTTTATTATTTTATACACTGAAAAAATTATTCGGCCTAAATTTTAGTAATAAAGCCATTCAATAGCGACTTTTTTTTTTAAATGAGTTACATTTTTTATTTGCTAGGAATTAAAAATTAATAAAATAAAATTAAAAAAAAATTTTTATGAAAATTTTAAATAAATAAAATAAAATTAAAAAACAATTTTTTTCTGAAAATTGTAAAATTTACGGCAAATAAGTTTACATTTACATTTACATGTTACATTTTTATTTGCTGAGAATTACAAATACATATATAGAATAAAATTAAAAAACTTTTTTCCTGAAAATTGTAAAAAAAAATGTAAAATTTAGGGCAAATAATTTTTTTAATGTAATTAGAATTAAAAGCTTTTGAAAATTCATTCATTATTATCATTTAAACGGGTTGAATACAAAGTGGAATAACTAAATTCATAAAATAAGTAGGTAAAGTTTTCTACTTTAATTAGCAGCGCTGTTGCTGTGACCGCGAGTGTAAGGCCTTTGTTACAATCAATTGACACCTGTCCTTTGTACATGCCTCTGCATCTATGTTGGAATGTATATAAGCCTCATTCTGTCAAGCAGCACAACCAACTGTGCGGGATGACAATGGCCTGAGTTCTATGACAATACATCTATCTATGCGTATATCTCACCTGATACGGCTGATTCTCGGCGCCCTGCTGCGAGGGGGTGAGGGGGCGGCGCGGCTGCGTTCCCTGTTGCGGAATTAGATTGCCCGGATACATGCCCCAGGGCGCGACGCCGTAGTACTGCGGCATCTGGGCGGCGGCAATCATGCCCATGTAGGGGGCGGCCTCCTGGCCCGGATTGATGACGTAGGGTGTGGCCTGTTGGGCGGCATAGGCCGCATTCTGCGCCTGCTGGGCGGCCAAAAACTGTTGCGACGCGGCCGCCATTTGCATCTGTTGCTGCTGCTGTTGTTGCTGCTGTTGCTGCTGCTGCTGTTGCGACTGTTGCAGCGATCCATTGGGAACGGGGGCGGCGCCCACCGCTGCCGCAGCACTCGCTGCCGATGTGGCAGCTGCTGCGGCTGCAGCCACGGCCGCCGCATTTGTGGCAACTGCTGCAAGGCCCGGATTCTGTGAGCGGAACAGTTGCTGCGGGGAGAAGAAGAGGAGAGGGGAGTGGGGTTAGTTATCAGGTCATTGGTTTAATTGCAGAAAGTGGACAGGGATGAGGGTCCTTAAGGTGTAAGTACCCAGAGTTGCATGAATAATTAAAGAATAAGAATTTAAAGATTAATAATTCGTATAATATTTTTAAAATTTTTATTCTCTTTTCGGAATTTTTATTTTTAATCATATTGCCTGGCAATAAATCCCCATTTTATTCCCTTTAAATTTTTTTTCTGGTATAATAACATGGGGGGAATCCCCTTTAGATTTATTTTTCGTTACTTGTAATTCTCGCCTAATAAGACGCAACATATTGTGTTAAGCCATATCAAGCAACCGCCCCGTTGCCGTAAGGATTTTTTTACCAATCGTAAAAACTTTTCCGCACATTCGCATGTGTTGTTCTAGCATTTTCACACACGTGTACCGGGTAACATGATAAAGTGTTTTCAATTGGAAAATTAAATCAAATCCAATCAAATCAAATCAGCATGCAGTATGCAGAAAACAGAGTGGAATAACAAGAAGCTAAAACGGGATAACGCATGACTGAGTGTTTTGTTTCTCGTTTTTGCTCTGCACTCTGCACTCTCTACTCTATTTGCTTTTTTTTATGCCTTGTCCTTTGCAATGTGGCCATATCATCACCAGGAGCAACAGCCACTCAGGCGTTAAGGGAAAAAATAGGAAAAAGTAGAAACTACATCTATAAATTGCGTTGTAACGTTAGAAAATTTTTTGAATATTTTCTGTTGGCTAAATATAGGTACATGAATAGAATATTCAGGTAAACTATGTTCAGGATATTCTATGAATATTTGTTAATAATTTTTTTTAACTATTATTTAAAATTAAATGTTATTTTCACATTAGTTAAACATCCCTCTTTCCTCAAGTGATATATTTCCTTTTGAATATTTTTCTTTGGCTACAAATTAGGGTTTATATTCAGGTAACTATGTTCAGTGTATTCTTTGAATATTTATTAATAGTTTTCTTAAACTATTATTTAAAATTAAATGTTATTTTCAGATTAGTTAAATCCTCTACCATCCCGCTTTCCCTAAATGTTCCACTCCCTTTGATGTATCAAAGGAACTAATGCCTTTTCCCTTGGAATTCAACGAATCTGGAGTATTCCCCCGGAAAGTCAGTGGCAGACTGTACTTTGACATAAATTTGCAGTCCCCTCGGACGCACCTGTTAGACGAGCAAGAGCATAAGGATATGTGCATAACGGCTTCAGTGACTTTGAGGGGCATCTGCGCACCCCTCACAAGATATTACACCCCCAATGGAGTCTCTCCTGTCAATTGTTTACATGTTGAAATGAGGGAAAAACAAAGCGAATCTGAGGAAGCCAACTGGGATAACATTAACATTAAGGCGGGAAAAAGAAATCAATGTGAATTATTGATGAATGGTGCAGGGCAAAAAGCAACAGAAGAAGAATAAAAACGAACCGAAAGAGGGCAAATAAAACTGAAACGTGGCAGAACAAAGATGGCAGAGTAAAATAATAATAACACGCAAAACTTTTTTGGCCAACAACCGAAGAGGAACACGAACCGGGGACAAGGTTTCCACGCGAAATGTGAAAATGTTGGGAAATGTGGCGCAAGGCAATGGTGATAAAAAGCAAATATCATGGCCTGCATACTTTTTGGGGCGCGTGATGCGTGAGAACAGCACTCAGGATTCGGGATGCGGAATTCGGAATGATTCGAGGAGTCAGGAGTCAGGATTCAGGACTCGCAACTCGGTGCGGCCCACGAGCATGAAATAAAATTCAGAAGCCAAATAAGCGTTGAAATCTGAGCCATCGGTTGCCATGGACCCCCCAAAGTACCCATCCCCATCCTCTGGGTTGCCAACTTCTTTTCCCAGTTCTTCCCTTTACGATTATTAAAACGAAATTGAAAACAAAGGGAAAGTGAGTGAAACTGGAGAAGGGTCTCAAAGAGAGTTGGAGGAGAACTTCTGTAATTTCACGCCCGTAAAGTATGCAATGCTTTGATTTAGTTGCCCAGTGACGTAAGTGCTCCCCCCGTTTTCTTTGACACTGAAAAAAAGATAGTAACCTTTCCATTACAGAGATTTTAATTTTTCAGTTCCCAACTAAATAATATGTAAATATTATGTCTTTTAAAATCTTTTAAATTAAATTGAATTAAATTTAAATTTCTTTAAAATGTTATATATTTTCTTTCAACCAAAACTCGTTACCAAAGCTTTCCTGGATGCGACTTTAATGACCCTATAAGTCTGAATTCGCACTACCCACTGCAATACCCTGTGATTTATGCAAATGGCCGGGTCAGTGGCAAATTTACGATCCGCACATGACACACTCGAGTTATTGTCCTAAGGCAAACATTACTCAGGACGAGGGAATTATGGGAATTATGGGGCAAGGATTGGTAGTTCAAGAGCAGCGGCGAGGAGCAGATTGGCAACAAGTGAGCGAGAAGGGGGAGAAAGCCAGCAGCGAAATTATGGAAAATACTGTGGCCAAGTTTCCCGGTGTCGTGTGGCTCCCATTTCGCCTTCTCTAATATTCACAACCCCCCCTGCCTGCTTTTAAGAATTCTTTTCTTTTTTTTTCTTTTTTTTCTGGCATTCCGAACCCTGCGCTCTGACATTTTTATTTCATTTCATTTGCACATTACACGGCGGGCAGGGGAAAGCGTGCTTAATAAGCTCCCTGGTGTACAATTTTCAGCGCTCGACTCGTAATGGAAATTATAGCTGATGTCATACACAGGGGAAATGCCCTGACTGGGGTCGCCTTTCCACTGCCCTCACTATCTCCTGCAGTGAGAGAAAATAACTTACTTAACTACCAGAAATTTAAATTTAAATATTTTTACTGAAATAACAAACCATTAGGCTGAAAATTTAACAGAAATCCTTGTTAGAAAATACTAGAGTTTTGAAATCTATCCTGAATGCATCTAAAAGTATGCAACAAAATATTTTGTATAGGAAACTAAGGATGAAAGCATACTTTTAGGCATTTCAAAAAAGTGATTTCAAAACCCCAGCGTTGTCTATTCCAATATTTCTAGTTAATTCTCTAAAAATACATCCTTTTTGTTAAGTATTTCTTTGTAACTAAACCTTTTTCCCCATGTATTTCCCTGCTGCTGTTTCAGTTTCAGTTCTGTGACGCCCTTCTAGTGAAAGTGAGTCAACTAACTATGGCAATATGCCCGCCCACCAGCCCCACCCAACTTGTTGCAAGTGGGTCGCCAGCGGCAGGAGTTCAACGGAGTTGAGGGTGGCGGCTCTTAATGTTGCCTTCGGCTTTTGCCTGAGTGGATTAGTTAGTTGGGAGTAAGCAGCAGCAGCAGCAGCAGGTGGGGCGCACTCAGCTAGTTGATTTATAATTATGGCCGGGAAAGTAAAGGCAAAAAATAGTAGCAGGAAAACAGCAGTGGCAACCAGCAGCAGCAGAAAGGCAAACAAAGCGCTCGAGGACCTGCTGGCCAAACTGGCTAACTGCCTACCTCACCTTGTCTGCGGGAAAGCGGGAAAGCCGGAAAGTTTCAAGTGGCATATATACAAAGTTGTTCGGCTTGATTTGCTGCAATTGTAGTGTTTTCTGCTTTCTGTTTCTATTTCTGTTTCGGTTTTCCCTTTTGACATAGTTTTTGTTGTTGCGAGTGACGGGCACTTCCTCAAGTGTGGATTTGGTTTTGGGCCAAAAATCAGGGGAGTTCGTAAAATTATTTCGAATTAGTTTCAACATTTTTGCCCCAAAAGTTTTTGGTTCGTTTTGTGGTGGCTTTTGTGTGGGTAACTGCAGTTTATCAAATTAGCCCAAAGAATTTTTGGTTCAATCTTCTTACGCATTTGGAAATATTCTTTAAAATATCCTTTAAATTGAATTCCTTTTTCTTCTGAAATCTGGAAATTCTTCTGGCCACTTGATTTAATTTCCTATTTTTTCCAATTTCCTGTGCTCAACTGGAACTTCTTACTGGCTCACTTTCCCCGGCTGCTGACTCGATATGACTGCCATTACTCACGCTCAATGTCTCCCCTTTTCCTGCGTCCTTTTTGCAGGACACTCTCATGAGTTGGCAACTACTTCAGCTGAGCTGCTGCGCTTTAATTAAATATCAATTACGCAGTCAAACCTCCCTCCCCCTCACTTGCTGAAGCCGAAAGGCAATCAATTAAGTGTACTCCTCGAAGAAGTGTCCATTTCCCTCCCCTCATTTTCCCGCCCCCAACCCCTTTTTATTTTCCCCATCTGCATGGCCAAACTGAATGAGTGCAACTCAAATATTTGTAGTCTGTGCTAAGGCGCAATAAAAACAGAACGCAAATTGAATATGAATGATGGAGCAGCAGTTTAGCTTGGCTGAGGAATAGAAATAGAGGGGAGGGAGAGGGGTAACCCCTTAATGAAAGAACAGGCAGTGACAGTTTAGGGGGCGAAAAAGGGGTGGTTAGTGTGTGTGGGGGTGCCCCTTGTGGGTCCTCTTGCACAAACGACTTGTAAACAAAATTAATGCCACAAACAAACATTAGCGCACTTTCGGTGTGTTCTGTTCGCGTTGTGTGGCTCATTAGGCCACCACCACCCACTTGCCCGCCCAACCAGTAGTCGCGAGTAGGTGGGGGAAAGTGGTGGGAAAAGCGCTGAAGGTGGGGAGAAGGCTGCCCAGCTTGCTGACCATTAAAGCGAATTACTTAATGACCACACGCGTGTGCTTTTGATGCCTACTTTTAGGCTCGGGACACACCCACATGCACGGAGAGAAAATTTAGAGCCTCTTAGATCAGATAAATATTTTTCTTTTGACCAAAAAAAAATATTTAAAAAATTTGAAGGCAAAGAAAAATGTATTTTGGATTTATTTCTCCACAAAAAATATTTATTTTAAAGAAAATGTTCTAAATTTTGCTTTTTTTTTTAGCAGTGCACACATTTTGACTTCCTTTAATTTGAGTTTCAGCCTTCTTTTTGTGCTGCTGTGTGCGTGATTGCTGTTTGTATATTGCTTTTTAATTTTCCTCGTTACTCGCCATTCCCAACGTGAAACGTGAGCCACAAAAGAAAAGCCTTTCAGAAGGAAAGGCGCTTGGGTTGAGCAAAAGGAGGCGGAGCCGACAACATTGTAGTTTCTATTTACGCCTCAACTTGGCCATATATTTCATAAGTTTTGTGTAACTTTATTCCTGCTGCCGGCTTTTCTTTATTTTTCTGTTCCCTTGCAACCTTGCAGGAATTTCCTATTTGCCCCGTTTTTCACTCCTTTATTTTTCTTCGGCTCTCCTCTATAAATTCCAGCCACTCAAGGACATCGGTGGCGTGAAAGGAGTAATGAAAAATAGGTTAAGCCAGCTTATGTTACTTTGCTCAATAATGAAAAGTTCAGAAATCGATGACAAACTTTGAGAGTTTGGGAAAAATAAGGAAGGGGAATTACCCGTTTTTAAAAACTTACGAGTTTATCAAGAGGGCCATTAAATTGTGTATAAAAGGAATGAAGCTCCTTATACCAACAGCTAAAAACGCACAAGGATTCCCAGTTTAAAACATTAAAATCCCCTCTCTGCGTTAAGTTGCTCTCTCTTAACCACATTTACTATGCATAAGTAGGAGATTTCAGGGCCATTTTATTCCCTTACCCTCAACTGAACTGATTGTGTAAAATCCAAACCACTAAAGAACCCGCCAAAATGCGCTCCATTTCCTCGGCACTGTTATTTTATTAATGAAATTACGCAATTTCCTTTTTACGTTTGGCTTTTCTTTATTTAATGATGACGCAGAGAAGTGGAAATCGCGCGAGAATGTTCGGTAAATGTGACCTTAATTTGTGCAGCGCGGTAAATACAATGTTGATATATGGATTGGAATAAAGAGAGTGTGGAGTCGTCTTCATTTACATGGGGAGCACATTTAAAGTAAAATATGGCCAAATGCCGCAGGACAAATGCTCGATAAGGCGGGTTCAAAGGACGCTGCAAATTACCACAAAGGGAAGCCTCTTTTTCCACCCCCCACCCCCTGAATTTTCCCCACCACCCCCTCGCAAACGAATCAGACATAAAAATATCTGAGGCAAATGAAGCCATAAATGCGCAATCACGGAATTACATGGAATGTAAAAGGGAGTTTTCCCTGCCAAAGTGTTTATTTATGCAATTTTTATTTCACCAACTTCTCGCCGGTCAAGCGTTGCGCATACGCAACGTGGTCCGTGGTGGAAAAAGAGGGAAGGGGAAAATTTGTGGAGGAACTTTCCCTGCTGCTGCTGCTGCCGCCGTCAAGTTTAATTGCCTTGCAAATTGCTAAGGGAGCAGGGAAAACCATGCAGATCCCTTTGAATTTCATAACAAATTGCCGCAAATTGAAGCGAGTTCTTTCGCCTTTCTTCTTCATTGTCTTGCGCGTGGAAAAGTTTCGACTTCTTGCCGGAAAAACCGCCGCCCATTAAAACTATTTGCCGTAACAAACAAAACCAGTTGGCAACGAGAAAAAAAAAAAACCAACGAGCGAGAAGAAAATTCTTGTGTGTGGCAAACATTTTTGGGTGGCTGATGGTGGGTGGTGGCTTTTCAGCAGCCAACTTTGATTGTCTGGCCAGCTTTGTTGCATTCTTTGGGGGCGCACACAACTATTTGCTCAACTATTAGAAAGTCAATTAGGTTTTTTTTATCACGCCTCCGCGGGGGATTTTCAAATTGTAAGCAGCCCTTTAAAAAAGGGATTTTTATCTCCTCTTTTTTTGTGAAGCACACACTCCCTGCCACGTTGATTGAATTAAGCCGCTGCTTTGGGACATGAATGCACGTAATTTCAATTAAAATCTGGCATTCGTAGAAGCCCCGCAGTTTGTGAGCGTCGTACAGACACCTGCAATGCAAACGTCGCGGGCAACAACAACAATTCGAGCGCATTTTCCCGGGCTTTTCCAGTCCGATTGTCCCGTTTGACAATTGCTTTCTGATGGCCGGGAAAATTGCGCTGACAGCATTTCAACCGAAAAATAGAGTTTTCGGGGGGCTTGCAACAAATTGGCCTGCTCCAGAAATGGCCAGAACAGACAGAGAAGGCTTGAATATAATGCCAGAGTTTATTTATTGAGTCTCAATTGATAGGGGAATTTTTGTCTTTATTTGACCATAATTTAAAGTGAAGATAAATTGCCTTTAAATTTTTTGTTTAAATTAAAGTATTGAAAAATTACAACAAATTTGTTTTTTGTTAAATGATTAAAATAATATTTTTTTTTACCTTTTATAATATTACTTTTAACTTGGCTATAATTTAAAATTAATTTTACTGGGAGTTTAAGTTGCTTTTTTAAATTTTTGTAACTAAATTCCGGTAATTAAAAAAGATAAAAATATATTTATTTTTCTTTGTTTTGTTAAAAATTTAAAATATTATTATATCAGAATTTTTTTTGAATTTAACTATTTTATCCACTTGCTTTAATTGCCTTTCTCCTGTTTTTTCATTGTTTTTACTTGGCTATAATTTTAAATGGATTTTTACTGGTGCTTAAGTGGCTTTTTAAATTTTTAATTCGGTACTGAAACACTAAAATATTCTTTATTTTTCTTTGAGGTATTTTTTTATTTAACTATTTTATCCTCCTGCTTTAATTGCCTTTCTCCTGTCATATTAGCCTACATTTATTTGCTTTTGATACCGCAGAGAAGCACTCCGTTTGGCCTCATTTTCGATTCATTTGCTCACTTCCCGAATACGTGACTTCTGCGGCAGCAATACTTCCTGAGTTTGGCTCCGCAAACTTGCTTTTAATTGACAGGAATGATTGCCCCCCACTTGGCTTCGAACGATTCCACTGCTTTTGATCACTCGAAGGGACTGCCATATTTTTTGGGTTATGATTGCTACGTGCTCAGCGTCTTAAGTTCAATTTCATGCTCGACTTGCCGCTCAAATTAACTGAAAATCATTAATTGCCAAGCAAACCAACAATGGTTATTTGACTGGTGAATGAAGTGAGTGAGAGGGATATACACACAGGACCTGCTGCTGTCCTGTCTGCTCGTCCTTGTTTGCTTTGTCCTTCGGTGTTGCTGCCGCCTGCCTGCTGCTAATTGCCGGTAAATTAGTTTCTATTTGCAAATTAAATAACCCACACCACGTCCACGTACAGTGCAAACTGTCAAACTCTTTGATTGACCGCCCGTCTGCAGCATTTTCAAATTGAATTTCCATTCCGGTGGTGGACACTCTGCTTTCTACTTTCCCAGTTGGCCGGTGGAAATCTGCTTAAAGTTGCGCATTGAGGTTGCGGTTCGGGAGAAGCGTGTGTCCTCCGGTGGAAAAGTAAACAGAAAGCATGCGGAAAAAGCGCAAGTAACATGGGCCACGCCCCCTCACTGCCAACGCCCACCCCCCTCTTTTCCACCTCTCATTCGACAAAAATCGATAGCCTGATTTTCAACGGCAAAAAGCAAACAAAAGACAAACACACACACGCATACGTTGTGATCAGGACGAAGGAGGGAGCAGCATTTCCTGTCTTGACCCCCCTCTCTGCCCCTCTGGCCCTTCAGTTTTTCCTTGTGTTTGAACTAGACGACGGCCACAAAAGTAGGCAACGTTTTGCTAGCACTCGCATCTACCTCACAGAGCAACAAAAACTTAAAGATTTCTTAGAAATAATATGAGACTTTGTACTTCTTAAGTTGTTTGTGAGCTTTAACATAAGTTTAGGATTTTTTTTTGGTAGAATCGAATCATATTATTATAAGAAAAGTTTGGCTTTTTAACAATAGACATTTATATATAATTCAAAATAAAACGGAATTTTATTGTATTCTTTAGGCGCTTTATAAATTAGTTAACTTTTTTAAAGAACTTTTTATGGTGATAAATCATCACTAAAGATTTTAAAACATATTTTTAGATACCTTTGTGGGAGATTTACTAATTCTAATCTAACTTTAAAGTTTTAGTTACATTTATATGTGCTTTAAACCCTCATATCATTTTATATAGCCCCCTCCTATATTTTTCAAAATGATTTCCTATTTTTTCGGTGCACTTGCCTTGCCCACCATACATTTTTAATGTGTGCCCCAGCGCTCTTTAGGATTCCAGCCCTGTCTAGGACATAATGAGTGAGCTGGCAGTTGCATTGCTCCCTTTTCTGCCTTCTGAATGCCATTTTGTGGGCGTGTTGTCGTCTATAGGCGGGGAATTTCGCATTTAGAAAAGCGTACGAAGACCATGAGAAAAATTCATGAGAATGAGGAGGAGCAGGAGGAGGAGGTCACAGCTAAATGAAATTAAGCTGCCATATGTGGTGGCACAATGGCTGTATTCCTGCCCGTCTCTTTCGCCCTCACTCTGCCTATCTCTTTCGCTCTCACTCTCTGCCCGTCTCTTTTGCTCTCACTCTGCCCTTCCTTTTTCCAGAAAAGGAAAACTAAAACCAACTACTGTGGGTGACTGAAGCATAAAATGCTATTAGATAAAAGTTTGTGTTGGCCTGCGAAGACTTTAAGGCATTTTCAGTAAGAGGTATAATTTACATAGACGAACCTTTTGGAGAAAAACAGAATTTGCATATTGAATAAGCGGAAATTAAAGGGATGACCTAGTAAATTTTAAAAATTTGCCAAGACAATGAACAGAAGGTGGATGCTTTGGCAAGTGAATTTAATTTTACCTTAGGTAAAGAATTTTATTTCATTTAAAAGACCATAATTATTCAATTACTTTCCTTTCTTTTAATAAGTTGAGTACACCCATGATGGTAAATCGATATCTATGTGCTGGCCTTTTCCATCCCCTTCATTTGGTCGAGTGTGCAGGTGTGCGCTTGATCATATAGTGACAGACACCTAATAAATTATTGGTTATTTTTGCCCCCATTTCATTTCCTAATCGCCGGCAACTTCAGCACCAACTCCCCTCTAATTTCGTTCCCCTATTTGGGTTCGGGTCACCACTCATAAAAACCAAAAACTGAACGCATTTCAGTATTCATTGATTTTCTGTCACGTTATCGGGCAAACATTTCAGTGGTTTACTAACTAAACAGGGGAACTATTAATGCCAGCAAAGTATCAAACATAAATCAACATGGAATGATTGCTCATAAAACCCGCAGAAAAGTGTCAATCAAATGGAAATGGACGGAAATATTCCTATTTGCACCCTTTCAAGTGTTGGCGTGTATTTAAAAACAATTTAAGAATTTATTTTCCTTCTTTTTTTGGGGCAGAAAGTTTAGCTGGCATTTTTTTTATAACACCCAAGGAAAAGCAGGTGAAAATGTCAACGACAATTGCCAACGCCAGGTGGCGTTTCCGAGGGTGTGAGAACAACAACAGCAACTAAAACAACAACAAGAGCCATAACAGTAGCAACATCAACAACATTTGCATAAATTTCGAGCAACGTTTGGTGGGAAAAGTTTTCGCTGAAAGTGATTTACATGAGGGTATGAGGCAGTGGGGTGCTATTTTCCACCGCTCGACAACATTTTCCTGCCTCCAAGCTCAGGCTTTTCCATCGTTTGTTCCTTAAGTTCAGTTTAACTTTGCTATAAACTTTTGTCACGCCCTCTCTTCCCCATTGCCCCGCCCTCTAGACATCCACAGGCGTTTCTTGGCGCCTCAGTTAGCAGGTAGATTTCAGTTTTTCTTTTTTTTTCGACTTTATTTTTATTAACCACATTAGTTGATTTTTGTCACGCGAAAAGTTGCCTTCGCTAAAATGTGATTTATGGAAATTTCCTTCACACTCTTTTTGTTATAGTTCTTCGTTTCTTTTTTTTCTCTCAGTGTGTTGCATATTTTAACAGTTTATTTATTTAGTGGCAAGACCAACTGCCGTTTTATGCATACGTAATATAGCTACATATATATTTTCCCTGATTTTTGTAAGCAAAAGCATTTAGTTATTGTAATTTGCGTTGATTTGGTGGTTGCTCCTTTAGTGGGTGGCTTTTTTTGGGGTGGTGCGTTTGAGTTAGGTGTGCGTGAGCTTGATTTAATGACCCCAGGCGTTTTTATTTATTTACTCCCCTGGAATTTTGTCAACAAATTTGTTTGATTTGATTGCTTGGCTAATGAGGGGGAAGGATAGAGGGAATATAGGTGGACTTTAGGAATATTTATACAGATTTCCTCAGGATTGAGTATTAAAAATAAAACAAAAGAATTTTGCAGAAAGTCTGGCAACCCTATAAAAGGCGGGATACTTTCCAAAATTCCATTTTAAAGATCCTAAACCAAATTTATCCCCCCAAGCGATTACAGTTTCCATACCCACACATCGATAAAGTTAAAGGACTTGGCCGCCTTATCCACTTCCAACTTTCAACTCACACCCATACAAGTGTGAATGCCCAGTGAATGTCATAAACTTTGATTTCCTTTTATTGCCACACACTCACACCCGCCCTACTACTAACACACCACTGGCTAATCCAAAATGGCTGCCATAACAGAAATCGGAGAGCTTCGGAGAGTTTTTAGCTGAAATTTTTATGAGACCGCAACACGCAGGCGGGCAACAAAACAAAAAAAAACGACTTGGGAAAACAACTAAAATCGGACTGCGACTACTGTTTAATTTGTAAAAAATCTATACATATAGAAATGTGCACAATGTACACGGAGTTGGCACAATCCATTTGTGCGCCGTGGCCGCTCCTCTTGTTGGGAACTTGAAAAATGTTCCAAAATGTTGCATGTTGTGTGTCGGTCCGAAAGTAGTTTCTTTTTCGTTATATATTTATTTTTACTTTCGCATTCGCATTAAATGCCATGCATTGGCCTATGATGGCATTTCCATGTTGATTCGCAAAGCGGTATGAGTTTCGGGGCGGGGTGGCAACTCTGGGCCTAACAGATTGTAACGGGCTTTTTATGGATCTGCGGCATTTCGGGTTTTACCCATTTTATTTTTTATGTGTCCCACACACACAAGCTGCAAAAGCTTGTTACATTTTTCATTTATCAACCGAAACGAGAATTGGTATTTTATATGTGTTGAATGCAACTCTGGGTACTTACAACAGTTTCCGGAGTAGTTTGAAGGGTATTGGAATGGGTTAAACTTACCTAAAAAGAGAAAATAAAGAAGAAAATGAATTAATAGGGATTTAAAAGGTATACATTTAAATTATTTTATATTACAATTTTAAAAAATAAATGTTTAAAAAAAACGAAGATTTTTCTAACCAAATTTTTTCGATATCCATTCCAATCATTTACATTCAGTTATCGATAACCGATTACCATCAAAATGCACACCAATTTGCCAACTAATTCCAGCGCAAATCATTCGATTACAAATAAAACTTGAGCTGGGACAAATTGATTTATCAGTCATGGCCCCTTTGTAATCCCACACAATAATCGTATGCAAATTATGATGCGCTTAATTTGGGATCACGGGACCTCCACCTCCCCCCCAGATAATTGGCAAAGTTTGAACTTTAATTAAAATTGAAAATTGTGTTGCTATTTCTGAATCTGAAAGCCCGTCCTCCCGCTGTCTGGTTGTTGCTGGGTTTTCATTCTATTCCTATCCATTTTCCGGGCTGACCTGGCCGGCGGCACAGCAGCTGCGATAACTTTTGCAGGGCGGAACGGGTGGGGAAGGGGGAAACCGGAATTGTTTTCGGATTTGTGCAAATGTTTTGTCACTGTGCTAAATGCAAACTTCAATTAGTTTGCCCGGTGGTTGCGCTCACTCAGATTTAGTTCGGCTTACACTGATGCCCAGAACCAAAAGCCAGAACGAACATGGCAGAGGCCAGCATATTTCAGGCTAAAATCGTTTGGCATATTGACAGGCGCATAATTAACACTATTATCAGCATATGCACAGAGATATGGCGTTGAGTGCTGCTGCAGCATTGCCACAATTTGTTGCTGGCCAAAAGCATATTTTGCTGGCCATTAAACTTTGGCCAGACACAAGTTTTGATTGCCATGTCTGTAATAATATATGCACGGGGTTTTACATATACCTCAAAATGTTTAACGCACGTTTGGCCTTTGCATTTTGACCGAAAGCTATTAATATTCAAAATCCTTTACTTATGAGTCACAGTGAAATGAAATCTCATAAAACCAATTTCCTGCTTTCAAATGAAAGTTTAACTGCAACACTTGAGCAAACAATTTTCCTAGTGTTTCGGTTCGCTGATATTTCGTGTTGGAAAAACTGAAAAGTAAACATGGAAAATTAAAAAAAAATAAGACAAGAGAAGAAAGAGCAAATTAAACCTATTATTTCTGGACGTTGAGCTTTAATTTTTCATGTTTCACGCTTCATAGCCAAGAAAATTGTGCGTAACAAGCGATGAAGAAAAACGAAGAAAATAATTGAAAAAAAAAAATATGAAACAAATATAATTGAAGCAAGGCGTTATAATTTGTCATTGTGGCTTTGAATTTCATGGTTATTAAAAATATGCAGAAAACAAAAGTGATTGGTTAAAAAAGTTCAAAGAACTTTTAACTTTATTCCATTATTTATTTTTTTTAAATGAAATATTTTTTCAATATTTCAGCATCATTAAAGCCAGGTTTTTAAATCGGAAGCTTACATCTTTCCCGCTTTAATGTTGGCAAAATAAAAACCATATCCATATCTTGACACTAAATGTAAATTGTTTCGCTTATCGCTGACATATTTTTCCAACATTTAAAATGACATTTCAAACAAATGAAAAAACATAAACGGGGAAGATCCCTTTATCGGGTTTATTAACACTTTCTGAATGCCACGCCCTAAACCAATACTGCCGCCCCCCAAAATGCCGCATTTAATTTACAACAGATTGTTGTTGCGGCCGTGTTTGTGAATACAATCAAATTACATTTACATTAGCGAGCACTTTTTTCCGCGTGTTTGGCAAAACTCATATTAAATATTTAATTAGTTTCAATGAAATTGATTGCATTAGTCGCTGTTCGATGCAGCAAAAATGTGCTCTATAGTTAATGAACTTTGTAAACTTTTTAGACGGTCTGCGGGTTATTTGGTCGTTTGAAAATGGTCGAAACTGTGGGAGTTTTGGACAAGTTGCCAAAGGACACTAAGTGCCATTTCAACATGTGTGGGTGGGCTATAAATTTCATTTTATTAAAGCTATAATTTCAAATTGTAAATTCCAATGGAAACTATACGAAATAATGCCAAAATATAAAATAATGCATGATTTATTATTGTAGAAAATATTTTGGCCAAAATGAGTTCAAGGCAATTTCAGTATGACTTAATCAGTGATGAATCATCGCACTTTTTCTTTTAACTTTTTAAATTTCGTCTAGATTTTCATTTTATTTTTCTTAATAAAGATTTATCTATATTTTGCCGTGAAATTAATACCCACAAAATAAAGGTATTTAAATTCAAGGCTTTTACCCAAAGAAGTGGAGTCCAATTAACTCGTTTAACACAACTTAAAAGTAAGAAGAATTTGTGAAGCAAAAACCCCTTGAAATTTGTTTTGAAAGGAAAAACCTGTGACCAGCATAAAATACCGGAAGCGGAAGGCAGAAGAAGAGCACATAATGCCACTTAATTAGGGAACACCACACACACACACACACAGAGGAACAAACACATGCTTAATGCACATTAAGCCCAGGAATAAAGTGGAAGAAAGGGTAAAAGGGTGAAACAAAGGAAAAAACCGAGTAAAATTCGCGAGCAGAAAAATTCGCGAGCAGAAAAATTCGCCGCAAATCAAGAGCAACGAAAAAGTCAAGAAAAATTAAAAACTGGCACACAGACTGGCGAAAAGAGAGAGGAATAAAGTGGGGGAAAGAGATGGCAAATGTGGATCAACTACTGCGTTACCCATTATCCACACACACATACAGACACACTCGGCTTTAATGTCATTTGCATTTTTTTCCTCATAGCCTGAATTTATTCCCTCCTCTTACTTGATTTAATTGTGCATAAATATTTTCCCATTGCTTCTGCATGCAAATTAGTTGAGGCAATAGGAAAAAACGCAGAGCAAACTTTGATGCTGATGAAAACGACTCATATGTATGTGTGTGTGTGTCAAATGCAATTTAACTCGAGTTTATAGTAGTGATTACCCAGGAAATAGGATAATATTTACATTACTAGGGATCATTAGAAATCATCATAAGAGGATAATAATGCAAATACAAGGAGTATGGTATCTCATAATTAAATTTAAACAAATATGAAAAATAAAAGGAAAATGCTTAGCTTAACTTTTATATTTAAATGCAGCTAAAATTCAAAGAAATTTTCGTATAATTTATATAAAAAATCCAGGAAGAGAAAGTATAAATGTTTTAATAAGGAATGTTATTTGAATAATTTATATACAAATTCCAGGGAAAAATGTAAAATATTTCAATATGGAATAGCAATGTTTTCTGAATAATTCTGCGTACGTCGAACGGCCTCCAACCCAAAAAAGTATGCTACAATTAATGGCCGTTGCAAAACGAAAATAAAACCGTCTAGCTTTCTATTTCAGCTCCCCCCGTTTGCCAGTTGCCATTTTCCCCCCTCGGCGCAATGCAATAGAGTAGCAAATTAAATGCAGTGACAAATTACACAAATTGCAAGTGCAACTGTAACTGCAACTGCAACGGGAATTGCACTCTAAATTCGAAACTGCCAAATGCTGCAATTGCAACAAATTGCAAATGCATTTTAATTGCAATTCGCATCGTTTGCCATCGCAATCATTTACATTCCCAAATAGTTTGTATATTTTTTTATTTGCCTACCAAAATCGAAAACAAAAACTAAATGGTAATGTAGAGTTAAATTTTGTTTCGGGTATTTTCCCAATACATATATAGGTACACCCCTTGAGGGCCCGACATTTCGGCTGGACAAGACTAACGAGCAGCATTGTTGTTGATGACGACAATGATTAGATGCGATAATGCAAATGAGTCAACAACACGACGTAGTCCTTGGCTCCTCCTGTTGATGATGATGACCATCATGCTGCTGCGGCGGCCAAAAAAATTTGCATTCCAATGATACATGTCCCGCCGAGACAATTGGGTTCGGAATAATAGATCAAATGATATCATGATATCATGGTATTTCTATTTGGAAAAGAGTTATTTGTTCTTGGTAATTAAAAATACTATATTAGGGTATTTATAAGCTCAATATCTGTTAGTTTCTATTTAAAATACTAAATGTTAGAATTTCAACTTAGTTATCAGATGTTGTAAATAAATACCCATAATATATTGTTTAAAACCTAAACTGTTGCGAGTCTAAGGACATCTTTGACTTGGTTTCTCAGTGTCATATTGTCATATTATTCTGACCGCAACTGTATACAATAAGATTTATATACATAGATGCAGGATTCCTCTACGTGTGGGCGTGTCGGGATGGGGGCGTTCACAACAATGACAGCGATGACGTTGTTGTTTGGGCAAAAGCACGCAAAGGCAGGCAAAAGGGAACATCGCTGATGACGTGTGGTTGTCATTAGAGGATGCCACAATTGCTGTTGTTGTTGATGTTGACGTGGTTGTTGTTGTTGTTGTGACGGCATCCCGTGCACCAGGCACCGCCCTACATTCACTATTTCCCCCTCCTATTTCCTGCTCCTAACCTCCGACCATGTTTTGCATGGCTATCATTGTCGCTGCTGCTGTTCCGTTGACAAAATGCCCACCACACTGACCAAAAATGCATACAACATGGCGCACACAGGGCCAAAGAAGCGATCCGGTGGCCCGGGTTGTGGTTCCAACTGCCCCATTTACCCCACTTTTTAGACCCTTTGTTTAGGCGTTGATTTTCACCGTTAGACAAGACTTTAATTTAACCCTCTGAGTGATGAAATATTGGCAAGAAAAAAACTTAAACTAAAAATAAAAGGTATTACCATTTATAAAACCTATACAGAATTTAAAGATCCTATTTATTAATGTAAATTTTTAAAATTATTTTCTGTCCCTAATTACTAAACAAAAAATCATTAAAAATTTGTTTTTCTCTAGGGTTAATTTCCCCTATTTTTCTGTTGCCAAATTATGTGCAGGCTGTTGCATAAAATGGTAATTTTTTAGACTCTATATGGGTTAGGCCTGCCAACCATTCATTTGCATAATAACTCAGGGGGCGACGGGGTGCAAATGGCCTTTTATTATTGCTGCCAACAATGAGAAATGGGAATTTTGTGTTTAAATTGGAAAGTCGGTGCCCTAAACTGTTGTCACAAAACCCGAAAAAAAATACGAAATAAATCGTAGGGGGCATATGTTGTGGGCCACCCACGTAATGACATTTTGATGACATTTTTTATTTACATTCAGTTTGTATTTTGGTTGCAAGCCAAAAGTTGAAATGCAAACGGAATGGAGTTTATCTAAGTGAAAGAAGGAGAAGTGAAAAAGGTGGATTTCCAGACAGTAATTCACTGGCCAATTAGCAGGCCAATTAGTGTGACCAGGCTAATAGAATTTTTGTGTTAATTTCATTGCAGCTGCTTGCTGCGTGTATTCGTATTCTTCACCCTTGCCTGCACTTGCCTAATGACTGATTTCGAAAGCTATTAAATGGCCACAAGGGGGAAGGGGATGGGTGAAATCCTGTCGCAACGTGAAGCCTCTAGGAACACCTCATCCCTGCTCATCCCTTGTCGGTCAATACAGAAAGCGAAAAGTGAGTTATCAAGCAAGCACTTTTCTAATTACGAATTCGGTCAACGATTCTCGGACTGTGGTTCCATCCAGCACGCGAAAAAATAATCGTTATTTTGAAATTCAATTTCTGATAACATCTTCTTATAAGCAGATTAAAATATTTAAAAAAATATTTCGCAGTAAAACTATTTTTAAAAAATTTGAAAAATACAAATATTTTTAAAATAAACAAAATTTTTTAAAAATGTTTCAAAATAAAAATATTTCAACAAAAATTAACAAAAATATATATTTTGAAAAAAAAATATTTTGAAATAAAAATAAATAAAATAAAAATATTTCAAAATATTAAAATCTTCAAAATATCTAACTTTTTTAGTTTATTTAAACTTTTTTTAGTTTTTGTCTAAGTGCTTGTGCAGGGAACATCCAAGTCTGACTCTGACTCTGACGGCCTGTTGACTGCGAAAGGACATTTGGGAACAGGCTGCCGTTCGGGGGACCGGGGATAACATTAGCCAGTGAAATTTCCCCAGGCCAATGTCCTGGCCCGAATGTTGTTGTCTCTGCTGTTTGTGATGTTATGGATGCAACTTTAAATTGCTTTGCCAGCGCGAGAGAGGGAGAGACACTGAGTTTTTCTAACAGTTCTCCCCCCGGAGGCCAGACCGACAATGCAGAGGATTGCCACATAGAAGGTGGTGGGGTTTGGGGGTCTGGAGTTGGGTTCCTGCCTGGATACGGGTTTGGAGTTTGGTTCAGGGCGGTCTGATATTGTCATCGTCTGCCCGGGTTCGCTCCGGTGGGAAATGCGCCACTGCACTGATTGCACTTTGGCTCAACATTTCACAGAGATACGAATACTGCCGAAGCGCCCGAAAATGTCTGAGTGCGTAATGCGTTTTCACGGAGGCCCCCTGGCCAGTGGGATTGCGCCGGAGACAGCGGGACAGATATGGGTGATAAAGTGCAGACATTTGACAAATTAACTGCTTTGCGTCATGCGCCGGAAATGCTGCAAATCTCGTGGCGTCAATCGCCGTGCTGCTAGGTGGTAGTAGTAGGCTCTATACCTTCCACATTCCCAGTCGATTCCCAGGGACACTCTCTGGCCTGCTCCGCTCCGATCTGATTGATTTATGAAGCTAAACCGGGCAAAAACACACACACACACTGCAACGGATGCAGACAAACAGGCTAGCCACTGCATTTCAGGTGTGAGTTTTGATGCATTGTAATTTAAGGGGGAACCATCACCAGTTAAATAAATAATAAAAAACGAAAAATTCTTACTTGATTGTGATTAAAAGCGAGCGAAAGCACGTCGTCACTTACCTGGAAAGAGAAGATGGGAATAAAATTATTAAATTATGTTTGATTTTAAATATTATTTAAATATGAAATAAGAATATTTTTCTCACAAATAAAGAATAAGTTCTTCTCAGCACTTCTGTAGCTGCTACCTTTGATATTTCAGCACTTTTCCCTTTGTAATTGCTAAACAAAGTGAAATATATTTGCCTCAGCAAGGGGAACTCTTACATAAAGTCCCCCCATAATGTCCCCAGTTGCAACCCGCTGCTAGAAAACTACTCTCTCCCCCCCATCCCTCTGTGTGTTTGCCTCCTGGGATAACATACGTAAACATTAGCCAAAGCATATAATAACCCAGCAACAAAGTCACCGCAACGATACAAAGGGGGCTGGTGGTAGTGAAAAGGCGTTCAAATTGTATTTAGTCGTAAACTGCACACGCACACAAAGCGTGGAAAACGGCTTTTCCGAGAGGGGAGCGGAGTATGGGGAACATAAAACTATTGGCAACTGCGAGCTGGGGAGGCCATATAAGAGCCATAATTTCGACACTAATGCCAAGCCACACAAAAAATAGCTCTCTCCGGCGACCTTGTGGGTCTGCAAATGGTCAGAGTTTGACATGTGTCAAAGGAAACCCTGATGGAGAGACTTTCCCGATGGGGAAAATGAGATGCGACACCTGCGACCTGAGCGGGAAAAATATGCAGAGAGAAAGATTTACATTTAAATACAAAAGTAAAGATATGGAAAATGATATCATATCCATTGGTAAAAAATTACTAACTAATTATTTTGATCTTAAAACTTCAATCAAAGTCATTTAAAAATTAAAAAAAAAATTTTTTTGCAGTGCAGCTGTATCTGGCAGGAAGCTTTGGTCCTTGGTCGTGTCACGAACCTCGATAAAAATCAACAGTTTATGTGCGACGCATGATGTCCTTGAGAGGGGGGGGCACTGAAGGGCTGGCCGGGAGGACACGATGGAAATGTCATTTTTACAAGGCGAACCTCATCGAAAGGACATGGCTGGCAAACAGCCGGGGCCCCCTCCCCGTCCGTGGATCTCCGAGGAGTCTGGCAAATGTATTGCCTTCTATTTGCATTTTCTATTTATTTCTTTATCCTTTTTTCTGGCTGGCGCTCCCTTAGCGCTCCTTCCTTCCTTCGCCTTCCTGCTCGAGCACTTGAGCTCGGGCCCGCCATTAGTGGCACGTCCTTGGATATTTCGTGTTTGTCCTGTCCTCCCCCACTTTGGCACTCATATTTTATTAAGTAGCAAAGTTGACAAGGGATTTGCCAGGATAGGCGGTCGGTTTCGGTCGGCAGTCGGCAGAGGCGGTTGGTCTGTCATTTTGTAAAGTAAATATTGGTAATTTTTATTGAGGATTTTCCCTTGATTTCCCTTTGAGCATATGGCTTATCCCAAAAACTGGGCACAAACTTTCCCCCGGCGACCGAAATTAAGGGCATTTATTCTTGGCCACTCGAACTTGAACCCGAATCAAACTCAAATAACATTACGGGGGGCGGCGAAAAAGCCTAGCAACACTTGGAAATTAGAAAGAAGAAATCATGGCAGCAAAATTATTAGAAAAGTTTTCTTTTTCTGGCGCCCCCGAGAAAGAAAGGGACAAACGCATAGAGGACAGAGCGAGTGAGGACGAAAAACGCTTCGTTGCACAAATTTGTGGACCTGCGGCGCAAATTTGTACAAAATGCAACAGACCGTAAGAGACAACATAAGCGATAACACAACAACCAAGCCAAAACCGACCGAACCAGGCAGGAAGCTGCCTCGAGTTGTGTTCACAGCGGTTGCTAACAGGATTTCGCCCCCTCACCAAGGACCTCTGCTCTCTCCATACACCACCCCATCCAATATCCAGCTCCCTTCGCTGGTTACTATGGCGAAAAATGAGACTGAGGCCGAGAGTGAGAGGCCAAGTGTCGATGCATGGCATACGCAAATTGCCAATCGTTAAGTGAATTTTGAGAGTTTGTTGTCCTCTCAAACACGGGGAGGATAACTGCACTGGAAAAAGCAGGATTAAGAAGCTATAAATCTTAAAATTTAGCCATGATTAAGTTGCTAATAGACAAATGGGTCAATTTTACATTATTGCATGTCAAAAATAAGTTATGATTCAAACCTATTAACTTGATATTATATCATATCAGCTATTTTATTTGGAAATACCAAATTTAGTATTTATTGAATACGATCATAGCAAAATGATATGAAAACCTTGATCTTAAAAAATATAAAATTTACCTGCACATATCAATCTGATGTATTTTCCCAGTTTTTTCTGTGCAATAGAAAAATATAAATGTTTTTAAAATACAAATCATCTTAAACCACCTATAAAAATATCCCGAAAAAGCTTTCATAAAAATATTACATTTTATTACCATCAGACATTACACACCCCCATATCGTTATTTAATTTGAACATTTTCATTGAACCAATGCTTTTAAGGGAATCTCTTAGCAGATTTCCTCTGGCCACGCTCCCAGGCAGTTGAATTACATTTCATAAATGTCTCCCCAAGAAGCCTTTGGCATGCATCATTTAACTTTGACGCCAACCTGTCCAAACACTTAAGTCCGCCCCCCAGCCCGCTAATTTCCAAGGTTGAAAGTCGAAGGAGCAGGGATACGCACCATCATTTTCATCGCTTACAAAAAGAAAATGGTTATAAAATATTTAAAAATCATACCCAGGCGGGCAAACGAGCCTTGAAAACACACCTCAAGAAAAGGAAAATTGTTAAAGGAGTGGAAAGATTTCAGGCTCAAATATGCACAGCGATGGATGAAAAAAAGTGGATTGGAGGTTGGGGTAGTAGAATGTGAAAAATGGTGAAAACCCCCCACTCGATTCACATATGTTGGCCCAGAGAATTGAATGTAGATGTGCTGGTACTGTGGCATACGTATATATATGTATATATATACAGATCCTATACATATCCCTGCACATGTGTGTATACATATGTATAAATAAAATACCATATTCCCTGACATGAATATTTAACAATGCAACAACGACAGCCAGCCTGCTGCATTGGTAAAATATCACAAAATATTCATTTCAATTTCATTTGCTTTTTTCGAACTTCGTTTGCATTTTCATTTTTTATTTTATTTTCCTTTTTCATTTGCTTAGTTTTATTTGCTTTTTTTGTGTTTCCTACCAGGGTGGTTTTATTTAGTTATTCTTACTACAATCGGGGGGGTTTTCTGTGATCTGACAAACAATTTCTTCGGTAACAATTGTCCTTTGGCAATTATTTTGTTATTTTGTTGTTTGTTTGTTAACATCAAGAACAAGAAAATTCTACACAATTTTGTATTTTATATGCCCCTGTCTATATTGAGATTCTCTGTGAATTGTGCCTCGATTATCGAATGCCCGTTACTTAGCTAAAGCAAGCAGTCTCAAGCAGGGCAAACCAAGCAGTCTTCCACACAATTCATTATTATAATATAACTTTTTAATAAGTTGCCTGATTAAAAACATTTCTTCTACATTTTGGTAGCTATTACTAAAGCCAAAAAACTGCGTTTCCACTTTTACAAGTTCTGTTAAGATGTGGGCCAAGATTTTTTTTAATCTAGGAGTAACAGGTATAAGAAGGACATATAATTGATGAAGAATAAGTTTTTATTTCTTTTTATTTTCAAATGTAAAATATGTACTTTAATTAACCAGTTTAAACACCAAAATATGCTTCTTTTTTAATTTAAACGTCAGTCACCAATTCCACGAATTATTCATACGAATGTGTCGGCTTTCGGCGTTTTTTGACGCATTACAGCGGGGCAATCAAGAAATTCCATGTCGCAGTAATTTCGCATGACAGATTAATAAGCCTGCGTTTCCCGCTGCTCTCCATTCGACAACAAAGAATTGACATTAAATTGTAATAAATAGGCAAACAAGAATCCTCTGGCCCACTTCATGTGGCATGGCAAATCTCCAAAAAAAAAAAAAGGAAACAAATTGCCATGGCAAGCAGCAGTAGCAGTGGCATCATGAAATGTGGAAGAAGAGGGCCAAGAAAACAGACTGAGCAACGTCTGCAGTTGAAACGAATTTAATTTTCTACTTTTTATTTTTATTTATTTTACTTTTTTTCGCGTCTGGCAGACACAAGCAGAATAACAAGCCGCAAGCCTGAGGCTGACATTTCTCCTTAAGGAAGGTGGCCTCCTTACCTTGCCGCACCCCAGGTCGGAAAATAGTGGAAACTTTTGATAATTACATTTGGCGGCTGTTGCTTTGGCAGCTAAGCCAAGTAAGAAAGAAAAGCAAGAGCAAAAGCGTCAAGGAGGAGGTATCCTTGCAGGAGGTAGTAGAGCAAAACCAACCACCCAGGGGATAAGATGTTTAAGTAATATGGTTTCATATTTTTAGGGAGTTTTTAAACGAACCAGTTTAAATTTTAAAGAAATTTTACTTTTTGGTTGTAGTTAAAAAAATGATTTAAAAATTATTATTCGGTTTCTCGATGATATAATAGAAAATTTTTTTTTTAAGGTGTAACTAAAATTATTTATTTATTATTATTAATATTAAAAAAATTATTTAAACATTTTTTATACGGTTTCTTGATGATATAATAGAAATTTAAAATATTAAATTTTTTTTAAGGTGTAACCAAACTTAGATTAAGAAAAAATCCTCCTTATTTGAGTAAAGTATCTTCTCTTTTAGGCTTAAAACTCTGGTAAACTTTGGTGCTCAAAAGAATTTTCCCTGAAAGGCTAATCCACAAGTCATATAGAAACATCTTATAGATGTATTCGCTTTCTTTTCAGCCGCAGCGCATCTTTACAACCAGAACAGAACAGAGAGCTGTCAATATTTCGTAAGAATATTTACCCCCCAAACTCTGCCCTCTGCCACGAAAATGGTGGCTGGGAAATTTATTTCATTTTATGCTCGCGCTTCCTCTTTGTGCATAAAACATGGGAAATGGGAAAGCGAGGGGATAGACAGATGGCGGAGCGCCACCTTCGGGCAATTTCTTAAACTAATTTGGCATGAGGCTGCCGCTGTGGTGGCGGCATTTTCTTCATCTTCATCTTCGTCCTGGGTCCCCCGAAAACTTGGGCGGCGGTTTTTGTGCCTTTTACGTGCAACCAAAAGTATGCAAAGTGAAAGCGTTTACTGGAGGTTGCTGGTATGGCGGAACTTTTGATGTTTTTTTCAGGGCTAAGGGCCTCACAGCTTCTGGGCCCGCAAAGTATGCAGCAATTATTTTATGGCCGAAGCATCAATCGGTTTGGGGCATTTTAGTAATATCCGGCTTAAAAATTTCAATATAGTTTCAGCCAAATCGATGGTTGGGGGCGCATAAAAGATGCTCAGATGCGGAGGAGAAGAGAGGACATGAGCATAGTTAATTGCTTTTTGTCATGACAAAAACCCGGGAGTTTTCCTTTACATTTACAAACTCCAGTCCTATTTGTGTGCAAGGCCTGAGGAATTTAAATAGTTTCCTGAACCTGACAGCTGAATGGAAAAGGAGAAGCTTTTCGGGGTGGCTCATAGACTCAGGGACTCAGAGACTCAAGATAAGGACAAGAGTCCTAGATGACTAAATCGCAGGACAATTAAACTTTTAAGCAGGCAAGCGACACAACGACAAATGATGAAATGCATGTAAATGGAAAATAAATATCAAAAGCAGTCGGAGAGATGGCGAGATACACAACAGGGGGAAGCAGAAGAGAGAGCCTGGCTATCACATGCCACAAACGGAGACAACGGGACAACAGGATTCACCCGGATACAATGGCTTCCAGCAACAAAACAGAGTTAGAAAAGCGAGCGAGAGAGAGATGGGAAAAAAGGAGTAGAGTAGGAATACAACAGCCGCAACAGTTCACATGGCTCATTTTCTATGGTCAAAGGAAGCACAGGATACAACTCCCCCGCATAGAACAGGACAGCAGTTTTTTACACAATACAATATTATTCATATTGTATGGCGTATGTATATGAAATATGGCAAATGTCATTTAACATGACAGCTTGATGATAATAATACGAGCAAGAAACGGCAACACAATGGCTCACAGGACAATGCGAAGCGCAGCAGGATAAAGTCTACGTCTAAGGACAGAATCTTTACCAGCCAGCTGTTGTTGGGGGACTTAAGGAAAGGTGAAAGCCGGGCTAAAGTCCACTCCTCACCTCCTCCAACCCCCCAAAAGAGACACAAAGCTAGGCCAAATGGGTGGGTGGATTCTCTCAAAAGAAAGTATCTTCCTGCCCAAAAGAGTTGCCCCTGACAGGCAATCAATTTGAGATTTATTAAAAGGGTTGCAAGCAAATGGATATTTGATAGAATTTAACATGACATGTGATATTTTTGTCCATTTTACAGTGCTTTTCATTATTCATTTACATGTGTTCTTAAGTCGAAAAGTAAATATTTTATGAGCAGAGTTGAAATATACCAAGATATTAATTTTAGGAATTAGTAAGTAAGGTAAAGAAAACTCTAAGAATGTTGTAAAGTATTACATATTTTGTAGTAAATGTTACACAGAATAAAAATGGAAAAAAGATCTGATTGATATGCGCAGGTCAGTTTTATATTTTTTCTTTAAATATGATATATATAAGATAATTTTTTATTATTTTTTCAAAAAGTCTAAATTTGTGATTTTAAAATAAAATAATTGATATTATAAAATATCAAATTGATATGTTGGTTTTTTATTGATTTGAAATAAGGTAAAATTGAACCTATTTCATATCGATTTTTTTCTGTGTATCACAATTGAAAATGTTGTATTTAGTAATGGTAAGCAGAAATATTTTAGGGTCACAGGAGCACAAATCAAAATTTGCATATCTCACGCCCATCTGACATATTTAAAGCAATCAAATCGAATCTACTAGCCAATGAATGAACTTGAGGCTCCCCTCTTTTTTATCTCTATCAGAAACAGAAGGTATTATCCCGTATCCCGACATTTTTAGGATCCTTTCGCCCCCTCGAAACTGCTGCCAAAAACCACAAAAGCGCATTTTGTGTAAACCGATTCGACCGCAAAGCAATTGCAAATGCGTACGCACATGGGTGTCGAAGGGGGGTGGGATCTACCGAGGGGGTGCAGTGGGTGGCGGTAGGTGGGCGGGGGCACACAGTTGGCAGCGCACACAGTTAGGCGCCTGACTGAGCATAAACGTCAGTGTCAGGTGTGGTGTGCTGCAGCTGCTGTTGCTCTGTTCCTGTTTCACTTCCTGCTCCCATTTCGCCTCTCTCTCTGCTGCGAGAGTCGCCATTTTGGCCAACAAAGCGGCAGCCGGAAATGCGGTTACATAATCTCCATATCCGGTGGGGCAGAGGGCGGTGGTGGTACGGGGCATGTCAAAAACTGTAGCATACTTTTTGGCACATTATTAATTTTTAGTTTTTACTGGCCAGGATTTTCTCGTTGGTCCTGCACCCGTAGAAATATAAATTCATTTTCGGTTTCTGCTTCTGCCCGCTGTCCGTTGCATATTTGATGAATATTTAAAATATCAGCAGCAAATTGAATTGGTTTCGCAGAATACCTTTCACAGGAACACAAATAAACGGAATAAGCGAAAGTTGGTAAATTTAAATTTATTGAACTCAGTTATTAAAGGTTCAACAAAAGAAATATTTAAAATATATTTAAAAAAATATTTAAAGAAATTTTACATAGGTCATAGGTCATTTCACATACTGTCCAAATAAATGTAATTATTTTTCTGGCAATTGCAGAATTTAACTTTTAAAATTGTGTTTAGATCATATTTATCTTTATCTCCCATCTTACTTCCTTTTCGAACATCCGTTTGCAGAACCGCAATGAAAATTCCCGGAAGTTGTGCATAAAATGGGCTATGCATACGGAAATCATCAACTCAATGGCTGAACAAACAAACCGAAAGAAAGAGACGGCTGCAGGCAGAGCAATAGAGACGGAGAATGGATTTTTGTGCGGGGCAAGCAGCGGAGTATAGAGTAACAATGGCAAATACGAATGACGCCAAACGAATGACCAAAAACAATGCAAAACTGCTGCCAACGTCCGGTAGCAAAAGGACTGCAGGGGGATGGAAAGAGACGGATGGAATGGCAGTGAAAGAGACGGGAATAGAGGGTCCACCACAGGACCAGGATGATGGCGATGCTGATGATGATGATGATGCGGATTCTCGTGGCGACCTTCAGCATTGGCCTGTGTTATGAATAGTCTGCAAGTGAGCTGGCCGGATTGAAAAAGCGAAACAGAAAGAGACGGGGGCTACGTGGAGAGACAGAGACAGAGAGAGAGAGAGAGACGGGGAGATGGTCTGCTCAGTTGACCAGAAACCAGAAGTTCAGTAGCTCCATTTTACTCCGACTCCCGCTGCCTGGCTCTGTCAGGGTCGATTTCACATTTATTTATTGTTTCAACTGCCCCACCCACACGGAAAATTGTTTGCTGCGGCCTTTTCTCCGCCCCGCGCCGCACCGCCCGCCCTCTTTTGTGTGTGTGTGGTTGAAAACTCGCATGACTCATTTGATTTCAATGGGCCAACTTGTTCATTTGGCAGCGAAAGTATTTAACATTTCCCCCGGAACAATGGCCAGCAAATTGAATGGAATGGTGCGAATGTGTTTGGGAAATCTCAATTGAATTAAGTGTTTGGCTGGGGCAGCGCAGCGAACGTGATATCTCCTCCATATGAGGATCTTTAAAGGTGGTCGATAAGAAATTAAATTTTATTTAATTTTTAGAGAAATTATAGAACCATCTTAAAAATATTTTTAAATATTTTTAAAAGAATATAACCCTTTAATAATAAATTAATAAATAATAAATCTTTAAATCAGCTAATCTCGATAGTTGCTATAATACATTATCTAACTATTCATATATAGCAATTAAATTCCAAAACCAATATAATTATAAATTAAAATAAAATGTTATTTAAAGCCTGGCTCATTTAGGAAAATATATTCTATTCTAACAAACTAATAACTAATTATCCTCAGTTCGCTGTTGGTTAGAGTTCCCAAATCCGATCTAATCATAATAGTAGCCGGACGAAGGGGTCTGGACATAAACCGCAGGATGAAATGGAGCCGCAATGATACGGATACCGATGCTCGGCCACTGCCCCACTGACGCTGATGATGAGCTTTGCAGTTGGTAAGCGCTTTACCAGTGGCGGCGGTGGGGTAAAGTACCAGGGGGAGTTACCCTAACTCCCTGATTCCGTAATGCCCTGCTTCCGGAAGGAAGCTCCTGGGCAGCCAAGTGATTCTAGTGCTGAGATTTGCTGCAGATTTCGTAATAGTTGCCAAGGATTAAGACCCTCGACCAGTGCATTGTCCTTCGGGCAAAAAGAAAGGGGCAAAATGGCGGCATAAATGTTTAATAACTCAAGTAGAAAATTACACATTTTTCACCCCTTGTTCCATTTGTTATGCACAAGAATTTTTCGACTGCGAAGAAAAAGACGAACCGCAAAAACATATTTTACATAATTTCGCAGAGTTCAACTCTTGATAAACAATTTCATTGAAAGCAGCAGATGCTTAACAGCAACGCCAGCAGAACAACAACAATAAAGTCTAATAAAAGGAATTTCGCTTTCATGTTCAACCGCCATAAGGGTGAAGGGCGAAGGGTGAAGGGGGTGGTGTTGTGCTAAGAATGAGATGCGAGGCATTGCTCGTTTCTCTTTATTTTCCCTGTTGCCTTTCGGGGAGGGGGGCGGTATGGAAACTTTGCCTTGCCACTTTATAAGCTTTTCCCCCCATCGACATGCACACACACAACATACCTACGTACAACTTACAGTACACAGAAACATGCAATGTAAACATGACACAACAAAGGTGCGTCGTTCGCTCTTTTATAACCCGCAGCAACTGAGAAACCAGGCAGCAAAAGTACACGGCAATGCTCTATAATATTGGGATGTTCTCAAGAAAAATTTTAGATAGGAATATTAGAAGAGGAATTATAGATTAATTATATCATGTCTTTTTATAAAACACTTTAGAAATTGGCTAGTTTTTTTACAACTAAATTTCATTTATTTAAATGGAAAGAAATTATTATTGTGGACAGCAGAATTGAAAAATTTAAAGGATCACTGAATTGAAGGTGCGATCGTCACTAATTTTTACATCGTTAAGATTTTTTTTATTTAATAATTTTTAAATTCAATTATATTTGATTAACTATTTAACTTAGAAGTGTAAAACATTCTCCTCTACCGGCTTATTTTCAATTCAGCTTCTAATGTTTAAAGGCGTTTAGCTGTTGTTACTTAGTTGCTGTTCTGCTCACCCGTTTTGTTGTTGTTGACAAGTGCAGGCAACACATTTTTGTTTAAATTTCAATCAAAAACAATTTGAAAAGCGCCCCCCAAGAGGCTTGAGCAGGGAAGTTGGACAGGTGTATGCAGTGCAGTAGCACAGTGCTCCTTCGAGTTATTCACATTCGTTCAAGTTGGTGCAAAACGGGGTGCTTTTGTTGTACTTCTTGGCAACTGGCGCCTCGACTGCTGCAACAAGTTAGGCAAACACAAACAAAAACACACACCAAGAGTTTTCCACACACACACAGACACCCACACACAAACTGGCTAACATAGACGCACTGGAAAATGCACAAAATTGCCGTTGGTAAATCAACAGAGCCGCAGACGCAGACCGAAAATCCCTATGATTTTCCCGCCCTTTGCATGCTATGCATTTCACTTTCCGACTCAGGGAATCGTTATGTTTTAGCTACAATTTTCCCTGGGGGGAAAATGGTGGGTGGGTGGTTGGAAAATCCAAAGGAACGGCGAACATGCTAAAGTTTTTTACATAATTAGAAATATGCAGAACAGCACATGAGTGTGGAGCCTTTAATAATGATTTGTTCTAAGGTTCATTTGCCCTGCCAGCCACACACATAGAAAGAGAGGCCAATAGAGGGGTTAGAAAGAGTGGGAAATATGTAGAGCCTTAGAGGATTTTCCACCAACCCTCCCACTCCCATTTTTCTGAAGTGCAGTGTAAATGTCTTGACTTTTTGTGTTTGTTGAGCCCTTGAGCACTTTTTGTGAGAGGCACGTAGGCAAAAATTGTAACAAAAGATGGAAAATATAGTGTGGGAGTTGTTGTTGTTGGAGCCGAGCAGCAAAATGGGGGGAAAATAGCTAGAAAATAGAGGGGGAAAGTGGGAAAAAAGGAAGTCAAGTTCGTGCCGGGGCATTAATGAAAAGGCTGCTTCGCTCATCGACTTCCTTCCTCTCGAGCTCTCGGCTATTATGCAAAATAATATTTTTGACCCTAAATGTTTCATGTTGCTCGCACATAGAGAGGTAAACTTGGTTTTTTGGTATATGTAGAGTTTTTAATTAATTAAGACTTTAAGCTAGCTGAACCAACTAAAATGTGGAAAAATTATAATATCCAAAAGTATATAAATTTAAATTTGGAAATAAATGATTTTATGCTTCTATTCTCTTAACTCATTTAATATAGAAAATAAATACATTTCTGTAGATAGGAAAACCTTTCAAATCCCTGAAGCAAACACACATAAATACAGAAGCATCAAGAAAATAAATTAGCAATTAAATCCAGGCAGTTAAAAGCCTGCCCGCAGCCAAATGAAAACCCGCCCACTTAGTTTTTCCCCCCTCTTCGCCACTTTCCAACCAACTTTTGCGGCCCCCTTTTCCCCCTTGGAGGCATTCAAAAAGTTATACTAATTGCGTAATAATCTTATTACATTTAAAAATACATTTGCAACAGCATTTATACCTGCCCCCAAGGCCAATGACAACAGACAGGAAGCCGGAGAGGGAGGTGAACCAAAGAAAGTGGGGGGTGGGTGGTAGAAAGGCGGAGAAAGCTGAAAGACAGACAGCAGTCAGTCAAGACGAAGCTACAGACGAGCAAAAACAATGATCCACCGGAAGCATTGATAAATGAATGAGCCCACAACAGTCAACCAACCACTTTTCCTCATTTTCCGCACCCCAACCACCACCCACACCACCCGCGTTTTCCTCATTTTCCAACGCGCCCTTGAGCGGAAACTCCAATCAACTTGAACATCTTCCAGCTAGCTAAAGTGAGGAAATAAATCTAAACATTCCACCACGAAGGAAAACTGTCAAAATTATGCCAAAGCTTATGAATATGAAAAAGCCTGACAAAAGTTTTCCCACCCTCTCAACCACCCCCCGGAAAACCAAGGGAAACCATGAGAAACCCCAAAAACGCCGAGACCCCAGCCTCCATTACAAGGATTCCTGGTGTAATGAGTAAAATGTCACAAGTTGACGCAAGTAAATATTTAAATGTCAGATTTCTATGTGGAAAGAGAGAGACAAACCCACGAGAAATATGTCTCATAATTTTGGGTTGCAAGTTGGAAGCTGGAAGCTGGTGACATTCCCTTACCAACTTGGAACCCAAAGTACTCTGGCCCTTTGTGCTGGCCAAGAAATGCGGGCCGAAAAACTTGAAAGAACATTTCCAAACTGACTTTGCATCCGGTTGGTCCACAGACAGACAGACAGATAGACAGGGAAATTCAGGGAAACTCGCATCTGCATATACATATGTATGCAAAATATGCTCGACCGCCGTTTGACATTTACAAATGACAAACATTTGACAAACAAAATGCTTTTTCTTTGTTTGCCTTCTTCTCCTGTGTGTGTGAGAAGCGTTTAATGTGGGCTTCCCCCAACAAAGAGGGCTTGGCTACATGGCATATATTTGCAGAGGACCCGCAGCAATTTCTTCACTCACCTTTTTCACTGCCATTTGGTTCATTGCGCCCCCGGAAAAAGCGGAAAAGTGGAAAAGCGGCGGCGGTAACAACAAAAGAGCCAAATAATTAAATGAAATGCGAGACAGATAGATGGGGAAAAGAGGGGGACAGTAAGTTCCCAGGGGGTGTCCAAATGTAAATAGAACTTTTCAGGGCAATTAAAATAAACATGATGAACGAGGGAATATGAAACATTTTTTGTATAATTTAAATTAAGAATTTCACATCATTTTGATTAAAATATATTTAAATATTGGTTAAAGAAGTACTAAATATATTTTGCATCACTTTTACACCAAATCAACTATAATTTCATGGATTATTTCAGCTTTTGAAACTTAAACAAAAAACCAAAAACCATTGTGAGGTCACACGCATTTTATTTGCATTTTGCCAGAGAAGAAAACTTGACCAGAAAAATTTTCCAGACCAGAATTGGCTCTGGAATTAGCTTAGGAATACTTTCCCAACTGAGTTTGGTTTATGGTCGGCTGTTATGCTTAATTTACTTGGGGCTCTCAGTAGAAGCTTCCCCCCCATAGACATTTTCACCTGCAGTCGATGAGGAGAGATGGAAGGAAGCAAGCGTTTGGCATGTGGCCACCTCGGGCAGCAATATTCCTCCTGTTAATAACTATGTTCAACATTCGCCCCACCACCCACCGCCCACTAGCCAGCACCCACCACCCAGCAACCATCCATTGCGGCTAACAAGCTGCATGTCATTACTTCTAATAAACCCCAGGGAGTGTCCTGCACACAAGAGTCCTGTGTGTGGCCATTGTCATACTACGCATACTGCCCTCAAACGCACCCAGCTAAAACGGAAACAACGCACTGAATATTCTCAGCACTTAAAAAAAAGTGTGAAAATGTTGTTAAAAAAATTACAAAAATAATTTTAGTAATATAGAATTTTGGCTCTCTACATTTTTATTTTATTTCCTCAATTTGATTTTAGAAACTTTATAAAAGTTTTTTTTTTTATTGTTTCCCAACATATTTTTTTTTTAGTGCACCCCTTGCCACTTTGGCTTTACCTTTAGCTATTTTTCCTGTTGGTCATTTGCCTGTGGAGGTGGAAGTTCTGCCTGTGTAAATATTTGGCTTTAATAGAATAAAATGATGAGCAGCTCTGTCCCGAAAAAATTATTTACGGCCCTCATAACAGGAAAAACCAGAAGGACCAAGGGCAGGAGACAGCGAAAACAGGAAGGAGGAGGTGAGGCGGGGGAGGAGAGGAGGCTCTGGAGGATGGACGTGAAGGACGAAGGACTCGGGCCAAGCCTTGGGGCCAAAACACTTAAATTAATAAAGTAAATAATAAGAATTACGCACAGGACGAGCCGGCGATAGAGATAGGGAATAAGTAAGACAGAGATAGGGAGCCAGTAAAAGAGAGAGAGAGAGCAAGAAGGACGTTGGTCAGGTGGCAGGCTCAAGTCCAAAAGCGTTGAAAGTGAATTAAATGCCATTTGTGGCTTAAAAAATGGCTCGCCCGAGAAGCGAATGAAAATTTACGCACAACCTTGATGAGATTTTCGACCTGTTCCCGTTTCCGCTTGTCGCCCAAGAAAATGTTTACGAAAAACACTTGAATTATTTTCCGAGGCGAAAATGAAAACCGGAAGACATCCCGGCTCATTTTGGGGATTTTTCCCTCTGTTGATTAATTTATGGCGGACATTTTGTGGCTCTAGAATGTAATCACATTTTAGCAGTTAGCGCCTAATCCCGCTCAATATGGCTTAGCAACGCCTGCTCCTGCGGCCACTCGTCCTGCTGCCGCCTGGCAGCTTAAAGCCCCAAGCCCAAAGCCCCCTGATTGAATCGGAAAATAATTATGCGGCTTCACTTTGTCGTGTCCTCTTTTTTATATCCTGCGCCCTCAGAACTTGGCGGTTTGTTGTTGAAGATCGATTGTTGGAAGGACTTACCTACAATGAGAAGACAAATTAAATTTTGATTAATTTTAAATGCAACAATAAATGGCCAGAAGAGAGAAGAAGAAACAGCAGCAAAGGACATGACAGGCAGCGGCAGCGGCAGCTCACTCGGTTCCCTTGTCAAAATCATTTAAATAAATTGCTTTCTTTTTTGCCTTATTTAAAGGCCTACTTAAAAATCCATTACAAAATTTGCATAAATCTATAAAAAGACAAACAAGTAGGCGAAAGGACTGAAGATCTCATGAAGAAGGAGCTTTTGGTGTTCGCTTAAAGAGTTTTGAGTACTCTATAAAGTAGTTATGTTTTTACTTTTAAAGGAAATAAATATAAAAGAAAATTATAAATTATTTTTCTTTGTATTATATTTTAGAAACTATAATACAACAAAATAACTAGCTCATGTGAATAATAAATAATATTAATACATTCTTCTAAAGAATGATAATAATATTCATAATAACATAAAATTCTTTTATTTTACCAAATAATATTAAAGTTCGAAAATAACATTAAGAACCCCCATTAAGAGTATGTAAAATTCGATTTTCGGCGGCCTCATCTCAACTTGATGAAATTGACAAGAAGCTGTCATTAATTTGCATCAAATCAATTTCCCTTCGACAGCTGCCGGGCCAAAGGAGCCTTGTCCTAGGCATGTCCTGGCATAAAAATGCAAATTTGTTTTGGCTTTAAAGGAAGGACACACCACTCCTCCCCCATCCTGTCATGACTTTGGCATATGTGACATGACAACAAATAAAATTGCTAAAATATTATTACAAGTAATAGGAACAGAGCGGCAAAGCAGGCAGCCAAAACATAACCGCACCCTTGGAGAAAAGGGTGTTTTGGGCGTTGATATCGACGCCGTTGATGATGATGACGATGATGCTGGCGATGACGAGGATATGTCGTCGCCCCTCTTCCGATATCAATGGGTATATCCATGGCACAGGCTAAGCTCAGCCCAGTCCTTCGCTTTCGAAGTGCGGTTAGACGTGCCCAAAATACATTAAAAGTTATACAACAAATGGCAAGGCGACGCAGGGAGGGGTGGGCTAAGAGGCGGCGGAGGAAGGGGGGCGAAAGTCTCAACATTTTCTATACAAACAAATTGCCGCGTACGCGACTTGAAAGCCAAATTTGATTGATGTTGCATTCTATAGTCGGCTTTTAGGCTTCATGCCCATATAGAACGAAAACAACAAGGATAAATGGAAGTTTTCAAATACTCTTACAGAGATAATTCTAACGTTCTCATTTGAGTTAAAAATGTTATTGAAAGTAGAACAAGATTTTTTTAAGTTAATGTTGTTTTAATGTGCTTGAATCAAGTTAAATTGGCGGTATATGCATTGTTGATCTCAATAACTAAGCAATTAGTGAAATCAATCATATAAGTTTATCAAAAAGTTATTATAAAACACTATTAAACTTTTTACTTCTCACTGTTTTGTTCTTAGATTGAGCTCAAAACGTTCTCACACAGATTTCAAAAGCAAATGCTATCGATCTTACACGAACGAATGTGCTTTGGGGAACAAATGAGCTTTTAGAAATGAATGTGCTTTCAAGAACTAATGTTCTCAATTCAAGAACGAATGAGTTTTCAAGAACGAATGTTCTCATTTCAAGAACATTGTGTTTTGCTTGAATACAGAAAAAACTAATTTTTGTAGTTTTTACATGAAGCAAAGGACTTCTCTTCTAGGGTATCGACAGGGCCATAAAATGCTGTATTCATAATGCGATTTTAAGTGTTTATTGTTGTGGAATTAAACGTACTTCTTTGGCCAGACACATTCAAAACGTTTCGCTCTGAAATATGCTTACAATTTGTTACGGACTCGGGCGCATTGAGAATGAGAATCAAATTGAGTGTGACGATGATGCTGATGGCCAGACTTTGGGCGATGAGTCATCGCAGGATGATGGAAATGAATGGAGGTCGCCGCACCCGGGGCTAGGATAATTGAAAATCTGTCAACACTTTTACTAGAGCATGGCGAAATAAAAATGCAATTTCTGCAAACAAGAATGTCATAATTTTTCGGATTTTCCGTTCAAGGGAGGAGGGAAAGGGGGGTTGAGAAAATGTCGCTGCGGCGAGCAGCTGTTGGCCAACGAAAATGCTGCTTTCTGCTGCTGCTGGGCCCTATTTATAAAACAATTTTTGTTGCCGCCTGCCGTCTTCAGTTGCAGATTTATTGAAATCTTTCTGGTCAGTTGTTGGCCTGTGTCAGTTGATGGTGGACTTTTTCGCTGTATTTTTTTTTTCGTGGCATAGTTGAGCCCATTTCTGTCCAATTAAAACGCTTTTAGCCTTCATTTGAAATTGAAATACGCAAACAGATTTGCTGCAGCAGACAAAATGAATTCTAGCGAACAACAAATTTGCAAATTGAGCATCAAAATAAATCCCGCTACAAAAGGGGGAATTTTTGCATTATTTTTGAGGGATTAATAATCAACAAATTGGACTGATTTGTGCTCTTGAGAATAGTTTTTTCGGCCCATTCGTTTGCGAGAACATGACAAAGTTTCAGTTTGTGTGCATATTTTATCATTTGATTGTTTTATAGTTGCTGAAATTGCAATTCTTAATTGTAAATATTCGATTTTGTATGTTTACGTTATTCTTTTGTTAGTTAAACAAGTTGTAAAGCTAACAAACATGTTTCTTTCTTCAAACTCAGTTGTTATCTCGATGGAAATTTTTACCAATATATTTAAATTGATTTAAATAAAATCCCAAAAAACCTCTCATTGTCCAAAATAACCATATTCATGGTAATGGCTTCCCGTTTACAATGTTCAAGATTCCCATTTAGATATCGATATCACACGCATGAGACCATCAAAAATCCTTTTCGCTTCCCCTAGACTTCAAATCTCAAAATGAGTGTAAAATTCGCACTTGAAATCTCCTTTTTGGCCATTGCAATCAGGGTAACAAGTGGGCGTGGCCGCATCCCAAACATGCTCCCTTACAAATTTTAGGCCATAAAAACCCAAGTCGAGCCATTTTTGATGTTATGCGATATATATGCGACTGGCACCGCAAAGTATGCAACATTTATTTTTAATGCCCGCCAAACATTTCCGTGCCCCATTTTCCACAAGCCAAACGGGGAGAAAAAGGGGGAAAAACAAGATGGAAACCCAACACCAATGCAGAAATACACATAAATGCACACAGCAAATATGTATATGTTTATTTATAAATTTTTACGCGTTTAGAATATCAATTTGGCGAATGCGATTTGGTCATAAATGCCAAAAAGAACAACAATAAATTCCACAAAAGTGGAAAAGTGGAAAAGCGGAGGTGGGAATGGTTATGGCAGCTTTTCCGCTGCTGCTTTCCCTTTGGTGACATGTTTTCCTGCGGTTTTTCGAAGCGCTTTTTAAAATGCCGCAAAAAATTGTGTTGTAATTTGGGTTTCCCATTCTCCCTGCGAGAAAAAGCTTTTTCGTTGAGCTGCAAGTGGACATGTTGTGGTTTCATTGTTTGTTGAAATTAAATTATGCGGTTGTTGCACAACTTTCCAAAGAATATTGTAAAAAATTGTATAATACAAAATGCAAAATAACGAGCAAATTTTAATTGGCAAATTCAAACGTTGAAAGCCCAGCTCTAAAAGCGACATTTTTGATTCACTTCGAGGAATTTGCTACCTAATTAAAACTGCGGGGGGTTGGAAAATGTTGGAAAAGTCGGGGAAGAGGAGGTTCCATCTTCAAGTTCTTTGACAGTTTTCAGTTCCCTGCTTCCCTTTCTTTATGTCCGCCATTTCTATCGCTTTTTACGCTTTACAACAAAGCAATTTCCGCAGACGACACTCTTCGCTCAAAAAGAAGAGAGAGAGCGCGAAAAAAAAAATCTTCTTTAGGGAGGACTTTTCCCGGTTTTCCTCGTTTTTTTTTTGTTGCCTGGCACTTAAAAAATTTACAAAGTGCTTTGTGAAGGAGACCAAAACGCTTCAACGCTCCCGCGGCTGCCGCTGTTGGCAATGAAGTGCAAATTGCAGTGCAAAGTGTCCGCCAGCCAACTTATCTGCCTCTCTTTCTATCTGCATATCAGCCATCTCTCTCTCTCTTTTTGGTTTGTAACTTTTGCTTATTTGTCACACGAATTTTTTCAACTTTTTTATGCAGCTGCAGTGGCAGCGAGAAAGTCACTTGCAGTTGTTACCGCACCTCCCACGCGCTCAGTAGTAACTCCCCCTCTCTCTTTCCTGGCCCATCTATTCATCTCTTTCGCACTGCCCTATTTCTTTCTCTCTCCTTGGTGTTTGACAAACTTTTCGCTGCCACGCCTTTTCATTTGTCTCGCCATCGGTCGGCCGCCCCTTGTAGTTTTAATTGTTTTCGGTTTTTGTTTGCTGCGCTTTCGCAAGTGGCTCCCCAAAGTACGCAAAAGGTTTCCCAAAAGTTCGGAACTTTATTTCAAAAGTATCTGCATATTTTGGGTTGAAAATTATCCAAGTATTTAGGAATCTGTAAGTTAAATTCTCTTAAAGTTTTGATATAATTAGCTAAAATTGATTTAACAAATAACTACGAATTTATACACAAAGAGAATTATCCAAGAACTTTACTTTACACTGCACTCAAATTGATAATTTTTTACTCAGAATATAACTTTCAGTACCAATTTTTTAAATAATATACCTATAGATTTTTTCTCCGAACACGGAAACCAGTAAGGGGGAAAGTATTAGGCTTTTTTCCGAAATTTGTTTACGAAACCAGTACATCCTGAAATTAGGATTATAAATTCTCAATTTAAGAACGTTATTCTTCTTAAATAATTCTCTATGTTAACTTGTAAGATATATCATATATCTCAAAACCCAAACCCCTATATCTTTAACCCTTTGGACAATAAAGGTTTATAAACCAAAAGGAAATCCTTTAAAATAACAGCATGAATTTCATATATAAACGAAAACGATCCTGTGTATTGTCCTGAAATTTTATCTCACTTCTGGCACACTATTTGTTCTCCCGAAAGCGACAATAAATGGTATGGGACTGAAACCGAAACCAAACGTACCGTATAAATAAATGTTATTGACAATTAATTTCTGGCTCGCAATCAATTTGTGTTATTTATTATACTGTAGTTCGTATTTCGCCCATCGACTCCGAGTTCGTTTCGTTGGGGACTTTAAAAATTTAAGTCCTGCCCGGGAAATCTCATATTTCACTTTTCAGCATGGTCTATCATTTTGTTAGCGGAAATTTGTACTCGCACACACATACGTATCACCCAAAAACAGAGATGGGAAGGTTAAATTGTAATATTTCGTCACCTTTTCTAGCAGTCCGGGGCCAAAAAGGCAAAGGCTCTGCATAATTTAGCAGGCAGCAGACAGTGAAGCGAGCCCCATAATGTATGCTACGCTCCAGGAGAAGGCACAAAAACGCACACATTCACAAGTGCCATTACCATAACACACACAGGATCCCCATGTGTGTGTGTGAGTTGGGTTGAGGAAAAACATTGCCGGAAGTCACTTTAACGATGCGCGAGTAAGTAATAACAGCGAACAAAACGCCAAAGGAGCGGGCAGGCGAGCTTGAAAAAAAAGGAAAATGGTAGGGAGAACCAACGAAAAACCAGACAGGACGAGAGCGATGAGAGGTGGAGATGAAGGACATGAAGTACGGCCAACAAAATGGTTCACATTTGTCCTGCATGTGTGAGCGAAATAACGCTAGACAAACAATCAGGCGACGGGCAACAGGGTGTCCTTTCCATCTCCCCCCGAAAAAAAGGAATTCCAGGTAACAAAGTCCTGTGCTCGCCATTTTCCCCTCGCTTTTTTTTTGTTTTGGCCCTGGCTGAGATTGCCGGCAAACAGCCAGGAGCCACGATTCAGCGAGATTTGCCGTTGGCCAACTTGGCCACGATACCCTATAGTGATGGATTAACTGGGCAAATCCTGGCTGGGTTTAAACAGGATATGGTTAAGCCACGCAAAAGGGATTAAGTGATTTAATTTGGTAATTAAAAAGCCTAATCTTGGTCAAAAAAAACTTAAAGGAAGGGTAAATTATTTTAAATATTTAAAATAATTAAGCGAAATTAGTAGTAAGTGTACACACAAAGAAATCGATTGGTAAATCTAACCAATATTATATTAAAACTGTTCCCAACCATAAAATAGTAAATTTTACCTATAAAATAGTTACTCTCACAACAACAATACACACAATTGACTATTTTGTGATAGTTTTACTATTAAATAGTAACCAAAGCAAAAACAAAATACACGATGCTATTTTTAACAGAAGTAAACTATTTTTAATGGTTACTTAACTATGCGAATGGGTAAAATTTTGTTGTTTGTAGGTTATTATTAAACCGAAAATATTTTAAAGCCACGTGCTATAATTAAGATTATTGTACTAACAACTGGAAACCTGAAAGTGCTTCAATATCTTTAGCAAAGAAAATCTAGGAGAATCGTAATGGAAAATCCTCGAGAGTGGAGAAAAATACAGAACATGGAAGGAAGATTGGGAAAAATCCACACGGGATTTTGGATTGTTTACTCAGGCGACGGCGGCGACGGTGGGAAGCAAGAGGAGGACGAAATGGAAAGCCAAGGAAAACAGGGCAAAGAAAATGCAATTGCAATTGGATCTCTTCAACGTTTGCCGTAGTATCGCAGGGATACAGAACAGAATCCGTACACGTGCAGCGTTCGCTGTTGTTTGCCTTTGCCCTGGTGTTTAGGCAAATGTTTGTTGTGATCCAACAGAAAGCGGAAAATCGGGGTGGGGAAATCGGAGGAAATCGGGGAAAATGGGAGGGAGTTAAGGGATCTAGAGACAGAAACTGCCGACTGGTGGCATTTATGATGCTCAAGTGAAATTATGAGTCGTTGAGTAGACAACTCTGACAAGGACAACAGACGCGGACGTTGATGAAGCAGGAAACAGGACGCAGGACGCAGGACGAGAAACTGCAGAGGGAATAGGGGAGAAAGTGCAGTAGGGGAAAAACACGGAACAGGATCAAAAGAGGTAGCAGTGGAAAGTGGAAAGACGATGACGTGTCCACGTTGAAAACGGGTGTCCTGGTTTTACACTTTACATTGATTTTTAGTATTATATCATCTAAGGAAGCATTTATTAGGGTAAAATGATAAAATATACCCCATTAAAATAATTTGTAAACGTATAAAACTGGTTAATAATAAATGATATTTAGATATCTCATTGATTTTTAATTTCTTAACACTTAAGGGTGAACTTTATAATGCAAAATATTAAAATATATTCACAATCCCCCATAAAAATAATTTTTATACTTGTAGAACTGATTACTAACCAATGATATCTACATATCCCTAGACTTTTCTCGACGTATAGAACATGTAACCTATTATACCAAATATCGAAACTTTAAGATCTCAGGACTTTTTCTCGCCGTGCAGAGCCTGTAACCTGTCATATGCATATCCCCACGGATGCCGAGAGCACCTACAGCCCGCACCGGAGGAGACTGACAACTGCAATTGCCAGGAGGTAAACGTGGGCCAAGAAATGAGAAAATATAACAAGCAGACAGGCAGCCAGGCAGCCAGGCAGCCAGAGCAACGTGGTGGTAACAAATGTTGCCAGCCAAAACACAGGGCGTCCGCGGGGGGATTTTCAGAGGGGGGCTCTTAGCCGTAGATGAAGAGAAATGTGCAGCTTATAAAATGCGAAAACGCAGTGGGAACAACGTAGCAAAGTCAGTGAGTTGCATTGGCCTTTTCTTTTTTTGCGCTGCGTCTCTCAAATGGTGGAAACGTGTGTGCGAAAGGCCTTGAGAAATGTTTACCATAAGCTTAGACAGAAACAGCCGCCACCCATTTTCCACCTCCGCACACGTTTGTCTCCCTTTTTCCTGATGAAACGGAAATTGCCATTTTCTTGCTAATATTTTCAGTTCTTTGGAAAAGGAAATCAAACTGAAAAAATAAGCATTCATCTGTTGTGGATGTCTATTATCGTGGAGAATAAAAAGGGAAATTACATAAAGAATTCGGGGGGCATAAATATATATGAAAAGTTTGCTAGGTGCAACGCTGCGTATACGTGATATTTCTTTATTATACTTTAGTATACCTTTTGTATATTTTTTTAATAAAGAGGGAACTTGAAATATATCCTCTCGTCACTTTAAAAATGTTTAAATATACATATAGAAAGGGTATGCTAGGTGCAACACTGCGTATACGTAATGTTTCTTTTGTTTATTTTATGAATAAAGACGGAACTTGAACTTGAAATATATTTTCTCGTTACTTTAAAAATGTTTCTCTTTCCGAAATGAACAGAAAAAGCAACAGCAGAATGAAAACTTCAAACCTTCAGCACATTCCAAAGAATCGTTTCTGGCGTTTGTCATATGATGGTCCTGTACTTGAAGTCTGATTCTGATTCTGGGGGAACGGGGTTCCAAAAACGGGGACAGAGGAAAACACCACCAAAGGGTGTTGTTCTCCTGGTCCTTTGTTGTAAAATTTTTTTTGGGCTTTTTTACACAGAAATTTGTTTGCGGCCGAGTTAAGGGGGGAGAAGTTAAAAACTGGCAGAAAAAATAGCTAACCGAAACTGAAACCTTTTGTGCCTCCGTTGCAAATGCTCTGCGGTTACTTTGCGCCCCCCTGGCAGCCGCTCTACAAAATTGCAACGGACTAGGACTAGGGTCCAAAAAGTCCACAGTCTAGACATTGCCATTTCCGTTTAACGTGACTGTGTGTTTTCAGGAAGGGATTCTCAGGGAGTCGGAGGAGTGACAACGAGGCGGCGACTGCTTCCATTATCATCATTTTCGCCTTTAATTTGCGCGACTTTTGCTCACTTTCGGCTCTTGTCCTCACCTTTTTTCCTTTACCAGCATTGCCATTTGCATATTGACAAGAAAAAAAGGGGGGTTTTTGGTGGCAAAGGAACCATTTTTTTTGGTAGCCAGTTTTGTACACCGTTTGTTATAACAAAAAATTCTATTTATTAATGTTTTTTCGCTGCCTTATTTTTTCTTTATTCACCTATATCGCTGGCGCTTTGGGCTAATTCACTTAGCCGTTGTTGGCTCTGGCCTAAAAGGTTTTCCGACCACAAAATCCAGGCACAGCACACACAATCTCTCTCTCTCTTTCTCTCTATGCTGCCATTTTTATTTATTTTTATTTTTAGTTTATCTCGTTCTCTCTCCCCGCTGCCACTTTATTTTTTGTTTATGACGTGTCAATGATATGAATTTAATCGATAAGCCACGCGAGAACGGAAACTGGTAAAAACCGCAGCAAAGCCGGCAGCAAACGATAAGCTTCTCGTCCTCTGAACTCGGCCCACAGCCACCCCACTGCCACCCACTGCCACCCACTTTTGCAACCGTATGCGAGTGTTGTGGCTTTTTTGAAACCAAACTGAAATATGGCGAAAAGCATTTATAATTTAAGCAAACTGCCAATGTTTTGTTGGGATTAAAATTGCCAAAACAAACTGATGAAATAAATATGATGATGCTGATGTGGGCTTAGATTTGAGTGGTGAACGGAGCGATATAAAAAGTGAATGGCTTGTGTGGTATGAAAAACATATTCTACGAATTTCAATTTAGTGGTGCCAAAAAAATGGGTATTATTTACGGGGTTCTATTGTTTTTTTTAAAGATTATTAATCTGCATAGAAGTGCTTGAAGTTGTAGGTTTATATAATCAATTGAATAATTCAAAAGCTATCAAATTATTTTATTTTATCCGTTTATTTGGACACTTTTATTAAATGGATTGCGGTTAATACATCACTTCAATAACACTTTGCACACATGCAACGTGAATTCGTTTTGGGGAAAAATACATAATGTTATTGGCGATTTTGCAATGTTTTCAAAGTTGCAATCCTGCCAGAGAGAGAGAGAGATGGAGAAAAAAGAGAGATGGCAGGCTATCGAGTGAAAACAAATTCAATTGCAAATTGAATTTTTATTGAATGTTGGCGGCGTCGCTTGCTAAAACACAACAAACAAAAAAAAAAATGGGAAAATGTTACAGCAGCCAAAACCAGGAAATATAAAGAAAAAAAATCTGACTCGCTACCAGACATCGGCGGTGGCTTGTTCTCGATTTGTGTTTTGCAATTTTTGCTTTTCAGTTTTAACTTTTTCTCCTGCTGCTTTGACATTTTTGTAATTTTTTCTCCCATCGCTGTGTGTTGCCTATGTTCTCTCGCATGAAAGTTTCCCCCAAAGTCAATAGCAGGAAATTCAATTTTCCCCCAGCAAACTAAAGTCTGGGAAAGTTTCCTCGTGCAATATATGCCCTGTTTGTTACATTCATCCAACCCTCGTCGTCATTCATTCCATTCTACGGAGCCTGCATATTTTATACATGTGGGTGAAGAATCTCTCTCTAGGTTCAAAAATCTAATATGCAAGCTCAGGCTGGAAGCGAATTTGATGCCTCTAGTTGGGAGCGAACTGTGCAATATGTTCTGCTCAGGGCTCTACTGCCAGTGTGTTCGTCTTATCGAAGGCACATTTTGTTCATTGTTTTTATCGGGCAGCGCACAGGAAATGTTATAGCAATTTTGCGCTTATCGGGGCGAATGTTCAACCGCACAGCAACAAAAACTACAGGCACGGCCTGACACAATTTCCTAGTCGGCTGTTGACGAGTCTTGTGTTTTGTTTTAATTAAAAGCGAGAATGTTCGATTTTAGAGTAGCCTATACACAGAAAAAAATTATAAATAATCAGATTTATATGTGCTGGTCACTTTGATATTATATCTTTACTATTCATATCATATTGATATGAATAACTTGATCTTTAAAAGATATAAAAGATCAAAATGAAGTAAAAGATATAAAAGTGATCTGGTCTTTTGTATTAAAATGATATAAAGATTATGTTTATCTTATTTTTCATTATTTGATGATATGATAAAATATCAAATTGATATGTTTGAATTATAAATTTGAAATTAATCATATGAGCTTTTTTGTTGATATAAAAAATTAGGTAGAATTGACCCTATTTTATATATGATAAAGATATTATTATTATTATTATTATTATATACACTTTTTTGTGTGTATAAAACACTTGAATGTTTGGTTTTTGTGATAAAATATTCTACAAGTTGCCTTGAAACTTAGCTGCCAAATGATTTTCCCCTCTTCATGCTGTTGTTTAATTTTGTGGATGCCAAGAAAGTTGAACTTACCTGAAAGAAAAGAGGAAAATAAGTTAAGTTAAATTATATTTTAAATATATATATTATATTTTTAGTTTAATATAGCAATTAAAAACCAATTAGCTGACCAACAAACAAATTGAGCTACCAAATTAAACCATAAAATATGGCCCCTTTTAAGTACCTCATCTAAAGGAAAAGTCTCTGAAGGCGGAAAAATAATTAAAAGCTATGACAATTTGCTTTTATTTTTGCCATTTGCGGGGGCGTGGTTTCCCATTTTATTCGCCGGCAGAAGGCTGGCCTGCGACACAAATCCCCAAACACGTCGCTCACATTTCAATTTACGCATGAAAATGTCATTTCCGACAAGACCAAATTTGCATGCAGGAATCCGGGTGAAAAAAAGGAAGCGGGGGGCGGTGCAAAAAAACGAGGCTATCCTCTCATCTTAGACACGCCCCCTTTCCCGCTCCGCCCCCCCCTGGCGGCTGTCTCTTGGCGCGTTACGCACGCCAGAAAAAAAGTGTAATAAAATTAAGAATTCCAAGCTGCCGTGACAAATATTTTTCTTCTTCATGTTTTTCCTTATTTTCCTCTCAACGCAATGAATGGTAAATGGACAGTGGAGCGGGGGGAGAGGGGCGCCGGAAAAACCGGGGGGGTGCGGAGTGGGGAAAGCAGGGGAATGAGCAAATGAGTGACAGCTCTGAGGAATGGGAAACTCTGACGTTGAGTGCCAATTTCGCGCTGGAGAACCAGCAGCATCCATTCCAATGCCATTCGAGCCACCCCCCTTTACTCATAGTTACACAATCTGCGTCGCCACCCATGGTGAGAGTATATTAAGCCATAAAATTAGTGCGTCGTCCATGGGTCGTCAACGGGGGAGGAAATGGGGAAAGCGGGCTTCCAAGGGAGTATAACTCGCTACGTGCGTCGCATTAGAGGCCAAACAAAAGTAGCTTCAGTTGAAATTTGTTTATTTTTTGATGTATCGCATAATTAGAGGGAGTTTTACCATGAGATAAGAAAAAAAAGATCATGAACTCGGACAAGAGGAAATAATAATCTATCGAAATGAAGCTGAAATGGGGGTCACATGAGGGGGATAAACTAGCTTTAAGTGACTGCGGAGTTGCCATCTAATTAAAGTCCTTGGAAACAGAAAAATGGTTTGGTTCGGAACCCTTAATATACATTTGAAAACCCCAAAAGAAGTTAAAATTTATTCCAATTATTATTCAAAAAGTATATCATCTTATGTAAACCAATTATAATATTTATTAGAGACATAATGCCTACAATTTCCACCCTCAAAAATTCCTAATATCCTTTTAATTGGCTTCAAATTTCTCGGGATCCTTACGAGATAGAAATCTGAAAATGGTGCCATGCAACCCTCGTCTCAGTGGCAGCTGATTAGAATACCAATAACAAGCCGGTTCGGTGTATCTGTCAAAATAACAACCGAAAAGCGTCTCAAGATGCTCCCGGCAGACAAACCCCATATACATACATACACCAGACTCATTGAGCGCCTAATCCAGTGATAAGCATCTAACTGCCAGACATCAGTCAGCTCGTCGAAAATCATCAAATTAGTATGCAAAAGACATGGGACCAGATGGTTATTCTTGCGACTTTCCGAGAGATGATGCTGATCCGACTCGACAACGAGATGAGATGGCAAACAAATGAGTTTGTTATCATAATCACAAAATTATGAGCACTGCTTATGAATAAACTTGAGCAAGAGAAATTGCCGAGGGCGGACAGTGAAAATGGTAATCAGGTCAGATCGTTTTTCTTTTTTCCCTTTTTTTATGTCTCTTTTTTGGTTATGCAACAAACGAGACGAGCAAGGCAGATACAAAACATGGCCAAAAGAGTACAGAACCGAACAGAACAGCCCACACAACATTTGTCAATTTAAATGAGCCGTAAACACTTTTCGCCAATTTTTATGATTAATTAAGTGTCCACATTAATTGCAGTCGAACATGAAGCTGCAGCAGCAGCAGCAGCAGCAGCGACACGAACAACATCACAAGGAGGCGACTTGCGACAAGGCCCCAACAATTTGCTGCCAGGCAAAAGGCACCGAAACAAATTGCAAAGCAATCGCTGTGTGCTATGCAACATCTACATAAGTGAGTGGGTTGTATATATATGGATATTACGTCCGAATCTATATCTGGCCATCTTCAGGTAATACCGCGAATGTTCGCCTTTTGAGCCTGATTAACTGTACAAATGGCAGCACAATAATAAATAACGAAAAAACTTATACAGCGCCACGTTCGGAGCATATTAAATAGGGTCAGAGCGAATAAAAAGGCGGAGCGGAGGCATCAAATACTAATGAAAAATGAGGAATTGCGCAGAAACAAAAAACACTCCGAGAATCTGTGAAGAATAAATAAACATGACAGATGGAATTGGGAAGGCGAAAACAGAGTGACGAGGGGCAAGTGAATAAAAATGTTATTAACTGTAAGTGTAATAATGTTTGAGATCATGATTATGCTGGCCATTAATAAGGCTGAAAGGTCGAAGAGTAAATGAAATGATTTGGTAATAAATGTGAGCACATTGTAATCTAAAGATATATTCCTAGGATTGCAAACTATAGTGCATAGAAAAAAAACGGAAATGAATTATGACCAATTCTAACTTATGTCATATAACAATATAAAGTCAATAAGATGAATGTCAAATGTATGATTCAAACATATCAATTTGATATTTTATAATAATAGTTATGTTATTTAGTATTTTTTTTACAAATAATGGAAACTAAGAACGAAAATACCAAAATAAAATGAATAACTTGATCTTAAATTAATATAAAATTTACCTGCACACATCAAAATGATCTTTTATTATTTTTTTCTGTGTGCCACTTTAAAAAGGGAATAATTTTAATCAAAAATCGAAATCCCAACATTAAATTCGCATAATATCCACTTAACAAATTCATATCAGAAAACCCACAAGAACAATTCACCCCATCCAATTTAGATGGAATAACTGTTTGGCAGAAATACATGATTGCTTGCGAGAGCCAAAACACAAATGGCAGCTGCAGAATGGTAAATTAGGTATGAGAATGCCCAGAAAGCTTCCCAGATTCATCCCCTGAGCTTGGCCAAAAGACAGCCAGCCAGCCAGCCAGTTGCCATCTGCCTCTTATAATTTATGACACATATTATGGCATTATATGATACATTTGAGAAGCCGAACGATGGATGTGAGGTGCTGCAGCAGCAGCGGCGAGAGCGATTTTGGTCACACGGGGCGGCGGCGGCTCGGCTTAATTATAATTAGATACAAAATTGCTCATGACTGCAATAAATGTTTCAATTATTTATAATCTTTTTCTCGGTGTGTGTTGGAGAGACGTTAGAAAGCCTTGTATTTTTCTATAATTATGTTCAATCTGCCTATGAAAGTTGTGCAAAAACAACTGACTTTTATTTGTGGCATAAATCATGTTAATTAGCCACAGAGATCTCTCGCAAGATAAAGACACTCGTACTCGTTACCCGGCCGCTTTCATCGGGTTTATAAGAGCGCACAACTCCATTAGCATTTCGGGCTGGCACAATTAAAGTGCCTAAAACTTTTAATGATGGACAATTTATTAAGTGCCTCGTCTTTAATGAGGGACGAGCGGCTTCTCCATCGAAATCCAAACCGAATCTCCTCCTCTCGAATCAATCCATTTGCTTGCGGATCCCATAAATAAGTTCTGCACAATTTATCTTCCAAGAGCAAACAAAAACAATTTGAGCAACTATTTACAAACATTAGCAGGGAGCTGCTGCTGCTGCTCTGAAGGTAATGGTTCGTACATGTTGATTTGTGGAACCCCATCCTCTCTGAAGCACCAAAAAAATATTTCCATACAAACAGAGCAACCAAAAAACCACGCAAAATGTATGCAAAGTTTGTCCGAACAGATTGTTCAACGCAAATTACGCTAAAATTTAATTGCAATTAAATTGAAATTATATCAGTAATTATGCATATGAAAGTAGTAAACAAATAAGCAACAATAATTACGCGTTGGTAAACAAAAGTGATTGGGTTCGGCATCGGCAGCAGCAGCAGAGAATGGACTGAGTAAAACCGACGTGGAGTAGGCAGAAATATTGTTTCGAAATCCGGGCAAAGTGTAAACAAAAGTGTGTGCAGAATCGAACCGCTGGACCAAAAAGTCGGTAAACAGAAAATACGTTTGAGCTGTTGGCAAATGCGAAAAATAGTTAAATATTTTAGTACACAACGTGTTTGGAATTTATTGAATTTTATATGAGTTCAAGCGGTTACGGCAGGTTGGTTAAATTATAGTTGATAGTAGAAAAGGACCTCAACTGTTGTTTGCTCTTCGAAACAGTTTTAAAAGCAATTAATTTCATGTCAGCTTGTTAGAAAAAATGAGATTTTCAATCTTTTATAATATAAAAAGTAGAATACCATTATTTTTGATGATCGACTTGAGATTATAACACATGAATTTTGACTTGATATTACACATCTCACTTTGATGTGCTCGTAATGTAAACTAGATGTTCGAAGTAAGCCATTTCGAATTTAGAATGCTTCTTTCTCGCTCCCACTTACGTAACTTAAGTCGCCATATTGCTTTTTCCTCTCATTTTCGAAGTCAGAGAATCTCCGAGAGAGAGAAAATAAATTTAATTTTTAATATCGTTTTCACCATTAATGCATTGTAAAAACGATATGTGTACTTAGATTGAAATTTACCAAGCGCATATCGATTTGAAAAAAATTAAAAAACATATGGAAAATGTAAAACAAAGCTTGTTAATAAACAAAATAAACACTTGGCTAATAAGCAAGCGAAATGGGCTTTTAGAAACGTTCAACAAACAGGCGAAATCCCGCCTTCCTGACCTCAAAATCAATTAAAACTGAATTTGCTCATGCAATTGCACACATGATCCTCCCTTTTGTTTGGCTTTCAGAATCACGTCACACATAAATCGCCAAGTAAATACTGCCACACCCATCAAATTAATCAAACAGCTGTGTGCGCAGGAACGAGACTAACCGCAGAAACTATAGTACAAGATTTTTGGCACACACACAACCGGGAAACTAACAACAATGAGAGTGCGAGAAGAGGGGCAGGGCGACACAAAATGCAGCAGCGAGGCGCAACGAGAATGCTAATTAATGTGATTATTTGGCCATTTTAATGTTAAACAATTGTTTAACGATTAGTCAGGCGTGAGAGCGAAAATAATACGATGGGATGGGCGGAAAAATCCGCCAAGGCGAAGACACTTGTTTGTCACATCACAGAACCAAGCAAGTAAAAGGGGGCGCCGCCCAAAGCGACTTGATGATTAATTGTTGTTCGCTGGGTTTTTTGGGGAAAGTGCAGGAAAATCTCTGGCAATTTAATGCCAAAAAGTTTACATCGCAAAAATTGCACATACGCCCCGTGGGGCTCTTACACGCAGATTGAAACTTTTCCCTTTTCGCCATAAGATTGTTTCTTTTCCCTTTTATTTTTTTTCTTGCCAAGCTGCTACCACTAGAAGGTGTTGAAAATGTGGCAAGTTACGCACATTTGCACCTCCTAACTACCTAGAGGAAAAAAATATAGGGAAACAGGGACTAAAAAAAATGGAGGGATGCCGTGGCAGAACCTTATCCCCCGGAATGGCAACCCGTTAAACAGCCGCAGCCACAGAAGGTTGGCAGAGAATGTTTTCACTGATAAGCACAGACACGCCTCGACTTCAACCCAAAAACCCCACCCAGTAACACCCCACTTTCCCGCTAGAACCACCTGCCCGGGCAGAGGCTAAACTGACAGCTATAGAGACATTAATGTGACGAGGGTTTTGGGGTTTGGGGGTTTGGGCAGAGAACTTGCAGCATCGCAGCGCCAAGCAAATCAGTTCATGTCGGCTAAAAGAATCTCTGCAAACATGGCTCCCTGAACTCCCCCGCTCCCGTCTATTCCGTCTGGATTCTGGGTTATATGATACGTCGCGTCGTACGCAAGGTAAACCTAAAGTCGCACAGATTTATCTGGGTAAATAGCTTCTGGTGGCTGATAAAAAGAAGTTTAGCCGCAGAATTACGTACTGTCCTTCATTTTATATGATGCTAATTATAAGTCCTATCTTTCATGGTCATGGGAAAGCGAGATAATAAACAGCTGACCAGAATTAAAGCCACAGACATTGTAACTTTTTTAAAGTATTATTAAATTTCTTATCTAAAAAAGAAATACCTCCAAAAAAATAATCTAATATTTACATAATAATTTTTAACTCGCAATAAATATTTCTTTTAGTGATTTCTACTTTTTTAAAGTATTATCAAAGATATAAACTAAAAATAAAAAATACCTCCAAAATACTAATCTAAAAAATAATACAAATATTTTTACTTTTGTTAAAGTATTATCAAAGACCTAATCTAAAAAAAGATATACCTCCAAAATAATAATCTAATTATTATAAAATATTTTTTAATTTGCAATAAATATTTGGAGTAATGATTTCTATTTTTTTTTCAAAAGTATTATCAACTGTAACATTTACACCATAATTTTTAACACGCAAAAAATATTATTAATCGTTTAATAATAATCTAATATTTACACAATAATTTTGAACTCGCAATAAAGACTCCATGTGAATCATTGGCATTATATATATTTTCATATACGTTGCAGTAAAATCCAAAAGTCGCATAAATAGACACTCGACCGAATTGTCTGTGGTTTGGTTTTGGGTAAATATGTGTTTACCCAGCAATTGTCGCTGACATTGCGGCAAAGATAAAGAAAACTACAATGGGGCGGAGAAGAGGCGCGATAACAATGTTTGTCATTTGCGGCTGCACACAGAAATAACACTCGATACAACATCGTTCCACTCTCTCTCAGAAATTAACTTTTGCCGTTGAAAGATTTTCACCCAAAGATTTCCTACTCAAAACTTTCTATATGAGGAGGCCCTCTAAAGAGCTCTCCAATTATGGAATTGTCCCGGAAAAAGGTAAACATGAACAACATGACATTTGTGGGTGATAAAAAAGACAAGCGATAGAAATAGAAATGGAAAAAGCATTGGGGCCTATAATTGATTTGTTGGCCATCGCTCGAGTAGATATCGCCTGACAATGGCAATCAATTGTCATTATGTTAGCCCGACCGGAGGCTAATTGAAAGTTGTCGGCGTCACCAATGCGATACGATAAAGGGAGATGCCCTCCGAAAATAATCAATCGATCTTTAAAAGAGTGAAGGGGACAGAAAAAGGTCCCAACTGCGAGTCCATTATAAATAATTCAACATTTACAAGATACTGTTTTTTGTCGGCTGGGTTTTTCAAAATAAAACAAGAAAATCCCAAATAAATGCGCGAGATGTGCCACAAAAATCGGGGTAATCCTTCAGCAGCCACCGCAAAATAGAGTTCGATACATCACATCCAAAGGACTGGACGCACCACCCTCGCTGAATACTTTAATTCCACACAGAGGATATATATATGCGGATGGGATATATATTAAATTTCGATTTTGCAACCCAACAACAACGGCAACAACACTCTGAGAGCGTGAGCACGTGCGCTAACCTTTGACATATGAGCATGGTGAAACCATCAAACATATTTTATGTATTAAGGATATGCGAGACGACGACCCTTCGCCATCTCGCTTACACCCTCTCACGGCTCTCTTTTCCGCACAGACAAGCAATAAACCCGAACCATACATATATGGTTGTGGATATATGTATAAAAAACACGTTAACCAAAATAAGTTCGCCAGAGCAAAGGGAAAAGGGAGGCAGCAAAGGAAAAAAAAAAAGAGAGACTGCGAACAAGAAATCACGTTACAGGACTGCAAAGGACACACAGGACACCCTCTCTCTGGGGAAATCAAAACAGATCAAAATGTCATCTTTAAGAGCTTAAATTTGTATGAAATTGTGGCTCGTAAACCCCATCAACCGAAGAGTATAACAAAGGTATTTTTCCCCTTTTCTAGGACTAGTGGCCATTTTTACGGCTTATAATACCTGATTTGCTTGACTGATTTCCATTAAGGTATTTGTACAAATGTTATTCAATAACTGCTCAATAAATGTTACCTATTACTAGATTTCTTATAATTTTGTTGCATTTTTTTTTCAAATATTTTTTATTACTATTTTAGGTAATCTTTAAGAAAACTAGTGACTAAAGAAAAGCATTTTTAAAGATACTCGTTTCAAGACAAACCGGCCACAAAGTCGAACAAATTTCTAAGCCTTCAACGCCTTCAACTCGCCTAATAAAAATAAAGATATTTGGTTTCAAACCGCTTTAGCAGGTTGAAAATGAAAGAAACGAAACCATTTTAACAGCCATAAAAAGACAGTTCAATGCTTCAATTCAATTCCATATAGCTAAGAAAAAGCAAAGACAACTTCATTGGCCATACAAAAAAAAAGAAAGATTGGGAAAAAGTGGGGTAAGGAGAGATGCGGTGGTAAAGAAGAGATTCAAAGGCCACCAAAGACTCAATAAACACATCGTAAATGGATGTGAATGCAGCGAGCAGAGGACTGGCTGACTGAACAAACGAATCTGAATTGAATGAGTGAAATTTTATATGTCTCCGACAGTCATATTCCCCCTCCATCTCTTTCCAGCATCACAACCTTCTCCTTCTAATAAAGAACCCTCCTCGTTTAAGCTCATACAGACATCAAATGCATCACTCGCCCGTTCATTTTACAATAATAAGCCAAAAGCAAATGCTGTGATTTTAGACAACCCAGAGATCTCGATCCCTCTCTGTCTGCTCCCCATAAAACCATAAACCCCTTACTTGACCGACCCCTCTTTTTGGACCGGACGCACATCATCATCATCATGCCATGTGGAGAGGGTGACAAAACCTAATAAAATTTAATTAAACTCAATCAAAATCCATTTAAGGCGGCGCAAAACGAGACCCAGCCACTGAAAGTGAGAGGGAGCAGTGAGGTAGGCACTGGAAAAAAGAAGAGGAAGGACTGACCACTTATCGTGGCATTATATTTTGCCTACAGCCACACTAATTGAATTCTCTTTTTTCTCTTTGCATTGCTGCAGTTGAACGGAAGTGATGTCAGCAATCATACATGAGTGAAAGATCCATCATGTTTACAAGAAGAATTTAATTTAAATATTACTGAGCACAACTGTACCTGCGGCTAACATTAAATGCAATATCATTGAACACAAGTGTACCTGGGACAGACAGACAAAAGCTGATTAACTCACGAAGGACTGACCACTTATCGTGCCTTTATATTTCTTCTGCCATACTAATTGAATTTTTTTCTCTTTGCATAGCTGCAGTTGAACGGAAGTGATATCAGATGAAAGATTTATCCATTTACAAGAAAATCTTAATTGAAATATTACTGCACACAACTGTACCTGCGGCTAAAGATAAATGCAATATCATTAAACACAACTGTACCTGGGACAGACAGACAAAAGCTGATTAACTCGGATTGCATTGCAGGGCATTCAATTAAAATTGACAATTGTTGTCGAGTGGAAATCAATGCAAAGCCTAATGCTCAAGCTTTGTATCGCACCCTCTCCTCGTTCTCTTTCTAAGCCACCCATTATTTCGCCCGTTTAACCCTTGAGTGGGTGACAAGCGACAACAATGTCAACCAATTTGAATTCAAAACGTTGCCTCTGTTTGGCTGCTGGGTTAATTCAATTTATCAACTGAGCCCCACAAAACGATGAATCTGAGATGTGAGCTTGTTAGGCTGAGAGAGGAAGTCAAGAGGGGTCAAAAGGTCAATTTATGCGGCGAACACACCATCCATAAATAAAATAGCAAGTATTGGCCAAATTAGATTGTCGTATTTTTCAGCCAATTTTGAAAAGACTTCCTCTCGACGAAATAAAATCCAATTACCACAAATTCCATTCTGTGTGTCATTAAAACGCTTTAAAATTCTCCAGACTCCTCCATATTTTCCTACTAAATATAGGATACATTTTCAGAATATATCTCTCGTAATTTTTAACAATGTGTAAATTGCCTGCCATGCAGGCCAAATAGAAAATATTTTTCTATCATCAAAATCTAAACAGAAGAAAAAATGAATCCAAATTTTTCTCTATAGCCAAATATCAGGAAAAATGAATACACATATGCGAGAGTAGCTGAGGTAAAGAGTGGAAAAAATTGTGAAAATATTCTTCCAAATTAAAAATACATTTTTACCTCAGCGCAGCGAACGAGCAGCGGACTGTCCGGCGTGCAGGTGTGTGCGGTGATGGGATATTTTTAGCAGGCACTGTTGACTGCGCACCACTCGCCCGATTTCGCTGTTTCTATATCTCTCGTCTGCTTAGTGAGTAATTAAACTAGCTTGGGGGGAAAAACGAGGCGGCGGCGGTGGGTGGCGGATGGCGGAAAATACAGAACGACGGACCGACTGTCATTTCACTTAAGTAGACATTAATTATATGCCGTGAACTGAAAGCCCCGGGGGAAATCAAAACAAAAAATAAATATTGAAAACAAAAATCTAAAAAGGCCACAAGGTGTGTTTTGGAAATATACAGGGTACCTATATTTCTTTAAAAATCTTAAAAACCTCCATACAAAATAATATTAACTAACCAGTACACCTTGACACAGAATCATACAAGTTCCTTAATCTCTTTAAAAACGAACACCAAACAGGCTGTTAAAATTAAATACTCTTAAAGCAAAATTATTGTCTGAGATATTAAGTAGGCACGTATGTTAATAATGATAATTATTAAAATGTTTATGGGCGGAACGTTAATGGTGTAATATGGTACACAAAATATAGTTCAAGGTGTTTCGCCGACTTGAGTTCATTGTTTTGTATTATTAATCGCATATTTATGAAAGGAAGTCTTGAAAATTAGGTACGAAAACTCTTGATCCAGATGCTTTTCAAGATCTTTTGTTTACCTTACCAATGAAATTTTAATTGAATATTAAATTGTCAATAAGTTAAGTGAACTAATAAAACCTAAATTAAGGAAGTAGGCTAATAAAAATACCTTGAAACTACCAAAAATATGATAATAAAATGTTGTTTACTTGCTCACAAGTTTTTCCCCCAAGAATCTGTTCAACTTTAAACTTAAGATTCAGTTGGAAAGCCACGGAAATGTAATCTTTTTAAGTACATTCCCCAAAAATGCATTTGATAGTGTAATAAAAACCGAGAATAAAAACCATTACACATGTGCTGCGAACATCCGAACAGGGTGGCAAAGCCAATTCGCTGTTGATGGATAAAACTTACCTGCAAAGAAAAGAAAGGAAATAAAAATTAGATATTAAAAATTTATTTCAGATGCAACACAAGAGTCAACACACAACAGAGAAGATGGCAAAAGAGTGGCAGCAGATGGGGAGGAGGGCATTTCAAAATTTTCGTAAGTTCAAAAATGTAATAAAAATAAGAAATTTATGAAGAATTTAGTAAGTGAGGAGAGCAAACGGAAAGTGGGAGTGAAGAAGAGTGCCTCAAAAGAATTTATGGCTGTAAAAATGTTTATTGCTTCTGTATTCTTTTTTTTCCTGCCAGTTTTTATACTGTGTGTGGGTCGCGTGGAGAAGGGAAGGGTGGATGTAACCCCGTATCTAAATTGTTGCACTGGCTGCCACTTGACAGGTAGTCTCCAAGGAGAGCGAGGGAGCAAGGAAGCCTGCCTGTCACTTTGAATAATGTTCGGGGACCACATAAATTGGGCGCCCCCCTTATGTGAAATGTCCATGTCCGATGTTCTTCCTCCTCATCTAATGAGCTGAACCATCCGAAAAGTAAGGCGCAATTTTCAACACTTTTTGCCCCCCCCCCCACAGTCATGAAAAATTTCCAAATTAAATGAAGGAAATTTTCCCTTGATGAAAGAGAGCGTTTGATGAAAGTGTCAGAATTAACGCGGCCACGTCATATGCATAAAACATTTCAACGAAAGGGATTGGATGCTGTGAGGCCGGAGAATCAGCCCATATCATCGGCTTAATCCAAAGGCTGCTTTCTTGTTTGTTGGAATGACGGCAGTAGCCAAAAGGAGAGAAAGTCCCATGGCCGATAGGCAAATGCTAAGCGAAAATTTTGGAAAACGAAGTTTGGATGATCTTCTACTATTAATTATAAAGGAGTTAAGAGTTTTTATAGTATAAATATCATAGTTTTAACTGTAAAATAAATAAAATGCATCTAAGGGACCTTGAACATAAAAGTCCCTTTATTAAAATATTATTTTTAAGAAAGTAAAATAACTTTAGATTTATTCTAGACTTTAAGGATCCTGTATATTCTATTTATTAAAGTAAGCCGCATTATTTGCATGGAAATAGGAAAATTCGCAAAATCCATTTTATTTATTAGACAAACATGACGCGTCAATATTTTCAAAAATTTGATTTAAATGTTAATATGGAAACCCAAAAATCGAAGGCTGGACACACGACGCACCTCTTTCGAAATGGCGCATCCCCCATGAATAGAAAGAGCAACAACTTTTTGTGCCCGTCTCGTCGTGGCCATATATATTTTTTAATCAAAATTCTCTTAAATAATTAAAATGCAAATTGTGCGAGCATAAAATAACAAAAACAACAGAACAGCTCCAATGGCAGCAGCAAATAAACACAGACACCGAGAGAGAGCTGGTGACAGGACACACGCAAGGACAAAGAAACCAAAGGGACAAAAAACAAAACAACAACTGCGGGGGGAAGGGAGAAATCCACCCACGACAGGGGAATGATATGATGACAATCCTGCTGTGGCTGCTGCTGCTGCTGCTGATGATGATGATGCCTGTGCAGGAGTTATCGGGGTTGGGGGGGTTTTCGAAAGGGGGTTTCGTGGAAGGATGACGACGACTTTGACAGTTCTTTGTGGTATTTTCAACGCTGACTGACAAGATGAGAAAGCCGGGGAGTCGACAGAGAGCCGTTAAAGTGTTAACGATGATAAAGTTGGGTGAAAACTGTTGTGCTCGGCCACACGCCCACTTACGCCCACTCACGCCCAATTTTTCTAGGTATGTGTACCATTGAGGTCAAGATAATATTTCTATTTTATACTTAAAATATTTTATTCAATTATTTTTATTATTTTTTAATTTTAAATATTTCAATTTAATTTTTAATATAAAATATATTTAAAATTTTTTTTTCCCACCTTAAACAGTCAATAAAAATTAATATAATAATAGTGATTTTAAATCCTTTTTGAGAACATCTAAAAGTATGCAATCATTTTCTTTTTGGGTAAAATTTAAGCATTTTTAAAGTCATCTCTGGACTTATTTGTTTGCCCTCAACTGTAGAGATTTTCCTCATCCTCCCAGTGTCGATCTCACGCACACGCACACGTGTTAAATTCATGACACAAGGTTCGCATACCCAAAAAGGGTTGCCCCCAAAACGGGGCGTCGAATACGGGGTAGGGTCTCCCAAGTGCACGTGTGTGTCTGTGTTCATTAAGCTGCTTATTATGTTTGCACTTAAAAATTCATATGTGACTATGGCAACCCCACAAACAAATTGGTTGTGTCCCTTAAAGCCCTTCACCTCCTCCTCCGTCAAACTTATTGGCATACTTAAGGCCGAGTACCATGCTTCATTAAACTGAGCCGAGGATTTGGAATTTTCAGCTGAGACCGGCTACCATCCTTTCTGTCTTTATTTGTTGCCCCCAAGAATTTTTTATTCGCATATGCCCTTTTCTGTGTGTTTGTGTGCGCGCTTTGCATATTAATTTATTGGCAGTGCCCGGGAAAATTAACAACTTGTAAAACACAAAATGTAATTAAGTATACGCCATGTGGCACACAAAAATATTCATTTTCCTCGCCTGCGTTTTTTGTCGTAATTTTATAAATATTAAATTAGCAGTTTGAACGGGGTCAAGTTGGGTAATACTCGATGAGCAGCTGGGGCAGGTAAACCAGAGGGGGGCCTTGTTCTGATGAAATGCCTTTGCGGTGAACATAAATTACTAAAAAATACATGGATTCGCCTTGCAAAAGACCCCAAAAAAAACACAATGCAGTAACTGTCAAATTGCGTATTTAAAACCGCAGGAACTCATTTCATTATGTTGGCAAATGAGGGTTTCGAGTGTAATAAATGGGATCATGCTAGCCTTATAGGAATTAATTATTAATATTTTTTTGTAGTGCATGAGTTATTTCTTAGGTTTTTTAAAGAAAATCTCATGCGAGATCGAACAAGAAAATGGTGAATAAAAAAGCTTTAAGAACTCGGAAAATGGCAAGAAAGAAACTGCCTGGAAAATGATGAACTCGGCTGGAAATTCACAGTCAAGGATATAGGAGGAAAAAGCAATGGGCGAGAAAGGACTTGTGTAAAAGCCAGAGAAGGGTTTAACTAGGAGCAGAGCAAGTGAGAAAGGACCAAAGTTCATTTAAGCGAAAATGTAATTTTATGCTTTTTAATTGAGCGAATATGCGTGGCAGCATCTGGCGCCGGAAAGCGGGGAAAAGGACGAAGGATAAAGTGGAAAGTGGACCTGGTGGGTGGTTTTCGCCTTGATGAGTTTGCGCCGCACTCAAGCGAAATAATCAACGTAACAGAGTGCGATGAGAATAGAGAGATAGCGTCGAGGTCTAGGTCCTTGTTTTGGCTAAATGCAGGTGTTATCCTACACACACACACAATCACATCACAAGTACCAACTTTAATGTATTTAAACAACTAAGGGGAATGTGGGGATGATGGTGGCCTGATGAAAAGCAATAAAAATGCACCATTATTAATCATCATCAATCAATGTCATCCATCAAAATGCGTGGCTACCCCTTCTCCTCCTCCATAATCTTGCTTTGTTCGCTTTTCTACTCGATTTTCCACCCACTTCTCCTTTCTTTATGCTGTCCATTAACATCATCACCGCCTTTTTACCTAAAACACCAGACACACGTCCAGACATCGCTGAAGAAGATGCAAAATGAAGGAGGAGAAATAGATATCAAGTTAAAGTCTAAAGAGTCTAAATTATAGTACTTAAATCAGAGGCTAAAGAATAATGATGGAATTAAAAAAAACATATTCCATATATCTAAGACTCTATTACAATACTACATAAATAAAATAATGCAATATTTAAAAGTATATTTTTCGACTTTCAGTTAAGCAACTACATAATTCATAAACTTGGAAAAGTTACTCCGAAGACACTAGTAATAACTATAATTACCCTCACCATTCGCAACTTTCTACCTAAGCAACGCGTTGCCAAATCAAAACCCTTTTCCCATGCCAACTTTAGAAAGGTTCACCTGACCTATATATATAACTGACACTTGTTAGCCATTCGGGGGAAAGGTTCCGTTCCCTTTGAAAGTCGGAGACTACCTACTTTTTCGCTTCTTCCTTCCCCTGTCTGAGAGTCTGAAAAACTAAGGGTTCAGTGAACTTTTCGCCAAGTCAACGACCAAAAGAAAGGCACACCAACTAAACATGTAAAACCAGCTGCCAAGAAAGGGGGCAAAGGAAGGGGGTAGGCAGAAGAATAAGAATAATAATGATAATGATATCATATGGGATAAAGAGCCGACCACAATAAAAGAAAAGAACTGAACTTGAGTCCACTTGCGGTTAAGTAGTATAAATTTCATATTTTCTGTTTTGTTTCACTTTGTTGCATGAGTTTCTTTGTATTTTTTATATTATATAACCATCTCTTGTTCTTCTTCACCCCATGGTTTTGGCTCATTTAAATTTATCAAGCGTATTTTTTCGGGCCCCTCCATCTATATTTTGTAGCCCCCACCTCCATCTCTCTTTCACACTTGCCGCGAATTTAATTAACAAACTCGAGGGTGACCTCTGTGTTGTTTCTCCTCCAAAAGTGAACTTCTTGACTCTCCAAAAAAACTCTGCTCATAAACTTTGCGGCACTTTGCAGGCACTTCTTCTCCATCGTCTTCTTTTTCTTCGCCCAGAATTTCCGTGAGTAGCTTGAATAGCAATTGACATACAAAATACTTTTGAGTGTCATGCCATGGAGCTACCTTTTCAGGTAACTTACCCATATAGCCCCAACTCCTTTCCTGTTTTTTTTTTATATTTTAGCTTCTTCTTGTTGCACCATTGTTTCGTAGACATTACTGCATTTCTTTTTGGCTTGAGTTGGCAGGCGAGGAGTAAACTTTATTAAACTTTAAACCGGTGTCTCGAGGGGAAATGGTAGAATCTTTCGTGAAGTAAGAAATCTAAAAGGAATCTATACATTACGAAACATTGATGCCATCGGTTTGCATCCATAAATTAATTTAAAGTATTTTTTAAGGTCTGGCAACTCTAAAAATCCAACTTCACCACAAAACGAAATAAATTAGGCAAATATTTTTGCATTTCGTGATGAACAAGAATCCAGAATTCGGAATGCAATTGCTTTGCATCCCAGAAATTTAGAAATAAAGCCAATTGGCAAATGCATTTCAAGTATATTTTTAAGGTCTGGCAACTCTAAAAATCGAACTGCACCACAAAACTAAATGAATTAGTCAAATATTTTGCATTTCATGTTAAACAAGAATACGGAATTCGGAAGTGAAGCCGAATAACAAAAATAGAAACAAATGTTAATTGCCTTCTAAATTGAGCTGAATCAATGGAATTCATTTGCTTATCAAAGAAGATTTGAATAATTTTTAGGGGTCAAGTTCAGTGGAAGAAGCAATAAAAGCTAAGATATCATGACTTGATTTCAGACGTCAAAAATGAAACCTAAGATGAGTCCGAAGAATGGGATGAATACATAATTGTTTAATTTTATACGAATCTTTTTTTATCATAATTGGTTGCCCTTCTCTAAAATCCATTTCTTATAAAGATTAGATTTTTTTAATTATACTTTCTATGCTCTTAATTAAAATCCCTGAGAACTCATACTTTCCAATTACCTTTACTTCAAAAGTTCAACAAACCCCGGGGGAAACTGTTTCCCTTCCTTCTTAAAGTCTCATTAGATTTCGAGCATTTATTTTGCAAATAAACAAACTGGGAAGGGGCTTTCTTTCAATGCCAATTGTAGGGGAAAAGTAACAATAGAAAACCTGACGCACATGCCAAAATTCGACACACAACAATGGCCGCAGTCTTAACCCACTTTCCTTATCCACAATGTCTAAGCTTCACATGCAGGCAGGCAGGCGACACTGACAAAAGCAAGAAAACTATGACTAAGTATATTTCTCTCGGATCATCATCATCAAGCAGCAGCAGCAGCAGCACTATCATCAGCATCATATCATGCTCGAAACTCACGACAAAAGTGTCAAATCAGACAGACAGACAAGCAGAATTATGTTGTTTGCTGCGCCCACATTGTGACCGCCTTTTTTCGGTTGCCAGCAACTCTACCTGGTGAAAATTCCAAAAGGAAAATACATTCATCTGTATATGTATACGAACAATTTTTGGCAAGCCAGCGCAATATTTATTTTCGTTTCCAAATTTTTAGTTTTTCTTGCTTTGTTTTGCTGTCTCATTTCGATTTTTCACACTTTAGTTGATGACAGATAGTGTTGATATATTTTTAGGGGGGTGTGAGAGATGGTTGATGGGGGAAAATATCTTTGGAAAGGGGTCTGCAAGTTGGCTTTGTGGATGTCAAAGTGGTTTTAAATGTATCCATGTTCATGGCACACGAATGAGTAATGGGAATAAAGATTGATCTTTAGTTTTGTGATAGTTAATATGAAAATTAGTGGGGTTAAATCACAAGATTAATTAGAAAAACCCCGAAATCTAAATCAGATTTAACTAAAGAAGAATCTTTGAACTTTCAACCATTTTCGTAAATTTTCATTACATTCTGCTGCAGCTGCGTTCCGATGCTTTTCTTTCTTTTCCTAGATAATCCAGGCTGACATTGTCAACTTAAATGCAACTTGGGGTCATTGTAAAGTGAGAGCTGACAGGGCCAAAGGGGTTTTTGGGGTTTTCAGACCGAGAGGGAGGAGGGGAAGCTGTGTGTTGCCTTTGCCTTTTGACTGACAGTTTCAATTTGCACTAACTTCTAGCCAAGAAATTGGTTGCGGAGCGAAGGGTGCTACTCTCCATTCCATGAAGGTGACGCCTTTCTTTCGGCATTAAGGTCAAAAAGCGTTAAACCAAAACAACAACAGAGGCAAGAAAAAAAGAGCACAGGTAAACTGAAAGAGGAGAAGTGGCTGGACAAAAAAGGCCAACAGATTTGCTGCAACAACCGCAAAAAGCACAAAGGCATAAACAAGAACCCAAAAAAAGAAAGAAAACGCTAGAATAAGGGAAATAGGAGCTACAGGAGCTCTATAGAATCAGGTCAGGCCAACTCGGTACAAAAATGTGCAATGCCGTAAAGGCCAAGCGAAAATAATTGGCCAAAAAAGAGGTAGTAAGAGTTAGTAAGGCAAAAGGCAAACAGAAAACAAACAAGATTTTGGCTTATGCACTTTGGGCTCAAATGAAAAGAAAGTCGAGATAGAAGAGACGCACGTATAAAGAATCTGCAAGCGAGAACCCAAAGCCAAAAGCCGAAAGCCAAAGAAAGAAGTCGATTCTTCGCTGTCTTTGGTTCACCGTTATGTTGACCGCGTTACTTAACGGTACCATCGAACACCTCAAGCCCCGCTTCCCGCTGAAGAAAGGTGACTTTTCGAGTTGGAGGTTCTGAAGAACCGGTTTCATTTGACGGTCGCCGTAGTCGTCGTCTCTTCAGCATTGACACCCATTTCAAGGCAATGAGCAAAGAAGATTCGTTCACTCAACCGGTTCTTCCGACTCCTCCTAACTACTCCCCAACTTCTTTCTTCGTGTGGCGAATTCTTAATTGCCAAGTCTTCTGTGGGCTCTTTAAGCGCTTCTTCAAGCTTTCCAAACGAACGACACACCGTGTTCCGAGATTAAGATCCCCAGATAAACAGTAATGAGTGCGGGTCTCGTGGATATTTGACAGCGAAATTAGTCAATCTAGAGCAAACTGCAGATCTTATCGGCTAGTTCACATGAGGTGTTTGGGGTCTTGATTAATTGGCCCCTAGAAATAATCAAGTGGATGTCAGCGAAAATTAATTTTCGAATTATTTTTAATGAATCGAATATTTGAAAAACTGTCAATATTTCTTAGTAGAAAACATATATCTAAGAAACGAGAAATCTAAATCTCCATTCTTTTTGTTAAACCAATTCGATTAATTTCGAAATCATCATTAGACGTGATTATCATTCATTATGACGGCTCAACACAGTTCCTAAGTGAATGATGATCCATAATTTTTATGCAGATTGCAGTGAATCGCATTCTAAGCGCATTTACATAATCGTGTTGTCGGTCAACCGGAAATTGGCCAACCCACCAACACAATAAGCATTTCAGATCGCTCGACCAACTTGGCCGCTTCCGTTTGATTACCGTTGCCTCTATTAATTCTCTTCTGCTTTTGGCTCTTTGTCGGTTTACCAACAAAAAAAAAAACATTTCTATTGGACCTACAGTCCGTATCGTTTCATATTTCGTGGTTTCAGCCAAGATCTATACCAAAAAAAATATACCAATCGCTACCAATTAACAGAAGAAACACGACTGAAACCCAAAGCGAGAAAAAAACACACAAAAATTGATTCTAATTAAAAAATAAAAATATTGTGAAATATATGAAGCAAGGCTTTGGCGAGGGTTTCCTCATAAGTTTGAAAAAATGTGACTGTGGATTTCAACAAACCGCAATTATGTCTCTAATAATGTAATTTTCCAACAATGAATGATTTCCTACAAACTATTTGAAGTCAACGACTTGAATAATTTCTATTGTCTGTAAATTAAGCTGATTATATACAACGCTCAATTAAAGTATAATAGATCGAATTGATTTTAATTCGATCGCCTTTTAAATCCATCATTAATATCTTTAAAAATAATAACGTAATAATCCAAACAGCAGCTGATCTGCGCATTTCTTTTCAAATTCCCATAGACGACACGTTTCTTAGTTAAGTTTCGGTTTGTTTACGATCTTGACATTTTCCATTCAGGTATAACTTGCTATAGATTTAGATTTCGGTTATTTTTGTCAAGCGGCGTTCGAAAATGATGACTGGACTTAGGAACTGAACTGAACTGACTAGACTAGTCTAGTTAATTAGTAAGTCGAATTGGCAGATGGAATGGCGTGTTTGTGTCTATTTTATGACGCTTTTTGACTGACTTCATAACAAAAGTTATATAACTTTTATGGCTTCTTGATGATCATCGCTTGAGAAACGATATTTGTTGCAGAACTCACACGGTGAAAGCAAAATCTGGCTCAACATTTTTAATTGAATGGGTTGCACTATATTTCATTTGTGCATTCAGTTTGATACGTTTTGTATAGATATTTTGACTTGGCCATGCTACAAATTCTTTCACAAGCAATCAAATTAAAAGCTGCCTGACTTGTTTTCGAAGTCAAAAAGATAAATTGGCAACTTGTTTTATTAATATTATATATTCGCTTTTGTTTTGGTTTTTTCAGACGACAACAATCCTTCAAAAAGCCGGTATAAATTTCATTAGCGTGTGTGCTAAAGTCTCATACTTGAAATTGCCTATCTATAAGCATTTGTTTTTTATGCAAATTATATATTGGAATTGAGGCCTATTTCCATGTGCTGATTGTGTTTTATTTTCGACGTCACAGCTTTGTACATTTTTCAATGCAAATGAATCTACAGAAATTATGAAATCAAGCGATTTTGTTAAAGTTTAAATTTAGTTGGCTGACCGGCTGACTAAGTTGAATTTTCCTAATCAAATAAATTTAAGATTTTAATAGGTTTTCACGCAGTGATTCAAAAATAGGTGTGGTGTAAAAATAAACTCAAAATAGAAAATAAAACTCTGAAATACATAATGGGGTAGAGGCAGCGATACGGTGGATTTCGAAATGTTAAAATGAATGCTTCTTTTGCATATTTATACCCATTACTCGTAGAGTAGGAGGGTATATTGTATTCGTGTAAAAGTGTGTATGTACTAACTACCAAACCGTAGAGGAAATTTTTAAAATCAGACTACTTAGTAAAAAGTTATAAGCAAATAATGAAATGTGCGGCATCCCTTTCAAACGACTGCTTGCTTTGACTGCTTACGACTGCTTGCTTAAGCTGAGTAATAGGTATTTAATAGTGGAGGCACACGACTATAGCGTTCTCTATTGTTTTCTAATAGTTTGCTATCATATATACCCCATATTTCCAGGGTATTTATCCTATATAACCAATGACGCTACATTTTTTTTGGATGCTAATGTCACCAGCCCAAGAGTTGATGACTAACCTCATGCCACCTCATAAATACCTCCATATATCTTGGATGTATTAATTGCATATATCCAAATACACACGATGTCCTTGAAAAAATAGCATTTATTTTTTGAAGACAAGCCAAATTTATGGCACTCTCAGTTGCAGAATCCGTAAGATATAATTTAGTTCACCTGGTCTGAGGATTCTGGTCTCTGTTCTCTGTTTATGGCCTGCCATTAATTGCCCAAACAAAATTCCATTTAGCCGGCACTTGGTTGCTACGTTTCGAGTTCAGTAAATACAATTTAATTGCTAATATTCACCCCACCCACTTTTTTGCAAATGACGCACTTGGCCGGAAGATTTTGTTTAGCACAAAATTATATAACACAATCGGCAATTGTTAATAAATAAACCAATTTGAGTGGTTAATGTTTTGATAAACGGATGTGGCTAAAACCATCTGTGAAGAATTTTCAGCTAGCTAATAGGAGTGTGTACATCACCCAGGAGGCAGAGAGATGGGGATTGAAAGTGCAGAGATAGCCAGAGATTTCCCACCAAAGAAGTTACGTACATTGTCACCTACCTGCAAAGAGAAAGAGAGAGAAGGAACGTGGGTGAGAAATGGTTGTGGAAAATGCAATTTCAGATATGTTGACAAATAAATACGGTTAGGTTAAGGTCTTGAGATTTATAACGACACTCAGTGCGGGAATTGTGCATATAATAAATCTTTCTGTTTAGAAAGTGGGAAAAGCTGTTAACTTTTGGCTGATAGGTTTTATAATAAATTCAGATTAATATTAGTGAGCCAATATTTCGTAATTGGTTGGGAATATTTGGTATAGTAACCCTATAAAGCTAAAAAATCATAAAGCTAATACATTTACACAAGTTTTCTTGAAACCACCCAGGATCCAACAAAATATTTAACTTAAGCCTCTGAAATATTCATAAAACACGCTGTAAAATTTCCATTCAACTCGAAACAAAAGGAAACTTGTACTTTGTTTGGCATTTCCCTAAAACATAAAAAAGTAGAAAAAACAAGAAAGGAAGCTAACTTCGGCCAGCCGAAGTTTTTATACCCTTGCAGATCGTTCCCATTCAATTTGAAATTACAAAAATGTTAAATTTAGATTTGCAAACAACAACGAACCAAATTATAGCAGCGCACGTATTATATTGACAATAATAGATCGATCCTTCCTATGGCAGCTATATAATATAGTCATCAAATTTATGTTAAATTTAATTCGAAATTCTAAAATAATAAAATAAACTTATATTCTAAAGTAGAAGAGAATACAATAAAAATTAACAAAGCTATAATTTTTTTCCTATTAATTTCCCTTTAGTTTTCCGATCGTTTCTATGGGAGCTATATGATATAGTCATCCGATTTTTCTAAAATTTAATTTGAAATTCAGAACAGTTAAAAAAATGATATTTCCAAGAGCATAAGGTTATATGTCAAAAAACACATAAGTTATAATTTTTTTTCAATTATTTTTCCGATTATTCCTATGGGAGCTATAAGATATAGTTGTCCGATCCGGTCGGCTCCGACTTATATACTACCTGCAATAGAAAGACGACTTTTGGTAAAGTTTCAGCTCGATAGCTTCAAAACTGAGGGACTAGTTTGCGTAGAAACGGACGGACGGACGGACAGACGGACGGACAGACGGACAGACGGACAGACGGACATGGCTAGATCGACTCGTCTAGTCATGCTGACCAAGAATATATATACTTTATAGGGTCGGAAACGTCTCCTTCAATGCGTTGCAAACTTCTGACTGAAATCAATATACCCTCTGCAAGGGTATAAAAATTGAAAAGATGAAACCACAAAGTCGACAGTCGACTCTTTACCCAGATTCTGAGCCGAGAGCAGGTTGTCAACTTCAATTTGGTCGCTTCTCATAAATATTGACGCGAAAATTGTCGCTTGCGTTTTTGGCAAGGGGATTGCAGCGGGGAGGGGGGTTATTAAAAAATTCATGGCTTGTAAAATGCTGAAAATCCGGGCAATGGAAAATTTAAAATGCCTATAAAGGGAAGAGGGGAGGGAGGAGAGAGTGGGAGGAGAGAGCAGAGTCGAGATGAAAATTGGCCGGCAAAGCGGCTTATAGAACGGAGGAACAGAAACCAATGCCGCTTGCCCTGTGGCCTTTTCCGACCGCAATGTTGGCGGAGTGGGTGGTGCTGGGCGGAAAAGCCTTCAGAGAGCAAGGTGAAACGGGAAAGGGGGAGGTGCGGTCTGCGGTGGGTTGTAGGTTGTGCTCGGAAAACATGGCTGCGTTTGACGTCCACTCGAAAATATCATTTACATATCCGCGGAGGAGTTCGCCGTAGCTCAGCGGGAAATACATGAAAAGCTTTTAAATTTTTGATAGCCACCCGCTTTTCATCTCCACCAAAAAAAAAACAACAAAAAATCTGGAACCTGCGTGTGTTTCCCGCTGATCCCTAGCACCCAATTTTCCCCTTACCTTATCCTTTGATTTTTGGCATCAGTTGTTTGTTACATTTTATTTTTTGCAAATTAAATTAAATTTCCATGTTTGGGGGTCTTAATCATATTAATATTTCATTTACTTAACCCTTTTGAGCCTTTACAATTCAACCAAAAGTTAAATTCACCGCTTTTTTAATTAATTTAAATTACATTTATGTTCTTTGTTTGAAAACTGCAGATTTTTTGGCCCATCGCTTATATTTCTTTTACCCTTAATATTTTGTTTATTTACTTTTACCCCCCAGCTAGCAAAGATATATTCGTTTATGGCCAAAACAAGGAAGATAATGGAGGGGAAAAAATGTTTGTGCAGGCACATCTGTGCACTTTTGCCTTTGGTTTGCTTTGCTCTTTGGATCTCTGCTTTGCTTTGCTTTTTGTTTATGTTTTAATTACGTTTTCGTGGTTGATTTATGCCCATTAAATGGTGTGGGTGGGAGTAAAAAGGGGTTGGGGTATGGCCTTGAGAGGAAAATTGGGTTATCATTGAGATTATAGCATAATTGCTGCCTTATTAATTGGGGAAAAGCTAAGGAAAGAGTAAGTAATATTCTTAAATTAATTTCTAGCCTTTGTAAATTAAATCCTTACACTTCCTTTTAATACTTCCGTCTAAAGTTCCTTCTAAATCTCCCTTGGAAACCTCAGCTTTCTCACCTCATTGTCCCCAAACAACTCTCTCCTTTGTTCCCGATTCCCGTCAGTCCTGCAATGCGCTTTCCATTTGTTTGCAGATGATAAATGACCGGCATTCCCCACTAGCCACCATCCACTATCCATCTCCCAGGGACCGACCATCGACCATCTAGCATGGACGTCCATGCATCTAACTAAGTAATATCTGTGTATATCTATCTGGGCTATCTTTTGTGTATTGTTATTGCCTTTCGGTTTGAATATTTCCGCTATATAAGCCATATATCTATATGTACCTATGTATATATGTATGCACGTATCCATCTATGTATAATATGGCCATCGAACGTTTTTCGTACTTGCCTGCAACTTGTCAGTTTCTGCACAAAGACCATCAATTTATTTAGTTTTATTATCTGCACACGCAGTGCGGAGAGTTCATACATAGATGGGGTAGATGGGGTGATGTTGAGGGGTTTGGTTTCGGTTTTTCCGAAGCAAACTTCTTTCTATATTGGCTCAGAGGTTCTATTTTGCTGGCCATTTTTTGCTTTCTTTCTCCTTTTGTTTACGCTCTGCACGCAATGCATAACACAACGAAAAAAAAGAGGGAAAATTGTTTGTTGCAAGTGTCGTACCCCTCCCCCTCCCACCAAAAAAAAAAAAAACAACAAAAAATATAGGGAAAAAAACAATGGAGTGAAAAAAGGAATATCTTGACACTTTATCGTTAGCCAAAAACTAGCGCAGCGTAAACAAAAGACAAGCGATGGGCGAAAAGTGGAGGCAGGCACAACATGACACGGGGGGCGGGGGCGTGGCAGGGCAATGTAAGGTTTTGGCATTTTCGCGCTTGGCGTTAAATTCCCCTGACAGCTATAAAATTGCATTTTAGAGCAGCGCACACAGCGCAGAGAAGTCAAAACCAAAAGTGGAAGGAAGGAAGGAAGGAAAAGGCACGCAGCGCAGATACAACAATGTATCTATGTATCTAATAAATAGTTATTGCCGAAATGCAACAACAACAACAATGAAACAAACAAACCAAGGAGAACAAAATTGATATTCCCCCGAAAGCAAAAGTGCGACATCATTATATAAATTGTGCGGTGGCCAAAGTGAGCATCATATGTTTTCTATCTGTATCTATCAGATACACTCGCCGGGTGGCTTGGCTTTCCTCGAAGTTTGAAGTGATTTCACACACATGTTTTCCCCAAAGCAACTTTTCCCCCACTCCCCCCCGCTCTCTGTCAACATGACCACAAAATGTTTCACAGCTGTGTGCGAAGGGAGCAAAAAATAAAAGAAGGAAAATATCTGAGAGAACGCGGGGGAGTTTCCCTCGGTTATTTGTCATTGATGGAGAATATGGGTATCGAGGGAGTTCGAACGGAGGAAAAACAAACAGAAACTTGTGCACGTGACACGGAAATCATATTTATCTGATGCACCACTGGAAAATTTATTCTAGCCGCGCAAAAAATCCGTCTCAAATAATCTTTTAATGTGAGGAAAATGTACTTTTCATTGATTGAATATTTATAAAGAATTAAATAAATATATTTTTCGACATATTATTAAGATATAAATTTCAATTTATTTAAAATGAGAGATATTCTTTATATACCATTAAATTATTATGCATGACGAAGTGATTTATACAACCATTATATTACTATAAGGACCAAATATATTATTTTCAATTTAATATATTTTAAATAGGTATTTTTAATAAATATTCCAATATTTCCCATAAAATCATCACCCCTATCACTTGATTAAAAATACTCTCCTCTCAAGAATAGCAATTCTACAACTGTTTTATAGCCACCGTTGATATCTGCTCCATTCCCGTGGGGTTTCCATTTCAATATGCCTCACACAAATTGATTCGATTGCAATCTTTGAGTGAGTGAATTTTTATGAGACATCATCAAGCTCTGCTCTCTGTTTCTATATCGCACACATGAGGGAAGATATTTTTTTCTCCATAGGCCTGCAGTCCTCGCGATAACAGTGCCACATGACACGTGTCTAGGCCACGTGTGTTTCCCCTCTTCGCTTCCAGCAGAAAAGGGTTAGAAACCGATGCCCGCCTCTTCATTTTATTTTATATAATTTTTTTGTGGTGGCTTCCACAGCTCTCAACCACTTAGGTTGAGATTACACGCTTGTCAGCGAAGGCGTTTCGCCCGCAAAATCTGTCGAAAGGGGTTTTTTCGGGGTGCTGACGACATGGGGAATGGATATTCTTGGTGGTTGACTGATAAAATGAGCAATATGTTCGAGTTGCTGAAGTTAGATAAGTGGTGTATGTACTTGTAGAGAGGAGTACCAGTACTTCAGGAAGAGATGAAAATGTCACAAAAAATGCAAGTACTTTGTATATTTAAAAGAATACTTAAATCATTTCATTTTAATTAAATTTTGTTTAATAATTTGTATATCATTTTCTAAATTCGTTTCTTTTTCAGCTGAAAATCCACATTTTTAGGTCAATTTTTATATTTTTGGCAGCTCATTCAACTTTGCCCATCTTCAAAAGTGTTCAAGTGCAACTTAGATGAACTCAACTTTTGGATTACAATTTTTTGTGCCAGCACAAAAAGTTCCTCATCGTTTCTGCTAGTTTTTTTTTCTCATTTTTTATATATACGCACACTTTTGGCTCTGAACGATTATGAATGCGAATGGAAATTTAGATGGCCAGTGGGGGTGGTAGAGTTGGACGCCTGTTACAAAAGGCTCTTCTTTTTGGGCTACTAAGCAGCTGATGAAGTGGATTCAACGGCAGGAGGAGCAGCAAAAGCAAGGCAGGCGCATAATTTGCTTAAATAATTTGTAAGTGCAAAGTTATGAATTGCTTGGATGAGCAGCAGCTTGCAAAGGATTATGTTCCCCACTTTTCCCTAGATTCCCCACCATTTTCTCCCGGAAAATGCATTTTGCCGCAAATCGTTTTTGCCTCCCTGCAAACTTCCCTTCCCCCTTCTTTCGGAAAAGCTCTAAAATTTGTTCGCTCGAACATAAAATGTTAATTGTTTGTTTTCCCCGTTTGACAACCCCATTTTCCATAGCCATTTTCAATGAGGAAATGAAGCTTAGAATTCACAGAATGAGAGCAACAAAACGAGAAAAGTGGGTTAAATGCTTAATGATCTGGTGATCATGCTGCGAGTAGCTGGGAATGGGAGCTGCAGTAATTGCAAATGGGGAAATTGCAACTGCAATTGCGGCAAACGCAGCACGTAGAACTCATTTTCAGTGTGTGCGCCTAGTGTTTTCCACAATAAATAATTGTGTACACATACGGATGCGCAGATACTTGCTGCTGCTGCTGGGTGAAAGTTTCACACACTATATAGTAGTGTTTTCATGTTTAAATGCAATGAAATTAGATTTTCATTACGAATGCTCGTTCAGGGGCTCCAAAAAGCGTTTTCTCTCCCATTTATGAATTACCGCCGATTTCACTGTGACGTGTGTGACACAGTTTGTCTGTGGGAGTTGAGTTTTCCATAATTGTTCTTACGTGACACATTTTACCGACGAGGAAAATACAAAAAGAAATGGCAGCGGCACCTTCCAGATACTTTGACACTTTTCAAACGCGCTTCACGGCGGGGCACGTTTGGCCATAGGCTGAAAAGTTGACTCTTTGTCAGTTTGCAGGCAGGCGGCTGGCAGGCAGGCAGTCGACACACGAGCATATGTATCTGTCAGATACTTTGGCCAACTCACGTTACATGTAGCCTGCATATACTTCCCAGAAGAACGAACCGTGTTCACTGTACCGGGCACGTTCGGGCTAAATGTATCTGCCACATACATGTCACACACAGAGCGCTATCCAAAGAGATCCATGTTAAACTAGGCTTATGGGATACTTTTAAGATTCATTTAAACACATCTCTACATCTCAATTCAGAAATTATCTGCGTATTTGTTAAATATCCTGAAGAAACTGAAAGAATAACCTTTATTCCACAAAACACTACCTCTGCACAAACAATACTATCCCGTAGATACTTTCATATCCAACTGCATAACAAATCGTAGTTATGCTATGACTTATGGGTTAACTACCAATCAATGCGATGTGCTGCCCACCAGCAACCAGAACACAAGTGCAACTAAACAAACACACAACAACAAAACAGCAGGCAACTCCGTGTCTCGGTGAAAACCAAAATCAAATCCAAAACGCACTTAACTCAATATGGCCAACTTTGTGGCCCCCGAGATCCTATCCATGTATCGTAGAATCCCTGTGTGTGCCCGAACTGTATCCCCAATTCCCATCCATTCACTCTACCCATCCTCCCTTGCATCGACATCATTCAAATAGTCGTAGCTAACAAATTGCACTGTCGAATGCAATATTTTTGCTTTTAGCCATAATACCTTTTACATATGCTACGACAGATGGCAGAGAAGAGCATTTTAAGCTGCCATCTCTCCACCCACAAAACTCTACGGCTCCCGCCCCTCATCATCCTTCATTTGGCCTCCTCGCTCTGTTCTTCCACTTTGGTTACACAGAACCGAAATTGTGGGTAGATTATAATAATATTAAGATTATACAATCTCTTTACATGTATCACTTTTAAATCATTTTATTAAGGTTAATTTCCTGAACTCTGGGATTTACTTTTTTAATATTAATATTCTACTAGAGATCACTAGATACTGGATAATAATATTGAGATATTATATAATATATATTTATCCTTTTTAAATCATTTTATTAAGGTTTATTTTCTGCATTCCGGGATTTACTTTTTAAATATTAATATTCCCCCAGAAGTTACTAGATATTAGATAATAATATTGAAATAATTTTATTGTACATTATATTGTACATTTTGTGAATTCTGGGATTTATTTTTTCTAATATTAGATAATAATATTGAGATGTTATATATATCACTTATAAATTACATTATTGGGGGAATGTTTTTTAAAATATTTATATTTTATTATAAATTACTATTATATATTTATTACTTTTAAATCATTAAATTGTTGGACCTTTTTCTGAATTAATTTTTAAAATATTATTATCCTCTTATAGATGACCAGATTTTTCCCAGTGCACCGATGCTCCAGCCAAAAGGTAAGTAACTGGCATGCAAGCCAGCCACAAGAGTCAGTTAGTGAGCTGGGATGTTGAGGTTGAGGGGAGAACTTGTTAGCATGAGATGTGGATGTGTCTCGGACCAAAGGAGCAGCGAGTGCAGGCAGAGCAGCAGAAGATACTGGAGGAGAGTGAGTAAAGGGGTCTGCGGGGATGAGAGCGATGCCAAAGTGATAAATCCTTGCGGCTTTTTATTTCCACCAAGGCGGCAGTGGCGGCGGCGTCTCCTGTGTCTGTGTGCCAGTGTGGGTGTGATGATGTGCCACGCCCCCTTTGCAGCACGCATTGCATTACAGGCACAATAATTCTTACTGACAGCCCTTGGGTTTCGGTTCGTTCTTTTGGCATTTCCCCCCCTTTTTTTCTGTGGTATTTGCCCAACATGAAACGCATTAAATTTCCACACTTAGCGCCCAATTAAAGGCAAAGAATCAAACCAAGGCAACGAGCTCCTAAAAAAAATCCTACTTTTGTATCCTTTTTTTGTATCATATACCAAAAAAATTTACGCCTCGTTAATTTCAATTTAAGTGCAGACAATTTAAAATACGACCAGGGAAAAAAAATCAGTACCCAAATGTATAAAGAGAAGGGGGGAAAAAAATAAACCGAAACTTGCGCCATTTTCACAAAAGGCAAAGCGCAAATTAACGGCTCCGTTTTCGAGAGGTTTTCCAAATGGAACCCTGCCCATCTCCCTCCCCCTCCCCCAGACTCACACACACACACACATACACATTAGCTTTGGCATAAAAAAGTATTTTATCGTTGGCCAGGAAACAGTTTGGCGGAAGCCGGAAATGTTTCCACTTTTTGTTGTATTTCCCTTCTATTCCCGTTTGCTGCTCTCGGGGATTCCCGCTAAAAAGGGTTTAGCAAAGAGGAAAAGGGGGAGCGGAGAAAAACAGGAGTGCATTAAATATTTGACTAATTAAAGTAATGGCTGGCTAGAAGCAAAGCATTTGCAATTTATTTGTACCGAAACGAGTTTATCATTTCACATTTTTATGCTTAATTGTTATATACTTTATGCTTTGCGGCACAGAGAGCCCAACCCTTTTGGATAATTGTGTTTCGAGTTGAACTCTTGTGGCCGTCGTTATTATGGGCCGTCATAATTGGGTCGACAACTTGTCCCTTTAGATTTATTAAAAACCAAACAAACAAGCAAACAACTAGAGTATGGAAAAAAATGTGAACTTCTTTGAACTTTTGCAATACATTTAAATAAAATCCCCTTTTAATAATAAATCATTTCAATTATCGTGATCAAGTGAATAATGGTTATTAATTTGCAGCATATATTTTGACATTAAATAGATTTCGTTTTATAAATAATGGCTAAACAATGGAACTGATAAAATGGTATTTATTAATATTCCCGTGACAGGTTAACACTTTAATTATAATCCGTACAAAAGCCAAGAGCAAAATTCTTATTTGAACCTTAAAAAAAATATATATATATAATAATTCTAAATTATTGTATTATATGAATATATTTTTAAAGAAAAACACATTTAAAACACAAATCATCATAATAATTCCAAGTTATTGTATTACATATCCCAGCCTAATTCTTATAAAATATGTCAAATATTTCTAAAATTCCAGTGACATGTTCACAAAATATTTAACTGCTAAAACAAGCGAGCAATTTTCGTATAATTATCTCATAAATTAGAAACCTTTTAAATTTCGGCTGTCCCACTTGGCAAGCACACGAATTCCAAGCAATTACAATGAAATCATTCTGTAGTCATCAGCCCGAAAGTTGAGTCAACTTTGTAATGGCCAAATAATCATAACAATCAAATAAAATACACACCAAAACCAGTTGCAAACTTTTTTTTTGCCACACACACAAAAAGTAAGAGAAGAAAAGAAATGTGTGTGCTTCAAGTGTTGACAATTGACTTACTGACTTGTAGCTCTTGGCCATCATGCAATAAACAAGAAACAGCAGAAAAGAATCCCAAAAAAAAAGTCATAATATTTTTTCTAACATGATTTTCTAGCCACAGGCTAAACAAGACACACACTGAATGATTTTTTGGGCGAGAGACGGAGCCAAAGAACTTTAAGCCGGCAGCAGCTGACTTTGGACACGTTTATAAGCTGGTCAACACACATACGCACTCACACAACCACAAGTAAACTACTTTAAGACGGGTCGTTGACTTCCAGTGAGCCACAAAATATTCTCTGCCTTTTTATTTGCTCAATTTTTTGACACACAATTCTGACATAGAAATTATGAAATTAAATTGCTCGGGATTTATGGAAATATTTGAGTCGGCCGAATGGCAAACATGTGTGAAATAATTATAGCGGTAAGCCAATACATATTTTTCATCAAAAAAATAAAGAAAATTATTATAAAGGTACTATAAGTTCAAGACTTGTTCTTAAATATTTACCATGGCTTTTACCGCGTAATTGGTTTATTGGTTTACTTAAAAACATTTTTTGACTTAAATAAACAAGAAATTTCCTTTGATATTTATGCCAATTTCTTTGCCTCATTAAAAAATCGAAAATAAATGATTTGTGATGATGTAGCTCTAGAAAAATCTATTCTTAAAACTCTTAAAATGTTCCACAACTTAAAATTTTTAAATATTAAGAGAGCTCCACCGCAATTGCAACCCCAAAGGGTCGAATAAAAAAGGGGAAAAGGAGTTGCAGCCTGGCTACGAAATTTTCCGCACATTTGAGCGGAAAATTATCGATTTATATATGCAGCGAGCACAGAGACCGAAATGCAACAGCGGCTGGCAAATAGACCCACAGACAGAATTGGTTTGGGGGAAAGGGGTGGGAAAATGATGCGCTCAAATGATGTACTCACACAGACACAGGAGCATATGTAACATGCTCGCACATTTGTAGACCCATGGCAGATGGATGACACTCTCTGCGGAAAGAGGAGGGGGCGGGGTGAAAACTCTTTGGGAAAACTTTTCCGAGGGGCGGCGGAAAATTGGCGGAGGAGCAAACGGCGGCGGCTACTTTTGCTTACTTTTCATTCAAACATTTTTTGCATGTCAGAAAGGAATTCCTTTTTTTTCCCCATCCAACCATTGATATGCGTGTATGGTTCAATAAACTGGCGCGTGAATTTTCTACTTTACTCCTACATTTTCTTGTTTTTTTTTTCGTATTTTGTTAAGTGTTTAACATGTTTCGAAATAAAGAAAAAGAAAACTGTTTGTAGAGGCTGATTTAATAGAAAAGAAAGATTTCGTTGTCTGCAAATAGATGTACAAAAAAATGGAAGAGAAATTGAAATTGTTAAAGGGAATTTTTGGGTATCGCAAGTGGGAAATACAGTTTTTTAAACGCCAGCGAAATGTGTTAAGTGAAGTGATTGCTAAGGGCTTGTGTATAATATTTTATGGTATTTTTTGTTGCAAGCATAAAGTTGAGAGCTAAATAATAAAATTTCGGAGTTCCCTTTGTTACCAAGAAATTCTATAGTATACCCATATATTTTTTACACCTTTCCTTGCGTAAACCCAATTATTTCAGTTATCGAGCCTTGACGTTATCTATCCACATTCCCCCTATATGTTTTCCGCACTTCTCTTAACGTGCGCAAAAGAGGCGGGTGGAAAAAAAAGTAAGAATAAACTTTTCATCCCGGCCTTTTTTTTTCTAGCAGTTTTCCCGTTTGGGTGCCACCTTTTTTATGCCTCTGCTAATTTGCTGTCATTTTGCTTTCCATGCCTAGAGCATTCTATCGTCCCCTTCGCTCCACAAACTTATCCTTCGGGTCTATGCATTATATATCGATCAAAATTCAATTTGTGACGCTTTTTTGCCAGGCGTTTAAAGCGCAGCTGGGGAAAAAAAGTGGCAGCAAAAGATGAGCGGCAGCAAAAAAAAAAAACCGAGAATTAAGTTTAATTGAAAAAGTTTGTCACATCTTTTTAGCAGCGCTCTTTTTTGTCTGGTTTTCTGGTTCCCATTATCCCCCCATTTTTTGGCTATGACTTACGTATGACCTCGAGCAGTTTTTAATTAACCCAATTTGCAGTCTGAACTGGAGAAGAAACTTTTCACTCAAGATTGCTTCTCGTTTTTGGCCGTGTGTCTCTCTTTATCTCTCGCTGCTGCTGTTCTTGCCCAGTTTTCTTTGTCACTGTCACTTTGAATTCAAATTCATGTGCCAAAACCCGCTGCTGGCTGGTGGAAAATTGAAGCTGAGCCACCGCTGACTTGCCAAAACACACACAACGTCTAACCAAAACTTCAGTTTCAGGTTCGACGTCATGAGATATCAATGTGAGTTTGTCTGGAACTGTGCAACTGGATTATACTCCTCATTCACTTAGGAAAATAATCTAGAATCAAGAATAGAAGTTCTTAAACAAGAAAGAAAATCCTAAATGTTTGACATACAAAAATATATAAACTACAAAATTTAACCTCATCATAATCTGTATTCTATACAAGAATATAGAAAAATGAAATCTTTAAACAAGAATATAACTTCTCAAATAAGAAGGAAACACCTAAATTTTAGAAAATAAACTAAACTACAAAATTCAACCCCTCATCATAAAAATCAAATCTATATTCCTTAAATAAAATATTTTTTTTTCTGAGTGATGTTGACAACTCTGTTGTATTTTTTCCCTTCCGATTCGCTGAAGTTCTTGGAATCCAAAAATCATTTTTCAGCTTTTCTTGCTCGACTTTTGGCTTTCATTTGCTCATTCCACAGATAATCAAGTTACTGAACCTCTCAGTTTTACTGAACCCCCCTTTTACTTTAGCTTTAAGCCCATTCACAACTTTAAGTCATAAGATCAAGATGTTGGTCCGAATTGCAAATAAAACTCTTCCAGGGGGGAAATGCGGAAAATATGATGGTATAAATTTGTCGACGACAGACAACACATGTTGTTAATAACTTTATTGTTTGCTCCTCTTCTTTGCCACTCGTTTAACGAAATTGAAACACGTGACTGGACCTTGGACACAATTATATAAGAAGAGAGAGATTTTTGATGCTTTCTGTCGGAGATTTTCTTCTCGACTATTTTTCTGCAAGCGTTGACAGAAAATTAATTAAAAAATTCCCTCAGTTCGTTTGGATTGGTGGGTGAGTGGGTGGGTGGAAGGTAAAAACTATATAATGACTTGCAATCGATTGCAGTGTGCAGTTCAAATGGCTGGATATTGCGATTGAGTTAAGTTCATTACCGAACTCTTGGGGAAAAGTGGGCGGCAGGTGGAAAAATGGAAACCTCTTGGACACAGGTGGAAATACGGTCCGAATGCAGTTCATGGCTACATTCGATGGGATTAGTTTGCAAAGTCTCGGGATCTCGTAAAAATGACAATGTTGCTGGGAAACTTGAAAAAAAGGACACAAGCTAGGAGTTTAATAAAGTTATAGGTGGGTGGAAAAGAAAAGCAAACAAGAAAAATGCAATACTTTCGAGAAAATTCTCTGCTTTCAAATTATGGAACTCCATAATTAAACATTTCTTTAGCACATTTTTTATTAAGTTGAATCCCCTCTCTCTGCCTTTATGATTTTCTTGTGCATCCGTTCGAATTTCCCCTTTTTAAACTTGCTCCAGTTTTCACCTGCATGCCAAATGAAAAAAAAAGGCAACCGATCCAAATCTGAACCAAGCCACGTACCAAAAAAGGAAAAAAATACTTAAATAAACTGAATCAAACCGAAACTTATCCACAATCTTTTCTCTTCGGTGTTCGCATTTTCCCTTTTCCCCCCGCACCGTTTTTCACATCAAGTTTTTCCTACTGCTCCATAGCTGCACACACATAAAGTCGTTAATACCGCAGTTTTCCTTCCACACATCGCAAATATCTGGGGAATGAGTGTTGAGAGGGGAAAACCGAGGTCTCATCTTCCATCCGCCTGGGTTTTTCACCCTCCGCCGCTGAATGGGAATCCATGGCACCTAATTTGCTGCAATTTTCACCGCTGCCAACGGAAAATTCTGCTACTCCGTTCGCCAGCTTTATTAAAAATGCATAAAATCTGCACAACACCGCAGCAACGAGAAGCAGAAGCTGAAATAAATACAGTTTCCATCTCTCTCCCTCTTTTCTTTTCGCTGTAATTTAAAACGCAGCGTATGAGAAACATGAAAATAAATATTAAAAATAAATTAGAGCTACCTGTGAGTTTTTATTAACTTTTAATTTACGAAGGGTGTAAAATAATGAGAGAGAGAGAACTTGCAGCTGCAACCAAACACGAATACGAATGCTGCGCTAAATAAGAAACGAAAAATTGCAATATAAGCGAAAAGAAATATAACAACAAACCAGGTGTTGCAAGGCAAAAATGGGGGGTACAAATAGGTGTGTGCAGAGCCATAGACACATGTGCATTGGCCCTCACACACGCTGGCACATAATTGAAATTATGTTTGGAAATTGCAATTTGCAAGGCAAGCAGAGAAAAGTGAGCAAATGAAAGAAATACCAACGGGGTTTTCAATTCTGCATTTCTTTTACAACGAATTCTTAGTGCTCTATTTTGATATCATATATCATTTATCAAATCTCATATCATATATCATTATCATATCATATCTCATATCATTTTGATATAAATAAAGATTAGGTTTATCTTGTTTTTTTTTTCAAAATATACTACATTTGATATTTTAAAATATCATATCATTTTGATATGAATAACTTGATCTTTAAAATATATAACCATATCAATCTGATATATTATACATTATTTTTCTGTACAATTTAAAATTTTAGGAACAAGGGATAAAAATTATATGATATTTATTTTCCATATGTTGTATTATCTTTCAAACAATCGAATAAATCTTATATCAAGAAAGTGTATTTATAATCTCACAATAAAAATACAGTTAATCCCAAGAGAACGTTGAAGATTCTGGATTAAGGTGGAAAACCGAGAATAATCAACGCTGAGTGCAAGAGAAAACCACAAAGGAAACTGGGAAATCAGGAGTCATGATCGCTGGTTTGATTTCGCTGAGCTGGGCTAATTTCATAGAAAGTTGCGTGATTTAATTGATGACGTTCCGCCGAACAAGAGCCGCGTTGCCTGAGCTTCGTCGCTTCCTACAACTCCCCCTATTATATATCTTCTCTTTTTTTTTAGCATAACCCAAATGCACTTGAGCAGAACCGTGAAGAAGTGGCGAGAGATAGAGGGGGAATCGGAGGCAACACAACGATTTGCAGTCAAAGTTGCAGTCGGATAAAAGGAAAAAAAAAGTGGGAAAAATAGGAAAACCAAGTTAAGGGAGCGACAGGGATGGCAACTGATGTAATGACATTTAGAAAAGGCCAACAACAACAGCAGCAACAACTAGATAAGTTTTTCCCTTTTGGAGTTTGGAGAAAAGCCTCTTGCTGTACGCCTCGAGCACTTTTCAGTGTTTAACTTGTGTGAAGTTTTCAAGTTGCAGTCGGACAAGACAAGACGGATAGATGGATGCGAGCATCTTAGGCATCATGGCCACTTGTGGAGGTTAACTTAACCCGCTGGCTGCCGAGGGGACGGCATGCGGCATTGCGGCCTAGGAAGACGGAGGAATAAATTGGGGTTCGAGGTGGCTGAGAGAGAAAACCCACGACAGCTGTTGCCTCAGGCTGCCTGTGGTTCTGCGGTTCTGTGGGCCTTTTAAGCAGGTCAACTGGAGACATGAGAGCAGCAACAGCAGCAGCAGCAACAGCAGATTGCAGTTGTCGAGAAGTTTGGCTGGAAGTTAATCTATTTGAAAAGTTACCCAGGCAGTTGGAAATTAAGGAACGTGAAGGCAAAAAAAAAATACGGAGAAGTGATACTTGGAAAATGGAATTGAGTTCCTTATATTATAAAAAGGAAACTGAGATACTAGGTTGAAAATGTTTTACTTTTAGTTATTAATACAAACAATTGTGATAATCTAATTCTAATTACCACCTCAAAAAATCCTAATTACTTTCCTAGGATAATATGAATGAAGCAAAATCCAATCCAAATCCATAAAATCCATTTTCATTTGCATAACGCAATCACACCACCGCCCGTTCGCTTGAGCTCTTTGGCTAAAATTTCCATCTAATTACCGTCAGAGTGTCACAGGCACTTGACAATGACATCTCTCATTTGGACCCCTTGTATCCGAGATTCCCCTTTGTGCCCCCCAAAAACAATAACCCCAAGTAACACAGTCGAGGGAGCCCAGTAACATTTGAATATGAACCACTTCCCCACCTCCTTCTACTTTTGCCCATAACTGAAGCCGAGTACTTGGTTATGCACTTTGATATGCGTCAGTCAGTCAGTTGGGTTTGGTTTTGTGAGGCTGCCAGAGAAATGGAAACCTGAGTGCGCAGCAAAACACACACGTCGAATACGTAATATGTGGGTGATTTTGAGGAGGTGCTGCTGTTGCTACTGCTAAGGTTAGCAGATTGCCCGGCAATGCTTAACAAATTATAAACATTTATTATTTAGTTCATTTCGGGGGGCCAAATATGGGTAAACATTCGAATGTTGTTTATAGCGAAAGAGCACTGTGATTATGCATCGCCGTCGATGATGATGATGATGATGTTCTATAACCCTCTCCTCCCGTAGTATACTGTTTTAGTCACTTTACAGGGATTTTCAAAGCGCATAAATCACTCAATTGGAAAATGCACTCTCTCTTCTATCTCGCCTCCACTCTATTTCTGTGCTCCTCCCACTCCTTCGGTTCTGGCCCAAAGCATAATTCATATGCTATTTAAGCCTGGGCCATAAATTTACCGAGCAACGCACACAGGCACCCACATTAATTAGAGCCTAGAGTGAACTCTTCGCTTACCTTTCGGTCTCTGTGGTTATCTAATAAAAAAAAAAGAGGAAAAACTAGAACCCATAACCAGACGCAAAAAAAAGAACGCATACACATAGTGAGAAAATTACTAATGCTGAGCCTCATTAGTCTTGGTTCGAAGATTAAGCGGCTGTTTCTTCTGCCGCAGATTCTTGGGGATCGAACTGTGTGTAATCCCATTGGAGAAATGAGTATGCAAAAAGTTGCATGCCATGCCACCCATTCAAAGCGTAAATAAAGGGATTTGGCTATGTACTAAAATAATAAATCAATGTGCCAATCAATCAGCCATCGGAAAAACGAAATCGGCCATAGAAATCCAAAACAGTGCGGAAAATGTAGCACACAAAAAAAAGCAAACAAAGAAAACAATCAACGGAAACAATTACAAGACACTGAAAATTTGTTAACTTGGGGGTGTGGATTTTGATTTAGTACAACCCATTTAAATGGGTTTAGTCTCTATTTAAATAATTTTAGCTAAGTGTTTACAATATGAAGTACTCTCCGATGTTATATTGAACATCTTTTCAATTAAAAACCATATTTTTCTTAGAACTCTGTGTTCTTATCAGAATTTCTAGAAATTCAACGTTTTTATTTCTTATAGAAATACTTCTGCTGTTTGTTTTGTTATTGTTTTTATTTAATTTTTTAATCATTTTACATCTCTGAGTCACTAAGCATTATAATATTTCTTTGCTTCTGCTTTACTTTATTTTTTCTCATTAATAATATTTTAAATTTGAAAGTCACTCTAAAGAAACTCATTTCAGATAATAATATCATCACTTGGGGGAACTTTTACTTTGCTTCTTTGTTCTGTGAAAACCCTCGACTCTATATAAGATATTTGACTTTCTATATAACATGTTTTTATATCTTTTAGGAACTGATAGGGAAACCCAGTTCTCTAAAATTCCTTTTTATGTTTTTCAGTTATTTTTTCAAGCAAACGAGCTTATCGGCTTGAAAGTATTTCAGATCAGTGAATCATTTCCCTATCGACAGCTGTTTTTTTTGGGTTCAGGGCGAGAACTTACAATATGCTCCTTTAGCTCTTTGGTGCGGATTGGTCCCAGCCACTGATGTAATCCAATGTAGCGTTTCTGCACCATTTTCAGGGCGGGGGCGCCCTGGGCATAGGGGCCGCCCAAAAGGGCGCTGGCAGTTTCAAGAACCACCATCTTGCTAGCGCCCGGATCTGCGATAATAGTTGTTGTTATAGTTGCTGCTGTTTGTTAGCAGTATGAGAGCAACACTTTCCGGCTAATTTTGCCGGAACTTCACTGTTTTTTGTGAGTGATAATCACTTGTGATGATTGCTCACCCTTTTTGGTTTCTTTTTTTTTTTGTGGATTTTACTTTTTAATTTCCCTTTGGGTTTCAATTAAATTTAAGCCGAATCTCTTTGCCAGACGTGACACTGCGGCCACAATAACGATGAGAGAGGACACCGGATGGGAGCTCCACTCCTTCTGCGTGTTATAATCTGCACTTTTAATCCCCGGACCACGACGACAACGACGACAGTTTCAATTTACTTTTGCCATTTGGCAATCCTTGAAATCAATTAAACGACACGCACAATCCATCCAGCAATTCTTTTTACTCGATGATTTAAATATTCTCAGACACTTTTTTGTGGGTTTTTTTTTCTCTTGAATTTATTTTTGTTTTGTTTTGGTTTTGGGAGGCACAATTGTTGTACAATGTTGTGGTCAAAACACTTATTGCTAGTTGCTTGAATTTATGCAGCGCGATAAATAAACCACGAAAACGGCGACTACGACGAAGAGTGGAAAACGGAAACGAGATGCGCGGTGACAACCGTTGTGTTCAAAGTTCGCTCGCGAACTGATTTCGAATGTAGATTCTCTTGGCTGATTTTCCAACTTGGCCAAATAAAACGAGCGTAGCCGAAGCCGCGGCCGAAGTCGAAGCCGAAGCCGAGGAGAAACGAACCGAAACGAAGTGGAGAGCCGAAGAATGCAAGGGATTTCGAAGAGAATCGTGTAGAAGAGAGCGTCGCTCTTTGTAGAATTGAGGGAAAAACACTTGTTGTTGACGTTTTTCCGCCGCAACGGCACACCCCAAAAATAAAAGAGAGCTCGCCCAAAAAACACAGAGAGCGAACTGTTGCTTTTTTCCCTTGGAGAGTTCTATCCACTCTTATACAGAAAAATAATAGAAGAGCGGGTGAGAACGGCATTGCCAACTGGCGCACGGAAAAGCGCAGTTATCTTTTGTAGAAAATCACCACACGAAGGTTAAAGGGCGGGGGCCGGTGGGTGGTGGGTGGTGGGTGGTTGATGGGTAGGTTTTGTGGGCGGTGTGTGCTGCATAGATAAATGTATGCACTGTTTTTGTTTGCCACTTCCGCTGAAGAAAAAGCGGCAAATTCGGAGAAATACACAAAGTTAACAGGTTGCCCACAGGCGCGTTACAATAAGGGAAATTTATAAGGTTTCTCGGGGCTAAGAAGTTTACATTCATTGGAATGACAAGATTACCAGCTTCTGTGGATTTTCTATTACCAAGAATTTTGTAAAGTATATAATTCCACAGGGAATTGATGTATTAACTTAGTGGAACTTAAAGACTTAGAGATTTATTTTATTTATATTTAAATGATCATAATGAAATAATTATTTAAATTTGGGAACCAATCTATTTTTTTTATATTATAAAATAAGTATAATATTGCCATAAAAAACAAAAAATTATATTCGCTGTACACTAAAATGATTTATTGATTGAACTTTCTTTAATTCGTGTCATGTTTAAATCTAAAAGAAATATATTACCCTATCTTACATAATATTTTGCATTAAAAGGGCAACAGGTAAAAGAAGATAAGCCCCTTGTCAAAAAAATCACATTTATACGTAGAAAACTTTAAAACTCTTTCCCCGTTAACGTAATTTCGCCCAGCAACCAAAATCACCGGCGAAACATTAAAAAAAAGTAAAGGGTAGAAGCGATTCTAACCAAAATGAGCTTCATTAATTATACACAACTGGATGACAAGTTTCAGACGCCTTGTAAGCATTTTAATGATCATAAACCAAGCAACGAAAAAAAGTTTCGTTGACTGCGTCGAGTCGAGAGTATTATATATTAAGCAAACCCATGCGGAGTTTGTTGACTTCTTCAACAAAGTGTGACTAAACAAATTAAGCCGAGAACCGAGAAATGTTGGGGAAAAGCTGAAACTTTGGTGGAGGGGAGGGAAATACGAAACAGATCAGCAACAAAAACAAAAATCCGAAAACCCGGAGCGCACTAAATTACAAATTAAGTAAGGTTCGTACCTCGCAACATCAAAGCTGAAGCTTTTTGAGTGTGAACAAAAAAAAAAGGCAACAAAAACACGTAATACTCGGTGGTAACAAGCAAAGCCGATTTCACGCACGAGAAAGAACGAGGAAGCGAGAGAGATGGAGGGGAGTGAGATGGGAGACCAGAGACCAGAGGCCTCTTCCATTTATGAAAACTGGAAAATTGTTAGCAATAAATGGAATATCCATCGCCAACGTCATTATCCGCTTGGCCATTATCAAGCACATTCACCCAAATGGGCACAAGACAACATTCTTCCTTTTCCTGCCGTCCACTCAGAAGAATCTAACGGTTCATGAGAAGAAAAGTGCACTGAAGAAATCTCCTTGGACGTTATTTTGTAGAACTTCTGTTGGTAATGTTTCGCATTTGAACAGATATATCTATATTATCTTTGAAACTAAGATAATTAAATAAAAATATTTAATTTATAAAAATCTATGAGTACATTTTTGAAAGAATTACTATGTTCATAAATTGTTCTATATCAAATATATTTTAGTTTTAAAAGAAACTGTGTAACACAATGTTTGTAGAAATGTGTTCTAGATAGAAAACATAATGAGCACATTTTTCTATATAAAGTACCAACTATAAGAAGAATTCTTCTAAAGAACTCAATTAATATTCCGATTTTTTCCAAGTGCAACAACTGCATTTAGCACAAATCCAAACTGACAGCGCCAACAACTTGTTGCCGTAAACATGTTGCTGCAACATGGTATCGGTAATTAAGCGGTAGTTTCTCGTTTGGTTTGTTTGGATATATTATTTTCCTTCCTTCTTTTTTTTTCTAGCTCACAAGTTCATTGCACGCAGCACATGAGAAATTAGCACAGAGAAAGAAGAAGAAGAAGCTGGGCTCTCGAGAAAATTATGCAAACCGAGTTTAATCAAGAGAAAGAGAGAGAGACAATAGTGATCTCCCGCTCTCGCAAAAACCCCGACAATGACATTCAAAAAAGCTGCCAGTCAAGCTCCCCATCTCTCTCTACTATTCAGCTGCCCTCTCTTTCGCCTTTGGGCACCTTTGTATTCCAGTCAAACCACTTTGATTGGGAGTTCGTTCACCGCACGAATTACGTTCGGATGGCAACAAAAACCATATGAGATCATTATGATGATCATAAGCATCATCGTCATCATTAGCGTGATCGGGTTCTTGGCCTAAAAATATTTTCCAGCCACAACACCACGACCTGCCTAACTGCATTTTGGCCAGGCATCGTCAGTCGTTCCGTCGAGGCTCTGCAGATTTCATACTTTGTAATGGGCTATAAAAGGAGAAGCCATAATACCCAGCTTAGTTCCTCTTCAGGTTTTCGCGTTTTATGTTTTAGTAATTAGCCACTAAGACTAAGACTGAAATTGCATGTTCTCACCGAAGGTAATTAATTAAAATGACTGCCCTTACTTTAATGGATTTTCTAACACGTTTCGGCATACACTCTTTATAGATGGGTAACTCATGTTACTGATAGTAAAATATTTTTAAGGATTATATAGAACACTTTATGACTTTGATAGGAAATGTAATGGATATCTTAAGTTCCAGTTAACTCTTTATAGATGATTAACTCATGTTACTGATATTACGATACTTTGAGAATTATAAAGAATATTTTAGGACATTGGTAGGAAATGGAATTGATATCTTAAAGTTTCAGTTAACCCCATCAAACATGAGAAATGTTTGTGAAATGGATTTATTATTTTTCATGAAACCTCTCTGGAACTTTTTGTTCTAAATTCCATTTTTACATGACATATTTCATTTCATTCTTCTCTCTATAGATTTCCCCGTTCTCTTGCTAAAAGGTGCCAAAGGTTTTGTTTTGTAAAATAAATTCGTTTAGCCTGTCAAGAGCGTATCGATAACGTTAAGTCAACGCCTGCATGTGTGTTTCGCCCTGTACGTTGTGCATCCCTCACCCACAATGCATTTCATTTGCAATTCACACTAAAGTGAAGTACCCAACCAGATACGACGGAAGGGGAAGGGGGCGTTGGTATCGCAAAGGGGGGCGTGACAACGGGTGGTGTTGCATTGAAGTTTCAAGTGTGTCAGTCGGTGGAGTCGAGTGTTTGCCTCCGGGCTGTGCAGAGTTGTCAGGTAATTGAATAACGTCCTCAAATAAATACGAAATATTCCACAATTTATTTGGGTGCAACTTTTTTCATAACATTTGGTCATGACAGAAAAAGGGTTATACCAAAAAGTTTGTAGTTGGCTTTTGACCAAAAGTTTAGGTAGGGATTACTGTATTTGTGGTTGCAAAAAACCATTTTGTTTGCCAGGCGAGAATATGTATTTTTTAAAAAGCTGCTGAGATCATAAAAAACTAAAGAATACGCGTTTTTTTCGGTGTTGGTTACAGATTTCAAATATTGTAACCTTGACAACTTTAACATTAAACAAGCGATTACGCTATTGTCGAGTGCCTCGACTATCAAATACCCGTTACTCAGCTAAAGCAAGCAGGGCAAAGCAAGCAGTCGCTTGAAAGTGGAGCCATATTTAATCATATTTGCTTATATCTTTTTACTGAGTGCATCGATTTAAAAAATTTCTTCTACGTTTTAGAATGCCAACCAAACTGCATTAAGACGCCAGAAATGTTTTTAGGGTCTTAAATATTTTTGTAATTTGTATGGTTTAATTGTAAGTAAGTGTATATAAATTCCATCATCTTTAACCATCTTTCAACTATCATTTCCAATTTTTATTTCGCTATTCATCAGCTGGCACAGCCAGCATTCATTTGTCTCCCATCGGCACATTCATCGAATGGCATATCTAAATTGAATTTATAATAGTTGACAAGACAAGCACCCGCCATTGAACCCACCCACCTCGGTCGCTTGGTCAACCAATTCAGAGCAATTCTCATTCATTTACTTCAATCACTTCTCACATTCTGTTTTCATTTCTTTTTTTTCAGCTGAGCGAGAGGGCCCGATGCAGACAGGCAGAAAGAGAGAAAAAATGTGGCGAAAATTAATTAAAAATCAATTTGATTTTGATTGTTGACTGGGGGTTGGGGTTCCTATCGCCGCCCCTCTGTTAACCCATCTATTTGTTCTCGCTCCTCCGCCTGGCGGAATGTTTAATTGACATTTGGTACAATGTTTGACATTTTTGCTCCACGAATCGAATGCCATTTGTATTTGCGTTTTTGTCTCGTTTTCCCTTTTTTTATGATTTTTCAATTATGTATTTTTTTATTTCGATCTTGTTTGGTCTAAGGGGTGATGTTCTGTTTGGTTGCAAAAAACAAATCAAATTAAAATAAAAGAACAGTTTTAATTGAATTATTTTGCAAGAAACATAAAATCGCATCCCACGTATTTATCTATAATTAAATTCATTTCAATTCCAAATGTTTGGCGGGGAGGAAAAAACATGTGAAATGTATCATGCAAATGGAAATGAAATTAGTCCAAATGAATTAATTTTAAAATACGCATATTTTTCTTGCCGTATTTTTTAGTCATCCATCTAACAGACAGTTTCAATGGCAGCAAATGCAATTTTGATTGCGCCAAACACGTAGGACGCACAAAAAAACAGGGCCAACAAAAAAACAGGCGACAAGATGCACGTTTTCATGGATATTTTGGACAGAACTGGAAGCCAGCCAATGTCGAATTTCAGACAATGCAAATAAAATAAATGTCAAAACAAAGAGTAACTGGTAAAAACAAATGTTATAAATGCAACGATACCAAAAGCGAGGCATCAAATACCCTGGAGTAACTCTTAACAAATATTAGAAAATATTTAGAAAATATATATTAATTTTTAAATCGAAAATATCATAAAAAAGTTGTTAAAAATCTCTTGGCAATACGTATTTACGTATGCCCCGTTTTTATATTAATAAAAAATTTAAATGTGCTAAAAAATTAAGAAATTCAATTAAAAGTTACAATGAATACAAAAACTTCTTTAAGAGAGTATCATAAAAAACAATATGACAATGAGAAACCTTTTTGCTTCAATTAAATTTAAAATTGGCACAGACACAAACAAAATAACAACCAAAAATAAGTAAACAAAAACAAAAGCTCGAAAAGGTGTCAACAAAAGTATTTAAATAAAGTGTATTTAAATCGCAACAATGTGATGTGAATACCAAAAAGCCGAGAATGAGGAGGAGTGATAAACAAAGGCTGCGCTTGAGTAAACATTATAATAAAAGATAATAATGTCGCACCTTGGAAATGCATTTAGCTTTGTGTTTCCCTTGAATTAAACTTAAGGAATTGGAATTTTGATGATTATTTTCGTTAAAATAGCACAGAGATTTCTCAAGTTATTGAATGCAGTACAGAATAGGAAATAATAATCATTTCGCTACTTTCACTGCAAATGTGTCATGAGGTATTGGTTGTTGATTAATGAATGACATATGATACAAATATTTACTTAATAATATTTTCTGTTTTTAAATGGCAATCCTATTTTTTTGGATATCGATTTGGTCTATAAAAACTAAGAAAAACTCAAAACTTATCGGATTAAAAGAAACTTACGTTCTTTTATCTCAGTTTTTAAGGTATAGCTTCTTTAATATTTAACGTACCTGTAAGGATAAGAAGAATTCAAACATATTTAGCAACTAATTTGATTTTGGTTCAAGGTAAAGTTCTAAGGCATTCAGGTTAATTTTAAAAATTCCCTCTACAGCACAACATTCCACTTCATATTCTCTCACTTTTTATCCACACTCTCAAGTTGATTAAAAATTATAACGCACTTAAAAAATTATTATTTTTTTCGTGTTCACTTATGCCTCATTTAACCAAATTAAAAGTAAACACGAAACGAGTGCAGGCAACAAAAAAAAAAAGGAAAATTAAAAGAAAATTCTCGGAGCTTGTGTGTGTGTGTGTATGTGTGGGCAGATTTAATCAGCAGCAAAGTTACCCAACCGCAAAAAGTATGCAAAGCAAAATTATGAAAAGCCAGGGAGAAAAAAAGGTAAACAAAGCGAGCAAAGTGAAAGTGACACGCCAATGACGGGAAAAATGAGCCTCATCAACAAATATTGAAGAAGCATACTTAGTGGCAGGAAAATCCCTCCCCCTGCCAGCAGATGAGCCAACTCATTTGGAATTTTCTCGGGACCACATTCTCCTCTCATTTTCCCTCGGAAATCAATGAGAAATGCTAAAGAAAAAGCCGACAAATTTGCACCAGCAATTCACATTCTCTGCTTCTCCGCTTTTGTCTCTGCTGATGTCATTGGAGTCGCCTCAAATAGACCGCAACCGACCAGTTGACACATCCCAACCTCCTCCCATTGGCCATCAAACATAGGCTGAGGACCCCGGAGAAGACGTACGGATTCCGTGCTGTCTTCCCAGTTTAGTGCTGACTGAGCCAAAGTGAATCCTGGCTACGAACTTGTCACCACAGTTTTTTAGACCTTGTTTTCTCTAGATTATTGGAATTTTTGGGATGCAGCCATTTTGTGTTAAATACTCTTTAAATAATCACTTAATATTATCTTGATTTACTAAATCAATCAGAAATATTAGTTTAATCTTCATAAAAAAAAATACGTTCTTAGGATACCTTTTTTCTTCCCTTTTCTTTTGGAATTTTTGGGATGCAGCAATTTTGTAGTAAATACTTTTTAAATTAACACTTAATAACAGTAAAATATGACCTTAATTCCCAAAATCAGTCGGAAATATATGATATATCTTCATAAAAAAGTCAAATATGTTTTTTTTTAAATACCCTTATCCTTCTTCTCTTTTTTTCAAAGATCAAGTAGGCTTAGGACATTTTGAAAGAGCATCCTCATTCCTATTAGCTTGCCACTGCTGTCCAAACACTGGCATTTCCGAGGGACAGAAGGCAAAGTCCTCGTTTTCCTTCGACTTTAATAACTTTAAGCAGCTACGGTCAATTTAATTTTCATGGCAGGCGGGCAGCAGAAGGCTGGCGGCATTCGCTTTGGCAAAAGGACCCCAAAGATGGGGAGCGCCAGAGACTGGACGACATGTATATCCTTGCACATCCTTGCACAAGGCAGGCGACAATTTGAACGAACATATGGAGAGGAAACGCTCACAGGAAAAAAAGAAGAAAAAAAATCCCGAGCAGCAAGAACATCGAAAAGAGTAGGAAAAAGTTGAAAGGAAAACTTGATTATAAAGCGATGACTTCACACTTTGCTGGACTACGGATAAAATGGGTTGGAGGCGCCGGGTGGTTTTAGGACATATAATTTTCCTTTGCCCTGGACAAGGACATTGTGCAAACAGAGGCGTGTTCCGAAAACGAGGGAGAGGGGAGTATATATTCTACTGTAATTTAATACTTTTCTAATATGTAGTTGTCTCTCTCTGTGCGTCCCTTGGCTTCCCTTTTCCCTCTCTCTCTCTTTACCCCATTTTTCGGGAAAGAATTTTAATAGAATTGGTAAGCTGAGATGGGTATATGCTTGTATGTATGGAGATACGATCCCCTACTCTCTAGCCATGCGTGATTAGATGACCAAAAAGTAGGCAATGAAATTTGGAAAATATGCTTGGTTAGCCATCTCCCGTCTCTATCCCGCATCCTCTCCCTTTCCCTTTCTTCAGTAGGTCACTCTCAAACGGTTAGTTGAGCTCAAAGTGGGCGGTGGGAGGTTGTTTCCTAGCATAAAGCCGCCGAAACAGCAGAAAGTAAAGTCAACAAGTCGTCGAATCGACAGACTTTTTTACGATGTCAAAGGGTTGGTGTTTAGGGATAAGTGATTGGATTACTTAGGATGGTTATTTAAAAGACTTGAAAACATGCTTTGTGGCAGGGTACATAAATAATAGTTTGTGTGCTTTGTCAATGGGAATTAGTGGGTTCGGATGTGGAATTTTATGAGGGACTAAAGTCAAAATATATTTATTTTCACTGATGTATTGCAGTATTATAATTTCCCAATAATCATTTAACAATTTTTTATATTATTTCTAATTTCAAACTCATTACGTTTGAAATACCATAAAAAAATTAGCTTTTTTTCGTCATAATTATTACGTTTTTCTTTCAAAATTTAGCAATTATAGTTTTTCTCTCGCAACCCATAACGAAAAACAACTCTTCCAGAGTGGTTTTCTTTAGCTATATTCATTTAACCACCCGTTCGTTTTCGTTCATAGTCTAGTTAATGTCATGTCTCGGGCTACGTGTCGCTTTCCGCAACAAAAACCACTATCCTCAATATACAATAGCGACAATTTGCCAAAATAAGAAGCCACTAGCCGAGAGAAAGGAGAAAAATGTCGGAGCCAAAAATAAAGTCATGTTTAATGGCGCACAAAACACACCGTAAAAAGGCGAGAAGAGACCACTGAAGAAGCACAAAAGAAGGAGTGTTGGGTAAAAATACAAAAAAAAAGTGAATGCAAAGTTATTTGATTAAGTCACTTAAGGCAAGGCAACGAGCAAAAAAAAGTTGGTAAAGCGAAAAAAAAGTCCTTTGGCATCACTACATCTGAGCAGAAAATAACACTGCGAATAAATTTTTAAGACGATTAGCTATTAAAACAAAATATATGTATTTCAAATGTGCAATTTTAAAAATATTCGAGAAAAAACGAAAAAAAAACATTTTTTTTTTTGATATTTTATTTTTGACCTTAAATACTTCTAAATTTCTTCAAGTGCATAAGTAATACCACTCAGACAAAAACGGGGACGCAGAGGTTGAGACCAGACGTGGGATCTCCACTCTGCATGTAATATTGACATATTGAACAAACGTGCGGCCAGCCCAAAAGTAAAATTGGCGCAGAGAAAAGAAAAACCCATCGAAAACGCAAGTGCAACAAAGACATCGCAGACCAGGGAAACTGAAGGACTGGCTTTAACCCCCCTTTCGATATAGACGAACAGACAGGCGGGACTTAAAGGACTAAATTCATATTAAAAGTACGCGTTCGGCAGACATGACAAGGACCAAGGAAGATAGATGGCAAGCGTACCACGAGCGGAAAAGTTGGGAACTTAATATATATTTTATAAGAAAAATTTATAAAATTTATAAAAATATTATAAAACATTTTAAAATTTAGAATTTTTGCAAAAAATTACTTTTAAACCCTAAATAGTTGCTTCATCTTCAAAATTCTTTTTTTAATAATTTTTATTTAAGATACTAAAGTATATAATTGTTTAAAGATTCATAAATTTAAATAACTTTTTATTTTTTATTTTTTTTTGAAGTTTTTTGCAATACCAACACTCAGTATTGAGTAAAAACTGCGCATAGTTTGTGGTAAAAAAAGGGAAATAATTCTAAAATATATTGCCAGGGACTCGACAGCATAGACGCACGTACTATCCCTTTCCAGCAGAACGTCGCCCCTCCCCATTATCCCGCCCTTCGATAGCTCTTCACGCTGCACCGGAAGCTATGGGTAAGAAGAAGAGCGAGCAGAAGTAACCAGCTTCGAGACACATTTTCTAATAATGCTCCAGCGTCACGTATTAATGCGTTTGTTTGTATCTTCATTTTACCCGCTGGCATTTTAATGTATTTATTTTTTTCCTCTCGCCAACGCGCTGCTACCAACGGGAAAAAAGGGGAAAAGCTGAGAAAATGGTTGGCGAGAAAGGCGAAGAGGGAGTGTGAAGTTTTCTCTGGTGGTTTTTTCGGGCATGTTTGAGCATGCGACACACTCGTCTGGATAATAATGAAGTACGTTTACGTGTAAACTCTATCTAATATGTATGCTAAAAGCTTCAGCAACCAAACCTAGCGACAGAAAAAAATCCCAAAGTAGGAAAAAGGAAGAAAAAAGCCACTGAGCGGTAAATTTTTCTATTATAGATGGGGTTAAGGCGAGGTGACAAAGGGGAGAAAACATCAGGAGTGGAAATTAATTAGAGCTCGTTGCTCGAATCGAGTGCCAAGTTGGTGCTTTATCTCGGGAATTTGTGGCATTCGGACTACTGGGAGTAGATGGAAAAATAACTGGTGAGTGTGAGTAGATGATCGAATAAATAATGAGTGAGTGTCGGTGCAAATGGAAGTGAATAATGAATTAGGGTAAAAGGAGCAACCATGTTGATAGTCAGTGTGAGAAATTATTTATTAATTGAAATGTGTGTTGGTCTATAAGTTAATTTATAATGACGACTATTCGAAAGTCAGTTTCAAATAACACTGCACATTTTAAATATACACTAAAAAAGATTTTTATAAAAGTAGGTTAGGTTACTTGAACCCTTTTACCAAGAGTTTATTCGCGAAATTCAGTTGCATTTTCCACCTTATTGGTTGCCCTTTTCATCAGCCTTTTCAGGGCAAATTCACTCCTGTTGTGGATCGTCTAGTCCCGTGCCTTATATACACATTAATTCACTTTTGCATGAAAGCCACTTTACACTATTACCCGCACAACAACTCAGGGGGTGGCGGTAAAGGGTGTAAGGATGTGCCGTGGTTATTGCAAAACTGCGCAACGTGGAAAAATTCATCAAGCGCAAAATAACATTGCATACTTTATGGCGCATTATGAAAACACACGCGCTAGACTTGAGTGTGCGGATGGGATGTTTTTTGACGGGTGGTGGGGGGTCGAAATTTGCGCTACATTTACACAAAAACGTTTTAGAAAATGTGCACAACATGGCAACCCTGTCCCTCAGTCTGTCTCAACGTGCTTCTCTTTCGCATACACTTAAAACTACAGGAAACATTTGAGAGAATAAATAAATACATATATTACATTTTTAAAACAGATTGCAATTCGTTATATCTTTAAATCTTTGAATAATCCTAATACTTTATTATATTTTACTTTTAAAGCATTTCCTAATTTTTTAAACATTTCAAATCAATAGTTTTGGTACTAAAAAGTATGCTACAAAATATGGAACTACATGCAATCAAAAAAAAAAAATTATTAAGCCACTGAATTTTAGATTTAATTATTATATTTGTAAAGTTTTTATCACGAAAACTTTAAATTATTTTCACCTAGAGATAGTTTACTGTTTCAAAACCATGGAAAACGCAAGCCAGCAGTTAACCCCGAAAGGCTCCACGCCCTCTTAACCCCCGACAGCAATGATGAGTTATGCAGATAGCACTGATGATGATGATGATGACGAGAACCAGACACAGAAAATTTGAGAGGGTAAAAGTGGGTAGAGTAAACAGAGCAACAATCATGGCGACGAGGACGATGATAATAATGAACGCTCTGATAATGACGATGGCGGTGGCGTCTCTCTAGCTGACGTCAGCCAGTACCACCATCCCAACAACAGAACCCCATTGCTCCAACATTCGTGGGATATTTTCACCATATGGCAGAGTAATGATAATAAACTCCTAAAACACACACCGACACGAACACTGGCTGTGGGGCAAAAACTGGTGGAGGGGATGGAGATGGGGGATGAAGCAACAGGAGACGGGAAAAGTGTCGTCATCGCCGCCTTCAAGGATGTCACTCGCTTCTTATCTATGGAAAAAAACAAAGTGAGGCACCACCGACTGCTGCAACCAACCGGCAACTTGGCAACTCTGCAAGTTGAACTAACGCCCCAGATAACGTCAGTTATTTTCATTCAATTTCATGAAACCCCCCGCGCAGAACCGCAGAAAAATGCGCATTTTGTTTGATTTCCATCCGTCAGACGACTGGTTGGAAAATTTAAGCAACAGTAAATCTCAACAAGAGATGAAAATACTGAGCCATAAACCGTAACAGAACGGTTTAAATTCTGGTTTATGTTGTGAGTTACACAAATTCTGGTTTTTAACATTTCTGCAAGAAAATATTGCCTACTTTTAGGCAGAAAATTTATTGGTTTAATTTCTCAGGTGATTTAAGGGTATTACAATTTTAAGTTTTTTCCATAATATAGAATGTTTCTCGATAAAGTTGATAAAGTCTCCATTTCCTGGCCACAAAGTGTATTAATATTTTTACGTAACTACTAACTAACAACTGACAAATGCAATTAAAAATGTGCAGAAACAACTCAGTACCCTCAATGCCAATAACAAAGTTGGAAATACAAGGAATACAGGGAACAAAATTCGTATCTACTTTATATTATAAAATCCTTTGATAATTTCCTATAGAATTATTTTATATGACTTATTCTGTCAGATAGAAAATTAGTATTCATAGCCAACGATTAAAAAAGTGTTTTAAAATTAATGTAGAAAATATTTTGGTTATTATAAAAATTTTTTTCTAGGGATCTATAAATTCTATCATAAATATAATTTAAAATAATTATTTTTTGGTGACACTTTTGTTCTGTGCAGAGCAGACGCAGAGAATCATCGTCATCAGGAGGACAGGGACATGGCCATGAGCGCTTGGCTAACGTTGTTTCATCAACTCATCGCCAGCATCCTTCGGCTGTAACTGCTCCTTGGCCCTGTGTAACTGCTCCTGCTGGTTTTTCTGATGCTTTCGCCATTGCTATTACGGTTGCTGTGGCCCCGCAGGCGTTATATGTAATTGCATTTTTTAGTTTTAATGGAGCGTACACAACGAGTGGAATAGAAGCCGGCTAAAAGGGGAATTGGTACTGAACTGAACTTAAATGAAATGAGTAGCGCAGCAGCCGCGTTTCCCTTTGGCTGGAAGCTCTCACTCTCACTCTCTCGCTGCGAATGTAATTAATTTGTAACGTTTGATGACAAGCTTAATGGCCAGCAGTCCAGCTGGGTGGGATGGATGATCGGTGGGGGTTGGATTGGATCCAAACCAACCTCGTGGGTGGTTTATAGGGTCACCTCCTGGTGCGTGTGACTGACTGGATTGCATTGGAGCGACCTTTCTGAGGGTTGGTCCTTAATAGTTTTATAATTGATTCTGATATGATTTGGCAAAATGAGAAAAAATCGAAAAAAAAAATTAAGGGGAAACAAAATTGCAAAACATTAAATTCGATTTACAGTTCATTTGCCCAGGGGTTTGGGGATGGGGTGGAAAACTCAATTTCCAATTCGAGTTGCCGAGGGTTGCAATTTAATAAAATTCGTAAATAATTGATGGGAGATTTTAAAACATCCTTTAAAGCTAGAGATTATATAAAAAGCTGGAGAATGAAATTAACTTTTTCGTTTCAATAGTTTGCTGATTGCCTTAATTTAGCTCGAAATTCCCCGGGTTACCCTAATAGACAGCGACATGATTAAAGCCAAGACGAACACACTCGCAATGAGGCGCCAGACACGTGCAAACTGAGTTAACAATTTGCATGCAAATCTGCGCCGACAAGTCGCCTAATGTTAACCCATTAAGGCCGTGAAAAGCTGTCGTCGCTGCTGCCCTGAAATCAAATTGTCGCCGTCGTCGCCTCGTCATTGCAGATTTTCCAGTTCGTTTCGCGCCAACATGGGGGGAAAAAGTCACATTAGATGACTTCCCAGCGATATCATAATGGGCGAAACTCGGCGCATTTTTCTGTCGCTCTCCTAATGATGCTTGAAATCAGTGGGTTGTGGAGGGGATATTGTTTAAGGGGAGACAGGGATCAATCAGTAATGATTGGGAGGAGTAGTATGCTTTAAAACGATCGAAAGTTGCGTAGATAACAAGTTATTATTAATGTCTATATTAAAATTTTGAATGGAAACATAAAGTTTAGATATTGCAAAATGTATAATAAAAGAGAGCTATTTTTTCTTTCTAATTATTAACACAAAAAACAAAGGTTTAACCATAACTAACAATTTTTGCGTATAAAATCCGAAAGACATTATCTTAATTAGTTGATATAATATATTTTATTGGAAAAAGTGATTAAGTTAGTAGGTTAATGGCATATTTATAAAGTTTAAAAATGGTTAAGTTTACTAGCTTTTTAAAAGGAAATAAAAATGAATTTTCTATATTATTACTATTGAAAGATTATTTACATTAAAACCAGCTTTTATTTAGAGGAAATTTTAAAATTTTGGTGTATGTAGCATATAATTAATATTTTCATAATAACTGTTTAAGTTTACTGACTTTTTTAAAGCAAATGAAGCTATATATTCTCCTATAATTTCCTGTTTTAATTCGGAGTTAAGTCTTTTGGTAATCTCTCTAGTATTTTGAAATCTGTATAATTATTTTGTGCATCAATCAAAGTGGCGGCGTGAAAATGCTTCAGACATTAATTGGAATCGCCCCGAGGCGGCGAGGCAAACAAACCAGAGTTGTCAACTCCATCTCTATATATCTATCCGTCCGACCGAACCGAACCTTATCCAACCGACCCCGCCCCGAAACCCAACTGCCCGCCCCTTTTCACACATCAGTGCTATCATCGGGTCTTCTTCTTCATCTCCAGCTTCGGCTTGTTCTGCTTCTTCTACATGTCGGCAAAGTTTTTTGATATCATGAGTGTGGTTAGGTGCGCTGGGCAAAAAATAAAGCAGAGACGACGGGGAGGCGGGGGCACTGAGGTCGGAGTGAGTCTACAAAAGTGTCACAGCATAAAAGCACAATCTATCCCCTACCAAACCCCTTTTGATACCGTGTCGTGGGTTCTTGCGCCGTGTCCACTCTGAAAAGTGTGAGAATAATGTGGACACTCTGGAAGAGGAACACCCAAACAGACACAACAAAAAAGTGCACACATACTCTGAGCATTCAACCATTGCCGTGTCATTCACACCGAGACAAACCTTTATCGCTCCATAGACTACACCTTATTTAAGTCTATTTGTGATACCCTATAATAAGGGATTATATACGTTTATTAGCTAAATGGATGCTAAAGCTTTGAAATATTTTAAAAAATATTTTAACATTTAAAATTGAAGAACCATTGATTAGATAGGATCCATAATATTATTTTATATTAAATTCCATTTTAATATTATTCAAAAAATATATTTAAAAAAAGTTCCTAACTTTGTTACTTTCTATATTCCTTATTTTAATTTTTTATTAAATTCCATTATAATATTAATCAACAAAAATATTTTTAAAAAGTTCCTAACTTTGTTACTTTTTATATTCTTTATCAGATTTACAATATAAATTAAAAAAAAAAATGTAGCTCCATAATTTTGTAGTATAAAATACGAAATGGTACTCAAAACCCTCTTTTCTAATAGACCTTTCCCTACCAGCTTCTGGTTTTCTACTTTTTTTTGCGAGGGAGATAGAAGACAACTTTTTCGTGCCGAGTTTTTAGCAAACTCATTTATGTAGTTCTCGCTTCATGTTTACTTAAAGTTCAACTCGAGTGTTGTTTTTACAAATTGTTATCCACTGTGTGTCGGTTTCAGTGTGTCAATGTATGAGTGTGTGTGTGGTTGTGCGGGTTGTGTGTGGGTGGGTTTCTAGAGGGCGGCAGACGAAAATAGAAGCAGACAGTTTGGGAGTCACTGCGGCAGTTTCAGTTCAGGAGTCAGTCCAAATTCAGTGTCGGTTTTCAGCTTTGCTGTTGACCTTACTTTTTCTTTTGTCCTTCTCCCTTTTCCTGGTTACATGGCTGTGGATGTTGGTCCATGATAGTTTCAGTTTAGATTAGTAAACATTTCTAATTAATGTTGAAAAGGCGTGCAATTTGCTCAGCTTGTGGGGGAGATTCAAAAAATGCAACGAATTGGATTTGGTGCATTGAGAGAAATGAAGTTCTCTATTTGCAAATTTTAAACTAGAACCATTTTATTAGCTTTTCCTGATGAGAACATAAAGAAAATGACTGGCCAATACAGGATATAAAACTAATTACAGTCGTAAGACCATCAACCGCTTGCATTAACGACTTTAAATACCCCATTAACAATTTTAATTGCACAAACTGCAATCGCCACAGCTTCAACTTCCATTTATAACTTTTATCAAAAGATTTTCCCGAAACTATAACGTATGTTACCGCTGACGTAATCCAGTCAAGAAACCCATAAAAAAAAATATTAACACCAGACTTGGTCGTAAAAAAAGCAAGTAAATATATCACAGAGAGAAAAATATATAAGCTCATTGTTCTTAAATTAAGAACATTTGTTCTTAAAAGCACATTCGTTTGTGTAAGCGCGAGAACATTTGTTCTTGAAAACCGTGTAAGCACGTTTTAAGATCAATATAAAAACAAAAGCGTAAGAAGATAAAAGTTTAAAAAAGTTTTTTAACAACTTTTTTAAATATAAAGAGACGACTAATTTGACTAATTATTTACTTATTGAAATCAAGAATGTAAATATCGCCAACTTAACTTGATTCAAGCACATAAAATCAACATTAATTTAAAAAATCTCGTTCTACTTTTAAGAACATTTTCAACTTAAATGAGGGACGTCCAAATCTCTCTATATACATAAATATACTTAGTTGGTGTCAACAGTTTAGCACAGACAGCGGAGATATAGCAAGTGGACCCATGAGGAGGATAGGACCCTCATCAATTTTATTTATAGATTTATTTATGCGTCGTTTTCGTTCTTTACTGATTCACAGCCACAAGACTCGCAGATCGAGCAGTTGATTAATTTAATTAATCAAATACACATTAGCGGCACGAACCATCCCGGATCGAATGAAATCAACTCTCGGGCAATCATTATAGAAGCAGAATACAAAGGAGAAATAAATATTAGAGGAAGCCAATTCGTTCAATGAACTTGCACCACAAAAAAATCGCAAATCAAATCAAATCGAAGCTGGCCAATTATTATGCTAATTATCGTGCCACTTAATTGCCTACTTGTTGCACATTCTAGACGCTTTTTAGACCGTGGAAAGTTGGCTTAGAAAGTTGCCAATAAAAACCATTGGCCAATGACCCAAAAACAGGCAAAGAAAACCGAAGAAAATCCGTGCTAGCAGAGGAAAAACCAGATCTTCTTACTACTATTTCCTCCTTTTTTTTTCTTACTGACATTTACAGCTTGGACAAAAATTGCAGCAGCATCAGAAAAAGAACTGGGCAGTGGAAAGAGCTGCAGACAAACACATGGAGATAATGTCTTTGCATGTTTTGTGCCATTGCAAATCTCAGCGGAGCCAAAAAAAGAAGAAAAGAAACTCCAACCAGGAAGCCACAGCCAGAAGGCCCAGATGTTCAGGCAGACAGAGGTGGCCAAGAGGGGAGGAGTTCGGCTCCGATTGGAGTTCCCAACCAGTTGAAAGCCGAGACCAAAGGGGAAGAGGGGCTGGCTTTTAACATTCACGGCGGTATCTTCTGGCCATTCAAGTGTGTGTTTGCATCGTTGTTCTAGGCCAGTTTACATAGCACAACTTTTGAGATATTGACGCTGCACGAAGAAAAAAGAATGGGGAATAAAAAGCTTCACGATGCGGCTAACGAATGCGAGATACTTCAGGTTGATAGACATATAAAGTATAAAAAAAATGATTAAAGTATTAAAAATATTGCTATAAATAAGTATTTAATAGTGAAAAAATCCTTGTCTAACTGAACTGAACATTAAAAATAACTTAAACTGACCATCCATATCTTTAAGTTCCTGTTTCATTCAGCTTATAAAATCAATTACCATTATAAAACCAACCACTCTTAATGGTCGATACCCTGCCACTTTATTGAAGTGAAGAAATCCCAGCGAATCGCTTCAATTTATTGCCATCGATTGTAATTATTCAAATGGCTGGGGTAAAAGTTTTTGCTCTATTTTTTTCCTTGTTCTCTCTCTTTTTTCCTCTCCTACACCCATTTCCATCTATCAACTTCTTATTCTTGCTGTAGCAAGTTTTTCCAGTTCACTTGGAAAACTATGCAAATTGTTTTCGGAACTTTGCGGGTAATGAGATGGATGGCAAATTGCTTGGTGTAATAACCACAGTTATGCAAGCACTGCTACAGTTAGAGATGCATTGCAGTTGGTTTTTGGTTGAATTGGAAAAACTTTAATAAAATCAATTTAATTTTTTTAATATGAATTTAATATTGATATATATTTACCAACAATTATATTTCGTGTTTTATATTTTTTACGATAATTAATAAATTTATTGGAATTTAATTTTTTTCCCTATTGTTTTCTTTAGCCAACTTTCCATATATAATTGGCCAATGACGAATAAAGAATTCTACACAAAAGTATAGGAAAAAAGAGAATGAATAGAACTTGCTAAACAAACAAGCCGCCGGATATGATACATGAGGTGAAAAGAGGAAGGGAGAAAAGGGTGGCGCGCGGGCTTAACACCCAAAACGTGACATCATCATTTTATATTTTTAATGATTCCCCAGAATGGTCAACGCCAATCGACACCGAGGTCTACAAATTGCTATTAAATATGAATGAAAAGGCAAGCGGAAAAGGGAATGATGAAAATGTAGAAAGGTAGGCGCAATAAAAACGAAGCTAAAATATAAAGACTCTCGATCAAGGTGGCCATTGACCCAAGTGGAAAACTGAGACCCACTGATGATGGTACTTAAACTAATAGTAAAGCAAATGCTCGCAGCATAAACAACAATTAAACTTAAACGCAAAGTGCGTAACATCAGAAAAAGAGACGGAAAGCGGTAAGGTAACAATGGTCAAAAGCAAGCAAGACATTGACCCAGGCTTTGAGCCAAGACACAAACCACTGGCATGTGGAAAACAACAGCAACATCTCGCTCATTACCATACTGAAAAGCCGTACAAACGATACAAACTTGTTGCTGTCGCACTACCAACATGTTGTCGAGCTTGGCTCAAAGTTAAGGCCAAGGTCAGACTGGCAACATGTTGCCAAGCTTGAGTTTTTATGGGAATTATGATAACGCCTTTAGGATTAAAAAAGGTTTAGATCAAAAATTCTATTATTAAATATAAAAACGAAAATTATAATTTTTATTGTAGGAACTAAACATTTCTAACAAGGAAACAGGACCCCTTAGCCATAAAAACCAGCTGACCTGATCTACATGTTTCTTCCTACCACATTGCTACTACTAAGTCTGGAATCCCCAGACGCAAAAAGATACGCTAAGGTCAAGAGTTGCACTTCGTGAAGTTGCTGGTAGCATTAACACAACAGCAACTTTAGCCACACATACTTGTTAATGGCTGTGGGGGGAAAAAAGCCGGAAAACTTTGGCTAAGACCGAAAACCACTTAAAAAAGGTCAGTGAAAAGTCGCAACACACCCATACACACATAATACTTGCAACCCATAGAAGGAAAGGAAGCTGAAAATCATCTCCCATCTCCAAAAACCCATTTAACATGCTCCTTTCTTGGCCTCGAATAAAGAAACTTCACAGCCCACTTTGTCAGATTCTTTTGCCGCCCCCGATTTCCTATGATTCGCAACCCCGCCTCTATTTTTATAGCTCTTTTTCAAACTAATAATCATGACTTGTTAATCTTTACGCTACGCTGTTCTTCTTTCTTACTTGCTAACTTGTTCGCCTATTACACTGACTTTAACTTTAATGTATCAAACTGAATCAGATTTAAGAAACACAATTACGACTTTGATATCGGTTTAGAAATTAAATATAATATAAAATAATATTTTGTAATATTATTTTTTAATATTAAAGTATTTTTAATTATTTTTATATTTTCAATATTTATAAATTCGAATGAAAATTAAATCATTATTATTAATAAATTCTATTTCAGGGCATCTTATCTATTCTCTATAAGCAAAAATACTTTCCACCCATTCCTTCCATTTTCACGTCATTTTTCTGTACGTGTTCTAAGCTGCTTGGATTTAACGGTGGATGATTGGGATTTTTGTTGTCGGTTGTTAGGTTCTTACTACTGACGGGCGCTGTAGTTATTTTACCCTCACTTGTGGCTGCCTTTTTCACGCATTATCGTCATTATCATCATCATTGCGAGAGAGATGATTACCCGAATGCCGCCAACTATTATGGATGATGTAAGTGCAAAAAGCCATTGAACGCTTATTATTTTTTCACCTCTGCTTTTAACCAGGTTTTTTTTTCTTATTACTTTACTTAACCAATAAACGCGAAGTAATAAACTTTGAACAGACTGTGGCTAGACAAGAGACCTGAAGAACGAACCTTTCACTTTGGCTTGCCTTCCGATCTTAAATGTTAAATTCCAGGCTAAGCAGCTTAAGACCATTTTGGCTGGCGAAAAGTTAGTGGTTATCCTTGAACGAAAACACTTTCATTGACTCCTCGTTTCGGCTGCCAAAATGCGTTCGTTGGTGGCGGCGAAACCAGCCAAACAGAAGAAAAGGACACATCATTTTCCCTTTCCCCCTCCCCACGCCACCAAGCATTTCCCCCACTTTTCATCTGCAGTTAGTGGCTCGGAAGTTACTTGGCTGCATTTTCTGTTTAGCTGCGTTTAGCTTACCAAGTATTTTTGGCACTTAACCAAGGTTAAGTAAGACTTTCCCCCCAGAAAACAAAACCCAAACTAAATCCGGCAAAAATAAGTGATAACGAGTGAGGAAAAGAGCACATAAAAGGGGAGCGCTTGGGTTGCTTTAGATTCAATTCGAGGACTTCTAGTAAAAGTCGTTAAAGTAGCGGGTAACTATCTTGGTAGATTGTAAAGGAGAACCCTTAAAAATGTTGCGATATACTTCAAACTTGAGGGGATAACTATTTATGCTGATAAGATATGACTTTTTACGGAATATATTCTTAAACTTACTCTTTTGAGAAAAGTTCTGAAAAATATGTTCTTAAACTCTTGAATATTTTCCCTATTCCAACGACTTTCTGGAAACCTTTAGCTTTTCAGGGTCTTCATTTGGGATGCTCTCATTTGAGCATTTTTCCGGCTTCATAAAAAGAAAGAGACCAATCTAGTCAGACAGAAAGAGACGGCATGCAATCCAAAGCAGGACAAATAGAAAGAGGCAGAAATCTTGAAAAAAAGTCAGCGAGCAAAGTGCGTAAACAAAAACAAATAGATGTAAATTGAAATTGAAAACGTTACGCATGCGCCGCTTTTCCAACCAAACTTGACTGGGGCTTTCCATGGAAATCCGCATGTTTTCTTCTTCGTCTGTCGCTCGACTTTCAAACCTATCGAATGTCAAAGAGGGAGAGAGAGAGAGCAGGCGAGATATCGCAGGAAGTCAGAGGGAGTTGGCACCACAAATTGGAAGCTGGACAGGCTGACTCTGGCAGCAAATGAAAATGGCAATTGGAAACGTGAGGTCGAGATGCAATTCTCCTCCTCCACCTTCGTCTTTTCCGTTCAGTGAGCATCTCATGCGAAGCCGATGAAATTGAATCTGCTCCGGCTGTGCAAGGCAATAAAAGTGGGCGACTGACCAGAGAGATGCGTCACAAGTCGGTCGACAGCCAGCGCACCCATAAGTTATGGAGCCATGGATCTGGATATCCTGAAACAGCACTCGTCCTCCTCGCTTCCCTGGATCGCCATCTGTTGCACATGGAGCCTGTTGCTATTGAATATTCAGGGTTGTCAGGCGGTTCCAGGTGGAAGTAGTGGGGAGCGGTAGGATCATAACCAAAATCTATCACTTAATAAATATTTATAACGTTCCAAATCCTTTTCCAGCGTCCACATTCGTCTCCATATGCCTGAGGTGGTACGTCAGCATACGCATTTCCACAACGTCTACAAGTTACCGCGGAAAATTCAACCAGTTCCGGCACCACCACCCACTACGATCGCCACCATGCATCCAAAATTCGCGGGGAAACCTCATGTTCAACTTTTGGGCTATACAACGGCAGTGGGAAATTCGGGACCCATGTCGCCCAATATAATGCAGCTAATGGGAACAGTAGCCACGCCCACTCTGATGCCAACGCCCACCAATTTAATGCCCAACTATGGCCCGGCATTATTCGATAACTACAATCAGGAGTCGGCTTTAAGTGCCACAACGACCACAACTACAATGAGACCGCCGAGTTTAAAGCTGGCCAAGCAGCAACAATTGTTGCAACAAATATTCACACCTCAAAAACCGGAAGATGAGGATAATTCAGCGGAGGATAATCAGTTGGAGAGCAACTCGTTACTTAATAACAATTTCCTAGAGGCTCTGCAAAGGGAATATCTCTCCAAGTTCGGTGGAAGACGCAAGCGAAAGAAATCCAGTTCGAAACTAAGAAATTCAAACAAGGAGTTTTCCAATTACTTCAGGAGTAAACCGTATTACTATCAGGATGAGGATTTGTCGGAGAACTTTGAGGATTACGCAGATGAACAGCCACAGCACGAGGATTACGAGGAAGTGATGGTGATGAGTACGCCCAACAAATATGGTGGCTATTATCCTTCAGGATCGGAGGAAATGGATCAGGATCACGGCCAGGGTTATGATAGTGCTGTTGCGTTTAGTGGTCATGATAATAGCATCTCACCATCCATACCCACAATGGAGGATTTCCTGGAAGATGCCAATAATCCAGTATCTGGTTATGGTGGAGGCGGAAACTTTGATCCTTACGGGGGAAACTCGAATGATATGATATCCCAACCATGGCAACCTTCGTCAACAAGCGCCACTATGAGCAATAGTTGGTCAAGACCAACTGGTAATTCCTATACCAATTCCTCAAAGGGACCAAAATCAAGACCCGTGAGATCCAGGGGTCGTACCAAAGTTCGATATGTCAAGTTGATCACGCGAAAAAAACGCAAAAATCACATTCGTACCAAAAGATATCGACCATAGTTGAAAGTTGCAAGTGCAAAAAGGTTATTCAGTTACTCTTTCTTAGTTTATGTAATCTATTTTGTTAATTATTTATAATGATATCAACAAATGTGGCAGTAAAACTGTAAAATATACAAAAATAATCAATACTGCCTTATAAAACTGTTAAATTTAGGTTATTAACCAAATTTCTAAACCTTAACTTACCCCTTACAAATATTCTTACATATCATAGAGTGTTTTGCAAGCCCTTACCTGTAATGAAAAAGAATAAAAGGTAATTTAATAAAAAGTAAATAGAAATATAAAGAAGTAACTTTAAATTAATTTAAAGAGATATTAAAGGATGGTTTAGGGGAAATGTTAATTATAACAGTGTAGTACAGAAATGAATTCCATTCCACTGGCTTCTCTGATTTCTGTGATTCTGCGGGTATTCTGACTAAAACCAACTCTCATTAGATGCGCACACAAGCTGTAATAGAGACGAAACTAAGGGGGAGTCAAGAAACTACCCCGTAAACAAAAACCGGAAACCGATGCACCATCCAGCCCCATTTTCCTACCCCAAGCCGACCAATAAAGTGTAATTAAATGGGCAGTCGGAGGGGCAAAAGGGAATTCGAGCTGAGCAAATAATAAGTACAAATGCTAATAAAATTCAATTAAAGGCCACAAAATTACAATAAAAGTGGGCCCAAAAAGGAAACTAACACTGCCTCTGGACAAAGTCGAAAAGAAGAGTGAAGGGGGGTGCGCTATGACCCATGAAAAGTCAAAATTAACGACTCATTTGGCCAAATTGAAGTCATAAACTAGAAAACAAAGTAAGAAAGGGAAATTCGGGTCTTCTTCGCTTAGTCATATAAGATGTAAGAAATTATTTACGAATATTTTATACTCATTACCAAAAAAAAAAAAAAAAAATATTTCCAAAAATAAAAATAAATATATAAATCATTTTCAAGGACTCAATACTCTTAAATTTTCCCCTAAAATCAATATAACCTTGTACTTAACACAACTAATGGGTATAAACTGTAAATATTATAAACTTTATATGGAACAGATCCAAGTAAGTAATGATATGTGGGTGTGACGAAGGATAAACGCCAAGCTTTGTTTATTTGTCTCTGTGCCTTTCTCTGCTATTTCACATTCTTAATTTTCTGCTGGTCATATTTTTATTTCATTTGGGCTATAAAAATGCTATGAGCAGCTAGAATGAATGAGTGAAAGTGTGATGTGCAAACATTTTCAACATACTTTGGGGAGCGAGGAAATTAAAAGCGTGTAAAGATTTTCATTTGCCTGTCCCAAGCCAAGAAAATAAGAGCAAGGACATTTTTGGGGTGCCAGTGAAGCACATAAAGTGTTGATGTGCCAACCATATGACATTTATTGTTTAGCCGAGACGACATCGAATGTCTTCCACTGCTTTTTTGGGGTTTTTCGCAGCTAGGAGATGGAATCTGCGGGGTGGGAAGATGAGGCGCCATGTTTATTACCCCCAACAGATGGCATTTGGAAAGGGGGAGGAGAAGGGGAGCGGCAACAAGTGGGGCACAGAGGAGACTCGCTTTCCTCCCACTTCTCCGAGAGATTTATGGGGCGTGGGTTTCGGTCTGATGTCATAATATATAAATGTATTTGCGATTAAAGTCGTTCGCGTTGAGCCTGTGAAATGATCAATGGCTTTGTTATATGACCAAGGGAATAAATCGTTGACAAAGGTCATGGGAGAAAATTTGGCAAAAATAAATCTGGGCCTAAAAGAAAAAACTTGTATCTATCAATAAATATTAGAGAAAAAAAATTCTAAAAATAAATTTAAAATTAAATTTTTTTAATAAATAATATTTTGACTAAAAACCCCCCAAAAAACCGTATCATTCCTGGAAATGTAAAAAAATGTGTTACAAATATTTTCTGCTCTGTCGGCACTAATTTCCCGCACAAATTGCCTTCACTTAAATCCCCCACAATAAACGCGCATTTACGATGATTTTTTTTTTTTTTTTGCAAACACTTTTATTTGCCATTGACGTAATTGATTTTCTCGAAATAATGGACAACAGAGCCGTCAGAATGACCAATATTCTACAATATCCGATCCGTCTGCCCGAAATGACAACTTTATCTGGCCACAAACACACAGAATGAGGGAAAATTTTCCATTTCCTTTTCGGTTTTACTGAATGCGACATAAAAATGGCACCACAACGAAAAAAGTGGAAGCAAAATGCTGATATCTGGCCGGGAAAGCGGTTCTCTACCCCATTCTTTTCAACCCAATGTAACACTGAAATCAACATGAACTTTATAAGCCTAATAAAAGTTTTATATTTCCCATCGTACATGACACGTATAATAATCGCATACAAGAGAAAATTAATTTTTCCATTCAGCTGGGAAAAATGATTTTTTGGAAATGGGGTGGGAAAAATAAACATCATTAGCGGGAAAACTCCAAGGAAAACCATGTGTCACGGAGTGCAGAAGAAAACTTCTCATGGCTAATTTTTAGACAAATGACTGGAAATCTTCTCTCTCTCCAAAACAATTAATTAATTTAATTAATTTGTGGCAATTAAGTATGGTTGCACAAGCGACCCACAACGCAGAGGGGTGAATTTCGTCCTAGTCATCATCCACTCAATGGGACAGTCATTTGTTAGATATAAGCAAACCCAAGCATATTGCCATCGCCATATACATATATATTCCACTCGCATGTTCATCAATTCCCCGGAGAATCTATGGGGCGAGCTTTAGCACTTTTCTCCATTTGCTGGGTGTGGTCGAGGGACCAGGAAACCACCCACAGGACCCCACCCGGCTTAAATGGGTTAAGTGCTGGCGATAAACACATTTGCAGTTCGCAGGGAAAAAAGGTGAAGAAGCGAGCAGTCAACACCCACTAAACCGAACCGTATGCCACGAAAATGTATTGTCATCATGCCACGCCCCATTCTCAGTCATTTTCGAATGAGAAGAAATGGGAAAAGCTTACAGAAAAGCAAAAACCAATTTTATGTTTTAATATTACTTTGTAAAAATGGGAAAACTAGTATATAACAGTTAACTTTTTAAAAAGTGCAATACACAAAAAACACGCAGTTAAATCGGTTTTCAAATTTCTAGAATATCGTTTTTACGTTAAACTAATATATATTTTGCCGAATTCTCTCTCTCAAGGATTTTCTGACCTTGAAGAAGAGAGGATGAAGCAATATGGCGGCATGACTTACGTGAGTGGGAGCGAGAAAGAAGTATTCGAAATTCGAATGTATGTAGTTTACATTTCGAGCATATCAAGTCAAAATTGATATTACATAACGTTGAAACGATCTTCGTTTTATATAGATTTTGTTTTGTGTGTTGTTGTTGTTTAAAAAGTAAAGAGGCTTCAGACATATCACCTATAAATCAAATATCAACTAAGCAAACCCGCATTGAACACAAATTAATTGTAATCTCTTAAAATAATTTAATATTTGAATACCTTAATTTATTTTCTTTAAAGTGCATTCGAATGAAATCACCTTCTTTTTGGGTTGTTCGCTCTGGGAAATATATCTATCACTCAAACGGACTTAATTTGCATTAAAGTCGAACGCCTCGCTGTCGACTTTTCCGCCAACAGATGCAATCCATGTAATCATCCGACAAACCGCTGGACAATAAAGCAATTTAATTAAAATGAAAAGTTCTCCACCAACAACAACTATGCAGTGGAAAAGAGTGCATGGGGAGAGAAAATGAAATACTCGGGGGCATTACGACAAATGTATTACAAAATGCTAATTAAATGGCAGAGAAAATTGGGCCAAGCCTCTCCTCGTAATGGAAACTAAGCTAATCACACCCCAAAGGGGAAAAACTGAAGGGAAGTGGTGGGGGTCAATTCCATTGAGGATTGTGCAATGTAAAAATAAAAATTACAAATTCCTTTCGCTTATTTGTGACAATTAAGTGCAAATTACACATTCTGTGTCACACTTATAAGCCACTGCACACGCATCTGCACGCACTGTCAGTGTACACTAGTCAACAGGGGTTCTGTTTGAAGGGGAACTAGAAATATTTATAGAACCAAATGAAGTGGTTTTGGAAATATAGATATATTTTGAAGTATTTTTCTTATAACATATTTCCAAAATTATTTATTTTAAAACTAATTTACATCACTGGGTAAAAAATTGATATATTGGAAAAAAAAGTATCTATAATTATTAGGAATACTGATGATCCAAAACGTAAACTCTCTCTATATAATAGGTAGAAATGTCCTAAAAATCGAGGTAATGTAAACTTTAGGTAAGGGGTTTTAGTATTATAGATCATGTTCTTGTTTTTGGTGATATCAATTTTTTATAAATTTATATATTGCATCAGAATATACATTTTTAAATAAATCCAGTCAGTCGAAACTCAAGCCAGTGTCATATGCTTATAAATCTAGTTTGTTTAGACCTCCACTCTTCAAAAAAAGCATTAAAGTCGACATTTTGACGATAACAATTAAAACGAATGAGTGTCGTCGCTGCGGTTTCATCAGCAGGAACCTCAAAACAGATGGAGAACTGCGGCAGACCCATATGATGATGATGATGAGGATGACGAGAGCAACGACTGCTTGGCCGGAAAAATATAAATAAAATGTGTGTGTGAGTGTGTGTGTGCGTATCCAATGCAGTGACAGTTGCAACAACAGTTTGCTGATTATGATTATCGCTCGCAAAACCCTCATATCACTCACATCCCCGCCCACTTCACTCCCCTTTGTGTCCCATTAAGAGCCATAGATCCCTTATGGTCCATCATATCTGGGCATGGTTTTCTCTCGCTCCGGACAGCTGTGATTACAACTTTTCTGTTTATGTTTCGCAATTGTGTCGCTCCATATACGTATGTGGAATGAGTTTCTGTCGGTTTTTGACAGTTATGATGGAGAATTGTGTGTGCCGCATGCCAGAGGGCAAAGCACTTTAAATTTGACGCACACAAAAACAGTTGCAATCTCTAAAATTGAAATGCAGTCAGGCGAAACCGACAAACACACAAAGGAATTGGACATGTTCTGTTGCCAAATGTGTGGCAAAACCTGAGATTACAGTTCAAAGGGGTTACAAAGATGATGATTAAAATATAGTTATGAAAACGTAGTTATTACATTTAAATTAAGCCATATTTATACCGAAATTTGCTAGTCCCGGAAAGTCCGAGGTTCACTCCCCAAGTTTGTAGAAATGCTTGACCTTAAGTTAGCAAAAATCGTCCTTTTATTTGTTTAAAAAATATTTTAGATTTCTTTTTAATATGATATCTTAAATTATTGATGTCTTTAAAAGGTTTTCCGGAAATGCACTTCTAGTAATCCTCACATACAATGTAATATTTTTAGATAATTGAATTTTCTCCACACAATTTAAATAATCTTAAGCTGTAAAATCAATTCCAATCTCTTATCTCACCCAGTTCCTCACCACATATACCTCTGCTTTTTCCTTCATCACAAAAATGAGATACATTGTTCGCCAGCATTGTCAATGCATTTTCAACATATCATAAAAGTTGACAACTCTTGACCCCCGACATTTTCCAATAGCACGCAGACCCAACTCAGACTCAGACCCAACCAAAGAACCTTGAACTATTGTTTACGCAAAACCAAAAGAGAGAAAGCCCTCTTCTGGCGGTGGGGTTAAAGTTTTCCGTACAAGAAAAATAGTGTAAAAATCAACTGAAAACAACTGCTGGAAAAATAAAACAGAGAATAAATTGTATTTTATATATTGCCTCTCGAACCCCTCTACCTTCCATACCCCCTTTAAAGGTATATAAAACACAAGCTGCCAACGCCCCAACAATGCAAAAGGAGGGCACAGAAAGGGAAGGGAAGGGGAGGAGAACCGGAAGAGGTCACCAGGAGAGGCCTGCGTTCAAGTGCCCTATCCATATATCATCCGGCCGAAGGAAAAATGTATTTTTTATTTCATATATTTCAACTCTGGCTTCGGCAACAACTTGTCCTTGAAGCGTTCGGACAGCAGCGTGAAAAACAGAGGAAAACTTTTGTCATACGGCGGTGGGCGGGGCGGAAAACCGGAAAATTGAAAAATATGCACGGTTGGGGTGGGGAGAGAAAAAACTTTTCCATCATCACACACTGGCGTTGTGAATGGTGGAATTCGTTTGGTGGTTAAGCTAACAGAGACCCATAAAATAGTTATGAGTATAACTATGTCAAGTGCAGAACTGAAAGTTAAACATTTAAAGGGGTTTTTTTTTTTTTTTTTGGGGGGGGGGGGTAACAAGTAAGACAAACGTCTGTAAGCATTGGAAAATTACTGATTTATAATAAAAAAAAAATGGTTCCTACAGCTTAAAAAGTATCGATGTCAGTATCGATATTATCGATAATTTTGATATTTTTCAAGCATTGATGTTTATCAGAAACATCGAAAATATCGATACTGCAATTTATCGATCATTTTCAAGCTCTAATAGTTTCCATTCCTTAAAAAATTATATAGTATTTTATATATAACGACATTTTTCATTAAAATTATTCTATTAGAAAATTCTTTCATTGTTTAATGACCATAAAATGAAAAGAATCTTTCGGCAATTATCAAAAAAAAATTCCCAAAAATTATCCCCTTAAGAGGTTTCCAAATGAAAAGCCAGTGGAAAATGTTCGCACGCCCTTCAAAGTATGCTACAGCAAATGAAGTTCACTTTTTTTGGCTGATGAGGAATGCTGGGTGTTTTTCGAGGGGGCGGGGGGAAGGTTGGTGGGTTTATCAACACTTCCGCACGACGGTGCGCATACAAAAGCTGCAGAATTTACGCTGAATAACTGGCATAAGGACATAGATACACACACATATACACACACAGGCACATGCATGCAGGCAGGCAGGCATATCCTGCTACTTTGCAGGACATTGTTTGCGCTTTGATAACGCACACATGCACACCAATACAAATTCGCTGTCATTACTACTATGAAAATTGCACATGCCATGGTTTTGTGTTTGACTAGAGAGAGACGGCAGCAGAGTTAGAAGGAGAGCGAGCGAGAAATAGAGCTAGAGGGACTTTGCTGACGCTGCAGACAGCAGCAACAGCCGCTACTCCTCTGGCCACGCCCCCTGGGCAGGCAACCGCCCCCTCTTATCCAGCATGTGGAACAGCCAACAGTCAAAACTATTTTTCGCTTGGCATTTCAAGCATCTTATGGTTTTATTTCGACAAAAATTCGCCCCTTAAATGCGCTTGGAATAGTCCTTGCATGCCAGGACACAAATGGTTGTGCACCTAGAAAAATTGATTGATTGTTAATAATAAGGAATTGTTTTTATTCAAACTTTAAAAACCAATATCATTTAGATATGATGCGAAACTAATATGGCAATATAACAGATGGTCGACGTTTTCTAGTTCAACATACAGAATTTCGTATTTATAAGGGAATTTCAGAAGAATTTTTTTGTTGCATACTTTTTGAATACCACATTTCCCTGTACATTTAACCCCTTATTACCCCGAGGTTCCGCGCATGATGGTAGCTGTTATAATGACTACAACAAAATTTTAATTTACGATTTATTAGAACAAAAGACGCAATTGTTTCAAGTGTAATCGGGCAGTAAGACCCATGGGCGGACACATACATAGTCCAGAGTTTTAGCTACCAACTGGTCATGGTAAAGCCATGATGATGATAGCTTCCGTTTCGTTCTGCTTGTGCTCATCCCACTTCCGTTTCCCTCCCATTCCCATTCCATTCCGTTTCGATTCGTTTGCCATTTTCCTTGCTAGCCATCTGTTGGGTGTTAATTCATTGTCATGTCCTTTTCATTACGCATACACTCTCGCAGGCGGAGCTTTTTTAGGCACTGCTTGCAGAATTTAGTGAGATATTTGCACAAATTCTTTCCAAAATTAAAACCGAGCAGGGGAAAGGAAGTGAGAAAATCTAGGGCAAACTTTTCCTAATTTGCACGATTAACAATTTTCAAGTTTGTAAAGGAAAATTCTTATGTTCATGCTTTTAATTCTAATTCTAGGTCAAAAGAAAGCTCTAAAACCAACGTATTTTCCCAAAAACAAACCTATTCATATCTCATTTCTGACACTCTGTAAAGCCTATTAAAAGGTGAACCAACATAAAGGCCCCGTGGTACAAATAAAGGACCCCTTTCAGTCTGCCCATGAATCACCAGGCAAGCAAATAGAACGTGAAATGAAATTAAAAGAGCAAATTACGCTTTTCAAAACATGAACAAATAAATATAAATATCAAAGGGGGGACCAGAGGACAACACGCAGTGGGTGGGGTATAAATTTATCTACAACTTCAGTGGTGGAGAGGTGGGGTAGGAAGGGGCAGAGATAAACTGAAAGTGGAAGGGGATGTGTCTTCTAAGCTCGCCTAGTCCTTGTTACACTTGAAGCTCTCATCCGGCTCGCCTTTCATTAATATTTCACAGCGAAAACAGCAATGAGAAGAATTCTAAGCCCATAGAAAGAACAAGGATTTAGCAGCTAAACCTCTTTGGTCTTCCGCCTCCTTTTTGCTCCCCTTTTCGCCGCCACCCCCAATTAAAATCAGATTAAAGTTGCGCTAATTTATGCGACCGCACGGCGACAAAACAAAGCGAAATTCTCACAGGCAACACAAGCGGAAGTGAAACGGGATGATGGAAGTTCAGGAGGTTGGAGATTGGGATGCTAGAATGTTGAGCAGTGCGGAATGCAGAGGTGGATAATGCCTGACATTGGTGGCATCAAAAATGGAAATTCCACTGAGTTGGCTGCTTTGCTCTGTGCTGTAATTGCATAGCAGCAATAAAGTTTCCCAGAGCTTCGCTTCTCGTATTCTATTTTCCTCTTGGCTTCTCCTTTAAGTTGTTGTGTATGCCAATTTGCTCTGTGGTTTTCTACATTTTCTTAAATTACTTTTAGGCACTTAAAAATCTAAGTAGGGATGAACCAATATATTTTAAAAATATTATAAAAAAACATTTTAAAAATCTCTTCATCATAAACATTTATTTAAGCTAAAAAAAAAAATCCTATATAATCAAGTGGCAACTGTAAACCTTTTCAACTAACTTTTCCTTTGATCGAAACGTGTCGTATGCAAATACCCATTGGCATCCACAATCAAAACCCACAAATCAAACAAAGCAGTTCCACAACAACGTGTTAATAAACAAAAGGAGTTTGGGAACAGAAGCTTATGGTTATACTGTAGCTATTTTGCAGAAACTTCTGGGAACAAAGGCAATACATCCATTGTAAACTGGCCAACCTTGCTGCCAAAGGGTTCCAAAATTTCCAAGACCATTTACCCCAATGAAAATGTAAATCTATTGCGAAGTTGGGAATGAAAAAAGCACAAGAGCAAAAATCAATCAAAATCCAGTACAGCTTAGAAAACACCAATCGCTTGAGGAAAGATTTAAATTCCAAAAAAAAAGTTCAGAAACCAGCAGAAACTTTAAGAAATATTAAAAAAAATTACAAAATTTATTCCCCTGCAGTTTTCTCAAAAAACAAAATATGGAATACCAAAATATCAGTCAGCAGAAATTCTAAATTCATTATAAAATCTCGTAAACTAAAATCGCTGCACACTTGACCAGACCGAAAGTGAAAATGCCATCATAATTTGCCGTGGCAAGCCAGGAAAATTGCTGCTGTGGCTGCAGGATTTTTCTTTCGGGAAAAATCCAATCCTCCTGTTGCTCCCAGTTTCGGTTATCCTCACTGTTGGCTATTGTCTCAGTGTCTGGACTGGCAAAAACACATGGCAAACAATTCAATTTAATTAAGAGTTTTGCCTCCCCATTTCAGCCATAACCCCGAAAGTCTGAGACCGACGACTCTCAGAGGGCGAGTGACTGAAGTAGACGGATTTTTCGATGTTTCGGGGTGGCGCCTAGAAGGAAAATAAGAAGAAAATTGTCATGGCACTCGCTCTTGTTGCATCCATCACAGGCTAAAAAGTTTGTTTACCAAGTCTGGCTGGAATCTTTTTTCGATTCGGTTTTGTGTATTTAATTGAGCACATTGTTGTCTGGTTACTGAATTTATATATGCACCCAAAAAAAAAACATAGTTTAAACCTAAAAACTTCTTGAATTGAAAATATACTAGATCAAGTATAAAAAAGTGATATTAAATTAATAATACTAATAATATCATAATATCATATACTAAATAATATCATATCTGAACTCTGAACTATTCATCTTATTTAAAATATTATAAAGAGTGGTATTAAAAGAATACTAAATAATATTATATCTGATAAAATAATAATAATTAATGTTATATCTGATATAGTAATAATATATTAATACTAAATATTATTAAATCTGACATATATGTAAATTCTTTACCAAACGTTTTGTTTTATCTTTTCTAATTCTATTAAGACTAATAGTATTAATGTAACACTCATCTTATTGGGATATATTTGAAACTCAATATTTTAGAATTAATCTGCGAATAGTCTAGTTTCCATGATAATTTTTTTTCGGTGTTTATTTACAGTATGTGATTCATGCATCCGGCATTTTCAGCAACTTTGGGATTAATGTGACATTTTTGCTGATTCTTGGTTTAGTTTTGCGTTTTACGTTTGCATTTTACTTTTATACATCTTGCCCTTTGACAATTTCTAATTCATGGGCAATCAGCAATGCAAAGCCACAAAACTGGTCAAATGCTAATCTGAGGAAAGAAGAAAATTGAAAGCAATTTATTGAATTCAAGGCAGCCATCCGCAGTCCACATGAAATGTAAATAAATGTCTGGAGAGAAGGAGATACAATAAATTCAGCTGGCAACAACAGAGATCCCGGGCAATTATTTACTGTAAATGTATATTGTTTATTAAACGTAAAGCACATCTGGGACCGAAGGGGCGGACGTCATGCCCAAGTGCTGCTTAAGCAGCAGAGCAAACATAACACTTGCCACTCGGGAGATGCAAACTTGCATTCAGGGATTTAGCAACAAACACACACGCATGCATGGAAAATATTTACCAGGAAATATTCCCCTATTCTTCTGCTTCTTCTCGTTGCTTAAATGATTTTCAAATGCCACTTGAAAGTGTCTGAGTTGGGAACTGCACAGCCAAACCGGATTTCATAATAATTAATTGGCTCTATATTTGCACATCTGTAATACAGTATTCCATTCCACACATCCCTCGCCCCACAAAACATTTATTGCCATTTAAGAATTTTACTTGTTTAGGTTTATTAAGTGCCAATGGCAAAATTGCAAGAGTTTATAGAAACCCAGAAGACTTAAGGATGCAGTACGGCAAGCAAACAGACGCAGGACAAATCCAATGGAAACTGTAGATAAAAACGATGGGTCGAGTGTATTTTCCAAAGATATTTTGCAAAAACTTTCTCCACTCCGTGATTGTTTATGATTGAGGGTGAATCCCGCATGAGATACTCGACTGAATTAAATGAGAGGCACGTGCAGTGCAGGCAGGATAAAGCCAGACACTTTATGATGCCGATAAATCAGCTGCAGGTAATATCGGTTGCATGTTGTGGGGAAAGTGTGGGAAATTATCGAGGAAATAAATGCATTTTCAGTAAAATTTATTTCAGAATTTAAGTATGGGAGTTTTATATTATTATTAAGCAATTTAAAGTGATATTAAACACACACAAAAAAACAGGTCGCGGTAAAATAGATATTCCCATGGTAAATTTCTGGTACGGCATATCATTTTTACTAAGAAATAATAAATTATAAATAAATAAATAATAAATTGACATTAATTGATATCATTTTGCGAAATTCTCTCTCTCGGAAATTCTCTAACATTGAAAATGTGAGCAAGAAGTTGAAGGGTGAAGTTGCGTTCAAAATTCAAACTGGCTTACTTCAAATTTTATATTACACATCGTAAAATCGATCATCGCTTCATATAATTTTTGTTTTGGGTGTAGTTAATAGTACCTTCCCAACTTTTCTTTATAAATTAAGTCTAAAACAGCACTCCACACATTATTATTTGTTTACTATAATAATAAATGCAAATTGAGGTAATTTTACAAACAGAAAATCTCGTTTTCGGCCTTTCGCCCGTAAGCTCATTGTCGTCTTTTAACCCTTCACTGGCTGTCTTAACCGATTTTGTTTGGTTTCTGGTCGAGAGTCTGTCCGAATACCAAACCAATTTGGACACATTTGTGCATATATTTTGAAAGCAATTCTACAGTGCAGCTGAGCGAGCTAACTGAATGGTTTTAACTACCTCTCTCTCTCATTCTGCTTTCCCCTTAATTCAGTTCATAATTAAATTTTACTAATAGGTTATTGAGCATATTTTTGTGTGCAGGCTCATGCGTAAATTTTATTGCAAAATTTAATTGGCTGGCTTGGTTTTCGGGGTCTGGCTAATAGACATGAACGCACACACACACGCAGGCGTTTTAATTGAGTTTTTGAGGAGCAGCAGTAGCTTCTGGTTTTGCTCTCCCACCTCCATACTTTTGTCCTTTATCCGACTGGCAGGTGCAGAAGGCCAAGCCAAAGTCTGCATGAGTGGCTCAATTCTTGGCATCAGCCAGCTAGCCAAGTTGATTGTTAGCACAGGCATATCACGCATACGCAGTGTGGGCCCGGCAGGTGGCGAAATTGCCTAAATTCAAAGGGGCAGTTCGATTCGAAGGTTTTAAATTTCAGTCCCGGCATTCAGGCATCCACGAGGCAATTAAAAATCCTGCGAAGGACAATTGGCCTTTCTCTCAGGGGGTTAAGGGCTTTGACAGGTACTCCTCATCTGTGTCATCGCTAAACATTTAAATTTAAACCCTCAAAATTTTATCGAATCCTGTTGAATGGTTCGCCAACAATCGATAAAAATTGTTTTGAATGGCAAATAAAGCGACAATTCTGAATGGCTCAGCGCACAAGGGCAAACAAAGGCAGCAAAAAGGAGTCCGGCGCATAAAGAAACTGGAATATCCACCTAAAAAAAATACAGGGAAATGCAGTTAGAGGGAAACTGATCCTGGGAGTTTTGGGGACCAACATGGAGGGAGAAAAGAAAAAAAAGAAATAATAGCTAGCGCCTGGCAGACTGACTGACAGTTAAAGCTAGTCCAACAAAACGCTACACTCCCTGTAGCGATGCCACCACCACCCACACATCTCCATTATTTATGCATCAATGGCTGCTATGACGACATGCGCTAAATTGAAACAGTACACAGGGGCGGGGGCGAGTGGGCGCAAAGGGCGGGCCAAGGGGCGGAGAATGATGGCACAAGGACACAATGGCGCCAAACGACAACGACACACATGCAATGCGACGCCAGCAGAAGAGGAGCACAGCCCAGCAGGTAGGTAAATAAAAACCGTAGAAATATTGGCAAAATTGAAAGAAGTTAAAAAAGAGAAGAGGAGCAAAGCTGTGGGCCAACTGGGATAGGAAAATGGAAATGTGTAGTAGGCGGCGACGGCGACGCCGTCAGCGGACAAATAAAAACTGCAGCCCCATGGGCTTTTCATACCCTTTAATCGAAAATTTTTAAGGTATGTAGGTACTTTTAAAATTTAATTTTAATATAAATATAAATAAAATATTGGATAAGATAATAAATATATTACTAATATTCATTTTAGATAAATAAACTTTAAAAAGTTTCCGAAAAAAAAAAAAAATTCCAAATAAATGGTTGAGAATTATAAGCAAATCCGGAAATGTTTCCTAAATTTAAGTAGTTTTTAAACGGTTAAAGTTTGAAAAATAAATATATTCATAGAATTTCAGTTCACAGCACCTTATAATTGGAAAAATCAACAGGCTCTTCCTGCTTTTCATTTTTATTATATTTCCACCGCTCTGCCTTTCCCACTTTTATTGTTTCGGTTGTTCTACGAAACAAGCCACATAACTAAATAAAAATTACCTCTCTCCATTTATTTTCCCCCAACCGCTACTTTAACCTTTGTCTGCGCCAACGCCGTCGCTGCCTCATAAAAACTGCAAACAAAACGAGAGAGAGAACAAAAAATATAACTCCAAAGTCTCGTCGAGTCATTGAGCCAATTGAGTAAATTGTTTTATTGAAAGATTTTTCGTTGTTGTCCTTGTTGTTGTGGCCGTCGATGCTGATACTCCTGTATTATTTTTGTTTTCCTTTTTTCTTGCTGGCTATGTGCCGTCTATGGTCGTTGGACATTGCGATATATTTTAGCCATTTTTTTATATACTTTGTTTCTCTTTTGTTAATAGCACGTTGACATTTATGCATTTTTGATGGTTTGAATACAAGAAAATGAATTCTAAAATATTTCAGAGCATTGTTGGGAGTATTTTAAGTTTTCCGGCGGTTTAAAGTTGTGAATTTAATAGATATAAATATCTCTAGTAGAAAAAAAAAATACAATACTTATTTTAATACGAACTAAATAAAAAAGTGTGGTTGAATAGGAACAATGTTCCTGGATCATGTTTATAAGAACAATTCATACACACAAAATAACATTGATATGAATCGATGATCGATTTTATGTTATGTAATATCAACGGCCACTTTAATTCGATATGATGAAAAAAGTAAAAGCGAGGAACAATTTCCAAGGAAGACAATTCTTAAAAATGATATTATTTAATATTAAATTTACCAGTATTGAATGGTAAAAACGATATATCTATGATTTTGATTTTAGCGCGACGTGTAGAGAGATTAAAATCTTGTTTTTCTGTCCAATTCTTAATTAAAAATGTTTTTTTTTTTTAAATTATTTTCCCAAAAAGGGTCACAGATGTTTTCAAGAGATTTTCATACAGACAAAAAATAAAGCTAACCAACAAACAAGCGATTGTAATCATCCCCAAAATCGCAGCTTTTAAAAATAGACGAAAAAATGCAACATATTTATCTTCCAAAAGATAGAAAAAAGGTGTTGCTTTGTTTTAAAATTAGAGTAAATTTCCTTTTTGATGGAATTCCACGAGCAATTTAGCCCTCATTAGGACCACTCCACACTCAATTGCATATTTCATATTTCAAATTCTATTTCGGGCATATGGAACATGTATGCAGAGGGCACTTCACAAATCAATAAAAACGTCAAAATCAAACATTTCGTCATTAGTTTTTGTGTGCAACCGCCCTCCATGCTTAAACTGAATACGAAAAAGCGACGGGCAACGATTTGTGCGAAAAATATTTTTGCATTTAGCTATTGTTGGGTTGGCATTCCCTCGTGTGTATGTGTGGGTGTATTTTTTTTATACTCGTCCTCCCCACCCTTTTTCTCGACCGCTGTACAAAAGCCAATTTCAGCAAGTCGACGCCTATGACAATGCGAGGGGGTTTGGGTTCAGAAGTCGGGGGGAGGGAGGACGGCGTGCTAAAGGGGCGACTGTCAACGGCAGAGAATTTGTGGGGCTTCAGCGGCAGGATGTCACATGTCCTGGCCGCCTGCTTCTGTCAACACACACCTACACAGCACGCACACACACACACACATCCAAACGCACTACAATTCAAGCACAATGGGATCAATTATTTTGCTAGGGAGTGTGTGTGCGAGTGTGTGGGTGTTATGCAATCATGATGCGTGTGTGTGTGTATGTGTGGGTTAGCAGGAAGAGCTTTTGCGCCATAAGCAAAATGCCAAAATGCCTAAAACTGTCAAGGGGCCGCTTTTGAGTGGTCAATCAAATGTTGTTTTGAAGGTTTCTGTGGTCTTGCAGTTTCGACAACTGCGTCATCGGGGCGAACTGTCAACTTGTTTGGATCGCGGAGATGCCAATTTGGTTTAGACTCGGAAACCTCTTTGAAAAGAAAGCAATTTTTGAATAAAGATTTTCAGGAAAGTACTTCAAAGGATTAAAAAATAGCTTTAAAAAAAAGTAGACTTTTGTATTTCAAAATACTTAATTTTTACTAGTTTTGTTTTTTATATAAATTTAATTAAATTGAATTTTTTGTATAAATAATATTAATTTAATTGAGTTAAATTTTTTATGTACATAGGTACATAATACATTTTTAAATAAACGTATTATTTTTTTTACTACATTTTTATTTTATTCCCTTTTTTTATAATAATAATTTAATCGAATAAAATCTTTTTTATAAATAATATATATTTAATTTAATTTAATTTTTTATCTCCACAATAAATTTTAAATACATTTATTTGAGTTAAGTCCTCTTTCCATTTAAGGTCTTTTATTTGTTTATTCATAATATTTTAATTTTTATTCACTTATATTCTTTCTACCCTTTCTATTTGTCAATCACTTGTGTTTTTATTGAAAAAACAACTAATTAAAATGATTATTAATTTTCTGTCTTGATTTTTTTTGTTTTCATTATCCAAATGTCATTATGTTTATCTAATTAGTCGAAGCAACAGGGATTCGTCATGCAGTTTATTATTTTCAAAAGCGCAATATTGAAAGGAAAAAATGGTTTGCACTCATCACACAAAAATGTTTATTTAAATTAAACACGCATACAAAGTACATTTTTAATGAACGAAAATATTTTGCCTTTTGACAACGTGTTAATCAATGCTGTCACCTCAAGGTCGTCTGGCTTAAAAGAACCGAAAAAAAAATGAGTGACAGACGGCTGCGTATTGATGGAATGGGAAATAGGTAAAGAAATAATTTTATAATTAGCCACAACTAGGTGAAATTGTGGGTCAGGTGAAGAAAATACAAGGACAAATAAACGAATGCAGTGGAAACTTAAATAGCTTTATTCCCAAAATAAGTCTTATGTTACAAAATAAAGTCTTATGTTACAATTAACCTCAGGACATTGATTCAATGATCATTATCCGTAATTACTTGAAAATATCATTTGACACACGCTTCAGTTTCTCGGGCAATTAAAAATGAAATGAATTGTGTATTCTATGAATAATTTACTATATCAATTTCAGTGGCAGACACGCCCGGCACACCACCAACAATCTATATACACAGTGGAAAGACCGAAAACAGAAGCCCACAAAATTATATTATCATTGAAATTTCATTAAAATAATTTTAACAAAATAATGACAACGACCGTTGTTGGCCTGCTGCTCAGTAGCAAAAGCTGCCGAAGCGTGCAAAATGTTATGCATAATTGATGGCAAACAGAAATCAATCAATCATAAAATGTCAACCTCGCCCAAAACCCACCCACAAAACGAAGAGGATGGAAAGGAGAAAGACGGAAAATGTGGCAAATAAATAGATAGACAAGACAAAGGACATTTTGAATGCCTAATCATATAAGAAGGAATTTAATTGAAATTCTTGTAGCAGTCTGTAATTTCTCCTCAGAGTGGAGAATGTATTAAAGTGTCATTAAAGTGATATTTCAAAAGTTATGCGTTTGTCTTTAATTACAATTTGAAATTCAACAATAGAGAACGCTATAGTCGCCTATCAAATACCCTTTACTTAGCTAAGGCAAGCAGTCGCAAGCAGAATAAACCAAGCAGTCGCTTGAAATTGGCTCCATCTACCGGTTCATTATTTGCTCATAACTTTTTAGTATGTGATCCGATTTAAAAAATTTCTTCTACGTTTTGGTAGGTATTACTAAAGCCAACAAAACAACATTTACAGTTTTACAAAATCTGTTAAGATGTGGTGATCCTGATCAAGGATATATATATATATATTATAAGTTTACTTTACGAGCAGAGGGTATAATCGTCAAAACAGATGGAAAATCAAATACAATTATCAAGTAATTCAATAAAAATATTTGTATTATTAAACAAGTTGCTAAAATCGTTTGCAAAATCTGCATAAATAATGAAAGCACATAATAATGATTTTGCAGGCATCAATGAATATTAAATTCGTCAATGGGGCACAGCAGCAAACAAATAATTCAATCGGTGTGCAATTGGAAAATACTTCAACCAAATAAGTTTCAACTCACTCAAATGAGAAATAAAGAACAAATGAAATTTAATTAAATCGGTGGCAAATGAAATTCAAGGTAACTGAGGCCTGTGACACCCGCCTTTCGTTTTAATGATATTTAATATTCTCGGTATTTGTACGACAAATAAAATGCAGTTGGGGGATTTAAATACAAAAGAACCTTTCGTTTGTGCGAGAACCACAATGTACGAGCCAAAGATCATATTATAATAGTTTTAAATTAAATGCAAATGATATATTTTCCTCTTAAAACTCAGTTATTGAAAGTTTTCTTGTATTTTAAAATTTATATTTTTTCCAAAGAATGTTTAAATGTAATTAACCAATCGGTTTTTCACACGAATGAATCATTTAATATCCAATGGCGATTTTTTCCTTTCCAATTTATCATAAAAATATTTCAATGTTAATTAAATCGAATACCCAAATGAGCCACATTAATTCGCATACGTGCCCATACATACAGTGGCGGTTAAAATCGCCCAGCGAACATACATAAATTATTAATTATATTACAATTTTTTAATAAACCGGCTGCAGTTTATTAAACAAACAGCCTCTGTGAGCTGCAAACTGCCTGTCAATGAATTTCAACACGCGGTTCGTCGAGTATTCATCGTGGTAATTAAAGCGTTAAATGGAAAACAAAAGCAAACCGATCCAAAGTTTTGCCCCCCATTGCCGAAAAAGGTTTTAGCCATGGGAAAACTTGTTCGGAGAACTAAAACTTTTGTTTTGTATGGTGGGGGGGAAATGGAAATATACACTCGACAACCAACAACAGACAGGCGTTGCAATAATGAGTTGTAAGCTCCAGTTCACACAAAGGATTAACAACAATAGCTCCACGCATCTTCTGGGTCCTTCAGCCATTCATTCCCTCATTTATTGATGTATGCCGCATTCATTACCCAAAGGATGGCCCAATGAATGGCTAACAGTTGCCTCCAATCCAACAATGGAATTAAGATATTATCGGACAAGCGAGTCGAGAGGAGGAAACGCTGCTCTGGGATTACTTTCGTTGTGGCGGTGAAATTGTTTTCACAAAACTCTGCCAACTCTTAATCAAAGATTAGGCAAGCAATATAGGAGAAATGGAGACGAGAATTTCCTAATATTTAAATAATATATTACTTTTATTTTAATATAATAGGGGTTTGACTTGTGGTTTGCATACAGAAGAATTTCGACGTTCTCATTTGAGTTGAAAATGTTCTTGAAAGTAGAAAGAGATTTTTGAAGTTTAATGTGCTTGAATCTAGATAATTTGCTGATATTGGTTCTTATATTGATCTCAAAACGTGCTTACACTGTTTTCAAGAACGAATGTTCTCATGCTTACACCAACGAATGTGATTTTAAGAACGAATGCTCTCAATTCAAGAACAATGGGCTTACATTTTTCTCTCTGTGTATCTTAAATTATAATTTTAACATAAGCGCACACATTATGTTCAGTCAGTCTAATCAAGCTAGTAAAATCTATTTCATCAATGGGTTAAATCCTCTGTGTCGACATGCTTTATTACACGCACACAAAACTAATGGATAGACGAAGGTTTTGAAAGGTCTGAGTAGGTGATTTCAAGGGGGTCATGGCTTAAACTTTGGCCAAACAACTTCATTAAACAAGAAACCCAATTTGAAAATGGGGGAAATGGGCTCGAAAATCTCGACGAAAATCCATCGTGAAGTGGAGGAAACCGCAACACAAAAAGACTTAAACGCTTTTGGCCCAGCTTTTGTATGTGCAATCACCAGAAAGCCAGAAAAGGGATCGCACCCAAAAACTAGAGACCCTTCACCTTGCTGAACTCCACTCATTTTCACATCATCTTTGGTTTTCCCTGTCAGGACAAATGTCAAAGATTTTCGTATGTTTTATAGGGAGGGTGAGGACTGAAACTTTATTCATAATTGTGAGACAAAGAATTGTTTAGATTTGTGTGTTTTGTCTGCGGTTTCACTTTATTTCGTTTTAAATGCATTTAGAGGGCACAAACTTCACCTGCGACCAGGAGGGCTTATTAAAGTTCCTCCACGTCGACAAATCCAATTTAGCAATCGAATGAAGCTGCTGCTCCTCAGTATCTTTCCCTCTCTGGTTGTTTATTATTTTATATTTTTTACAGGAGAAAAGTTTTTAATAGTGGAACACACAGCAAAACACTTTGGCTTTGCTTGGCCACCACACACACAAAAGTTTTCCATCCCATGGAAACATCTTCCTGTGAGCCACTTAAGTGCAGAGCAAACAAACTTATACCCACACACACACACCTCCTCCTCCTATCTCTATCGCTGAAGAAAAGAAAGATATTGCTGTGAAAGTTGGCCGGGGGTTCAGTTCGTTTTCAGTTTCGGTTTCCTCGCGTCGGTTGTGTAGTAAAAGTTTTTAATAATAACCGCAATACAAGAATATAAACATTTATATTACTGCTTCATAATGCGGCGGTCGTTCGCGATGGGGAAAACCATCAGCAGCTGGTGGTGGTGGCGAATGGAGAAGGATCCTCGGAACGGGACGGGATCCTCGTGGCGTATGAGCAATGCGCTTCCTTGTAAGTATTATTTTACTTTGAGCTTTGCTTTGCTTCTGCCTGGCATGTCAAAAGATTGAAGGTTAACATGCATGTGGGGGAGAAAATCTGGGCTAAGAAGCAGGTGCAGATGCCATAAATGTAAAGTTTCCTTTGGTTTTCTTCGATGGGTTAAGAAAGGCGGAGATGTAAGGTGGTTCAGGCTCCAGCTGGAGGCAAGCTTAAGCTACTTTGAAGTTGGTAACAAGATAGCGAATTTATATACATATTTGTTGTAAGATAATTCGAGAAGTTTTACTCATAAGCCATGGCCAAGCCATAAAGTTTCTTTTCACCAAGCTAATATTATATATACATCTTTACAGATTTATTAAAGCCTAAAACAATTTTGTTTGGTTTATTAATACCTACCGAAATGAAGAAAAAATTTTTTAATTGAAGCTCTCAGTAAAAAGTTATAGGCAAATAATATAGAATATTACGCCACTTTCATACGACTGCTTGGTTTACCCTGCTTGCGACTGCTTGCTTTAGCATTCTCTTCGTTTAAACTTAAAAACAATTTTCAACTTCTTTTAAGGATGCCCAATTTACTGAACGTCCACGTAAAACATTTTAAATATATCCTAGAATCGAAGCCTGGGACTCCTTTTGCCCATCATCAGTACCTTTAAATCTCCACAAAAAGCAAATAGCTACGTTTAACAACCACAGAAAAGCCCCAACAAAATCCAATTGCAGTTAAGTAAGCCAATGCTTCAAGTGAATGGGGAGAATAATTGAGGCATTGCAGCTGGAACTGGAAATTGGTTGAAAAGAAGCTAAAATGGCATTTAAAATGAAAGTTTTCAGTGGCTGGGGGATGGGAATTGGGAAATCCCCAGCCATGAGAGCACTGCAACAGAAAGGCATTCCCTCAACTTCATTGGCACCTGCTCCCTTTAGCAACATAATGGCAACTCAATTAAGCAAACCGAGGAGTTGTTTCCTCTCTCTCAACTTCAACAATTTCCATCCCATTCAATGCACTTCGATGGCGAGGAGGTGGAAAAGCTGGCTGCTCAGCTCAATGGCTCGGCATTTCCTGTATCCTACACGCCACACTACTAAGCGCCACTTCCTCTTAATGCCCTCGAACAAAGGGGAGCGATGGTGGAGTAGAAGTAGAAGGAATAAAAACACCATTCAAGTAAAATTAAAACTGCACAAAATGTCCGGAATGGAGTTGACAAACACACAAGCCGGCGGACAAAAGCCGGAAATGATAGAGAATGATTTAATGTTGCAGGGAGAGAAAGGAAAATGGAAAAAGAATCCGGGCCAATAAGTCCGGTTGATCATCATCCTCTTCTGTGAAAGACAATTTGATTGATTGTTCGGGCCAAGTCAGCAGCAACAGGCCATAAAGCCGGCAATGCAAATAAAATGATGGGCAAATACATTTCGTTTTAGTGAATGGCATAAGGGAAGTTGACATCGATGGAGGGAATAAAGTGACGAAGAAGGAGATCTGATTGATGGTCCTTCAAGCCTGCAAACTTGCAAATGTCTGAAGAAACTTTGAAAAGCATTGGAAAATCTTTGTCGATTTTCTTCGAGATTTTTAAAGAGTTATAAATAAAAAAAAATCCTTTTCAACTAATTTTATTTTTTACTCGTCACATTTTAATAATTAAAGTACTTTGAAGTACCATTTTGTATTCCCTTGTCTAACATAAATATTTCATTGCCTTAACCATCTTGAAAATTCAACCATTTCTCATCTATTTGCTTTCCCTGACTGCTTCTTCTCTGCCATTATTCGAATAAATCGAACATTTGTTGCTTTTCCTTCGTTTTCAGGCTCATCCATCCAAAAACTCAATTTCTCGCTATTAAATAAAAATCAAATATGAAATCAATACGTTTAGACCACACTTCATTTAATGGCAATATGCCACGCCTTCCCATTCCATCAATCCAACCAACCATCAACCATTCAACCAATAGAAATCATAATGAAAACAATGGGAGTAAATGGTAGAAGGGCGGGTTGAAAGGTCACAGGAGTTGTGTTTCCGGCAAAAAACAAAAGAAACCAAGGAAAGACAGTCAAAAGGAGGAAAAAATAAAAGAAAACCCAAGTCTAGGCAACGCCTCGATTACATTTTGTTATTCGATGAATCGAGGACTTTTCGACTTGATTTCAAGTTCAGTTTTTACGCTTTCGTACTACCTGCTAATTTTTATTGTCTTTTTGTTATACCTAACTTTTCCTTAAAGTTTTAGAAAGTCTTGTATTTATATTGTATTATATTAAAAATATTTATAAAATAACATTTGGAAGGATTTTTAAATTTTTGTCTTTTTTTCCATTATTATAATATTTTTTAATGGATTTTTTTGCACCTATTTGCTAAGACAATTGAGTTTTTAATCGTTTCTGCTTTTAACTTTTATTTTCTAGCGCACATTTCACTTGTTTCCTTTGTCTTTCTCCTTATCGGTAGCCGACCAGAAGTCCTTTTCGTCCGTCTTTCGACTTTCTCCGGCGGCTCCTTCTCCATTTCCCTCTTGATTCCGGCACTTGACTGTCATTGTTTACATTTACAAATTGTTCGCTTGTCCGCAAATTGCGAAGCGTTTTGTTGGTCCTTTCGCAGGTCCCGTGCTTTTTTCTTCCCCATCGCTGGGCATATCTTTCAAAAATCTCTCAGCTTCGGTTTTTGGCTTCCCCTTATTTGTGTTGAATGGAGGAACCCCCTTTCGCCCACTTTCTAACTCACTCAACTTCCTTGTTGTTTGTTCGCGCTCGGGGGCTTCGACCAAATGTTGTAGTAACAAAAGCAAATGTCGCTTTTCCTGTTTGCCATTTGCCTCCTTTTCCTTCACTTCCCTCTGTTTTCACAGTCCACACTTATTTTTTTTTCAATCATTTAGCCGCTTGCGGTTTCGGCTTCTGTTTGTATTTGTTCATCTTCAGAGTTTTCTGTTGATTTATCATGATTTTTATTTGGCCACTGAGAACATTTGGGCCTCCAGCGTTTTCATATCGGTCTAAAATTGTTTGTTCATTTTGGTGGAAAGTACAGGGCTCGAGGCTAATAAGTAGCAGTAGCTGAATTTTTTAATGGAATCTAGCATTTATAATAACAGTTGAGTACAAAGAAAGTGAGTGTTGTTACTTAACTTAAATTTCTTTAAATAATTTATTTTAAATAATGTTATTAAATATTTTCTTTTGTATTTTTTAATCATAATAAAAATATTCTCAGAGTTATTGAAGAGAAAAATATTTAAGATTTAATATTAAACTAATTTAGATGGTTGGAAATGTGGACCCATAAAAAACTTTAGTTTTTTTACAATTTAATTTTTCACTGAATTTTAATTAAATTATTTTAATGACCAATTGTCGGTACATGTCAGCAAAAATACTTGACACATTTTTTTATATTTCCCTTTTTCCCTCTGATATTTCACATAGTGAAAGCTAGAATTTTCACGCTTACTGACTGACTGAATGACTTATGTGATTGAGTGACAAGCAAGGCTGCGGATAATGCCACACATTTTTTATGACAAAAGCTGAAATCGAAAGCGCAAAAAAATCTATTGCAATGTGGGTAAAAAGGGATTTATTTCTCTTAGTTCTTCCAGTGGTTAAAATGTAAAGAGAGAAGTCTACACATATTTATAAGAAAAATGTTTTGTAGAGTTTAACTGTTGAATCATATTGGAAAAAAATATAGAAATTATTTTTTAAGCAGTAACAAATATAAATTTAAATATTTTGTACTTACATTTATACAATATCTTATTTTATTGGGTGAACTAAAGTTTAAGTTTGGACATTTTTGTCATTTTTTCCTATAACAAATAATATTACGTCATTCTCAACCGGCATATTCTCTTATACATAAATTCGTAATATTTGGCTCTCCCTTTAGTTGAAATTTCCGACGCATGCGTCAAAAAAGAGGGGAAACTCTACACAGGACAAAAGTGTAGAAATTCTTTTGAGAAGGGTTTTTGCATTCGCAACAAGTTGCTTTGCACACTCCTTGAAAATAATAAACACGCTGGCCTGAGTGATACAGAAATTTTGAGTATTTTCAATTGCAGTTAATTGCACAATTGTGAAGTCAAATGGAAAATTTACCAAAAACACAGTTAATTTGTGGCCAAAGTCAGAAGCCAAAAGCAGACAATCGAACGAATCGAGAAGTCAGGCGCATAATATATAAATATCTTTGTAAATTACTCATACATATAAGCTGATCAAGGACCTTTGCAAGTGTCAAGTGGCAGAGTAAACAACAGTGGCATGGGGCTAAATAGAAAATTTAATTCAATTAATTATGTTTTCACTTAGCAGCAAAAATAGCGTGTAAAGTAAAGGCAGGCACAGCAAGGACTGCATCTTGGTCCTGGCCCTGCACAATGGAAATTAAATTAAGGCAACTTGCAACGCACACACACAGACACAGAGAGAGCGGCAGGATAGTGCAACAACTGGAACTTCAGTGAACTGCCTTTGGGGAGTGAATTCTGCTCCCTGATAATCACATTTGATGTGCTGTAAATCATATTACGCATACGCCTCGTATTCCCCCAAAACAGGCATGAAAACGCAGCCACCTCCCTTCAGATCCCCAAACCCGAAACAGGATGTCTAGCTTGATTGTTGTTTAACTTAATTATCTCCCTGCCTTCCAAAGGCTTAAAAATGTATGGAAGGGGTAAAATAAATTGGCCTGGCAAGAAGTATAGCATAGTTTTTGGCATCTGTGTTGGTCACTGGCCAATAACTCAACTGTAATTGGTAATTTTAACTATTTTCATGTCTATTGAGAAGGATTCAAGATTAATAAGGATCATATATGGCATATATATCATATACTAATATTTTTTTTACAATTTTTTAATATTATACCATTTAAAAGTATTACAACATACCCCATTTATAGAGCAAACCACACGTTACACCTCCTCAAAATAAATTCCAACTCACCTGCAAGAAGAGAAAAAAGATTAAAATTAGTAAAAAAAAAATAGGATTATTGTTCTACCATCAACAGCTGCATAATGATAAAGTCAAACCCCATGACCCAGAGGTCTACTTAGTTAAATCACATGGCTAAGTATAAAATTGGCAGAGTAGATAGGGACAGTAGGAGTGTAGAGCGAGGGCGTGCAACATGAAAAAACAGAGCAACGAGCCGGAAAGCGAAAATAAAAATGTAAAATAAAATGCAACAGTGGAAACAAGCTGCAGCAGCTTAAAATGTGGCCAGAGGGACATGGGCCAAAAACAAAAATACAAAAAAAAAAAAAATAAAGGAAGGGAAGGAGCAAAGGCGAAAAAAGGACATGCAACACAAATTTTCATGTTCGACATGAATTGGGAGGAGCTAAGAGAAGGCGGTGGGTGGAGTAGATGGGGACAGTAGGATAGGTGTGGATGGGTGGCGAAGAGGTAGCAAAGGGTCAGTGGTAAGAGCCAACAACTGAGGCGCTAACAACAAGTAAAGCCCAACAACGAGGTGCAACAGCAAGTGGGAGATACAGAGCTGCACAAAGCCCGGAGAAAGGGGAGAAAACGGTAGGGAGCAAGGGGTAGAAGGGCTCGAATGGGTCGAAGAAGGGATGGGGAAAATGAAGGCCGGCCAGTTGAGGTTGGTTACTGCCAGAGATATGGTCACGGCTTTGTACTGTTATTTTCCAAATGACTGAGAATTATTAAAGGGGCATTATTGCAGCTTCACGAAGCAAACATACACAGGCTAATGGGCCTGGGGGTGGTTGGTTGTAGGGTGGAAATGGAGGGGTCTTCTCCTCGGTGAAGGCATAACAAAGTAACCGTTAGTCATTGTCAAAGACAAGTGCATTAAATCCAACATTGTTGCTCACTAACAAAGTCCATTGAAAAAAGGAGCGGAAAATTCCTGGAAAAGTAGTGAGGGTAATTGCACTAAAAGGAAGAGTAAATACAATAATTAACACAATTAGCCACTGAGGAAGAACATTTTATGGCATCCGCAATATTTTATAGATACTACTGATATTTTAGGGAAACATAATATATTTAAAATAATTTGTATATGTTTTTATTTAGAAATATATAACAACCATCTGTTTAACTTTAACTTTATGTATCCCAGAATCATCTTACAGCAGTACAAGACCTTTTGCCCGTATAATTTGTATTTGTCAGGCAGCTGCCTCAGATACTACTTGCATAATTAGAATAATTTTCTGCTCCCAGCTGCTGCTACTACTACTTCAACTGTGGGCTTCCCTCTCACTCTGACATGCAAGGGAAAATAGAGAAAAACTCATGACAAACTTTTTCCAAAGCATCCCATAAAAAATGCAACGCAAGAAATGGCCAGAGAAACTGGAGACTAATAGATACTCTAACAAGAAAGGCAAAAATAATATGGAATTATATTATAAATAAATATAAGGATTTTGTAAAGAAATATAAAATAATTAAATATTTTATTTAGCTAAAAACTTCTCTATTTTAATATTGTTTATACACTTTATAAAAATATCATAAAAACCAAAATGGAAAGAAAATTTGAAAGACTTTATGGGAAACGTACACGTTGTCTTTCTGCAACTTTTGCATTTCATAAATGAAACATGTGCATAATATTAAATAAAATGAACGTGTAAGTAAACAACAAGCAGCCAGAAGATAGTCAGCGAGGGAAAATTGCTTGCCATTGAAATTCATGAAATTGTTAACAGTCCCCAGACTGTCTTACCTCCCTCTCTCCTTTCATAAATCCATTTTTATGATCTTAATTTAATTGCAAATGATTGAGAATTCAATTTCTTGAATATACCTTAAATTCTAGAAATTATAACCTTTACTAACTTCAATTAAGTTTCCGATATCATGAAATACCTGCCATTCTCCATCTTCAAGTTGTGATACCTACCATTTCAATGCCTTGCTGAAATCCCAACCGAATTCACCAAAAGTTGAACAAACTTTTTTCCAATAAAGTTAAAGAATGAAAAAAAAAAATGGAGTACAAAAATATACAGAGAACATCAAAATGAATGACAGAATAAGCTGACATTGGCAGTGCGTTCAGGAATGCAGCTAACTTTGGCTAAGAAATGCAGAATGGTGAACTAACTCTCTATAGTCTACTACTCCAAATGATATGGCACTGAAGTGGAGAGAAGAGAAGTCGAGTGGGAGAACAAAGAATATCCAAAGTTAAATTAAATTGTAGTTTGTAAGGCAAACTTTGTCCTTTGGCGGGTGAATGTCTCACCTGAATGGGTGGATGCAACAACTCCCACCGATTCGTATTCATTCAATTGCTATTCGCACTTTTGTCCTCCAAACATAATTATCCACATTTAATTAAAAATTCTAGAAAATCTACGATTTTCTTTAACCACTTTATTTTAGAAATTGCTAGCTCATTAAAAATGTAAATCAAATATGTAAACAACAAAAGAGCACAGCCGCTAGACGGCGACACAATGGCACACACAACCCCGCACACACAGGGCAAAAAGTTTACTCGAAAAGTTGAAAATCGCGACGAAACTTGCTCAGCATCAAGGTGAATTTTAATGAAAAACATAATTATAATTCATGCAGATTCTACTCAGCCAACCGGAAGAGACCTCATGAGTGCAAACTTTCGGATAAACTTCATATTTCATTCTTGTTGTTGATGTTGTGTTCTTGGTTAGTTTTACCACCATATTATTTGCTCTTGTTGTCACTGGAATTAAAATGTAATTATGTCGTAAGGCAGCTGAGCATGGCATTGCATACAATTTGGGGCGATAATCCAGACGTTCGAGAGCCGAGAAAGGTGTTGGCACAAATTGAGTTTGAGTTTAATAAACTTCCCCATAGGTTCATAACCATAATTTGTGGACGGCATTGTCATGGATATTTGAATAATACATATTTTGAGCGACAGACAGGCGGGCAGAAGGTAAAGTTCAAGCTTAGTGGGAATTTAAGAGATTGTGGTGGTGGTTTTGGTAAGTTTAAGAATTAATCAGGGCATTCAAGCATATATACTGACTAAATAATAATATTTAAAGAAGACCAAGGCAATGTTAATACCCATTATTCGTAGAGTAAGAGCTAGAAGCTAGAGCTTAGTTTGTAAATGCCCTGTTTGATTGGTTTTTTAATACCTACCAGACGAAGAAGAAATTTTTTCAATCGGACCACTTAGTAAAAAGTTATAAGCAATTAATTAATTGCCACTTTCAAGCGACTGCTTGGTTGTCCCTGCTTGCACTGCTTGCTTTAGTTAAGAAAAGGGTATTTTAAAGCGGAATCACTTAAAAATGGCTTTTTCTTTTGTTTTAATTGATTTGAAGCGCAATTTTATAGAAACCAAACTTTAGTAAATATAAAGCCAAGCTTTGAGACACCCACACCAAATGCCAATTAAGGCTGATGCATTAGAAAGCCAAACTAAAGTGACAAAACCGAAAGGCAAACAATGGTCTAAAGAGGAAATGTTGGGCGAGAAAGAGGAAAGCCAGCACATAATTTTGATTGACAAACGTCTATCAAAAGAGTGAAAGACTAAGCGAGTGCGGGCAAAAGCGACGATGCTGATGAAGATGTCACACAATGACAGCTGAAATGACAGCTGCCGCTGCACTCAATCCGGCTCCTTTGAGCCAAGTTAAGAGACCCGGGCGACGGCGGCATTCAGAATGCCATTTCGAAGACGCACTCTCATTATGGCCAAAGAAATGGCAACAAAAGGTCCTGCCATCGCACCCGGCAAACAACCAATAGAAATGTGACGCGGATGACATTTTATTGAAAACAAAGACCGTAAAACTGTTTTGGGTTGCCGCCCATCTATGCACTCAAATATTCCGGGCGCCAGAACAGTGAGAGAAAAAAGTACTTGTTTTGATAAATTTTCATAGAACTTTCATATTACTTGCGAAGGTGTCTAAAAGTTTGCAATGAAATTTTTTGGGATAATGTATTAATATCTAATATTATTGTTGCATACTTTTAAGCCACTTTTAAAGCGATTTTAAAACTCTGGAGTTTTATTTGGTTACCTTTATATATTAATTATATATTTATAAAACATTAGCTCTATATTAAACTTAAGAATTATGTTTTCAAAACAGGGAATAAATTGTTTAAAAAATCTTTTCACAAAAATAAAATTTATTTGAAATATTCCATTTCCCATAGATAGTATTTTTCGGACAGTGTCTTAATGAGCTCATTGTTTAAGAGTGTCCCCAAAAAGGATGCAACCACAGCCACAAACACACACTCTCGCGAGACCGCGACGACATCCTGCTCTTTATCCTTAATGAGATGCACAGAACCCGCGACCCAACCTTCTCACTTCATCTCTGTGATTATGCTGGGGATTACAAGTTGAATGTGTGTAAATTAGCCGGCTCTTTGAAAAGCTTAGCTTAAGCATCACGAACATAACGATAATGATCGGTATGATGATGGCGATTATGACGTTGGCTTGCCAAATACAAAAGCCCACAAAAGATTACCAGTCCATTCATATTTCTAGCCTTAATTAATTTCAGCGTTAAACCTTGAAAACGTCCAAAAACTCGGACTGACTAACTTTTGCGCAGGCCTTTGAGAGCGCACTTTTAATTATGCTTTTTCATGAAAACTAATTGGAAAAACTAACAGAATACGTAATAGCAATGGAAAAAATTGCATTAAATTGTCTTAAGTAGCCTCTAAATGATTATGTAAGGCAACTGCAGTTGCGCCAACATTTTACGGCCCAATAGAGCGAATCGCAAATGCAACTACAAAGTGCAATGGAAAAAACGGAAACCAAATCGATGGGAGAAGTCGAACTCATTGAAGTCATTTTTGGGTGTGGAAATGGGCATAAATACATAAGTCAAACATATCGTTATGGCCCGAAATCAAGTTCAATGATTCACGAAATCGTAGAAATCAATTTCCATACGTGACAAAACTTTAGCCAAATTATTCGCCTGTCTTTAGAGAGTTTGCGTGTTATATAAAAGCCATTCTGAATGGATATAGATTACAATCGTTAATAGCTTAACGCTATAAAATCATCAACTTTGACTTTTTTCGCACGGCATCGCAGGTGGAAAAAGAAAACCAATAAAGAAACCATTAAACATCAATTTTTTTGTGAACATGAAAAAGAACTTTCATTATTTTCTGGTTTTGTTTTCGTTCTGCTCGAATATGCGGCAAATTTAGTTGACAAAAGGGGAATAAAAAATTGATGAAATGGAATACAAAGGATAGTAGAGTAAGGATAATACCCTCTAGTTTTGGAGAGACAAGAACCTTTGATGTTAAAAAGCCGTTTTCAGCTAAAGCAAGCAGTCGCAAGCAGGGCGAAGCAAGCAGTCGCTTGAAAGTGGCGCCGGACCGTTTATTATTTGCTTATAACTTTTTACTGAGTGATCCGATTTAAAAAGTTTCTTCTACGTTTTGGTAAGTATTACTAAAGCCAAAAAAACTGAATTTACAATTCTTCAAAATCAGTTAGGAAGTGGACGCCAGCATGTTTTTCATTCAATCTGACCTAAACTATCATACCCTTTAATCGCCACAGACAAAAGGAAAACTCAGCCATCAGCAAAACGCATGGAAAAGCAACAGACGCGGGAAACTTCCGACTAAATGTAGCGTAAATATAGAGCACGGAGTTATAGACAGCAAAGGATACAACAAAAAGCAAGATAAAGTTTGCGTGTGACATGCAAGGCTCAATGTGAGGGGTGTGAAGGGACTTCTCGCTGGTTGGTTGGCCCCGAGAAATATAATATCACAAGGAGGTATATATTTAAATTGCACATTGCGCAACACCAGCGGAACCCCTTTTTTTCTCCACAAAAGCTAGGAGGTCTGAACAGAACCATTAAAGTGCACTGAATCGGAATACGTATCAACATCAACATATAGCGAGATGTAAATTTGTGGGTGCGAGAAAAGGTGCCTGCCCTGTGCTAAATGTGGCTGAACCTTCCTGAAAACACGTTGATCGAGCGCGCCCTCGTCTCGCTGGGAAATCTATGACTTTGCTGTGTCGTCAGTTTGTGCTATGTCACTATCCTTGCCGCGTGAAAAACATTTCCCATCTGCAATCTACAATCCACACGGACCGTTGAGCACCGAAATGAAGTCACTTGACAACTCCAACTGCTGCTGATTGCACGGCGCTCTGCATTAATTATTTAGAATATGGCGACGCTGGAAAGCGCACGGCTCAAAAGTGCGCAATTAGGTTTTGGCGTGATTGTTGCAAAGCGACAGCGTGGCACAATTATTTTCTGATTGCCCAGTTTTGATTGGGATTGTGTGTGTGTTTTGAAATTGAAAATTGGGTTAATGGTTGTTTATAAATTACACATTCTCATTGGCCATCCTAATGGCAATCGATAAAAAAACACAGCGATATGAAAAGATGATCTTTTATCAAATTAAATAGAAAAAAAACAGCAAAAATTACAATCATTTTGAAATCTCTTTTAAAGGTGTCTAAAAGTATGCAATGCAAAAAATCAATCAAAAAAGAGACACCAAAAATTAGAATAATTTTGAAATCACTTTTTGAAGGTGTCTAAAAGTATGCAATAAAAATATCCTTTAAAAGCAGACACCAAAAATGACAAGAATTTTGAAATCACTTATAAAGGTGTCTAAAAGTATGCAATGAAAAAAATTAGGTAGTTTTTAGACCATAAACTATCAAACTTTGGGATTTTACTTCTTTATCATTTTCTATTTATTCGATATTTAATACTTCAACTGTATAAAACTTCGAAAAAAAACTTTAATAGCTAGCCAAATAAATTTAAAAACCCATACACTCTATCAATTACACTTCCCCCCTCCGCCATCCTGCAGTTTGTCCACTCAAAGGCTTCGACAACTAACCCAAAACTGTCAACATTTTATCAACTCGATGTCTTCGCCCACTGTGTGAGTTTCGGTGTGTGGCTTTCCCCCGCTTTCCTCTATAGAAAATTCAATGAAAAACTTTTCAACACACACTCACTTAGCAGACAAAGCCATTTCCCATTTTACCCGCACCCCAACGAAAATGAATAAAGTGTCTGCATGCGGTTTTCTTTACCACTTTTTCTATTTTTTGCCTTTACATGCTTTTAGTTTAGTTAAGCTTTCTGACCAACAAAACTCAAATGAGCTAGACAAAATGGCAAAGCACAAGGGTGGCCCGTAAAATAGTGGAAAATCCAGCTAAGAAAGCAGAGAAAATTTGGTTAAAGCTAGTGTGTGCTTTGGGGTGTTCGTGGTTAACCCTTTGCTAATGAGCCAATTTAAATTTATGGCTTGCCCATGAGGAAACTTTAAATATTGCACACTCCTTCTTCTTCGAGTAATGAATAAACCAGCAGGCGACTTGTCAAAGTGCAGGAATAAAATGCAGATGAATGCAAGGCCAAAAGCAAACAAGTGGCCTGGAAAATGAGCAGCGCCTTGGCAGCTGAAAAAGTGTCTGCAAATGAAAGGTGAAAGGAAATCTTGGGGAAATCCTGGGAAATCTTATGACAGCCCCGACAGCGGGGACAACAAACAACAAGTCATTGACAGACTTGCAGAAAAGGGCGCTGGACAGCTGAAAAGCTAAGTCCAAAACAACTTTATCAGTACATAATTCCGCAAAAAGAACCGACCAAACAAAAAAAAAATCAAGAAAAAGTTGGCCAAGAAAGCAGGAGAAGGAGCGACTTCCCACCGTCTGGCTGTTTAATTATGAAGCTTGTTAACTATTAATGAAAAAGTTGTTGTAAACCTCCCCAGACGCAACCAACTAAAAGTTGACAAACTACGGCCAAAGGTCGAAAGTTACCATATTGGATGGGGTAAGCGGGGGGAGAAAGTGGTTAGAAATGTGAGCTTCTTAAAGAGGCAAACATCGGTGGTGTGCCAATCCATCAGCTAATCGCAAGTATAAAATAGTTTCACAGGGAAAAACCAAAACTAAATTATTCATTTAGCTCACTTCCTATTTATTCTTCCACATATTTTTATTTTACCATATATTTTTCTAAACACTTATTTTATGACAGTATACACGTTAAATTGCCCCACAAATTCATTTGTCACTTTAATTATGCATAAAACCACACAAATATTTTATGCAAATTATGCAAGCACTAAACACTTGAAATGCATTTGAAATTGTCATGGGAATTAGCATAATGCCACAATCCAAATATGTTTAACTTATAATATTATTTAGTTTAATTTTTTGTTATTTATTTATAGAATAGAATAGAAATTAAATAAATATATTCAAGGGAGAAATTCAATTTAAATAAGTGGATTAAATTATTTTTAAGTTTTTGGTTCTTTTTACAACTGTTTAATAAATATTTATTTATTTATAGAATAGAAATTAAATTAAATAAATATTTTCAGGGAGAATTTTATTAAATAATATAATAATATAATAATTATAATAATTAAATAATTTTTAAGTTTTTGTTTCTTTTTTATAAGTGTTAAATAAATATTTTCAAGGGAGAATTTTGTAAAACTAAGTTATATAATTCTTGAAAAGTGTTTAACTATTTCTTATAACCGTTTGTAATTTTTTTTAAGCATTCCTTTTTCTTTAATTTCCCAACCATGCATACAATGCAATATCGAGCAGAATGTAATTACGAAATTAGCATTTTTATATTGTACCATTTCCAGCGGTAATTCTATTCCTTATCGAGGTCAATGTCTTTAGCTGCGCACTTATGAGCTAATCAAGCGATTGTTCGTAGTCTACAGCGAATTGGCCCGTTCAGTCTGGCCACGAATAAATAAATAACACAGCCAGGCCAACTTAATGTGATTAATTGCGTCATGCGGAGAGCAATGTCGTCAAATGATTTCACACCCACCAGGGGGTGGGTTCTGGGGTTTCTGGGGGTCTGAGCTTCTCCACTCTCCATTTTCCCCATCGCTCTTTGTCAGCGCTTTTCCCCCCGATTTTCCGGCGCCTTTTCCCGTTTTGCCCCTGGAGTGTGATAAGTGCGCTTTTGGGTTTTGTATTACACGACTTCGTACCCGGCGCACTGAAATTTACGACGTAGTTTTTCTAATTTTTCTATTTAATTAGCACACACACACATACACAGAAACATCAAGGCCAAGGAAAGGTGGGTCTGTCAATGGCATTTCCCGGGGGGTTGGGGGTGGTAAAATGATAGGAAAAGGTTGTGGGGTTGATATTTCCTGCGGGCGTGAAGACAAATGATTCGACTATCTGACAAACTGTTGCCATCTCCTTAATGATGTCAGCATGTTAATTAAAGGCAAATTATTTGCTAAACTCTTCTTACACAATTTCGGGGTGGATTGGTTGAGGAATTACTTGTTCTTTTCACGTGCTTTGAAGTTTTTGGCATGTGAGGGTGGTGAGTTAAAAGTTAAGAAGTGTTAATAGATAAACTCAACTTTGTTCAATTTGATTGATTGGGTTGCAGATTTTCTTGAAATCGAGATTAACAGGTTAAAAGGATAAGAAATAATCAAGGATTTTAAATCGTCAAAAACGGATGCCCAAAAATATGCAGTAAAAATGGTATACAACGCAATTTCGAATGAAATATGAATCATTGCATACTTTTAGACGATTTTATAAGTAATTTCAAAAACAAGGATTTAAAAACCACCTAAAATGTGTCTAAAAGTAAGCAGAGATAAAGGAATACAACGTAATTTCGAACAAAATAAAATCATTGCATACTTTTAAGCACTTGTTTTAAAGGAATTTCAAATAGTTTGTTATTGTTAAGTAATAATTTCAAATACTAATTAAAAAGATATTGTCGTAATGGAGTATAGTATCTAAAATGTTACATCTTCCTTCCAGCTCTTAAAATTACTTAATAATTTCATGGAAACTTCCTACGCTAATCCATTAAAGAGGACTGATCTGCAAGGATATTGCTAGAAGCGCATACGCTGTGAAGCATGCATCAGGGCGTCGCTTAATTAATGTCTCGGCTACCAAATTTTGCGACGCCCAGCCACTTTCCACCCGGATACAACCACCCCCACAGCACCCCACCCGTCCCTTCTCTAGCCGATGTCAACTATTTGCCACTTACTAATTAGCATTTGCGTGTCCACACAAACTTCAAGGGAAGACTACGAAGACAGAATATCCGAGGCGTGGGGTAACCGCTAATTGGGCTTTATTGGCGGTAAATGTCAAGTGACGGCATTGGATGACACTTTTCACTCCTTCGGAGGTTGCAACCCCCAACCCACTCCGCTCAAAAACAACAACCACTTGATTATGGCTTTTGCCTGATAACAGGCGAGGTGAATATTAGGATTGGGGGTAGCAATTTATCGTTGTCCCTGGCAACCGGAAAGTATATCCAGACTAAGCGAAGGGAGAAAGGTCGCCCAGGGAAGCTTAGAAGGGCCACAAATATTATGACACTATCCCAAACGTAATCAGACTTTATCAAGCCGATGTAAAATTTAAACTGATTGATGGAATAACATCTATACAATGCACAGAGAGAATTCTGGCCAACTAATTTAAGTTGAAAATGTTCTTAAAAGTAGAACGAGATGTTTTAAACAAGTTAAATTAGGGGTATTTTTATAATATTATATAATTAATCAAATCAGTCGTCTAAATTTATCAAGAAATTGTTATAAAACTCATTTAAACTTTTTCCTTCTCACCGTTTGATTCTAACATTGATTTAAAAACATGCTACTGGGTTTTTAAGAACAAATGTTCTTGTGCTCACACGAACGAATGTGCTTTTTAAGAAGGAATGTTCTCAATTCAAGAACAATTAAAACGAATGTTCTTAATTCAAGAATAATATGCTTTTAAGAATGATTGTTCTCAATTCAAGAACAATTTGCGTACATTTTTTTTCTCTTACCTACGTCATTTGTTTTAAAGAAGGTTCATCCTATCTCTCATAAGGAATTTCTATAAACAATTATATTAATCACCTCTTTATCCACAACAAAACTAAAATAAACTATATATACTATAATTTCTATAATTTGAGCAAAACGAATTGCATAACTTGAGCTTAACTAACCAAAATACACGATATCAACACTCTAGTTGCTCTTTAATTGAATTAGTTTCTCCATCATCAAAACCTAGTAAAATCCCATTTAAACTTCAAATGCAATGAGCATATGTATGTTGGACAAAAAGTGAGCAGGCCTGCATTAAAATGAAACACTGCCCATGGACAATTGGAAATTAATTTACTAAGTGCCATACACACATGCATAATGAGCTATATGCTTTTTGTGCCAATTAACGCTTAATTAATTGCTGAATTAATATATGCCAGGGACACTGCGGGGTGTTAAATCAAGGGGAGGAATGCGGGGTAAGAGGCAGAGCAGATGCTGCATTTCCATTGATTTAAATGCATTTTTATGCAAATTTTCACGAGTGTAAATTATGCACAACGAATTTGAATTCGCAATGCATTTGGCATTTGTAGGGAATGAAAGTTGCTATCCCATTCCCATTAGTTAATGTCATGTGTGTTAAATTGCCTGCTCAGCTAAATCTATGACACCATTGAACAAAAAAAAAAAAAAAATATTATTCGATTGGAATGCATAAATTAAACACTTGAAAAGACACAAAACTATTATTTGAATTTGCATAATGTGGTCATAATTATTTGCACTTATATGATTTATTTATTTGGATTTTTATTCCGTTTATTAATTTTTTTTTTTTTATGTAATCTTTTTTATTACCCCCAAAATATATTTCCCTTAACTTTCTGATTTACCAAAGTAAAGTACAATGGATTAAATACCTGTTGTTGGCAAGGGAAAACAAAATAATCCGACACTTTTGAAATCAATTAAACCGACTTTCAGATCAAAGTTGAATTAGGCAGGGAAAAGCGAGCGAAAACAATCATCCGATTAAGCCCCGCTGAAGACAACAAAAGCCTCACCAACTGACTGATTAACACAAAAAAGCAGCCAATGAAGCATGGCTAAGACACGCGGATAGACAGCAGCCAAAAGTGTTGGCGCAGAAACGAAAAAAAAGAGGCATAATAAAAGTAATCGTAACAAAAGGAAAACTTTTCTTCCGCATCAAAACAATTTTAGGCCACAAAATAATGAGTTTTTTTTCATAGAGAGGAAGTGGTTGGTAAATGGAACAGCTTTTGGTTTAGGAAAAGTAATTGGCATTACTCAATTTAAAATTTGGTAATAAGTTACCTAAACTCTTTAAGTACTTAATATTTCATTTTGAAATTGAATACATATTGTTTCAGTAATTTTAAATCATTTTCATAAATTAAAATTTTTCATTTTTTTCTGACTCTTGGAAGAACCTAAGTTTGACCTAACTATTTCCTATCTTCTTACTTTTCCTTTCTAAGTTACCAATTGATTTATTTCTGATCAACATTTCTCTTTATTTGCTCTCTATGAGTTTGCCAAATACTTTATTGGTCACATTGAAATTCATATTAATGATTCCTTGGCAACAGTTTGCATTAATTCTCAACGATTTGCCAAAGAAAATTTTTCCTTTTTATTAAGCATTCTTCCTCTTCTGCTGCTGCATATAAATAATGATTTCGTTGTCATTTCAATGGGAATTTGTCCATTTGTCTTCTACATACCACCATATGTAAGTTTTCCTTGTTTTTCTTCTATCCCTAATAAATATTCATACAGAAAATGGCATTTGATACCTAAATGCAAACGAAGAAATGTGTATTTTTAATTAATTATTAAAAAAAAGGTAATCTTAGATGACTATAATCAACGAAACCTTGCAATAAATCCGTAAAAGAAAAAGCAATATCACTGATATCAAATAAATGTCACATACATCATTCCAATACGTATCAATATATATTAAATTTTTTCATTCTTCTCTCAAAATCTCATAACAAAGAAATTCTGCAAGTCGTTCGTCTTCATATTTATTGCATAAACCATTGTCAAAAATCGCTTGCATTGTGTGGTGTGCCATAATGCTATCCTTCGAACCCCCCAAAAAAAAACCGCCTTTCATTCAGTTTTTCTCGTTATTTTGCATGCGATTCGTCAAGATTCCTTTCTTTCGTTCTGTTCGGTGTTAATATCAACGCCAATTTAATAAGAAATATGCACGAAAACCATCGCAAAAGGGGAGGATACGGAATCGTGGGGAAAAGCCTGAGTGCATGCCTTGCATTATCCGCTATCCATTATCGGCAACATATTGCACACGCCTTCCTTATGAAACCAATAAATTCATATCTGTCCACCAGCTTTGTCCTTGTCCCTCCGTTTCCCCCTGGCTTTATTTATGGTTTGAGTGTTGAGAGTTGCTTTATCTTTCTGAGAGAATATATATATGAGAACATAATAATAATCATTATTATTACACATATATTAACGTTCTTTATGGACTTTCGCATATACGCAGGGATTATAATTTCATTTTTCTGCCCTGCATTGAAAGCTTGCGATAAAAGGGCAAAGACATTTCACTTTTAACTGACCGTTGAAAGTGTAATTTTATTTTATAATTGATTTATTTAAAATTATTTTTAAGAAAATAGGCAAGAAAAAAATATTATCTTAAAACGGAAAATATTTTAGAATTATTTAAAATTAATTTAATTATTTTTGTATTTATTATTATTTTAAGTTTTAAAATAACACCAAATTATAATAACATAATAAAGAACCTTGAATTAACTTACATATATGAATTCTATATGGACTATTATCTCTATTATCCCTTCTATTATCTCTTTAAACTAAGCTTATGCAAAACTTTCGCCAAAACACAGGAAACTCATTTAACTTTCACCTTTCCGTCGCCACAAGAAGCTTTAGGTTATCATCCGTAATGACATTCCAGCTACTTTGGCCCGATCGGCGCCACTTTTGTTGTTGTTTTACCAACATTTTCTGCCAGTGTGTTGGCTTTTTCACTTTGATGCAATTTTGCGCAGCATACTTTCAGGCAGCTCACTTAAAACACACACAGGCCAACAATGAGCTACGATAAAGTTTTCCAGCTTCGCTTTTCCCCTCCTCTTCCCCTCCTTTTGGCCAGAAGAGAAGACAAAAGCGACACAAAAATGCCTGCAGGATGTGTGGAGCGAGCGATAAAAAGCGGAAGTGCAGATTGCCCCAGCCTCGACGACGACTAAAGTGTGGAAATGTCAATTTGCTTTGCGGCCAACAGTTGAATGGGGATCGAGGGAGGGGATATAAAGGGGGGATAAAGCATCGGTAACTGCAACAACGCATATTGATTTTCAATTTGGCAAGCCGAGGGAGAAGGACTCAGTTTCTGTTGGTTGTTTGCTAGATATAAAGCCGAAGTTAACAGAAATAAGTGACATTGAATGCGGTACAGTGTGTACAAGTAGATACAAATTAAGAATGTTTTGTAGGTTTATCTACTTAAGATTAACTTTTTAGCTTGACTAAAATATATTTTAAATATTTGTTAAAAAATAAAATAGGCCCTTTATTTATTGATTTTCTAAATTTAAAATTCTTTTACATACTTTTAGGCACCTTTTTTGGGGAATTCAAGTAAAAAGTCTCAAGATTTCCAGTTAAAATATTGCCGAAAAATAAAACAAATGTTTTAACTTGTGTCAAAATAAAAAGTTAAGCTTTTGCACTTATTTAAATTCAATTCATATTTTAAATACCAATGATTTTATCGAGAGTCCACTGTAACCGCAGAAATGTGACTGCAGCGAGCCTAACCAAACGACGGTTTGAAAGCCACTGGTACACAGAAGCACCAGCTTAAAAGCAATTTTGTGGCTAATAAATCCGATTTCCGTTTTGTTTCGAAATAAATTGCATGCAACGAGATGGCCACCGCAAAGTGGGTGGTAAGTGGCGAAATGGAAATGGCATTGGATATGGAGAGAGAGAGCCGTGCCCACTGGGAGTGAGTTTTGTGCAAGGCTGGCGGAAATGGCTACCAGGGGACGCAACAGCCAGCATCCGGCGGATGTGCAAAATTAGGCAGCTTCTGTGGCTCCAACATACGCCTCCTCTTTTGCTTTCCTACTCCCATGCCACCACTTGCATGACCCAAATTTTCGGTTGCAGAACCACAATGAAAATGTCACTCTGGGGGCCATGGAAACAACAACAAAGTCTTCGCTAGGATTCATCTCAACTCACCTGAACATCAAAATTTTGCTGCTGCAAGAGATTTCCGGGAGATTCCATATGATTGGGTCCAGCTGCCTGGTGATTCAACATGGGTGACTGTCAAATGAGATTAGAAATTATATATTTAACAAGGATTAAATAATAATTTCTCTTCTAAAACAATACAATTGCTTACAAAGTATATAGATAAATATTTATTACATTTTTCTTACACTTTATATTTTTAAATTAAAATTAGTTATCTTACCTGTGCTGCCATTGGCATTCCGCCGCCTACGCCGTTCATCATCGGCGGCTGCAACTGACTCATTTGGGCGGCCATTTGCTGGTGGGCCGCATACGCTCCGCCCGCCCCGCCTCCGCCGCCCCCTCCTCCAACCCCGTTGCCGGAACCGACGACCCCTCCCAAACCGCCACCCATGCCCTGGCCATGATCCATGAGCATGTGGTTGAAGGGGGGCGGCAGTGGGGGGAAGAGTAGATTTGGGGGGCGTGGCAGTGACTCCTCCGCTGGGGATGGCTGACGAGAACCAGGGGTGCGACTATAATGAGATAGAAAAGAATATTAAAAAAAAAAATGTGTTATATTATTTAGGATTAAACTTAGATTTAGGAGTCAAAGTAGAAAAAAGAAAAAAAATAAAAAAAATAACAATATATTTAATTTTTATGAAGTTTCCATATAGTTTGAGAGCCTTTGAGGACCCTAACAGCATGTTAAATAACATTACAGTGTTCAGCTGCAAGAGAAAACAGTTTGGGATCAACTGTAACAACCACGTAGCCACGACACAAACCTTAATATTATCAGATGCACACACCTCAATATGTGGACTAAAAACAAACAAAAATGCTTTAGTCCTAGTATGGCACAAAAGTTACTTGGCAACTAAATTTAAGTAAAATATAAGTTATTTTAAATAATTAATAGCGTTCAAGCTGAGATTTATGATATGGATTTAAAAAACTATTACTCAAAAACGCATCGCAGTTTTGTAGTTACTGGCCAAAAACGAGAGGAAAAACCAAAGACTTAAGCAGCAAACTTGTTCGACAGTCACTTATGACGTCAACAGGGCAGCTGAGCCGAACAAAGTCCATAAATTAAACACAGCATCAGCATAAAATCAACGTTTTTAACGAGCGGCGGCGCTTAACATGCTAATAAAATCGTCAAGCGAGCCAAACTTTAGATCAAACTGGAAATGTTTGCCACTGTGTGTATGCGTTAGTCATGCTGTTAAATTAATTAATGCATTTATCTCAACACAGCAGCAGCTCCCATTCATTCATTGCTCCTAACCCACTGCACCCAGCAGCAACGATGACTCTGCAACTGTTTTTACTACCCAGCAGTCTTTACATTGTATGCCTTTTCTTTCTAGCACTCGTTGCATGTGTGCCTTGTATATAATTTGCTAGCTATAATTTCATTGTCAGGTCATTCACATCACATATTAACAACAATATGTACATGTGACTACAAAGAAACAAGCTGGGGAGCAGAACAAAAGTTTAGCGATCTCTGGGAAAGCTAATTTCCAAAGCGATGCAATTAATTACTGCTAATCCGCTTGTTTTGCTTGTAAAGCATTTAAGATTATATCACTTTTAAACCAATATTATCTCATTACAAAACCCATAGGTTCAACAATTAAGCACGCAGATCATTTAGTTTTATACTTGGTATAATTAACAATTTGTTCAGCTAACTTCTTCCTAATCAAAGCCATTTTTGGGGGTAATCAATCTTGTTTGCTTTGTGTTTTAATAAACAGTTTACGTCATGAGCTTTTAAAACCATGGAAATACTTTGACTACCTGTATTAGTCATACAGCTCAGCTTAGCTCTTGTGTGTTTTAAGCAGTTCTTGCTATGATTACCAACCATCTGGCAGTAAATAATCCCCGTCTGAGCTCAACCAGGCATAAACAGAAAGTCTTCTTCGTTCTTAACTATCTCTTGCCTTAATTTTAGTTAGCCATGAATTAATTGTTTTATTTTATATTAATTTACAGAAATATTTATAGATATAATAAATATTAAAACACCATTATGGTCTTAATCTTAAGATACTAACAGGAACTAATTATAAGAAACTAATCATTATATGATATATTATACAAAAACACACTTCTATACTACTACTCTCACTTTTCTTCATTTCTAAAGCGTCTAGTTTGACAGAGGTCAGGTTTTCATTGGCAACTTTCCATTGGCCCCCGAGTTCTAAGAGTCGTCATGTCTGACCTAGCCGAAAGCACCGTGTTTATATAATCCATTTGGCCCCGCTGCTCCTCTTTCGCTGCCCCAAATAAAATTTTCACTTTTCGAGACAAAAGAAAGTGCGGCCCCCAAGGGAGCGAGGGCAGAGATACAGCAACAAAAAATATGAGCCATCGGCAGCCAAAAAGGTCGAGTGTTAAGCGTTTAAAGGGGCCAAAAGGGGGAGGGGGAGGGGCTGGCAGTCTGGGTCACCTGGGCAGGTGGCAGAAGAAGAAGCAACAGCAGTGTGTTTGTGTGTCAGCCAGGTGAGTCACTTGTGTGTCCACTTTTGCCTGCCTCGAATTATTTTTAGCAGCGCTTTTCGCTTTTCAATGTTTTCGCAACTTCAATTTCAAACAAAACGTACAACAACAAACAACCATATAAAAAAGAAACCTCTAGCCGCAGAAACAACAACAACAGCGAAAACAAAAAACCAACTGAAGCCCACACTGTAATGCAATATCAAACGAAAACTAATCGAAAAATTTATAGAAAATAAAAGAAATATATATACAAAACGTTTTCGTTTTTTATTTCATCACGTTTTTTTTCTGTGGCTGTCTGTCACATTTTTATTTGTTGATTTAGGAGATTGTCTTTCAGATCGGTCTGTGTTTAGATATATGTTAGTGGGAATTTATCAAAGTGATTAATAATATTAGACAATCTATCTATTTTCTATTAAAATATTTTTGAAATTATTAGTTGAAAATATTTTTAAATTTAATAATATAAAATCTATTTAAAATTAATTATAAAAAATATTTATATTTTATAAAAATATATTTTTGAAATTAATAATAGAAAATATATTTTAAATTAATTATAAAAAATATTTGTTTTATATTATATTTTTGAAATTAATAATATAAAATTTAAATTATTTATAAAAAATATTTATTTTTTATAATAATATTATATTTTTGAAATTAATGATATAATATCCATTTTAAATTAATTATAAAAAATATTTAGAACTTTTCTAGAGAGTAATCCAATCTAAAGGAATCTAACCTAGTCTGTGAAAACTAAAACCGGAACAAGCACATACGATCGTCTCGATTTCCTATAGCTGATCTGGTTGCAGGTGATTTCCATTTGCTGCTTCTGTGGCTCTTCTTGTGGTTGCTGTTGTTGCCACTTACATCATAACACTTATTACGTTTGGCATTGAAACATGTTTGGGCCAACCGGCAATGAAATTGCAAAACAGCGTCAGCGCACAAAAAGAAAAAAAACCCGAAGAGACTGAGCAACCAGCCGGCTGCCAAAGCAGAGGCCGAGATAAAATAAAAGAGAGAGAGGAAAACCGCAGACTGGTTTCTTTTGTTAGGCCTAAAAAAAAGCTGGTTACTGGTATCTGATATATATATTTTTTTCTTACACATTTTGTAAACGTGATAGCTTGATAAGAGGATGTTGATTGGCAACTGTGCTACTATAAAATATAAAAAAAATAATATTATAATTTTAAAGAGAATATTTAGAGCTTGATTTAAAGATACAATTGAATTTGTATTTAAAACAAAGGAAATTTAATACAGCTAACAACCAAAATTTAATCTCAATTACTGGCCAACTTGTTTAGGCCCATAAAAATTGCCTTTAACTTAAATCTTGGCCACCTGAGTACTCCGCCCACTTTTTTGAAACATTACTCTTTCAACATAACTACACAAATTCCAATTTAACTCACTCAAAGTGTCGTCGTATTTTCGTTGCGTCAAGTCAAGAGGCGCGAAACGCAGGTGGGCCACACGAGGAAAAAGAGCTTTCCCCATCGCCATAAATAACAATTAAAACTTAATAATAAATAATGTAAATGGAAATACGAAAACTGTGGGCAGTCGCACAACAATCACTTCATGGCTTTATGTCATACATGAATACGAAGAAACAGCGATTGCAATTGAAATACAAGAAATATGGGTTAAAACCAGTGAAGTAAAAAAAGTGTTCAAGTAATCGATAAGAGTTTGTGGGTCAACTTTTTTCCAAAATTAAATATTCAAGGTTTAATAAGTAATGAGTAGGCCAATTATTTGCATGTGCACCAAAGTTTGTTTTCTATTAATAAATAATAGGTGGCCAAACCAATCATTTCCTAAACTGTCTGTTCCGGTTTAAATAAGTAATTGTGAAAAGCTCTTAATTAAGTTCAAAGTGTGTGAAAAACGCACATGTAATACCACAAAAAAAAAAATCGGAAAGGTAATGGGTTTCTTCATCTAATTACATATAATCAGAGGCCTAACCGCTTAAAAATTTGCCATAGTTTTGAATACCACTCATGTTATAACTCAGATATAACTCCCATGGAACTGTGGAAGTAACCTTGGTATGTAAAAAAGAATGACTAGACAGAACCAGTCATAATTCTCTAAGCCGCTTGCCAGTCACGATGAAAACTGGAAAAACTCCACTTCTTTCCTTTCACCAATAACACTCAACAACATATCGTTGGTTTGCAAAGAGTGAAAGTTTATGCAAAAAAGAAAGAACCAACCTTGAACTGGAAAAATTTCAGTTTCAGTAATCATAACATGAAAACATTCTGCGGTCAAGAGAAGAAGAGAGGCGCAAGAAGAATCCACAACTGGCGGTGTGAGGAAACCAGTTTATCTAACCAACCCATAGTTTAGTTTTCGAGTCTAGTAGTCTGTATGGCGGGGGCACATTAGTTGGAGTCTGGGGCGGACATTGAAAGTTGTCTACACTTCTGTACTCACTTGAAGCCCTTGTCATCGTCAATGCCGTTGACAACACCATTTGTGTTTGTGACCTGATCGTCTTTCTTCAATCCGTTTGTGTCAAACGGAGAGTTTGCCTTCTCCTTATCATCGCGTGACTGAAAATTGAAGCCATGGCATTATTATTAGCTATTTTGGGTTATGGAATACTATTCGGAACATACCTTATCGTTGTCGTCAAACTTTAGATTGCGCAAACGCGGCTCTAATCCAGAAAGGGGGCTCTCCTTGTTGGTGGGCGAGCCACTGAAAACATATTCAACCACTTTGGCGCAAGTTGAATCGCGGGGACTGCAAAGGAAAATACATTATTAGTATTATTATAACTGTGAAACATATTTTGTAATCACATTTTAACTAATTTTCTTATCTATACTTCACGCTCTATTGAATCGATTTGTAAATTGAAAGCTTGTGTTGGTTTTCTCACCTCAGTATGCCCGCATTGCCGCTGTTCGAAGTGTCGGAGGCGCCGCCATGGGCGTAGGCTCGCGAGGGGGGCGGGGCCAGGATATTCTCGCCCTGTGTGGACCAGGTGTGATCCTTCCATACCGAAGAGGGATCCCCGATGCCGGGGATCTGCAGGGGATTCAACGGTCCACCGGGATTGCTCGAGGAAACGCCCTTGCCATCGGATTTCTCCCACAGTTTCTTGGCAGTGGATGTGGTAATCTGAAAAAAGAGTAATAAAATTTTCATTTTAATTTAAACTTTACTTTTTTTAATATTACTTAAAAATATTTTTCTCCTATCCTATCATTGTATTTAATTCCCTCGTATTTTTCATAACTTTTAATGATTATATAATAGGCTTATAACTTTTTTAACAACTTATTTTGGTGCATTTTTACTAATTACATTTTTCCAATTAACATAAAATAGTTACAAAATCGCGGAAAAACGAATGAAAATGTTTATCATCATTTAAATCTCTATAGAGAAGCGTTTTCAGCCGTATTCCCATTGGCAATTGATGGCTTCCAGAAAAGCAAATATCAGGGAAATCACATCATCATCTCATTGACAACAATACCAACGACATAAATGTCAACGGAGCGTTGCAAACAAATTGTTAATTAACTTTTGCCGCCCTCTTTCTTTTCTGTTTGTGTGTGTGTGTGTGCTGTGTTAACCATTCCCAAAGGCAATTCCTTGCGTCATAATGCGACGGAATAAGCCCCACCAACCGCCCACACATCTGGCAACTTCCCGACATCCTGACACACAGTTTAAATATTTAAGAGCTTATCAACTGGGCTCAAACAGGGGGTGGGGGTGGAAAGATTGGGAGTGATGTTGCAAGTTGGATGGAAAATGGAAAAGCTCGCCTTGGCTGCGACTTTTGCATTAATAACAGCGCAAGTCACCAGGCCCATACAAAATTGCGGCTTACAGGCAAAGCGAAAATTAGTTGGGCCTCCTAAAAAATACCATTTTTTCTCAGAAATCCCTGTTAAAGAAAAAATTCCATGTTAAAATCTATCGAAAAAAGGATTGGCAAGCTAAAAATATAATAATTAATCATAATGATTAATTAAAATGAATTAAATATTTAACAAATACATGTTTTTTATTATAGCTGGTCAACCTAATATTTTTTGAATGTCATTTTGATATGAATAAAGATTATTTTTATCTAATTTTTTTGTAATTGTTCAGAAATACTAAATTTAATATTTTTAAAAAGAATAATTGATATGATAAAATATCAAGTTAATATGAAATAACGTAGAATTGACTATATTTCATATCAAATTTGTATTCTGTGCAGTTGTCTCTGACCTAAGACAACAATTTCACAGACCCCCAAGATTTCAACCATCTATGTCTCTACAGATTACCAAACACCGAAGACTTTTAACAAATATTTAGCGTAGCTAAACCATAAATTGTAAATAAAGCAAACGAAAATGCTTTAAACGAGGCGAAATCAGGGAGAGCGTGAACGAAAAAATACAGAGTGAGACAAAGAAAAACTTGAGAGTGCGAAAGAAAAGAAGCTTAAGGCAGAAAAGTGCGAATTTAGATCTGCGACCAGACACAAAAGATACAAAAAGATTACCAAAGCGGTGATACAATAAAAATGAAAAACAATACAAGAGAAATTCAATGAACTGCTGACGCAATATTTTTTTTTTATTTTATATGGGTCACCGTCTCTGTCCGCAAAGTGCAGGAAAATGAATGAAAATATTTTGGGTAGGCAAAAATAAAAATAAATCAAATAAATTAACTAAAATGCAATTAATAAATATGCGCAAAAAACAGGCGGCAAAGAGGTGCCAAAAATGCGGCGCCGAGCAAAATAAAAATCAGCAACCGGAAAAGTGAACAACAAAATTAAAATCGTTTTGTTAATGAACAAAACAAAAGAAGGAAATAGATTTTGGTTGAGAAAAATGTGCACGGAAAGAAAAATATGTATATGATTGTTTTTTAATTTAATAATTGTAGGTATAACAGAAAAAATGCACAAAGAACTTGATTATAGATTTTGTTGCAAAAAAAAAGATTCACTCATTTTAAATTTTAAATGTTTTACTTATTCTTAAAAAAAATTTATAATAAAAAAATGTTGACAATGTTTTTTACTCAAATATATGGCTTACACCTCTAATTGGTAATCCTTGATATAATAATAAAATATATAACAAAAATTTCTTATCCGCCACTGGATTTGAACCCGAGACATTTCAAATTCATCTTGATCCTACGTATCAAATGTGGTTTTTTCGTGTGTATATAATTAAGGCGATTTGAGACCAAAACAAATTCACCACCCACCTCCCCCGCAAGCAGGAAAATCAGCACAAAAGAGAAAATCGTTCATTAACTTGTCCTTGACTGTGAAGATACAAAAAAACACACATGCACAAAGCTCACACAGATACATACATCACACATACAGCTGGGCGAAAAAGGGAGCGCGTGAGGCAGAAAAAAGGGGGAGAGGCAGAAAACAAAAACCGGCCTCCTCTTTGTTGAAAAACATGCGTGAGAGAGCGAGAGAGAAGCCAACGAAAATGCCCACAAAGCAGAGACGGCGATAGCGAGAAGAAGAAATAGCCAGAAAAACAACAAAATCGGCAAGAAAATCTTAGAATGGCAAATAGACATAAAAAACATGCTAGAAACAGAAAAAGAGAGAGAGACTAAAGTAAGAAGGGGGTGGTGGGCAAGGGGTGGTGGATATTTGGCCATAGGCTTGTGCGAAAGAGAGCGAAGAGTAACAACAAAACAAAGCATAAATAGCAAAACCAGTCCGAAAATGTAGAAAAAATTACATTCTGCGTGAATTTTTGTTCCCCCTTTCAGAATATATATGAAAATTTGTTGTTGTTCTTCTTATTCGGTTAAAAAAATGGTGTTGATGGGTGAATACGTAATGTAAATGATATTCGCTGGATTGATTGAAAGTGGATTGACAGGTTAGTGGTTCCGGAATCTTTACAAATAAAAAATTGCATATAACGTAACATCGGAATTTTCAAAAGATAAGTTAAAATGTAATATTCCATGAGTTGAGTTATATCCTTAAAAAATAGTAAAATAATGGTAATGGTAAATAATAATGGTAAAATCGTTAGAAAATGGTATTTATTTATACCAATTCAAGATAACAAAAATCCCCTAGCCAAAATCTATATATTACCCTCATAAGCCGGGTTTATTACCAAGCCAATAAAACGTTGCCTAAAAAATATTATTTATTGTCCAAATATTTCAGCTAATTCGTTAAACTAAATGCCCCTTGATACGCACAGATAATGAACCAGATCTCAAACAAAATTAATGTCCAAAGTAAAGTGGATAATCTAACAACAAATAGCTCTTAGAAACACACACACAATTGCAAGCCCCTGAAACCAGTTTCTCATTAAATTAAAAATTATATCTTCATTTTCGTATTTTCATTTTGAAAGAACAATTATCATTGGCCTTGATGGTTGTTTCATTCACAAAACCGAAAATTTATCTAAATTATTGTAATATATCAACAGATTTAATTTGTTTTCCAAAGACACTACTTATATAGGCAAAATACAAAAAAAAACATTAAATTCACCAAAATGATGCACTTGACATATAAATATAAATCAAATAAGACGCGTAAAAAAATATTTAGAGACTTTGAAGACTTAACTTCACTCTTATTTTAGTAATCGAATTATTTTTTGTACATACAATTTCCAATAAACTATTTTTGATAAATATTTTTTCTTAAAATGTCATCTTTTTAAAATAAGACAAAAATGCAAGCACGAAATATGAATTATCATTGTTCATTGCAAACAAATCCTTGAAATTATAATACCCTCTTTCAACCAGGGTAAAATAACATTAACAACATTTAATTTTAAGCACGAAAAGTTGTTGACTTTGAGTTTTTGTGTGTAACACACACCGAAAATAAATAAACGTTGCCGCTGGAAGTGTGAGAGTGAAAAAATGATGTGCGAAGCGTCTCGAGTCCAAACATCAAGATTAAATTGTTTAACGAAATCAAGGCGAAATTGTTGAGAAGGTTGGAGTTGCGGGAACACTTTGTTGTTCCTCGTTATACCCGTTACTCGTAGAGTAAAAGGGTATATTAGATTCGTGCAAAAGTATGTAACAGGCAGAAGGAAGCGTTTCCGACCATATAAAGTATATATATTCTTGATCAGGATCACTAGCCGAGTCGATCTAGCCATGTCCGTCTGTCCGTCTGTCCGTCTGTCCGTCTGTCTGTCCGTCTGTCTGTCCGTCTGTCCGTCTGTATGAACGCTGAGATCTTGGAAACTATAAAAGCTAGAAGATTGAGATTTGGCATGCAGATTCTAGGGGTTAATACGCAGCGCAAGTTTTTCACGCCGATGTGCCACGCCCTCTCTAACGCCCACAAACCGCGAAAAACTGTGACCCGTTCTGTATGAACGCTGAGATCTCGGAAACTATAAAAGGTAGAAGATTGAGATTTGGCATGCAGATTCTAGGGGTTATTACGCAGCGCAAGTTTTTCACGCCGATGTGCCACGCCCTCTCTAACGCCCACAAATCGCGAAAAACTGTGGCACCCACAGTTTTGAAGCTATATTAACGGGAAAAGCAATGTGTATTCGTTTCATCAATACATATTGATAGACCAAAGTGGGAAACCCCCCCTCCCCCCTAACGCCCACAAACCGCGAAAAACAGTGGCACCCGTCTGTATGAACGCTGAGATCTCGGAAACTATAAAAGCTAGAAGATTGGGATTTGGCATGCAGATTCTAGGGGTTAATACGCAGCGCAAGTTTTTCACGCCGATATGCCACGCCCCCTTTAACGCCCACAAACCGCGAAAAACTGTGGCACCCACAGTTTTGAAGCTATATTAACGGGAAAAGCAATGTGTATTCGTTTCATCAATACATATTGATAGACCAAAGTTGGAAACCCCCCCCCTCCCCCTAACGCCCACAAACCGCGAAAAGCTGTGGCGCCCATAGTTTTAAAGCTAGAGCAAAAGTGTAAACGCAATTTTGTTTGGGTTATTAACGCCTACCGAAATGTAGAAGAAATTTTTTAAATTTTTTGAAGCGTCTGCTTGGTTTGCCCTGCTTGAGACTGCTGACCTTAGCTGAGTTACGGGTATTTGATAGTCGAGGCACTCGACTATAGCGTTCCCTCTTGTTTTGGTTTAAAATTGTGCTTCCACCTTTCGATGTTGTTGTCAAGTGCAAAGACCTTTCGCGTGTCATACGAAAAGCCAAACGAAAATAAACTAATAAAAATAAAGCTAAGCGCACAGACACATGCCGGGAAAATAAGGAGAGTACTGGGTACATATGTATCTATAGAAATGCACAAGAAATTGGGCGTGGCAAGATGGATTTCGGCCAAATAAAAGTCTTTAAAAATAATTTTAACTTGCAGCAGAATTTTAAATTAAATCGAAGATGGATTTTAGCCAATTAAAAGTCTCTAAAAATAATTTTAACTTAAAGCAAAATTTAAAATTAAATCGAAGATAGATTTTAGCCAAATAAAAGTCTCTAAAAATAATTTTAACTTGAACGTAAATTTAAAATTAAATTAAATTTCACTTAAAGCAAAATTTGAAATTAAATCGAAGATGGATTTTAGCTTAATAAGAGTCTCTAAAAATAATTTTAGCTTGAGGCAAAATTTAAATTTATTTCGAAGGTGGATTTTTGCTTAATAACAGTCTTTAAAAATGGTTTTAACTTGAAGCAAAATTTAGAATTATATCAACTTTGAACATTTTTTATTCTTAAAATTGTATAATTTCATTTTATCCAACATTTAGCTGTAAAGTTTTAATATTGTATAATATTAATAATATTTTCCGTTGCAATATTTTATATTCATTTCCCTACAACTACCATTTTTAATTCATTTTTCGTATAAATCCGAGGTATTTGTATCTGAGCGGAATGTTCTCAGTTATTTTCGGCTCTTGGCGACTATCGATTTTGTTTCTGTTGCTTGGGGTCTCAACGCTTTTTTGTTTGCAAAACGAAACAAAACAAAAAGTGCAGTCAGGCTGAGAAATGCGTTTATTGCGCTTTTCAACAACCAACTCTGCTGTCTGCTGTGCATATTTATTTGACTTTGCCTTTCTCCCGAATGAGACAAAAAAAATAAATAAACAACAAAAAATTCAAGAGAAGGGGTAGAAGAAATATAGAGTGCAATGCTAAATGGTTTTACTTTGGCGTGTGTGCATTTGGCAAAATGCAGCCGCTGAACTGCAGTAAATTCTAGAAGATTAATTGGATTATATGGGATATTCTTGAGGCACTAAATCTTGTAACTAGTTGTCTACAAAATTTGTAGGTTTATTGGCCCTGAAAAAGTAATAAACCAAAGTGTTTGATTAAGTTTATCTGTTTAAAATAGAAGGTAACTAAGTTAATTGTCTAGTATAATCTAACAAATATTGCTAAACATTTTGAACTACATTTTTTTAAATCCTTCATCAGTTAAGTCTACATTTAACTCTTCTACATTTTATTTTTTTTGCAACTTTTGATGATGTCGAAAAGTTACCCAAAGAGAGCGAGAATTTTCCACGCAGCTTGAGGTGAACCAAAGTTGCAAGTTGAACGCCACGAGAAAAGTTTATAACGCTAAACTAAGTCACGTGACTTGCATTTTGCACACTCAAGTAGTATATATAAACCAAGAATTGTTGCATTGCCGCCCGCTTTTCCTATAATTTAGCAACTTTGTTGTCACTGCAGTTGTTATGTGTTGCTGTTTCGTTTTGTGTTTATTGGCTGTGCCACACCCCCCCAGTAGTTTGCCGCCCCCCATAAGTTAACCTGTCCGTGTCTTCCGTCTTCAGTCGGTAAATTGTCATCAACAGCGCTCCTTTTGCCCCTCAGTTCCCTAAACCATCTTCTCTATAGAGCTGGCTTTTCTCCTCTTCACTTCAGTCAGTGTTGCTGCAAACATTTCCGGCGCCTTGTCCGTTTGTCCGTCCGTCGGTTTGTCCGTCCGTTAGCTGGGTCCCCCGAGTACAATAAGTCAATCCGTTTTGGCCAAGGTGTCGAGACTCTCCTGTCGTTGTCTCTGTCTCCACGGCTATATCCATCTCTCTTCAAGCATAAATCTTTATTGCATAATTCAAGTTTGCTTTGGCACTAGGTCTTCCATTAAATTCATGGCGTTGAATGCCTTAACATAGCAGAATTTACAAATTTAATGAATATTTTTGGTTAGGACAAGTAAATTGAATGATTAATTGCACATGGAAAAGTAAATGGAAGAGGAATACATTAAGGAAACTATTTGTAATGACCATTATTTTAAGGATCCCCATATTATTATTTTTAATTAACAAAAATATATAACATTTTAATGGATATTTTCTTTAAAAAAAAACCCAAATGATAAACTGCTTCATAGAGTCCTACCAAAAACCACATTTAGGAATAAAAATGCTCTTAAATAAATTTAAATAAAACATTACACTGCATATACAACTACATTTCGTTGTTGATTTATATTCACGTTTTTATTCATTTGCCATGAGCTAAGCCCGTTGATTAATGAAAATCCTAAAAAGAACAAAAAATGCAATGGATAACAAACTATTTACATATTTCGAAAAAAAAAACCTTAATGTAGAATCATCCAATCGAGAACAGCCCCCCAAGGTGTCAACTCATAATGGTTTCAATGGTAACATTTTAAACGGATTCAAATTGGATTACCATTTACCATTTGTGAATGCATAAATTTCTATAAGAGCCATGCCCTTATCGGGTGGCGACTGTCATCTGTCGTCTGACGCGACCACGCCCCTCTTTGGCTAAAAGCCAATTCGGGCCACAACATACATATATAGAGAGCCTAATCAGTCAGCGAGTTCGCTTCACTTCAGTCAGACGCAATGCAATCAAGCGTGAAATAGATCGGGGAAAAATAGGGGAAGATAGGCAACCCAAACCAAAGGTGGGGGCGCACTCTGTGTTCGGTCAAAGGCAACAGAAAAAAAGAAAAACACATTGCATATATAATTGAAACCGGAAAATATTTATTTTCATGTAAATTCCCTAACGAAAAAAAAGGAGAAGAGAAGCAGAGGGGCAGACAGCATAAAATTCCATACACACACCCCTCTGCACCTTCCCTTTCTACACTCGCCACAAAGAACTCAACCCCTCTTCTGGTGCTGAATCTGCTCACTTTACAGCTTACATTGCGCTGTGGGGTTAAAACTACGTGAAATGCATATAAAAAACAATTGTCAGAGTGGAAAAAACAAACCCAATGAATGAATCAAATGAAAGAAAAAGCGAAAAATCAACTGCAGTCAGCAGAGACGAGGGCAGAGGTAACCGCAGAAACGTTTTTATCTATAAAGCCCAGGCCCCTCACTCGAAAAATAGCGACAGAGACGAAACCGAAGCTACTACGTTGGGGATTTAGATCGGGAGGCTACAGAGAACGAAAAAAATTATATATTTAAAACAAAAGATTTTTATAAAAATCCTCAGGATTATTACATTTATTTATTAAAGAATATAGTAAAAAATCACGCTTGGAGACATTTTTTGAGAATTTTTTTTATTTTATTTTAATTTTTTTTTCTTTTAATTCCTTTATTTTCTTCAGGTGTACATTTTTTTGTTGTTGTGCCATTATCTAATAGCAGCAGTAACAAGAAGAGCATGAATGAAACGTGTGTCTCTTATCTCATGTGTGTGCAAAGCAAACTAAATGGGGCTATTTAAATTATTTTAAATAAATATAACTTTTTTATAGCCCCCCGTTTATTTGAACGATAGTTTCACTTTAACTAGTTTAATATATTTTGCAACTCAATTAACTAATAAGTTGTTAACGAACTTGTTTAAATGGCCAGAGGGATGGATAAAGTAATAAATATAATTAAAAGCGACTTAAGTGAGAACAACATATCGATGGCATAGCAATGATCAATTAAGCGTTTATCTGGTAATTATTTCATATATTTAATGTATTCAAATTACCAATGACTGCCATTTCAATTGAATATTCTCTTTCAGATATGTTATCGGTATTTCTGGGGCAGCTTTAAGTTGATTGATTTGCGCTGTTGTCTGCCTTTTATCGGAAAAACCTCGTTTATCAAATCGGTTATGTTACCATGTTGATATTTAACGCAAAGGAATTTCGCGATTTACTACTGACAAACACTTGTTATAAGTCTACTAAAAGGCCTCAAACAGGTAGGAATTGCTTCGATTAAGAGCAATTAACAAATATCAAGAGCAAATACGACTAGAAGTAAACTCAATCATTAACCGGTTGTATCTGAAGACCACAGACTAAACGGAATGAACTTCAAGTTGTCGGCATCGTCATTACCATTATACGACAAAGCAATCAATCATAATTCTATTCCCATAAAAGATGTATCTTTACTTAACCCTGCTTTTGAACTTTAAATATTTCCATTCATATATTTTAAAGCAAAATGAAAATTGCATTACTATAAGATGCATGTTGCAGGTCCCTGCTCGGGCGCCATGGTGGCATTTTAATGACTTAACAGTGGAAACCCTCTTTTATGCAAATATGGTATTCTGTCTTTAGAGGGTTAACTTGGCAGCCTAAACACCTGAACGACACCCAGACCCAAGGGACAGGGGCGGCGCAAAAGGGGAAAAGGGTTCAAGGGGGCGACTCTTTTTGTGTCATTTACCATTTCCTGTGTGAGTGCAACATCCTCGGCGGTGCGAGCGTCCAACATTAAGTCGTGCAGTAATTTCATCATTGGACAGGCTGTGCGAGCGAGAGGGCGAGATGGCGAAGAACACACGGCGATCCAGTGCGCGACAGAGAGGGCAAGAGCAGTGAGAAAGGGACAGGGCGAGAGTGAAACACGTTACACTGGCTTTTTTTGCCGCCTCGCGATTCTTCTTCTTTATTTTCGGTGGGGACACACCGTGTGTCTATCTATATGTGATATATATTATTTTCCGGGTATATGGATTTATGATTTATTCACAAATTCAATACTGATTTAGAATTCTAGATTTTTGACTTTCCACACTCAGCTGTGATTTTCACACGCAAAAATCAATTTACATATATAGATTTATATATACAACTATGTACAAACACACACACACACGCTCAACCGCACAAGCGTACTCGTTGCCTTAAAGCATTTTGTTGTTAATTTTCACTTGTCGGTTTCTTTTTTTTTCTTGTATTATTTCTTTTGTTTTTTAGGCAAGAAACAAAAAACGTGCTTAACGATCGGCAACAAAGACACACATTTATTCAATTCCATCCAGACGAGTCAACTGTTGCGGCCGAAATGAAAATTCTACGCTCCACAGTTTGCGAAAAAAAAAAAAAAAAAAAGATTTCTCACCGTGAGTGAGTGAGTGAGTGAGAGGTGGAGAGCAACTGAGCAAGTGAACGAGTGCGAACAAGAGAGAGACGGAGAGCGAGCAGCTGTTGTCTGACAATAACATAATCAGCAACAATTTATGCTGTTCAAAGAGCGAGAGAAACGCTAATGAAAGGGGGGAGGGGGAGCGTGGTGGGGGCTCCTTTGTCCCCTCTTCACCGCCCCCCGCTTTCTTTCTCTGTCGCTCACCCATTAGCCGCACACGTGCAAGCTTAGCATTCTATCTGTCTGTCTCTGTTTGTGTTTGCTAAGCCGAATTTGGCATAGTTTTTTTTGTGTTTTTTACGTAATGCGATAGCAAAGAGAGCCAAGCTTACGAGTGTGGGCAGCCAAGCTCGCTCTTCAACTCTCACGGCTTTGTGTGTGCTTGTGTGTGTGTATCTCAGAGGTGAGCGAGCGGAGTAAGTGATCATGATTTGCAAACACAAGCTCAAGCAGCTGTTTGATTACAGCGCGAAGCGTAGGGGAAGTAAGGGAGCCGGCTTAAACGAAACTTGAATGCCCTACCAATATTTATTTAAGTATCCTGGCACAAACAATTTGTTAAATATTCATCTAAAGTCACAATATAATAGTTCTACATTTGTACTAAGAATGTACCTGCTCGCCAATATAATCTCTGATCCCTGCACGGGCGCCAGTTTATTTACAAATCCCTGTTCGGGCGCCAGTTTATTTACTGATCCCTGCTCGGGCGCCAAAGTATTAGAAACCTATGCTATTTATATAGACAATGCTACTCTGATATCATTTTAAGGTGAATGATTAAGTAAAATAGAGGAAGAAGAAAAATATATTCCCCAATTATAATCGTGTAGAATCTTAATAATTCCAGTTTACTTTTCAAACCGCCTAACCAAATCGATAAGCTCCCCATTCCTGTTCTCCAACGCTGTTTCGCCCGCCTTAACCTCCAAGTAATCAAATTGCTCGCGACAGTTGCTGGCAATTAAAATCGTTTGGAGAGCCAAGTCAAACAGTAAAACGAAATTAAATTGTCAAACAATTTGCCGCTGCATTTGAGACGCTTTATTTAATTAATGCAAATGAGTGTGAGCATAGTAAGCTCGGTGGGGGAGTGACGCATAGCAGCAGCAGCTGCCATCTCAGCTGACCACCACCCGGTTGAGATAATCGAGAAAAACGTGCCAGAAGACAGATAAATGTGGCAACAATAAAAAGCAATAACCTCACAAGTGAGAAGTGCACAGCAGAGAACGAGAAAGAGAGAGAGAGAAACTAAACCAGGTCTAGCCGGCAATGCAAATCAATCAAATCCGATGAAGTTAACGTCGGCGTCGCTGTTGGCGGTGCTGCATTTGCCACATCCAACAACAGACACTACAGTGTAACTCCGATAAGTGTTTACTACTTTTCTGCATCTCACAATTATTCATTTAAGATAACTCAACATCATACGTTTTTGCGCATTCTTTGCAGAACAATTTTTATCTAAAGAATTCGCGTGCAGAACTTGATAATTTATAGCTTTATCTTGCACAAATTGCAATGTTAATGCCTCATACATCTCTAAAAAGAGATGGCAGATAAGGTTATTATAGAAGTTCCACTGTGGCCTAGGAAGACAACAATCACATACATTTTCCTTCATTATCATCAAAGCAGAGCGTCTTGGATGTTGGAAAATTGCAAACATTTCAGCTAATTGGCAAGAGAAGGAGAGTCGGAAAACAGAGGGAGATGGATGGAGGCGCTGACTGAGCGGCATTTGTTCAATTAGAACGTAAACGTTTATGAGAATGGGCGGCGGGTTGGTGGGCGGTAAGTGGAGGAACTGGATGTAGTCTAAAGCAGGGCCCAAAAAGAAAGAAGGAAAGAAAGAAGTTGGCGTGAAATAAAAGTACGACCACTGGCAAACTGGGAAAATGAACAGAAACGTAAATAAGGATTGAAAGAAAATTGCAGAATAGTTATGCCCAACGTACTTTGTAAGAAAAATCTATATCGATGTTTGCTAAAGAACCAATCTAAAGTTTTACATATTGTCAAATTTTTCCAATAAGATTCAATTTTTAGTATATTGAAAAGTTTTCAGGTTTTCAAAAACTTTTTCGAAAATCTTTTCAAATAGTTCTAATAAAATGTGTACCCTTTATTTTTGAAATAAGTAAATCCGTTACTTACATTAATAAATTAACAAAAACTAGAGATAAAACCGAAAGATACCAAAAATTAAGATAGTTAAGAGCTCTAATCTAATTATTAATTTACAAAGGAAGTAACAAATTTGTTGACCTTTTTCTTACTTTTTCAAAACAAATTGAAAAACAACATTACAAAGAAAAGGAGGACAACAAAAACAATCAACAATGCTCGGAAAGCTTCTTAACAGAGATGTTCCAATTAGGAAACCCATTATCCAACCAGAAAACGCAAACGAAACGGGGGAAAAAGCTGCGCTCAAAATCAGATGCCTCACACTGAGACAAATTCCACACACGCACACATAAATCATTACGCGCAGAAAGAGCTGCAGAAACGGGAAAGGGAAAAACTGGGTGGAAAAAGGAAGGAACCAGATGAGGAGGAGAATTCGCGGAGGATGAGTAAGCAGCAGAGACAGCATAAAAGAATCGCAAGTAATAAGAACACCGCATACACAGAAAGAAATATCGAAATTCGCAATCAAAATAGATAGTACATTTTATTTAATACAAATTAAAAAAAAGTCACTTATTTTTCAGTGAAAAAATTTAATTTTTCCATTTAAGTTTAATTAAAATTGAATTACCAATCAAATTTTCTCACTGTGCATAAGACGAATGCCAAGAAGGGGCAGACAAAACAGAAGAGGAAGCAGAATGCGCCACATGCAGGGCAGCAACAAAAAGCAACGCAAGTGAAACAATGAGCAAACTTAATGCAACAACAACAGCACAGAAGAATCGTTGTCGCACCTCTTCCCCCAACCGCTGCCCCTCCCCCTGCCCCACTCTCTTTCTTGCAGTCTTCTGCTCCCCTTTTTATCCCATTCCATACCGTTCCGTTCCGCCCGGCTGTTAAGCGCAAATCAATGACCTACGACATCAACAAGAGCGCGTCAAACACACACGCAAAGCCATAAGTGGGAGCAAGAGAGCGCAGAGATAGTTCTGGAAGAGAGGAGCGAGAGGGAGCACGACAGCACGTGGCAGGAAGGTGGGGTGTGAACGGGGGGTGGTGGGAGAAAGATGGGGAGAGAGTTTGGCGAATTACGATTCTCTTCACCCCCCACAAGCAAGTGTAGTCCAAGTACAGTAAATACTCGATAAGTAACAGTGTCTAAATAGAATTCCGTATAAAAATAAAGATTCCCAGAAAATCAGCAATATTTAATTCTTAGTTTAACACCAATTTAAAACATAATTTGTTTTATTAATTTTTTTTTCAGATATTTATATCTTGTGATTCATAATGTTCTTCATAAATTGGGCATTACTGCACCAGTATTATTATTATTCCATTTTCGAGTGCTTACTGTTATAGGGAGAGGACAAAAAGCAGTAAGCTTGAAAAAACTAGAGTAACAGCACCAGACTCCAAACAGGAGGCGAAACGCAAGGGAAAGAGGAAGGACATCAACAAAGGAACAGAAAACACAGGAATTTAGCTGGAGCTCTCTTTTGCACGACTTCGTTTTTCTTGTTTATTTTTAAGGAAACCTCCTGCCAGGAGGTCCTTACTCTGTTCTTCGTATTCCTTCTGCTCCTCGCATAAATGCAATACATATTTTCTTCCTCTTATTCGGTTGGTTCTTTGGTCAAAGAAGGAGAGAGATTGCACAATATATGCACAAAAGGAAGTTGTTGCCAAGAAAAAAAAAAGGGTGACACAAGAAGTAAGAAGTCAAGCTATAAAACGTAAAGTTTGTGGTAAGTTATAAGTACTTAATTTGTCTACTTTACTGGAAAAATAAAAGATTTTTTTGTTTTAGGACTGAAATTCTATGTGGAGTGCTTATACAAAACGGTCAAAATAACAAATTTTAATATTTTATTTTTGTAAAAAAAAATTTTTTTTAATGAACAAATACACTAAATAAAGTTACTTCAAATGTTTACTTTAAGGAAAAACATGCTTAAAAACCAAAATAATAAAACTACGATCTATTGTATCGTTCGGTATTTACTAGCAAAATAAAGAGTTCTTGAAAAATAAAATCCGAACCCTGTCTTATAGAAAGGGTATTCAGGTTTCAGCACAACCCAGAACTGTTTCGGAACGACAATTTGCTTGATAAAAACATAATCGATTGCGGGCCAACCAACACTTGCACACATAAAAACCTTGCATTGTGTGCGAAGGAAGTGAAAAGGAAATTGCAGTACAGTGCCAGGTGACAAGGGGAATCACCTGAAGCAGAGGTCAGGAAAAGACAGGACCAGAGTCGAGTGAAATTCTTTAATTAAAATTGCATTTCCTATAAACAATTGTGACATAACGAGAAGCTCTTCACTCCAACAGCATCACAACTCATTAGTTCCCAGCACTAAATTCTTTCGTTTATAAAACTGCTGCTAGTTGTTTCTGGCTAAGAGTACCAGCAGTAGTAGTCGAGTTCTCGAGTCATCAGATTTGCCAGCGGACAGGTGAGTAGACAGGTGTGTGAGTATCCGAGCGAGTGAGTGTGCTTGTGCGGCATGTGCAATGTTCTGGCTTTATAAGGTTGAAATATTGCAACCGGAATGGGATCTATGTATCTCAGACCCGCCCCTCTTTATTCTCTCTCCCCCTAGTTTTCTACATTTATCTCCATTAGCAGTGCAGCAAAGACACGAAGCACTACAGACAGCTTAAAGAAGAAGAAATGAAGAACCAAACCAGAAAGCAAAGAATGGTAGAATCAACAAAATAGTCCTCCTTAAGAAATTTGTATATTAACTATTAGGAGAATATTCTAGCAATAGGTAGATTTATTCCCACGAACTTATAAAACATTATAAATAGTTATTATTTAAAAAAAACTACAAGTTGGTCATGAACATTGCTCATAAAAATACTTTTATGAGGCCTAAACGAAAGAAGATAACCAAAAAGAAATCTGAAGAAAGTTGGATAATGGAAACTAAAAGTTTTCGCAAGAAATTCTAACTATAGAAAAAGTATAAGGAGAAAAACCATAAAACCACAAACAAAATTATTGATTAATCTAGCAAGAAAATATCATCAAAGGAAATTGAATGGTTAAAGTTTCACCCACTTTATTTTTATTTGGGAATAAACTTTCGATTTAAACATGTAAGAGTCCTATTAAGGCCACTTAGCCATAACTTTTTACAAGGACCTTTTTTTCGGCAATCCCATTCACTTGGTTTTGGCTATTTAATTGGTAGTTTTGCACTTTAAGTTCTTCAAATAAACGCCGCGTAATAAGACAAATGAGAGTGATGACAAAGCCTATCATGCTTTTCGGTTAATAAAATTAAAGATGAGTCATCTTGTAATCAAACTTGCTTTGATGGATGGGAGAAAAGAAAAACAGAGACATCCTGGTATCGAAACAGACTAAGCAAACTAACCTATCAATAACTATTCATATCCAAACAAGTTTTACTAATTAGCCAATAGGGCGAAGCTTATCAATGTATTATTTATCGGTTGTATTAAAGGTCATAAAGGTGACATAGATTAGCAACGTATTCCTAATTAAATCAATAGAATTATCTAGAGATGTTCCCTTTTTTGGCTCCCACAAATAGACTGCTTTTAATTAAGCAAAAGCCAAGAAAATTAACCTATTACTCACCGCTGCATTCCGATTGGCGGCTGCAACAGCGGAGCTGTTCATATATTGATTCTGCGGCGGCATCATGGCGGCGCCCATGGGCACGGTGGTCTGGCCACCCATGTAGACATAGTCCTGCGGTCCTCCGGCTCCGGGAGGACCCAATGGCGGCGGCTTGGGCATTCCCCCGTTCATTCCCGGATGCATGGCACCGCCATGATGGTCGTACATGCTGCCGCCCGATTGGGCATAGGATGACATGTGACCCAAGGCGGCGGCATGGTTGAGCAAATTCGAGTTATACTGGCCGGGATGTTGCTGCTGCTGCTGTTGCTGCTGGCCGGGATGTTGGATGCCCAGTCCGTTGCCATTGCCCAGTCCATTGCCACCGCCCATGAGGTGATGTGGATGCCCCTGATTCTGTGCCTGCTGCTGCTGCTGTTGTTGCTGCTGCTGCTGCTGGGGATGTTGCTGGTGTGGATGCTGATGTTGCTGCTGCTGTTGAGCTGCAACGGCGGCCGCTGCCTGTGACATCATGTGATTGTGCTTGGCCACCGCCGCCGCCTGTTGCATGGCGGCCATATTGGCTGCAGCAGCGGCCATCGATGGATGATGGAGGCCGCCATTCGTGCCGGAGCCACCATTGTTTCCGCCACCAGCTCCTCCGCCGCCGCCACCTCCGCCCATGCTGCCCAATCCGCTGCCCATGCCAATGGTTCCGATGGCTCCGGGGCCACCATTACTACCATTTCCAGGCGGTCCGCCGGGAGCGGCATTAGCTGGATTCATCGGCGGATTATACTTCCATTTGTCCGGGTTCTGAAATCGGAAAAAGGGAAATAAACAAACGGTTAATTATATAAAATAAAACTTATTTTATAAACTAGTCTTTCTTGGTTTTAATTGAGTTTTAGTTATATTTATCTTTCATTTGGTTCTGATACAAAAATAAACCAATCCTTCTATAATTTAATCTTCTTTCTCAGCATTTGCCATCCAATTCGTGCGATTTTATTGGCTGCTGTGTCAATGCCAAATTGCGATAATCTGTTTATGCAACCATTTTTGGCAGACACCGACCTTTGTAGCTTATACAATCTGCGGAGGTCGACTGCGGCAGCATTAAAGCCAGGAATTCAACCCCCCAAATGGAGAAGCCGCAAAATCTAATCAAGAAGCAGCACAGCAAAAAATTACCAAATTCCGAAGCAGGAAATAAAGAGTGGAAAACAAGGGGCAAAGAGAATGGCCATCTGATGCTGAATTGCCTACAATGCAATGGATGCTAATTGCATCAAAGAAGCATTCATTTATTTATGAGAAAGAAATTGTATTCTTTTATTTGTATCTAACCTCTTTTTAAATCAAGTTACGGTTCTTAAAATTGTAGTTTTCAGTGTTTATATAATTTCTGAATTGAATATTAAATCAAAATAAGCCTATTGCGGTAGATAAAATTTACCTTATATTTTAAGAGGCATAAGAAATATATTATTTAAATACTTCTCCACCATCTTTTAGCTTTTAGTTTTGAATTTAGTTAAAAAGAAAGACAAATACTAGTAAATAAAGTTAGAATATTTGTTTAAAATAGTCTTTAGCCTAAGAAGACTTATATTGTGATACGTTGTTTTTACATGAATTAGTAATTTAGGCAGCCGACTGGGTAACATCTAAGTCTAACTTTCATACTATACATTTTGCTACCCCTAAAAAGGTTTGGATTTTTAATTTAGCAATAAATGGATTGACTAAAAAACCCTCAAATACAATAAGGTACCTAACAAATCTGGACTGCATTGAGACAACTTGATAACGAAAAAATCAAGAGCAAATATTCTTGATTACAGTATTTTTCTTGAAAACAAGAACACCTATGCTTGAATCCTAGAATTAATCTTCCTGAAACTAAGAACACTTTTACTGAAATTAAGAATACTTATTTTCAAACAAGTGTTCTTAAACCAAGAACCCTGCTTCTTGATTTTAGTAAAACCGTGCTTGCCCTACAATTGATCATGGAAATACTGAAATCAAGAATCTTAAGAACGGTGTACTTACATCAATCCCATGGCCTTCGTCGCCGCACGCCCATCGCGTCTGCTGTTGCTTCTGGGCAAAGTGGGCGGCGTACTCGGCGGCAGCGGCCTCGTGCAAGGTCGAGCCCACGGCACCGACCCCTGGCACCCCGCCACCCACTCCTCCGGGCGATGGGCGTTGCTGGAAGACATAGCCGACGGCGGCGGCTGCGGCGGCACCAGCTGCATCGGCGGCATCCTGGGAAACACCGCCGCGAGATCCTACCACGATGGCATCGGTGCCAACGCCGACGCCCCCGCGGCCATTGCGATCATCGTTACCACCCAAAAACTTCATGTGTTGCTGGTGTTGCTGCTGTTGGTGTTGCTGCTGCTGCTGTTGGTGTAGCTGTTGGAAGTAGGGCGGTGGTGGACCGTAATGTTGCTGCTGCTGCTGTTGATGTTGCTGATAGAGTTGCTGGTGTTGCTGTTGCTGTTGTTGCTGCTGCTGCTGTTGATGTTGCTGCTGCGGCGAGGGCGTCGATATGGCAATTGTGGGCGCGGTTAGGAGCTCAATTTTGGAGGCTTTTCCTAGCTATCGCAGCTGACAATTTTGCGCGTATTGCCAACTTTTATTGGATTTACTTTGAAAACCACAGAAAAAGACCACACACACGCTGCTTTTCAACACGATTAGACGTTTTGAAATATTCACAAATGTTTCTTGTATTTTTTCGAAATTTTCTCTTTAGATTTACACTTGTTTGTTGTTGTAAAAGAAACCACACTTTTTGCTTAATATATTAACATTTATTTTACAGGCTTTGCTGACATTTTTCATACACTTTTGGCTCAAAAAAAATTATTTTCTTCGTTTGGTTTGGTTGTCGTGGTTGGTTTTCTTCTTTTTTTTTTTACATAAATTTACACAAAATTATTAATAATATTTTACACAGTTGCACAGCTGTTGGGTTTTTTTTGGGACTTAACAAAACTGAACTTTATTTATTTAATTACGTATGAGAATTGGTTAAAACTTGAATTTTTTTACAGATTTATTTTTGAGAATTGTGGAATTTCCGTTTATTAATGTAGTTTATTAATTATAATTAGGATGAATTTTAATTTACACGACGTTTTAATGATGAAAATATACACAAACTGTAATCAGAAAAAGAAGGGGATATGTGATTAGTACATGAAGACAGATATCCTATAATATTAATAATTAAGAAACAATTCCTCATAAAAGATAAGGTGAACTTTTGCTTCCCATTTGAAGAACACTCGAACCACTGTACTTTGTGCGATTAAAAACTTTGAGCTGGTCATGGTAAAAGAAAAGAATCCGATAACACAGACAGCAGACAAGGCGCATAATAATAATCAACAAAATAAAGCGCACAAGGGGCGAATAAAAGCAAAACAAATTCTTCTAAAACCGAAAGACGAGTAAGAACAAATACTAGCCATGATTTCCTCATTACGAAAACAATAACAAAGTCGATGCCAAGGGGCGGGACGGTAAAGGGGGCGCGGTCGTTTGAGGAACAGGAGCCCCAAGAACAAGTCAAAGAAGAAGACAATCCATAGAACAACGCAAAGCTGAATCATGCGCGAAAAATACGGAAAATGAAATTAGCTTTCTTTGAAGACCGACAGGTGAAATACACTTCAAATCAAATGAAAAGTGATGTGTTAATTAAATTAAAGAACAGTTAATTATTTTTACATTTACTATTTACTATTTCTACAACTTATTATACTTCTTAGCCCTTATCTATCCGATGGGACTTTTGAATCGTAACAAAAAGTGGGACTGCGATAAGAAAGGGTTTTATGTTGCAGTTTCAAGTTTATCGCCGAAAGAAAATAGATTCAAGGTTCAACTTTTCGTTTGACTCATTTTTCATCGATAAAGAAATTAGGCAAAACAAAAGATATTTTATTCGCACTGATTTATGAATAGAAAAACCTAATTTACCTTGGAAGGTAAAAATTCAAAATTATAAAAGCTATTCCTATATATGTATATTCGAATTGGAAAAAAATTTGGTACAATTCATAAATTTTTGAGTAAAACTGTTGTTACTTAAATATTTTTTGGGGAAATTATGCATAGCTAATAATATCGATTAAATTAATATTAAAATTATATTTTAGCAATCCGAAAATATTATAAATATTGAAGTAATTAAAATTTATGAATATTAACGACCTCTAAACAAAATATCTTGAGCTTGTAAAAATTCGAAATTGTAAAATTAAAATGCCATCTAGATATTTAGGATCTGTTATTCATAACAATCTCTCAACTATATATCAACATTTTAACTTAAGATTTTGTAAATAAGGATTTTACAGTTGTTAAACATCAACAATTGGACTGGATCTCACATGAAGATCTACTTAATCACTCGTTATAACAATTCTTTATATTTAGCTGGTGCCTGGCAAACTTCTGGACAGAATTAAAGCGCCCCCCGCGAAGGGAAGCAAAAAGCGCAAAGACAGCGGCTGAGGAGGGGAGGGGGTGGTGGGGCGTGAGGGGAGGGGCGGTTGAAAATGGAAAACACATAAAATTAACATACACACAGAGGAGCAAAAACAACAACAACGATGCCGGCAGACGATGAGCGAATGCGACAGAACGAATGGCGAAGAAAACGAAACGAAGACGAAGGCGAAAGGCGGCCGCAAACATTTGAGGTTACGTTTTCAGCGAGAAGAATGCGAGTGGGTCGGTTTTTTTTTTTGGGTTGTTTACGAGAATCTCCATTCTACCTTTCTCGCCCCCCTTGAAAGCGACTCTCTTCACGGGGAGACAAGTGCAGCATGCGAAAAGGGATAGGGAGCCCGACAGAGAGAGAGAGAGCGAATGCTGGGCCCCTGGAAACACGCACACACCCACACGCACGCTCGGGAATATAAAAACAAACATAAAGATAAACCATAAAAGAGATGGCTGACAAAACAAAGGAGGCGCGGCCAATAAATAATTAATAATCAAAACCATTGAATTGTTTAATCTTTTAGTTGGTAGTTAGGCATTCTTATTGGGAAAAGCACGTATATACAAATGCAAGGCGTCCCGAGAGAGAGAAAGAGAGAACGCACTTACACACACACAGCAGTCGAGGGCGGAGGGCGAGGCGGGGAGAAGGAAGAAGCAGAGCAGCCAAATGGCCGCCGCTCGAAAGGAAGAACACGATGGAATAAGGAAATAATGAAACACACACACGCACAATCGGAAAAATATTTCAGCAACAAAAAAAAAAGGGAACAGGAATCACATCAATTATTCAGGCACACACTTAATTGATTTTTACCTTTTTCGGCCAATATACTAAGTAAATTTGCAAACTATTTATACATGTTTGCATATATACAAGAAGCGGTCTGGAAGTACGCACACATACACAAGCCGCCGGAGTGGAAAAGGAAACCCGATGATGACAATGTAAAACGAAACAGGAGTATTTTACGGTTTTTGGCAGTTTTTTTTCGTTTTCGAATCGAAGCACTTACACATGCACTTAAAAAAGCCTTTGCATTCGCATTTCCTTTGATGGTGTGTGTGTGCTTTCGTTAAATACGAAATTTAGATTATTTAAATTACAATTATTTACACAGGATGATGAAGAAGAAATCGGCCAGGAATTTCTTCAACGTCGCCGCCGTCCGTCGCAAAACGATAATAAAAGCGAAATGCAAAGACACACTGGCCAAATACAACTACAACAAGGAGTGCGAGCGAGAGAGCGGAGAGAACAAGAACCCCAAAATGAGGGCAGTGTTGGCAAACGTGCGAAATCAACAGAGAGAGCGAGTGAGCATGCTCACAGAGAGGGCCAGAGTGAGAGAGAGAGCGGGGGTGTGAGCACAAAAGACCGACAAATTATTTTACTTTTATTAACATGCGCGCAAAATATTTATATAAATTGATTACACATTTTCTTCTTCTTTTGTCAGCCGCAGTTCTTGTTTTTTCACTCCTTCACCCTGGCAAATGAATTACGCTGCGCCAGCCAAATTGTTTATATATTATTTATCAATCGATTTTAGGGGCATGCCAAATTTGATTAGACGCCAGACGCACACAAACACACACACAGTCGCACAAACGGCCGAACACTCGCGCATACATACACACACACCAGGGTGTTTGTTTTGTTTTTGTTTGCGGCTTTTTTTTTATCAATTTCAGATTTTTTTGCAGCCGCAAATTTGATTCCTATTTACTGCCGATTGGAAAGGAAAAACCAGTGTCGAATTATCACCAATTGGTAGCAGTTTGAGTAGTTTTCCACTTTGTTACTGTTGTTGGGCACACACACCTTAGCTTATTTGAAGAATTTACATATTACAAGCACGCCGTTCTAGGTCTGCTCTGCTTCTTCTTACGCGCGAACATTTAGTATGACCGGAGGGGGAGAGTTCAAATATACCATCGCTCGGCGTGTTGGTATATTTCTGGTATTTTTCGATGTTGAATACGATCACTCGCAACTGATAGGTGTGTGTCTTCGCTTAGCCGAGGCACATTATTGAATTAGCAGGGACACGCACCTAATATTTGCGTGGGACCGTACTCTTTTCAAGACTTTGGTATTTAAAAGTATATTAATCTCGTAAATTGCTTTGGTCCTACTGGATTATTATTATTTGAAAAACAGGCGCGAAATTCAAATGAAGCGATACTTGTAAAAACTTTTCTGAATTTTAGATTCACTAAAAAATAGTAAATGCCAAAAGACCCTAAGAACCAAGTTCAAACAATACCCACATTTACTTTAAAAGTTTCAACCAAATAAAATCACACGTTTAGGTCTAATGCGTTTATTTAAATTTGTAAACGATTGAATTAGCTGCAATCAACTCAAATTACATATTAAACTGAAATACCTTGGATTTTTTCCGCAAAATTATATGGTCTTTGGAACCTTCGCCCGAAAGAGAAACATATGCAACTACTCTAATACATATTGTTATTTATTTGAAAATGTCAATCAATTTAGAAATCGTTTTTCAAATTACACGTCTTTACAGGAGAGTGCAGAAATAAATCGGAATATGTATGTAGTTAATGTTTGTTGTTTTAGGAGGGGAAGGTTCACGAAAGTCCAGCAGGTCCTCTCCTGGTTTTTTGTATTTTATGGTCTCTTGTCCCGTGCTTAAGGTTTCTTGTCTTATTTGCAGATATTTCTCTGTTTTTGCTTTGTTTCAATATTCATTTTCGTTTTGACTTAAGGGGGAGGGGGTGGTGTATGGAAATGTTTATAAATTTTTAGGCAGCTACCGATTCGGAATCGTTATAGACATCCGAAACATACTCCTCGTTGGCATCGTTGTCGCCATCGGAGTTATACTTGAGGCCATCTCCTTTGGTTGGTGTTCCATCCGGACGACGGTCCTCATCGTTCGACTCCTTCTTGGAGTTGTGCTCGGCCTGGTCGGTGGAATCGGCGTCATCTGCATCATCGTTGATGGTTTTTGGTGGGCGACCCCGGGGCTTTGGAGTTCCCTCCTTGGGCGACTTGTTGGCGGAGAGGGCGGGACGTCCGCGCTTCTTCGGCGCCACTGCTGTCTTCTCGGGCGAGCTGTGCGCCTCATCGCCGGAGTTGTCGTCATCCTGATCATCGCCATTATCCTCGGCCACCTTCTCGGCGGCGGGAGCGGCATTGGCCTTTGGGCGACCACGTGGACGACCGGTGGGCACGTAGGCACTGTTGCCGCCGCTGCTGCCACCCGACTTGTTCTGTGGCGGACGACCGCGCTTCTTGGGCACTGGTGCCTCCTCGTCGTCGCCATTCCACTCGGCCGCTCCCGAGCGCTTCTTCGGTCTTCCCTGGCCGCGTCCCGTGCGCGATATGTTTAGGTTGACGGACGTAGTCGATGGCCGCCCAACGGGGCGACGTTCCTCAATGCTGCTGCTATCATCGTCGTCATCATCGTCTGTGGAGAAAGGGGAAGGTAGGAAATTAGATAAACGTATAACGTGTGGAACAGAAAGATCAGCCAAGAAAAAACCCGATAATCTCTGATTATTAACATGATCTCATACATTTTTGGGGACTTTTTGATTAAAAACATATTGAATTTCATGTCGTTATCCAAAGACATATTTAAAAGAAGTCCTTATCCAGACTAAATGCATAACTATATTTGACATATTAATATCTTTTGGTCCTGATCAAAAAACACAAAACAACTTCTTTTTACTACAATTTTACACCCAACCTTATTTCTTAGCAACCGATTCTGTTCAAAGGTTCGGGAGGTGCAAATTCCAAAGGTAGAAACCCAGAGTCTACCTGAAGATCTGTGAAAATCCCCAGGTAGCGTTGAGATAAAGGTACGACTTTTGTGTAAAAGCAAACAAATCAAGGGATAACCAAACGCATTACTTGAAACGGGATGGTTTTTTTTTTAACAGCACGGGGATATTCCCTAAGAGTTTATATAAAATCCGATACAGACCAAGATGTAAAGATTACAGAGATACGCAAAAGTAAACATAAACAAACTGCGAAGTATGCGATTTACAGCGTACATATATTTTTGTTTACTGTACAGAAACGACAAAAAAGGGCAACTGTTATACAGAAAGATTACTGTCTTTTTTGGGATGTGTTAATTTTAACTTTGCTAGTTTTATACGTATTTACCTATTTTTTTAAGAGGTTTTAATAAAAAATTTTAAGGAGTACCTAATTTAACTTTCTTATTTAGCGAAACAAAATAGTTTGCGGTTGAATAAATTACAAAATGTTATTTGTTTGTTATTGTTTTGATGCATTTTACATCCCTTTTACTGTAAACTCTTAGCGCATTTTACGCGTTACTTTTAGTTTGCATATTGAATGCGCACTGTACCTACAGAAATGCATAATGAAGGTGGAGGTGGGGGTCGGTCCCATAGAAGGATTATTGGACTTAAAAGTTTAGTACGCGACGAATTTTTTCTTTGGCAAAGAAAAAAACGAACAATTTTTTCTTTCAATGTTAAGAAGCATACTGTACATAATAACCATATAAAGTGGGTCTGAATATGCATATACTACAAAGTTTAAGGCATGGTAGTTGTCATTTTTTAAGGGGTATTTGTTTTAATGGTATTTTATATACTAAGAGTTATTTTTTATGTCATGTACTGTACACGAATACCATATGTGGATATACCAGAAAATTTAAGACTTTCTTTAATGCATATTATGGTTTTGTTTTTACTGTATAGGGGTTCTTTATAAAGATTTTAAGACTTGTATTTTTGTACTTGCCTTCCTCCTCGCTATCGCTGGGCTGATGCTTCTTGGGCCTGCCGGCCTTGCGTTTTTTGGCGGAACCGGTCGTCTTGACGGCATCTCCTCCTCCACCGCCGCCGGTGCCCCTGGGGCGTCCCCTGCCCTTGGCCGGGGGCGAGGGGGAGGAGTTGTTGGTCAGCTCGTTGCCGGAGTCCTCTTCCTCCTCGTCCTCATCATCGTCGTCGTTCTGGATTTTGGACGCCTTGGGCGGACGACCCCGCTGCCCGGTGCCACCACCACCGCTGGGTGCACTCGCTCCCTTATTCTTGGCGGGACGACCGCGCTTTTTGACGCCCGGCGAAGCGGCCGCTGCCGACGATCCACCGGCGCTGGCTGCCTTTGGCGGTCGGCCGCGCTTCTTTACCGCAACTTCCTCCATTTTCTGCTGGCCGGTATTTAATTAGCTAGCGAATAAAGAAAATCCTGGTGTTTCACCTCGCTTTTCTTTTCTTTTCTGCGCCTTTTTTAGCGGCGTCCCTTCACGCACACACACGCACACTGGATCCCTCTCTTTCTCTCTCGGGTGCAAAACACACACAAACCGCCGAATCGCGCTCTCTCTGGCACGCTCTCGAGACACACACACACGCTCGCTTATTTTCGCTTGCCTCCTCTTCTTCTTCGCTTTTTGTTTGCCGAAAATCGAGCTGGAAAAATATGCAGAAAAACAATTTCAATTGCTGCTTAAGTGCGGCAAAGTGCGCGATAAAAAAATGTGGAAAAATTCCACAAAAAATATATTTTCCGGAGAGCGAAAAAGGCCGCCCTGCGTTACTTACTTGCTTCGCCAATTTTTAATTGTAAAATACGCGCACGCTAGTACAGTTTGGGCGCTAGTGTGACCGTGCACGGGAGGGAAACAATATACCCTCTACGGCTTTATTGTTGCGGCGCTTGACAACACTGTTTTCCGTTTTAAATTTGAATTTAAGATTTTCGTATTTGTTTTGATCAAACGTTAAGTAATATTAATCGATATACTTACAATCCTTAAATGGTTGGATATATATTTAGTAAAAATAAATGAAAAATAATATTGTAACCCAGAACGACAGCAATTATTCTTAAAATCACAAACACAAAATTTGGATAAAATCTTTTTTAAAAATCAAATTTTTTTCAATAAAACAGACTTAAAAAAAGACTTTAACAAATTTAAACCGTTTCACCGCTTTTCGAATTCGCACTGGCTCGAACGAACTTAAGTTCTGTTATGAAAGGCAGGGAAACCTTATAAAAGTTTGAAGTAGGTACACCTCATTCCCGGCTTACTTAGATTGAGAAATGGATATACAGTTTACGGCCTCAAATCCCAAGATTTAAAGGCAAAACTTTAAAAAACGAACTATAAACTATCTATAAATATTTAATTAACTTCCTATGCAAAAGACAAGCAACCACAGTCTACAAGCAACTGTTTAATTAATAGTTGCACATATTGCAGTTTATTAGGCTAATCACAGTTGAATAATTAAATACTATAAAGCGGGCGCTCACTTCCACAGCTTGATGACACCGTCTCGCGATGCCGATGCTATGTAGATCTGTCCCTTGTCCTTGCACATCAGCAAATCCGTGATGGCATCATGGTGACTGGCAGTGGGCATGTCCGGCCCGGAGCGGGGATTCTCCTCCGTGGAGGAGCGCAGCTGCTGCGAGTCGCCAGTACTGGCCATGGAAATGATTTGCTCCTCGATCACCTGGCTGCCATCAATTAAACGGGCACTGAAACGTAGATTGTATTAATACCAACTCAAAATAAAAACATATTTGTAATATAATAACAATTACCCGTAGTTGAAGGCCACATCCGCCAGATTATCGTTGGCGGCCGGCACCTTGAGCGAGGAGTTCTTCGGGTTGGTGATGTCCCAGTACCGGATGCGCTGATCCGAGCTGCCAGTAAGAATGAAGGGCGCACCATCGACCACTCCGCTGAGAATGCCACATGTGGTGGCTGGATCACTGGGACTGGCGCTGGACAAAGCCGCCACTGGGCTGGCCCACAAGACGGTCTGCCGCTGACCCGTCTCGATGTTCCACACGGACACCTCGTTGTTCGACTGCGAGGCGGAGATGAGATACGAGGGCTCCGTGGGATGGCAGGCCACCTTGCGTATCCACGAATCAGCCGGATGTTTGATCTCGGCAATGGGCAGACGAAAGCGCAGGTCCCAGCAGATGTGCTTGCCGCCACTCGTTCCGGTGGCCAACCAAGAGCCAGTGGGATCCGCACAGATGGTGGTGATCACCCCGTGCCGCAGTTCATTCTGCAGTCGCCAGGCGCTGTGCTGCATCCGAGTGTCCCAGGCCACAATGCCGCCGTACAATGTGGCGTAAACGATCACACTCTGCGTGGCCTGGTCGTAGGCATGCATGTCCACGACGGGTCCGTCTTTGTGGTCACTACGGTTAAGAAAGATACACTTAGATAGTAAGCAACATATTTCAAGTACTATCTCACTTCTGATTCAGCGCCTGTTGCAGCGTCATTTTGGCGGAATTGCGATCGATCCGCATCATCAGCATGCTGCCATCCTTGCCGCCCACCGCCAGCGATTGTCCGCTATCACAGGCGGCCAACGCGTAGATGGGCGTGTTGGCGGAATAAGCCTGCCTCGATTTGTTCACTCCCTGATTGCCATTAAGTTTGCTGCAATCCCACAATCGCACAGTGCCGTCTATGCTGCCGCTGGCGAAGAGCGATCCGTGGGGACGCAGGGAAGCCAGCTTGATCACCGACTCCGAATGCTCGTGCAGATGGGCCACCAGAGTGCCGTTCATCCGCCAGCCAGGTGGATAGGGCGTCACCAGCTTGTCGTAACTGCACCGCTGTGAGATGGCCAGCACATTGTAGCGTCGCTTGATCTTGGCCGTCAGCGATTCGAGATCTTTGCGGCACTCCGAGGAGCGTTCCAGCCAGCAGTTTCGCTCCGGCATCGTGTATTCACCCAGTGAAGTGGCCGCACTCACGGTGGCAGTTGGCACGCCAAGGACCACGGCTCCGGAGGCGGGACTTCCGGCCAATCCGCCAGCTCCCAGCGGTGTGATAGCTGCATCTGAGGCGGGCGATACTAGTGTAGGTCCCTCGCTGGATCCTGAAAAGGAATTGGGAATAAACAACATTAGTTCAGGAAGGGATTTCTTTAAAAATGGTACCGCCCTTTGTTATAAATAAATAAATTACTAGTAGTTAAGTCTAACTAAAATAATACTGGAAAATGTATAGTTTTAAGAATATTTATCTATTTAAAATAAAACCCATTAATCAGAAATTATATAATTTTATTTGGTAAACAAACTTTAAAACAAAATAAAATATTCACAATAACAACAAAGTTAATTATTGAAAAGCAAAATGTAAAGAATAATTAACGTAATACTTTTAAATGTTTATAACCCAAAAATTATTAAGTCTTCTCTCACTGGATATATTTTTCATCAGCGTATAAATTCCCATAATCCAGAGCTAAAAATAGCTGAGAAATTCATACAATAGATTACGAGTACTTGAGCTTTTACGAGCGGTGAAAGTGAAATGAATTTGAATTAACTAAGTGGACTTCTAACTACACCATTAAACTCAATGAACATGAAACCCAGAATAGAAATCAATGACTTACGATTTTCAAGGGGCATTTTGGTGATTTTGTCCGCCAGCGGATACTCATGACAAGCGACTTGCTTGCGACTGACCACAATGCGTCCATTGCCAGAGGCGGTGTCGTCCAGATCCTGCAGTGCCTTGTGTTTCATGGAGATCAGGAACGGGTTCATGGCCAGTAGCTGCATCTCTATCAGATCCGTCAATCCCTCAGAGCTTAGGCGCCTAAAAAGCTGCAAATGAACGATACCATTTAGAGACCACAAATCAAGCTGTATTAAAAACTACTCACATTCCTCAGGGTCTGTCCCATCTCCTCGAACTGCGGCACAGCTCCTTGTCTGGCCTGGCTACGAGCTCTCGATCGATCCTCCAGCGCTCTGAGGAAGTTATGAATGTCCTGGAAGCGCAGCACGCTGTCGAAGATCTGCCGCGGCACCGGCGGATGCACACAGTCCAGCAGGATGTGCGGCTTCTCCACCTGGATGAGCGGCGCCTTGAGAAAAGCGCCAATAGCCGGCATAATCTTGCACTGCACATCGATGGCGCTGAGGTTGCGTGCAGTGGTGGCGATCATGCCGCAGATTTCGTGACGAACCCAAAGATTTGGATGGCACAAGTAACAGGCCGTCTCTTGGACAATTTCCGTTACGGCTGGCTTCTTGATGTGGCCCAGTTCGATGAGAATGGTCACCGCACGGATGGCCTTTGCGATGACAAACTCCTCGCGATCCGTGAATCCCTGCTGCAAAAGGGGCACTAGAATGTCCGACGCCTGCCAGCCCACATAGCCAGCCACTCCGGCGATGTTGTCATAGAACGCTCCTCTCAGGTTCTTGTCCTCGTCATTTAGGAAGGTCATGATGTGTGAGAGTATCACATCATTGGCTTTCTCCTTGCCAAAGAAAGCGCAGAGATCGCAGATGCCCGACTCCATCAGAGTTTGCTTGACCACCGGCTGAGAGTCCGTAAGCAGACTGAGGACCGCCTGTCTTACGATGTCATGGAGAGCATTCAGCTCCGCCTCATAGCGTGGAGTGGGCATCTCATTTGGAGCATTCCGCTGTGTCTCCTCCAGAAAGTAGACCGCGCTTTTGGCCAGCGCAGCAATATTCCGGGCAAAGGCCACGCGAACAATCACAGCACTCGATTCGCTGGCCAAATCAGTGATGGAGGGCAGGATGTACTCTGGAAATACGTTGGCATCGCTGCGCGGAATGTCCTTTACCATGCCCAGGCAGGCGGTCAGTGTTTCGATGGCCTGAACTTGCACCTTGGCTGGTGACTTCTGGGCCAAGTGAAGCTGGAAAAGATGATTAGGATAAGATTTATAATACAAATCATTGAGAAATTAAGTTACTCACAATATAGGGCAAAATGCGATCCAAAATTGTTTCGGAAGTTGTGTACTTCGATAGCTTTTGCAGGAGTTCCAGGGCAGCAATCTTGGTGTTCGACTGTTTAAGACCTCGAATGCATGATGTGACCACGGTGATAATTAGAATAAGACCATCATGCTCCGGTGGCAGTCGTGCACACAACGTGGGATCCTTCTTTTCCTGCTCATTATCTGTATCCTCCTCTTCGGGAGTCAAATCCTGTGCCTGAGTCAGCACCTTGATGCAATGCCCAATGTCCTTGTGCAGACACTGAATCTTGTCATCCGGCGACATTATCGGTGTGGAGGAGAACATTTGCAGGTACGACTGCAGGAAGGAGTAAAAGTACTCGGGAAACAGCTGGCCACGCTCCTGATCCAAGTAATCCTCGGCACTTTTGCGGTTCATCGAATGTATGTCGATCATGGAGGCCAGCAGGTTGCGTAGCCTTTCGTTTTCTATGCCAGCCAAATGCTTCTCCACCAGATCCCGCTCGCCGCGCCTGTAGGCCAGCAGCTGGGAGAGTTCAAAGGGCGCAGTTCCCTCCGTCCAGAGCTCCAGCAGGGCACAGCCCGCTGAAAAGATGTCCATGGCTGGCAGCAAAGTATTTCCAGCATAACTGGGAGCCAGTCGAATGATGGAATCGGTGTGAATAACCGACATGTTGCCATTGCCGCCATCGTCATCTGAAGCCAGTGTCTTGACAAATCGCTCGGGAGCAATGTAGCAGGTTCGCCTTCTGCTCGTATCAAAGAAGTACGTATAATCCGCCGGGTTGTCCTCCGGCAAATATGTGGGCTTGAAGGAGGCAAAGTCCGAGAGCAGGATCCAGTTCCACGAGGTGATCAGGATGTTCTCCAGCTTGATGTCGCCGTGGCAGATTTTCTGCTTGTGGCACTGATTCAAAGCGCACAGAATCTGGAACGTGATCCACTTTTTCTCCAAAACGGTGAGAAAGGGGCGTGTGGACACGCGATCATAAAGACTGTGCTTCACATACTCCCTCATTATATAGGCTGCCTTGTCAATTAGCTGAAAATAGGGAATAATTATAAATATAAGTTTAAAAACTTTATAAACTTAACTTAAGCATGGAAAATACATTTGTTGGAGGATATAATATATAATTCTTCTCTAAATTATTTTTAATATTATCAGGAATTCGATGACTCAAATTGAATAAAGATAACCCTAATTACATTATGACAGGGAACTAATTTTGTGGTCAATATCTGAGTGTATGCTATACATGCATTTAAAGTTTCTCCATGATAAAACTTAATGAATAATGGATGCTAAACAAACCTCAACCCGCTGAAAGGGTAAACAATTGACGGCGTTGGCCAGCGAAAGTGTCTTCTTGATGCCCTCCAGTCGCTCCTTGTGATCCTCCAGCGGCAAAGTGGGATCGTGCTTCACAAACACCTTGACCACTATCTGACCCTCATCCGTTTTGGCCTTGGCCACCTTAAAGAATCGCGTGCTGCCCATGCTGTGGAAAAATCAAAATTCGTGGGTGTCAACAATTTTCTTGGGAAAATGCCCCTTCTTTTCACTCACTTGGAACTGAATGTGATTTCGGTTCCGAACTGGCCGGAAAAATAGTGCTCCACCGCATAAATCTGCGAGGGGGCAATGCCCACCAGTTGATTGCCCATCCTGCTTGTAATTGCACTTTGTAATGTCCGCAATAATTGTTAATTTTAGTAGTTTCTTCAACAATAACAAGAAAACGAAGTGTTCGTTTTTTCTGCGCAGCCAAACAGCTGGTGGCGATAACCAATCGCTGTTATCGATAAGTACACTGTACAACATTTCTTCAATCTTTTACAACAATTAACCGGTTTTGATTATTTATTTTTATTAATTCTGAAAAATAATAAAAATCAGCGAGATGTAAATTATAATACTTTTTTAACTAAATTTTTAGCATTTTTAAAGCCAAATATCGCTAATACCCCATCGTTTACATTTCTACAATAATCGATAATAACGATAGGCGATAAGACAATTTAAAACGAACCGCGTATTTTTAAATGTTCATGAAAAAACAAATTACGTTTAAGATCAGTTAAAAGTGAATCGTACATGTCAATCGTATGCAAATGGATCTCCATTTCAATAATTCAACTTGAATATCGATTATATTAGCATAATAATCATTTATAGGGAAAGGTCATATTGGTTGAAATTTAGAAGAACAAAAAGAAATTATAGAACTAGAAAAGAGCGATACACCTCTTTAGGTAGGCATGACGGACCCATTAAACGGATTATAAATTTATGTAACGGGGACATTGCAATCCATTTGTTGAATAAATTCAAAATGGGCCATGACGAGAGCCAAATCGAACCCACAAGCAGTCCAGGTGACAAATGTGCCAAGCATTCAATTGGTTCGCTTAAAGAACTGGAAATAAATGTGGAATTTTATAAGGGAAATAAGATACCCTTAAATGTAGCGGTGATAATTAAAAAAACTTTTATATATTTTAAAAATGTATATAGTAGGCAATTGAAAACAAAGCAGACAAAGTTTTATTTTTAATTTGTCTATTTTTTATCTAAAATAATTTGGTAAATTGAAATACATGATATGAGATTGAAAGGTTTTTCCTAAATAGATATTTTCATAATTAAAATCTATATAACATTTTTAAATACTTATCAAATACTTTTCATTTTTCAAAATGTTATTATTTTTTTATAATAACGTGACCAACATCCTAACATTTATGGAATACCCGGTGAAAGAGACCCAAAAGTGTTGTTGATACTCGTATTTACATAAAAAGACCAAGCAGGCGGCATTAACGAAAACGTTGGCTCCGAATCTGACTTCCAATGTCCACCAAACCAACGACCATTCCGAGAAGAGAACTTTCAAAGCGGACGACCGTGTGTAAAAAGAAAGTAGGTGGGTAGGTAGGAAACATAAACAAAGTGCGAGCCATAGAACACGCCACACGGAAAAAAAGGTAAAAATCTTGATTTATAACAATTTTTTTTAGTAATATAATTTTATTTTACATATTTAAGCTTGGAATTTATTGGATTTCCTTAAATAAATAAAAAAAAATGTATTAATAATAGTATTTTTTACATTATACACAGTAATTGTCTTTTTGTATTTCAAAATAAGAATAAGATAATTGTTTCATAAAGATATATTATATAAAATCTCAAGAACTTCATTTAAAATTTTAGATTTTTGTGTTTTTTCTTGATTTATTATGATTTACATATAAAAATTTATAATCTATTTATAAAGAACTTAAGATATATCATTACAATCTTTAAAGATCAGGCTAAATGTATATTTTTGTCTGTGGAAGGCAAAGCGGTTCTGCTCTTTTCTCCTCCATCTCTCTTTGTCTCGTTTATTTCACTTCAAACCTGACGTGTACAAAGCGCAGGCGTAAAGAATTCCAAGCCGCGAGAGAGTCTTCGTAGAAACAGGTGAGAGAGAGAGGAGAGAGTTGGAGACCCCCGAAGAAAGGAGGATCGAGAGAGCCGACGGCGAACATGTTCGAAGGCCCCAAGAATCGCTGGCTTAAGAAGTGTTACAAACTGGCGCATTGCCGCAGAAGAAAGAAAGTTTTCGGCTGTGCTGGCTGCTCTGCGCTCTGCGTTCACCGATCTTAGTAACATCTCACAGAAGATATACTTACATACATATATAATTCCAGTTGATATATACCCACCATTCCGTGTGCTCAGTGGAGCGTCTTCCGCGTTTTGTGGCTGCGTCGCTTAATTGGCCCAAAAGTATCTCAAGTGTGTGATTGTGAAAGTTCCTGAAGAGCACGGACAGAATGTACGTGAGACGAGCACTGCTCTTGGCCTGCCTGTTGTGCCTGCAGCCGCTGAGTCCTTCGCTGGCCAGCGAGGATGAGTCCAATCCGCTGCTGGACATGGCCTCCATGTTCTTCCAGGAGGCGTTGTCCAACCAGAACGGCGGTGGCAACAACGGTGGAGGAGGAGGAGGCGGTGGCGCTGGCTTGGCGGGCGTGGCCTCGCTAATTGGCACCTTCATGCAGGCCAGTGGCAAATCCGGAGGAGCAGGTGGCGGTGGCGCTGGCGGAGCCATGCAAATCCTCTCCGGCCTGGGCAGTCTGCTGTCGAAGAGTGGCGGTCAGGGCGGTGGCGGCGGTGGCTTTGATCCCTCCATCATTGGCAATGTCCTGGAGATGTTCACCCAGGGTGACGATGAGGAAGCCACTCCGAATCAAAAGCGCAGCAATGGCGGCGGTACCGAATCTGGCCTCGGACTGGACACCATCCTGCAGGTGGCCTCGGCCTTCATGAACACCCAGGGCAACAACCAGAAGGACTCGCATCATCACCAGAAGCGATCAGCCGGCGAGGAGCCGGAAAGCGATAATGGACTGATGAATCTGTTGCCATTGGTTATGCAGGCAGTTAGCTCCTTTGCCGGTCCCGAGGGTCAGCATACCCAGGAGAAGCACAAGAGCCATGCCTGGGTGCTGCCCCCATTCCTGGAGCACATCCACGTGCTGTGGGATCACTTCTCCAACTCCGAACTGGCCGATGCTTTGTACGAGAAATCGGGAGTCAACAAGATCATGAAGGTGGATTTCTAAATAAGATTGAAGTAGCTATAAGGAAGAAGTCTTTAAAAATTGTTTTACAATTCTTTTTTATTAGGTTTTGATAACTGTTTTTGAAATGTTTTTACAATATTAGAAAATATTCCAGAAATTGGCAGATTGAACTGATATTCTAGAGTCTACAAAAATAAAAAATTATTATCAATATTTGGTAGATTAAAAAAGAGTTTAACAAATTAAACATTAAATTCCAAGAGAGATAACGATTCATAAAAAGCTTAAAAAAGGTTTATCTATCTTAAAATTTCTTACAAAAATAATTAAATTTACTTTATGCATTTTATTAAATTTTACAATTATTCCTTATTTCTAAAATCATACATTTAGTTACATTATATATCTTTTATGCTAATCTCTCTTCTACTTAACTCCTCCTCCAGGGCTTCAAGGGCAGCGATGGCAAACTGGACTACGACAAGCTCTTCGAATCGCTGAACAACCAATCCTTCCGCCGACGCTGGATCAAGTCGGCCACACTCTACCTGGCCGATTGGGCCAGCTACTTGGCCAACCCCGATGTGTATCTCAGGTGAGTGTGAGCCCGATTACCTACGTGGCTCGATCTTAAGTGGCGGTGGGCTGACCAAAGCGTGTTAATTGTGGATCACGTTTTGCTCTGCAACGGTCCCAATGCATTTAGCACCTGGCTGCGATTCTTGGACCAACTCCAAGTCCAAGTCCAAGTCCAAATCCGATTCCGATTCTCGAAACAGCTGCTCTCGGTTAGCCTGTGCTAACCATTTCCCGTTAGCGACAACCCGTTTCCCATCGAGCATGTTCGATGCGGCTACCTTTTGACCCACTTTTTTCGGTGCTGGTGCTTTTAGAACGTGCCTGCTAATCCAACTGGTCAACAGAACCAAGTTCCAAGTCCAGGCTCTGATACAGTTACAGTTGATATGCAGAAGATACAGAAGTCAACGGCATCGTTAAAACAAACAAATAAACAAAGCGGGCCAAAACCGGTTACCCGTTTTCAGCCAGGGGAAATTGCTCGAGAAGGCAGGGTACACTTGCCCGAAAAATCGTTTCTAAATATTATTATATTATTATATATTATTTAAAATTTTTAAAGAATATTTAGATTTCCATCTCCCTAAAAGTTAAAGTTACTAAATCAGAAAAATGACTTGGGAATTATAAGGAGTCGTGGGTAAATATTATAAACTTTAAGAATTTTTTCTTAGTGTACAACTTGGAATCAGACATTTTTGCATGTCTTTAAAGTAGGTCAGGCTTCTCAGACTTCTTGGTCTTCTATTTTTGCGCGTTGCCCCATCATTAGACGGCAACAACACCACAACAGCGCACAACTTCCACTTTCTAGCGACCCTTTCACTCGACGCTGCTGGTGCTGCGTCATCGAGTCTCATCAATTGTCCGCTTTTCTCCCCTCTCTCTCCACAGGTACTTCCAGACGGCACAGATCATGTTTAACGGCCTGCTGAAGTCTCAAGGTTACCCCAAGCAGACCCACTTCGATCCCTCCCGTCCGGGCGAGACCATCTCGAATCTGTTGGATCATGTGGCCAAGCATCATCTGAACGTTAAGATCGATTCCAGGCAGTATGTAAAGCCAGCCGTGGGCTATGCCAAGGAGCTGTTAAAACTCGGCCAAGCACGGGGATTACTGCAGTTCAATGCCACCGAGATCAGCGACAAGCTAACGGATACGCTAAACCTGGAGGTAAGCAGATTCTAAGATTGTCTGATTCTACGATCTGGGAACTGGGTTACTTTGCTCCAGTAATTGGAGCTCTTTATCGGTGAATAGGAAATAGCTGTGGTAAAAAGTAAAGCACTAATTAAAGAGCAGTTCTAGGTATCAGAAAGAATTTAATAGCAGTTTTAGGTATCAGATAGAACGGTATAGTCACATTTATAACGAGAAGGTCTTACAAAAATATAGCAAATAAATATTTTAAAATTTTAAGAAGCTTTATTTTCGGATTTGAATATTATCATCAGTATATGATAAATTAAATATATTAATATATTTTATTAATTAATATATTAAATTTAAGGGATTTTAATAAGAACCCTATTTAAGATATTTAATTAATAAAAATGTTTAAAAAGTTAAAATTGTAAGTGTAAGTTAAATATTTTTACAAATAATCATTCTTTGAAACTGAAGTACTTGGTTCACTATTTATAGACCTCGAACAAAGATATAGTACAAATACTTGAGTGTAGTTACTTGTGTATTCTAGCGAACAATTGTTCTCACCACATTTGTACTAAATACTAACTTGGATCAAATTAAATTAATTACGCCACTATTTTCTCCTCTATTCCATGGCTCACGCACTCGATCGAATCCAACAATGGACCAAATGCCAAACAGGTTATTGAACCGGTGCTGAAAGTCCACCGCGCCTACAGATACATCTCCAAGTCGCCGCAATGCGATCGTTACGTGCTCTGCCAGATGAATGCCGAGGCTCTCGATCAGCAGGAGAAACAGAAGCAGCATGACCAATACCAGCAGCAGCACCAGCCAAAGCAGCAGCAGCAGAATCGACAGACATCGGCGTCCGGCCTAATTGCCGGAGTCAGTCCGAAAATCGTCAAGATCGGTAGCATGGGTGCAGCGATCTTCATTAGCACGGAAACCGGTACGCCGTTCTGGACGCTCTTCGGTGTGATCAATGCGCCATACAATTGCGAGGTGAGTAACGGCCACAATGATGCACAGAAAGAAATTAAATTTGTAGAAATGTAGAAATACAAAATATTAGGAAATCTTAAGAAATCAGTGGTACACACAAAAAAAAGCATGTACCCGTAAAATCGATATGGCCAGGTAAATGTCAGGTAATTCAGACCCATATCGTTTTTACATAAAATACTCATCAAATTGACATTAAATAATATCATTTTGCCGAATTTTCTCTCTCGGAGACTCTCTCACTTCGAAAAAGAGAGCAATAAGCCATATGGAGAGCAAAATGACGTGAGTTAAAGCGAACATGTTGTTTACATTTCGACCATATAAATTTTACCTGGGCCCATATCAATTTAAAATTGATCTTAAGTAATGTAAAATTGACCTAGGTTTCGTATTGAAAAAGCAGACTGTGTACTAGATATTGACATCTCTTAAAAAGTTATCTAAAGTTTTCATAAACCAAGTAAATTTCTTAAATGCAATATGTTCTTTTTGCACTTATTTTTTTGTCTTGAAAAAACTCTCTAATAAATATTTTTTTCTTCTCTGTACTTCTTTTTGTCGCCGCTTTCTAACCGCTATTTCTGCAAATGCCCCTGCCAACAGGCCAAATACCCAGTCGACTGCAATGGTTTCCACGAGGGCGAGGCCAAGGTGACTACGGAATACATCCACAACGAGCTGTAGTCGCCCCATTCTAGGTGCAGATCAAGATCTAGTTCAAGATCCCAAGGAAATGGACGAAGAAGGCTCATTAAGACGATTTAGCTGTAATTGAGATAAAGATTTCGTGTGTATATAGTATTACGAATTGAAATACATTTAAATTTAAACTAACATGTTAAACTGGCTTCTCTCTTTATCTTAAACTAAATGTTATAAATCGAACTTTAAAACATAGATAAAAGAAGTTTTCACATTTTTCTATAAAGAAAACAAATCTTAAGTTACAAATCTTGATTGTAACCATGTAACAATCATTAAGTATTCATGATGGTCATAAAAACGGAAGACAGTTGTCTAATGATAGTTGTTATGTACAGATTGCTTGATCTCTTTGGAGTCAACGAACCGCAAGAGAAAAGCTTTCAAATTACAGTCAAACTCTCCTAAGTGGAATCATTGGAAATTTAATGTTTATATTCTTAAACATTTTTGAAATTAGTCCATTTAATTTGGTATATGAACTCACGGCTTTATTATTACCAAAAATTAAGGGAAAGTTATTGGAGCTTCACTTTAGTTTACATCTTTAAAGCTTTTTCCGGATAAAAACCAGTTCTTGTGTGTGAAAACTGGCCAGGGGCATTTTCACAATTTTCATTTCAGTGGCTCGCTTGAACTTGGACTTGCCACTTCGGCTTGGCTTCGAATTCATTTAGTTTTGGTTTTTTGGTCACAATAGTCGATACATATTGACCATGCAGCTCATCTATCGCGAACTGGAGGCGGACATTGTCCGTCGTACGAATGCTGTTTTCCCGGCTCAAAATTGCTTTGTGGAGGTGCTCCCCGACCACTTGATCATCCCGAGGAAGTACGTGGAGCTGGGAGAATCCATCCGATCGCTGCCTGTTTTCGAGGACGACGTTTGGATGGTGTCCTATCCACGCACTGGATCCACTTGGGCCCAGGAAATGGTCTGGCTGCTGGGTCATAAGCTGGATTACGTAGCCGCAGAGCAGGACCTGCGATTGCGTTCTCCACTTATCGAGCTATCCGCTCTGTTTAGTACCGATCATCACGAGACGGTGGCGTAAGTATTAAATGAAATAAAATCTTAGACAGTTTAATTAAAACTTTGAAAAAATCATCATAAATCAATAAGTTTTAATAATATATTAGGACTTACTTAGCATTTCATGTTTATAGAAAGTCCTATATTTATCTGTTTAAACTTTCTCTCTGCTTGGTAGCGAAAAGTTTGGAAATACCGTGGATCTGGTTCGAAATCTGCCTCGCCCACGCTTTGCCCGATCCCATTTGTCCTGGCAATTATTACCCGAGCAATTTGAGACGGTGAAGCCAAGGATCGTTTACACAGCTCGAAATCCCAAGGATCTTTGCGTTTCCTACTACCATTACTGCAAGTTGCTACACGGAATCAATGGGGACTTTGAGCAGTTTGTGGATCTCTTTCTGGAGGGACACACTCCTATGGGATCCTATTGGAAGCACGTACTGCCCTTTTGGAAACGCAGTCAGGATGAAAATGTGCTGTTCATCAAGTACGAGGACATGATCAAGGATCTGCCGAGTGTTGTGCGTCGCTGTGCCCGTTTCCTCGGCGTTCAGAGTCTCCTCGATGCTTCCAGTTTGAAGAACCTGTGCGATCACCTCACCTTCGACAAGATGCGGGCGAACAAGGCGGTGAATCTGGAAAAGTTGCTCCCGGATTCATCTACCAAGTTTATACGAAATGGCAAAATCGGAGACTGGCGTAATCACATGGGAAATGAGATGTCGGAGCGTTTCGATGCCTGGAGTGAGCAGAATGTTCGCGGTGCTGGATTAACCTTTGACTACGAATGAATTTACTTGATTCTAACTCAATGTTAATAATTATATATATTTAATAAAGTTTTATTGATTTACCCATTGTCAGAAGAAAAAACTTGCTTATTTGACGATTTTGTATAAAATAAAGGATTTATAAAGGATTTACCTAGTAAATTTAAAAACTAGTTATATTAGTGTTTTTGAAAATTCAGTTGGTAACGAATTCAAATTTAATAGAAATTTAACATAATGTTAAAAGGGCTGTTGCAAATTCTGTTAAATCGATAACTCCCGAAAGTGTTATCGGATTTTGCCGGCTTTATTGTTTACGTTTTGCTGTTGCTAGTTTTTGTTAATTTACCTAAATACAAAATGACATGTGATGACACCACCGAGGCCCTCGTGGCCCACATGTGTGAGCTGGTGCAGTTCTACATGCTGCCTGAGCTGAAGGAAGATCTGGACAACACCCAACTGGAGGCGTCGCAGTTCGAGAGCTACCACTCACTACTGATTCAGGATCTGCCCAAGCTCTACGATTTGGTGCAGGAATTCCTCCAGAAGAGTGCCGATACAGGACACGATGAGGTTGCAGTTTATTAAATAGTACATTCAATAACTAAAATCCAGTTACCTTTTAGTTGAGAGTCAAACTCCTGCTGCTGATTTGCGAATTGACAGCGTCTCCAACTATTTACCAACTAAAGGGCGATTCTGGTAATCTCCTGAGGAACGCCAACGAGTTGGCCAAGAAGCTGTCTTCTAACTGGTGGGAGTCCACGGATGTGCAAATCCTGAAATACTACGAGAAAAAACTACACAGGGATTGCTGGAAGAAACAACTAGGAGCAGTGCATGGTTTTGGCAGATATCTGGAGGTACAGAGTAGCATTATATGCAACCAGATATGTAGTTTACTTTATTCACAATCCTTTTCCCGCAGTTCCGTTATGGAGATAAATCCAGAATGCCCGCCCAAATGCTGGCCTTCGCCCTGTCCGTAGGTCTCAATGTGCGGGAATGCTACGATCCCATGTACAAACAACTGGGCGTCAAGATCTTCTCAGTGATGCTCAAGTATAGCGTGGGTTTTAGAGTTCATTAACACCAAGAACTCTTGATCTGAAACTGATTGTATTCCAGGATCCCAAAGATATTCAGGAGCTGAATGTACACAGCGTAATATATGACCATGCCCTCAAGGATGCCTACAACATGGAATCCATTGAAGCCATCGACTCCGTTTGGAACTGCATGTACTTGTGCCTGGATCACTTTGTAGATCTTGATGCTTTTACGGTTGGTAAACAAACATATACTTAAGCGTCCATAAATATTACGAATTTAAAAATATACTCCCTAGTGGAACCAATGTGACGACATGCTGGACCGCCTCATTCAGAATGTGACGATGGCCTCTAGCCCAAAAATCTCCATCTGCCTGCTGCAGTTCATCACACGACTTGGCTACTATTTCACCATCAATCGCAGAAGTGTGGAAGCTGCTCTGGCCACGGACATAAGCCAGCCAGAAAAGTTGGCGGCATGTCGGGAAGAGTGTCTGGCTCTGAACGCTAGCACCAGCTTTCGTTGGGCCAAGGCCATCCTGCAAATGCTCGTCCTGGAGTCTGATAAACTGCTCCAAGGAGTCGAGGTGTGTACCGAGCTGCTCGAACAGATGCTCAAATGCTACCTGGTGTGCATCCTGCCCATTCCCCTGCAGGCCTTGCACCCGCACCTTCCGGAGTTTTACGGGAAGTTTGTGGCTGTGCTAATGGAGTGTCTGGTAACCCACGAAAGGGCGCCTCCAGTTCTAAAAGTAAGGATTCCTTGCCCTCAATTTCTAGTCACCTCTAATAGTTTTCCCTTCTCCTCTAGCTCGTTTTGCGATTCACGGAAATCTTTAAATTTCAACTAGAAAACTGTTCAGCACAAAAAGTACCTGCTGATTTAGCTGAATTTCCGGAGGCTCTGACCATTATACATAACAAGATTCTTGAATAAATATGGGAGACTTTATGATAAGTAGCGATCTAGTATTATACGATATACAATTGTTGCCAATATAGTGTGTGGCACAAGGGCTATAAGTGCCGGTTTCCAGCCATAGAAGAAACCTCTGTAACCATGTTTTTTTATAATTTTCCGGCACATGTAGGAATAGGAATGGCGACCATAGTTGGAGGATTCGTTTAACGTAAGAATGGCTATCCCATCCACAGGGGTCATTAGGACTGTGATTATGCCGCCCGTTAGAGCCGTAGTAATGAGATCGCTGAGCCACGGCTCATCGATTCCGTGGAACCACGATATCAACGTACCTACTTTGTCACTAACAGGAGTATACAGCATGGCCACAGCTGTGCTAGTAAATGCGTTTATCCGCCAACCGTTAAATAAATATGTAAATCCTCCCTTTCCGTACATGCACTTCATACCTTGCCAGAAATTCCGATAGCTAAAAGAGAAGGGTAACTTGTATAGCTTTGGGTTTTTAACGTAAAACCCTTTCATTACTTGCGCCTTTCATAGGGTCGGCGCGTTAGATCCGCCTGCCGAATGACCGCCAGTTTGGCAAAGGGTGTGGCAACGACGCCGCCCCAAAATCCAGTTATTCCCAGGACAGTACTGGTGTTGTACGGTTTTAGCATCAGCACATACTTGTTATCCCGTAAATTGTAGAATAGAGTATACGAGGATAATGTGTGAACAGTGCAACGCATGCCGGAAGCCGCAATGCCGTAGTAAAATCCGGGTAATCCATGCCTGGCCATCAGATGGAACATGTTCCGCATGGTTAGTCGACTGTGGTGGATCACATTGGCCTGGATGTTGACCCGAATCAGCTCCATCGGATGCGACAGCAGGTTGGCCGACATCTTGATCAGAAAGCCCATGTATACTGGCATCTTTACGAATTGCTCCATCGTACTTCCCGCATCGCTATTATTCATTATCTTTACAAATTTATATATTAAAAAGAAATTTTAACTGTTTGTACTTAAAAAACGTAGGCTACTCGCACTCGGCTCGCAGTTTGGCTATCTCCAGCTGCGTCTTTTTTGCCTCCAACATGGTGACGGTGCGTTTCAGTGCGGCGATATCGTTCATCTTGGTGAAGTAATCGGATTTGGCCACCAGGTACTCCGTCTCCGCCTTTATGAGATCCTTCTGCAGGCGATTGGCATCGGATGATATCGGATTGGGCACCAGCTGATCCAGATCAGTGAGGTAGCTCACCAAGGTGGGGTCCGTATTGCGCCCGGCGCCCTCATCCTCATCCAACAGTTTCTCCAGCAGATTACTTGTCGAGATCTCAATAGTTTGTGCAGCTACGGCCGGTTCGGACGCGGGTGGGCTTGGTTCCGCCGTAGTGGAATCCATCGCTTCTGCTTTTATGCCCATTTCCGTCTTTATGCCTAGTTCCTCGGTGAGATCCTCTCGAAATGTGGTACAGGATTTTCTGAGGAACATTTTCTTTTTACAGACTGTACTCGTAAAAGAGCGGGAAGCATTATATGTAATACGGACCTGTGAATAATGAGTCTGTCAATACTGGTGTTCGATTGGCATTTACGGCAATGGGTGCACAGGGCCCGGTACTTCTTGGGCCCCCACTCTTTGTCCTGCTTGAAGGCCGGCAGGAAGCCTAGTCTCTTCCACGTATCATCCTTCGAAGCACCGACAGCGCGCTTGCCCTTTTTTGCCAGCGACATTTTTTACATTCAGTTCTTGGTAAATTACGTGAAAGTGTTGCTTCGCTGTAAAGTCGGCCGATGTATCGATAATGCTTAATGTTTTGTTATCGATGTTCGCTATATTTGAATATTAATTTCTTGATTACTTTTTAATGTTTCTTGAAGTGAGTAACTTAATAAATAATAAAAAAAATCATGTTTAACTAAGGATTTTTATCGTTTCATAGAAACTTGAATTTCTATAGAGAATATTTAGGTGTTAAAGCGATGGTTATTATATAAACATTACACATTTTTGTTATAAAACCTAGAATTATTTTAAAGAAAAAATATCCGAAAAAATTGAAATAAAATTCGTTTGCAGAATCAATTCAATTCGAAATTTTTGGGCTGGATTTGTATTAATTACGCCCAAAATCATTAACAAATATCAGCTAGTTTTTGAAAAATTTTCAAGAATATGCAAACATATTTAAAAAAAAATTACTAATTTAAATTAAAATATATTTAGTTTTGAATTAAAACAAATTTTCTGTTTTGCTTTTAAGAACAACTAACTATCGATATAATCGATAGATATCTATCTGATGCAGACCTAGCGTGGATTTTTACCTTCAGCTGTAGAGAAGCCATTTTGCATCCGTGTATAGTAAATATAAATTTATTGTTATTTTGCATTAAATAATGCCACGAAAGAAATCTGAAGACTTTTACAAGACCCACGGCTTCACCGCGAACTTCAATAACGGCAAATACTCGGCCACATGCCATCATTGCAACAGGGTCCTCCAAAACACCGCGCTTTCCCGCTTATCGTTACATAGGTAAACCATACAAACATACAATAAACATAATATTTACATACGTCAAGTAATTCTTATTAAATTGTAGGCAAACCTGTGACTCCAAGCAAGGTAGATGTCCTGTAACAGTGAAAAGGGAGGACGATGGTCCCAGGATCAAGGTAATTCTGCACAAACTTTGTATTTATAAACACGATATTCCTACATGTATGTATATATATATATATATATGTATGTATGTATATATGTATATAGAATCCATAGGTAATTTTTGTGAGTTCTAATGGGAATAAAAACATGACAATAATAGTTACTTTCTAAAATAAATTTCTTACTTAATTTTTAGATCCAGAAAATTTCACACGACGAAGATGACACCGAGGGCAAGGAAATTATAGTTAAGGTGAGATGTTAAAAAACAGTTTCCAAAAAGAAACTCATTATATATTTTACTCATTACCAGATCCAACAAATTCTGGACGAGGCTAGTGAGGCGGAGACGATCAAGTCTCAGCCCAGGATTAAAACTGAGATTCGCAAAACGAAATCTTCGAAAAACGAAGAGGCGGACGAGCAAAATTTGGAATTTGAAATCTCGAATGTTGAGATACCAAGCCGCGACTACGTTGAGTACTTGGACGAAAGTAAAGAGGTAAATATCATATATTTTTAACATATAGACATCTTAACGCTTATGGAGCAGCATTACATATTGCAGCACAATCCGGATGACCTGGCCAATGGAACGGCGACTATCGTCGAGGCCAGGCCAAGAAATAATTTAGTTGCACTAAGAGCGGAAAAAGCGCGAGCCGAGATCAAACAATACCAGAGCAAGACCCAGTTCCTGAAAACGGAAACGGAGAACCTGAAACTGGAGCGTACTCTAACACTGCTTCGTATTCAGAAACTGAGGTTGGAGATTGACGCTCTACGCGCCTAAAATGTATTTTAATTCTAATGCTATCATTATAAAGAAACCCCTGTAAATGTCCGGATAGTGAACTTTTTAAAAACACTTTTAGTTCTTATACATATGTATGTATAGCTAAATATGTCTGTCATTTTGTAAAGTTGCATATAAGCACAATGTGCATTACACATACTTTCAATAAATACTAGAACAAATTATAATTATAATTTTAAAAAGGTTGTCTTGTAATATTTAAAGGTAAAAAAGTATAAAACTAAAAAAATTATTTACCATAAAAATTTATATTGAGTGATTTCATTTAATTTAGTTTTTGAAAGGAAATTGAAATTATAAATATAAAGATATAAAATATATATTTTAAAATGAAAATTTAAATAAATACCAGTAAGTACAATCGATAGTTCCGATTCGGCGGCAACCCTGCGCATACCTATTCGATAACGGCCCGCAGCAACCCTGCTCATCACATGATAGCCAGGGAGATTTCGGGGAGGAGAAAAGGTTTTTCTTTGCAGTCGTTCGTCATATGATTAAAAGTCCAGCGGAAAACTGAAAATGTTGCGGATTTGCGTGATTTTCTCGCTGTTTATAGCAGCCAGTAAGTAGAACTGCCACTAATTAAACAGCGGAATGCATTTGCAACAAGAGGACAGCGGTTATAAAGTGCATATTCTGTATTCATCGATTCTACTATGTTGGTCGGGGGTGGTGACACCCAAGACTCGGGACTTCTGAGTCTCCCCCACTTGCATGCGCAGAATCTTGGACAAAGGAGATGAGTATAGCTTGTGCCACGATACTTAAAAGGTTTTCTTTACTATTCCACAGTTAATGCCGCTGGCGAATTCACGGTGCTGAATCGCCCCAAGGCAATCAGTTTCAAGGGCAACGATGCACTGGAGAGCCACTACGTGGGCGATGTGCTCTACGCTTCCCTGGGCAACGCCGTCACCGGCGACTCCAACTGGAGCGGCCTGACCATCAACGATCCCTTCAATCTGGCCAAGGGCGTCATCGTGGTGCATGTCCAGGGCATCAGTCACGTGACCACCGCCGGCAACGTCAAGTCCTACGAGCTGACCGGATCCGGAACTGACGCCTCCCTGAACGCCCTGGCTGCCGAGCTGGAGGCCGCCAACGAGCCCGTCTGCGACATCAACTTTGAGCAGTTCGATGATGGCGTAAGTTTTCCTCAAGGGGTGAAACCATATCAGGAGTGCTCAGAAATAATTTTGGCATTAAAAGAAGCAGTATTTCATCAAAAATAATAGTCCACAGCGAACCACATTGTTATACAATAGTTATGGCAAAACCATCAATTAGGGCGTTCACTAGACCTGATTAGGTGATAAATGGATTGAAATGTAGTACCTATATATGTATTAGTAGTTTTGTTATGTGGTTTTCCCCCTAAAAAAAAGTTTAAATATATTCTAAACCGATATTTATTAATAGGTTCAAGCCTGGAAGTCCTGCTTCGGTGACTTCGAGACCCCGGCCGCCAAGCCCACCAAGCACCTGAATCCCTCTCTGCACTCCGCCGACAAGCAGTTCCTGCAAGAGGTTGGATACATCAACGCTGCTTCCGAGCATCTGGCCGAGATGGCCAAGCCCTCGAATGTCCTGCTGCTGCGTGTGTCCGTCGATGGAGTGGCCAAGGCTCATGGCGAGAAGTCGGTGGCCGTGGATGAGGCCAACAAGCTGCTGTCCGCCGCCATTGGCCGTCTGCTGGCCGCCTCCCAGAAGTCCAGCGACTCGGTCCTGTTTGTGCAGACCACGGAGAAGGATGTGGCCGCCTCGCGCGCCAAGCGTGATGCCCTCGCTGCTTCCACCACCAACCCCTTCAACTTGGCTGTCTACTACAACAGCGACTACCCCGTCATCTTCAACATCATCCTCTGGTTCATGGTCGTCTTCGGACTGTCGCTGCTGGCCATCTGCTATGCCATCGCTGCCATGGATCCCGGCAGGGACTCCATCATCTACCGCATGACCTCCACCCGCATCAAGAAGGACAACTAAGCGCAGGAGGAACGGAGGAGCGAGAGGAGCTTGCGTTACGCTTTGTTATTTCGTCCCCTTTTGAGTTTGCAATTGGCCAACTTCTACTTCAAGCCAACAGCGGATAAATTGTGTGTGTGTGTGTGCGTACAGCTGCCGCAGTAGTTGGCTCTATTATCTATACATAAGTATTACAAAACTTATCAGTTTTCGATGCAGTTGCGGCTGAGCAACAATTCCATAGCAATTTGTTACATTTTCCTGTTTTGTTGTACTTTTTAGGTTTATATATATACGAATATGCACAACATACTCGCCAAGTCAGTCAGTTCTTCAATCGATTCATCATATGTAAATTATCAAAATGTGAAGTGTTAAAAAGTAACGTTAAATATATATAGCCTAAAAAGACAAAGTTGTTGATCCATTTATTGGGGGTGGAAGTGTATACCTATCTATGTAATTAAATCCTTTAAATACTTTTATTTTACTTTTTTTTTTATTATTGCACTTATAAAAAGTTTAACATGTTACACTTATGCAAAATTAAAGCTATACTCTTTCCAAAATAGTTAAAAAAATTTCAATTTTTTGATATTTCGATTTAGGAATGACATGTTTTCAGTAATGTTTTTTGGTTTGACTACCGCCAGTGTTTTTTATTTGGCTTACTGCACATAAAACTTAAATATTCTTTGTTATTTAAGTTCGGTGGTTCTTTACCAGAAGCTATAATTATTAAGTTCACAATCGAACAATTTTATTTAAGCTACGCTCCCCAATGATCATTGGCATTGTCGTATGGAGAACTACTCCCACCACTCCAGGCACAGCATCCACTCCCATTCTGAGCCCCAGAACTTTCCCGCAGCATGGCCTGCAGATGATTAATGTAGTTTATGGCAATCCTGGAGGGTAAAATACGAGTTAATATATTTCAAAAAAAATATCAAATATTATCCCCTCACCTTAAGCTCTCAATTTTGGAGTACTTTTTTCCATTGGGCTTGGAAATGGGCAGTTTGGAGCGTAGTAAATCAAATGCTCGGTTCATATCCCGCATCCTGGTTCTCTCCCGATCGCAGGCGGTGCGTCTGTAGTCCTTCTCCATCTGCAGAGCCTTCTCCCGCCAGGCGGGATTGTGTTCCTTGGATATATCCACCTCTGTACTATTAGCGATACCTCCACTGTATTGCATGTAAATGGGTGGTGGCACCAGCTCACTGGGTTTGCTGCTCTCCAGACCCACTGGGGAGCCGGAGGCCATCTGACCGGCATGCCACATCGACACCGGCTGAGGGATCACACTGTAGGTGGGTGGCAACAGACCCAAATTGGGTGGCTCTTTCTCGTAGCCACCCATCAGGCTGGGTGAATAGCTGTGCGGGTGAGCTGGTGCGTAGGCCAGCAAACCTCCTCCATCGGGGGTCAGGGTGTAGTTGAGACTAACTGCTGGACAGCTGGAGGATTGGGGAGCACCCAGTTCGAGGAGGACGGGCTGTTCCGATGATTCCGCCTCGCCCTCGGAGCCGCCGCTCAAGTACGGTCCGCCCGTGGAGGCTGGCACGGGCACCAGAACCGGCGGGGGATCCCCCGTAGCACTGGCCGCGGAGCTCAGCAGTTGATCCGTCATCGCCTAAGCTGCTTTTCGAATGACCGATCGAGAGTTGTGGCCGGACTGCAGCAGGTTTACCTGGACTCGGTTTGGTTTTTTCTTCGTTATTTCGCTTTCTTTCTTACTTTTAGTGCATTAGAGACTCTGCGAATCGTGATGAATGGCTCACCCATCGATCCGATTCGAGACGTGACTACTCATCCGGGGTTGATGAGAGCCTCGCATCTCGTCTAGTTCAAGGGGCCAGCACCTCTTTGTACGTGTGTCAACAGGTGATCTATAGGGGACCAACTTGTCGTCAAGGATCCTTTTGTCACAAGGGGTCTCTCTACAAACGGTGTGCAAACAAAGCGGCTTAATTTCTTCGCTATTGTGCGATCGATCCGACTTCGGCGGCTGTGGCGATGGAGATGGCGATCGAGGCGCGTGTGGCAGGCTGGAGTTGCGTCCGACTTATGTCGTCCCTCTCTGGGATCAGCGATCGACGATCGTCGCCACAACTTCAGTTTGAGTTTTTCTTTCCGATCGCTATATACAAACACCCACACTGGAGCTGGAGCTCAGCACATAAGCGTGTATTTTCGACGCATGTAAACACAAGTGTTTTGACTTAATTAAAAAAAATACATATCCATATAGCCAGTTATGAATATACCTCTACATGGAGGTAAGAAAATAAAACCTAGAGACCCTAGCTCAAAGGTTCCCCCAATTCTAATTTCAAACTAATTCGTTTTTCGCCTAATTCATACATGAACAGTAAACGCTCTTCAAAAATCGTTTATTACAGTTGTCGATTACAAAAAATATAAAAAAAACTAACAACTGAAATAAGAATTTATTTATGTATTTTAAAATTTAAAATTAAGTTTGCAGATTTGTTTTTAACCTAACGTTTTAAATAAGTTCAAACGGTCATATATTACTGGATCATATATTAGGATAAAAATTAGGATAAAAATAATTACAATAGCGAAAGAATTAAACATATACATTTAATTTTTTTAAGGATTTTTAAACTACCAATTGTAATCCATCGAAATATTTTATTTTCTTTGTAACTTAAGGTGATTGTGAGACATTTTATTTATAAATATTTAAAAATTAAAAGTATTAATTTTTTTAAATAAAATATTATAGAATAGGGATTACTTTTTCCAAATAACCAGCATATACTGTTATTTCTGCCCGCGAAATCTAACTCATGTGCAAAATCTCCGGTTACCCGCAAACACACACAAATCGAAATGGGAAATTACTTACATTTTTGCGAAGCCGAGAGGTATTTTGTTAGCTGGTTTACCAGAGCGGCCCTCTTGCTGGGAATCGGAAATGAATATGCGAATAGTTCTCCGTAGGGAAACCTAGAGAGTCGGTTTGTTTCACCCAGACTCTCCTTGGTTCTCGGTTTCGGGTTCCCAGGGAAATTTACAGACCTTTTTACAACGCTCCAAATGTGGGTCACTGCGTTGGCAATTGCAAATCGAAGCCGTTTATTGTTTTCTGCTTTATAAAAATAAACACAGTGCGTAAAAAATAAAATAAATAGCGAGTACAACGATGCATTAAGTGGGCGCCACTTGGGCTCAGAGCCCAGGCATAGATCAATTCATTATTGCTATTTACATAGGAGTGCCTTAGTCATTTCGGTGCTGAACTAATCTGGCTTAGTTCGATTTAAGCTAATTTCGTATAAACTGTTTCGAAGAATCGATGTCAAGCAAATGCAGGTACTTCAACTCGGCTGGAGTTCTAACTGCCGAACTGCAGGGGTCGCAGTTCAAAGTACTTGTCCAGCACTTCGTCCGTGATCAGCTTGCGGGCTGCCTGGTGCTGCTCGACAATGGGTGTGAGGGTCTGAAGGAAAAATAGGGAAGATAAATAATTTCTAGCCCTTAACTTATAGTTCTACCATTTAACCTACCTCAACAGCCAGCTTCTTGATCTCGCCCGTTAGCATCTCGCCCTTGCTGTAAGCCACTCGCACCTCCTCCAACTTGGCATCGTCCTCGAGGAAGAACTTAAGCAGTTGAAACGATACATCTACTTCTGGCACACCTCCCAACTTGCGATGCTCCTCTACAGTCACCCGCCCACCTGAGAAGGCATACTTGTTGATCTTGTTCTTAATTTGCTTGGGCGTATCCGTCAGATACACCGCCGAGTTCTGGTCGCTAGCCGACATCTTCGTTTTGGCGCCCTGCAGCGCCGGGAAGAAGGTCGAGTGGATGAGTGCGCATTTGGGGAATCCCAGACGTGGTGCCACATCGCGGGTCATCCGGAAATACGGATCCTGGTCGATGGCGCACGGGATGAGGCAGTGCACCTTCTTGTTGCCGAAGATGAAGGGGAAGGTGCTGGAGATGGCGGGAGCCGCTTGGGCGGCCGGAAAGCCAATCTTGCCGATGATGTCTGAATCGCCGAATCCAAAGATGCCCTTCACTTGGTTGAAGGTAACGCACTTCTGGATGCGAATGATGTTCTGGTACATGGCAGGACATTTTCTGTAAGTAAAAGGTATACGTTTATGTCAGGACTTGGCTTTAAATTGTGTGGCCAATTGTTTTCCTATTGGAAAACACCCTTTGATTTACCCACCCTACAAACTCCAGGTTGTTGAAAATGAAAGTCTTATTGACATCGAATCCCATGGCCACAATATCCTTGGCATTCTCGCGCGCCAACTTGATGGCATCCTCCACTTTCAGATCCTTCCACAGTGTCTTCTCGTCGTCGGTTAGCTGGATGACCAGCGGCACATCGAAGGTCTCCTGCAGCCACTTGGTCATGATGAAGGGCACCAGGTGACCCACGTGCAGGGATCCGGAACTGGGACCACGACCCGTGTACAGGTAGAAAGGTTTGCCCTGTTCCCGCAGCGTGAGAATCGTGTGCAGATCCCGGTGCGAGAAGAACATGCCGCGCCTGATGAAGTGGTGAGCGGGCTTCCCCGTGATTTTCTCAAAGCGTGCGATGAGCTCCTCATCGATTTTGCTGGATCCAAAGCGTTCTGCAACGTGTCATCATTCGAAGATTAAATCGGTTGATTAAGTAGCTTATTTAGTTGCTCTGTGAAGGCCATCTTACTTATCAGCTTATCGTAGTCGACGCCCGCGTCGTTGGTGCTGGCGACATTCCATGGATCCACGACATCTTCAGCGGGTGCAGTGGCTCCCTCCTGCGCCTGGGCATCCGTGCCCGTTTCCACGGGCTCCGCGTCCGGTTTTCCGTTCAGCGTCAGCGCCTCCACGCCCTCCACAATCGTCTCCTTGGTGTCGGCCATTTCGTCAGTCTGATTTAATAGGATTTAACAGATAATTTAATACTGGCCAGTGAAATTGGGCCCTTCACATGTGAAACGAGGCGCTTATTAGTGGTCCATCGATAGTCCTATCGATAATTTTTTTCTTATTGATTAATCAATATTAAAAATTTGTTGTTTATTTTTTTAATTTAAAAACTAAATCTAAAATAAATTAAATATTAAATTTTTGTATTTATTTACCTTTCCTTTCTAAAATATCGATAACAAACCTATCGAAGGGTTTTCAAATTCGTAAGCAGTGACAACTCTGCTCAATCAGCTGTTGAGTTGCAAGTTGTGGGTGAAAAATGCAAGCGGATTAATTAATGAATTTCTGTTGAACTAAGGATTTAAAAACTCAGACATCATGCCTATCATGTACAACACGGGGGAGTGGTTCAAGGTGCGACCGGACTACTACAGGTGGGTAAATCCAAATCTTTCTGATCCACATAAAGACAACTGAAGGATACGCCCATTAATCCCACAGAAAAGTGGAACTGGCTACGCCCGATTGGCCACTGGACCTGGACTTGGAGTACATGTGGGTGGAGGTGGCTCCCTATGGAGGACCACTGGCGGCGACACGCGATCCCACCAAACTGGTGCCGGTCAAGGGAACTGCTCGACCAATGATCCGCATCTTTGACACCACCGGCAAGGAAACCGGTCACATATTGGTAAGTAGTCACACAAGAAGAAATACCTGCTAAAAAAAACTCTACCCCTTTAGTGGAACCATGGAAAACTGATTGCCATGGGCTGGTCGGACACGGAGGAGCTTATCTGCATCCAGGAGAATGCCACAGTCTTTGTGTACGACATGTTTGGCCGGGAGAAGGAGACCTATAGCATCGGCGACGAGGCCAGTGTCACCAAGATTGTGGAGGCCAAGGTGTTTCAGTCCTCCGCTGGAACCGGAGTGGCTGTAATGACCACATCCGGCCGGATCTTTCTCAAGCAAAACAGTAGCAAGGCTGAACGAAAGCTGCCGGATATTCCCAGTAAAGAAATTCCCACCAATGGGAAACACAAGAGAATCTAATATAATTTCTTCACAGATTCCAGCATCAACTGTTCCTGCTGGGAGATTGTAACCGAGGGACGCAATAGCTATTGTCTTCTGGGAAGGGATAGAGAGGTCATTAAATTGTTTCCCGGCGAAACTGTAGGAACCATTACCGCCAATCTTTTTGAGAAGCCGCACGAGCGAATCATAAAGATATCTGTGTCTTACAACCACCAACACTTGGCTCTGTATACCAACACCGGCCTTCTTTGGTTGGGCAGCGTGGACATGCGGCAAAAGTACTGCGAGTTCGACACAGGACGTAAGGATATGCCTTTGCAAATGGAGTGGATCATGAATGCGGACAACAGCGAGGCGGACGCGGTGGTTATCTCCTATCCATCTTACCTTTTAATAGTAAATCGCAACGCAGATCGAAGCGATTTCCCGTACGATCCGGTCATGTTCCTGGTGGCCGAAATGGATGGCGTACGCATCATCACACAAAGTTCGCACGAGATGATCCAGAGACTTCCCAAGTGTGTGGAAAACATCTTCGCGGTAAATAGCCAGGAACCGGCCAGCTATCTATTCGAGGCGCAGAAAAAGTTCGAAGAGAAATCGTACAAGGCGGACGAGTATCTCAGCATGTGTCGGGAAAAGATAGATCTGGCAGTTACGGAATGTATTGAGGCGGCTTCTTTTGAATTTTGTCCAGAAACCCAAAAGAGTTTGCTGAGGGTAAGTCACCAATGCATTTATAATACTTATATATATTTTAAAACCATTTCATTTTTTTCTAGACTGCCTACTATGGCAAAGGCTTTATTCGAAACCACAATCCCGACGAATATATGCGTATATTGCGAATTCTGAGGGTTCTTAATACTTTGCGACATGAGAAGATTGCCATGCCGCTCACCTTCAAACAGTAAGTTACCAATGCATCATTGAAAATTGAAATTGCTTCAGTAAAGACTTTAATTTCAGATTCTCACATCTTAATACCGAAGTGATACTCAGTCGTTTGGTGTTTCGCAAGCACTATGCCATTGCCATACAAGTTGCCAAGCACTTGAACCTGCCCGAATCCTGGATTTTGGAACACTGGGCATACCACAAAGTTATTAATGATCCTAGTGAGTGCATTCTTCTCTTTATCTTTAGAACTTTTAGTTTAATACTTTGGTATTCCTAGATGACATTGAAGTGGCGCGCAAGATAACGGAAAAGTTCAAGAATCCCTCGGTCGAAGGCATTTCTTTTTGCAATATTGCGGCAAAGGCCCATCAAGCTGGACGGGATGATCTGGCCATCAAGCTGTTGGAGCTTGAACCACGTGCTTCACTCCATGTACCACTTCTTTTGAAGATGCGAAAGTTTGATCGGGCTGTAGGCAGCGCTACGCAGTCTGGTGACACGGAGTTGATAACCCAAGTGCTCTTGGAGATGAAAATGCACATGATGCTGTCCAATTTACATGTAGGTTATTTCTAACCCTTGAATTTAATGTGTTTGCTAATGATATATTATATATTTTTAGATGACCATCAGAGACCATCCTTTGGCGCTTAATATGTACAAGAAGATAATGCGGGAATCAAACAGAGCTGGTCTGTATGGCATTTACAACACCGAGGACGATCAAAAGGCAATCGCAGAGTATCACTTTGAGAATGCCATTGAAACCGAAGGTCTGGAGTCGAATCTGTCGATGATTGGGAATGCTTATGCCCAGGGACGTTGCACTTTGGAGGCGGAACTGTGTTCTGATACCAGTCGATTACTCAAGCTTCAGAAGACGCTTAGCACAAAGTACAATGTCAGCTTAAATGGATTATCAATACATGACACTATTCTGGAGTTGCTGCAGCTGGGCGAACTGAAAGAGGCAGAGCGGATAAGAAATGATTTCAAAGTGCCCGAGCGGCGCTTCTGGTGGCTGCGAATACTCATACTCTCTCAGCAACACAAGTGGGATGAGTTGGAGAAGCTGGCCAAAAGTAAAAAGAGTCCCATTGGATACGATCCCTTCGTCGAAGTCTGTTTAAAACAGGACAACGCGAGTGAGGCGCGAAAGTACATACCGAGATGTGGGACCAATCGCAGGAGTGTCTGGTATATGCGGGCCAAGTAAGTGAAGTGTTATATGATCATGTAAGAGCTTCTCTATCATCTTATCTCTTCTGCAGCCTATTTAACGAAGCCATAGATTCTGCCTTCGAACAAAGGGATGTGCACAGTCTTTATGAGCTTCAGAAGAATCAGGCGATCGTGAACAATGGTACGCTGCTTAACAAAGTTTGCAACTTCATTGCCACGCTGGAAGGAAAGTAGTCGAAACATTCCTATATATAAGCAAAACAATTGCGCATAATAAAAAGGGTATTTATTTATGTCTATATGAGTATTGTTTATACAAAAAGTGTGACCTAAAGTCTCGGATGGTTATTTATTTATGTGTATGTATTTATGCCAAAAAAACTCTTACAGGCTCCAATGAATCCAATTAAGGCTTGTACTTAGTGCTTTTTAATAGATCATTTTGTAAATATATAATTGAAAATTAAATGCTTTGGGGTATATATATTTAAAATTATGGTTTTGTTAGTGCTATGCTTTGTACTTTTTATCTATTTTTTTGCATTTAAATTTCCATGAACAACTAGTACTTTATTAACTTCAGTTTAAAGGAAGATAGTGATGACCTCTCTAGAAATAACTTAAATAAATTTAGTTTTCCTCACCGCTGAGCTCAATATATTACATTTGCCGTATAAATCTCCCAAAAGGGACTTCCCCCCTGCAGATCCTGGCACACTGGCCCACTAAAAACCAGCCACTGAGCTCCCGACAGTAACTATAAACCCAGTTAACGCACACACACAATTTGGTGTTGTCCTTTGCATAAGTAACTCGGCTCGGCCCCCCGCAATTTGTAGACAATTTCGTTATACGGACCATAAACGCGAATTCCCGATGCTCGACGCCTGTGTAAATAAAATTTATAATCAGTGCCACATCCACGACCCGAAGGAAGCCAAGGAAAAAATGTGTTTTTGTGACGACTCCTGCAGGCCGCCTTTTCTCTTCTCTTCTCTCCTTTTTTTTGGCAGGATAGCCCGGCTCTGCAAACACAAAATGGCAAATGTTGACGCCTTTATTGGGTTCAAAATGTGAATTGCGTCATGGAAAAGGGAGGCAGGACTTCATGGGCCGGGCTGCCTGTAAGTAGTTGACATTGCCCTAAACACGTTTGCCAGCCGCAAAGGGCCTGATATTTTCTGACTTTACGGGGAAAGCCTTGTTGGGAACACGGAATTCCAATTAGTCTTCATTTTTAGTAAATTTAACGCAAACTCCCTCTCTATTTTCCTGGCCAATTTTCAAAGCGTCGACCGTATTTCCATTTTGGCCCAAAATTTATGTCCCTTTCGATGTTCGGTTATTCGAGATTCGCGGACTTTGTAAGCCGAATTTATTTGCAATTTTCGGCCGCTTTTTAAAAAACGCTTTCGCTGACTGTCAGTGGCGGAAACCATTGGTGGTTTTCGCTTGCGGTTTTTGCTCGTCCTGCGACATTTCCGTCCTGCCAGCAGATGCGTTTTCGGTCGCTAAATGTCACCCCGACATGACAAACTAAAAGGATATTGCATTCTACAAAGCCAACATACATTTGCCATGAAGGTATTATTTTCAAATTAATATTTCATGTGCTGACATAATTGAAACACACCAAAAACATATCAATATCGCTGCGATAGCCTTCGGTGGAGAACAAATATTACTACACTTCGAATTGAAAGCCAACAAGCCGGGGCTACAAACTGTTTACCCACTATATAAACATATATTTGCAGTGTCAGCAGACAGTACAGACTATAGACTACAGACCACTACAAACTGCAGCGATATTACGGTCCGTTCCCTGTTATTGATGTCCACATTCCGCGCTTTTTATTTCATTGCATTTTTATATTTTTAATAAACTCGCAAAAGCGACAGAAATTACAAGAGATGTCAGGGCGAATTTCTGGCAGCGAGCCAAATTTCGAGGCAGGAAAAATAGGAAAAGGAACAAGAAAGAAGGCTATAGTCGTGCGCCTCGACTATCAAGTACCCGTTACTCAGCTGAAGCAAGCAGTCGCAAGCAGGGCAAAAAAAGCAGTTCCATCTAACGGAAAATTCATTTTTTGATCATAGCTTTTTAATCAGTCGTCCGATTTAAAAATTTTCTTCTAAGTTTTGTTAGGTATTACTATAGCCAACAAAACTGCATTTACACTTTTACAAAATCTGTGGCCGACAGGATTTTTTAAGGACCTTTAAGGCCATTGTTGGCCGAAACAAGCTTGCGCTGCGTTGGAACCCGAAGAATTTGTTTGGCGAATTTAAAGTTTCTAGCTGTTGAAGTTTCCGAGATCAATAATATATTTATAGGGTAGAAAACGCTTCCTTCTCCCTGTTACATACTTTCCTACGGATACAATATACCCTTTAACTCTACAAGTAACGGGTATAAAAAGGACCGAATAAAACCCGACTGCGAAATATGGCGACTGCAATGGCGGACGGGGGCTTTGCCTCAATTTATGTGTCGGCTCGCAGGACACTTTAAGAATCGCCGGCGAGCGTAAAGGGGAATATTATAAAGGAATAAATCAAGGCATCTCGCCTGCACCGGACACCGGAGGCGAGAGCGGTGTGGTCACGCCTAAGACCTCAGAGACGTTCGCGTCCTGTCCTGTGTCCCTGTGCATTATTAATGCGCCCCGTAAACCCCACCGTGTCCAAAAACTTTCCCCTTTGTACATACATATATAGTACTGTGTGTACTATGTAGTTTTCCTTTCTGACCGTCTCAAGGCCAACACACATTTCGGGAGCTTTTGTTTTCACTGCGTGCTTAAGACCCCGAAAAATATGTCAGCCCGGCGAGAGCAACAATTTATCATGCCTGCCCTGAATCGAGGACGAGATTGGTCGTCCGAGATCCAGGTTCCTTCTGGTCAGTGGCTCATCATCGGTGGCTGGCAAGCCAGCGCCTGGAGCTGTCAAACGCAAATGTTGGCCCGATGTTCGGATTAGCATATAACAAGCGAAGGACATATCTGCTTGTATCTGCTGTATCTGGGCAATCCCTGGCTGTTCGTATGTGTGTTTGTCAACGTGTCCTCGCAGGACGTCAGCTGGGATCTACCCCCTCCTCTCCGCTTTGTTTACGAAAGTATTTCTTTCATTCGATGTCGTTCCATATAAAACAGATGTCGTCGCTCTTATTATGACCGACCATCCTCCAAATGGCATATGCGAAAAAAGTTATGCCATTTTTTCCAGGTATCACACGAAATGATTTGTTTACGTGCGGGGCGTAAAATAAGAATTTTTATTGCCAGCAATATGGCTATTCGTAGAAATATGTGGAGCTGATGCGTTTACATTATTCATTTTTAAATTTATGCGTTAAAGCTATCGGTTAAAATCCAAGTAAATAATAATATTTTTTCTTTCGAGCTGAAAAATTACACTTAAAAATGGCACATTATTTATATTATAATTATAAGATATATACTTCCATAAAAAAAACGTACAATGTATAAAAAATATTGAAGAAATTTATAAACACGGTTCACTAAATCTCATTTTAACGATTTAAATGCAGATCAATAGAAAGTTCAAAAGTCCAATTAAAGTAAGTTATAAATATTCTAGAAAAATTTGTTACATTTACATAAGAGCGGTCTAAAAAATTATTATTATAAATTAATCGTATTCTTCGGCCTTTCACATAGTTAATTCAAGTGTGCACACAATTTATTTAAAACTAAAATTTTTTATGAAATTTTTTGTTCTTAAAATTTTCCAAAAATTACTCATACGATACGTGTGACAAAATCAATGCTGACTTGCACTTTCTAAAAATTACTCATACGACACGTGTGACATTATCAATGCTGACTTGCTTTTTACCATTCAGATCTAATTCTTATTAGTTATTAGTTCCATTGGCTTTAAAATTTACCCAGGAAAATAACAAATTTAATTGAAATTTACTTTAGATTGAGGACTCATGAGTGCGACATCTGTTTGTGTGAATATCCTTTCGGCGGCACAAAATGCGGGCTGGCTCAAAGGACGAAATCCTGCTGGTGGCCGACTGCAATGAATGCCAGAACGTGGTCGTTATCCCCGTTGGCCCTAAGCGCCATAAGCATTTTCTTATGCTCGTATTTATATGCAAAAAAGAAAAGAGAATATTTACCCAGTTCAGTTGCCTGCAACACTCTTGGCCACTTCCGGGCTGCCTCTCCTTTGGGCCAGCCCCTCCGGCCTTGACAAGGCCGCAAACTGGGCCTGCGGCTGAGGCACCTTGCGCCCCCGATCCTCCTGGCGGTATTGGTCCTGCAGTTGACACACCACCGACTGGATCTGGGCTCGAACCGAGCAGCCGTTAGTTATTCACTTTGGACCGCTCTGCGGCTGGCTATTTACCACCCACACGGGCGACACATTTTTTGGCCAATGCGACTTCTGGCTCGGCTGAATTTGTGCGGCTTGCTCTGGCAGAATTGTTATTAATAGCCGATGCGATACATCCTGGAAACCCCTTTTCGGCCAAAAGCCCAGCCGTGACCCTCTCACATTTCTGCATATAAATTTTGATTGCAGCCCATAAAAACAAAGTTATGTTTTGTGGTCGAGATCAGGTGACGCTTTTCAAATATACTAAAGTTTCGGAGGGCTTTTTTTTTGCTGGTTTTGCTGGACAATACAATGCATGGTTAAAGCTTTGAGTTGAAACTAAACATAATTTTTTTAAGAATTTTAAAATTATTTTTTAAGTTATTAAAATTTTTTTTAATAATTTTTTTTTTTACTTTTAAAAATGATTGTTTTGTAATATTTTTATTAATATGTTTCAAAGTTAGAAAATTTTTTTAAAAGATACAAATTTTTAAAACCATATATACATAGCTTATAATTACCTTAATTTTTAAGATTTTTTCTAATCATTTTCTTAAAAATTGTTTATTAATAATACTATTTATTAAAGTTACTCAAAATTAGGATATTTTTATAAATGCTGTATATTTTTGACCCATATATAGCTTATAATTACATTTAAAATAATCGTTTACCTCTCCTGGCAAAACAACTTAAGCACTTGTAAATAGACAGTTAAACTAGACACTCTCAGAACTTCGAAAACTTTGCGAACAACTCAATCACACAACAATTTGAAACAGCAATTGAAAGTTCAAGTGCCGCATTAACCTGGAGTACTGGTAGGTCACAGCAAATATATAAGTATATAAGTACAAGACAAAGGGAATCAATGAGAGGGAAACAAACAAATACGAGAGTGGCAGCCAAAAGACAACCGGAACATAATGTGCGATTGGGGATGGGGAATGATGTTGTAGATGCGGATTCGGAATACGGATGAGGGAGCCACACAACAAACAGAAGGCAAATGGCAAAAAGACAAACCCACGTAAACCTCAAGCCACCGACAATAAACAGCAACAAAGATTGCTCTCCAATTCCAGACAAAGGGGAAAAATACGAATTACCACTTGAATTATTTACGCTGGAATAATTCAAGGAAAATGTACGTCATTTACCACGAACTCGGGCTCAGGGTTGACTTGGCGCCATTTTTGGTAAGAGTTTGTGTTTGCTTAACAGACTTGGCTGAAAAAAAGGAGAAAATTCCCACGAGACTAGGGAAAGTGCGTAACTTTTTGACAAATCTCTGTTGAAAAAATTCTACTCATCATATTGCTTGGCCATAAAATGGGTTGAATAATTTTAGAGAAATATATGGTGTGAAAATCAGTGTTATGAAAAAGGATATATGAGGTACTGCAAATAATAAGTATACGACGGTACAAAAACCAGTCAAACCAGTCTAAAGGTATACAATTCAATATTTGTGTACAGACATTTACAAAGTAGATTTTTTTCCTAAATATTTTGAGACACTTTTAAAAGGTGATTTCTTATCAAAAGTAAGTTTTCGGTTTACCTTATAATTAAAAAATAAAAACTATATTTTTTTTACAATTTTAAACAAACCTTACAATTATTAAATACAACCTTTACAACTATCAGACAACCTTATTCCTGGCATTCAATTATAAAATGTAAGGTATTATTATATATTTTTAGATATTTTTGGGGTTTAGTACTTTCAAAAGAAGAAATAAAAATTCCTTACCCAAAAAATGTATTAATTAAGATACCATTTGTAAGAACTAATTCCTTTGCTTATAAGTGTTTGTCGCGGATAAAAATACAAATTACTATTAATACTTAAAAATACTCCATTCAGCAGTACTCAAAATAAACCCGTAAAAATCCCCCTCGTGCTTCAGTAAACAATTTATATTTACTGCCTCGCTGGCCGTTTCATCGTATCTCCTTTATCCAGGTAAGCACTATGAAAATAATGTGGAGAAGGACAATTTTATCCGAAAAATGTGCTGTCGGGCATGTCAAGTTATAGTTTGCCCTGCGGCGCGGAAACGAAACCAATACACAATATAGACCAATGTGCCGAGAAAAAAGGTGGGCAATATTTTGTTATTGTTACCGCAGAATGCTTTGTTCGCACTGCATCGTGTGCTAACATTATGCCGTGCCTTTTGTTACCTTGTCGCCAATGTCCTTGCCGCAGAAAGGACCTTGAAGCGCCGGTCCAGCTGTCTGACATCGCCATCGCCATCGCCAGCGCCTACACCATCATCATTATTACTGTAATCATCATCATTATCAGCATTCTCGGTTATGGCCAACAATGGGTCTCTTCGTGGCTCCATTTAGTTGCTCTCTCTCTAATATATGGAATAAACAAAGCGCCCGCAGCGTATTATCCTGATCCTGTGCAGAGAGGTGTGAAATTCAATTTCACCAATTCCAAGCAGCCATTGTTCCCCTTTCATTGCCACTAACACAGCCACCGCCACTGCCACTGCCACTTTCACTATCCCATTGGCCATTTCCCACATTGCCCCATGGCCGGACTGCTGTCCGTTTTCATTATTAAGGCCATTTGCTGGTCCCGGTGACTTTTGCCCTGGGCCCGTCTACTAACTGACAGATTGCCGGCAACGGTTTGAACCTCGGACACAAATTAAATTCCAGTCTTCTGCTGCCTGGGAAAAAAAAGCCAAAGCAAAAGAAATAGTAACGAAATCAAATAATTGAATTGTGTGCAGCTAGTTGGTAGCTTAAAAATTCATTAGAGACACATGCACATCGGTCCCAGGGACTCGCAATCTCGGAATCGAACTCAATCGCCATGCCAATGCAAATGGAGTGGAGAAGGCGATGTCCTGGCCCCGGGGCAATAAATTTCCAATGAAATCAGTCGATAACATAAATTATAAAATTAGTTTGCCAATGTGTCTGGGTCGGAGAACTGAGGGCTGAGCACCGAGAACTCAAGACTCGTCTCGCAGACAGCAAATAAATTCCGAACTAAATTTGACAACGACCGAAAATTTGGTCAATTCTTTCATCTTCTCTGGCTTTCCCTTCGATGGGCCAATGGCAAATTGATTCGCTTTTACTCGGTGGCATTCAATAAATTGAATTTTCGCCGAGTTAGTGAATTATTGCCTTGCACTGTCATTGCGGAAGTTTGGCGGACAGATTTAAGTCACTTCCTTTGCAATTACTTAGGGCGTGTTCCTCAAAACCCATTTAACGAACATCTTTTAGCATAATAAGTTTTGATATTTTATAAGATTTTTTGTGGAGTTCTTTAATTTCACCGGAAGAAATTTGAGAATGCAAGGGAATTTCAGAGATTTTAAGTCAATTATAAGAGTGTTTAAAAGTATGGAATATAATATTCTAAAAGTAATCTAATGGAATTATTCAAAAATAACAGGTTTTCTAGATTTTAAATCAATTATAAGAGTGTCTAAAGTTATGAAATAACATATTTTAAATGTGATCTAATGTAATAATTACAAAATTAAAGGTTTTCTAGATTTGAAATCAATTATAAAAGTGTCTAAAAGTATGCAACAAAATATTTTAAATGGGATTTAATGCAATTATTCAAAAATAAAAGGTTTTCTAGATTTGAAATTAATTATAAGAGTGTCTAAAAGAAAACAATAAATAATTTTAAATTTTTTTTTTGTAATATATTTGTAATCTAATGGAAATATTTTAAAGTAAAAGGTTTTTTCTTCGCGTAACATTACTTTGAAAAGGTTTTTAAGTTCCTATTGCTTTTAAAATTTTATCAAACAATTCTTAAACCGCGCATTTTTAAAATTTTACTAAAATGTAAACACATCGAACGCTTTAAGCCGCCGTGACTTTGCCTAAGTACAGATTTCTGGCTAACCAAAAAGCTGACAGACACTGCGAATGTCGAGTCACGTTCTCGTCATTTATTATTTTAGTTTTATATTATCCCAGGGGATGTACAACAAGGCTGATATGTGCCCAGACTGAGGAGTGAGCGGAGTAAATATGAGCCTAGTTACGTGGCTGACATTCCACCCAAGAGTTTTCATTTTAAAGCCAGTGAAAAATGACAGAGGAGCATGAAGTTTTAAAATTCCATCAAAAAATTGTTCTCACGCCGCAGCACAGTGAATTATGATATTGCTATCCCTCTCATCTGGATTAGTTTTAATTGGCGAGAACATTTGTAATAACTTCATGGAACACGGTAGTCGGCTAATTTGATTGTATTTCGCAATTAAACTTGCCCAAAATGGGAGCACAACCCCATTTCAAGGTTGGCCGAACTTGTAGTTGTTCCTTGGCCTGCGCCTAATTAAACGAAATTGTTTCTTCAACTTTTGTGGCGGGTGGCAAATAAATAGATTATGTTTTAATTAAAAAATTACGCAAATGCACGTCGTCATTCGCAGCCGGAATTAAAGTACTTCTTGGCCGTTTTTTCCGTTTCCTGCGGTGAGTCTTAATGGACCCACAAGGCTCGCAGTTCTCGAGCATTCCGGCTAATTATACAAAACACACATAAACACACGCGTGGCAGGATTAGCCTCTTGAAGCTAATGATGACGACTTTCGACCCCAACGAGTTGGAAAATAGACGTGAATCAAGCTTGCCAAGCAAAAACGTCGGCAAAGCGAAACGAAAAATCAAGAAAATATTTGCGTACCCCCACCGGAGACTTGGCCCTGTGGGCCCATCTGGCCAACATGTGTGCTTGACGCTCCTCACGCAAAAAAAAAAAGATATATATGCCACGGCAAAAAACAGGCCATGAAGAATAAGCCGCGTCCGCTTTGATGTCGGCCTCCTGGCCCAAAAACGACGCTCAAACGGATTGCATCCAGCAGATTTTCCCAAGACTTTAAGGCTTTTAAATTTTGGGGGAACCACAGTCGAGTTTTAAGAATGGAAATCCCAGGCTATCCACTTAAAAAATGTTAACACAATTGAGTAAGTATAAAACAAGAAGTGTTTCGACTATCAGATACCAATTACTCCGTTAAACTATTTCTAAATAAATATACCTTCCTACCAAAGGCGTAATTTGTTGGAAAATAGTAACATGTGTCCAAGAAGTGCCTCTACTATCAGATACCCACTACTTCGATAACCTATTTCCAAAGAAATATATCTTTTAACTAAAGACTTGTTTTGTTGGAAAAGAGCTACTGCTTTGTAAAACATCTACTATCAACTTAATAAATTGTAAAACAAATTAGTAAATATTAAACAAAAAGTGTCTCGACTATAAGATACCCATTACTCCGATAACCTATTTCCAACAAAATATACCTTTCTACCACAGGCGGAATTTGTTGGAATAGAGCAACATCTTTGTAAAATATCCACTATCCACTTAATAAATGCTAAAGCATTTGAGTAGATATTAAACTAGAGGTGTCTCGACATCAGATACCCATTACTCCTTTCATTTGTTGAAAACATCTTTGTAAAACATCTTTTTTTCCTCTATTCTCCTTTAGTTAACTCCTTTTAATTACAACTGAAAAATGTGTACAATTAGTTAGCTGGAAAATGGTCAAGTAACCAGGCTTATCTAATTGAACAAGTCCTAATTCGCTAATCGCCTGTCTCTATTTTGCAACGCAGGCTAATCGTTGGGTTTCTGTTAACCCGAGAAAATAATTGCAACCCATTTTGGACAGGGCTAATGATTTTGTTTCACTTTTTGTGTGGTCCATGTGGGGTAATTAATTGGAACCAACCACCCAAGATGGAAAAGCCGGAAAAAGCCAAGTTAAAATGTTAAAGAAAAGTCTCATATTTTCCATTCCCAAAAGCCAAGTGAAAATGTTAGAGCAATGCCTCATATTTCCCATTGTTATCGCTGGACATTCCCCAAGTTGGACAGAAGGAGGAAAAGCGTGTGACAGCCTTGGACAGATTTCCACTATTCTGTTTGCCTTTTGCATTAAGTTTTGAGCAATTTGTCTCCGGGAAAATTCCTGGAGCTCCTCAGCGCTGGCATTTTGTCGTTGACTCGGATGGGCCAACAATGTCCTTTGGCCGATGCAAATATTTGGCCAACATTTTTTGGCTATTTTGCCGGATAATGGCGAGGAATTAACTATGCCAGCAACGATGAGTGGGCCAGTTTCTCTTGTGCAAATAAGATCGGGGGCGAAATTCAATTTGCAAAAAAAATACATACCTATTTGAAAACACTGTATCATGCACACACACAACATGCTAATTGGATTTGCGGATAACAAAGCGGTGAACTTGTACAATTTATTTATGTTTAGTTTATAGCCCTCGGCGTCTGTTGAATGTCGGATGTCGGATGTACTCGCAACCGATAACGTTTGTCTTCCATTAGCAATACAAACAAAAACATGATAAAAAACACGACCCACCGTCTTTTATTTCGCTTCGGTGAGCAGCAGCAGCATAATAAGCTTTTCAATAAACTGTAGCACATTTTTTCGGGATTTGCATTTGTCACATGCAAAACAGCAACCCGTCGCGATTTATGCAAAATGGAATACATGGCATGCCAACAAATATGATAAATTCAAATCGAAAACCGAATGTTATCCTCTCGAAGTTTGAAGTTGTTTACCCCGGCTCATCGAATATGCTGATTTCTAACATCGATGTTTGGCCTGTTTGCCGTTTCACGTAATTTCCCTTTCCTGTATTTTGTGTGCTGTGTTTGCTCGGGAAAACACACGCCCAGCGGAACAATGCCAAACATTTTGCATTGTTTATTGAATTAGTATCGTTGACGTGTCTGAATTTATACTCACTAAAAATGCTTCGTTGTGCAAGTTAGCACAGGGATGACTATTGAATAAGTGATGGGGGTTGTCCGGATGCAATTTTTATGTTTTATAAATAAATGTTTAAAGTAGAGCATGTTAGTGGACTGGAGATGAATGATTTAATGTTTTTATGTAGGTTATGAGAGGTTTTTGTAAATATTCCTTGTTAAAGGGTTTTATTATTACAAAAGTGACCCAAGAAAAAGAAAATATATTATTGAGTTGAGTAAATTTAAATTGAAAAAATGGTGAACTTTTTGAATTACTTTTAAATTATTTATAATAAAAGCAAATATATTATTAAGTCCTAAAAATAAATTAAATAAAAATATTAATTCTTTAAAATATTTTTAAATTATTTAAAGTAAAAATAGGAGGTTATTGTGTCCTAAAAAATAATACAAAGTGTTATTCAGTGTAATTATAATTATTATTTTATTTTTATAAATAATTTTTGTAAATTATATTTAATTATTATAATTATAATTATATAATATTTGTAAATTTACTTGCTTGGCTTGCGATCAGATCTCAATTATTTTTAAGAAATAGTATGAATTGGAATTTATGCTATTATTTAAATATTTATGTAACAAGCTTATGCGATAAGTTTTCCATCTTATTTAATTTTAGATATATAAATAACAATTGCAGAGATAATTTATTAAAAATGTAATTAATTTAATAATGTGGTTATGACCACTTTTCCCAGTCTCAAACTCGGTAAACCCCTTTCTAATTTTATGTCCCTAGGTAAACAAGAGCCTTTTATAGCCTCACTTCGTATAGCTTAATTTCAACCGAACTGCGGCATTATTTAATTATTTATTCTTAATACTTTACAGCTTGTGGCAAATGCTTTGCAGTTTGGGTTTTTGCGACTCTTTTTGCCATTCTCTGTGTGAAACCAGGGGTTTTGAGTGCAACAGCCAGACAAAAATGACTTCATGCATGCGAAAGCAAGTTGTTACACCATTATAGCTGGCTTTGGGGCTAACTCTACAACTCTTTGTGACTCTTAAAGTTTTTAAAGAGAACTACAAAAAACCGTAGAAAGACATGAATTTATTTTATTTCTGTAGTTCGAGTTGGGTTGTTATTTTTATTCCGGCCATCGCTCTGCTGGATGTGTCGTGTTACATGTGTTTACATGTCCTTAAACCTGCTCTCTCCTTTACTTACAAAATAATGCAGCTCCTGCTGTTTCTACGTCAATGGCAGCAGCCACAGCACCTTCTTGTTCTTCTCGCCATGTCCTTCGCCGACTTTGACAGACCCACCCACCCACATGCGGTCCATATGGCCCATATATCCCAGGCCCAGACTGAAATTGAGGGTCTCAAGGCTCTGAAATTGTAAGCCACACTGGGTACATACATTCGAGTGCAGGTACAAGTAACTGCGGATATGTGTGCACCTTCGCTTTGTTACTTTCGCGCGCATTTGTAAGCATGAAATGAAAATTGTCGCCGCCATTTTGCATATATGTTGGCCTACTTACCTTTGGATTTCCACCTTTGACACATAAATTCCAAGTAACTGAGATTTCATATTTTAAATAATTTAGAAATTTGGTTGTGGGGGGATTTCAGAGCAAATTTTCTTGTTGCATACTCTTTGAAAACCACATTTTCTTAAGATTTTTACCCGAATGGGGTTATTTATTTACCTATCACCACCCCACACGAGTAAAAAGTTAAAAGAAATGTGGTATTTAAAAAGTATGCAACCAAATTGTCTTATATTTTTTAGCTTTTGGCCTTTCTAAAGTGTATTTTGTATGGCTTTTTTCCTTGCAACCTTCTGGCCAAACAATTAATTAGTTTCCGAAAATAAACACGAAGAGGCAACACAAGGCCAGTTTATAAATGGCTCGACTCTAATTTGTTATGGCCATGTTAATTTGGACAAAAAACTTGCTCTTCAAGTCCATTTGATTAACAATGGAAAGTTTTGCGAAAGGCAGTAGGCCAAGTCCAAGCCAACTTGGCCAATTGTTTGAACTACAAACCGCAGCAGCAACCATTTTCTGGAATTTGTGCAAGAAGTTTGCGCTTTTGTGTGGAAATTAATTAAAGTCAAATTATGTAGGGGGAAAAGTCAGTTGCCAGTTTAAAATATGTAGCGATAGAGTGCAAATGTTTTGCAATTATTTTATTGATTTCGGTAATAGAGCGGGAAAATGACTTGCCAATTTATTTGGCCCAAGATCAAATAAAATCAGAACAAGCGAAAATCTAAGTCAATAAATTTGGCATCGCAGTCAATTCAACATTCCTAAGCAGCTCAATTTGGCCTTTAAGTATCAGCCATTTTTTTCCAACCAAAGATGTGTGTATAGTAGCATGTGATGCATGATTATGGATGGTGTGTATTTGCATACAGCAAGGATACAGAAAAGATACAGCGAGGTGCATTAAAGTGAGACACCCACCTGGATACATCACGTGCACGAAGGACTTCTTTATAGCCTGCCTTTAAATCCTCGCCCCGAGCGACAAACGCAAAAAAGAGAAGATGGAACGCTGTTTAAACCGGTAAATAAACAAAAATCTGTGACACGAAATGAGCTCGCTGCTCGTTGCCTTTGCTGTTGCCCTCGAAAGGATATCGCTGGATGTGTGTGTGTGTGTGAGCCTTTAGTGCGATTGCTTTCCCAGGACATGCCGGCAAGCTTGTGCAGGAAATGCATTAAGAGCGTGTCGCCCCCAAAGAGCAGTTGGCTTAAAAAGTGTGAACGTAAGTATGGCATAGATGCGAGTGCCCCGCTTACTTATCAGCTGAAAGTGTGTGCATTTAACGAGGAGCAGCGAGAGTGACTAACGGAGAAACGATATGGTTACCCGAGCTCAGAGATATGTTGTTTTATGGGATATACGGAGTAAATTAAAGGATACAATTTTATACAGTGCACAAATATTTTATCTTATGGGATTTGCTAAGAATTTGAAGAAAATTAACCCATGATTTTAGTGCTTATTGGTGGCTTAAAGTTGTTAAGATTATTTTCTTTCTGTGTTTAATAAATGTCCTGAAATTTTTGAATGTAGAATTCCTAGAGGTTTGTATTCACTTAAGAGCTTAAAATATTTTCTTGGCAATTTTATCCTAGTACTTTTTTTCTTATTTTCCATTTTCTTTTTGGAAATTTTTGGCTTTTTTTTTAATTTTTAGGTAGTTGTTTATTTTTTAAAATTTTTCCTAATTCTCAAAAATTTTAAAATATGATTTTAAATTAATTGTTGGTTGATATTCTATTTTTTTTTATAATTTTTTTATTATTATTATTTTTTTTATTCCCATTCCATTTGTCTTTCAAAGTCCTAAATCTTTCATCTTTCCTTACAGTTTTAAATTTTTAATTTTCTCCCACCGAAAAAAGCGAGTATAAAATCACGGCAATTCGATGTTCGTGGTGTAACGAGGCGTATGCGTATTATTACTGCGCGGGTCGCTGAAATCTGAAGAAGTAGCGGATCCAAACGACCAAATTTCTTGGACGGCAGATGCTAATTCCCACCCATTGCAGCTGTTATTCGCAATACTAGCAACAATAAGGATGAAAATGAAAACGGCTCGACTGTAATTGGACTCTGAGCTGCCGAGAAATCATAAACATCTCTTGGACCCGTTCCAAAAATCCCCAACCTAAAAATATGAACAAAAAAAAGAATACAAAATGACAAAGCAACTGCAGTGCAGAAAATGAAAGCGCTACGGGCCAGGCTTAAATAAAGATTGACGCTAATTCGAGAGCAGGGCGCTTGCTAATCAAAAAGAGTTGAATGTAGCCTTAAAGCAGGCTACACTTTTGCTACCTTTCCCACTTTTCGGCAGGTAAATTGCATTAGCATGGAAAAGCAAATTTTCGCATAGCCTCACATGAAAAGTGCTTTGACATCGCACACACACACACTCACTCACTAACACAGGCCCTCAAGATTTTCCCGCCCTTCGGTGACCATTTTGCATTAGCACGGCCATGACGTCACACACTCGCTTTTCCACAGTTGACGATGACGATGATGATGATGATGATGACCTTCAAATGCAACATCTGTAGATGTGTTCGGGTTAGGAGGCGCAAAAAAAGTAGATTTTTTCTCCGTCGCCAGCAAAGCTTTTGCCACATTAACGTCGTCAGCTGCATATTTCTAAATTTTTTCCTCTTTTTTGGCACACTCATTTCTTAGTTGCTTTTTTCATAATTTGTTTGCCTTGACTATTTGCCTTGTTGCGCATTTGGCATGGATTTTGATGACTGTGTGTATCTTTGTGTGGGCCAACATATGTTTGCCACCGACAAACTCATCAAGGCGTGCCGCAGCTCCAGACGGGCTGAAGCAAAATGGCCCAAAGAGGTTGTACGAAAAGCCGAATCTCGGGCTTCTTTTGGTTAATATTTTATTTAATTACTGCTGCTGAAAGCGAAAAGCCAGCGTACAGTGCAATTTGGTTTTGTGGCTTTGCTTTTGACAGCCAAATTTCAGTTAGATTGGCATTGGACTTGGTGGTGTTGTCAAGGTCGGATTGGTTTAGACCACAACGAAGGTAAGGTGAAATCACTGATGAATATATGATGGCCTGAATTTGGAGGAGAGATGGTTGTTCAACATGTACAGTGTATATTGTACGCATGGGATGCATTTATTTTATTTAATGGGGTAAAAAAAAGGATGTCTATAAAATATAAATATAAATATTTTGTATTTTTGTATTAATAGTAAAAAAATAAAAGATTATTTTAGAGAAGTGTTATAATTTTATATCTATTTGACATATTTTAAAGAATCTATTATAAAATTAAAGAATTTCTAAAAAAATAATAATAATAATAATAAATTAATAATCTATGAAAATATTAATTTTAATAAAATGTAGATTATTTTCTTAATTATTTTAAATAGGCATCCATATAATTTATTTTTCTTTATGTATTATAAAAATAAAGATTTTCTAAAAAAATTTAAATTTTGAAATAATGTAGGATAATATTCAAATAAAATGTAAATATTTAACCATTCAAAGGATTTCTCAAATATTTTCTGATTTTATATCATTCCCCCTTTTTTAAGCTTACTGCACATGTTAATGAGCTAAAGAGGACATGAGGTAAATTACAGATAGCCTAATTGGCGAAATGCTTCCCCTTTTCGCTGATATTAATTGCCCGGGCAGCCCACACACTTTATCGCACGGCAGTTACAAATTTCTTACACCTGTGTAGCCATTAATAATGTTACCAGCGATTTGTCTGGCCCTCAGCCCGATCCTTATACACCGATTGCACGGCCGCCGGTGCCACGGAAATTCACCTTTTGCTGATTTTTCCGTTCGAGCGAGTTTGGAGGAACTTAAAAATTTATACTTTCATTTGCCAACTTGATATGTGCGCACTTGTAAGCCAAGATACGTTTTGCGTGTTCGGTTTCAGGCCCGTATTTGATTTGCATTTCAAATCGAGATGGCATTTAAATTTTTAATCATATTTTTGTTTCCGTAGCGCGTACGGTTCACTTGGCGTTTAATAATTACCATACGGCGTAATGTGCGCACGTCGGAGTCATTGAAAGTCGTTGGCGGTGTCACGAGTCGTGAATTATAAATGGCTCGCGGAAGTAATGTGGTATCCTCGCAGAAGTCGTGCTCCGGAGGCGCAATTATTACAACTTTTGCTAGCCCGCCACTGGGGACTGGAATAATATCCGTAGTATGTTTGCCGCGCAATTGGTTTTTCTCTTTGTAATTTAAAATTAAGAAAATGTATTTAATTACGGTTTTGATTTCTTGCATTAATATTTTTTGTAATTTAATGTGTCTAACCTAAATGTGTTTTATAAATACGAATAAAATTATAAACTTATAAATTTTAAAAACTTCATTATAATAATTAACTTTACAAATATTTTTAATGTTAAATGGATGTTATTATATTTGGGTTAAACCAGTCGAATTATGATTTATTTTAATTTGTTATTAAAGAATGTACTTATTCCTATAAATCTACAATTTTCTTTGGTAAAATTTTGAAATACTTTAAAAATGTTTCATTTTTTTAAATATTGTTTTTTTTATTTGAAGAAGTATGTCTTTTATAATTGGAAAATTCAATTTCAATCTGCTTTTGGGTTAAAATAACCGAAAGATGTTGGCAAACAACAAAGTGTCATTTCTCGATTTGGGGTCTTCGGCTATCTGCTCTTTGGACCGTAAAATCTTTGCGTTTCGGCAAACACACATTTTGGGGATAGAACGCGCAAAGGCATTAAATTGGCTATTAATTACACAACAGCTCTTGCAATCCGAAGGATGAATTATGGATGCTTGAGGGGCCAGGCTGATAACAACGGAAGGCGATTAGGAAAGCAGCCAACGACATTGAAAGTAAAGCTACTTTAAGGTATTAACCTTAATTTGCTTACATTTTAGGTAACCTCAAGCAGTCATAGGGAAACTTAATTGCATAAATATATAATGATTATTTAAGTTATGAGAAAGTTTGCACTGTTAGTGCTTTAAGCGTAATTATTTAATTACTTTTTTTTGTGGACTGAGAGTTTTAATAGTCTATATATAGTACACTTTTCACAGCATTCAAACTTTTCCCTGTTAACCACTTATCTGTTTACTACCTCGAAGTGGCGGAATCGTTTGCGGCCAGCCGCATGCAATCAAAATGAAACATTCTCCCGCTGTTTCCACAGCAATCGCTTGTAATTAAATGGCATTGTAAGTCGGCGGCTCATTTAATTAACACTTGCACATGCCATATGAAAGGCATTATTTGCCAGCAGCCAGGCATGATTATAGCCCGAATAGCGTCCATGATTCAATCAATTAATGTATTACCAATTGCTGCAAAGAGCGCAAATTCAATTTCGCCTTGCCCTGCCACACCAGCAGTCAGTCAGTCAATCAATCAATCAATCGATCAAGATTGAGTTAGTAGCGCACCACACCATCCAACTACTGCGAGTAGTTCGGCATCCATCAAAGTCACCAAGTTCGGCGACTGGCGACTGAAGTGGTGACGATTTTGGCCAGCGAGCTTCACTACAGCGGCGGCAGCAGTTTCGACCACAAATTGGTTTAACGCTTAGGTGGCAAAACCAACCGCCACCGCACATCGTGCATAAATTACAAATTAAATGGTGGACAAACAGGGCCAACCCGGAAAACAAACAAAGACCGCAGCAATTAAACGATGGTCAAGGGTTCGAATGACGAATACCCGGCAGTAATTACAACCTCAAAAAGTGTTTAATTGGCCATTACGCGTTGTTTAAAAAGGCATTAGGGCTTTTAAATTACTTAAAATTATGCCTAAAAGTAGGCGACCATATATTTTTAATTAGAAAGTGGATTCGTACATTTCATTGCATACTTTTAGACAGTCTTAAAAGTGATTTAAAATCTCTAATAATTATTTTCTATTATTTTATGCAGGTTTTTATCGTAAAAACATAAGTTAAGACTTCTAGGTCATCAAGAGACTTTGTAATATTCATTGCATACTTTTAGACGAAATTATAAGTGATTTAAAAACCCTAATAATTATTTGCATTATTTTTTTTAACCACATTATGTAGGTTTTCATCGTATAAAACTCTGATGGGACTTCTAGGATATCAACAGATATGCATATTTCATTGCATACTTTTAGGCAGATTTAAAAGTGATTTAAAAACTCGAAAAATTATTTTAATTTTTTTTTTTTGATACCACAATATCTAAGCATTTTTCGCATAAAACTCAGTGGAATCTTCTAGGATATCAACAGATCTCCCACCAAATTCTCTGCAAACTTATGTTCAACCGCTAATATAACTAAAGCTTTTAGCACTAATAAATTCCGTGGAACATTAGTTTAAAACAGCGTTAATGTCCGGGCAATTGCCACCAAATTGACGGCGAGGTGTAAACACGCATGCTAGCAAAGCGGAACAAGAGCTACACAAAATTTGCATTAGACAAATGCACATTACGGGCGAACTGGTAATGGCGACCAAAGTGCGTTGTGGTGACCGCATCGACATTAGCAAGTTGCAGTTGTTGTTTTGGCCAATGGTGACCTCCATTTTTCCCCTGGAGAAGTGCGAACTAACGCTTTTTCCACATCAAGGCCCTTTTCCTCCACCCCTCCCCTCCTTTTCCTGATTCTGATTCTGGTTTTGGTCTGTTGATTTGCTGCCACAAAATGGGGGCGTTTGGCCGACAGGTGGGAGGTATTGTGAAATGGTTTTCAATTCAACACCCGAAAAAATCAATGAATTCATGGTTCTGGCAAATGGAAAACCGTGACCAAAGTCCGTTTGAAAGTTCTCGCCCTGGTTTAGTGACGTAGGCTTACCTGGCTGGATATATAAACTGGTTGAACATGTTCGCGGTCAAAAGCCTTTGGGCTAAGATGGCTTCAGTAATTTCAATCTAAATTCAATGGTGGCCGAAAGCCTTCGTTTTCTTCTTTATTACGCTCTCCTTTTTGGCGCCGCCTCTTATAATTGAAGAGCGGTTTTATTTTGGGATATCAGCGGCCGTAAAAAAAAAACGCGAGCGAAAGCAAATGAAGCATCCTGCATAAAAGCAAAAAGTCCAAACAGGCTTAAGCACCTGCAGAAAACACCAGCAACAATGCTGGCCAACATCAGCGAAACGAGGTTAAAACGAGTTAAGCACTTGAGGGCATGGCAGGAAAATGAAAAAGGGAAATCGCGCATTCTCCCCGTTGTCCGCTGTCCGCTGCCCGTGACGTTAACCGTTGAATGCCAAAGCCGGCGCTCTTTATTTGTATTTGTATTTGTGTTTGGGCTTGCGACCGGGGATCGTGGAACTTGGGCGCAAAAAAAATGTACGAGTTTAATGAAACCTGAAGAGGTAAACACTGTTAAGGATTCTCTGGGGAGTGGTCAAAGTGTAATTACACACACACACAGGTCCACGCACACTGCGCTCTGTTGACCGCGCGGGTTAATTGCATCAAAATCTGCACAGTTCGGTGAAAGCATTTTCCTGGCTCCTCACCTCCTCTTAACCCCCCTCCGCCAATGTTCTTTGGCTTTTGATGCGCCCCGAGCCTTATGTAGTGTCCGCCAGGTTGGAACTTTCGACACGCCGGCGATGGCATAACAGCGTTAAGTCCAGCAACTCGCTGTCATCATCATCACCATCACCTGCAGCCTGCAGCCGGGCATCAAAGAGCGGAATTGTGGCCTCAAACAGCGGATGATGGCCTGGTTGACCCCACCACTGGAATGCGTCATAGATTGAAGATGACGCTGGAGTGGGCTTTCAAGACCCCCCACTCGTTAGATAAATACGTTGGGAGTATTCGTATAAAGAAAAAGATGTAAACTCTTAAACAGCATTGAGATTTTAGAAAATATTTATAATTATTATTTGGTTATTTAAGCGACCCTATTCCAAAAATGGTCTAATGATTTAGAAGAACAAGAACTTAAGACTTACCATCATATCCATAAAAATATTGCTTAAATTCTGTATTATTGGTAACAATTAATAAACCAATTTGCAAAATAAATTAGTGTAAAATTTAAATTGAAATTACGTAACTATGAACAGTTTTATTACCTTTAAAAATATTAAAATACATTTTATTTTTGCTTTGATTGCCATTTAGTAAGAAAACTACTATAAAATCTATACTACTATACTACTACTATAAACTGATCTATAGGCACAAAGAAATTTCTATAAATGGAATGAGTTAATTAACTTATGGGTTTCTAGAATTTGTACCTGAAAAATATAACAATAAATCCCTGAAGTGACATCACTTCAACGAAAAACACTCAATGTGTATCAACGCATCGAGTGATATGGTTACGATATGAGTAATTAACAGAATCCTATCTCCATATTCAGTGCTGTTCTTGACCTTTAACGGGACTGATGTAAAATGTAACTGCAGGCAGAAATACATTTGTAGGAATAAAAAAGATTTAATTAATTACCTTATGGTTTTCCCAGTAAATCTCTCAGCGAAAAACACTACAGTTCCCCTATGAAAGCGTATCAACGGTGAGATATGGTTTCGATATGATTAATTAACTGTTTCCTAGATGGCTCGCCTTGTTCTGGGCATTAATGGGTCTTGTCTAATTGATTTCACTTCATCCACACCGACTGGTTCCTCCTCATTTGCGGCCTGTGAATGCGGACAAATGTTGGCCTGTGGGCAGTCAGTGCGTATACGTAATGGGTGTTTGAATAATTTAATGAGTGGCCGGCGAAAAGGTCACAGGTCCTGGCCTTGATACTGAAAGGCATGTATGTATGCCGACGCAATCTGAGCATTTATTAAGGCGTCAACTGGAGACGGATAAATGTTCGTTGGCCAATTTTCAATAAGCAGGCGGCGGAAAACTCAACGGAATGCCCAGAAGAAGTCGAGAGGCCAAGCAGAAAGGAAAGGAAAGAAAATGAATTAAATTAAAATATGAATTGCACAACGAGAAGGCAGGCAGATCGAGCGATTAAACACGCGAAGTGCAAGTAAGTCTGCCGTGCAGTCGTTGTCCTGCCGCTGTTAATGACATGAAAGGAATAAAGGAGAAAGGATAAAGCCGCCTGCCGTCGACTTTCAACTTTCCACGTTCGACTGGCGACGCCTGCAACTGACATTGATAGGGCCGCGTGGAAAGCCAACAAGCAATTAAGCAGGCAGCTGCTTAAAGGCCATCTACCCATCTTGTTGCCAACTGGGCGGCTGGGAGGTGAGAAATGGCAGCTGTTCCACGGGATGAAACCAACCAGCTGCATCGACTTCCAGCTTCATTCCCATGCCTCGACTTTCGACACACAAAAGAAACTTAATTGTTTTTCCTTTCTGGCTCCGAGTGCTTGCATTAAGAGCTGTTAATTGCCAAATGGTCGGATAACTATGGTAATGGCCATTGCTTAAATCTGCCCCACTAATCAATAATTTATCCATTTAAATGAGCTAAAGGACTAAAATAGAACGAAATGAATTAAAAGTCATCTAACGCTTTCGTTGGCACAGTAAAGAGAATCATCTCAATGATCATCATAGAAGAGATTAAAATTATAACAAATAAATGAATTTATTAAATAGACAATGACAAAATTATAGTTGAATTAAATTTAAATATACATAAGTATTAAAATTATTTAAATAAATATTTTAATTTATAAAAACGACAATAAAATATTCTAGTGGATTTTAATATGAATTTTAAATTATAAAATATTAAAAGAAAATATACATACATGACAGATTTAAATTAAAATGTAAAATCTAATAAAGTTTTAGCACAAATATTACCCACTTTTAAAATACTTTTATTTCTCCCGTTTTTCCTTATAATATAAAATCTAAATCTGTTTTTTGATGCCTCTGGCTGGACTAATACCCGTCGCAGAAGTTTTCCCGTCGGTCAGGAAGCGGAATTGCCAATCGCCTCCAGGTCTTCACGCTCTTCGCATCCAATTCGCCAGCTTTTGGTGTGACGTTCATTAATTAGATGAGTTGCAGTGGCCAAATGCCCGCCTTCCGTCTTCCGTTTGGCTTACTTCTCATCTTTGCTGGCAGCTGGCCACCTCGACTGTTCCCCCAAACAAGGATCAAAAACAGGAATAGAACCCATAGCAAGTCCACGTCCAAGCGAATGTGGCTAACTGACATGGCATTCTCATTCTGGTTGCACTTGTTGGTCAACAAGCTCTTGGCAGCAGAAGCATTTATTATGGTTTTGTTTTCTTTGGCAGCAGCGACTTGACTCGGCTCAGATTGGTTTAATTCGGTTTCGGCTTGACTGGATCCTGCTGCTGGAGGAGCCTGGCATTTATTATGTTGGCCTCAAGGACACCAAAAACAGGCAACGTCTGCAGGCAACACGCCCACAAAAATGCTTGTGTTTGTTTGCCTGGCACACAAAGTGTCATAAATTAATGCCGTGTGGGTGTGTGAGTTTGCTGCCTTTTGTTCGTTGCTGCTGATTGTGTTTGCAAAAATTGTCAACATTATTTCATTCTCAAATGCATTGAAGTATGAAATGAATTAACAAATATTGCTGCATTTAAGTTTTGGAAAATTTTTAAGATTTCATTTGGAAGCCTGTGGTGAAGTAATTTGGGATTTAAATTCAATTCAATTTTAATTTTGATATTTAAATTCCAGAATCTTAAAAGGTTTCAGTAGTCAATTATTACATTTGATAAATAATTTAAAATTATACAACATACTTTTAAAGCCAAACAAAATTGATTTGAAATTATGACCGATTTGGGATTAACACTTCTATCTTGACTTGATATTACACATCTCAATTCGATATGCTTGAAATGTAAACTACATGTTCTGAGTAGGCCAGTTTGAATTTCAAATGCTGCTTACTCGCTCCCACTCACATAACTGCAGTCGCCATATTGCTTTTTCGAAGTCAAAAAATCCTCCGAGAGAGAAATCGAAAAAATTACATTTTTCAATATCGATTTCCCCAGTATTGCATGGTAAAAACGATATGCGTATAAATACCAGAAATTTACCAAGCTCTTAGCAATTTGTGTATATCATTAAAGTTCCTAAGGAGGCAACACATGAAAAGGATCCAGTTGGCTAACAGGAACTGAATATTCCAAGTATACCAAGACAAATTTAACCACGAATTCATAGAATTCAATATGTACAAATGGGAAAACGAAATACAAAACCGACTTGAGTGAAACTCGAGGATGCGTATGATGCTCCAGTGGATTGTGATGCCGCTGACAGCGAGTCCTACATCCTGACGGTCTGATGAACCACTGCGGCCAGAAATCCTTGAAACGATTTTATTCCTTTGACTTTGGCCCTGCTCTTGTCTTGGCAAATACCCCGGGGGACACTTGAATAGTCAGTAACCGCGATAAAGGAGCGGTAACTACGCGGTCGCTTAATCAAGCGCACTGCAATTTGAGTTTCCCACTTTTTGAGGGGGCGCCGTAACTCGAAATTAATCCATTTGACAGCACCAAGGCTGCATTTATTTTGATATTTATGGCCGGCTCTTTTTTCACTCACTGTGCCGCGTAATTGCGCCAAATCCTTTGCTGACATACACACACACACACAGCGCATTCGTTGTGCTTTCAATTGTTACATCACGAATTTGTTTGTTAAGCCTCGCCCTAAGCTCGCTGCCACGCCCTCCCGCCCCTTTGATGGCTGACAAACAAAACGGCGAAAAAACGTTCTGTTTGTCACAACGATATGTAAAATGCGTGGCTTATCCGGATTACCGGATGCTGGAGCGCACAAACATTAGCACAACTCTCTCTTTCTATTTGTATTTTTTTTTGTTGGAGGGACCTCTAAAAAGTAAATCTAAATTTAAATATTTCAATGTTTCTTTTGGGATTTGTTACCAAAAATCACACACAATTAAATAAATACACAAAAAATGTGATATGAGCATGGTGAATTTATGGTACTTTCACACGTATCATTTTTACCATGCATTAATGGTGAAATCGATATTGAAAAATGTAATTTCTCTGATTTCGAAAAAGAAAGGAAGAAGCTTTATAGCGACTTTTGTTAGGTATGGTTGAGCGGGAAAGAAACATTCAAAATTCGAACTGACCTTAAAACATGTCAAAATTCATGTCAAAATGATGTGTGATAATCTCAAATCGATCGTCATTTCATATCAATTTTTTTTGGGTTTATGCAAGATTGGGTTATTAAAAAAGAAGCTAAACATTTAAGCACTTTTGATTTTGATAAATATATAAAAACTTATTTCTCATCAGTCAACAGTTTATTATATAACTATGTTACAATCTCATAGATGTTTTCATTACTTCATAAAGCGTAAATGCAAGAGCTATCTGCTCTGAAAAATAGCGACATTAGTCCAATTCACCACTCCTAAACTTTTAGCATAAATAATATATAACACATAAACCATTTTTATTCGTTTTCTTTGTTAGTTTCGGGATATTTGTTCCAAGTGTCGGTCGAGAGCGCAGAAAAGCCCTCAATTCAGGCAATAGACTCCCGGGGAGACAAATATTTATTGCCCTGTTGAACTCGGGAATATTTCTCAGACAAGGCTTAACTTGGCCATTACTCTTTTTTGCTCCAGTTTGTCAGAGGCACTTTGCTCCAGTTGCCGAGTAGAGGCCCTTGAGCAATGGGGCTCATTAATTCAGTTGTTTGGCAATGGGAAAGAAAACTAAATTCGTTTATTTTTCGCTCGTTTTATTGAAGTTTATTACTAAAAATTTAAATTAAAATTTTATTGGAAATACATATACCATATACATACAATTATTATTAGTGTTGTAATTGCAATTGGAATTTTTTTCTCGTTTCTCGTTTTGGTGTTCGATGAGAATGTAAATTAAATGATTGCATTAAATGTGGCCAAAGCAGACAGATCGCTGGACATTTGATATTGCAAAATGCCAGAGAAAATTTGTGGTTATAATATAATTAAATGAAAATCCGATTTACTCATTTTGTTAAGTGGGAGGATTTAATCATATGCAAATTATTCAAATGTGTGAGCTTTAAATACGAGTACACAAGCTGCTTTGGTTTTGAGGAACTAACATTTAACATTTGTATATGTTTAATCGATTCTCGTTTTGCATATTTCACACGTTCGGTTTGCTTTAATATAGTGAAAGCCCTTAGACCTAAACTCTATGTTCTTTAGGTATATATCGTATGAGTTGTTCATCATATATGTTTATAAGTTATTAATCGTTGAAAATATTATTATCGTAAATAATTAAAAATGGAATCGCGTAAGTGCTCTATAAGAAAATCGTTAAGAACCTTCATGGTAATTCACTTTTGTTCACTAAACTCTCGATAATACTAAATAATTCTATTAATTAGTTGTTTACCTACGTTATGCCGAATGGTTTCTATCTGAGCTAGATTTCGCTACAAGTATTTTATTCGTGAGTATCAATCGATTTATATCATTGCGTTGCTTTAGTTTTAATATTTAATTTAGAATCTCATGAACAGTGGAGTGAAAACATCGTCGATTTTCTTTAGTGTTCGCTTCTATTATCATAATTCGTACGACCTTAAGCTTACTTTCACAATTGTATTTAACAAACATGGGTTTTGTTTTTTCTTTCGAACAAAAACCAAACTGTTAGCTTAGGAGACAACATAGAATGGATAGAAATATTACAAATATTACTGTTCCAAAGTGCAAAATCACAGACCCCAAAATAAACTCACCGTGACTTTGACATTTGCGTAATATTTGTGGTCCTATGGGCAAATTATAAAACAAACAACTATCCCAAGCTGATCTTGAGAGTCGCAGGATTCGGGATCCTAAGTATTTAATTCCTACTTTCGTTATTTAACCTTAGGTGTACTAAAATTAGTATGTTTATGAAATGCATTCAACACGAATTCGGCGATATTCATTTACTTTTCTCTTGACATCTCAATATGATTGCGATTTTTATGTACTTTTGACAGCTGGCATAATCTTAAATTTACTCTTTTTTTAACTTTAATAATGCGTTTTGCGTTTCGTTTTTTTTCAATATTTTATTAACACGATTTTAGTAGTAATTTGGCATTGCAATTGTTATTTCTTGTGAGTGTGAATTAGTTAAGCTTTTGGATGCTCGCACATCCCTTCGTTATCGTTTACCAACACTATTTGTGTGTTTTTTGGGAAGACAGTCAGAAATACAAAGCCTCAAAGTATTAACAGCAAACATGTTGGCAAAATATATATGTATACCTTCATACGTGTATAATTCGAAATCGCATGAGTTTATAAAATACACAAAAAACAGGCTCAAATGGTTAATTTTCGTTTCGATAACTTTGTGTTATCGCGTCTTAGTTTGATTAGGTCCCGTTCACAGAATTTTGTTTGTATCTTGAATACGTTTTGTTTTTGAACATAAAATAAATGCTAACGGTTGAAATTTTATACAATTTTCTTGCGGCAAAATAATAAACTAATAAAATTATAGAATTAGGCAAAAGGAAAGTTTGATCATCTTAACGTCGCGTATTCCAAAAATCGACGAAAGTGGGCCAGGCCATCGAAAGGATTGGCAGGCTCAACAGGATAACGGAGTAGGCCAACTGGGTGCCGGAATTGCAGCCGTCCTCGGTGCAGCAGTACGTCTGTGTCTCCCAAATTTCTAATAAAATCAAATAGAATTATATTTCGCAATTAGCTGGTAGGTAAATAGTAAAGTAAATTAGTGAAAATGTCATAATTTAATTAAATTTGCGGTTTCTAACAATCCCATCCAATTACGTCGTTCAATTAGCATATGGTTAGCCTAAAAGGCCAATAACTAAACCTCCTAACTCACCTTTTTCCTGGCACTCGGTAGCACAATCGCGTACGGTCGACAGCTCACTAACGTATTTCTGCAAAAAAAAAACCAAAATAAAATATATTACATTTTGTAAAATTGTGGCATTTGGATTCATATTCATGACAGCTTAATTAAATATCCAACTACATATTCACTGTCAATATAATAAAAATCTGTTGGTCAACAGGGCGTATGAATGCCATTAACTTGCATGTGTGAATGTCTGTTTATGGCTTTCGCAACCAATATCAATAAAAATAATCAGGCCCACAGAAGTCGATTATATTGCATAAATTGATGAACATAAAAAGGGAATTTATGTCGATTTTAAAACGTTAAATATGCGAATTTTTCGTTTTTATTGTCCATTTAATAACTGTTAAAGTAATAAATCCGAAATGTATTGGAGGTCATCGGCATGCCAATGGAATTTTCTATTTATAAAGGATTATTCGCTTAAATATGCTAAGCTGTGTAGCTTTTTTTGTTTAACAATATGGTTCAATGAAAAAAAAATTATTAAATTATTTTTTATTTAATTTGTGTTTACATTGACATTTAGATTGTTTAATCCTACGGATAAATTAACTTATTGGTGAATTTAATAATTTAATAGCTATTTTCTTAAATACTCTTAAAACTAAGAGCCCAGTCAAACCATAAACTTAAAGTAACCACGAACAAAGCAACCGAAGTTTATAGGCATAAGCATAAACATTTTTACGACGTAATTTGGTTTTGAAAAAGAGGATTAAAAAGCAGAAGAAACCTTTGTTTTGTTCGCAAACTGTTTGCCATAAAGTTGGCTAACATCTTCGATATGAGAGTGGCCATCACGATAAGTAGGTCATAAGTAGGTTATCTCGAGAGTCTCGCTGACCCAAGTAGATTTCAATCAAACCCCTAAAAATGGCATTCCACTTTGATGTCTAGGTAATTCTGGGCGAGAATGCTGTGAAGGAATCTGAAGGAATTATTTATTTCACTCACATCGGAGTTTTGCGGTCTAAACCACATTTGATGCTCTTTTAACGACGGCTTCGTGAGTTCAACAAGGGGAGACCAGGCTACGAATAAATAAACATAAAACACATCGTACAACGACTTCGTAATGTACTTGCAGGCCAAGTAACAAGGACAAGCTGGTGTTTTAGCATATATGTAAGCCATACATTGCTGGCATTAAAGTTTACGACAACATAAGCAGGGGACACTAAACACACACAGGACATGAACATATAGCCCAAACCTGCCCCCTTTGAAAACTCCCGGGTAAATTGAAAAATGAGGCGCCCCTAAGTAGGCAACACGGCAGCGCTTTGCGGCCCATTAGCCAAATAATAAACATGCTCAATAATTACCCTGGGGTGTGTGCCGTGTGAACGAGTGTTATTCCTTAGCCGCAGCTAACAACAATGCAGCTGCCACCTGCAACTGGCAACCGGCAACATGCAACCAATATTGCGCCCGGGGATAGGCAATACAAAACACGTGTTCACACTAGGAGGCCACAAGAAAACAGGATGCAGGATTGCAAGGAGCAGCAGCAGCAGCAGCACCGCCAGCGGAAGGCAGTCAGCCGAGGCGGCTTATGGGGCACTTAAACCGCTTAATCGATTGAGCCGAGTGCCGGTGCGGTGTGGCCACCACCACGGGCGATGACGATGTGCAACAATCCGAGTCCTGAACCCCGGCTAAGCCATTCCGCAGCACTTAACGACTTTGCGTGCTTATCGCCCGTTCGTAGCTGCAACTGCGATGCCGGGACATCTGCAGCTGGCACTGCACATTGGCAGCTCATTGTTTATGTAACAGGTCCGGCGATGGTGACCGCTGTAATGGACCTCCCACTGCACTCTGTGCCACACGCAGCAAAAAGCGATGATTCAAGACCAGAGTCGATGTGATAAGCCTTGATTTGTCCTGGGCTCAAATCCATTTCGTATTGTTTTATAGAGTAATAAGTACTGAAACCAAAATAAAAGTAACGCAAATATGTTGTACCTTCAAAACAAAAATGATTTTAAAACACAAAAACCCAAATTTCTTGTAACTTTAGAACAAAAATGATTTTAAAACACAAAACTTTTCAATAATAAACATTTTTGAACTTTCTATTAAGTGTGAAAGTCCTATTATAATTATTTTATTTTATTTTATTAGTTATAGCGTTTTACCATACATTTTAATATTGATTTGGTAGAGATCAATTCTGAAATATTTTAAAAAATTTTAGGGGAGAGAGAAGGCCAGCTAACCCTCATATTTTTTATTAGGTATTCTTTAAACTAAATTTACTTAATAATTAAAAATAAATAAATTTAATAGGTACATATATAAAAGAAATTGCTAATAGCTAGAAATTATTTATAAAATCAGGGTGGATCCATTGTTGGTTCATAAGTCTTAAACATTACTAACATATTATAAATAAACAAATAAAATAAAAATATATTATTCAAATTGTCAAAATTATTTAAATCCCTACTGAGGGCTGAAAATTTTTCTCCGTGCACTCCATTTATTAGCCTGCTTCTCTTGACCGAAAGTGTCCCATTAAAACGAGACGACACCCACCCTCAGTTTTCTTTGTCTGTGCATAATTTGTGCCGCTTATGTGCTCCCTGGCAAGTAACCCCAGCCCCACAAAGCCCCCGGGGGTTCCGAAAGGGTGAGATCATTATGTTATGCGATGCCACAGAATGCGTTCGCCCTGTCTGCAAGGGCTTGGGGGTTAAGTAATGCGGCTAATATAGATAATGTGGGGATAATCGCTGGGGACAAACACAACGTTGACGTGGGATCAACTATGTTGAATGAACCGCTATAAATGCTAAATAAAATAACCATCATCATTTCTTATGCAATCACCGAAATTTCAGCAAACTTAATTTCCTATCAGTGAGTCACTTGCAGAGATTTATGCATCTGGCCTAGTTTTTTGGCAAAATGAAATGCGAACCGAGGGAGAAAGGCGGTGTGGGGCGGGTGGGTTGTGGGCGTGGCTATGGTCTGTCGAGCACGTCGGTCCAAATGCAGCTCGGCATGTTATTTGGTTGTTAGGGCAAAAGTTGGACCAAAGGAAAACACGAAAAACGTTGAGCAGAGCAATAATCTTGAGACAGCCGGGCAAAAGTTCCTCCGTTGCCTGTGTGCTACTTTCACTTAAGCCAGTTATATCATGTCTTCAGCTTAGTTGTGATTTGAACAACCGTACAACCCTCCCCCCCTACGCCCCTAAAACCCCATCCCGAACCCCAAAAGCAAGCCAACTCAAGCAGACAGCAACTGATGACGACGTTGATGATTTCAATTTTGCATGCGAGTGACAGCAAAATGAAGAAAAAGACGTCTAAAAAACTAAAAGACGCAAGTTGCACAAAAAAAAATGAAAAAGTGGTAATGACAGGAAAGTACTGCCATTGCAAAAAAAGGGAAAAAATGGAAAGCAAGATTGGAGCAGTATCTTAAGGGGTCGACAAGGGCAATACCTCTTTTTCAAAGGAATTTCTAAAGAAAAAATATTTAAATTTTTTATTTTATAGATAAATATTCATATAAAGGTAGATTGAATCATTTTCCATATCTAAGTGCACTATTAATAGATCCATCGATATGATTTTCTACTCAATGGAACTTTTTCTTTTCTTTAATCAGGGCAGTTTGGAATACAAAACAATTTATTATTTGGATATCATTTTTTTTAATAAATAAATAATAATATTTCTTTAGATTATTATGTTAATTGTCATTATTATATATTAATTTCATTTTCATATAACCTTGTAAACTTCTTGTAACTAACACCTATTTAATAATACTAATAAATAAATAATAATATTCCTATAGATTATATTTGTACCAACAAAATTGTACCAAATATTCAGCTACATTTTTAAGGAACATTTTTTAGAAGCATAAATGTGATTTTCAACATTTAAAACAAGGAAATAAGATCTTCATATTTGGAATGTAACAAAAAAAACAAGATAAGAAAATTGATAACTTTTTTAGATAACACTATTTATAGGGGTCCATGGATGACTCCTCAATTTAGTGATAAGCTTCTTGGCAATCATATAATACCCACTTCAAGGGTATGGAAATGAAGATAGACGGAGGGGATGCAAGAAAACGAGCTACGACGTCATGAGTGGCAATGGCAACTTTGAACTGTGGGCATGTGTGGGTTATGTGTGAGTTATACCCATATGCATGTGTGGGTTTGCGTACAGACAGGTTGCAGGCATCGTCCCTTAGCCATTTATGAAAATCTCAAGTGCCCGGGGGGCAGAGGGCAATACGACGGCCTCTTAATCTTGAGAGGGAACACGATGATTTGCCTCAAATCATGTGTGCTCCTTGCATGTGCATGTGTCCTTAATGGCGGATGGTCTGGAGCAGGCTTATCGCTATGCTATGCACTCACTGGAATGATGCACAATTCTTCACAATTCCCTCATAATAACGCAATTTGTTGGCCTCTTTTGGTAATAACATAATAATGGCACCTCGAGAAATCACTTAAGGGACTTTGCTGTTTCGCCATGCAAATGAGCTTTAAGATTTGCCGCTTTATCCTTGAATCACAGCCTCGTTAATATTTATCTAGTGAGCTACATAAATCTGTTCAGCATTCCGTCATTAAAATCATCAGCGACGCTGGTCACGAACTCGATTGCGAAATCCTCTCGAACATTTTTGCGACATTAATTACAGAGTCGTGACTTATCAAAGGACAAGCGGCATCTGCATTCAAAATAATTCAATGCGGAAATGTCTATTAAAGTCGCAAAGCAAATGATTTTCATGCCAAAACTCTTTAATTCAATTCCAAAATGAAATTTCGGGCGTACAATGGCAGAAAGTGAGAGGTTCAGTCATGTGAACGGCAAAGAAATCCAATGATGCGCAAACAAAAAAGAGAAATGATCGGGGAAAAGTGCAATGTGAGACAGTTTTTCTTTGAAAAGAGTAATCGAAAACGGGGGGCCCCGAGCAACTTTCAGGTCTCATATGCATTTGCCAAACATTGCCTTCAATTATTAAGGCAAAACGGTGTTGTGACAGCCCCCCAAAAGCAGCCAAAAAAGCTGAGAAAAAACCCGAAGGTGAAGCTCTCGCTTTCGCTTCAGTTGCCACATTGAATGAGCACGAAAAGTTACTCTACTACATAGTATATAGTGCACCATATATATTGGGGAGGGGGTGCAGCCTCGCTGCCTTTGCTCCATTATCAAAATGCAATTTCATCAATGCTGGCTTTGAGACCTCAAAAAATCCGGCCAGCAACAAAAATGTTAAAATGTCTGAAATTTGATTTTCCCTCCAAGAGCTCAACGCTCTGCATTCTGGCACTCGGGAACTCTGGCATGCAGGCATCAGTTTTCAGTTTGCAGTCTGCAGCTTTCAGTGAATCCCACGAACCCGAAGGCCCCTCTATCCCCCTTTATCCCCCCATTTCCCGATCCAAAGCCCAATCCCTGCCAGCAGCCAAGATTCGCAAAGCAAGCGGCCAGCAAACACTTTTTGGCACTGCACTTTGTTGTACAATGCAAGCCATGGCAACACCAGCAGCCTGGAATTTTTCTATAAAATGCCGCTTCATCCTTCAAAAATTGAGCTCTCCATTTGCGTGTATATATGTTTGTGTATATTCCGCACACATATAATACATTTTGGGCCGCGGGGCGTATACGTAATGCAATAAACTGATTCAGCCAAAGTCCAGTCCGCATATCACTCGTGTGAGAGAACAGCCGCAATCAAGGACAAATTGGTTTAAATATGAAACACCGCCGAAGGCCACTTCCATTTTAGCCTTAACTTTTAATTAATCACGGGCTCTGAATCAAAATATTTACAGGAAAATGCTTTTATCGGGATTTATAAAGATAATTTGGACAAGTAAATATCGAATTATATTAGCATCGGTTTTATTTTCAGGTTATAAAATCTCTAGGTCCAATTTACGGCAAAATCTAAGCCAAATTTAAATCTGGTAAAATATAAAACACTACTTCAAATATTTATTTGTCCTCTCATCGACATTTATTTATTTTTAATTTTCCATTAAAATAGATTAATAAAATTAAGTTAAAAAAATATTTACAAGAAAATGCTTTTATCGTAAATTAGAAAAATTAAATTGGACAAGTAAATATACAAATATTTTTGCAGTGTGTTAAACAGTCATTAAGTGGTTATAAAACCCCATGTAAAAATCTAAGCGAAATGCAAAGCTCGTAAAAATAAAAGCCCTACTCTGAGTAAATATGCCACCTCATCAAAATATTTTTATTGCCCAGAATCAATGACTTAATGTTAAATTGTTTCTTGACAGAAAACTCAATAAAAATAAAAAAGAAATATATATTTACAACAATATGTTTTTATCGGAAATCATAAGTCTAAGATGGAAAGGTAAATACCAAATTATTATATTATTATTTAAACAGTCATTTTCTGTTCATAAAATCCCCTTTTATTGAAAAATCTAAGCCAAATATAAAGTTCGTAAAATATAAAATCCCACTTCAAGTAAATATGCCGTCTCATCGAAATATTTTTATTGCGCAGACTTTTGTAAAATGTAATAAAAATAAATAGAAAATAAAGACAAGCTAAAGGTGAAAGGTCTTCTGAAAAGTGGGGCTTAAAAATGAATTTCGCTCTGTTTGGTTTCTGCATTTAATGGCACCATTTACGGATAAGCTCGAACAGTTCATGCGATTCCATCGAAATGTCACATCAGCTGAGTTTGCCCAACTCAAAAAATGGCGAATGTTGTCAATTGGTTGCTCTAGATTTAGATTGCCCTCATCATTGTCAGGTTCACCTTTTGGCCCCAACGCAGGCAGTTGACCCACATCGCAGTCACCAGATAGACAAAGGGGACGAATGCTGATGAGTTGGCTGAACGGACGTGCCATCTGGGCAGTTTCTTAAGACCGGAGATTAAAAAGAAAACCCCAAACCGAAATGCAAATGCCTGTGAAACGATTTGTGTGGCTGGCAATAATTTTTAGGCCCGACTAGCGATAACTGAAAGTGGCCAAAACACACAACAAATGTGGGCTAATGCAATGGCAAAAAGCAACAACTACAATTGCATTTTATGTTTTTTGCCGCACACAAACACAATGGTCAACATCGAGCGACAAGCGACAAACGGAAGCCGGATGTATTGTCATTTATTCACAATGCCAAAGCTGCGCCTGTCCAACACACTTATCGTCCGGCCATTATGTCGATGCTTCAGAGCCTCCAGTTTCCAGTGTTCAGTGTCCAGTTTCTAGTGTCCACGTGGCAAACAATGGCAGTTGCAGCCATTGCAGTTGCAACTACAGCATGAAAGACCCACACATCTGCTGCAGGAAGCAAATCCAAGTGGATAATCAAGTGCACGAGCGATAAAAACTACAAGAAATATATAGAAATGCCGGCACTTTCCCCCACAACCACCTCCTGTTCACACATCTATAAACATCCTTAGAAACTTTTATCGATTGAAAAACTCCTTCAGCCGGACTCAGTATTTATTACAACACTTGACCACATGCTTAGGCCTTGTACTTTGTATGTGCGGAAAATCCTTAAGAGTCAATGCAAACATTACGTCAGAGAAGATATTGCTATATAAATATTAAATAGGGGTAAGTTGCAGTAGAAGGTAAGGGTAAGTCTTAAAAGTTTAAATACAAATGTAGAAGAAATGTTATAAATCGGTCCACTCATTAAAAAGTTATGAGCAAATAACGGACAATGAGTGGTGTCCGGTAGATGGAGCCAAGCGACGGCTTGGTTTGCCCTGCTTGCGACTGCTTGCTTTAGCTGAGTAACGGATATTTGATAGTCGAGGCACTTGACTCTCTTCTTTTTGTATTTAAATATTTTCTTGTACATATTTCATCTAAATTCTGGCAAAATATTTTAAAAGGACCTAAAATTGTGAATAGCTTCTCTCTAAACATAATAACTTTTATTTCTGATATAGAAAGCAACTTAGCTGCACAAGATAAACCCTTCTCGTAAAACAAGTTTCATGTACATCTTTCTTAGGAAAATAAGTTTATTGCTTGTCTTCTAAGACACGTTATGAATCGTCAAATATCCTGCTGTGGTCTTGTTCAACGAGGGACTGCCATCTCGCCGGAATGGCTACATGGAATGCTCTTGTGCATCGGCAGCTGTTGGCATGTCAACATGTAATTGACACCGAAAACGACAGCTTTGGGGGAGCGGGGAGTACCCTCAATGGACCTATGGGTATTGCCCTGGGACCAAACTGTGGCCAGGAGTAAGCCATTAGGTCCTTGGGATGTTCTGCTTCCCGCTCAGTGTCAAACTGTGTAGTTGAGCTCATGAGTCAGAGAACATGATGATGTACGATGCGTTATTGCAGAGAAGCTTCTACTCTCAAACATTTAGCAACAATTTAGTTGGGGATCGTGCATCTTCGGTTACACAGGACAATTGAAAAAGTCAATTTATTGGAAACAAAACGAACGAAGGAAAAACAATGGGTTCAATTAGGTTTTACTTACAACTGTAGAAACACTTCAAATAAATTTTGTTTTAAACAGAAGAAGACAAACAAAGTAAATATTAAAAATAATTTCTAACTAAAAAAAGTAACCTAAAAAATATTAAATTAAACAATAAGTTTTAACCAGAATTATCCACATAAATAAAAAAAATAAAAAAATTTTTTGGCTTGAAAAATAAAAAAAAATTCTTAACTTTTATATTTTTTTAGGCAATAGGGTAGGAAAACACTTTTAAAAGTGTCTAAAAGTGTGCAATAAAATTATACAATTAAATGCTTCTATTTCAATTCCGAGATTATTTTATTGCATACTTTTAGACGCATTTAAAAGTGATTTCAAACAAAAAAAGTGGTTTCAGAATAAATGTACAGTGTACAGAAACTTCTTCTGAATTCATTAGTGAAATAGTTTCTGGCATTCTTATTAAAAGCCATATTAGATATTCATAGATAGCGATGTACGAATTCAATAAGCACATTAAGCCCCATAAACTTCACGTCGCCAAGTTTGCCTACGTGAGCGAAAACGACCAACTTTGCTTGCATTAATTTGCGTTAATTTCGAGAGCCTGGCAAAGTTGAACGAATGGGCCAGCAGGCAAAGGCAAAGGCAAAGGAAAGGCAGCCAAGTCAAGGCCCGGCACCTACTGTAATTAAATTTGATAAATGACGGCACTCTGACCTCCTCGGCTACCCGCCCACTGAATCTGAATCTCAATCTGAGTCTGGCAGTGCGCCAGCTGGCGAAGAACTAATTCTTGGTGGCCGCTCAAGTGTGAATGATCTGCGATTGGCTTGCATTCGATTCGATTGTGCCAATTTCAGACCGACGGATGACAATTATGCGAGAGCCGACAGTTTATGAGCCAGCCGTTCTGGTCTTTAATTTATGCCAGCTAATTTATCAGACCTTTGGCAAATTAATTTGCAACAAAACTTGATTAATGTCGGTGTTTATGCGGTATGGCTACGCTTTTCCACTTGAACTCCTCACCGAAACGTAGAAGAATCGGTAATTAATTACACATGGAGCGCCGCAAAGTATGCAGTGAAACCGAGATGGCAGCATTGCGTATACGCCGTGTGACCCAGAAGCTTAAAAGGGTTGAGCTCGATGCGGGTCTGTCTATATGTATGGTTTGCCCCATTTACATTGCAAACAGATTTATGGGACTTAATGGTGCTTTAATTGCGGCATTAAGCACAAACATTTTTCCCTTGTCCACCTGGTTAGCGTGTGATTTCAATTAAATAAGTTCAAAGCCAAATTACAAGGCTATAAATAAATACCAAACAAATGGGAGGACAAAGGGGATCTAATTGAAAATTAGCCGGTAAATTCCAACCTGACACATCGATAAATCTCATGTGCAGAACATATTTTTGCACAGTCAATATTGGTTTTCTCTGTGGACGTCATCGCACACAAATTCCTTCTATTTATACGCCTGCTATCTTAATGTTTATTTTCAATAAAATTGCACTGCAAATGCATATATGCAATTATTTATGTGTTTATATAACAACAACAGCCTTTGTTTGTGCTCTGCGCATCATTTCCCATTCAAAGTGTAGTCTGTGAAAACATTTCCAATCAAATTTGCATAAGCACAATACAAATATGGACTTTAAATGGGCATTATCACACCCCGGGGGCCTCTGGCACATATATCGGGGTAATCAATCAATTAGACTATCAATCACCCAAAAGGACGGGGGACTAAGGTTAGCGGGAACTATGAGATACGTATCCATAGAGTAAAAAACTCTAAACAAACTGATTGATTGTTGCCGCCTTGAATTAAGTGAAATTAAAGTGTTAATTTGGCAATAGCATCGCATGAATTGGGTTACAGCAGCTGGCAGAAGAAATTTACGAAACAATCGACAACTTTTCCTCGGTCACGGCGGTTGCCCTTCTTAACTTTTCAAGTGGAACAAAATGCTGGCTCACACCCATACATACAAATGTATAATGGAATACAAACCCAAAAAACTCACGCACACACACATTTGAGAGCTGTGTGACCCAGAAACTTTCACGACAATTCTGTTTTAAGAAAATGTTCTAATGAAATTTTCGCGGGTCTCCTGCAGGTATTTTGTTATTTATAGTTTCTGTTGTTACAAAACCTACATTTTTCATTAGAGGTGAAAAACTTTTCAACTATATCCCACCAAAAAGGGTTGAAAGTTGCACTTTCGCAACAATCTTTTGTCGCTAATTAATTTAGTTTGTTTCTCCTTTTCTGTGTCACATATCTGAATACGCATATACAAGGGTTTTCTGCAAGGGAATTCCAAGTAGTCATTCGACAATTTATTTTAGCAATAAGGTGATGAAAATAATAATCTAAAAACGTTTAAAATTTTATGAATAAAAGTCTATACAGAAACAAAAATTTATATGAAACAGAATTAATTCATGATTCAAACATATCAACTTGATATTTTTTCTTACCATATTATACCAAATTTCGTATTTTTGAACAAGTAAAACAAAAATAAGATAAACATAATTGATATAAAATTGACATGCAATTTTTTTAAGAGTAACCCCAAATTGTAATAAATGAATTTATTTCCGATAAATTGTATTTGTTTAAAATATAATAAAATACTTAGTACTGTAGTTTTAGAAATTTAAAACACATATTTTTGAGTGTATGTTTTTTGTGTGTTTTCCTATATTTTATTACCATTTTAATTGGTTCAATTAAAAAAGTTTTAATTGTCATAGATTAGGTGAATCGTGTATTTCAAGCGGATCTCGTTGATAAATGTCATTCGGTTGGAACAGCGGGTGCCAAAGCCGGTAAAAACACAAACATAAAGGCAAGATGAGAGCTACATTCGTGCGTTAAAATTAACGAGTGTCAAAATTTACGTGTGTGATTTACGACATGAAATTTCAACTCCAGCTGGCGACCATTTTGTTTGGTTTCTCTCTCCGATTTTTCCTCGTTTTCCCTATTTTTTGTACTTCCCATTAACCGGTCTGGGCACAAGGTCGCTGGGAAACAAGGAAAACCACTTGGTAATTACTATATACACAAGCATTTGTTCGCCGCATTTTTATTACTTCATATTGTTGCTCTTATTGCCTGTCGTTTGTCAGCCGTGAAGCGAAAGTCCTTGCCGCTTGTCGCTGGGCTCGTTAAAATTAATTAACCTTGCATACATTTTTTCATTAACCAAAAATATGAATGGCCCGCAGGGAATGGCCGCTGTGAAATGCCTTTGATCATTAATTACGTGCTTTAAGGCTTCCAGTTTCATCACCCGAAAATGGGCCCATCATTAACGGACAGATATTTCACAATGGGCTTAAACTGCTTCGTAGATTCGCCACAATTAGCCGGCTTATATGGGCCGAGTTCAGTTGTGGTTGTTTAGTTAATGTCAGCAGATACCAAACCACATCTGCATTTCCATCTGCAAGCAAGCTGATGCACAAAACAAAAATTCGATGTGAAATAGGATCAATTGTACCTTATTTCATATCAAAAAAAATTCCATAAGATTAATGCCAAATTAATTATTTAAATATATCAACTTAATTTTTCATCATATCAGTATTTTTTTAGTAACAAATGTAGTATTTTTGAAAAAATAATGAAAAATAGGTTAAACATAATCTATGTTTATATCAAAATGATTTGGTTTATGGTTATTGTTTCTTCATCAAAGCAGTATTTTATTTTAAATTACCAAATGGGGTATTTTTTATAAATAATTAAGAAATAAACATAATCTTAATCCATTTCAAAATGACAACTTGATATTTTAACATATCAGTTATTTTATTTGAAGATTCCAAATGTAGTATATTTTGAACAAATAATGAAAAATAAGATAAACTTAATCTTTACACATATTAAAATAATATGAATAACTTAATCTTTATAAATGTCTTAATTTTTTTCAGTGTGTGTTTCATTCTGGATCTGGTCATGTCAGGGCCGTAAAATGGCAAACACTTTATGGCATTATTATTCGCATGTACTTGAAGCTCTTGAATATGCCAATTTATTGTAATTTGCCCAATTCACACCGCACACTCTTTGGCTGCCAGGCACACAATCAGCATAAACTTGTCCAAATACGTGCGGCATTCTCATTCTCCTGGCAAATCTGGGTTATTCCGGGTATTATATAGCATGCTTATGTGAGGGCCGCAAGGCGTAAAAAGACAAACGATATCATGCTGAAAATACTGCCACGCACTTGACACTTAAGCGATTCCAGATTCCATATGCATGTCGCCAAATTCATTTCGAATGCGTATTGTTCGCCTACAGTGGCGCCTCGTTTAAGTGAACCAGCCGACAGCAAGACCACATAATATTTGCCTTAATGAGTTGCCACTGCACCGCAGAAATGCTGTCAATTATTCGTGTTGCAATTTTGCCAGAGCAAAGACGGCAACACACAATGCCATTGTTTGCCACAGCCGCCATTCAAATAGCGCGCTTCTAAGCGCGTAAATCATTTGCAAATGATAACTGCGGTGGAATACATGAGCTCATATATCAAACAGTGAAACTTCCACAACTCGAAATGCATAGTTTTTGCACTAGAATGGCAATTGTTTAACAAATAAACAACAACTGGGGAATTTGACGAAATTATTTTGGAAGTAAACTTGTGTAGCATGAATATATTCATACCTATATAGGTACTTCAAGTATATATACTATGAATATATTCATAAATTAAAAAAATATTTAACTTGATTATTATAACAAAAATTATTTAATAATTATTTAGTTATATTTTGTTACATTTTAAATTCTTTGCGATTGAAAAAATAAAATTGATTTTCCTTTTGATTCTGTTGTTATACTCCAGAATTTGACCTTTTTTAAGAATATATTTTTTAAGGAATTTCATATGCTTTTAAATATTATGAAAAAAAATAAAATTATTATTTTTAAAATCTTTTTTATTATAATCCTGCATTTTTGTCTCCTTTTATATTTATACCCGTTACTCGTAGAGTAAAAGGGTATATTAGATTCGTGCAAAAGTATGTAACAGGTAGAAGGAAGCGTTTCCGACCATATAAAGTATATATATTCTTGATCAGGATCACTAGCCGAGTCGATCTAGCCATGTCCGTCTGTCCGTCTGTCCGTCCGTCTGTCCGTCCGTCCGTCCGTCCGTCTGTATGAACGCTGAGATCTCGGAAACTATAAAAGCTAGAAGATTGAGATTTGGCATGCAGATTCTAGGGGTTAATACGCAGCGCAAGTTTTTCACGCCGATGTGCCACGCCTCCTCTAACGCCCACAAACCGCGAAAAACTGTGGCACCCACAGTTTTGAAGCTAGATTAACGGGAAGAGGAATGTGTATTCGTTTCTTCAATACATATTGATAGACCAAAGTGGTCCCTCTTGTTTTTAAGAGTTTTCTTACTGTTTATTAACATTGTAAAAATCACAAAATTCTTCTTTTTATTCAGCCTTACAGTCATATTAAAATCGGCGACTCAATCCAAGTTGCATGTGAATAGAGAGCCAACCCATTGTGTGCATAACTCAAATGCACTCACAACCAAGTTATTTGTACTATTTTCCCCTATCTGCACGAAATTTAGTTGCTTGGCTTCTTTTCAGCAGTTTCCCACACACATTTTTCCGTGTGTTTTCCCATTCCGTTTTGCCCTGCTGCCGTCTGCTGTTTTTCCTCCGTTTTTTCCAGAGCATTGCATTTCTATTATCTTGTGTATTTCTTTTACATTTTTCACAACGCTCAGCGTTTTGTTCAAATGCAGGCGCAGCATCATCCTCAGCCGCTTAACATAGCTTCGTTTTGGCGCAAATCTTTGAAATATTTTAATGTGCTTTGCCTGGATTTATGAAGAGCTCACTTCTTTCCGCCTACCAACCTCCAACTATTTTTGGGCCACTTAAAATCCTGCATTAGCTACTGCCGCCTGCAAATAATGCTCTGTTTTATATGCTTAAATCTCGGCTCTTCGCTGTGGTTTTGACTTTTGAGCCGACTGGGGAACTGGCAAAGCGGAAAATGGGGGAAACTCAAAGCGGTGGGAGATTTGTCGGAAAAAGGCGTGTCAGCCGCTGCCATTAAGTGGCTTTGGCTTGCAGCTGATAAATGATGCCAGTTGGCCAGGCCATAAAAATTTGCGCCTGCTATTTGGCCAAACAATGAAATATGATAATCGCCAGTTCGCTTCAGGTCCATAAATCCCATCGAATGCATAAATAAACGGGTGGAAATGTATTTTTTTTGCAGTTTACTGGCATTAGAAGAGTAAGCCACCTCAAATGTGTGTATGTTTGTAGCAAATTTAACTTAATTATAATTTGCAATAACTGACTATTTATTTAACACACTGCAGTACAAAAGCAATTATAAAAGTTAGGCACTTTTAATGGATGAAATAACAAAATTTAGTTTATAAAACTACCACAAAACGTAGTAATGGAATTAGTTTCCGCGGTTAAAACAATAATGTGGTTGTGAAAATATTTGAAATAAATTACACCCAAAGAAAAACATAGTTTAACTTTTAAAACTCATTGTATTGAAAATATACTACACAGAGAAAAAAACGGAACAATATGAAAATGATATTTTTCATGTCAATTTAAAAATCATACGTTCGAAAATATTGGTATTTTTATCTGTATACTAAATATAGTAATACAAAATAATATTAATTTCATACTAAATATTATAAAGTTCACATTTACTACTGTAAATTCTATACCAAAAGTTTAACACTTCTGATACTATTAATGTAATACCCATTTTATCAAAATATTTTTAAGTTTCAGTAGTTTAGAATTAATGTACGAATAGATTAGTTTCAATTATCATTTTTTTACGCTGTAGTTTAAATTGTAAATATCCCACGGCATCGAAAATTCCCATCAAAACAGATGATGGATGAAACGCCGGAAAATGCCAAGTGGCCAGCGAAATGAAATCCTTAGCCCAAACAAATGATCCCAGCGAAGGAGAGAGATGGTTCCCAACCGGAAGTGAGCAAATTTTTCAAGGCATTAGCAGATCTGACATGACGACGGGCTAAAGTGCTTTTTGGGAACCAGGTGAAGAGGAGTCGCTGCTGCTGCTGCTGCTGCTGCTGCATTGCCACGTAAGCACAAATTCCGCGCCATAAATCACGGGTAAACAATTTTTTTTCGTCGTCCTGTATAAAACAGCGCAAGTGGAAAAACACCCGCACAACAGCAGCAACAAAGGGAAATAAAAGTGAAAAACGTATAGTAGTTGCGTAACTGGACACGGCCAAGAACGAGGTCAGAACCGAAAAAAAATCCACAAAAAAGGGCCGCAAAAAAAGGAGGGAAATTCCAACGACACAAATCAACAGCGGCTAAATTGAACGTCAACATGACTTTGATTGTTACCTGCAAGTGTGAGTATATGGGATGCATATCAGCAAACAAGTCGACGCCCAGATATATCCACCAGATGCCCGAGTCATCAGCTATCAGGAGATCCCCGGCTAGTCAGACCAAGAGATTCCAGGGCGGTCTCTGTGTGTATGTGTGTGTTAGCCCAGTCAAACACATAGTTGAAATTCTGGCGCACAATTCAAAAGCCGGCCAACAACCACAACAATCCTATTGCCCTCCTCCCCTTCGAACATCCCTCAAATTGTGCTCCCAAAAACGAATGCGAAGCGTAGTTGGCAGCTGTTTCCTTTAAGCAAAGAGACCAGGATGGACCGAACCAGGCCGGGCATATAGAAGGCGAAAATATGCCAGAATGTCATTCACAAGCATGTGCAAAGTATGTCGTCGTCGTCCGTTGAAAGACCCCGAAAAACTATGGGCTCCACGGGGGATACGGTGTGCGATGGCATCCCGGAATTATGGACAAACAGACAACACCTTGTCAAGCAATAATTCATCACAGACTCCTTTTCACAGATTTAAAGCTATAGCTTTTTGGCCAGAAAATTTGCATCCACTGTATCGACGTTGTGGTTTCAGGAAACACATGTAACGATTTATTTTACTGGAGAATTTACTGGGGGTGGTATATATTTGAAAATACCTAGAAAATATATTTTAATTTTAATTTCTATTCAGCTTATACCTAAATCATGCAACATTTTAGTTTGATTAAATGAGAATTAAAAGAGACAGTTCTTGGAATATTTATATTTTTTAAGAGAATTTTTTTAGTAATTATTATTCAGAACCATCTCGTTAATACTGCACAGCTTTGCACCTCTTCTATGAACCCATGTTGATTTAAAATAAATCTGAAAATGTGCACTAGAGAAGTGCAGCCAGGCGTAAGTAAAACGGTTTGCCTTTTCAAAATTTTCGACATTCACATTTGCGATGCGAGTTGTTACGCATTTCGCGCTCTTGTCATGCCCTGTCGCCTGCAGTTAGATGGTTTTAGGGGGTTAAAGAGTGGGTTAAAAGGTGCACTCTTTCACTGGTTAAGCGGTTTAGGAAAGGGGAACTACATGGTTAAGTGTCTCTATATAGAGATTAAATTTTAAAGGTCATGGATATCAACTAACTTAATGGATTTTTTTTAAAAGGTAGTGGCATATATTTTGTTAATATTATAAATATTAATAATAGAAAAAATTGTGGTTAATGTATTTAATTATAATTTCCGGTTCTCATAACTTATGATAAACTAAAATGACTTAAATAAACTTATTAGATTGTACTAGACTTAAAATCACAGCTGAGCTTAAAATCAAAACCCTTGAAAACCTTAAAAATAATTTGCATGATAAAATGTTTGCACTTAAGTAAATTTAACTTGATGACCTGACCCAACTCACTTTTTGTATCCCAGGTGAGCTGGGATACCCAAAGGAATCACATTAGGATAATAAGAATGAGACTGAAGTAAGGCAAAAACCATCCAAGATGAGTGGTAATCTTGACTTGCAGTTGTGGGAACGACTTTTTGCATAACTTAAACGGCTTTAGTATGATTAATATTAATGACACTTACGCCCCGAGTCGCCATAAAAAGCCAACTTGCTCGCCCATTACGCCTAATGAACCGCACGGCCATAGCCCCAGATGCAAAGACAATGGCCCAAATTGCAATGCTACAGGGAGATGGGCGCATAAAAACTGCAACAGTATTTCCCATTTGCCGAGATCCCTTTTATGCGTTTTATTACGGGCAATTCCCATCCAGATGGCCCCCAAGATATGACTGCCAATATGACTCGATGGCTTCGCTTATGGCTTACACATGGCCCACATGGCCCACAAAGGCGGACGTTGATCAAGATGGAATTTATATCGATGTTGTGAAATTTTGCAACTTGTCACAGTTCCGAAGTCAAACCAAATTACATTATACACTTGGGTAAAATACACGAAAATTGTTAGGAGACCCAGAGAGCGACGAACACTGGGCTTAACACAAAAATATGTGGGGCAGCGAAGGGACAAAGTTGCCACTGTGAGGTTGTGGGTTTTTGATAAAACTTTCCACAAGGAATTTCATATTTTCCTGGTGCCCTTTCAAGAGGCTTGACAAATTATTGTGGAACTTGGCAAACACATTTCTTTGGGAGGTGAGCCATTTGAATTGGTAGGTTGCTTATAATATCGAACTACTGAGTGCAGAAATTGAAAAAATATAAATTCGTATTATTAAAAATACAATTCCCAACTTTCAATTAATTTTTTAAGTATTATGTAATGTTAATGCTTATTTTCTTTAACTTTATTTATTTACTATTTAATTATTGGTTTATTTGTATGTCTTTATTTCTTAGTTTCTTAATTAGTTTAGTTCTTTATTTCTTAATTTATTTTTTATTGATTTATTTTATTTGTTATTTATTGATTTAATAATTTTTTTTATTTTTTGATTAAATAATTATTATTATTTTTTTTTTTTAATAATTAAATTATTTATTTATTTATTCATTAATTTATTTATGTATTATTGTAAAATATACATTTTTAATTTCTGACTAGATGATATAATTTATTTAAGATTAAGTGATATGATTTTGTTATTTTCGTAACCTATTTAGTTTGAAATCTAAATTATAAACTGTTTTTAAAAGCGTGTTTCTAACTCTACCTTGCCGAAATCAATTTTCCATAGTTTTATTTATGGTTGTTTTCAGTTGATGCTGTGTGCTTATTGATAACTTTGCCGAAAACTGAGTTTGGCAAATATTTTGATTTCCGTTCCCCAGAGTAAGGATGAACCATCACTATATTCGTTGATTGTTTAGTTTTGCCAAAAAGTTGGCAGTTTTGCCTTGAAGCCCCCGCAAGTTGATTGATGGTGTTAAAAATTTTCAATCTGACTTTTCAGTTGATTAATATAAATGGCTGTTTTCGCTGGCTCCCAGTGAAATGCACTCGGACAAGCAATGAGAGCCTTGTCAATTAATAACCCAAGCGCTGATATCGATGGCCAATATGCCAGCGTATCCGGCCAAAAGTGGAAACGCTCTCGACGGAAGCCGGCAATTTGCCAAGGGCAAGTTGAGGCGAGACTGCGATGCGAAGCTTTAAGTGACTGCAACGCAATCTAATAAAAAATTTTCCGCTAGCGAAACTTTTTCTCTGTTTTTTTGCAGTCATTTTCTTTATTTTTTTTTGGTTTGCGAGCCAGCGGATGTCGTTGTCATAAGGAAACTAAGGATTTCCGCTTTGGCTTTGGTCCGTAAGCTGAACATCAGCTATATAAAAATTTCAGTGGCTGTTTTGCGACACACACACACACACTGAGACACAAAAAAAAGCGAAATGAGTGGAGAAAAATTATGTAAAAAGTTTTTTCCAGCACGTTTGGCCACGCCCCCGGGTTATTAGTTGGTCACAGCTGCTTGGCCAGAAGAAAAAGGGGGGTTTCTCGTCCAAAACACGTTCAGTCGCACTGCTGAGCAACCATTTTTCATTAAGTTTTCGCGCCATATTGCCCCTCATAAGTTATATACACGAAATAAATTTTATTAGTGTCTTGGCAATTGTCTGTCTCCAAAGAAATGATATAAATTTCGAGTCATAAATTATGCCGGGCCCTGCACGATGAACTGAGCTGCGAAAGTGCCTTTGACGTGAGCCAGGCGCATTACTTAATCCAGTCATTGGGCCTTTTTCCCAACCACACAGAGAGAAAATGTGGGCACTTTGTTGTTTAATTGAGAGCATTCGTTCTCGAAGCTCTTTGCTCTTGAATTGGGAACATTCGTTCTTAAAAGCACACTGTTCTTGAATTGAGAACATTCGTTCTTTAAGGCACATTGTTGTTCAATTAAGAACATTCGTTCTTAGACGCACATTGTTCATGAATTGAGAACATTCTTAAAAGCACATTGTTCATAGATTGAGAACCTCCGTTTTTAAAAGCACATTGTTCTTGGATTGAGATCATTCTTTCTTAAAATCACATTGTTCTTGAATTTAGAACTTTCGTTCGTGTAAGCACGAGAACATTTGTTCTTGAAAACTGAGTTTTGGGCGTTTTGAGATCAACATAAGAACAAATCACGTTCTACTTTCAAGAACATTTCCAACTCAAAGGAATTCTCTCTGTGGAGAAAGCCAAGAAAACCTTTATCAACAGCAGCAGTAGCGGCAAATTCGTTAGCTCTCGTCAGTGGCACAACATTCTTTATTTGACAGGCTAAAAGAGAACCGGCGAGATAGTGGAAAATTTTCAGATTTGCATACGTGGCGTATGCGTAACATCAAAATACATACACAGCCCGTGTTTTTTTCGGTCGTCTGGAGAGCTAATAAAACTTATTGTCAGCCACAGTCTGACCCACTTTCGGTGTTTTTCTGTTTGCCTTCGCACTGAAGCCCATTGTTCGTCGGGAATAATTTGAATTTTAGAATAATGAAGTCACAAAATGTCAGGGCGCGTTATCAAAATCATTTATATGCGAAACAACTTTTTGGCCTCCGTTGCTCCCATGTGCCAGCTGCCAGTTGCCAGTTGCCATATTTGCGTGCCACTGGATTTTAAATCGCTTACAATGCCTTAAAAACTGAATGCGAAGAACGGAGAGATAGTTGGCCAGACCAACTGGGAATGCCAACAAAATATATATGTTAAATGTACGTACAATTGGTGTGGCTGAAATAAATGAATAATGGTTGCTGGCGTTGAAAAACTTTCTGTGCAGCATGTGTGAGAGGCTGTGTTAATGGAACTCAGCTGGGAAAAGACCTTAAATACTTAACACTTTAATTGAGACAATCTGAGTGAGAGATAGCTGAAACAAAGCAATATTTATTTGTGCAGTTTTAATTAAATAAAGATTTGTTGGCTTGCCATAAATTCAGGAAAGGTAAAATGGCTTTTAGAAATATTTAGGTATTTTTGTGGTTATTCTTTTGTAACTGAACTACATTTTCTTTAACATTTCTTCTTAGAAAAACAAACGATAACTACGAACTTTAGATAAAAGTAACATCATCAAAATTCATTGCCTACTTATGAGCGCAGAAACGAATTAATTCAAATCTGCCTTGCGCGCTAACTTTCCTGCCATTATGACCGTAATACTGTCAAAAACAAACACACAATAATTATAATGATGATCAAATAAAACTGGAAATTAGCCCCAAAGTGAGTTAAGTCAAGCGGAGATGGCGAACAAAGGAGCTGCTGAAGGCAAAAAGTGACAGTAAAATTGGCTCGAAGACAACGGCTAATGAGCGTGCGATAGGAATGAATAGAAGGAGTGTGAGTGTGGGCCAAAAACCAAGAGTTGGCTAAAAGGCAAGGATATCGCAGGACTAGTCAAATACGAAAACCGGCTTGTGGCAGGACTAAGCGTCTTAGTGGTTCAGAGAAAGGGGAAAGGGGAGAAGAGAAAGGGTAAGAGGCAAAGCCGAAAGCAAAACAAAGGGGCCCAAAGCTGAGGCAGATGGCAAAAAGAAAAACTCAATTGCCGCACAAACTGAGCCGCCATTGTTTTCTTAATTGAGTGTCTTTTGCGACAGTGTGTGTGTGTGCGCCAGTATGTTTGCTCAAAGTCTTTGGTCCTTTGCACATATACCTACATATAGTAGTGGGATCCTTCGATCCAGGACACTCTGCTCATTGCCGCCTATCTGCCGGCAGAGTCGCTTATCAATTACACTGAATTTACCCAGGCACAACTGGCTTTTAGCCACAGTAACCACCCAGCCCCTCTACACCTACCCCTCCCCCTGCAATCAATGGCTGCCGGAAATGATGGCATAGGCAGTCACTTCCACCTCTCCGCTTCCTGGCTTCCGATTTGACGCTGATTTCACAACTCGCCGCACGGAAATTGCCAGCCCCCGTTTATGGCCTCACTCTGCTTCTTGACCCAGCCCCTCCTACTCTTTTTTCCCGAATCTTTACATTTTATTATGTATTTTCAGTGACTTTTCAACTCCATCCTCCTTGATAAGTCGCCTGATTTATTCCGTCCACGTAGCACTCACTGCACAGTTTGATTGCCGCATTCGCATGTAAATCCCGGCCTCTAAAATGCTGGATCAATCCAACAAATCTGGCCCACGTCAACACGCATAATCGGGCTTTTAATTTCGCCCAATAAAACTTTGTCGATTTAATACCAGGTACGTGGAGTATTGAGTCCAAAAAATAAAGCCATTAAATGGAAAAAACACATAAACTTAGGATTTAGAAAGAAATACGTTTTCGTTTCAAAAAGTGTGTTTATAACAATCTTAACATCAGCTGTAAATTTATTAGACACAGAAAAAAATTGAGAAAAGATCAGATTGATATGTCAAAGATAAAGTTATTCATATCATTTTGATATGAATAAAGATTATATTTATCTTAATTTTCATTATTTGTTCAAAAACTACTACATTTCTGATACGATAAAATATCAAGTTGATATGTATGAATCATAAATTTGACATGAATTATATCGGCATTTTATTGATATGAATTAAGATTGAATTAACCACATTTTATACTAAATTTTATTTCTGTGTAACAAAAGCATTATAATTAAATAATTTCTTAAAGTCAATATCAATCCATCAATCCATCATCTGTTTCTGCTTTAAAAAGATTCGACTTTGTTCATTAAACATCGTGATACCCAAGACCAACCACAACAAAGTTTGTTGTGCGAGCATTTCAAACTTTTCGCCAACTTTACGAATAATTTTTTACGATATTTTTCCGCTGCTTTTTTCGCTCCGGGCGACTCACCGTTGTTATTGTTGTTTGAGCGGACTTTCCCAGCATCCAGGGATCTCTAATAGATTTCCGGGCAAACAATTTTATTCACTTTCTTATATTGAATTGGCTTTTATTAATACAGTTTGCCTAAGCTGTGGGCATTAAGGATACGACAACTTCTTAACTTGTTCCTCTTCAGGATATTAAATGAATTTCACGGAATTCTGTTATCATATTTTTATGTTAATCTCGATATTGAAGTGACCAAACATGGAAAACAAAACTTGTCCAAAGAAATAACAACTAACGATAAAAAAGGGGAGAAAACGTTTTGATGCCTTGACATTTATGTCAACAATCTGAATATAGAAAAGAAAAACTTTGCAGAAAAAGGGCCAGAGAAAAGAATAAATTTACTAATGAATTCAAATACCAATAGTGATGAAGTTTCTTCGGTTTCCTATGAATTTACGGTCGACTCCGATGAAGGCGAAGAATATTTTGTAGAGAAGATATTGGATCGAAGGCTTTACAAGTGTCAAGTGCAATACCTAGTTAAGTGGCTGAATTATTCCGTTGAGAATAATACCTGGGAATTGGCCAAGGATCTAGACTGTCTTGATCTTATAAACACGTTTGAATCAAAACGCAGTCTGAAAAGGAGTCAAGATCTGAATAATCTATACGAAAGGAAGGCAAAGCGGATGAAAATTGATCCCTGCGTAGTTTTGGATAATCCCTTTAATCACGGTTTCACAGCTCACGAAATTCTCAAGGGTTTCAAATCTAATGGTGAAGTATCGTTTATGATTACATTTTTGGATCTCGACCAACCTCAAGTGGTCCCAAGTGGAATTGCTTATAAGGAAATACCGCAGATAGTTTTGAAATTTTATGAAAAGCAATGTCATTTTCAGGATTATTCAAATATTTATATATCTTGATGTAAATAAACTTTTTATGATATTATTTTAGTATACCCATTAAATGTCGGTAACTATAAGTTTTCGTTATATTTTCTTGAATATTAGGAAGTTATTTTTAAAGGAGCATGCCAATTTCCATGGAATAAGGCATTCTAATTATATGAAGTTGAAGTTTTAAGGATCATAATAAAAGTAAATACTTATATAACCAAATAATAAACAGTACAGATATATTTATTTAATTTGTTGCCAAAAAAAGTAAAGTTTTCGCGACATTTCCACAAAAATATGTGCCTTTTTGCTCAGCATTACAAACAATAATGAAGGCAAAATGCCAAGTTTTAAGTGATTTTGGGGCGTGTTTGCCCGGAAGGCAGTGTAAACACTCCTAATTGCAACAACAGTGCCAGCAAACAAGCAACGGACAGGAATGTACGACAGCCAAAATGAAGCGAAAATATTTGCATTCCGTTTTTGCGGCCATTCCCTTGTCTCAGCCTCTCGCACTCAGTTGAAGGGGGCGTGGCCGGTCGGACTTTGCCCTATATAAGTATTCGTGTTTGCTTTCGCCACTTGGTTTTTGGTTTTTGGGTTACGTCCAGTAGGCACGTAGCCACAACAGCTGCATAAAGGTTTCGCCTAAACGTTCAGCACTTTTGCTGAGTATTGATACTGCAATATCCGGCAGAAGAAGTTCAGTTTCAATCAATAAAGCCCTGTTATTAACTGTTCGATTTTGGTAACATAGCATCAGTTCGAAATGATACGTTTAGATTTTAGAAACATTATTCAACGGATATAACTAAACAGATGTTAGTTCAAGAAAATTTTAGTAGAAGGATTAAATTGTATTGTATTACAAATACATTTTATAGGGATTAAAGATTTGTGATTTCCAGATTTGAATCATTACTAAGAAATTACTTGGCTAAAATTAAATATGTATGAGCTTTATTATTATTATAAATTCTACACTCAAATACATTTTTATTAAATCGAACAACCTTTAAATTTAGAAAAAATGTCTTGTTTTTAGGAAAATTGAAATATTAAAATTTTTTTTGATAGGACATTTTAAGGAAAAACTTTTTTTAAACATTTTTCTGGGCTTTGAATTCGGGAACAAACTACCTTTATAAACACATTTTTTTTAGTTTCCTTCCTTTCCTTATCCTATTACTTTTTTTGTTTCTTCAATCTAAACAGACTTATCAACCATTTCAATATTATGAATATCCAATCAATGAGTGTAGCAGCCCATTTATTCACGCTGTAATTTTTTATTTTTTCGATTTGCCCCGAAGTAATTGAAAAAGAGAAAGGGGAGAAAAACATTAATTAGGCGCCTAGGCGTTGGTTCTATCTCTCGCTCGCATTCCCACCGTATTCACTCCCTTTTGTTTGGCATGAGGTCAAGGGTTAAATGAATACACTCATGCATACATGCAGGCCGTATTTGTTTACGTGCCTGGGTCGACCCTCAAAAAACAATGGACTGCCATTGTTTTTAGCCCCCATTTCCCCGCGGGGGGCTCAACACAAGATGTAGATTATATGTGTGCGAAATGAGGGGGGATTTATATTTATGCTACCCTGGAACTCATTATCGAAATTATGAATTATGCATTCAGCGTGGCCCCCTGCAACCCCGGCTAATTTGAATATAAATTTAACTCATAAATATATATAAGACGATTTCGGGCAGACGGCGCCAGGAAAAGTAACATCTTTTTTGGGGGGTGGAGTAAGGGACCTAAGCAACTAGCATAAAACAAATAATCAACAAGGAAGCCAACTACTTAGCCGAACACGACGACATCAGGTCAAGCCGTCAAGACGGCAACCGCAAGAACACTTCAACTTTTATGGCCAAAAAGGGAGACGGACGTTTATGCCGTTGGTTAATATTTAAACAAAAGTTTTTTGCCCGCTTTTCGTGTTGCAACATGTTTTTCCTTTTCTTAGCCACTTTTCCGGGTGGGGTAAGGGTATCATCATCATCATCATCACCATCGGGCCATCACCATCTTGGCATTCGGAAGGTCTTTACTGGGCATAAATTATGCCGCTAATTAAGTGTCTGTGAAGCTGTTAATAACAAAATGGAGGGCAATTATCAGGAAGGCGGCAAAAAAGAAAGATAAAAGCTAAGCTGAAATACTTGAGACTTACTGGCAAGTATGGTTTTGGCTTTTAGGATTTTCTATAATATTTTCCAGTACATTTTACTGGAACAATACGGGTTTTTGGTGGGTGAAAGAAATATATGGTTACGGAATTGTACTCTATTCGGAACTATTCTAAACAGAGAGAGAGAATTGTGGCGTTCTCATTTGAGTTGAAAATAAAAGAAGAACGAATTTTTTAAGTTAATGTTTAATTTTCTTGAATCAAGCAAGTTTGTTCTTTTATTGATCTCAAATCGTGCTTACACGTTTTTCAAGAACGAATGTTCTCGTACTTACACGAACAAATGTGCTTTTAAGAACGAATGTTCTCAATTCAAGAAAGACATGATTACATTTTTCTTACTATGTACTCTTCAGCATGAGAAATATATAAGAGCCTTTAAGCTTTCCCACACTTAATTGAAAATGGAAAGCAATATACCAACGCAATAAAATATTTAAAATAAATCTAAAAAATAACATAAAAAAAATGTAAGGTGGTATTCAATTTTAAAACATTTTTGCAGCTCTTCCTTTTTTATTCCAAACCGGACACGAAGAAAAACTGAAATAAATCAACTTGGAAATGCATGGAAAAACATTGCGTTAAATGATTTTAAATATTCATTAGCTCCGTTATTGGCATTCGGTTTAAAAAAAAGAACCTCCTAAGCTGTTTAACATTTATGTTAAAACCAATAAATGAATAGGGACGTCTATTAAATAACCCAATAATTGTTATCAGGAAACATAAAGCATTTATATGCATAAATAATGCCAGATTATTTAATAAAGAGCAGAATAAAATAAATTAAATTTAAAATGCGCAACAAAGAGGCACTTTTTGGCGACAATGAAACATAAATTTGATATCATTTGCTGTTGTGCCAAGCTGCCAATTGCAATTAAACGCAATTTGTCCAGAGCGTTGAAAAAAAAAACGACACGTATTTGCACCACAAGGACGAGCGTGAAAAAAGCCAAGAGGAAATCAAATTTAATGGCACGGCATAAGGGAAAACGCCATGGAAAAAAGCTAAAATTATATTCAACTTTTTTTCGCCACCCCGCCGATTATAAAAGTTGCAAAATGTGTGTGAAAAATAGTGGGCTTTTTTTCATAGCGATACCCTTAAATTTAAAACCACATGGAATGTTGAGTTCAAACAAAGTACGAAAAGGTAAAAAAACAAGAAAGAACGCAGGCAAATGCCTCGACTAACAAATACCCGTCACTCAGCTAAAGCAAGCAGTCGCATGCGAGGCAAAGCAAGCAGTCGCTTGAAAGTGACGCCATTTGCCGAACATTTATTTGCTTTTAACTTTTTAATGAGTAGACCAATTTAAAAAATTTATTCTACATTTTGGTAGGCATCAAAATTGAATTTGCCCTTTTGCAAAATCTTTGTGGTGAATCCCAACTTTCTAGCTTTTGTAGCTTGGGAGATCTTAGAGTTCAGACTTTACGAGTAACGGGTATAAAAAGAGCTTGCAAACTAAATTATGCCCAAGCAAAGTGGGCGGAGTAAAGGGGGCGTGTCCCGATGAAATGAGCGGGACGTGTTAACCATCGAGCGCCGCAGAAAATAACAATTTATGGACCATCGTCGCACCCTCAAAAAAAAAACCGGGTGAATCATGGCAAAGATGTGGCTGCAATCGGCAGCCAGTTGGCAGCTGTGCATGGCAAGTAGGTGTTAAATATTTAATGATTGCCAAAGCGCAAACAGGCAGGACTCGCAGGATACGGGGTCCTGTTCTCCACCGCCTCCATCTAGCCATAGTTGCAATTCGTTAAGTGCTCGGCACACACACATACACATTGAGTGCATACAATATGCCGCAATTTATGCGCACAATTGGGCTGCCACGCCCCTATAATCAGGGCGCCAGCTAACGGGACACGTGCCGCCCTCGTAGATCGACGGCGCTGAGCAAACCGCTCGACGACCGCAAAACTAATTGAAATTGCCTCAGCAGTCGGATGGCATTAGTTTACCTTGTTCCCCCTGCGGATGGATGGGTTTTCAGGGTTTTCACTCAAAACACAAAACTCCCGCTTTGTTTTAGGCTAATTGGTACACGACGCGTATACGTAACGCATTTACACAAGCAGTTTTTGAGGTTCTTAAGGTTCAAGAATAGATGTGACCAAACTCAAGTGGTTACAAATAAAATGTTTTGCATTAGAAAGGTTTTTTAATACTACTTTTTTTAATAAATTTAATCTTAAAAAACATTTTAGACAATTGAAACAAATACAAAATACAATGAAAAATTCTAAAATTATTAATATTCTGTAATATTGTAACATACAAAATAAATTTTATAATTAAAAAAAATATTTATTTAGTCTATTAAAAACTTTAAATCCCCTAAACCACTCAACCAATTTATTGAGCCAAAGTAATGCCTCTCAATAAACCACTTTAACAAAAACTCAAGCAATTACTTAACGTCAATATTGTTTTGGGATTAAAAATGCCATTCGTTTTTCTGCCATAAAGATTGAATTTTATTTAAATTTTGTGTTCAAGCTTCTGGGAAATAAAACCAAATCGATTGGCTAGCAAAGCTTATTCTCCCTAGAAACCGTTCTAGGCAAAAGCAAATGATTCACTTCGTTTTTATAAGCAATTTATCTTTTTGCTTTTTTTGACGAGCACTGAAAACAAAAATGTGACAACAGCAGAACTGCCAACGGATTTTACTTCGCAATGAATATATATGACCAGTGCGGAGATAAGGCCAACACAGACAGACACACACACACACACAGTCAATATGAGTACGGGCGAAAAACAATAAAATGGAAACATCAACTCGAGAAGTCATCAATGGCGGAAGGAAACGAAAGGGAGGAGAGACTATCGCCGTTTGGCTCTTGGTTTGCCTTTTTGCTTCCCCGGACAATGACAACAATGAGTAGCAATGAACCAAAATGAATGAGTCTATAAATAAATGAATGCAACGTTTCAATTTCGGCTCAATTGGTTCGAGTAAAGACAAAAATAAACACAGGAGGTAAAGTACCACCAATATTGGTCAACATCAGAAAAGCTTCACTTAGCAAAATCATAAACATGATCGGAATTGTTTTTTCGATTATATTTAAGTGATTTTGTAACTCACAAGCTTGAAAAGAAAGTTGAAGAGGTTATTAAAGAATATTTTAATAATATAAGTTATAAATCTTTAACATTTTTGAAAAACTGCTCAAGAAAAATTTCAGCGGAATGTAGTTATAGTTTTTAGGTTAATAATATAATTACGATTTTCCTCATTTTTACTTTCAAAGGAAAATCGATAGATAATCCAAAGATTTAAATTATTCGATTTAAAAATGCGATGGATTCATTTTCTAAAGCTTGATTCAGATATAACCTAAAAAAATGAGATTCTCTTTGAAAATTCTAGAAGTTTTAGATTCGCCGAGTACTAAATTTTAGCTAGAAATCGATTGGAGATTAATTTTTACCAAATTTATATTTAGATTTAGATTAAAAAATTCAAAGATTTAAATTAGATAGATTTAAAAATGTGATGGATACATTTTCTAATGCTTGAATCAAACATAACCTAAAAAAATGAGATACCCTTTGAAAATTCTAGAAGTTTTAGGTTGAAATTTTACCTAGAATTCGTTTAAAATTTCTTAACAAATGTATACATGATATCAAGTAAAATGGGATAGTACTCTTGAAAGATCCATCAATATAATTGTATATTTGGACCTGGATACTTAACGATCATATCATACAAAAAAACCCACTCACCACGCAGAACTTCTCGCTCTTCTTGGTGCACTCCTTCAGGTAGAGATGGGCGATGTCCTTGGTGTAGTTGGTGCAGGGCGTAATGGAGCCCACGCCCTCGTTGTACTGTCCGCACATGTGGCACTTGAGACCGTCGGCGAATCCCAGGCTGCCGCCGCACAAGACGATGGCCACCAGGATGGCCAGGACCTTCACCTGGTAGCTGTTGGCCGACATCGATCCCAGTCGCAGTCCCGATGTTGATGGGTTGGCTGGATGCATTGACGAGGCCTGGTGCTCGTCGACGGCGGTGACAGGTGCTTTTGTTGACATTGCTTCTTGGTTGCCGCTCGACATTTTCATATGAGTTCTGACCTTTTGCCACAGAGTTCACACACACTCACGGGAACACACTGACGAACTGATAACTGGACAGACTGATGGAATGACAGGCAAGACGCGTGCACTCACTAAAATTGCAAATTTCGCTTTGTTCCACTGAGAAGAAGAGTTTCGCTGGTTTGGAAGCCTTTGTTTCAGCTGCGGTTATTTGATTAATATAATTATTATATGATATATTATATTTTTGGTTCTTTATATTTCTTTGAAAATTTCTGCCAAAGATCGACGACGAAACTGGTGCTTAAATATTTATAAATCAAATTATACTAATATTTTTTTGGAAAAAATTCTAAAAAAGTGATTTTTGTCTAAATATATGTTTTGTAAGTTTGGTAATTAAAAAAAAATACGTAAATAATTTCTAACGAGTAATTTTGTGACCTTGTTAATTTCTGAAAATTCTAAGAAAACAGTGGCGTATTTCGCACTTTTCCCAATGTCACTTTATCTATTTGCAGTTCGCGATGCTGAGTAAATCACAAAAGCCTTCGATGTCCTGGGAACTTTTGTGGCATGCACCTTTTGTTCGAAATGTTACAAATTGCCAGCAGCTGCCACGCCCAGTTTATTTATTTTTTTCCCCTTTTTTTGGGCCATAAGCATGTAGGCCACGACCGCACAGGGGCACACGTTTTACTCGAAACTCGAAAAATTGTTTTCAAATTGCTTTTGTTGTTAGTTAAATGCGCGAATGCGAGTGTGTGTGTGTGCTAGGGGGTGGAGGTCGGGATTTAGAGGTAAAGGGGTGTTTGAAAGTACTTTTCTATGCGTTCAGCGCGCTGAGTGTTTCCACGAATTTTTCGGAAAATACTTTGAGGAACGGCAGGAGCTAGAGGCTAGCCCAAAATCTCATTACGTACGCTCATTGTGTACTTTTTTGTTGCCTACTTTGGGCTTTGATTTGATTTGATTTGCTTTGCTGAAATATATATGAGGCCAGCGAGGAAAAATGGGGCAAATGTCGGGGCTGGATCAATTTGAGGCTTGCAGTTCTTTTTGCTTTTCTTTTCTAGCATCACGCATTCGCCGTGTGGCCCTCGCAGCAGCAGCAGAAGCAGCCAATTAACGAGTCATTTCTGTTCTTTTTCCTTTTTTTTGTATATTTCTGTTTTTTTAATTAAACGAATGAATGCAACGAGTTTTGGTCCATCATAATGGGCGACCTTCCGCATTCTGTGCTATGGCAAATGCAATATTTTTTCCACATTTTTCTCGGACGCTTCAATGGCAAGCGTAATAACACAAAAAACAGCAGCAACATCGTCGACGCGATCTTTGGCTTAGAATATTAAAAAAAATATCTTATTTTTATCTTAATAAGTTTATAATAATTCCATTATAGTACGTTTTTTAAACTTGTTTTTTATTTGTAGTTATTTTTCTTTCTATTAACACTCTGGAATTCAAATACACAAAACCAACGGACACTAACTTTTGAACTTTTATTCAATCTGAGTCCGCCCAACCGTGCGTTCCGTCTGAGTTGAAAATGTTGACTGCAGTGCCAGAAGTTGATGCCGCGGCCGTAGAACCATCGGCAAGAAGAAGCACCAGCAGCAGCAGCAGCCGACGGGGCGGATGAGCGATTCGATTCGTTTCGGTTCGGGTCGGTTGCCTTCGTGTTGGTCCAGTGGGCCAGTGCTGCTCAAACTGTGTACTTCTTCATTTCTGTGCTAATGAAGGTCTTCAGCACAAATATTTGTGGATGAGGGAGTTGCAGTTGCATACGTAGGCCTTCAAAAACTATAATTAGGCTGATAGAAGTACGATCTTCTTTAGTCAATAAAAGGTAAAATGGTTCATAAAATAGAAATATTTAATAAAAGTGTATGGCATATTTTGAATTTTACTATTCAAACCTTACAATAAATATAAAAAATATTTTATACCTATCTGCTCTACGTTTTTTATTCGAGTAATATAATTTAGACGAAAAATTATAATATCACAAAAAAAATAAATATCTAATTTTTTGGGAGTGAAATTCAACAATTTAAAAATCATAACAATTATTTATGAACAAAAAATGGAACATCATTTTTAAAAAATGATACATAATTATCTGATTTTTTTGGGGCTTAAAAGCAGCTATTTTAATGTCTTTGAAAGACATTCAGTTTCAGATTACAGTTTGAAAGCTATTATAAATGATAAATACTAACTCCCAACTGCACTGCTTTAAACTGCTTGCTCACCACCTTCATACTTTTGCTACCTTTTCACTTTCAATTCCACTTTCTTTCAACAACAGCAATATGCAAAATTTATAACTCGGAATATAATTGACAAAATTTATTGCGCCTTAAAGCCTTTATAATAATGACACAGATAATTAGCTTATCGCCCCCCAAGGAACAAAATAAAGTCTAGCAATCTCATTATTTATTAAGTGGTTTATTGTGAATTTATTGAACAATGGGACTTTGTGACTATGCCAATATGAGTTGGCTGCGTTTGATCCAGTCAACGTACTCGCTAACCTTACAGTAAACCCCCGGATAGGGAGCTATGGTACAGGGTTTAACGCTCCAGGACACGATGCCCACCTGCTGGCCGTTGTAGATGAGCGGTCCACCCGAATCTCCGCTGCACTGTCCCTTGCCGCCCTCGTCCACGCCCCCACAGATGTGGTATCTGGGATCCGTTTGGCCACCGTGTCGTGTGGTGCACTCCTCATCGGAGTAAATCTTCAAGGACACCTCCTGCAGGGTGTTCTGGACACTGCCATAGGTCTGCGCAAAGGATATATTAAGGAATATATCATAAACAATATTAATCCTAATCCTAAACCCACCTCATTAAGGCCCCAACCAATAAGCACACCCTCCACCCCAGCATCTGATTGGGGAACAGCAAAGGCAAGAGCTGGCAATTCCACGGGAGCCACCGAAACACCATCAAAAACGAAGGGTTCCTCCACCATCAGCAGTGAAATATCATTGGCATTTTGACGAGTGGGATCAAAATCCTCGTGCTGGATGATTTTCTTTATGCCCACCACATTCGGTCCGTTGACATTGATATTGGTCACTCCAAACTGAATCGATAGCGTCTCTGCAGGACGTCCATTGGTGCAGTGAGCTGCAGTCATCACAAATTCCGGGGAAATAATACTTCCTCCACAGCTATGCGCACCATCGTAACTCCGCAGCGATACCTATAATTTGGTCAAGAAAATTACTCTTTAAAAAGTAATATTCCATTTATAGTAAAAAACCTAGAGGAAAAAATATTTATCCAATTCATTTAAATCTACTATTTGATCAATAATTTATAGGCCAATTCTTTTTTATTTTGATATATTTGGTATGCAATTTTAATATTATTACACTCACTTTATCATTTTACATGCACTTCCTAACCATGAAAATTAACCAATGATCCTCTTATTTCATACTCACCACAAAAGGATATTTCAACACACTGGAGTCCGTGCCATTGACAACCCTCGATGTTGGGGGCGCGGCCTGACAAACAGTAGTAATGGCCAAGAGAGCGATTACAGACAGACTGAGATCTCTATTCGGCAACATTTTTTGGCTAAAAATGGCCCCCCGGGGTTGGCTACTGCTTTTATAAGCCCGCCGACTTTGCAGAACCTGTGCGATTATTATTATTTACGACGCCCGATAAGAGTTTATTAAATCTGTCGTCATTGATATAAAATGGCACTCGTCTGGGTATCATTAAAACATTTAAAAAAGAAAGCCACAGTGCGCAAAAATACATGGTTTTTCCAACGAATAGGAAAAGTGGCTAAAAATAATTTATTTAACTATTTTTGTTCTATTTTGAAAACCATAAACAACCTAAAAAATGGATATTTTGAGTAAAGGGCATTATCTGCTTAATTAGCAAATACAAAATAAAAATTGTATGCCAAATATCGCAACCATACAAATATTTAGCATATTCGATATTTTTTGGTTTTAAGAAATTACAACTATTTTTATATTTACTTTAATTAGTTTCTCCATAAATATTAATTTATTTATTTTTTTAATTATTTAAATTTAAAAGTAAGGAAATAAAGATCTCTAGCAGATTTTATATTTTGCTAATCTGGAAAGGGGCAAATCCCAGCCTTCAATTGACACTGATTTATGGCTTAGAAAAATACCCACTTTAATCAATATGGTTCAGCTTTATTTATTGCAGGCATACGCCTTTCAATATTGCCACAGATAATGGGATGACTATGCCAATATGATTTGGCTCTTTGCGATCCAGTCGGTGTACTGGCTAACCTTGCAGTAGACACCCGGATAAGGAGCCACGGTGCAGGGCTTGATGCTCCAGGACACGATGCCCACCTGCTGGCCGTTGTAGATCAGAGGACCGCCGGAGTCTCCGCTGCACTGACCCTTGCCGCCCTCGTCCACGCCTCCGCAAATGTGATACCTGCCATCCGTGCGACCTTCGTGACGAAGAGCGCACTCCTCATCAGAGTAGATCTTCAAGCCCACTTCCTGCAGAGTGTTTTGGATATAGCCGCCAGTCTAAAGAAATTTTAGATTACGTTAGGTTCCTTTCAGAGATATCTAGTCTATTAAAACCCACCGCATTGAGACCCCAGCCAATGAGCACTCCCTCGCCACCGGCATCCGTTTGAGGTGTGGCATAGGCAAGATCGGGCAACTGAACGGCGGCAACAGTAACGCCATCGAACTCGAAGGGCTCCTCCACCATCAGCAAGGAAATATCGTTGGCATAGTTGTTGTTGGGATTGTAGAGCTCGTGTTGGATGATTTTCTTAACGCCCACTACATTGGGACCGCTGGCACTAATCGTGGTCACTCCATACTGAATGGACAGGTCAGAAGCCTTGCGTCCAGCAGTACAATGGGCGGCGGTCATCACAAATTGCTTGGAAATAATAGAGCCGCCGCAGGAGTGCGAGCCAGTGGAACCACGCATCGAAACCTGAAAGATTGTATAATACAGATTATAAGATAACAATATTTAAAAATATTTTTAATCTTTTGAAAATAGAGATTTTCCATCCAACATTTGCATTTTTCCTACTTACCACAAAGGGATACTTCTCCACGCTGGAATCCGTGCCATTCACCACGCGACCCACTGGAGGAGCAGCCTGGGAAACACCCAGGATTGCCAGGAGGGCGATCACCGCCAGGCTAAGATCTCGATTCGGCGACATTTTTTGGCTAAACATGCGGGCTCATCGTCCAACAGCCGCTTTTATAAGTTTCCTGACATTGCCGATAATCATTGATTACGATTATTTACGGCGATTGATAGGACGAGATTATACCTGTTAGATTACAAGAGAGCGCCACTATCGCCTTATCTCCACCAACATCAAACGGCAGTGGTTCGGTTATCTTCAAACAATTTTAATCAAATTAAGCACAATAAACAGAATGAAATACAAAAGCGGCGGTCTTGACCAGCCCGGGAATGTGATGGTTCTCATTGAAGTGCGCCTAAAGTAGAAAATTAAAAGGTTTAAAACTTAACAACGGTTTACAGCCGCAAACAAGTGGGTTAGTTTACAATTAGGAAGGCCATCGGTGTTAGGACTTACATAACAAATACGAATACGAATAAGTTTCTAGGGAGCGGTACAAATAGCGTTCATGGTTCTGCTGTACATAGAAAGCGAATCTAGTATAGACATTTGTATATCTGTATATTGTATGTATATAAGATCATAGAAGGCTACGTGACTAAGCGATGCTCCTTGAACATCGACCTACAAAAATACTCTAACAAATGCGCACCAGGCGCCGGAAAATTGCTCATCGGATTCAAATCTATATGTTATTGACTACTGTATGCTGCAGCTGCGTACCGTGGACAGCTTCTGCTCTTCCTCATCCATATGCTTGGCGCTCAAAATGCTCTTGATACTCTCCGCCTCCTTCATCCAGAATTCCAGCTGAAAAATAATGGTTGTTCATACGATTATTTGTTGAGATGAAGTGACCGTTTAGCTAACCTGTTGCAGCAACAGATTACGGCGTTCGCCCTTTGGTTCATTATTCACAAATGGCACCAGAATGCCCAACGCTGAGGTATACGACTCCAATGCTGCGTCCAGCTTGCGCTCGTAAAGATATAGCTCGCCTTTCCGTCCGATTTCCAGGCCAGTCTTCAGGGACGGACTCGAGTTCGAAAGGGCAACTAAAACAGAGTTATTTTATAGTGTTAGAAGTCAAAAGCCGATAGAATTCATACAAAGCTGCTTATAGCGGGCATCTGGTTCCAGCATGTCTGCAACTCGCGAACTGCTGGGCTGCACATCGGTAGTCTGAACAGCTGGAGAAGGCTCTGTGGTTGGGTTTGCCGTGGCAGATGAAGCCGCCTGCCTCTGCCGTTCGGCCAACATCCTGTACTCGTCCTCGATTATGCAATTCTTGATCTCCTCGGCCCGCTTCGTGTACGACAAGGCACGATTGCGCAACGCCAGACGCTTTGTGGCGTCCGCCTCCTCGGTTATTAACGGCACAAAATACTGCAGGGCACTGCAGTACAAGTAGTAAGCCTCCTTGTAGTTCCGCTTCTCATCGTACGCGCACGCCTGGGTGACCAGATCAATGGCCTTTTGCAGTGTGTGCTCCGTGGGAAACGTCTTGAGATCAAGAAAGGGATGCGCGAAAAAGTCCGCGAACGAAATGCGCGCCGTGGGCTCATGGGCCAAAAGGCGGCGCAGGAGATCGTGGCACTCGTTGCTGATGCGCGCATTTGGTGGCAGTGTAATGGCCTCGGCCTTCCTGATCCTCAGCAACAACTCCTCAATGGTTCGCGAACTGTACGGCGCCTTGCCGAACAGGCATTCGTACAGAATCACCCCGATGCTCCAGAGATCCGCCTTGGCATCGTACTGATGCTTGCGCACAATCTCCGGGGCCATGTAGAGGGGCGAACCCTTCAGCTGCTGATTGATTTCGCCCAGCTTCAGGTGCTGAGCGAACCTGTAAAACATAATACATAGTTAATACAAAGAGGGTCTATTCGAGGACTTTCGCTGTTAGCTACCCAAAGTCGGCCACCTTCAGGGACACATTGTTTGCTCCGCGGGTGAGCAGCAGGTTCTGTGGTTTCAGGTCAAAGTGGGACACATCGTTGGCTCGCATGTACTGGACAGCGGCCGCCAACTGGCGCAAAAAGTAGCGGCAGGTGCTCTCCGGCAAAGCCTTCTTGGTTCGTATAAAAGCGGATAAATTGCCGGCATTGCAGTATTCCAAAACGATGTAAATGTTTCTGGAAAACAATGGTGGATATTAAAAGTGGATTTTCCAGGATATCGTTGGACTAATAAATAGAATAACTAATAGCTAACTTTAAATAGTCAAAAATTCATAATCATTTTGCAAACTCATTTAAATGTAGAGCAGAAATAGACATTTAAATTAACCTAATTAATAATATTATTGAAATATTGTAATATACAATGAATTTGTACTTTTGTACTTTTGATTATGGGTAAGAGTTACAAATTCTATTTGGGACATTAAATGTAATAAGTTTTATATAATATTAATTTCAGAACAGTTCATTTCTAAAACATTTTAACAAAATATTCTAAGATAATATTGTTTACGACCTATTCGGTTGCCAGGACTGCTAACTAACTCTGACCCAAATGAAGTTACTAAGTACATATATTCTATATCCTGCTAGAAGGATGATTCATCGGTTTAGTATTAAAAAAAAGAGGTTTTACTTGTCGTCCCAGAAGAAGTCCTGGAGGGTCACAATGTACTTGTGCTTGAGTTCCCGCAGGAGGCGTATTTCCGTGATTAGGTTTTCCCGCGAGGTTTGCGACAGCGTTGACATTTCCACATACTTGATGGCGTGATAAGTGCGCTGTTTCTGAAAAATAAAACGTAAATATTAGACCCTTTGGTGGCGAAGGCGGACATGGTTTTGTATATGGTGTGTATGTAACTGGTGCCCCACTTTGTGCCGCGCTTTGTAGACGGTCGCATAGCTGCCCGCTCCGAGTTTTTCGAGGATTTCAAAGTCCGTGATCCGCGGCAGTGACATGTTGGGCCGGTCATTTAGTTCTGATAGTGAAATATTTTAAATGTTTATGTTTTCCATTGGTCGATTGTTTTTGCCTGCTCTGCTCACACACACACACGCGCGCAGAACCAGGGCCTCATCGTTTATAGGGTTGTCTCTCCTGGAATTTATCGATAAATATATTTTACATTCAAATTTAAAGGTGGCGCCAAGTGATGAAATAGCAAAACGTATTTTTAAAATATTCAAGTGGATTAAATTAAAACATAAATTATATTATTATATTATAATTATTATCTATTAGTCTAACCGCAACTTATAATAGTTGTATCAATAATCCAAAGAAATTAATAATTATGTATATATTATTTATAGAAAAATCATAAATTAAAACGATTTTTAAAGAAGACAAATACAAATTAAACCCATAAAATATTTGAAATAGGCGCGCTTTATAAACAGCTGATTGACCAATGCTGCCCAGCATACTGCTATCGATAACACTTGTTGCTCTATCGGTATTTATTATTCGCCTGCAGCCCTGGTAATCACTAAGCCCTGATTCGTGTGTTTTGTTTTTGATGCGTTGCGAGGTGATTAATTTTTCGTTTTTTTAGAGGTAAATAAATGCAAAGGTCCTTAGTTTATGCATAAAGCAAAGCTTTAAAGTTACTAGAGTAACCTAACAAAGGAGATTTTTAATAAACTCCCGTTAAAAGTGATTAAATCGTGGTCAAAGTTTTTGAAAATGTTAAGCCCCGCTTGACACACCCAAAATTCACAAATTAAGCAAACACGCCCTGGTCAATAAACTAAATATTAAAGATTGCTCTTTATAACAATTGTATTTTATACACTTTAGTAGCTGGTTGAAGGATTGCTAAAGGATCCCATTTGTTTTAAAACGTGACGTGACTTACAAGGCTTCATGATGAATTACGGCAGGAAAACGCCCTCCACATATCGGTCCAATCCGTCGGTTTATTCCCATGCTACGGGAAGGTAAGTCGAAATATGCAGTCTTCCTGGTCAAAAGTACATCCTAATAAGTGTATCCCTCCAGATCCTCGACGAATTTGCACTCCAAGATGTCCCGATCCACGCGATCCGTGAGGATTCCCTGGTACCAACGACCGCTGCTCAAAAACAACCAGTACATCGACATACAGAAGGGTGCCATGCTCATCGGATTGTTTGCCATTGTAGGATCTGAAAATCTTTATAGAGAAAGTCCTTTTCTATAGCATTATATGATTTTTTCAGTTCCTCTCACTCTTCACCATTGCCACGAGTATCTTTGACATCTATTGCTATGCGATGGCCGCGCCAGGATCCACACATTATGGCTACTATATCATATCCTATGAGTTTGTCTATGTGGGCAACAAACATGGTGAGGTTACAAGCTAGCTGAAGAACTTTTTTCATATGTATCTATTAGAATATAAGGATCCCTAATTTCTATTCTTGTTATCCAATTTGCAACCTATTATAATCCACTTCCTTGTCTTCCAGTTCGCAACATGCTTATTGTGTTCGCACTATTCTCGCTTATCATGGCACTGATAAACTTTGTGACCAGCGTCCTTCTCTGCGTGGCTCTGCGCAAGGTAAGTTTTGGTTCCGTGATCCTACAGCCATAAGCATGCAATTCATTTACATTTCTCATTGCCCGAAAGCATAAAAAACTGGCAGCGCAGAAACGCTTACTGAGCAAAAGGGTAACAAACGCATCCTGCACAATCATAGCAAAGAAATTGGCACAGAAACCCATTAATTGGCAAAAGTTCCCTTGTGAAAACCCCCTTTTAATCTATGTTTTTATTTAAACCTACCTTAGGAATACGAGAAGAAGGTGATGCCCTGGCTGTGGACCTTTGCCGTGTTCACTGTTTGGCGCGCTTTGGCGTTGATCTTCTTCGCCATTGTCAACGATCTGTACTTTGCCTACAATGTGATTATGGTGCTGCTATGGTCTATTTTCTGTGCGTTCTCCATCTACGGCTGGGCTGTGGTGTACTCTCTGTTCCTGGAACTGGTTGATTTGACAAAATTGGAGGATCTGGCCCATTTACGCGTATGTTTTCAGAAGCAATTACACTCAAATTGTGACATTAACGATTATATTTTATCATTCCAGATGGGCACAATGGCTTCGCTGCACGCCTCCACCGCCAATTCACTGGCTGGATCGCGGCCAACCACTCCACACAGCACCGTATCCACCATGCCCGTGGGTTAAACAAAGTATTTTCCATCCATCTAAGGGGATCACAACGAAATTGCACAATCTATACCGTCCGAATGCAGCACAAAATAACCCTAATGCTTCGCACTCAAACATTTTCTTAAACTATTTTGTACATTCCATCCACCAGTTCAGTGCCTTAGAGATCCGCCTCTCAAAAACCACAAATTTTATACACGAATCAGCGTAATTAGTTGTAAGTCATGTTCCGTCCAAACGCGTATGTGTTTCGTATACTGTTGAAGAATCTCTGCCTTTATGTATGTCAACATATCGTGTTTTTATATGTAGATGTATCTAAAATATTAAGCGACAAGCAATATACAAATACAAAACCGAATATATGAGTCTAATGACACCTTTTCTGGGACCATTTTCCGGGCGTTAACCAAAACGCCCACCAGCTGACAGCAGTTCATCTTGCCCCGTCTGCGTCAAGTGGAAAAATGATTTTTGATAAAGAGATATCCCGAAACCCCTTAAATTTTTCGTTTACAGAAGGAATTTCTAACTAAATCCTTAGAAAATCTTTGATAAAAAATAATAATTATTAATATTTGAATCTGTTATATTTAAAATTGTTTTATTTTCATTATTTTTTCACTTTTTGTTAAAGGTTCTAAACATTATAAGTTCTTAATGGTCGCTAAACCACACAAATCTTTGAATATTTGAATTTGTTGTCCATAAAAAACATGAGAATTTTTGATATTGACCTTAAAGTTACAAAATCTTACCCATATATCATCGTACCCTAGACAGTTCAAGTTTAATTCCAGGATGTTAGGGATTTTTCCCATCGAAAGGGGATCCCAAAGTGCATCTGGAATTGCCTGGCCCAGCGAGTATTTCCCATCAATCTTTGGCATACAATTGCTGGACTTGTTTGCAGCGTTCAAAGTCAGTGCTCTGGTCATTAACACCCGAAATTATTAGCCCCACACCGCAAAGTGGGGCATTTCAAGTACACACAAGCACAAACATTCGCCGTGGGATGTGCGGAGGCCAAACAAAGTTCAATCAACTGCTTTTGTTAATCATTCCTTGGATGACGACAACTCCGGCGATTTCGATGTGGTAGAGAGGGAGGTTCTATTGGTGGTAATAAACCCTGAGAGAGACCTCCTTTCCCACCCTTTCCCCTAAACATGTTCCTATCTTGAATATTTTCTCGTTTTCTAAGAGCATTCGGCTTTCCTCATCCAAGTGGGGTAATTTGAACAATTGCAATTGGAATTCAGCTGGAAAACAAACTACGTCATCGAGAGGCGACTCTTTGTGGTCTTTGTGTTTTGTCTTCTTACCAGTGCTGCAATTATATCCATTTTATGGATATGTTTTAGAGACTTTATAAATAAAAAAAAAAAAATTTTTAATGTTATTACATTTCCTATAGAAAGAGTAAAACCGAAATTTGTTTTTCATGATTTAAATTTGATTATTATATTAAATTTATATTTTTATTACGATCTGAATATGAATATGTATTAATTAGGACTTTCATTTTTATTTTAAAATTGTATGATATTTTAAAAATAATTTTTTAACTATTTTAGAACTTATATTTTGAAGTGCACCGTACTTTTGTATACTTTTGTCACTCATCTCTGAATTTCGTTGTTTGTGTTGTTGGTAGAACGCAATTTGTTGCATGCGCCGTTGCCTTATCCAGCCAACAACAACAACATGAAAAGCAGCTACGCAGCAACAGCAACAACAACCCCCTATAAGCCAGGCCAGCAATAACAAAGCATGGAAAAGTGGGTGGGGAATGGGTGGTGGGGGTTCAGTTAGCAACGTTTTATTGTTTACTGCAGTTTTCGATTTGCTTTGCTACGCATTAAAGTTCAGCAAATTGCGTTGTCTCCTGTGTTGGCTTATTATGAATTCCTTTGTACTGGAAAAAGAGTTGGGATCATGCTTATGCGTAGGTTAACATTTTTCAAAAAGAAAGTAGTAAATGCATGTATGTATACATAATATTTTTAGAAATTATATATTTCTTAATTGATTCAAATATAATTTTTATATCCGTTATAAAACGAATAATTGTTATTAATAAGGTATGTATTACCATTATACATACATATGCATGGTAACATTTTATTGGTAAGTGGATCCTGAATTGTTTTTATTTCAATTTTTTTTAAGAAATTAATTATAATTTGTTTTTTGCATAAACGTAGTAAATTAGGTATCCCCTTCCCTTTTCTCCCCTTCTCTCTCTCTTTCCCGATTCGCCATCACTCACACAGCTGTTGATCTCAAGGAACTGTAAATGCACCTGTCTCACTCCCCAGCAGGTTGAATGCACCAAAGCAAAATGGGATAACCGAAAGGGGAGAAAGAGAGAAATCAACATGGGGAGAATGGGGGGCGAACTGCGTGCCAAAAATACACGACTGCTCCCTCTTTTCTATTAGTTTACAAGTGTGTGTATGTTTGTGCTCAAATCGCTGTCCTTTTCCAGTTCTTCTTCTTTCTCTCCTGTCCAATGCATTTCTTCTTCTTCAACCTTGTGCATGTGCCCTCATGTTTACATGACTGCAACTGTGTGCACCAAAAAAATTCACCCTCTATTTGTAGCTCCAACTGTAACCGCATAATTTTAGACACTGTAAAAAATATTCTGACATTTGTATACCTTAAAAAGTTTAAAAATAAAAACCCCCTCAAAAAGCACTAAAAGAAAAATGATTTTTCAAAAATCAGACGATAATTTTTAAGAGACAATGCTAGAGGAAAATATAGAATATTTTTTAAAAACTATTTTTTATGGAATGGTGCATTCTAAATATGAATCTTATTTTCGAAAAAATTGTTTTCATAATATTTTAAATCACCAAAAAAAGTTCATTTCCCTGTTTCTCAGCGTATAGAAAATATTGAGACTCTCAGCCAATAACCTTGTCGCCAAAATTTGCTACTATGTGATCCCCAAATCAGGGCGCTAAATAAGATAAGCACACAGAGTTCCGAACAGATTGGAGGTCTAAACGAATTTCTGTATTGCTCGTGGAGGGCGACAGTGAACATTTGTAAGGCGCACCTTGTTATCAATCACCTCTACCTCTTTTACGCATTGTTTGGGAGCCCCTTTGTAGCTCCGTCTCGGTTTCTCTCGCAACTGCGTCGTTTTAATTCCAAGGGGTATGGTGTGCTATGGGGCTATGTCTATGTTATGGGGAGTATGTACGCTATAAGGTTTGTGGCTAAAAACTGATGGTAAACAAACTGCAATGGCCAACGAATGCGTTTCGGATTCACCACGGCCTGTTAGACGCCCCCAACTCTGTTATCTCTCCGCCTGCAGGGCGATATTTTCATTTTCCACCTCACGCGGTTGTTATTGCTGAAAACAGGAAATAATTTTCGTTTTCTATAGAAAACACTGCTGCTGCCGTCGCTGTTGCGTGTCTGATATTTTATTTTTAACGCTCTGCGACTTTATACTACGTAAGTATGTGTATAGTATCGTTTTTTACGTCTCGCATAATTTTGGAGCTTTTCTGCTTGCAACCTTGCCTTTAAGTTTACAAAGTTCGTTAACATTAGCGTATTTTTACTGTCTGCCCATTTCATTTGTTATTATTTTTGCTTTATTTCGGCTTATTTATCAACGCGACAAGGCTAGTGCAGAACCAATTTTGTAGGCAGGCAGGCGACCTTTGATAGCTGAAATATTTATCGAGAAACTTCACAAACTGGTATCTACGGATCGTAAATGATATTTTATATTATATATTATTTATATAAACACGATCACGTTGGAGCCTATGACCTCTAATTAAGCGAATTCTTAGCCCCACTCTGGCTTTTCAAATTGCTTTTGCATTTGCTTTGTGAGTGATCGCGAAATATAACATTTAGATCTAGTCGGAAAATAGTCGAATTGTTGGTACTCTCTAAAATTTGTAGGTGTTTAATTTTATTAAAAAATAATATTTGATAATATTTTAATTTGATTTTAAATATTATTTTAATGATTAAAGAAAAAAAAAATTTTTTAACAAATTTTTAAAAACCGAAATGTAGTGTTCTGCATAATTTATTTTTTCCAGTGTTGTAAAACTTTTAATTGTGTTTTACACTACACTCCTCACGAAGCTATTCAACACTGTCATACGGCTAATTCATTTCACAATATGTACAAACACTAAATTAGACAACAAATGTTTCTGAAAATAGTTATTAAGTTGGACAAAGTGCACCCCAAAACGGATATTCTCGCGGTAAGGGTGATATGGGAAAACCAAATTGCAGGCCTGTTAAACTGCGGGGGAAACTCACCACGGCCAGCCAACAGCCATTTCACAATATGGCACTGTTATTAAGGAGATTACAAGTGGGGAAGACAAAGCAATTGCCACTCGCTGGCGATTTCAACATTAATACTTTTGTCCCCCGTTGGGTGAACGCATAGAAATTGATATTAAAAAGATTTTTTAAAAAAGTGCGCAGTTTGCATTGATGACGCAGCAGCAGCGCAGTTTGGCTCTCTCGCGCTGTTAACGCGCGCTGTTGCTCTCTCTCTTGGCTGGCCAACAATATGGCGTCGTCGAAATTGTGTCGTCGCCCAATTTAAAGTCATACGAAAACCATAAAGATTATTAAAAGCGCATTGGAAGGTTTTCTGAAACGCCCAGTAAGCGCAAATAGCTTTGATTTGTCTGGCAGGGACTTGATTTAAATTGTTCTCTATCTCTGCATGGGTCTTTTGTCTCTTCTCTCCCTCCCATTCCCCTTCTCCGTCTTATTGTGTGTGCACTTTGCACTGTTTCTTTCTATTTTGCTGGCGGAGCGCTGTTATGTTAACATAGACGTGGTGTTTTTTTCGTTGGAAATACGCATTTTCGACCATCTTTGCTCGGTTCACATTTAATTTATTTCCTACTTGGCTTCTCTCCGTTGACTGGCGATTTCTTTTTAGCCTGTCATCCTCTTCCCCTCCCACCTCTTTCCCACCACACCAGCCATCGGCGCTCTCTCTGCGTTAACAGTGTTCGTTTGGGTTAGAGAGGGGCGCGTGAGTTGGGCCTCGTTCGTGTCACGATTGAGGTTTAAAGATAACGATAAAATGAGATGAAACTAATAACTAAATATTTGAATGAGCAACTAGTTGTATTAAAAGAGACTATGCTGTTTTATGTAGTACAAGTTTAAATACATTTTCCTGTATTTCGTTCATAACATCTCTCCCGTCCACCCAGCGACAAAGTTCAAGTCGCTCACGCCACCACCGCCAGATTCCCACCAACAGCGCGCTGTTAACTCACCACTCGCTGGCTGCCAGCGCCGCGACGTCCGCTCATTTCAGTTCGAGTGCTTGGAGACTTCACTTCGCGTTTGGAGGATCAGATCCACGTTGGTTTTTGGCTTCAATTACCCACAACTGTCATCGTCAGCTCATCAGCGCCTGCTAACCAAACTAAATAATAAGATAATCACGCTCCGCGCTCCCCCCCACTCTCACTCGGTCGTGCTTGTGCGTTCCGCGATTGAAAAGCAAGAAAGAATTGAAAAGCACAAGGAAAACTGGCAGCGTTTTCCTCTCGCAGCTGAGAAAAAACCGCAGGACGCAGCTCAGCAGCGTCGTCGTGTGCGTTGTGCCCAAGAAAAAAAAAAAGAAAATCTTGAAACATAAAAATCCTGTAATTTACAGTTAACGAAGGAAAACGAGGAAAAACAACTGCGTCGTGCACCATTTTGTGATATATTATTTGCCCTCCTCCTTCTGCAACGGTCCCTGTGCAATTCTCCGTAAAAGAAAAAAAATTAACATAATTACTAGCAACCAATTGAATTTCTGCGAGACCAACGTATAACACACAAAATTTCCAACAACTGTGATCCGAACAAAGCTCTAAGTTTTTGTTTCAAGCCTGTGTAATTTCCACCCGAAACGAATTGGAAAAAAGTAAGTGAATTCGAACGAGAAAAAAAACGAAGAAAATTATAAATTATTTCATTTTCCTCTTCGCTCGCCTACGTTGCCTAACTCACCACTAGTCGATTCCCCACGCTCTCTCTCTCTTCACCACAGGCACCAATACACACGGGCATGCCTACGTCACATGTGCGTGTGTGTGTGCGACTAGCGTTGCCATGTCGCGAAATACGAAAAGGAGGAACAATAAATAAATAGTAGTTAGAAGAAATGGTTTAAAAAGTACAAGAAATAGGGAAATGGCAAGGAAAAACAAGGTGCACTAAAAATAAAAAGTTGTTATGAAAAAAATTATTAAAAATTCTATATAATGAGAGAAGTTTTAGGTTCTTTAATCTCATTTATAATTACAGTTAACAAATAGTAGTTAAAATTGCAAGAATAATCTGCACAAAATTAGAAAAAACAGCTTGATTCTTTGTTCTCTAATCTCAATTTCATTCAGTGCAGCTGTCCAAGTTCTTTTTCTTGGGTTCTCTGCCAACAAAATATTACGACTTGCCAAAAACCAAAGACCCAACCACAAAATGTAGACTTTGAAGCGAAGGACGTCTCTGCTGATAAGTGGAAAATAAATGACTGATAGCTCAAGTACAAACACGCACAGAAAAATATATACATTTATATATACATGTGTACCCTTCGGCTATCTCCAAATTTAAATAACATTTTCCGCATTATCGCACTGACTGAAGAAATATTTTTATCTGCACACTCCACAACTTTTATATTATTTCTTTTTTGCCTGCAGTGCGTGACTGGAATTTTTGCTCGCTCACTTTTTTTTCGTATGACTCATAGACCCGTATATATAGCGAATACGAATTATTTACGGATTAAGGATTACGGATTCTTATCAGCGAATGCATAGGGGGTTTTGGCTGCGACGATGGCAACCCTGGCAAATAGGATGGTCGCCCAGCTGACTTTGTCATTGCCGTTTTGCTTGTTTTTCCATTTTTCTCGGTGACTCATTTTTGCCATTTGCTGTGTTTTTCTTTGCAAACTCCAGCTCACCTTGTAACAATTATAAAAAGTACATATTTGCTCGTGTGTTTGCTGTATTTCAGTATGTTTTTTTCTTTGCCTTTTCATCCCACACGTGTCGTTGGGCTGCTACTTTATATAAAGACCCGATCTTTTTTCGTCTTATCTCCTAGGGGCACGTTTTCTGCCATATGCACATTTTGATTGCTGCCCCACTATCAAGCACTTTTAGTGCCTGATTTAAACGAAATGTCGACTTTCTTGAAATTTCTGCGGCCTATTTCGCCATTTTCAGTCGAATTTTGTCGAGATAACAGTCAGAAAAGATAGGAAACGAATCAAGCGCTAATTATTTGTGATTGGCTCGGTAAACAAACATGTTTTCGAGTGAATCAGAAAGCAAGACAAATAGTCGATCATACAGAGTAGGAAACAGTTGAGTAAATTTTAGCTGATCGGCGATCAAGGTGAATTTCTCTTAAATTGGTACACGCGAAAAAAAAGTAATGGGAAAGTTCAAGTATCAAAGTTCATAGATTGAGCGTTTATTTGCTTATCACCCTTGTGATTCATGGAACGATATTGTTTGTCATTAATGTTTGAGAACTTTCCCGATCACGAGTGACTAATCCTGTTGTTGGCAAAAATGGCTTTAAATTCTTGGCAAGTCGCACAAACAACAACACGTGTCGTTGTCGCTAATATCTAAAATTATAAGAATTCAGTTTCTGGCGAAAACACACACAAAGGCAGCCGTTCAAACAAGTTTTGCTCGGTCGAAAAATAAGAATAAAAAATTGTTTTGATGACGGGTGGAAATCAAATTGAGTTAATATATGTACATAAAAACAAACAAATTGCCACACACACACGTATTTTATCTTATATACGAAAGCCCCTCCTTCCTCTAAAATGTTACGCCTTTTATTTTCCCCATCGTTTTATTCTTCCTCTAAATGCTTTTTTATATAAACAAGTAAAAATTGATAAGCGAACGCGACGTCGGACGCGTGAATGGCCGCGGCCTCATTTTCATTTGCTTTTTGTTTATAGGTCGCGTGTAAATGGATGCCGTACACCCGTACAGTCCCCCCCCCCCTCCCCATCCAAAAAAACGAAAAAAAAAACGATGCCAACCATCCACCCACCATATGGGCATACGATCGGCCAGACGATCGAAAACATCGGATCGGGTCGTTCATTTCGGGCCTTTTCATTATCTTTTGTTGCCGTTTTCAAAATGTTTTGTGCAGAGCGCTATTTTTAGTACTCTAATCCCCTATACTTGATATTCTTTATGTCGGCTGTCGTTATTTTCTCTCTTGTGTTCTTCTCGTTTTAAGTTATGCAATTTTTTTTGTTGTCGCTCCCTTCAGAAATACAGTTGTGGCCAAAATACCAATAATAAACGCAAAAAATTTTTTTTTTTTTTTTTTTTTTTTAGAAAAATTTGTTTTAGTTTTTTAATAAAATATTGAAGTTAGTTTTTGTATTAAGTATTAAAGAAAAAAATTAATTTAGGTTTCAATATGGGCTTTTTACTGATATTCTTTAAATTATTCTATACAAAAAATACCACTATTATTTTGAACGCTGCTGTGTGTGCTGGGAACAGACTGTACTGTTTTGTCGATATCGATCTCGATCCAATCCCATTGAAAATGGGCATTATGTATGCACATATATCGGTTTTTTTTGGGAGCACAATTACCGCGATAAAATGCGGGCATAGATTTCAATGTAAATTAATTTGGTGTCTGCATAAATTTGGCTTTCTTCATCAATCAATTTCTACATGTGTACTTTATTCCCAGAATTTTCTTTATCTAATGTGAAAGAGATCTCTGGTATACATAAATAAATTTGTATATATATGTTTTGTTTATTGTCTGCGAGGAAAACAAAACGGAAATAGCTGAAAAACAAATAGAGCCCCCAGTATATTTAGGTCAAATAATAAATTGTCTGTATTTTAATTCGATTGTGTTTTATTTTTTTGTGGTCTCCTCCACCATCAATGTGATGGCCAATCCTTGAACACAAGTCCTTGTCAGCGAAATTAGGTCTTGAACGTTGTTACCAACTGTTCGTTCGACTTTAATGCAATTTTAATTTCCTTGCTTGTGTATACTTATGAGGAAACCACAAAAACGAATAAACAAGAAATCATATAATACGTAAAATCGAGCCACAAAGAGAAGAGATAAAAGCCACCAAACGCAACAGCAACAACAACTGGCTCACCTTGTGGTCAAGAGCTACAAATTTTCCTTCTTTCCAACATCGATTTTCCCATTGCACCGTGTCGTCGTCTAACCTTTCTTTTGCCTCCCCTCTCCGCCTTCCTTTCTCCCACATTGTTATCTATTCCCCGCTAGTTTGTTTTTCCTTTATTTTCAATTTTCTCCAATTTGCTGTAGAGGTTTTTCCTTCTATTTTTTGTTTGGTGTGGGAATCGATTTAGGCGCTCGATTGACTTTAGTAGGAGCCGCAGACCACCACCCCCCAACAACCGCCCACAAATTAAAGTTGTGTGCGGAAAAGTAAGAGAAAAGCTTCTCCCTGTTGGCAGCAAATTTAAATCGGCATTGCTTGCTGGATTTTCCTTTATTTTCCTTGAGGTTTTTCCTTCGCTTTTCCTTTATTTTCCCAATGCCTGTGGCGCGCATATTCACCACATCTGGCAACCATGGCGACCGTTAAACTCACTCCCACTCGCACGGAAAACCGTTAGCCAGACAAAATGAAAAGCGAAACTTTTGATTTTGGCCCAGCCTTTTCTTTTGTGTGCACTTCCTTGCGACTGCCTCGCCCTGTTGTTCGCTGGACTCGTTCTTTGTCTCCCGAGTCTTGTGTCTTGGTATCCTCCAGTTCAATGGCTTTTATATTTACCAGAAGAAGAAAAGAAAAGAAGCGAATCTGTAATGCATAAATCAATAAAATCAACGATGCACATGCTGCTGCTGCTTCAGCTGAGTTCCAATGTAAACGCGCCACCGCCCAAAAGCCAAAAACCGAAACCAAGTCATCATCTCATCTTGGCTCTGACTCAGCCGCAGCAGCAGCAGCAGCAGCCTTCATCTCATCTGTTCTCATCTGGTTGCGAATATTACCCTCGGTTCCCCTGACAAAGTTCAAGCGCCAGCGGCAAAGTTCAATAGCACAAAATGGCAGTTGAAAAAGTATATTTCTCGTATTACAGTCGCACTTCTCGAAAGACAGACAAAGGAAAAACTTGATTAATTAAAATAATAGGAGGGTTCCATATGGTTATAATTTCTGATTTAAGATCTCTAAGATCTCTATCGTATGTTTATGTATCTAACTTTGCCAGCCAGTTTTTAAGCATGCACAAATAATTAATAGTATCAGGTAAAATGCCAGTTCAACTTCCTTAATTTTATTCTTCATCTATATAACCCGTTCAAATTAACGAAGCTCGACTGTATTTTCATCTGGCTTAAAAATCCATCTCCATTTCATGACTCAAGGCTTCCGCATCTGTCATTGTTTTCGTTTTCGCATTTTCCGTCAGTCTGTCAGTCAGTCAGTCATTCAAATGACCACAGACTATAGTACACTCCACTCGAGAGAGTACGTTTTCAAAGCTCAGCGAAGAAATATAAAGAGTCTTTGAACGGCCTTCGGTTTTTGTGCACATAAAGCCAAAGCCAGATCGTTTTTAGTTAACAGACATCGAGTGAAAAAGAGAGACTTCTTCTTTGTCTCGAAAACATATATATCTTACCTTTTTTATTTTTCTTTTTCTTCGTTTTTTGGGTTTTGTTTGTTTTGCTCCTTTGTGCACTTACTTTTTGTGAATTCTATAAAACTGGTTTCTTTTCGGCGATGTGTGCGAATTGTTAAATCGCGGCCATAGCACCGGAGGAGAAGGAGAGCTACGAACTCCACTCCATTTCATTCCGCTGGGGCTCACAGTGCTGTCTGGCTTCAGTGATTTGATTAGCCCATAAAGCCGAGACGTTCGCGTTGTCGAGGTACAGTGAACAACGCTCTGGGAGTTCAGGTTTTGTTTACTAATTTACCTATTTGTTTCGTCATTTATTCTCACTGTGCTCTCTTGCACAACATCCGCGGTATTTTACCCCTGAGTTTTCGCCCGCATTTTCCATTTTCCACACTGTAACGTGAAATTTGTTGACCCGTTCAAGTGGGACAGATAGCTTGACATTCATTTTGGTTTTTAGCAGAGATTTACGATTACAATTTTTAAAATATTTAAAAAATATGATTTTTCTCCAAATTTTTTTTTAATTGATACCTATTTAAATTTGGTTCTCCAATTTTTATTTTATAAATTGAAACTAAGTCTTATTTTAAAAACTTTTTAGGAAAGAGCAATATATTGAATAAAGATGTGGTGTTTTGTCATTCATAGCATAAATAAAAAAGTTTTAATAAATCAAATTTTTGTTTCTAGCCCTAACCTACAAAATCTACTGCAATTCCTCTGATTTTATTGCCGCAATATCAATTTGCCAATTAGTTCCGCTTCACACGTTGGGTAATACTCAGCACCTTGGCTGTCTTTGTTGCCTGTGATACCTTCCTATCCTCCTCCTCTTTCTTCTTCCCCTTTTTCGGTTTCTTCTGGCTCCCCTGCAGCGTTGACGGTTGCCCCATATGACGATCTTCATCATCGCGGTGGTTGCTTTGCTCGGTCTCTTGGGTTTGTCAACTCTCCTCTGCGCTGCTACTCCTCCTCCTACTTTTCCCCTATCCTATTCCAGTGAACACAATCTCCAGCCAAGAGAGCTGGCTACTCATGTGGACGTCGCTCTTCTGAAGCGTTTCATATTTCATTTTCCCATGCGATTTTCATTAATCTTCTTCCATGTGTGTAAAAAAGGCAACTGAAAAGAAGTACTTAATAAAAATTTAGAGATTACTAGGGGGTACACAGAGAGAAAAACATACTACTTTTATTTTATTAATATTAATTGAGTTGGTTTTTGAACCCCTAATAATTTTTTTCTGTGTAGCAGCGCATTGTAACTGCACACCTTGCCATTCCATTTGTTTTCCATTTCTCTTCCCTTTATTTGTTGTTTTTGTTGACCTGTAGCAGGCAGCGAAGAAGGAAGACGACGGATGAAGAAGAAATAGCAGGAGCAGCAGGAAAGAGAGCAAAAGTTGTGGTGACTTTCGCTGCACAAAGAGCGGGGTTTTGCACACTTCTACGAGGCCCCCTCTCCCCATCTTCGCCTTCTTTTATCTTTTTCCCCCATCCACTCTCTTTCCTTTCCGGCCAACGCCTGCTCCTTTTATTTCTTTTTATTTTATGGCCTTTGGCTGCTGCTGCTGCACACACTTACTTGCACATAATTCATAAAAAATGGCTCAAGTGAATTATTGGCGCTCGTAAATTCTTATAAATGAATTTTTTAAATATATGTGTGGTCAGAAGTAGGCAGCCAGCAGTACGAAAAACGGGTTCGTTCTGGTTAAATGCAATTCTGATGTTGCTACTTACATATATATAACACAGAGTACTCAAGTTAATTAATTACATGCGCTCGGGTGAAAATCAATTCAATCAATGTCTACCCTCTCCAATAAAAGATGGATCGATGTCTGGCGAAGGTCAGTTACTACAGCTAACCGGAGGTTAAATTTAACTTGGAAGTTACGTCCCCTTTTGAAAATTCTTACTCCAAGTTCAGTGAAATTATATTTCCTGTTCGTTATAAGTAATTAACCAAAGATTTTACGAATTTCAAGTACTTAACAACTTTGTAAAATGAAATAAAAAATCAAGTTGAAGCAATAACCTTTGTGTACACGAAATCGTTTAGATTTTAAGACCTTTATATAAAATCACATGTTTGTTTCCGAGAAAACTGAAAATATTCCGTCACGTACTTGCTATTCGAATGTAAAACGTGCACTTAAAATTACGTGGAAAATGCATTTGCATGAAAAACGTCTATCAATTGATCAATGAGTAATGTGCGCTGTTACTCATATTTGTCATTTATTCGTCAATTACAAGAACCAGAATCCAAATGATTTGGCTTTCGTTCGTCATTTTCAACCAAACAGAACTAATTTTTGTTGATTTTTGGGGAAGAGAGCAGTTTGATAGGCAGCCTTTTCGATAACGATTACCGCCAGTCTGCACTTAAAATGTGACAATCTGTTTATTGCTGCCATTTGCTCAGTTTCTTGTGTACATTTGTGTGTTTTCTCCTTCCCCATCCTGCTTAATGGCCGCCATTGTTGTTGACTTCTGTGGTTCGTTCTCTCCTTTTCTCCTTTGTCTGGGTCCCAAAGAACCCGGGTTCAAGGTGAAATCAGTTCAAGTCCGCAGGGCAGCCAGTCGTCTGTTGATTGTTTGTATCCTGCCACGCAGGCGATCAGTCTACAGTGAAACCTTGCTAAAACGAAGACTTTCCTGGTACGTTAAAGGAAAACATGTGTTTGTGATCCTTTAATATTATTAAAATCAGAAAAGTTTTTCTAAAAATTATTATAAAAAGAATATTTAAGATCATATTAGGATAAAACAATTTTTTTTGTAGGTTAAAGTTCTTTATCCCATCATAGAGGTAATTTAAGATTCTTATTGTTGGTCTGAGCTATAGTATTTGGACTGTGTCGGTTCCAGTTTGAACCCTCGAATGTCTCTCATCCCCTTTCCCAGTTTTAAAATATACAAATCAATAGGTTGCTGCTTCCAACAACCCTCAGTTTTTGAACTTGTACTCGCTTCCCAGGCATGTGCATGTTGAGTTTTTTGACCTATCGCACAAACATCATGAGCTGTGGCAACATTTTGTTATTCCCTGAGCTGTGTAATTTTGAACAGGTGTTTCCCAGCGTTTCGTTTTTGTGTTTTTTTTTTTTGGTTTGTGGTTTTGTTTGCCGAACATACTGCACGTATACACGTTAATCCTAAGCCGCCCTGCTCCGATGTCTGGGATCAGCCTTTTTGTGAATTTATTTTTTCATACACTTTCGAGGGCGTTGTGTTCAGAGGTCTTATAATTTTCGCAACAAAATCGCCGGAAACATGGACTCTTGAAGGCGATCATTTATTATGGCGAAAATAAAACTCCTTGGTCTGAAGCAGCAAGAGCTGTTCTGTAGTCTTAAATGTAGTCGTCATATCGCCGTTCGTCTCGTCGTCCGTTCATAGATTGTAATTTATTTTGATTAATGATGGGCGGTAACGGCTCACGCTCTCCTCTTAGCCTCGTATTTCTTGGCATCTTCTTTCCCCAGTCCCAGTGCCGTTAGTTTTATACTTTTTTCGCCTTCAACTCTAATTTTAAACCAATTCCATTGGCACGCTCTCTTTCTTAATGTACACGGTGTGTATCTACAGCATTGATTGATTATATTAACCATTTTTTACGCTATTCGGGTAGAACATCTTTATTTAACCCTTTAAAAAATGGGAAGGTTGGGGTGTGTTTTCCTCACCTTCTGATCTTAAATGTTTGACAAGCTAGGGAAAATATCTTGGGAAAAATTAAGATCAAAATATAGATAAAATAAAAAAATCCTCATTATTTAATTTGTCTGGTTGTAGAAATCTATTAATTTTAAATATTTAAATACTATAACTGAATTCACCAATAGAAACTCTCACTTAAAGCTAAAATTAAGGATTTATAAGCGAGGTTTTGTATAAGCTCTGCATAAAAAGTATAAATAATTGAAAAAACCAACCAAATGACGGGCTTAGTCTGTAGAATCAGTGGAGGGTTAAGGCTTTTTGGGTTCAGCTGCCTGACCGGAAGCTCCGCGCATTCTTGCGACTTGCTTTTTGAGCTTAGGCTTAAGCCCCTGAGCTCAACTCGCTTCTAAATTGAGCCGGGCAGCCATCTTGACTTGGCTCTCTCTCTTTCGCTCACTGGTTTTCGCTGTCTCTTTTCTTTTTTCTACCTCCTTTTGCGCACATCACTATGGACGGCAGTCCATGTAGTGACGAAGCGCACCAGGAGAGTGTGCGAAGGCGACTACTATTATATAGCCGCAGAATTGAAAATCTGCTGTAATGGTCCGATCCTCGCGAGTGATACACCAAATTAAAGGTATTGCCAAAACTTAAAGGATTGCATACCAAGACCTCAAGAAAATCAATTGGTTTGGGAGAGAGAGCGGTGAAAGTGTAAAAGTGAAAATTTAGAAATTTGGATCTGTTGGGGCCGGTGGGGATAATTGGCCCCCCGCACTACGTTATTTGTATTCCCACTGAAAATGCGCTTAATATGAGGGGTCATATCAGAAAATCGGACGCTCCGTTCAAAAGTTATACCGAAAACAAATTTTTGTGGGCCTACTCAAAATGAAATTTTAATTCTGTTTGTCAGTTTGTCAGTTTGTCAGTTTGTCAGTTTGTCTGTGTGTCCCAAAACATGGTTTTAAAGTCCTGAAAATTTGATATGATGTTCAACAGCTCGATATAAGAAACTTTAGTTCTACCACTTTTGGAAAAACCCGCTAGTTTAGCGGGAAAACAGCTAAAAATAGCTAAAATACGGAAGGCTGTAACTTCTAAACTACTGAAGCTACAGACTTGTGCTGTATCTCGTTTGAAAGGTATTTTGAAATGCTGTAAGCGCCCCCTATATGTAATTTGTGTAAATGTAATAGTTAAAAAGATATGCACAAAACAATTTTTTTTTAAACTTTTTTTTAGCTTTTTTTTATTTTTCTCAAAAACGGCTCTAACGATTTTCTTTAAAACTTTAAACTGTATAGCCCTTGAGATTCCTTAAATTTTGGTATATAACACATTACTGTAAAAAGTCACGTTTAAAAGTTATTCAGAAACGAAAATGGCCACTTATGCTAGCCCAAAACAACTAACGCTGCCTAAAAGCATTGAATTTAGTATGTGCGTATCCAAAATGTATTTTAGGGTCAAGAAATCGTTAAAATTGTTTTAAAGCGTTCCATTATACAATTCTTAAAATTAATAAATAAATAAATAAATAAGTAAATAAATAAATAAGTAAATAAATAAATAAGTAAATAAATAAATAAGTAAATAAATAAATAAGTAAATAAATAAATAAGTAAATAAATAAATAAGTAAATAAATAAATAAGTAAATAAATAAATAAATAAAAATAAATAAATAAGTAAATAAAAATTAAATGAATAAATAATTATTTAAGTAAATAAAAAAATAAATTAAATTATTAATTAATAAATAAATAAGTTAATAAATAAATTCATAAATGGGCGGTTCTTTTACAAACCGAACACTTTTTATTGGGTCACATTTTTGATTTGCCTGAAACTTTTTTTACGTATACTATTCTGAAAATAAGTAAACACGCGTATCAGGATTTGACCGAAAAAAAATTATTTTTTTAGTTAGAATTTTTTTAAGTTGCCAAAAATCGTCAAATTTGGAAAAGTACCCTCTCATTGAAAATCTGTATCTCCGGTTATATGAATTGATTAACTTCATGTCTTTTTCATTAATTCCTCTTAGACCTCTTCTTTCAAAAAAAATTTCTAAAAAAAAATGTTTTCAATTTCTTAAAAATAAAAAACAAATTAAGATTTTAAAAAAAATTTTAACCATTGCCCCCACAATAAAAATTGTTTTTATTATTTTAATATATGCGCTCTGTGTGCTCTGGTTTTTTCAATAGCCAAGCCATATGGGGACGACTCCTAGTCATGGTATTGGGGTATTTTGACTGTGGTCAAAACAAAAACTTCTGATATCAAACAAAAACACCTCTTAACGAGGTATAAAAATAGTGACGATCGCACCTTCAACGTACAAAAGTTCTGATATCAAATTTTGTGACGAAAAATGATTTTAGATGCGACTAAATAAGTACGCTACCTAAAATTTATTCATTCGGCACGCTACAACAGAAAACTTTCGTGTAGATATTAAATATTTGTTAAAGCGGGCCGAAAGAGTAAATTTTAGGTAGCGTACTTATTTAGTCGCATCTAAAATCATTTTTCGTCACAAAATTTGATATCAGAACTTTTGTACGTTGAAGGTGCGATCGTCACTATTTTTATACCTCGTTAAGAGGTGTTTTTGTTTGATTTTAATAAAGTTTAATAATTCAATGGGTGATGTTGTCTCTTTGTTGCATTTCATCAGCATATGTTTGTTGTTGTCATTGTAGTTGTTGCTCCTTTATCTTTATCGTTGTTGTCTGGTCCGCTTTACGCGCTCATTAATATGCAAATGTGAGTCACAGAGCGCGGTTTGTGTTTGTTGTGGCTGTCGCTGGAGTTGTTGGGCCACTCTTTTATTTTTATTTTTTTTTACCTTTTATGCTGCCCATCATCATCGTCATGATGTCCGCTTCTCGAGCCTTTCCTGTTGTAAAATTCAGTATTTGAATGCAGGTCAACAACAGCACATTAACCTGCGATTGTGTGTGTGTGTTTGTGTGTAATTTGTTTACTGCCGTCCACTTTTTATCAAAGTTTTCATATCAGTAAGTGGTGGAACGTGAGTGGTAGTCGACTTTGAGATACCCCTCCGAAAACCGAAACCTCAAACCAAATCGATACGACTTGCTCACGTTCAAGTCGCATGATAAATGGAGCAATGCACTGAGAGAAATTATAACAGCAAAATTTTTTTTAAAAATATAATGAATGAATTTCTTTAAATAACTATAACATTTCATCCAATAAAATAAAACGACATATTTTTTTTATAGAACAAAACCAGATAAGCTAAGCTGTTGCTCAATAAGTATGCATAATACGGGGGAATTTATTTTAAAGCCCGTTTCTTCTCGCCTCCCCCTCGATTTCTATTCTGTTATCGCCCCAGACTTGCATAATAATGCCTTTTTGCAATGGCAACCACGCGCCAATTTTTGCTTTCTTGCTAATTGTTTTGCACTTAGCACATGCATTTATTTTCTTAGTTTTTTACTTGCATATTTTTATTTTTTTCCCCCTCGTTTACTTATGCAATTCATTCGAATGCGCATTTTTCCCTCTTCGGTCGAAGAGAGCAACGAACAATGACGTCACGCGCTTGAGTGATGTCGTCATAAAGTTCGGCCGAAAGAATCATATGATTTCCTATTTGCTTTAATGGCCAACACTTTAACACACGAAATCACAAAAACACACGCTCGCCAGATAACAAAACGAATTCGCTTAAAAATAGCAGAGGTCGTCGTTGAGTGGGCGGAAGGGGGGTGGCAAGAGGCAGAGGCGCGGAGGCACACAAAACAAAATAAATAAACTCAATACATATGCACAGCTTTTATTCTTTAAAAAAAAATATAGCTTTGGCACAGCAGCCGCGCGTGCTTGTTGACGTACGTACATACGAACATACACTGTCAAAAAAACAAGTGGTAGAAATATTTATACTTTTTATATGAACAAAGTATTTAGGTTATAATTTATAAGATAAACTGACACGCTCAAAAATATGGATTTGATTTTTTCCACAAATGTTATGTAAAATTTCTAAGAAAACTATTTTTTCTGTGTGCATGTGTGAGAGAGAAGGAGCGCTCCCCGTTTCGCCTGCCAATTTGTTGTGTGGGGAATTTTTTCTTTTATTGTTGACATTTTGATTAGTACACCTCCTGTATAAGTGCATGTGAGTCTGTGTGCGTGTGTGGGAGAGGGAGAGGATGCGAGACAGACAGCTGTTTTGACTTTGCAATTATATGACAACAGCAGGAAATCAAGCCAACACACAAACACACTCACACTTGAACATTGCACTTTATTTGCTTAGCGCTCTACACTGCAAACTATAAATCAAAATAAATTTTCTCTCACAATCGCACAATTTGCGTCGAAATAAAGGCAAAGGCAACAAAAAAAATTATTTATGGCTGCGCCCACAACACAAAAACAACACGATTGTATGTACAAAACCTATGTAAATGCAATGCCAATGTAAACATATGTCACCTTTTAGCCCCCCTTGCTCCACCGAACTCAAACTCACCACGGCAAATGTTGCGCTCTCGAAAAGACAAAAAACTCCCCATGCTACGTTGTAAATGTAAAAGTTGCTATGGCCATTTTTTTTTGTATTTTACATGCGCACATCTCTGAAAGCTGTCCATGTATTGGGTAAAAATGTTGGTGGTATTGGCCACAGTTGTGCAATGCTTTTTTGAGTGGAGGCAGCCCCCCCTGTAATTTAAGCCATTTATTAGTTTGTAATTTATAGCAGCAAAGCAGCAAAGCTGGCTTTCTCACCACTAAGGTCAAATTTTGTATAACAGAATCTCGCTCTCTTTATTGCACACATACATACTCACGCACTGAGAGCTTCGTGTGCCCATTTTTTGATTCTCGCCCCAAGCTCCAACGTCGCATTGAAAATAACAGTAAATGTTATTGTGCCTGTGCTCAATTCTCCTGACCCTCTCCACCGCCCTTTTCCTTTCTCGTCTTGTCTCTTTTGTGTCTCTCTTTCTTTCCAATGTAACTGGATGGTTTAATCTCCACCACTCTTGTTTGTTGTGGTTGTTGTTGGTGGATGGCTTTTACCATTACGTTTTGGCTTTGCTTTTACACTGGGAAAAATAAATGGGATTAAAACAGTTATTACAAAGATGTCAGCATTTTTTAAGGATATTTCGGTATTGTAAGCCATAATATTTGATTTAAAGATCATAAAATATTTATTCAGATTTAGAAAAAATTTGTATTTGTTTTTTAAAGATTTAAAGTTCAGTGCATGTCTCAGATTTCGCCCATAACTCTCTCTTACTCCGCGTGTGATGGATGTGCAGCTCGGCACGTCGACTTTTCGACTTTGAGAAAGTAAACTGATCGCGATAAATCGATACTCGCCAGGTATTTTCTGTTTAATCGATCGACATAAACAATTGGATACTCGGCGAATATATTGTATGTGGCAGCATTTGGAACCGTTAGGTGTGACTGTTTTATATTCATTAAACATAAAACCAAACTCGTTTAGTTTACTACCTCTTACTACGTTCTCAGCTTGTTGGAAAAACTGGTTTAGGCCCGACTTTGTTCCCTCTCTCGCAGATGTGTAGTATCTACATACGTATATAGTTGTGTGTGATATGCTTGACAGCCTTGAAGAGAGCAGGCGGGTAAATAAAAAACAACATAGTTTTTATTGTTGTTGCAACATTTTTTATGCTACCACACACCAGCTACCACACCACTTTGTGCTTGTGATTGTGGGCTAGTTTATTGAACGTGTTGCAATGCAATTGGGTGCAACATAGTTGCAGATAATCAATATTAAACTGCATAATCCGTTTTAATTGCTCTCATAATTTCGTTGAAGTTGAAAGTAAATTAAAGAAAATAATTAAAAAGTATTATAATAGTGGTGGTAATCATTAATTATGTTTTCAAATGATGATATGTATTTCCATGCACCACTCTGAAGCTTTATACAGCAACGTGCAGATTATGGATTATTATATTATTTCTGAATATTGAAAACATCTATACAATATCTAGAAATTTGATTTCGTATTCACGATAAATTTACTAACTTGCCCTATCTTTCTTCTTTTTACAGCTCGTACTCCGAATTATTTGCGGCAGTCACGAAGCAAAACACAAGCGCAGCCTTAATAATTGGACAAACTGATTAAACAACAGTTAAAACAAGCCCCGCAAAAACAAACGGCGGATCAACAGTTGCCAGTTGTGAGTCGCAAGTTGTAAGTTGCTAGTTGCCAGTTGCAAGTTGCACGTTGCACGTTGCCAATTTGAAATTGCACGCTTCCACGACTGAGAGCAGGAAGGAAAGGAGTCGCTGCCGCAGCAGGAAGCAGACGAAACTTCGCTGGGCGAAAGTAAAAGCAGCTGGGCAAATCAAGCAAATCAAACAAAGAAACCGACCGCACACACACAAAGGCTCTCTAGCCAGCCATGGAACGTGAATCCAACCCAATGCAACCCATGTGCCGCTCCGGTTGCGGCTTCTATGGTAATCCAGCCACAGATGGTCTCTGCTCCGTATGCTATAAGGCAAGTTCTCTCGATATATCCCTCATCCCAGCAAATGAAGGCAAATGTTAATTGTTTTCTTGTATTCCCCACAGGACTCGCTTAGAAAAAAGCAACAGCCACCTGTGAGCAGCACACCTGTCTCCGTTCCGAGCCCACAACCTAGCCCCACATTCAGTCCGGCCATCGCAATCACCAACACTGCACAGCCCACAGTCACCAGTTTACAACAGCCACACAACGATGTCAAAGAGGTAAGCAGAGTTACGAAGATGGATGAAGGGAGTGGTTCTTGATTTTACTATCAAGGATATCGATGAAATTCTAGACTCACAGTAGTCCGGTTTATGGGTTACATATTATAAATATTGTGTTTCATATTTAGGATATTGTTTCAAATAATGATATTTCCATGCACCACTCTTGAGCTTTCAATAGCACTGTGCAGATAACGGATCATTCTGATTATTGAATAAAGTCCTATATGATATGTGAAAGGAGGTGTTATAGGTTAAATCGACTGCTTGGATTTCCACGAAATCCATTGACGTTTCAACATAAACTAACCGATTATATCTACTTTCGCTAAAATGTAAACCCTCGACTTCTTATATGCTTAGCAATATTAGTTTAGAGTTTGTACATATTTAGGATATTGTTTCATATGATGATATTTCCATGCACCACTCTTGAGCTTTCAATAGCACTGTGCAGATAACGGATCATTCTGATTATTGAATAAAGTCCTATATGATATGTGAAAGGAGGTGTTATAGGTTAAATCGACTGCTTGGATTTCCACGAAATCCATTGACGTTTCAACATAAACTAACCGATTATATCTACTTTCGCTAAAATGTAAACCCTCGACTTCTTATATGCTTAGCAATATTAGTTTAGAGTTTGTACATATTTAGGATATTGTTTCATATGATGATATTTCCATGCACCACTCTTGAGCTTTCAATAGCACTGTGCAGATAACGGATCATTCTGATTATTGAATAAAGTCCTATATGATATGTGAAAGGAGGTGTTATAGGTTAAATCGACTGCTTGGATTTCCACGAAATCCATTGACGTTTCAACATAAACTAACCGATTATATCTACTTTCGCAAAAACGGTAACTCTTGATTCTTATATGCTTAGTAATATTAGGTTAGAGTTTGTACATATTTAGGATATTGTTTCATATGATGATATTTCCATGCACCACTCTTGAGCTTTCAATAGCACTGTGCAGATAACGGATCATTCTGATTATTGAATAAAAGTCCTATATGATATGTGAAAGGAGATGTTATAGGTTAAATCGACTGCTTGGATTTCCACGAAATCCATTAACGTTTCAACATAAACTAACCGATTATATCTACTTTCGCTAAAATGTAAACCCTCGACTTCTTATATGCTTAGCAATATTAGTTTAGAGTTTGTACATATTTAGGATATTGTTTCATATGATGATATTTCCATGCACCACTCTTGAGCTTTCAATAGCACTGTGCAGATAACGGATCATTCTGATTATTGAATAAAAGTCCTATATGATATGTGAAAGGAGATGTTATAGGTTAAATCGACTGCTTGGATTTCCACGAAATCCATTAACGTTTCAACATAAACTAACCGATTATATCTACTTTCGCTAAAATGTAAACCCTCGACTTCTTATATGCTTAGCAATATTAGTTTAGAGTTTGTACATATTTAGGATATTGTTTCATATGATGATATTTCCATGCACCACTCTTGAGCTTTTGATAGCACTGTGCAGATAACGGATCATTCTGATTATTGAATAAAGTCCTATATGATATGTGAAAGGAGATGTTATAGGTTAAATCGACTGCTTGGATTTCCACGAAATCCATTAACGTTTCAACATAAACTAACCGATTATATCTACTTTCGCCAAAATGTAAACCCTCGACTTCTTATATGCTTAGTAATATTAGTTTAGAGTTTATACATATTTAGGATATTGTTTCATATGATGATATTTCCATGCACCACTCTTGAGCTTTCAATAGCACTGTGCAGATAACGGAACATTCTGAATGTTTAATAATGTCCTAACTCGACTGTTTGGAGAAAAACTATATAGGCTTGGCATTTCGTGTTTACTCTGAGGAACGTTTTCGTTCAGTCAGTGACAAATTCTTTTGACTTTCGGACATAAATTCAGTGTAATCTTAAGTGAAATTGTTGATACAATTTGTTGTGTGTGCAAAAAAAATTAGGGGAATTTAAGAAGTTTGTTTGCATTTTCGAATTAGTTTAGTGATCTCTGTGTTATTTGTGTCGGTGTTGATTGGTGTAGAAGCCTGATGTGTCTGCCGTCGACAACGGTGTTGGATCTGTAAATAAGGTAATGTGTCCACAAACCCTGTCCCCCCAGAGACTATCCAAAGGAGCTGCCCAAGAAGAGAAAAGAAGGAGCTGCGTGACACTAAGCTGGAAGAAAAGAATTGTGGAAAAAAGGTTCCTTCGATTGCTTAGATAAGCCAAAACACCTTATTAAAGTTTTACGAGGTTCTTAATTGTGGATAACGTAACGTTTAAGGTTTATATTATAACCAATAAGTCTTCTCAAACTGACTAAGCCACCGTTGGAACCTCGAATCCTACAAGTACTCGTTTCAGTTTAGTGTCACTCATCTGTGTTTCTCCATTTGACAATAGTTAAGCAATCTGTACTGACCGGACTCAAAATTTTCTGTGATTTCGACCCGTATTTCAAAATTTAAATCTCTTCAAATCGTCAATATGGTCGTTACCATTGGTTCTTCGCCGCTAAAGAAAACGGGTCGTGTCGCTCCCAAAAGCAATCAACTTGCCGCCAGAACTCGATCCGTTGGAATGAAGCGTTCAGCAGCCGGGGCGCTAACGAATCTAAGCGGACCTCTGGCCGGTTCATTGGGCTCCAAACTGGTCAATGGGATGGACAGGGATGGGTTTCCGCCACAGATTGCTTCGGCAAAGGGTACTGAATGCTCTTACTGGGTCTACCGCCGTCGCCCAGGCGCACTAACCTCGTTTCCCACCTACAAATCTCTCCTCTACTTCGATGCAATGCTGCAGGACCAGCGACAGCCGCCCGTCCGGTACCGCCGCCACGCCCATACCGCAGAGCGGGACCAGCAGCAGCCGCCGCCTCCGCCGCAGTCGCTTCAGCCGCCGCTAAGTTTGCTGCCAAGGTGCCTGGTGCCCCAGTCGTCGGCGCGGTCTCGCATTCCGCTGCCAGCAGCAACCTAATCCTTCCGTCGTCTGCCGCCATTAAGAAGAGTTCGCTGGCCAGCCGCAAAGCCGGCGGCGGTGGCAAGACCACAGATTCACAGAGCATCAAGCGGCGCGTCAAGTTCTCGGCCAATGTGCACACATACCCGTCGGTCACCAGCACCAAGAAGTCCGCCCGCATTGGCGAGCTGCAGCTGAAGAAGAAGGTCAAGAAGCTGAAGCGGATTCGATCGCGTCGCGAGGGCGGAAGCGGTGGAACGGCTAGTGAACTCTTAAACTCAAGTGGTGTGACCACAGGCAACCAGGACATCGATCAACACGGCACCATTGTTGATGTGGACTCTTTGAAGGCTCCAACGCAACCACGCGTTCTGCGCCTAAACGTTGTGGGCAAATCCTCGCCAGCAACTGGTAAATCAGCTTTGGCAACGGCGCTCCTTCGCAAGGCCCAAAGAACAGCTGCCGAGGAAAAGGCCAAGGAGTCGGGAAGTGGAGTTGGCAGGACCGTGAAGACCAAGCCAAAGGCGAGCGGCAAGACGACTGCTGGTAGTAGCAGTACAAGGACGCTACTTGGAACCAGCTCTCATTTGGTTGAAACCAGTGCGGGCTTAGCGGGGCGCAAGAAACCAACGGCAGGAACAACTGGCATTCAGCGGCAAAGTCTAACCCAGCCACAAAATGGGCGGCGAGTCTATGGAAAAGTCTGAGGGCGGCGATCAGCCAGAGAAACCCGGCAAGAAGGAGCAGACGCATCAGGGAGCAGATCATCAGGTGGTGCGGAAGAAGCGTCCACGGGATGCGTCACCCGATGGAGGCGATGTGGGCGGAGCAAAGTCGGCAGAGGGTGCATCAGAAGGCGCATCTGCTGCTGGCGGGTCAGCAGCCAAGAAGCGGGTAATCATTCACCACACAACATCGGCACTCTTGTGCTGCCCTCACAAAATAGATTCTCACTCAGCCGATTCGATAGGAATTCTTGGCAGCAGTTGCACAGTTGAGGCTGCTCTGCAACGGCCAAGAAGACACGCCACTCAACGCCACACAGCGGACACTTAAACATTTTGATGAAACAGTCGAAATTGTTTGGTCTAATAAAAAAGGAAATAATATACTAAAGAGAAGATCTTCAAGGCTTTTTGAATGCATTTCGAGGCGGAGGACGAGAATGTTGTAATTTTAATAATAGTTGCCTTGCCTTTGGGTTTAAGTAAAAAGGAAAAAAAAAAAAAATAAAAACGTAGTGCTCAGAAAGTCTATTTAACAAATACATTTAGTTTATTCATACTTATTTAATTTGTCCACTATAATTTCGACTGCAGCTGTAAAAAAGCTAGCGCATATCTGTTGATGCTGTCATGTATTTTTGTCATGTGACTGACGTTTCTATTTGTTCTTTCCGTTTCCGCAGAAAATCACCGAAGAAGCCGCCGCTGCTGCCAAAGTCAACAGCGAAGCCATCACATCGGCGACTGGTCCAAACACTTCCACACAAGCAGCCGCCTCCGCCAACGAGGAGGATGACAAGGACAAGGAAGACGACAAGGATGCCAAAAAGAAGAAGAACCGATGTGGCGAGTGCCGCAAGAAGGTTGGACTGACCGGTGAGTATGCTGCTCTTGAATCCCCCTGAATATTGATACTTATTCGTTGACTTTCTTTTACCAGGTTTCCAGTGTCGCTGCGGCGGTCTGTACTGCGCCGTGCATCGTTATTCTGATAAACATAACTGCACATTCGATTACAGAGAGCACGGCGCACAGGAAATCCGACGCAACAATCCGGTTGTCGTTGGCGAGAAGATTCAAAAGATTTGAATTTCGATATTGTGCCAGTAACAGTAACAGTAGCCGTAGAATGATAATAACCAACTACACATAATAAGAGTACATATATATAATATGCTGCGCTATAACAAGAGAATCAACAAACATATATAAAACAGCCGAAAGCATAAACACACACCACACACACTCAACACGCAACACAAAAATACACAGAGTAATACTATAAAAATCGATATAAAACTGTAATTGTAATGTAATTATAATGTAAACAGCAAAAGCAAGCAACAATAGTACAGAGAAACGATAACCAAATACCCCGCAAAAATGCAGCAACAACTGGAACAACAATTTCGATGCTCAACAACGTTAAGCTAGCAACGTCCAGCAGCAACCTGCAGCAGCAGCAACATGCAACATGCAACAAGCAGCGTTCGGCAGTTAATACCTTTCTACATCTTGAACCAGACGCGTGACAGCGTTAGCAAGTGCAACAACAATCATCGCCGCGTTTGTTGGAACGAAACAACAACCGCAGCAACATCAACAACAACCAGCACAACCGATTGCCTTGGTCGCCTGCTGAGCTGGGCCGAAAAAAAAACAGTTTTGAAGGAAACACCATTCATCGACTAACGTTGAAATATTTTGTTATTCCAAATACAATTTGCAAATTGTTTGTATTTAGCCAAAAACACACACCGCCACATTTACAACGACAACAAGCACACAACAAACAACAAACCTTTGTTTCATGTTTTACATACAACGCAACAACATTTAAGTAGACGATGTGTGTCATTTGTTTTTGTAATATGTTGGAGTGTATTAAATAAAAAAAAAACAAGTAAATTCAAAATGCAAAGTATGAAAAGAAATTTTAAGAGAACTTTAACAAGCCCAAATTCACATACAAAAAGCAACCAAGCAACCAACTCTTTCTCAATTCTTAATTATCAGCTACTAAAAGAAAAAAAAACAAGTATATATTAATTAATTATGTATATGTATTAAAAAAGAAAAAGCAAAGAAAAAATATGCAAAATTAAGCGTAAAAAAACAAAGCCCTCACCAAAAAAAAAAAAGGTAAAAAAACCTAAAGAAAAGAAACCAAGAATAACGCAGTTGTGTGTAGCTCCTTAAACAGTTTGCTAAAAATCTGAAAATCCACGACCACGCTAGACACGAGCGAGAGAGAGAATAGCTAGAAAGAGAGAGCGAAGGAGCAGCGCGTTTAGTGTAAAGCAACTTGGAGCATAACAACTCCCTATACATAGAACTTTAAATATAATTATAATTAATTAGTGAATCAAAGCAGGCGAATGCAGTGCAAGCGGCGTTTTTTCTACGTTTTACTTTTTGCCCCTCCTGTCCCCTATAACATTAAATTGAATTGATTTTAATTTTCTGATTTTCGATGAATTATATATATGCATAATATTAACTATATATACACCTATATATGGTAGGATATGTAACTCGTGTGATGCATACACATATATAGTTTTCTTTGGGTATATGCACATTAAAGCGAAAAACAAAAAGATAAAAACCAGCTAATACACATATTCTATCTATATATATAGTGGTTACAAAGTAAATTCATCAAAAATGGCAAACAAAAAAATGCAAAAAATACAATAAATATATATGGTTCGTCTTTAGAGTTTTATTGCTTTAAGCGTTATTTAGTTTTTCTTTGTTTATATTAAAACACATGCGTACACAACAAAACAAACCCCTTTTTAATTTTGCTTTCTTCATTCTGTAGTACATAATTTAAATTTTTATTCAAACCAATTACACCTATGCAAATAAATTTAAATCTAGTAATAAATTGTGTTGTTAACCCTTCGAAAAAAATACAAAAATGAAAAAAAAATCAAAACAAAAATTGTAAGTGAAACTTAACTTACCAATAACAAAGAGGAAATACTGCAATAAATTTTGATTCTACAATTAAAATTCCCACATGACCAAAACACCAATCCAATACGCAAATTTGGCACACAGAACTGAAACGAATCTTTTTCGCAGCAGGAGCAAAATAAAAGCCGACACCAAACTCGCCTTTAACCAATCGCCTTCCCATTCTCTTTGATAGAGATTGCAGATCGGTTCTATCTAGTGGTGTTCCCTAATCATAGGCAACACTGCTAGTTACATGTTGATCTGAAGAATCTCGGGGTCAATGCGGGTCCATAGTTTAGCTGGTTCACAGCCAGCTTTTAAGACCTTCCTTGTGCACAGGAGATTCTGGACATGAGTAGAGCAAGCCAATCCAGCAACAGTGAAGTCCAATCGCATAGGGAGTGTTTAGTCAGAACATTTGAACTGTACAAAATCAGAGATGGAAAATGCAAAACTAGTAACCAACTTCAATATAATTTTTAATGAAAGACGAAACCTAAATGTACAGAGCCAGAGATAGAATGGGAGGAATTAGGGATGTGAAATAACTGCAATTACACAACAAGAACAGCTAAATGTCATTTTAATTTTAATTTTCCCCCCACAACAATAAAGGCAACACTTTACATACATACGTATATCATAATTTAATTCATTAAAAACTATAAAATTAATTAGTAAAATTGTATACATACACGAACACACAAAATGAAGGATTTTAAGATATAACGAACAAGTGTATCACAGTTTAAGAACGTTTTAAAACTGATTTACTAACTTTAAATGGAAGAAAGTTGAAGAAAAAAAAAATACAGTTCGAATTGATTTAAAACCCATTTCAATATTTTTTGCATAGTTGTAGTTTTCATTTACGATAATTTACAATGCTTTAGTGTGCTTTTAGTTGAAATTTTGTTTATATGTTAATCGAAAGAGTAAAGTGAAAAGGCAAATAATAATTATAACTAAGCGTAATAAAACTTTATTATTATTAACAAACGATTATTGTAGTAGTTCTTTATTATATTACCATAATAATTATTATTATTTTGTTGTGTGCACCTCTTAGTCACTTTTGCGCTTATAAGCTAATCAAACAACACGCAAACAATCACTCCAAAACCAATCCCATAGCCTCTGAAGTAATATCCCCTTTTCGCCAGACTCTATTTGTGTTAAATCTTTTGCAATCGCTAGCCGAATTTGATCATTGTTTGACTCCTACTTTGGATATGTAAAGTGTTTTGTTGACGGCAGAGCAGAGACGAAACGAAATTAGTTGATTTAAGCGTATGAATGGGATTTAATGAACTTGAATATATGAATGCATCCAATATCTAAAACTCTATGCGTATATAAATATTGTACTAATGTGTAATTGTAATTAAAAGCGACGGATGAAGAATATCTGCAGCCAGATGGGTGGAGAAACAGTGAACATATATTTAACACACCAACGGTAAAGCTAGAAAATCTAAATAGAAATAGATATATACATATATAATACCTATACATGAGCCTCAGATCCAGGCGTATATAAGAGCAACAACTATTTTAATTAAACTTAAAGAAATGCATAAACAAATACAATAAAATAGAAGTTACAGCGAGAGCAACCACAACAAATTCGCAATAAACAAAGGAAACAATATTAACTTCAAAATTTATATAGCTAACTGGATAATGTTCAATAAAAGGCGATGATATAATTTTTAAAACGATTGCATGTTTTATTTTTTGAGATTTTGTTTTTGGATAGCTTACACTTTAGAAGATGTTCTTTCCACTTTTCGAGATCCATTCGGAACCCAAGCCAAGCCAAGGTGCTAAGTAGTTTAGAAACAATGAAGTGGGCGCAAAAATTATAAAATGGCCAACTAATAGATCGAGTGGCTTTGGGATTTGTTTCACAATGGCTCGTTCGCTCTTCATGCAATAGTTATTAACCTAACTAAAGTCACAGCAAGTGTTCAAAAGTAAAACTCAGTAACTACCTAAACTCAGCAAGTAAATAATAATAATACATTTTTTGTGTGCTTATTTCGTTATGATAATTTTTAAAAACAAAATAACACAGTTAATCAATTCATATAAAGAACAAAAGAGGTTTTGATCAGTCGGTAAATTAAGCTGCTAAAATCTCCAAAAATAAATTGAAAGCAACAATTACAATATTTGACAGATTCTTCGCGAGTGGAAAAATAATGAATGCTTAGATATAAGGCAAATCGAAAAGGAAAATATATATATATATACGAGATATAACAGTTAAATGAATGATGCAGCAATGTCGTATAAATAACAGAAACATATATCTTAAGTATAAATGAGTATATATATATAGACTATATATACACACATATGTATATCTGATAAATGAGAAATCGCTAAAACTGATAAACTTAAACCTAAGTAAAATTAAAAGGAAAATACAAAACACGGAAAGAAATGGAACTAATAAAGAGAATTATTCTGAGAAATATAAATCAAGTGACTTCTAATTAAAACATATCTATTAAAGATAATACATCCATTGGAATATTTTTATACCCGTTACTTGTAGAGTAAAAGGGTATATTGTATTGGAGGAAAAGTAAGTAAGAGGTAGAAGGAAGCGTTTCCGACCCTATAAAGTATATATATTCTTGATCAGGATCACTAGCCGAGATCTTTATTTATTAATACCTATTGAAACGTAAAAGAAATTTTTTGTATTGAACCACTCAGTAAAAAGTTAGAAGCAAATAATAAATTTTCTGCCACATAGATGGCGCCACTTTTAAGCGACTGCTTGGTTTGCCCTGCTTGCGACTGCATGCTTTCTCTCTTGTTTTTGTTGTGTATAATAACAGTCAAAGATTTGTTTACCTTTATTAAATTGCATTTAGGATCACCTGCTTTTATTTAGCATTTCTAAATTGATTTTAATGCTTTGTAACCAAGAGCTAATGGAAGTGATCAACAACTCTGCCCATTGCAATCTCTGATTGTGCGCAATAAAGTATTTTCATGATAAGATGCGGTCCGGGGATCAAGCAGAGCAACTGTAAACATATATCTGAGGTTAGGGAACTCCAACGCCAACCGCCTCCCAAGATCAGTTCTCCACTGGCTTTCGGAGCGATCGGTTGTCAGCGTGTCTAAAAATAATAAGTGGAGAAAAATATTCAGAGTGTGACCCACATTGAAGGCTGTAAAAATGTCAACCGTACAGACTGGTGAGTTAGTATGGGAGTACGACGAGATTAGAGCTATTTTTGGGTTTATCTCAGCTCATCAGATAATGAAATTTTCCGCTGTTTTTGCAACCAGTTCTGGGCCCTATTACCCCCAACCTTTTGGGTCGCACCTTGACCCACGAGCATGTGGCTCTCGATTTCGAGCACTTCTACCGCCCACCGCCGCCGGACTTTGAGAGCGAGCTAAAGGCCAAGATCAGCATGTCCACCCTGGGATATGTTCGGCTCTATCCGTATTCCAGCAAGGAGAATGTCCGCTTCTACGACGGGGAAGCACTGGAGGCGGCCAAGAAGGATGTGCTGCTCTATAAGAAGCACGGCGGTGGCAGCATTGTGGAAAATAGCAGTTATGGCCTCAAGCGTAACATGGAGTTCATTGTAGAGTTGGCCAAGAGCACGGGAGTTCACTTTATAGCGGGCACAGGTCACTATATCCATGCCATGCAGGATGCCAGTCACGCCAGCTTAACCGTCGAGCAATTGAGTGATCTCTACTCGAAGGACATTATCACAGGTCTGGAGGTCAATGGCAAGATGGTAAAGTGCGGATTTATTGGCGAGGTGGCTAGTGTATTTCCCATTCATGGTAGGTCATAAAAATAATATAAAGAAAAGTAGACAAAATTTTATATTTCCTATAGGAAAAAATATAATATAAAACCCTATAAAAATCTTTAAAAACTCCAGATTTCGAAAAGAGATCCATTAAGGCCGCCGGTGAGATCCAGGAAGTCCTTGGCTGTGGAGTCTCCATGCATCCACATCGTGTGACCGAAGCTCCATTTGAGATCATGCGTCTCTACTTGGAGGCGGGCGGGCGTGCCGACAAGTGTGTGATGTCCCATTTGGATCGTGAGTAAAATTGTCTTTCTATAACACTCTCCTTAATTGTGACTTCTCCTCTTTTTAGGCACCATTTTCGACGTCGATGAGCTGCTGGAGTTTGCCAAACTGGGCTGCTATATTCAGTACGATATCTTTGGCACCGAGTGCTCCTTCTATCAGCTGAATACGAGTGTGGACATGATCTCCGATGGCCAACGCATCGACAACCTGATAAAGCTCATTAAAGAGGGTTTGGTGGACAAGCTGCTCATGTCCCACGACATCCACACAAAACATCGATTGGTTAGCTAAAAGTAGAAGGACTGTAAATCTTTTCTATATGAATATCTTTATTTTTAGACTTCCTATGGCGGTCATGGCTATCATCACATCCACACCAACATCCTGCCGAGAATGTTCGATCGCGGCGTTACTTTGGAGCAAGTCGAGCAAATGACAGTTACGAATCCGGCCAACTGGTTGGCCTTTGACCCCTAAGCCATGTTTTTATTTTGGTAGCATCTCTTATCACCTTATTTTCGCGTTGATAAGATAATCTTGGTTCTTTTTGCAACAATAAATGGGCGTGTCTTATGATTTCTACATAGCTTATCACTTTTGTTTTTATTACCAACAAAAAATGAAATTGGGGGCTCGTACGACTTTTGTTTAAAAAGATGCAAGTAGAAAATGACAAATAAAATATTAGGCTACCCAAAAAAATATAAAAAATTTTCAAACAAAATTCTAAAAAGATGTTATTAGATTATAATCTAATAATTGTAGGTTTGGCCAAATTTGGAAGAATTTTTTTTAATAAATAGGTTTAAATAAAGTATGTTAAAATAAAATAGGTTTAACTAATTTAGGTTTTAAAAAAATGATTTATTTTTTAATTGGTTATTCCTTTTAAAAACAATATGACTCAATGTTTCTGAAAAATTTCCATATTTTAAAATATTTCTACTGTGGATTAAAGATAACTCGGCTTGTTCCTTATCGCTTTTGACCCGCATTTGATACAGAAACCCTACTTCTTATGAACTTGTTTTCCTATCGAGATGGGAATAACAGTTCCGATGATGTTGCCAAAAAAATAATGGGAAAACAAGTACAAACGAAACGTTATCGTTGTTATTGTTTCGTTGGCGGCTGGCAGAGCAGCGCTTATCAGTTCGTCGTCAGGCCAGGCCCCATAAAGTGACCGACCAGCCGGCAATTGAAACGCAAAGGTGCCGTATTTACGACCCAATAGAGTCTCCTCATCCATTCGCCTATATATACCAGTTCCGATTATTGCCGCAGTCATCAGTATTCAGTGAACGCTTAACGTCGGAGGTCCTAGAGTGATTTTGAGGAGCAATGTCCCAGACAGTGAAGACGGAAACGCCCAAGGAGCCGAATGGTACGGCCACCAAAGCGAATGGAACTGCCCCGGTCAATGGAAAGTTGGAGGCCCTGAAGAGACCCCGACATGTTTCGGGAGGAGTGGAGGAAATCATCGATCCCTTTTGTAATCCGGAGCGCCCGCAACGTATTTCCTTTCACGATGTCACATCGGCTGCCTTTCTCATCCGCGGCGGCGTAGAGCGCACTCCTTGTCCGGTAGATATTACTATATCGCATGTTTTGGTATACCCTATATGGAAAGTGATTTACAGAAATCTACATCATCGGATTTGTACGGCATGGAGCTGTATTTAAAGAAAGATTTCCTGCAGTACACGGGCAGGTGAGTTAAAGCAAGCTAAAGAGTTAATATGATAAAAATAATATTTTTATATTATATTATATTTCATTTAATATCAAGTTTTAATATTGTATAATTTAAAAATCATTATGAAAATATGAAAAAAATTATTTATATCAATTGGTAGTGTAAGCAAAGTCAATTCTAAGGAAACTTCGATTCATTAGCTAGTTTAATTTCTTAATAGATTTTAAATGTATATTATTAATTACGTTTTGTATAGTGCATTAATTATACCCTCTTTCCTAGTCCACTTTTTGATAGAGAATATAGGTCCAAGGTGCATTTTCAGCACGGAATTATTATTGTTTTTATTATAATGATCGGTTTCGTATAGCACTTAGTAATCATTATACTATACTATGAATATTGTCTGGGATTGCCACTTTTTCAACTTTGATAAGAAGCTGTCTATACTTGATGAATATTTTAAAATTGAACAACAAAATTTCACTACAAAATTAAAGTTATGATTTTTTAAGCAAATTTACTTCATTATGCACAGTCTTTGATGGGATAGTTTCTATTACGGAAGTTCGACTGTGCCTATTTCGGTTTGTTGATACTTAAAGCCCCTTTTAGCCAACGCACTTTAATCGAGTACAACGCATTTCTATTATTACGACAAAAAATTTCGGTGATAAATTTGGCTACGCATAAACATCAAAGATCCGATAAGATAGGCTTTAATTGGCAGATAAGGATCGACTGCCTCAAATTAATAGCTGTTGCTAATTGATTTTTGATTTCGTGAACAACATGTGATTGATATACCCAATTCACACTTTTGACAGTTTCAAGGAGCGTGGCGCACGCTATGCTTTGTTATCGCTAACGGAGGAGCAGAAGCGAACGGGAGTGATCAGTGCCTCCTTGGGAAATCACGCTCAAGCCCTGTGCTATCACGGCTGGAAGCTCAACATCCCAGTGACTGTGGTGATGCCCAAGGCGGCTCCAATTATGAAGATCCAGAAGTGCAGGAACTACAAGGCTCGCGTCATCGTCGATGGCAATGACATGGGCGAGGCCAAGTCCCTGGCCATGCGAATGTCCCGCGAGGAGGGTCTGCTGTATGTGAATGGCTACGATCATCCGCACATCATGGCCGGCCAGGGAACCATTGGGCTGGAGATACTCGAACAAGTGCCGGAACCCGATGCAGTGGTGGTTCCTGTGGGAGGCGGTGGACTGATTGCCGGAATTGCCACGGCCGTTAAGGCTCTCTCGCCCAAGACCAAGATCATTGTGAGTATAAACTTTTGGTTTTGAAACCATATTAAATATCAAAGAAAATCCCCTGTAAACGAGGTAAAAACCTAGTGACGATCGCACCTCTAACATACAAAAGTTCTGATATCATCTTTTGTGACGAAAATGTATTATACAATCCACATAATTTATATACTTTCTTAGTTTTTCTTATTTGTTTGCCTAAATAGTATATATAATTAATTTTCTAGCCTTTTTTGGTTTTGGAACCATATTAAATATCAATGAAAATCCCCTGTAAACGAGGTAAAAACCTAGTGACGATCGCGCCTTTAACATACAAAAGTTCTGATATCATCTTTTGTGACGGAAATGTATTTTACAATTCACAAAATTTATATACCTTTTTAATTTTTCTTTTTTGTTTGCCGAAATATAATATATTATTAATGTTGTATCCTTTTTTGATAGGGTGTGGAGTCGGAGAAATGTGCCAGTTTCACCCGAGCCATGGAGAACAACGGGCCCATCCACACACCTATCAAGAATACACTGGCCGATGGTCTGGCGGTTCCCAAAGTGGGCTATAATGCTTATGCCACGGCCATGCCCCTGATAGATCGCATGGTGGTGGTCAAGGAAGAGTGGATCGCAGTGGCTATCCTCCGGCTGGTTGAGGAGGAGAAATGCGTCGTCGAAGGAGCTGGTGGAGCAGGTTTAGCGGCCATTTTAGCAGGCCATCTTGATGAGCTCAAGGGAAAGAAGTGAGTACTTTTGTTCAGAGAAAAGCGCTCTGAAAAATCTTATCGTAAATCCCTATAATTTCTTTTTTTTTTCTAGGGTTGTGGTTCTTCTCTGTGGAGGAAACATAGACACCACCGTTTTTGGACGATGTTTGGAGCGCGGCTTGGCCGCCGTGGGTCGCCTGGTCAAGTTCAATGTGGAGGTGAGCGATCGTCCCGGCGGCATCAACGATCTGTGCGCCCTGCTGGTTCGCGTGGGAGTCTCCATCAAGGATATTATGCACGAAAGAGCCTGGCTGCGGGATGTGTACACCGTGGAGGTGAAGGTCGTGTGCGAAACGGTGGACTGGGGCCACAGTTTGGAGCTGAAGAACGAACTCAAGAAGTTCTACTCCAAGGTCCAGTTCTCCGATGTCCCGCTGGCCCTGACCAATGATTCCGATTCGTAAAACACTCTTTCGTATATATATAGTACACATATGATTTATTCACTTCAGCAGCGCAGCAAAACTTAAAGCTTTAACTTAGAGCTTAGTTGTATAAGAGTAAACATAATCGTAGTCGAAGTAGAAATGTAAATTAGGTGTAAATAAATATACATAAAATACAATGTTTAGAAACAAATTGACAAACGTAGGGATTGCATAATTCACAAATTATGATTCTCTGTTTAAGAACTAAAGCACAAACAACTAAAAATATATAAATTCATGAGCTTAGACTACGAAGCAGTTCTTCAAGCAGACACACAATCATTAATTTCTTTTAAGATCTTCTTGCGGTATTTGGCACATTAAGGATTCATTACATATTCGCTCAGTCAAACAAACACACAGTACAGTACATATCGAAAATTTACATTTACATGGCTAGAAAATATATATGTCTCTATATATATAAATATGGTTTATGTGGTAAAATGTATAGTATATAGGCTATCTCATAAATACAGGCAACTCGTTGTCAAGTCCACGGACGTAACGTACTTTAAAAGCGCTGACTAAAACTACGTTGAGTATGCTAAGTTTTCCGGATGGAGAGCCGCTCTCAGTGGCTGTTGTCCAGGCGCAAGATCAGTGCGTCGACCACATTGTAGATCTCATCGAAATGCGGCCGGGACTCGGCATCGGCTGCCCAGCACTTGAGCATCAGTCGATACATCTCAGCGGGTGTATTCTCTGGGGTAGGCATTCGGTATCCTGGAGATAGAAAGTCAAAGTTTCATCAGTTAGATCTATAACTGCTATAAGAAGATCATAATATTTACCCGTATCGATGCGCTCTCTGGCTCTTGAATTGCTCATGCCCGAGTAGGGTGTGTCTCCTTTAGAGAAGATCTCCCACATCAGTATTCCATAGGACCAAACATCACACAAAGAGGTATACTTTCCAAAATTGAGAGCTTCGGGTGCGGTCCACTTTACAGGTATTTGCTTCATTCCGTCGGAAACTATTAAAGGAAATGAATTTTAGATTAAATGTAAAGTTTCTTTTTATTTTATCTTTTATTTTTACCTATATACTCCTCTTCCTCGCGTGACATTCCAAAATCGGAGATCTTTACACTATGCTCTAGGTCCACTAGACAATTACGCGCCGCCAGATCGCGATGAATACAGTTCTTGGACTCCAGATATCGCATGCCTTGAAAACAAGAAATATATACTTGGTAAGTTTATTATTATTTATAAGGTTTTTCAGTTCAATTACCTGCCGCCGCATCCCTGCACATGCCCATTTGTTGGCGATTGGAGAGACCATTGGAGTTCTTGCGCAAGTAAGTCAACAGGGAACCACCTAAAATAATCAGTTCAGATAAGGTTTAAAAAATTATTTAAATGTTTATTATTTAATACAAAATTCTAAAAAAATACCAATAATATTATTTAACTTAATTTAATCTGATAAAAAATTAAGAATACTTGATCTTACCCAGCACCAATTCCATGACAATCATAATGGGCTGCTTCTGCACACAAATGCCAATTAATTTCACGATATTGGGATGATCATATTGCTTTAGGATGCGGCCCTCCTGAAGGAACTTCCGCTTTTGTTCGTCGGGCAGGGTCATGCGGCAGGTTTTGACGGCCACATCCAGTTTGGTGGACTTTAGTTTGGCCTTGTAGACGTCTCCAAAGTTGCCCTATGGATGATAATTTTTAATAAGTAGGAAGGTTACAGTTGATAGAGAGGGTAACTTACCCGGCCGATCCTCTCCAGAAGAACCACATCATCGTTGCTCAGCTCCCAGCGTTCGCGGCAAACGGGTCGCCGAAGAATGGCTCCCGATTTCACGGTTACCGGCAACTCGGAGTGATATTGGTGCATGATCAGTTCCTGGATGCTGGCAAAGGGCGGTCCTTCGAACCGGAAGTTGCCCTCTCCGGTGGTCTGGACAATGAAGTGCTTGTGGCCATTCCAGCACACACTCAGCACAATCTGGCTCTCCTCGTTCCTGATGGTTTCGCGGACCAGGAAGTCGCCATCGTTGTTCAGCAGGCGAACCACCTCCTCACGCGGTAGAACGCCATGGAACCATTCCTCCTCGTAAAGCGGACGATTTGTGGAGAGCGATATCTGCAAGATCCGGATAATTAGCTAAATCTATATTTCCCGTCTTAGCAGAAAGATTAGTGAAAGCATGCAGAGTACAAACAAACAAACAACAAAATGAGGGAAAAATAAAATGGACGAGAATCGGTTAACACGCCATTTCAACATTTCCAAATGGGCAAACGGAAATGCGTGGGTGCAATTGGCTCTGACGAAATTGCAGTAGCTCCAAGATACTTATACAGGCAGATAAATTATAATTAAATACTGTAATCAAAAGGCATATTAAATCAGAAATGTACATCTATATATATGCTGTGTTACTAGACGAGGGTAAAATATGGTTCTACGTTCAAGGTTGATCCGTCGTGTGACTCACAAATACTTTGGATTTTGGCCGCTTTTTTCGAGCAGGCGGCACGGGACGCCCCGTAAAGACAATTGTCTCGAAAATTCCCCCACTTTCGGCTCCTGAACTGCTCATGATGGAAATGAAACTACTTGGAACTTGCGCAATTGTCTCACGGAAGAAACCGAAACTGAAAAAGTCACGCGTTCTGTCGGATACAAATGTGATAGATCTCCAACTTTTCACTGGCCAAACAACAGACGCCGCCAAACATTTCAATGGACTAGATTAATGGCGACTGCTGGTCGGTATCCAAACCGCTCGCCCGATCGGTGAGAACTAAAAGATATAATCGCTTTATACTCTCGCCTGAACTTGCCTCTCGGTCACTTTCGCTCTTGCCCATTGGCACGCACAAGTAATTTTAGCAATTGGAAGGGTAAGGGAAATTTCGAATCTGTCGAGATTTTTATACACTTTGTAATTCTTTAAAACTAAAAAAAAAAAGAAATTAAATATTTAAAAAATTTTGAATAGAAAAAATATATCGATAAATTCGATAATTTTGCAATAAAATATGAAATATTTTTAAATTTTTGAAAAGAAAAACTAAAATATTGATATCTTCGATAATTTTGCAATATAGTATCGATAATATCGATGTTTTAAGAAAAAAAGTGAAATCTAAACAGAAAGTAGAAAATAAACAAAAAAAAAAAATTAATTTAAAAAGATCGAAATTTTGATATTTTATTTAGATCTCGTTGTGCGCTTTGTCACTTTACTGATCATTTATTAATTCAAAATGATTTCCGCGAATACAATAATTTTCTAAGTTAGGATTAATAAAGTCGATGTTTATAGAATACAAATGAAAACGATAAACATACCGACTAGTCGTCATACCCCGATTACTCGTCTTAACTAAGGTCACCCTGTGTTCTATTTTCGGCACCCGCTCTATAAAAAGCTCTTTCCCCAACATGCTTTCAATATATTGAACGTGAGCGCGAAATACAGGCAAACAATCAATCAAACATGCAAATTGAAGAGGCTGGCAGGCAAAGCGATGCGGTTTTCGACTCTGTGAGGTGGCGTCATGTGGCGCCCAGTTGGCTTTAGATACTCTCGATACGGTGGGTGCTGGTTGTATTTTTCTCGGATACGGATACGGATACTGATACGGATGCGGATACGGGGAACTCACACTGGCCGCCAGGCTGGGCACACAGTAGCAGTGATCCTTCATGCTGAGCACGTCGTCACTGTCCTCGTCATCGGGATCCTCGTCGTTCTCCTCCAAATCCCCGGAACTGGACTCAAAGGGTCTCTCTCTCTCCCTCTCCTTTTGGCCGGATATTTGGACGGATGGCTTTACGGTTTTCTGCGTAGCCGGCGGACAGCTGCAGAACTGCTCCTCCCCAGCGGATCCAGCCTGCTGATCCACCTCAAACTCCCGCGCAAAATCAAAGACACTCTTGCTGGGATGGATGCGCCTCCTCTTCGTGCACTGCTTACACGGCTTCGCACGCTTCAGCTGGAAATTGAGCAACTTGGAGCGGAATGTATTGCGGATGGCCTTCGATTTCTTCTGGATCTTGGGCACCTTGAATTTCAGTCTTGAGTTTTCCTTGGACGGCGTCGTGGTCGTTGTGGTCGTAATGGTGGTGGTGATCGTGCTCGTTATGATCGTCGACTGCTGTGAGGCACTGTGATTGCTATTACTATTGCTACTGCTATTGTTATTATTATTATTATTATTATTGGTAGTAGTATTACTACTGGAACTGCTGCTGTTTGTGGGGCAATCACTGCTGCTGGAATGCTGTAGGTTCGGTTGGGTCCTTTCCGCATCCTGCTCCTCGCTGAGTGTGTGACTCTTGCCCATTCGCACAAGCGGACTCTTGGAGAACTCCTTGAGATTGCTAAAGATGTTGCTAATCGATTTCTGCGTGAAGGATAGTGAACGTTTCTTGGAGTGACTCATCTCCTTGGAGGATCTGCACTCCGAACTGGAACTGGAACTGCGTTTCGTATGGCTATCCGGATCTTTGGGTAGCTTCCTGGTTTGTATATGACACTCATCCGCACTCTCGATGGCATTTACATCGTCGCTGGGCTGCAGAGTACGCTTTAGACGATCGTCGAGCACTCGATTCAGCTCATCGATCCTGTCCAGATGCGCATCTATGGAGTTCTGCGGTGCCGTTTGGTTTATTTCTATCTGGATCTCCTGCTGCTGCTGCTGCTTCTGCTCTTCCCCGTCGCTTTCAGGACTCTCTGGGGAGCCTTCCCTTTTCCTGCTTAACTCCAGATCCGCGTAGATATGATTGTTATTGGTGTTAGTAAGGACAGCAGCGGTTAGCTGGGCGAGCGGGGCGGGCGAGGAGGTGGCAGGCTCTTCCTCGTCCTCGCCCAAACACAACATGGAACACTGGGTTCGCCGCAAACGTGGCAAATCGGGCGGATTAGCGGAGCTGAGGGTGGTGATCTCCTCGCCCAAATAATGAACACTGGCCGCCTGGCGCAAACGATGGTTAGTAATGGGCTCGTAACGTGCAGCAGGACTTTGTCCGTTCCCATCCCTAATTACCGACAAGGATCCCAGACTCTGAGATCGTGGCTGCATCTTGTTGAAGCGTCCCTGACGCGATCTTGTCATAGGTGTCGTCGGTTGGGGGGTACTCTTGCGCTTAAAGTGACGGCCCCTGCCACGCAAGAGGGTCAGAACCCCCCCTCGTCGCATCAGCTCGTTCATAATGCCCAGACCTGGTGAACTGGTGGAGTTGGACCTCTGCTAATGTGGGTTAGTTTTCATATGTAAGGAGTTTATGAGGGTGATATTGTATGGAAACATGGATAGAGTTGTAGGGCAGCATCCAGAGAGAAAGAAATGGTTTCATCATACAAGATTAGTTAGACCATGACCACCTACTTCTTAAAAAACTAACCAAAACCTATGGGGATTACTGATGAAACTGGAAGACCCACCTGCTGTTCGTTGTTATAGCCATTCTCGATGAAGTTCTGCTCGAGGGTCAGGTGATCATCGCAGCCGGAGGGCAGCTCTTCGCAACCCACCTCGTTCAGGGCGCACTTGATCATGTCCACCAACTTCTGTTTCTGCTTCTCCTGGCAGCGCAGGGCATTCAGGTCCTTCGACTGGCGGCTAAACGAAGGAATTTAAAAATATTAAGTTCAATTTAAAAAGAGAATTCTGAACAAAAATTAGCTCAAAGTTGGAAAAATTTGTTTTTTGGGATGTTTTGATGTTATACCATTTTTTCTTCACTTAAAAGACTCCTAGAACATATTGTAAAATGGGATTTGAAAGCTAAAATGTTAAGACTTAAGACTTAAGACTTAAAAATTTCCAAAAACTTAATTTTTTTCCAATTTTTTCGATAGGTAATTCTTTTGTGTAACAATCTTCCACTCACCACTGGCTATCCTTGTTGGACTGAATGCCATTGGAAGTATTGCTGCCGTTGGAGATAATGCTGCCATTGGCCACCGGAGAACCACCATTCACATGCTCGATCATCTTTAGCTGTTTCTCCTGGCAATCCTTGACGGCTCCCTCGAGTTCTAGCAGTCGATTCCTCAACCAGTCCACCGTAAGATTATCCACTGTCAACGTACTAGACTGTAATTTGCCGGGGATGTCCTCGATGAGCGTCTCATCGAACTGGAAGAGCAGCGGGGTTGTGGGGGAGGTTCTGAAGATATAGATACAAGATCAGTAAGTTTAACATCATGATAAACCAGCACCACTCACTTGTGTTTCTCGGTGAACTCGCCGTACTCCTCTGTCGGATTGATGCCGCCTATCACAGTGTCGATGCGCTTCTGGATCTCCTTGTATTTGTCCGCCGTGAGATCGCCATATTGGGCCGCCTCTTGGAGGATGTTGCGCCACAGCAGGATGAAGCTCTCCTGGACGGATTGCTGGTGCTCCAGCAGTCCCGGCAGCAGAACGGTGCGAAAATCCTTCTCCACTTCGATGGCTTCCGTGATGGACAGCACGTACTCGTTGTGTGTGAGGTGCAGCTTGCGGCAGGCCTTCTGGTACTTGTCACGCACATCGTCCAACTTGCGGCCACTGCGACTGGGTGCTGAAATTTAAGAAAAATCACATCAGCACTGGGAAAAATTTTAGATGGTAAAATTAACACAAAGTTTAGCATTACACAGATTTTTTAGGTTTACATTTTAAAGGGTTTTGGTTGTACTTATGATCCTGATTCTAAATCTACTAAAGTTTAAAATATTAAAAGGCAAGATTCTTTTTATAAAATAATTTAAAAAATAACTCTTGGGAAGTCGTTGAATATATTGCTATAAATTTAAGTGTATAGCAAGTGTATAGAAATATTAAAAAACAATTTTTTTTTAATTTTTCTCTAATTTAATTTTGAATGCAAAGTTTTTAAAACTTAAATTCTTTTAAAAATACAAAAAAAAAATTAGGAGAAATGAAATTAAAAAAAAATAAAATTTTGGATAAGCCAAAGGTCAATTATTTTTTAATTCCAATATTTTTTAGGTTTTTCTTAAATTTTTTTTCTAAAAATAAAATATTATTTCTAAAATTATGTACGATATCTGTATTATTTGTATCCCCAATCAGGAAACCGATACCAAACACCAAGGACTTCCCACTCACCTTTTATGTAGTGCTCCTCGAAGCGCGTGCGCAGCGCCTTGTAGCCCTCCAAATGTTTTTGGTATTCGGTTTTCTTGCGGACCACCTCGTCGGTGAGCTGGAATGACAAGAGGAAGCGGGTTGAGGTTTAGTTTGGGGTTTTAATGCGGTCAGCACACGTGTGCGTCTGCCAATGAGGCACTTTCCCAAAAAAAGAAAAAAAAAACTGGGATGGGGCTCATTACATCATGATTATCGCCGGCGTCACTACGTGTTGCTCTTTTGTCGCACACAGTGCTCCACATGCGAGTAATCGCATAATGAAACCCACTTCGACTTTGAGCGACACCTATCTGTGCTCCACTGAGCAAACCCAATATCTCTCTCACACTTTCTTTGCAAAACATTTTCTCACGTTTGCCCATTATGCAAGGTACACGTCCAACCGCAGAGTCAACAGAGAAAAATAGAGAAAAAAGCGGCGGCTCCACAAATGACTGATAAGTGACTGGGCAAAAGGATTGCATTATGCAGCTGAGCCAACAGCCCAGCATCCGTTAGCAGTGTCAACAAAATCAACAGCGACTTTGTTGCTGAGGAGGATTGGACTGCGGCTGCAGCTGAATCTATCTATGGTTCAAGCCAATGGCAAAGCTAAAGCCAAAGCCACAAACTAATGGCAGCAAAGTGCAGTTAGTCAAGCAGCTGCAAAGTTGCTGAGTTAAGGTTGCATAGACATAATGCAGCTGATGCAGGGAACAGTGGGATTGAAATATATCTTCTTTAAAGTATTAAATAAATTAATTAAAATTTTAAGAATTAAATATATATTTATAAAGTAACCTCTCAGTAACTTTGTATGATTTTGAATTCCATAAAATACCTCAACTTATCAGCTTTAGTCATTAAATGCTTTTATTTTCTATAATATTCAACATATTCAATAATATTGAATCAATATGAATTTTTTAACATTATTACTTTAAAAATTATTGGGTTTTTTCAGATATCTATCAAGTTACCTCTAAATAAATTAAGATCTCTATGAATTCCCTAATATTCCTCATCGTATCAGCTTAAGTCATTAAATATTTTTAATTTATTCCAAATATTCAATAATGGATTCAATAATATTAAATAAATAGATATGTAATTTTAACTTTAATAGTTTAAATATTTATGGGTTTTTTTTATTACTTTTTTTGCTTAAAATGTTTGGATTTAAATCCGGAAATTGAAACTAAAATCCAAAATACTTAAAATAAATTTGCATAAAACTAAATATATTCACAAACAATTAATGACGTGAAACAGAGAGATCGTAGAGTTTGAATATATCTATTTTAAGCTTTTATATTACCCATAATAAATCAATGAATATTTTTAACAAAGAGACAAAGGAAAATGTATATTAAAAATCATAAATAAGTCAGTTTTAATGGGTGTGTTATGATGTGTGATGCTTTAGTTAATAATAAACTAAATTAAAGTTCACAACTTCTTGTTCCTGTTAAAATATTCATTTATTCAAATTAAATATTAAACAACTATTTTGCAGATTTTGTCCACGGTTACCAGCTAAGCCTGCAACCTGAGACGCTTTTTGTTGATGTTGCTGTTGTGCAGTTGACGGTGCATATTAATTGCCGACAGTTTTGCACTTTTGCTCTAAACGCGGAAGACAGCAGGAGAGATGGATTAATGAATTAACTAATTGAATGATCAGGCAAGGCTTGAGAATTTGCCCAAGGAAAATGGCTAGAAAATAGCAAGGCTAGCGAAAAACAATTCGATAGCACGCACATATAAATTGCTGACCCAGTTAGCAGTCGATTTGGCATTGAAAGTGTTGTCGAGAGTGTTTTTTCGAGAGTTATCTTGAAATTGGCTGCAATCTGGACAACTTGTTGCTATTGTTGGGGCTACGTAATAACCAATTTTGTAAGGTTTTCGGTTCTAATTCTGGTTCTGTTCTTTTTTTCTGTCTTTTTCGGCAAGTGGTTAAGCAACTTTCAATGCCTTTGCAGCTGCTAATTTGCCTAAAAAGTTGTTTAGAAAGAGAGAGCGACAGAGTGGCAGCGCGAGCACAAGTAAAAGAAATAAACATGGCTCGAAAGTGGGTCATGCGCGCCGTATTTCTTACCTCTCAGCGGCTAAACAGTCAATAGCATTTCGGTAACCCCTTTTGGCCGCGGGGGGGCGGACCCCGCCTCACACATTGTTTACAAATGATTGCCAATTTTTTTGGTTTTTTTTTGGGTTTCAGTCGCCAGAACAGCGTATCCAACGAATGCGAACGAATCCGAGGAAAGTTGCTAATCTGCCACCTGCAACAAGTCGGCGAAACTTTCTCGATTTTCTCACGCAATTTCCCCCGCAGCGGATTTTATTAGATGTCCGCGTCTTCTAAGTGGGGACAGCGCACGGTTGAAAAATTCCCCCCAATTCGAATGCCGAATCTATATGTAAATGCGGCGATGACCTAATGGAATCTGTGACAAGTGGTGCCAGCTGCCACGTTTTGCATTAATCAGCTTGATTCTTTCTGTTTGCCTTCCATTTCGATTTTCTGCTTCTGTTTCTAGATTTCTGTATACTTTGGCAAACGTTTATTTCGGACAGTAAACTATGCGGAAAATTCTGCGATAATATTTTCTTAATTGCGATTAAAAATAAGCTGTAAACTGTCAATGATTCAAGACGATACTTTGGGTTTTTATGACATCTCAAAAAATGTCTAAAATTTGACCGCTATATTTCCATTGTTAAATACGTCATTGTTTATTTTTATTACCGACTTTTGTTTTTATGGTTTTGCTAAGAATTCGTTAGAAAAATTTATATATAACAGTTTTGAGCATTAATCAAAAATATTCATCAGCAGAGATATTAAAAAGAATGAATATTCATAAAGTCATTCTTAATAAAACAGTCCTTTATCTTTTATACAACATGATAAAATATTTTATAAAATCTTTGAAGGCTTGTGAATAAGATTTTAAGGTTCTTTTGTTTAAATAAATCTATTATACAACCAATTTGCGTTCACTGTACGCCACCACACATGCGAATAATAACAATAAAAAGGCACAACTCAATCAAGCGAAATTCAATTCATGTCTACACTTCCAAAGAAATTGCCTCTAATCAAAATAAATTTGTCAAATGTATTGCGGAATCGTGATGCAATAAAAAGAAACCGAGTCAGGAAAATCAAGAGAGAGGCAGAAAAATTGAAAACAAGTCAGAAACCCTAGAGTTGCATTTATATTTTTTCTGTCTTTTTGTCAGCGCGTGAGAGTTTTTCTTGGCTGGCCAAATTTGAATATGAAACGGCGTGGCGGCAGCTGTGACAATAAAACGATAGGAAATGCCACACGCGGCTGGGATTTTCCTTTTGTTGCGGTCCAAAGGGGAAAAATCAATGCAACCGATTGTCCGGGGAGTTTTTTTCAATAACTGGCGGCAAGATGTTGCATAAGTGCCGACAGCGTTGACAATAATAATGATGATGTTTTATGAAACACTCGAGATCGTTTTAATAGATGGCGCTTAACCATTGCAATGGCGAATTATGCAAATTTATGACCGTTGGTCAATACACGAGCACTTCCTCCTCCTCGGACCAGGGATTTCGAGTAATTTCTTATAGAGAGAGCCGCCCAGAGTTGTCGTGCCAGTGTTTTTTTTGCCTTTTTGCCTGGTCAATGAACCCCTCGGCGGGCCAACAATGGACACGCTAATATATTAACGACTGGTTTTAACTGTAATCGCTCTGCTTGGCCATTTGGGCTTCGCTTCTGTTGAATTTCAGCATTTAAACCATTCAAATATCAGTCGCATAATTGCCACGCAATAACTTCACTTTCGTTGGCCAAATTCGTGAATAATATTTGCCAAGTTGATTTTATTGCTGTCTGCCCGTGTTTAACATTTTCCACAAAAATTTGCATGCGTGCCAAGTGAAAGAAGCATGACGAAAAGGTTCGAATTTAAATTGTATCTGCTGCCAGCACTTTCTATTTCAGTCGAGTGTCGTCGTCGCACGGCAGGAAAAAAAACGAAAAAGAAAGAAGAAAAAACGAGCAGACAAAAGAATAGAATGGCAAAATCGACGATCGCAGTGAAAGTGTCTTCGAATTGGCCAATTGCCGCGAGCCGCAAGTCGTAAGCCGCAATCCGCAATCCGCGAACAGCGAGTTCGTCGCTTGAGTCTTTCGTTTTCGGGGCCCCTTAAAGTGGCACCTCCATGCGCTGATCCCAGCCAAACCGGGAGGTCTCAATCGCCGCAGGAGAGGCTGCAGAACGACTTTTCAATATTCAAAGCCACCTACGTGTCGCTTGCAACTTGTTTTGCATACAAGCAGATACACACACCGCTCCCATGCGAAATCCTGCGGCAGCGATCGTTCCACGGAACAGGCATAAACTTTAACAGCCAAGTAGATCACCAAAGAAGTTGTGAGAACTCAGGGTATGATCTTGTTATGGAGAGGCATGTACTATGATTATGGTGGGCTTTACAGATTTACCGTTGATTTTAAATTTTAAAGTAAAATTACTAAACGAAATTATTAAGAAATTATTGAAATACTCCTTATATTAAAAGAGTTACTGATTATAGAAACAAACTTTAAAATTATAAATTATTATTATAAATATGATAAAAATATTATAAATTATTATAAATATTTAATACGATTTTAATCATTATTTTTATAATTTTGTAAACATTTTGGAACCAAATTCAAAATGTAAGAAATAAAAATATTCTTAGATTTTTTTATAAAAAGTGGATAAAAAATATAACATTTTTTTCATAGCTAAATATCCAAAAATCGATTAGTAATGATAGGTCAGTAACTCTGATTTGAAGAAAGTTCGAAAATGTGATTAATTGAATTTAAATTAAAGTGATATGATCAGTTTTCTGAATACAATGGATATTTCTACAGCTTCATATGTTATGCCACAATGAATATAATTAATATTTCGCAATTTCCTAGACAAGTGAGCAGAGCATACACCCTTCTTGTTTCCATCTAAATTTACGAGCTTTTCTCCCATCGCCTGCCGCTGCTTTTGGCCAAAACGAAACCAAAGACCGAACTTGATCCCCAGCAGGACCAGCTGCGCTTTTGATGTCAAGGGAGCACACTCTGTTCGCACGGCTCTCGGCCTGCTCTCGGCCAAGTTATTACATCGCATATTGGGCAGCTAGACCAGTCGGGAAGTGGTGAATGGCTCAATGGCTGTGGCCGACTGGCTTTTGTTAATTTATTTTTACTGCTCCCCCAAACATGATGAAGTACTTGCAGCGCCGCAGCAGCACCCAAGCAGTACGCCGTCGACCAAGAAATTAAGTTGCAGTTGCAGCGCAGCCCGGAGCCAAGTGGCAGGTACAAAAGCCCCGACTCTGTCTTCGATCCATAAAGTATTTTCCTCGGCCGTTGCGCAGGCGCAGCTAACGAGACGAAGTCGAAGTCCCCATCCTCTATACTATATACTCTCTGCTCTATCCTCCATCCACTCCCTCCATCTACCGTCAGCATCCTCTGCTCCCAGCCAAAGTCCAGATTCGGGCCCAATACGTTTTTAGCCCTCGGGTTGGTTCTTTATTGTTTTCTCTGCTCCGTCGCCTCGTCGCTCAGTGCCCGTAACTCTCGTAACTCTCTTTTGCCCCCGAGTTTGTGTGTGCATGTTGCAGACTTGTTTCATAACTGGTCCACGATTCTCGGAATTAAAGGAACAAAGGCTGGGGCTGATTTTGATTTTGACCGACAAACGTTGTCTGCGCTTGTTTGCCGTTGACTCTTCCTCTCTTACCAGTCCCCTCTTTTCTTTACTGCACTGGGAAAAAATGTTCTTGATTTATTTCCTATACAGTTATATATATGGAATTTTAGGACAAACATTCAAAAAAGAAAATTTACACGAAACTAAAAATTATATTTAAATTATCTCTAGTTTAGATAAACATTAAAATGTTAATTTAAATATTATTACTAATTATTCTATAAAAATCTATAAAATTTAGAAAACTGCCAATGGGATTGTAGGATTGTTCATTATAAAACTTAAAATAAAACTTCGTATTTCGATTGATAAATTAATATGGTATTTAATTTAGAAGAAAAGTGATTTAAAACGATATTTGAAAATTTTTTTTTTATTTTTATTATTACAAAATCTTTCTCTAGAAACAATTTTATATTTATTTCATATTTTATATTTATTAAGAGAGGATCCTATCATCCTAAATTCCGATTGGAACCATACTAATTTTTTTTAATTTATCTGTTTTTATTTTCTGATCTCTCCAAAATTTCTTGGAGTGCCCAGCTGCCGCTGCTGGCTGTTTGTTCAGCCCGGCTCGAATCTTCTCGGCCTGCATCTGAGGGCAGAGGGTACTTGAAATTGACTGAAAAGATACGAATGTGCCGCACATGCGCGTAGATTATAATGAGATAAAGGCCCAGCCAGTCGGGCAGGAATAAATAAAAAAGAAAAAATAAGAAAAAGGGTTAGCAGACAGTTCGTTGGCTGTTGGCGTGTTAGAAAACCTTTTTAACGCGCTCCGTTCGAGCCGGCAACTTAATTTTTATTGCTCCAGCTCCAATTAGAACTCGTGCAATATGAGACGCAAACAGAACAGAAGGCTTCAAAATGAGGAGCGACTTAAGCCTGGGATTTATGGGCTTCTTGGGTCCCCAAAAAATAAAATAACAGTTGATCTCGTGTGTTAACACTTGAACGATCCTCGGAAACGCTCTTGTTTCTCCCACTAAGCCGAGTAAACAAATTAGTATTCAATAAGCGTAACTTCTGAGCCGGTACCATTAGCCAAATTGGTCAAGACCATACCGGGTTATGGCCATAATATCTCTATATACACACACAGTGTAGGTATATGGAAAAAGTTCAAACAAAACAAGCGCCACCTTCGCGGTGATTTTTTCTTTATTTGCCAGGGATCAACATTCCCCCCTTTGAAATTCGCGGAAAGAGATTGGCCAAAGCGAGTCTGGAAAACCTGGCGGAGATTGGAGAACAGAGCAAAATAAAATTCACACACGAGATAAAAATCGTAGCAACTACGTGAGCTTGACGTCGCCGCTGCTGATGTTTCTAGTATTTATTGTCATACATAGTCTGTCACTTCTTTTAATTGTTTATGACCTTGTTAGAGCTGTTCTCTTCCTTTTTCTTATTTTTTGGTCAGCTTTATTGTTGTTCTTATTTTTTGTTTTTGGCATTTCTCGTACCAAGCGGAGCGAGGGCGATCAACTTTGGGTCGATCTTGTGATTACGGTGTGAGCAAATTAAAACGAATTCTTTTGAATATTCCAAGTGGCGAGAACCTTTTCGAGGCAAGTGCACATTAACCGGTTTATCGGAAATATATGAATACTTATACGTATTCGCCTTTATATCTATCGCTTTAACGTCATCAAGCTTTCTTACATACTGCTCCACTTCTCGCCGTAATTACCTGATAATCAGAGCCTCATTACGTAAATTGCCAATTAGGAGCCGCTCAGACGAAAGCTCCCCATTGATACACTGATTTGTCTTTGCTTTTGCAATTGGTTTCATTTAGATGGCAATTACAAGATTGTTATTGGGATTGCGTGCACACAGCGAAATATACTTATACGGATAAATATTTTAAGGGAATGGGGGGAAGGGAAAATAAATAAGAAAAAGATTTTACCCAACAACCTATAATTTTATCTTTTTATAAAAATGTTTAATATTTTGATACAACCATAGTTCATTAGAAAATACCAAAATAATGTCTAAAGAATTCGTCTTTTTTATTTTGTCTTGATTATTATTTTTTTCTTGTATTTCCGTTTCATGACTTATAATATCTTTACTGCCGTTATATCAACCAACAACCTATAATTTTTTTTTATAAAGATTTTTAATATTTTGATACAACCATAGTTCATTAGAAAATACCAAAATTAAGTCTAAAGAATTCGCGTTTTCTATTTAGTCTTAATTATTATTTTATTCTCGTTTTTCCGTTTCATGCCTTATAATATATTTACTGCAGTTATAAAATATTTTAAAAATACCACAATTAGACCTAAAGAATTCGCGTATTTAAAATTTTTTTTTTAATCACAAAGTTTTTCAAGTTAACTTTTGCCCCTAATAATCTTTTTTAAAGTTAATTAAGATACCCATCAGTGGAATTTTTTTTCTTTCAGTGCAAAGGCTTGTCGGTCTGTGGGCGTGTTCCCATTTAGCGAGCAATTTTCCTCTTATTAATGTTAATGCAATGCCAAAATGCACAGCAAATCATAATCATTTGCCGGATCACAGTCGGCTCTTGGCGGCTTTCCAGCGCAAATTAGACAAAGTCGACTTTCACGCTCGAAAGTTTTGCGCTTAAGAATTTCTCTTTCGCAATAATTGACTCCAAATCTCCTCAATTAAGTATTTGCGAATGCGAAACGCGACGCGAGAGATGCACGCCGAGAACCAGAAATAAACACACACGCCGGACTTCTTTTTTTAGTGTTTTTATTTTATGAGAGTACCAGGTTTTTTCAGGTTTTCTGCTCCACTTTCTGCTCGTCCCGACACGCTGACGCTGGTGACACGGATGCGGATGTGGTGCATGGTAAATCCGCAAGCCAAACAAGTTCAGCTGACAATCAACATCACTTTGCAAGTGCACAAAAAGTGGCGCATGGAAAGCCCCTGATTCCAGATCAGAAGGAAATACCCCAAAGTATAAAGCCATTTTCTGGTGACCTTACCAGAAAAATTAGCAGGCGATACGACTGTTATTATTGCCTCAGTTTTTGGCACGTTTCCCTGCTTCACTGGTGGCCGTTGTTGGCCATTGACACAGCCCGCTTTTTGTCTCTTTTGGGCCATAAATAATCTCTCGTTGTGTGTGGCCCCTTCGGTTTCTAGTGGCACTTTGTCACTATTCCGTATCTTTCGATTTTTTCCACCGCCGAGTCGAGTTCAAACACTCGCCTTGACCAATTTGGGGAGGGTGGGCCGAAAGAGCTCAAAGCGTTCGAGTGCCGCGCTGCCAGAGTTCAATGTCATATTGGCGCTACACTTGGCTTGGCCCTCACTCCTCTTTTTCCCCATTTGTCGTACACCATTAAGTCGATGTTAATTACCCAAGTAATCGCAAGTCAAACAATTAAAGAGGTGCGGCCCAAAAAAGAGCAAAAAACAAGGGTTTTAATGTGAAATTGGGTAATTTCAAGAGCTGCCCTTTTGTACGATTTTTGAATAGACTCCTTTTTTGTCCATTTTTCAAAATTTTAATAGAATTCTGTATATTTCTATTAAATGACTTAAATTAAATCATCAGATAAATTTTACTTCTAAATAGTACCTCTAAGAAAAAAGATGTACAAAAAAAGAAATACAAATATAATTATTAAATGAAGACATTTAAGAAAGCTTTAAATAATAATTATTTGTAGTATGTTTTTATTTTATTTTATTATTTTTTTTTCTCATTCTTCTTTTGCATGAAAGTTACTTTCATATTATTATTTTTGAATTATTATTTTTAAATGTTTTTAATTTAATAATTTTATCTGTACTTTTTAAAAATTGTTTTTGTTTGTATATATATATATATATATTTTTTATTTTTGTGTATTTTTTTGTGCTTTATTTATTTTATTTTTTCTCATTCTTCTTTCGCATAGAAGTTATTTTTGCACGCTTTCCGTTCCACTTATTTCGACCATTTAAGTTGACTCACTTATCGTATTTCATCATAACTTGGCCTCACGTAACTTTCGCACTTTCAATTTGTGAATTAGCACATTCATCAATTAACACATGGTAATGTGTGCTCCGTTGACCCCAATTGCATTTAAAATGCGAATTTTCGGCTGAGTTCAATGTGATTTGCCCCCCAATGCATTTTCCGCTTGACTGTTTTCCTTTCCTTCTTCGTTGCATTTTCATTTGCCTGTGGGGTTTCCTCATCCAGAAGCATCTGTCACCTAAGCCCAACCTTTTTCCCCCTTTTGGTTGCGTGAAAGTCAACACCATTCAAGTACATTTTAATGAGCGCAAACACAACAATTTGGCTGTCCTTTTGTTCACCCTTGCCCCAATGGCAAGCCGCTTCTCAAGGTGAGTGTTTTCGAAAGGGAATCGATTGATTTACCAGGGTCTCTTAGCACATGACCTATGCCTGCATTTATGCGGCTTCCCCATTACAGCGGCGGATGATGAAAGAGCCCCACCCATTTGGGGTATTGGGTGGGTTAAGCTGTGGATTGCACCTTGCTGAATTTTTGGGTATGCCTCATCGTGCTGCACTGCGCCATTTTTATTTTTAGTAGGCAGCTATAAAATCTTTTGGCGTTTTCATTATTTTCCGTTTGCCCGCAAACACACAATCGCCAGCGTATTAATTTTCTGCCTGCAGCTGTCGCATTTCCCATTGCACTTAAGCGAAAATATCACTTTTAGCGGCACACGCGGCGGCTACGTAATTTCCTATATTTGATGGCAAACAATATATTTATTTAGCTGGCAACATTTTTGTGCAACATAAATTGGCCCCAAGCTGAGAACATAAATTTCACTTTTGCGCGAAGCGAAAACAAGAAAATTTTCCGACTGACAGCAAGTTAAAGGAAAAGTCAAAAGCGCAGAAAAGCATTTTATTTTCTGTATACATCAAAAAGACACAGAACCATTTAAAAAGTGACTAATATTTATAAGATTTTTAATAATGCAACATCATTTTGAGTAAAAAGTTTTTTAAACAATTTTTTAATTTCATATTTTTTTTTGTTTAATTTAGATAATTTTTATTATATTATTTCAAACGTAAAAAATAAATTTAAAAATATTTTTGTTTTTAGAATTTGAGAGAAGTTTTTTTTTAACAATTCTTTATTTAATTTTTGTTTGTTTTATTTAATAATTATTTATTTTATTATTTTTCAACCGTAAAAAAATAATTTTTAAATTTATAATTAGTTATTAATGGGTAATTAAATGGCTAACAACACTCTCTCTGTCTATTTATGACCTTTTCACAACAATCACCTGTCGGGAAAATCACTTCCATTAGCCGCAATATCGATTATTTACTGTATCTGGCCAACAAGGGTATTTTTTCGAGCTTGCAAAGTTTTTATTTTCAATTTGGCGCCATTCCAAATTAGCAAAACCGAATTAACGCAGACACAGTCAACAGAGAACCGCCCGCCCCCTCATCACTAGTCTTTATCTCTGCCGTTGAATTTCAATTTTCCACTATTTTCTCTACATTCTGATTTCGGCGGAGGCAACGCTGCGTATGAGCAATGTGCAAGGCGAGAGAGTAAAGCGCCAAAGGCAAACGTCAACAACAACATCTTGGTTCTTGGTTCGGCATCGTAAAAATCCAAAAAATATTACGAAGGCACTGCAAATTAGCGAAGGGGGAGGATTGTTGTGTTTGTGTGTGTGGGGAGGATCCCTTCCAAGGGAACGTGAAAAAATCTGAATGCGTTTCCGAGGAAAATTTCAACGGCGAGGACGACGTTTCTGGGGGCGTGTCTCGGCTGGAGTTTTGTTGATTGCGCCGACAGACCGTTCCGCCAAATTGCTTTCAGCCCAAACAGTTTGACAGAAAATTACGAACAATAATGCGTTCTGTTAATGGCGGCGGCGTTGCCATTATCAGACCGAAGGACCCAAGCCAGACTTTCGCAGACAACAGCCCCTCATTCCCCCCATAAGTTTTGCATAACTTTACCCATTTGGAACTCGTCTATGCGGCATAAAATGCCCACTATTACGGTCGCGCCAATTTAATTGCTAGATTTTCGGGTGCCAGCAGCATTGAATTTGATTAAAGTCGCTGCTGGCTGGTGATTTATGGCCACCATTAGTTTAATCAAAATCGGTTCACCAACTTGAATCTCTGCCGAGCGGTTTTCGATGCAACCACTAGCCACACATATTGACAAATGAAAATTTACCCTTTTTGTGCATCGAAGCAAATGTGGCCATAAGTCTGCACATGGCTCGACATCGGTGTCTGGGCTAACCAAAAGCCAACGAGTTAAGGGCCAGGCTGTAACCATGGACATGGGACTAGAGCTATGGCTATGGCTATGGCCACATGACATGAGCGAAATTCGTTGGCACTTGGCTGCGCTTTTCGGGGGCTGAAACAAATTGTCCGCAGACTGCGGCAGTGGGAGGATGTAACAACTGGCCAGGACACCGAAGTTGGGGAACTATTAAAAATCTATTTGGGAGGGTTCAGTTTAAATTTTAGTTGTGTCGAGTGTGATAACTTTAAATTGGGGGATGCTGTTAAATGAATTACCAATTAGGATTTAAAAAAGTTATTCTAGAAAAACAAAGGGAAATAAAACCCCTGACCTATAATATCATTTAGAAATATTATTATTAAGCCAAAGGCAGCTCGGCTTAAAAAGTATTGCGATTTTCTAAAATTCAGGGCGATTTTTTTTCTGAGTGTATCTTTAAATATAAGCTGTTTAAATCGGAAGATAATTTAATCATATAAATATTTTACAAATGAAGATTCAAGAAAGGTATTTTAGAAAAATTAGAGGAAATATTTTCCTTGATATATAATATCATTTATCATTTATAATATCATTATCATTTATATTTATTTATAAGATAAGAAAATAAATTTAAATATTTTGTTTCGATTTAAATCAAGATAACCTTCATAAGAAGTACATCATAAAATATTTCAATAATTCTAATATTATCTTGGTTATGTTTAAAAATAAATGTGTTCTATTAAGTATTCCAACAACATTTAATCCCTTTGTAATTTCATCGTGAAAACCTTTTCAAAAAGGTGGTATTCAAGTTAGAAAAGAAATTAAAATGCAGGCTGAATTTAAGGGAAACTTCACGGTGTCTGCATAATAATTTCCGTATCTGGACATTCCCATTCCCACACAGCCCACTGTAGGTTGTTGACATTTTCGGGTTTTATTAGAATTTCAGGCCAGGACTCTCTGTCTGCGGACCCGGTGACTTTTATGCTTTGTAGGCGTCCGGAACGGAACGGAACTCATCCCGGCTGAAGTCCTGTCTGCCTGCCAGTCACTTGGCCCGTCAACCCTGATACTTGACATTGCACAATGTGGAACCCATCCCATCCTTGCATCCCTCTGTCACTCAAAAGCCAACCCTCCCACGTTGCACAACTTCTGCCCATTTATTTTGGCCATTTTTGCGGTTGTCCAACAGGCTTAACTCAATTTGCCACCACAACGGACTTCCCGAAATTAAAAAAGGCACGTGCAGGCTTTGGATGCGGGGGCAAAAAGGTGTGATCCCCAAGCTGGATGTGTGTATTCATTTCTTTAGAAAATTAGCGGCAATGAAATAGCTATAATTTGTCGTCATTTAGCACACAAGATATTTTTGTTTATAAATAAACATGTTTTCTATTCATTTTTCTGCTTTTTTTTTGGCGTTTCGCTTATAAGTAAACAATTTGGCTGCTGCTGCTGCTGATTCTCAGATCAAATGAAGGCGTGGGCGAATGGGCCAGACCCAGGGGCGACCCTCCCTATAGGAAAAATAACAACAACAACGGCAGACAGAAATGATACCGCACCTTATATCCCATAAACAAGCAACTACAAAAGCCGCGAATCCAGCAGGCTGGCAGAATCAACAAACATAATTGATGATATTTTCACATTAAAAGGGAATGAATTAAGGCCAGAATCCAATAACGAGTCAAATAAATCACCAGCAGAAAAACGAGAAAGCGAACAAAAGTATTTCAATTTAAAGCTAAAAATAATTTTTAGATTAAAACAAACTAATGGCAACTAAGAACTAGATAAAAAACACCTTATTTATTTGGTGAAAAATTTATGGGTGTCAGTGAAATTCAAGGTTATAACCTTTAACGAAATATTTCCGCTGCAGCATTCAGGTTTATTTCCGATACGTCAAACAGATTTGATTACTTTTTTCGCTTTTTTGGCAGACAAAGGCTTTGCAGAGAGATTTCTCCAGCCGAATGAACGATTGCATTAGGCAAGGGAATTGCTTTGCCACGTGGAAAATGTCATTGTTTGGCGGAAGTAATCATCATCAGGGCCTTCGAGACTTTGCGTTTGGCAAACACGCCTTTCGCACACACTCGGGAAAATAATATCTAAATGCGTCAGAAAAATGTGGTGTGTTAGGAGCAGGTTTTAAAATTAATAAAGCAAAGCAACTAACTTTTATAAATTTCATAATTTTTAACTGGTTTTTAAAATATTATTTTTGTAGATTTTATGACATTTCAACTGCTTTTCTAATTTGTATCTAATAATTTGATAAATAAATAATTTATTCATTAAATTGATATAAAAAATTTCCAAAAATACAAATCCCATTCCAAAGTTCCACAAAAAATCAGTCTTTTAAATCTAGATACAATATTTAATTTTTCGAAATTATGCCATACCAAAGTTATATCTTTTCCTATATACATATGTCTTTAACCAATGACTTCAAGTGGAGTGGCTAAGATATTTTTTTAAGGACTTTTAACTGCTCTCCTTTTTTATGGTTATTGATTTTGAATCAATAGCCATTTTATACAGTTAGATCTTGATTTCTGTGATATTTTCTCTCTGTCTATATAGAGAGACAGTGCATTTATGTCGCCCAGACAATGTCGATGCGACTGGATGGCTGGTTAATAGTTCCGCAAACAGCAGACGCTGTCCAAAAGCGAAAGTTGCAAGTTGCCGGGTCGGCAGATGAGTCAGCGGACTGCAGCCGGAACTGGGAAATGGGAACTTCGAGCCGGGAGCAGCTCCAAGTGGCGACGTAGACGTGACCATTATGTGGCAATTATGCTAGCAACCCCCTATGAATTGTGGGGGTAAAAGCTTCGGCTGGCAGTTGGGGATCGGAAGTGGGGAGAAACCAACCCCGGGAGTTCGACGCCAGTCGCCGCACGCCATGACGTCGTCCGGCGACCACAAGTTTGCTTTTTAACAACTCCCCCCCCAAAAAAAAATACAAATCGTTATCCAATACCGCCCCCTTCGCCTTTGCGAGTGAAAAACAAACTTTGGCCCATGTTTGTTGTCAACAAATATCAGCTCTAATTTTCATGTACTGCGTGCAGTTGGGCATTTCGAATTTAAGCAAGTTCGCAGCTGCAAAACTTTTCGAAATCACTGGGCTTTATGGCAGTGACTAGCGGATAAACAGATACAAAAGTATCTACAAGTTGTCCCCGTCAAGATACAACAGCATGTGTGCCTGCAATTTGTGCAGCTTTTGTCGCAATGTCAAGAAACTTTCGTAGACCCCGTTTTCCTGCTTCCTTAGACCCCCAAAAAAGAAACCCCCACGCAGACGGCAAGCAGTTAAGTTGTTTTTGGCATTCTATGTGCATAACATTTAGGGATCAAGACATCCAGAATTTATGCCCCGAAATGGTAGTATACAAAACGCATTTGCGACCCTGCTCTTGGCTCAGATTTGGGTCTCCATTTATCATGTGGTGAGAAGCCAGAGTTTCCCAGATCTGCCACATGATAGTCCAACCGTATCGCATTGTTTTAGTTGGCCGAGATTACCCAAAGCTGGTTTCTAACTTTAGATTTGCATTAACTTAGTTCAGTCAAATTCAAACCCCAAATGCACGTGAAGAAAAAATACATATGTTTGAATATATGAATGATGAGGGATGGTATCAAAAATATCGTTAAATTAAGATAATATATCAACATTTTAGATATCGAAAAAAAACATATAGCAATATTTAAAATATCGTAAAGTTCTATATAGCAAAATTTAAAATATCGTAAAGTTTCATATATTAAAATTTAAAATATGGTAAAATTTCATATATCAAAATTGAAAATATCGAAAATTTTAGATCTTAACGCTAACATATTGATTTTATCGACATTATCGAATAAGAATAGTCCAAAAATGTCATTTTTGTAATATTAAATGAAACAGAATATCGATTTATCACAAATATATCGGAATCATCGATTAATATATCGACCTTTTCGTGTAAGATATAATAAATAAATTTATACATACATTATGCATTTTAAAAATGTATATCTTTATTTTTGTTCTCTGCACTTTCCTATAAGTCCCACATATATTTTAACCTTTATCTTGGGCTGAACGTGCGTGCGGCAATTATGCATTGGGGTAAAACTTTGTAGACACTTGAGAACTCGGGGCGCAGGTCAATGCAGCTCAATTAAAAGGCATGTCCAAAGGCTTTTGTGTGCGGGGCCAATTGACTCCAGTTCTTTCACTCGCAGTCTGGGGTGAAATGTGGAGAGCAGAATGTCCAGGCATCGAGGGGTGGTTAAAAAATAAAATAACTCTGGCGCCGTCTCTCCAATAACATTACCAAACAAACGCTCCCCCCACATGGAGAACAAGTTTAATGGGGAATTTCAATCAAGCGCTGCCTTTTTGCATGCCATTCGTTAAGTATCCTCAAGTGCTCGCAACTCGGGCCATGTGCATTTGATAGATACATTTGATGTGGCCACTGCACTCGCTTGTTTGTGCTCCGCCACTTGGACTGGAATCCCCAACCACCTCGCCGGCCGCCCACTTCAAAGTCATATCTTATCGCCTTATCTGGAATACCAAAGACGAAAACACAGACGACCGATTGTGTTGTTGTTCTGCTTGACGTCACGACGTCATAAAGAAACTTGAATTGAACTTATTGTAATTAATACAAGCTACGATTCGCCGCAGCATTTTCAATGCCAACCGATGGAAATGTATCCCTCAGATACATTCTAGGCATTTTAGCATGCCTTCTGCGGTTCATCAATACAGTGCGAGGGGGAAATATCTGTCTGGGAAGCCCCAGCAAAGCTGGCATGTGTGTGGAAATGCGCTGGAAAACCCACCCGGAAGTTCAGACCTAATGCGTTTTCGCTGGGCGTGTGCAGTAGATTTGACAGGCCAGCAGATACAAAGATACATTAAAACCAATTCCATATCCATTAGCCGAAAGTGGAGGGCGTTTCGTGGTGTCCTTTAAGTGTTTTCAATTAATAACCAAACTCAGAGTGTGCCAAAATGCTTTCCTAACTACTTTGGTGACAGTCTGAGCAAAGTGATTGGGTTGCTTGTCTGCAGATAACTACAATAAATCCAATAAACTTATAAAAATTGGTTTTCTGGGAACTTGTAATCTACAATAATGAGAGCTTGATTACTTGATAGTTAAACTATAACTGATAACTAAGTATTGGAAATATAAAAGAAATCAATCATTTCAAGGGGTGAAGCAACAAACCTATTGTTTTAAATGGTGATAACTATACTATTAGAACCTGTTAACGATTAAAAAATATTTAACACTGCTATTGAAAAAAGATAAAATAGTTCAACATGTGTTAAGATCAATAAAAAAAGTTTTCTTGACTGCTTCTATTTTTGCTTTTATATGAACATCGATATTTTAACGCAGAACTATACTTTTTATAATGAGCAATAGTTCCAATAACATTATTTCTGGTTAATTAATTAGTTAATTGGGTATGCAACTATCATAGCTCACAAGAAATATTCTAAAATAATTTCCCAGTTTATAAGCTCGACATCTTAACGTCGTCGTCTTAGTCAATTTTCCTCAATCTTAAACGACTGGATTGTTTGCCTGCTCCCAATAATAATAATCTAATGCCAATCCATCAACACCACACTGCAATTCCATCCATCAGCACCATGGTACCATAACCATATAGAACCGATTCCGACTCCGCCATCGATGCAGAGACCAACCGACTGACTGGTCGACCCATTTCTAGACACTTATTAAATCAACAACACAGCAACAATTCCTCGATGAGCTCTCGACTATAACTCAGGTTTTTGCTGCCGTTTCGTTCTGTTCTTTTCAAGCCATTGCGCAAATATTACAAAGTCAAAGTCCAGTGAAGAAAACGATGGAGACCTAGAACCCGGAGAGAAGAGTCGGGGACTCTCATCTTCGGAACTCGAGTTCGGGGTCTTTTACCCAGAATTTTGCTTCGCTTTTTTGCTGCTGTCTGCATGCTTTGTAATTTTTATTGCTATTTCGCTAAATTGTTGTCAATTGACTTGAGATTGGCGCAAGTTTGGAGCATGTGTTGTTGCCAGTTTTTTAGCTATTTACTTATATTTTTTCTGCTGCCAAAAGTTTACTATTTGATTACTAACTATTGACCATGAAGAAACCAATAAATCCTTAAACAGTTTGTAAACATTTTAGGGAAGTATATTAAATTTCAAAAAGGATTCGATCTGTATCTTATTTTTATTTTGTTTCCCATTAAAAAAAATTCCTCTTTATATTCTTGCAACCAAAAAAAAAATTTAGATATTATACATTGTTAAACAATGTGAAGAAATCATCGACGATTCGCTGAAATTTTGATTGGCATTCTCGCCGGCCATTAAATTTTGTTTTGCCCCAGCGAAACTGCGGCGCAAAAAGTCTTGTTTGCCACGAAAATAGATGGGTATCTTGGTAAATAAATAAATAATACTAAGGTAAACCGGCGAGCGGTGCAATGGCAAACGAGACTTTTGTTTAGACTTGACAAAGGCCGCAGGAAGATAGAAAACGGTAGCGGAATTCTATGCCAAAATCACGAAACAAAACAATATTTTTTTGGGTCATCGTCAACCGTTTTTGTTGGCAGTGGTAGCCATCTGACCATTTGCAACATGATGACGTATGTGGCCCAAAAAAGCATTTTTCATAGGCCACCTTTTCCAGTATTTTTTCGGGAGGTTCTGAAGTTCCGTCGTCGCATTGTCAAAATGCTAATTTGCTGTCAGCACCCGTGAATATTCGCAATTTGTTGACCCTTCTTTTTTTCAGTCTTCTAATATTCTGCCCGCTGGGTTAATAAACTTGTTGCCGCACGACACGGCTCATAAATAAACACTTCTATTGATTTAGTACATCGACTGGGTTCGGGCCCACAAAGGCCATACGAATCGATGTTCTCCTTCTTTTTTTGGCGAGTGTTTACAAGACTCTTAAGCTGCTTAAATGTGCGCTCCGGACTCCAGAGTCGTTTATTCTTTTCCGCAGAAATGCTTAATATTTATTTTGATTATACAAATACTTAATGTTGTATATAACAACATCGAACAATGGGCAGTCAACAAAAGACGACTGTGGGCGGAGCTACGGGTTCGTCGGGGCCCCGAGCTCATAATCATTATTATTGTGGTTGACTCCTCAATGGCAATCATAAATAAATGAATTGATACACCCGAAGAAAAGACACAATTATGAGGAAGTTGGGAGTAAAAAGATAGATACAACATAAAGATATTTTTGAGTATCTTCTGGTAAGATCTCTTTAATAACTCATCTGCGTTAAATAGATAGATACAAGATTCCTACTACAATTTTATCCCAAGATTTTCTGTTACTAACGTTATTTTTCCCAGTGTCCCCGTCTTTTGATAATTCATTTGCTTTCCGAATTGGGCGCGTCGGGTGTTTGAATATCTTATGGGTATTTAAGGTGTTGGCCAAGACACTCACATGATTCAGGCGTGCGGCGATCTTGGCGTGCTCCTCCTGGTAGGCTTTTCGGGCCTTTCGCTTGTCCTGTGACAGATGGGTCAGCTTATCGCAGACGACCTCCAGCTGCTCGGCGTTGAACTTGAACTGTTTGGCCTGCTGGTCCAGTTCATCCAAGTAGGATCGCCAGGATTTGGTGATCAGGCTGCCTGCAAAGGGAAAATAAAATAATATTCCAGTATTTTGGGCTAAAAATTAATGATTTTTAAACTGTATATAAGAGTTTATAAAACTCCAAATCTACTTTCTTCAGATATATATATACACATAATGGATTTTTTAGTGATGTAAAAATTGTAAAAATATTTATTGAACCTATTATAAAGTTACAAAACCTTTGTGATCTTAACGTAGTCGCGGCTTCTGTAAATATTTATTTAGAATATAAATTAGGTAATAAAAACAAATAACACCTCCTTAAATGAATGCATAGTCATGTGACAGACTATATCTTTATTAAACACAGTCTTAAAACCCGTAAAACCGCAGCTAATCCACAATTTGCCCAGACCATGACTCACTGGAGTTTTATCCGCTCAGCAGTTGGGTAAAAGTGCAATCGAAAGCCCCGCGGAAAGTGAATCACTTGTCTCGAGCCAGCGTTACGCCAAAATGTGACGCAAAGTCTCTGCACAGATTTTGGAAAATTATTTGCTGAGCAAATCCGAAATACAATACCACCGATTCTGTTTTGGCCAAAACGTTAGCGCTTCGCTAAGCAGCAAACTCCAATGTTTAGACCTCAAACTGCAGTCAAATCGAGCAGCGATTCAAGTTCATGGTCAAGGTGAGAGGCAAAGCAGTCGCTGGAACTGAAGATATTTCGAGTTATACATATATATTCGGACTATATCAAATGGCCCGAACTAAATCATTCGGCTACGCTTTTGTGCACTGGCTGTGTGCGTGCGTTCGCATCCAGCGGATACGTTTGTTTGGCCATGTAAACAGCAACGAAAACATTTCCCAAGCGGGGAGCGAGAAACTAAAACACTGACACTGACTGCAAATTATAGCAATTTCATGTGTTCTAGGGGAGCAAGACAGCTGCACTTTGTCGACACTTTGATGAGCTTGGCCAGGCCAATTTACCAAGACTCCGAAGTCCTGGCCACCGGATGGCGATGCCGATGCCACCCAGTGGACGGTAGTTGAAAACGATTTGCTTGTCTGGCGATTATCTCAAGTCGTTTCAAATAGAACCTAACGCGTATTATTCACTTGGAAATGCGATCGAGTCACGCGATAACCACTGCTGGCTTGGGATACCAAGCTCTGCCAAAATTCACACCACTTTGATATTAAGGAAACGATGTACATTTGGGCGGTATTTCAATCTCCACCCTTATAAATTCCCATTGACGCCACCCAGTTTGTATTCGTATGGAGGCTATTAACACTGTCATCGTACCATCCACCAGCTTATCGACACTTGCCTTATAAATGCCGGACATTTACCCTGACTAATGGACGATATGGCGATGGTGAATGCTGTAACCGCACTGGCCGCCCAGCCAATATTGTGAGTAATGCCTAAAAGGTCAATGAAGTTCGAGCATCTGACTAGTATTCACGGTCCATTTAGGTATAGGTTTTATTTTTTAACATATGTTCGCCTAACAAGTAATCTTAGGAAAGCAAAAGCTGCGTTGAGTTGGACAACTAATTTTTGTAAAGAAAATACAAATATATAAAAAAAAACTGCTCTAAGTACAAATCAAACGTTTTGACATAGGTATAATTTTTAAAAAATATTAAAAAGTTTTAAAGAATTAAAAAAAAATTTATTTAAATCATCCCAAGTCAGGGTCTTTAGTATGTGCTAACTCTCACCTTTTAAAAACAAATATATCGTTTTAAACTTCAGTGGAAAAGTAGAAAAATGTTCAAGTTCTTAGCCTTCTAAGCTTGTAATTATTTAAAAATAAATTAATATGTTCTTATTATTTTTTTTAATATGATATATGCTTCTTTAATAAAAGATATTTTTAGCTTAAGAATAAAGAAACTTATTATAGAACACTTGGAAAAATCCTTTGACTAAATTTTAATGAGATTTATCGTATAGAATTTCAAGGGAATTTTTATTTCAGAAACCTAACTTTTTTGAAGGAACCACTTATTTGATAATAGATTCAAAAAACAAAGTTTTGAGGTCTGATTTTCTGAGTACGTAGAAATCGGAATAAAGGAGATCCATATCATTAACCAAATAATTGGTTGAACTTAATCTTATCGGATGTGAAATTGGTTTGGAATCGCGTGCCTTACCTTGCATTTCGTCAGCCCGATCGATTTTGAGGCCCTGCTGGGCGACGGCTGTCAGGCTGATTGCGTATTCCTTGTCGCACTTGGCCTTCATCTGGATGGATCTCTTCATGGTCTCCATGAGCCGCAGTTCGGCGTCCTGGCGAACGATCAGCGCCTCGTGGGCGGCCCGACTTTGCAGGGCCGATGAGAAGCCCATCTTGCACTTGATACTCCCTATTTGGGTCCCGGCTCTCTGTGAGATATATATTTAAGATGGGGTTTTGAATGATTCAGATTCAGAACGGTTGTTATCGTGGTGTCGTTTTCTTGGGGAGAGCGGAGTTACACAGGGAGCACAGGAAAAAAACACAGCGGACATATGGCAGACACTTGTTGCATTTGGGGGTTTTGCTGGCGTTGCTCTTTATCGCCACACTCAAAATTAATTATTTATGTCACACACACTCTTTTTTATTTTTTTGGAGTATTTTTTTCCCCAAATAAACTTTCACATGCGTTGACATTTCTTCGGTTTTTTCCGCTTTGCTTGCATATGTCACGACATTTGCTAATTACACACGATCTCGTCCCGGCTTTTGATTAACGACTTAATTCGAGTCACTGGCATATGCTTTTTATCCGCTAATTAACGCATTTTCCGCTCTCACCCAACACCCGACACTTGCACATAAATGTGTATATTTATTTATTTTTTTCTCGGTTTTTCCTTTTTATTTTTTTTTTATTTTTCGTGGTGGTATTTTGAATGCAACAGTTGTCTTCACTTGAACTTTTCCCCAAGTATTTTCCAAAGCAAAGCGAGCCAAGAGTTGCGGCGCAGTTGTTGTGCTCCTCCTGCTGCTGCTGTGGTTGTTGTGTGTTGTTGGTTTGTTGTTTTGGTTTCAAAGAAAAAAACTTGTTTTTCCCGCTTGCTGGGCGAGCAAACAAAAATAAACATTGCCCCAAGGGAGGAGCGGGAGGGGGAGGCGGTGGGGCGAAGCCAATAAGGAAACACAGCGACAGAAGGTGTGTGCGGCAAGTACGTGTATCTTAAAGATACACAAAGGGAAAAGAGCATTCCGATATCAAGTGAATTTAGGGATCATATCAGGTTCGTATTTGGGTAATATTAGCTTCTTTTACATCAAGAATTTAGTAATGATTGGTTGAAAAATTATATTATTATTAACATTCCAGCTGTTTTTTATATCTAAATCTAAATTATTTGTATATTTTAAAATGACATTTAAATGTTTTTAAATATGTTTTTAATATTAGGTTCTTTCACATCCAGAATTTAATAATGATTGGTTAAAAAAATTATATTATTATAAATATTATTAAAATTCTACAAATTTTTTATATTTATTCATCTCAATTTTAATAATTTGTATAATTTAACAAAACATTTTAATGTTTATAAATTTGTTGTTGACATTAGGTTCTTTCACATCCCGAATTTAATTATGATTGGTTCAAAAATTATATTATTATAAAAATTCTAGCTATTTTTATATTATTCATCGCAATTTAAATAATTTTTAAATTAATTAAATTATTTTTATTTTTATAAAATCTAATTTAATTTTTTTTAAATTTATTTTTGACATTGGAAACTAAAATCTTCAAATTATGATCATTCTATCAAATCACTCTTTTTCTCTCTGTGTACTCCATGGATGCGCCAGAACAGCAACTTGATGCATTGTCTGTATGTGCGTGTGCAGTTGGCCAAGTCGAGTAAAACATAAACGGGTTAGGCAGGCAAACTAGGGGAGCATCCCCAGCCACCAGAACCAGAACAACAACAACCACAGCTATAAGGAGAGTACCAGCAGCACCACCGTTATATAAATTAAAAATGTAAATAACCATTTTGAAGGTGATCACGGAATAAATCTTAGATTTTTTTTTGGTAGGGGAACCACATTTACCGCAGAATTTCTTTGCCGTCGGGTTTCACTTGCAATTTGCGTATTTAGAGCACAGTTCTTGGCACAATCATAATTAAATATGAATCGTTATCGTGTCAAAGGCTTTATCAGCGACGACGAATTACAATTTCTTGGGCAAATCGAGAGATGCCTGCACTTTACATGGCTCGGTAGCTCGGAAATGGCGAATGGCGCAGAGCACGGCACCGAATGTCGGATCGAATAGAATCGGGTAATAGTATCAAAACCAGGCCCAAACGCAGCGACCGTTCGCGTCGGATGTTCAGCGGGAACTGAGAAAATACTCGGGCCGATGCGGCGAATGAGCAACGCGAGTGCGGCGAGAAAAACAGAGAAATTTAGAGACTCGGAGAGAGAGAGAACGGGCAGGAGAACCGGTTGCTAAACACCCAGCAAACATTTTCAAAAATACTAGTCACCATAGGAAAAACTGGGGTTAATAGTGGGTTCTCCAAGGGATTAGTTAGGTTTGATAACTTTTTCTATTTCCATTATTAGTTGTTTTAAGGAAATATTCATATTATACCTAAGAGAAAAGATACACACAAATATTTATTTTATAAATGGGACTATTAAAATGATAAAAAAATATTTAATTTAGTTTTTTTTTTTGTAAAATGTTGCATTTTAAAATAAAGTTTTATGAATATTTTCCTACTGGCTTTACCTTTATAAAATAACCCATTATTCCATAAATAGTTTCTTAAGGATAATCGTTAAATGTCTTTAAGGTTCACTAGAACAGATGGAAAAAAATCTGTAGTCTAAGTAACCTTTCGCCAAAATGGGATAAAAGTATGATCCTTTTAACTTTTTCTATATTTCGCCTTCTTCCAATCCTGGCTTTGTTTCTTGGTATCCCAGAGCCAGACAAACGGCAATGACTGTTGTAATCGGAGAATTACCAAATTTCCGCACTATTAATTACACAGGTTCGGGTCCTTCGAACGACAGCTGCCTGGATCCGAGGACACCCACCCACCCACTCGTCCTCGTCCAAACACCCCCGCCATCCAAACCTCCTGCAATTGTCCATTTAACTTCTCCCCTTTCGTTGGCTGTCAGTTTCACGATAAATGTGAAAATGCATTTGCGCATCAAATGCAGGCGGTCCAATAAATTCATTAATAAATGGGAAAGTGAAAAGCGCAGTGACGGAGTTGCTCCTGCTCCTGCTGCTCCTGGTCTTTTGTAGTCCTTGTGGTCAGAGATGGGTCTGTTCAGCGCATAATGCAAACAGTGTTTGGAAAGTCCTACACTGTCGGGAGCTTTACTTCAATGCACAGGAAAAAATATTAGGCATTTACAGAAAATTCCTAAGATTTAATTTAGGTATTTAAATGTCATCCAAAGTATTTATCCTAGATTTAAATGGTTTATAACTGTATTTTTAACGATACTTAAAAATATTTTTCACAAACCTCTTGGGATCTTGAAAGATTTAAACATTATTGACACTGAAATAATATACTTTTTTGGAGCGATTTTAAAAATAAACGAAAATAAACTCTCTTTAATTTTCCAATAAAATCAGTAGATATCACCTCAAATATATAATATTTATATATTTAGCTTTTAAAGCCATCCAGAGTATTTAACCTAGATTAAAATACTTTAAAACTGTACTTTTAACGATACTCAACCATATTTTTCCTAAACCTTTTAGAGATCTTGAAATATTAAAACTTTATTGACACTTAAATATCATACATTTTATGTAGAAAATTTTAAAATTTTCGAAAATAAAGACTTTTAATAAATTTTCCAATAAAACCATTAGATATCTTTTAAATGTTTAATTTTGTAATATTTTGGTTTAAAAGCTATCCCAAATATTTATCCTAGATTAATATGCTTTAAAATCAGGACATAACATTTTTTATTAATTTACAAATTAAAATTCCGAAACGCTCAAAGGGTTTCTTTTTCCAGTAGATAGATCCCCTTTTGGTGCCCGGCCAATCCACTCTATAATCCCCCACCCACACCACCCACTGAATAATGGATATTGAAATCGCATCGGTACTTTTCAGGGGGATGAGATATTGTACTTTATGCCGATTAATGCTGCCCGCGCTGGAGGACAGAACCCCTGACCATTGATTTGATTGCCGGGCAAATGGTGTGCCACCGCCGCCACCTCTTGGCCATAATATTTTGCACCACGCCAGACGTCTCTTGGCCAGCCTGTTGCCCATTTCGGACCCTCTGCGTGCTCTTTGTTCCGCCAGCCATTCATCTCCCCGCTGTTTTCCTTGTTGTTTTTCCACTTTGTGTGTGTTTTCTTCTGGGTTTTAGGGTGTTTGCCGTTGTCTATGCACCGGATCTGTTTCCCGGGATTCCCAGTTTGCTGTGTTTATTTTGGTTGGAGCCAGACGGGCGCAAAAAAAGGAGATTTAAAAAGGCGCCTCAGCCTCATAAAGTATTTAGTGAGACGGCGATAGCGACACCGGGCACCTTCCGGTGTCCTGATGCCTGGACGGGATATGTTTCCCCTATTTATTTGCTTTCTTATATCGCAGGTCCCTCGGTCGAACAATTGGACCAGCTATAAGTAGAGAGGCGGCCTAAATATCTGCTTCTAATTTAAGCAGACATGCGCCCATTGTGACGCATAGTTGCCTCACATAAATCTCTCGCAATGTCCCATTAATGTTTGAGTTGCTTTTGCAAGTGCAATTCTTAGCTGGCTACTACAATATACATGTATATATGGGGCATCGGTTTCAGCTGCCTGCGAAGAACTCAAGAAAATTGGGAGGCAACAGTTGGCGGCCAATTGAAGCTAATGAATAAATTACATATGCAACGTAAGACAGTAGTAAAATTGATGAGAGAAGTTCAACATGGGTCTGAACTCGCATATATCTATGGGTTTACTATATATATAGCTTGCTTGGCCAGATGGGTTCGGAAATAAGAACTCGACGAACAATAGATGACCGACTTGGAAATTGTGCAATTGTGTGAGGGCAATAAGTGAATGGTTGATGGGTTAGAATGAAGCAACAAAATCACAACAAAACCATTAAGATACGTTGAGCAATGCAGATCTGAGTTATGAGTATCTTGTATCTATGAAGTGCTTTTGGCAAACATCACTTAAACTACCTTTAGACTTTATCTTATCTGAAATTAATAGTAACTTTTATACAAAATCTCTTAATTGTGAACTAAATATCTTGTATCTTATATAAATGTATGAGTTGAAAACTTAAATTAAAAATAATTATAATCGAAAATAATTTTGAATCATTTTTTTAACTATTCTACATTTAGGATTACATTCCTCATAAACATATTATTATCTACTAAGAACCTCGATAATATGGATAAAGAAGTAGTATTTTAATACCTACTTAAAATATTTGGCAGAATGAAGCAACAAAATCATAACAAAACCATTAAGATATGAGTTATGAGTATCTTCTACCTAAGAAATGCATATGGCGAAGATTACTTGAGCTACCTTCAAACTTTATTTTATCTGATATTAATATTAATAACAATTATAATCGAAAATAATGGTAAATATACGATTAAAATCCTCATAAAAATATAATTATCTACTAAGAACCTCTATGATATGGATAATGAAGTACCATTTTAATACCCACTTAAAATATTTAGCAACTGTGCATAACACCTTTGAGTTAAAAGGTTGCTGCAATGTCAGAAGCCGCGTTGATGGCCAGACTGCTCCTTGCTGCTTAGCATTCCAGTCAGAAGTCGGATAGAACCTATAGAGCGAACGAACGACTCCCATGCCAATTTGTTGCTGTGTGCAAGAATTTCATTTATGTCAACAACAAAAGCAGCAACAGAGTCAAGTGCAGCAACAAAGAAACGGTAAACACGCCCAAGAAAACTGGGGAGCTCATTTATGGAAATTATTAAGTGCAAGCAAAGTGACCAAAGTGGTTGCTTCTCCCAGTCAAACGGCATTATTATGCGTACATATTTTTATGGGCAAGTACGGGAATGAGCACAGAAACGGGCTGCTCAAGTGTTAATAACCGAAGTCTCATTAAATTTGGGTCCCTCTGAATAAAACTATTAAAGCTAGAAGAGCTATAAAGACTTAGAAAACGTGTTACATTTAACCTCAGAGTTCAAACGAGGTACATTTAAACTGGCAAAGGTGTGAAACCACAAGGAAATCCCGTACTAAAATAACTTGAAAATGGTTTTGTCACTTAATACATATCTAAATTTTATAGTCGTATATTTCTGACTTTTGAAGCCCTTCTACGGGTATATAAACTTATGCACATTCATAAAACATTATAACCCATTGGCCTTGGTTATTGGAACTTTGATTCTGCACATCTCTCAATTGATCTTAATTAATGTTAATTTTATTTCATATGTTCTCTTTATTGTCTGCTCTTTGCCATGCATTAAAAGGCTTAAACATATTGTACATATGTGAAATAATGAAATTCGTAGAATTCATACGGCAATACTTATACAAATATGTTTAAAACTTAAGAAAGCAATCAATTTAAATTTTAAATAAACCTGAAACTTAAATCAACATTTTTTCGGGCACTATCTGACTAGAAAATAATATTGAAGACATACCGAAGGGAATTAAATGACTGAAAATAATTTAAATAGTTGTATACATAGGATAAGACCACGAATATTAATAATTTACGCCTTTTAACACCTTGCTTAATTGTCTACAGGCACGTTATCCTTTTTATTATTTCTATAAAACCGCAAAAACCACTCTCACACGACCTAGACCCTATAAATACCATATTCCTGAAGAAAACCAGCAACAGTAAACTTTTAAAATGGAACCAGTGCAGTACAGCTACGAGGATTTCAGTCGGTTTCCCACAATCATTTTTTGGATAATGGGTTACGATATGCTGGGCACTCCGAAGACCCGATCCCGCAGGATACTATTCCGAGTATACCGATTCCTTTGCCTCGTCAGCCACAGCATCTGCGTGGGATTCATGATATTTCGGATGGTTGAGGCCAAGACCATTGACAATGTGGCGCTGATCATGCGTTATAGTACTCTGGTCACTTATGTCGTCAACTCTGACACCAAGTACGCCACCATCTTGCAACGCGTTCCCATCCAATCTTTGAACTCCAAATTGGCCCAACTATATCCGAAGACAACGCTGGACAGGCTCTATCATCGGGTTAATGATCACTATTGGTCCAAGTCGTTCAAATGCTTGGTTATCTTTTACATTGGCTCGTCCATAATGGTTGTCATTGGACCGATTATAACATCAATAATATCGTATTACACCAATCATGGATTTTCCTATATGCATTGCTATCCATACTTTATATTCAATCCTGAAAAGCATTCGGTTTGGATCTACTTCAGCATTTATGCTTTGGAGTGGTTGCACAGCACGCAAATGGTTATATCGAACATTGGTGCGGATCTCTGGCTGCTTTACTTTCAGGTGCAGATTAATCTACATTTTAGGAACATTATACAATCGTTGGAGGATCACACACCCAGTGTGGAGAATGATCAGAAGGATAGGCAATTCCTGGCGAGAATTGTGGACAAGCAAGTGAACCTGGTCAAGTATGTAAAAGAATAATTACTAATTTAAAAAAGTAGAGGTAAGGATATAAATCTAGAATATTTTCCTAATATTCTATAACAGTATGCAAAACGATCTGAATGGCATTTTCGGAGGATCGCTGCTTTTGAGCCTGCTGACCACCGCATCGGTTCTCTGCACAGTGGCGGTGTACACCCTGATTCAGGGAGTCTCCTTGGAGGGCTGCACCTATGTGATTTTCATCGGTACTTCGGTCATGCAGGTGTACTTGGTGTGCTATTACGGTCAGCAATTACTGGATTTGGTGGGGTTTTATTGCCGGAATCTTAAGTCTAGCCATTAACTGATATTCCTCGCAGAGTGCCGAGGTGGCCCATGCCGTGTACAATCATGATTTTCACAACGCCTCTATAGCTTACAAGAAGTACCTGCTGATCATCATTATACGGGCACAACAGCCCGTGGAATTGAGTGCCATGGGTTACCTGCCCATATCGCTGGATACCTTTAAGCAGGTAGGATATTCGATGATTCCGATATCTGGTGATAAATATTCCTATTCTTCCTGCAGCTGATGAGCGTGACTTACCGCGTTATAACCATGCTTAGACAGATGATTCAGTAGAGGGAAATTAAAAGCACGGATTTTGCAACATTAGCCACGCTTTAATCGCACTACGCTAGTAACTACATAACTAGATCTGGATTCTAGATCTAGATCTTGATCACTTGGGATCCGAGGGCAGCTTGAAGCCTACCAAATCGGCGGTGTCCCTTACGGATCTCTCGCCCTTCCCGTGGAATTCCTTGTAGAGCTCCAAGTACTGTCGCTGGCTGGTCAAGTAGGTCAGGTACGTCTGGCCCAGGAAGGTGGCTTCATTGCGGGCCTTGCACACTTGCTGTTCCGTGGTCGCATGCTTCTTGTATTGCGCCAAAACATAGCGCGCCGCTAGCGAGTCCTTGATGCAGCCATTGGGAGAAGCCTGACGCAATTCGTGGAGCAGGGAGCGCAGCACCTTTGTTCCCGACATCCTGGATAAAAATAATAATCGTAGTTTCAAGAAAAACCAAACAATCGGCAACTTACGTGATTTTCAAGAATATTAGAAGTGTTTCTGCCGAACAGCTGTTTGCTGGAGAGTTGCCACCTGGTCGCTTTTACTTGTCAACACAATGTTAAAATACAGTGAACACTCTGAGCAGTAAACTTAAAAAAATAATTTTAGATCTTTGTAGTAAACACATTAACATGTTAAAAATATGTAGTTTGCAATAAAAAATGTTAAACTGAAGCCTGTTTTTTTTTTAAATTCTAGTTGGCGGCTTAAACAAAATTACACCTAAAATATAATATATGTATTCCTTTTTATTTTTACCCCATTATTACGATTACCTAAAAAATGGTAGCAACTTTTTAATTAAAAAATTTGTGTTTAAGCAACCGAAAATGATTTAAAAGAAATTAATTGAAAATTTAAAATGTTAAAATATAGAAATTTCCTTTTTGAGAAATATTTTCAGATTTTGCATAGAGTAAGCAACAATAAGCCAAAATATTAAAATTAAAATGTTTCTCATTTCGGATTTTCCATTCTAAAGTAATTGCAACTGGGAAACTAATTTGACAACACATCCAATAAGAAGTCAACACAATAGATCCGATTGGAAAAACAATTTATTTTAAAAGTTATTTAGCAGTACACCGAACTCGTAGCGTGGGCTGTTCACTTCCTGGGCTTTCCGGCGGCGGGCTTCTGGCCGGGCTTCTTGCCAGCGGCTCCCTTGGGACCACCCTTGGTGACCTTGCCGGCGCCGGCCTTGGTGCCCTTGGCTCCGGCAGCTGGCTTCTTCTTGGGATCGGGCTTGGCCTTGGGGGCCTTCACCGGCTTGACGAGCGCCTCGCGCTGGCTCTTCAGGGCCTTGACGATCTTCTGCTCCTCGATGAGGAAGGCGCGCACGATGCGCTCGCGCAGGCAGCTGTGGCACAGCACTCCACCGTAGGTCCTGGACACGGTCTTCAGGCGCTTGGACATCCTGGGGCGCTCGCTGGGTCGGGAGGGGGTGATACCCTTCAACTTCTCCTTGCACTGGCCGCAACGGGGCACGGTCTTGTTCTTCTTCACATACTGGTAAACCAGACGACCACCGGGCGTGCGAACACTGTATTAAAAGGGGGAAACAGTTACATTATAATCACATGTTATCCATGGAGCACTATAGTTAGATATTTACATGCGGCGCTTGTTGGAGCGTGTGTTGTAGGACAGGCGTCTCCGCAGCGTCAGACGTTGGACCATTTTGCTGTTGTTGTTGCTGCTGGTCGTGGCAGCGCGTTGGATGTGGTTACATATGCAAAAGCGTGGAAAATCATTATTAGTTTGGTGTATCACTGGGTTGGCCGTTGTTTAGGCTGCATTTGGTGGTGTATTTCAGGGGGTAATTCACACATTGCGGCGAATTTCTGTGATATTGTAAAAGGAACACGTGCATACCTCAAAGAGACGAAACTAGAAAGAAAGGTGGCAACCCTGCTGCCCAGCGACTTGAACTTGGCTGCGCTGCTGGCTGTGCGGCACTTTCCAACACTAAAGGCCTTGCCAGATTGTGTGAAAAACAAGGGCTTAGAAGGGGTATTTTATGTAAAAAGGATTAAAAATAAAATGTATTAGAGAATATAACATCTAGTTTACAGAGATTAAAATGTGCAGTTTATTATTAAATATGAATTTATAATTCATTTATTTTCAAGGATTTTTCACGCATTTTTAATGGTTATACCAATAAAATTTAATTTATAGTTTTTTTAAAGATGAATTAATTATTTACAATATTAATTTATAGTGTTTTGTTCAGTTAATAACCAAAAATAAAGGGTAGCAACTTAAAAAAAATTTAATTATTGGTTCCCTTTTAACAGCGCCCCTGCCATCACCTGTTGTTGGTTTGTTTGTGGTGCAAACTGTTATCAAACCGCAAACAGATAACATTTAATTGCAGCAAAATGAGCAAAGCCAGCAACAGTAAGTGTTTCTTCGGCTCTAGAAGAGTTCCATTTAATATTCCTGACCTGATTTGATCCTGTAGTCATGCGATTGGTGCTACTGCAGCTGAGGGGCTCCAAGGACAAGGTGGCCAATGTCCAAAACGCCGCCAGCAAAATAGAGGCGGCGGTCAAGGAGCACGGCCCTCGATTGATCACCCTGCCCGAGTGCTTCAACGCCCCCTACGGCACCAAGTACTTCCGGGAGTATTCCGAGACCATTCCCGATGGCTACACCTCCCAGCAGCTCTCCAGTCTGGCCAAGAAGCACCAGGTCTACATCGTCGGCGGAACCATCCCGGAACTGGGCGAGAATGATGCCATCTACAACACCTGCACGGTCTGGTCACCCACTGGCGACCTGGTGGCCAAGCACCGCAAGATGCATCTCTTCGACATAGACGTCAAGGGTGGCATTCGCTTCAAGGAGTCGGAAACCCTTTCCGCCGGCAACGACTTCACCACCATCGACATCGATGGCCACAAGATTGGCATCGGCATCTGCTACGACATTCGATTCGAGGAGATGGCCAGGCTGTATCGCAATGCTGGCTGCGAGATGATCATCTATCCAGCGGCTTTTAACATGACCACAGGTCCTCTGCATTGGGAGCTCCTGCAGAGGGCTCGAGCCAATGACAATCAGCTCTTTGTGGTTACCACTTCGCCGGCCAGGGATCCAAGCGCCGAGTATGTGGCCTATGGGCATTCCATGGTGGTGGATCCCTGGGCGAAGGTTCAGCAGAGTGCCGCCGAAGGCGAGGAAACTGTGGTGGCCGATATCGACTTTTCCCTGGTGGAGCAAGTGCGCCAGCAGATTCCCGTCTTTGGGCAACGACGCCTGGATCTGTATGCCACCGAAAGGAAGTCCAAGTAAAGGATTTTAAGCCTCTGAGAATCTTTGGTTTTAGCCATAAAGAGAATTTTTGATTTGCATTTATGTTTGTTGATTGTATGTATATAAAATTTATTACACCTAAACACATGTCTCACGTATTACCTAATATTGACGAACTATTGCTGTTTATCTGGTTGTGGATTCTCGGTGGGAGCCACCTCCGCGGCAGCTGATTGCACATAGTGGGGCCGCTGGGCCTGGTCGAAAAGAGCTCGTATGGCTTCGTCGGTGGCCATCAAGGGCTGACTAATGAATTCCAGGGCCTTTGGGGGGATAAACAAATGAAACACTCGTTGAAAAACCAATCAATCTTTTAAATTTATCAACTTTTGCATACTCACCCTAACTGCATACTTTTCTGCCTCGCAAAGTGGACTTGTGCTGGCGCTGGACAGCTTGAGAGTCTCTTCGGGAATGCCCACGCCCGTGTGCAAAACCATGCGTTGGAGAATGTTTAGATTTTCTACACTCAGGCTGATCACATCGGTGGCGGGCAGGTTCAGGAAGCGAATCTTGGCCAGGAACTTCAGCTGCTTGAGCATATCCAGCTGAATCTCGCGGATCTGATGGGTGGCGTGCAGCAATTGCTTCGTGGATTCGTTGAGCAGCTGGTTCTTTTGGGTGAGATCGGCTTTCCAGCGGGCTAACTCCTCGACCATAACGCTGCTGGCGAGAAACTTGGATCGCCAGACCTCACATTGCCCGGCCAGGAACTCAATCTGCTCGGTGTGGGTGGTCAGGTTGTTGGCGGTGTCCAGGAGCGCTCTAGCCAGCTGCAGTTTGTCCTCGGTGAGCAGATTGACCCGCGTCTGCAGATCCTCGCCCACGGAGGCGACCAGCAGGCTCTTCAGTTCGCTGTTGACCTGCGTTTGGAACTTGTACTGGGCTTGGAAGTAATTCCGCTCCTCACGCACTTTGGCCAGCTCCTCCTGGAGTGAGATTAGCTCTTGATTGCTGACAGACTGGCTTTCCTTAATATCCTTTGGCTCCGTGTCCAATTCTTGGGTGCGCAGCGTGGACACCTGATCCACCAGCACTGCAATGTCCAGGTTGTTCTTGTCCCGATGGATTTTGTGTTTGTTCGTTGGCTCAGAGATCATGGGATTCACGGCACCCGGATACGGCTCGAAGGGCACGAATTTGGGGGCCTTGGTCTTCTTGTGTTCGGGCAGGGTTTCCGTGTTGGTCACCAGTCTTGGCCTCATCTGGACCAGTTCCCCCTTGGGCAGTACGGGCGCCAAACTGCGCGTAACGATTTCGGGACGCCTGTAGAGTGTGTGCAGGCCGGGAAGGGGCAGAGTGGAGGCGTGGCCACTGCTAGTCGAAGTCTTCCTGCCCATGACAGCCTCCTGGACAATGGCACTGTCCTTTCGCGACAATTGGGGCCTCTTGACCTTGGTGTCCACATCAGCACTCGGCTGGATTTCTCTCTCTGTTTTCGTTGCTCCACTGTTTTCCGGCTGCTCCATGCCATCGCCACTGGTGCGACAATCCGGGGATTTGTCCACCCCAGCTACCGTGCCATTGCCATCCGCTTCCATTCTTGACAGTCCTGGCCAGGCCAAACTAAATTTTCTAAATTGGATTCAACAATTTCCCTGGCCGTGCCAGCAAAACAAAAACATTGACCAAGGGCTGCCAACTCGCTGCAAATAAGTACCTAGGTACATTTTTTCAGAACGGTTTACTTCAGTTAGGTACAAATTTAATATTATTCAGGATAATAATGTTATTAGGTTCTGTATATTAAAATAAATAAATATAAACCATTTTTATCCAAAATTATTTATTGTGTTGCTATTTAGTACATTTATGTATGTTGATGCGTCCTCCATTACTTGATAGGCTTCCTTCCTGGTTTCCTCTTTATTGTTTTTTCATTCCTTCTTGTTTTTGCAAAAGCCGCAATCACCTTATAAAGAAATAATTGGTAATATTATTTTTTGTAATTAATTTTATTAATTTAATTTGTGGTAATAAAATAATATATAGCGCTGGAAGAAATTGGGGGGAAGAATATTAATATTGAAAATTAAATACATACCAGGAAACCAATTGTTGATAGTGTCCTCCATTAGTTGATAATAAAATCTTTTGGTTTCACGATTCTTATTTTATTTTCCATCTACACCTTTGCAAAATGTGCATCCACCATCTAGTAATAATAATAATATTATATAATAAAAATATTATATAAATTAGAGTTTTTTAAATAAATGAAATATAAAAATTGTATGTACATACGTGGTGGAAAAGCCGCAGCCAAAAACTGGTCAAGGCTCAGCAGGATTACGAGCAAGAGAATCAGAAATTTTAATACCACCATTCTGAACGATAGAAAACAACTAAACAATTCCTAAATAAAAATACTTTTTGATATGGGCTGAGCTTATTTGTGGATGGGCCACATGCGTAATCTTTTAAGCTTTGACTTAAAAGAATGCATAGCATATATAATGACAGTGGGTTATCAATACATATTTGTCAGGTGAGGTAAATTTGATGTTGGGTTCCTGGTATGAATAAATATAAAAATATTAAATAATCTGTTTATCCAACATTATTTATTGCTTTGATTTTTATTTTTGTATAGATATTTACATATGTAGATTTAAGTTTCAGGTATCCAGGTTTCGTCTTTATTATTTTATTTTCCAAGTGCAGTGTCGCAAAAGGAGCAACCACCATCTAATATTAATAATATAATATAAATTGGAGTTTTTTTTTAAATATATGAAAATTATATATGTAAATTAATGTGAATAAAAGCTGTGTAGATAAGTTGTGTAATTAAATTAAATATGAGAATTGTATTTACATACGTGGTGGCCAAACGGCGGCGAAAATGCTCAGCAGGATTACGATCAGAATCAGAACTTTCAATGCCACCATTCTGAACGATGGAAAATAACTTACTATTTAGAAATTTACAAATACGTTTTTATACATGCATATTTGTTGAGCTTCTTTGTGGATGGGACACAAGCATTATCCTTGAAGCTTTGATGGTATTATATGGTATTGTAAGTATTAAATGCGTATATAATGCGGCGGGTTATCAATAAGGTAATTGAGCTGAAATCAGTAAGATAATTCCGATCTTGCGGATCATGTATGTACATTGTACATATGTATGTAAGTGTATAATACAACCATTTTAGTTGTTTTCGTGCTACTACTCTGATGTACATAGAAATAAACAAAAATAAATTGATAACCTTTGGGTAGGTACAAATTAAATTTTATACAGGATCCATGTACTTTGAATTCTTGCTATGAGTAATAAGGAAATAAGTAATTTATTTTTATCGAACTTTATTCATGTTTTCTTTTCCATTCTACTATAGCTATTAATGTAAACTTTGTGCACTGTCCTCCATTAGTTGATAGAAAATTCTGCAAAATTAAGATCGTAATCTTCATCATAGCCACACCAGCTGCAAGTACCTAATACAAAATAAATAAATTTAATAAAAATAATATATGTTGTATTCAAGTAACATAAAAACAGATAAAGAATTTCCGAGGAAAATATGAATATTAAAAATGAAATACTTACGTGGGGGCCAAGGGGCGGCGAAAAGCTGGCCAAGGCTCAGCAGGATTACGATCAAGAGTATTAGAACTTTCAAGGTCACCATTCTGAACGATGGAAAATAACTAACGATTCCGAATTTTAAAAATACGTTCTTATGCATGCATACATATGTACATACATATATGCTGATCTTATCTGGGGATTGAACACATGCATTATCTTTGAAGCGTTGACCATGGACAATGGTATTATTCAAAATTTTAAATTCATAATGCGGTGAGCTATAAAAAATGCGATTCAGCTGAAATCATTAAGATAATTCCAATATTGTGGGTCACTTATATATGTACAATAGGGCGGTCCAAAAAGTAAAATCTTATTCTCGCTACTTAATATGGTATATTAAAGTGTGCAAAAAATGTATTCGAAAAAAAAATGTAAATGAAATTTAGACCTTGTAAAATGGTCCTAAAGATTACTTAAAAGTTGTTCATACGACACGTAGGCATTTAGTATTTCGTGAAAAAATCGTTGTCCCTTGTCAATTTTGGAATTTCGGTGGAATACTTTAATTAATGGAGTGAAATTAAACAAATATATGGCAGCATCTACGCTTGATTAAAATAACTTTTCAAACAGAGTGATAAACTTTGAAACCACTTCGCAAACCCTAAACCGCGGTATTTTCGAAAAATGTCTTTTGGTATGCCTAAATGCAGTAATGCGCACCCATTAGGCGGGTGAGAGTAGGACCTTAAAAATATACAAACAAATGTGCTCCGTCTTAAAATACATACATAGGTATGTAAGTATGTAATTCCCCCATATTAGTTGTTTTCGTGTTACTACTTTGCTGTACCAAAGACCAATATAATGTCATATTCTAATGTCTTTGGCTGTACGCTCTGTGCTCTGGCGTCTAGGCGAAGCTAGGATAATCTTTTGAACTTTGGCGTCGTGATGGACATTCACATTGTACTATAAAAAATGTGTAAACATATAAGGTGGTGTTGTATTAAGAATGCTGCTGAGTTTTTGAGAATTTTTTACTGTGGGTAGGTTTTATTTTATACAGGACCAATGTATTTGGAATATTTGTATAATATAATAACAAGTATAATACTTGCATCATGATCATTGATCATGTTATTTTGCTGAACGCGGCCATTGTTCGGTGTCATTTAAGTAAGCATTGCACCCTGCAGTATTAAATTGGTCTTCATTATTTTTATCCAGGTTGGAACACCAGTTGCAAGTACCTAATACAAAATAAAAAGTTGGAATTAATAATTTTATATTTTGTATTCAAGTAACATAAAAACAGATAAAGAGTTTCCGAGAAAATATGAATATTAAAAATGAAATACGTACGTGGAGGCCAAGGGGCGGCCAAAAGCTGGCTAAGGCTCAGCAGAATTACGATCAAGAGAATCAGAACTTTTAATGCCACCATTCTGAACGATAGAAACTAACTAAATGGTTCCGAATTGTGTATTGTATACATAAGTATGGATTGTTTATCAATGCGTAATCTTTTAAACCTTGATAGTGAAATGGGCAATGGTATTATATAATGTATAAAATGTACATATATAAAATGCGAAAATAAGATTGAGCAAGTTCTTATCAAATTCGCCGCATGGTTCAAGAAATAGGCAAACATAGCTTTTCGTATTGAAACATAATCAATTTTAAAATTTCAATAAAATTTCGTTGTTATTCTTGGCTTTTTATAAAAAAATTATTTTAAAAATTCTCCAAGTTTATGTTTAAAGAAATTGTACAGCTGAAGAAGAATATGTGTGAAAAAAGTTTGCAATAGGTTTTAAACAAACCGCCGATTTTCGCGATGCATCGCCTAAAATCGATATCAACGGAAACATCGATATATATATCGCCAAAACATCGATTCGCAATGCATCGATTTATGTCCACCACTACAATTGATTGATTGCAAAATAAAACAAATAAATACGACTGCAAATACGGGGTTTACCTGGTACCGGCGTTACGCAGAGACCGCTTCCGCCGACCCCCCCCAACCACCAACGGCCGCGCCCCCCGCCCGCCCGTGCATCGCCGAAGGATGTCCGCTGTGGAGCCCGAGGTGTTGCAGAAAATCGATCTGATTGAGCCCACAACCGGAAAATTGTTTTTCGAGCACAAGACGGAGCTGCTTTTCTGCCGGCCACATCTGATGCCGCTGAAGACGCAGGCGCTGGAACGTCTGGAGGAAATGCATCGGGACACCGCTCGGCAATTGCAGAAGAAGCGCCACCAGCAGAAGTCCACGGAGCCCGCTGGCTCGCTATGAACTAGTCTATAGTATCGCAATCACAGTCGTCGTAAGCACACTCACTAAAAAGCACAAGAACCCAGCACTGCAGCACCTGGATTAGGATTAGAATTGGGCAGGATGGCCTACCTACTGACCTTCGGCATTGTGGCCGCCCTATTCCTGGCCAGCATCTCACTGTACCGCTATGGAAACATACCACGTCAGCACATCCTGGTCACCCTGTCCGTGCTGACCGCCTGGTGTTTCTCCTTCCTGATTGTATTCACCATTCCGCTGGACGTGACATCGGTTAGTGGGGATATGAGTTCAATTTAACGTTCGTATGCTTCTGATTTCTCGTCCATATGGTGTCCTTTTCTATACCCTTCTTCTCATAAAATTCCGATCCTGGTAATTGTGACTTATATTTATGGTTATAAAATACTATTCCTTATAAAGACAGATAGATTTATTTGAAAACTTATAGTCAACCTTATAATAACTTCTGATTCAATTATTTCCAAACACGTTTCATTCATAGAAATAAACCATTTAAATATATAATACCATGGCAACTAAATTGTTTTCTATTCCTCAATGATTTTTCATTTGTCATTAGGATATACATACATATGTATTAGTATTGTTTAAACAAAACAAATTCTATTGTTCCCAGAGTGAGAACAGAAATTAATTAACTTTTTATCTAAAGCTTCATGGACACCAATATAATTGTGAATAAGTGCTGCATTGATTTTGGTTTTCTTATCTTTGAATGAATCACCATGAAACTAGAGCAAAGCATGCGAAATTCCTCAATGCGTAGAAATTGTGGTTCTGCAAATACTCCTCATTTAATTACAAATAACTAACCCTTGTTATTTTCATTACAGACCCTTTACCGCCAGTGCGTGGAGGAGCACCGACCGACCCCGGCCCCAAATGCGACAAATACGTCGGCCGCCAATGCTAACCCGCCGCCTCAGTGCCAGGAGCCGTGGGGCATGGTCCCAGCCTCCGTGTTTCCCAACCTGTGGCGCATTATCTACTGGAGCTCGCAGTTCCTCACCTGGTTAATCATGCCGCTGATGCAGTCGTACCTCAAGGCAGGCGACTTTACCGTCAAGGGCAAACTTAAGTCGGCGCTTATCGAGAATGCCATCTACTACGGATCCTACCTGTTCATCTGCGGCGTTCTACTCATCTATATAGCCGTGAAGGGAGAGTCTCTGGACTGGCAAAAGCTGAAGGCAATCGCATCGTCGGCGTCAAACACCTGGGGTCTGTTCCTGCTCATACTGCTTCTGGGCTACGCCCTGGTGGAGGTACCTAGGTCACTGTGGAACAATGCCAAGCCGGGATTTGCACTGCAATACGCCTACTTCAAGGCGGCCAAACTGAGCACTGAGAAGGCGGAGGCCGAGGAGCATGTGGATGATATTCTGGAGTCGCTGCAAGGCCTCAGCCGGGTCATACCGAACAATCACGAGCTACGCCCCTGCTTGGAGACCATCCTGCGCAAGGTACCCATCGAGCTGCAGGAACGGGCGAGCCGCAACTTTGCCCGCACCGGTGGCAGCGGCATGGGAGCCACTAGCTCCACCATCTTGCCCTCGGAGAAGGCGCTGGTTCGCATTCATAAGCAAGTAATCAAATCACTGCAGACACTGCAGCGCACCGAAGCACTGTGGAGCGTGCAGGTGCAGACGGTGTTGCACCTAGAGGATGTAGCTAAGAATATTCACTCATCGGAACGGCGCTTCAAGTCGGAGTTTCCGCGTCAGCGGACGCAGCTGGAGAGGATCTGCTACAGCGCCACGCTACAGTGGTACTGGGAGTGCCTGTTGAAAGCCCCGTTTCTGAAGACCATGTGCGTCCTGACCGCCACCATGTCCGCCATGGTGGTGTGGAGCGAGCTAACCTTCTTTAGTCGCCGCCCTGTGCTCTCCATTTTCGCCAATGTGATCTACGTGGCCAAGGAGAGCTACGACTTCTTCACCATTGAGGTATTCTCTATGGTTGTCCTCTGCTATTTCTTTTACTGCACCTACTCCACGATATTGAGGATTCGCTTCCTGAATCTGTACTATCTGGCACCGCATCACCAGACCAACGAGCACAGCCTGATCTTCAGCGGGATGCTACTCTGCCGTTTGACGCCACCCATGTGCCTGAATTTCCTGGGACTTATCCATATGGACACACACATTATTCCCAATGTGAGTACTGAACATTGTTTAACAATTTCTAAAACTTATAAAATTATTTTTATAACTTTCAGCGTATTATGGAGACTGTGTATACGCAGATCATGGGCCACATGGACGTTATCGGCATCATTTCGAACGGCTTCAACATCTACTTCCCAATGTGCATGCTGGCTTTCTGCCTGGCCACCTGGTTTAGCCTTGGCAGTCGGGCTCTGAATGCCCTCGGCTTCCAGCAGTTTCTGCAAAACGAAACAATTGCCACTGAGCTGGTGCAGGAGGGAAAGGATCTTATAGCGCGTGAGAAGCGCAGGCGCCAGCGGGCTGAGGAGGCGATGGCTAGGAGACGCGACTTCAACCGAACCGACCAGGTCATAGGCAGCGATTACTTAAGCAAATACCGAAGTGGCGGACCCGGTGGATTGGCCAGCAGTCGCACTCCCGCAGACGGACTGCTCCGCGATGGCGACAGCAGCTTTGACTATGCAGCGGTGGCCTCCTCCTCGGCCCTGGGAGTGCCACGATCCCTCTCCGAGGAGATCAACGACCGGTTCGGAGTGAGCACCCAGGTGCAGGTGGGATTCCGGGACCCCGACTACGAGGCGGAGCACGATGGCCGCATTCTTGGACCCCCACCACGAGGTCTCTTCGACGACGTCTAGGCTCGAAATATGGCTATCTATTTATTTCAATGCGTAAACGAGTATCTCAATGTCTGCAATGTTCCATAGTTTATATTTCGTTCGTGCTTAAGTATTTCCCGCTGCCACTGCTGCTGCTGTTCCTTCACATCTATGTATGTACACAATTCGATTGAATAAACCATTAGAAAGGATTCTTGAACGTCGTGCGACTGGGATAGCTCTACCATTTGCTACCATCTGTGCGGGTTGGCTGATGTTCCGATTTCATCGATGAGTCCGGCTTCGTTGAGTGATTGGGATCTTCATGATTGCCGTTGACGTTCTCGGTTTCAACCTCGGAGACCTTTCCATCTTTTTTTCCCTTTGGGACTTTAATCAGGTACGATATTGGATGCGGATTAATGCGCTTGCGACTGCGCAGAAAACCACAGCGTGAGCTACGCGGAGTATTGGACGGATGCATGATGATATGGCCTCTACTTGACTTGCACACCAGACTTTTGATAATCTGAAAGAACAAATTTCTTTGGCATTACAATGTCAAAGGTTACTGCTTTAAGGAATGCCACCCAAGGGAAACCTTGCGTAAAAATCAATTAAAACTAGTATCAAATACTACAATTAGTATTGGAAAAGGGCCTAGGAATCTGAAGATAAAACCCTTAGAACTCTAGAAATCTTGACTCGTTTTTGGTTCTAAATATTATATTTAAAACGCGAATTCTTTAGCCCATAATTTGTTCTAGGTAACCTTTTTTCAAAAAAAACAAACTAGATTGTTTTATTATGTATGTATATGATTTACAAACAAACAGGTTTATTGGCTAGCCTAGAACTCACAGCAATTGCAACAAGAGATGAACATGGGTAGAGTCTGGGTGTCTGTGTGGATGGGCAAAATCTCGAAACATCCAAATAGGAAATATGTACAATCGAATGGGCTTTGAATGGGAATGGGTCCTTGGATCCTTTGTGGGCTTGTGTTCCGTGTGATAGGATAGTGTAGTGAAATTAACAACCCTCTATTCATCGCCGCCACCCTCTTCGTCCTCGTCGAACTCGCCCTCCTCGTCGGCAGTGGCCTCCTGGTACTGTTGGTACTCCGATACCAGATCGTTCATGTTGCTCTCCGCCTCTGTGAACTCCATCTCGTCCATTCCCTCGCCGGTGTACCAATGCAGGAAGGCCTTCCTCCTGAACATGGCCGTGAACTGCTCCGAAACGCGCTTAAAGAGCTCCTGAATGGCCGTCGAGTTGCCTATGAAGGTGGCCGACATCTTTAGACCCCTGGGAGGAATATCGCAAACGGCCGTCTTGCAATTATTCGGGATCCATTCGACGAAGAAGCTGCTGTTCTTGTTCTGGATATTCAGCATCTGCTCGTCCACCTCCTTCATGGACATGCGACCCCGGAAGATGGCGGCCACGGTCAAGTAGCGACCATGACGCGGATCGCAGGCAGCCATCATGTTCTTCGCATCGAACATCTGCTGGGTCAACTCGGGCACGGTGAGAGCCCGATACTGCTGGGATCCACGGGAGGTGAGTGGTGCAAAGCCGGGCATGAAGAAGTGCAGCCGGGGGAAGGGCACCATATTTACCGCCAGCTTGCGAAGATCAGCGTTCAGCTGGCCGGGGAATCGCAGGCAAGTCGTAACCCCAGACATGGTGGCCGAAACCAAGTGGTTCAGGTCCCCATAGGTGGGTGTGGTCAGCTTCAGGGTGCGGAAGCAGATGTCATACAACGCCTCATTGTCGATGCAGTACGTCTCATCGGTGTTCTCCACCAACTGGTGGACACTCAGGGTGGCGTTGTAGGGCTCCACCACCGTGTCGGACACCTTGGGCGAGGGCACCACCGAGAAGGTGTTCATGATGCGGTCGGGATACTCCTCGCGGATCTTGGAGATCAGCAGGGTTCCCATGCCGGAACCGGTACCGCCACCCAGCGAGTGGGTCAGCTGGAAGCCCTGGGGGATAGAAGTTTAGGAAGTACTTTTAAAACTTAGGAACCTTTCAATATTTTCAATATCAAATGTCATATAATAGCTGACTGTAAATGATACGGGGGTTTACAAGAAGAATGGTATACCTTTGAACCTTAACCCCCTACTGACCTGCAGGCAATCACAGCCCTCCGACTCCTTGCGCACCACATCCAGGACAGAGTCCACCAGCTCGGCGCCCTCCGTATAGTGACCCTTGGCCCAGTTGTTGCCGGCTCCCGACTGACCAAAGACAAAGTTGTCCGGTCGGAAGATCTGGCCAAAGGCGCCGGATCGCACCGAGTCCATGGTGCCGGGCTCCAGGTCCACCAGAATGGCTCGCGGCACATACTTGGCCCCGGTGGCCTCGTTGTAGTAGACATTAATGCGCTCCAGCTGCAAATCACTGTCGCCATAATACGTGCCAGTAGCGTCTATACAGTGCTCATCCGATATAACCTCCCAGAATTTACCACCGATCTGGTTACCGCACTGACCGGCCTGGATATGCACGATTTCACGCATCTTGGCGGAGTGTCAGGGATCAATGTTCAAGAAAACAAATTTTTTTTCACAAAAAAAAAATAGTTGGTAAAAACCGAGTTCGTTTGGTAGTCTGAGGGGGACAAAAACCGGCGGTAAACTGAATATTTTAACGTATAATTTTTCAGGTTTATATATTTTACACGTGTACTTGCTAGCTGATACTGAGCTGGACTGAAGCTGGTTAGCAGTACGTCTCCGAAGGTTCAAAGTCGACCTACTGCGATCTAGGTTTTTTTTATGATTTCCTTTAAAATAAAACAGGTATCTTAGTTTTTGAGCAAAAACTTTAATAGTAAATCAATTAACAGATAAAATTCGAGATGGGATGGGAATGGCGGTGCCTGAGAACCAATAGAGGACTCTAGGGTTACCAACCAGATGATACGATTGATATTGACGTGGGTACATTTGGAGATTCCTCCTTTGTAAATGTGTATAGATGGGTGTATAATCGGATGGGTCGATTATTGCGGTTAAAAAAGACTTGGAAATGTTTCAAAATTATAATAAATACATACATTTCTTGGGAATTTCCTATAAAATCCCCTATACTTTACAAGTCTTTGCCAAAATAATCGACCCATCCTTGTGTAAATAACTACGTAGGGAAGGTTCGTCTAACAACCAATGTTTTGGGTGAACGGCGGTTGGGTCTCTACAGGATTGTAACTATAATGTGGCGATCCTTTGGCTCTGGCTCCTCTACATGGCGGAGTCCCACAGCTGGCTGTACGGATATCAGACGGAGGCGCGTTTCAGGCACAGCGTGCTCTCAATGATATCCGTGGGCTGGAAATCGGGATCCACAAACTGCTCATGGTTGAGGCACCTAGTGCCACCCATGCAAGTGCATGAGCACAGAGAAGCGGTCTCATCGTTCTCGGTTGTATAGTTGTTCTCCAGCAATTTGCCATGCATATTGTAGGTGGACTCATCATCGAAGGTCACCGGCTGGGCATTTCCGGCCAGGTTCTGGGCATCCTGCTCATCTCTCTTGGCATCCTCGGCTTGCCTGTGGTTAAAATCCAATTAAATTTAAATACTTTTTCCTTGAAAATTCAACTCACATGGTCATGAAGCGCAGCACCAATAAGTTAATACTGGCAGCCACAACGGCCAAGCCGAAAAGGATGAAAACCAAGCTCAGAGCCACATAACCAGGTTTATTGGTCAAGGCCTGATCATTCTGCAGAGCCACATAGTCCCCGAAACCAATGGTGGTCAAGGTGACGAAGCAGTAGTAGAAGCTATCGAAGTAGCTCCAACCTTCGTATCGGGAAAACACTGCTGCCCCGGTGGTTATAATTATCGAGGAAAGCATTCCGGTGGCCAACATAAGATTCATCTCGGTGGCATCCGTACATCGGGCTCCACTGGCCCTCTTTGCCCGCCTTATAATAACCGAAGCAAATTTATTCAGTCGTTCTCCGATGGACTGGAACATCACCAGTCCTAAAGGGATTCCTACCTGTTGAAGGATATTTTTATTAGATTAGAAAGCAGGATCATTTCCTTACTCACCATTGCATAGCCCATACAAAATGCTTTTCCCGGTATGGTGACTGGTGTGGAATGGCCATATCCTAATATATTTAAGTTTATAATGAAATAAGTAATATAAATTTAATTGTATTTAAATTACCTATCATGGCCAGGACAACGGTGCTAAAATAAAAGGCTCCAGCGAATTTCCACTGTGGACCCGCCTTGTGCGGTTTGTTTTCAATAATAACAATTTCCATGACCTATAGGACATATAATTATAATAATTTTAACATTAAAAAAGTCATATTTAATAATAAAACTTTATAAATTACCCGGAAATCCTCGTCACTGACATTGTACTTCTTTACAAAGTTGTTTTTAACAGCTGGAATCAAAAACTAATTAAATATGTTCAGGATCATATTATATTAAGGATCCTACCTTGTAAAAACTCCCATCTTTTGGCCTCCGTTGGGGATTCCAACGAATCAAAGACTGCGGCCCCAATTAAAAGATAGGTAAAAGTGCATACCACAAGGGAAAGGGTTCGAACATTCTGACGCTTCATGGTAAAAATACTATTTTATAATATTTTTGTTCAAATTTATATCTTTAGCCGTATTTTAAATTTTAAATTTTTCCACTGGCGCCTTTTTCGTTCAGGCAAAGATGCTGCGACTGACAAAATCGATATTTGTCAGGAAAACAAACACACATCATCCACAAAATATCGTAAGTCCGTCTATAGACCCTCGCTAGCAAGTGAATTGTCTAATATTATGGACTTTTACATGTTTAAAACATTTTAAAAGTATTTTTATTCAATGCCAAATGTGGCAAGTCCTTTAATCTTTTTTAGATAATAATGTAACCGTTAGTACACAGCAGAAGCAACAGAGTCTGAGTCTATAAGCGTTGCCACCTGGCAGTATCTGTTAGATAACAGTCCCATTCCCGTAAACTTTACCTCAAACTGATAAATGGCAGAGCCGTTGAATGTTAGTCAACTGTTACTTTTAAAACATTTTGGGAAGTATATTACTACTTTTACTTTATTTAATTTGAACTGCGTTTTTTATCTTAAATTTCATATTGCCAAGAAAATTGTCTACTAATTACCGCTGCTTAAACATTAAAGTTAGATTTGGTTAAACATTTTGGTCAAATTTTCAAAATTTCTACAATTTATAGAGTTTAAGGAATGTTTTTTTAAAATAATTTTTATTTTAAATATTATAGGATAAGGATAAAAGAAAAGCGTTAATTATTTTATTCCAATTAGCCACATTTAACATTCAAAAACCAGTCGAGTTGGCAGCGCCGATAGGTCAGCAAACAATCGATGCTGAGGAGAAGAAAACATATCGACAGCTCTGATTTGTTTATGCGAAAAAAAACACGCAAGTACCCAACCGATTGGATTTTCAGAGCTGCTGAGTCTCTGACGTCGACTTTTCCATGATTAATTAACCGGAAAATGCTGCGAATACGTCGACGCTTCGCTCTGGTAATCTGCTCCGGCTGCCTGCTGGTCTTCCTCAGCCTGTACGTGATCCTAAACTTTTCGGCGCCGGCAGCCACCCAGAAAAGGGTAAATAAACGATGCTATATCTAAGTCCCAGCCCATAATGATCCCCTGGACTTTTTCAGCCCAACTATGAGAACATAGAGAACAAGCTGCAGCAGCTGGAAAATGGCCTGCAGGAGCACGGCGAGGAGATGCGGAATCTGAGGGCGCGACTGGCTAAAACGGCGAGCAGGGAGGAGCCGAAGAGGGCTCCCATGAAGGAGCCTCGGTCTGTGAAGCCGGGAAAGTGTCAGGATGTGGTCCAGGATGTGCCCAATGTGGAGGTGCAGATGCTGGAGCTCTACGATCGCATGTCCTTCAAGGACATCGATGGAGGCGTGTGGAAGCAGGGCTGGAACATCAAGTACGATCCCCTGAAGTACAACGCCCATCACAAACTGAAAGTCTTCGTGGTGCCGCACTCGCACAACGATCCCGGATGGATCCAGACCTTCGAGGACTATTACCAGCACGACACTAAGCACATCCTGTCCAACGCCCTGCGGCATCTGCACGAGAATCCCGAGATGAAGTTCATCTGGGCGGAGACCTCGTACTTTGCACGATTCTACCACGATCTGGGCGAGAACAAAAAGCTGCAGATGAAGTCGTAAGCAAGCCAATTATAATAAGCTGTATTCGAAAAGCCGGTAGTTAAACTTTAAACAGTTGTTATTTACAACAATGAAATGAAATGAAAACAGTTTATCTAAACAAAGTGCAGCGGCACGAGTTGCTTGTTTAGTCAATGCTCATTGCAAAGTACATTAATACTTATCTATATGAGTTCATTCATAAATAATATTGCAATATTTTCCTAAAAAACATACATAACTATAGGTTTTCTACAGAAATTCAACAATAAGTGTACAAAAATACAACGTAGCAGATATTTAAACTTTTAACCTTTTGAACTGATAAGCATTTGCACAGTGTTTGACTAAAAAAGCAGCGCAGAGATTGAGGAATTAATCTACATTATATAATCATAAATTAATTAAAACAACATTTTTATTTTTTAGCATTGTGAAGAGTGGACAATTGGAATTTGTGTCTGGAGGATGGGTGATGCCGGACGAGGCCAACTCCCACTGGCGGAACGTGCTTCTGCAGCTGACCGAGGGCCAGACCTGGCTGAAGCAGTACCTAAACGTAACACCGACTGCCTCCTGGGCCATCGATCCGTTTGGCCACAGCCCCACCATGCCGTACATCCTGCAGAAGAGTGGGTTCAAGAACATGCTCATCCAGCGGACGCACTATTCGGTGAAGAAGGAGCTGGCCCAACAGCGGCAGCTGGAGTTCCACTGGCGCCAGATCTGGGACACGAAAGGGGACACGGCGCTCTTCACCCACATGATGCCCTTCTACTCGTACGACATCCCACACACTTGTGGTCCGGATCCCAAGGTGTGCTGCCAGTTTGATTTCAAGCGCATGGGAGCCTTCGGATTAAGTTGCCCGTGGAAGGTGCCACCGCGAGCCATTGACGATGCGAATGTGGCGTTTCGTTCAGATCTGCTGGTGGACCAGTGGAAGAAGAAGGCGGAACTGTATCGTACGAATGTCTTGCTGATTCCCTTGGGCGACGACTTCCGCTTCAAGCAGAACACCGAGTGGGATGTGCAGCGGGTGAATTACGAGCGGCTGTTCGAGCACATCAATAGCCAGGCGCACTTCAATGTGCAGGCGCAGTTTGGCACACTGCAGGAGTACTTCGATGCAGTTCGCGAGACGGAGAAGGCGGGACTGGTCGAGTTTCCCACGCTCAGCGGTGACTTCTTCACATATGCCGATCGGTCGGACAACTATTGGAGTGGCTACTACACATCCCGCCCGTATCACAAGCGCATGGACCGCGTTCTGATGCACTACGTTCGCTCGGCAGAGATGCTCTCCGCCTGGCATTCATGGGACGGAATGGCGCGCATCGAGGAGCGTCTGGAGTTGGCTCGCAGGGAGCTGTCATTGTTCCAGCACCATGACGGCATCACTGGCACTGCCAAGACGCACGTAGTTATCGACTACGAGCAACGCATGCAGGAGGCTCTGAAAGCCTGTCAAATGGTGATGCAGCAGTCTGTCTACCGCCTGCTAACCAAGCCCTCCATCTACAGTCCGGACTTCAGTTTCTCATACTTTACACTGGACGACTCGCGCTGGCCGGGATCTGGTGTGGAGGACAGTCGAACCACCATTATATTGGGCGAGGATATACTGCCCTCCAAGCACGTGGTGATGCACAACACTCTGCCCCACTGGCGCGAGCAGCTGGTGGACTTCTATGTGTCCAGCCCGTTTGTAAGCGTCAGCGATTTGGCCAACAATCCTGTGGACGCTCAAGTGTCACCGGTGTGGAGCTGGCACCACGACACGCTCACCAAGACCATCCACCCACAAGGCTCCACCACCAAGTATCGCATCATCTTCAAGGCTCGGGTGCCGCCCATGGGACTGGCCACCTACGTTTTGACCATCTCCGAGTCCAAGCCAGAGTAAGTAGCAATATAGAGATGACTCTTTCTTATATTGTAAATGGTTATTTATTCCTCGGCATGTTTTCTCTTTTAATTTTAACTCATTGTCGTTTTCATTTTACCAAATTCATGAACAATAGTTCATCATATCATATGATAAATAGTTTTAAGTGTTTTGTTTTTACAATTCTTGTATAGCTTATGTATATTGATTCATTGTATGTACGATCAGATACTTTTTAATTACTTTTTAGTGTTAAAGCTAATGTGTGACAGAAATGAAAACAATATTTAAAATTTTTTATTATCGCCTTCTGTCAGCGAGGCCAAAATGTTATCTCCATTTAACAGATGCCTCCATCGTTTTGAGGTTTTATGTTTTTATTTCACTAACATTCTGCTCTCACCCACAGACACACCTCGTACGCCTCGAATCTCTTGCTGCGAGCAAACCCTGCATCCGTGCCTTTGGGTCAATATCCGGAGGATGTGAAGTTCGGTGAGCCTCGGGAGATCTCATTGCGGGTGGGCAATGGCCCCACGTTGGCATTTTCGGAGCAGGGCCTGCTCAAGTCCATCCAGTTGGCCCAGGATAGTCCGCATGTGCCGGTGCATTTGAAGTTCCTCAAGTATGGTGTTCGAACGCATGGCGATCGATCCGGAGCCTATCTGTTCCTGCCCAACGGACCGGCCACACCTTTCCAACTCAACCATCCAGTGGTCCTGGTGACCAAGGGCAAACTGGAGTCGTCGGTGAGCGTGGGCCTTCCCAGTGTGGTGCACCAGACGATAATGCGTGGCGGAGCACCTGAGATCCGCAATCTGGTAGACATAGGCACGCTGGACAACACGGAGATTGTGATGCGCCTGGAGTCGCACATCGACAGCGGAGACATATTCTACACGGATCTCAACGGTCTGCAGTTCATCAAGCGACGACGTCTGGAAAAGCTACCCTTGCAGGCCAACTACTACCCTGTGCCCTCGGGCATGTTCATCGAGGATGCCAATATGCGAATCACTCTGCTTTCGGGTCAACCGCTCGGTGGATCCTCGCTTGCTTCTGGTGAGCTGGAGATCATGCAGGATCGACGCCTGGCCAGCGACGATGAACGCGGCCTGGGACAGGGTGTTTTGGACAACAAGCCGGTGCTGCACATATATCGCCTGGTGCTGGAGAAGATCAACAGCTGTGCTCGACCTTCAGAGATGCATCCCGCTGGCTACCTGACCAGTGCCGCCCACAAGGCCTCGCAGTCTCTGCTGGATCCGCTGGACAAGTTTATATTCGCTGAAAATGAGTGGGTCGGGGCACAAGGACAGTTTGGCAGCGATCATCCGTCGGCCCGCGAGGATCTGGATGTGTCCGTGATGCGACGATTGACCAAGAGCTCGGCCAAGACACAGCGCGTGGGCTACGTCCTGCACCGCACCAATCTAATGCAATGCGGGGTTCCCGAGGAGCGCGCTCAGAAGGTGAGTTTACAAAAAAATCATTTCTACTTAAAATAAATAATTCAAGCGAATTCTTTAGTTCATTTAAAAAAATACTCTTTAAAAGTGAATGTTCCGTTTCTTTTGAAAAATATTTTTATTAAATAGTAAAGCGTTTAAATTTAATACGTATTTTATATCCCCCAGTTGGATGTATGCCACTTACTGCCAAATGTGGCAAGATGCGAGCGCACGACTCTCACCTTCCTGCAGAATCTGGAGCTCTTGGAGGGCATAATGGCGCCGGAGTTATGCTCCATGGACACTGCCGCATATGTGAGCAGTCACACAAGCTGATCGACGCATGTCCTCCGCATAGATGAAGGAAGTAACACAGAAGATAGGCGACTAAAGGACAACCTATGAATCTCAATCTCGAACGCTAACTCACTGCAATACAGGCAATCTTCGTTTCATGTTCAACTCAAGCACTGACTGCACCGAAGGACGTAATGCGTAATCCATACTACGTATCATTTATTTATTCAAGCTTCCACACGAGGGTTTGGAAATTCAATGACGCAGCGGTGTGTTTTTCGCACCCCCTTGTAACTACACATTTTACTTTGTTTCCCCTAGGTTTTTACGTTTTTTGTGATATCCCTCCAGTCCCACAGCAAGCAATACATGTCTGTCTTCGATATCCCGACCAGGATATTGCCTAAAAACGAATCGTAACTATAACTAACGTTTAAATGTAATGTAGGCTTAGTGTTAATGACGCAACTGCAAAGGCAATGATATTAATCTTGACGTTTGTTTTTTTACGAATTGAATAAATTGAGTCTCATTTTAGAATCGACTTTTAAGTGCTATTCTAAACTAAAAATATATAAAATCTGGTTGTTTTACTGGGTAAAATTATAGATATATTTTTAATCTTAGGGTAATGATGACGAAATAACGAATTATTAATTAAATAATATTAATTAAAAAATTATTAAGTTTCAATCAGTTAAAAAAGTTCAAAAAAGAATTTTTTTTCAAAATTAAATTTTTGTTTAAATTATGATTTTATGATTTTTTTCATTTTATAAAAATATATTTTTCACCTTTTTTACATTTTATTTAAAGCCTGTTAATACTTGTGTTTTTACTTTAATGCCCTATTTAAGATACGATTGTATCTTGACTTTGGATTATGAAACAGGGTTTTCAAGAAAACTAATTAAAGTCATAATCATGAGTTATAGTTTTAGTGGTTGGAAAACAGAGTGCAATCTTATCAGCGCCAGTGCGGTACTGTTATTGCCAGAATGACCTACAGAGATACCGGGAGAGGAAAATGGAGGCAATTGGAAAATGCACAGTGGAAATCCAGATTGAGCGTAAAGTGGTTGTTTCGGGAGAGAATCCCAGTCGCTGCGCAGTTTGCTCTCTCCCCCCGTTCGCTCTCTTGCTGTTAAATCCGAAACGGGCAACGAAAGCAAAACCGAATTGTATCTGTGAGATACTGGCGCTCTCGCGCTCTCTGCAACGACCATCGGAATTTTCTGTACAGAAACAGAAATCTCAGCGAGCTCGCTGTTTTCAAGTTTTGAATCCGCATTTCAGTTCAGTTCAGTTGGATTCAGTCACAGAGTCAGAGCGTCAGATTCAGATCATCGTGGTCGCCAGTGAGTTTGTTTATATGTTTGTTGCTGCCTGTGTGTTTGCTTGTCAAGTTCTGCAACAAAAACAAGGCATCTAAACAAAAGTGGTTCAAAACAATTAAGAAGAATAAAAACCAAACGAAAAAAATGAAAAAGCACAGTGTCGTTTAAATCGCAGCGTAACTGCAGCTCTTGTTGTTGTTGTTGTTGTTCGAGGCGGACTGGAATTTAATTAAATTAAATTAAATCATGTACGAATGTGTGTGTGTGTGTCTAAGCTGCGTTCTTGAGTTGTTCTTTTTCTAAGTTATTTTTTCGTGGCGTGTATCTGTGTGCGCGTGTTCGGTCACTGGTGTGCGTGTGCTTTTTGTGAACTACGTTTTGTTTCAATGCCAAAAAGTATCTATGCCCTGGCATGTGCTCTCTCTCCATCTCCCTCTCTCTTTCGCTCGCTCATGCTGGTTACATAAATACTGGTAGAAGAAGAAGAGGCGGAGAATTAGGAGGAGGAGGAGGCAACAGAAATTGAAATACAAATTCAATTAACACCTGAAAACGGAAAGCCAACTGGAACACACTCGTCTGATTGGATGAGCAAAGCGGAAAGCAGGCAAACATGTGTTTGATTTTCCAACTAGTCTTCATCTTAGCCCTTTTAAATGTTCAACGCAAAGCTCCTTGAAAGAAGAAATAGAGGAATGTGGAGAAAGAGCAGGAGAACCAGAACGAGAACGAGAACACCAAAAAAACGAAATTAACGACGTCACATAAAAGTGTGTCAAAGCAGCAGCTCACGCACACCAGCACGCCATTTTGTATCTGTGTGAAGCTTTGCTCTCTCGCCCTCTCTCTCTCTGTGTCGCTGATAAAACGCAACGCACACAGCGCGTATACATAATTTATATATTTATTTAAATGTTTTTCGTTTGCATGGTTTGAACAACGAGTTTTTCTCGTTATTCTAAGGCTGTCCCCTTTGGTCTCACTCTCTCTCTCTCTCTCTCTGTGTGGCATATGGCATTGCTCAATTATTATGTCATAAACATTTTGAATGGCAAATATGCGATAGAAGTTCAATTTGTTCAAGGCAATATTGTTTTTCAAGCTTTCTGGCTTTTGGCGCAGGAAATGCAAAAGTCGACAACTGTCGGTGTGTGCGTGTGTGTGCAGGAACGTGCAGCAATTTTCCAACGTTTGCATGAAAAACCTAGTGCCCTAATAAGCGAAGCGAGAGAGGGAAAAGCCCAGCCAGAGAAGAGAGCTTGCAACTGAGAGAGCAGTTTTCCCGCACTCGAATTTAAAAATCAATGTAGAAAATGCGCGCAAAGCGGACAAAGAAAACACACACTCACACACACGGGGCCTCCGAGTGTTAGACAGAAATGTGATCGGACGGGCACGTGTACGTGGCACACAGATACGAAAGAGCGAGAGAGCAGCAGCAGGGCGGCAGAGAGAGAGGAGTAAAATAATCGGGAAAAGAGAGCTCCACTTCCATTCGCTCGCTCAGCTGCTCCAAGCAAACTTAACGTTAGAATCAAAAAAAGCACGCTGAGACAAAGACGCGCACGAAAATCGAACGGAAAAACGGAAAAGGCAAAGGCGGATGAAGCAGCGCAAAGGAGAGGCGTAAGCAGGCGCTAAAAAATTAAAAAATATATCAAAAACTTTGCGCTCCGCTTCGAAATTCGCGAAACAAATAATCTAATCAGAGTGTGCCTGTGTGTGTGTGTTTGTTAAAACCCAAGCAACAACAACAACAAAAGCAGCAGAACAACAAAAAAACCTCAGAAAAGTAAAAAACCATAATATAAAAAAACCCCCTAATCAAATTCAGGATCCACTACAACAACAACAAAAACCACTGTCGCGTCTCCAAATGAAACAATAATTGAATAATTGAATTACCCAATAAAGAAAACAAAAAGCAAAGCGAATAACGAGTAAAAAGTTAAAAACATAAGTAAGCCAGTCGAGGAGATATTCTATCCGCACATCAGCGTTTAAAGTACCATATATAGTTGTTCTTATCTATACCCACACTCAATTAATTGCAGCTGAATGCACGACTCCTTGCAGAAAGGTGAATATATTTCAAACTAGTCATAAGATCTTGGATTAAGCATAGTTTAGCATAAGGCAGTATCTGTCCCTTGGTACACGTTGTGGTTCTCTACTTTTTGAAGCTTTAAATTCAGAATTTTTAAATTCAAAACAGAATTTTGGTAATTTACTTCGAAAATTTTAAGAATTGTATCTTTTGCGGTAAAAGACTTTACAATAAAACCTTTAAATACAGAAGGATTATTCTAAAACTTAAAGTTTTTAGGTCAAACCTTATTTTTTTCCACAAACTATTCAAGAAAGTATAAAAATCTTTCCAAAAAGTAATAAATACTTCCGTTGACTCATTTAAATATTCCATTTATATAAGCCTTTAGTTTTGAGTCATGACTCTGAGATGTTTTCTTCCCTACATTTGCTAAATACTACCCCATTTTGTTATAATAAATGCGACCTCTAGAAGTTTAAGTTGCAGAAGTTCTACTGTATTTAAAGTTTTCCCATTTTGCGCAACCGAATGAAATGGCTTTCGAGCATATTTACGAGTGCGGGGAGTGGGAATGCCTATATTCATAGATGGTATGAATATGTACTACTGATTGCCCGATCTCTCGGACTCGACTCTCTCTCTCTCTCTGTCTCCCCCCATATCTCTCGTTCGTTCTCTCCATCTGGCATGCTAATCAAAGTCGCAGCTCATCTCCAGCCCCCCAACGCCCCAGCCACCCCCACCATCCGCCCTTTTGCGTTTATCTGCTCATCAATTTGCTCGTTTCATAGCCTAACCCGACACTTGATTCTAGTTTTCTACTTTTTTCTTTCCCCCAGCTGCTGTTAAATGCAAATAGGCATTAAATTGTCCGCTTGTCTGTCGTTTCGTTTCATTTGCATTCACACCGCCGACCTCTCCTCCTCCTCCAGCCACCTGCCCCGCCCCCTGCGCCACCGCCCCCGTTGCGCAATTTGGTGGGCAAGCAGCTCGTATGTGGGTTAAACTGCTGCCACGGCTGCTGTTGCTGCTGCACCACTGGCAAATCTACAGAAAACAGAAACAGAGAAAGGAGGAGGAGGTGGAGAAGGAGGTGCAGTACACGGAGAGAAATTGTAGTAGACTAGTAAACAAAAATGTAATTTGTTTTTCAATCAGCTGTGAACAGCTGATTATCCTAAAGGGGCAAGTGTGACCGTGGCCTACTCGCAATAAGGTCACACTTGGTAATCGGAATTTTAAGGATTTCTTTAAAACAATCCTCTCCTGAGCTTTTTCTTTGTGTTTTTAAATATTTTGTCACTCTTTCGAGTAAGTACTCTCTTCCGAATTAATTTCCACAATAAGAAGAAAACCTTTCCTTACTCACCCCATTTAACTTCCGATATCAGGTCCATTGTGACCCCGTTTTGCGCTGTGCAAAAGTTTCAGGGGGACAAAATAACTGGGAAAAATTAACCCAAAACGAAACGAGAAAAGGTTTATGTAAACAAGCGCACACACACTGGCCTACTCACACACTCACACACACTTACCCACACAGCCGCACTGGGCCGTGTTCATGCAAAAGGCACGAAACTGCTGTTAACCTATTTGCCGTAATGGTTACGGCGGTGATTTCGACCCGGAGACTCTCTCGGCTCGGCTAATAAGCCGAGAGTCCGAGCCCCATTTTCGAGTCGAGTCGATTAAGGGCCCCCAACCGAACAAAACTGAAGTGCAAAACTGCAAACTTGGCGGTAAACTAAAGTGCTTAATGTTCTAGGAAAATTTCAAAGCCTCCGAAATTGCTTCGCACAAAAAAAAAAAACACAAATAAGGTTGAATGAATCACTCGAAGATCAGAATCTCCAGAGACCGCGACGTAGTAATTTCCAGGGGTTGAAATTGTGGCCACCACAAGTTTTCCATATGGAAGCTGGCAAGGGAGTTTCTATTATTTCGGGGTGCTCCTATTATTATCTTCACTAACCATTGTATCGTAAACACGATGGAAACCACATTCTTATTTGTACATTCTGGTACACATCAATAGTTCCGGTTAGACAGCATTTCGAATCTTAAGTAGCTTAAAAGTTGCCAATATGAAATTTATTTTTAGAGAGTCTTAAACTTTTTTATTTTTCGTTAACAAAGAATAATGATTACCAGTAATTTTAATGACAAAAAATCCCCTTTCTTACCAAACTTGTATGTGCTTTATCATGTTGTATTTTTAATATGTTTTTATAATACTTTTGATTAATTGAAGCTTAAGGAATTATAATGAGCTTGAGGTGAAATAATATTTGTTTATTTTTAAATCTTCTTAGTTGTTAACTGTACTGTATTCCGTAAAGTATTTCTTACGACAATCAGCATCTTTGGGTTTCCAATAATGGTTATTATTAATCAGCTAATGGGGTCAGACCTGTTGTTTAGCTTTTGATCATCTCTAATCCACCTGGTAAACCCCCTCCCCCCCTGACTTCTCGACCTTGCCGTGTCCATACATATTCAACGAATTTTTAATTGCCATATCGCTTGGCAAACCATCGACTAGGCGGTAATTGCCGCCTCAGTTAATTGGCTGCATCAATTGAAAGCTATTGGAGGTAAAGCCGCTGTAAAAACAGCAATTGCAATTACCCATCCATCGCCGTTCAAGTTCACAGCGCGTCATCGAGTCAAAAAAACAAAAAAGCTGCCATAACAAATTACTTGCATTTGTAATTATGAAAATAAAAATACAAGTATTTTTTACTCGGGCTTCTTCAATTGAATTACTTTACTGTTAATGAAATGTCTCTCTGCCCAGAATGACGTAACAATTTACAAAGCAGCAAAATATAAGCAAAGCAAACAGAAAAGCAAAAGCAGAAACAAGCCATCAGCAATAAGTGAAAACAAAGGAGGGCTAAGCAATAACAATAAGCAATAATCTTGAAGAATTCTCTGCCAAGCAAAATACATAATAGCCATAATAAGAATCGAAACGAGAAAGAGAGGCATATAGGGCGAACGAAAGAGACGGCGAGTGCCCGCCAATGTAGGTCTGGCAATTCATTTTGCAGGTGAGGATAGCAAAACGATGTGCTGCATTCCGTTCCTCAAGCGAAACGATGTTGTTGTCGCCAGGGATGCGTAGTATCTAGGCAAGCTTTTTTTGTTTACCTAGGTACTGCAAGAAAATCGCAATAGATATGTTCCATCTATAGAAAAAGGTTCTGAAAAGGTATATCAACTAGAAAAGCTCAAATTATGCCCTCAAAAGCTAAGATCACATTAAATCCCTCAAGGATTGCGCTAAAATGAAACTATTTTTGCATCGGCTTTCAAATGGTTAGGTAATATACTATTTTTCGGACTCTGAAGAATTCGCGTATCTGTAATATAACGCGTATATCATCTATAATAGCTCAACTTATGCTCTCAAAAGCAAAGATTGACCATAAAATGAAACTATTTTTGCATTAGCTTTCAAATGGTTAAGTAATATACACTTCAGACTCTAAAGAATTCGCGTATCTGTAATATAACGCGTATATTTAAGGTAATAACAATTATACCATTCGCATCACTGATACTGCTTCATGTTGCTGCCGTGCTGTTGCTGTTGTAGCTGCAACATATGTACAAATAGGTTTAAAGGATGGAAAGGGCCGAAAAGCCAAGGGGGATGGCGAATGAATTACATTGTCGCCTGCCAGCATCGATTCTGGCTAAATTGGGACGCTGTTTGTCGCCATCTCTTCGCTCGCTTTCTCTCTCTTTCTGCCTCTCTGTAGCCATCTCTTTCGGCCATTCGGGCTGCCAAAAGAGCTTCTGCCTTTTCTTCTGCCTCAGCTGCAAAGCTGAAAACCCATGTTGGCCTGGCCAAGTGCAGCAGCAGCGGCAGCAGTAGTACAAAAACTGTCGCCTGGCTCGCCGACAACTGGGGCAATTTTTAATTTAAATGCCAAAAATAAAGCACACCAACAAATATTTGTTTCATTGTCAGCTAGGGTTGTCAAGTAATTTGATTTAATATTTCTCTTTGAGTTGTGCCATATTGAAAATGAAAAGTAATCACAGATGGGACTTTTCTTTTTGGGGGAAAAAGTTGACTCGAGGCCAAGAAACAAGATCTTCTATATATAGAATTATTTGCCTTTAATTAGAAATGTCATTTTAAAATTACTATGTATTAGGGAAATTATGATATATGGTCGCCATTAATGGAAAATATACGTTTTGCAATAAAAAACTATTTAAAAAGTAGTAAAATTATAGAGGAAAAATGTTATAAAAATTATTAGAAGTTTACAAAATATAAAACTTTTTTCTAAAATTATTTTGAACTTTAGTTTTTTAGTTGTCTTTTGAAAATCTCTCAGAAATATCCGTTTCTAATCTAGTTAAGTATCCTTTCCTAACATTTCTACGTTTGAGGCATTAATTATTTGAAGATATTCCGATTTTCCAATTTCACCCAAAGTGGTTTCTTCGATGGGGGAACCATTGACACGTTTATGGCAGCTATCCAGGCAACCGTAACACCAGGTCAGAACACTTGAGCATGCCCGAGGAAGGCCTGGGGGAGTGGGGGAGTGGAGAATCGAGAATCCGCCCATCGACCTGCTCACTTGTTTACTTCGACTTGCCATAAGTTCTTTGTGTTTGAGTTAGTCTTTTGCGGCTGTCGTGTTGCCATTTGACTGCCTGCTTCTGCCTGCTGCCTTCGCCTTTATTTATGGATAATTCATAGACGCACCTTGGCTGAGGCACCTGCAAACACGAATTCGATTTGATTGGAATCGCTGCTGCTGTCCCCCAACCCACAGCCCAACCCCCTTTTTCCCCTCCCAACCCAAAGCAAACCATATTGACGAGCGACCTAGCGACATAGTTTCGCAGTTTGGCTTCGCTGCCCCCAAGTAATTTACATATAGACCCGCACACAGATACCCATACTAGCTGCATGTCTGCCTCTGCGCGCTTTGTTGTTGCTGCTGCTGTCTCTTGGCCTAATTGTGAGCTTTTGATTTTGTTTTCATGGGAAGCCCCGGCATTCGCCGTCCATGTCTCTCTGCGGATTTCGCTTGGCTCAGCATTGGGTCTCTATACATGCCCGTTGCATATTTTCCCCACCTTGGATGGATGTGTTCCCTCCAATACATGTGTGTGTATGTAGATTCTCATAGGGCCATAGTATTTATATTTGGCCATATTACGTTGCTTAACCTTCACCCATTTATGCCACGAAAATATCACGGAAAGCCAACAGAGAGAGAGAGAAGAAAAGAAAAGAGGAAGCCTTGGGGAAAAGCGCAGCATTTTTGGAGTGCACGACTATATATAGTGTGATATGGCCATGCCATTCGCTTAGGTGTATAGATAAGTGTATATATTTATATGCACTTTACAGATAAATTCATATTTATAGATAGATAGAGGCAGAGGCTGCTGCACTTTTAATGGTGGTAACGTCGATGGGCTAGGAACACGTTGCGTATACGCAATGTGGCCGCGTGGCGACTCCATTATGCAACGCACATAATCAGCGCTAATGTGAAATTCTAATTTCATTTGCTGTACTCATTAATAATTATAATTACACGGGCAGCAGCGACGGGGAAAAACAACCGAAACCCACCAGCTGTGCTTCCTCCAGCTTTTTAACTCCTGCCTGATTTTCTGTTGACTCGACACAAATAGGCGCTCGCTCGTCTGATATTTATAACAAACACACCACGCAGCACACACATCATGAACTCTCGCTCGCACACACATATCAAATGTAGGCTAAACAAAAGAGGAAACTCTGAGCCGAGTCAACGAAATCTAAAGCCGAAATCCAAAAGCAGCTTACTCCACTCGACAAAAGGCAGGAAAAGGCAAATGTGGTCGAAGGTCTCATGCTCTTATAGTTCTTGGGTTTAAGGAGATTATTTAGGAAATATTAAAAAAAAAAAATTTGAATATTTTTAAAATGTTTAATGAAAACTTGTATCCTTTTATTTGTTTTCCTAAAATAACATTTTATGTTTTATGAGATTAGGTTCTTGACTTTAAGAAGATTTTTCAGAAAAAAAAACTTTTTAAATAATTTAATATAAATAAAATATTTAAAGATAACTTTAAACCTATTATTTCTTTTCCCAAAATAACTAATTTATGTTTTATGGGATTAATTTTGATCTAATCTTTTATAATGGGCATAGTTATTGTGGAATCTCATAACTATTAAATTTAACGAATAACCTAAGGCGCTATATCATTATTATTTAGTACAGATTAAAAGTTATTGCAAACTATCAGATATCCTGAGAATATATGCATTTTTTTCTGTGCAGATTGAATGGCAAGCTCGCTGACATCCCGAAGCTACCCTTAAAAAATGTGGCTCGTAAAAAGCCAGCAAATATGGGCTGGCTTGATGGTTGCTCTGGGGGTACGAGAGAGATGTGGGGCTTCTGAGGGTTGGGGGTCTGACTCGCAATGAGCATAAATTATGCGCACAAAGGCAAGACGCTGGGAGAGAAGGGACACGGGGTTTGGGTGTGTGGGGTTTCCTGGCGGGGGTTTTCCAGGCGCCAACGACAAACACACACACTCTTTTTGGCACTCGGGTACTTAGCCAGCTTGCATAGACAACGGCGATGTTTGTTAGCCAACAATGGGGAAACCCTTTTCGCTTCTGGTTCCCCGCTTTTACCCCCCTCGAACCTTTATTCGATCCGCATCCTGGGGGTCAGTGGGGCGGTCCTTTCGTATCGCGTGCCTCGTTATTGATTTTCGCTTTCATTTTTCATGTGGCATGCGAGGCAACAGGAAGAACAAGCAGAGCAACAACCAATAATTGTACATACGCCCGTCCGTCCTGCTGCTGCTACTCCTTACATATGCGGCAAAAGTTTTCCTTTTTTTTTTTAGTGGGGTTCCCGGGGAAAACGCACCAAAAGCAAACTACTCGTGGACAGGGGCAAACATAGGGGCGAAAACTCATTTGACAGAAGACGACAGCGCCAAGTCGACTCATCCAAAAAAAAAAAAAAGACAGAAGAAACGTGCCGCCAAAGTCAATGAGGTCGCACCTCGCCCACTTCCTCCCACTCCGGCTTCTGCTTCTGGTTTTTTTTATTTTCGTATTTTCCTGCCCGGAGCATTCAGCTTTCAGTTCACATCAGGCTCTCATCCGCGGTGTCCTCATTCACATTTGCCAGCTGGTTAAATATGCGCCGTGTTTACCTTTTTGTGCCAGCGATGTCCTTGCCGGCGGCTTTAAAGTCCTGCTGTTCAGCTCATAATAAAGTCTGGCTATAAGGAGTTGCCCCCACTCTCACCCACTTGAGTTCTCTTATTCCTCTTATAATATGTACACAGAGAGAATTATCAAAGTCTTTACATTTAAACGGAGGATTTTTCAACTCAAAATATAATCATGTACATAAATTCTTACTTTGAGTGCAACATACTCAATTTCAGTGAAAATTTTGGAAAATTTATATACTGAATCTGAGTAAATTCGTGATCTTTATAGAGCAAACTATGGAGAAATGGTTTAAATATTAACAAATTCATTAATAATCAGTACATCCTTAAATTGAGAATACTAATAGTCAATTTGAGAATACAAATACTTAATTCAAGAATAAAAATGCTCTATTTTAAGAGGTGATTTTACTTTATCTCCAAATAAATATACTGAATCTGAGTAAATTTGTGATTTTTGTAGAGCAACTAGGAGGAAATGATCTAGATTTTAACATAAAACTTAAAAATCAGTACATTCTCAAATTGAGAATACAAATACTCAATTAAAAAAAAAATGCTTAATTTGAGAATAAAAATTCTCAATTTGAGAACGTGAACTTACTCTCTGTGTATGTACTAAACATACCTCCCTCCACATTTCCTCCTTCTTTATGGCTTATGACATTTGCGCCATTGTTGTATTTGCATTCGTGTCGATGTTGCCTTCATTTCGCCTCCTTTGTCAACTTCCGCTAATGCTAAGCTTCACCCAGTGCCACGCCCCCTCTTTATCCTTAAGATGGGCGGCGGCGGAACAGAGCACAGAAAAGCGCAGTGACTCCGGACTCCGGACAGTTATCAACTGACCCACACTCACCAGTTATCCGCACTTAGCCCGCTCCATTGTTCATTTTGATTTTATTTTTGTTGCCCCATTTTTCGGTGCTTTCCGGGCTCCTGCTCTCCTGCCCCGATTTCTATATATACATGGCGATATACCCTTATACCTTTTTACCCCTCTGTGTGCTGTTGTCAACCCATTTGGGCTGACTGCAATTATGAATTTGGGGCAATTGTTTGGTGTGCGCTCGGATGACTCCACGGTGGCTTTGATTTGAGCCAAGAGTTGTCGGGCATGATTAGGGGATTTTGTGCTAAAGGACTTGTCCAGTGGGTTAGATTACAGGCGGTAGATATATGAGGTTTAACAAGTGAACAGCCCAACTGAGTGGCATAACGTTTTATCTGATGACACCATTGGCTGATTGATGAGCACATAACACTTGGTCTGTGCACCCCTATGACAAGTGTCAGTGGAATTACTCATTACGGGCTTAATTTGAGCTAAGCTTTTTGAAATCCAGAATTTAGTCACGATTCGATCAGGTCCGGTTCTCGAGTGAGTCACCATTTTGCATCGCCACTTGATCGTAGGCGATTGCACTCTCCTTTCGGTGCGATGCCATTATTCACATACTCACATCAATTTTTCAACATCTATTTTTTCCCCTGCTTTGGAAAAGCGTTTTCCAACCAGTTGCCGCACTCAAAGACGCTGACAAGCCAAACAAATGAAACATTTTCAGATTAGCAATGTCAATGTTGCTTCGGAAATGTCGGGATAAATTGCCTTTAGCCTTTGTCATCAAAAAACGAGGATGCCTTTTCCATTTCCTTGAGGAGCAAACAGGCAGTCGAGCAGGCAGGCAAGCAAAGATTTATCGCACATGATATTTGTCAAAACGGCGAGATAAAGATACACAAATACACACACTCGCTGATAGATACAAAACTGCTGTCAGCGGATTTGTGTGCTGAGCCTATGAAAAGACGATAAATGAGCCTGAAATGAGCAAACAAAGACGATGGCCCAGCAAATGAGACGGGGATTTTGGGCCCTCGAAAGAGGTTATCGCCGGCACTTGTGGCTTAGTTAGCCACACTCTTCAATAAATGTATTTCAAAATAGAGTAGATTAAAAGAAAGGTGGTATAAAAAATCTGGAAATTCAAATAATCAGGAAAGAATTCATAATTTTATCTTAAAATATTTATAACTATTGGAATGTAGTTTAGAAAAAATTTTTTTTTAATAATTCTACTTAAGATGGGACTGAATTCGAAGTTTACTAAAATGTATTATGTATTTAAAAGAGGTAGAAATTTATGAAATTTATAGATCTTAAAAATAAAAAGGCAATAATATTTTAAAATTATCTGTTCTTATAATTTCCAAAAATACATGATGTGTTTTTTTTTAAAGTTGGTTCCAATTCTTAGAAAAGTTTACCGATAAATTCATGAATAGTTTCCCAGCTCTATGATTAATATTTTCAAAAGATCTTAAAAATAAAAAGGAAATAATATTTTTAAGTCCCCACTTTTTAAAATTTCTAAAAATACATGATATGTTTTTTTTTAAAGTAGGTTCTATTTCTTAGAAAAGTCTACCGATAAATGCATGGATAGTTTTCAGCTTTATGGTTAATATTTTCAAGAGTGCACTTAATACCCAAAGATGGCCAAAACTTAAAGTTTTATCAGCGTCGGGGCGTCTGAGACACGGCCGAGTCAACAAAAACAAAACAATTAAGCGAATGACAGTGGGAGTGGGAGCGAACGATGGAGAGAGGGAGTGGGAGAACGAGCAAAGTGCAGCACATAGCGTAAACTATTTACTGATAAGAGTATAAATACACATACTCATGCAGGGGAGAGAGCACTGAAAACGGCTGAGCAAACACTTGCAAACTCGACAGTTTGTAGATAAAGTATCTGCCAGATACTCTTGCTCTCCTCTCCCACACACTCTCTCCGTCTCCTTTTCCTTGTTCCCCTTCCTTTCCCACCTATCGCTATGGTCAGGCTCTCTCGTTCTCCCTCTCTCTCTCTTTCTCTCTCTCCAAGTGGCAAGTGTTTGAATCTCGTAGATACTTTGGCCTGCCCGCCTCGGAAACCCATTTCGTTTTTAATTGTTTTCAGTTTTTGAATTTAGTTGTATTTGATTTTCACGTACTCGCGCACTGTCGTCGCCGAAGTGTGCGTTATTTCAGAAGTTTTAATTTGGAATTGTACAAGTCTCAAGTGAGTGTCGTGTCGTTAAGTGCTGGGAATCATCATCGCCACTGACAGTTTGTTATTTGAGAGCTCCACAAAGTGGTTCCCCCCGCCGTCTTGGGCCCCCAGCTCCCCCAATCCAAAGCCCCCAACCCATGAAAAAAGTGTTTTTCCATACATACACATGGCGCCCGAGCAGGGACATCTATGCACATACGCATACGCACTATATGTACGTTTAAGAGCCGCTCAAGAACTGCTTATCGGGCAGCAGCACATGCAAACAACGCAGGCCTTTCAATTAGGCAACAAAACATAAATCTTACTCGCCGACAATGAGATGCGGGTCGCGTGTCGTCCCCCTTAAAAAAAAGAAGAAAAAAACTACCCATAGTTCGAACTTGGAGTCGAAAATACTTTTCAAACTTCGCTCCAAACTTCTGATGTCATGCTCATTCTATTCCATATTCTGTCTTCTCATTTCTCGTTCGCCTGCAAACAAGTAGCTCACGAAAAGTCATAATATCGCCGGGAACATACATACCAGGGGCGTTGGGTTCCCCCTTTGATTGATTCGGTCTCGAAAAGAAACCCCATCGCCTGGCTTTGCTATCTACGTCTCTGGCCGGTCGCCTTATCGACAAACCGAAAAAAAGTAACGAAAATAAACCTTATCGCCGTCGTCTCCGCTCGAGTGATAACTGTGAGTCCGACAGGGAGATAAGTTGGCCCTATGTATGTAAGCATACGACTACGAGTGGCTGAGTAAATGGAATATTTTTTCATATGCCTGGTGTTTCTTGCCTTTTTTTTTTCTTCCGTTCCACATAAGAACTTTGATGATAAACCGGGAAGTGCGAGCAGAAATCGGTTCTTGCAGGCGGCTGTAAAAGGGTGAATGATTCGTTCTGCACATATACCACATATTCCCTATAGCGAAAGCGTTTCCAATAATATATGTATTCCAACTTGTGCCTAGAAGTTAGATAACACATTTGATACACACAATCCCCTAGTATATATGTATATATGCAACCTGTTTCAAGGCACTCCCCCACTTTCGCCATTCGAACGGTTTCGAATGATTATGAATCCGTCGCCGGAATATCCTTGGGCTGATTGGAGAGTGAATTTCATGCTGCAGCTGCTTCCAATTCATCACCATTAACACATTTTCGGCTTGAGTGCATCAATGACGTTTTCTCGTTGTTGGCTTTTATTCTAATCATCATCGCCGTGGCGAAAGCAAAAGCAAGAAAGAAAATTCGTTTTTTTTTTCTTTCTGAAAATGTCCCAATCTCATTTGGCCTGCGCTGCAGTTTTCAAGGCCACAGAAAAAGTGCAAAAATGTCGAGCACTTTGCGTGTTCGCCTGCCATGTGGCATGCGGCCTGTGGCATGGGGCATCTCTGGGGACTTTTGAATTGGGGGCGGCTCGCTTCTCGGAGATTTGGGACCACCACAACCTGCAGCCTGAGTTTGAAATTTGATTGCCAAGTTGTCGCATTTAAAATGCGACTTTTCGAAGCCGCTCGCCTCGAATGGGAATTCTTCTACGAGCCTCAGCGAAATAAAACAAATAGTCGACCAAAAAGCATTAAGTGAATTAATTGAAAAACTCAAATGCCAAGCCGAGGCGCAAAAGCAACTGGTTCTCTCGCATCCAATCGCATCAATCGGAAACCCGTTTATACGGCACGCCGCATCCCAAGCCACTGGCTAAGTCGATCTTTAGTTTCTTGATTCTCGCATTTGTAGCCCCACTAATTTCTTAAGTAAATGCAAATTTGTGCGACCTACCTGTTTTGTTCTCTGTGCTGCGTTGTCGACGACAGGTGCCGTGATTACACCGGGCGAAAAAAACTTATTTTTAGTATAATATTTCATTTTTTAGAACATAGAAACAAATAACTGCGATAAAGCACAGTTGAGAGAGATACTTGAATATTTCGATATCGGAATAAGAAAAATTTGAGATTAATTTTGGATTTGTGGCAGAAAAAGCCATCGAAATGTTAGGATTATTGGTATACCACATTTTTTAAGTAAATATAAGACTTAGGAAATTTTAAAAATATTACCTGACATTAAATCGCAAAATTATTCACTTTTCAACTTTTCGCCCTGTGTAGCGCATGCCATACAATTGCAAACCAGTATCTAATAGTACGCATTGGCCCGCGTATCTATGTATCTGGGCGCTTTTGCTTAGCATTGAACGTCTGTCGGTGGCTTTTGCCATCTCTTCGATTTATTGCTCATTTTGCTTTGTGGTCGCTTAAAAAAAAAAGAAGAGAAAAAAATAAACTTATTCAATGGTCAAGGTCGTTTGCAGTCAAATCGAATGCCCACCAACACAACAAACGCACACTTGAGCCCCAGCACTACCAACAGAAATAAAATATATAAAAATGTTTGTATAATTAAACGCCATTTTAAACAAATAAATGCGCGTCGTCTGTCGTCGCTGCAGATTTTACTTGTTGTTGTTGCTTCTGTCGGTCGCGCTTCGGTTTTTTTTGTGTCGGAGCATTTTTAATTAGCAATGAAATCATAATAAAATAAAACATCTCATGCATAATTGAGTTGCAAGTTGGGTTCATTTTCATTGCCATGTTTACGAACAAAAAATACAAAAGTAGCTCAGGTATTCATAACCAACTAATACTGCTGACAGACTTGCTTAGATAGGTTTTAGGTGGGACGAATTTGAATTAACAATTCATAAGCGTAGTGTTTGGGGAATTATTTTTAGGATCGTGACTTTAACATTATTATTTGGGTATATAGAGCAGAGATCTCTCTATCCCGAAACTATTTTTCCCTGCATGGGATTCTTTTTTATATGGAAACTACTTTTAAAGCAGATTTTATGAGGTTTTAAAAACAATTTGATTAAAAATTAAAACAAGAATTTTGTTTTTAAATGTATATTTAGTCAGTGATCACAAAAATATAATATAGGTTACTGTTTTTAATCTTCTGTATCCTTTTTAGGTTATCTTTTTATAGGAACTATATTATATCCCCTTCTTAAACGAAAGAAACATAATCTAAAGCCTTCCTATAGCTAGATATAAGATCTTAATTTTAAAGTGTAAATTTAGATACAGAGTTTTCGCAGACCTTCTAACCCCATTTCCCCACATGGGATCCTTTCTTATAGGGGGCCTGCTTTCAAAACTATTTCTATGGATTCCTGTAATTCATGCTGTCGTCTGCTTTCCATCATTCCACATGTTCAACGTTCACGTTCGCTTGCTTCAAACCAATCTATCTGAAATAACCTCCTCATCTGCCTGCCCCGAACAGTTTTGATATGTGAATGCCTTACACAATCCACGCTTTTGGAAGATCCGCCCGCCCGGTCCACCCCCGAAAATCCCGCCCCCTTTTTTACTCCCACTCTCGCAAGAGATGCCTTGCTCACTTTGTAAATAGCTTCTTTTGTGTCGAAAGAGCAAGAGAAAAAAAAAACACAGATCAATTCAACTCAAATAAAGTCAACTCAAATGTTTGTACCTCTACCTATCTAAATGTTACCCACCTATGTGTGTTTTACTACTCGAGAAATGCATTGCCACTCTGACAACTGTATCTATATCTACAAGTTTAATGCGAAGTACATACCTATATATTGCCTAAATGTTTACTGTATGTATATTTATTATTGCTGCATAATTCACTCATAAATATTTTTTTCTTTTTCTTTTTTCATATAAACGTTTACAAAAAAAAAAAACAAAACTCGCACATTCCACCACAAAACCACCAAAAAAATATCAAAAAAAAAAAACCAAAAAATATAAAACTAAATGAAATGAAAACTGAAATCTAGAAGGATCGTAAATAGAGTTTAAAGATATATGCGCATATATGCATATATAGCGACGTTCACGAACTGTCACTGTCACTGAGAGCGATCGATAGCTGTAACTCCATGTGTGTGCATGAGTCGCAGCATTAGTAGCGCACCCAAGGACCAAGGACCTCATCCACATAGCCCATCAATCTCTCAGATGCCAGTGGCGGATCCCCCCCGATAAGGCATCGCATCGAATCGCATCCATTGGACAAGGACGAGGACGAGGACTAAGGGACATCACACAGGACTAAAAGGACAGTGACTGACGCATCCTGCGCTCGTTTGATCGTTCGTTCGCTCGCTCGCTCTATCGCTCTTTCGCTCGCACGCACCAAAATACCAGAAACAATACCAAGCAAGCCAAAAACCAAAAAATACCAAGCTAAACAGACGCCTCATTACCAAAACATCGAGAGTTTCGTTGTCGTTTAACCAAAAGCAACCAAAGGCGAATCAATTTTGAATCAATCCAATCCAAAACCAATCCAATCCAATCAAATCGAACAAGAAATACTCCAAACAAGACATAGAAACAGAACAGTAAACAGCAAATCAGCAAACAGAAACCCAAAGCAAAAGCTAAAGCTAAAGCAATCATCAGTCAAAGTCGTTAACCAAAACCAGCAACATTCAGTTAAAAATGGCCGAAGACGCTACCATGGAGACATGTCCAAGTCCTGAAATCGGCGACTCACGCAAAAGGCCACTCGATTCCGATCCGGAAAATGAACAAACTAAACGCTCACATTTCAGTTCCGGTAAGTTGACCAAAATCCAATCCAAATCCAAATCAAATTCCAAATCGAATCCTAAATTCATTCCGCCAGCTAAAAAAAAAAAGGAAAGAAACTGAAAAATATATCTCAAATCGCTCTTGCATATCCCCATTATCGTGCTCCCCTCTCAACTCAACTCTACTTCTCTACTCTCTCTCTCTGTCTATATATCTGTCTATATCTCTCGTCCGTTATCTATCTATCTATCCACTCTTTATCTCCGAAGCGTATAAATAACTCATTGAATTTGTTTGCCTAACTTTTTTGCCGATCGTGCCGTTTCCCTTCTTTGTTATATGGTCATGTTGTTGTTACCGCAATATATCCCAATACTATACTATCTATACTATCTATATACATACGTATACCTCCAGTATCTATGATTTCGTTGCTTTTTGTCGTTTGTCGCTCTTGTTGTTGTTGCTGTTGTGGCTGTTATTTGTTAAGTTTCAATTAATCAGCACGAGAAATTCATTTGCAGTTTGCCCCCGATACGATACGTTCGATGTCAGTTTTGCAAGCGAACAGGCACACAGACTTTGATTCGTAATTAAGCCAGATATGGCGTATACGCCCCGTGGGTCGGTACATCGGTACATCGAAAGAAAAAACATTCGAAATGACAACTGGCAGCTGGCTGGCGGCTGAATCTTTGCGCAGGATTTGGCGCCGAGACACTGTGGGCCCAGTTTGACCCAATTTTCGTAGTGACCTCCGCCTCAAAATCTCCTGCAGCTTCATCAATGGCCTGCAATTAGATACAAGTGCCTATAGGCCATCATTCCGTCCCTGAGCTTCTCCACTGTGAGTGGCATATGAAGTGTCTCCTCCTCCTTGCTGCGGTTGAGGTTGTCACAAACTCATATGGAAGATTAGCATTTGAAAGAAGCTACAATCTCCTCCTCCTTCTTCTTCTCTTCCAACCATCAACCCATCTATGCAGTCCGTAATCCGTAAGCTCCATTGCCAAACCCATATCCATGCTGTCTGTCTGACCACGAGCTATTAACTAGTTGCTTTGCATGATTTGTTCGGCTCGGCTTGAAAAAAAAAAAAAACCAGCTGGCGCGCTCCAAGGTGAGCAGCCACTACGCAATCGAAGTACCTGTCGTCATAGCCACAAAAATAGCAAGAGGTGTAAATGTTAGAGTCGCTCTGTCGCCCCCGCTGGCTTTTGATATTTAGAGGTAGAGCTGCAGAAGTTGAAAAAACACGTTTTCTAGTTTCATATTGTCAATTTGGAAAATCTGGGTGTGGGTTCAGTTTCCATTCAGACAGAGCTGGCTTTACAAAAAACGTTTGTGCGTAGTTAAAAATACACAAAAAATCTAGAGAAAATTCACCGAAATTCATGTGTTATCAAAATTCTCAAGTTTTAATACGTTGATTTGGAATGCGGAAGTTCTGTTCGAGTAAGTTCAAGTTCGTTAGATAGAGGTAAATATGAATATTTTGCCATATTTTCATATTCCATTCATTTAAGCTGACGTTATTTTCGTAGACACGAATGGTTTATGGCTTAAAAACAGATAGCATTTTATCAGCTGTTTGGCCAGACTCCATTCAAAACACTAGGCATTATTATGGATGATCCCAAATAGATACATTACGTGTGTGTGTGTGTGTACAGCTGGGCATTTGTAATTAATTAGCCACCATCGAGGCTGTCTTTCTCTCTGGACAGAGAAAAACAGGTCCATGTCGTTTGTACATACAAATAGGTTTAAGTATTTACCAACGTCGCTTTATTAGTTCTCTGGCAATTTATTTGCCTAGCTGCCTTGACAGTCATTTGTTTTGTTTAATATCTATTTAATTTTTTCAGTATTTCATGTTATTTATTGCTGTCATGGTTGAATTTCTGAATAGTTAGAGAGGGAGAAAGAGAGAGAGGAAAATTAAGTGCTTGAGATACACAGGCAGAAACCTAAACTAACAAGATTAGAATGATATCTATATTAGTTAAATTTCTGCAAAATAGGGAGATATGAATTCTGTTTTCGTTTTAGTTACATTTTCTAAACTTGTATTATATATTTATAGTTTTACCTTTCCTTTTTGGGGTGATATATTATAATTTATTATCATATCCAAATTGCTTTAGATAACTCATCCTTAGATATCTTTGTATAATAGCATAAAAACCTAACCTAAAAAGATTAGAATGATATCTACGTTAGTAATATCACTCCAAAATAGAGCGATATGAATTCTGTTTTTATATTATTCGCATTTTCTAAACCTGAACCTTTCCTTTTTGGGGTGATATATTATCATATCCAAATTGTTTTAGTTAGCTGTTCTTTAGATATCTTAGTATAATATTATTGGTTATGATTATTTTCCGTGTAGCCCCGACTAGAAATGCGTCAGTTGCTGGGGCTGCTGCAAAGGAAATGCAGTAAAATTGAGGAAAAAGGGGGCGGTGGGTCAGCACAGTGGATTGGTGGTGCTGCGTCGTCGTCTGGTACTGGGGCTTATGTAATCAGTGCTGGCAGGGCAGCTGGAAAAGCGTGCGAATAGTAGGGGGTGTGTGTGCTGCCGTGAGAGAGCAGAGAAGATAGGAGAGCTGCTGCTGCTGCTGCTGCTGCTCTCGGAAAACGTTGACAGCATGGCAAGCGGTTGACCTACTTCGATGACAATGCGGGTGCGTACGTGTATCTGTGTGTGCCTGTGGTCGCTGCCTTCTTGTTGTTTCGCCTAGGAAAGGTCCTGCGCAGTAGGACGAAGTCTCGAACTCGAAACTCGGCGGCCATTCAGCTGCACTGCAGCATTTGGCGCCATTGCAGCCGCCACAGCAGCCGCAGCAGCAACGTCCTTGAGTGGTGGGTCCTGTATAACTGGGTTGGTTGGCTGGCTGACTAGCTGCATGCTATATCCTGGCATGGCTGCTGTTGCCTGGCCAAATCTCAAGTGCGTTTACTGCCTAAGGGCTGCTCGCTCGCTCTCTCAACCTCGCACTCTCACTGCTTTTTCGGCCACAATCTGAACTGTGGTATCTCGGCGGTGGCGTGTGGCGTGTGTTTTTGGGTTACCTTATTCTTAGGTGCATTCCATTGTTTGCGGCTGAAGTGGCCAGGCATTTGGTGTGACTGCACTTGTAGAGCATCTCGAGTGGCCCACTAATAACTCGAGAGGGGGCTAGGCAGTTTGGCTTTCATTTTGGGGCCAGTGATTAGGACGAGTCGAGCTTCCTCTGATAATGGGGTCATCTTGAAACACCCAAAATTACGCATACGCAGTGTGGGTCATTCGAAACTTTGGTGATCAAAAGCAGCAAAAACCTTTCTATCATCATGTCCTTTCATTAGTTGAAGTAACTAATCCTGGTACTCCAATTTGTATCCACTTCTATAGAGGAGAAACTGGCTCATTTCTCAGTTCCTGAAGAATTCGCGTTGTGGTTTTTTGAATGATTAGCGCTGTTAAACTATGCCACGCTGTCCAATTGACAGTTGAGGTATTTTGTAATCGATTTAAATAGGTCTTGAAGGATGTACCCCCCACTTCCAGTTGTCATTTATGGATCGGTGGGCATGTAGAGCTTAATTTGCCCATCGAATGCTTATTGATTTGAGGGTGAAAACGTGACACGTTCACTCTTTTCGCCGCTGGCTTATCACGTTGGCTCATTTCGTATCACATGTTGCCACAGCAGTTTCTATTTTCGACACACGCCCCCCCACTCATGTCTCCGCCCCTGTTTCGCCCCTCTCTTTGGCGTTGATAATGAACCGAGTGACACGGAGCGAAGTGAGGCAATCAGCGGGGCAGCATTAGATCATATATACAGAGACATCGTCATCATCATCATCTGCCCGTGATCGTCGTACACTCTGACTCATGAACCTCGCTCTCTCTGTTTCGGCGGGATAGGGTGTCTCTCTCGCTTGTAGATTCTCCACTTCCAATTCTCCGGCTCTCTGGCAAACTCTATGCTTGAGTCGCGGCTCCGTCTTCGCATCGAACGGAATTCTTCAGTGCGGTTTGGTCGCTCGTTTCGTGCGCTCGCTCGCTCGCTCGCTGTCGCTCGTTTTTTTCACACACACGATACGATTTCCAGCCAACGCGCCACCATTTTGCCAGTGTTTTCGTTAGTTATTGGTCTATTTTGGCCAGCAGCATGTTGTTTGCCAGAAGCACCACCTCCAACTCGTCCACATCGCTCAGTCCGCCGGCCATGATGATGCAGCAGCAGCAGCCACAGGATCCTCAGCAGCTGGGATACGGCCACCAGCAGCTCCATCAGCAGCAGCCAGCGTTTCAGCTACAGCAGAGCTTCTGTACGTTAAGTGTATCTGTTCACCTGTATTTTTTTTTGTTTTGTTGACCTTGGTAATTAGCGTGTGCATTTGGTAATTATAGGGTTTATCTCATTCGCTATTTGCCAGGAGCTTTGTTAGCTGTGTGTTTGCCTGGGCCCACACTGCGTATGCGTAATATTCCGATATTAATGTTAGGCAACGGCAAACGCGACAATTAACGTCTTGTCAACTGGGTTTATCTAGCGTTTCAAGGTCGCCTCTTGGTTTGTTGTTCTCTCTTGGAAACACACACATCATACACGCACACACTATTTTCCATCAATATTAACATTTGCTAATCGCTGAAAAGTCGAAAACCCAGACAAACCAAACCAAACCCACACACCACACAGAGCAGAGCAGTGTATTCAGTTCAATGCCAGTCATAATGATTATTCAAAAAGGCACTAAACAAACGACAATTCGAGTTGAAGTTTGACCTCAACTCAAGCTGGGATCGGATTGAATCGGGCTCTTTATCAGTTGATTCTCGAAATCAACATCAAAATCGAAATCAAAATCAATTTCGAGTTAGTTGTTCGTAATTAACTCGAGAGTCACGCTCCCTCTCTTTTTCAAGTACTCGTTGTACTTAGGGCTCTAAAAAATGTACAAAAAAAATCACAAAAAATGTTGACTTGAAAATGCGGGAAGCAAAACGGCGGCAAAACGTAACCTTGAAAAGCGATTTGAATGTGGGCAAACATGTCTCACTTTATCTCTGTGTGCGTTTGCGTTTGAAAGAGCCAAAAATAAGTCAAGACACTCGTGGCCATGCCCAAAAGCTGCTCATATTGTTCGGGCTCAGAAAAAAACAACAACAACAGAAAACCAAGAAAAAGAAAAAGAAATAGAAATAAATATACAATAAAACACACTGCTCCAAAGAGACGTGCGGGCATTTTACTTTTATTTTTCTTGGCAAGTCGTCTTCTTACTTTACTCTTCTTCTGTTGCCCAACTGTCTTGGTTGGCATTTTTGGCGAAAATGTCCGAAAAATGTGTTATTTATGCGTGCCACAAATTCGCATTTCTACGGCAGAGAGCTTCCAGTTTCAACCAGTAGCTTTTTGGCCGACTGAATTCATTGTGTAATCGGAGGGAGTTTGGTTTTGGCTCTCTGGCCAACCAGTTGTTAATTTGGCAAGACCCGATGGGCAGGTGTTTCTGGCCATTGGCTTGGCATTTCGTCTTCTAGCGCGAGAGCAATAAATCAATTTTAGGAGCCGAAAGGGTTTAGCTTGGTGTGTGAAAGATGATCTCACAAAGGTATTCAGAAACGCCCACTTTGCATGTTGTTTTTTACATTTTATTCATTTCCGCTTCAGAGTGTGAGTTTGTTTTTTCTCTATCCTATCCACTATCTAGTCAGATGACATTTATTTATCTGTGTACAAATGCGTTTTTTGTACTAGCTCGAATTTAGTCATTAATGATTAGTCGCGGGGGATCATTAAAAATATTGTTTCGCTCGGTTTGGTAATCCCCTATTTAATGCTTGTGTGGGTTCTGTGGGTAATCGGTTCATTTAGAAACGGAGTCAAGGTCTTTTGGTTTAAATTAAAATAGAGAAGAGTTATTGGATTCTAGTGTTCTAGGCAGAGATACCATCCCAACAACCTCCCCCTCCCCCATCATTTTCAGCTTCTGCCCTCATCATCAGCGGACCTTATCAACGGGCTTCCGCAGTTTCATCAATTAAAATGCTTTCAATTCGCTCAATTCCATTTGACCATGATATTTGTTACAGCTTTTGAATACATCCAAACACTGTATTGCATATTACCGTTTTTATTATCGTTTTTCTGTACTTTATACTATTATTTTTTTTTTAAACCATTATCGTCCATGCATATAAATGTGCTTGTAATTATCGAAAGCCAACCATAGCGCAAATATAATTATAGATACTACACAAAATGTAAAAATAAATTGATGTGCATGCCACACAGCAGAACGATAAAGTTAAAAACGAAACGAAATGAAACGAGAACCCACAAAAAGTATATTGTAAAAAAAAAAGAAAGAACATTTTCAATAATCACGAACAGTTGTTTTTGTTGTTGTTTTTCCACCACCCCCCCACTTAAAGCGTGCGATTAGCAATAATAGCGGTACAAAAAACGAGTGTACCTCCGAAAGTCGCGTATAACTTGAATTTAAACTATCCACCAGCATTCCCACAAAACCAATGAACCACTCTCAACCGAACTCAACTCAAATGTGATAATCCGCAAGCAAGAGAAAAGCAGTTAAAATATGTTGTGATAATGCTACGCAAGTAAAGACTAAAATAAACTAGAAAAGCCGAAAAGTTATTAATCAAACCGAAACGACTGAACCGATAAAAAATCAAACAAAAATCAAAACCAATGCAACAAATCGCCAGACAGCAGCATCAGAAAAAAATCATCACAAAAGATCGCCGTCCTGTCATCGAGCCAAGCTTCAAGTATTATAGAACCGACAGCACCTAGAATCCTCTGAATTCGGAACTGCGAACTGCGAACTCAACTTCAACAGCTGAATGGTAAAGCTTTGACATTTTGTTCTAAATGTCTTCCATAGCATTTCTGGATGTTGTGTAACTATCGTCATTAACAAACGCCATCCTACATGGACATACTATCTATATATATCGCCATAGCACCAATTGTCATCCTACTACTCTCTCAATGCCTCTATATGTCTGTAACTGAATACGTATCTCAAGTATAATGGTTCCGATGCAAGGAACTTGAGTTCCATCCCAAGACAGAGGCTGCCAGTCGCAATGTCGAATCATCCAATCGCCAACCAACAAACAATCAATCAATAATCAATACCTTTTGCTGAAGCTTGCTGCTGCCGCTTTCTCTGTCTCTGTCTCTGTTTCTCACTCCGCCTTCTTCTATATATATATATATATCTATATCTATATACCAGTCGCATCGTAACTGTTGTTGTTGTTATCGTACAAAAAATATCTAACCAGAAACCATCAAGAAACCAAAATGAACAGGCCAAATGGCCGAAAGCACCAACAGAACAACACTAAAATCGCCATTCAAGAACACCAATGTCAATCTATCTAATCAATATCGAACGTCAGCTATTCAGCTACTCAGCTATCGAATCAAATCGAATTAATTCAAGTCATCCGGAAGTCGAGCAACCTACTAAACCACTGCGAAGTCACCACTCTATCAACCCGATCTATATATCTCTATATATATATATGTAAACTTACAACCACCGCATCATCATGAAGAGCATTATCCCAAACAAAAAAGAATAGCAACAAATGCACAGTCCAAAGCCTTACAAACTGCCATTAAACTCGATGTATCAATAGTGAGAGAGAGGAGAGAGACAGAGAGAGTGGGTCCTTGAAGAAGCTCTATCTCTCTCCTGCTCGATGATCACTGATCACTGATCAGAACAAAAAAACCTATGAAAAGCCAGCTTAATTTAAACAAATTTTCCATTTCTTTTTCTTTCGTTTATTGAACAAGTTTAATGATTGGAAAGCGGCGCGTAGGTTAAAAAACTAAAAATACAATATACAAAAAATATAAAGAAAATACATAACGCATAAGAACGAGTACAATCGATTCAAGGCAGAATCAATTCCGTCGCAAGCAAACCGAAGACTGAACGGGAACGGCAACAATTCCAATTTCAAGGCAATATTATGGAGAGTATTATGAAGGCGGCCATGGACAGGGCGGCCGAGCAGCTGATTCAGCAGTTCGGCTTTGATTACCTACAGCAGCAGCTGCAGCTGCAACACCAGCAGCAACAGCAACAGCAGCAGCAGCAACATCAGCTGCAGCAGCAGCAACTTGAACCAAAACAAGAAGCGGCAAACGAAAACGAACATCTCACATATCGATATCAGCAATCAAAGTCCACACATATGCAGCAATTAGCTTGTAACTATCAGCCACGACATTCCACAACCACGTCGTCGCCCTCATCAACACATTCGCTGGCCAGCGGCGGCGGCGGCAGCAGCAGCAGCAGCAGCAACAGCGGCAGCAGCAGCAACACAAGCAACATCGGCAACACAAGCAACAACAGCAATGCATACTCATTAGCCGTTCATAGCTATAATCAGCCAGAGATCCCGGCTAATCCCAGTCATGTTCCGCATCATCAGATGGATCAGTCGCCCCTGAGTGAGAATGGTTCGCCGAATGCCACGCCAGGTGTCCAGACGCCGCCTGCAACATCAAGTGGCGGCTCTGCAGCAGCAGCAGCAGCAGCAGCGGCAGCAGCAACACTACTGGCGACAGCAACATCAACGCAACTGCAGCTGGGAAACTATAAGACTAACTCCTGCTGGTGTTACGGTGAGTCTGATTAAGAACCAAAATGCAATCAACATCAGCATAGAACTATCAACTCAAAATCAAAATCAAAAGTTGCGCACAACTTCCTCTACTACACCATACATAAAATGTACACCACTTCTCTATCTATATAACTATCGAGCTCGCTACAACCAACCAACCAACCAACCAAACCAGCCAACAACAGCATCAATCACCACGTCGCCTCATTCTAAATGCCGCCAGCAACTTGAAAAAAAAAACAGATTAAAAAGAAAAAACAAGAACGCCCAAATGTCAAACGAACCGAACGCCGAACAAGAAGCCACAAGCTATAAATGAATTATCCATTAACATTGCGTTGAAAGTTTTGAAAGAAAATAATCCAAACATCACCAACATCCAGCACACATTCCGATACACAAAATATAAAAACCAAACCAAATCAACAAACACTCATAGAAAACTAAGCGGCAAAAACAGAAACAACAAGCAGCCTGCCAAAAAAAAAACAGCCACAATCGACTATATAAAAAATCTCATATGCTAATCGTACGCTTTAATGTGGGCGTCCATTTCAATTTTGAATGTGCCTTAAAATATTATGTCTTATGTATACACGACTTTCCTTCAGCATGCCCTATTCCACTAGTGATTCATGAGTGTTGCGTAGAGATTTACGCTCCGATTTTGCGACACAGTGTGTTTATAAGGGAGAAGAGCTTTGAAATGGTTTTATTCAGATTTCCGGGAATATTAATTGAAGCTTAGGATACTTGAATATATGTTTTTATATCTAAAATATAGAAATATTAACGAAAAACCTATGGAAATATAAGGTTTTTAAAATATTACTAATTTTAGAACTTGCCAAGAACATATAATTTTCTATTTTTATTAAAGTACAAAATTAATGTTTAAATAAAACTAAAAACATTTTAGGAGTCTTAAAAACTTTTCTTTAAAAAGTATTTCCTTACAACTCCTGATTATAATAAGGATATTATTGGATTATAATGTATTTTAATACACACAGATATCTTAGTAAAGAGATATATTTGTAAAAATGTTCTTTTAAAATACCTTTTAAAATCGAACATCAATTTTCCATATTTTTTACTGTCTTTAAAGAGCGTTTTGGGGGCACTTCCTGATGGTGGGAACTAAACGGAGTTGTCCCTCACAGGATCCAATCGTTTAATCGCGTGCCACATGTCCCCGCATTACGCATACGTCGCGTGGTACTCGACAAGCACTTGCTGCTCGGGCTTTGCTTTAACAATTTGCGTGTTGCAGATTGCTCCATGGCATTTATTGTGGTTTGGGGTGGTCGCAATGGGATGGTAAGCCATATCTATGGTATACAGGATGTAGGATGTAGGATGGTAGCTGTGTGCCAGCTTGTCGTTAGCCTAGTTTCCCGTCCAATCCTGCACACAATGCATACGAAATTAGTCTCCAGTCTGCCTGCTGCCTGCTGCAAGCCTCCCCAAAACCCGAAACCCAGCCCAACCACGCCCACTTGCAGCTCAATGGGCGGTCTCTGGGCAATGTGCTGCAAGTGTTATTTATGACAGTCACATAATTTAAGCTGCTGCACAGTGTCAACGGCAAACGCAACTTCGCAGCTTCGTTCTTGGCCAGTCCTTTGTGGCCCATAAAACGCTAAGCAAACGAGTTTTTCTTTTCCTGCATATTATTTACCATGCAGCTCTTCTTTATTTACGAGTTATTTGATTGTTTTGCTTTATGGTTATTGGGAATTGCACTCTATTCGTACGGATAATTGATAGATAACTGACAGATGCGTCCGGCGCACTTTCAATTATTTGCAGTGGCGGAAATTGGCCAGCATGGTGCTAAATATGTGGGCTCAATTCGCTTTCGTTGCCCATTGCGAATTCTTTGCGAATCGCATTTTCACACATGCATGTAAAGCAGGGCAAATGGTCCAATATTATACACCCCCCAAAGCCCCCCGAACCCAATGTCAGTGCATCGTGGCAGATACACATGTATGCAGTGTGTTCGCTGTATCTAATTAGAGAAATACTTTTGAAGGACACTCTGCCGCTGAGTGGCAGCGAGACCAAGACGACGTCAACGTATGGCACACATTTCACTGAGGGGCGAAAGGCAAGGAACTGGGTGGTGATGGGGGATAGAGGCTAAATTTAAACCATCCGAGTGCCAAGTGGCAGCGGCAAAGTCTTGGGCTGCCCCTCAAGTCGCCCAGTTGCAGGTGCAACGCGCTTAGATCATTCCATTCTATGCGGTTCTATACTATCCACCATGCCATTTTCCACTATCCATGCCATTCCGCTGTGTTGTGCAATAGAGCGTCGTCTCCGCTTGACACATTTTATTAATTGAAATTTGTTTGTTTACTACTACCGTCGACTGACTGTCGGTTGTCTCGACTTGAAGCTGTGTGATGATGACGCAGATGATATCATTCATCCGCAGGGAGGTGTTCCACTACATCAGCATCATCTATCGCCATCGGTGCATCCATGAGTCGCCACATTCTCATCATCATCGGCTAGCCGTATAATGCATGTAATCGCCCCTAGGTGGCGCCTTCAAATCCCAACTTATAATCACTGTTTCCGTTCTCTCTTTTCTTCCCGTTTCAGGTGAGTCAGTTTGTTCTGGAATTGAGGTTGAAATTGAAAATAATAACAATAATCATATTCATCATGGTAAGCTTTGTCACACTTTCATTAAATACCATTAAATCCATCTTTGTCTAGCCAAAAACGATCGACTAATTCAAGATTAATACCGACTAAAAACCAAATGCGTAGCTCTATCTATCTATTGTCTCTCTGTATCTGTAACTAGATCGCTGTCTGTGTTTTCCGCTGCCGAAAGCGCGCTTTTTGAGCTTGACTTTGGGACTGCAAACGGACTATCAAAAAAAAAACCACCGATTGTGACCCAACTGACAACCGAGCACATTAACCTTCGACCCTTTGACCGACTTTTGCTTTGACTTACATTTTTCGTATTTACTTCGTTTTGCTTTTTCTTGCGGGTTGCCCAAGCGGGCAGTGTAGATGATGGTAATTTGCGCGTGGCTCTCGTTTTTTTTTGTTTGTTATTATTTTGTTTTTGGCCAGGTCAACCAACGACCTTCGGAGAAGTAAACGGTCTTTCATGTGTTTCGTGTGTCGCCAGCATTGTCTGTTCCATCTCATCTCGAGCGCATATCTTCCACATGGCTTGCCCACCAACAAAATCCATAGAAAACCCAATGAGAAACCACAGAAAAAGACCACAGTCGAACACCATGCCTGCACCACCATAATAACCAATCCATGCCCACACACACAGCAGATAACCATGCTAAACCACTAAAACCAAGTCGAGATCCCAGTCGACGAGATCCATCTGAAAACCATAACCAAAACTAACCAAGTTCGAGACGAACTTTACGAACGTCCCTCGTTGCGAGCGTCCAGCCGAACGAACAAACGATCGACGCTGAAATGCTGTTATTATTTTTAATTTGTAACCTGCCAAATGAGCTAGAAACTAGATCTAACCAGATAACTAGATTGTATGCAACTACTACAGCCAAGGGCACACAGAGACTACTAACCTAACCTGTACAACAAGAAACCCCTAATCTATTGACCAAAAAACCAAATCCAAGTGAATCCCCCGAGACTAATCCATTGGTCGCCCTGTGAACTCCTCTCGATTCTTTGCTTTCAGGCGAGACAACGTACCACATGAAAATACTGGTGCCCGCGGTGGCCTCCGGGGCCATCATCGGCAAAGGCGGCGAGACGATCGCCTCCCTGCAGAAGGACACGGGTGCTAGGGTCAAGATGTCCAAGTCCCATGACTTTTACCCAGGTGAGACTCTCTATCTCCTCTTTATCCATGATCTATACTTATGTATAACTACTTAACAGGCACCACTGAACGCGTGTGCCTCATCACCGGCTCCACGGAGGCCATCATGGTCGTGCTAGAGTTCATCATGGACAAGATCCGCGAGAAGCCCGACCTGACCAACAAGATCGTCGATGCCGAGTCCAAACAGACCCAGGAACGCGACAAGCAGGTCAAGATCCTGGTGCCCAACTCCACGGCCGGCATGATCATCGGCAAGGGCGGCGCCTTCATCAAACAGATCAAGGAGGAGAGCGGCTCGTACGTTCAGATCTCGCAGAAGCCCAAGGATGTGTCGCTGCAGGAGCGCTGCATCACCATCATTGGCGACAAGGAGAACAATAAGAACGCCTGCAAGATGATCCTCTCGAAGATCGTCGAGGATCCCCAGTCGGGCACCTGCCTGAACGTCTCGTACGCGGACGTCAGCGGCCCGGTGGCCAACTTCAATCCGACCGGCTCCCCGTATGCCACCAACCAGAATGCCATCAACTCGAGCACCGCCTCGCTGAACTCCACGCTGGGCACCTCGATCGGCGGCGCGAGCTCGGCGGCCAGCCTGCTAGTCAACGGCACCGGCATCAATTTGTCCATCAACTTGGGCTCACCCAATCCGGCGCCCAATCTAGCGGTGGCCACTCAGCTGCTCGAGCATATTAAGGTTAGAAATTGATAGGTTTAGGGATTGGTTTGATAAGAAAGGTGCCTTTTGATTTGGTAATCTATCTATTTGTTATAACTATTATCGTTTAAAGATCCATATTTGGGATTAGCTGACCAAATCAATCAAAAGGGACCTTTGCTTATCCCAAAAGAGTAGCATTTTCTCATGTTAACATGGCGTATACTTAATATTTTGTATCCCCCCTTATAGGTTGCCATGCGCGGCTCTGGCTACTCGGAGACCGTCACGAACGAGGTCATCTCCGCCCTGGGCCTGCTGGCCAAGTACGGCGTTCTTGGCATGGGCGTGGGCGTGCCGCACACCAACGGGGCCCATTCGACGCTGGGCAACTTCCTGGGGGTGACGACGCTGGACCAGCAAACTGCGGCCGCCGCATCCGCGGCCACCGCCAGCAATGTGTTCGGTGCCGTCGGCCAGGTGAATCTGGAGCAGTATGCCGCAGCAGCGGCCGCTGCAGCTGCCGCCAGCCGGCCGACGCAGTCGCAACTGGACGCTGCCGCGGTGCAATTCGATCCATTCCGCCATTTGGGCTCGGCCACGGCGCCGGGCGCCACGCCCGTCTCGCTGAACAACAACAGCTTCGGGCTGACGGCAGCCACGGGAACGGCGACCACGGCGCAGCTGGGCGGCCTTAGCAAGAGTCCCACACCGGGCGACCTGAGCTCCAAGGACTCGAAGAACGTCGAGGTGCCGGAAGTGATTATCGGCGCTATTCTAGGTGCGCGTCCTTACTATTATCCCTACTAAATTGCAAAAGACCAACCAACAGAGAACCAACAACACCGCAATTTTCTTTATTTTACCCCGAACCCAAACCCTTATCCCTAGCAATCCCCCCCCGTTTGACCCCCTGGCACCTGTGAAGAAAAACGCCATTCCGCTTTCCCCATTTTTGATTAGCCATAAAGCCATTAGAGATATAGAGATGTATAGCCAACCAGACACAGGCACTTCATTCCAGACTCATTTAAGACACAGAGAGAGAGAGATATAGTTCGATACACTCTATCCATACAACACATTCCGTGGGACATTCCGTTAGACATTCTCAAAGGTTTTCCTAATAAATTCATTGAAACTTATAGCGAAATTTCTAGTCAAGTTCTTGCCTCTCACCCATCCGCCAGCACATGATCCATGATGATCCATCCGTCGATGATATTCTACCATCCTAAGCTCCAAATCCCGAACCCCCGTCCCTACAGAAGAAACACCAACCCACTGAAAATTCGCACAGAACAGCAGCATCCGTTAGCTTAAGTGAGCAGCAGTAGGCAGTAGTAGCTAGTTAAGTTGTAGGTCGCGAAGCAGCACATTCACTTTTTCATTTTGTTAAGGCCTAACGAATTTTATCGATATATGGCTAGTGCAATTCTTGGGTAACCATGCGTGAAATATAATATTACATTGTTGGATTTACATACACATACATTCGTTGTTGCGCGCAGTTGATTTTACCTCAGTGTCAGTTTTGTAAGGTCGTTAGGTCATTAGGTTAGGCCCGCTGACCCCTTTGCAGCATATATTTTGTTTCTTTGGTTTGTTTTTTTACTCTTACTTTTGGCGTCCCTAACACCTTATCGCTATACAAGCCCAAGCCTAATATATATTATATACTATTATATATCCACACACATATATTATCCATACTATCATTTAATATCTTTAAACAAATATTTAACATAAATCTGATGCAAATATTCCAGGTCCGAACGGTCGTAGTTTAGTTGAAATTCAACATGTTTCTGGCGCAAATGTGCAAATTTCCAAAAAGGGCATATTCGCACCTGGCACTAGAAATCGCATTGTAACCATAACTGGTCAGCCGAGTGCCATTGCCAAAGCGCAATATCTAATTGAACAGAAAATCAACGAGGAGGAGACAAAGAGGGCGCGACAAATTCCATTAACCACTGTTGTGAATTAAACCAAACAAAACAAAAAGAATCCGAGTAAAGCAACCAAAACCAACCAGCAATCTTAACAGAACAACAAACAAGCAGGCAAAAAGCAAAACAACAACAACCAAACTACCCCTTACCCAAAAAAAAAACACCACATATAAGAAAGTTTTCCTCTAAAATTTGTTAATTTCTTTAAAAAAAAATGAGGATCAACATAGAAAACTAAAAACTAAAATAAAATGAGAAGGAAACACCAATTGTTAAGCGTGCAGCTAAGAGTAAAGCAATTAAAAAAAAAAAACCAAAATAATAATAATTATGTATTGCAAGACCCATACACTTTTTGAGTAAACTGTTCCAAGGCCTTCACCTCAAGAGATTTGCTTTAATATTTAAAAACGCCCTTTAAGAAAGAGAAATAGTGAAAATTTGTATAAATACTATGTACTACCTTCTCTCTACTAAACATTGTTGCATTTGTTTGTCACGCTCGAAACGTAAAAACGTAAAAATTGAAAACAAGTTATATTACCAGTTAGACACAAACTAGTTGCGACAGAAAACCGTTTGGGTTTTTGGTTTGTTTGTGATGCGTATGTTTGCGTTGCGTGTTTTGTTTTTGGTACTCCCGACCAAGCTATACGATACGATACATGGGGCATATATACATATGTATATGTACACAGTTGTTGAGTCTTGTTTATATATATATATTATCTACACACATATGCCCATACATATATATATATACATATGCCACCACCCACTTACACACACCACCCCCTAAAAACACACACCTAATTATTAGCATTATGTTGAGCTAAAACGAAAAAAAAACACAAAAATGTATAATGAGCGAGCGTTTTCAGTGAAAACTTCAGGTGATTCTTACCCTCGAAATAAGGTAAATATTTTACTACAATCCCAAAAAAAAAACACACACAAAAAGAACAACAAAAACACTTGCTATTACAACTACAACAGGCTAGTGAAAAATACAATTTCCAAAAAAAAAGAGTGAATTTGTTGACATTTTCGTGATTTCGTTAAAGTTTTCTGTTCTTATCTGTTCTCTGTTGTTGCCCCCTCTCCATAATTGCTTATCGCTGTTAATCTATATATACCGATATCTATATATTCACCTATGATTCTGCCGCCCGACCTCTGTATATGAACACTTTCGGAACGCTGCAGTTGATATGTTGATCATGATAATGTTGTTTAGTTTTAGAGACGATCCGAGTTCAGATCGAGTGGTGTTAATGATGTGTTGCGCGCGCACGTGAGTCTCCTTTTGGTTTTGATTTTGTGCTCCCGATTTGTTACTCCTTATATCTTTTGTTTTATATATATTCTTTATTTATGAAAAACACATTGCGATTTGTTAGTTGCCAGTCTGAGAACTGCACTCTCCTTACTTTATTTTTTTTGTCATTTTGCGTTTGTTAACCACATTTCTTTGGTAAATTTAGCACATTTGTTTCTTACATTCTAATTTTAAGTCTTACATCTTCTCTCACCTAATGCATCACAAGTTCTTAAAAAAAAAACAAACAAAAAAAAGAGAAAACATTTAAAAAACCTTAGCAAAACAAACGTTTCTTTGTATAATATTCACATTAAAGCATTCATTTAGGGGTTTCTTCATTCTACGTCAAGACAGACAATCCACCAAACAATTTCCCTTGTTAATTTTAAGTATTGTGCAATTATTAAACATTATTTCAACCAACATTTCACAACAATTATATGTACATATCTATTTAGAAGAACGCAGTGTAAAGACAAACAAGATGTTAACATCACATTTAAAACTTTCCCAATTCATATATACACACAACACACACAAGGACAAAAGTACCCATACGAACACCACTCACCTACAGAGAGAGAAATGCCTTACTTGTAATGAAATTTTTCTTGTTTACCTTATTCCTTACACATATAATTTAGTTTAACACTTCCTTTCGATGAATAAAACGAAGATGGAACGAAATTTAAATAAAAATTTGATTACGAAAACAACAATAAAAACCTGCAACGTTTATTTTCTTGTTTAATTTGGAGCGTTCTGCGCACCACCGCCATTATTACCCACCCATCAACCACCCACAAGCGCCGCACCACCACTAACCCAATCGTATCCCCAAACCAAATCAGTCTACAACATTATCATGACCAATCGAAATCAACTCAATCAGACAGCCAGTCAGTCAATCAGTCAATCAGTCAACCACTTCTTTGCTCAGTTCGAGATCTATTCCGATATCGATTCAATATCCAATCACTGAAAACGCTCATCACCGTAGTGAAATGATGAAAAGTAACAAACAAACAACCACAACGGCAACCAATCCTAAGCTAAGTCTATATATTTAAGTTAAAAAGTTGTTCTTATTAATTTTTGCTATTATTGTTAAAACTTACCTACAATTGTTCTTATTTGTGCAATATTTATATATAATACGATTAAAATACAAAAAATCAAATGAAAAAACCAGAAGATAACTATAACACGAGAAAACGAAAAAGATAAAGATCTATAAGCAACCTAAAGAGAAATATGGAAATTTGAAAGTACAGTCGTAAATGCTAGTGTGCCTTGAAATATGCATTAACATTCAAAAAGAAAACAAAACGAAAAACGTAAGGGGAAGGAATAAGGAAAACGATAACGATGTTGGTGTTTTATTTGAAAAACTTTTAATTTATGAGTATCATAAAGAAAAAATCCAGAGATCGGGACAATTTGAAAGTACATACAATGCAATAGACCGTCTAAAAGAACAGCAGAATTCCACAGTAACAACTTTGAAACGTAGCTTAACAAACAACAACAGCCAAAATCACAACAAGCATTCAAACACAGATCCCCCTTCGTCCACCCCACAAAAACCAGTCAACCAATCAATCAATCAGCCAATCAGTCAACCAGTCAACCAATCAACCTACCAATCCAACAACAAACGAACATTTATTTCGTCTTCTTCGCCTTGCGTCTAAAACGGGAAACACTATTTCAGAGCCCCCTCAAAAATCAGAAATCCGAATCGAAGCACTATATAGTCGTATCTATCACAGACACAGACCCACAATCCCCTACATACATGCGACACACACACATGCATACATGAAACACCTGAAGAACACACACCTCTCCCATACATTCACACATTCGTACTAAATATCAGTATCACTTGCGCGTGCTCACTGAGTTATGTTTAATGTATGAGTTTTATATGATATCTAAACATAGTAGAGGAAGGAAGAAGAAATAAACACAAATATATATACTTATATTTGTACTGGATCTGTGATATGTATTTAAAAAAAAAAACAACAAAAAAGAAAACAAGAAAACAAAGCAAAAAATATATTTATTAAAATGAAGTCAAACGATACTTGAAATTAATTATGAAATAATTAATTTTTTAATGAGACAACTAAGAGAAAAGAAAAGCTTTACTTGAAAAGCAAAAGAAATCTCCCCCAAAATCAAGTTCTCAATTCATCGATGTTGCATGGACGGTCCGCGAAAGTCAGAAGAAGAAGAAGAGTCCCAAATGCCATGCCCCATAATGCATACGTATATTCACTGCAAAAACTCTTTGCCGATTCCAACTCCGTTTCTCAGAAATGTCCGATTTGTGATCCAATATAGTAGAACCTCTCCGAGGCTGAGAGGGCGTGACGAAGAAGGGAAAATCGATGGGGGAAAATGGAGATACTCGGGGGTGAAGAACCGATGGGATGGGATGTTAGTTCAAGATGCAGATCTGATACCATCCCATTGGGATTGGAGATCAAATTTAGAAACAGATCCGATACCATTCTTTCGGGATGGGAGATCAGATTTAGATACAGATCTGATACCACCCCATCGATTCTCAAAACCCGCATCCCGCTTTCGACGTGTTTATATGCTTGTTTGGATTTTATTGTTTGAATGCGTTTGTTATTTGCTGTACAAATCGAAGCTTCACGCAACCCGCTGGCCCACATTCGCGAGAAAAAAGCCAACAAAATTGAAGAACCTAACAACAGTCTGCCCCAAATCCAAGTTGCACCATTTAGGAAGCCCCTCGGCGCCGCATGATTGCTTTGTGCTTACCATCGATACAACTGTTACTGCCACTGGCACCCACAAAAACCCACTTATCAGGCACATTTGTCATGCAACTACTCATCCTCTATCGCCACTAAACCCCCCTCCTCCCGAGCACCAACTATCCAACTATCTCCACTGCAATCATACGAAACCAGAAAACTTTGGAAGGACGTGCGCATTGAGTTCTGTTCACCAGTACTAAACACACACGGGTTCAGCAGTTTTATTAAATTACATATATATATTGAAAGGCATCTATAACAATAATAACGAAGGAATGGGTGGATAGATGGTAGGGAAAGAGAAAAGTAATACAGCTGTTATTTCAACGACGGAGTCTATTAGTGTTAAAGTAGTAAGCATAAAAGCAACTTTTATTAACTATATACATACAATACATAAATATCTAAAGTAATTCAAATTCGACTTTGAACATTTAAAGAAAAAAAAAACAAAAAACAACCAACAAGAACAACAAGTAAATCCGAAGTAGCAAAGTGTTTTGCTCTTCGAAATGAAATCCGTATGTTGCTAAAATACAAATATGTAAAGAGGAGTTCAATTTATCAATCAAATCTCGTATAGTACATACATATATTACATACATACATAACTACATACTTAAAGCGAAAAGAAAGCGAAAATGCGAAAGATGAACGTAACTTTAATTATAATTTGTTATGCTTTGCCACCCACACTGTTATTAGAACAATTAAACATTACGATGCGCATGCATTATATTATAAATGTACACACCCCCATATGCATATACCTGTATGTATACCTACATATATTGAAGATCGTAAACCTAGAACCGAGAGGAATATGTTTGCGATTTGAGGCGAACCCTGCTGGTATTGATAGGTCGAATCGGAGAACTAACTGAATCATTATATAACCTCATGTAGCATTGTATGTATAAATCTATCGGATCCGCCGAACCGGCTACGGAGAGAGACGTTCATTCAGCAACCACAACAGAAGCATACAACATTAGTAAAATATTAAATACTATATATATATACACATACACTAAAAGTATAAAAAGTAGTCGTTAGTGTGATAAATACAATTAATATTAATTAATTCAAGCAAATAAAAGCGGTTTAACGATTGAAACAAAAGAACCCAGTACCCCAAAAAGAGGGCCGTGCAGGGCCTCACTTTCCAAACAAAAATAACAAATATCGAACAGTGCAGCTCGGCACGGACCCCAAAAACTATTTATTTACCTGCGTTTCCATTTGGCACACAGTTTCATTTAGCACACATGGGTCTACATCAAAGATATGTAAAGTAGCCGAAGAAATTTTAAACTCTCTCAATGATCGAAAATCGAAAAATAGAAATCCCAGACACGAGATATTGCTGTGCAGTATTGGAGGTGCTGGAGGAAAACCGTAGACGTAATGCCGTTAAATGATCCTAGCCTAAGTCATAATTCATAAAACTGCATCACAGTCATAGTGAAAAAGAAAACACACACACACACATATATAAATGAAATCTTATTCAGTGTACAAAATAGTTAACGGAAAATGAATATTAACTTTCGGATCGTAACAAGTAAAAGTCGAATTTTCGAGTCTTCTTCACACTTAAACACTTTCGCAACCAAAACCCTAAGAAGTTGCATACGTGAGTACCTTAGAGAACAGAAACAAAAGTTACATAGAAATTACGGCCTTCACGATATCTGGCCAATATCAACAGCAACCGAACCCCGAAAGTCCAACATTTCGCTCAACATGTAGGAATTATTTTATACAAGCGATTAGAAATTCAAATGAAATACTCGATTTTGGAAATTTCGTAGGAGGTCCATTGGGAACATAGAGAATCAATCCCCTGGTTGAGAAACACTAGCGCACTCTTCACTCAACGTCAGATTCAGATTCAGATTCCCCTGCACACTTTAGGAACTACAAACAGCAGCCACACACTTTTCGATCTCTCAATAGGTTTATATAGACAAGGATTAATAATAACTGATCGATATGGTCATTCGAAAGCGCGGAACATTAGCAAAAAGCAAAAACATCATGGAAACTCATTCAAAAGTAAAAGTACTAAATCTTTTATGATTTGACTGTGATAATAATAATGACAAAATGAGAAATAAAGTCGGTGGGTGTAAACAAATTAACGTATATAGAGTATTTAAATGTATGTAAATACAATGCCGCCTATATAGGCTAAGCAAATGTAATATTAACCTAGGTGCGAAAGAAATGGAGGCTCCCAAACAAATAGAGAGGCAAACAGATCCAGATTATCGTGGAGATTGTAGTGAATGATGGTGTTTAAGTAGCGGCAATGAGAACGAGAATACATTGCGCTGAGAAACAAGTTTTACTTATACATATTAGCAAAATATTTAAATAAAATTTTAGCAAACCAAATCCCTTTCTGAGTGCAAATGAACCCAAAATAAAGGAACCAGAGTGTCCTAATTGAAGTAAGCAGAATAAATGCAAAATGAAATCAACGATATTTAGTTATGCTCTATTTACAAAGTATAATCAATTGAAGTTTTTTAAAAATCAAGTAGCAAAGCAAACGATTTTATAGATTTATTCATTTAGCATTTCAAATTCGCAATGGAAAAAGATCACACATAACCACGTTATAAAGTAGGTTTTCTTTATGTATCAATTTCATTTTACGAGGTATAGATTTGAGAAACAAAAAACTAAAAAACCCAGAAAAACCAAAATGTAAGACAAGTAACAGAAAAAAATAGTCTAGTGAAATCTTTAAACAATTAAATCAAAAGGTATCCCCGCAAGAAGATTCTTTAAAGTAGCTCATTCAAGTTTTAACAAATCGAAAAAAACATAATTTTTGCAATTAATGAAACGATAAGAAAACTTGTACAATTGCGAACGAAAAGTATGCAAACAGTTACTCCTCTCTACATACATATATATGCATAGCTATATAACCCCCAGTGAATCATACTCGAACAAAAAACGAAAATGAATATGAAAATGAAAATGGAAAGATGATTATAATGCAGATTGCGACTAGAACCTTACGGTAATGGCGAACTAAATGGCCAACAATAAAATGAAAGCTAAGCTAGGTAGGCGATCGATCGGTACCGATGTTAGATACAGTACAGAACATGCATGTATATCGAATGTAATGGTTATGTTATGTAATGCGTATGGCGCATCTGTATGTATGTAATAGTATTTATAGTGAAATTTGTTGAATACATATATACACACGCAGACACAACCACAAAGACACAGAGATCCAACCAGGAAAGCCAATAAGTGCATACTACATACACAGAAACATTATAAAGATCCGCATCCAGGATGGAAAATTAGAAATGCAAAGTTAGGACGGTACATAAATGAATTACGTGAATTACACATTACACATTTAAGAACGATTATATAAAAATGACAAAACTAATAAAAATTATATTATAATTCAAGGAAGTTTTACTTCGTTTCGGATTGGGGTTTACAGAAACACATGTAATATAAAACATCAGGAATGTATAATGGAAATCTCTTAAGTTCGGTTTATTTCTTCAAAAATTCCGGCGGACAGTCGGGCTGAGTACTGGGATGAGTGGTCGCAAAAGCTTCCAGTAGTTGTGTATCTTTGTACAAACGAACTATAGTTGGATATGGAGTAAGATCAACTTTGTATCTAAAAATATGTTAATAGCTATTAGATATCTCGGGAAAGTCAATAGTAATGGGGCTCTCACCTTCTGGCATTGCGAACCTGCGGAACAAGGCAAAGATCCGCCATCGTAAGCTCGTTTCCCACACAGAACTGACCCGCCGATTGGGATAGTACCTTTTCCAGACCTCGAAATCCATGGATGATCCAATGTTGGCCCCATTTTAAGCCCTGATCCTTGCCAATATATTCCTGGACCGCAATGTTCTGCAGCGGCTGAATGCCCGAGCAAATGAGTTCAACAATCTCGCGGACCTTCGCTCTAGTCACCGGATCTTGGGGCAGGAGTGCCGGTTGGGGCCGAGTTTCCTCCAGGTAGTGCATTATAGCCACCGAGTCGCACAGCGTATGCCCATCTAGTGGAGCAACAATTTTAGATTAAAGACAGATAGATTTTTTTTTACTTACCAATCCTCAAGGACGGAACCTTTTGCATGGGATTTACTTCCCTATATTCGTCGGTATATGCATGTCCACTCACTGACTTCAACAAAGAAGTCGGTTTTATATCGTACTCTATCTTCTTAAGTGCCAACGCTATCCTAACTCTCCAGGAACACGAGCTCGCCCAGAAGGAATAGAGTACGGGCTTGTAGCTGGTTGACATACTTCGGGATAAGATCGTCGGTCCAGAAAGTCCGGATATTTGCGCCAGTTGCAAGCCTTTGTAGGCCAATAGTTTTACGGTTCCCATATTAAAATATATGTTAATTTTAGTTGATCGATAATACAATTACTGCCTCTGATCTGATGAAAAAATCTGTATACTAATTGATAGCGAATCAATGCACAGCTGTTCTGATTGGAGAGTTCTCTGATTAACTCTCCAAGAAATTATTAACAGGGTTCCCCCAAAAGCAGGCTATACTTTCGTATAAAATAAATAAAACAGTTTGAATTTGGAAACAGTTTGACTATTAACGGTTTATTATAAAGAGTAAATGCAATAGGGAAATGTAACAATTTATTCCCAAGTTTGGATTACTTTTTGGCAAATTCTGGTGGGCAGTCCGGCTGTTTACTGGGATGAGTGATTTGGAAGACTTCCAGCTTTTGAAGGTCTTCATCCAAGCGAACTATGGTTGGATATGAGCTCATGTCAGCCTTGTATCTACAATATAAAATTAAAATTATAAATTAATTTCCAAGAACCCAAAAGATTAACAACTTTTATACCTCCTGGCATTTCGAACCTGCGGAACCAGGCAAATATCAGCCATCGTAAGCTCATCTCCCACACAGAACTTTCCAGCCGATTGGGATAGGACCTTCTCCAGACCTTGAAATCCTCGAAAGATCCAGTGCTGGGCCCATTCCAAACTCGTATCCTTGCCAATGTGACCCAGGACTGCACTATTCTGCAGAGGCTGAATTCCCGAGCAAATGAGTTCCACAATTTCGCGCACCTTAGCTCTTCTTATCGGATCCTGCGGCAGGAGAGCGGGTTCAGGACGTGTTTCATCCAAGTAATGCATTATGGCCACCGAGTCGCACAGCGTATGTCCATCTATTAACTCATCAATGATTAGATAGCACACGTTAGTACTCCCAATATTTCTTACCAATCTTCAACGAGGGAACCTTTTGCATGGGATTTACTTCCCGGTACTCTTCCGTATAGGCATGTTCGCTGGCTGTCTTTACCAAAGAAGTGGGTTTTATTTCGTAATCTATCTTCTTAATTGCCAGTGCTATGCGAACTCTCCAAGAACACGAACTCGGCCAATAGGAATACAGCAAAGGCAGCTGATTGGTTGACATGGTGCGAATTAACCCGTTGGATCCAAAAGGTCTATAAAACTGTGCCAAGTATATGCCTTTGCTTGCTATCTGGCTAACTGCAGCCATATGAATATTAATTGAAATCAAATGGTATCTATTAAGTAACACAACTTATAAGTTAATGGAAAAAACTTGTTTACCTATGCTAATTAAAGGTGAGCCTAATGCACAGCTGTTCTGATTGGAGATATTTTGGCAGAACTATCGATAGGTAACTTGTATTTGGGGTTCTCTTAAAAGCAGGCAATGATTTCAGCCAAAAATAAATAAATATATAATTAAATAAAAATAATAGAAAATCCTGAGATATAGTTTCGAGTGGATATTTTAAGTAAATATTTTTATATGACTTTTTTTGGGATGGTTCCAAGTTATTAATGGAACTGTGTTTCAATCCACTGTCCTTAAAAATGATATGGACAGAGTTTTAGTTTAGTTTGAAGTTTATTTATTTGTAGTATGTGGAACTGTTACAATATTTCGGAAATTATGCATATTAGTTGGTTTGAATTCAATTTGGTATTCGTTTGGTATGCAAAAATGCGCAGTTCGTCCTATATTATTAGTTATATATTTGTATGATGTGACTACCGGCGTTCGTCCTTCGATTCGTGGTATTGTATTGTACTGTCGTGCAGGATAGTAAGTATGTGTATGTACTTGGCATCGGCAGGCTTACATCTACTCGTACTGGGGCTGTGAAAAAGACTCTCACGATCCAATTTACATCAACTTGCTAATAAAATTACTGTGCACTTAATTGGTTGGCTTTATCATTCGTCTATGTGCATTGAGTTGACAGAAATACTTGGTAAGCTATGTATGCTTTCGTGGTATCAAAGAGGCATTGCGACATTTAGAACCATCAAATGGGTGATCCGTTGCTTAGTTCTTGTAAATTACTTAGGATTTATTCGATTTAGTGTATAGTTTGTATGTTACTCATTGGTTGACTGAAGTTTTGTACTTTGTGAACGATTTGTTTAGCATTAGCCCAACTTTGACATGAAGTAGCTCTACATACTTATACATCATCTATATTTGCATATCTTCGATAGTGTTTCTAAATTTGGTTTTGTTTCGCTTTTGCTTTTAAATCCCTGAATTGAATTTTGCTTTTCGTCATGAGTTTTCCTTGAATTTGTTATGTTTTGTTAGCCTAAATAAAATGCATAAAAATAAGTTACATTTAATATATATGAGTTCATCTTTTAGATCATGTTCACAATGACAAACTAAGGGAATCTGAAGAGTTTATTATTATTAGTTTTCGTTCCGTTTCTGAGAATTTTGCATTTGAATTTCGTGTGAGGAATTTCGTTATGTTATCGATAGTATTTTTATGCATTTATGCATATTTAAATGCTGTTAGCAATTTCTTAAATCACATCCGACTGTTTCTGCTTAATGGAATCCTCGCCAGCTTTGCCATCCGTCATCTCTCCATGCAATTCCAATCCCTCCGCCATCTCATCTCATCCCATCCTATCCCATCCACCTGCCCACCGATCAGATTTAAGTTTTTAGTTTGTCCTGTGCCTTTAGTTACGAACTGCAATTCACTTTTTCGTCTTACGGCGCTTTGCAGTTGTCGTCGGAAAATTCTATTTGTTGGGCAGCTCCGGCGGACAGTCCGGTTGATTTGAGGGGTGGGCGGCCCGGAAGGCGGGATTGCTCTCCAGTTCGCGATCTATGCGCAGTATAATGGGATAGGGGCGCAAGTCCACGTGGAATCTGTAAAAGTGGGATGGTTAGTAAGGATCTTGAAGAAATCTATCCTATAAATTAGGTTTAGGTTAACCTAATTTAAACTATCCTATAAGGTCAATCGTTTTAAATAAAGTGTAGGTTTAGACAATAAGAGTTGATATCAAATATAAAACTTAAAATGTTCTTATAAGTAGAATCAAGTTAGACTGGCGGTATTTACATTGTGGATCTCAATAAGTAATCTCAATAAATCAAATCAGTCGTCTAATTTTTAATTTTATTAAAAAGTTGTTCAAATGTTAATTACACTTTTCTCTTCTCACCATTTTGTTCTTTTACTGATCTCAAAACGTGATTACACTATTTCAAGAACGCATGTTCTCGTGCTTATTCGAAGGAATGTGCTTTTAAGAACGAATATTCTCAATTCAAGAACAAATGAACTTTCATTTTTTTCTCTGTTTATGCAAAATCTAAAAGATTTTTTTAATATTTTTTAATATTTCACACTCTTTTACTATTTTTGAATTTTAATTACTAATTTCTTTGGTTTTCCAATATCAAGCTTACCTTCGTGCATTAAACACCTGAGGTACGAGGCAGCAATCGGCCATGGAGATCTCGTCGCCCACGCAGTACTTGCCCGCGGATGTGGACAGCGCCTTCTCCACCGCCCGGAAGCCACGTGTGATCCAGTGCTGGGCCCACTCCTTCTTCTTCTCCTCGCCCACGTGGATGAGCACGATGAGGTTCTGCAGGGGCTGAATGCCGGAGCAGATGATCTCGACGATTTCGCGCACCTTGGCCCGCTTGTGGACGTCCTGTGGGAGCAGGGGTCGCTGCGGACGAGTCTCCTCCAGGTAGTGCATGATGGCCACCGACTCGATGAGGGTGTGTCCATCTGGGAATGGGATGATTCAGAAGTAAAGGGAGGTTTTACCAAGGATGGGAAGTCAGGAGAACTCACCGATCTGCAACGCAGGCACCTGCTCCATGGGATTGACCTCACGATACTCATTGCAATGCTGCTCCCCGCCGGACTTGATCAGGCTGATCGGCTTGATGTCGTAGGGTATCTCCTTCAGGTTCATCGCAATGCGCACGCGCCAGGAGCACGAGCTGCGCCAATACGAGTAGAGTATTGGCTGTGCGTCGGAGGAGGAAACAATGGGTACGGGATTAGTAGACATTTTACCACAACTGGCCAGCGCCGAATGGCGTGACGGGCCCACAAAACTCTATTACGAAATCTATTTATTCTAATTTCGAGATGAAAACACACAAATAGCACAGAACAGGTTGCCCGCCCGCTGATAACGAGTTGGGTGCCCAAGCCCCTCAGAATTCTAGTCGCCTAGCCAAACTGGTTTAATCATTTGCATTTAACGCCGTTGCTTTGTATGTTTACTTCACGATAAACTAGAGCTCTCAATTACGCACTTATCGCATTGAAATCACAGATAATACAGATTTTCTCCGAGGTTTTCGGATATGTAGAGATATATATGGTATACCCACATGATTCATGGTGTCCAGACAGGAGCAACGCCAGCGACAGACTGACAAAAAAGCACGGCGTCAAGTTCGACTTGCACCAAAAATAGCGCCCGACAACAGCTGCAGAGCAACAGTGGAGAGCTTCGGGCGGTTCGGGGGGGCGGCAACGGACCCTATACCAAGTATACCCCATACCCTATACAATACACAATGGCCACCGACGAGGACGAGCCCTAAAATGATATACACACAGCTGGCGGTTCCGGCCCGGCCAATCAACCCAGTAGAGCCTATCGTCATGCCACCCACACGAAACCGTATACACGGAAAGCATAATGAGTTCCCTAAAAGTTCAATGAACCCATGGGAAAGTGAGGACGATGGGTCCACGAAGTGCCACATCCGAGATCCGAGAAGCGTGTTCCGTTCCGAGGAGGTCCCGAGCTCCCGAGTCCCGAACTGTGTCGCACCCCAAGGTCGGCTAGGGGCATTAACCTTATTCAAGTTGTCGTTGTCCTGAGTTCGCAGCGCGAAGGCAGCGCCAAGGACACAGGACCCCTGCTCAAGAGAAAATTGGCTCAGAAGTTTCGCCATTCGCGTCGAGAGGGTGTGCTTTTTTAGGGGTTGTTCGTTGAGTTCGCCAGTTGGAGTTTGAGTCAAAAGCGCAGACCAGGGTTGTCGAGTCCTGGCTAAAACGAAACCCTATGTGGTTGGTTTAGGATACTTTCAGAGATTTGAAAGGTTGAATAACATTTTTAAGATTTATAGGCTTTAAGGGCTTATAGCTCCAAGAACTTGTGTATACCATTTTAAACTTTACAATTAAGAAAAATTTTTAAATTAAAAATAAAATAAATGTTATATATTCCACAAGAAAAAAAGATAAAGATACTATCTTCTGATAGTAAGAATATTTAGAAATAATTCAATTAATCTCACAAATAGTTTATTTTGCAATTCAACGCTAGAAGGTTCGAATACTGCCTCATTTCGGGAATATCCTTTTTGCGAACTTTTCGCCTAGCCCTGCCAACCCTGTTTTGCAAACTTTTGCAGTGTGTACGCGAGGGAGGAAAGCTTGCTGTTCTGCGCAATCCCAAATCGGTGGCGGGGTATGAGTGGAACCCAGACCAACAGCGAAGTCACAGATTGCTGACCGCGTGGTATGAGCGATATTGCGGGAATGGATTTTTGCCAAATGCCAAAAACAAGGCGCCAATGACGCTGGGATTAGCTGCTTACCTTGGCTATGGCCGATAAGGACATAGCGTTGTGGTGGTACTTTGAGTAGTTAATTTTGAAGCCGTTTAGTGCAGACGCACAACCCCGATGGAGAGTTAAAAAAGGGTTAGGATCCGAGCCGGTTTAGCGAAAAGCGGCGATTATTACTCCAAGGATATATATCCTGTATATATCCCGCACATGCACAATTCGATCTAGCCGATATATTATCTACCGAACACCATCCGCTAATTGCCCGCGATATATGGCTTGTCCTGACGCACAGTTTCGGTTTTTACTTGCAGCCGCTCAAATGCACTCAACACCTCAAACTGAAACCGCTTGGCCAAGCGCTAAAGCAAAGGATAGCGACAGGATATAAAGCCAGGACGCAACTGAACACACTGAACTAAATAAACGAGTGCGAAAGCGAAAGCAAAAGCGAACGCAAAAAGGACAATGACAAACGCCAACAACAATGCCAGTTGTGTGTGAGAGAGGAAGGACTCCCAAAGCAGGACGACTGCGAAAGGAAGAGAGAAAAACAGAGAGAGAGAGAGCTGTGAAGCGGAAAAAAGGAGTAAAATGCTTCGCCAAAGTTTTTGGGGTCGTGTCTCAGCTAAACTTTCAGGGGGGTTAAGCTAAAGAGGGGCTCAAATCTGGAGGTACAGTAACCACCCCCAATCTGCGAGCAAGCAGTGCAAAATACTCCTAGGTACAGTCGATTATTAAAAGATTTTAAAAGAAACTTAGGACTATTTTTTCACTTTTTTAAACGATTTTTTTATAGTTAAGATACAGAAGATTTAAAAACAAAAACATAGGTACTTTTTTAAATTTTTTTTAAAAGTTTTTTTTTATGATGATAAAACACCTAACATTTTTTAAATCGCACACTAATTTTTAAGCACAGTTGTTATATAAAGTATATATAATATACACTAAAATTGTACCTTTAATGATTATACCTGCGTATGTACAAATAATATACAAGTCTGTATATAGCACTTCTGCTTACTAATAAACTCTTTCCCCGTTACTGTTATCACATTCAACTGATAACCATCGTTATCTTTTAAAGTGTGGAATGTTTTGAAACTTGGTAAATAAACATTACAAAATAGACTAGCTCGTTTTAAATGGGACTAGGGCTAAGAAAAACAAAATGGGCGATTACAGGGATTACAGGGCATCGACATCTCGCATAATTTGGACTTCGTCACGCCTACTAATGGGTGAATGAATTCAAGTACGCCGACTGCTTTAACTGATAAGGGCTATACAACTGCGGTTAAGGTAATATTACTAAGAGATTATACTTATCTTAAACATCTTTGAAAAACATCGAAAAAAATCGAGCTCAATCAGCGATTTGAACCCTATTAAATTTACTCTATTAAATATACCTACAAAATACATTAAAACTCGTAATAAAATATGTACAATAAAAAAGTAATTAAAAAACAATTTGTTGTAACACCTAAAAAAACTTTTTAAGTAATAAAAGAACAAACTAATTTGGTATTTATGGATTGACCCGCAGTCGTAATGGAACCAACACACAGGAACTCCCCTGATAAGCCCAGTTCGCTGGGTTTGTTGTTCGCTCATCGCAGGCGGCTGAGGGGGTGGATCGAAACAGATTTCTTATCAGTCCCCGCTGGCTGTTTTCGGTCATCGCCAACAGCGGGCAAACAGTCGCCGATCCGCCAGCACAAAGTGCAGTACTCAGACCGCAGAATTATCCCATTAAAACAGAATGTCGGCGATCGGAAAGATCGGATTCCTGGGCGGTGGCAATATGGCCAAGGCTTTGGCCAAAGGGTTTCTGGCAGCAGGTGAGAAAGTTTATAAACATTTTGTTATCTCTGAATATAACTCTGCCACAATAACCGAGTTCTAAAAGATAAGTAGTCTGATGGGAATATCACACAAATTGCTATGGACATTTTAGATACCTTGGAAACTTCCTATTATTATTATTTATATAAAAATGACTTCGATTTCTATCACTGTTTATGACCCCAAGGATTTCACCACTTAATCAATTATTATATTATATTTTATAGGCCTCGCCAAGCCCAGCACGCTGATAGCTAGTGTGCATCCGGCGGATAAGCTCTCCCTGCAGTCCTTTCAATCCCTAGGAGTGGAAACAGTGGTTAAAAATGAACCCGTTGTGCAGCAATCAGATGTGGTCTTTGTGTCCGTAAAACCTCAAGTGGTTCCCTCGGTTTTATCGGAGATCCAGCCCCTCAGTTCTGGCAAACTATTTCTATCCGTGGCCATGGGCATCACTCTGTCCAGCATCGAGTCGAGTTTATCTCCGCAAGCGCGTGTGATCCGCGTGATGCCAAATCTCCCAGCAGTGGTTTGCTCAGGCTGTTCGGTATTTGTCCGGGGTTCCAAGGCCACCGATGCAGATGCAGAGGTCACGGAGAAACTCCTGCGATCCGTGGGCACTTGTGAGGCGGTGGATGAATCGCAGTTGGACGTAGTTACTGCTTTAAGTGGAAGTGGACCGGCTTATGTGTTCGTGATGATTGAGGCCCTGGCGGATGGCGCAGTGCATATGGGAATGCCCAGGGATCTGGCCTACCGCCTGGCCTCACAAACCGTTCTGGGCGCTGGTCACATGGTGAGGGACAGCGGTCTGCATCCCGGACAGCTAAAGGACGGGGTCACAAGTCCGGCAGGTTCGACGGCAGCAGCCCTCAGACAACTCGAGCTGTCAGGTAAGTGGCGATGATGATGCGGATGACGTACTCGCTTATCGCTTCCAATTCAACCTTTGATGTCGATTGCAGGTTTTCGAGCGGCTGTGTCTGGAGCGGTGGAACAAGCGACGCTGCGATGCCGGCAAATATCGGGCAAGAAGGCGTAGGCAAATAGGATTATATTTATAGATTAGGGTGGGTCAATTTTGTTAATAAATAAAGCTTTAAAAAGTCTACTAATACAGGGAGTTTTCTCTTAAAAAGTGCGACACTCCTTGGAAATTTAAAGAAAATGTATAAAAAATTATTACATTAGAGTGAAAATATGAAAAAAATAGGATTTAATCTTTTAAAATATTATCTCACATTTTAATTTGCAATGTTCAGGATCATTCGTTTAGTTTAATGATTAATTAATTTTTTATTGGTTGCTGACCCACTCTGTTGTTTGTGCGCAATTTAGGTTACCTTGATTCGCTCTAATATATACAATTGTGAAGGTCGATTTTGTGATATTTAAATAGGAGCAATAATGCTCTGCTCTTTACTTTCAGCTTAGTATATGGTGTAGCTAGAACTAATTCAAAATCAACTTAACCCGAAAACGTCTAGAACTTCTTCTTCTTTTTGGCACGAGCCAGTTCATTGAGCTCGCCCTGCTGCATGGAGGCCTCCTGGTAGATGCGTTTGACCTTCTCGTGGCGCTCCTTGTCGCTGTAAGAAAAAGAGAATAATAAATTAGGGCACTTCGTTTTCCTCTAGAAATAAAAAACTTACCCTTGCAGCGTCTGCTTGAGCTTAAGCTCCTGGACGAATGCTGTATCTCTTCGAATCTCCCGGATGGCGCCCTTCTTCTCGCGTTTGATCTTGTGCAACAATTTCGCCCGCTCTTCCTTGTCCTTGGACATTTTCGGTCGCCGTTTGTCATCGTAGACTGTTTCGAATCTTGGTTCCAGTAATCGAAGCGCCTTCGGCTTCTTTTCCGCTGGAGCCAGAGGTTTCATCTTTTGCGCATCCAGCTTCTCCGCCAGTTGGGTGGCTTCCTTGTGGTGCTGATGCACATGATCGGGATAGGGTTCAAGTGACAGGCGGGAGAGTAATCTCAGGAAGGGTTCGGCGAGATAGCAGGCTCCTATGTGCTCTTCCACCAGCGTGAGAGCTTCCTTGATCAGGAGAAGAGTTGTATCCAAAGCCCGCACCTTGAAATCCGGGGTGATCGTTTGGCTGACCAAGTCGGCAGCCTGCAGTTGTTGCGGCTCAAAGTTCTTACATTCCTTATTGGCTGGCAGTGCCAGCAGTTTGCTCAAAGGACCATCGCGCTCAAAAGGTGGCGTGATTTCCAACTGTTCCACATCCCTTTTGGGTATGGACATGTGAACAATACCCTGCAGGAAATTGAAAACAGCTGGTAGCAGTCTCTTCGATTGGGACACAAACTCCAAGACCACAGTGACCAGAAACAGGCCCATGGATATTTCCTGACGCGTTCGCACACGTGATCTGGACAGGATATGCTGCATGAAAATAAAGCAAGGAGTGGCCGCAGGATGGCGGAAATCCGAGGTGGAATACAAGTTGGCCACCAGTTTGAAGTAAATTAGAGTATCCAGTGAAGGATACATCTTGTGATTTTTCCTAAAATCTCCATACTTTTCTTTGATTACCTCCAATAAAGTAGTGGACATCCGTTCAGTATTCAATTGGGTTAACTCATATAAGTGAGGCATGAGCTTTGAAAGCAGTTGGAAGTGTTCACGAATGTCTTGATCGCTGGCATCCTCAAACAAATCCTTGATATACTGCAGAAGGAAGGAGTACAACTTGACGACATTCTCGCGATTCACACCTTCCAGTTTGGGATTATTACATTTGATGATCCTTTCGACAATGGTGGCCTTCTGGTCAGCACCGTATTTGGAGAGGAGTTCAATAAAGTCCTCGTATGTCTTGGGCATTTTGATGGTAAATGGTATGCTGGTGTCCATAGAGGCAGGGTATGAATCGGCAGCTTTTTTCACCTTTTTTTTGCTAGCCTGCGGAGCATCTTCTGCCTCGGATTCACTCTCAGATTCCTTGAGATCACTTAGGTTATCAACCTCTGAATCGCTCTCCTCATCGGAGTCTTCCTCCTCCTCCTCTTCCTCGCCGTCTTCGTCCCCCTCGTCCTCTTCCTTTTCCTCTGTCTTAGCATCTTTTTTCCCATTGAGGTGGGTGCCCAGATTGCCATCCAAATCGTAGGCCAGCGTATCATCTTCCTCCTCATCTCCGCCAGCCAAAAAGTAACCATCGTCCAGGTCATCTGCTGATCGATGCTTGGGCTGTGAAACGGAGGCCTGCTCATCTTCCTCGCCCTCTGCCCGCATGCGACGCAGTCGTTCGTTCTCCAGCTTCTCCAGGCGGGCGGCCTCCTGCTTGGCCAGCTCTTCGGGATTTATTAGTTTATCCGTGACACTGCCTCGGGGCTCAAAAATCATCTCCTTGAGCAGTTTATCGTAGGCATCCGGCGGTGGCTTGGCGTCCTGCTCATCCTTAGTAGCCTTGGCCACCAACGGCAGCAGGAGCTTGTAGTTGGCATCCAGTTTCTCGGTGAGATCGTACACCTCGTCCTTTTCCTTGGCAATTTCGTTTTTGCGGCGCTTTTGCTCAACGATCATCTCATCAATAGCAGTTTGGCGATCTTGAGGAGTGTCGCCATCGCCACCGAAGTGGGCAGCAGATGTGAAGTCGGCTAAAAACGAAATGCTAGTTAGGTGACAGCTTTAAGAGGTGAATCATTAAGGTATACCGTCCAATCCCTCGTCGTCCAGCTCCTCGTCGTCGGACCGCTCATCCCGGTACTGTTCAATCTCCTCCAGCGTTTGGCCCCTGTGCGTCAGCAGTTCGTCGTCGTTGAGATTGAACTTTTCCGCCTTCTGGTTGGACCGCACCTGGGACATCTTCTCGGCCAGATAGCGGGCGTTCATCACGGACTCGGTTAGCTGATCGCCGCTCAGGTGCTTGCCAATTCGGTTATCCTTGAACCGATTTGTCTTGTGCTTCACCGCGAACTGTTGGCCCAGTGTTTGGGCGCGCTTTTGGAGGGCCTTTGCCCGCGATACTCCCGGCATTCCCCTGTCATGCTTGCAGATCCTGCCCAGAATCTTGAACTTCTCCTTGTTCACATGCACATCGAAGGGATTCGGACCCCGCTTGCTCGACTGCGCCGCCGTGTTGTCGAACGGATTGCTGGACGATTTGACCGTCTTTTTGGCGTAAACCGCGTCGGCGCTGGCCTTTTTCCCCTTGGCCACCATGGTTTTAATTCGAGTTTTACGGATAAATCAAATCGAGCTCATGGAGCAAAACAAAACACCGCACACGTGCAACCGAAAACGTACTAATGCGTTTCAAAAATGCCGAAAACAGTGTTAGCTAAGAGTGAGAACAGTCACGGCTAATACTGGTGGGAACACTTGAGGCAGAATAAAAAAATAATAGAGTAAAAAATAATTAAACTACAAAAAAAGTAATTAAAGATACAACTCAATTATATAAAATTATTTCCAAGCATGCGACAAGACTGACTTCTTAAACGGAACTGTTTGAACAAACATTTTTTTTCAGAGCTGATCCTGAAACTATTTTTTAAAAATGATTAACTTTTATTATACAAGTGTATTTAAGATAAATATATTTTATGCAAAACCGACTTTAAGATGTACATAAACTAAGACGTTAGATCGTCTAGGGTATTTTGTAAAAATATTTATTGAAACATAATGGTCATATACGACACATGACAATTTTTTTGATTCTGATTGCGAAAAATAAAGAGTTATCAGAAATTAATAACTAAATATTGGACTCATATAATAAAAAAATTTTAATATTTAAATCCCGATTTGCACTATATTCGTGACCTGTGACAGGTAACAGTTCCCGCTGCCCATCACTAATAGCATGCCTTTTTCAACACTAAACCACGTCGCCATTTTCGTTTCGTTCCGTGCCACAAAAATTTTCACACGCAACGCCGAGTACTGAAAAAATCGGTTTTTACATTTTAAAGTGTGTTTTAATTGTTCTGACTTTGCGTGGCTGCAATTAGCAAGTCGTCGGTGTGAAAATTGTGAAGAAAGCATGAGCGCCACGCCGCCGGACTTACTTTCCTTGGCGGTGGCCCGAGAAGTCTCAGCCGCAGTCGCCGCTTCTGCCAACGGCGGCAGCGGTAGCGGCAGAACCGCTGATAAGGAGCGCTCCCGCTCCAAGGATCGTAGTAGGGACAAGGATAAGGACAGGGACAAGGAGCGAGACAAGGACAGGAAGAGAAGGTGGGTGCTCGTTGGGAAAATCTAGTTTTTACTCATATATTTACCATTCCTTAATACCCTTTAATGATAGAGTGTGTGACAAGAATAGCCCTTAGGTATACACATTTTACACGATCTACAATGTTCTTTACACGATCTACAATGTTCTATCTTATACAAGCTGGAAAACTATCCTCCTTAATTTTTACCAAAGCTCAGAACACAATAAGAAACTGCTTTTTATCGTATTACGGTACCTAATACTGAAATATTTTTGATTTTCCAGGGACAGGGACAGCAGAGACCGGGACAGCCGCCGCCGGGATGACCGCGATAAAGACCGCGACCGCGATCGCGAGCGTGACCGGGATCGCGATCGTGACCGGGACTCCCGCTCGAATCGCAGCAAGTCGCGGAATTATGACGACCACGACAGACGGAGGAAGCGATCGCGCAGCAGGGATCGTGATCGTGACCGCAAGCGGGACAGGGATCGTGATTCGCGCTCCAGACGCAGCAATTCGCGGGGCGGACGCGATGATTATGACCGGAGTCGTCGCCGTCGCTCCCGCAGTCATAGCTACGAGCGCCGGCGGAATGATCGAAGCGGCCAGAGAGATCAGACGTCGCAAAGGAGCAGCAGGGAACGCACACATGTCAACCCCTTCGACACGTCCAACAGTCGAAACTCATTGAATCAGGATCACGATCAGCCGAGAATTCCCTCGCTCTTCGACAGACAGCCGCAGGGATTGGAAACCATTAGGGAGGAAGCAAGGGAACCGCGATTTGACCTTACGCAAACCATCCAGGAGCTGATGGGCAACGCAGGAGGGAGCAAAGGATTCGCCTCGTTCTTTAATAACCAGAACAGCAATGACTCCAACAGCAATGGAGCTTTTGATAACGCATGTGGGTTAAAAACTTCAATGTCATCCTATTTTCTAGAACTAACTGATTTTCCAATTCCAGTGGACAGCGCAGCGGAGCGGAAGAGGAAGCGCAAGTCACGTTGGGGCGGCAGTGAAAACGACAAGACCTTCATACCAGGCATGCCCACAATCCTGCCCTCCACCCTGGACCCAGCCCAGCAGGAGGCCTATCTAGGTAATAATCTGCCCCAAATCGCTGCTGATCGCAGCTGATCTTGCAACTAAGTTAACCTATAAGCACTACAACTAGTTTTAAGTCTAATGACAAACAATTAATGATGAAAACTCAGAGAAAGAGACAGAGCCACACTTCAGAATCAGACGCCGGGGACGAGCAGCTGGTGCAGAGATCGTAAATCCAACAACAAAAGGCATTGAGCAACTTATAATAATCTCTCGTTCTCTTTTTGAAGGGATTCCGGCGTGGCACACAAACGATACGATACGAAACGACATGAGTTGCATTCCAAATCGGCTAGAATACTCGTATACAGAACATTTAAATGGCTGTTTGGCTTATATTTATTTTTGCAGAGATTAATGCGCTATTTAACTAATCAAATTCAACCCCCACTCAATTAATTAATGATTTAACTCAATTGTAACGCTCACAGCATTTTCAGTTAGTTTAGGAGCGGACACACTAAGCGATACGAGTCCCAATAGCCACAATTACCCATTGACCCCCATTTAATTGATATCTCTCCAATTCTCTAGAAAACCAGCATGTGACGTTTACTAATGTCGGGGTTGCGCTCGATTTTCTTCCTTCTTTTCTAACGCCTTCTAATTGCAGTTCAATTTCAAATCGAGGAGATCAGCCGCAAGCTGCGCACCGGCGACCTGGGCATCACGCAGAATCCGGAAGAAAGGTTTGATACAGTTCTCTCTCCCCCACTGAGTCTATCAATCAAAGGTCTCGCCCGAGTAAAGCCAATGAATGTAACCAGACACCCACTAAGCTGCAATATCTCTCCCCAAAGTGAAGGCGTGCGGTCTGGAAGGATGAGCCGATGAGTCCAACAGGTTTCATTGTGGCACGCCATTGATTTGCGGGGTTCCACAAATATCTCTATTAGCCATTAAGATTCACTGGGTGACTCAACAGTCTGAATTTGTTGTAAATACAGTAGATATCGGTTAGGAACATGTTTAAAAATCCAATGTAAATATTTAAGAAATTGTCTCTAAATTTAACAATCAGACAACCTTTTTAGTAGCCGATATTTACTGTATTTAAAATTAAAAAGGATAACTTATATAGAAGACGCAGCGAGTGACTAATACCTATACCTGTTATAAAGTTTTGTCCCATCACTTGTACATCCCAATTCCTAAACTGAAGGCGAAATTTTTCCTTGAGGCGAATATGTCCATAAATCCCAAAGGCTAACTGGAGGCTAAGCGAATTTGCTGGGTTTTGTAGTTAATTTGTTAACCTAAATATTTATTTCAACTAATGATACTCTTCAAGGGATTCTAGAGACAGCGATCAAATCAGTGATCGATTGAATGATCCCAACCAAAAGGGCAACAAATAAGTAAGCGCCTGGCATTAACCATCCGGAATAGATTCTACATTTTCATTAATGTCAACTCTTCTTCTCTTCCACTAAGCGTCCCGGTAGTTCGGGTTTCTCGCAAAGAAATCCAGGGTGCGACAAACGCAGACACAGAAACGAAATAGAAACAGCTACCGAATCGAACGAATTAATCAAAATTCTTCTTTTCTTAATTCCCCAGCGAATAATTATTTTCTGCTAATGCTAATGAACAACTTGATTAATCAATTTGATTTGCAACTTACAGCATATTCGATAAAAGTTATTTGTTAGTACGTAGGTTAAGATCACTAAGTCTAGCGCCAATAGCATCCTTTCGCCCCAGAAGCTCTAGATCAGTCTCACCAAAGTCGCCTCTTCCCTCTGCTCTTCTCGCCCGCAGGTCCCCCTCGCCGGAGCCCATTTATAGTTCTGATGGCAAGCGGTTGAACACCCGTGAGTTCCGCTACAGGAAACGCCTAGAGGAACAGCGTCACCAACTGATTGTCAAGATGCAGACGGTAAACCCCGAGTTCAAGCCACCGGCAGATTACAAGTGAGTGGTGTTTATAGTTCATTATTCTGCAGACAGTGTCTAATATATCTTTATTTTAGACCGCCAGTCACTCGAGTCAGCGATAAGGTGCTGATTCCTCAGGAGCAGCACCCGGACATTAACTTTGTGGGCCTGCTGATCGGGCCGCGCGGCAACACGCTCAAGGCTATGGAGAAGGATACGGGCGCCAAGATCATAATTCGCGGCAAGGGATCGGTGAAGGAGGGCAAAGTGGGGCGCAAGGATGGCCAACCGTTGCCGGGCGAGGATGAGCCGCTCCATGCCTTTATCACCGCCCCTAATCCGGAGGCGGTGCGCAAGGCAGTGGACAAAATCAAGGACGTCATCCGGCAGGGTATCGAAGTGCCCGAGGGTCACAACGATCTACGCAGGATGCAGCTGCGGGAGTTGGCTCAGCTGAATGGAACCCTTCGAGAGAACGACATCCAGCGTTGTACGTGCGGCTCAACGGACCACAAGTCCTGGCAGTGTCCGGATAAGCCGATCATCACGAATACCATTGTGTGTACCTCATGTGGCGGTACCGGTCATTTGACCAAGGATTGTCGCAACAAGCGCCCCGGATCCGGCGCACCGGGCATGGCCTGCGAGGATTCCCAGGCGAAGATCGACGAGGAGTACATGAGCTTGATGGCAGAGTTGGGAGAAGGACCGCCGCCGGCAGCAGCATCTGCCAAGCCGGACCCGCCGGCCAACAACGGTCCCCAGTTGCACCGGGCCAGCTATAGCATCTTCGATAAAAAGCCCTCCCAGATGCAGGCCATCCAGTCGCCACCGAGCTCCTCGTCGCGAGATCTCCAGCGCGACATGGGCGGATGGGGAGCGGCGGCGCACGATCACGGCATGGGCATGGAGCACGGTATGGGATTGGAGCAGCACGGTCACGGTATGGCAGCGATGGATCACGGCATGAGCCTTGGCATGGAGCACGCCATGGCGGCCTATGTACCGGCACCGCCGGGCAGCCAAGCGCCGCCCCCGATGCCGCCGCCGTTGATGCCATGGATGAGCGCACCGCAACCGCCGCCACCGGCGACCGAACCGATGAATCCACCCATACCGGGCACCCTGCCCCCGCTCATACCGCCGCCACCTGGCACCAGTGCCCCGCCAATGCCGCCGTGGGGCGGTGGCGCTTACAGTGGCTGGGGTGGCGGCTATGCGCCGCCTCCACCTCCGCCATGCGCCCCGCCACCACCAACCTTGAGCCTGTCGCAGCCGCCGCCACCTCCACCGCCCTCCACTTGATCTTTCGGATTTTAATAGGATCGATATCGAACGTGACACCGCTCAGATGCTGCGACGATAGTGCTTGACCGCATGAGACTGTCCCTGCAATCAATTATGAACGTAATATTTATCCCAGACCACATTAATCGCTTTCACTATAATTGATACTTGAAATAAGCCTACAAAACTAATTTGTATTTTACGATGCTTCAAATAAAGGACGGAATTAAATAATTCGATTTGTGATTGAACTTTTAGGGGCTAGTCGCAATTATAAATTTTCTTGTCTCACACTATTTAAATGCGAAAAACCAATTTAAATTTCCAATCCCTATCCTCTTTATTCTTCGAGTCTTTTTTCTGTGTAGTGAATGTTTCAGGTGTGTTAGAAATAATCCAATTATCCTCTAGCCGTGCTTGCTGAAGTACTTCTTGGACTCCTCCACATCTGGCTTAATGGTGGCCGGATTTGACTTGGGGTTCCAGTTGGCCGGGCACACCTCTCCGTGCTGCTCGACGAACTGGAAGGCCTTGATCAGGCGCAGCACCTCGTCGACGGATCGGCCCACGGGCAGGTCATTGATGGAGTACTGGCGCAGGATGCCATTGGGATCGATGATGAAGGTTCCGCGCAGGGAGATGCCCTCCTTGTCCAGCAGCACATCGTAGTCGGCGGAGATCTTCTTGGTCAAATCGGAGAGAAGCGGGTAGCTCAGCTGGCCCACTCCGCCGTTCTTGCGGTCCACATTGCACCAGGTTAGATGACTGAAATGGGAGTCCACGGAAACGCCCAGGACCTCGGCATTGATGTCGTGAAACTCCTTGATGCGCTCGCTAAATGCAACGATTTCCGTGGGACAAACGAATGTGCTGCGAAGGGAATTGGAGGTTAGTAAATGGGTTAATGTTTGAAATATTTAACTTACAAATCCAGTGGGTAGAAGAACAGCACCAGGTATTTGCCCCTATAGTCCTCCAGCTTCACCTCCTGGAAGCTGTTGCCCACTACAGCCAGACCCTTGAAGTCGGGAGCGGGCTGTTGGACACGGACTGCAGCAAGAGGAGCAGCTGAAAAAAAGTTTAAAATGCTAATTATTATATTATTTTAATTAAGAAGAGCTGAGAACTTTGAGGGATACTGGATGGTATTTCAAACCCTCACTACTCAAGTACTATGCAAAACTTGTTGTTTGTAATTGCAAGGTTGGTTCTATTATAGAGGATAGTATAGTCTTCCTATAGCATTTTCGAGTTGTGAAAGACCGGCAGTTCATTGCACATATGAATAACCAATCCTAAAAGCTAGGGTAGAGAATACGGTGCACATGATACAGTAGAAAACATCAAGTATTTTTGAATGCAGGGTGTATGCGATAAACCCTTTATATGGTCTAAGATCAGTATTCCCAGATACCAATGAACTGCAAGCATTCAATCAAAATAGCACCCTCTCAAGGCTTCAAGTATCGGGGATCTTAACTCACTCTGGTGCAGCAGGCGTGCGGCAAACTGTTTCTGCTGACTCAGGATGGCCTTGCCAAAGAGCGGCACCTGCAATGCATAATAAATTTTTTGAGATTCATTCGATATTGGAACGCGGGTTCAGCCAATTACGTAACCGCTGTGGCATGTTTTTAAAAAATACTCGGTCCATCGATCAACTTACGTTGCGAATCAGTGTGCGTCCCACGAAAGACATCTTGTTGTTTGCAGTCTAACTAATTACGTATTAAAAAGGCTTATTTTAAGTTAGAATTTGACAAAAAGCCGGCTGAACTTTTGCCAAAAAAAACAAACTTGACAGCTAAGAGTGACCAAAACCGTATAACGCCAAAAATACACAATAGTAAGGCCACACCGTTTTCGATATCGCTTATCGATAAAATTGTGGCGCGAGTTTCAATTTGTTGTATTTATTTAAATTTTTTTATTATTTATAAACTTATGAATTCATCAACAATTTTATTTTAGTGGTCAGGCAAATAATCAGAAAATTTTAGTACATTAAGAGAAATTTTTTACTTTTATTAATGACTTAGCCAACTATATCCAACCAATAAACCTTTTCCATTTAAGGCTAATTTGCGTGTATATACTTTAAATTTAATTTAATTGATTATAGACAGATATCTATATGTCTCTTTCACGAAAGACATTTTCTTGTTCATTTTTACTTTCTGGCATTCAAAAATTTCCTTATTTTTTAAACACATGGTCAAAGAAAATATTCCATAAAAGACAAGAGATCAAAATAATGATTACCTCCGCCCTCCTCACATGTGTGGCTCTGATTTTATTAAAAACCACCGCCCCATATCCCTCAGAAGCCGAATTCTCTCCGGTCCATCTTGTTGTCCTGCCGCGTCCTTTGTGCGTGGATAATGGAAAGTGTAGCAAAATATTTACCACGCACTGCACACGCCGCACAATGGTAATGAGCCTCTTACCCGTCCAACTATTTGCACTACATGTGTTTTGTTCGCCGCTCGTTAATCCACTAAATGCCCGAAAACGGCTCAGAACTGCAGGCTTTGGATTCTCTCCCTCGAGGATTCGGGTTTTGTCTCTTCAATAGGTGGCTTCAATGCCCGATCTAGATACTTTTGTATCCAGCGAGATGCCGCCGTGTTCGCATAGGGAACCGAATAATAAAGAAAGACACATGCGTTCTCAAATATTTTTGCATATTTGGCCTGAAGTTGGCAAAACATCTGACGGATGGCAAAACGCCCACACACTTAGTTCCCCTGTCCGTTTCCAAATTCAAAATCCAGAACCCATATCCATATACATTTCCCTCCCGATCTCGAGTGGCATTTGCCCTGCTCTCCTGCTCTGTTCTGATGATGGTCCACCAATGACGCTCGACTCTCTTGCTTTCCCGCAATTAGTCAATTCCCATGTTTGCAATTACGGTCGTGCCTCCCCCAAATTTTGCATCCCCCTGGCAAGGGGTGGTACTTACCCAGCCAACTTCCCACCTCGTTTGCCAGCTTTTTACAATTTTCGCTGCTTTTCATCTGTAATTTGGCGCAAATTACGCGCTCCAAGTGGCTACCCACCTACTCATCCTTCGCCACGTTCCCTTTTCTCTTACCCAAAATTACACTGGGAAAATACTATTCATTGATATTTAAGTATAATGTAAAAAAAAGGTTTAACCAATGTTTTAAGTATCTTTCCTGCTGATAATTAAATTTCTTATGATGTCTCAGTTCGGCATTATTAGATTGTAATATATCTAAATAAGATCTAAATAAAGTGCATAATTCAACCTTTTTAATTATAATGTTTTGATTTACATTAATAATTGTTTTTTCCATTTTTACCTTGCTTATCATACTTTTTAATAGTTTTAATAGTATTCTTGGAATTAAAATAAAGTGTATAATATAAAATTATTAATTATGATGTTGTGACTTACACCTTATAATGGTATATTCCATTTTTACCTTGCTTATCAGACTTTTTATAAGTTTTTATAGTATTTTTGTGATCAAAATAATGTGTATAACTTAAGATTTTTAGTTCTGATGTTTTGACTTATACCTTAAAATGATATATTCCCCATTTTACGTTGTTTATCCGACTTTTTTCAAGTGCACTTGGTCGTTAACTTGTTTATGAGTTGGGGCCTCGGCGCTGGGGTCGTGGGCTGCGTTAAAAGGCAGCGCTAAGTAATTACGGGCAGCCTGCTGAGGGGTCCCGAAAAGTGTGTGTATACCAGGGACTTCCAGGAACTCCGCGCGCACGCTTAGCAAATCCATGGCCCTGCACTAATTCCCAGACAGTTGGACTACTTTTACCAATTAAAAGTGCACGTCGCTTTGTCTGCGAGGGACCAGACCATTTCGGATCGGGATGCGTATCGCAATTCCACCTCCGCTGCTCAGCCCCGCCCGCAGGATTTGCGCAGATTTGCATAATTTAAACAAACACTTGAGCACTTGAAGAACACTGCTCGTGTGCCGAAGGATCTCTGCGGGATGAGGAGTTTCGGGGGATTCTCGGCGATTTTTTCGAAGGCGTTGCCGACATTCACACGCACCACATTTCCCTTCGAGGGAACATCTCCCTCGCACTCTCATTGTCACACAGATGCCGTCATATTAGCACAAATCTGCTTAGGTCTTTGTTGCCATCTCGAGTGCTACTGGCCCAGATTCGGAGGATCTTGATTTGTGACAATCGTCACAATGCCGGGGCTTAGGATGCTACGAGGTGCCGATGTGAAGAAAGTACTTCTGTCCGGGGCAACGCGTAATCCTGATGCAAATCTAGCTAATGTGATTCGTATCAGTCGCATTTATTCCATATCCCTTGCCATCTTCATCGCCTTGCAATTCGCCGTCCTGATGTTCTTTTTTAACACTTTTGTGTTTGGAAATTTGAGATGTTCGCCGGTTAATTAAGAAAGTGTGCAGGGCGGAAAAAAAAGACACAAAAGGCGTGAGAACTCTGTTCAGTTTGTAGGGACGTCTTCACACCTGCCTATTTCTGTTAAACAAAAAAAATATTTTTATACCCACTAATCGTAGAGTTCGCTGAGATCTTGGAAACCACAAAACCTAGAAAGTTCTGAGTTCCTATGGGTAAATTATTCCTTTACTTATCCCTTTCTATGAAAAAATTTGTAAAATTCCAAGACAGTTAGATTAAAAATCGCTTTTACTTTACGATTTATCAGTTTCACTCAAAGGTAATAAGAATATCTCACTTGCAGAGTGTAAAATATTACATTTATCACTTTCATTCCCCGATATTCACAGGGAAACACATTAAAATGGTGTTAAAATTACTGGCATTGATTTCCGCCATTACAGCCGCAATGACTGCCTACAGAATTGCGTTCCCTTATTATTGCAACAATTTGAATACATTTATAAAAAGATCTGGACCGACCATTAATAATAATTGCTGTGGTTTAAATTTTAATGGCGATTGTTGGTAAACAAACGCGATGAACAGCAGAAAGTGGGCGGCACTCGAATGCCAATGGAGCTTCTCTCGACCCGGTTAATTTGTATTTATTGCAATGGAGAATTATGTGCAATCGATGTGTGGCAGTGGCAAACAGCTAAAATGCATTTGCCACTTAAATCGGCGGGAAAGTTGAAAAAGTTACCGTACGTGACATTTGCATGTATAAATACGAGATGCAAATCGGATAATCCAATTTAATACTTTTGAATTGTTTTTCCAAATAGAAAATTTTTTACATTTTTACAATCATTGGACATGTGTTTCGTCTAAAAATCCCATAAGGTATAATCTTTAATCGAACACGATTTTTTATTTGTATTTCTAAAGTCTATTCGTTATTTAACTTGTTTTTTAATAGCGATTTCGATTAGAGGCTTATAATATTTATAAAAAAGTATTTATTATTTTTGAATAGGTAGATAATAAATTCAGATTTTTGTACCATTAGCATTTACAAACGTTTTAATTTAATTTACATGTGAAAATGTTTTGTGTGAACCTCTCGTCGAAAGTAATCGCTCCACACCCCGGAACGCTTTTTCTTGATTTTCAAAGCAATCGCAACAATTCAATCACTTTGATGTTTTTAGCCCACAAAACGAGCGCCTGCCCAGCCACGCCCCCCCGCCCACTGCCCACGGCCCCCGCACACAAGCGACCGTATGTTAACGCCCATTTCCAGACATTTAAGCGCCATAGTCGTCGCTTTTTAAACATCAATGCGATTGCATTTACCCCATCTGCGCTGCGTTTCAGTGGCACATCCTTCTGCTTCGATCCCAACACCCTCGGCACTCATCCATCCACATCCATCCATCCTGCGGACAGGAGCTGCCGAGCTACCGAGCTGCCGGCAACAACATGTAATTTCTTTAATGGTTTTTCCCTCAATCCCTCCCCACTCCACCCCGCCGAATACCCCCTCTCCGGGGCCACAATTCAAAACGAGTGTGTCCGAAAATAAATAAAATCAAATTTCAAATGCATTAAGGTGTAAAAAAAAAAAGTGAAAACAATTGGAAAATTGAGAGGGGGAGGGGTACGAAAAGGATACTTTACTAACAAAAATTTTGGAAAACCGTTGAGCAGGGAAATAATACTTTTCAAAAAGGAAAATTAATATTTTTAGGTATATTATTATAACTAATTAGACTTAGATCGCATTAACTCAAATTTAATAACTTAAATTATAACACTGATTAGAGTTAGACTGGATTTAAATTAGATAAACAAAGTGTTGATTCTTTATTAATTATATTTTTGTATTTATTTATGGCAAATTTCTTATAACCTTTGTATAATGATAGTAATATTAAAATTTTTTTAAATAATTAAGTGAAATTAAAACGATTCCCATCACAAAGTTGATCGGCAAGTCAGAAAGTTTTTCGACCACCACCATAAAAAATCGGTTATTATAATTGAAGTATATCAGGCCGTAAAATGTTTACAATTTAATTACACTCCCAGCTACTTCAGCCATTTTCCGTGTTTTCCGTGTGTTCCTGTGTTTGTGTGCCTAAACGCATTAAAACACTTCATTATGCCTAATCCTGTGTGACGCAACAAAAGCCAGACACGCACGCACTCTCGAGCTTCACCCAAGAACCCAGGAACCCTCGCCGACTCCCCGGCCAAACATATGCCACTCGACTACACTTGAGCAACTTTATTAACGGGTCGAGGTAGATGAGGACGAGGTCCTGGGAAGGGGTGAACGCAAGCCCATTGAAACTAGCATCCGGATCGGGGCTCGTTTTAATGGCAGCAACGTTACATGCGACTATTTGCATGTGAGCAAGAGAGCAACAGGAATCACGGCCTGTCAGAAACCATAAAGTGAGTAAATACCTTGTTTCAACTATTTACTTACCCCTGATGTACTGGGAAAAATTTGAATAATTTTCGAAAATTTTTTCAAAACAATTTTTTGAAAAAATTTTTTTCTAACAAAATATAAAAGCCTAGAAAATTTTTAAAATTAGTTGGTGATGGTGGTTAACAATCTATAATATATTTTAAATTGAAAATAAGTTGTAAAAATAACACTTTTAGGTACATGATTATTAAGATGCTTTGGAAAAGCTAGATCAATTGATAGAAATTTTCTTTTATTTTTTACTATGGTAATAAAATTGCATTTAAAATTTTTAGATTTATATCGATTTTGTAACTGTGAAGAATGATAGAATACATTTTTTTTACATATTTCAATATTCCTAAACAACATTTTTTTGGAATATTTTTAAAGTTCCCAGATATTAAAATACTTATTTAAATTTACTTTAATGCCCTAACTGTATTTTACAATTAATTTACAAGATATTATTTTCAATATAGTTATTATTTCTGTTAGAATAATAAATCTTTTCGAATTTTTCCCCGTGTAAAATCGGTAGCAACAGCAATAGCCTGTATCCTTAACATTCGGAGTGCGCGCACGTGACGTGAGGCTTTCAACCACTTTGATTTCCGCGTTGTTTGCCCTTAATTTTACGCCTGATTACAGGTCGTGTAATACAGTAGCTGATTGATAAAAATCTCACGGGTAGCGACTGCTTTTAGGGTTCATAATAATAACAATGTGCCTGCCGCATCGCAAAAAACATAAACATAAGCATATTCATTTGATTTGATTTTTCTGATCTTCGAATCCTCCAAGTGAACAGCATTTGTTTGGCCAACAGGCTGCACGCCCTTAATTGTGCACTTGGCCGGGGTGACCGACTATATCTGACCATATCTAAGGCTATCTCCATCTGCAGCTAACTAAAGTTGAGCACATAATTGCCGGAATCTGTGCGATCGCCTCGAGTTTGAGTTTGGCTCAGACTGGCGCCAGGCGACTCAGAAACATATTTTTAAAGTCGAGTCCCGTTCTTGACCACTTTAATTGCAGTAATAATTCTTTTGGGCGAGTGCCTGCGATGCAAATGTGGTTGGTCAGGGGAGAGGGGATGGAAAAACACCGGGTAGGGCAGGAAAAATCGGGGAAGGGAAAAGGCAAGGGTGCAGCCGTAGCAATCGCGCATATCTTAAGCCGATCTAACGCCGTTATCCCAGGTATCTGCATATATCAGCGCTACTGTTTTCTCGTTCGGCTGCCCGTTGTGTTGGCAACAAATTGGATTACAATTAAATTGCATTTACATGCAGCGCACTCCGCCTTTGTTTGGCCCGATGCCCGATCTCAATTAAAGCCCTGCCATATTTCCTATATTTGATATGGAAACCCAACGGCCTCCAGCTGCGTTTGGCCCAAGATTTGCCAGATAATTGGTGCCGGGCGGGATTTCATCATACTATTTATATGGGAAACAGTATCATTAAGGTCTCGGCGAGCTCAACAATAAATTCCCAATAAAGAGTCGATGTAAATATTTGGGATGTTTAATGAAATGCATTTACTTTAAAAGGGAATTTATAATAGGGGATGAATATCATAATTTATAGATAATATTTCTTATGTAGAGTGAAGAAAATTAATGGTAGAGAATAATTATAATATGATATAGAGCATAACAAAAATATCTTTGTAAATATATTTATCATACTTTCAATTAAGAAGCCAATATAATCTATGTTTTTAAATTATTTATGAATAAATGCTGAAATGTATTTGTTTAAAAATTTGTTGATTGCTTTTTAATATTTTTTTTGTTATTAAATTATACCACTCATATTTTTCCAAATCGTTTAATTTTCCTTTGCAAAACTTAACTAGTTCTCTGCAATTTGGATATTCCTTGATTTGAGACTTCAAGTTTAATTGAAGTCCTTGGGGGAATGGGATTTCCTCACAAATTGGAATTCGAATCGAGGTGTTCCCTTGTCTATCGGGTGTATTATAATAAGCTCGTCGATGGCTGTCTAGTTCATTGGGTCCGAAGCTCTCTGGCTTCGACTATGGCCAATAACCCGCCACAAATCCGGCCATAATGCATCATCATTAGCCAAGTCGGAGCACTCTGTGGGCCCCAGCCCCACCCTCGCCTCTTTGTGCCGTGATTGCGTTGGCTTTTAACATTCGCCCGAAAATAATTGAATTGTTCTTCGTTATTTATTTTATTATTTTGCTTGTCTCTTATTATTGTTCAGCTTACTTTGGCGCAGCCACACGCGCACAAAGCCACCGGCATCACTATCATCCTCATCCGGGCAGCTCTATGAGCCATTGTTTCTGATTCCGTTTCGATGTGGAGGAGCATAAGGATGGGGAAGAGGATGATGCTCCGCATGGAGGACTTGGCCATGGAGGTGGCTGTAGATGGGTAGCACTTTTGCGCCATCAAAACGGCGCGTCATAAAATACGCGAATTGCATTTGCCATTTACGATGTGATTCCCGTTTTATCTTTGTACTTTTTTTGTGTGTGCTGCTGCTGTCTTGCTTTTGCTTTTCTTTGTTGTTGGGCTCCTTGGATGAGGCTTTGTGTGATACACAGAACGAAGAAGAAATATATTTAACATTCTAAATAAAATTATATATTATTTAAAAATTAAATTTGTTTTTTTTACATATCGTAATGAAGCAAGAAAACATCCTGAGAATCAAATATTATTATAAATATTAGAAATACTATTAATCTCAAGCTCTGTAATCTCTTACATCCTACATTTGATATAGTATTATAAAATAAATATTATAGTACCTAAAAAATACAATTTGGATTTTTACTTATCGAAATCATTAAAAAACCATCCTGAGAAATAATATTAAAAATACTATTACTCTAAAGCTCTATAATATCATATTTATTACTTGAGATATAGTATTACATTGATTTAAAATTATTATCCCTTGCAAACTGAGGATTTATATATCCCTTAAATGTAAATTTCTGTATTCAATATGGAACCCTTGCCGGAACCAAGATTTTCTCTCAGTGCAGCAGGACTCCGTGCTGATTCCTTTGGGGATTTTGCGCACAAAGCAGTGCGAAATTGAATGTGGGATTTGGCTGAGAGATAGACGGGCGGCATCCCCTGCGCTGGGGTGTATTTGCGTGGGGGAGGTAATTTTATTGCACTGCTTTTTATGATGTGGCGACAAATTGATATTTCGCTTTGACCAGAGACCGCAACTGGGGGTTTCGAGGGGCCGTTGCGAGTTGCGTGGAGGTGGTGAGACTGCCTTTGAGGGCCAATTGAGCTGCTCAACAGCAACAGCAACCGCAGCGAAGGCAAGGACTTCTTGTCTTAGCCAGGACATGTGGAACTCACACACACACTCACGCACTCTGGGCGGTCCACCGCCCGTCGGTTTCAGCCCCGTCTTATAAAATAATTAAGTCTGAGGCCGGAGGATTGTCCCTTTTGTCCGTCGGCGGTTTGTCTGTTGTTCGAGTGTCTGTTGTGCGTGCGCATCCTAGCGAAATTAAGGACTTTAGCGCGATTTTCGCTATGTTTGCCGACGCCTTTGTTTGCCACCGTTAAATTTGAAACTTTTACTTTTCATTCACCGCCATTCAGACCGTTTCGCATTATTCCGTTTTTTTCCTGCGCTGAAATCAACTGTAAGTTAATCGCATTAATCCGCGATCGTCTTTCAAGTGGATCCTCGGCGATCCTTTTGCCGGCAAATTATATTATTCGGTTGAGAAGAATCACAAAGGGCGCTGAGGGTTGGAGAGAAGGGTTCGCCATTCACTGCGATCGTCATCTGTCAGAACTTGATATGTAGAGCTGCCAAAATGGCCGAATTATGCTAATTTCGGGGCTTACATGGCGTATACGTGATTTTTAAAAGACAGGGTTATTTAACAACATTTCCCCAATGTTCCTCATTTTTTATTTTATTTAATTTATTTACTTTATTTACAATTTTTTCATGAAAAATTTTGATTTAAAAGTGAAGTGATGTAAAAATCATCTTCCAAATGACCTTTTGTACGAGTTCACCTCTCAGATTTATTTGTAATATTGTTTGTTTATATTCCAAAACATATTCCCTGTAATTGAGAATAACTTCCTTTGTACTTTTATTGCCCCTTCGGGCTAAAGAAATTAAACCAATAATTTAGCTGTCAATTTTAGAACGCTGCGCTGCCCACACAGACGTATCGAATTCAATGGCTTAAACCGCTCCTTGGCCATTGATTTTACCGGGGATTGAGGATTGCCGGCGAAAAGGATTCAATTTGGCCAACAATCGTAGCTGGCTCGTTGTGCCCTCAACGCCAACCCTCCAACTGGATCTTCCATCTATATTTTTGGCTGCCATTCTGTGTGGATGCTTACTGCAAATTTTCGCCCCTGCCCTTCTTTTTCGATCCGATTGCTGCTGCAAATTGGTAATTTTATACGGTTGGCGGTGCCTGTGTTCGCTCGGTTGGCTGGTTGGTCCAGCTCGATGGCGGTCTTTTGATTGTGAATAATACAAAATAATTGTTTAAAATTAAAACGTAAATGCTTTCAGCCATTGCGGTCCGCACTTGTCGGCTTAATTAGTAATTCGACCGCATTGGGAAAATGTTGGCATAATTATTATTAGTTTTACACTAAAAGGATATCTCTTTGAATCGCAAAGGATATTAGAACAGGAATAACCTGACATAATATTTGTATAAATTAAAATCAAATATATGGAAATCAATTTTAGAATATTTCAAGGAGTTAACCAAATTAAATGCATGAATATTTTATTTTACTTGATATTTTATTCGTTCACTTTTATTTGGAATTTTAGAGTCCTTTCAATGCAATCTCCTGGAATTTATGCGCCCAAGGATGGCACTCAATCAGCGGGCCCAGAAAGGATATATTTGTGAGGATATTAGGTAACCACACATAAGTAACGCACAAGAAAATCGGAACGTAAGCGGAAGCGGAAACGAAAACTGTTGAACTGTTGAAATCATAAAATATTACCGTTCGCAATACAATTTATTTAAATCAAAGTCTAAAGCGTTATTTACGAGCACTGTGGGGTTGGTTGGGTTCGTTTTCAATGGGTTTTAGAGGGTGTGGGCGGGTGGATCGATGGGGAATGGGTGTGCGTGTGTTCTTTTATACTTTCATTCCCGCCATTGTTTGCATTCTGAAAGAAGACAAAAGCCAAGCCCCCAAAAGCGAAGGAAAAGCGCGTCACACAAATTTGGCTGACTAATAGCCGCAAATAGCCGAAAGGATGATAATGATGTGATGGGTGGTCAGTATACCGAATAGCACGTTGCATAGCTTCAGAGGAGCGGGAACGGGGACTACAACTCCATTTGCTTTTAACCATTCCATTCGATGCTCTCTCCATTCTCCACGTTTATTGTTTTGCCATGCTTTCTGCCTATTATACAAAATGCTACAACAGACACAGACGGACAAAGGACTTCCCCATTTGCCTAATGTGTTTGTGTGAGTTTGGAAAATCGAAATTCGGAAAATTCCGAAATTGAAATGGAGTGTGTCTCGGGAATTTAGCCGGAATAATGTTAGTTTTTGTTCGACTACCTTCAATTGCCAAATTAATTGCAGTTAAGTCGAGCAAGCTAAGCCCAGCTTCTCTACACCCCTCTCTCTCACTGCCCCTATTTTGCTCTCTATCTCTATCTCTCTCTTGCCAACTTTGCTTCTCTGTGTGTGCTGTGTGCATCCTAAAGTGGAGTCAATGAAAATTGCAACTCCCACTTTGCTCGTACGTCAATTAGACCTCCTTCCCAGCCACTCTCTCCTCTGCTTTCTCCTTTCTCTCACACACACTGCCGGCGGCTCTCCGTCTCTTTCTCCCCCTCGCTACCCGTCTCTTTCCACTGCAGCTTTAGCTCTTTTATTGCAGTGCAATTTGTTGTAGAAATCGTTTTGTCCGACAGTTGAACAGTTTGTTATTTCTTTTAAATGTTCCCAAGCAAAGGAGCTTTTCCGAATTTTTGTGGCTTTTCCTTGGCCAGCGGTCAGGCATTGAGATTAATGGGATTTCCCGGGTTCTGGCCCCTATTGCAGTACACCTTAAAAAAATATCACTTGAAATTTGTAAATGATTTGTATAAATTTTTACGAATAGTTTATGTCTGCTTTGTTTGGATATTTCTATATTATTTTTATAAAAAATATTTTAAAATCATATAAGCCCGAATAGACTCCTTCATTTTTCAGTGTAACCTTTAGTTAACCCCTTTGCCCGGCATTTCCCATTTGGCCAAATGAATGCAATCAAATCCGAGTTGAAATTTCCCCGAGAACAGAGCGGCGCACAAATGAAATCATCTGGAGGTGCTGAACAAACGCAATTTCCATTTGTGAATTGAGGATGAAGCGAAAGTGGGGCAGCGCCTAAGTGTCACTATTTTCGAAACCTCCCAAATTCCCCGCTCCATTGTTACCCGAATAAAACTCACAACCCCCTTGGTTCTTCTTCTTTTTTTTATACCCCCAATCTCACTCTAAAGTCTTACACGAAAACGAATCAAGAACGAGCAATGCACAGAGGGAAATTACGGAAAAATGTGTTACGGGCGCAGGTGATGGCTCCACGGGCACACACACTCTCACACAAACGTACGCCTCCCGGGGAAAATGGGGTGGGGGGTGGTGGGTGGCGAGTAGGGGGTGGTGCCTTGCCCTCGGCACTTGGAGACGCACTTTGGCAAAAGCAATCTTCTAAACAGGATAAATGTAATTGCGCATGAATTTCTACGCATATTTCGGCGTCGCTGTCTGAGCTGCAAATGTTTGTTACCCATTTGTTTGCTGCCTGCCTTTTTTTGCTCCTCTTTTTGCCGTCGCTGAAAAGCGTTCTCCGGCATTTGAGGAGCGGCCACCCCATTGGCCCTCCGCTGGCCACGCCCCCCAGGAGAGCGCTCTCTTTCTCTCTCTCTTGGCCGGTCGCGCCATCTCTCTCTCGACGGGTAATTGACTCGCATAATGTTTGTTTTGTTTCGGCCAAATCGTTTGCAACACTCTTTGAATGCCTCGTGGTTGTCTCATAAAAAGCGAAAGCATTTAAAAATTCAATTTGCCCTCTCTCTCTGTCACTCTCGCCCTCTCTCGCTCTCTCGCTCTCTCACTCTCTCCCGCTCTTAGTCTGCAAAGCTTGCAGAGCGGAGCTACTTGGCAAAAATGGCCGCCTGCCCTGCGCTTAGGGGAGGTTTTCTCTTTGGGGAACGGAACGTCGTGGAATGGAACGCGCTATAAGGCGTAAAGCTCGTACGATTCTAAAAAAGGAGAGATTCTAATGCACTTGAGTTCCTTGAGAGATGTTGGTGAAAATGTTATGTCCTGTGGAAATTACAAGTCTATTATATAATATAATTTTTTTTGAATATTATACAATAATATATAATACAGAATTATACATATTAATTTTAGAAAGGAATTTGTAGGGGCTTTACAAATTAGAAAACTTAGAATAAATTATATAATATTGGCATTGCATTTAAATATTATTTAGAAATTTTAAAATTCATTGGGAATATTTGATTTAGAACATTTTGTTTTTAGGTTCTCAGCTCTTTAATATTATCAATGATTTGGTTAAATAGGCATAACTGTAGGTTAAGAATATTTTTGTATTTTTTTTCAAATTTATTCCGACGATCCAACTTACGCACCAAGCATCTTCAAATCAAATCTATGTGATTTCTTTATTATTTTTAATGGAACGTTTGAGCACATGTAGCAATATTTTTAAAACCCAATTATGTTTCTGTTTAACTTTCCCATCAAACCCCTTAAAATGGAATCTCTAGAACTCAATCTGCTAACCGCAAAGTTGCAATCAACTGGTACATTTTCGCCAACACTTTTCTGGTCGAAAAAGTTTGCATCTGGCTGGCTGGGAAATTTCAATGGCGCCACAGAGCAACACTTGACCCCTGTTAGGTGGCAATTGATTGATTTTATATTGGCATTTCAATAGACACCAGCCGAGCGAAGCGATTCCAGTCGATTTTGCGAGTCGAGCCGAGTGCGCCCCCACTTTAGATGGCGTTCCAAATGCCAAGTGTTTCCCATCCTGGGGGGTGTGGACACACAACCCAAACCCCCTTGCCACCCCTTACCACAGAGCAAACTAAAAAAAAAACGAGGAAAGTCCGAAAAGTGTCTGTCGATGCGGTTGCAGTGCAATTGTCGAAATAAACGAAAAGAAATTCCAAACTGCAAATGGAATGGAAAAGAGCGGCCAGAAAGGGAGGGCACCAGGTGGGTGATAGAGAGAGGACAGCCCCAAAGAGAGAGAGACAGACTGACGGAGAGCGAGAGCATGGGACACACCCTCCCAAGAGGGGTGCAAAAGTAAGACGTGTGTCCGTGTGAGTGCGGAAAACCATTTAGCGCAAAGACCAAAAGAATTTGCAGGGCTGCCAGCCAACCACCTCGGTCTCAGTTTCAGTTTCAGTTCCACGCTCTCCGGACACGAGACCGGGGGTTAAAAATCCAGAGACTGAAACAATAAAAACACTAAACGATCGCTTTTCCAAACACACACACACAGTCACCCTAACTCACACACACACACACTCACCCCGAGACAGAAAGGACGAAGGACTCGGAACTCAGAACTCAGGACTCAGGACTTGTGCGTCTGTTAACAGCCGCATTTGAATTTAAATGCGAAACGTTGATCAAACGGTGCAGACGTGTTTTTCCCAACGGTAGCGCTGCGCGTTTTCCCTTAACGAGTTTTTCGTGCTCCGAGTAAAGTGAACAAAGTTTCCACGAATAAAATATATAGAAAAAACACACAAGTGCAAAGCTGAAGAACAAACAGTGCTTAAAAAAATCAATTGAACTATTGCCTAAAATAAGAAATAGTGAATAATCGCCAGCCATGTCTTCCTCCGAGGCCGAAGTTGACATCAGTGTGGTCTCCAGTCCGGAGCCGAGTCCTCTGGGCGCCGCCGCCCGCGACAGTCCGCTGCTGGCCCGCTCGCCGGCCCGCTCTGCCGACGGCAGCTCGCCGCCCGCCACGCCCACCCATCGCTCCAATACGCCCAACACGGCCGCCGGCACGCCCACCACCTCCGCCTCGGGCGGCAACGGCAGCCACTTCCATCACAGCCCCAGCGGCGGAGCCGTGCCGCCGGCGGTGCTGCACCACCATCTGCAGCACCACCTCAGCACCCTGGGCGGCCATCCGGTGGCGCTGCACCATGCGCTCCACACCTTTGGCCACCACCTGCATCCCGCCCACGGGGCCACGCATCCCGCCCTGCTGCAGCACGCCCTCACGCCCACCAGCCAGCAGCAGCAACAGCAGCAGCAACCGTTGCAGGTGCAACAGCAACACCAGTCGCATCTCGAGCGGCTCAGTCCGCCGATGAAGAGCCCGGACCGGAATGGCACTGAGGATTTGCAGCAGGGACATAACCTGAACAACAACAACAGCAAGACACTCAATCACAACAACACCTGCGCCTCGGCGGCTGCAGCAGCGGCAGCGGCGGCAGTGGCGGCGGCCAACCTGAGCAACAACAGCAACGACAGCAACGGGAGCAGTGGGGGCGGCGGCAAGAGCACCACCGGCTCAAATGGATTCACCAGCTTCTCCATCTCCAGCATCCTGAGTCGCAGCGAACCGGCCAAGAAGAACGGCACCGCCGCCGGCCTGATTACGCCAATTCCCCAGTTGCCGCAGCCAGGAGCCGGCGGTCCCCAGGATGCAGCCATGCTATCCAGGTGAGGAAATATATTCCAGACATCAGGGGGAAAACCTGCCGAAATCAAGACCGAAAATATGAATTTTTAAGTGAAATTAAATTATGAATCCCTTTTAATACTTAAAATATAGAAAAATTAGGAAAATGATTAGGAAAAAAAACCATATTGTAGATCTTCAAGTATTATACACATAATTTAAAATCTGTTTAAAGTTCCTTGCTTAGAACTTTATTTAGTTTGAGGTTTTTTTAATATTTTAAATTTTTTCTAATTATTTATAGTTAATTGCCTTATAAAGTTCGAGCTTTTTAGTTTTATTTTAGGGTCTGTAGATTTTTGTCAAGGATTCTTAATAATTGTTTTAATTGTTTAATTGTTTAATTGAAAAATTGTTCTTTAAATTATTTTCTTTTATGAAAAATTTTTAAAAATTTAAATCGGTTTCGTGAGTACCTTTTGTGCTCAGTGTAGTAGTCGTAGGCGACCTAGATAAAACCAAAAAGTCAAGCCTTCCCTCAATGTGCCCAAAGAGGCTGCCATTCCACTTGTTCGCCCTCGGGTTGGGCCAATTTTATATAATCGTCCTAGGGGAAGACAAAGGAAGGTGACACAAATCTCTTCGCAGGAAGTGCACAAAAAGAAGAGCGGGACGGCCAAAGTAGCCGTCGCTGGGAGATGGTCGATGGTCGATAAGACCGAAAATTGTTGGGCAAACGTTACACGAGACACTAAGTGGGTGAGGATGCAAATGGCTAAAGTACCCGTCCCATTGTCCTTAGGAGGCTCTAACGATCCCAGACAGATAAAGCCGAATCCAATGGCCCAGTGTTCAGTTGCACTGGGCGCTGGCTGACCTCGAATTTATGCGGAAAAATGTCGGGGGGCTAGCGTTTTTTCGCCCGGCAATTTGGTCAGCCTATCGAGTTACATAACATTTGCCAGATGAAATTCAATGCACCGCTTTCGAAACTGAATGTAGCCGACTGACTGACTGACTGACTGAATGATTGACGGACTGACAATGCTCCAGTATCGTATGCAAAACGTAACCGCTCAATGAATGAACCCTCAGACCCTCCAAACTGACCCACAAAGGAGAAAGGTCCTTACAGCTGTTTGTCCTGCAAATGCAACCTATTGATACAAAATGTGCACGGGGAGAAAATCGAAACTGAAATCATAATTATGATTTTTATAAAGATTTATGAAATGCAATTCAGATATCGTTATGATATTATTAGTAAGATATTTTTGAAGAACAGTTGGCAAATCTTCTTTTCACAATTCAAGATCATGTAAATAACTTTAAGTAATCAAAATTAATGATTTGATTATTAAAATATATATACAAATATTTACATTTTCAAATATATACATTTTTGTTTGGTTTTAACCTTTTCATTAATTTTTCTTCTTTCTCTGAGTGTATAAATATTTTTTCTGAGCATATTAACCCCACTTAGCCGGCTTTCAAAATGCTGCATACGGAATGAGCGATCGAATTTCCAGGCTGCTCGATTAACGCATGTGTTGAATTAAAAAACAACGAAGTGAATTTATAAGTTGCACTTTTATTTTATGAGAGGGGGACTCCCCCAGACGTTTTTTAGTCCTCCGCTCCTCTTTTTTTTAATAATGATCATTTTCATTTCATTTACGCGTGCCCGAGCCGCTGATCGCCGCGATAAGGGAAGTTAGTCAGGTTGTCTGGAGGGTCGCTGCTACTACAGTGTCCCTATCTGCTGCGTGGTTACCCCAATTAAGGACCTCGTCCTGGCAGAAGTGTCGCCTCCTGCTGCTTGGCGCTTGCCCAGCTGACGTGTGGCTGCCTATGTGACTGGCTTATCGCTTGATCATCAACCGGAATGATTAATGCCACGGGCCGTACAAATATTGCTGAGTGATCGTTTAATAGTTTGACTGGACTTTCTCCTCCCAAACTCGGCTTATTTTGACAGTTGCGCTTACGTTTTTAATTAGTCCCTGGGCTTGGGCTTTCTCCTCAGTCTGAACTTAATTACGATTCAGTCGGGGGATTTCGAAAAGTTGCAGAGAGCTGAAGCAGGAAAAAACCATTCAAGAGGTGTAACCCGATATGCTTGTGAGTGGACTGGAAACAATGGGCCAGCGAACGGAAAGGGTGCTCCTGCATTGTCCTTTTCTCCCAGGATGACGCAAAAAGCAGACGATGACATTATAATTACACACACACACTCAGTCGTTCAGTCAGAGGTATACGTATAAATGCCCCGAAGTAATTACAATCCAATTGCAATCGCAATTGAGGACCTAACCAATCCCATAATATATCTCTTCATCTGCAACTGATTTTCGGGCGCTGAGGGGATTAGCGTTTAGTGGTGAAATGCCTTTGATTCCTTATCGCAATGGTGTGTGTGCTGGGAATTTCTATGGTCGCAATTTAATCAAAACATATTCGGCTGCAACCAATCTGGATCTAAATCTGAGGCTTGACTTTCGCTGTGTTCTCTGTTCACTGGTCACGTGTCATTTGGCGGGGCTTCCCATGGTGGTAAATCGCCAAAAAAGAATAGTGAAAATCCAATATCATGCTCTTCACAAATGTCACCATTTTTGGTTACTTCTCGCTTAGCCGTTTTGGAACTGTGGGACATATCCTAAGCCGCTCCCCAGGCACTCGGATATTGCTAATAATCCCGTTTAATGACAAAAGCAAAGTTCGCTGCCCATTCGAGTGTTCAATATTTTGCCTACTTTGCGGCCAAGTCGAGAACCCCTCGAGAACCCCTCGAAAACCCGCACCGTTAGATTCCCAGGTTCGGGAGGGGAATTTTTGGAAGGGGAGGATCCCGCACGGGATGGACCAATTAGCGTGTGCAAATCTCTTATGCATGAACGATTCCTAAGCGGTTTTAGGGATCACTCAGTCTCGCATTCAAATATATTTATTTAAATCAATTTCGGTAATGCGACGAATTTTCGTATGAAAAGTGCGGGTAATGCCATTTGAATTGGTTAATTCCAGTCATTGGCGCAATTTGCTTAACTTAACCCGGGCCATTCAGACACATTACTTTGAACTTTGTTCAGATCTCGGCACAAAGAAATCAACCCACCGATGGCTCGGGGACATCAAAGCGTAGACAAGCCCCCAGAAACTCAGACCCAGGATCCAGAAACCAACCAGAAACCGATGTTCAACGCCATGTTAAACAACTCAATTGCATAGCCCACTTTTATGCCTCGGACAAAGGGATCCCAAGACGCGGGGAATTATGATGGGTGAGCCGGGAAAAAGGAGCCCAAAGCGAGAACCGCAAACAATTCATTAAGAGCTGAATAACAAATGCATCAACCCCCATTTTCCTCTCCCCATTTGACAGCCGGGGGTGATTGGGGTTCGCGGTTCTACGAGGTCTACGAGGGTCCAAAATGGGGCAGGCGCACCCACTTTTGAAACATGGCCGTCCGCTTCCGCCGCAGAGTGACACCAATGGAAGTGGAAATGGTCGTGCTCGTGGAAATGAATACCCAGCTGTCCGCGGTTTGCTCGAGGCAAATTTATTTCGTATTTATTTCATTATCCGCGTCGAGCTCTTGATTTGCGTAATTAGTCGAGCAAATAGCTACAAGCTTTTGTTTTGATTTTTCCTGCCGACCAACATCGGTCGAAATTAGCCCTGTAATTGAGGTAATTTCTTTTGTCCTTTTTCTTTTTGGCCCGAGGAGTTGGAAAGATGGATACACTTTGGGGAAAAAGTTGTCAGATTTTATCATTAATGAGTTCGTTTAGAAAACCTTGAAGAAATATAAATATTATTATTTAAGTATTATTTTTATTTTCTAAATAATATTACAAATTTTAGACTTTAGAATGCATAATTTTCTGAATTATCTTTCCCTACGATAGAAAATATATCTTTAAAGTGTAATTTCTTATATTTTTTATAAGAAAACTATGCTTAAGATATAAAAATTCTCCCAAAACCGATACAAAAATCTTAGTTCTTCTTGATTTTCTCGGCGTGCTGGTAACCTGAGCGGAGTTCCTCCCATTTTCGTCTTTTTGCGGCTGTTTGGGGTCTGGATCCGGCTTCTGCCTTCTGGCAAGGCTGCCTCGAAACTAGCCGAAAGCCAAAGCGGCTTTCTCTCAATTGCCGCTGTAAACATGAAGCCCATTAGAAGTGATTTGAGCTGGCAACTTGGGGAAGCCCCTGAAGAGTCCTCCTCATAATTCGCCATTCCGGGCTGAAAGTAAACTTAATTGAAAATCATTACTGCTGTTGGCAATCGCTGCAAACAGAGAGAAAGAAAGAGAGAGCGAGGGAAAGAGACTTTCGCCCACCTGGCTATTGATTTCCACACCTGATGCACCCTTGGCCGCAGCGAAAGAGGTCAGCTAAATGTTAATGTCACACTCACACACATACTTTCTGTCTGAGGCGGTTGGGTTGCAGTTGCACCCTCGAAAAGAAATCACAGTCTGCGCCCGGGTCACCTGCCCAAAGGGTCAAAGTTTGCGGGGAGAGCTTAGTCCAACCGCCCGGTAAAAGTGAAATGCGAAAGCGAAACGAGCTCAAGGGGTAGGCACTATGTGCCATGCTACTTGCATAGTGCGAACTGGCATTTTAGAACGGTGAGAACAACGCATTTCGTGGGGCTTACGTTTAACACCAAAGTTCAGTGGGTGCGTGGGAAGCTTAAAAGAACGTAAATATAACAAAAAACCCAATGAATCAATCACATTTGAGGGACAAAAGTAACTTTGGCCAATTACATTCGGCCTGTTTTGGACATATCGAGGCAAAAAACAAAAAACCGACGAAGAACTCACCCCAAATAACTCTCCTCAAAGCAAATATAGAACACATTATAACGAAAAGTGTTTCGTCTTTCCAACATAAATAAATAAAATGTATTTATAAAGATGCTTTTAAGCCAGTAAGTTAACAAGGTTACACACACATACACAGAGAGAAAAATAATATCATATAAGATATTCGATTTCTAAAAATGTTAGGAAGTTTTATACCATAGAGTATAATATTTTATAACTAAAGTAGGAATATAATTTTTATTATTATATTTTAAATACAAAAATGTTCTTAGTGCATAAATATTTGTTCAGTGCTTTCTTTATATATGTATACTCGACACACAGGGTTGAGTGGGCCAAATTCTTAACAGCTGTTGTCAGTTATGGGGTTGTTAAGGGTCGCCAGCCTCCTTGATTTTCCCTCCTTGCGAACTTTGATGCTTCAACTTTCTTAGGCTGAACAACTTTTGGCCGTCGGCAAAATGGTAAATGCCTAATGGCCTCTTAAATTCGGCCCGCATCTTGGAATGGGGTTCATTTCACGTCTTGATTTTCGGGCAATCATCAGAATGCATAATTGATGGCGTTATTAACCAATATTCTTCTCCCTTCTCCTTGCAGACTGGGTTTCATCTCGCAGTGGGGAGCGCTGGCTGGTCGCTATGCCGCCCTCTGTCCGCCCGGATGGCCCTGGGCCCCCCAGCGACTGCCCTTCCACAGTCCCACCCATGGTAAGTTGATTAAAAGCAGCCCACAGCCAGCAACGAACGGAGTTACCGACTTTTCCTCGGCTCAAATTAAGACGACTGAACGGAACTGAACTGAACTGAGCACATGCCACAGCGGCTTAGCACCCGTTGCATCCGCCTTTTTATTTTCGCCAGGAATGTGATGGGTCAGCATTCCTCACAGTACACTAGTCGAAAATGAGTGGGAATATTACAAACATATTCGGTTGAAAAAAATATAATATTCGATAATTCAAGTTGAATGTAATTTGGTGTATTTAATTTTTTAAAGTTTGTAATCATGTAAAACAGTCGATTTCATTTCCATACTTTCAAAATTACTTAATTTTTTAAAATTCTTATAAATAGGTTCTTAAAAACGTTACAAATAATATTTGAAATTCTTTATCAATGATATAATGCATTATTAAACTGTTTCATAGTAACAATCCATTGTTGAAATCATTTATATATTTTTTATAAAGATTTAAAAATGAGATATTTTTTTTTTTTAAATATCTTTAATATAGTTACTTTTATTATGGTCTTTATTTTTAATTCTCAGAAGACATTCTCCAGTAAAGAATATTTTTTGCAAGTGCCCTAAAATTCCGATGCATTCGACTCAAAGTTAAGTTGTTTAGTCGACTAATGCCTCAAAGAATTTCGCCCCAGAAGCAGACTAGGCAAATGTCTTAAGCTCTCGCCCACACGGGCTGCAATGGAAGCCAAGTGAGACGACTGCTTTAATCGTCATTTGCAATTAATTGCAATTTGTAATCGAGTATCGAGTTACGGACAAAGCGTTTGACATGCTTCGCAGTGGAGTGTAGAGTGCAGCAGCAACTGCAATTTCAATGGCCATTGCAGCTGGAACAACAGTGAGTGCAATTTAAGCCCGTTTAATTGGCCCCGTTGGCATTAAGAGTCGTTGCAATTGCATTTGTTCATGTAAATTGGCCTTAAGTTCTTCACCTTTGCTGCCGCTGCCACTCCAACTACATGGCCACTATGCTCACGGATAGTTGAGTTTTTCCGGATGAAAGTTTTTCCTATTAAGGGATTTAATCTTTTTTATTTTTTTCTACTGGCCAAAATCCATTCAAGGCAAATTACGGCAATTTAAACTTTTCAAATGAGATCAAAACTAAAAGCTTCGATAAAAAGAAAATCGGCCAAGCTGACTGACAGCCATTTTAAATGGTAATTTAATGCGCAGACAGAGCGGGGATTGCTATGCCATATTATACCATGGGCATGGGTAGATATATCTATATATACAGAGATATATATGTTTATGTGTACACTCTCGGCGTCTGCGCTTTGAGAACCCGCAGCAATCACGAATGACACAAAAAATAAATAAAACGCTGGGGCGACAAGTGTGAGGTTAAGTGTTGCAGCTTAAATCTCTGCACACAGATACAGTATCTTGGAGCAGCAACCCTTAGGAGGAACCACCCTCTGAGCCACCCCGCACCACCCACACCACCCACTGAGACTGACAAATCAACTAATACAATTTAAGCTCTCTCTCTCTCTCTCTCTCTGAATCTCTTTCTAACGACCTCTCTCTCGATTTGTTCTCTCTTCTTGCAGACAGCTCCTCCACGAACACTACTGAGAATCCGCCATCGCCCACTTCCATGAGCCCGAACCACAACAACAACAACAGCAGCGCCACTGCCAACTCGAACCAGGCCAGCAAATCGCCCTCGCACCACCCACTCCACCCCCTGTACCACCCCCTCAGCTCGCAACAGCAACAACAGCAGCAGCAGCAACAGCAACAGCATCCACAGCAGCAGCAGCAACAGCATCCACAACAGCAGCAGCAGCATCCCCACCAGCCCACCACGCCCACCAGCAGCAGCAGCAGCGGCGGCGGCAGCAGCAGCCTGGCCCACCACCCGCACCCACATCTGGCCGGCTCACATGGCGGCTACTTGCTGCCCGGCAGCTCCAACGAGTCGGACGAGGAGGGCGAGGAGATCATCGAGGAGGACGACGGGACGGACGGACCCTCCGATAGCTCCTCGCCACACGGCGATGGCAACTCGAAGCGCAAGAAGAAGACCAGGACGGTCTTCTCGCGCGCCCAGGTCTTCCAGCTGGAGTCCACCTTCGACCTGAAGCGCTATCTCAGCTCCTCGGAGCGCGCGGGTCTGGCCGCCTCGCTGCGCCTGACCGAGACGCAGGTGAAGATCTGGTTCCAGAATCGCCGCAATAAGTGGAAGCGCCAGCTGGCCGCCGAACTGGAGGCGGCCAATATGGCTAACATGGCGCATGCGGCGCAGCGATTGGTGCGGGTGCCGGTGCTCTACCATGATGGGACCACCGCTGGGTTTGTGCCGCCGCCACCGCCTCACCACCACCCCATGCAGTACTATGCGGCGGCACGCAACACCAGCCCGCCGCGACCACCGCTCTCCTCGCTGGTATAGGGAGTGGGGTGCCTGGCGGCGCCCATGTCGCTGCTGAAGCCGCCCAATCCCCTGGCACACCCTCCGCCGCCGCCGCCACTGCCGGCGAGTATGCAGCGAATGCCCTTCCTGGGCAGCTGCGAGCCGATGGCGGAGGCGGATGTGGACTCCGATTCGGAGCAGGAGCGCCTGCATCCGGACGACGAGGATGCCGCCATCGATGTGGAGGCGGATGAGGAGCAGGAATCCGAATCGACGGCCTCGAAGAGCAGTCTCAATTGCCTGGAAAGCAAGGAGAATCCTGGCCAGCACAAGGAGCTAGCTGCTCCTGCCGCGGACAAGGCAACCGCCAACCAAAAGGCCTACTGAGCCAAATCCAACCAAGTGGCTGCACGGAGGGGAGAACTTTGAAAAGAATCTTTAAATTATATGAGAGCATGCGCAGGTTCTTGGGGAAAAAAAGAAATGTGGTATTCAAAAGGTATACAACAAAAAATTTGTTTGGAAATACCCCAAAAATTTATTCTGAATCCGAAACTGCTTGAAAGAAATACCAAAAAAAAATATTTAAACAGTTCAAAAGCTCTTTCAAAAATATTTAAAATATTCCAAAATCAAGTTAGGAACTCTCCACTCCGTGCGGAACCACATCAATTGGTTTCAAGTTTTTAAGATAGTTTGTTCCTAGCTGCCCCCTGTAAATAAACCAACAACTCAAGCTCCTTGTAAATTTAAATGTCTCTTGCTCAATAAGTTTAGGCTTTAGAAACCCCACACCGTGTACATACCATACATAGATCGATCGCAAGTGAATAGTGTGGGGCGCTTGCATTTTCCATATCGTTTTTGTTTTCCGCTTTTGAATCTTTGAATTGCTGGTCAAGTGTAAGTTGGATAAGTTCGATATGCTAAGCCGGGATCCCTTGGGGCCAAGGCAATCAATGTTAGTCTAGTGCTATTCGTAAGATGTGTGTCAAGCAATTACCAAATAATTAGTTAAATTATTTATACTTTTAATCGAATGTTAACATAATCCAAACTTCAACTGAAACCAAAACAAACTCATAAGCGTACAGACACATTCACATGAAATGCTTATAAATATACAGATAACAAATTATATATATATAATAAAGATATTAATAAATTATATAAACATATAGAAAAAAGCAAAACTAAATGGGTTTTATTACTTAATATTTTAAGCTGATTATGGGAGAGATTTTTTATTGATCGAAGGTGGAGTTATTTCAGGGATTATTACTTTATAAATTTGGGTTCCAGGGGGCTTTTAAAATGATTTTATTTGTATATTACTAAAGTATATGCTAATTTCAGTTAAAAAAGCATAATTAAATGGGTTTTATTACTTAATATTTTAAGGTCTTTATTTTAGAGATATTTTATTCATCAGAAATAAAGTATTTAAGGGATTAATAACTTCTAAAATTGGGTTCCAGGGATTTGAGAAATTTAATTTTTTTATATTATTAAAATATAAGATGATCTGGAGTTAAAACATAACTAAATGGGTTTTATTATTAGACATTTTAAGGAAAGATTGTTTATAGATCAGATTGTTAGAATAGTTATTTAATTGATTATTTACTTCTAAAGTTGGTTTCAAGGGGTTAAAAAAAAAACATTGTAACATCGATTTGAAGTTAAAGTTCCCACCATTTTTATTTCAGTTTTACTCTGATCCCAACCCTTTTATGCCTTATGCAGTCGACCTTTGGAGGCATCTGTCCACATATATTGTCTCTGTATCGAGTCGTATCTATGCGTTGTATGGCAATTTGCTGGCATTTGATACAAATGTTTTTCCCCGGATTTATCCCGCCCATCCAGCATTCTGCATTCTGCCTTTCGCAGGCGCTTATTTGCGTTTAATTGCCAACGCAAATAAATCCGTATGTGCAGCATATATGTGTAAACCGGGCCATAACAATACCGGTAGAACCAAACCGAACAGAACAGAACAGCTTTTGCCACAATTGCTGCAATGCATGCTGGTTGCTGTTGCTGCTTTTTGTTTTTACTTGCATTGCAGGCGTTTTAAGTTGCCATTTATTGTGCAGTTTGTTGCAATTTAGTCGCGTCGAGCCCCCATTTCCTGGCCCTCTGGGTCCTTTGGGCCGCAGCCATTTCCAGTTTCGAGTTGCATTGCGGGCTCTCCGCATCGCGTGTTAAATTGCAAAAATAAATTGCGAATTGTGCGCAGCAAATAAATGGCAATAAAAATGCATAAAATGCTTTTTTCGCTATGCCTAACAAGCGGCGGCGGTGGCGTCGAGTTTGAATTACCAAACGCTGGGCATAACTGCCGTGATTCAGTGGATATATCTGCCATATATATAGTACATACATTTGTGCATAATTATAGGCGATTGTGTGGAGTGTTGCGTTTCACACGACTGCGCATAAATGGAGGGCGTTAAAAATATTTCGTTTTTATTGTACGAATAAATGCATGACTCTTTGATGCGCTTATTTCGCAGCCAATCGTTTGTTTATTGGCTTGTATTTCATCTGGCCGAAGGCCGCATTTAGCCAGCACTTTAAGGATTGCTGATTTTGTGAGTTTCTCAGAGTTGTGTAACCAAAGGTTTGGCAGCAAAGAGATCGGATAAAGCTGCTCCCGGGGATTAGGCTTTCCGTTTTCGTCCCCGAAATGAATTTCACCACAATGGCACATTGTCCATTTTGGCCTCCATCCCCCCCAAAAAAAAGGGGTTCTGTTTTCAGCCATCTTTGCTGTGCAAGCAAACTGAACAAATTAGGCAAGCTTTTATTCGACATCGGATGCTCTCCACAGCATTTTTGTATGGATGCAGTCAAGTGCTTGAGCATTTTATTTAAGCGCATGAATGGACTTGATGGCTTTCCCTCGCTGAATGCGAAATGTGCCCGAAAAAGGAGCAGAGCGAAAAAATATTTCAATTCATCTCGTAAAATGCCTCAAAATTGTAGCGAAATTATAAAAATTGCCTGCCCCCAGACAACGAGCACTTTGCTTGGCTTTTGCTTTATTTGCTGCTTTTTGGCCGCTTTTTTGTTGCTTTTTGGCTGCTTTTCATGAATGCAGCCTCGCTTTTTGTTGGTCCTTTTGGGCCACATTTGCTCATATGTAAAGTGAATTGTTTGGCCGGATTTCGGGAGGCGGTGTGAGTGGTTGGCTGGATTATGAGATCGCTCTTTTTTCCAGGGTAGTGAAACGAAACTATGGCATTTGGGTTATAAGGATGAAGTAAATGATATTTTAGGTGGTTCATAAAATGTTTATAAATTTATAATATAAGTTTTATAAGTTTATGTCAGCTATAAGAATAAAATGTGTGATATATAAGGTGGTTCATAAATATTTTATAAATTCATAATATAAGTTTATAAGTTTGATATATTTCGATAAAAAATAAAATACATAAATATTTTTCTTGATTTCTTTATCAAGGCTTTAAAAATCAGATTGGGATTAAAGTTCTTATAAAATATCCCAAGTGCTCAATAAATTATTATTTTAGGGTAATCGAATATTCGATAAATATTTTACTGCTTAACTTACTTTTTCGATTTTCCTTTAGATTTTTTTGTTAATTTCATTTTCTGTTCTCATATGTGAAGTGGTTTTTTGCAAATCACAGCCACCCAAAAAGGAGAATGAGTGGGCAATTTTGAGGGCTGGTTTTGGCGCTTTTGGCAGACGCTGTTTTGCCTGCAGTAATTTCTTAATTAGCTTGCGAACACAATGTGCTTATATACCATATAGCATGGTCCTTTTGTATATACTTATACCAAAGTTCTGGGTGTTAGGGGTGTGGTGGTGGGGCAGCATTTGCCGAAGCCAAGCGGCCGGGTACTTATTTTAATTGCAGCCTTTTTGGGCATGAAGTGGCGCTGCTTGGCGCACAGTTTCCACACTATTCGCTTAGGGACTCGTACATATAACTTTGGAAATATATACTTAGGATGACAATGGGATTATCAAGTAAATAATAATATATACTGTACCTATACAAATTTAATTTTTAAATCGATTTAAAATATATTCTAATTCCGCTTGAGAAGATTCAAATCTAATCTACTCAGCATTCATTTAAATCTATAATAATTATATTTTTTTTTTCTAACTTTGTTTAGTGTTATTACCATTATTTACTCCCTTTTTTATTGATAACATCATCACATATAGTTTTTTATGATCCCGGGAAATGGAATTGGCCAGTGAGCTGCTCTCGACATGTTTTCTGCCTCACTTGCCATTATGTTTATCTATTTTCGTTGACAGTTCAATTAAGTACAATGGCCACAACAGTTAAATTGCGCTTAAAAAAGGACTCGCACACACAGGGATTGCCATTTTTGTGGCTCGCTTTTTGCCGTTTGCTTTGGAGTGTCAGTTCGGACATTATGCCTGTCGCTCTTTGTACTTTATTATCCATTTAGCACATTTATTTTTATTTCCCATTCGGCGGCGCCTGCTGTTGTGGTTGCCGCCAGTGTCCTCGCATTATCCTTGCTCGTTGTTCCTTCTTCCTGTTTCAGTCGTTACGGCCGCTGGTCAGCCCGCAAATGTGGGCAATTTTTGCTCATCGCGATGTCCCTTTTTTATGGACTTTATTTTTTACCAGTTGTCGTTTGTGAGTGTCTCATGTGCATGGGTTTTAGTGCGTAGTTGTCGAGGGGGTGAAGGCGATCCCCTCGCCCTCCCCCTCCACTGCCTGCAATTCCTGTCACCATAATAGGCTCATCAGCGTTGCGTATTTTTTATTGTAATGCCGCTTTTATTTGCGATTGAGGTGCTTTAATCAACTGACAGTTGTGTAGCTGCGAGTGTTTTATGGCCCTAAATGGGAGGCAGGATATTAAGGACAACCATATCAGTTTCAAATGGTCATCGTTGTAATTTTGTGTTATTGTTTTATTTTCTACTGGTCTAATATATTCTGCAAAAAACACATATTAAATATCACAAAAGAAATTTAGAATAAATAAAAAAAGGAAAAACTTAAAAAATGTTTAAAAATATTAGTGGTCAGTGGTCATAATTAATATTTTTTTAATTTGTAGGTACATTTATTTAATGTTTAATTTTAGTTCGATTTAGGTACATATCTTTGTGTTGCTTTAAAATGGCTAGTTTTAGTAGTAGTAGTTTTAGTGTTACAACTTTATTCTTCATTTATTTACATTAATAATCCTTAAAAGTTGTCGTGAAAAGACTGTAAATGCGAATTTTATATTAAGATGATGATACTCAAATTTTGGACGAATTCGATACCTATATAAATTTAAATAATCTGCTTTTAAGGATGAAGGGCAGATTAGACCGTTAAAAAATATCCGAAATTGCTTGATAAACTAACAAGAAGAAGGTTAGAATTTCTTAACTGCGCTTATGAAAAAAGTAGATTTTCTTGAAACTCGTATATCTTTTAGAGCTTGCATTGGTTATCATCAGAGATTTTTTTTAAATTTTTTTGTGGGGCTATAAATTTAAGTTCTCAACTAAAATATTAACTATCAAAAATATATTCTGATTTAATTATATTTATTTTATCTAAATTCTAATTGTTCGGTGTAAAAAATCTTGACTTTTTTCCTAGTGCACTAACCTACAAAATTTCCCAGGTCCTCCGAAAACCCGTCGATGCAAGATGAGCCTAAGCCGTTTAACTAGTAATTACGATGCACAGGCACTTACGGCCGGAACGGCATTAGTTTCCAATTGCAGCGCCGAGAGGCCAGAATCACAATGGCATAATCAAATTCCATCTCATTACGCGCCATATTGTTGTAAATTAATGCAATAACACAAACAATGTCTCGCATGGCGGCGACCTCGAATTTCACCCGACTGCCGGGCAAATCGAGTAGAAAAGTGCAAGCCCGGCAAGTCGCTGGCTAATTACGTGCACTTTGCCGCTCGAATTACAGCTCCTGTAGGATACCTACACACACACACACATATAGGCCACCGGAAGCGTCCTGTTTGCGAGGCGTCAACTGTCACACACTCGCAAACACTCCGCTCTCAGCTAAATTCGAATCCAATTGAATAACAATAAAATTTGTGCTGCGCTGTTTGGTTATCCGATGCCAATGCCATTGTGTGAATTTCGAGAGTGTACCTACAAATTATGTAGGCCGTGACGATTGCGAGCGCCGCATTGCGTAACAGGAAGTCAACAATGACGCAGGAGGAGCAGGAGCAGTGCATCCAGCGGATGTGCCCAGGATACAGTGTGTAAATGGTTGTAAAACGCTTTTCAAATCGCGCCTCCTGCCCCGCTGGTTCGCTTTTGCTCCTGCTGTTGTTATAGTCGCCGTGTTATTTAATGTCATTTAGCCTGCGGCCAAATCAGCGCGAATCCAGGTTCAACCCATTCCGCTACACTGCTAGAAAATATTAGTTATGTGCTGCACTTAGAAGGTAAAGTAAAGAATGTAAAATCTGCCATGGGAATTGAGCAAACGCAGAAATATTTAAGGTATTTCAAGTTTAATAAAAAAATTTCTTCTGGAATAGATTTTTAGTTTCCACTATTATGTTAGCCAATAATTATTTTTGGATTTTCCCAAATTTAATAAAGGAATACTTTATATTTCAGCAGTTAAAATAATAATGGGATATGCAGAGAATATCAATTTCAATTTTAACTTTAATTCCAATTCAATTTCAACTACAATTTCAAATCATTAAAATTATTTAAATAATATAGTAACTAAGTAATATAAAAAATATTATAATATATATTTTGTATTAAATTACACTTTTTGAAAGAATTTGTTTTAAGTCGTTTGAATTTTATATCATTAGGGTGTAGATTTAATCATTTTCGTTTGGTGCAGAGACATGGGCATTTCGACCCAAAATTGTTGTCCAAACTCGACCGTTTTCTAGATGGGCAGAAGCCATCCGTTGTTGCCTTGACAGCCACCAGAAGGGCTTCATTACAATCACACCACGCACCCCCCGTACAACCCATTCTCAAACCCATTTTTACACTTACATGTGAAGGGAATCATTTTAATTGCAAAAAATTGAACAAAGTTTGCGCTGGTTCGTTTGGTGCGCTTGTTGTAACTGTTTGTTGACGCTTCTGGTCAAAGGCAAGTGGGTATCATGGCAGTGCGTCCATAATGGCCACCCCACAGCGACCCCCTCCCCGCCAAATATCGGCGGAAGAATTACATATTTATACCAAACTGCCGCAAGCACACTTTCGGGGCCCGCCCATCGCAGTCGTCGGGCATTGAATAAACCAAATTGCAAATGAATAATAAGTGACAGCAAAAGCGTATGGAAAATAAGAGCAAGGGGGAAAATGGAAAATGGTGTGAAAATTACAGGTTACGCGACATGTTCGACAATTTCGGTGAATTGACTTTGGCAAGGGTTGTGAGGCGGTCCACCAAATGGGTTGCATGCCGAGTGTAATTACACAACAACAGGCTCACACAAAAGCATTTTTACTTCGTTTTAGGACACACATTTGTAAATATTCACATGGCAAATGTCCTGTTCAATACTATATTTTCATGTGCTGATGATATTTTATTTTTTAAACTTACTAAAATACATTTTTGAGAATGCTATATAAATATTAAAATAATAAAATATTTTTCAAACATGAAAATAATTTGTGAAAAGATATTTTATTACCAATATAATACGTAAAAAAATATTTATTTTAAATATCTCATTTAAAAATTATAAAAAAAAATATTTATAAATATAATTTACAATAAAAATGAACGTATAATATTAAGGCCTTCATTTGTAATCCCAATTTCAAGGCCTAATTCAGGCGCTACGCGTCGAAGTGTGAAATTGAAGAGTGCCCTTGCCAAATATTTTCATTTTTTGCTAGCTGTTTCCATTTTTCCAGCCTTGTTGACAGTCAAATTATGAAAAGTTCTCGACCAATTCCCCAGGGAAACCGACAATCTAATGTAATTTATTATCGGAAATGCAAAACACTTGAACTGTGCCATGAATAATTTCGACACTCTGCTGCTTATCTGTGCATGGGAATCTTTGCGGTTTTAAATTACCAATTTTCCAGCGCATAAATTGGCATTTAACCAATCGAACCTGAGCCCGAAAGCAAATCAGGACCCAAAATCCGGACCTGAGTCCGAATGCGAACCCAAAACCATACCCATTTGATTCCCCAAGCGCAGTTCCACTCGAAATACTCGGTCCCAAGACAAGCAACCCACTTATCATATTAAACTATGGACAGAAGCCGGCAAACCATTTAGCAAATCTTCACGTCAAAGCCAACAAGCAACCCCCGGCACCTGCAAATGGGTCGGAATGGATTGGGATCTGATGGGTTGGGTTCGGTTGGGTTGTCTGGGGGGTGGCTCGAGTTCGGGTATACAACCCAATTAGAAGTACCCGGGAAAGCAGCAGCAGCAGCAGCGGCAGCAACCGAGTCAGTCAAAACAAAATCAAGATAAAAGCGAAATTCAATCTGTCAAAAATAGATTACAGACCAATTATGTGCTCTTTAAGAGTGCCCTACCCCACAGTATCCATATGACAGCAGGGAGTGCTTTCCTCCCCGAACCACCCATCCATCTATGTATGGCCATCAGGCAGGATTTTTGTATGCCAACTTGTTTTTAGGGTCTGCGGCGTGTAATTGTGACTGCCGCTCGGCAGGGATGCGATGTAAGTTCTGAGTTCACGATGAGGCAGGCAGGAAAGTCGCTGTTCTTGTTTGGGGTTGTCCGTTTGGACAGAGTTCATTTAATCGACACCAGACAACGAGGAGTAATTTGCCATTTAATGGCTCGACAAAAGTTGGTCATATCAGGACAAATGCAAGATGACATGAAAGGTCCTCCCACAGTAGCCACTAAAAGAGAATCTCCACTTGGGTTGGGATAACTAACTGAGGGCTAATTTAGAAGAGCTCTACATTTAGCACCCCTTGAAAATCAAATGTAAATATAAATAGTTCGAAATTGTCAAAATCTTTATGTTGCAGCTTAAAAGATTTTAATTTATAGTGTGTGTTTACCATTTCAAACAGCTTTTAATAAAAATCGATTTTATTTTAAATATGGGAAAAACCTTTGAAAAAAAAAAATATAGAAATAATAATTTTAAAATATTTTTTAAGATAAAGTGGAAGGCTTGATAGCTAAATAATACGATTACCCTAGACCGTTAGGATAAATAATATAACTTCAATTTATTTAATTTAAAAGAACGAACATTTTTTGATATTTCCTCAGGTGTACATTTATCTTCAATCCGAGAACAGCTCGACATTTTCATTACAATAAGCCATTTCCCGCACCCGAATCCACTTCTCTAATTCCCCGCTTATTGCCTGACCAACTCATCCCCAGATCGGAATGGGAAATCACGGCGAAAAGTTAAACAAACATCGCATACTAATCCCGGGGATATACACACTCGACTTGAGGTCCCAAACCAATGTTTTCGTACGATATCAGCAGGACTATAAAAGCACACTCGCACACACATACGCCACTGTTGCCGCAGCAGGACCAATCTCTCCTCGGTTCCGAGTCCTGCCAAGCAGTTCAACTGATTTGAGACTCTGGAGGGAAGGACGAACGGGCACCGGTTCAATTCTATTCAATGCCTGGCATTCTTTGTGTGTGTAAAGTACCATTTAAGGGTGATAATCGTTCGCCATTTGAGGGTGCAAAATGGAAAAATCATTGAAAGCGAACATCAGCCGGTAAAGGATAATGGGTGAGGGCAGGGGGACGGGGAAGGGGAGAGGCCGAGATTAAAAGTGCATTTAATAATAGAGCAGCGGGTAGTGCGGGGGCAGGCGGCCTTGGGGAAAACGCGACTTACGTGCAGAGATCACTGAAAGCAAATAGTTTGGTCAACGTTAAGTGTAAAATAAAAATTACCTTAAAATCATTGAGTTAAGATTATAGAATCGATTTTTATCAACGAAATATTTAAAGATAATATAACAATATTTTTAAAGCTTATTTGTAATCAAAATTAAAAGCATAAAAAAAGAAAAGAAGATGCATTTTCACATTTCTAGTTCATATAAGAAATGATTAAACATATAATAATATATTTTTCTTCCAGTGCAGTTCCCCGAGTAAGCTCTGAGTGGATTATAATGAACATCCAGTTGAGCTAAATGTCTCAATAGAGAACGCCAGCCACCCCTTCGTAAAAAACCTAATGATTCAGAATTATTTGATTGCGTGGGCGGTCTGTTGGTGGTTGGAGATTGGGTGCGGCTGGGTGATGATTCCCTGGCATCAGGATGTGCCACCCCAAAACGGCAGTTAGCGACATATGTTGCCACATCGCATCCGCCGGCTGACTTATGTCGCTATAACGTGTAAAGTTGGTATAATTCCTGCGGTTGGCAATGTCTCTGGGTTCTGAGTTCTGAGTTCTGAGTTCTGGGCTCTGAATGCCTCAACCCCTGGCTGTTGCACCGGTATGATATTTCACTTTAAAGTGCACTTCCCCTGGCTTATCCTGGCTGTCCTGCTCGCTCCCACTGGGTGGGTGGCTTTCAATTAATTTGCTGTGCTTTGATAAACTCTAGACACTTCCTGCTTTGCTTCCCACTCTAAATTGGAAAGTAATTAACTTGTATTTGTCACTGATTGTCTTTGAATGATTAATAGCTACGAGTTGGAGATGCATTTAGCTGAAATTTGCTAATTAGAATCAGGTATGTATGCAGAAATTTGGAAACCATTTTGTCTATACGATCTATTAAATTGAGAAGTGCCTTTAATTGTGTTTATTTTATCTTTAATTTACCGTTTACCCTTTGAATATAGGAAAACTATCTATACCGATCTAATAGATATCCAATTCCTTGTTAGGTCTAACCTTCAAGTTCTAGCAGCTATTACTCACTCGTTTCAAAGTTCCAAATCTGTCAAAGGATTTGATTTGGCTGCCGCGCATCCCATCCCATGACATTTTGATTTTGCGCACTTTTTGATTGATGACTGGCAGGGCCACGCCCACCGCCCCCGCCCATAATCATAAATGAAAGCTATCAAAAGTGTGCGTCTTTTTTTTTCGTTGAATGGGCAAAGAAATCAAAAGATATTTGCGCGCCTTTTGGCGCACGGCTTAGACAAAGGGACAATGGCACGAGAGCAAAAGAGAACAGCTGGGCCAGGAGCAGAAACAGGACCAGGACATACATCTTTTTTGGGCCCTAGCCGTTCAATTGTTCGCGCTTCAATGGCACTGGCAAATGCAAATTTCTGTGAAAAGGCAAATCCGTTAAACAAAAGCTCGGCACACTCACACTCGCGCACGCACCGGGCGTTTTAGTCTAATGAAACTACGAGTTCCTTCAATCGGAGCAAGGCCAGAAGCGCAGGATGAAGGATGTGCACGGGGAAAAATGATATTAACAAAAACTGTATATTTGAGGTCAATTTATGTTTGGAAGATGACTGTTTTATTATTATTATTATACAATACAATTCTAATTTTAATCGAAGTCCAATAAATCTTTCTTACAAAAAAGCTTATGTTTTAATAAATTATAATATTGCATAAAATTATATATTTTTGTTTTTTAAATTATATTTCAGCTTCAGTTTCTTAGAAATTTTAATTACTTTAAGTTCTATTATATTTCATTCATTATAGATATACATTATAGTATATACTTTATGTAACCAAATTTTCATCCTACCCAGAATATCATAAACTCCTGAATAAAATGTAATACTCTACCTTTATAAATGTAAAAATAAATAATAAAACTAAAAATTATAAAATTGGGCATACATGCTGAAAACAAATATTTATTCCGTTCTATTTAATTGCTTAAAAATTAAAAATTTTTCTTCTAGGAAACTATAGGTAAAATGTTGAAGTTCGAACTTGAAATAATTATTTTAATAATACAACTTTAGATAATACAATTTTTTTACGTGTATTTTGCATAGTGTGCAGGAGGAGCGATGCAGGTATAATATGACAAATGCGAGGAGCACTTGCTGCTTGGCGCTGAGGCGTGTGGGAATCTCAAGGCGTCGCCGGCTGCCACTTTTCGCTGTCATTAAGTAAATAGAATGAGACGCCTAGATAGGGCCAATGTAGGCGTTCTGGCCTAAGTGATTAAAACGCCGCACAAGTGCAATTTGTCAAAGGATCTGCAGAAATAACCCGGAGGCATCTACATTCACCTCCACATCCACATCTCGGTCCCGATGACAGACAGCCTAGCCCCCGCAGTCCTCAATTGTGCGCCTTTTTTCACGCTAAAGCAACTGAAAAACCACTTTGGCCAAATTGACAACGGGCGATGATGTGGTGGGGATGGGTGGTTGGGGTCGGAAGTCCTGCCTGCTAACAACATTTCGCCCAACAAATAACAGCCTTGACAGCCGCCCACCCACTTTGCTATTTGCCAGCGAGTCCCGCATGCGTTTAAGACCACGAGTGCGAATTCTTCACTTCAATGCGCCATGTTCTGGCTTTTTGTTCGCCCTGAAATCCATTAAAAAATGCACAAAGTCGGGCAGGTAGCCCGGAGGCTGTCTCTATAAACAATGCAGTTGCCGCATAATGCCGAACAACAAGCCCAGCAAAACGAAAAAAGCAGGTACAGAATGTACAAAAAAAGCAAAAAAAAACAGGGGAACACAGGAAAGAACAGCCCCCACAGCCTTTGGCTCGACTTTTGTTGTCATTTTCTTGCCCTGCGCTTTGGTAATTCATTTTTCCAGGGACTGCGACCTATAGGCAATTGTTTTACGGTTGTAATCCATGCACTCTCTAGTGGTATGTGAAGGAAATGATATATTGGATGATTAAACTTCATATAATATCTTATATTAAATATTATTAATTTAAATTTACTATAAATTAAGCAAAAATATTATTTGGTATTATAAGATATTGCGATTTCGAAATATTAAGATTTGTTTAAAGCTCCTCCTAAAACTTTAATGGAATTTTAAGGCCCTAAAAATGGAACCGAATCCATTTCATACTAAAATGTTATTGTTTCAAATTTATAATATAAGAACATCTATTATAAAAGTCTTTGAAAATACTTTTACACCACTTAAAATCATGTTAATAGCCCGGAAAACATAATAAAAATAATTAATATTAATTAGAAAACTTATTTTGGGTTTTAAGTACTAAATCCGAACTAAGTAGTAGTATGTTTTTATAGAATAAAGTGTATTTAAGGCCTCATCTTATGCCCAATCATCGTATATTGCACTCAAGGCCTTGGCTATTTAAAATAATGGTTCTTTGCGTCCTTTCCGTGTACTATCCACCATTGTTATTGCTTGCTCTAGCAGAGATATTACGCATACGCCGCGTATATTAGTTTTAATTAGCATACAGCTAGCAGGTAGTTTTCCCCTTTTTTTCCATTTTCCGAATGACTTTCAATGGGTTTTCCGTGGGCAGCTGGCTTTCGACTGTCATCTGGCTGGGAGGCACATTCCTCAATTAATCAGCAGAAGGCACCCAGAAAAAGATGCGAGAGGCGGAAAAACACGCTAACACAGCTTTTCACTTTGGCATATTGTGAGGCGACACGCCCCGACCAGTTGGTTAATGCTCCCCTTTTACCCCCTTTACCCCCTTTTTTTTAGCAGGAATAACTCGTGTCTGATTTGTGATTTTTTTCCAGCGGCCTTGCTTAGATTTTGGTGGCGCACTGCAATGCGTCATGGTTGGGCTTCCATGTTCGGTGCTTTTTTGCGGAGCAAAAAGCAAGCAGCTTACTTTCATCAATGGTATTTTGCCATTTTTCAGCATTTTCGCTGACAGCTTGGCCCACAAAAAAAGGAAGAGGAGGAAAAGAAAGCCGGTGGAGAGGAGGAAAAACGGCCAACAAATGCCGTAATACGTGCCGGCGGCCATGGCAAAAGAATTGGCCAAAACCGGTGCTCGGGAAATGGATTTGATTTATGTAGCTGCCGGATCAAGGGGCGCGGGGAGTACTGGGGACAGACGCCAGGTGAATGCTTTTTTGATAGACTCGGAATGGATACACGTTACAAGATGATAAAGCAGCCGCTCCAGCTACGGATGAAGCCCCTCTCCACTCCCCGACCCCCGCCCCTAGAATCTAGCCATCCGAGTGCGCCCACAAATTATTTAGGAAATCTGCCACTCATACAGGGCATTCCATATTCATTTGGCTGCCGGTTCGTTGACATGCCTAGCCAGATAAAAACATTTTTTCCCCAGCATAGTATTTTTTAACACCCCCTCCGCCACCGCCTCTGTTCACGGAGATATCTGGTTGGACGTTCTCAAATTTGAAATATTTTTTGTATGCTTGACGAACCAATAATAATTTGCATGGCCACGGCTTTTAGCCATTTCTATGCCAACAGTTCGAGCGCAGTGGGGTGAACACTCGCAAAAAAAAAAGGAACTCAAAAATAACAAGAGGGAACGCTATAGTCGAGTGCCTCGACTATCAAATACCCGTTACTCAGCTAAAGTCAGCAGTCTCAAGCAGGGCAAACCAAGCAGCCGCTTCAAAAAATTAAAAAAATTTCTTCTACATTTCGGTAGGCGTTAATAACCCAAACAAAATGGCGTTTACACTTTTGCTCTAGCTTTAAAACTATGGGCGCCACAGCTTTTCGCGGTTTGTGGGCGTTAGAGGGGGTGTGGCATATCGGCGTGAAAAACTTGCGCTGCGTATTAACCCCTAGAATCTGCATGCTAAATCCCAATCATCTAGCTTTTATAGTTTCCGAGATCTCAGCGTTCATACAGACGGGTGCCACTGTTTTTCGCGGTTTGTGGGCGTTAGGGGGGGAGGGGGGTTTCCCACTTTGGTCTATCAATATGTATTGATGAAACAAATACACATTTCTTTTCCCGTTAATCTAGCTTCAAAACTGTGGGTGCCACAGTTTTTCGCGGTTTGTGGGCGTTAGAGGGGGCGTGGCATATCGGCGTGAAAAACTTGCGCTGCGTATTAACCCCTAGAATCTGCATGCTAAATCCCAATCTTCTAGCTTTTATAGTTTCCGAGATCTCAGCGTTCATACAGACGGGTGCCACTGTTTTTCGCGGTTTGTGGGCGTTAGGGGGGGGGGGGGGTTTCCCACTTTGGTCTATCAATATGTATTGATGAAACGAATACACATTGCTTTTCCCGTTAATATAGCTTCAAAACTGTGGGTGCCACAGTTTTTCGCGGTTTGTGGGTGTTAGAGGGGGCGTGGCACATCGGCGTGAAAAACTTGCGCTGCGTAATAACCCCTAGAATCTGCATGCCAAATCCCAATCTTCTAGCTTTTATAGTTTCCGAGATCTCAGCGTTCATACAGAACGGGTCACAGTTTTTCGCGGTTTGTGGGCGTTAGAGAGGGCGTGGCACATCGGCGTGAAAAACTTGCGCTGCGTATTAACCCCTAGAATCTGCATGCCAAATCTCAATCTTCTAGCTTTTATAGTTTCCAAGATCTCAGCGTTCATACAGACGGACAGACGGACAGACGGACAGACAGACGGACAGACGGACAGACGGACAGACAGACGGACAGACGGACAGACGGACATGGCTAGATCGACTCGGCTAGTGATCCTGATCAAGAATATATATACTTTATATGGTCGGAAACGCTTCCTTCTGCCTGTTACATACTTTTGCACGAATCTAATATACCCTTTTACTCTACGAGTAACGGGTATAAAAATATATATTAAAAGGTTTCAAACTGGAGAAAGGAATTTATAGCCTTCAACTTCGATAAATATTAAAACTAATATGTTTTCATAAGCAAAAATATAAATTAGAAATTTTTAAAAATTCCCTTAATTCCATGCACCAATTTTTCTCCGTGCAGGACCAATGTCCTGGCACAGGGGCCTGATGACATGCAATTTTAATGGCATTTTCCGGATGTCATACTTCTTACGCTTTGTTTTTCTGCGGTTTTTGATTACCAATTTCGTTTGATGTGTTTTAGTTTCTGGTCTATTTTAATTAACGAGCACATTTGGAAACCGATCCGTGAACTTTCCGTATCAATGATTTCTCCCTCCGCGCACCAAAAACCATCTTTCGCACTCATTACGTGTGGTGTTCTAATCCAATCGGACATTCTGGCCTCGATAGACACGCCGATTGGATGAAAGGATGCGCCGAGGCAGCAAACATGGCCCTCCGCCCGCCTGTAAGTGGGTTACCTTAACCATCAAGTGGCCATTAAGAGCTTAAAACCCGACAAGGGCAGCCATTGCCATTAGGAGCCAGCAAGTCTGCCATATAATCAACGGCTTTTTGACGCTTCAGACGCGTGGCGATGCTGTTGCCATTACCGATGTTGTTCGCTGTCATCGGGTTTTGTCGACACGCCCACTTATTATATTGAAACAATCCAGAATTTGTAGGGCTGCTGAGAGTTGCGGAGCGGAAAAACTCAAGTGGAAAATGCCCATCCAGTGCCGCCCTGTGTTTTCCAAACACGCGCCCACGAGCGTGCGATAATTATGTTGTCATGCATTTGCGGCACGTGTTGAAATGGGAATAAACCGTATATCGAGGGGTTCGGGGTTATGGCCACAAGTATCCGTATCGACTTCCGCTTGCATAATTGCTAGAAATAGAAATATTTTAAAAATAGAAATATTTTAGAAACTTAGAAATATTTTAAAAATAGTTGTAGTACTTAAAACCAATAGAATATTTAAGCAATCCAAATATTCTACATATATTTTAAGGGTTGCTTCATTTTTTGCAGTGCCAGCACCGTGAGAGCCCTCGATTTCCAGAGTTCGCGGCCTCTTCGCTTTCAGGTGAATAATCGAGACCTTTTTCGGCTTGCTCTTGTTGCTGTTAATTGCACTAATGTGCGTAATTTATAAGGAAGTGAGTGGCGTGCGAAAAGTTTTCGCCCTACTCTCGGATACTCGGGGATATTTATGGATCGGGGCGAAAACATTTGGCCGGGCAATATGGCCAAAAGTGCCAAGCAGAGACTCGTAAATAGCGCCTCCCCACAATTCCCAACCCTCTGCCGGGCTAAACCCCCCCTCGCAATATCCCAGTCCCCCAACCCAAGTTTCGGGATAAAGACCATTCGGCCACCCCGATTCCCGCCTAATAGCAGACAATGCCCCATTGGCCCCCGGGGAGCGTACAATTTCAATAAATATTTCACTGCATTAGCCCCGTTCTGAGGGCTTGGCCAAATCCAGGCGGCGCGTAGCTTCAGATTGCTTTTTTGGTTCGGCAATAACGTGCATTAAATGTTTTGCCCATTATCATTTCGGGCCAACATCTCCATTAGCCAAAGCTAGTGCCGCTAAGCCATATGCTGAATCAGTTGGCAAGGCAAATGGAATATGGAATCGTGGTTATATAATTTTATAGGATATTAATTTGGATACAATTGTCATCTTGAAAATGGTAATATATCTATGGAGTACGTAAAATAAATATATGAAAAATTTAAATAATGATATACAATTTAAGAAAGGAATTAATTTTTATAAAGATTAAATTCTAAATGTATTGATAATAAGATTTGACTCTTTTTCTAAAATTTTAACTGATTAAATATCTTTAAAAAACTTTAATTTTAGAAATAATATTTAAATTTAAATGTTTAATATATATCAATATTTTAATTCCCGTTTGTGACTACTAACAAAACGTAGAATTAATATTAAATAATAAAATAAAATAAATGATATATTGAAATTTAGGTATATGATTAAAAAATTCTCATTCTAATAATTTAGTATCTATGCAAATATAAAAAATACTTCAAAATAACCAGTTCCGATTAAAAACCCGTTTCAAAATGATCCTTAAATTTTTCTGTAACTACAAGTTGCTTAGAAACCCTTTGAGCCGCAAATCGAGAGCGTTTTGGAGAGACAATGGCGGTGGGCGACAGACAACTGCAATTGTTGCACTCTTTTCGCTTGGCTAGAAGCGAGGCAAGAAGACGCACTGCGATAGTTGCCTTTTGGCCAACAAAGAAGCACCTTGATTGCCGGCGAACACTACCAACTGGGCTCAACTGAAACGAACCGAGCCGAGCCAAGGGGAGAGCTTTCTTTCATTTACTGACAATAAATTTTCATTTTCTTGGTAAATCGTTTCGTTGTTGATGCCTGTATCTAGTATCCTGCATCCTGGCTCCTGAAACCTCAATCCGCAATCCTCAATCCTGAGTCCTGGCGCTGCAGTTGCAGATTGCGTCGATTGCCTCTGCCAGGCACATATGCCGCATTTTTGCACCACAACAATTTGGTTGGCACAGCTCATTGTCTTTTCGGGCTATTCCCCGTATATAGGATGGCCCAGGCTCAGACTCCGGCTCCAGCAGCAATTGCAATTGCTCACAAGTTATCCCAAGTGGAAATTGCTCGCTTTGCCAGCCGTTGTTGCTGGTGTCTGGGCTGGCAAATCGCAATAAAACAAAAGTGATTGTCAAGTGAATGCGTTTGTACTCCCACAACGTATATAGAGCTATATGGTTATGTACCTTCCCCTTGGATTGCGGTTGATATATCCCCCTGGCCTCGAAATATGCAATTCATCATGTGCGCTCTACTGGGTAATTCGGAGTGATTAAAAATGTTATTCATATGCACTTGATTGATGGATGCGAGGGACCGTAATCGACAGATTTGCGCTCGGATCGGCGGGCAGGGTAATTGAAATGTGCTGATATTTCCTCGACGGAGTCACGCTTTTTAAATGCTTAATAAACATAATTCCGTTTAAGCAATTCCTTCCGCCGCAGAAGCCACACGCAGTTTTCGGCCAACACGCAGGTAGTTAATTAAGGGTGTGAACTGGTTGAGTTATGCGTGGACTGCTGGAAACCCCATTTCTCCCCCGATCCTGACAGAAGTTCGGCTTAGAGGACGGCCGAATGGGCAGTAAATAATTCATTAGCGGCTTTTAACAATACATTTCTGTTGGCCACGCTAAATGACCTTTCCGGCGAGCTCCTCTCCCCTGCACGGAAAACAAATATATGAGTTAGGGATGGTATTTTAATATTTTATTATAATAGTTTTTATTCGAAAATTAAATTTAAAAAAAATAATCGATAATTATTGTATAATTATACAATTTGAAGTGATAAATTTTAAATATTTTTAAAAAATTTAATTTTTGTTTGTCATTTTACTTTATTTATTTGTAAGATATAATAAATAATACTCTTTAAACAATTTAAAAAACTTTTAGTCCATAGCTGTTCTTATTTTTCTCAGTGTACATTAGGCTCTTGTATTTTTTAGTTGGGCACTTATTTTAATGAAGCGGCTGCTAATTAGTTGCATCGGTTTTGAACTCTGAACCGCTGGCTTCATTACGCCAGGAATTCGACGCTTTGTTTTTTCTCGCTTGCCGGCGATAAGAAATGCGGATAAGAGATTGCCGCACCACCTGCGCATTACAAACAAACAATGTGGTTGTTATTTTTACATTTTGGCACATTTCGCAGCGGCTGGCAAATTAAAATGCAATAACTCTTCATCAACGGGGGCTTCCCCGGGCCAAAAGGCACACGTGAATGTGAACCGAGGGCAGGAAATGTGCTATAATTGAAAAATGTGGTAACAAGACGCTCCACCACCGCCGCACCACCGCGCCACCACCGTGTCGGGCCTAATGAATGCCTCACTTTTTCCGTGTCTTTCGCGTTTTGGCCGCTTTTTGCATAACACGCGAGGAGTGTGTCGGGCTTTTGGCTTTTGGCAGGACGGTTTCTGGCTGATGGCTTGCTCGGCGGGGTGATAAATGCTCATCAGGCTTTAAGGCTGCGCTGGCAATTAACTTTTACAATGTTGTTGAAACGTAATCAAGTTGTCAGCGGCAAAAAGCCGACTTGGCTCGCAAATTATACTCCTAATTACGCAAAAGTTTTCTCAACGCAACGCGGATACTCCCTAGGCCACAAGCTGTCAGCAGTCGAAAGACAATGCGGAAAAGCGGCGAAAAGCGGGTGGTTTTGGCGGGGAAAATCCACTCTCATTGGCTAATCCTGGGGGATCCATTCGACTAATGCCCTGCCGGCGTCCCGTTCCTCCCCCCTCAAAGTGCTCGATTCAAATGTCTCTCAGTTGTCATAACAAACTTGGGGACTTTCGTCAGACCCGTTCTATGGAAATGCATACTGAGAGAAATAATCTTATAAAAACATTACAGTTGAATTTTAAATAATAATTTTGGAAAAGTGTAAATTAAAATAAATTATCTTCCATTTTCAAAAAGAATTTATACTCAGAAACCGTTGGCTCTACTTAGGAATTTCTTCTTTCCGCTTTAGAATTTTAAACTAAACATAAAATATAATAAAAATCAAGTGGATAAATTTGGTTTATTACTATCCAAAAATAAATAGTTTTAGTCTTTTATGCCAAAATTTAAATAACCCTAAAATATTAGATTTAATTCGTAGCTGAAGTAAAAAACATAAATAGTTTTTAAAATTATAATAATATTTTTTCCATGTAATTTTTATATTTCCCCTCATATTGTTTTCCCCAAACAAAGCTGAAAAGCATTAGCTTGCCCCCAAAAGTCTTGAGTTACAGTTGCCGGGAATTGACAATAAGCGGCATAAATTTTAAAATTTTATTTTTATCGCATTGCAATTTTCCTTAAGGCCGCTTTTCTTTTCCTCTTGCGCTTTCCTTCTCCGGCCGTCTGTGTGTGTGTGTGTGTGCGTTTTAAGCCACATTTAAGATACTTGGCTGGCATTATTGACTTTCGAGTTGATAAAGTGCCATAAATGTCACCCCATTAAAAGCGGGAGCAGTCGAGGCAAAGGTAAGTCAAAGGTAAAAATACGCGGTGCTCCTGGGGGTTGTTGTTGCCCGTTGTCCTGGCAAAGGGAGAAGGGAAAAGGGAGGGAGAGGAAGAGGGAGATAAATGCGGTTGCTTGCCAGGATAATGCGCCTCAACTCAATTGGGAATTTCGAAAGTAAAGTTGAATTTCATGTTCAGCTGCGGCAATTGTCACAGATGGTTTAATTGAAGTAATTACACACGAAATCCGTCAGGATTTGCCCCGTCCCTCCCCCCGCTCACGACACTTTTCGTTTATTATTTTATTATATTATCATATACTAAGCAGCACAAGCAGCAGCATCATCATAATCCAGCCATTTGGGGTTTGGCGGAAAAGGGTTAATTGAGTTGTTTGCCTTTGTTTCATCTGCTTTTCCGCCACTTTGCCTTTTACCGACTCTCTCCTCGCCTCTAATGAGCTAATGACAACTGCGTGTAATTATTTACCAACAGCATAACCGGAAAGGTGAACACGTCTTTATGCCGCAACATTTTAGGTGGCTTTTTCATCCCGTTTTTTTGTTTACATTTTATGAGCCTTTTTGGGGTCGCAAAGCCAGTTCAACTGGTTACTGACCTATTAAGAATCGTTAAAGAAAGCTGTCAAGAGCTGGCTAAATTTAGTTGCCCCAAAGAATCGAACAGAATTTTCCTACGAAGTGAGCAAACATTTTAACAGCCATAACTTGTTATTATTAAATATTTATTGTTTAAACTGCTTATCAATAAATTCATGATCGAAATACATCTGGGCAAACAATGGTTTTTCGGGAGTATAAAAAGCTGCCCAGCAGCCGAAACTTCAAGCAGTAGCTGCATAACTACTTTGGGTTCTTTCAATCCTCCCAATATGTTCAAGATTATCCTTGTTGCAACCATCCTGGTAGCCTCGGCCCAGGCTACGTTCATCATTAAGCCCACTCAGCCGGTGGATCAGACCACCAAGTGCCAGATCTATTGGCGGGAACATGCCTGGGCTCTCGAAGATTGCGTTTGCCGTTGCTTCCAAAATGGTTGTCTTATGGCCGAGGAGAATGATCAGCGGGAGAAGGCTGGAAAGACTCGTAAAATTCTTCTGTTTAATTGCTCCTTTCGATTTCAGGGGTTTTATTATTATGTTCATTATCTTTCAGCTCTGATCCAGGTCTCGGAGAAGGTGTGCAAGAAGTTCATCAAGTCCAAGTGCCTCCTTGGTTGGCCTGTGGTGGCCAAGTTCCCAATACCGTCTCCTTGCGGATGCAATGGCAAGCCGGGAAGCCTGGAAATCAAAAAGTTCAAGAGTCTGTGCGAACTACTGAAGTACTCAGCTGAGTGCTCAAAACGTAAGAACATATAATATATTCTCTTAATAAGAAATTTTATAAATATTATCCTATCACCATTTTTTTTAGCCTTCATCAGCTACTCAAAGTGTTAAAACGATGATATCTGAAGAAACTGACTACCTCGAACGACTCTTGTTATTGCAAAAAATAAAAATATATCAGCACTAAACTTTTTTCGATCTTATTATTTTAAACTGGGTTTTGCCGAAACGCCTAAAATTTTACTATTTTATATGCCCTAATTTCTTAATTTTTTAAAGGTCTGTTTTTAGGAGCCTTTACTTTAAAAGCTTTATATAAGTATGTCTTGAGTAGGAAATTTCCTACTGTTTATTTCGGTCAGTCAAGGTTACACAAACAAGTATTTCTCATTCGTGTGCAGCTAAAAGCGCACGTTCTGCAAACATTTTGGGATCTTTGGGCTGTTGACTTTCTGATGCACTAAGTCAACGAAATGGTTGGCCACAACTGCTAAAACAATGGAGTATATTTAATATAAATAGCCAAATGGGTGGTGTTAAGAAGCCAGTTGAAATCTTCGTCACTTTTAAGATATGTTCAATTTCAAGTTGCTTCTTTTGTTGCTGGGTGTTTCGGGGCTCACCGTTGCCACTGTAGTTGTGGAGCCCAAACCGGAACCGAAGACTGACCCTGAACCGGAACCTGAGCCTGAGCCTGAAACTGATCCGGATCCTGAGGAAGAATCTGAACCAGATTCCGAACCAGAATCAGAACCCGAATCCGAACCTGAACCTGAATCCCGATCATGGTCCACAACTGTTGCACCACCAACAACAACCACCCCCAAGGATTGTAATATCTACTACAGGAATTATCAGTGGGCTCTCCAGGATTGCGTCTGTCGTTGCTTCCAGAATGGGTGTCTTATGGACATAGAAAACAAACGGCGACTAAGTTGTGGAGAATCTCGTGAGTTAAAGTTAACATTTTTCCCAAATAGGTATTACTTAAATTGTTATAATTTCTACTAGCCCTTGTGCCCGTTTCGGAGGATCTTTGTAAAAGTTTCATCAAGAAGAAGTGTAGCGTGGGTTTCCCCGTGGTCGCTGAATTCCCAATTCCAGCTCCTTGCGGTTGCAATCGGAAACCAGGATCCATCGCCACTGAGCGATTTTACAGTCTTTGCCATCTGTTGAAATTCTCAGCTGAGAACTCAAAACGTAAGACTAAATCAAGCTGAGTTTCAACGGTATTCATCACTATATTTTTCCTATTTCTACAGCTTTCCTAACCTATTCCTATAGTTGGCCCATCTAAAAGAAATGGAATCTGTTGAACTATTAAAGAGTTATTGGTTTTGTCTGTTGTTTATATAAATTTATTTTTAATTTATTTAAGGGAGATGGTATTTTTTGAATTTGTTGAATTTTTATTGTTAATAAATAAAAGTAATGAAAGGTAAATAGAAGACAGAATAAAAAAAAACCATTTAAAATTAAAAATGTTCCAATATTATTAACGGAATTGAACATACATGATGAGAGGAAAATTAATTAAAAAGTAAATAAATATATACATTTCACCATATGTTTTTTAATTTGTATGTTACCTCAGTTAATAATGAGTAAAATAATCTTCAGATTATTAAATTACCATGGTGAAATGAGATTGGGGAGATGACTGTACTTTAATTGCACATTAATATCATATTGATTTCCACATGAACGAAATTAAATGATTACCTATTAATAAAAAGAAATAAAAATAAATATTTTAAATAACTGTAATATAAATAATATTTATTATCTTATTTATGGATTCAATCATAATCGGTCTTATCTATATTAATACAATACAGTGGAAAATATTTTTCTGCAAAAGCAGAATGAAACACTTAATGTTTAATAAAAAATATTTTATTATAATTTTTTTATAGATTATTTTCAGATTCAAATGTCAATAACCTCAGATCAACTTTAGGTTTATACTGCAATTATATATATATTATTATAAATGCGTATGGTGCCGAACCAATATATTTACTTAATCAGCATTGATATCCCAAAATAGAACCAAAAATCAACTGGTCAAACAGAACTTCGCTCCTGCGTTGGACCTATAAAGAGTCGCTGATCTCTCCCAATTGGCACAGTTTCGAGTCCAATCCAGTTTCTGCAGGCCGATCGCAATGTTCAATATCAAGTTAATCATCCTGGTGGCCCTCACCATCTCCATGGTCCAGAGTTGCTCCGTTGACGAACCGGAGAAGGTGCAGTGTGGGTGTGGCAAGCCGCAGTGTTCCTCGTGCGGATGCAAGTCCTGCGGATGCGGATGCAAGCCCTGCCGTTCCTGTTCCTCCTCATGTGGGTGTGGCTGCAAGGACTAACTCAGGAATCCAGGTGCGTTATATACAAAATATACCAAGAAATAAATAATTAAGACATCCAAATTTTAGACCAGGACATGCAAGCCTCCCGCCAGACATCGCCCTCAAGGAATCATTCTCTCTGAAATTATTTGTTTTTCCTTTTCATTAAAGTGTTGTTACATTCTGCAAACTTTCATCTTCTTCGCACTTTGTGCGCTCAATTGTGAAGGGAGCGCTAGAATGAGCAGACAATCATTTTCATTGCATTGATCACTTTTTTATTCATATCCGTTCACTCGTTGGCAAAGTAATTTCTTTGTTCTTTCCGCCACGCTTTCTTGATTTCCCCAGTTCCGCAATGGGGGAACAAAGGGAAAAGTAATCATATCGGGAACCCCAGTTGCTGCCCTTTTTCCCCCGCATATATCTTCTTTGCACTTTTCTACGTGAATTGGTTTTTTGTTCCCTTTGCTAGCTCCTTCAGTATTCCATTTCATTTGCTGGATTCTGGTATGCAGGCACAGGTTGACAAATTATACTTTGATGTTGGGAAAATAAAGAAAAAAGTACTTACCAAAAATCACAATACTTTATAAACATTTAGGGATTTTTAATAAAAACATTTAAGGATTTTCCAAAATTTCTAGAAATGAGTTAGGATTTTTATTATATTATAAATATCATAATGATCTTAAGATTCGAACTCATTTTTAGAAATAATGGAAAATTCTAACTACATACCAGAATCCTTCAAATGAAATGATACTTACCTAAAACCACATTAATCAGTATTTAAGGATTATTATTAAAAGATTATAGAATTTTCCATAATTTCTAGAAATGAGTTAGGATTGATATTATATTTTAAATATAATATTATCATATCATTATTATCCATAACTCAAGGTCACTCACTTAAATGCTTAAGATCTTCTAAAACCTACACACTTTCCAATTGGTATACCTATCCTTTATTAAATGATGACCCACCTGGTCGCCTGGTCGAGTGGAGCGGCTGGATGTCTCCGCCTAATAACCCTAAAAGCCTTATCGAGTCATTTAGTATGAAAACAAGCAATTAAAATGATGAATATGCAATAAACGTGGATTGTGTATACACAGACACACTCGCAGCCAACCACTGCCTCTCGAATAAAAACAAAAATAAAGGATAGCGTCCTTGCGACCCATACATTTTATATGCTAATGAGCGGCGCACAAAAATAAAATGAGTCGAATTTTTGGGGAATACAACGAAAGGAAAAAGGCGAGCATACATTTGCCTAATGAAAATAGCACCATTAAAATGGGAAAAACAACTTTAGATACCGAAATTCGAAACACGGCGAGTTTTGGCAATTAAAAGGATACGAATGGAACAAGCTGCTATCAACTGCCCGCTGTGCCGTTGAATGTGTATGTTGTATGCGTTATGCACATACTTACTTATATATCACCATGATCGCCTAGCAAATTAGAGATTAACACGCATGTGTCGTCCTTTTTTGGGGAAGTCCTGTGACTTTCAGTTCATTGACCGCTGCGCCGCGCGGTGGCAATAAAAGTAAATGACTCTGAAAACTTGGCGGCCAGTTTTATAACTTAACGAATTAGAGCAATTTTGGAGAGGACTATAAAAACGTCCGGAAAACCGCAGAGGTATGTTGAAAATTCCTCAAAAAATTTCCAGTGGCGCGTGCCGCCGACTCAGGTAAACTAGAGAGGGTGTGTTTAATAGGCCGCGAAGGACCTTAGAATTGGCTATCAGTTGAAAATTAAGTGCATTTCGAGGACTCAAAAGGGGAATGGGGAATACTAGAGCAAACACACCCGTGCCAGGACATAATTGCAGTGCATCAGCGAGCTATGCAAACATATTAATTAATTCGAGGCCTACGCGCCTGTCGCTTGTCAGTTCATCTCGGCCCAAACCGAGGTCAACTCGGGTCGGGTCAACAACTTAATTATAATCATAGTGCACCGCGATGTGCATATTATTATTATTTGTTTCTCCAATTTCTTGACCCCGCCACGCCCTCCGCTAATTTGATAATTGCAATTGCGTGTGTGCATTTGCGGTCGGCGGCTCGTTAGCCCGTCTGATGGGTTAATTGGCCTTTAATTTGTTGCAAATTCGCCGCGGGGCCAATGCATTCAAATACCTACCAAATAGTGTCGACATAATGTTCGAATTACATTTACAACTGTAGCGAGCTGGGCTAATATATTATGTTCTAAATGTGATTTGTATTGGTGGGCGGTAAAGAGTTGTTAGCCAGAAATTAGTCGCTTCTAAGCCATATAAAAGTGGTTGGCTAAGCGAAATTGATTGATGAGACAGGCCCGGAATGTAGCTAAAACTTTGACAGATTGCCCGGAGATATCGCCAGATTCCAGAATGGTAGGGGTAGTATCCTTATCACTCGATGTGGCACGAGTCAAACAAATATTGTGACAGGAAAGGGGTCTCAAATGTAAATGCGAGCAGCTTATTGACATTAATGTAGCAATTGTCAAAGGATTTATTAACAGCCCTAAACGAGATGCCTCGAGGGGTGGTTGCCCTCTAAGTGCTATCAATCATTTGATTGATATTAATGAGCCCGAATTTGCATTATTCCGATGAGGATCACATGTTCCAGCTGAAGTTGACTCTTGTTTTGCCAAATGTTTGCATAAATTTCAAGCGTAATTAAGTTTTCGCAGCACGATTTTCCATTATCAAAATTCAATTGGAAACCTATAATATTTATGTATTTAGAGTCAGTTTTCTTTTCTCCTCCTGGCAAGCAAATAAATTATAACGAATTCGCACAGACACAGAGAAAATCCTCAAATATCGAAGGAAAAACTCGAATGTAACAAGAAGATCAACAACAAAGCCACAGGAATACAAATTACCAGGCCACAAAAAGCCAGACAGCAATGCTCACATCCTGGCCATACACAGATATATATGTAAGCAAGCAGATACAGATACAGATACACTTACCCAGCCATATAAATGCACAGTTTGTGATGCATATAAAAAGCGGAAAGCAAATTTGAATTTTTAAATTAGTTTTGTTAACTTTGGCCGTTGTTGTGGACTCGTTGTGGCAGAGCCTGGAAATGTTTAACGACTAGTAAGGAAATTGCAAAGTAAAATGTCTTCAGGAATCTCGCATTTTCCCCGTACGTAATAAAAAAAAGCCGAAGGAAGCCGGCAACAAATGCGGCAAGGAAAAGCCACAAGATGGCGTTGAGTGGGCGGATAAGTGGGTGGATGTGCTGGTGTGGGTGCCTTGGCAAGTTGGGGGTGGTTCCTTGGCTGCCTGCTGAAAATGGCGAATTAAATTTGAAATTGCGGTCGGTTGTTAGAGGAAAACAGGGCGGGAAAACCCCAAAAGAGCGAGAGAGAGGGAGGTAGAGAGAGTGGGAGGGAAAATGTCACAGCAAGTTGAGGTAAAAGTTGCGTCTGGCATCGCTTTTGTTGTGTGAAATATGGAAAAATGTCTCCTCGCCCGGATAATGTGCGGCAAGGTATGCGACTGCTGCTTATGCATACCAAGTGTGTGTGACCGCCCTGCCACGCCCACTTCCCTACCAGCCACCGCCCACCGCCCCACGGAGCGCATCTGAAGCGGCAGCAAGTTTATTTGTTTTGTCAGTCGCTGCACGCAGCTCGGAGACCAGTTGATGGCTTGGAAAATAAGCTCAGGGCTTTCTCCACAAATATTCTCCTGCTCTCATTTGAAATGCAAAGCAGCACTTTGCTGGAAAAAAATTAAAATTATGTTATTCCCGCCGCATCTTGGCGTAAAAGCAAATTATAATTTACATCTTTTGTAACAGAAACCTTAAGAAATATTTTTGGGTATCCTAGTAATTGAGCTGCACGAAAGCGTGGCCTACTTTTGGGGAACTTTAGATAATAAATAATATCATAGAAACATTTTCCAACTGAAGTCCTTAATGGTTCTCAGGTTCATCAATGCACAAACCCAACTTTTATTAATTGAAAAAGTTTTCAGGGCCACCCCATTAAATCTCAATCTTGTCCATTTATCATTTTTTGTTTATTAAAAAACGTATAAAAATTTCTTTCCAAATTTTTGAAAAATCTAACTTATTCTAAATGAAATTCTAAATAAGTAATTCCATTAAACCTCGTAACATTCTTAAGCATCCAAGTTTAATTTTTCTTCAAGAGCTTTGCATTGTTAATACATTTTTTAATAATAAAATAATCAAATATTCAGATTAATTTAGATTATAATTAAAATCCTCTATTTTGAACATTTTAAATTGCTTTTATTATACATTTATTAAAAGGGAATTATTTAATGAAAATATTCTTATCGTATTCTTGACATTCCGGGCAAAACCAAGGAAATAAAAACTAAATGCTGGCCAATCAGTACAAAGAGAAGACCCGTAAAAACACCCATCAAAAAACAACAACTCACACACGGCGATCTCAAAGCCAGAACAGACAGCAAAGAAGATAACACGACAAATCGCAAAAAAAGGACTTTGTGCAATTTATTTTGCCAAGTAAAATTACTTGTCGCCTGGAGGGAATCCACTGCACTTACTGTGCAGGATACGTCCACATGCCATATATGGGTGGCTAAATACGGGGATGGGTGGGCGTTCAAATTGGACAAACAGCAACAAAGGCGGTGGCACACTCAAAGTGAACGCCATGTCACGGGAAATATTAAAATTAGCTTTAACATGTCTTCGTTTGTGTGCAGTGGCTCACATTTTGCCTTCGGTGCGAAAAATGTTGCAATCAAAAATTGGCTGGCGACCCTCCCCCTCCTCACATTCTCATCTGCGTCCCCGCGCCCAAAAACAGATGAAAAGATGAAAGGCGAGGCGGCACTAGATTGGAGCGGGCCATAAAGTAAAAGCCGGAAAACTTTTGATGCTGTTAGCTATTTTTCACATTTCCCTGTCAACATCGTCCTGACCGCAGTGCGCTCCTTTTCATTTAAACTTTTTGTCTTTCTGCAGCGCCGCTTTTGATTTCAGGACGGGTCGAGGACATGGACACTTTTCCATTTCCATTTCTCTCTCGGTTTGTCAGTCAATTCCTGCAGATTCCAGTTGATAAAAACTCTGATTGGCTCTCGGCATTGGCAAACAAATTATCATATTCCTACACCAAGGAAAAAATGTGTGGAAATATATTTTAAACTGATAATAGTATAAATAATAGAATATCAATTATTCTCAAATGGATTTAAATAGGCATGGTAATTCAAAACTTTATAAATTAAAATGTATAATCAATTAATACATTTAAAATTAAATAAAAAATTTGGTAAATATTTTTAAAAAATAAAAAATTAAAAAATAATATAAGAATTTTATAAAATTAAATTTATAACCATTAAAAATATATTTAAAATTAAATAAGAAATTCGGCAGACATTTATTAAAACTACAAAATTAAAAGTTTTTTTGAAATGTAGTATAAATATTTGAGCTAATTTGAAAGTTTTAAAAATTTAATTTATATTCATTAAATATATTTAAAATGAAACAAATAATTTGTTTAAAAAAATGTTTAAACTAAAAGCTTAAAAGCCATTTCGAAATGCATTAGAAATATCTGAGGTAATTCAGATCCCTTTTTTATATCACTTCCTTCTAGATAAGAATTCTGTGGAATTTTCTCCGTGTGCCTTATTTATGACTCCTTGAAGGACAGCTCCTTAAGTATTATATTCCTCGAAAAAGTTTTCCATCCCAAGCTTTGGCCCCTGCTTTGCATACAAATGTGTTAGGTTAAAACTAATTAAATGTGCCAAGTAGGCGTCTTGTTCTCGCTGCTCAGTCGCTCGGACTTTATTTTTCATTCCATTTCGCTGTGGCACAGATTCAGATTCAGATTGGGGCGACGGCTTGACAAATGGATGTGGGTGTCAAAGAGCTTTGATAACTTGCCGGCAATGGCTGCTCTAAACAAATGGCGCCATCAATTTCGAGGTGTGGCCTGTCCGGAGTTGGCGTGGCCCTTCAGCCGGGAAAGTCGGGGGGGAATGCGGGAAAAGCCGGGGAAATGTACAAGCTAATTTTCATGCTCGGCACGCGCACAAATACCAGGAGGTGGTTGATTCACTTGGTTGGCTGACTGACTGGATGGCTGGCTGACTGGCATATTAGAGTAATTAAATGGCAAACGCAAACTTAATTGGAACGACTGTCCGAGTGCGAGCGAGTCGGCAGTAAAATAAAAAAAGCGTCCCCATAAAACTTAACTTGAACGGCGACCATTTTGCGGGCATAGGCATTAGCCAACATCGCAGCGCAGTGCGTGCCTATTTATTTAACAAATTAGCATAATTGTTCACAAAATAAAATTCAACTTAAGTACAAATGATGATCGGCGCTGTTAATTAACATGTGGGTGCAGGCTGGCGCAGGACCTCCGAAATGGGTGGGCGGAGTTATCCTTATCCCGCAGCGCAAATTAGTTGTGTACGCCAAATGCTAATTGCGAAATGGCATGTCCTTTGGCCATGAAAAGAATAAATAAGCTCCCGTTACGGGGGGAAAATATATGAAAATTGTTTTGACTTTAGATAAGCGACAAAGTCGACTTTGGATGGGCTGGGCCCAGGACTCCGGGAATGCCGTGATAGAGGACGGGACGCGACAGGACGGAAGGACAATCAAATTTATGACCTGCAGTTGAAGACGCGACTTAAGCGCCACTTGACGAGTTTAATTACCACTCGGTAGCATTCTGCAGCGCTGCCAAAACATAGTTATCAACTGGGACAGCTGGTCGAGGGTCCTGCGAGATCGCATCTCCATCATCAGCCCAACCCCTTTAGCCATTGTGACCAAGGATCTGAATCTGACTCCGACTGTGCCGCTTTGTGTGTGTCCATCTGCGATAGGCTTTGTCGCCAGTTTGCTGACAACACGCAACGACAACTTCGCCAAGCTACCTATGAAGTTGTCCTGCCCCTTGTATTGTCCGATTTCCAAGATACATCAGCTTCAGATACAGATACAAACACATCCAGTATTTGTTCAAAGGCAATTTCGAGCGGCACACACAATGACAAGTGCCATCGTCCTCGTCATTATTGTCAGTGTCATTGTCCGGGGATCGCCTTGTGGGTCCTTCCATTTTCGTCCTTCGCCTTTGTTTAAAGTGTTGGCCGGCGCACCATTGTCCTCGCTGTGCGGCATTGAAAAGTCGCTGCTGCGACGCTTATCGCGCAAACAATTTAACAAATGGCTCAAATTATTGGCTAATATTATTGAGCTCGATAAGAAATTGCCAAACATTATTGCCCTTAATCGAAGCCACTATGTAGTTCGTACGAAATGGAATTGAGATACACAATTGGTAAGGAATGGAGGAGGAAAAATATTTGAAATGCGCAAATTTAGAAATATAATAGGCGGCTTGATTTTATCTTTTTGGTTAAATCAGTACTTGCAATAAAATATTAAAAAATATTCTTTTAAAATAAAAATTTAAAATGGAGTTTTTCCTTTTTGTAATGTAGAATCCAACAGACATATTTCTCTTTACATAAGCATCTGAACTTCCACGAATTAAAATGATATTAAACCATTACCATGTTTTAAAAGGTACATAAAATGCCAGAATAAAAACTATAATTTTGCGTGTAATATTACCTTAAATAATAAATTAATTTGGTTATTAAATTTTAACTTATTTTATAATATTATATTATATCATGTCGTAAAGTGCTTTTTAAGTTTTTCTACCAGCCAATATCCTTTTCTCGAACCCGGTTTTACACCCCGCTAAGCCGTTTGAGCTTTTTGACATTGCGTATACGCGATGATGGCAGGGGAAGGAGTAGCCAGCCACCCCATGAGACAGACAGAAAACCCACCCCTTGCACACATGTTTACCCGCACGAGTGTGCGTTTGGCACACGCACACTGATTCCATTAGCCGCACACATGGGCAGCTGTGCGTTGAATATTCGGAATTATGCTGACATGTTGCTGCGCCTCCTCAAAATGATGTTCCCCTGGTGCGAAATCTACCACGAAAGAATGTGTACGAGTATGTGACGGACGAATACACGTGTCGCCTGAATACACACGCGGAAATCGGCTGAGTGTGCGAGATGCTGCAACGCACACAAGGACGAACCCAAAGAAACAGCAGCAAGGCTCTCTTTTTCGTTGATAGTGGGCGCGTGTGTGTGAGTGAGTCGCGACCTTGAGCAGGAGCAGCGCACTTAATGACGCCGCAAGAGCAACCCCTAAAACACCACCAGCCATTTACAGTTGCGGTTAAAATAATAAAACAATATATTAATTAAAGAATATATACATTATATTATTTTTTTAGAAAGAATAATAATGTTTTCAGTATGTTTAAAGTAATATAAAAATTTCATTTAATTACTGCAGTAATTTTAAAGAAAAAGTATACCTTAATTATTTTTGTTTTAAAATCTTTTCTTAAGATAAGAAATTTGACCAGATTTTTAATGGTTAGAGTCTCCAAAAGTATGCTATGGTTTTTTCAAATCCTTGAATATAATATTCGACATCCTAAGGTTAATACCAATAAAAGTGTATACTTTTTAAAACTTTTAGTATGCCTGGATAATATTTCAAATATTCCAATAACTTGTGCTATAATTTTGGCCGCAACTATGGCAAAAACCACCCTGGGGGTGGCTGCGTCGATGTAAAGACGTAGTAATGGCCGCTCTGGCTGGCGATTCTGTTCGCCTGGTACACTAAGGTTGCTCCTAGTTACGACGTAACTGTTAACCGGTTTGGGCCGTCGTGCGGGCTGCTCTCGCATGTTAGCGTTATGTAATGGCCTCGACAGTGGTAACGTCAAAGAACCCAGCCCATTCGGTGGGTGGGCGGTCGGTCAGAGGCAGTATACTCCGCCCCGTAGATCACGCCCTAGTGGGCGACATGCGCAGTGGCTGCGCACTTCGGTGGGCCACCCACTCGGTTTCCTGGTCGCCTGGTAATCCTTGGGCGTTACCTTAAGAAGGGTTAAACCGCTGATGGACACGTGTCTGTCTATTTGAATGTGCTGCCGCCGCTGCTGTTGCAGAGGTTCTTGGCCGGGTTCTTGGCAAAAATCACAAAGAACCAGTCCGGCAGTGCGACGCTCGTTTTGGGCGCCACCCAATGCCCGTACTCGCTAATTGAAACGCTCCGCAGGACGCGGAGGTTGCCGGTGCCTGTGGCCCACCCACTTGGGCGGGCAGAATCGCGACCCGCCATCCGCAGGGGCGTAGTCCTGCGACCGAGTCCCTGCCCCAGTTGTTGTCAGTGTTGCGTGAAATAAAATAAATCAGCTAATTATCTGGTATAAGTTTAACCGAAAAGCTATCAGCAATCATTTATTGTTATATTAACAATCAAGGTTTTTTTAATTTAAATACATTTCATAATTTGGTTAAAAATAATATTTTTAAAAATAAAAAAAAATTTTAGTTGAAAACTGTTTACGTTAAATAAATTAAACATTATTTATTCTGTTACATTATTTAGATATTTAACAGAAGGTGTTTCAGATTTTATTGTCGTTTGTCAAAAAAAAGCCAGATCGGTAGAACTGAGGGTTGTAGTGCCGAGGACACGCCACTGCCATCGAAACCCACCCCTAAAGTAAACTGTGGCAATGTCAAGCGACACACCCCTCGAACACACACACACAGGCTGGCATCCAAGTCCTTTCGATTTCAATTCATTCTGAATCCCACATTCCACACTCCTCTTTCGATTGCTGTGCGCCTGGTAGTAGACTTCAAGCGGAATTTCCTTTCGTTTGACTGTAAGTTTTATTTTTGGGAACGTGGAATATTTTTTTACCATGTAAAACATTAACGAAAATTTTATTTATTTTTGTTTTGTAATCTTAATTACAAATACAAATTAGTACCAAGAAAATATAAAATAAATTAACAAACTATTAGATATATAAAAATTAACATTATGGGGAATTTTTGCATGAATGAAAAATTACTTGTTTATAAACAAATGTTTAGAAATTCAATAGAATATCATGAAAACCAACATTTATGGATAATATAATCTATTTTAATTTTATAAAAATCAATTTTAAATATGTCTGGCAGCGCCTGCACCTTTATTTCTCTTTATGAAACTTGTCCGCTAAATTTAACCGATTTATGCTTTCAGTTACTTATGAGGTCAAGATATAAGGGCCGGTAAACGATAATTTCTAAATTATTTTAGTTCATTTGATAATTTGAATTCAAACGCGCTTCGCGGCCAAATAGTGGGACCAGCTGGTGGGAGTACTAAAAGGCTGTCTTTTAGTCCACTTTTTCTAAGGCGTTTTGGTATTCTGGGCGGTAAAGCAGACCAGCACACACTTTCTAAATAAAAATAAAATAACAGCCGTCGAAAACCCTTTCGGAAACCATGGAGCTTGGCGATTTCCACGTACGCGAGAACGAGCCGACTGTTTGAGCAGCTGGCCGGAGTGCCGGCTGCCCGCTTCTAACCCCCCAGAACCCACTTCGTTGGACCGCCAGAACAGAACAGCTCCAAACTCCAGACGCACCGCACGCACATCTGGCGACTGTAAACAAACCCGGGATATGGTAATTAGCCGATACTGATTTGGTGTGTGCGGATCATGCAAAAACTAGTTTCAGCGCCGCGCCGGTTGTTGAACTCTTGACACTTGACTGAGAATAGATAATCGCCCGCGGGTTCAATCGGAATTTGGCGAATCGGCCGAGTCATCACCACTGGGAATTCAATCGAAGATAGTCAACGAAACGCGCCACATGTATGCCTACAAGATGGGTCGAGTTCCTGAGCTGGTTATATGGTGAGCACTTATATAAGTATTAATGGTTCCTAACTAATATCCCATTTGGGCCACAGCTCCTTCATCGTGGTCAGCCTGCTGGTCATACACTTCTTCTCGGATTTGCTGAGAGCCTCCTTGGGCGGCTACTACAACCAGGATGTGACCCTTTCCCAGCTGGTCGAGTCCCAGAGCTCGGAATACGCCTGGTTTCTCAAGCTCCTGGTCAACTGCTTTGGCTACAGCTGCGTCTTTGTGCCGGGCTACCTGATCTACAAGTATGTGGGAAGAATCAACTACCTGGAGAGGGGCAACAAGACGTTCCTGCACAGAGCCATCAACATGTGCATCACGGGAAACTCTGGATACGATCAACTGGATGCGGTCGGAGGTTCTGCGGATAAGGATCGTCCGGCGGCATCAGCGCCCCCCAAGCGAACGAGTTCCCAGGAGGCTGTGCAGCTTTTGTGGTGCTTTGGCGGCCTGATGATCTCGTACCTCACCTGGGGCGTGCTGCAGGAGAAGATCATGACGCAGCACTACCTTAACTTCGCAGGGGAGAGTGCTAAGTTTAAGGACTCGCAGTTTCTGGTGTTCTCCAACCGACTGCTGGCTTTCCTCGTGGCTCTGGCCTACCTGCAGTGGCAGCCCTCGCCTGTGCGACATCGGGCTCCGCTGTACAAGTACTCCTACGCCTCCTTCTCGAACATAATGAGCGCCTGGTTCCAGTATGAGGCCCTGAAGTTCGTCAACTTCCCCACTCAAGTGCTGGCCAAGTCTTGCAAGATCATACCCGTGATGCTGATGGGAAAGATCATGTCCAAGGCCAAGTACGAGAGCTACGAGTATGTGACTGCCCTGCTCATCTCCCTGGGCATGATATTCTTCATGAGCGGCTCCTCTGACAGCAGCAAGGCCAGCGGAGTGACCACGCTCACGGGTATCTTCCTGCTCTCCATGTACATGGTCTTCGACAGCTTCACCGCCAACTGGCAGGGATCGCTTTTCAAGGGCTACGGCATGACACCGCTGCAGATGATGTGCGGCGTGAACCTGTTCTCCTCCATCTTCACTGGAGCCTCGCTGTCCATGCAGGGCGGATTCATGGATTCATTGGCATTTGCCACAGAGGTAAGACTACATATACTGGATTTGTTTATTCTGCATAGATTGAACAACCTGAATCTGCACTTGCTTAAAACTAAAATTGTTTGTTCTACACCAACTGTATACATTATTTTGCTTAACAAACACTTTTTTCATTGCATATATAGTGTAGTTTGCCAGATAGGGCATATCACGTACTTTTTATTTATTTCTAGCATCCAAAGTTCGTGTTTGACATGGTTGTGCTTTCCGTTTGCTCAGCGGTCGGCCAATTGTTTATCTATCACACAATTGATGTGTTCGGCCCAGTTGTGTTTACCATTATAATGACGCTGCGACAGGTGAGTTAACTTTCTGGAAGAGGAATGGGGTTTGTTTACTCAACTGCTTGCTCACGAGGAACTTTATTCTTCTCCCCTTAGGCCGTGGCAATCATGCTCTCCTGCTTCATCTACCAGCACAGCATCTCGGTGCTGGGCATCTTCGGTGTTCTGATTGTCTTCGTGGCGATCTTTCTAAGGGTATACTGCACCCAGCGACTGCGGGCAATACGCAAGCGGGCCGAGGCTAACAAACCCAAAATGGCTGTCTAAAAGTGGGACGTGGACACGCCTCGAATGCAACGCACAGACTTCCTAGCTCAGCCTATTTATTGTACTGATAGTAGCTCATGGTAAACGCCACTTCCGCAGACTAAACAGAGGCTGCTTGGACTCCCCAAAAATTGTACAGTTTTGTTTTACTAGTTCTAAGTTGAATGTATACTTTTATCCTAGCCGTAAGTGAGTGTAGACGCCTAACGAAAGATTTGTGTGCTTAAATAAACTTTTTATATGCATAGGTACTGCAAAAAAGTTAACTTTATTTTTTATATTTAAAACATATGTTATACTATTTATTATTCGATTGCTTTTAATAAGTAAGACAGTGGATCATACCTGGTTTGCATGTTAAAATTTTTCTCAGAATTCGCTTTCGATTTTTCATGTTTATTAAACCATTTTTGGTAAATTGTTTACTAAATTGACATAATTTTGAAACCAAAAAAAATAACTGGCACACTGATTTCACTTATCCAAATTTGATTATTGACTCGAAGATTGATCGGATGATTCATATTCTTGTTTCATGCTCGTTTTAGTAAAATGTAAATATGTTAAACATTTTAATCTTATGTTTTGTGGACACATTTCTTAATTAGATATTAATAGCAATACAGAGTATTATAAATTGGGCTGTCACTTATTTCTTCCAAGAAATGAATTGCCTAAAATTGTATGAAAAAATTGATTAATGTGAAAAGCATCCCCGCCAAACTAATTAGCCTGGGTCCCATATTAGCGGCCGACGGTGCAGTCGGCAAACTCGCGACATTGACCCACTTTCGGGTTACATTTTTGGCAGAAACGTGGTTTTGGCCAAAACAGCGATGGGTGAGAGCTTCCATCGTTTTGGTTCAGGTCAATGCACATGAGTCGCCGAGTGTAACATGTTTTTTCTTCGCCATTGTTGTGCCATGTGGGCGATTATACTGATGATGATGAGGCTGGCGATGCCGGTGGCACGGGTGGGCGGCCTGAATTACCATATCAAAACAATGCCCTGGAAAAATTCGAGCCAATAAAAAAGGGCATTATGCAATATCGCCCCGGTGTCTCGGCTGCCTTCTAGGGGAATAGCAACCAATTTGCCAAATGCGAGTTCGCGTTTTTTTCGCACACGGGCTAGGTGATAAGTTGGGGCGTACTCCGCATTAGAGGACTAGTTTGTGCCCATCCCGCCGAGCGTGCAGAAGTCTTTCAGCAATCGAGACGCGTTTTCAACATGCAACTGTTCCTTCTACTCCTCCTGGGAGCCTTGGGCCATTCGTTGGCCTATCCGCGCAGTTATAGCTACGAGTATCCGCGAAGAAGGGCCTACTCGGCCGCGTACGCCGGTAATTACTATAGCTCCTCGGTGGGAGGTCGAAAAGCCAGGGAGGAAGTCACCACCTCAGCCACTACCACGAAATCGGACAAGGAAAATGCCAAGTTTGCCGGCGCCTCCAATCAGGAGTTGGATGAGACGGGTGATGAGCGCACACTGCTGCTGAAGAAGAAGCTCAAGAGGCTGGCGAGGCCCTATCTGGGCGGATATGGCGGATACGGTGGCTACGGAGGATACGGTGGCTATGGCGGATACGGTGGATACGGCGGTGGTCCCTGCTCCCCGTTTGGCCGCGATGCCAAGGGCGGCCAGAGGGATCCCGATGAGCAGGGTCGCTTCCTGTTCGACGTGAATGTGGTGAAGGTTTATCCCGGTGGGTGTCGCGGCTACGGAGGAGGTGGACTCGGCGGTCTTGGAGGAGGTCTCCTCTCCGATCCCCTGCCCCCTGTTCAACCCATTCCAGTGCCAGTGCGTCCGTATGCTCCGTTTGCCACCTGGCTGTCGCTCTTTGCTCCGGGAATTCTGAACTCGGCCACAGTGCCTGGCGTTCCAATTAGAGATCCCCTCAGGGATCGACCCGCAGCGGATGCGCAGAGCGATCCGGAAGTGGATCCCAACTATGCGGCACCTCCGCCAGTGCGACGACCTGTCCCGAATCGAGTGTACTACGATTCCGCAGGAGCGGTAAGTTATAAAAAAAAATAATTAAATTTCTTAACAATTATTATATTGTACGATTAATATGTTCCTCCTAATTTAAGCCCCCTGTGACTCCTGCCCAACTAGTTGGAGGCGTGGCCACCACGGTAAACGGAATCATTCAGCAACTGACGGGTCAGGTGCAGCCAGTTTACCAAACGGGAGCCTATCGATCCAGGGATCAGCGAAGCAGCTACGGATAGTCAGCTACGAACGAATTTGTATATAGCGATATGTATACTTTTAATGTAATTAGTTTTTAAGAAGTAATAAGATCGATTATATAATAAAGGAAATATAATGCAATTCGCATTTTAAATTTGTATGGAGCGCCTTATTTTTGAAAATGTTTCAAGCCTTTTTTTGCACCCAAAACGTTTTGATTTTAGTTTTAAAATGTTTTTCTTTTGAATTAGCGCCTAAAATGATGCATTTCATTTTTAAAATGTAAATATGTTTTATTTTTGGATTGTATTTTCTTGATCTCAGAAAAGCATTCTTTATACTCATAAGTATTGTCCAGAAAATTGGATATATTTCTTCTTAAAGATTTTATGGGAGGACATTTGGACCTTAATCCGTAAATTAATGAAGTGAACAATTACTTTGCCCAATGTATTATCGCCATTTGTGGACAAATTATGACCCCAGCAAGATTAAAACAGGGAATTCCCCAGTCACTTTCCTGGCGATGGATTAGTCAGGTCTGTGCATAAATCTCGGATCTATGGCCATTAAATTTATGCACGTCGCGTCTGCTTCATAAAAATCAGCGAGAAAAGAGCCACAAAGGCAGCGCCAAGGACAATATTCCCAGCAGATAAACCGGATTTCGAGTGTCTTAAGTACAGCTTATTATTTCTGGTTTCGGTTAGTTTTTTTTTTTTTGTGTATTTTACAATCTACAAAGTGCGAATCACAAGTACTTTACTAGTCAGATGGCGAGATTTAGGAGCTTTATTTGCCGAAAAAGCCACCGCCGCCGTAGCCACCGCCTCCGTAGCCACCGCCATTGTAGTATCCATTGGAGTACTGCGACTGGCTGTAGTGGCCGCCATAGGAGCCGCCCTGGTTGTAGTAGGAGCCACCGCCCGGGTAGAATCCACCTCCGTGATGGTGCGGCCTGTGACCGAAGCCGGAGTATCCTCCTCCCGGGTAGTAGCCACCTCCGTAGCCACCGCCGTAGCCGGGATAGCCGGAGTAGCCGCCATATCCGCCCGGATAGCCACTGGCATAGCCACCGGGATAGCCGCCGCCGCCGCCTCCGAATCCGCTATACAGGCCACCGCCCACTCCGATGCCGGCACTCAGGCCCACACTGCCGCCGAATCCGCCGCCCAGGAGGCCCAGGGTGCGACCCTCGGCCTTGACGGGCGCCGGCGCCGCCTGACCTTGACCGGCGATCAGCAAAAGAGCCAGCATCTAAAGAGAAGAATCACAGAAATGAAATGCATTCCAATTGGAGCGGAAATAGCAGCCGGACTTACACAACTCACACGAAGCACAGCCATTGCGATAACTCGAGCGCTTCTTGGACGAAACTAAATTGCAATTGTGGCGGGCTCGACGCTTTTATACCGGCCGCTTCAATCTGGCCAAGAAGCTCAAGTACGCGCCACGCATTGCCAAGTGATTCTTCGCAAATTGCAGAACAAACACGGCGAAAGCGAAACCAGTTTGTGACGAAATCTCGGAATCCCCCATCAAGTCGAGCCAGAGACAATTCGCCTGGCGATGCTTCACTGGGCCCCCAGAACGCGTTAATTTTGTGAAGCCACAGCCCCAAAACTAAATTATCATTTTTTCGAGGGTTACCTCTAGTTGCCGGCCGATCAAGATCGTGGAAAACCCAATAAAAATAATCACTGAAGCGATCGCATACTACAATCACTCGGGAGATTTTCAAGACCAACCAGAAACGGCGGAACTATGACGATTAAAGTGTACCCTTATCCAAAGATGACGATGCAATTATAGTTTAATATTTAATACTACCTTAAAAATATAATAATACTTTTAGATTTAATTATTAAATATTTGTAGTTTAATATCCACTTTAAATTTCATAATAGAAATTCCTAAAGTTTTTAGCAAATTTAAAAAAAAATGTAAAATAGTTTATTTTTCAAATTATAATTAAATTTTAATAATATTAATATTTACATTTATTTTTTATATTTTAAAAATTATAATTTATTTTTTAAAATTAGTAAAATTAGAGTATGCCTTATTAAGCATTCAGCATCAACTAAACCCACTGACAACATGCAAAACAAATGACTTAGACAACAAACTTCAGCGAGGAACGTGCAGCGAAGCAGGTCGGGATGAGCGATATGGCCGGCCCGCATTTGTTTGGCTCATTAGCACTTGTTACTGCTGCTATTCCGGCAGATCCAGCTACATGACTAACTATGTCTCTGATCTATGTATGTATGTGCTTAACTCCCTTTGTTTATTCTGCTCAATTGTTACGCCTTCACTTTCGTTTTCAGTTTATTCACCTCCAGTTGACGTCAGCGGAGTTACCAAAGTGAGACCATCCCACATCTTAGCTAGTCAGGAAATTGTACTTAGATTCGACGACAGCGTGGATAAAAAGTGAGGATGTGAGACTTTGGGTTAATTTATCAAGATTTATGCAAATCTGCATTGAATTTCAATGAAATGGAAGCAAAAACAATTTTATTTTGGGATTAAAGTACAAAAAATAATAAATCCAATACTTAAATTGGTTTATTTATGTAATTTTAATAATATCCAAGTTTTTTTTTACTTATTATTATTAAATTCCCTAGGGTATAACTCCACAAGATGACTCCCAAAAATGCTTAATATAAGGATTGAATGAGGTTAATGAACCACAATAAGTATTTACAATATTCAAAGTTCTATAATCCCAGCTCAAAGTGACTCTCTACTAATGATTATAGTCTCGCATTTGTTCTATAATTATGCCTAATCTCACTATTGTAATTACTGCGAAGTTAACTTCCGTTTTTCGGCGACTATAAGAATGGCAAACTTTAATCAGTTGCCATTGAGTTGTTTGCCAGCCATGAAGGTGGGTGAACATTAAAGTCTTTGCTTCTCGGACTAAGTAACTAATTCGGATTCTTTTTGCAGTACTTCACATTGTCTTTCCTGTTGAGCTGCCTGATTGCCGGAGTTCTGACTGCTCCCCAGTTTCCAGGATCAGGATTTGGTTACGGATTCTCGCCCTACGGAGGTTACGGAGGATATGGAGGCAGCTATTCGTCAGCTAGCGCCGCAGCGAGCAGCAGTGCGGGGGGATATCAAGGAGGATTCGGATATCCAGGATACGGCGGCTACGGAGGATTCGGCGGAGGATATGGCGGTGGCTACCGACAGCAGTACAATCAGTTCAGCAACTACAACAACTACGGATCTTCTGGCTACGGCGGCTATCCGTTCGGCAGATGAGCTGGGAAAAAACGACGCGTAGCTGCTGGAAATTTCTGCCCCTGTTTTGTTTGATTTCTTTATTTGGCTTTTAATGTGGTGTGGAGGTCAATAAAACGTAAATACCCCAAAATGATTCACTGCGGTGTGCATTAATTTTACTATTTGCATGTTTGCCCTCAGATTTCATTAAAAATGCAGAGCATACATTTTGAAAAGTGCGCAATCTTCTATGATTTTATTTCTCATTTTTCTAGCTTCTAAAGTAGCAACATTTTATTGGCACGTTTCCCATTGGCATTCATTGGTCTTCAGCTCATTCATTTTTAACATTTCTTTTCTAATACCCCGTTTTCTTCTCTTTTTGCTCTCAAAAAACCTGAAATTTTCAGGGGCAAATCATGTGCATACGGCCAATATAAACCACAGCCTGAAGTTCACAGCGGCAGCAACAACAAAGCCGAAGACAAACAAGACCTCTTCAACGGCTGATTGCATAAGGGCGATTCGAATCGCTCACAAAACGCGTCAGCGAGATAAAAACGCGTCGACCGCCGCGCAGCCGCTTCAATTGATCACGCGTCGTTGTCCCAGTCCAAGCCAAAAGACCAGCTTCGTCATCGGCCCACACAGTTGAACTTGAAGTTTTTACAACAAGATATAATAATTTTAAAAACATAAAAAACCTGTGCTTACTTCCAAAACCGATATAATCAATTAAAGTCGTGTTAAAACAGCATAAAAACACAAAATGCAAATCATTGTAAGTGATAGATTGTGATGGATTTTAATTGGACAAGAAACAATCGTAATTTTTTAACTCAGTGCTTAAGTAGTGAATTAAAATTAATAAAAACATTAAAAACAATATTAAACTGAATTTTTTGAGAGAATTGTTGCAATCGGATAATATGTTTAAAATCATTTGCAAGTAATCTACAAATTAAACATTATGTTTGTTGAATATATTCCTGATCTTCTTAATATGGATAGAGAAATGAAAAGCCGAATTTTATTCCTATTTATTTATACAATTTTCATAACTTTAAAATAATGAAAAAAAAGGATTTTTAAGTATAAATAAAGATAAAAAGTATTTTAGAGCTATACTAATTTTCTTATAATACATAAATTTCTTTAGAGTTATAACAATTTTATTCTCATGATTTAAACCGTTTTTATTAAGAAAATAATTTATTCTAAATTGAAATAGCAATAGGAAAACTAAATACTTTGCAATAGTAATATTTACTTTTAAATTATAATTTCAGCGTTCACATGTCCTTCTTCTCGCGGGACTAAGCTTATTATTCCTCTTGCAAAATGCTTCAGCTGGTAAAATAAAATTGCTGGCCTTTAAAGGACCACACGCTGGATTTGTGGGTCTCAAGGTGCGCACTCCCAAGTTGCTTGGCCTGAAGAGCGGATTGGTGGGTGGAGCAGCTGGATTTGGACTCGGCGCAGCTGTGGGCGCTAAACTAGGCGGATTAGCAGCAAGCCATGTTGGTGGTGGAGGTGGAGGCGGCTTTGGAGGTGGTTACGGAGGAGGCTATGGCGGAGGATACGGCGGAGGACTGGGAGGCGGCTATGGCGGTGGCTATGGAGGCAGCAGCGGCTACGAACACCACGAATACCACCAGGAAAGCCATTACAGCGGTGGATCTGGCTACGGGGGTGGAAATATCGGAGGCGGCCTTTGGGGAAAATAGGCGTTTTAATAATTTAATTAGGTAATAATCATTTCCTTGCCATCAGAATGAAACATTATTGTTATTTAGTTGTAATTCATTTGTCCATTTACCGAAGTAAATAAATATTCAAATTGTACTTATAAACCATTCACAATAGCGCCTTATTTACATGTATTTTACATTTAAGGCGACATCTAGCGGTGGCTTGCAAATAATAATAAGAAACCAACTATAGATGGCGCTACTTTTGCTTGGACTGGATCCAAACTGGCAAACAGCAGTCATCCCGGCATGAGGCTCAATGGTCTAGGGGTATGATTCTCGCTTTGGGTGCGAGAGGTCCCGGGTTCAAATCCCGGTTGAGCCCGGCTATATTCTTTTTTTCATTTCTATTAAATATTTTATTTTTGTTTTATTTTAAAGCAAAAGTTTCTTAACAATAACCTTAACAATATTTTTAGCGTCTCTTGAAGATGCCACCGCCGAAACCTCCATAACCTCCGCCGAATGAACTGGCAGAGCTGAATGAGGAGGCGGAGGCATAGTTCTGATAGCCACCGAAACCACCTCCGTAGCCACCGCCAAATCCACCTAGGCCACCGAATCCGCCCTTCCAGCCGTGCTTAATGGGGACAATCACTGGCTGGGGCACTGGCACTGGAATCGGTTGGGGAATGGCCACGGGAACTGGGACAGGCTGGGCCACTGGGATCGGCTGCGCCACAGGATAGGGCACAAAGTTGTTGTAGACAGGTGCATAGCCTCCTCCCAGCTTGCCACCAAAACCATGGGAGTGTCCAAGTCCCAGGCAAAGCATCAGAGTCAGCCCCAGAATCGTTATCTGCAAGTGGGCAAAAACATGTCACCCAAGGTTTAGATATGAAAGTAACACACCACTCACCTTGTTTTGCCTCATGTCGTCTGTTGGATCTAAGCGGTTCCAAGTTGAGAACCCCCGTATTTATATCAACCTCCAGCACTTCCTGTACTTCCTTTTCTTGCCGAGTTCAAAGAACTGCCATAAACTTGATCCACAACCTGTTTCGCGAACCTATCAATTTTTATTGTGCCAAAACTTAGTCGCAGCAACTAAGACCAAAATATAACAAATCGTGAGAAAAACATTGAATTCGGTTAAGTTCGATGGGGTTGAAGGTCGTCTATCTGTCGAGTGTTCCGGGACAATGTGGGCGTTAGTTTTTAAGAACATTTCGTATAAAAACTGAAACAATCGATGGCTAGGCAAGTCAGTCAAGTTCAAAACGAACTAGAAACATGGTCAAGATTAGCTATTCGGTGAGTGGTGGCAGATTATCCAAAAGATCGGATGGTATTGTAATGAATTTGTTCTTCCTTTCATTAGCTGGTGGTGCTCCTCTCGCTCTGCGCCTGCTGCTATGCTCAGTATCAGTATCCACAGCAGCGTCCCTCGCCGGCAACTGAAGGTCAGCCCACTGGAGGACCGGTGGACAATCGAATCCTTGGAAATCTCCTAGGTGGAGGAGGAGGAGGACTCCTTGGCGGAGGCGGCGGTGGCGGTGGCGGACTCTTTGGCAACCTGTTGGGCGGTCTCTTCGGCGGCAATCGTCCACAGCCCCAACCCTATCCCGTTCCAGTTCCCGCCTACGGTGGCGGATTCGGTGGCGGATACCCAGGCGGCTTTGGAGGCGGCTATGCTGGAGGACTTCCTGGTGGTTATCCAGGCGGCTATGGTGGCGGCTACGGCAACCCCTACGGCGGCTTTTATGGCTAAAACCATTAGTTGTTGGACTTTCCCAAGTATTATTTGATTTTTAAGTTGTTGACATTGACCATTAAATTCAAATTCATGTAAAAAAAAAAACAGTCCGGCTTGTTTTCATTTGGGCTGGCCGCTTGACATAAGGGGATGTAGCTCAGATGGTAGAGCGCTCGCTTAGCATGTGAGAGGTACGGGGATCGATGCCCCGCATCTCCAAGTGGATTTCAATATTTTGGATGTCCAATTTTTAATTTTTTTAAATTATAATCAGTAATAAAAATTTTTTTTTTGGGAAATTTTTCATTATTTTTACTTACAACTAGGCGCTTGTTTTTCAACCCACCTCTTTTTCTGATACAGAAATTCATACAGCTCTGAGAAACAACGGTTATTTTTTATTTTTCCCTAACTAAAGTGCCTTTTCTTGTTTATTTGCTAATTTATTTTTGTTGTTTTCGCAAATTATTTGCCTTGTAGAAATTTAAATGTGAAAATGGTCTCTCACCGAGCAAGCGGCTCAATGGTCTAGGGGTATGATTCTCGCTTTGGGTGCGAGAGGTCCCGGGTTCAAATCCCGGTTGAGCCCGTCTGATATTTTTTGCAATTTATTTTTACATTTTTCTTAATTATTTTAAATTTTAAAGTTTTTAATTTAATAAAAAAGTAAAAAAAAAAGAAAAAAATTGATTTTCAACTGGAGATGCGGGGCATCGATCCCCGTACCTCTCACATGCTAAGCGAGCGCTCTACCATCTGAGCTACATCCCCGTTGTGACAGCCTGTGTCAAAAGACCTACTTGTGAGTCATCACGGTCTAACATACTTCTGTTTTGGCCATTGTAGTTCGCTGATTGCCAACACAACTCGTTTCTTAGCCAAGATATCTACTTTCAACCTTGAGTGCTCGAAAATAGATAAGAAGTGAGCAATGCGGGCGCTTTGAACGAAACTTATGCATTTAATTTCCGTTTCCGGTCAGTGAAAGTTGGCCGAAAGAAAGCACAAACACCTGGCAAATGAGTCTGGGAGTCTGCTCTCCTTGTTGTCCCAGCACAAACACAAATAAACTCCAGGACGAATGCCTATGTAGAGGGAGAGAGCAGTCGACGCCTTAACATATGGAGTGGCTGATTCCGGTGGCCAGTTTTCAGATCCCTTCACTATCTGCACTTTCACACTTCTGTTTATTCAACTGTCGCTCGGTTGTTTGCCTCTGCCACGCCCCTGGGCCATGGGCAAAGCTCTATTATTATTTTCGCAAGTTATATAAAAATAATAACAGGAGCGGACACGGTGGAGCTGACCAGGCCAATGGATGGCCATCCATTATGCTGCCGGGCATTTATTTGCCAAACAATTGAATCGCTCCCCGGCTCCTTGGGCCGCTTGCAAGCAACCACTTCATCAGCCATCCTCGTCTGCAGCTATCTTATGGTTTATGATGGAATCAAAACAAACGCTTCAGCTTCTGCTCATCCTTCGGCTGGCGAGGACGATGATGAGTTTGTTTATGCAGATTGCTTGTGGAGTTTTTCCTTTGGCGTTAATGGATAAATGGACATGTGAGTGGGTGCGTGGGTAACCCTTTTTGGGGATTTTTCACCAAGCTGAGCCACTTTCGAAATCTAGTTTGTAATGTAAACAAAATGATTTTAATTGCACAGCTGAATGGGTTGCGTAACTTTCGTTTAATTTTATTGATAGCAATTTATTTTTAACCTCTTTATTTTTAAAACATATATTTGAGTTGGTAACAAATTAAAATATTTAAGTTTAGGTTTTTTGAGGTTGCAAACAATTTCGTTTAGAAATTCGGGCTTGAGTATTTTGATTTTATCCCTTAACTTAATTTTTTTTCGCACACATTTCAATTAAAATTGTATTGTTTTCTTTTACTTTGTCTGCCCTGTTTACTTAGGAGAGCGTTTCCTGCGGCTCCTTGTTTTTCCCGTTTATCCCAGCTGTGGCAAGGGTATTGGAAATAGTCCTGGCCGTTGTCCAGATCCTGCTCCTGCTACAGGATAGCCACTGGCACTGGCCGATGCTGAAACCGTGCCCATTGTGGAGGGCGGCGACATTCCGGGAGACGGCAGGGGCAGAGGCGTGGCAGGTCTAAGTGGCGATACGCCACCATATCCGTAACCATATCCCAGGGGATTGGCGGCTGAGGCGGAGTTCTGATCACTTTGGTAGATGTAGACGTTGCTGTTGCCCTGAGCCTGCTGCTGATTCAGCGGCATGGTGTAGAATCCCGCAGGAGTGGCGTAGTAACCAGGCTGGGGACCAATGGCCGACGGATTGCAGCCGTAGACGGGACAGTTGTAATAGCCAGTTATAGGATAGGCGGGGCCGGCAAACATGGGATCAGGATTATGATAGGCCATCCAGCGATTGCGCCAGCGACGGAACAAAGTGCCCAGAAAGAAGAACGATCGCCCATCGATGGGCTCTGGTCCCGAATGCTGATCCTCATCCCCTTCCACATTCCTTTCGATCTCCTCGGCGCCACTGCTATTGACCAGGATCAGCAGAAACACAAACTGGAGCACTGACATCTTCCCAACTGCCGCAATTGAAGTCTCTCGGTGAACTACTTTAATCCGATCTCAGCTTCTACTCAGGGAGTCCCACGGCGGCAGGCTGCCTAATGGGCCTTGTCATGAGTATTCGAGTGCTGTAACTGCGCCAGAACCAACAAACCATGAAAATTTATTAATATTATATGCTTTCAAGGCTGCCCTGGTTAACTGTGGAGATCTTTTCAAGTTTAATAAGAAACGTTTTATCTTAACTTTTCGGATTAAAAAAAAAAATTAATTTAAAAAATATTTAATAAAGTCTAAAATATAAAGAAAACGTGTGGTGAGGTTTACCAACATGTTTTTGTTTTTTTTAGATTAATCTATTGCTAATTCTTTAATTGAACTAAAATTTTTACAAAATATTACAAACTTAAAGAACTTTAGTCAGCTGATAATAAGATATGTACTTATCAAACGATCTAATATATCATCTAAATATAATATTAAACCCAATAAAACTAAATTAATCTGATTTAAACTCACTATCAGTAACAAATGATACGTAGGGTCAAAAATAGTCAGCGCCGCTCACATCGGGGATGTAGCTCAGATGGTAGAGCGCTCGCTTAGCATGTGAGAGGTACGGGGATCGATGCCCCGCATCTCCAACTAGAAATCTATTTTTTATTTTATTTTTTTAATATTATAATAAAACTTATTTCAAAATACAACCTTATGGATATTCGTATTAAGTAAGTACCTTTATTGGTACTCAAAAAACTCTTGAATTTCCCTTTTTTACCCAACCTGCACGTGCCAGCAATTTTTCATTATTAAATGCAAGGAAAAACTTGAAGTTTTTCGACTTTCGTTGCTTGATTTTATTTTGCCACATTACATGCTTTTGTGAGGGCAACAAAAACGTTTTGAGTTATGAGTTTTGCGTGCCAGGTGTACTAACAGTTTAGGAAATCACCGATTATGCGACACACAAACACCCTGCGAAGGATTCAGCAATCATAAAATCAGGAAAAACACAACCCGCTTTACAAAGGCCGCATACCCAACATCACTTACCTGGAGGCCTGCGAATAAAGTGTGCAAAAAACAGGTGACAACAATCAGCAAGGGGTGAACGGGGGGAGGCGCCCGTCCGTGTCTGGAAAAACAAAAACAAGGACCCACCCACAAGGGCTGTGAAAATTCACGCGCCCGTGAAAATTTCGCACGTTTTTATGCACCATGAACTCCAAACAGTCGTCCTCCTTTCAAAATTTGAGTAATGGCCACATAGATTAGCTGGCGACCATTTGATTTCGCCAGTCCGAAATTCATTTAATTAAAAAAATACGCAAAGTCAACAGAAATAGAAGAACTACAAACGAAATTAGAGTCTCCGGGCGAAACTTTCCATAAACTTTGTTGCCATCAAAACAATAAAAACCGCAATCCTCGGCCGGACTTTGCCTTTGTTATCGAGGCTCGAAGCGGACAATGGAGTGTCCTTTTTTACGACAAAGCCAAATCCGGCGGAACCACATAAATTATGTTAATGCCTAAGCTATGTACACGCCCACTGTTCTGGACTTTTCCCCCCGTCCGTCCGATATAATCAGAAAAATACACACAGGACACACATCGGTTGGACGAAGGACATTTGCTTAGTGGTTTTGTGCGATAGTTTTCTGGACGAAAATTGCTGACAATTGCTAAAAACCTCGGGTGACGATGAGGTCTGGATCAGCTTTTTTGTGTAGTGGGGTGGGCGTTAGAGCATTGCAAATGATATATGTTGGAACACATGTTTAGGAGAGGGAGGGAGTAAAGTCTGGTCAAATATTAGGGGGATATTTTTCCGTCGAGATTGCCAAACTTTGAAATCATCAAATGGGGGCTAACCAACCAAGTTTCGCATCCGATAAGTGAAATCCAACGGCAGACGAGCAGATATTAATTCTCGGGAGGAAATTAGAAGAGGACATTGCTGTATCCGACTTACAAACAATAAAGGACGCTGTAAATTAAATTCATAAAAATGATACAGCATTGTTTGGCTTGTCAGAAGTTTGTTTTTCCCCCCATTGTTACATAATTATACACATGCCCCGGAGTTATCGGTGGGCTTGAGTGCGTTTGGGTATAAAAAGCAAGATAAGCCAGCGGCGAGTGCATGTAAATAAATTGAAACAAATAAGCTGTCGGCTAATTGCAGGGAGATCCCCTTTATCAAGCGAAATTGAAAAGCCGTTCGTTCCATTTGCAAGGCAAATATGGTCCTTTTCTTTTTTCACCTTGCGGTGGACAACATCGCAACATGCTGTCGAACATTTCCGCCGGACTGTTTCCGTTATGCAACGCCGCTGCAAGGACAACAACAGGTGGACGGGCTGGCGGCGGAGGATGTGCGCGGAACTGGTGATTCCGAATCCCTGGCCACTGTTTACGCAGACCAAACTTTTTGTCAGCTGTCATCGGGGCAGACGTATGTACAAAAGGAAAACGAGAGTTTTTCCCTTTATTCTGATTCCAACAAGTCGCAGGCTCCAAGACTGACAGCTGCAACGCATTGCACTGGCTGTGTGGTAACGAAAAAAAAAAAAAAAAAATATACATCCACACAAATTTGTGCTCGAAGGCCCCGGCGAGATTCGAACTCACGATCTCCTGTTTACTAGACAGGCGCTTTAACCAACTAAGCCACGGCGCCACTTGCGGTACACCCGAAAATTTCGAAACATAAGTGGTGGAAATAAATTTTCATGGGTCACCAAAAATAGTTAAGGGTCATATATTGATTTTAAAATAAAACAACACCTAAAAAATTAGTGATAAAAAATAATTATAAGATCATTAAAAAAATTAAACACATATTACTTTGTGTAGGCCCCGGCGAGATTCGAACTCACGATCTCCTGTTTACTAGACAGGCGCTTTAACCAACTAAGCCACGGCGCCATATGATTTCGGCGGAACCAATGACTGATAATTGCCTCGCCCAATTTAAAATAAAATGATCTAAATTGTGATGGTGGTGGTCTAAAATAGAATGCGAAAGATCTTCTTAATTGTTAATCGTATAATAAAAGAATACCATATTTAAAAAGATATATACAAAATAGTTTAAAAATAAAAAAAGTAAAAATGTTTTGGGAGATAAAATGTATACCATTTATTTAATGGGAAGAACCAAAGATATATGTAGTATAGGGAGTCCCCGCTGAATTTATTTACATTTGCTTAAGGGGAAAAACAAATGCATATAGCTGTGTATCATAGGCTGATTAAGAGATGGACAGGAGAAAATTGTAGGGGAATGTACCATTGATGCGTGGGGTTCTTTTGTGACAAAAGGCATCGGACTATAAAAGCGACAGTCGGGCAGTTGCAGTCATTCAAACTACAAAGTTCAGTCCAAGAAGAAAGGCGAAATCAAGAAATTTAGTAATATGGATTGTCAGGCCACAGGAAACCCAAAGACCGGAGAGGCAACTGCCCGATGTGGGGTGATGGTGGGTGACGATCTGGCCAATGCTCGGGCCGGAGTCTTCGCCTCCACGCCAGGAACTGGCGGACCCGTCACCAAAGGAGTTTATGGAGCAGTGAATGCGTAAGTGAACCATATCCAAGGTACCATGATGGCTAAGATCACAGAAAATTAATCATATATCATATATCTTACTCCAGGAATGGACATGGCCTCTCGTTGCAGCATGGTCACATTGAAGGCGTGGGCAGCACCACCACCGCCACAGCCCAAGCCAATCTTCTCCAGAGCCAGAACGCATCGCTCAACGCCACTGGCTTCCACAGTCACAGCCGAACCCACGATCAGTTTGGTGGCGGTCTCAATCTGCAGACATCTGCGGGTCACCAGGCGGCTGTGGGGGTCACCAGAGTGCCGCAATTCGATATAACCACCGTCCAAACTTCTGGCAGGGCCAATCTGTACACCTCTCCCAGTGGAAACCTCAACCTCAATGCCACCGGAAGTGCCAATCATCACTTGAGCGGACCAAGGCGTGGCAAGTCCGATTTCGGCACCGGACTCAATTTGCGATACGATTTCTAACTTGTTTTTAAAGTAAAAAATCTGACATCTTTTAAAAGTGGGTTACTTCATTATTCATGTCATGTGTCAAGTGTAAAATACTTTTTGAAAAATAAAAAAAAAAAACATTTTTGAAAAATATATATTATATTATCAATATTGCTTAAAGAAAAAATTTATTTAATATTTAATTCAAAAATTTAATATATCATATATTAGTAATTTAAAAACTTTAAAATATAAGAACAAATATTTATGCTGCTTTTCCGTAAAATCGATTCCTATTCCGCCGTAAGCATTATCATTCAACCGCTCAAACTGGTGTCAATGTGCGCATCGATTTCGCATAATTCATCAGGCGAAATTCCCACAATAACGAAACCATTGGGGGGAAATCCTTTGGAGTTCGGAAACCCATCCACAGATGAACGCAGCCTATGTGAAACCAATTTTTGGCTAGTCAGCTTTTCTCGTTTCTTTTTTTTTTGGCAATATGTGCAGGCACCGCAACCGTTAAGTACCATAAAAATAATTCAAAATAAATTGCTTTACATAAAATTTGGTTTCGGCAAAGACGAGCAACTGTTTTATAAGGTGTATAATTTGGCCATAATAATGCGCATCATGGCAGCACCCATCGCGGGGTTGGTTATTAATTCTCGGTCGACGCGTCGCCGAGGCCGAGACATAAATAACGCGTTTTATGCGTGAATATACTTAGCATTTTTCGCAGACACGGCGGAGTCCTAGTTAAGCCGTAAAAATTACACCAGCCCGTCGAGAAGCCCTGACTTTGACTTTTGGAAAGGAGCAAAGGCAAGTCATGTCAGCTGGCCTAATCCCCAGGTAGATAGCCGCCTTGATTGGCCGCAATGAAAGATGCCAAGTCAATATTTTTGATATACCCCAGGGGCCGGGTGAGTGGGATAAGCGCTGACTTGTAATGTCGTGTAATTAGGGTCATAATCGGCTTGCCACTTGAGGCCTTATCCCGCAGCCCTGAAACGACTTTGTTATGCAAATGCCGGGGAAAAACAAGAATATCCTGCGGTTTACGAGGATAAAGAATTTAAACTGTACGGACCTGAAATCATCTTTAAAGGAAATAAAAGTTGTTATAATTATTAATTTAAAATGTTATATATTTTAAAAATAAGAACTAACCCACAACCCACCCAAGAACTAACTACACAATTCCCCCATTCCCCCATTCGCAACCTCTGCAACACTGGAAAATCAACAAAAGGACTTCGTTGACAACCGTTTCCTGGCAGCCAGAAAGCAGGACTAATAAACATTATTTATCTTTCAACTATATCAGTATCTCGAATTTGCTTCTACCAAGAAACTACATTTATTCAAATGGATTTCACGTACTGCGAGTTCCCCAGCACCGTTTCCATTGACACTTTCAAGGCCTATTTCAATCCCGCCGATGTCAAGTTGCCCAAAGTCGCCGGTAAATCATTGGACATCATCCAGATCCCCAGCGAAGGCCACGAGAGCCAGGCAAATCAAGCGAAAAGTCTGCGACATCTTGTGCTGGATGCCATTGTTGAGAATTGGAGTGGTGAGCTTATGGCTATAAATTGGATAAACTTAAATACAAAGAAATATTTTCTAATAATATTTAAATAAAATATTTATTAAATATTATTAAAATATTTTAATTCGACTTTATAATTTTTATGTGGTAACTATTGTACACTCAAAAAATGTTTGCTTCACTGGCGATTTTTAAATAAAATTAGAAACATTTTCTACTGCTCAGATTTATTTTCTTGGAATAAATCAATTTTACTAAATAAAAGAATTATTTTCTGATATATATAAAAAAAATTTTTTTTGACCGTATCTATCAGCTTTTTTTAATTTTCAATCATTTTTATAAAAGGTTGGAATATTATATACCCATTTATATAGAAATAAACTAGTCGTAGTATACTGAGAAAATAGCCATCCTTACAGTCTCTTGCGATATTGATATTATCCCGACATTGCTCATCCGCAGAGTTGCCGCTGTACCGGCAGCTGGGGCGGCGCGAGGACCGCAACTACCTCCTTGGCCACCTGGACACGCAACTGCCGCTGCAGCTGCTCAGCGCCCACATCCGCGAGGACTTCTTCTGGCAACGATGCTACGGACACCGGTGGCGGAGCGCCCCACTGCAGGCGCGGGGCAGGGAGCGGCCCTGGATCAACATCTACATGGAGCGACATGTGCAGGAGTTTATTGAAAACATGCCGACGGGCGACTACGAGCAGGAGGGCAACGTGCAGGTCGTCCTGGACATCTGTGCGGCGTACATAAATCAGTTGGAGATAAGTTTCCTTCAGCCCGCCCCGCCCACAACCGATGCGAATGGTAAGTGGGGTTACAAAGGATTTCAGAAGGATTTATCAAGAATTACGTAAAAGAAAAGCTTTACGAACTGCATTTCAATATTAAGTATATAAGTGGTAAATACATTTTATACGATTAAAATACTATTTATTTAGTGTTAAATTCAAATAGTAATTAACATTATTATATTTTTAAATTATATTACTCTTTTAAAAAATTTTAAGAATCGTATAGTATTACCTACCGTTTAATCATATCATTTGTGAGATACTTTTAATATTTCCAAGTGCATAAATACTTTGTTCTTGCCACATACCATCTGCAGATCACATTCCGCTTGATTACCTGCTGAGCAATCTGCCGGATTTACGCCAACTGCGACTGAGTTACAGCACCAAGACGGCCGGCTGTAATTACCAAATGGGCTGCAACCAGCTGACTGTCAAGGATATTCTGCACCTGACCAAGGGACTCAGCCAGTGCCACGAGCTGCGAAAGTTCTGGTAAGGGGTGATATTTCATCTGAGTTTTTGCTCTGCAATTCCTTTTGATTTTCAGCCTGCACAACACAAAGCTGATGCCGTATCAGTTGCGATTTCTGGCTCGCAGTCTGGATAAGGGATGTCATCACCTGACCGAGATGTCCTTGCAGCACTGTGCAGTCGGGGATGCAGGAATTCGCAGCTTCTTGGAGACCTGCGGCCGGGAATCTTTTGGAACTCTTACGGTCCTCGATTTAACCAACAATAAAATCAGTAGGCTGAAACAAATTATTTATTTAAATACTGTATACAATACTTATTTTCCAGCTGAAGAAGGCGCCTACATCCTTAGTCGCACTTTAAAGCACGTCCCCCTCAATCAATTAGTTCTGCGTTTAAATCCAATCCAAAGTGACGGAGCTGCCGCAATCTTTAATACCCTTCAGGTGATGCCCATCAAGGAACTGGACTTGGGAACCTGTGGCATCTCGGAGACCATTACAAAGCTGTTCATGATGCTGATTTGCCAGCACACCACACTGCTGGAAATCGATTTATCAAATAATTCCCTGGGAAAGGATTTTGGCAAACATTTAATGAAGATAATAAGCTGCAATAAAGTTCTCGAAAAGTTGGACCTTCGGAACACGGGTCTATCGTTAGATATGCGTAGGAAATTCCAAGAGTTCCTAATCAAAAATGTGGAACGCAAAAAACACGAGGCCTTGAAGCAAAAGCAGCGCGATAAGTTTAAGGCCATGATGCAGCTATAAATACCTTTAAGTGATAATTATAGATAGTCCATATTTTCTGGGAAAAAAATAAAATACAAATATATATTTAAAAGAGGTACAACATATTTAAAATAAGAAGAAAAATATTAAAATAGATTTAAATATAACAAAAAATTATAAAAGATTCGATAAAAATAACTATATATTTTTTATAGCAAGTTTGCATTACAACATTTTATAGAATTTCAAATTAAATGAAAATGTATCTAAAAAAAAATCACAACTGTTTCCGCCCGGGATTGAACCGGGGGCCTTCCGCGTGTTAGGCGGATGTGATAACCACTACACCACGGAAACTCAGATGACGTCCACGTCCTTCCTAGACAAGATAAGCTAAGGTATTTATTATATATCAAAAGATATAACTAAAATAAAAAGCCAATTTTTTAAAAAAAATCTAAGAAATACATCTAAAAGTATCCACCTATATAGTGGCTTTTTTTGTTGCTTCCTACTCCACAAGGCAGTGCGACAACTTAAGCAGCAAACCGTGAAGCAACCTCGAAGCTTTCAAGCCAACTTTCATTAACCCTCGGCCTTGTTGACTTAAGTCAACAAAAACAATGGTAACCCCATCAAGATTGCCGAGGAGGACCCAACTCTCTGACCCCAAGTGTTCCCTTCTAATGGCGCCTGGCCCCAACAACAACAGCCAACTAAGTGGAAACACTTGAAAATGGGTTGGAAAAAAGGTAAAAAGTTGTTAAGAAAATAAATAAAAAGGAAACTCAGTTTGTTGCTATTTTAGTGGGTGTTGTTGTTATTTGGCTTGCTCTTATTTTTGTAGGGCTAGTTTGTTGTTGTTTGCTTCTGTTGCTCTTCTTGGCACGCAAAGTGTAAAAATTGTTTGTGCTTTTGTTAATGGCATTTTAAGTGCGGTCTACGGGCGAAGGATACGGTGGTACGAAAAGGGGTTAGGGTTTGTTTAAAAGTATTTGCCATTAATTGGATTAATTTCCACAAGCTTTGAGGTCAAAGGTGACAGATTTTTAAAAAAAGGTGCTAGCATCTGATGCTGAAATCTTTCAAAACCTTTCTTATTAGTCATATAACAATCCATTCTTTAACACATCCAGACATATCCCATCCATCTGCACCTTTGTTTTCCATTTTCGGGTTTGCTTATGCTGTTGTTGCTATTTTTCAATTAAAATCAAATTGTATTTTTGTCAGGTGCAACTTTTTACTCATTTCGTGCTGATTCTTTTTCTCGTTTTGTTTATTTAGGACCTTGTTTTGTTTATCTGCGCAAGTAAAAAACAACACAGAAGGAGAACACAGACTCTACAGCAGGATACATCCCCCCATTTATCATACATACATAAACGTTCGTATGATAATTGCGTTTTAAAGTTTGATATGTGGATAAAGTTTTTTGGCTAAAGTGTCCTGGCCACGACCCTCGCCTGTTGTTTCGCCAGCATATTTAGCAGCTCATAAATCTTCAATGGATTCAGTCTTGTGATTTATAACGAGCCAAAAACTTGAACCAGCCAAACAATAAAAAATATCTAAGAAAAGAAATATTTGTAGGGTGGGAAAAACTTTATGAGCTTTAAGGTAGAAAAATATTAGGAAAACATCTGTAAAGATTTGATACATTATTCTGGAAAAATATGGTTTATATTTTGTATTATTTTTTTATTTGATTAAAACGTATAAAATATGGTCAGCCCGACTTTGCTTTAAGAAAAAGATTTCCCTGCCTCCTTAAAAATTCCAATTTATTTTTTTCTTCACCCTTTCTAATCCTTTAAATTTGGCCCAGCCATCCTCAATTAGTTTTGCGCCTAATTGTCATATTTTTCTTCTCGGTTTTTGCCCTCTGTCCACTTAATTGCATTTGGTGTGGGCGACGGGAGTGGCTATTTGTAGCATAGCATGCCCTGAAAACTTTAGACAGTTATCATCATTATTTATGATATTCCTTTCCATTTTTTCGTCTATTTTTTTCTTTCGGCCCCAAGCTCAAAGGCAAGGGGTTAAATGTGCCAAATGGGCATGCAAAACTTTTCAAATTAAATTAAAAGCATGCCAAAAGCGCCGGAGACAAAACAAATTTTGATGAGTCAGCTGCCGTGCTACGAAAAATAATGGGAGCCGACTGCAGTGTTTAAAAGTCAATAAATCAGCGATCCGCTGATGAGGGTAAGTTCCCGCACAACCGTTCTTTCGACTCTAATTAAATAAAAATAAAATGGGGATCGGATGGAAAAAAAAAGAAATCCACTTGGAGATGCGGGGCATCGATCCCCGTACCTCTCACATGCTAAGCGAGCGCTCTACCATCTGAGCTACATCCCCGTGATGAAATTGGGCGTTTTAGAGGGCCATAAGAGAAAAACCAGGTAGCTCAATAGTTTTAAGGTCTTTAACCCTTGTGTGCAACAAAACAAGTTTTATTTTAAAATGCAACGATCCATATTTAAAAGATATAACTTATCTTATCTAAAAGGTCTGATAACTGAGTTAATACTTGCCAGTCACTAAATATTGAAAGCAGTAAAAATTAGTGCATTTTTTTATTATTAGTTTAAATTAAATTATTTTTTATAAATTTAATAATCCTAAATTGTTTATAAAATAAGACTAAATAGTCTTTCAATTTTGATCAATCTTTATGACGATTAGAAACTTTTAAATTTTTCAGTCAGGGAAAGCTAAATTATTTTTTAATTAAAATAAGTTTATAAATATATTATTAGAAAGGTAATAAAAATTTGTAAGCCTACACAGTTACTTCTTTATTTTTAAACTTGATTTAAACTTTCAAAAATCACGGGTTAATTTGTATCTATTTAAATTATGCATGCATGCAGCTGTCGTAAAAAAAACATTTGAAACCGGTTGACCCTCTTTTTAAAGCCATTAATTCACTTAATATGCATGTCGAAAATTTGTCTTTCGATAGGCCCAAGGTGATGTGAATTTAAGACGGTTTTTAAGTTAAAAATCCGAAAAATTCAAACTCTTATCGTAAGCGGCTCAATGGTCTAGGGGTATGATTCTCGCTTTGGGTGCGGGAGGTCCCGGGTTCAAATCCCGGTTGAGCCCGTATCTCAACTTTTTGCTCCATACCACCCCAAGGAAAAATATAACCAAAGATATATATGTAGGAAGAGCAAGAGTAAACAATAATCATTTTATACATGCTGTGACAATGTGACTTTATTGCCAATACAATAGATAAAAATTCAATTCAGGATTGTTTCAGCCCACACAACTTGGGAGCCTGACGTTTTTATGATTATTTCACTCCTTTATATGTGTTTTCTGTTTGGTTTACTGGATGACAAATTTGCATATCCCCCAAGTCGTGTGTGTGTGTGTTTGTTGTCGCCGCATATGACAGTCCTGGGAATTGGCCGATACCAGGACGCAATCTCAATGCCAATCGCATGATGTGCGAATTGCCACAAGGACACTCGTCCTGCTCCTCTCTGCTGTCATTCTCTAAACAATAAAGAATAATCTCCTTGGGCTCTGGAGTCTTGTAGCAGAAGTTTGCCTAAGCATCGGAATGTGCCACGTTTTATTGCTTGTAATTTGCATGCAAGTTGGCATTGAGCAAGTTTTTCCCTTTTTTTTATTGCCGACTTTAAGACGCTCAAATGGAGCGTGCGGCTATGGATGAATTGCCATGAGGAGTTAAGGAACACTAAGTGCAAAGTTCGATCGAGTAACATGAGTCAACCTATGGTTAAGAATTTAACTAAGGGTTAACTTTAGCTTTAAAAAATAAATAAATCTTTTATTATCTTTTACTTCAAACCTTAAATAATGTTTCTTCCGCTGACAGCTCCTTTGAATATCCCCCCTCAGATGTACCTTTTAATCAAAGATCCTTTTTCCTTTAACTCTGACTTGCTGTCACTGCGTATTAATCAGCAAACCTTTTCGCTTCAACCATTTGGCCGGACAATATTTGCCAATCAATTGCCACAAACACAAATTGTCCATTTTCCTGTGGCCCCGTCGCCTGTCGCCGGAGCGGAAGGAATTTTAAAATTCAAATATAAAATAAAATGCCCAATTGAAAGCGGTTACAATGAGTTCGGATTCGCCCGCTGACAGTGGCAGTCAGTCAGCGTTTGCAATTTCCACGATTTCACACCCACAATGGACCCACGGACCCAAGATGATGGTAGCAGATGGCCAGGGGACTTTTGTATATCGGAAGACCGCAGCAAATAATATTGAAAATCCGTAGACAATTGTGTACACACCGAGGGAGACAAAATGCCGGAATGCCGGTCGAAACCCGCACTTGAGGTCGCTGGCTAAATGGGCAAATGAAAATGAAAATCAACTCGGTTGGAATGAAGAGAGGTTCGGGTCTTTATTAAAAAACTTTCACCCCCCAAACAACGGCGCATAAAAATGCCAATTAAATGCAAGAATTTGTCCAGCTTTGGTTTTGAATTTTCCCATGAAATCCTAGACATGAAAATACCACCCACCCACCGTTTCTCACTCATTAGCACAAATCATTGCTGAAGCATGCTGGAGCATATATCATGGTCTCAAAAAAAAATGTATCCGAAAATATATGCAGGCCTCGCAAATTATGAGCATTATCATCAGGAATCAGGGCCTGGGGAAACCGTAATCCACTGTGGAAATGTACAAATGATTTGCCAGCAAATTGCAACAGCTTTTGGTCCTCGGCCTGGTCATTCCTGCTAAGTGGACAAATCTACCACAAATACGAAAATCACCCTCATTATGGCCAAGAGCGTAAAATTCCTCCTTTTTTTTGCCATCTTTTTTTGCGTGTGTGTGTGTCTGTTTTGTTATCGCAATGTCGACAAGACCACTGGCCATGTTAAGAGACAACAGTGGACTCCAGTCCTCCAGTTCTCAATCCTCCCGGCCATCCAATCCCAACCTCCCACACAAAAAGGCGACAATGCTCACGAGTCGAGGCTGGACCGCTGTCAGCGGGACTGACACTAAAGTGGTTTAGGGCGATAAGATGCCCGTGGCTAGCTGACTCTTCCCATTTCTCCTGCCATTCCTCCCACTGGATCCCCATTTCTCTGTCTGCTGTCTGCGGGACTTTGTGTTTTTTTCGGGGGTTAGCCTCGGATCTGGACAAGGATTCCGCTACGCTGCTTCACATGACACGTTTGAAGAGGACGAACGGGGAGCTGGCTGCCAACGGTGGATGGATGTGCTAATAGAAAGGTGTTTGAGCAGACGAATTTGAATATTCTGCTTTGCATACAAAGAACATATTCTTCCATAAGTGTCCTGCTGACTATATACCTTTTAATCTATCTTAAATATTCTTTGAAATAACTCATTCGATATAAAAATGATTCAGAAAGAATTTAATTTTAAATTTAATTTTTATGATTTAGTAAAAGAAAAATTTTATTTATAATTTTGATTTTTGTAGAAGAAAAATTTTTTTAAAATCTATAATAATCTATATTATATAAAAAATATCTATGTTTTTTTAAAGAATATCCTTTTTATTTTCAATAGATTTCGACAACATTTTAATAATTTTGACAAAATTTTTAAAAATAATTGAAAAAAGACTTTCAATTATATTAAAAACTTTAAAAATATTTGAAAAAAGACTTTCAAATTCAAATATCTATAAACTATTAAACTAAATACGTTTTCCAGGACTCCTTTTGGAAAACACAAAACTCATTTTGGGCAACTTCCCCCACGCACGCACTTCCCATCCGCCAACCCCAAATGTTTTCCCACTTAATGACAACTGTAAATTACTTACTGGGAAAACTGCTTGAGCAAGCAGAAATCAATCGATTTCCCTTAGTAGCTATCCTAAAATCCAATTGCTAGACCGGCTCAATCCACTTCCCCCACCATCCGAACCTGCGAACCCCGAATAGAAATTATATGCAACGCATTGTGGCCAGAACTCTCTGTGCTCTCCGCTCTTTGCGTTTTTCCATTTATTACAACTAAGTAGACACAACAATACGAGATGGACAAGTGGTTGGGGGGTCCTAAGGACTCGGATTCGTATTCGGATTTGGTTCTTTTTCTGTTTTTTGGCTCTTCTTCGGGTAGTTTCTGTGGCTAAATGGTTTGAGCGATAAATAATGTCCGTTTGTACTTTTAAACGACTTCCTTTCATTTGTTTTTTTTGTTTCTCCCTCTTTCTGAGACGCCGACTACTGTTGTTCAAATTGTTTCAACGCCAATACATAATAGCTGCCACGCCCCCCGCCCACTGCAGGGGCACGATGGGCAGGAAAACAAGCCGTCAAAGATAGCAATCTTCGATTTTACTTCGGTTTTTATTTTTTTGCACAGGGGTTTCATTTACTACTTGTTGTTGCTGTTGTTGCGGCTGTTCGATTGATGTTGGTCTGGATAAGGCGGAATAAAACGAAAATACGACAGGAATCGCCAAGTGCACAGGAAGAAATAAAGTTTTTTTTTGGTTTTTTTAATATGCTATTTAAAAGTGAAATATCTATAATTATATACCAGAGAATCTTATTCTCAACTTTAATATATTCCCTAAAATATTTTTATAGAGTTTACAAGTACTACACCCAAATTTTCTCTAACTGCACTTTCGATCCTGCACCTCTATTGGATTTCTGTTGTTGCGCCATATAAATCGTTTTATTTCCAAAGCGGTATTATTGAGGATTGGATGACGCCTGTAGGAAGTGATTGTTGTAGTCCCTGTCGTTGCTATTGCTGTTATGTCGCGCTTGAGGTTCCAGCGAAGATAAATGGCTCACTTAGCCATCCGCACTGTGGAACAACAAAAACAGCACCAAAAATAAGGGGAAAAAAGCAAGAAAGGGAACATCATCATCATCGTGATAGGTGTGTGCGGTTTAACGCTTCGGGATTGCGTGAAAGGCAAAGGAACGTGCCTGGTATAGAAAGACTTGACAGTTGACTCGGGGGAGCCTAAGACTGACAAATAAAGGTAACTTTATCGGGGGTTTCTCATTCCTAAGAAGGTTTCTCATCGCAGGGAAAACTGATGGCGGAGGATTAGCCAGAGAAAGTTGGTGAGCGTGAAGGAGAATGCTAAATTAAGCAGTGGAAACTCAAGAGGGGGTTTAAATATGAGTTATTGGAAAGTTACTGTAACTTATTCAAGGAATCTGCGTTAAATAGAATTTTAGATATCACAGATATTATTATAATATTAAAATACGAATAATAAATATGGTTTCCATTTAAAGTTTTCTTATTTAATATTTAATTTTTCACATAAAATTTATAGAATTATTTATTTAACCCGATTAATATTTCATAATTTCAAATTAATGTTTTTAACATATAAAATTAATACGATTTTTAATTGAAGTTTTTTTTGCATATATTTAATAATTTTAAAATATTTATATATTCCCATTTGAACCTGATATTCTCTTAATATCAATTAGATCAAAAAACATTCCATATATCATCTGTAACTCAATTAAACCAAGAAAAAGCCAAGGCAGTCAGGATGGAAAAAGGATCTCCCTTCCATCCTAAAACCAAAAAGCATAGCTCATCCTTCGCTCGGCCAGCATTGTGCATACACAGACACATAAATCAAACAATAAGTACTCTTTATTATTATTATTTGCACTTTTTGCATACACGAGCACACGGTATTTGCTTAAGCAGCTCCGGCCACAGCCACCAGCAAATATATAATGGAGCATACTTCAACTTGGCTTATTGAATAAGTCAGCAGTGAGCAGTCGACAGACGCCAGCTCGGGAAACTTCAATAACAACACTCCCCGGCAGCACTCCAAAAACTTTCGAGCGACGCCCCGTCGTTTCGAAAATGCCACGCCCCCTCGCCACACACACAGCGAGACAGCGGCATCCATCCTCCCCGGAGGAAATCTCCAACCGAAACAACATAATTTGCATAAAATTGACGTTAAAGGTTACCAACAGCCGCAGTAGCAAAGCAGCGGCTACAAACATTTACTTAGGCGTCTCCCGGAATTCTTTGCTTTTTCCACGTTACATTTTTCACTTTTTTTTGGCCCAGAGTGCTCATATTAATAACCTTAAATCAATTCCATTATGCAGGGACCCAGGAAAAACACGCGTTAAATTAATTTTGCCTTTATTTGCCGCAAAAGTATGCGAAAAGTGCAGAAAAAGGGTTGAACAAATTTCCCACAAATTACATGCGTGTAAAAACGCGCGCGTGTTTTCCTTCGCCCTTCTTTTTTTTTAGCGTTTTTCACCGCGTCTGTGTTAGTCACTCATAAACGCATTAATTTGGGGATGTTATACGGTTAGGATACACCGTATACAGCAACTGAAATTGATCTATATGCTGTGCACAACTCGATTTCCATTATAATTATGCCTTTTAGTCAGCTCTCCTTGAGCATTTAAACTAATTAATTAGTAAATTTGCAGGCGTTAAAATGTACGCCGACAGAAAAAGAAAACGTACATAAATCTTGTCGCACACCAGGATATCAACCCACTCACACACACACATGGCACAGAGAAATGCCCACGGGGCGTATGTTTTTGTGTGTGTCGAAGGGAAGCAGATTGCTCATACGCCATGTGGGCTGGCCCAACATTTCCGTTGATGCGAGCCAATTTCAAGGGGTAGACGTTAGAAAATGGGAGTGAGATGCGAGGAGCACACGAAATATTTAGAAACTTGCATTTTGAAGTAAAAAGATTTTTATGGGTCCAAGAAAGCTTAATTGGGATACTTATAAGGAGAGGTTTTTTAGTTTTAACCTTCATATTTAAAGCTTTAGTAAAATTAATGTTATTTCAGTCCCGAAACCCATTATTTTCCGCTTACCAAGTAATTTTTCTGCCCAAATAAATAATTATATTCAGATAGATCTAATTTATTTAGCCAACCTCTGACCTCAAGCCAGCGCGAAACAAATCCCGAACCCGCAGCTAATTTCAACTGAAGTCAAGCGTGTAAAAGCGATTACCAAAACGGACTTTTTTGCTGGTCGAAACAGCTTTCTGGGCAGCAGCAAAGCGATAAGCGGGCATAAAAATAAAGGACAAAATAATAAACTCGCTGACCACGGACCAAAAGTGTTTCGGTTCGCTCAAGAGTGAAAGGAAATGCGATGATAACGCGCTGATAGGGCACAAAAAGGGTCCATCCGCTGAATATATTATATACACAGATACAGATAGAGAAACAGGGCGTAAACAGAGGATCTGGGGTCCCCGGGGTCCCATTTCAGCCAATTAGGGGCGTCCAGAATCCTGCAGCCGCCATGCAAATGTCTGGTCCTTGTGCGTGAACAGATTATCAAATTAGCGTAAATGTTATTGGCCTCCTTGGGAATCGGATCGCTGACACTTCGGAACCGGCAAGCGCACACATGACGCCTGCTGGAAATTTTCAATTTCCTGTCAACTTCTGGCGAGGTGTTGCCAAAGGGCGATGCAAACTCAAAAAGCCTGCCCCCGGACATGATAAAACGAAAATCCTTTACATGATTTAGGCATCCCGGACTGAACCTTGCCAGTTGTCAGCCATAAAAATAAAATTTGTGAGCTTTTTATTTTTATGGCCACATATGAAAAACATTTTATAGAATTTAGAGGGAGTAAAAGGGAGGGTCAACTCCCTTAAAGCCAGAGGCTATCAAATGGCTCACAACTTTGCGCCAAAGCCGCTTAAATGTTATAGTTACTTGGACCGCAGTTTCTCCATTTCTCTCATCTTTCCACTAATATTTTTGCCGGACAAAGGTGCTCAAGGGGTTTTGTGAGTGAGTTGCAAGGACTGGGGGCAGCGTGTGACGGTGTTGATAGCAACTGTTATTTAAATACATATTCATTTTTATTGTTTTCCCTAAAGGGTACTTCCAAAAGGGTTGAATTTGCCAAGGCAGTATAGGACATGAGGTGAAAACTAAGATTGTGGGGAAATAAATGAGACCCAAAAGTAGTTATAGCCAAAATGTAAACTGTGAATTGGTTCTACAATTATAATAATTTGCCAAATTGCATTGGGAATTTTTCTGGTAAACATTTTGTTATAGTAAATGTTAAATTCATTAATATAACCTTGTAAAATATTTAAAACTTATTTTAAAAAATATTTTCAAAAATAAATAATTAAAATAAAAAAACAGAAAAATCAGCCAATATTTCCCATTTATTTTTTACCTTTTTTCCTTAATTTCTCTTAATCCTGAACCCTCTAAAGGTATTTTGTACAATCCCCAGCAATTTCCCATTCAACAATTCCTGTCCTAACAAAACAATTAAAATTAATGTCCCACTATTTGCACAACAGCTGTGCTGCATTTGATATTTTTCTCGTACATCCGCCATCCTCCTTTGTAATTCACCGCTCTATTCGTCATCCTGCTGGTCAACTCTCTTTTTTGGAAACTCCAAAAAGGTAAAAAACAATGAAAACACTCTACCCTACGACCCAACAAAATGCAAATGTTGGTAAACAGAAACCTTTTGTTTCTCACCCGCGACAGCTTTCAGCGTTTCCACCGTGTGACATATGAGTCGAATATGTTGCAAATTCAATATTTGCCAACAATTTTGCAACGTTTCTTCTTGTTTTTCGTTTGTATATTTTTTTCGACCTTACCATGTGCTTTTTTTGGACCTTGTCCCAAAATGACAGTTGTAGCTGGCAAACAAAGGCAGCAGCAACAACAACTCTGTCCCGGCCATGAACAAAAAATGTATTAAACAAATAAAAATTAAAAGCATTTGATGGACCACACACATAAGATGCCCTTTGGAGATTTTGTAGATTAAAGAAGTTAAAAATGCTATATGAAGTATTTTTTTCTGATATATAATGGAGTAATAATATTTTTTTTAAGTATCTGTTAAGATATTACCCAAAAAATTAAAAAATATAATCCAATTTATTTGTAATTTTTTCAGTAATATAATCCGTTATCCATAAAAAGTAGAATACTTATTCAAATAAAATAAGAATTAGTGTGGCCTTTAAATAAAATTATTTCGGGTTAAACTACCTAATAACAAGCTAACAATATATTGTAAAAACTAACGATCAGTTGTTACATTTTTGAAATGCCTTCTTTATTGCCCAATTTTTCGTAAGCAAATGTTGCCAGATATTTGGGCACCCCCCTCCCCATTAACCCCCTGATGGCCGGCGGGCAACTGCTGAAACTGACCGCCTGAAATGTCTGTTTGTCCTTGCCCCGCCCACCGACCGCCGCCCACCCAACGTCCTTCGGTGCGCTCCTGTTACCGTGTGCTTTGTTTAACGAATCGTGCAAATGCGGGTGGAATCGGAATCGCATCTCGGAATGGGTTCGTTTCGGGGATTGTAAGGGACCTGAATCTGGAACTGCAGGCCCGGAAAATGATGAGCAGTTTATTTTGCACACTTTTTTCCGTTGTTGTTTGGGCATTTATTTGATTATGCATTATGTATTTTATTTTTCAATCAAAGTGCGGCGCCGCACATTAAATTTTGATTGTTTTTCGGCTATGAAAATCACAGCAAAAAGTTTCCCCCGGCAACAACAAGTTATTTTGATGGCTACATAATGGCCCAAAATACTCCCCAAAGACATCATCCCCTGGATGCCGCGTTGAAACTTGGGAGCATTAAAACCCCGGCCAAGGCTAATCGCTTCAGGCATTTGGCCAAAATGATGATAATTAGCCGGCAAAACCGAAAAACCAGCAAGCAAAAAGTAAAAGTCAAATCAAAAACTAAACAAAAGTGCCGAGGAAATTACCGCGACTGAAATTGTGGGGTGTGGAGAGGGGGAAAACGGGGTGTCAGTCATGTCCCAATGTGAAAATTAACTTGTAAGGGTGGCAGGCGAGCGAAAACACCTCCGAACTCGAGTCCCGCGAGGATAACGATTTACAATCGGGAGGAGTCAGCAGCGAAGGCGCCAGGCGTCAAAATAAAAACTTTTGCATTTCATGCTCGACTTTGTGGCTCGCGAAGATTTCCTCGAGTGCGATTAAATTGTTTTAATGGTTTTTGTTTCTTGGCAATACCGATGGCAGGGGAAAGGGAGCGAAGGTAAGGTGCGATGGAGAGCCGCTTAAAGTTTTGCCATTTTAATGGTCCACATTTTGTGGTTTTTCTTAAGGGAGGGGAACTAATTGTGGCAGGAACAACCAAATCGTTTAGGAGAGTCCCCTTGTTAAATTGTCTTTTATTGGTTAAGGAAAAATAAGTAAGACTACAATAGATAAGGGAAATATATATTTAATGTTTTTTACAACAAAATAATTACACCTTTAAATGGAAAAAAACATTAAAATTTTGAATCATACAATTAAATGGATTTTCATGTTTTTTGTTTAGTGACATATTTTATTTTATACGTTGATCAAGCAACTTAATGGTTATAAAATGGTATTAAAATGGGTTCGTTGATTAAAAGCCGAAGGACTTAAGTTTGCAGTGTCCTTTTCATTAACTTTAGTATTATATTTTTTTTTAATTTGAGAAAATAAAATAAATTAATAAAATTATAAGTAATATAATAAATAATAATATAATTTTATAAATTATAATATCTACGAAATAAGCTAGACTCTAAAACAATAAAATGAAACATATACGAAGCACTAAGAGCTGAAGGCCTACAGCTGCTAAAGCTCATACCCACTGTTAGCAAGTAATTCTCAATTAGTTGTAAGCATTATATAAATAAAAAAATAAAATAAATTATAATAAATAATTCTAAGGTCTTTTAAAAAATTTCCTTCTGAAAAATTTTATAATAATGCCACTTTGCTAAATACTTTCCTTAATCATACAGAATTAAAACCTCTCCTTTATGAGAATTTCTTTGGCTGTCAGGCAATCTCTGCCAGTGCCAAGTTCATTAAAAGACCCCCGGAATTCTTTCACCCTTTGTGGAGTCATCTTTAGCGCACCAGACTGACCATTCACATGCACGACTCTGCTCAATCTTTCCACCCTTGTGAGCAGGACAGCTCCAGTGCAGCAGGACAAGCGGAGGAAGCAACCCTGGCACTTGGCTCTTAATTAAAGTTAAGCCCCAAAGAAAATGCCAGAAACAACAGAAATTAACAATTATGAATTTAACAAGAAATTATAACGAAAGCGGGACCAAATTAGATTTTTATTGTTTAGAGCGGAATTATGCAAATGTGTGGCCGAGGACAAAGGCAATTAACATTAGCAGCGAAGACGAGCTAAATAATTAATGTTGCTGGGCAATCGTGCGTATGAGTAATCTACTCAGTCACTACTTCTCCTTGAGAATCCTCATCATCATCATCATCAGGATCATCGTCTTGGTCTTGCGGTTAGCGGGGCTTGGGGTTTTGTCAACCTTTTGCGAGCAGCTGGTCAAAGTTTTTGCCACCGCCTGGAATTATTCATGGCAAACAGGACGAGCAGGACAACAACGGCAGCACCAGGATATGAAGGCACGCCTCGAGCGTGTAGCAAACTAATTACCCCCAACTCAAGGAAATGTGGTTCCCCGCTCCACAAGGACACCATCCCGTATGTTTGTTTGTTTGTGTGTGTGTGTGTGCCTTGTCTGCTCGCCTTTTAATAGTTTCATAAGCTCCATTTAAGATTCGCCAGCACATGTTCCTGGGAATGGTGGCGAGGCTCGCATACATTATACCCAATCTCGGGTGAACAACAAAGAAACATTTACATTGACATAAATTGATATCAGAGCGTTTATGTCTTCATTCAGATAAGACAGCAGACAGTCTGCGGGCGGGGGGCGTGCCATTAATTGACATATTTATGAGGGTATCCTTATGGCCGTGATTTGATTAAGACCTTGAGTGTTGGGTTTGCTTAAGGGAAGGTTTGAGATACTATTTTTTGGCCTTAGAATAGTTTTAATGTAGTTTATTTTAAATTGGTTTATCAACCTTTTAATTCTTTTTAATAACTATAATATTAACAGTAGAATTAAAAAATTAAAAAAATATTTGTTTTATTCTAAACATATTTTACAATATTTATTAATTTTACCATATTTATTTTACTTTTTTTAAACCATATTTTTTAGCTAATCTATCGCATCCTTGGATATATTCACAGTAAATCCCTTATATTAATATTGGCCAAGCCCCATAAAGCATGATCCCAAAGGACCTTATATAATTGCCCTAAGCTGAGACGTTATTAAACTAATAATTTACATGGACACACATTGTCGTTAAAAACAATTTCGTGCACATAAACATAAAACCTCTGAGATTTACAAGCGGGTTGGTCGAGGGTACTTCCCCTCCCAGAAACCTGGTCATAAACATATTTAAAGCGATAAAAAGGTCAGAACTCCCTCCATTTTTTGTGACTGTTGTTCAGCTTGGCGTAAGTAAACTTATTGAATGTCTTAAGTTTAGCTTTTCCCGTTTGTTGACCGCCTTCTGCTTGTTTTCATTTCATTTTTATGACAACGTTTAGAAATTTGTTGTACATTTTCCCGTCGCTGCTGTTTGTCTTTCCACTGCCGCCTTTTGGCCACATTTATTCCCGACTTCCCCGCTTCCCTGTATTGACATTTGATCTTTATGTTGGTCCTGTTCTATCGTATCCAGGGCTCGTGTGTCGCTTTGTTTGTCTGCAGGCATCTTTTTATGACTCGAGTGTGTTTGCCTTTTGGCTTTTGTGCATGCCATAAAAAGCGGCGACAAGAAAAAGCGTCTTCGAAATCAAACTTCTGGCCGGGATTCGGGGTGTGGGTGCCACAAATATGAGGTCATCTGTTATGAACGCCTTCGGAATGGCTCGAGAAGCCCTTGGGCAAATACAACTTGGGGTCGAAGTGAACTGACTAAAGATGGCAAAGGTTCAATGAGTTTTACTGCGGAAATGGGAGATTATTGGGGGAGGGCCAAGCATTAGTGAAATATAACTTTAAATATAGATTAAACTTCTCACAGCTTCTTAAAATTCGTAAGCCCTTATTTTATATATTTTATTGGTATGCTAAATAATTTAAATAATCAAAGATTTATTCTTAAATTTCCACCCCCTCAACCGAGTTTCCAAAAATCTTTTCAAAACCCTGTTTTCAATTAATATGAAATCAAGCATTAAAATTGAATTAGCAAGCCGAAACTGAGAACAAATGTTTTCTCGGTCTGTCTGGGCGAAAACTTGGCAGCAACTTTGGCCAATTAGAAAATTATGTTGTTCGCCTTGCAACGACAATATGTTGCCCACTTTGGCAGCGTCTTGAGACGTCGACATCCTCCTGAGATGGCTCCAAAACCACCGCCCGCATCCGGCAAATAGTAAATATTGTTTAGTCATTTTGGTGAGCGGAGCGCTAATTTTGTATGTTAGCCGGCGGCCAAAACCTGGCAAAAGTTCAGCCAACAAACAAAAGCGATAATTACAAGAAAACAAGCCAAGGAACAGGAGGCGGAGGACTGCAAGGATTGGCAGGATTGGGGTACTAGATGCCCCAACGGAACTTTCTTTGCATTAGTTTTGTGTGCGAGCGAATGCAAATAATTTCACAAAAATTAAAAGCAAGAGCCAACAACTTTTTGAATTGTACACAGCCATGACTTATTTATATTCGAAGTTTCTGTGCACCGAAAAAATTATTTATTGGAATCTGAAATTCAGATTCTGAGTATTAAACGATCAAACTTTTTAAATAGTCAGATGTGTGACCATAAAAATAAAAAAAAATATAAAAACATAATTAGGAATTATAGAATAATTTTCTTTTTTTAATATTAAACAACAAATTTTTTTTATTTTCTCTAAAATTTTTAACCGCAATAGCCAAACCTCCATTTGTATTATTCATTTATTACACACAAAAAAAAATATCGCCCCGTATATTCGATATGGCCAATGTAAAAAGCATGTAATTCAAACCCACATCGTTTTTACATTAAATAAGGTCAAATTTACATTAATTAAGGTCATTTTGCCGAATTTTCTCTCTCGGAGACTCTCTCACTTCGAAAAAGAGAGCAGTACGCCATATGGAGAGCAAAATGATATGAGTTGAAACGAGATAGACAGATTCGAAATTCGAACTGACGTGCTTTAAGCATGTTCTCTCGCTCGCACTAGTATAAGCCTCTGTCAAATATTTGTCACTTGATTTTGAACGCGGAGTGTATGTATGTGTGTATGTCTTTCTGTCTGGCTGTCTTTCCGTCTGTATGTATGTGTGTATGTCTTTCTGTCTGGCTGTCTTTCCGTCTATATGTATGTATTTCTGTCTGTCTGTCTGTCTGTATGTCTTTCTGTCTGTCTGTCTGTCTGTCTGTCTGTCTGTCTGTCTGTCTGTCTGTCTGTCTGTCTGTCTGTCTGTCTGTCTGTCTGTCTGTCTGTCTGTCTGTCTGTCTGTCTGTCTGTCTGTCTGTCTGTCTGTCTGTCTGTCTGTCTGTCTGTCTGTCTGTCTGTCTGTCTGTCTGTCTGTCTGTCTGTCTGTCTGTCTGTCTGTCTGTCTGTCTGTCTGTCTGTCTGTCTGTCTGTCTGTCTGTCTGTCTGTCTGTCTGTCTGTCTGTCTGTCTGTCTGTCTGTCTCTGTCTGTCTCTGTCTGTCTGTCTGTCTTTCTGTCTGTCTGTCTTTCTGTCTGTCTTTCTGTCTGTCTGTCTTTCTGTCTGTCTTCCTATCTGTCAGTTCTGTCAAATTTACGTTTGACATTTTCAAAAAATTGATATGGTTTTAATGTAAATATGACATTACCGAAATATCATTTTTACATTTTCGAACATGTCAATTTTACACGGGGTCCATATCAAGTTAAAATTGACCTTAAAAAATGTAAAATTGACCTACGTTTCCTCTCGTTTTTTTTTTGGGTGTATCTATCTTTCCGTCTGTCTATCTTGCTTTTAATAAACTTTAATCTCCATTTAATATTACCCATTAAAAAGTGTAAATTCCGAAAAATGCGATTTCCTATGAAAAAACCCTAATTAAATCCAAATGTTAGAAGTAATCTTCGAAATATATTTTTAACGCGTAATGAGCCCAAATATTTTTAGAATTACCTAAAATAAAGTTGATAAGAAAATTTAATTTTTTTTTCATGACTTCGACAAATATTTAATTTTATGGAGTACCAAATAAAGACGAAAATATATTTTGAAGGAAATTAAAAATTGATTATTATATTTATTATATTTTTTCCTGTGTGATCCAAGTCGGCTGTCAGAAAGGGTTTGCAGTTTATGTGGCTGTCTAACGGCATTTAACCTACGCCACTATAATTCACGCCGTTCCTCGACGTTGCCGGCATTTAAATGCAGCGTGCGCGGGACCTTCCCCCGCGGAATCCAGAAATCCAGGATCATCGTCCCGGGAGTCCCACGATAAGCCAAACATGATTTTACGACAATGTTATTACCATCAGCGGTGGCAGCCAGAACAGCAGCTAAACGTTCGCAGAGGTGGGGGGAATCCCAACCGCTTCCTTCCCCCTGTTTTTGTGTGTGTTTGTATTGTGTTTGTTGAGTCGCCATCGGAATGGGGTAAGTGGGGGGGGGGGGGGGGGTGCAGACCCTGGGGTTACACGGATGATGCTGACGTCGCCGTGATTGTTTAAAGTTATGAATAATTAAATATTTGTGCAGGTTACGGGAGTCGGCAACTCTCGAACTTTGTCCAAGGGTTTTATTCCATTAGCCGGATGGATACGATGGGTCTGCAGGCAAGGCTGGATAAGAAAATTCGTCAAAGGTACATGATCCAGCAGTGGTGATCTCAATATTTTGCTTTAAATACAAATTATTTTACAAAATTCTAGTTAACTGGGTAGAAATTAGCGATAGAGGACTTATTTTCATCTCATATTTTAATTTCTTGTAGGATGACTCATAATGGCATTAAAAAGTGATAAGAAATTTTGGTATTGCTACACAATTTTCCCAGAATTTCTATATTGATAGAGGGTGAACTGATAAGCGTCCTAAGTACGAATACAGATGATTTCAAAACGCTATAAAATCCCCACTCAGCTCTCTAACGGAATTAGTCTCGACTTAAGCTTCCAAAATGGCACACTGGACCCTTGCTGGATTTCTCGTGATCTCCGCTCTTCTCGGGATGAGCCAAGCTATGGCCACTTGCAATTCGGACGGAAAGGCCCATTGTGTCGGCTACAGCAATTGTGATGTTAAATTTATATATCGTAGATTGAATAGCTGCGCAAATGGTGAAGTTTGCTGTCCATACGAAAACGTAAGTGCGAAAGAAATAATTCTCTACTAGGGTGCGTCTATTTCGGTAATCTAGTAGAATATTTTTCTCAAAAAGAACAATATTTTTCATTCATCTATGATATATAATTACCACCACCTTCAAATCGAAACACTCGGTCTTATATATATTTGTTGATTAAATATAACGAATTTTTTGAAACTACACAGATTAATATGACTTGTGGACCGAATGGAGAAAGGAAATGTGTCACTGAATGCAAAGAGCCTACCGATTACTGCTCAAACTCACAGGGATCCTGCCCGCGCGATTTTTTTTGCTGCCCACTTGAAAGAGTAAGATCTGAGATCCCAAAAACTTTTTCTTAATTCATTTTTATGGTTTTCTTTTCTAGAAAGTTGTTCTCAGTATTAAGGATGAGCCGTTATAGGGAAATAATTAAAGGAAATGTAAAATAAAGAATATAACAAACAATTTATAATGCGAGGTGACGAAATATCATAGATATCCACAAAGTCTTTCCTGATTTTATCACAAAATAAATTGTACAACTTCTTTAATTTTAAATTCATAAATATTGTTTTTTCTTTGAGTTTTACTGGAAATTCCTGTTTATGGCCAAACAATAATAATTTGTTCTTAAATAATGTGTGAACAAAAAAAATCCTTCTGGAGATGCGGGGCATCGATCCCCGTACCTCTCACATGCTAAGCGAGCGCTCTACCATCTGAGCTACACCCCCTCTTGCACTTCCGCCCGCCAAAATGTCTCCGAAAATTTTTACACCGCAGCGGGAAGTACCTATAAATAGATATACTGGCCAAAACATGCAGTTCACCTTGTACAAAATGTGGCCACGATGATAACAAAAGACATCGAAACTAGTTGGCTGCATAAAAAATTTAAATTTCATGGTTTTGTCTATTTTTAGCTTGGGCTAACGGTTGTTCGCTCATTTGGGCTATTTGGCCGGCGTAATTTTAAGAGGCTCAATGGTCTAGGGGTATGATTCTCGCTTTGGGTGCGAGAGGTCCCGGGTTCAAATCCCGGTTGAGCCCGGATTATATTTTTTTTCTATTCTAAAGATTTTACCTATGATATGAGCTAATTGTTTTATTAATTTGACAATAGCAAACCTAGACAAAAATGTCACAAACAGTGTTTTACAGCAAAACTTTAACGTGATTCAAAAGTAAAGTTGATTGTTTTTTCTTTCAAAGTATTTATTTGAAAATTTTACATTTTTAATTCTTTTGTTTTACTTTAAAAATTTAAATGGAAAGAAAGTAAACCTGGTTCGAAACATTTGCTTTAACCAGTTTTTGTTGCTATTGTCTCTAGGTGACATATTGCGCCATAAACTGGTCTAACTTCAGTTGCATAATAATGTCGTAGGCCCTTTCACCAAAAGTCAGCCGCGAAATTAAATTGATTGCACTCAACCCATTGAATGCTTTGAACGTGATATGTTGACCAAGCGAAAAGCTAATGATCATGGTCGTGAATAGTAAGTGACGAATCTATTTATAGAGCTCTTGCATTTCATTCGACCCGTAAGTCCTTGCAGCACCATAAATCCTATACCGTTATATGGGGATGTAGCTCAGATGGTAGAGCGCTCGCTTAGCATGTGAGAGGTACGGGGATCGATGCCCCGCATCTCCAAGGATATTATTTTTTTTTCTTTTTTATATTATTTAAATTTAGGAAAATACTCTACTATATCATAAGTAGCAAGGTTCCTCCTCAAAAGAGTTTACAAATCCAAATCATTAAATTTTTATTTTCAAAAACCTTTATTTTTTAGTTTTAGCAAATAAAAAAATTATAATTGAATAAATAAATTAAGAAATCCCAAAAATCTCAAATAAAGACTACTAGCGGTCCCTGGTTTTTTCTCATATTTTTCACTCCTTGCTGCCGATATTTACTTTAATTTTTATTTTAATTTAATAAAAAATAAAAACAAAAAAATCTTTCAACGTTGGAGATGCGGGGCATCGATCCCCGTACCTCTCACATGCTAAGCGAGCGCTCTACCATCTGAGCTACATCCCCTGGTGATCGCGGATGGCCAAAATCGCATGACGGTTCAAGGAATGGCACTGAAATCACTGCCTGAAACGATCTGGAATGGAACGCTTAGAGATGCCCGCAATAACAGCCACCCAATTAATTTTCACAAGTTGCTTTGTTTTCTTTCCTGTTTCGCTTTATTATTTATTCACTTTGATTATAATTTAAAAACTGTCAATATTTACACTTTGGCGCAGGTTTATTCTGGCATAAAAATAACGAAAGCACAGACTCACACACAAATTGTTCTCGCCGTCCCTTCTTTTCATTGTTTTCCAGGATTCATTCTTTGGCGCGTCTCGTCCTTTTGGTCCTTCCTTTCAGCTCCATTCAGTCACCTGCCAGCTGATGCATATAATTATGGAAATTTTAAAAGTGGGCCCCGAACCGAGCACCCCGAACAAGCACAAATAAAACCGAAATGAAAAATCGACGCGCAAAGTAAATACAAAATGCAAAGCAAATGAACATTTTTATAAAAATAAGCGTCAAGACATTAGCATAAAGTCAAGACAATACAAACGAACATGCAAAACCAACATGCGTATCGATTATTTGATGGATACTTTTGGTTCTGAAAGAGCATTGGTGGATTATTGGATATTCTTAAGTCTTTAGTTTGAACTAAAATCATGAAGCCTTTGTTTCATTAGACTAAATGCACTTCTTATAATAATTTCAGAGAGATTAAAGACTTAAAAATATAATATTTTGTAATCTTATTTTGAAAACAAAATACTAATAAACTACAGTTACTGTCACACCCCTCAATAATAAATATTTATAGAGTAACCACCTTTATCTATATTTTCTGACAATCATTTCTGACTTTTTGAATTGCCGCCATACTGCGGCACGAGGTGGCAACGCCGATGACCGATTTCCCGCTGGCATTGCAATCGATAACAAAACAGCTGTCTGCGTTCGCTCTCTCGGAAATTTTTTTATAAACGTTCTGGATTTTTATTTATTTTGCAATTTGTTTATTTTCCGTGCAATCTTTCGGCCAAAAATCAAAAACGGGACGCAGTAATGTTCTCAGGACACTTCGCGATTCGGAATCGATCGATTTGAAGCACCAAACCAAACAGTACAAGTACAAACGCGGTCCACCTGGCCAAATGTGATTCGCATATGCCTTAAACATAATAAACATACCCGGAGTCATTACAATGCCATTAGATTGTTAAGAATTCCCGTCATGAGTGGACCACAGCAGCCAGGAGACTCGGGAGCAGCTGCCCCGAGCGCCGCCGGGGATTCGGGCAACCGGCCGGCAAGGAGCACCACCGGCGAAGGATCTGCAACTGGATCTGGACACCCGGGTTCCGGGTGTCGCGGTCCAAGTCCCAACAGCTGGTGAGTCTGTTCTCTTAGTTCACAACATGTTAAGTACAGATTTCTTTACAAATTAGGCAGGATAAGGCATGACAAGCATTTTTAAAATCTTATACCGATGCACAACTCTATCCAATTGACACAAAATAGAGTTGCTTACCGCTTTTTCACAGCCCATATTTCACACGATTGTCTTTATAGGAGCTCTCTTATAAATTACAAAGGATAAGAACACTGGGTTCCTAAAAACCATTTGGAAAATACATTTTATTACCTAGTTTTCTTCGATTCCCATGGCCTGTAAACTGAATTTCTTGAGTTAGGTCACAATATTCTTAAAGCCTATGTATATTTTATATAAAACAATTTATATAGGATAATATTATTTCTATTAAAATGTCCCCCTATGTGGTTTTGGTTATAGAAGTTCTTGTTAGGTTAAAGACCCTAAGTAAACTGCCAACGCTCGCAGATTTTCCCGGCTTTGGCATGATTTTTATTTTATGATAATGAGGGCAGGCCACTCACGTGCTCACTAATTTTATGGCGCCCCCAGCTTCATTTCTGTTTCGCATAAATATAATGTGTTGCGTACGAGATTTTTTCAGCCGTCCGCCCTAACACCCCGTAAAATAGCTTACCTAAACGAATTTTTTTGCTCTGTTTTGCATACTCAAGTGGCTTTATCCTGCAGCTTTGAAGTTGCCAGCAAGGAATATGCCATGGGATCCTTACAGCGAAATTAGATTGTGCAAAATATAATGGTTAATTTTCATAATTATAATTAAGGGTTTTTTATTAAAGATAAGGAAAACAAAAAAAGTAATTTAAGTAATTTTCATATAATAATTTCCCTTGTAAAAAGTAGAATTCCCATAGTGTCTTTCATCCCACTCGCCCCCATGAAATATCATCAAATTATTTGGTTTATTGCCATTTAGCACCCATCTCGCACCCTGACACTTTTGGCAACATCTGCTGGCAAGCGGGAAAAAACGAGAACAAAAAAGGCTCATAATAAATATAAAATGGCAAAAACGTGTCGATTTCCTTTAACAACTTGAAAATGATTTGTTTCACAGTCTGCGGAGCATATTAACTTCGATTTTCAATTCACAGCAGACTTTGCCACACATAAAAACACGGCATATGGAGAAGCACCGGGACATTCTCACCACCACCCAACTACTTGGCCAATTTTTTGCCAGTTAGCCAAACGCAAAATTCCATTTTGGCCGCAAAAGTTGCCGAACAATGAAATTTGGGAGAAAGAGAGACCCTGTTTGTTTGTTTGTTTGCCGGGCCAACCAACGGCTTGTCTCAATGACGTTGGTTCTTAGCCATAACCTGCGGCTCTGTCAGCTCCATCTTGTTAACCAAACAGGCCAAATAGCCGCCGACTCCATCGCCCAAGACAAAGGACCCACAGAGGAGCACAGAAGCAGATGCCGAAAAAAGTCTAATTGATGGCCCTGTTCGAACCTGCATCTTGACCATTTCCGTTCGTCTGCGGATATGCATGTCTACTCAATTTTCCGGCAAATGAGTCGCCCTCATCGTCCTCAAGAACAACAAAAATTGATTGGAATTTGCAACAAGCGGATACAAATTTTTTCCCAAACTTGTTTTTCACATTTTTCTGCTACTGTTCTTATGGGTCCTCTGCTTTTTTTGGCATTTGTTTTTTCTCATCGACACGTCAACACTTGTCTTTTGTGGCTTTTGCTGCTGTTGCCTTGTTTTTTGCCCCTTGCTGTTCTCTGTAGTTGTAAGCACATTGAACCACTCATAAATGTCTAAAGAATCGATATTTTGACAAGGAATATAAACAGTTTTACAAAAAAAAAAACTTTTAAAATTACACTAATTATAAAGCTCACGAAATTGGGGAGTGTAAAATATTAATTAAATTGTATTTAAATGTTACATTTTATTTTTTTACACCTTGTAGATTTATACACCATTTATATATTTAGATTTATTTTTTAAGGTATTCCAAGGTCGAGTTCATATTTCCTATACTTCATCATTTTTTCTCATGCCCTAAAATGTATTGCTAAAATCCCTAGTTAATTGCTATTTCCCATTTCTCTACAAAAAAAAACATCTGACCAAAGGAATTAATGCAATTAATAAGCTTCAGCGGCACATGTTTTCAAACTTTAGCCCTACACTTTTTTCGTAGCTTGAAAAAAAGAATGGAAAGGTAAAAATTAATTATAAACAAATCTTTTCATGTCACCAACGGAATTTTCGACACTTTGGCGCATTTTTCAGCTGCCCAGCGGAATTTTCACAGCCATTTCTACGAACTCTTCCTTTTTCCCCCCAATTTCGCTTTCACAACCACTTTCCCTTCGGAGCAATTGTTTAGGGTCACTCAAAAGCACATTTCACTTATTATTAGCTCATTTATTACCCACCAAAAGGCGCCTGACCCTGGCAGCACCTGGAAAAACTTTGTGAAAAATGCTGGCCAATACAAAAAGGCAGAAAAAAAGAAAATATATAAAGGAAAAAATCCCTCCTGAAGTTCCCCATCTCCTGCTCTCTAAAGGCACCTTAAAATTAACACATAAATTTTCAAGTGGGTGGCCAACGGCCTGCGGCTGGCTATCCACGAGATACTTTTAGTCCTGCCCGTGCTTTTGTACAGAGGCGTAGTGAAAAGGGGATGAACTATCAATCAGCTTAGAAGAAAGTAAGATATTAGGACAGTAATCTCAAAAAAAAAATTCTATTTAAAATTCGAACAATACAATCTAGTAAAAATTGTACTACAAAATCCGGATCTCCCTTTTGCCCACGCCTCTGGTTGTGGTTGTGCCTGTCATTGAAATTTCCGTGTGAGTGCGTTCAATGTTCAGGACCCCATCCTCCAGTCCTTCAAAAACCCACCGAACTGGGCAATTGACGTTGAAACTACGTGACGCACAAAAGTAAATTGTATCTGCGGGACTTTCAATGACAGTGACTTTCCTTAGCTGTTTTTTATTGTGTGCAAATTGGCCACCTGACTTCTTTTCCCCCCAAACGCATCGCTTTTAATTATAGACCACTAAATTAAAATCCCTGCGGAAAATAGGCAGGGGTGTATTTATAATGTCTGCCTTCATTATCAACTCAAATGCAGGCCTTAAGCATAAAAATCAACTTTACCACTCCTCGAATCCCCGATAACAAAAGAAATCCCAAGACATTGAAGGGAAGAAAGTAAAGGAAGGACCTTCGCAATGCGGAAACAAATAAACGTCGCAACTTTCTTGAAATCCCGGGAAAGGCACATTTTGAATAACAAAATTAACAGCCACCCCAACTTGCAGCCTCTATTCCTTGTTTAGTTATGCATTTCTTTCACCTTTTTTCTTTGCATTTCTTTTATTTTAATTTTTTATTTATGTTTTCTCCCACACCCACAGGCGACAGAACAACTCAATGAAATATAATTCGCGACCCTGGAATCGAGGCCGTTCGGACAGGCAAGTTTTTCCTTTTATTTTTCCTCACTTTCCCATTGTTTTGTATTTTTTATCCCTTTGTGTCATTTGTTTGCGTCTGCCTGTATTTGTTTGCTTTGCGTGAGCTCCTTGGCTTAACGCACGCTTGCACCTTTCCTGGCTAACGGAACCCAAAAGTCGGGCTATAAGAACTCGTTCTGCCAGGGGGACGATCCCCCGGTGGCAGCCACATTATTAACACTTGACTAAATATGCATTTCTTGGGTGGACGCCGTTGACAGCACCAGAAGCGTTAACAAGGTCTGTCCGCAGGCGGGAAAGGGGAAGGATTGGCGATGCCAAAAGTCGTCCCAGGAAGTCTCTTGAATTTTGTTAAAATTAGTATATCCATATTTTGAGAAAGACTTGGACTACCTGGTTGATCTAATCATAAACCTACTTGTTTATTTCAATATAAACATTTTAATAGAATAAATGTTTAAATAAATATCGGAAAGATTGTAAAAAAAAATTTTGAGTACCAATTTCCAAACGTATAACAAATGCTTATTACTTTTAAAAATAATTTTCTTTTCATTAAGGGTCAGTATTCAACCTACCCAAAAAGTCCAAAACAAAAAACTTCATATGAAAAAAATTTCTTGAGAATATTTGCACTTGATTTGGATAAGAAAACTCCTGTTAAAACCTTTTTCATAACTATGATAAAGAAACACGGTCTATCCCAAAAAATTCAGCTACGAATAAGAAATAGAATGATATATTAATAAAAAGGTTAATAAAAAGAGTTAGGATACAATAAAATTAAAAAATATATATTTATATCTCATGGGTCCAGTAATAATAGATGTAAAATTCAAACGCTCGATCAAACAATAACATGCAACATGCTTTCATGCTTTCCTTGTAAGTCTCAGCAAATACATGATTTTTTTACGAACGCATTCCCAACGTGTAACGCTAAATCGTTACCCACCACCCGCCCAACCGACACGAGGGGCGACAGCCGCTTGACGCACGGCTCGTAGAACCCGATTACGGCAAGGGTCCGGACCCTGGCCTCCATTGTAAGGAATTTATCCGCGTGCGCGATCAGCAAGTTCGGACACCCCATCTCAAGGATTTCCCGGATAATTTTGTTGGAATCGAAGCGTTTGAGCGGATCACAAGCCCCGGATAGAGCGGATAATACCAATGTTTAGCTCTTGGAGCGGGACTTTTCAAAAGTTAAATTCGAACGATATCAATTGGTTGTCTTTCATTGAGCCCTAACTGTTCGGATTCGGAGTCTTACAGTGAATGTTATTTAATTGTAGTTGATCTTAAAAACTAAATTGCCTATTTAGATGCATTGTCCCTAGTTTGTGATGGTTTAAGTAAGGATTTCTATGATAGATATGGCTAATACATTGACTATCGGCATACTTAGTGGCCCTACATTTGGTTACATATCGTTTGATTGTTATATTTAGGGGGTTATGACATTATTGTTCTATGGTTTGATTTTTAGCCCTGTTGGGCTTTGATTTCGTTGATTTGTACCGCTTTAAGAGATCATTTTTGTATCCTTGCGTTTGAGGTCGTGCGAACTGCGTTTCCAACTGCGAACTCATGGTGTCTTACTTACAGTAGGTTCGACCCAAGTGAACTGACTGATGATGCGATGAAATGATTGTAGTGGCCTTGGTAGCCTTGAGGCTTAGTATTCGCAATTTTGGTAGGATGATATTTCTGGAAAAGGTGTAAGATAAAAGATTAAAATATAAAAAGGCACATATAACCATCCGTAATAGTATTGGGTTAAATCCTTTTTGTAAAATATTTGTAACAGATTTCAATAACACAGCCTGTATCAATTTATTATACAATTTGTTAACTTAATGCTTTCTATCATTCACTTGAATCAATATTTATTTTTTTTATCCCGATCTTCTAAGCGATCCCATATGGAATTCCACCACCTTCCACTTTATTCACCACACTCCCTAGCACTCCTATCCACCATTCTCGAAACTCACCTTAGTAAGCGCGGGGCTCACACTAGCGTCCGAAATATTGGGCGCACCCAATTGCCGTCGCTTTTGGTGGAGCTGCGGAACTCAAGGAATTTCGACTTGCTGCGTTGGAAATACTTTTCAGCTGGACTTTTCCGTATTTGGGGTTCCTTTTTTTGGCGGCTGGTTTCTTTGGGAGATGGAGTTAAACTCGAAGTCGGGACTCTGGTAGTTGAGACTCAACTGAGCCCGTGCTCATGGCCTAACTGACTTTTATAGCGAGGCCATCAAATGGCATGCGCCGAATTTTCATTCATGCTACACATAGAGCGGTATGTAAAGGACCCCAGCTATCCTATACCCATACCTCAGTCGATGTCTTGCTTATTGTATTGTTGTATATGCAGTTTACCAAACAAAAATGCCAACACACACACTCTCACTCCTTGCTGGCGCCGGGATGTATGCAACAGCCAACCAGAGAGGCATCTCGGATTGCAACGGTACAGCCGAGGGAGAAAGAACGAAACAGAAAGAGGGAGAGAGAGAGAGAAGGAGAGCATCTATTAATTGCACGTGCTGCAGTTGTTGTTATTATTGCTGTTGTTGTTGGGTTTTATGTTGTTTTGCTTGTATTTTATTTTATTCTCCCCCCAGCATTGCTCGTACTCTCTCTTTCTCCTTTCTCTCTCTCGCTCTCTCGGCCTGTCCTTCGTGAGAGGCGATGTGGCGAAGCTCTGGTGACGAGGATTTCTCTGCTCCTTCTTGGCCTGTTTACCGTTAGTCGCACTCGGTCTTTCCAGCTCGCTCGTTCGTCCTTCGCTCTGCCGGCGTTGCAAGCGAATGGAAGGAGGGTGGGGGGAGGGAGGTCTAGGAGCAGGGTGGGGAAGGACTTAAGACCCCCCTTCCATTGCTGCATCCTATTTAGTTACATTTTGTTGTTGTTGCTGTATTTTGCATTGTTTTGTGCTGTGTTTTGTTTTGCTGCAGCTCTCGGGCCGTGACTTCGTGCTATGTACCGTTATGATCGTCGGCTCGTCGCTCGTTTGCTGCAACCGATGCTGCTGTAAGTGTGCCTGTGTGTATGTGTGAAAGAGTGCTGTTGTCCTGTTGTATAGTTGGCTATATACTGCTGCTGTTGTTGTTGTTGCCGCTGCAGCTATATTGCCATTGCTGTGTGTTGTGCTCTCTAAACTTCGCCCGCCCCCAATTGAAAAAGGAAAACACCGAAATAGTAACCGAAGCTACTAACGGCACTTCCCCCAAAACGAACTGCCCAGTATTGTGTTGTGTAGTGTTGTGTATTGTGCTGTTGTTGTCCTCACGGTAAATGCTCGATCCGCTGCAAAATCCATTAATTATTGTAGAGTGTGAGTGCTTAAATCAGATAGAATTAAAAAACTAATAATTTATGTGGAGAATTTTTTGCAACGTAAAAGAGAGTGTGAGAGTGCACAAAATATTTTAAATTTTTTTTCTTTTTGTCGCTTTTACGTATAATAACTTGCAAAACATATTTTTTCACTATATCGTTCCAATTCCAATGCCGCTTTGCACAGGAAAATATTAATAGATTAACCAGTTTTAAAAAAATGTTTTAAAACACTTATGTTGTTAAATTTTTGAAATAAACTGTGAGCAATAAGAAATTTCTAAGCTACGTACGCCACTTCTGGAGGCAATTTATTTATAAATTTATTTCCTATCTTTAAACGTCAAAATATAAATTATTTTTTTTCCAATGCGGGTGCTTTCTTTTAAAGCTCAATTTCTATAATCGTGAAATTCATTGTTAAAATTTGTCTTAAAAAATTAATATTTAATAAGTTTAATATATTTACCATCTCGATAAGCCTTGAGCCAATCAAAACTCCAAAACAAACAAGCAATAACCTCAGAAAAAGTCAATTCGAGCAAAACGTCAACAATCGCCGGCGACCAACACACCAACTTCCGTTTCCGGTCTGTCAACCGCGCGATGTTGACAGCAAAAAAATTCATAGCCTAACACGCAGGCTGATTTATATTTCACTCACACAACCGCACACCCACACACTCGCATTCGCACGCACACGCCGCCAAACAGAAAGAGCAATTCATAAACAATTAAGTGACACTTTGAGTTTGAGTGGTGTGTATGAATATCGCAACAGGAGGCCATTTAACGCCAATGCAATTATTGTTATTGAGTTAACTTCTGCCGGACTTCTGAATGTGCTTGTGTGGTCAACAATCGTGTTGTTTTAGGGGTGTGTGTAAACAGTCAGAGTTAATTACGCATTTATTCGATGTGCCACCATTTTATTGAGTGGTAATCAAGTTCTAAAGATAATTATTTGATAGTCACTATATTTAGAAAATATACTCATAGACCAACAACATTTATTTGAAACCCAAAATTTTTCTTAATTATGCGCTACGGTATAAAACTTTAAAATAAAACTTAAAAATTACTTATATGACATGTACATATGTTATATGTTAATAAAAATAATTTAGTGGATCAAAGGCTACAGTGCGTATGAGTAATTAGTTAATGTCGCTATTTTCAGAAAATATAAAATTAATCCTACAAAACTAATTCGAAAGCTAAAATGGTTTTTAATTTACGCGTTGTGCTTCGGACTAAACTTTAGAATTTAAAGTTTCTCTATTATTGAAAAACTATTTTTGATCAAAGACAACAGTGCGTATGAGTAATACGTTAAACCGCCTACCATAAATCTTGGAGTCGAAGATTTGTGTTCAATACGCCTTATACTATTTACTACTATAAAGACGCCCAAACCGTCCTACAGTACATAAATCCCTAAAAAGATTTTTTTATAAATTTTACAGCCCATCAGAATTATCTTAATCAAAATTCAAAATTATTTCCAATCAAATAACATGCCATTCCCTTATGAATTTCTTTACTTTAGCTGTCTTTCCTCACAGCTCTAATTAACGTAAACACTTTGCGAAGCTCAGAAATAATCATAAAAAATATTCTGTGGAAAATCCGATTAGGCGAGACGCTTGCCGGCGCATCTGGCAATTGAAAAGTTTGGAAGTTGTGTGAATTTCTTATTCTTAATTAAATCCGAAGTACTGGCATAAACTTTTATTATTGTTGCCCATCATCTTGGTCGTCAGCTTTTTTTTTCTTCTTCCCTTCAAGGATTTGTCAATGTGGCAAAAGTGAACAATTTGTCATTATCGAGCGCGATAGCAAAGTGACAGTAAGACCTTGCGCCCCATCTTCATTTTCTCTTCCCTGCCCGACAAACTGCTGGAGTGTCAAATCATAAATATGCATCTAACGTTTATCTAACGTCTTTATAGTCCCAGTCCCCCTGGCATTGTCTCGGTTTTTTGCCAAGGAGCAGAGGAAAAGTCCCTGGCCCACAGCTAGAAATAGACTTAAAAGTAATTTTACGTCTGACTAAACATTAATGTGCTCGATATTTTATTGTTTGTTTGTTATTTCGTACTTTTGCCGTTTCATGGAGTATTTTTCCTCGCAGAAAAGTCCAAGGCATTGAGTTGATTATGCGGGAAGCTTCGAAAACTTTTCGGCAAGCTGCAATTTTTAAATGGTTCTTTGGTTTTGGGTAACTGAACAATAAATAGCTAGGATCAAGACATCACTTTCTGGAGTAGAGGAGGAAATTCGAGGAAGTATTGATTATGCTAGAAATGTCATTTCTTTATTCAAACATTTATAATTTTGTTCGCAAGTTTAAAAGGGAATAATAATTATAACTAAGGCTTTTATTGTTGTTTAAAAAAAAGAAACCATTTTTAGGAATTTGAGTTTCACCAATCGTATGGATCATTTTTGATCTCTTTAAAATTGGAAATTATTTTGATAAATCTAAACTAGATTGGTATTAATATAACATCATCTGGTTAGTCACAGTTTTTAATGCGGTATATTAAGTTGTTTTTTGGTAAATATAATTATTCTTAGCGAAATACCCGATGAAACAACCCACTTGAATTGGCGCAAATTCAATTTAACTCCCAACCGAATTCAAACCGAAAATAGCTACCAAAACAAACCGAACTTGACCACAAGTTGCCTTTCTCTTGGCCAACTGTTAATTTGGCTTGTCTTGCACTTTAGCCAAACACCTTTTTCGGACACTTTGGCCGCCTTCAATGCATGTGGGGATGTAGCTCAGATGGTAGAGCGCTCGCTTAGCATGTGAGAGGTACGGGGATCGATACCCCGCATCTCCAATTGGATTATTTCCCTTTTTTGTTGCCAAGTAAAATACGCAGACGTCGGCAGTTTTGTCTTTTGCATTCTGGGACTTACATACATGGTGGGGAACAAGAAGTTGCCACTAATGAATATTCAAAGGTTGCTTTGTAGTAGCTGCCAAGCGAGCATTATCCGTGGATGCTCTCACATCCGCATCCCTCAGATGCCGCCCCCATGTCGACAATCAAGACGCGTAATTTGATTTGCGCCCTCATCACATTATTGCACTCGCAAAAAAAGGGGGTTCATTTTGCACACTTTTATTGAAAACTTTTATTGAAGTTTTTCAAAATTTTCACGTCTTTAACTGCACTGATAAATCTTAAGAATGAAATAAATCAAGAGCAAACCTTCTTGATTCCAGTATTTTTTCTTCTCACTTTTTTGAGAAGAAGTGTTCCTAAAATCAAGAACACTTTTACTGAAATAGAGAATACTTAACTTCAAAAAAGTGTTCACAAATCAAGAACTTTTTGATATTAGAAAAGCCGTTCTTGACCTAAAGTTTTTTTTTGTGTCAATTTTGAGGTAGTGGTTTACATAAAATATATTTTTTCTCTCAAGTTATTGAAATAAATAATATTTTTATATCCTTATTTTAAATTCCTACAAGATTATGGGATGTTTACATGTTAAAAATTAATTATATTTTTAAAGTGTAGTCCAAGGGCTGTGGAAATGGCTGAGCGAACACATTGTCGCACATAAATCAGCACAATATGCCAATGTTTGTTTACTTCCCTGCATCGTCGAGAACTTTGCCAGCAATTAACCAGACAGCCGCAGCAGTCAGAACAGTCAGCACAGTCGGAATCCAGAATGCGGATGTGAAACTGAGTCCTGTGCAGGAGTTGGAGTTCTCAAAGGGGCGAAAAACACGGTCCCAGGACGCCGCGGGCAGCGTCAGAAACTCCTCGAACGTCTGAGGTAGCTGGGTTTTGGGTTCTGGGTGTTTGTAAATGATACATGATGTGCTATTTATGAGCAAAAGCTTTTGTTTTAATTTTTTCCCCACCTTGGCTTTGTTTTCCACAATTTTGGGCCAGGACAAAGTTTTCGTCGTAAGCTAGTTAAGCCATTGCTGTTTGCCTGTCGTTGTTAAAATTTATGTATTTATTTCTAGATTTTTAATTGTTTTAAGTGTTTTGCTCCGCAGCTGTAGCTTATTTTTGCAAGTAAAAAAAAAAGGATTTTGGAGATGCGGGGCATCGATCCCCGTACCTCTCACATGCTAAGCGAGCGCTCTACCATCTGAGCTACATCCCCATGTTGTGATACCCAGAAAAATAGTTCAATATCCACTGCTTCACTCACTCGAAGGTGGACAATTACGCGCAGTTTACCGCAATTGGTATGCAAGTCGACAAATGACCTGGTTACAGTTTCGTAGGCCAGGTCCGAACTGGTTTGCAGCTTAACATTGTTTGGGGTGTGGTATTTGAAAGACATGACCAAGCTTCAATTAAAGACAGTGGCGTAGTTTAAGAGGAGGTATCTCGACGTTAGTATATTTTGAGATATTATATTTTTAGACTCATAGAACCAATTATGGTCGATTTTCTAATTAAATGATACAGTTATCAGTATCAGGAACCGTATTTATTAAAAGTGGAAAAAATAAAATCACAATTTAAGAATTATTTTTAAAGCGATAGCAATAATGATTATATTTTAATGATATTTTTCCGATATTTTATCATTATATATTTTTTCAAATAAACTATATTTTACCACATAAAAGGAACATTCAAGAGAAAACAAAATTCAAAAATTCTCCCAATACATTTGCAAAAAGGAAAAAATAAATCAGACTTTTTCCAGCTTTATGGATACCACTTGGGTAAAAATTAATATGCATAACGCATAGCGGAAAGAAAAAATAAACTTGGGAAAATGTATGCAGTGATGAGTGAAAAAGGATGCCACTTGGTGCTGTTGGGTCCCAACCAAGCAAACCCCAACCCCAACCACATTAGAATCAACAATAACACGTTCCCTTATCGGAACCGGAAACGGTTCTCAAGAAGGAGAAAGTCACGCTGGCGTATGTGACAAGTCCCTTCTAATGAGCAGGAAGAACACGACACGTAGACAAGCGAAGAGAAGAACCTACTGCTCAAATCAAGCCAAAAAGTCGCCCTCAACTAATAAACTTCTCGCAGGTCCGAAGTCAATTAAAAAAGGAACAAAAATTGTACGTGACACCCGTAGATAGACAGTCCCCAAGAAGAGATTCAAGGGAAGAAACTCAGATGAAGCGAGATGAGTGCTCCTCAAGCTGAAATACTTGAACTAAAAAGTCGCAGACTGTCTTGAAATTAAAATTACACGACGCCTGAATAACTTTGGCCGCACTTCAACTTCCAACCCCCCATTCGTTCCGCTGGCAAATGCTGGCAGGTAAATGCTGACAAAAGTTTCTGAGGTAGCATTTCTTTTACGATTCGCCAGAGAGTGGAAGCAGCCACTTGCTACGTTTTTGTCATTAATTTTGTATATCATTGAGTTTTACGAGGCTCATAAATATGAAAACGTTTAACTCTTGCTGCCTGAAAACAAAATTCGGGTGGGGGATTCCCGTTTTATATGAGACAAACTAATTGTCTTGTACTTGTAATGTGTTTTTAAGCGCAGCCACGCTTCCCACATGTTTTCACAATGTTTCCCCGATAAACAAGAACCAGGGGATTCGGGATTTTTGGGGGAGGGAGTCTTAACAATTAGTGGGGTGACTTGAAGGGTTCGCCTTTCGCTTTTCTCGTGTGCAACAGCTTGAGGTAATTTTCAACTTTTACTCTTTGTTTTGGCGTTGACAAGAAGCGTGTTGTTTTGTTTGGTTTTAATTAAAGCCCAAAACATATCAAGTTAAATGTTGGGGGTCCTTAAAAGGAAACCCCATTCTTATTTCAGCTTTGAGGCAATGGGAGTTATACTTAAGTCAAGGAAATTGTGGCAAATTGTATTCATTTTTAATTTATTAATTGTATAACTATTCGGTATTCCATCCTGTGTGCGAAATCTGTTAAATTTTTGAAGCTTCTTCATGCGAAGCAAATGAAATCTCATCTAGATTCTACAGAGATTCCAAAGACTTCAACTTTCTTACTTTTAAATTTTTAATTAGTTCATGTTACAAATGACATTAACGAAAAAGGCAACGGCAAAGATTTGTGGTCGTATATTTTAGCATTTCTTAACGAGATTTTTCGTGGAGAAAAAACAAAAGACCAACGGAATTCGCACCTTTGCATACACAAATAGCGAGGGCCACGTTTTTGGCGGACGGAAAGTGCCGAGGAATGCGGATGGGGTCAGGGGTACTGTGGTTATAAATTTTAAATCTGTTAAATTAATGCAGCAGCTTTCTTTCCCGTTTTCTTACGTGCCAGAAAGTTACGAGTTAACTTCGAGCACGTTGCTTGATTACATTAATTATTCCTTTATTGTTAGCAAAAGTTTTCACCTTTTCTGGTGGCTCTGTAGTTATATTTTTGTAATTCGCCTAATTGTAATTAATTAGAAAAGAGTTTACTTACAATGTATATTTTTTCTTCTTTTATTGCAGTGGTCCCTATAACAATAGAGTGGTAAGTTAAGTTAAGGCATTAAATACTTGCATGTTTTAATCAACGCAAATGTTGTAGTGGACTAATCGTAATCAAAGGCATTCGCCCTATCCGCGTTCAAACTACGGAAATCGGGATCATTCGGATAGTCATAGTTCAAGTCAGCACCGCCAGGAGAGAGATTATAATAAGAGAACTGATTTTCAGGAGAGAAAGCCTAGATACTCCGACGACAGCTACTCTGGGAGGTACAGAGATTATCACTACAGGGACAGGGAAAGGGACCATTACCACAGCTATCAGTCCAGGAGGAATGAGGCGAAGGCGTCCTATCATAAAGATGAAAGTGGTTCAAGTCTAAGTCGAGATAATTCCTCCAAATCGCCTTATAATAATGATGAAGCGGGTTCATGTCTAAGCAGAAACTCAAGTGACATTAGCGGAAATAACTCTCAATCAGCTCAAAATCAGGATCAATCTACAGATCAAATATCAAGTAAAAACAACGCAATTGAGGAAAGTACAGTTGCGTCAAAGGAAGATCAAAGCACAGAAACCAATGGGTTGAAAGAAAGCTCCTCTTCTACCGAGCCAAACAGTGAAATAAGACCTTTTAAAGCATTTCAGATTACTAAAAAGACTCCCACTATACTTCAGAAAAAATTAGATCATTTCGTAGAAGAAATACCAACTGTCAGTCGATTGCTGATAGAGGAGTTAAATCTTTCAAAGTCCAGTGAGAATTCCTCTGGTCCGGCGGCTGATCAAACGTATCCACGTATCACTGTGCGTCCCCTCACGGAACTACTGAAGCAGGAGCTCTTTGCAGTCACCCAGGAGAATCGACTGGGCAAGCAACCTCTTCTGAGTCCACCTCCCACTGCATCCCCCGCGAGTCCCGGCCGTCTGGCCGTTAAGCCCACCCTCAGAAATCGTCGACGGACAGTAAGTAACTGCAATCATATTGCCGGGAGCTCAAGCACTAGTCATGCCGCCGAGAATGAAGCAATCATTAATGATCGCATCGCTAGCATGGACAAGGAGAGTCTGAAGTATATCATCAACAATGGCGACACCATCTACGAGCAACACCTACAACTGCAGGCGAGGAGGCGAATACGCGAAGAGATTCGTCGACAGCTAAAGACCATAGAGTTGGATCAGCCCAAGGATAATCCGGCGACGGAACTGGTCGAGGACGAGATTGTAGATGCCATCAAGTTGCCCGATCTTCTGCTGCAGGAGATCGGAAAATGTTTCGGCATAGACATATCAGAAGGTCAGAAATCCCAAGATTCTCAGGAAGATACAACAACGAGTAAAAGTAGCGAGGAAAGTCCAAGCTTAGTCAAGGATACCGAAGGATCAGAAAAGGAAGCTTGTAAGGTTGCCGAGGGTCTAAAAGAAATTCCAGTGGAAAGTAAAGAAACTAAAACGAATGGTAAAAAGACTAAAAAGCCTATCAAAGATAGCAACCAGTGCATTAAGGGTAAGAAACTTCAAAAGAAAAAGCAGGACACTTCACTTGATAGTAAAGCTAACAATCATCAAAACCAAGAAGGAGACGAGCTTGCTAATACTAGTGAATATGGTAAAGATAGTCAAGATAACTCTATAAAAACCATTAGGGGCAGAAAAAAGGTCTTGCAAGAGAACAATAAAAAGAAAAGCCCTAAAAGGAAACTCAAAGGAGCTGTCCAGAGAAAGGGAAAAGGCGGGAAAAATATTGATGCAGATATACCCCCGTCCATTCCCAACGAAGAAGCTCTCATAGAACCCACAGAGCCCTTTGATTCTATGAAGAGATCCAGGGATCTTATGGCAAGGCTGAAGGCAGCCGATGAGGTCAAGACTTTGGCGGGGTTACGTAAGAATCGTCCACCCTTGTTGCCAACACCAGCATTTGGAAGAATAACGAATATCTCAGAAGAACGAACTGCAAAGAGTGAGGACCCCAAACATAGTGATCAGCCATCAAAGCAAATCAACGAAAATTCCGAAAAGAAAGTCGCTCCTGTAGAGTCTCCTCCTGAGGACAACACACCCATTAAAATGGAAATCAAGAGGGAATCTAGCAGCTCACCAATTACAGTGCTAACTTCACATGCTAAAGATGTAATTGAGGTTCTAAGCTCATCTGATGAAGAGTACGAAGAGCAAGGCGTTGCAGATATGGATTTGGATGTAAGTGAGAAAGAAGTGGAGACCCCAAACATTGAGCAGTTGCTGGAAGTAGTACTTGAACCCCAACCTCCGACTGTTGATGATGCCGCCAGTGATCATTCCACAAGCTCACAATGCAGCAGTGAATCCACAAAAAGGCGCCGCAGGCTGAAGCTCCAGAACGATGCCGAAAATGTGGTGGACAGCTTCGAGAAACTGATTCTTCCCCACCTTCGAGAGGCTCTCACGGAACGCTATCGTCGCAATTTTTCAACAAATCTACAGAGTCGTCTGCACTTCATCTCCTGCGTGGTGACAAGTTCCGAGCATAATTCTCAGACATTTAGTAAAATCGAGATAGCCAAGATGCAGATGAATCTCAAGGCAGCCGACAATCGTCAGGCTATCGAATTTCTTCTGCGGGAGATCGTCAACGTCGTGAATTTGCAGAAACAGCGACGTCGGGAGCAGGAAGATGAGCAGAAACTGGCGAGTTTGTTAAGTCCCAAAAAAACAGTATCCCCCGTGGAGGAAGCTCCCAAGGCGTCATCTTCATCACCGCCTGCTCGGCAGAGTACCCCAGTTTTGACTAGTCACCGGAGTCCAGCCACTTCATCCGCTCGGCAGAGTCCTCCTCCGCCTCCAGTGGTACCCTCCGCCCCAGCAACTTTACCCCCAGCTGCCCGTGAAAGTCCTCCAGCTTTGGTCAAAAACCAGAATTCCGAGCCTTTTCCCGTTGGACTGCCATTTTTGGCCATGGATCCCAGCCTATCCCACTTTACTCCTAGTGGCTATTCTGGTATCCTAGGCGGTGGAGCGAGTACAAACGAACCCTTGGGCCACTTGGGCGATATGGTTGCTCAGAATCTGGTGGATATCGATCGCCGTCTGCTGGAAAACCAAAACCGTCGCAGCATTCTTGAGGAGATGATCATGAAGTTTCAAAAGGAGAAGTCCGATCTGGAGATGCTTAGTCTTGAGTTACAGAGTCGCAAGTTTCTTCTGATTAACTCGATGATCTCTAGAGGTCAGGCCTCTACGGTGCCAGTTGTTAAGCCTAAAAACTCACCACCTCCAGCGGAATCTACTCAGGAAACCACGCAGGAGGAGAGTTCCAGCAAAGGAGGAATTGCCAGGCGAACAAGGAGCAGATTGAGAAGAGCTGTGGTGGTTAAACTGATGCCCAAACGGCAGGCGAGGATACAGAAACGAGTGGTCAAGAAACCCAAATCAGGCGAACTAATAGCGCAATTGCAGCAAGAGATTGCTGATCAGGAGCAGTCTAATAAATCGAGCAAAGAGCCAGCCAAGGAAGAGGAATCTGGGCTGAGGCTTCAGTCAAATATCAAGGAAGAGCCAATGGATGAGTCCACGCCCATCGCCAAACTTTCACAGTCGCGACTTAGTAAACCAAAAGCCAGTGTAACAGCTAGTCCCAGCCATCAACCACTGGCTATAATACCACCGCTACCACCACCGCCACCACCACCTGAGCCCATCTCTCACATGTCCTGCGAAGCTCCCAAGGAACCACCGCACGAACCAAGTCACTGGGCAGAACTCGACTCCGAAGACAACTGCACCTTGAGCTATGTACCGATGGGAAAATTACACTATGTTCTGAGCCCCATCACCCAGATAAAGATATACAGAGAGTACGTAATAGCCGCCGCCGAGGATGGTGATATCTACATGTTCCACCTGGTCAGTCACAAACTGGAACGAAAGATCACCAAGCACAGCGAGGCCATTACGAATATGTGCATCAGCGAAAGGGATTCTTTTCTGTACACCACATCGTTGGATGGATTTTTTAAAAAGTCATCTCTTCAGGTTGGTTACCAGATTTTCTCTACGGAACTCTATAATATCTAACTACTCTAAAACGTTTACAGAATCTGGAGCGCGTCATAGAAACGGTGTACTTCAAGGAGCCTCTGCAATCGATTGACATCGCTTGGGGACTCGCCTTTATTGGCAGCCGATGGGGGATTATATCTACCTTCAATGTTTTGGTGAGTTCAATGAACTTTTTATACAAAAATTGTAATTTTAAATAGTTTACCAAACGTTTACTTCGTATAGCTTAAATATCTCAAGAGTTTCTTTATACAACTTATACATTTTCCCTACTCAATCTTACTTATGCCAATCCAATACAAATTTCTCTGCCAGACCAATAACTCATTGGACCTCCCAGGACAATCAATCGTCTCTCAATATATTTTCGGCACTTAATTTGACTCATTAAATATTTATCTGTCAAACAAACACTTGAACAATTTCAATTAAAATATTGGGCTGCGACTTGCGAGTCCTGCGAAAAGGACAGCCACCACACACAGGACGAGTCCACACCTTGCCTTCCCCGAGCAACAACACCAGGAGTTAACGAATTGGCAATGAGCAAAGCCAAAAACGAAAGTCTAGACAATGGAAATCAAATCGAATTTATTTTTCATTTTTCTTTTTTTTACTCTCGCGAATTTAACAAATTGGATAGTATGAAGGAAGAAGGGAGTTTTGGGTACTGAGCTCTGGTACTTCATTAGAATATTTGATATTGAGGGGAGAGTAGAGCTATAAGTCTTAATTCTGGCAGAAATTCGATTTATGGCTGCGACGTGCTGATAACTCATGACTCGAATTTATACTGCGTTTATTTCTTTTGTGCACAACTGTACTTTTTTCGGGGAAGGGAAGAATGGGAGAAGGTGCTCAATTTACTACAATTTAACGGAGATAAGAGGAGGCATTTACTATAGTTCCTTTCAAATTAGCTGGTATAAAAAATATAAAATCTAAATTTTAACTGCAAGAATGTAAAATCCTTATATTAAAGAAGGGGGCAACTGTACCTTTTTAAAAATGATGTGAGGAATGCAAATTTTAAAATAACTAACGTGAAAGAGGAGGCAACTGTACCCACTTGATGGGCGGAGACAAGTGGCCTATTATTTATTGAGAGTGGGAAGGACACCAACGTTTTTAACTAAGCCAGGGAGGAGGCAACTGTACCTGCCATTGTATTGCAGATGCAGGCAACTGTACTGCCGTCTGTAGTGTGGGTGGTGGGTACTGTACTTGAATCCTTGGTAGATGCAGTCTAGAGCTTTGGTTATTTGGTAAATATGCGAAGATGCCACGCCCCATTAGGAAGCGGGGAGCACATAGAGGGCGTTGCTGGTATTGCAGTTTTTGCCAAGCCTTGCTGCTATTGCTTGATATTTAGCTTTGCCTGGTGTTTTGTGTTTTATTGTGCCGTGTTTGCTGCACGTTGTTTGGCCGAGGACTACGAGTCCTGGGAGTACATAGCCTCCTTGCCGAGACGGGATATACTTAACTATGTATAGTTGTATGTAGAACGAGGGCTGGGGGTTAGTTGCAACAAACAACAGCAAACTGCAGCACTAGCTTGCTGTCTCGCTTCCACACTTATTGGGAAGAAGGATGTTGCTTACTTGCTTGCTCCTTCTACCTCTCTCTCTCTCTCGCTCTAAGTTCCTAGTGCTCTCTATTGTTGTTTATTTAAGTTTTTATGTGTGCCTGTTTAGTTAACGGTATATTTTGCCGGCAAAGCACTCTCTCTCACTCTCCCAGCCTTTTTTTTCTGCGCATGTCTTCTGCGCTGCACTTCACCGTTAGTTGCATATAGTTACTGCCATTCGTTAGTTTTTTGGCAGCAGCAAATAAAATGTTTATATGCTATTTACTCAAAACAATTTTAAATAAAATACAAGCCGACGAAGCTCTCTCCTTCCAGCGCTCACCCGAATAACGGGGCTGCGCTCTCTCACAGGACACTCGCTCTTTTTGCTGCTGCAAGTGGGAGCCGAGAGAGCCTTCCAAGGCGCTGCAATTGGAATTGTCTTCGTGCCTGTTGCTTTCCTTGCTCTCTCTCTTTCGCTCTCGTCCTTCGTGCTCCTGTTTTCGTGTTGCTATTGTTGTTGTGGCGTGGGCTTTTCTTGCTGGTTGGCTCCTGTTTTGTTGTGTTGTGTTTCTGGAAACAGACGCCCTGTCTATGGCTTGTTGTTGCCAGTGTGTTGGTGTGCTGGTGCGCTCGTACCGCTCTCCCATTGGCCGATTTGGCCAACTCGGGTTGGTTGTTTGTACCGTTATGTGTGGCCCCCACCAGCCCCTCGGTAACTCTTTTTTCGTGTTTATATGAGCTTTTCTATTGTTGTTCGCCGTGGCAAATTGCACATACAGTTGGATGGTGGGGGTGTGGCAATGTGGAATATCTCCTGCAGGCTGCAACCACTAAATCAGGGGTGCTCAGTCCTATGGCACACGGGCACATTTGTTTTTGTTTTGGCACATAGCATACGGAGCGGCACATCCCATACTTTCCTAGGGCACACGCAAGTTCTTCTTTGTGTCGCTGTCCGTAACGAGCCAAGCCAACAACAATTCCATTGATTTTTTTTTCGTCCCAGCTCACAATGCAAATTGTTTTTGTCTTTTTCATGACTGTGTGTGAGTCGTTACTCGCGTGCGTGTGATTTTCTTTTAATTGTGTTTGTAAATGCACTGCCATAAGGCATCTTTGAGCACCCCTGCACTAAATAAACTCCCCCACTGCAGTGTATCTAATTTCCCCCCAGAAGCAATTTATTTGTATTTTCTTGCCTTGCACACTAGTGCGCCTGGACGCCATCTTGTTGAATGGCTGAAGACATAACGGTAGATAAAAGTGCACTACATAGCTCCATCTCGTTCGTTTTTCATAGAGGTTTTGGGGAGATTTGTAAAATATTATTGCACGCCTTTTTATTTTAGTCTATTTTTTAAGGTTTTTTGGATACCTGTTTTAAATGTTTAAAAATGTGGCATAAAAAATTTAATTTAATTTTAAAATTAATTTTTACTTTTAGACAAACAAAGTAAGGAATTATGTTATGCTTTTAACGTATCTTTGAAAGTATGTAGCTTTGTTATATATTTCAAATTTTTAATACTTTAGATCTGAAGTTCAGATTCTGAACTTATAAGCTATTTCATGGTTATCGGTTAAAAGAGTTTGTAGAGACCTTATTCTTATAGAATTAAACAAATCTATAAATAAATATGTATGTATGTTTTTGTTCTGCTTATCTTCGAATTGGGTCATTTGTGAGTCTCAATGAATGATTACGGAAGGCAAGCAGCTCAGGTACTTTCCCTAAGGGGAATACCTATTGCACTCTTATCGCCTTATGCAAATCATATAAATAGACGCATCCCAAGTCTTGTCGGCACAATAAAAAATATTCGTTGTATATTCAGTGATCTAAGATGAAGTTTGTATCAATCTTCGTATTGTTGGCGCTTGTCCTTTCCGCTGCCTGCAAGAATCACGAGGAGTGGAAGGAAAAACGATCTAGAGATTTTGATCGCAGACCGTCTTCCAATCCTTATGCATGGTGAATGTGTGGAAAGTCAAACTTTATCTGTTATGATGGTTTTAAAAATAAATTGAAATAAAAATTAATAACCAAAAATATTTAAAAAAAAGTAAAAGTTTCCATTATTTGATGTACTCTGCTTAATGGAATTTGTAGATAAGTAGCTTATCTTATCATAACGTGAAAATGTACACACATACTTTATAGGAATACTTTAAGAATAGTTCCCACAACGCAATGTCTATTTATAAAGGCCCAAAAAAGTGTGTGGTGGAAATTTCTTTCTTTTGACCATTTCGATTTCTTTACGGGCCCAAAGCATAAATTTCATGACAATGCACTTACGGAATTTTAATGAGTACGTAACAACAGTGGGTGCACATTCAAAGCCGATAAATAAGTGACGAAACCTTGTGAGGGCCAATAAATGAGGTAAATTCACAACGGGGATGTAGCTCAGATGGTAGAGCGCTCGCTTAGCATGTGAGAGGTACGGGGATCGATGCCCCGCATCTCCAAAGGATTTTTTAAGTTTTTTTTCTAATTTTTTTTTTAATATTTGTAATAGTTTACCAACCAATTTATAGTTTTGAATAATCTCTAACAATTTCATTTACAGACATTTAGACTTAAGAAAATTCAAGTTCAAACATCCCCAATCATTTTAATTTAATTAAAATTATTAAGATATTATGTTTGATCTAAAACTATTATAATAATAAAAAACCACTTACTATTTCCAGACGAACAAGGTAATGGATAAGCCTTTGGTTTCAACAGGCCAATCCATTATTGCCATCAAAGCCACCAAAGAAGGTGTACGAAAGATCCTTGTTCTCGGATGCAAGGGAAATTTTGTACAAATGCACGATGCTGGCAACGGATTGCTGCTGCGTCGCGTGTGCATTCCAGAGGGTCTAAATGTCTATAGTGTGCTCCTAAACGATGGACACATTTTCTGTGGCACACAGAAGAATGAGATCTATCAGTTGGAGTTTGTTGTAAGTAATGATAGACGACTACCAGTTGACTCGGTATTGATTTCCGTTTTCTATCCCCTTTAGACTGGCAACTTGGTTAGAAAGTTGAGCTGCGGCAATGGTGCCGTATCCATAGTATCCTACAAAGAGCGTTATTTGCTTGTCGGATGCTACGATGGCTTCATTTATGTCCTGGACAAGGTTGCTGGAACAAAAGTGGGTCGGTTCGAGGGCGCTGGGCGTTTGGTTTTAGCCCTGGCAGTTGCAGGCGATAAAGTAAGTTAATAGATAAAGTTAATGTGCAAGTACTATAAGTCTATGTATCTTTACAGATCGTCACATCTTCGAAGGATAACTCGTTGGAGATACTAACAGTTCCCGCAGCCTTGATAAATGGCCATTGATACGATGCCCTTTATTATGTTTATAAATCGGTTTTAATTTAATAATTTTTTACACTCACACTTGTTTGTATAATACAAATCAATGAACTTAGTCCTTGATCGCGGATTAAGAATTGCGTTCTCTGTATTTACAATTTTATATTACATTTTTTCGTTAGCGCCCAATTGCATTTTTGCAATTGATTTCCTTGAAGAATATTTCTTCGTCGTGAACAAAATAATTATTAATAAAAAGAGAACCACCAGTAAAAATATATGATAATACGTAGAAATATTGTCTTTAAGGAATTTGAGGAGACCTTATTGGTCGCACGCCGATCTGCATTGTGTGCAGCTTTTGGTTGAGCGTGTGCGTGTGATCACGCAGGTATTCGATGAGGTCGGCCTGCTTTTCCAGCAAATCCTCGGTGTCGCCTCCTGGCTGCATGAGACCCAAGGAACCACCGGCACGATCAGCACCGCGCAGGACATCCGGAGGCAGATTGTTGCTGTTGAATTTGCGCACCTTGTCTGCAATGGATATTAAGTTTTGAGTAAAGCGAGAATATTGGAAGCTATACTAGCAGCGTAATAATAACCAAATCTAACATTGTTCTCAATTTTAATCCAACAATGAATCAAATATTTTTTCATTGAAATACAACATTTACTCAACTTGTTTCTAATTTAAGTGACTAATTTATTGCGGGTTTCAAAACAGGTATTGAAAACATTTTATAACTGATCAGTGAGTCAGTCGCCTATTCTGTTTATAGAGAAACCTAGCTTACCTAATTACTCATGGGATTACTCAAAATAGCTTACCTAATTACTCATGTCATTATTCAAAGTAAGTAGTTACTTCTTAAGTAGTTTATCATAACCCCATCGAAATATGATTAGATTACTTGGAACTCAATATACGTACTTAATATTTAAAAAGGGAAATGTTAGGCAGGGATTTTGAAAGTGCTATTGCTACCTCCTGATGTATTTTACCCCTATCTTATTTTAGCCCTCTCCTTACCAATGTATAAGCTGTGGGTGACGGCTAGGACCAGATTTTCGGCCACAGTGAAGGCGGTTACATAGCTCACTGGTGACAACCAGCCGGCGGCGCAGTGCTCCCAAAAGTTCTGAGCGTAGAAGTGATGGATCAAGGCCTGGACGGCCAGCAGCATGGAGTTCCACAGGGAGACCAACTGCAGGGGGATGCCCTTCTGCATTTTCGTCTCGCGATGGAAATCGTGATAGCCCTTCATGCGGAGATTGTCGTGTTGTCTCTTCACAAAATGATCGAAGAGCTGGAAAAGCAATGGCATTGAGGCAGGTCGGAATTGACAGATCCAGAGAATGTTATATTTACATATGTGATGACCCAGAAGGTGGCCCGTAGGTACAGCATTATGAAGTAGGCATCGCAACGTCGATCCGTTGGAAACGAGGCCGCCAGTACGATTCCCACAATGGAAATTGCAGTGGAGATAAGCAGATGAAGGCTGCGGGAGGACAGGGAATGGGTTAATTGTGTACATTATCAGTGATTTGGTTTAAAAACGCCATGGATGATTCACTGCCGCCGGCAGAAGTCTCCATGATCCCCTTTTCCCCCTTGTAATCACCTAAATGCGGGCACTGTGTTCAGCTTGAAGCTCCCATTGTCGTGGGAGAAGAGTACGGGGTCCAGTAGGTGTTCCGTATCGTGGACGTGGGCGGGGGACACGCCCGGTTGGACAGCGGCACCTCCTGTAGCTGGTTGCTCCATTTGCACAGCCAAATAAGGCGTAGATTTCGAATTATTTTTGCTTTGTTTATTAACGCCGCAGAAAAAACAACACTAATTTTCCCTAGATGTGGCAGCACTAGCTAGAGGTACATTTTTCCGCAGTGGCAACGCCGGGTTATCGGTTACTCTCATATACGAATATTAACGGAAAATACCAGGGACTCGAAGAGTTATCGATTGCTATCGATTGTTTTCAAACAAAAGCAAAATATTCGATATATTCGTAGCTGACCCAGCTCTATTTAAACCTTGCATTTTAGCAATTGGTTTTTGTTTTTAACTGTTTGTCGGGTAGAATTAAGGAGTTTGCAAGATGACTACGCCTGTGCCGCGTCGCACCAAGGATATGATGGCACTGGCACTGGATTCCGACTCGGAGGACGACTTTAATACGCCCTACCGACAACGATCGCGACAAGCGGCGGCTCCAGGAGGAAAACAGCAGCCGGTGGCGTCATTCCAGATCATGGCGAGGGGCAAGGAGAACAAACCCCATCCCATGCCCATTAATGTGCTGTAAGGACTGATCTAATGCACCAGTATCCTTCAGGGATTCATTTCTTTTGTAGGGCTTCTGTCCTTAAGTATTCCCTATTCCACAGGCTTTGTTTACATACATTACATAGCCTATACCATCATTCCTATTCTCATTCTTTCCTAAGTTATCTCCAACAAATCCATCAACAGAGGAAGTTGTTCCTCTCGCACATTTGTATAACGCAAGATTTACTTCCTCGATCCTCCACAGAAACCCTTACCTTTTTCACAAAGATTCCTGGTTTAAGGAATCCCTTATATATAATGGAAATTCTTACATTTTAGACCTCGTCGAGTCTCCGAATTAACTATGATGGAATCGGACAGCGAGGAGGAGGACATCAAGAGCAACCACAACCTTAACCGCGCCATCCTAAACGATTCCTTTGTACTGAGCCCCTCCCAAGAGCTGACCAACAGCAATGGCAACATTACCAGTCGACGATCGTCCAACGCCGCTCCTCTTAAACAATCCGAATCCAATCTTTCGTTCCTGGGACGATTCAACAACATGGGCATCAATTGCAGCAGCCAGGGATCACCGGCTTCCAAGTCGGAGAAGCAGGTGGCCAAAAAGCCAGCGCCCACGATCCAAGCCGCCACGGAAAGGCGTCTACTCCAGGACATAGAGACCCCGTTGCGCAATGAAAACTGTTCAACTTCGAAGGCGAAGTCGGACGCGGACTTTATCACACCCCAAGTACGAACCATTGGCTCCACTGTGGCCGGGAAAAGCAGAAGTGCGGTGTCCAATGACTTTCGGGCCCAGAAGGTGCTCTTCCAAACGCCCATGACCGTGAGCCGAGCGGCTCCCGTTCCCTCCGAGAGCATAAGCTTCTCGCTTTGCGACACCATCAGCGAGAGTCCCGACATTCCAGAGCCGCCGAAAAAAGCAGATCCTCCGAAAAGCCATCACCAGTCCAAAAAATCACTGGATAATGTTTTTCGGGACTCGGAGAAAGAAATTGCGCCGGCCAAAGAGGAGATTGCTGAGCCAAAGGAGTTGGTGTCGATGCCGGCAGCTAGTGTCCTTGCAGAACCGCCTTCCAACTCCTCCAAATCCTCGAATGTGCTTAGAATTAAGAATCATGAGTATACGATTGCCAAAAAGCTGGGCTGTGGGGGCTCAAGCTCGGTTTACTTGGCACGTCGTTCGGACTCGGGAGATGAGTTCGCACTGAAGGTGGTGGATCTGCAGGCCGATCCCCAAGTGGTGCAGGGCTATCTCAACGAAACCAAGCTGCTGGCCAAGCTGCAGGGAAACGTTTGCGTTGTGGCGCTTTATGATTAGTGAGTTGAAACTGTTCTGCAATGGAACTCTACCAATTATAAGATTACCTTTACTAATATGAACGTTTTTTCTCCAGTCAACTTGTTCGCGAAGAGTCCAAACTGTACATGGTTATGGAGAAGGGCGACAGCGACCTCAACAAGATCCTTCAAAGCTACACCACCACCCTGCCGTTGTATAGCCTCATGAACATCCTGTACCAAATGCTGCAGGCGGTCAACTACATTCACCAGAACGGGGTCATTCACTCCGATCTCAAGCCGGCAAACTTCCTGATGGTCAGCGGGAGACTGAAGCTGATCGATTTTGGCATTGCCAGCAATATTTCCTTGGACTCGACGAGCATCATCAAATTTTCACAGGCGGGCACCTTCAACTACATTAGTCCGGAGGCGTTAACGGACACATCCACGGGCAACAGTCCGATGCGCGGAGCGAATCAGCCCAAGATCAAGATATCCACCAAGTCGGATGTGTGGTCGCTGGGCTGCATCCTCTACCTGCTGCTCTACCAAAAGACGCCCTTCGGACACATCCGAAACATCTATGCGAAGATGAGCGCAATCGCGACTCCGAGCACCAGCATTGAGTTTCCTGCCATTCCTCCCTATTATCCCATCATGCTAGTTCATGTGAGTTGCGAAGGGATAACTTTCATTATAAGAATTGTTATTATAACCATCTCGGCTTTATTTGCAGATGGCCAAGAACTGCCTTCAGCTGGATCCCAAAAAGCGACCGTCGTGCACTGAACTACTGCAGTATCCATTCCATATGATCATTCCGCTACAGAATCTGCAGATACCCAAGCAGAACCGCCACCAGTAATTAAGCTTGAGAGCTCAACTATTTATTAGTCAAATGTCAAAGGTCAAATGTCTTTCTCATATGTGTGTGTATATATTTAATTCTCATTTATCGTAAATTAAACATCATAAATCCTTATAATGCAGCTATAGCTCATTCTTTTGTGTTTGTTGTGGTTGCTGATGGGCTTGAATTTGTTGGTTTGCCTAATTTATCAGTATGTCGCATGCAACAGGTTCTCGACAATTACTCGCTAGTTAGCATTCGTGTGTTTAATTTGCGTTTACTTATAAGATAGTTTCTCATTCACTTTTATATAAAAAATAGTTATTTTCTTGTTTATATACGCTTAATTAAATGTTGCTGCTGCCGTTTGCTCTTTCTGGGCTTTGAATACTTTGCGCTGCTCCGCGGCGGTAAATTAAAAGTACATGAAAACAGAAAACAATTATGGAAAACATACAAAATTGACAGTGACCCAAATACAAGGACATACATTCATACTATTATAGTTTAGTTTATTTTTGTGGATTTGCCTTTTAAGTAGCTGGGTTTTAAATTCATTTGCTTAACATAAGATACATATACAATTGTTTATAGCGCGTTTTTAAATGCAAGTGTAACACAAAAAATAATAATCGCATGCGAAGTATAGGATAAATAATAGTTAGAAAGTAGCAGCAGCAATGGATTTTCTTCTGGGTTTAATTTTTGTTTTTTTTTGGGAGGGCTTGGGTGGAAATTGCCGGCTTCTGCGCTCAGAGTCTGGCTTTTCCTTCGCTAGCTTTTCTTTTCTTCTCGTTTAACATTGCACAAGTTTCGATTGTTATCATTATCTTGCTTTAGTTATGTGTATATAATTTCTTAAAGCGTTCCGTAGTTCTTCATTCTCATAATTGTTGGTTTTCGTTACTATAAAATGTTGAATGTTGCTGTTGTTGTGGGGCATGCTTTAAGTTTACTTAATTTTCCTCGCCCTTCTCTTGTTACATTAACTTTAAACTTAATAGATTGTTAGAGTTGTTGTTTGTTTTTTACTGTTGCTGTTGTTATGGAAGTTGGACAAACTCTGCATTTGCTTGTCAGTTTATCGTCGTTGTTGGCCTCCACTTTCCTTTTCCGGTTTTATCTATGCGACATTAGATGTCCTGATAGGCGAAATGCGATATTAATTAATATTAATAATTTTCTTTTATATGTTTAAGTTATTAACCTTACCTATTCTCCGTTGGAGGCATGCTGCTGCAGCGTGAGTATCTGCTGCTCCTTCTGGTCAACGATGCCACGCCAGTGCTCGTCCTGCTCGCGAGCTCGCTCCTCCAAGTCCATCAACGTGTTGGTCTGTGTGAAAAATCGTATTGTTACGAGAACCCTGATAGGATATACTAGGGCAGAAGTACTTACCGTCTTGGTGACCAGCTGGGTGAGCTTGTCATTGCACTCCCGCAGCTGCAGGTTCTGTTTGTGCAGCTCCTGCTGCTCGGCGGCGGAGGAGTTTTGGCTATTCGAACTACTATTATTGCTACTAATATTGTTGTGGGTGCTATTGTGGTTGCTACTGCTACTATTGTTTGATTGTGTGGACTTATTACTACTGCTGCTGCTCTGCTTGTCGGGCTTCTCCGCCTCGAGCTTCTGTCGCAGCTTATCCTGCTGCTGCTTGACATGGGTGGCCAGGACCTGTTCCAGCCACTGGTCGAAGGAAGCTTGCAGGGCATTTCCCGACTGCGCTTTCACCGCATCGGGATACAGGCGCTGGTAAAGATCCCGGATCCTCTGCTGCTCGCTCTTGGCTGAGCTGGCACTTCCTCCTCCATTGGCGGCCACCGCCTTTTGTTGCTGCTGCTGCAGCTCTTTGTGTTGTTGCTGCAAAGATTAATAGAAGCACGTGTTTAAAAATGATTCGATCTAAAATAATTTTCAGATAAAATCATATAAAAAAGCGGGAGGAGCTGGCAGAGATCATGCACTTACGCCTACGGATTGCGCTGTATTTGTTTTCGTCTTGGCCGTTGCCTTAGCTGCTGAGGCTTCGGCATTTTGCAACGCTTCGATCAACTTCCAATTTTTCATACGCACGTCCTGACGAAACACAAATACGTGGCAATTAGTAAAGGATGCAGGAAAAAACGAAAGAATGCGAATACAAAAGACAGCGACAACAAATACGCGAGTACAATGCTAGCATGTGTTTTAATAAGCTATATTCATCATTGGTTATTGAATCCTTCGGTTGTGTCCAATTAATTTCAAATTGTTTTGGCAGTTTTTTAACTATTTAGTAAGTATAACCTACACTAAATCATTTTTAAATTTAAATAAAGTAATTAAAAATTAAAAAATTTAATTTTATTAAAACTAATAGTTTATTTAAAAATAGAAGTAAGTGATTATGCAACAGATATGAAAACAAATTAAACAAAATTTAAAATATGAAAATAGTAGGTATAATTTTAATATATTTTTACGTATTTATATTTCTACTTATTTTATTCATCTACTCACATTATTCTTCTCCCGCTGCTCCTGGAGCTCCTGCTGCAGCTGTTTCTCCTTGGCCTGCAGCTGATCGGCACGTTGCTGTGCCTCCTGGAGCTGTGACTTCAGAGCGGTGGCCTGCTCCTGCTGCTGGCCCTGGGCATCAGTCAGCGAGTTAACCATGGTGCGCAGGGCACTCAGCTCCTGCTGCTTCTGGGCCAGAGCTTCGGTCTGAGCCTGAGCCTGCTCGGACTGGGCGGCCGTGGCCTGAACGGCGTTGCTGGCGGCTTGGGTGAGATGCTGGCTGAGCGTTAGGTTGCTGGCCTCCAGGATGGACGACTCCTGGCGCAGCTCCTGCAACTCGGCGGCGTGGACGCGCTGCAGCTCCGACTGCGCCTGCGTTACGTTGCACAGCTCCTGCTTGAGCTCGGCGTTCTCGGCCTCCAACTGTTTGCGCTGCTCCAGCTCAAAGATGGTGTTGTTTTGACGCGCTTCCAGCTCGTCGCGTTGCAGCTCCAGGGCTTGCAGCTGCTGAGCCTGTTGCGTAATCACCTCGTTCTTCTGCTGAGTCTCAGCGTTCACAAACGCGGTCATTTCTGCGAGGCACTTTTCCTTGTTGGCGAGTTCCTGCTGCAAGCGTTGCAACTGCACCAAATCCTGCGAGTTGGCTTGCTTCTCCCTCAAAAGGTTCTGCAATAATATTTTTAGATTGGAATTAGTTTAGGGTAATACTAATATTCATAAGAATTTTGAATATCTCAAATGCTTTTTCATAATTCCTAGTAAATTACAAATATATCTCCTACCTGTAACTGTTGTCGCTCGAGTGTCAACTTGTCATTCAAACTGGAAAGCTCCTGGTTGAGGGCGGCCAGCTCCTGCTCTTTGCCTTGCAATTTATCGACGTAAGCCTGATTGCGGGCGTGCATCTGGGCGCGTTCAGTGTTAACCTCTTGCCGCAGCTCGCGCAGTTTAGCCTGAATTCCGATGGATGCCTCCTGCTCCTCGGCCAGCAGCTTTTCCTTCTCCTCCAGCTGACGCTTGAGCTTCTGGCATTGGTCATCCGACCACTCGGAATGCGAAGAGGGCATATCCTGCTGCTTGTTCAGCAAATAGTCGATGAGTATCTGAATCTCTGAGCGATTCAGCTCGGCACGGGAAAACACGTTCATAAGGGCATTTACGCCAATGGTCTGGTTCTGGTGATCGGCCAGTTTGTCCAAGGCCTGAGCCAAATCCTTGGCTGTGAGGCTTTCCTTCTGATTCTGTTTCTTGTTTTGCTGCTGCTGCTTTGTCTTGTTGTTGGCCTGATTGTGCTGGGTCTTGGGTGAGCCATTCTGTTGCTGCTGCTGTTGCTTGAGGATCTGCTTGGTGACAACGGGTGCCTCTGCTTCGACAGCTGTGGGCTTTTCCTTCTTCGCCACGTTACCGCCGCCAATCTTCTTCTGAGACTGCTGCTTGTTGTTATTGTCCTCCTTGCGCTCCTTTTGCTCCTGCTTCTTCAGTTCCACCACATCCTTGGGAACCTTGGCCTCAAAGTTATTCAGAGAAGGTGTCTCCTCGGAATTGGCCGGAGGTTTGACAGCCACAGTTTCGTTCTTGTTGACCAGGATGCCAGCGGTCTTGCTGTTGCCTCCGTTGCGCTTATCCTTCTTGCCCTTTTTGCCAGCAACGGCAGGTTGGTTCTCCTTCTCAGCCACGCTACTGGATCGACGCTGCTCATTGAGGATCTCTGCATCGGGCTCGAACTCCACATGCTGCTTGGACAGACCGGGTTCCTCATCAGCCACCGATCCCTGTCCCTCCGACTGACCATCGGAGAAATCCTCGGGTTCCTCTGGCTCCGGCTCGTTGTTCACATCGCGCTGCTGTTCCCGCTGGCGTTGCTTCTTCTCGCGCTTCAGTTCCTTCTTCTTGGGCTTCTTGGTGGCCGCTCCGCCTGCTGCCTTGTACAGATTGGCGCTGAGTGCGCGCTTCTCGGCCACCACCTCCTCGAAAGTCTTGCGCCGGAAGATCTTGTTGATGAACAGGAACGAGAGCAGCGAGGCGCTGACCACACAACCGATGACGATCAGTATGTGGAAGTCCATATTTGCATAACTTTCCGGTTCAGTCGTGGGTTTTTCTCAGAGATCTCCTTTGCGAAAGCTGTGGGTTAAAGCAAGAAAAGTATTTCAATGAATATTTTATGTTCATCACAAATAATTACTACTTTCTTAAATACTAAAATGTTGATTAATAAATGATTAGAATCAATGAATTGCAAATTTTCATGAATTGAACTTGTACAGATTACTCTGCGTTATCAGTTCAAATAATAATAAATATATAACTTTTTAGTGAAAACTGATGTAAAAACAGATTTGTAGAGATAAGGCAAGTTTTCAAGAAAAGGGGGAAACCCGCCAATTACCGCCACGTTTTCTCTGATATATTTCTCAATTAAAAAACCAAGAAAATAAGAAATATTCTCAACAACTCAATAAAACTGCTGCTATCAAAGACATTTCGTGAATATGGCTCTCAGTTCCTTTAGTCTTATCAGTGTTTAGCTATAACACGCTACTATGTAGTACAAACTGATGACGTGGGGATCAAAAAATGAAATGAAATGAAGTGAAATGACCATTAAATGGCAGATCAACGACACTACGCTCAATGGCAATTATGCTATATATACATAATCGGATTGTTTGAGTTGTACGTGCTTATCGGTTTACCGGCCGGAGAATGGCACACAGTCCCATGCAAACTGTCTTTTTGTATGACTAAGTTGTTATTGCAATTGCCCGTGCTTGCTTGACGTGATATTAATAAAACGGCCCGCAGTTGATAATTTTATTGTTGTTTGCTCTGCGGAGATAAACAAATGCACTGCTGAATGGCTCAATATTCCTGGAAATCCGGATTATACAGTGGACATCCGCTTGCCCAACTCGCAATTGAAATCACATGAATTTCAAATTTGGAAGAAAAGGTCATTTGGATGAATATGATTTGGCTGGCTAAGAAGGACGATTGGAAATCCCCGCTGGAATTATCGATTCTGGGACTGGCGCTAAATGTATTCCGGGGGAGCAGACAAAGTCTCGAAGAATAAAATTAGCTTATGAAGCAGCTGCTGCGCAGCCTTGAACGAAAGTTGGTAGACAAATGTATTCTGCACCCAAAGGTGTTGACGCAGATTGAAACAAAAACTCACAAGAAAAGTCGAAAAAAGAATAACAATTTAAAGTAACGCAAAGTCAAGATTCTGACGCACACGTATGCAAATTCGCTCACTGGAAAAAATTCAGCACTGGTAATCTTATCCGTAAAACTCCACGAGTCTCTTTCGATGGACACGATGCGAATGGCAAAAGACCAGTGAAAAGATTCCCGGCAGAGCTGGGCTCGCAAATCGCGATCTCTCTTTGGCTCTCTACACTTTAATCAAATTCTTCTAATCGATTTGATGAGTTATTTCTCTAAAGAATGACTTATTCGAATGGTTTAATGAAGAAACCACTTATTTTTAGCCTCTTTTATTTATTTTACTCATCTGCAATTTATATTACGCTTGACATTTTACAATGGAATTAATATTTATGCAATACTATTGTGAAATAAAACATTTTCTTAAAATTTTAAGATACTTTTTATCATATTTGGTTTAATGCTCTCAAAATTCATTGTAGGAATAAATATATAGTCTCAAATTTTTTTTTAGCTTAAAACTTAAAAATTTGAAATTTTTTGCATTATTATTCTAGGAGAATTGACTTGGATTTTTCTTTAAACTCAAACTTTTAAACCTTTTTTTATGCCTAAAAAACATAGTATGAGTACTAGAAAATAACTCGAAGTGTAAAAAAAAATTGAAAGTTTTTCTCCCTCTGTAGACTCTCCGCTTCTCTGTTTTCTCTCTTCTCTCCCACCACAAACAGTTAGAACAAAACTTGAAATTTCGCTGGCTCCGCGAGAGCTCGGTGGAAGAATTCACAAATTGCAAAAATTTCAATTCAAGGTTGTTGCTCTCTACGGCTGCGATAACTGGCAGGTCGGGTATTTCTTTTTTTTGTTAATTTTGTACTTCTTATTTCTTCGGCTTTGCCTGCTCGCGTCATGTTTCTGGCTAAAAGATTCACATTTTTATCCACATTCAAACTTTTCTAGGGGCTTTGAAAATATTGGCCTACGTGATATTGTGCAGAGAAAGAGTGGCTTAAACAACAGAAATATAGGTAAATTTTCTGAAAGTTTATGATTCAAATTCTAACTGAATTTTAAAACAGATTACATGATAATACTACTTTAGGATCAAAGTATTTTTGTTTGGATAAACCATATTTTTATAATCTTAGTTCAAGTCTAGCAAAGAAGTCCAAAAATTTCCCATGGTCTTCTTTATTGGACAGTTTAGCCTTGACAAGTTAAATGTAATTTCTTTTTGGATCCTACAAGTTTACATTGATAATGTTTACTTTGGCCTATTTGCTTATGAAGACCACATTCTTATCCCCCCAAGTGGTTGGGTCTATACAATCGTAAAATCGTCTATTTGCGCTCCACAAAGTTTAATTAATATTTAATGGCACAATGAGAACGGGGTTTCCGTCAAACGAATCGATGGCATTTAACGAAAAGTAAGTGGAGTAAGTCCGGACAGCGGATTTCAGTTCGAGAATTCCGATTCCGGGCGTATCGCAGGGAAAGCCGAAGAAGAAGAGGCAGAAGAGAGCCAAAGGCAAAGAGAATAAAACACAATAAAAACGCCGGTAAAGGTCATCAACCGGAAGAAAAGCGCCCGTGTGTGAGTGACTTGCCAGCGTCTGGGGGTGTGTGTGTGTGTGAGTGTGTGACTGTGTGAAAGTCGAAATCTTGCTGCCAATTATCATTATGGCCATCTATAAATAATTATGTATTATGGCCGAACGGCATGCAAAACATGCTGGCTGCTCGGCCTCGTTACAACCAACTGACAAACTGGCATCGAACTGCACAGTTGGCCTAATTTTCCCGTTTTTCCTTCTATCTTTTTGTGCCGTTGCTTTGCCTCCCCTCGACCTCCCCCTCTCCCAAGGCGCCCCGGTGTTCAATTAGCTGCCTGCCCGGCGTGCACTCACACACTCGCACTTGCTGGCACATGGAATTTCTCTGCTGTCGGTGAACACCGGTCAGAGATGAGAAATTGGACATTTCTTGCTCGCTGAATTTTTGTGGGTCAAGTATACGCCCCGTGGGACTGTCTTTCTTTACTAGCTGTACCAGTCAACAACTTATATCTTGAAAAATACACATCACTTTTACGGTGAGTGATAATAACTCTTTTAAACATGTGTACTCTATACTTTAAATCGAAAGTTTCTAAAAATAAACATTAGTAGCTTTAACATGAAAATTAAATGCACTTTTTCTAATATTCTGTAAAATGTATCTCTAGATATATATAATATTCATCACTTATGATTTTTCGAAAATTTTAAAAACTACGTTTTATAGCTCTCTTTGGGGCAGCATCACTGATAACGGTGCAAGTGCTTTTCTCGCTCTCTTTCTGCCGCCGACAGCGAGAGCGTACTCGCACTCATTCATTAGTTTTCTTTTATTTATTCATAAATGCATTTTTTTTTGCCCCTACTATTTTCAGCGGCTCAAGTGTTTTAATTTTAGAAAGCTCTGCTCCCTATTTTTCGTTGTTTTTTTCCTGAAATATTTATGCAACATGCAATGCCGTTTTATTTTTCTCGGTGCGAAAGAGAGCGTGGCATGTTGTCGTTGTCTTATTTCTGTTTTTGTGTTCTTATTCTTCCTGCGTGGGAGCGTCAAGTTCCAAGTTCGTTTTGCTAAATTTTTTTGGTCCACAGATGGAAGGTTGCTCTAAAAAATGGAGTGACGCATAAATAGGCTATAAATAGGCAAATTGATGTTGTCTGAAGTTTGACGGTTAATGGTTATTGATTGCTGACGTCGACACGACGATGGCATTTGTTGATTATCAATTGGTTTTCCCCGATGACGAGCGTTTTTGAGTCAATGATTTATTGGATTGGACGACTGCAAGCCGCTCTCTTTCAGCTCTCCCCCGCTCTCTATCTCTTTTAAGCTCTCTTTCCTTTCCTTTGATAAGCCCGCATATGCTTATGTGTGTGTGGTGAGGTCAGCGCATCAATTATGCTCATTTCTTGACTTTTTCTTTGGTAAAATCACCAAATAATGAAGAGGGGCCGGGGGGGAGTAGGCCAGACAGCGGCGCCCGAGTATTTTTTGGCAAATCAAACAAGTCAGCTGTCCCCTTTGCTCATAATTAAGCAATGAGAAGCAGTGAAAGTATGTCGGCCGCTAATTGGCAGCTTGAATTATTGCACACCGATAAATTAAATAGTGGCTTCCTTTTTCCTCTCAAGACAAAAGGGCGTCGCACTGCACTTACACACACACACACCGCTCTCCTTTTCTTTGTGCCCCTCTCTCACCTTTCAATCTCTAACGGCTTTTCTGCCGACTTTGAGCCACTTGCAACGTCAACAATTTTCACAACATTTCACATTTACAATGCAATCTTTCTTTTTCCTTCTTCTTTTCTTCTTGTTGGAAACGCATCCGCCATTTGCAAGCCACTTGTGTATGTGTGTGCCGGAGTGTTCAGTGTGTGGGTGTGCGACGTTGTCGAATCGACAGTTTTTTGATTTTTATTAATTATTTCTATGCGTTTTTTATTATCTATTTCTTACTTGCAACTACTCTACTTTTCTTTAACTTTCTCAAGCCTTTCGGCTGCGGACTTACACTTTTTCGTTAAAATTGAAACATTCACTAGAGGTGGACGAACATCGATGTGAGCATAGTCGGTTATATCGATGTTTTCGAAACATCGCTAGCGTCACGGTCATCGATGTTTCTTAGGCATCGATAACATAAAATTTTGAATCTGTATTCGATGTTAATTTAATTATTAATATTAAATGTATTTCTTATAATATTGGTGATAGCTGAAGTTGTTGGTAATAAAGCGTGGAAAATTATTTTAAATAATAAAATCTTTCCAAATATTGTTGTTTGCTATTTTTTCATTTTTCGGTTATTTTGTAATTCGTAGAATAATTTACTGAATTTTCGAAAAGCCTTTAAATTTGTATGGAAAATCTGATAAAAATAATGATAGGTAATAAAAAAAGTAAGGGTTTGAAGTGAATTTGGTCACTGATGAATTTGAATTTGGCCGCCAAAACATCGAAATTATCGATGTTTGTTCCATCTCTAAAAATCAGTGTGACCATTACATCATAGCGTTGTTTTAAGCTAATTTTGAATTTAAATTCGAAATGTTAAATAAAAATATTGTGAACTCTGACACAATATTTTTATTTAACATTTCTGTGTGTCAAAGTGCTTTTTTAAACGAATTTATTAATTTAAAGTTTCGATTTTTTTAAATTAAATTCCTATGAATTTATAATTTCGTGACTGCTAATCGATAACAGGAATCAGCTGTGACTTCGATATTCCACCAATTATTATTGCCTATCGATAGGCACACATGCCGGCTAGATTGCTTTCAGAAAATTAAATGTTTATTTGTTTATAAGTGATTTTCAAACCACCACCTGCTCATAATAATGGAGAGAAACCTGCAGAAACAGTTGTACGGCCTGTCGCGTGAATCCTCGCCGGGTTTGAGGAGATATAGCATGCCAGCGGCTTCGGCGGACAGCACACGAAAATCCTTTTTTGGCGGCAACGCCAGTTGTGCCCAGCTGCCGGGAAACCTGAAGAAGACTGCCCTCACCAACAGGTAAGCGCTCCTCACCCACTTTGGAGTCCTTTCTGATCATCATTTTCCACTTCCAGTCGCCTCAGCTTGTCCGTGCGCTCCACTCAGTCCATTCCTGGGATCCGATCCGACTACAATGTGGTCGAGAGCTTCGGCTGTCCACTGCCCGTGGTGGTCAATGAAGCCCTAACCTTTGCGGGATCGGGAGCGGGCACAGTAACAGCAAAAGTGACCCAGAATGGTTGGGCTTGGGTAAGTAGTCACCGGTAATACGCACCAATCAGGCTTACAAATTTCTGTCTTCCAGGTTGTCCAAGGCAGACGCCTATTGATTTGGCAGTACAAGGACACGGCCAAGTCGGGCTCGCCACCTCGTGTGGGCAAGTCGGCAAGACGAGGTGGTGGCCTGGCCCAATGCCGGGAGTTGACTCTGCCCTACAGCGACCTGAGTCACAAGAGTGATTTGATTAGCGTTTTCCAGACGGAGGGTCAGCAAATGGCCTCCTGTATTGCGGTCTCCGCCACCGGAGAAGTTCGCTACTGGTCGTCGATCGCACACGATGGAAACTCTGTGGATCTGTCAATCCTAACCGGTCAGGAGTTTGTCCAATTGCTCAATCTACCAACACAGCAGGGCTACCTGGCCGTAACCTCCACCTGCAATCTTGTGTTCCTTCGGGTGGGTCTTACCAATGGCCGTTACACACTGCACCACAAGACCATCAAGCCTGCTACTAGTTTTCTCGGTGGCTTTGGCAAGAAATTTGCCTCCATTTTAATTGGTATGAACACGGGCGGCGACAAGGATCAGGTTAGTATCTTAAAATTATCATTTTGACCAATCCTCAGTAGATATTTTTCGTAGGCTTTGGTTGGCATGTGCTGCGAGAGCAATTCCGAAAGCGGAGAAACTGTTGTGGCCGTGCTCTCGGATCGGGCAATCCAACGCTGGATTTTATCCAACAAGGGCAATGCCGAGAATCTGATCTACGAGGATGGGGAAGTGGTGCGCAGGATACGGGAGGAGTTCAAGACAAAGTTCTGGAACGTCCGCCTGCCAGCGGATAATGTGGAGATCGATCTGCATCTGCTCGACTTTCACTTGGTGAAGAACAAGGTTTATATACTGGCTGGGGCTGTAAACTCTGCTCATGCTCCACAAATGGTCTACGCTTTGGGTAAGTACTCAATAATTGCCTAATAATAATCCAATAGAGCTATAATGAAGATATTTCCAGTGACAGCAAGTGCTCAAGCGGAAAGCATGCTCCTGGAGTCGTTCACACCACTCAAGATCAATAAGTTCTTCAGTGCCAAAACGGAGGAGGATTGCCTCAGCCTGCGTTTTGTGGTAGGCAGCAGTCACATCTATCTGTACACGCCCAAAGTCGTGTATCCCCTGCACATGTCGAACTCCGTGCCCACAGCAGAGCTGGAGGCGGAGAAAATCGAGTTTCATCTGCATGATGATCGGATATTGAGTGCCGCCATCTGTAGTCAATTGCCATTGTTCTTCAGTCGCACACACGGACTGGTTTCCATAACGCCCGGTGATTTCGACGGCACCGAGATGATGAACATGAGCTCCTGCAACACGCCAGACTTGTACGCTCCCACTTCGTTCAATGCTAGCTTCGGAGCTCCCGACCAGTCCGCTATCTCCGGCAGCACTAATAATCTGCATCTCTTCGAACTCGATCCGGATGAAGTTTACAACGAACTTTGCGACGAAGTGGGCCAACTAAAGGCAGCCTTTCTTTACCACCTGAAGAGAAACAGTAACATGGTCAAGACCATTGTTGGAGAGCTGCTGCGCAGCGTGACTGGGGCCGATCCGAACGGTGCGCCCATGGATGCCTACAAGTTGGATAGAATTGTCATTACCATCGCCGAGGACTTGGCAGAAGATATTCCCATATCCGATCCTCGCTGGGAGGAGGCGCTCGGGGATCAGGAAAGCAATCGTCATGCTATCGGAAGCTCGCGTTCGATGCAGATTATCAATCAGTTGAGAGACAAGATCATTGCTTTTCAGCACTTCATTTCGTTTCTGCATTCCAGTGGAGTTTGGGAAAAGGTATGGGACAAGTAATCCAATGCTAATGCAGACTGTTATTAAAAACTAATATTTTTATTGCAGTTAAATGCCATACCTTGCGGAAGTCATTTACTTAAGCCCACCAGCTTTATTCTGTCCGATATTAGCGAGAAGATAGTGGCTGCCATGGCTCTTCGCTCCTTGCAGACCAAACTGCCAAAGCTAATTGAAGAGGCCATTGAAGCCACCGTAGCGCTGTGGGATGAGAAGCCCCACGGCAGCCTAACTTACCAGGATATTTTTTATGTGAAGCTGTCAAAGTTACAGAATGTGTTCGAGGCCCTAGCAGACATTGCCGACGATCGGATTGCCGCACAGAGCCAGACGACGGTTTCAGTGGCTCATTTTATCAATGACATAAACTCCATTGTTCTGGATATTCTGGGACAGGTGTTTAGGCATCGGGAACAGAATGCCAGTAGCTTTAGGCTGAGCAGCGACAAGCTGTCGTCCTACGAGAATCTTCCGTGGACTGCGATGGCCGGAAGTGCCGGTGTCCGTGACACTTTGACCCGCCTCATCGACATTAGCGTCCGCTATGGCGGCCACTGCGTCAGCGAGACCGAGCTGAAGCAGCAGTTGTACCAACAGATATATGAATTGGTGGATCTGGTGCTGGACGGGCGGCGAACTTACTTGGAGAGCGTGCGTGACTCGGAGAAGTTCAATGTGCTGCAGCAGCAGTTTGAAGCTCAGCGCAGGGAACTCATCTCAGTGCTGAGTAAGTCAAACATATACTATAAGTATTAATTTACGATATCTATATGGCATTTTGTATTTTCCAGTCAAAGATCGCCAGTATGAGTACGCCGCAAAGCTGGCCGAAAAGTACTTGGACTTTCAGAGTCTGGTGCTCATCTGCGATGAGACGCAGGACAAAGATCGCCTGGACGATTACACCCGCAAGTATGAGGAATTTGATTTCTCGCAGTTTGCCATCAACTGGCATCTGCGCCAGAATCGACATGGCGAGGTCTTCGAACGCTTCAAGGGCAACCAGACGGCGCTGGCGCAGTTCATGCGCGACCACCCTTCTTTGGGCTGGATTCAGCTGATATTCAACGGCGACTTCGAGCGGGCGGCCAAGGTGCTCTACGAATTGGCCCAGTGCGAAACGGAGTTTGTGGCGCGCAAGAAGTCCATGCTGTCGCTGGCCAAACTGGCGGCCTTCGCGGCAGCCGATTCCGATTTAACTGCTCAGGTGGAGAAGATCAATGCAGATCTAACGCTGATCGAATATCAATCGCAATTGGGCCATGACGTATTGCTGAACTTTGGCTTTGATCCGACGGAACAGAAGGTGCTCAAAGCAGAGGAGATTATCAACGTAAGATTGCCGAAAATTTGCAAAAGTTTCAATTACAACTGATCTTTGTTCACAGCTCAATATTGCCGAGGAGAATGACACGGCCACCGAGACGGAGTTCCGTAAAGCATTGGAGCTCCTGAGCTACGTGGAGCAGCCCTACGATATGCGGCACAAGATATGGTGTGCAGCCGTAAAACGCGATAACTGGACGGACTACGACCCAAACAATGGAGTGGACTACATGCAGAAGTTGCTCTTCTTCAAGATCATTGAATTATCGCAGCTCATGGGTCACGAGACCGAGAGCTTCCTGCCACCCATGGAGGACTTTCTGGAGAGCGTGGAGCTGGGCGATTTGGCGCAGCAGAAACCGTTCCAGTATCTGCTGAAACTGACCTACGAGTATGTGGCCGACATGTTCAGGCAGCCAGACGATATGGAAGTCTAATCGTGCACACCTCAAATGTCATTTATTAAAGTTTACGTTAAGAATTCAAGATGATGGCTGGTGTTCTTGGACGGCGGACAGTTGCCTGCCTTGTTTGTTGCGTCGCTCAAACGCTGGCATTATAATGTATTATAAACTAAGTTGCTTTGTCACCGCGAGGCGCTGCAGCCGGCGAAAGTAACTGAAGTGTGGCGAGCGGAGAGCCGGAAGCCCGCCAAGTGTTCGGGGCAACTCTAGAGTCGCCCTGGCCCGCAGCTCTGCTGGCTGCCTTTGCCGCCAGTGCGCATCAGTTTAGCTCTGATCATGACGGACGAAACAACGCCGCTAACCGAAGCCGTTGCCGGTGGCTCAGGATATGTCGTCCTGCCGCCGTATCAAGGACCCGACCGCGTCTTTCCCGGTGGTGTTTCTCCGCGCTCGCGTCGCAACAAAATGCGGCAGTTTCAGTGCTGCATGGGCATTACCTTTATGTGAGTTTGAAAATAATACGAGAGGTTCTTTATCAGTGAAAATAGAATTGGCAATAGTGATAAATTCAAAAAGGTGTATTGTGACATATTGTTAAAGTTAAATATCCTTTTCTAAGGAATATATTATAAAATACTATGCATTTAGTGATTTTTAAGCATATATACGTAGCCAAACTTAAGGAAATATATCGAAAAAATGCATTTTAGGGTCTACCCTTTGCCTTCATAGTTTATCACTCATACGTACTGTTGCCTTTCAAAAGATGTATTTTAATCTAGGTGGCTTCCCTTTTTTTTAATAATTGTTATGCTATATATATTCATTTGTATGGTATTTTAATGGCAATCAGACATAGGCAAACCTAAGGAAGTATTTCGAAAAAATGCATTTTAGGTTTTACCTTCAAAGTTTATCACTCATACGTACTGTTGTCTTTAAAAAAATGTATTTTAATCAATGTGGCTTTTTTTAATAATTGTTATGCTATATATATTCATTTGTATGATATGTGAATGACAATCAGACAGTTTGATATGGTCCCTTGGTCAATGCTTTTTCCAATACACATTAGAGAAATTTAAATCAGTGAGAAATCAATTTGCTAACCCCTTCCACCAGGATATTCAATACCCTGTTAATAAGCCACTGTGAACGTTTAGTCGTCGCCCAACCGCAAGAAGCTAACCACAAAGTGATTTCACTTTTCCGACCGCAGAGCGATTGTAATCACCGCCCTGTGCCTGGCCCTGGTGTTCAGCGACTCCCTGGGCGCTGCGGACGGCGGTCCTAGCTTCTTCTTCGTCGTCGTCAATGGATCGGAAAGCGAGTTGCCCGCCAATCAACCACTGCCAGACGAACCGGCGGCAGATTGGGCCCTCCAACAGGCGGCACTGGGTCACCACGATGGCGCCCAGGCGGTTAGTGCCGGGATCAAAGCTCTGGGGGATCGGGAGATACTGGAGGAGGGTCTGCAGCCCAACGAGGTGAATACGCCGGCCTTTCGACACTATCGCTCGCTGAGCACGAATCCGGAGGCCAGGAAGCTGGCACGACGTGGCTATGTGGAGAACCAGGCCACCATGGATATAGCCAAGCGGTTTAACTACACCAAGCAACCGGGACGCAGCAACATAGGCTGGGGACCCAAGATAGTTCTGCCGGATCCCACGGTTCTGCGATTGGATTGTGACTTCAATGCGCGCTACAGAAGATCCACGGGGGTTTGTAATAATAAGCAACATCCCAGGACCTATGGCGCCTCCATGGTTCCCTACCGCCGCATGGTTTCCCCGGATTATGCCGATGGCATTGCTGCCCCCCGGGTTAGCCACCATGGACGCCTGCCGCCGGCTCGTCAGGTTTCGCTGAAGATTCATCGCTCCAGCTACGAGACGGACTCGAACTTCACCGTGATGCTGGCCGTTTTTGGCCAGTTCATGGACCACGACATCACGGCCACCTCGCTGACCACCTCGCAGGAGGGGGAGTCCATCGATTGCTGTGTGGCCGCCACCCGTGAGCAGCATCCGGAATGCTTTCCCGTGGACATCCTGCCCGACGATCCGTACTACAGGCAGTACAACATCAGCTGCATGAATTTCGTGAGATCTGCTCCAGCGCCCACGGGGAGATTCGGTCCACGGATGCAGCTGAACCAGGCGACGGCCTTCATTGATGCCTCCGTGGTGTATGGCAATCTGGAGCAGCGGCAGAGTCAGCTGCGCAGTTTCATTAATGGTTCCCTGAGGATGTATATCACGGACGATGGTCGCCAGTTGCTGCCCATCTCCTCGAATCCAGCGGATGGTTGCAACCGAGTGCAGATGACCCGACTGGGGAAGTACTGCTTCGAGTCTGGCGATGATCGGGCCAATGAGAACCTGCTGCTCACCTCGATGCACCTGCTGTGGGCCAGACATCACAACTATTTGGCCCGCCAGTTGCAGGAGGGGAATCCCCACTGGGAGGATGAGCAGCTGTACCAGGAAGCCCGCAAGATTCTGGGCGCCCAAATGGCGCACATCACGTACAATGAGTTTTTGCCAGTGCTGCTGGGGAAGAATCTCAGCGAGGCCAAGGGCTTACTGCCCGCCAAGCACAACCTGAATGCGCCGGACACCTATGATCCGGAGGTGGATCCCAGTATTGCCAATTGCTTTGCGGCAGCCGCCTTCCGGTTTGCCCACACGCTGTTGCCGGGATTGTTCAATGTCTCGCGGGACAACAGCAGTCCCGAGGCCATCGAGCTGCACAAGATGCTCTTCAATCCGTTCTCCCTCTGGGCGGAGCATGGCATTGATCACGCCCTGAGGACGGCGGCCGATACGCCGGTGATGCAGGTGGATCGGTTCTTCTCGCTGGAGGTCACTCAGAAGCTCTTCGAAGGTACCGCCGAGGACAAGGTGCCGCTGTGCGGCCTGGATCTGGTCTCTTTGAACATTCAGCGGGGTCGGGACCATGGGATACCCTCGTATCCCGTCTTCCGGCGACACTGTCGTCTGCCGCCGGTGGACACGTGGGAGCAGATGTCCCAGGCCATAGACAACGCCACTTTGGACACCATCAGGCAGATTTACGAGTATGCTATGTGAAACCTTGGGTAATCTGATATATAACCCTCCTGATCTCAGATCTCCCCAGGATGTGGACGTGTACACGGGTGCTCTTAGTGAGCCACCGCTGGGAGGAGCCATCTTTGGTCCGCTCCTCAGCTGCATGGTGTCCGATCAGTTCCTACGCCTCAAGCTGGGCGACTCTCATTGGTACGAGCGGAAGATGGGGCCGCAGAAGTTCACCAAAGGTAAGGAATCTCCACTTAGAGAGAATAAGCCAGGTACACACAAAAAAAACATGTTCCCGTAAATTCGATATGGCCATGTAAATGTCAGGTAATTCATACCCACATTGTTTTTACAAAATACTTATCAAATTGACATTAAATAATGTCATTTTGCCGAATTTTCACTCGGAGACTCTCTTACTTCGAAAAGGAGAGCAATACGCCATATGGAGAGCAAAATGAGTGAGTTGAAACGAGAAAGACAGATCCGAAATTCGAACTGACGTACTTCGAACATGATGTTTACATTTCGACCATTTCATATCAAGTTAAAATTTATCTTAAATAATGTAAAATTGACGTTTCGTATCGAATTTTTTTTTTGGGTGTAAAATTACGTTCTCGAATTAGGAATTTGCATTCTCGATTCGAGGAAGTACGGTTTTTAGGTATTTTGTGAAAAAACTCATGCTCAAAGAGCACAAAAGCACTTGATTATATTTTAAGTAAAAATGTTTCAATTGAGGCTAAACTACCTGGTAAACTCTTTTAGTGCATCGTTATAAATCTTTCTTAATAATTCTACCTTTCGATAGCTCAACTGGCGGAGATTTACAAAACCAGTCTGGCTGCCATCATCTGTCGCAATTCCGATGGAATCACCCGAGTGAGGGAGCATGTAATGCAGCGACTGCGGGACAAAGGCAATCCGCAAGTGAACTGCCAGGACTTGGAGGGATTTCATTTCAATTTTGAGCCCTGGTCCGAGAGCAAGCAACCGCGAGAATTGCACAGTGCAGGAATAAGTAGGGGATCCACTTCGGTGCGGGTGATGTCCAATAATACGATCAAAGGAAATCATCGGACAGCCAACGTAACTCTTCATATTGATAAAGGAATTTAGATAATACAAATTTAAAAATAATTAAGATGGCTATTCAAAATATTTAAGTAAAAACACATATTTCGAAAATGGTCTTGAAATTTTAGTTGGTTTATTTTTAAGAACAATAATTCCTTATAAATATTAAGATAAAAAAGATAATTCTTTAAACTTTTAAAAAATAAATATAAATTTAATGACATAAACAAAACTTTAAAGAGAATTTTGATTGGTATAACTAAATTTGTAGGGATTAAATTGAAATTGAAAGAGAACGAAAAGGCATCGAATGTCTGCCTTATAAATAGAAACTCAACTTTTCGCTGACCAGTTTAATATTGACTTTCGTAGGGTTACTTTTCGGTTGAGGTTTCAAAACAAATTAGATCATGTTATCACTCATATAACATAGTAACTTAGGAGAATATATGTACTTGTATTAAGAAATATCTACGTAATTGATTTAAGTTATCTCTTAAGATTATGGCTAACTTTACCAATGAAAATAATAAAATAAAAATGTTAAAGGCAGTAAAAGTTTGTTTACTTTTTTTGTATTCTATTTATTTTTTAAATATTTAATATCCGGTTTCACCTTAAAATGTTATGCCCTTTGTATCATTTAAGAATTATATTTCTTTGTCAGGCCAATATTGTGTTGATGGGTGACATAGTGAACAAATAATAATATATGACGAAGAATAACTTAAACCGGTTCTCATGTAAACAAAATATAAATAGGCTTAGATCTAAAAAAAACCAATCACCTAAATAGCCATACAGTAGTTGAATATTTTACTGGACAGTAAAAATATTTTGTTTTAATAAACAGTGAAAAATGCATTTGAAATTTAAGATCAATGTAATTTTTACAACGAATCTAAAAAGTCTAATAGTCTGAAGAATATCCTTAAATCCTCAAAAAGCTGAATTATTTAAATTATGTTATCCAAAACTTTAAATCTCGATAGTAATCATTAATTTCCATTTTATTTGATAAAATACTTTTAACATAATTTGTTTGCGAATTTCATCAGTTGAGAACGCAAGAGAACTTTGATTACTATATCAGAATTTGCTATCTGAAGAGAGCGTTCAAGTGAAAAAGAGTAAATGGGCGTAGAATTTCGCCCATATAAATGGAATCCGAGCTCTTTGTTAGTCAGTTGAGTGTAGACTTTCTTCGCGTAACGTTCATGTTAATAATTCCAATCGGTTGATCATGTTTTCGCTGGTTTTGCTGGCCTTGTCCCTTGCGACATTGGCGTGGTTCTATCTGAAGCGCCATTACGCCTTCTGGGAGCGACGTGGATTCCCGTACGACAGCCACTCCGGGATTCCGTTCGGATGCCTGGACAGCGTCTGGCGGCAGGAGAAGAGCATGGGCCTGGCCATCTACGATGCCTATCTGAAGAGCAAAGAGCGCGTCTTGGGCATTTACTTGCTCTTCCGTCCGGCTGTTTTGGTCCGAGATGCCGAGCTGGCTCGTCGAGTGCTGGCCCAGGATTTCGCCAGCTTCCACGATCGCGGTGTGTACGTCGATGAGGAGAAGGATCCGCTGTCGGCCAGCATATTTAGCCTGCGTGGTCAGAGCTGGCGGTCCATGAGGCACATGCTGTCGCCTTGTTTCACCTCCGGAAAGCTGAAGGCCATGTTCAGTACCTCAGAGGATATTGGCGACAAAATGGTGGCTTACCTTCAGAAAAAGCTGCCCGAAAAGGATTTCGAGGAGGTTGATCTGAAAAAGGTGATGCAGGATTATGCCATCGACATTATTGCCTCGACTATCTTTGGCTTGGACGTGAACAGCTTCGAGAACCCGGACAACAAGTTCCGAAAACTGGTGTCGATTGCAAGAGCTAATAACAGATTTAATGCCCTGTTTGGCATGATGATCTTCCTGGTGCCCTCGTAAGTGATATAAGAATTCTTTTGGTCTATTTTATCTAATGGATTATCCCGCAGGATTGCACAGTTCTTGTTCAGGATTGGCTTTAAAAACCCAGTCGGTTTGGCCATGCTGGAGATTGTCAAGGAAACCGTTGAGCACCGCGAGAAGAACGGAATTGTGCGCAAGGATCTGCTGCAGTTGCTCATCCAGCTGAGGAACACGGGCAAGATCGAGGAGAATGATGAGAAGTCCTTTAACATCCAGAAGACACCAGATGGTGAGTTTAAAGTGGTATACAAAATGGCTTAAACTTATAAATTCCTTGTTTCAGGTCATATTAAGGCTATTTCCCTAGAGGCCATCACCGCTCAAGCTTTCATATTCTACATAGCTGGTCAGGAGACCACTGGATCAACCGCCGCCTTTACCATCTATGAGTTGGCCCAATACCCAGAGTTGCTGAAGCGCCTGCAGGATGAAGTGGATGAGACTCTGGCCAAGAATGACGGAAAGATCACCTACGATGCCCTGCACAAGATGGAGTTTTTGGAGCTGTGCCTGCAGGAAACCATTCGCAAATATCCGGGTCTTCCCATCCTGAACCGCGAATGCACCCAGGACTACACTGTGCCGGATACCAACCATGTGATTCCGAAGGGAACCCCAGTTGTGATCTCTCTGTATGGCATTCACCACGATGCCGAGTACTTCCCTGATCCCGAGACTTACGATCCCGATCGGTTCTCGGAGGAGAGTCGCAACTACAATCCCACTGCGTTTATGCCTTTTGGTGAGGGTCCCAGGATTTGCATGGCCCAGCGAATGGGTCGTGTTAATGCCAAATTGGCCATCATTAAAATCCTGCAGAACTTTAACGTTGAGGTGATGAGCAAACGTCAGATTGAGTTCGAGAATAGCGGCATTGCCCTGATGCCAAAGCATGGAGTGCGAGTTCGTTTGTCCAAAAGAGTGCCCAAATAAGCCTGAACTCCCTGATGAAATACAATAGTTAAGTGGCAGTAAATTCACTTTGATTATTTTGATTATAATCAAGCCACTAAGTGCTATTATCGCTTATATGATAAAAGATAACCTCCAAATATAAGTCAAAGCTATTTTTGGAATATTGTCCTTGTAATAATAATAATAAAAAAAGAAAAGAGGTTGCTATAATTTAATACCATAGAATAACACGTAGTTTCTTTAGCTCATTTAAAGAATGGTTTGCTAAATAAATACTAAAATGTATACAAAAATGTTCTACAACAATATATATTTGTTTCTTTTTTGGTTGTTTACTCATATTTTTGTAATCGTTATCTAGGTGCAGTCAAACAATTTGCTTTTGTAGTATAATAAAATTGGTAAGGCCTCTTATCGCTATCAAAGGTTGCGATTACTGATTACTAATGCCACAAAGAGATACCATAAGTTAACATATTTTATAATCATTTTGGCATAAAGAATGAGCTGCAAAAAGACCTCTATACAATAAGGAAATCTAAAAGTCAGAACATTTTAACGATTATTTAATAAAATCGAACTAAACTATTGATTATACCCATATCTTTCATACTTTTATTCGATTTGTATTACATTTAGAGACTGACTAGAGAACAAACTCCAATCTAGACCAAAAAAAACACATCCAAAAGTGAGGTCAACAATTTTTATTGAATGCATGCCAGTGCTGTAGAATCTTTTGCAATTCAAAGAGTCATAGATAAAGATATTATGTACAATAACAAAACCAGTGTGGTAACTATCCAGTCAATTCATTTTCCAGTAATCCGATTGTTCCGATTGATCCGATTGTTCCGATTTATCCGATTTACTTGTTCTCACGCTCGTCCAGTTGCATTTCCCTCTCGTTCTGCAACATTTTCTGTTTGTTCTTCTGCCGGAAGATTTCCTTGCTGGCTTCTTTGATGGCCTCGTAGATTTTTGCCTGCGACATAATTTGCTTCTGGACATTTTCCACTGCGGGTTCAGCATTAATATCGATCAAATCACTGAGGCCCTCAGACAAATACTCATTGTTATAGGGCTTTTCTTCGACTTCATTGCGTTTGACCGTAAACGTAAATGGTGGATAAGAGGGATACGTGCGCTTTCGACCACAGCCTGCAAAACCTTCGGTTTGAAAACTTCGAAATACATCTATTTATTGGAATTACCTGTAAATGCATTGCAAAATGGTCTCTTTTCATACTTCCAGTGTATAACGCCACTCAGCTTGTGCTGAAATAAAATTTAAATTAAAAATAACAAGATAAAATTAATTTTACTCCCCTAACTATTATAGTATTATTTTTTTATAAGTAACTATTAACGAGAAACTTCTGTATTAATTTAAGATACTTTATTAAAAAACAGACATTACTAAAAATAATTTTAACAAAACATTTCATATAATTTTGTTTAACCTGTTTTAAAATGATCATAGTCAACATTTTTTACATTGTAGGATGCTTTTGTGTGTTACCTTTAAACTATAGTATTATTTGCACACATATATAAAAAATAATTCCGAATTTCATAAAATATTTTTAATTATCTTTAAAAAATATCCATCACCAAAATATGTAAAAATTTGGAAAATATTTAAATAAATCTCTCAGCTACATAAAATATTATTATTTTAATGAACATTTTATATATATTAAATTAATTTAGAATTTCATAAAATATTTTAAATTATTTGAAAAAAAAAATCCATCACCAAGAGATTTAAAAATTTGGAAAATATTTAAATAAATTTCTTAGCTACATACAATATTATTATTTCAATGAAAATATAACAAAGCCTTTTGAAATAGCCTTTAAATATAATGGCTGCCTTATCAACGTAGATTATAAATTGGCGGACTTCTTACTAATATCTCACATTACGTACGTGGGCATTCGATTATAAATACATAATTTCACCACGGCTTTCTATTTTCTGTTTGGACCTTATGAAATAGTTAACCAAATGATAACTCACATTTGCCATGTTATTGCCCTCGTTGTTTTCCCGCTCCAGCGAGGCCTGACACGAGATCAAGCAGACCAGGAGGGCGGCCAGCCTCAGGGAGAGTTTGATAGAAGTTCTCATTGCGAAGAAGGGATGTCGCTAATAGTTTCACAAGAAGCAACCACTTAGCAACCGACGCGCTTAACACTCGAAAGTTGAATGAAAGTAGCCCCAGCTCGGGCCTTGGTCAACATCTCGGCTACGCAATGTGAGACTTGTTGCTTTCAGAATGCGACAGGACCTCCAGCGGCGACTGGAATGTATTTTGGTTGCCACTTAATGGCTTTTTGTGTTTTTCCCGACCTTTCCCAGCCGGGCAGCCCCCGCACTGCCATATTGCATTGACGTGTGAAGGATGGTCCTTGCCCTTGCAGAGGGTAATAAAATCCAAGAAACCACTGCAAATTCAATTTTAAATCGCTTAAAGAGTAGGAGAATTTTAAACAGTAGCCCCCGATTCGCTCAGTGCAGCTGCATTGGCTACATTTCGCTCGCGAGCGAACTGAGACGAGTGTCTATTTATAAAGACACGATCCGATTCGATCCGAAATATCCGAAAACACACTCACAGATCGCAGATCGCTCATACGCCGCCGAGTGTGCATTTTCCGAAACTTTTCCTCACACTTCCACGGGACTTTTCCGAACAAACAGCGGCAATTTCGAGTCGATTCTCTGAAGAAACGGTTCGCGTGCTACTCGATCTCCCGGATTCGATGAAAAGTTCTACAAAAGTTGCATGATCTGGAAAATAAATAACCATATACATTATTCATACGCGGAATTTTGGAATAAACAAAAACAAAAGATACAATTTGTGCCCTAGTTGAGTTGAGACTTTTGTTTTTCTTCGGCTTTCCCACACGAATTGGTGTCGAAAGTTAAGGAATTTCTGTGTCACTTGAACTAAAATAGCCTGTGAGTAATTTGGAAATCTATAAATTATGCAAATTAATGAAAATACCTAGCGTTTAATTCGATTATGAAGACCAAAATGTTGGCTGTCATCTGCAGGCCGGGAGGGAAAACTTGGAAAATCGTTTATATCACACTGCAACCAATTTCGTGTTGCCAGTGAGAACATCTTCTGTACCTTGTTTTTGTCTACGTAAAGTAAAAAACTAAAAATACCGCGGCTATTTTGAGTTTTCCTCAGTTTTACTGTCACACTTCGGTTTGACAACTTTTCCTCTGTCTCTCTACCAATTGTGTCGCCGGCAACCGCTTTTCCCTGCTTTCTTTCTGCTTTTCCGTTTAATTGGGCGATAGCAACGCTAAATGCTTTTCCGCCTCTTTGTTTATATAGTACGAAACATCATCAAATTCCTCGCATATTTCTCCTGCCGAAATTGTAAACATTTCAGCACGCTTGAGCGGCAATTTGTGCTGCAAATTACAACATTATCGCCAGCAGATCGTAAAAAAAATAATTTCGAATAAAAAGGGGGAAGCCTTGCAATTTGATGGCCCTGTCGAGTGACGCTGCCTTGTGCAGCCCAAGTTGGTTTTGCCCGCATATGTACATTATAGGCATTCATTTATTCTTGAGTATTCAATTTATTTTATTATTATAATTTCCTCACCCGGCTATTAATAGAGCAAAGATGTCAGAGCCCGCAGCCCAACAACAGCAGCCGCAGAACGGCAAGGAGCGCTCCAAGTCCACGGAGGAGAAGGAAGTCCCACGCGAACCGGCGCTGGTGCTCAAAGACATTGACGTAAGTCGCGAAAAGTTGGGAATCATTAACTGAAGAACAGATATATCGAAATAAATTAAGAGCTAGGAATCCCTGCCTTAAAAATATCTTATATTCGAACATATACCAGTATAAATACTATGATATTTTTCCAAAAATCCAAAAATCTTTAAACAAATAACTATATCTCTAAAAAAGAATTTGTTGAATGACGATCAATTTTTTAGAGACCATTTAAGTTTAAAGCTCAAACAAAACTATATTTAAAAAAAGAAAAATATTTACGAAAATGATTGTACGACTGTCTATTCAAAGATGGTATAAATATTAACAAAATAGTTTTCATATAAGCAAACATAAACAAAACTTTCCAATTTGTTTGTAAACAAAAAAGTCACATAATTACATTGCAAAATGGATTTTATAGAAGTATAATATAGGATTATAAATGGCTACATCTCTTTTAATAGAATTATAGGTACATATTTACAAAGTTAAAATCAGTCATATTATATCTCGAATCCTGACACAGATAAAGACTGAACTAGAGAGCCTAGTGAAACTGCTGGACGGCAAGATCTACAAGGAGGAGGAGGTGGCCATGGAGGAGCTGCATCAGTATTTGATCGAGGACGATGGCTCCTGGGCGCTGGGCGACAACTTCCTGGTCTTCGTGCAGCGGGTCCTGCGTGACAATCAGGCCTTCTCCCCGGACACACGGATACACCTGATTCGCACGCTGGCCTATGCAGCGCTCAAGGACGACGTGATCATTATTCTGCACCAGGATCGCAGGGATCACACACTGATGAACTATGCCCAGGACATTGACAAGCAGACGCCCGAGGAGCAGCAGGCCTGGGCCATGTTTGTAAGTTCATATCCCTTTAATATGGTTCCAGTTCGTAATATACTGATAAATCACAGATGTGCAATCTGTTCGAGAACCTGGGTCCCTCCGAATGGCTGCTGTACATCTCCGAGTGGGAATACAATGGTCAGACCATCTCCAACATACGAGTGACCACCAAGGTGGCCGTCCACTGCATCCTCTCCAATTGCCCGCAGTTGAAAAACATTGGCAGCATGATCCTGTACAACATTGCTATTAAGGAAGTGAAAACTGTGGTAGGTATCGCTAAAGTACTTTTCACAGGGAGATTTAACCCAGAACTTTACACTCAAATTGAGGATTTTTGTTCTCAAAATATAACCAAGTTCATAAATTCTCAACTATGAGTGCAAACTTTTCAAAAATATATAGTACAACGGAGAAAACTTATGCTCTTTATAGAGGAAGTTGAAAAATGAAGAATGAAAATTTTTAAATTGAGAATACAAATACTCAATTTAAGAACGGCATTTTACTTGATTAACACAGAGAAAGTGTGGAAAACCCTATCTTATTGATATATGTATTTTCTTACAGGTTTTCGACGACATTGCCGTGGAGCTTGCCATGGCCATTCTTCAGTTCTTCCAGAGCAGTCCCAACGAAGACCAGATCTTCCGCACGCTGAAGGCGCTCGCCCGCTTCCTCGAGGTATTGACCCATATTCACTTTGTCGCAAATTGACAGCTGTCAAACATTCGCATATTTTCACTACTTTTTCAGGTCTCGCAAGACGTGCCGATGATCATTCAAATGATTGGACCGCATCCAAAACAATTCGCTGGCAAGAGCGAACGCGTGGATGAGCTGATAAAGATCATTAGTCGCAAGGTGCCCGCCTAAGAGGGAGACTTCCAAAAAAAGAAACCAAAAAACATAACCATAGTTGCCCTTTTTTCTAATATATATACTCGTATATATATATATATTCTAGACCCTCACTTTTGTAAAGCATTTTAGCGACTCAATAAACATTTGTACCCCTTAAGAAGTCCAACTGCATTACATGGCTGCATCACCGCAGCAGAGTTTCAGGAAGGGGAATCCATTGCCTCCGCTGGCTCGCAGCTGCAGCCAGTGCTTCTGATTGGAGACGAACATCTCCGAGGGCAGCTGAGTATCCTGGGCAGAGGCATCCTCTGGAAAAAACCAAGACAAATCCTTACCAAAAGAGATACAATTTCCCAAAAATAGAGCATCAACTTACGCGCCTTCTTGTCAAACTTGGGCGACTGGGTTATGGAGATCACATCCTCCGGCTTACGAAGCAAAATCTTACCCACTCCCTTGCACATGCGCAGCACTTCGTGGTTGCTCAACTTCTCCAGTTGCTCCTCATCCAACAAAGTGCAGGCCAGGATCCACTCACGCACATCATCGAAATCATTCAGCAATCGAACAGCTCCATTTACGCTGAAACGGATGCGTTTCTGGTAGATAAAGTCCAGCCAAGCCTCGCAGATGAGCTTCAGGATCAGCTTGAGTATGACAATGTCCTTGGTAGCCCGTATGGTCGGCAGATAGATCTCGTCCAGCACATAGCCCACATAGAGGCTCTTCTCGTCGTTATTGTAAAGTTCACGCTGCCAGAAATTGGCGGCTGGGAAGCAGAGCGTAAAGTTGGCCAAGCTGAGGACCCGGCAAACCGCTGACAGGATTTGAACACACTCGTCGGTGGTTTTCTGAAAGATACGTTTAGTATTAAGGATCAGTTCTTAAAATCAAGGTGAAGTATTTTGCGTCTATTGTCGTTTTGAAAAATCAAATTGTTTCACATTTAATCTCTATTTCAGAAAATCTTCATCTCTTTGTGTTGATTTCAAGAACTTTCGTTCTCAAATAACTGAGAAGTCGAATTCTCAAATTTCTTCTTATTTTTTCTGAACCTCTAAAGATATTCTTTAAAACACACTCACCTTTAGCTTGTCTATATTGGCGTTGACTTCGGCGATGAGCTTGGTCCGCAGGGCAACACAGACCAGCATCAGAATATCGCTCAGGTCGGCAGTGAGTTTCGGCAGTTGAAAGGTTACAAAGACATTCAGGCACAGCTTGACATCGTGCTCCAGAATCTGGAAGAAGCGGTCCATTTTCCACTCGCAGCAGAGGAGCTTAGCCTGTTCGGTGACCCAGAGACGCATTGAGTGCACGGAATGATCTGAAAAAGGATTATCAAAATTAAAAACCTTTGATTTTGAATCAACCCAGATCTTACCCAGCCTATGGAGTATGGGTATCTGCTCAGCCACAGGCAGCAGACTGGAGTTATTGTGTGCCTCCAGATTGGAGAAATATTGGTTACTCAGATTTACCAGATTGGCGAAAATACTGATCCATACGGTGCCAGTTGGGGTACCAAATTCCTGAAAAATCGTATTCTTAGTATTTGGAGAATTATACACAAAATATATTACATTTTTAGGGCAATCACGATATTGTTCGGCTACCACATCCACCAGGCGACTGGTGTTATTGGAAGATATGAGGGTGAGACGAAAGAGTTGATCCCAAATATTGTTGCAAACAAATCCTGTAAGGATCTCCCCAATACCACGGAGTGTTGAGAAAACGGGTTCGGGGATATCTAAGGAAAAATAAAAAAAAGTTTGTTAGTTATATAGAATAGATTTCTTTGATATTACTCACCATTAACACTCTGATGATACAGCCAGCTGCGTATGGAATCTATGTGGGTGAGGCGATAGCAGGACACGGGGTTATCTATCCACCAGAGCAGAATGTGATCCAAAATGATGCCCACATAGGACCACAGCAGTCGCAATCCCTTGACAATGTACATATTCATATCCACAGGACCTTTTTTGCCATTGTCTGTGGGTTAACAATAACTATAAATATCTCTAGAAATGATTGAGTAGTTCAAAACACACACCGAAAATAGTTGGACTAATTTCCGTGGCCTTGGCTATCAATTGGGCTATGAAGACCCGCTCCTTCTGCAGGAAGCTCTCCGTGTGCTTGCAGCGCAGGCTCTGGTGGTCATGATCCTGCACTTGGAGACTACCATCCGCCATCTGCATCTGCATGGACTTGTAATCCTGGGCGGAATCGCAATACGGTTGGTAATCCCCAGCGGCGAAGGATATGTTCAGGGTGCGCAGAATCTCCAGGCTGGAGGAGGTGGACTCCAGGTTCTGCTGCTCCCGCCAGGCATCCTGCTCGCCCATGTTGAAGAGTCCAAAGACCAGATCCAGGGCATTCTGCTCCACGCGAGTTTGGGCCACCAACTAAGTGAAATAAGCTAGTTAAAAAGGGGTTTGAAATGAGTTCAGAAGATATTCCAACCTGCAGAACGTAGCCGAAATCAATGGACTTGAGTGCCAGGAGCAGGGCAGGATACATATTGCTGCAGACATTGGCGGGCATTTCCTCTTTCCGCTTGCCACCCAACTTGGGCTCCTCCTCCGGCTCCTCCTCACCTGGCTGACTGTCCACATCCACCGGAACCAAAGGTTTCTCCACCTTCCTGCACTTGTTGTACAACTGGGTGATGTGCAAGGCCCAATTTAGCCACATCTCCGATTGCATCGACTTGCGGAGCAGGAAGCTTAACTAGAGGTTAAGTTAAGATTACTTAAAATATGGTATTATATAACAACTATCCACCCACAGTGCGTTTGAGTACGAAGGTGAGCTGGCAGAAACGTCTATCGTTGAGATCCATTATCAAATGGAACTTTTTCATCAGCAGCTGGTTGTAGGGACTCCGCTTGATCTTCTTCGAGAGCGATTGGAAATCGGCATTTTTGGTCTCATCCTTGAGATTCCAATACTGCTCCACCACCCGCTCGCACTCCTCCAAAATGGTGTCCTAAGAGCAGGGAGTTATGTAGTAGAAATCCTGTATTCCAAAGAGTGAAGCCTAACTCACATGCTCACTGAAAATCGCCGAGTTGACATCGATCACTATGCGCTTGGTAATCCGTCGCAGCTCCAGGCCCAATTTGCCGATTTCCGCGAACGTGTGCATCGGCTGGGATTTGTTGCGGCAGTACCACTTCGGGGTGGTGCTCATTTTCGGTGGGGCCGTGTCCGCCGGCGGCGGCCCTGCTCCCCCAGCTCCTCCCGGGGCTTCCTAGCTTCCTAGCTCCCTAACTCAACCCGGTTGTTCTAGACAAATCGCTTTTTAATTATTGTGTCTCCCAGGCACGCATCCGTACATCCGTCGACCCGCGTCTTTCCTATTTGCCTCCAAGGCCTGGCGAATGCAAATTTTCCCTCTGTTGGATCGATGCCAGGTCTCGTGACCCCCGCAGCCAGGCAACGCACGCATCCGACAGCGAGGAGAGCTGAGCATTTGATTTGGGGGCGGCGAAGCCACGCTTCCTGGCACTGACACCCATGTGAGCCCATTGAACACATCATCGATAGACACGCATTTGTCAGGCTGCCCTTTATGCAAATAGGGGGTTGGGTTTTGGGAACCTAGACCAGCGATGTCATAACCCGTAGCTCCTCAGTAGCTATCATAACTTGCGTGGTGAAAGTGAGATAATAATTACTTTGGTAAACTAAAACAACAGTAACTTTTGGTATAGTTCATAGAAAACTTGCAAATATTACAGAAAGAAATAAAAAGTTTCCTGCGCAGTTGGGGATACCTAACATAAAAGTTCCACTAGTCGTATACGTAACTTCGTAGGAAGCAGATGTTTTAAGTAGACAAGTATATAGGTTGAGGGCTATTTGTACTCATTTTGCGAATAAAATTTCTTTAAAAGAGAACAAAAGTACTAAAGTGTAGTATATTAGTTTGAAAAGATGTATACCAAGTGTGATTTTATAAATACACACAACAAAAAAAATTCGATACGAAACGTAGGTCAATTTTACATTTTTTAATATCAATTTTAACTTGATATGGACCCGTGTAAAATTTATATTGTCGAAATGTAAACATCATGTTCGAAGTACGTCAGTTCGAGCTTTGAATCTGTCTTTCTCGTTTCAACTCACGTCATTTTGCTCTCCATATAGCGTATTGCTCTCTTTTTCAAAGTGAGAGTCTCCGAGAAAGAAAATTCGGCAAAATTACCTTAATTAATGTAAATTTGATGAGTATTTCATGTAAAAACGATGTGGGTATGAATTACATGCCATTTACATTGGCCATATCGAATTTACGGGAACATGCTTTTTTTGTGTGTACAAAATTTCTCAACTTGCGTGCTAATTACTCGAATAATTCTCCATTAGAAAGTTATATTATTATAACCATTTTATTTATTAATTAATTTCTTTTGAAACAGCGATTAAGATTAAATCAAACTAGACAATTTTGGCACATCATTCGGATGTAGCTAGACCCGACTGTCTTCAACTAAGGCTATTGCATTGTCAAGAACCTGCACTTGGGCTCTACGTGGTGGTTTATCCTCTGTGGTGTTGGTTAGAAAGCCCCTTGCAATCCAGGAGCACACAAGCAGCAGGATGATGAAGACATGGGTCACCAAAAGATGATCCAACGATTGGCGCACCTCCTGCCAGGAACCGCGATTGTTCACAAAGTAGCAAAAGTACAGACTCATGGTGTCGTTCATCAGGAAGAGGCATATAAAGATGGACCGGGTGTTCTTGCGACAGAAGGCTACCAGGGCATAAATACTGGATATGACGATAATCGATGGTATGAATATCTTTAGCAGAATGAAGGCCGCAATCAGATGAAGTTGGAATTGGGGGAAGAACAGTCGCGAGGTGATGGGTTTGAAGGTAAAGTTGAAGAACCAGTGGCCGGTTCCAAAGAAGGATACGTAAAAGTACAGCAGAATAAGAGCTGCATAGCGATAGGAAAGCCTGAGGTGATCCAATGGACTCACGGGTCCTTCAACTTGAGGCTCCTCTTGTACTTGGTTACCCTCCTGATTTCCATTCTCATCTGTAATCCTAGTTTTAATGTCCATCGCTACGCTGTTCTCTTCATAAAGTTCTAGGCCCAGCACAAACTCGGTTACCATGATCTGGACAAAGAGCGAAGCTATCGAAATGGTCAGCATTATGTGCACGGTGAGCATATTGAATATGATCAGCTCCAGGCGACGCCTCAGCTCCTTTGTTCCACTATAAGGGATGGATAGGAAGGCAAAGGCTAAATACGACCAACATGCAGCATAAACGTAGGTGCAGACTGGCTGATCCGCATCCCATTGGTAGATTCCATAGGCTGCTGCCAAAAGTGCCGCCACATTGATGATCCAAACACGTTTGGCATGCTGATGCTTGAGGATCAGAGGTCGAATTATGGATACCACCATACTGAAGTATACCACGTGGCTTTTGTCGATATAATCTCTTATGAAATCGGTAATAAAATCCATTTTTGGGTTCTGCTTTACCACAAGGATTCCACTCAGCAGGATAACCAGGGTAAGCCAGAAGAAGAACTTCATGGATGGCCTGAAGAAGGCCCTTCGATTGTTCAGGCACACCATCAGGAAGTAGAGCACTCCGATGTGGCTGTTGTGGAAGGCCATTAAGATCAAAAGGCCAGCGGGCACCATGATTCCCAGAAGCTGAAGGATGGGAAACTGGCAGACAAGCCAACTGCCTCCCACTGGACGTTCAGCCACGGCCACGATGAGGATGCCAAAAGGCAGCAGTAGATAGAAGGCAGTCAGGTAGGGAATCCTCTGCAGAATCATCAGCTCCAGGAGCAGCACTCCTCCCACGCACATCATCAAAGTGCTCCACGTTAGATATCCTTGCCGCCGCGATTTCGGTTTCGTGGACTCCCTTGTGAGTTGCACCAGCAGAAGGTAGAACCACATCAAATAGGAGGCAGTGGTGGCCACCAACAGGGACAGGTGATAGTAGCCGTGATAGTACTCCAAACACTCCTGAGCCACCTTGGCTATCTTCTGGGTTATCTTCAGAGCCTCCTCTAAGCGTTGCTCGGCCACCAGATACTTAATCCTCAGCGGATAATGATCAATCTGCGCCGAGTCCAGGTTCTCAAACTTGGGTAGACACAAATACAGAATGCCCTCCTCGTGACGCTTTATCAGAATCCTGGCCTGAGCCAGCAGTTGCATGGCATTCAAATAGAGGGCCTGGAGTTCGTACTGAACACTGGTATTCAGGAATCCCAGGGGCAACAGGGCTATGTTGTTCATCGGAGGTGGAAGGCCAATCAGGGCGGACATTAAGGGAGCCAGTTGTGTCTGCTCCAACTGGTAGAGCGGTAGGGTAAGACCATCGCTATTGGCCGTGAAGTTCTGGCCGGGATCGGGGGCCGCATCCTTAACTCCAGCTCCCCAGAGGATGAAGGGGGTTTCCACCTCGCGTTCTCCGCCACCGCCATGCTGACCTAAAAAATACAGGATTCCTGGTTTAAGATGAAACGTAAAATTACTCACAGATCTAACCCACCTGCATCATTCATGCCATGATCCGCTGTCATCAGATAAGCAGTTCGGCTGTCATTGAAGACCCTTTCGAAGAGTTCATAGGTCTGCCGGATGCCCAGCTGAGTGAAGTTCAACTTTTCCAGGAAACTTGAGCCGTATGGAGTGTGGGCATGACCTGCCAGGTCAATATCAGCTAGATAAACAAAGAACACCACCGAGGTGGCGTTGCGCAAAAGACGCACATTCTCCTCCTGGGTCAGAAAAATGCGCACCTTGTTGAAGACCCACTCATCCAACCGCATTCTTCCCGAAATATCCGACCTGGAGAAGGTTTCAAAGCGCAATGGGGCACCACCGGTGGGCAGGTGGGTGAAGACCTTGGCCACCACATCCTGAGTCCAGCCAATGGCGTTCCGACTGCGATTGAAAACGGTATCGAAAGTAGAGGGGTTCCAGCCAAAGTTGGTTAGCGCCGCAGCAGGATCTTCATTGAAACCGCCGAAGATGGCGATGTGTCCCGGTCTGGTCACCGTGGGCGGGCAGGCACGCGAGATGCCAACCAAACCGTGATTAATGAACAGCTCCCGCAGATCCGGAACTGAACTGCAATTATTCGCCAGAACAGACTGTGCCCTCAAGCCATCGACCACAAAAACCACCAGTCGATCCGCCGGCGGTTCCAAACCCAGTTCACGCAGTGTACTTAGGGGTTTGAGATCCGACAACACGGTCGATTGAAAGTAGATGCTCAGGATGGAACCTAGTAGCAAAAGATGCACCACCAAGGCCTGAACACTCCACATCTCTACAATATAAGGGATATGTAAACTGTTTGACGTACAAAATAGATACAAGAAATATTTGAATGGACTTCCCAGGCTTGTCTGGATTTAAACTTAAACAAAGACCGCAATTTCAATATATCCGGCAAGTTTATTGATGTAATTAAAGATAGGTTTGATTTTATACGTTGCTGTTCTTCTTGAATAAACGAACTGTAAATATTCAACACACACATTCCGCTTGATCTCTTATTTATCATCTATACTTATTCTCTCCTCTGTACACATCAACATCTGGTTTTGTTTTGCTATCACATTGAATTGTTACATTTATAGTAGTAGTTGCTGCATGTTGCCTGCTTAAAATCTTTAAAACACGTTTTAAATTTCATCTGAAACATGTAGGTATACACGTACATAGGTTAACAAGTGTAACCCATTATCCTGTGGCTATAGCTTGGGCTCTAAATGTGGACTGTGTTTGTTTGTTTGTGGTTTGTTGGTTGTGTTATGTTATGTTATGTGTTGTGTTCGAAGGATCAAAGGGGATGTAGAAGCACACATTTTGTTTTTAAACTTTCGCTGAACTTGAAGTGAATTAACTTTGTCGTCATCGAAGCGCCTTTCCTGTTTGTTTTTGTTGTTTTTTTTACAAAATTAGACTTAAAATTGCTTGCGCTTCTCGTAACTACACATTAATTTAGTGGTTGTTGCTTAGTTCCTTGTTCTCTCTCTCTCTCTTGTTTTATCTCTCGCCAGTGTCCTTTTTCGGTTTGTTTTTGAGTTCTCGAAATACATAATACATTTAAAATATATAGAAATAATATTTGTATACATATAGGTATATATCTGCTCCATCTGGTCACGTATAGTAAAATATATGTATAATGTATATATATTGTATATATATAGATCTGTGTATGCACTATGCCTAACCACGCCTTATCCACTTTTCGCTTAATCCTCGGTAGTAGTTTCTGTAGTTTTAGTAGTAGTAGTATTATTTGTATCCTGCAGCTCTTCGAGAGTTGGAATATCGTCTTGTAGTTTTAGCACTTGTAACCTTGGGTTATAGTGCCCGGCTAAATAATATGTATCATTGTTATCGTATATGGATTGATATTGCTTCGAATCGGCACCGAACTTGTCGAAGTAACTGCCAAACTGCAGCACCTCGCAACGATGCGAAATTGTCTGCACATCGTTCTCATCCTCGTGCGGCGATTCAAATAGAGCACCCTATATACGAAATAAACAAGTAAATGATGTTAATGCCTTTGCCTCTGGGCAATTGGGTTTGTAAGTCTAACATACCGGAAATTTCAACTTTGGACAGCCGGTCGTCTCCTCCGGATGATAGAACCACGCCACTCGCACCACCTTGTTGCCCGTGGTCGTTTCCCACATGGACTCAATGCGCCCGATATAGGGTCGATCTGGTCTGCCCGTCGATAGAAATACTGCACTGTCCCCGACCTGAAATGAAAAATAGCAAAATCATTATTAAACATTGCTTTGTATTGAGATGCGAATGGGTAGAGCGTACTCACCGTGATAGTCTCCTTTCCCCTTTTGATTGTTTTGTAAAATTGCTTTCTGGCGCGTCCCTTGACGCCCGCCTTGCGATAGGCGGTACCATGCCAACCCCACAGCTGCCGTTCTGGCAGGAAGGCGGCTATCTTGCTGCTTCCCTTGGAGTTGTTATGCTCGACCAGATCGTCGCCCTTGGCCTGCGGCGAAAATAAATTGGATTATTTCAACCCTTCAGTTATCGTAACCCTTTGTATTGCAATCTACTAATGAAATAACTCGGATTTTTCCATACAAATAATCGTTGTACCATTATTTAAAATAACAAATGGTGACCATTGAATAGCCGAAAAGATTATCATACCTCATCGGATATCTCTGACATGAGATTGGATGCCGTCTCCTCCTCCATCTCCAGCTGCTCTGTCTTCACTTTGACTTCCACCTTAACACGACTTGTGGCTGGCGCTGCTGCTGCTGATGGCATCTCTCTGCTTGGAGCTTCTGTCGTTTCCTGCGCTGCCGCAGAAAAGTCCTGCTGAGCCTGAGTCTGAGTCTGTTGCTCCGGCTCCTCGCTGCCATTCTTGCGGTGATGTTTCTTGTGCTTCTTGCGTTTCTTGTGCTTATGGTGCTTACGAGCTGCATCCTCGGCACTCACACCCTCCCCAGAGGCTGCGGGATCCGCACCACCATTGGTAGTCGTGGCCGGATTAACGCCATTTTGAGCCTTGGACATCTTCTTGAGACTTTTCTTCAGGCGCTTCTTCTCACTGCGCTGCGTGAAAAGCTCCATGGTGGCGGCCAGGGAAGTGGTGTTATCGCTACTCATCCCCAGGCTGTGATGGCTGTGCGAGTCCTCGCAGCCGGGCACGCTCAAATGGTCCTGCGAGACTCCTCCGGGGCCACTCTCGCCACCCCCGCGCAGAGCGCTTCGCTTCTGCTTGCCTACTGAGTAGAGGGGATTATCGTTGTACTCTGTTCCAAGGGGTTGGATGGGATGGTTGGGCAGGAGCAACGAAAACAACAACAAAGAAGTAAATAAGGAGGCACGCACACAACAAGAAAATAACGATGGGATAGGGTGTCGCGGCATAAAACTTTCAGAGCCGCAGGCCAGAGTTTTATGCCAACGAAAGTGCGAAGTAAATGCATACCTGCTATGGGATAATCGCTGAGCAGCAGGCGGATGTTCTGCAAGCGGATCCTGCCGCTGTCGCCGTCGTCGAACTCCACACTGACAAAGTCAGGCGCCGCTGTAGCCGAATTCGATGCGCTGCCGGCCGCTCCGTCGACCACTTGCTCGGAGTCAATGGCACGGCCAGGATAAAGGCATCGATACTGCTGGCTCCAGTAGGCACATAGTCGCGTACCCACTGGCACACTCTCCACGCTCTTGGGCGCCACTTCCAGGATCTAAAATAAGTAAGTAAATCAGTAAAGGTTTATACAAATAATCTTGAATACCCACCGTATCCTTGAGTATATCTTCGCGTGACATCACATGCGACTTGTTGCCGCGCTCGCCGTCCAATGTGATGGAGTAGACATCGGGCGGACGCAGAGGCTTCATCACGCCCGCATAGAATAGTCCGCCCATGTCGGTGAGAACGCGAGTCTCATCGCGATACAGGTGTTCACTGGTCAGCTGCAGTTCGCGGTCAATCCCGCTAACCCGCCGCTTTGCCTCTGTGGCCGTTGCCTGGTCGCTCGCCGCCCCGCTGGCCATCGCCTTCATCTTGCGCTGCTTTCGCGCCGCCGAAGCCGCCTGCTTAGTGGAGGGTGAGCAGGAGGCGGAAGTGGCAGAGGTAGTTGGGGCAATGGCAACGGCCGCGTCCAGGGCACTCGGCTCCAGGCGGACGAACGACGAGGTACTCGGTGAGTTGCTGCTGGGCAAGGGATTGTGCTCCGGTTGGCTTTGCTGCAGGGACGGTGGTGGGGGAAACGAGTGCGTCTTCTCCGGGAATCGCAGGAAACTGGACGCCTGAAGGTTGCTGCTCGAAAACTTGGGGAACTTGTAGTCGCGCAGCGGGGATGAGGTTCTAAAAGGGGGACTTTGTATTAGATTTATGTAAACGATGACTAAAGCGAAAACCACTTACCCTAGGACACTGGACAGCGTCATCTGTGGCTGTTGCAGAGCAGGTGGCGGCTGCACCGCTTGTTGGGCGGCCTGCTGTTGCTGCAGTTGGAGCTGCTGCTTGGAGCACTTCTTCTTCTTCTTGTGCTTGGTAATCTCGTCCAGCTTCCGCTTCTTCTTACGATACTGCCGCGTTACGTCCGCCAGACGCATTCGCATGCTGTTGTCCATGATGCTGAACACCTCCTGGCCGAAACGCTGCGCGTAGCTGGGATCCAGGGCGTGGAGGGCACTGCGCAGCTCCGACTGCAGCTGCTCGTCCTGCAGGTCCACGTCCTCCTCCTGCACCGGTGCAGCCAACTGCTGGCGGCTGCTGCTGTGGCGCCGCTTTTTCTTGCTCTTCTTGCTGCAACGCGCCGACTTGCGGCTATCGCTGCCCGAGGACTTGGAATGTTTGTGCTTCTTGCGCTTCACGGGCGTCAGCTCGGCCACGGCACTGGCCGACGTGGATGGCAGCTCGATGCCCTGCATCGAGGGGAATCCGGGCGAGCTTAATGGCATCTGAAAGGAGGAGGAGGAGGAGGGAAAGACGGAACCACCCTGCGACTGGCCGAAGGCGAAACAGGACTTGGCCTCAAAGGCCAATGGCGGTGACGTCGTCTGCGTTTGCGGTGGCGTGGGAGTGGGCGTTCGCGACGAGGGCGTGGCAAAGAGACTGCTGCCCTGCACCACCTCCTCCTGGATCCGTTGCTCGGCCAGGGCGCACAACAGCTTGAGTCCTCCCAGAGGTTCTGGCACCGGCGTGGGCTCCATTTCCAGCATGGGCGGCGTAGGCTCTGGTGGCATCATCTCCACAGGCTGCTGCTGTGGTGGTGGCGGCTGCTCCACATGCTCCACCGGCTCCTGCTTAACTCGCACCAGCGGCTTGCTATTCGTGCTTATGTTCGAGAGCAGCTCCAGACCGGTCAGGTCTTCGGGAGCCGCCTGATCGGCCTGCGTGGCCTGGGACATCGTTTCTATGGGGGGTTCCGGGAGGGTCTGCTCCGCCGAATCCTCCTGGCTGGCACTGGGTATGTCACTGGGTTCGGTCTGGGTATGGCACTCGGTCGGCTGGGTATGGCTAGCTTCACTGGGCTTGGTCAGTTCCAGCGGCTGATTGAGCGAGGGGGGTGCAGCATCAACTGCAGGATCCTGGGGCTTTGCTGGACCCGGGAAGCTCTCGTCCTCGCTGCAAACGGGCGTATCCGTCTGTATATTGACATCCTGCATCTGCGGCAGGAGTTGAGTCGCTCCCGACACTGGAATCTCCGACAGGCGTGGTGGCGTCTGCGGCGTCAGCGGTGCATGCAGCTTGTAGTTCAGCGCCGCCTCATCACAAACCGCCGGCAGAGGCGTTGCAGCGGGCAACTCGCCAACACCGTTGCCATGCATCGACAGGTTGAGCAGTGCCGGCGTGGGCGTAGCCATGGCAGCCGACTGGAAGAGATGGTGGGGCGTCGCTTGGCCCAGGGAAGACGGCAGCGGCTCCATGGTGGCCGAAGTGGGCGGCGTGGGCAGACGCATCAGGTTGAGAGCCTGCTCCTTGTCCCGCGCCGCCTCGAGCGGCACCAGAGGTGGCAATGCCAGCGGCATGGGGGCATACTCCTCCTTCATTCCCGGCGGCGGTGGCAGCGAGAGCAGCGACGGAATTCCCGGCTGCCCGGTGGCCAGGCTAAGGAAGCGGGAGCTACTCGCACTGAGACTGCTGCTGCTGCTCGAGCTCAGGCTGCTGGCCACTCCGTTCCCGCTGGGCGTCACTCCCGTGCCGGCGGCCAGGCTCAGATTGATGGTGGAATTGGTGGTGGTGGTGCTGGTCTGCTGATTGCTGTGCTGGCACAGCGTCGAGCTGCCCGTCGCCGTGGCCGCGGCGGCCAGGTAGAGCTGCAGCGTGGAGGCGTACGAGGGCGTGGTGCTTAGCGCCTGGTGGCCGCCCATCGAGGGGAAGATGAAGTTGGGCAGGCTGGACAAATTCGGCGTCGGCTGCAGCGAGGCAGCTGCAGCGGCGGCGGCGGCAGCAGCAGCAGCGGAGTGGCCACCGGGAGCCGGCGCCTGGGGGATGTAGGCCGAGGGCCAGACGAAGGCCGCCGCAGCCGCCGCCTGCTGGAACGGATCTGTGGGCGTTAAGAGGGGAAAATTTGATATGCCTGCTGTGCATGGTGTTGGCAGAGTTGGAGTTTTTGGAGGCGGAGAGGCGGATTGGCGGAGGGAGAGAAGCGCAGTTTAAAAGCATGAATTAGTTTGGTTTTTTGGCGAATCGAGTTCTAAACCTAGGACACCTAGGCAGGTGACAGGTGCTGGCATGCGGAGTGCGTATGTGAGGAGGGGAGATCGTCGCCGATCACTTACCGAGCGCTGTTGGGCCGGCCGGCAGCAGCACCACCTGTCCGCGACTGGCCTCCCGCGAGTACTGCAGTCCCACCGTGGCGGGCGACATGGAAATCACTGATTCAATGGGTAATGCATCTACAAAACGCAACGGAAAAGAAAGAGAGATAACCAAAATAGAGAGGAGGAGACAGAGTGTGGTTGGTATTCATCATATTCTTGGGGGGGATCGGAACTAGCATGCTCTAGTGCGGTGGGTGGGTGGTGTGGGCAACTCACTTGGATACTGCCAGAAGGTGGAGGGTGCTCGGTTCACGCCTGCTGCACTCAGAGCCAGTTCCTCGGCGGTGGCCGTGCCGGTGGTCATCAGGTCGCCGTTGCCCGTAAAGTACAAGTTGCCGCAACTGGTGGCACCTGAAATGGGGATACAAAGTTTCCTTAGTATTTTGGCGCATTTTCTCGTGAATAAAAATAAAACTCAAGTTCCTGGTAAGTCTGGCAAGCCAACCTCTCTGCTCGGCGTTCGTTTGTTTAATAAACTTTCGGGCCTGCCGTGTAACTTTAGTTGTAAGCGAAGATGTGTATGTATACGTGAAATATTGCAGTGTCCTTGAACTATGCATTTGGTGACCGCCTGCGCCCGCCCGCCCTCAACCACCCACCCACACAGAGAGAATTAATCTAGGATAATAATATTCTTAAATTGGGAATAAAAATACTCAAATTGGGTACTGATTTTGAGTAAACGTATGGTAAAAATGGAACCAATTTCCACTTTTTGGAGAAGAAATCCTCTATAAAGAGCACAAATCCGCTCAATTTCAGTAAATATTTTTAGAAAACTTTGTACCGAATGTGAGTAAATTGCATTCAAAGTGATAATTTATATACTTGGTTATATTTTGGGTACAGAAATTCCTAATTTGAGTGTAAACTCCTACGTTAATTCTCTCTGTGCAGCCACACATCACAATCGTTCGACTGACTAACCCACCCCCGAATCTGCGGCTGGATAATTTTTACAGAAATTCGATTAAACCGAACGTGATGCTCTGTAATTGCATTACATTAAGGATTCTGAAGTATTGGTGAACCCACGAGGACACCACCCCCGAAGAGGAACGCAATGAATGACAAGTATTCGAGTATGTCCCATCTCCGAAACGCAATTAGAGCCACATCTTTTGACAAGTGATTTGTTTCGGGCTGCACAGAACTACCCAGGCAAACGTTTATAAATAGCCTGTGACTTCGAACAGCTAGAACGGAAGGGAACAAAAAATAATACCCAAAGCCCCGGGAAGGCGACTCTACCATATGGTCGTGTACCCAATCCAATTCGGCGTGTCATGTTGCTAGGTTGTCCTGTCCCATTCACGGCTGTTGCGAAGGACGACTCTCCTTGGTTCGCTCGTTCTGCAGTTTCCTCTAGTTTCCCAACCCCGGGAAACCAGTCAACCGTCGAGCATCCAGAGCTAGAGCTCGAGCATCCCTTGTGGCTGCTGCCTGGTTCCCCTCCTCCAGATCTAAGCAACAGCCACCGCTAACTTGTCTGAAAAAACACCCACCCGTGCACCGTCCATGAGTAATCTGTCTTTGGAATCCCGCTCTGATGTTCCTTCGCCTTCCCCTGAAGCTTCAGCTTGAGCTTCGCTGGAGCGTGATGGCAACGTCGAAGCCCCCGATGCCCTGCTCACTGCCTCGAACTCCCTTTTACTTTATAAAGGTTCCTAAGAAATGAAAAGTACGAGACCCTGGCAAAAATATCCCTTCAAAAGCTATCTAAAATGTATCAAGGGAAAGTTTTTGATAGTTTAAAATGCAAGAAATTAAAATATTCTCAACTGAAACTATATATTTGGTTTTGCTCTTGATTTGCATACTATATTTGCATAGCTTTTGCAAAAATATTTGGAAGAGATTAGAAATATAGTATGGAAAAGATACGATTTTTTAAAGGCGTAATACTTTTATATATCAAAATAAAATACCCCCGAACACAACAATGAGGTTCTTGCTTTTGATTTTTATAACAACCGTGCAATTGTGTTTGTATAAATGTGTGTACATTAAAATAAAAACCCCCAAAGGCAACTAATTGCTTCGTTCATGTGCTTTTGGTTTTATCAGCTTAGATTGGTTACTAAATGGCTATTTCTAGGAAATACGTGGGTTTATTTTATTATTACCTATATAAAGTGTACAACTATTTTGAAATACTCTCACATTTATACTCTAATATTTAATAAAGATCTTATATTAGTTGAGAGATTAAATAAAGATACAAAATATACCAATTTTTCATATAACTGATTAAAAAAATGTAACATCTGTTAATATTCTCTTAATAGTCGAAAAATGAAGCCAACAACCCAAGGCGGTAGTTTCCTTTTCAAAGATCGTAAAATAATCAAGTCCATTGTCATGCCTGATTACTGAACCATTAGCAAGCTTCAAAAATAATCCCGAAAATAGAATCTGATTGGGTTTTCCCAAAACACACACCCCCAAGTGCATAAACATATTCAATGTGCCCATCTGAAGAGCAGTTCCAAGTCGGCCAAAGTCAAAGGCAGCGGCCGAGGCAAAGCCTCCCTTCTACAATCGCAATGTGTTTCACTTTCGTTTTATTTCCGCTTTAGAAGTTCGTATGATTTACCACCGGTTTCCTCCTGCCCGCCGCCAGGGAGGGAAAAAGGGAAGAATCGTTTTCGTTTTGAGTCGAATCGAGAACGTTTCGGTGGCTGTCACAACAACGACAGCCGCACAACAGGCGGCCATCATATGATTCCTGCCCTCTCAACTCTCAACTCTGAGATCTGAAACCTGACGGGGTGTTTACGGCGACCAGGAGACGGGCAACGGGAGACGACACCCTCGGCTTTCACTCACTGAAGGAATTCCGCACAACGTTCAACGTTTGCTGGCAATCTTATTAGTGGCATAATTGAACGACGTCCACGTCCTGGCATCATAAGCATCATATAACGTTGCCCCTTGGGAACGCGAACGCTTCGTTCATTAGGGGCGCTCAAATCTGGTGCCTCAATTGAATTAGATGCCCAGAAGGTACACGGAGCGAAAGTTTGATGCGATATGATAATAAGTTGGAGAAATAAGCATATCGAAATTTGAGCATCTCAAGCCGAAGTTTTCTTTAAATAATAATAATCTATTTTTGTAAAACTTCTATCTAATTTAAAGTATCAGCGCTAAGCCCTAAATATTGAAGCTACAGCGTCCAAATTCTATCCTAATACTCTAACTATCATCAAGGTTTTTAGCTTAGAACTGATTTTGAGCCCAGTTTTAAAATAAAGGCGGGAAAACATAGATATGTACATTTCAAGGTTCCATAAATATAAAAATCATAAACTCTATCGCACTAGAAATTTCTGACAATTTTAAAAATAGATGAGATTAAAAAACCCTTTAAATAAGGAGTATTCCTAATGACTCATAGAGTATTAAGACTTCAGGAGCAGTTTTTCCAAGCGTTCTCTTCAGTTGATTTAAACATATTTACCTAATATTCAAATATTTTTTACTAAACACCCTAAAAACTTTTTAGGATACCCCTTATAAGGCTTCCTATTCGAAGTTGACTGCTAAATAGTTCGGCACCCAACAGCTTTTCTCTCTGTGTAGCCTGGCACTCACCGAGGTCAGCGACGCGTATGCCGAAGCAGTTCATGTCCTTGTTGAGTGGTGGCTGCAGGGGCAGCGTGGCGGGGGTGTTTAGAGCCGGCACCAAGGCTTCCTGCGGCCGTTTCCTGGCCACGGCGATGCCAATGGGCACTGAGTTGCCTGGAGGAAGAGCAATTAACCGGGATGAGGAGTGGGTCCCTGGACCAGTGAGTTGCGATGGCACCTACCTGAGGACTTTTCCAGCTCCGAGACCTTTGGCGAGGGCGCCTCTATTTTGACGAGTGTGGTCAGGGTGGAGGAGGACATGGTCTTGGAGGAGGCGGTCATCGAGGCGGAGGACAGGCCCTGGTGCTGCACCTGCTGATGCTGCTGCACCTGCTGCTGCTGCTGCTGCTGTTGGTGGCAATTGTTGGAGCTGATCTCGGACACCTGGCAGGGCTCCCGCTTGATCTGCACAAAGGTGTACGAGGAGTTGGTCTGCTGGTGGTGATGGTGCTGCTGCAGCGGCGTCGCCGCCGCTCCCGTCGCGAAGCCACCGAACTGGTCCAGCTGCAGCTGGGTAGGATGGGCGCCCGGATGCGTCACTGCAGCAGTGGTGGGCACCAGAAAGGTGGCCGTGGCGCTGGTGGCGCTCAGGACATCGGCGGCACTGCTGCTGGCGCCAGGATTGTAGGTGGCCATTGGGTGGCGGTTTCGCTAGATCTTGTGGCTATATCTATTGCGCTATATTTGTTTTGGGCCACGACTAAAAACTAAACGTCCATTATCCGCACACACACACACACTACACACTCGCACTAGCACTGGCCCACACACACACGCGCACACAGTCTACATTTTTACAGGTTTTCGCTGCTGCCTCTTTCGGATGCAACATTGGCTACTGGGCCTGCGGCAATTCCCCGTAAACAAATGACATAATCCAAAGCGACGCGACGCCACTGGGCACTCTCTATATGGTATATGGGTCGACGGATCGGCAGCACACCCACCGGATCCAAGAGTGCTTGCCCAAAATAAAAACCCTGTGCGATCCGAGATCTTTTTTTTGACTCGACGATGTGTGGGGAGGCGGAGGCGGTGGAGGCGGAGGCGCGACTTTCCTGCTGCGTTGTTGCGTTTTTCCGCGGGTTTTTCGACTATCTAGCACGCACTGACCACAGAGGATGCTACCGACGCGCGATCTGTGGCCTTGTTTGTGTTTTTCCTTGCGAATTGGAATCAAAATCCTCGGGAGAAAAGTCCACGGGACGGACAAAAAAGAAGCAGCAATTTATGTTAAATTAACAGCGCCTTAACAGCGACTAATCGATTTTCATTTCGCGACTGTCGATGATTCACCAGCAGGCGTTAGGCAATTCTGTTATTCTGGTTTGGTTATCGGCAGTTATGTTATCGGTAAATAAAAAGAGCGCGTGTTTTTAAAATTTGGTAAAATCAAACTTTATTTCCCATCACACAATAACAAATAATATTCGGTAAAAAATGCACATGGAATATAGAAGTTAACGAATGCAATCACTAATCCAGCATTTTGCGGATCATGTAGTTCAGGATGCCACCGTTTTTGTAGTAGGTAATGTCCACCTCGGTGTCGAAGCGCAAGGTGGTTTCAAAGACGACGCCATCTGCCTCTACTGCGATCTTCTGTCCCGGCTTCAGTTCGCCCTCGGGCAGGGCTATGTTATAGCTCTCCCTACCGGACAGATTCAGGGTTTCGGCGCTCTGTCCTGGCAGGAACTGCAGCGGAATGATGCCCATGCCCACCAGATTGGAGCGGTGAATGCGCTCGTACGACTCGGCGATTACCGCCTTGATGCCTAGAAGGAAGGGACCCTTGGCGGCCCAATCCCGCGAGCTTCCACTGCCGTAGTCCTTGCCCACAACCAGAACGAGAGGCGTTCCCTCGCCCGCATACCGCTCCGCCGCATCGAAGATGTCCAGCTCCTCGCCACTGGGCACGTGCAGGGTGTTGGGTCCGGTTTTGGAGGCCAGTTTATTAACCAGGCGGATGTTGGCAAAGGTTCCACGCGCCATCACCGCATCGTTGCCACGTCGTGAGCCGTATGAATTGAAATCACGCGGAGTTAGACCGCGCTCTGATAAATAGCGCGCAGCAGGACTCCGCCGGGCAATGGAACCTGCTGGTGAGATGTGATCGGTAGTCACCGAGTCACCCAGCAGCAGCAGACAGCGAGCCTTCTCGATGCCTTTCAGCTGAGGCAGCTCACGGGTCATTCCCTCGAAGAAGGGCGGTCGTTTGATGTAGGTCGACACGCCACTCCAAGGATACAACTTGCCATCGGAAACCTCCAGCGTCTGCCAGTCCTTGGATCCCAGCTGGATTTTGCCTGTAGGGAGAAGGGGATGCATAAACATGTGAATTACTCAAGATTTCTTATCGGTAATACTCACTGTACACCTCTTGGAACATGGCGGGAATGACATGCTTGTGCTCCACCTCCTGAATCTCTTGGCGCGTTGGCCAAATGTCGCGGAGGAAGACCTCCTTGCCATTGGCATCCACGCCCAGCGGCTCTGTATCGAAATCAATGTCCACACGACCGGCTATCGCGTAGGCTATCACCAGCAGCGGGCTGGCCAAATAGTTAGCTCTGGTATTGGGATGAATGCGACCCTCGAAGTTGCGGTTTCCCGACAGAACGCCACAGCAGACCAGTCCGTTCTTCTCGATGGTGTTCACCACGTTCTCATCCAGAGGACCCGAGTTTCCGATGCAAGTCATGCAGCCATAGCCGACAATATCAAAGCCCAGCTGCTCGAGGTAGGGAATCACTCCCGATTCCCGGAGATAGTAGGTAACAACTCCGGAACCGGGAGACAATGAGGTCTTGATATAAGGCAGGATACTCAAGCCCTTCTCGACGGCATTCTTGGCCAGCAGACCGGCGCCCAACATCACAGAGGGATTGGAGGTGTTCGTGCAGGAGGTGATGGCCGCTATGACAACAGATCCATGACCTATCTTATAGCTCTTTCCATCGTCCCACTGGAACTCGCCACTGGCAGCCAAGGCACTTGGTGCTACGGCGAATCCCTTGAAGCCCACGGGACTGGTAAGACACAACTTGAAGTCCTCGCACATGCTGGACACCGAGACGCGATCATGTGGCCGCTTGGGACCAGAAACTGAGGTGACCACGGTGGATAAGTCCAAAGTGACAGACTGCAAGGGATAGAAATGACTTATGAGTGCGTATCCCTTATAAAAAACTGAATATAACAGACCTCTGTGTACTGGGGATCCTGATCCTCACGAGCATAGTCACGCAGTTGCCGAGTGGCCTTTAAATACTGCCTGATAATGTCGATCTTCTTTTCAGAGCGATCTGTTGAGCAAAATCCATGAGTAATAATATTCCATTTTAATAGTTAACTAAACTCACTGGTCTGCCGCATGTAACTGAGCGTGTTCTCATCGATGGGAAAGTAGCCCACCGTGGCTCCATATTCCGGACACATGTTGCTGATGGTGGCGCGATCCGCGATGCTTAACTCCGCCACTCCGGGGCCATAGAACTCTACGAACTTGCCCACGACACCCAGCTGTCGCAGGTGCTTGGTAATGGTCAGTACGAGATCGGTGGAGGTTGCCAGTGGACCCAGTTTTCCCTCCAGCCTGTAGCCAATCACTTCGGGCAGCAGCATGGAAATGGACTGGCCCAGCATCACAGCCTCCGCCTCGATGCCACCAACGCCCCAGCCCAGCACACCCAGGCCATTGATCATGGTCGTGTGGGAGTCGGTTCCAACGACGCTGTCTGGATACAGGATCTTTGAGCCATCGGTGGTGTCAGTTTCGAAGACCACCCGGGCCAGATACTCCAGATTGACCTGGTGAACAATACCTGAGCCGGGTGGTACAATCAGCATGTTGTCAAAGGCACGGGCTCCCCATTTGAGGAAGGTGAAGCGCTCCTTGTTGCGCTGGAACTCCAACGACTCGTTCTTGGTCAGTGCGTCCGAGGAGCGGACAAAGTCAACCTGGACGGAGTGGTCGATGACCAGATCGGCGGGGCAGATGGGATTGATCTTCTCCGGATTGCCGCCCAGTTCGCGGACCGCATCCCGCATGGCAGCGAAGTCCACGACCGCGGGTACGCCAGTAAAGTCCTAAAATGAAGGAATCCCTTTAGAAGGAGCATATGGATTGAATTTCCAATCCCAACCTGCAATATAACACGCGCCGGCTTGAAGGAGACCTCCACATCGCTGGTCTCCTGCCTCAGCGATGGTGTCCATCCCAGGATGCTCTGCACATCCTTCTCCAGCACATGGAAGTTGTCGCAGTTGCGCACCGCGGATTCCAGCAGAACGCGAATGGAAAAGGGCAGTGAATCTGTAATAATAATAATAAAGATAAGAGGTACAATGATAAAGATGACTACTCACCATATTTGTTGTCGATGGAGGGCAGATCGAAATACTTGTAGACGCTGCCGTCCTGGGTGAAGGATTCCTGGAACTGGGCAAAGGGATTGGCACCTGCAAGGAAGACAGGATTAGCTAAGGGATCAGATATTCCCAGTTAAATCCCACCGGAGCCGGACATGGTGGAGAAATGGGACAGAAAACCAGGCAATGTGTAATAGGGATGAACACGTGACGAAGATTTGAAAAACAAAGCGATAATAAAGTTGAAAGTTTGTTTTGAAATTTGTATTATAGAATATTAATAAATAAAATCTACAATTTTTTTATTGTTATTTAATATACAAAGTTTTCTGCAGAAGAGTAAAATTTAAAATATTTCAAAAAAGTTTAAAAACGATCAAAAAAACACGTGCTCATCTCTATCTTCAAGCCGCCCACTCGGTTATCGATAAATTAATATCAAAACAAGTGGGTACACTGACAAAAATATATTATCCAAAAATAAAATAAATTAAATTAAAAAAGAGTTAAAAAAATAAAATATTTTCCGCTTAAATATAATTAAAGTAATTAAATATGTTAATTTTGTTTGTAAGCTTTTTCCCTAGACATAATCCAATGCTTATAACTGATGTTTTTCCGTGGTTTATTGTAATAGTTACATGTTAGGCTTATTGTAATGTCACGTAATGTAATCTGTATCTGTTATCTATATAAATAATATGTATAGGGCTATCATCTAGAGCTGCGTTGGGAGCAAAGCCGGATTTGTGGCGCAAGCAGTTGGCAGCGGGGATAACAACAAGTCCGTTGTGGACGCCTACAGGTAGATGCGTCGCAGGTCCTTCGGCGTGGTGATCGAATTGCACTGCGGGCACAGCTTGCGGGCGCCCAGGGTCTGCAGCCAACATTGTTCGCAGTGGACGTGCCAGCAGGACACGGAGATGGCGGGATTCTTGTAGTCATCAATGCAGATCAGGCACTTGTACTTGCCCTGCGCCTGCTTCTCGTAGAGCCGCAGCTTGGCCTTCAGCGATTCGATGACCTGCTGCTGGTTCTGGGAGGCGGATCGTGTGGACCGCGACGTGGATGGCTCCTCCCGCTCTGGTGGCGCCGCCTCCACATTGCTGGCAGTGGCAGTCTCTTGCTCGGTGGCTTCGTTGGAATGGTTGGCCTTGGGCCCGTCGCTGGAGGAGATTAGGCGGCGCACATAGCTGGTCACGTCCGCCTCGGAAACATTTCCCTCTGTGTCCTCGTTGGCCAGCGGAATCACATCGCCCTCGCCGTACTGCGTTGGCCCGTAGATGTGCGTGTCATCCTCGTCCACATTGAGATCCTCGTCCTCGTCCTCCTGCGCCTGCTGGCTGCCATTGTACTTGATGGTCTGGCCCAGGCCCAGGGCGGAGTAGCCTCCCTGCACGAGAGTGGACACCCGGATGCGCTTCTGTCCCGCCCACTCGTACTCCTCGTATTCCTCGCTGTCCTCCGAGTCGTCGCTGGAATGCCGCTCCCCGTTCGCCTGGCCATTCCGGCGGCTCTGACGCAGGCACTGATTGACATGCTCCTGGATGCTGGACTGCGGAAAGTTGTGATTGCAGACGGGGCAGGTGGGTTGACTGGCTTCTGGAGGAGCCGCAGCGGGGGGCGGTGGAGCTGCGGCGGCAGGAGGTCCAGGAGGAGGAGCGGGAGAGGCTGGACGCTTCCTGGTGCGCTGGCGCTGACGGGCCTGCCGATTGCGCTGCACCCGCTGGAACACGCTCCACGGCTGTCTGCCCCCCGATCCCGTTCCAGATCCGGATCCCTGGGGCGCAGATGCAGTTGCAGCGGATCCGGCTGACTGGGCCGGCGGATTGGCGACACTAATGGGGTTGTGCAATCGCTCCATCTCCACTTGGCAGTGGTCGGCCACCTGACTGCGCTTGATCTTCACGTCGCATGTGGGACAGATCACGTCGTCGTCGCCGCTGCCGGTCAGAGGCTGTGCGAAGTTCTCGCCGTTGGACACCGTGTCCGTGGCCATGGATTCCTCGGGTCCACCGCGGACTCTTTGGGGCTAGAATCTGGATCTGCGGATTGTGGTAGGATTTTGTTGTGTTCGATAATCCGTCCAAGCCACGCGACGCCGATTTCTTACGTTTTCGTACTGTGGCAAACGGTCATACTGCTTTTCGGGATTTCTTGTCCCGGCCAGGATGGGCATTTGATTTTGCCGCTCGCGATATATATCGGATTACGCCAACTTATTTTAAGAAAATTAATAAAATTAATTGACTGGAAGATTTAATTACAAAAATTAATTACTTTTCCTGCATCAAAACAAACATCTTTACTGTTATCGAAATATCGTTGAAAACATCGAGGTTTCCACCTCTAACAAATATCGATGTTTAAGTCGACGTTTCTCCACCTCCATTGTCCACCTCTAATTTTTGTTCCAGCTCTATGAGGGAAGCAAAACATTATCTTTTCGTTTTTATTTTTTGATTATATAGAAAAGTCGGTGGTCGAGGAACATGTGAAAGTGGAAAAGCGACAGAGCTTTTCGAGCAGATTGTAAGTGCACAGGTGGACCCGCAGAGCGAAAAACAATTGGCGAAAGTGCAAAGTGTGAAAAGGCAGCGAAAAGAGAATAGAGAAAATATATATTTCGTGGGCGTGTGTGTGTGCGTGTGCTTGTGACATATTGTTAAAAACGTAAAAAAACAAACGTAGAAAAGAGAAAAACAACAATGCAGCACCAGCAGCAGCAACAACAACAGCGACAGCAGCAAGGCACCCTTGCTGGCTACAACAACAAAATGAACGTCTTGCCCAATTACACGCTCAGCGGAATGAGCTCCTTTGATGCCGAATCGCTGCCAGATTATTCAGAATTTGATTCCGAATCGGTAACTCTGGACTATTACAAGGAAAGGTATATTCCTGAACTTAAACGAATCGCATTTTGTTTTGCTTCCGTTTTTCCCCCAAAACATACACACAAGCATACACAACCCACATACATATTTAGAAATACCCTCGCCCTTGTCATTGTTGTTGTTTTGCATTTGGCCGTTTGCCCCAATTTTGCCTGCCGTTACCGTTACGTTCTATATAGCAATTAACCGTTATGATCCTGTTGCCATGCCACTCACCCACACACACTCGCACATACATACCAGCACACAAAGTCCGTACTCGCTCATCTGCGAAATTGTTGTTGTTGTTGTTTTCATTGAACAATTTCTAGCCGCTATAAATAAAGCGAAATCCTCTCTGTCTGGCCCCTCGAAATATCTCGAGATTAGCTATATATGTGTTTGCAGATATAAACGTATCTCAGTTCGCGTATCTGCATCTTGAAGATATTAAAAAATTGGCAAGGAAACGTGCAAATTGGGTGGAATGGGCGATTTCGGCATGGCGAAGTTTAAACACACTTTAATCTGAATATATATTTAAGAAATAGAGCGATTTTTTATAAAATGTATAATGTTATCCTGATATCATAAAAAACTATTATATGCGGATTTATTTGTTTTGAAAACAATTGGGTTTGATAGTTACTATGCCAGGTGTATGATATATTGGTTAAATTACACTAAACTTTATAAATTTTTTAACCATTTTACACATTTTCAAGTAATTATGTTAGTATTAAGATTTATGCTGTTTCCGGTCTCTTGTTTTCAAGATATGGCCTAATCAAGATGCTGATACTTGGTTCAAAATATGAGATCAACATTCCGATACCTTTAGGTAAGGTATAACAATGGAATGCGAATGCTGTATTTCCAGCATTGAAATTGCTTAGTTGCAGTTGCCTCGCAGCATAATTTATGTGGGGGCTGCACCTCAGCGCCCCAGCTTCCGTCTTTTGTCATTCGGGCTTCCCCCTTCGCAGACTCAAATATTCCGCCGCGCTTCTGTCTGTCACAATAGAGCGATTTTAATTTAAACAATCCAAACTCGTTCAACTGTGGCGACGCATTGTTTTGCAAATTGCGACAGTTAATCCATGACATACATTGATGCCAACAATTGTGGTAGAAGCAATATAGCTCATGCTATGCCACATCTCTCCTACTAAATTTAAATAATGTATGAATTGAAAAATATATGGGTTTTAAGTCTGAATTTATCTCTTTATTTTGTAAATTCAAGGAATTTTTTTTAATACATTTTTAAAGCAAAATTGTTAGAGATGTATGTGTGTGCAACCTTGTATGTTTTGTAGGATTCTGTTTATTAAAAATACAAAATTTGTATAATTTTATTTTAATATAATGGATAGAAAGGTATTAAACCCATTGGTCTACTGTCTGTAGTAAGTTTAAACGCCCCGTAGTCGCAGGATTAATTGGAGTGGATTATCGTAAACCCCTAATAGTTTGCCATTGTCTATGTCGATGTTGTTGCTCGAGTTGTTTTTGCATGTTGCTGCTGCTTACTTAACTGCCTTGATGTAAACACACACACATGTTGTACGAACGTTGTGCGCCAGTCGCTCTAATCGAATGTCACCAATTTCTCTATTTCCTCCTCGCCCCGCTAACAAACGATCCCACTTCTCGTAATACAGATGTTGAACGGGCTGCTTCCGCCAGCAATTTGAAATTCGAAACGCATTGGAAAAACCTCAGCGCGCAAACCAAAAGCAATAAAACGCCAATTGAAGCATTTATATTAGATTGTTAAAGCCAACCGGCGTAGCATTTAATCGCCTGCCCCGAAAAAAACCAAAAAAAAAATACAAAAACCCTTCCAACATCCCACTAAGCAAAACTAACCAAGAAACGCATTGAAACGCATTCCAATTAGTAGCTGCGGGCAGCACTTTGCCTGCATATATAGTCGATAAGGTGAGTTTGACTGGCCTGTGGAGGTGGTAAATCAATTATTCCTCCTTCGTAATTAATAATAACTATCGTGTATTCAGTGTTCTACGTCCACCAGCGGAGAAAATGGCGCCGACAACAACGATTGAGACCATCACAATCACGAGGCCGCTGAAGGTATGCACTTGGCTTAAAGCTAAAGACTGGTTAACCCATATCTCTGCCCCCACAGGTGATTGCATTTATCTGCGGCGTCATCGTGGTGGCCCTGATGATCATGGCCCTGGCCTCCACAGACTGGCTGATGGCCTCCGACTGGCGGCAAGGTCTCTTTGTGCACTGCATCGAGGATGATTCGGTGGCGCCGCTGCCCTTCAACATCCAGGATCCGCCAGGTTGCTACTGGACCCGCGATGTGGGTATGTATTTATGCCCATTTTACATGTATGGTATAATTTAATTCAACTAAACTTCCTATATGCCAAAGGCTACATCAAGGCCACAGCCGCCCTCTGCATTATCACGCTAGTAACGGACGTTATTGCCACAGTACTGACCGGAATGGGCCTGAGGACGCAGAACCACAATCTAAAATATAAGTTCTATCGCATTGCAGTACTGGTGATGCTCGTATCCTGTGAGTAACTAACCAGATTTATGACATCAGCACATAGTAAAGTTTAATTTATGTTGCAGTGCTGGCCGTGCTGTCCGCTTTGATCGTGTATCCAGTGTGCTTTGCCGGTGAACTTACCATGGGTATGATTACCACACTCGTCTTATAACAACCACCTAACTTATATCTGTATATATTAATGTTTTAGCCAATCGGCGAGTCTGGGAATTCGGCTGGGCCTATGGCGTCGGCTGGGGAGCGGCCATCTTCCTGTTCGGAGCCGTCGTACTGCTGCTCTGCGACAAGGAATCGGAGGAGATCTACTATAAGGAGAGGAAAATCGTACATGAAAACCAAATGCGCGCCTAGGCAAGGCCGCACGACCTGCCTGACGTCGTTCTGTAGACTAAGTATATAGCAACCAACCAACAACAACAACAAGAACAACACACACAGACACATAGATTTCGATTTAAATCAGACTCAAGAACAGAAGCAATTTGCAGCTAAACGAATGTGTTATAATTATGATTGTGTATATCATGAACATTTCAAACCAAAAATCCGTAGCCATCAGCCAATCCCAACCCACCCACCCACCATCTCATAGTACTCGGCATTTGTTTAGATGAGGTTTCCCCCCAAATGAGTTTATTTTGTGTTAGTTTCGAAAGGTAATCGTAGACAAGCCACAAACACACGACCCACATCTATCATGTAGTCAGTCAGTCACATGTATGTACGTCTAGAAATTCCGAAAGCTAATCGCATTAACCGAACCCCCCGTATATACAATTGCATGCCCAATGAGTTCCACAACATTGTAGACAACTCTTAGAGCTTGCTTTTCCGTAGAAAGTCGAGAGCAAGCGCCAGTTGGAATTAGACCTCTTACAATATTGTACTCATAATCAGCTACATATACATAGCAATGTACTGCCCATGTATCTCAGAACCTAATCGTGAGCAGAATCCAAATTAGAATTTTTATATGTACGTAATCGAGAGAGACTAGGTAACCACGACATTATTAAGCCACAATGCCCATTATCGTCATTGTCAACGTTTCATGCCGATTACGCTTTCAAAAATATTCTTATTTTGTGCTCTATAAATCCGTCTCGAATATTATGAATTATGTGTTTGTCCCAGTGTATTGTGCGACCAACACCCATTGTACTCGATTATATGTGTTGCTCTTTTACCTTTTGTAAAATAGTTTAACCCAGCAGCTGTCCAGTACTCAACGCGTACTCGAATGTCCCCGTATCCGTTCAGTTATTGTTTAAGTCGACTTTTAAGTGTATTGTATCCATTCGTTTTTGTAACCGTATCTCTTGTAACCATCTACTTTTTAATTATTTATTGATATTTGTGTTCTTATCATACTCGAAAACATATCACATGCAAATGACAACAATAAAACGTTTATGACACCTTTTGTTAACACTTTAAGACATTATTTTATTTAAAATATATATTTTTTTTTTGCCTAAGTAGTAAGTTTCTTAATTTAGAAAACCAGCATAAGGTATGAGTATTGGCGGTAACGCAACAACTATAATTAAGCCATTCTTTTCTGTAATTCAATGATATCTCTGGAGTTGTTATCTCATCAGTAAATCATTCGAAATTCGTCCATTGAATCTCGCAATCGAATCATCTTGTCGCTTATATTTTATTCGTTTTTTTGTATGTTTTTTTATTGCTAACATTTTGATTATACGCCGAAATTAATTAAAGCAAAATGCAAACAAAATTGAATGCGACCTAAATTACAACTATACAAAGGGAAATATATATGCTTGAACATCCATATATCCATATATATGAAGACATTGAACAAATCGTAGGCAGGAACGTGCGGTGAAAAAAAGACGAAACGAAAACAATTATAGCGAGTATAAAGACAACAATTATACCAAACCAATTGAATTAATTAAACTATGCTTACATACACGCATGTTTATATATAGTTATATAAATAAGTTTAAAGTATGTAACATTTATTAAAAAAACAAGAAACAAACCTATAATTAACGAAACAATTATACTCCAAAAACGAAACTCTACGAAACGTTACAGTTTTCCATTGTGTAACTAACCAACACATGAGCGAGGATCATTTTGTTTTAACAAGCAAGCAAAATATATATACAAACACACATATGAATATATTTATTAAAACGTTTTAACATTTAATTTTTTAAATTTACATTCGATAGAAAACCAAAAAAACAAAAGAATCAAGAGAATAAGTAAAATTATCAAACGTATTGCTAGTGATCCATATACTGTAAAACATATGCCTAGATCATATTTTATAAATTCCCTATATGCATACCTATACCCGCTGCTAACGAAAGTAACAACTATGTATTTCAAATGCAAATCATACTACAGTTCACTGGATATAACCTTGAATTGAATATTTGGCGCAATCCCAGTCCCCCAAAGTGCATCCTATCCCCACCCGATCCGCGTAATCCATACAGTAACCCATACAATGTAAATATTTCAGGAGAGTTTTCAAGAAAATAAAATAGTGTTTAACGTTCACATAGATATCTGTTTATTAATATCGAATTGGTTGAATGGGACCCGCTTCTCTAACGAACTTCTCCATAATATAAGCAACCAGTCCCATTGAATGTCTGCTTTTCGGATCCTTGTCCCAGCAAGCGGTTAGCACACTAACTACGTCCTCGGGGCAGCCAGCCATAATATCTTCTAACGCCGGTCTTTCATCTACATTAATATTATTAACCTTAGATTGGAATTATTGTTATTTTACAATATCGCTTGCCTGCATCAATAGCCATCTTCAAGGCAAAAGTAGCATCGTATTTTGCAAATGGGATCTTGCGCGATAGTATTTCCCAAAAAGTAATTGCCCAACTGTGCACATCGCACTTTTCATTGATGGGACGTCCATTTAAAACCTTTAAGAAAATTTTATTATATTGTAATTTATCCTATTAAACATCACATACCTCGGGTGCTTTGTATCTGACGGTTCCCGCATTTAAAGAAATCGATTGGGATAGGTCTACAACTGTGCCAAAATCACAGATCTTCAGACTAAGCCCTTCTCGACAAAGCAGAGCATTAAGTGGCTTGATGTCGCGATGAATGACTGCTGGATTCAAGGCATGAAGATAAGCGACACCCTATAAAGCACTTTAGTATTATAATTATTGCTCTCCAGACTTATCAAGCGTATTACCTGGGCGATCTGGTGAGCCCAATGAAAGGCGTGGGCGAGAGAATAGTTTGGCTTGGTATCCCCATGAAGAAAGCTGGACAAAGATCCTCCATCTACATATTCCATCAGCAAAAAATAGTTGCGCTCGTGCTTGGACCTACCGTAGAGTTTAACGATATTCTCATGGTTGACCCTTGCGAGATGGTTAATCTCCCTTTCAATTTTCTTGTCTTCACGGCCTGGGAGAATTTTCTTAACTGCAATCTCAAGATTCCTCCATTTCGATCTATAAACGATGCCATAAAATCCTGAACCGATAATATCGCCCGTTTCGAACTCTTCAAAGGGAACTTGCTCAACTGTCGCCGTCATGTCTTCTCAACTGCCAACTTATCACTAAATTCTGATTGGAAAAAGTGAGTCTTTCTATGCTTGATAAGCCCACTGCGCTTTCAGCTTATCTTTAACTTTCTTAGGGTGACGTTTATCACCAAGTTATATCTTATCTGCTTCGATTACTTTCCGCAAAATTAAAATCCAATGTTGATTTACACAGATATTGGACATATACAATTTATTCAGAAATATACACAATTTATTCTTAAATCTATCAAATGTATAATTAATTCTAGTGAAACACAATTGCAGCGATGACTGATTAGTCTTTTTTGGCGATTAAGCCTTGCTTTTTGAGCTGGCGCAGTGCGCATTTGGCCGCCGTGCACTTGGCAATGCGATAGTTGCGCCCGATGCCACGGAAGGTTCCCTTGCAGAAGACATCCACGGTAACGCGCACCCGTCGCCCATCGGCCAGCTTCTCGGGCTTGCCGAACTTAGCTGTTTCCGGCTCCAGTTCGAGGAGCTCTCGTATGGGCGACTTTGGCACTGAGTTGCTAAACTGTTCAATCTCCGGACTCATCATGTTGCTGTAGACATGCCACACCACATCCAGCGACATGTTTGAGTCGAGGAATATTGCACCGGCAATCGACTCGAAAACATCGCCCAAAGCCTTGGGCACCTCAACGTCCTCCGCATCATCGCACTCCTCCTCGGATAGCAAGTAGTACTGAAACAGGGCAGAAAAAACACGTTAGAAACTATATATTTTTATGGAGAAGTCCCAACCAACCTCCTCACTAATGCTGTGACCATTTTCCTGCTGGATTCTCACAAAGCGATCGATCACATCGTTAAGACCCGGCGAGAGATGGCGGAAGAACTTGTGGAATCCATGGCGAACGGCGAGGGAGGCGAAAATGGTGTTATTGACCAGCGCAGAGCGCAAATCGGTTAGAGCGCCTGGCGAATGCTGGCGGGGATCCTCGTACAAATGCCGGGTGATGAGGTAATCCAGCACAGCGTCGCCCAGAAACTCCAAGCGTTGGTAGCAATCGGTCAGTCGATTGGGAGTATAACTGGCATGTGTCATGGCTTGCAGTAGGTACGACCGATCCCGGAACTGGTACCCCAGACTCTCCTCGAACTCCTCGAAACCACTTAGTAGTTGGTTCAGTTCCTCCGTGGCATTGGGGGCGAAATGCAGCAGAGGACTTCGTGGCGTTGGCCAGGCGCCGTATACGGTAACCATTTTCTCAGTGTTTGGCCTAGTGCTTCCTGGTATTCGCTCCTCCTCGTTGGCCGCCTCCAGCTGCTTGGTGAAGGGCAGCACTCTAACCCCCAGCCAGGCCATGAAGAGTAACGCTCCCCGGGGCCCGCACTCGATGAGATAGGCTCCAATCAACGCTTCCACGCAATCGGCTATGGACTTATCCGGAATGCTGTGCTGCGAAACGAGGTTGTAGGGTATAAAGCAGCTGAAATCATTGCAGCTCTCATTGGAGTCGTCCAGCTGGCCATTTTGGGCCGAACCTCCACTCTGCCCCAAGCCCAAGGCTTCGGCTTTCTCGCGGACCATCTCGCAGATTTGCACGCTGCTCAGGTTCTTGATGTCCAGCAGATCGGCCAGCTTCCAGTGGTGCGTTGGGATCTTGGCCTCGATGAGCGCCTTCTCCAACTCCTTGGGCACGTAGTAACATGGTGGCAGCCAGTTGTCGTGCGGCTCAAACTTTGTGGCTATCATGTACTCGCCCAGCCTCTTGCGCCTTCCCAGGCGATAGAGATTCAGGTTGGCCACCTGCTTAGAGCGCAGATGGCTAAGCTTTCCCTCGTGAACATTCTCGTACGTAATGTAAAGGTAGGTGGTGATGGCATACTTAAGAAAGGAATCACCAATGGTCTCCAGGCGCTCCAGATTGATGCCATCGTTGGCATTGGACATGGTAAGGGCCTGCAGAATGATACTGGGACTGGGTCCCGGATGGCCCACTAGATTCGGTTGACGATCGAAGCTGAACCCAGCCGGCAGCATGGACGATGATGATATGGCTTTCTTGGGTGTGGGTGGTCGGATTTCCTCCCGATTAAACTGCAGTTTTAGCTGCTTTTCATTCAAGTTCAGACGGTGATGATCGTTGTAGTTGTCAAAACTATCTCCGCATCCCATGACGCTATAGGTCTCCTGCTCATGCCGCGACACCCAATCCGCATTTAGCTCTACTAAATCCGACAGCATCAGCTCTCGTCTGTCTCCCAGCTTTTCCGACAGCAGCTCTTCCTTTACATATGGCAGCAGTTGCTTCAACAGCTCCATCATCGAATCCTTGGCCACCTGAGCTTCAGCGGCATCGCTTCGTTTCAGAACCAACTGCTGGTCGTGGGGCACCAACATACCACAGCTTTCAATCTCCGTCTTTAGTTTAGCTATGGACTGTTCATATTTGCCACTGGGAAGTGCCTCCTCCTCCTTCTCAAAGTTAAAACCAATCAGTAGGTTCTTCGTTTGCTGATACTGCCGCTCGTTCGCATTAGTCGCCTGTATGATGGACAGCTGCTTCTGCCGCTTTTCCACCTCCTGGGCGGTTTCGATGGTCTCCGCCTCGTTCTTGGATGTGAAAGCAATGCGTCCCGCATCGATGTCATCCGCCACATCGTCGTCATCCGAACTGTAGTTGTGGTGCATGTAATTCATTGGTCCCGCGTTGTCGTCATCGTCGTAGCTAGAGCCCAGTGAGTTGTCCGAATCGTAATAGTTAAAGGCGGGCTTTGCCGGACCCTTTCCTTTGCTCTTGCCACCTTGCTGATGGTGGCTGTTCTTCGGAGCCTTGAAGCCACCCTCGCCGTTGCTCACATCCCAAAAAGTGGGCGATCCATAGCGGGTCTGCTGATCACCTGCAAGATTTTCATGATATTATTCCCATTCCTTGTTTAAGCCACTAGAAAGAACTTACAAAACTTAACGTTGGCAGGCAGAACGGGTAGGTGAAAGGCGTCATCCTCGTCTTCGTCTTCTTGATTGAAACTGGCTATATCGTCGGCCATGTCGTTTGACCAAGTGCCAATCTCAATGAAGTCATCCGCCTCCTGAAGCTTCTGTTCGCCCTCGATAATAAGTTCGATGGCACTCTTTTCGACCTTATCGGTTTTCGAATCCTCATCCAGTTCGGTCTTCTCCTTTACTGGCTCTTTTTCAACGTCAATTACCTCCTTGCCATTGACTAAATCCTCCTTAATCGAGTCCTTTTGCTTGGACTCGCGTGACTTCTTCAGCACTTCTGATAAACTCCAGCCAAAGTCCAGCATGGGCCACTCGAAATCTTCTTCCTCGATCTGCTGCCTTCCCAGCCCAAGATCCGCCGAAACCTGCTTGCGAATGTCGTCGGCCAAGAGAAGACCGTTGATGCGGTACAAAATGCAGGGCAGGCAGACAGCGGTGCGCCACAAGGAAGCGGGAAACGGGTGAACGGTGCACAGCTCCGGCACCAGGATCTGTTTCTGCTCGAGATTCTCGCGCTTGGCCCGCTTTGTCTCCTCCGAACTGGTGGGCAAAGCCACGCCCTTACGATTCACGTACCTCGGCGTCAGGAAGTTTAAGCGAGCACTCGTGTGATCCACATCCAGCAGTGGCTGCGAGGCATTCTGTATGGTCAGGCCGTACTTCACCAGGTAATAGTGCTTGAAGGTGCGGTAGTTATCGCCAGGAAAGCAGCTGAGAGGCGAGAGATGGGGACAGATCTCGGCCACGTAAAAGTATTGCGGTTGATCCTGGTTGCGATACCAGGGCATTACAACAGCATCCTGGAATCGATGGGCATCGAACGCCTGCGCCAAGCGCTCCTCATCGGGCACTGCCCGCGGCATGGTATTGCCATTGGCCTGTATGAGCTCCAGGAACTGCCAGTCGATGTTTTTAGCGCCTGCTGAAGTTTTCACCGTGGGCACAATGAAGACACAGTTTTCCGTGGAGTCCGGATCGAAGAGCATGAGGAACTTTTGCAGCCGCAGTACATTGGTGAATGTGTAGTTGAGGAAACCGTTGATGCAGACAATCTGTTCGCTGGTTAGGATCACACGCTCTTTGGCCAACTCCAGGGAAACTTTCACTTCGCCGGAACGTGTGAATATCGAAAAAGCGCTCAACTTGGGGATGCGTTTGGTGGTTAGGATACCAAATCCCTGCTGGGCATCCTCGGGTGGATAGATTTTGCGGCCGCGTGTATTCTGCTCCTCGGGAATGGGACACTGAAGAGTCAGCTGGATGAAGTACAGATAGCACGGGGCGCCGGCCACCGGACGGCAATCGCAGAACTCGGAGGCAATGCGTTTATAGTAGTACTGACGCCGCTTAGTCGTTCCCGGACGGGGTTCATCGCTTAGCTGGACAATCTGCTCGTCCTCCGGCTCCAGATCGAAGCACTCCCAGTCAGGCTCCAGGGCGCGAAAACCCTCCTTGCCAATGGGCTGCAGCTGATCATCCAGCTCACCGATCCTGTGCAGCTCCACGCAGGCCTGCAAGGCAGCCAGTCGACGGGCCAAAGTCTGGGTGGGCATGGGCAGACCCTAAGGAATAGGATATTATTGCAGACAGGAATTTAGTTTGCACTGAAGTTATGACTTACCACAATGTCGTGCTTCAGCGGAGAGTTGATGGGCAGCCTGAGAGTGTACTGATACAGGGTCACTCCCGATCTCTCGCTCCGCGAGCAGCGCCACAAGGCGGTCAGTTTGGTGAAGGTGTCGCTGGGCAGGCGAGCGCAGTACTTGTTGACCAGGGCTATGGCCGTTCCCAGATCCACGGAGGCCCCAGTTAGGAGATGCGGCTTGGGTCGGTAGGCAGCCAGGCAAGCACTATACCGCTCCGCCTCGCTCTGCTCCTGCTCCGGCGGCTCTGTGTTGGCGCACTTGGACAGCAGCATCTGCTCGATCTCGCGATACTGGGCCATTTGATGCACCAGCTCCTTGGTGGTGCTGGCCAAACGATCAACGGTTTCGCTCTCGGAAGAACGATCGGTGGTATTTTCTGTTGTCTCGGTTGGCGGCACGCCCAGTTCGCACTGGAAGCGCCTGGACTTTCGTTCTGTGCTGCTCTCACTGGGTGAAGTGTTGCTCATGCTGACGGCCTCGTCGCTGGAGTTGCTGCTGTCCAGAAACGCTTTGACGGGCGGCACTTCGTCCTGGATCTCCTGCAGCTTAATGTCACAGGCCGTCGGCGGCTGTTTGCTAAACACCTCGGGATTGAGGATCTTCACCGTGCCGCGAGCAGTGCCAAAGGTATAGGGATCCGAGCCGCAAGAGTTTGGCATTGCCGAGTCATCCGAGTCGCTGTCCGCCTCTGTAGTGTCCCCGGTTCCTGATGGGCCGCAAATGAAGCGATGACTCCGATCGCTTAGCTGAACGGCACCACTCACAGCAGGGCTCTCGTAACTGGGCGCCACCAGGATGACATGGTAGGCCGGAGCTGCTCGAGCACGACCCTTGCACTGGACGTAACTGCGATAGGTGGTGGGCGGATCCCAGCGCACCACCAAATTGCACTTGGGCACATCGATGCCCTCCTCCAGCACTGAAGTGCCGATCAGCACATTACAGTCGTGCATGCGGAACCGCTTGAGTACCTCCTCCTGCCGCCGATGCTCCAGTTCGGCCTCCTTGGGCTCGGTGGTGGGATCGGCCACCCGGTCCGTGGTGTACTGGCAGCGTAGGAACTTAAGATCGTGGTCACGCCTGCTAATCTCAGCCAGCAACTCAAAGAGCACACGCGCCGTATGGTTCTGGTTGCAGTAGATCAGCGCGCAGAGAGTGTCGCTGCCATCGTGCTGATCCCGGTGGTGTCGCCTCGTGTACACCCGCCTTCGGGTTCGTGGTTGCGCATTGCTGGTACCAGTGCCGCCCGGTTTAGCCGGTTTAGGAGCAGAAGCAGGAGCCACACGAGCGGCGCTCTTGACCGGCGGCTTGTCCTCGGAAGTGTGCAGAATCTGCTCGAGATTGGCCACCAGGGCTCGTGTCTCCGTGGGCTGCTGCTCCAGTTGGTCCACCACCCGGCACTTGTTCTCCAGCGCATGCGACAACCGGTTAAAGTCCGCCTGATCCACCTGGTGCCGCATCCGTCGCAATCCGTCCGCCTGGGTGTGCACCTCCTCGGGCTTGAAGCAACGCAGTGTCTGCAGCAGACGTCGCACCTTGGGGCTGGAGTAGCGTTCGATGGTTTGCCGCGAATCGACGCCGCCGGCTCCTTGATGCCGCTGGAAGGCGTGGTCGCAGAGGGTGTGCAGCTGGATGAGCGCCGTGCTGACCAGGCAGTAGAGCAAGTAGTGGCGCTCGTGCGGCGTCTTCACCTTGAGCTTCTCGTTGCACTGGTAGAAGTGGTGGGCAGCCCGCTGAGTGCACCAGGGACCCATTTCATGCAGCACCGCCAGCAGCGAGTTGATGACGTTCAGCGGGTCCACCTTGGGATCGGGAATGTCTAGAGGATAGATAAAGGGGATTATTCATTGATTTAGATTACTTCCTCTCGAAGAACACACCCTTCAGCTCCTCCATGAACTGATCCGTGCCGTAGATCTCAAACGGATCATAGCGATGGTCCATTAGGAAGGACTTGTGCGTGTTGAGGACATCCGCGAGCAGCAGCGACAGCTCGTCCATCTCGAAGGGGGCGCACTGCACGATGTACTCGTGCGGGCGGGAGCAGTAGCGCAGCACGGTCACAATATCGCTGGCCGTCTCGATTCGACAGAGCACGTTCCGCTCCAGAGTAGCCAGCATGGCGCTCAGTTGCTGCAGCTCGCACCCTGCGCTATGCAGGGGTCCTGCGAGTCCCAGGATTCGCGGCCTGTGCGCCGGTTTAGCCGGCAGGATGTGCTCCTCGAAGAGCGGCATTAGCCGCTGATACACCGCACTGTCGTGGCAATCCTCCAGCACAATCAGCTCCACGTCGCCGAGCAGCAGATCGCGAGCCTTTAGCAGGCTAAGGAATCCCTCCGGCCGCAGAATGGACACGTGGTAGTCCGTCCAGCAGTGGGAGTGGGGCACCTGCATGTCTGGCTGCTCCTGCCACACCCGCAGATCGGTCAAGTGCGTGAGCATGGTGTAGATGGAGCAGGGCTCCTTGCTGCCGCCCACCTCGCAGCTCAGGTAGACACTGACCCGACCCCGTTGGCGGCCGCGTCGCGACAGCTCCTGGAGCAGCTTGAGCGCGATGAACTCCTTGGAGCTGCGGTGGCCCAGGCAGATTATCGTGTTCCGCTCGTAGGCGGCGGCCAGCAGCTCCACCTGGAAGTCACGCGGCGTGAACACCGTGGTGTGCAGGTTGTTGTCGCACCAGTGAAACGCCATCGTGGCCGCGGGGGAATCACAAAACTCGTGCCTGGAGAGGATTTTGGGCTGAAAATCTCCAAAGCCGGCACCAGTGAGTGTGACCGTTCACGGGGGTCGCGAAAAGGGTCCAATGACACCCTTCGGATTCCACCCCGTTGGTCACACTGTTCGGCGACTTGAAATGTATTTTGCGCCCTTGTTTTTGGATTTTCCAAATAATTTGGTAAAAAATATTTAATACCCCGATCTCTACAAGTTTTGAACCCTGGACCTTAATCCCCAGCTTCCCCATGCGACGTTCAAGGGCTCCATCGATGCGCCAGGCAGTTAAGCGTGGGAAAGAAGACCCCGATCCTCTGGAGGAACCTCAGGCGTCTTGCTCCTGGCCCAGTTCTTCCACACCCTCGGACGAGTGGGGATCCGCCAAGGGCTCCGAGAACCTGGGACCCCGCGAACTCAAGGCTGGTGAGAATCCCCTCAAGGCAAGCCGCATCTTCCATGTGCTCTGGCGCAACCAGACCACCAAAAAGCACAAAACGTGGACTGGCAACGGCACCCTGGTGGTCACCGGCTCACTAGTGAGCCTAAAGGATGACACTGGCAAAGTGGTGGACACCATGACGTTGTTCAAGCAGCGGGATTTCCAGGAGAACGATCAGCTGCAAGTGGGCAACAAGGATGTGGAGGTACAGGACGAGATTAAAACGCTGGAGGAGTGCGTGAACCAACGCAAGTTGGAGATTGCCAGTTGGTGCCAGAAAATTGATGCCCTGAATGGCCATGCGGACACATCGCCACCACCTGTGGCAAGTGTTCCATTCAGATCCCATGTGCTCAAGAAGCTGAAGCGTGACGAGAACTTCTTGGAGCCGCAGAATCCCACGTTTTCGGGTTTCACAGAGAGTGGTATCAACATGGAACCTCTACCTCATGTATCATGGAAGAATATAAATGAAGAAAGCTCTCCAGAGATGGGAAATCCTGCCACCTCGGGACTCACCCGAGCGGAATACATTTGCTTTCTAGCTCCAGCAGAACTTCAGGAGAATATATTGCTTTTTTTGGCTGATTATATCCCAAATTCGGAAGTGGTAAGCCTATATTGGATTATAGTTATCCATATGAAAGTAATTTCCAATATCATAATATATTTCAGGAACCTAATATCGCAGAGAAAGTGGTCCAAGTTGTGTGCGATCATCCCGTGCTCCTTAAAACCCTAGTCGAGAAAACAAACTTTATGGATCTAATGCAGAAACTGCAGCCCAATTTGCCCACCTGGCCAGAAATGGGTCTCTACGACTCCGCCAAGTTCGAGTTCGTGCATATAATGCTGGACAATTTAGTGCTCGAGCGACGCGAGAAGTGCTGCATTTTGGCCAACAGTCCGGATTGCTTGAGACTGGTTACGGGCTACTGCCAGAGCTATGATATAGACAGTGCGCAGCTGGATAGTCAACAGAAAGTAGACATCTTTAACTCACTTGGGGAGGAGGAACCGATGGTTGGTCTAGTTTTGACCAGTAACTTACCAGATATTCGCTCTCTCCGCTGCAAACATCTCATAATTTATAATCACAATGCCAAGGAAGAAGCCAATGAAGTGCTGGCATTTGGGGAAATGGACACCAAAGTATACACACTAGTCACAGCTGGAGGTTGTTCGGAGGAACTGCAGTTCTACAGGCAAATTGGTGTGTATGCAGATGGTAATTCCCAAGAGGATCTTCTGAACTACACAAGTAAAAAGCCAGGCACTACAATTGTGGGTATATGGATTTTAGATATATTTTTAGAAACTTATCATTCTGCTTATATCCCCTAGGAGATAGCAGGCTGGACCACGACTGAGCCACCTTATAGCAAGGATTTCTTAAAGGTAAGTTTTTATCAATGTTTTTACAACTATTCCTTCATAACTCGATGTACATTTTAAAGGAAGCCAACATCTCTGAGAGCTTGGAAAGTATTCAACTGATTTATTCAAAGAAAACGATAATACCTAAAAAATATTCTCATGACTTAAACTAAAGTTAGAGATCTTAACTTTTAGACTCTAAATTTGAATCTAAATGTATAATAGTTGGAATATATACGGATAATGTATAACAAAAATTCATTTTCAAACACCTTAGTTTTAAAGGTATCTATTTTATAAAATCAAACGAAAGACGGTTGCTTTGTAAATTGATGTACGTAAGAATCAGAATGGATTTCGGTTGGAAAATGCTCTTCGGCACTCCAAAACAAACTAATTTTTGAAAAATTAGTTCCCATTCAAGAGATCCTTCAGTTTATCAATGCGAGCGGAAAAGTTATTCTCCTCTTCGCTGTAAAAGACCTCGTCGCAGGTGACGGAAGTTCCAACTGGAAAATAATTCTCCAGCCGTTTGATCTGCTCATCGGTGAGGTCATTAGGTCCTGGCAAACCTTAAGTAAACGTAAAATTATAGAAATATGATAATTAAACCACTACTACGTCTACTTACCAATCAAATCCAGCTCTGCAGTCATTATGGGAAAGATAAACTGCGGTGGGTAAGCACGTATGTCGCTGACATGGGTCGGCACAATGTTTCCGTAGTCAATGAACAAAATGCTGGGATAACCATCGCCCACGAGTTCCAAGGAAAGACCTCGACACCACATCCCCTCGTATTTAGCTATGCATAGCTCATTTACCCTAACCGAAAAAGGAAGATTACTTAGATTCGTAAAGGGTTTGATGCAGTTATTTTTACGGTGGCGCATAGGTTGAGCTCTTGGCTATCTTCTCGCCATACTCCTGAATATCCCGCTGCATCTTGGTGATCTCGTAGGCAAGATCTCTGGTAGTGCAATAGACAAAGCCGTACTTTAGCATCGTGTTGTCCATCACAATTAAATTGATGTTCTTTCCAGTGGGCAAGGGGACATGTGGAAGACACTAAAACGAAGTAAATTAGTTAGAGATGAAAATCTGATAATTAGCTATACTTTAAGCTCACATCCTCCTTGTATCCTAGTTCCGACAACGACGGCTCCACGGGTGTCATTATGGACTTAAAAAGACGGTTCAAGCTGCTATTGATCTCGATTTCGGTCATGACCACGATTTGCAGGCCCTTGCTATAGTCGTATTCACGCTTCGAGTATTTGATATCAAAAACCAACGACTGATCTAGTTCGTACATGATTTCCCTTATGTTGGGGCCCACAAAACGGCGGGGAACTCCGCGCAACTGCACAGCCACGGGATAGCAAGGCAGGCTGGCCAGATAGGTACTGCATTCGTACAGAGATTCCAGCTGCGTAACCTCTACGCTGCCAAAATCAATGCAAACCACATAGATGTCCTCAAGATCATCCACGTTGAGCACCATGGCGCGAGAGATCCTGGACTTCAACTCGTAGAGCACAATTTGTCCAACGAGTGGCTTTGTCTGCAGCTTGGAAGCAGTTTTGCCCAGCATCATCACCTCGGTGAGAACTGCGTAATAGGCGATGTCCACGTGAATGTCAGCCGAGCGAACATAGACCACGTTAGTCTGCTCGAAAGCGGTGATCCTCACTTTGGACCCAGATGGAGGGAGTCCGGTCTTAGGGAACTTTCGCCCCACCTTCTCGTCGAGCTCAAGCAGCTTTCCCGTGCCGCATGTCTCCTGATGCTGGTCGGCCACATCCGCAAAACAGGAGGCATTGCAGAAGGGCAACTTGCAAACCTTACAGAAGTTATCCGTCCAGTTCTTGCATACTACGCATTTGCTAGCGCCATATTCCAAGAGGTTTTCGGGTTTAGTATCCTCAGTGCCTGCAATTGTTGAACTGAAAGATGGATGGATGAGTTTTTCACGTTCCTAACTTGTATGTGAATGTACAAACATTGGAATGGTTCTTCCTGATCGAAAGTGCAGTACGACCTGCGCTATCCGTGATTCATCCTTCAGATTATAGACATCATGGCGCTCCAAAGCAAACTCATACTTGACATTGAGATAACGCTGAATCGGATCGTTGGTGGCCAACAGGGATCCCTTTTGGTAGTCCTCCTTGGTGACCAGTGGAGTGCGGTGGAACTCCGGTAGTTTATGCCTGCCGGCGGAGAGGGGAACCTGCCGGGAATCAAGATCCACGGGAGTGCGTTCAGTGGCCAAGAAGGCACGACCAGGTTTTGGCATTGGTTCGCTGGGATTAAGAGGTTCAGGAACGAAGACTTCTCGGTCCCGCTGTTGGCGCCCAGTGACGCACCGAATTAGATTTGGTTGTCGCTCCACCTTCAGACGCGCTGCCTCTAGAGATCTGTATAAAGTTTTCCATTATAAATAATGCTTGCGATGCTGAAACCTAAAACCTACCCAATGTTGTGAAAATAAACAAAGTAAACGCGCGACATTCGGCGGAATTCCAGGTCTTGGATGAGCTCACTCCCAAAGAAGTTGTACAGCATCTTTTCGGTCACAAAGGGACTGCTCTTGGGGACCACCAGATAGGGATATTTCGTCTGCTTGGCGGCTCGTTTCTCCCTTGCATCCTTGGGCGGCACAGGAGCCTCATCGATCAGGTTCTGACCCGATTCGTTGGTGTACTTGTTCTGCTCCTCGTCGTAGAAATCCTTGGCTATCGGATCGAAACCGGACCAGTCCTCCTGGGCAGACTCCATGGTGGCTAAAGTTCTAAGTTCTCCTGGTTTCTCCACCTGCAGATTCACCTGGATTCGAATTTCACTGCGAGCGCGTGGAATCGAAAGAGTATTTTTCAAGTCCCGCAATAAAACGGTAAAAATAAAAAAATACTAAAATGTTACCCTAAACTGGTAAATACCACCAAACAGCAAACGGTCACACTCGCGAGAAGAAAAACCAAGCCAGTTTAAACAATTTGTAAACAATCTTAAAAAAACGCTATAAAAAATGGTTAAAAACGAACCCAACTTTGTGGTGGAGCGCATTATGGACAAGCGCATCACCAGCGAGGGCAAGGTGGAGTACTTCATCAAGTGGCGCGGCTACACCTCCGCGGACAACACCTGGGAGCCCGAGGAGAACTGCGACTGTCCCAATCTCATCCAGAAATTCGAGGAGTCGCGGGCCAAGTCAAAGAAGCGCGGCGAGAAGAAGCCCAAGTGCGAGGAGATCCAGAAGCTGCGCGGTTACGAACGCGGCCTGGAGCTGGCCGAGATTGTGGGCGCCACCGATGTGACGGGGGACATCAAGTACCTGGTGCGCTGGCAGTTCTGCGATGAGTTCGATCTGGTGCCCAGCAGCCAGCTGTCGGAGAAGGATCCCCAGATGCTGATTGCCTACTACCAGAAGATGGCTCCCTACACGCGCCACATAGCGCGGCGGATGAAGGGCGTGCCGGAGGAGCTGCGAACGGCGGCCTCGCGCACCAGCTACCCGCACATTACCAGTGCTCCTCACGTCGAGGTGCCTCCGGAAGTGGATCATCAGTCGGCCGATTTGGTTGGACATCTTGGTGGCGGCTTGCCGCAGGTGGACCAGGTGCCACAGCACCACACGCCCATGGATCTCGCCGATGATCCCGACGATCTGGCCAGCGTTTCGTATTCGATTCCCGTGCCCGGTGTGGGCGACATTGGCATCGATGTGCCCATGGCAGAGCAGCAATGAGAACGCCAGCAGATTCATCTCTGTTCAACTTTTAATCTTAGCCCTTAAGTTAACCTATAAAGCTATCTGAAACCGCTCGGCTGCTCGTCCAGATTGATGTAGCCCAGCTGGCCGGAGCGAAAGAAGTGAATGAACTTCCGCGCGGCCGCCAATAAATTTGTCATCACCTCCACCCTGCCGTCGTACTGCTTGACCTTGTGGAACAGCTCCTCCCGGTGGGCGTACTCCGCCAGCACGGCGCTGATATTGTCACTGGGTCCGGAGCTCAGCTTCAGCTTCTCCACGTAATCGTATCGGCGGTGACTGTTCAGCCAGAAGAGCAGGTAGTCGGCTATCAGATCCTCGCCCACAATGTGATCCGGCAGGCAGCCCACAAGGGCCAGCTTCATGCCCATCTCATCGTCTTTTATGGATGGCTGCAGGATACCGGGTGTGTCGATCATGTAAACCGGTGGATTCTCTTGTATTTTGATGCGCTCCCCAACGGCTCGCGTGATTCCCGCCTCTGCTCCCACACGGGCAGCGCTCTTCCGCTTGAGATGCACATTCCGCAGCACATTGATCACGGAACTCTTGCCCACATTGGGCACCCCGATGATCATGAGATTGTGCTCCGTCGCCTGGGTGCGATTGAAGCGACTGCTTTCGCCCACAAGGCGTGTGGCCAAGGGCAGGATGTCCAGGACGCCGTGGTTGCGCTGATCCTTGCAGTTGGTGAACAGGATGTGCTGGAGTTCGGGCTGTTGTCGCCGCAGTTGCTGGAGCACATTCTTCTGCTGCTTCGCGCCCAGTAGATCGACTTTGTTCAGGACCAGAATGTGCGGTTTAACGCCACTTCCTAGAGATTGCTTAGGGTTAAATCGGTTTTTTGGGTGGCAAATTTACCTACCTGTGATGGTGTCGAAGAACTGAGAGTTCCTGCCGGCCAGCGGAATGCGAGCATCGTGGATTTCCACTATGCAGTCGACGGTTCGCAGCTTTTGCTGGATTTGGCGCATTCCCTTGGTCATGTGACCGGGGAACCAGTTGATCCGCTGTTTCGCCGGCAGCCGGAAGGCATTGCGGAAGGGATTCAGCTGAGCTGCCATGATGCGGAATCCATGTAATGTTATCAAAACCAAATCAAAAACTTGCAACAGCTGTTGGCCAGTGACGTAACTGTTGACCAAAAAGCTGGGATATGCAGAGGGGTCACACTGGTTGATAAACTTTGGAATTTGTAAATTTATTGCCCCGTTTTAAGCTTATTTTAGTTGTCCTGATTTACCATGGAAATTCATATACCACATCTTGACTATAAGATTTCAAAATACAGATATAAAGACGTTAAATAAACCGAATTCTTTAAAGTTAATTCTAAGCGAGAGGGTGTGGAAACACTGGCTGGTTTAAATGGAAATTTAAAATAGATTTTTAGCCGTTAGAAAATCTATTCCCAATAACTCTATTAAATGACCATTATCTTGCTAATTTTCAATGTTAAATTTTGAGTTTATTACCCGCGATACAACTGCAAAGCTCTTTTGTTGGAGACATCGAGAAAGCCCTGCTCCAGATGCACTTTATAAGTCAGCAACTTTGCGTATTCCCGTAGAAGTTTGCTCCAATAGCATTGCACATCCTCCATTCGCAGGTGGAGCCAAACAAACTGGTGTCCTCTTTCCGCAATTTCCTCCGCCAGCTCATCATGATCGCGCAGATAGAGCACGAGCTCCGCTAGCTCCTCCACATCCGCATCACTGGGCACGGGAACGTAGTGCACCCAGGGCTTTAGTTGTTCGTAAAAGAACTCCTGCCACTGGTCGCCCACATGGAGCACCAGGGAGCGGCAGAGCAGGATGTGCCGCAGCCGGAAACTGGCTGCCACGCCCCGGAAGTTTAACAGATACTTGTATTGGCAGTGCTCCACCAGAGGCATCTCATCGGCAGGATCATCACCATGGATAGCTGTATACTGAGCATCGACCAGGTCTGGACATTGCCGGGATAGCCTCACCAGATTGTCGCGCTCCGGCGAAGACCGTGAGCCTCTAAAGAAACCCATCGGTCGCTTGGCATCCCAGGGAATCCTTCCCGCCCTCGCCGCTAAATGTTGACGCATCCAGTCCCAGCGCCCCAGACCGTGTGGATAGTGCTGCAGAATGGGACCCGCGGTGGTCCAAAACGACCAAGCCGGGTACATGATGTCCAGATGAAGGCCCGTGGTGGAATAAGAGAACACCGGACCAGTTAAACCGGACAGAAAATGAACCTGTGGCCAGTCGCGCAGATTGAGAACAAATTCCAGATCTGGCAGATCACCGACAATGTCCAGGAGGAGATCCTCCACGTCGGCACATCGCCTGGGATTCGAGCAGCTCTCCTGGCGATAGATGCGCCCACGGATTATCTGGTAAAAGGTGCCCAATCGCATGGACTGTGCCATCATCTCCGGTGTGATGCCCTTGCCCACATACGGCTCCAAGTCATTCCGGATGGTGTGGGCATGGCAGAGGCACTTGGAATCACCTGGTTCACATGGTCGATAGACTTCCAAGGCACTTATGATGTGCGGCACAAAGTCGTAGGTAACTGGGGAGATAAACAAAAATTTAGGATTATACTTTAAGTGGAGAAATCATCTTACTATTGGACTCCTGATACTGAGCGATGGCTGTGCATTTGTCCTGGGAAAGGGATCGCGCTTCCGGTGCAGAGAACAGAAGCAGGGCTCCCACTAAAAGAAAACTCTTTGGCAGGGTCATTATTCAAATTTTTAGGAATTTACATGTCTGTTACCAAATATACTTAGTCCTACTTTGAGTCCTAAAACAAATGAGGCCTGATATTTATAAATTTAAAGATAGTAAAAAAACATTTAATGATTTATCAATTAACTTTTAAATAATAAAATGGAATGTGGACTGTAGACTGAGATTCTTGGTATATTAGAAAGAATGATATAATGAAAAATAGTTCGAACTAGTGGGAAATTGTTTGACTTATTACTAATTTGTTATTTCTACAGCTCATCTTTTACAGGCGAAATATAGATAAGTTGATCCTCGGGCTGCACCTCGTAGTTCAGCAGCTTCACATAGCTCTTGAGCAGCTTTCGCCAGTAGCACTTGATGTCCTTCATGCGCAGGTGCTGCCAAATGAAGTCGTATCCTCGCTGGGCAATTTCCTGGCCCAATGCATCGTTCTTCTTAAAGAAAGACAATATCTGCTCATATTCCTGCTGGCTGGGATAGCTCTTTAGCGGCACATAATGCACCCAGGGCTTCAGTTGATCGTAGAAGAACTCCTGCCACTCATCGCCCACATGGAAGACGAGCGATTTGCAAAGGAACAAGTGCTTCAGCCGGAAACTGGCGGCCACTCCGCGGAAATTAAACAAGTACTTGTACTTGCAGTAATCCTCGAAGGAAACCTCATCGGCGGCCGGTGCATCGAGTGTGTCTTTGGGCGACTTCCAGCCCTGATTCTTGGTGTACTGGGCCTCCACCAGCTCCGGATTGCGGCGGGAGAGCAGGATCAGAGAGTCTCGCTCGTCGGAGGTGCGTGAGCCGCGAAAGAAGCCGAGATTTCGCTTCTGTGACCATGGAATAGCTGCCGCTCGCTTCTCTAGCTTCTCGCGCATCTGATCCCAGCGTCCGATGCCACGGGGATGCAGCTTGGTGGCCGGTCCTCCAGCCCAGAAAGTCCAGGCGGGGTACATGATGTCGCGGTACTCCTGAGTCTTGGAGAAAGAGAACACCGGGCCACCGGCCGCGTTTCCCCAGGCGGTATTCAGTTGCGGGTAATCCCGGGTGTTTATCACCAGGTCCATGTTGGGCAGCGTCGCCACCAGCGGCAGGAGGAAGTGCTCGATGCCCTGGCAGCGGGCCGGGAACATGCAGTTGGCATCGCGGTACAAACGGTGGCCGTAAATCTTATATTTAGTGCCGTATCTCGCCGAACTTTCAATCATTTGCCGGCTGACACCTGTTGACTTGTAGGCCGCGAGATCCCGATTCAGCACATCCGCGTGGCAAGAGCAATCGGAGTCCTTGGGATCGCTGCTGCAGGGTTTGTAGTCGGCATTGGCTTTCTCGATCTGCCGGCGTATCTTGAAGCTAACTAAATTCAGATTTTTATATGAAAACCCAAGTAAAGTTTAAGCCGGCAACAAGTTGCTTACACTCATCCTGGCTTGGTTCCTCAGGTTCAATCTGTCCACAGGACTTTTGATCGGCGCTGCATAGTCCTTCATCCTCTGCACATCTTTTCCTTCCGAAACTTATTAATAATGCGATTAAAATGTGGTTTACTAGCATTTCTTTAAAGGTAAACAAATTTAACTTCGAGTGCGGCGTCAGCAATAGGGTTGCCAAGTTTTCGCAAAATTTCAATAAACATATACTTGCGAAAAAATCATATGTTTTTGGTAAATAAAATAAAATTATAGCATTTAAATAATATTTTTGTTGCAATTAATTAGTATAAATACCTTTGTCTACTTTTTGATAAACTAGGAAGAGAAATATCTTTAACAAATCATATTGTTTTTCCTTACATATAAGAAAAACCGTAATAATTATAACTAAATTTTCAAAGAATTTTTATAATAAATTAGCAATAAGAAAACCTACAATTAAGGGATTTATTTAAATAAGAATGTCTTCAATCTGGCATCTCTGCCAGCAAAGCAGTGATTCAACTGTTATTTTCTTAAGATGACCATGCCACTTCATTTAATAGCAGTTTCCCCGAAAACATTCATCAACTTCCATGGCCAACCGCGATCTGGCCACCCTAAGCGGGTAACTGTTCCCCGAGTTTTACTTTTCCAAACCGTGTGGACACACTGGCCGCTAAAACCATTATAAGAAAACCAACAAGAAACGTCGAAAGTTTTCTCCGTGTTTTAAGCCAACCCATAGCCAAATTACTAACGAAAACGACGATTTGCAGCTTGCAAATTAGGCGTGCGGCACACAGTGCAATCGAAACCACGTAAACCCAACGAACGCGAGTGTTTTAGACCACCTGCAACTGAAACAACCACCATTGTACATAATTTACACGAACAATTTTGCAACGAGAACAACAACAACAAAGGACGCCGCGCTGAAAGAGAGAAGTTGACATACGTAACTGCAAAAAGTAAATTGTATTAAGCACAGTGGTGGGCGCAACAATAAATCCCGGATAGTAGATTTGGCAACGAACAGAAAAAAAAAACCAGGAGTGGGAGTGGCACTTGCAGAAATTATGTTGTTTTGTTGAGACAATTGCCAAAAAAGCCACTAAAAATTCAACTGAAAAAGGTAATACTTATTGTTATTTATTTGCAAGTGTATATTATGTGTGTGTGAGTGTGTGTGTGTGGGCGTACTACGAATAACAGTTAATTGAGCACTCATCGATTTTTTGGCCCCTTTATTGTGGGCAACTTAAATTCATTTCACCTCACGATCTCCGATCGGCAGATAAAAAATAGAAGTAAAAAAAAAATAAAAACCGTTGGAAAAGTTGCCAGCCGTCGTCATTAAGTTGATTTGCTACCGCCGCTGATGCTGCGATTTAATTTACCCCATTCGCCTGGCATTTGGATTGCTTTCGAGCTCGAGTTCCGAGCTCCGAGCTCCAGTTTCCCATTCCGTCGCATTCCAACTGGGTTTTCGGTCTTCGGTTTTGGGCCTTGGTTTCCCATCGACGGATTTTCCTCGCCGAAAATCGTATCGCTTTCGTTTTCACATTTGTTTCGGGCGCTATAATCGCTTTTATTTTTTTTGGTCCACGACCTAGGGTCGTAGCGCCGGCCCTCCCCCTCGGGCGCCCGCCCATCAAACCACCTGACTAATTAGTGTTGAGTTATTAACTTGATAATTATCGCTAGCCATGAGCGAGGTGCACTGCTGGAGTTCTGTTGTAAGGGGAAGCTTCCGTATCCCCAAACCATCCAAAACATGTACTTTTTACAGATTTCAGATCTTTTTCCTAGATTTATTATATACTGATTTACTTTGAAAACTAAAAAAGATCTTTATTATCAATATTTACCAAGTAAGGTTTAGGATACCAATATATGGTTAAAGAAAAATTGTGCATTAAAAGTATAATAGTATCTTTAGGTCACAATTTTTAGGAAACAATTTTTATATTTTTTAAAAATTAAATTTAAAGAATCTCACAAAAATATATTTCAAGAACTACGACGATATGAATAATTTTTGAAATAATCAAATGCTACTTGAAATCCCCATTTACGGAAGTTCAACTGTAGCTCTGTATCTTGCAGTGACTAAGAAATAACTTTGATATCTTTGAGGTCTTTTCGTTAAACTCGTTTGGAACACCATATCGAAATACAGAAAACGAAAACAAAAACAAAAAAATAAACCCAAACAGTAATCCGAGCTTGTCGCTGACAAAAGCTTCGCTTTGTTTATGGAAATACATATCGTCATAATCAAGCTTTTGGGCTCTGAAGTCACACGTAAATCTCGGGGCATTCAAACGTATCGATGCGATTGGAGCCCTCCCCGACTTTTCCAATCAATGGTTCTTGGGAGAAAAACTACTCGACTCATTTGCATATCAATGGCGTGGAACCCTTCGCCTCTAATGACTCGATTGATTTCCATTTTGGGCAACCTTTCTCGTTTCTGTAATGCCGGAAGTTCTCAGAAATTCTTAACGTATTGATTACGACGCATAGATAATGGTCTTGGACTGTTTACAAACGGTCGTCTGCTACCGTTTGGTCGCTGGCCAACTTTAACAGCTGCCATTAGCCGCAGTCACGCAGTCTGGCCCATACATCAATTATGTATTCCTTTGGCCAGGCAAATGACTCACCCCCGCCCCAAAAAAAAACCACCCATTTCCACCAACTCCCACTGCCACATGGAAAGGAGTTGCATGCCTAACCCAACCAAATGATTCATCAAAACTTGGCATAGGCAGTTTATGCAGATTCGTTACCTTTATGTCAGTGCCTGTAACACATTTTCATTATGCTCTGCACTCGCTCCCATTTTCTCCCTCATTTCCTGGCTGAAAAGTGCGCCTGCGCATTGGAAAATCGCTTTTCCAGTGTGGGTTCCGAGGTGTGTTGAATTTGCTTCACAGGGTTGGAAAAGCAAACCTTATTGGGAAGTTATTTTGACATTCCGCCTTTAACTCTAGAGTTTAAGTTATAAAATGGAATATTTTTAGGTATTCCATTACATAATTTTAAAGTTTTTTGAAATGTACTAATTATTTTTCGGTTTTTTGCATTATTTGTTAGGCTTTTTAATTTTTAAGTAATTTTTTACTATATTAAAATAAAAATTTTGAAATGGTTGGTATTCATTTTTTTTAAAGAATCCTTGAATTTTGTTATAATAAGATTTAGGAAGATATTACCCTCACATTATTAAAATGGAATATTTTAAGGTAATTCTTAGGATAATTTTAAAGTTTTTTGAAATTTAGTAATGTTTTTTTTTTTTCGATTTTTTCCATTATTTTTTAGACCTTTAAATTTTAATGTCATTTATTACGATATTTAATCCAAAATTTTGAAATGGTTGGTATTATTTTTTTCAAAGAAACTTTGTATTTTGTTATAATAAGATTTCCAGTGATAATACCCCCACATTTTTCACCTCTAAGACAGCTTAGGAATTTTCCCCGTCTTGTTAATTCAATTGTGCACACTTTCTTTCGGCCATGATTGAAAGTTGGCCGGTAAGAAAATATATCCATTTTGCTACGCGCATCGCATGTCCAGCTGTGTCAGCTTCTTTGGAATTCTTTGATGTTTCGAAACTGGCGGTCCGTAGATAATTTAGTATGAGCCCATTGCGTGTCTGCTGAGTGACCGCCACTAGATCATTAGCTCATCTGTTGGCAATTGTTAGCTAATGGCTGATACTGATACTGCAACTGCATAGATAATGTGCGCTGTCTGTTTGTGTCATTAACCTCGGAACTGAACGGAACGGAACGGGTTTCCTGCGCTCGCGCAGTTGAAAAATCGCTAATCTGCATAGAATGCGGATCGTCTTGGAAATGTCAAACCCAGAGAAACACAGAGAAACCAGTTCTCTCCAATTGCCAGTGGGCCAAGCACGATTGGTGGTAATTCAGTGTGTTTCGGGCGCATGCGTGACCGATCGACAGTTGGCTTTGTTTTCCCTGCGCTGTTTACTTTTGGGTTATTGATCGGCCGGCGCACGATTCGATTTTCCGTCCGCTTATCAGCACGCACACAGCGGAGCAGCTAATACGGCGGATCTAGTCATGGGCTCTGTGTCATGAAGCAGTCGGCGGCTATCGGCACGAACAGAGTGCTCCACTTTTCGGACTGAGATCCCGAGGCACCCTCTAAAAACTCTTGCTGAATATCGCTCTCTGGAATGTCCGCCGGACATTGTGGTTACGAATACCCTGACAGTGGGGTATTATATTGTTTTGTTCCGTTTTTTGTTTAAGAAAAGTGGAATTTTAGGAGAATAATCTCTAAATCTAGCATACGAAAACGAATAGCAACCAAAATTTGGTGAGATATCAAGGAATTATATTTGAAACCCAAAGCAAATATTATATCTTGGTGGAAAAACTTTAAAACAAAAAAAACATAGGCCAAAAACCCTTGTTAAAATCTCTATAGAGATTAAAGATAGGCAAAAGTACCAAGATAAAATTTACAGAAATGTATGGAGATATTGTATACAAGATCATTACAATAATCTAAGACTAATTCCCTAAAATATTTTTTTACGAGATATGATGCGGGTTCGTCTCAAGTTCACGGAATACTTGATATAGATATGAACTTTTTTTATATACGTTAAAAAACATTTTTTTTTATATATATTTTGACGTTAGGTTATAATAAGTTTTTCCATTTTTGGAACTGTATTTTAATTGGTTCATTTTAAATTTATTTTGTATTCTGTTTTTGCAAATTTTGTTCTAACTATAGCTACGAGAATTGGTTTACTAATTAAATTATTATGCGTTGTTTTAGTCATTCGTGGTAATCATGACTTTATAATTAGCCCACCAAATTCGTAATTTATTCAAAAATTAGGAAGTTATTTTTTTCTAATCATAAATATGGGTTTAGGTGTTTCTTTTTTGGCCTACGCTGGGTAGCCTTATGCGACTGGAAGAGTTGGCCCACTGTGTGTAGAGGGCGTGGGGTGGGGGTAAGTGCCTCTGCCTCCGTCTCTGCCTCCGCCGCTGCCACCGCTTTATGCTGCGCGGCCAGCAGCGCCAGCAGCATAACGGGCGGAGTGAGATGAGAGCGTCGAGCCGAGCGCCCAAATGAGTTACAAAGCAGCACCACACATCGACGGTTCATTTTGCTCACTTGGCTCGCTCGCTGGCTGAGTGACTCGCGTGGTTCGGTCGGAAATCGCCTTATCGTGTGTATCCCCCTGCGGAATTCAAATTTCCAAGTGTATATACGCGTACAAATAGTTTCCCAGTTGATTTCTATATTCAAAAGCGATAAAAAATTATAAAGCTGGTTTACTTTTAGTCTTAAATGCGATTAAATCAATAAATCCTGAGCAAGGGTTCTGCGCGCCCCCAAGGGGAAACTCACCACACCCACTAAAACCCCGAAATCCCCATCTCTCCGGGCAGTTTTCCACATTTCCAGCAGTGCGTAGAGTGCATTTCGAAATCATTTCTCGTGTGAGAATTAAGTTACACATTTTGTTTAACTGAATCACTGAATCGCCGAGTGCTACGCTTTGTGTTTTTGTGCATATTATATATACATAGATATCAATTGTTTACGCTCTTATCGCTGGAACAAGGCAAAGTATACACACATGTGATGGATACAGTCACTCTATGTACGGATACAATGAATTTCCCAGCCTGGAGCGCCAAAGATTCACATTTTGCCAAGGTAAATGGGTTAATATCTAGCAAAAATATATCTGCGAAGGCAGCCACAAGTTTGCGTTTGTTTTGGAAAATCGATTTCTGTGAGAGAGAGGGCGCTGCTCTCTTTCCGCCTCTCAGCTGATTGTCAAAGGGGGAGGTGGGCAGTGGACAGTGGGCGGTGGGTGGTGGTGTTCCAGCCCCGTTTCCTTGACACGCTACCTTTACCCGCAGATACTTTTCTTTTGCGTGCTGTGTGCAATTGATTCCGCTCCCCAATAGATCGCCACAGAGCTCTGAGTCACAAGATGTAGTTTTCGGTGGCAAAAATCCAAAAGGCCATTTGCAAGCAACATTTGCCAGCTGGCGGAAGAGGGTTGTTCCATGCGGTCGACGCGATATGAATATTGGGCCACCCTCCGAGCCGGAAAACTTTCCGTAAGCCAACCCATTTTGCACTTATTTATTGGTTTTGGGTCCCCTGAAACACCCCCATCGATTGCAGTCTGCTGTCTCCTGTTAATTAAACACGTATGCAGTATTTAAGGAGCTTCAGATTGCCTCCAGCACTGAGAAAAACTATTGTTATAAGAGCTCATATAAATCAAATTACTGGAGTTGATAAGACCCAGAAAAATTCTAAGCTTTATATATAAAAATAGTCTTCATCTTTAGTAATATTCTTGATAAGAAAGTATTACATATCATTCAAATATTAAAAAGTATATACATTGTCACAAAGCAAGCACTTCTTATATAAGAAATACCAAATTAATGAGCAATATCTATGACATATTCACTGCTTTGTAGCCCATGGTGCGCCGCCTTTAAATCGTAATGCCTTAGAATAATGACAAATTGTTTTGGGACAACTCTAAATATGGGCGCACCTAGGCTCCAATGCCTACTGTGAGCAAGAATTCAATTGGCTGGGAAATGAATTTCATTACTTATGGCTTGCCAAAGTCGCATGTAAAGTATTTATAACCCGTACATATGCACTGTGAATAAATGGAGGCCATATATGACAGGCCAGAGGCGTCGCCCACATGCGAAGTTGCCGCAGAGATATAATAATAACTCTGAAGCAATATGCGCCCAGATATGTGAGTTCCCCTAGCTTCGCTCTTGTTTTCCGCCGTTGTCTTGGGCCGCAAACGTAAACAGTTTTAAATTACAAAAGTGTTTGCACCCAGATATTTCAGGTGATATGCGAGATCCAAGAGTCTTCCTTTATCTGTTGAGATACCATACCGTCAAGTGCTCGAATATCATCATCACTTTTACTGCCTGCAAAGAGTTTTCATTTGTTTGAAAAGAATTTCCCCATCACTGCTGGCACACACCTGCTGGCCATCCATTGATGATGATCTGTCTATTTGGTCTGTTCTCTTGGCCACATTCAAGATCAATTTGTTGGAATGCCGCTCGACATGTGTAGAACCACTTAGTTAGGTTCTCCCTGTATTTGTTTTTATGGAAACTAATGTAAAGACATTTTCGAATTTGGGTTAAAAATGTGTGAATGAAATATTGAATCGCTACTCAAACATTGTAGGAGAACAAGCAGACGTGCCCGGGGGAATCAGTTTGAGTTTTTTGGAGTCACTTGGCATAGATTGGTAATGCCACTCGAAGACCTAAAGGCAGACAGTCCAACAGATAGATAGATAGGGGGCAGGAAACTGGGTCATTTGCCTAGCGTCTGTCTTGTTTAAATACTTGCGCCTGATTTATTGGGGACTTTGTAAAGTTGATTAATCAAATTGACTCGTGCGCGCGGCATTTATTTCTAGTTTCGTTTTGCTGCGCAGCTCTTTTCGGTCGGTTTTTCTCACATTTTCATTTAAGTTTTGCCTTTGTCGTTGTCAAATTTATGGCCCTTAAGAGGGTTTGCCTGCGATGATATTGTGGAATTATGTGTTGCATAAGTTATGCACAATCTCCACCATTGTCAGCAAAGATAAAGCTTCATTAAGCCGCTTTTGAAGAAAAAACATAGAAACCGGAAAGGATCCCAAAGGGAACCGCACCTTTTTGTTAAATCCGCTTAAATGCGGAGGAGTTTTAAGACTGTTCTTTATAAATATGATTCCTTAAGCCCACAAAAACAACTGAACACTGTTGTCCGGTAGGTGAATGACCCACTCCTTGATTACCATAAGGAAAACCCTAAGAGCATCGTTATTTTTTATGGATTATCTGGTAATTATTGTTATTGGCTTTCCCGCAGCTTCCGTTTCTTGCATTTCTTTCACTTTTTTGCTGATTAGCCAGCAACAAACGGAGCCGACGACGCCGATTTGATGGCCGTTGTCTCGCCAAAGTCTCTGAAAATTGTGGGGGAAGCGAGATACTTAGAGGTGCCCGTGGTTTACGAGGGGTTTGAGGTTACTGGGGAGCTACAGAGAGGGCAGACATTTGACTGGAATTCCGCGTCACTTTATGGCCGTTGTGCGAACATTTTTCCCATTTGTTTTGTGTGGGGCCCGTAATGATATACCCGAGACCATGGCATCTTTTTCTCCTACGAATGTGAATTGAAAATTACTTTAGGTTTTGGTTTTCTCTTTTTAAGCGATTACAAAACTTCCACCATTAATTATTGTTATAGTCTTTTGCTCTTTTTCTCCCATGACGCATCGAGACGAAAAATTGTATGCCATTTTTGCATAGCTGTAATTGATGATACGCTCCAAGAGCTTACAGAATATTATGCACTGGCCATGGTGCACTTCCGCTCCATTTGAAGTCGATGCGATGCTTGACTGCGATACCTAACGAATGAGCTACCCAATTGTGTCGCAAAGTGATTCTACACAGTAAAACTGACTTAAATTGGAAGTTATATTCTTGAAACAAAATAAAATCTAAGTTTTCTCATCTATTTTACTTGAAAGATTTCTTAATTTTTTGGTGTAGTTGAAAAGAATCAAGAAATATAATAAAGAGCGAATTTATTCCTTCAAATAATAGCATAACATTTGGCTGTGCCCATTTATAAGTAATTGAGATCAGTAAAGGTGAATAAGTAAATTAGCTTAATAAATTCAATGGAATATTTAATTGAAATAAAGGGTCAGACAGTGTCGTTCAAACAATGATTACTCAATTTGAATGTTGAATATAATAAGTGTTTTTGTTATTATTTCTTTAACCTCTGTTGAGTCCAGCTAATAATTCATTTTGCTAATAATTCTCTTCGATTCCTTTGTCATTGCAGGTAAGCTTCATGTTAAACTAAGCGGAAATGCGTGTGCCTTTCCATACCATATGGTCATGGGCAATCGATTGACAGACGGTTCAAGGTCGAGGGAGCTGCCCACATCCGATGGATGGGTATTAACGAGTGCCCATATCTCTTGCTGAATCGGTTTGAATTGAGCGCTGCGTGCTCGAGTGCTTGAAACCCAGCCCAGGCAGTGCTCAAGAGCTTCGATTGACACAAAAACTGCGAGCCAGCGAGAACCACAAGGGGTTTTAGTACTATTTAAAGAGATGGAAGATGGATATTAAGTCCCTACCTTCTGTATATCCAACTACAAGTACTGAAAAAAACAACTGCCAACGCGCTCCAATCAATAACACTCTTGACTTACTTTTCAAGTACTTTATTTCCCTCTCGTCATGATCAGTAAACCAAACACTTGTCACCACTGTTCATCGGAGTGCCCAGCGCACATCCAAATTCTCGCCCGAACTCCGCGGAATTGCTCAGCGGTCCGTTCACATCCCATCTCTCCGGTGTGTGCTGCATCAGTGGCATCGAGTCCAGGATGGCCTCCTGGTTATCCTTGGCCCAGCAGCGAGTCTGTGCAAAGTATATGAAGAACAGCTGAGTGTTGGTGTAGTTCAGCTGCGGCAGTGTTTCCTTCGACAGGAGTACTCGCATTCTCGGGTCCTGCTGCTCCAGCCAAGCCAAATAGGCGTTAAAGGCCAAGTTAAGACCGCTGCCGTCGGCTATAATCTCTCGCAGCCTGGTGGCATTGCGAAACTCCGCGGGTTCATTGTACAAGTAACTACTGTACTGAGCCCGCTGACATTCGCTCACGTTTCGGTAGCCAGACATAGTCTGCTCGTTCCACTGGGACGTCGCCTGGGGATGATGGTTCCAGCCCTCGTCGTCGAAGGCCTGAACCAAAGCGCTGGCCAATCGGTGGCCCAAGAGAGCGTACTTTAGTGCCCGCGGATAGTGGGGATTGTAGTAGGGAGCTTGCAGCAGACCCCATCCCACCAGGACCAATTGCTGACGCGGTGATAGGGCAGCTCGCACCTCAAAGGCATCCAGACCCTCTCCCTCCTGGCCAAAATCGTTGCCGCTCAGCCTTTCGAACTGCTGACGCGAACGATACTTGAGAGCGATCTCCAAGCGATGCCAGTAGTCTTCCGACTTTTGGAATTGCAGATCCGAGAGATCCAAACTCTGGTAGTCCGGCAGTGAGACGCGATATTGCGATGATCTCGTACGCGCCGCCCTCCTATCGTTTTCGTCCATCCATTCCACACGAAACTGCTCCTCCAGCGCCTTGATCACATCGTTGAAGACCTCTTCCAAATCATGTTTGGCATTATCGCGCTGCACGTGGCGCTGAAACATCTCGCCGAGGACCTGGGGAAAGAGCCGCTGCGTCACCAGGACGCACTGGCGGCCACGTTGCGAAGGCGCCTCCTCCGCCGGCTGATTCAGTTCGTTGAGGGCCAGGTACATAATGTAGCCACCGACGGTGACGCGATTATTGGCCCTCACAGTGCGCACCAGATGCTTTACGTACTCGGGGGAGCGCAGGTAGACATCCATCTGGAACTGACTCTCGAGGATGACCTCAACCAGCAGTTTGAAGTCCAACTGATTGCCCATCTCGTTGGTCAGCTGGGTCAGCGACATTCCCGTCTTCTGGCGACGCAAACGCTCCTGGCCAGTTCGCGAGCGTGCTCCGTAGATGGGAGCCTGCATGGAAGGTGGCGACTCGTCCTCGCTCTTTTGGATATCCTGCTCTCCCATTTGCTTGCATAGCTCGAACTCGAAGCGGATTAAGTCCCCTGCAAAACGAGCCGCCTCACCCGTTTCGATGCCAAACCAATCGCGCATGTTGTCCGCCACCTGCTGCTGCACTTGCTCGTAGACTTGATCCTTCACTTGAGCTTCTCTCGTCACCAAGGCATTGCAGTGCTCCGCCGGTATAATGGTTAGCTTGGGCTCACCAAAGTAAATGCTATTACCCTGCATATTCTGTAGGTTCAGATCGATTTCCAAGCCCAGCAGTATGTCCAGTCCGTAGTTTCGCTTGAATTCGCCCAGTGTTTGCACCCACTGACGGTTGTGCTGCCAATTGGAGTTGGGAACCAGGCGCAGTCCACCGTTGTCCTTGAGAATCTTCAGCAGGAAGCGACGTCGTTCGCTGGCATTGGCTTCCACGGCCACACAGGATTCGTAGAAAGCTCGCACTTTTCGAACATTCGCCATGCTGGGACCGGTATAGCCGTTGGGATGATGTGGCGGTGGCAGTGGCTGCGTGAGGAGCTGCTGCAGTTGCTCCGCTATTTTGATCTCCATCAGTTGCTGGGCGGTGGACAACTCATCCGGACGCAGTTGCCGCTTGTGGTAGCGACCCCACTGACCGCAGGCATACTCGAAGAAATCCGTACACGGATCGGCGCTCAGGTTCATGTACTTTTGCACATCCGCTGCTATTTGTTGGCGCACCAATTGCTCCTCACGTGGATCCTGGGCGATTGCACCCATCTGCATGCGATGCATGTTGTTGTTTTGTCGGCCCTCAGTCACATGGCAAAGCTGGCTTCCTAGGAGGAGCAGCAATTCCAGCTGAAAGCCCAACCAAGCGCTTCTGGTAGCTCTCATCTTGGCGTTGAAAAATCGACTGAGCCGCTTGATAAGCCGCCGATCGGAAGCTTCTCCAGGCTGGGCTTGAACCTGGGAGAACTGGGTCAAGTTCGCTCTCAGTCCCTGGGGGTTATCGCACCCATAACCGAGCTTTAAAATCTGCGAGAGAAGTAAACAAACACGGCCTCGCTAGCGCCGAGAACTTGGCATTGACAGCAAAATAACACCAGCCGCTTGGTGACAAGATTTTCCTATTATCAAGCCAACGAATGTTGTAATTCCTTAGTCCGAGAAGGTTTATAACCCCATCTACCAGATAGAGAAGCATTTCCGACCTGTAATCTATATAGTTATCAGCATAAGCAAATCTATTTAACTTACAAAGAATGTAAGCTATTATAAACAGAGAGAATTTAAAGGGAAATGCTCCGCTTCTCAAAGAAACATCCTTTATAAAACGCACATTTTTCCTTAGTTTGAGAACATTTTATACTGAAAGGACTATATTGCACTTATATTGAGTACAATGTAATGTAAGGGATTGGTTAATTTTCTTTGAGTAGGAAGTTTTCCTGATAGAATCCTATTTTTTCCTCATTTTTTTTAAGAAAATTATGTTCTATAAAAACTATTAGATTAATAATATCAATAGGGGAAATTTAATTTGTAAAAGTTTTTATGAGTAGTTTAGTTTTAGTTCTTAATATATAGTACACTTGTTAGCAGGATTCATGGGCGAACCAATGGGACAGCGAAACTCCCTCGCGAACTCCGCCGAATTGCGCAGTGGACCGTTCACCAGCAGACGTGTCCAGGTGTGATTCTGCCGTGCGCTGTAGGGTAATCCCCCCGGTGTCCATTGACCTCCATCCTTGGGACTAATCTCATCCAGACTGCAGTGCTGCTGGGCAAAGGCCACAAAGAACAAAGCCGTATTTGTATAATTCAGTTCCGGCAGTGTCTCCTTGATCAGCTTATTAAAGTCATTGTTTGGCTCCAGGAATCCCAGCCAGGTTAAATAGGCCCGAAAGGCGACATTGAGGGCACCACTGTCCGTGATCAGTTGCCTGGTGGCAGTCTCATTGGCCCTCAAATAGTTTTCCACCTGGCGGGCAAAGCAAATGCTACGTTTGTGATATTCCCAGGCCGTATCGCCATCCCAGTGATCCCGCTCCAGCAGTCCAATCGACCAGTGTGGGTCGTCGAAAGCCATCACCAGCTGTTGAGCCAGCCGAACGCCCAGTGTGGCATAGCGGTGGGCGTGGCCATAGTGGCGATCGTAGGCTGGCGGCTGCAGCAGGGCCAAACCCATATCCAAACGTCGCTGAACCGGTCGCAGTCGCACCCTGGCCTCAAAAGCCTCCACGGGATCGGCGGGAGCCACTAGGAATTCCTCGAACAGGCGGTTATTTCGCTGCGACTGAACCGCTCCCAGCAGCTGGCGGAGATTGTACCAATAGTTGCCGCGCTCCAGTTGCAGTTTGAGGATCAGTGGATGCTCGTAGCTCGACATCTGTAGCTCCAGCTGCCGCAGCTTCTCGCGACCCACCCGCTGGCTGCCCTCCTCCAACCAACTGGCCGACAAACTTTGCCACAAAGCTGTCTTCAGTTGCTCATACAGGTTGCTCAGATCCGTCGAGCTATCTTCGCTTCCAAACTGGCGGGCATATAGTTCTCCGAGGGCAGATGGAAGCAATTTTTTGCTCCTCTCCAGGCATTCTCCTTTCCTCGTCTGCGGCCGATCATCTAGAGGGAAATTGAGAGCAGAAACGGCTCGGTACATAATATAATTGGCCACCATACTCAAATTGTGAGCAGATACAGTGCGTTTTAGTTGGCGAAAGTATTCCGGTGAAGCCATGTACACTGGCTTAGTGATATCCCTGTCATAGCTGGCCCTCACATAGGATTCCAGATCCATTTCGAAGGATTTTGAGAACTCAAACAGCGTTCTGCGGCTGTAGTTCGCCAGGTAGAGTTGATCCTCGCCATCAAATGAGCCGCCTTGCATCCCTCCACACAGCTCATGCTCGAAACTGAGGATGTCGGCGGCCAGGCGAGCGGATTCCTCGTGACCCAGTGCCAGCCAAGACTTGAGTTCGGTGGCCACGCGTTGCTCCAGTGGTTCGTAGACGGAGTCCCTGATGTCCGAGCGATTCCGGGTGCACAGCTCGGGAGGAATCACGGTGCTGGGTTCGCTCAGGTACAAGCTGTTCTCGTTCACATTGCCGTAGTTGTAGCCCACCCGCAGTCCGATGAGGATGTCCATGCCATAGCGAAGCCTCAGGCCACCCAGCACTCGCAGCCAATCGTAGTCGTAGCCCGGAACCGCCGGGAATCCTCCGTTCTCCGTGATGAACTCGCTGAGGAACTGCTGCTGCTGCTGGCTCTGCTGCGCCTGGGCCGCCACACAGGACTTGAAGAACTCCTTGGCCTGGCGAGCCAACGCGCTGTCCTCTCGCTTCACAGCCTCCACGAGGAGCAGGAGGAGCTCCCGATCCCTTTGCTGCTGCAGTTGCTCCTTGGGCGTTAACGTTGCTTTCCAATTGCCACAGGCATAGGCATAAAAGTCGGCGCACGGATCGATCATCTTGTTCACATGGCTGCCCATCTCCAGTGCCTTCGCACGACGCACCGGCTGTTCCGACTGGTAGATCCGCTTAAAGGGCGGCGGTGAATCCTCGCCAGCATCCAAAGCATTGTGCTGCTGTAGGTGTGTCAGCCAGAGGAGCCACAGGAAAACTGTCGTCCATCCCGCGGCCGACATGCTGCCGGAGCTCGGTGAAGCTATCGACTGCCTGCCCCATTCGCAATCGCATTCGAACGACCGAGAGTCCGAGTTGATATGATCACGGGTCAGTCGGGGTTATCGGGCTTTAAGAGAGTAATGCGGACAGAGAAAGAGATTGAACTGACCATACAAAAACTGTGGAAAATGCTGTTATAAGCATTATAGAGAATTACTCTGAAATCATTTGAGTCATATTATTTGCTACCATTTTCTTGCATTACTAAATATTCTTGGAATTCATTTTTCTAAAATTCTTCTTATTCTAAAAATTTTAAACTTTTTTTAAAATCTCTTTTAAAGGTCAAAATAGGTGTCTAAAGTAGGCAACAAAGTATATTTTTAACTCAAAAGGGATTTGAATTTGTAATACACATATTTTGATTGATAAGTGAATTTAAAAAATATTTAGCTATTTTTGAGGCACCTCTTATAATTTTATTTATAATTTCTACTCTTTTGATTAGCTTTCTTAAGTAAAATACATATTTAATTATTCATTCTAAATCGGGCTCTGAAGATTAATTTATTTTTAGCTTCGATAAAAACATGATTTACAAATCCATTATGACTGTTTCCCATAAGCAAAACAATCTATGACATTAAGAGAGGCAATAGAAGTACGAAAGTGATGTGCGAAGAAAGCTTTTATTCGTAGTCTAGTGGTATAAATGTAATGTATATGGAGGGCAACTGCTCCTCTCAGTAGAGGGTGCATTTGAAGCGGGCATTCAGTTTATCCTCCCGGGAGCAACCGAAGGCATTGGCAAACTGCTGCGAATTAGACAGCGCCGTGTTGATGCGCAGCGGCTCGGGAAGCTCATCGAAGTGCTCCAGTGAATCCGGGTAGTCGGTGCAGTAGAGCTGTGCGTAGCCCAGGTAAAACAGCTGATTGTGATCGTGAGCCAGCAGAGGAAGACGTTCCCGCTGATATATGACCGGAGTTTCGGCCGCATTCTTCAGCCACTGTTGGTAGGCGCGATAGGCGATATCCAGAGCACCATTATCGGCCACAATGCGACGCAGCAGATCCTTGTCCTGCACCGGCTTACCCTTGTACTCCACAAAGATGGCGTACTGCTCCTGGAAGCACTGGGTGCGTCGCGCATACGAACTCTCCGAGGTGTTATCCCACCAGTTGTTCTGATAGCCATAGGCATCATAACGCCTGCCCACGCCATCAAACCCATGGAGCATTTGGCGAGCGAGGAGCACACCCAGCGTGGCGTACTTCAGCGCATTCGGATAGGCAGGATCCCAGAAGAACCGCGCCTGCAGGAAGGTGATAGGCACCTGGATGCGATTCTTCTGGATCTCGTAGTGCGGCAGCTTGTAAACCGCATCCTCGGCCACCGGTTCCTCCATCAACTTGGCCAAACCGCGTTTCGTCTTCCACTGCAGAACCTGCACTAGATTCTCGTAGAAACGATCAATGTGGAGATTCAGTCCATGTATCTGGCGGATCAACTTGTTGTCGTCGTGCGTGCGGAACTGCAACTTCAAGGACTCCAGCTTGGTGATGGCCTTTTGCCGCGTCTCCAGTGTCAGCCAGAGCAAACGCTCCGAGGCTTGCAGATCCTCGCGGAAGACTCGCTTGATGTCCGACCACGTCGACTGCAGCTCGTTGATCATCTGCATGTGGTTGTAGTTGCGATGGAACAGGCTCTCCAGCTGATGGGGGAAGTACTGCTGGGCCAGCTGGACACACCAGATATCCGGTTGCTGCGACGGCGGCACTCGAGCAGCATCCAAAGCTTCGAGGGCCTTCCACATGGTATAGTTGGCCAGCTGCAGCTTGGGCGTCTCCCGGATCACATCCACCAGATTGGACATATAATCCTCGGGCGTCTCGTACAGATCCATGTACAGGTTGTCGTTGAAGATAAGCTGCAGATACCGCGTCACATCCACATAGCTGCCGTAGGCGGCCTTCATCTCGGCGGCGGTCCTTTGGCGAGTCGTTTGCTGCAGTGTGAGCGCTGGATTATGGGGTAATCCCTTGGCCAACTCCGTCTCCACTTCCAACACCTGACTGGCCACCTCGCGCAGCCAGTGTTCCGATCGATCCGGGAAGTAAAGCCGCAACTTCTTCTCAATCGATAACTCGTAGAGTTCGCGAGTGCCGGCAAAGTGATCATTCAAGTAGTGACGACGCGGCATGGGAAACTCGGGAGCACCGATCTTCAGGCGATGCATTTTCTCCTCCTTATAGTCGAGAATCACTTCCAGCCCGATGAAGATGTCCACGCCCAGCTGACGCTTCAGATTGGCCACCACCTGCAGCCAATCGTACTCGTACTGATACCACGAGGCCACCCGAATCTCTGGCCAACCGCCTCGGAAATCGGCCACATTGAGCAGGGTGGCCAAAGCGGATCGCGTGTCGTTGGTTTGAAGACGACATGAGCCATAGAAGTTCTTCAACTGACGATCGGCACTGTTCTCAGCTCCGCGTGTGGCGCTCTTCAGCATCTCAGCGCTCTTTCGGATGTACAGCTCCTGCAGCTCCTCCAGATAATTGGTGCGCTCCTTGGACAAGCGAGCGGGATGCAGACGTGGCCAATTGGCGCAGGAAAAGTGGTAAAAGTTGGTGCACGCCTCCTCCCTGTCCTCGCCCATGTAGGCCTTGATGTGGGCCGCTTTGGCCAGTCGCAGGATGTCATACGTATAGTTTGCGGCCAAAGGATGCGGCAGAGAGGCTTCAGATATGCCAATGGAGAGCAGGATGACTCCCAGCAGGAGTCTCAGCGGTTGATGGACCATTATCTGCGGCGATACAGCGACTTTTCCCGTGTGATCCGAATGATTGCCGAAACGAAACTAAGCGGGAATCGAGAGATGCGTCGATTTTTGACTTGAGCACAGAGGCTTATCGTCGCCACAACCACCGCTTGATTGGTTAATTAGTCCCATTAACCGATGCAGTGAATTCGCTCGGCCTCTCAATTGCGCGACTGACCTAAAATTCTAATTTAAGCTCTCATTTTCGTCTATTTCCCTGGCTCTTTTTCTCTTGCGTCTTGTAATCGCGTTTTGTGGGCTGTATTCGCACTTGACCCTCAAGGTAGCTGCTCTCAGAGCCCCCCACTCTATTTATGTATATATGGTGTATACGTATAGTTAATGAGCTAATGACTTTTCCGGGCCCAAGGTTGGGGCCGACTCATCATCATCCTGATGTTGTAGTGTAGCGTATAATTAAAATTTGTGTGTTGTGCTCACTTTGTTGGTTCGTGCCGTAATTCTAATGACTTTCCATCTTCCTCCTCTAATTGCAGATTGAAATTTTCCTCAAGCTAGATTTCTAAAAACATTTTTACCACGGAAATTGACTAGAAATTGCCAGCCAGCAATCATCACCAGACAACGGCCATCAAGGAAACTTCACACACGGTAAGGGATTGTCCTTTTTAGCACAAACTGAAGACACAGTTGCGGTCAACATAATTGTTGTATAAATATCAAAAATATATGGTTCATAAATTCAAAAGTAAATAATCTGTACGCAAAGAGAATAATTTTACACTTAAATTGAGAAATTTTGTACTCAACATCTTAAAAAGTATATAAGAAATTGAGTACATTTGTGCGTTTAATTAAGCCTCTTTTCTCTAAGAAAAATAAAAAACAACGGGAAACAAGGTGAAATCAGTACATTCTCTTTAGAATACAAATACTAAATCTTCATCAATCTCATATCTCTAAAATCAAAGATATAACCTAAGTTAAATATCCTACTTTTATATTAGATTACATAGAAATATTTTAGATTGACCGCAACTGTAAGACCTATTTAAGTACATATATATTTTCTGCACTCGTAAATTATAATGGCTAAGTGGCACTTTTGGTACAAAGCCAAGAATGAAAGCCATAACTTACTGCACTGTCATCCGCTTGGAATCCATTAACTGTTTGCCACAAAGTTGCTTTCAAAGTTGCGTTTATTATTTGCAACGGCGCTATGAGAACTTTTCACTTTCCTTCTGCATTCAGTTGGAATAAATAATGTATGTAGTATGTACTATTGCTACAGCTACTTCTTAGTCACTACGTTAATACTTGATGTGTGCCACTTAACCAATGGTGGATTTAAGTGTTTGTCCGTTGAGACGGGGATCCAACTCTACGGGATTCAGGGAGAAGTTGTACTTGACATGATAGCCATTGTCATCGGCCTTATAGATGGATGTTTCCACAAAGGCGTAGTTTTTCTCATTGCCCTTCAAAAGGATTGAGGATGTGCGTTTTCCAGTGATGATCAGTTGGGGCTTCTCGTCAGCATCCTCGGACTTATCCATGAGCTCTCCCTTTTCATCTCGTGTTCCGTACACCTCCCTAATGCTAAGTTGAAGAAGGGGGAAGTACATTCACATTTTCAAAACGTATAATCAATCAAAAACACTCACTGGAATTCGTAGAGCACTTTGGTAGACGCATGATTCCGATGGACATATAAAGCAAACAATACAAACACCAACAGGAACTGGAAAATTTTGTTGTTGAAATTATTATTTGTTTACTCCATGTTGATCTTGAAAATCTTTTACCCACCGCATTGACTCTGATCATTCTAATTCAATTTGCTGAAATGTACTGAATGAATGAAATCCCTGATGCGATTACGATATTTATTCGCTTTGTGTTCTTGCAGTAGTTGCAGTCTCTACTACGGGAACTTGTTAAACCGGTCGCTAACATTGCAACTGAGAGTTTTTGATCTGACGATTCCGCACCACTTATTCTTCGGACAGATATAGAGAGAGATATTTATAATACCTCAGACTTTTCTGATATTTTTCTGATTTTTCTGATGTGCTGTCGGCAAACGCCCCGAAACGGGTTTCCTTCACTCGTGTTGTGACTACTTCCATCGGTATTGGACTTGTGATTATTGACTGGATTTAATAATTACCCCCCAGCAATGCCGATTGACAGTAATTGTCTCTATTGGAGCGTCTGGTATTTGGGTGGTTTTGTGTGTCATCAAAGCGTCACGGAAAATATCTGGGAAATGCTGGAAATCTTTGTTTTCTAAACTTAAAATTTCCATAATCTCAAAGCTCATAAAATGGTATTTTTATTATACGTCAAGGACTATTACATTTGATTAGGTATGTGGCCCTTGGACAAGTATTTTCAAAAGTTGCCTACTCCGTTTTTTTCGAATCGCGCTGACGTCTTCAGGTGTTGACGAAACAGGCTGGAGTTTACCAAATGGATTCCTAGTTATTTGTTTCTCAATGTCTCCATCAGAAGTCCTTGTTGTAGCCGAACAAGTAGCCACGGTAATCCAGCCAAACATAAGCAATACAATCTATATATTGAATACATTTGTTATTCAAAATTGGTAATGGTGATCTTAACTCCGATACTTACATTCAGTTTCATTTTTGATCTGATACTGAAACTGTATCTTTTTGAAAGTGGGTTTTATAGAAAAATTGCTGGGTGCAAGTGGGCAAATCCTAACTTAATTGCATTTTTGATCTGATACTGAAGCCATAACTCTCTGACAGACCATTTTATATTGCCCCCGTAATTAGTAATTCAACACCCATTCAGATATATAATAAATGAAAACGAGTTTAGATTCTTAGAAAGAATGTGACACATTTCCGTTCCATTAGTGTCAATATACAATTTTAATTTGTTTTTATACAATTGTTATATTTATTTATTTATTTAATATTTATCAAGTATGGGTTTTTAAATATATGAAATGTAACTATCCTAGTGTTACTTTAACAAGAGTTTTAAGAGTTTTTGCATCCAATCGTGGTCCCAAACCCTCAGGAAAAGGTTCGCAATCATATAGTATTCGATCACTGAATTCCGAGCTGACTTCAGTTGAGCTTGAGGTGGAGGTTTCTTCCAAAGTGGGTGCAAGTTTTCTTGGACTGGGTACATCGTCTTTATCATTTACTTTTAAGATTCCTAAAATCGTACTATCTTTTTCACTCCTAGATTTCATTAGGCTTTCTGTGGAAGTGGGTTTAAGAGTTGGTGGAGGTAGAAGACTCCTTTCGTTTTTGTAAGGTATATTATCTTTCCTACTCGTTTCCTTTGAACTTGAAGTGGAACTGGAAGTAAGAGTTGGTATAACCCTTCTTGTGGTGGTGTCTTCATGAGTAGTTATACCAATGGGCAATGGCTCTGAATTCGTTTTTTCAATGTATTTGCATATTTCCGAACCCCGTATTACATATTTACGCGAAGGAATAATATAGTTATCATTAGATTCTTCATCTTTTGTTGACACTGACTGTTGGCTTGAGTCATATGAATTTACAAAGGCAATCCAGCCAATAATCACAAATAAAATCTGAATGAGATAATTTTATTAGCACTATTTCACAATGTAATCCCGTTTAATTGGCTACTTACACTCAGTTGCATATTTGATTCGATACTAGCTGGCTTGAACTCTCTGGCAGTGGGTTTTATACTGAGTTCGCTCTTACAAAATTTCCCATTCTACTGATATAGGAAGGTAATGAAAACGGGTTTTGATGTGTTTCGATACATATCTCGTGACGCTCTAAGAATCAATTAAATCTAGATTAATTTTATTTTTATTTATACATTTATATAATTCATTCACAATCATCTGGATTTTGATAATCGTTTTTCAAGTTAACTTCTGTCGTAGTTGAGGTGGAAAATGGTTTAGGAGCAAGAGTAGGTAAAGGTACAAGTTTTCTAGCGCTGGGGCTAGGTACATTCTCTTCGTCTTTTACTTCGAAGATTCCCGGCGCTATTGTCGGTAAAGGTACTAATCTTCTGATGCCGTTTCTAGGTAAAGTCTTACTATCTTCTCCACGGCGAGGAGCAAGTGTTGGTAAGGGTACAATCCTCCGTTCGTTTTTCTTAGGTACATTATAAATAAATTCTTCCCTATTCATTTCCGTTGAACTTGAAGTAAAACTAGGAGCAAGAGTTGGTAAGGGTACAATCCTTCGTTGGTTTTTTTTGGGTACATCATCAATAAATTCGTCACTATTTGTTTCTGTTATGGAACTGGGAGCAAGAGTTGGTAGAGGTACAAGTCTTCGTGTTGTGGTGTCTTCGAGAGTGTTTATTCCACTGGGCAGTTCATTCGGTTCTGAAGTCGTAGTTTTAATGTATTTGCATTGTTTTAAATTCCTTGCCACATCCTTAGACGAAGGCGGAACAAAGTTATCATTAGATTCATCATTTTTTAATGACGCTGACCTTTGGCCGGTGTTATATGAATTAACAACGGCGACCCAGCCAAGAATCACAAATATAATCTGTGTGAGATAATTTTATCAGCACTATTTCACAATGCAATCCCGTTTAATTGGGTACTTACACTCAGTTGCATATTTGATTCGTTACTAAGGCTTGAACTCTCTGGCAGTGGGTTTTATACTGAGTTCGCTCTTACTAAGTTTCCCATTCTACTGACATTGAAAGGTAATGAAAACGGGTTTGAATTGTTAAAATACATCATATGTCATGACGTTCTAGGAATCAATTAGAGTCAATATAGAATTTTTCTTGATATTTATACAGATTTTTTTTATTTAGGTAAGGTGTTTTTATATAATTTATGTTTCACATAACTATTGGGTTGGAGGTAAGTGTTTTGTAACTAGTGTTCTTAGAGTTTGCGCATCCAAACGTGATCCCAAGCCTTGGGGAATGGGTTCGCAATCATCCGGATTTAGGTTTTCCAAGTTGACTTTGGTTGTAGTGGAGGTGAGAGTTGGTTTTAGAGTAGGTAAAGGTGCAAGTTTTTTTAAAATGGAGCTTGTGGAGGATATGGGTTTATTTTTTTCCGTCGAACTTGAAGTGGAACTGGGAATAAGACGTTCTGTAGAGGTGTTTTGAGGAGAAGTGGTAGCAATGTTGATGTCCTTCGGCTGTGAACTCGTAGTTACGGTGGTTTTGCATTGTTTTAAGCTCGGTTTCACCTCCTCAGACGATGCCTGATTATTGTTTTTATTGGATGGTGGCTCTCCTAATGACGGATGACTGAGGCCAACAGAATTTACAACGGCAATCCAGCCAAAAATCACAAGTAGAATCTATATGGAATACATTTTTAGCACTCTTTCACACTGCAGTCCGGTTTACTAGGATACTTACACCCAGCTTCATGTTTGATTTGATACTAAAGTTCGAACTGTCCGTCAGTGGGTTTTATACTGAATTCATTCTTAATAATTAATTCAGAAAGTTTCCCATTTAGATTGACCAATTATAAAAACGGGTTCAGATATCTTGATTCATTTCGAAGCGTACTTTAAGGGATTTAGAAAAATTAACAAAAGTATTCTATAGTATTTTAAACTTTTACATCGCCATTATTAATTTAAGTTAGGGATTTTTATGAACTAGTGATTTTAACGCAGGTGCACTGAGCATTATATAAAAATGCTCCAAAGGGTTAGTATCATTAGTTCCCGCACTAGTTGATAAATCCTTTGTAAGGAAATCTTTTAAAGAAGTCATAAGCTTAGACGTTTCTTCATTTGGAGAATCATCTTTAAGGCCATTTGTTTTACAAAGTACGGCCAGCACAAAGAGCAGGATAAAACTCTAAATAAATTAGAAAATCTAAAATTATATTTGCAACCTTCACATTTACCCATATTAACACTTACAATCAATCGCATTTTTACTTTGATACTGTTGCTTCAACTCGCAGAAAGTTCATTTTATATCAAATCAGTTCTAGATGTCAGATTATAAAATGCTCTAATGCTGCATATGAAAACGGGTTTCAGTTTATTGATTGAATTGTAGATGGCGTGCGAAAACATCGCACCAAATTAAAATACTGTTTTAGGATTATTAATTATGGATCAATCATGAGTTAAATACATCAAATCAAGTCAAGTTACTCTTCAATATGGTTATGTATTTAATAAATTATTAGCCTAATGATAAATTAATTTCTTTCTTAGTTGTTTCCGATAAATAAATATAAGTCAGTTACATAACTTATGCGAGAATCTTTAGTAAAGTTGCACTTAGTCTTGTACCAATGGAATCTGGATCGCAGCTCTCAAGAACTGGGTTACAATTGATGGTTGTATTCTCGACATTAATTGGCTCATTGTTGGTTTCAAATTTGGTGCGTGAATCCTTAGAATCTTCTGTTGGTTTTCTTCTTAAGATGAATAAAAGCTTATGGATCCTTGCTTTTGATTTTGCAAGCTCTTGTTCTTTGATGGTAATCAAATCGTTTTCCTTTGCTCTTTGTTTGATATCATCTTTGAACCATTCAGTCGATAAAATAGGGTCCTTGAGAAGCACGATCTCGGGATTTGAAGTTATTAAGTTTTGGGTATCCAAACTTCCACCGCCCCAACTTAACTTCAGCAAGACAATAATGCATACAAGGAGCGTACACAATAGAAACTGTAATGACAAAACAAAAAAAAAAATTATTATTATCCTCTGGTTTTACAGGGTCAATCGTCATCGGTACTTACAATCGCTTGCATGTTCAGTTCTGTTCTGTTATTAAATTCCACTAGGTAGTGAGTTTTATATCGACGTGGCGCTGCTCGTTAGCAATGCATAAAATTACCCAGGTAGACAGATCGATCGGTTAGCTTTATAGTGGGGCTACCATCCAGTAAGCTTGTATGGGCGTTGTTTGAATTGGGAAAATCTTTTTTAGATTTTTTCTACTATAGTAGGGGCTCGAGCATCACTGATCTTTTCTATATTTATAACTATGAATGAGATTTTCTCACGAGGGCTATGAGTTTTAACCCATACTAGTTAGCCCAGTTCTTGAAGCTGATTCATTCGATGAGAATTATGAATACATTTAAATAAGTTACATGATACATTCATAACAATGATTAAACTGATAAGTACGACCATTCGTACTTCTTGGTAAAATTGCCACCCTCGGATGGCACGCGTCGTCATGACTCATGAGTTTCACCACGACTAGTCATTACAAAGGTGTTTAAGCCTGTTCTAAACGTAAACAAACGAAGCACGTTTTTTATACCCTTGCAATGGGTATTTTAATGTTAGCAACGAGTTTGACTGATACTAAATGAGATTTAAATATATAATTTTTTTAAATGTAGCATATTTGATGCAAAAAAAGATGTATTCTAGTTCAACCTAAATTTTCGTAATATAATCCAATATATTTTCAATTCTAATTTGGTACTGTTAGACATCTTATGCCACGACTGTATTAAAAACCTTGAATTAAACATCATTTAATAACGATTAGTTTTCTATGAAATAAGGTCAAGTTATTATTAATTTGTGTGTGTGTGAGTTGTGTATTTAAAAATAACTAGATGCAAATATTATCAATTAGCCACGGAAACTCTAGCTTAGAAAATAATGAATGAGCTTGATTATTTCAGCAACACTTAATAATTGCAGTATTCTTCGAACATATACCTTATGTAAGAAAACTGGATTTTATACTATCATAGAATGAGTTATATCCAGTTTTGGTTAGAAAATCAATAACACCTATGTTCTGGGTAATTTGAATGTATTGATTCGAGTTCCTTAATAACATTAGATCTATCATTTAATACCGAAATTACTTCAAATTCATTGTTTTTATAATTTATTCCAGCATGAAATAATTTTCATATTGCTATTACCATATTGCAATCCAGTTACATAATTTCACTTCATAATTATATTACAGTCTTCAATGTCGATATATATAATTATTTTGTTAAATAATTGAAAATTAATTGACAAAATTTCCCTAAAACGCATATGGGACTTTTTCTAACTGCGTTGCAATGTTATGCAAAGCAATTCAATCGTTAATTTAAATAGGAACTCCGTTCTTAGAATTTTGATATTCATACATAACCCGAATGTACCTCTATTTTTATACAAAAATAAGTCGCATAAAGCTAATCTATTTGTATAATTGATAGATTCAGGCGATTCTAAGGAACTCATACTTGATTACCATAGTTAGTGGGCCAGTGTGGCACTATGTCATTGAGTCTGTTACAAAACCAGGTGTGATCCACCTTGTAGTTATGCGAAGAGTAGAATTATTAAAAGTGGTTTGAGAAATCCCCCTCAAAACTGGGGCAAAATCAATAACTTCACGTAATGCAATTAAAACCATACAATAGATTTTTAGCTTGAAATTTGTTTATTACCGCAAATTCATAAATATTGGTAGAAAGCACAATAGTTTTTAACGTTATATAACAGTTTGGGATAATCTTAGGTGTATAGGAACAATGCTTTTATAGGTTATATGTATCGAAATACATTTTAAGGCTTAATCACTTAAGGATAGTCAGTCTGAAAACTAGTTTTTTTGCTTAAAGGATACTTAAGTTAAAATCTTCAGCAGTTTGGCTGATAGATTATTTACAGGTTCCGTTTTAATTAATTTGCCGGCATCGATGTTGTTAGACTGGGTTGAATAAAGATGCTCCAACGCGGCTGATCCTTTGAACGGTGTGGAAAATTCCTTTCCTGGGGCGCCGATTACTGAAGTTTCGTTGCTCCTAGATGAACTGCCTTAGATGCTGTGAGGGATTTATCCGAAACTTATCCAAAGTTTAGGGGGCTTGGCTCGCTGGCTGGTTTGTCTCTCGTGCTAACTGGCTAGTTGATGTTTCTTCTGCTGTCTGGTAATCGTAACTGTAAGTTTGCAACGCTCGGTGCTTTGGCTTTTATACGATTCTCGACGAGCGTCGAAGCGGGTGCATCGCCCGTGGCACACGACCGGCACTCGCCAAGCCGGCCGTTGCGTGGCATGCGGAATTTTCCCACTGCCCTGCCATCCATCGGTTCACAGAAAAATCACCGAACTCTCCAATTACGCTCTATAAAATTGACACTATATTTAGCCCTTACCGTCATCATCTCGATGTCTAGACATCGACGTCCGATCCAATTCACCCTGTAAGCTGGCTTCGCGAATACGAAATCCAAACCAGCTGTTCGCGCTGATTCACTCCAATGTTTGCATATGTTTCGCTTCGAATTACATGAGAGAACTCTCCGCTTATTTAAATTTGATTCATACTTGGACTTTGGACACCACACATAAAATACTTTTATGATTATTAATTTAGCGAAAAATTGTGCTCGATCATCGTGAGTTAAGCTTCATTCAGGCACGCAAATAATATTGCAGGAAATTTCAAAGTCGACCATGAAAGCCAATAACGAAAAGTTAATACAATTTAACAAAAAAGTTGGGTTCTTAATTAAACATCATGGTCAGCTTTTGCAATGTATTTGGGAGAAAAGTGTCCCATAATATCGAAATGTCAATTATTTTTATATTTTCTAAAACAAATATAATAAAAATATGTGATAAATGTCATTAATATACTCGTAAAACATTCCTGTTAAAAAAATTATATACTAATATAAGACTTTATGGTATAATAAGCGAATTAATTTGGTCTAAAATTTGTGAAACTTTAAGTATTGATTTTAAAAAATGATTATTTTCCTAAATGGACTCCCAATAAAAATTGTGTAAAACCAAAATCCAATGCAAAACACCCAAGATTAAAAATAATTTTCGAGAGGGGATATGAGAGTTAAATCTTTGAAGATCTTCATTTGCTTTTCCTTACGCATTTTAGTTTTACAATTATTTGCTTAGTTTTTAGTGTCGCAAAATTCAAAAAACAATATCAAAAACCGATAAAGTAACAATTATCAAAATGATAACTACACTAAAAATGAAAGCAAAGTAAATATTAAAGATATTTTTAATTTCTGTTGTTTGTGTTATGCGAAGCAAACTCACGTGTATCCCCTCTTCAAAATTATTTATTTTCAGACAGTATAAAAGTGTTTTGCGCCTCTGCCCCCAAAAATTAATATTGAAAGCAAAGAAACAAACTGTAGGCCAGATCTTAAATGCTCTAACCAAACAAGACAGCGCGCGATCCCGACGAAAGACCCATAACGCAAAAGTAGAAAGAACAGAGCGGACGAGAACGAGGACGATTGAATCAAAGCAACCACGGTGTGGTCATTCCTATACCGGTGTGCCGCTGCAGCTCCTGGTGCCGGCATGGGCGCCAACGTTTCGCAGCTGGAGCGGGAGATCGGCTCGGACCTGTTCCCGCCCAACGAGCACTACTTCGGGCTGGTGAACTTCGGGAACACCTGCTACAGCAACTCGGTGCTGCAGGCCCTCTACTTCTGCAAGCCGTTCCGCGAGAAGGTCCTCGAGTACAAGGCCAAGAACAAGCGGCCCAAGGAGACGCTGCTCTCCTGCCTGGCGGATCTCTTCTACAGCATTGCCACGCAGAAGAAGAAGGTGGGCTCCATTGCGCCCAAGAAGTTCATCACGCGGCTGCGCAAGGAGAAGGAGGAGTTCGACAACTACATGCAGCAGGATGCCCACGAGTTCCTCAACTTTCTGATCAACCACATCAACGAGATCATCTTGGCCGAGCGGAATGCAGGGCCCAGCAATGGTAACCCCAAGTCCAACGCAGGCGGAGCCACCAGTGCCATGGCGAGCAGCATAGCCAGCAAGTCCAGCTCCACGTCCAACTCGAATTCCAACTCTAATTCGACGAGTAATTCGAATGGAAACAGCAGCAACTCCACGGGCTCATTGAATGCCACCACGAGTGTGCTGGACGCCAGTGGAAGTCTCACGGCCACCACAACGCCTATAATCTCCGGGAACGGAACCGGAGGAACCAATGGGGCCAATTCGGAACCCACCTGGGTGCACGAGATCTTTCAGGGTATCCTCACCTCGGAGACCAGGTGCCTCAACTGCGAGACGGTGAGCAGCAAGGATGAGAACTTCTTTGATCTGCAGGTGGACGTGGACCAAAACACCTCCATTACGCACTGTCTGCGGTGCTTCAGCAACACGGAGACCCTTTGCTCGGACAACAAATTCAAGTGCGACAACTGCTGCAGCTACCAGGAGGCCCAGAAGCGGATGCGGGTGAAGAAGCTGCCCATGATCCTGGCCCTGCATCTCAAGCGCTTCAAGTACATGGAGCAGTTCAACCGACACATCAAGGTCTCGCATCGGGTCGTCTTCCCGCTGGAATTGCGACTGTTCAACACCTCCGATGATGCAGTGAATCCGGACAGACTCTACGATCTGACCGCCGTGGTCATCCACTGTGGATCCGGACCCAATCGCGGCCATTATATATCCATTGTGAAGAGCCACGGGCTGTGGCTGCTCTTCGACGATGATATGGTGGACAAAATCGAGGCCTCCACCATCGAGGATTTCTACGGTCTGACCTCGGACATACACAAGTCCTCGGAGACGGGCTACATACTGTTCTATCAGTCGCGGGACTGCACCTAAAACTTTTATTTTAAATCCTACTATCTACTGTTAAGTTGAAAGTTTCCAATCTCTCGTGTGAGCGAATGTGCTAGAGCTAAGCCCAAAATTTTATGTCGTTTACTATCTTATCCAATCATACAAAAGCATACTACACGAAAAATCAATAAAGATGATCATAATAAAGCGGATTAAGCCGATTGCTCTAGGTCAGTGAGCCTTGGTTAGTGTGACTGTCAGGGTTAGAATCTCTGCGGTGGTTCAGTCAACCCGCAGTCAATTATCATCATCACCTGGGGGCTTGCCAATCGCGAGCCGGTGCGCACGTAAACAAATGGGCGATTTCCCGGTTTCACTGTGGCTCCAGCCAAGCTGGTAATTTGCGAGACGCTGGCTTAGGTAACCGGCGATCGGTGAATTTCATCAGAAAACCCCCCGCAAAATAGTCGGTGGGTCGCGAGCCGCTTGAGGAGGGAACTCACCACCGGTCACACAGGTGGTTTGCCGCCAATAATTGCCAGCTAATCGGGAGATAGGGATGATGGAGGGGTCAGCGGATCAGCATCGTCGCACACTTAGTCACGTCGTCACATCACAGGCACGTGAGCCATATGCAATATTGGTCAATCGGAGTCGGAATTTGAATGGGAATATGGTAATCCGGGTCGATCAGCAGCATAAATCAAGCTCCGCAATTGTCTGGAGTTTTGAGAAGTGTTACTTAACCGATTATATCTTAAGTGACACATCAGAGGCATTGGAATCCGGTTAGAACAATGAGTAAATATCGTTAGAACAAAGTGTTTATTGCGGTCGTAATGTTATAAAATATTCGATTGTTCCAGAAGTTTATAAAGAGTTTGGGTTTTGAAGAAATAATAGACTGTTAAATTGTTTTTAATATTTTCTTTCATAATTTTTTGATAGCCTTTGGTAAATAAAAAAATGCCATTATTTTTTCACTTTATTACCACATAAATGCTATTGGTTAATAATCATTGAATTTTCAAAGTGTCTTCAATCGGATATCTGCATAACGAATCTATTCATCCGTAGATAATGGTAAAAGCTTTCACATGAACATATTTCCTTTTGGCCGGGAGAAAAGTGACATTGACAGTTTCGATGGTTATGCAAGAGAAAGACAACCTGGCGATGCAACAGAGATTCAATTTTCGTGTTTTTGTGTTATTTATTATTGTAAATTTCAAGGCTCTTCACATGCAATTGGTGGTGTTGTCTCGACTCTTTATCTATGCATTGGCAAATGACATCGTTAGGCAACGCCAAACCCAAACCCACGGAAAGACAGACGGTGGGCAAGTTAAACAGGTTCAACGGAAAGTAAGCCTCCAGGCATATTTATGGGTTTTCTTAATGACGTTTGTTGTGCGGTGGCATAAAGTGTATTTGACTGGGCTCTAATTGATTGGATGTGGTTTGCAACCAGCATCCGAATTGATTAACCCACAACCTTTCATTCATTTCTGTAGCCATAGAGCAATTAATAATTATTTAAGCACCAACTATGATCAAATCGATTGTATTATATTACCGTTTATTAGTCAGACCTTGTGACCATCGATAAATTAAATTATAGTTTAGTAAAACAAACACTGGCATCGATTGTTTAAGCATGAGTTAGGTTTGCATATTGTAGACAATAGAGTATGGAACCAAATTGGAAAAATAGTTTAATTATTTGATTATTTTTATTGAAGGTAAAAATAGGATTTATTAAATATAGAACAAAATATATTATAAATGTAGCAATTATATTATGATCTTGGTTTAGATTAAATTAGATTTTTGTAAGTTTAAATCAAGATCTCTAAAGACAATAAGGAACATTTTGTATGAATTTCACATTTTATTTTTTATTTTTTCCTAACATTAAGATAATTTTAAAGTCGATTATATCTTATACTTTTGGTATTTGTAAGCTTAAAAATAAGATTTCTAAAGACAATGAGGAATACTTAACATTTTACTAATATATTTTTAATGTATTTAAAATGATCTTAATCATTTCTTGATACGAAGAGCATTTAAAGTTCGGTTAGATCTTGATATTTATAATTCCTTTGATTTTTGTAAGCCTTGTAAATGGAAAAACTGGCCAATTTGTACAGAGACAAGCGTTAAACGGCATTGACAAGCGAGTGGAGAAGGCATGTGGATAGTTAGATGGCTGCACGCATTGAGTGGCTGCGTAGGTTTTTGGTTTTTGTCGCCTGTCTTTAGGCTTAAACTATCCGGCTCGTGGCGCACTTGATCGATCGGCTGTATCTTATGGCGCGAGTAGACTATTCCGCATTTTATGGAGCGGCAATTACGCATGATTTCCACTTTCACTTTATGACAAGAAAAACCTCACTTGACGCAATTTCTTTTAGCATGTGAAGTATGTCTGGCATGCTGTTGGGTTTGCTTTTCCTTGGTTTTTCTTTTTCGGTAACATCTGAGCTGAAATGACATTTGACATATTGCTGTTGTCAAGGTCTGCTACGCCAGCAACATCAGCGACAGCAGCAGCAGGAACACATCCATGCGGTTGTCATGGCATGTTGCAACATTTCCCCGGCCGCCGCCCATCTGTTTCATTCTCATTTGGGCCGATTGTGAAATTGTCAATATGTTTTTATCGCTCCCGCTGGTTTGTGGTTTGTTGTCAAACTAGGAAGCGCCGATTCGCCTGCTGGTCTGTGTAATCGAACCAGCTTTCCTAGCGAAACTACTCATGTAAATCTCAATTTGGTGTCGGTTCCCCCTCGCTGGTTTTGTGCTCTGAAAACTGAGCCCCGTTCTTCGCGAGTCTGTTCTTCGGGGATGAGTAAACAAAGAGTCCTCCATTTGAGATGCCAGTCTTTAATTAGCTCGTTGGCCACATGTGACGCTCTGTAGCGACACCCTTTTCGCAGCGATCGCTCCGGGATTTGTCATCGCGGGCCTGACATAATTACGGCCTGTTAGGAAATTAAATATGTCATTAAATACGCTTCTTTGATATTTGCTTTTGCTGTTGGCAGAATGATAAATGACCAGTGGCAAAAAGGGCATCTATCAGGGAAAGCAGTCGGTTATTTGAAACCATTCTTGTTTGCACAAATGGAAAAGTCTATCAAGCTTTAAACGGAGTTTAGTATTGTGTTAGGAAAATACTCATATTATAATACATTTTATATTTCACCATAGAATTTGTCATTTATTTATAAGAATTTCTTGATTCAAATCCCCAATGATCACATATCAACTTAAACGTTTTTACTGTAACCCAATTAAAATAATCGGATTACATTAATTTGCTGATATAACATGATCTAAAGCTTCCTCAGACTTTAGAGAGACTAAATTCTATTAAAAATTATGACACATTGCTGTGCAATTTTAATTAAAACTGTATAATTATTACTATATTGATAGGTTTATTGGTATTTAGTAGGGAATTAGTGGGATAGTTAAACAAACTAGTAAACATGTGGTAAAAATGTTGCAACTGTATTAAGCTAACACTTTAATATTACCATTTTGGCATAATTAAACTTTGAGAGTACTAAACATAATTAAGCCACCATAAAATGTTCATGAATATCATATCTTATTCATGGCATTTAAATTTGATGGCTTCCTCATCTCCTGGTCGCGGGAATCTCTCTTTTTTGCGTCTCAGGTTGTGCGCAGAATTTTTCGCGCAGCATGGGATGGGATGATGACCCTTGGTCGGGAGCAAAGTGCATCCCCTTCTGGTGGGGGAGCGACATCCAGTTTTCTTTGAGTCTTCGAGGTGACTCGCAGTGGACCCACCGCAAGGAAAGCGGAGCTGCACTTTTGTTTACTTTGGCAACTTATTTTTGTGCAAGACCATTTAAAACACGTTCATGCGGGAGGTCAAGAAATGCATATAAGATATATATTTGTATACCATTTTCAGACCCGGGGGTGGATTATTTCATGCTAATTTGACGAGGGCCACAATTGGATCAGCAGTTGGGGGCAAATGGATTTGTCATACGCGACTTTGGAAATCGGCGGATGAGTCAGCGCCTGCAATTGTGGAAAAACAGCTAAATTCAATTAGAGCCAAAGCAGAGCCCATCGATAAGAAAGGGCGTTTTTTTTTTTATTAAATATAATACATATTTTTGTTAGATTGAATACTGCGCCTTTTTTAAGAAAATCAAAAAAAGTATTTATATTTTTCTAACAATACATAAACTAAAATCTGTAGAAATATTTTAATATTTGATAATAAAATATGTCTTCTTTATTTTTTCAATTCGAAAATGTTGCACTACACGTTTTCTTTCTCTTTCAAATTTTTATCCAACTTCTAGAGAGATCTCAAAATATCGTTCTTTTTTCTAATTTTCTAACTTAATTTTGAATTTTAGAGTGACCAGACTTGCTTCAAAGTCAGCCTAAAAGTAGACTTTTTTTTATTCCGGGAAATGTAGTCTGATTCTCTGTATCTTTCGTCGGCTGAATTTCAATTATAATTCTCTCTCGCGCCGATCGTGGGGCTGCTACTGTGTCTGGTATTTTAATTTATGGATTATGAGCACGACCTGCTCGCCTTTCCATTTCTACCCCCTTTCAACACCCACAAGATTGGCATCCGCTGGGCTTTTGAAGCCGACAATAATTAATTGAGAAATAAAAGTAGCAGAAAATACAAAGCGACAAGTTTTGTCTTTGTTTTTTGAATACTTTTTTGTATCTGCATGTAAACAAGCCAATTGTTGTTCATTGAAAGCGATATTTGTGTATATCTTTTTAAGCATTCCCCGCCTGTTTGAGGTTGATTTAATCAGCGCACACTAATACCCATTTGGCTTGGCTTTCCAAAAACAGCTGATAGTAGATAAGGGGTATATCGAATTATATTTACAGGGTGCCTGCGTTGGGAATGTCGATGATTACTTAATGTATTCAATCCATTCATGCCTTGCTTTTGTTTCCCATTCGAATTTCGTGGGGGAAATTTATGCGCATTTATAATAGTTTTATTGGAAAATGTAGTACGCTCGACTGACTGATCGTCTGTTTGTAATTGTTAATGAGCACTTGTGAGCGCCCCCGTCCTTTAACCCCCCCTCGAACTCCGATTCGGTGATATAATTTTATGTTCGGTGTTGAGTTTCAAGAGGGGGCATGTGTTTGCTTTGCTTGCAGCACGTGCACATGCCGTCTATCGGGGAACTCGATCTTCATCCTGCCGGAAGCCTCGTCTTCAGGCCCTTCCATGGGTCTACTTACCACCCTCGTAGAGACAGAGGGATGTTTATTTGGCCGGACAAAGTAGGCACTTGGTTTCCCACTTGAACGAACAGCTTCATTAGTCGGGGAGATAAATCAAAATCTGCAGTTGATTTACTTCCCAGATGGTCGGTGCTTATCGCTATGATTTATTCGGGTAGAGATACAAATATTACAAATAGTTTGGTAACATTTTGGAAATTGTTTTATATCAAAAGGGATCTTATCTATGACAGGGCAATATGATAGATGGTTTTTCCAAAAAATTGAATTCAAATTTAAAGCTAAAATCATTGGAAGGAATACCTTTATTATTTACTTAAATATATTTTATCTACTATAAAATACACTAATCGCATTCATCAATCAATTACGATGACTTGTTACTAATACTGTTAGATTATTTATAGTATGGAATTTTAGATTGGGGAAAAAATAGCTTGATAGGGAGGTATTGTATGCAGTTCTCTAATCAGAAATTCCAATTAGCCCTTTCACAATTTTTTAGGTAGTGATTATTTACTCTGACTAACAATTATAATAGGTATTTTCTTAAATACAAGGGGTTACGTTAATAATGAAATATACAAGTTTATTAAATATTTTTTGGTAGAAGAGGAATTTTTACTTTTTTTCTAATTTTCTGTCTATAAAACTGTCTCTACAGTTGTACATTTATTATATAGATTTGAGAACTAAATAGATCCAATATTGACTTAAATCCTACAATATCCAAAGGGTTGCACTTGCTGCGCCCCAGATGGTGCTATTACCCGTATCCATGGAGTTTGTCGCTCTCGATTTCACTTTCCGCCCGATCCCCTTTCTTCTCCTTATTTTGGGGTTAGCCCTGCGATGCACATTGTATAATGTGCCGTAGTAGTAGCGCTGCTTCGTGCGTTTTCGGGCGCTTTTCATTCTTTTCACTCGGATACACCCCGAAGATACACTGGGAGGTGCCCGCTCGCAGATACTCTCGCACACAGAGGCCTCGTCGCTTTGTAGCCGTCGTCGTCGCTTCGCCTCTTTTTTTTTTTTGGATTGTCGTGGTCCGCTCGCGTATTTTCATTTTCAGTCAGTCTCCTTGGACGGGTGCAACTGTGAAAATGTGCGGAGCGTGTCGGTTGTGAAAGCCTTGATTATTTCCATATATATTTTATTTTTCGTTTCACATTTCGCTTAATTTGTTTACGCGTTCGTCGTCGTCGTTCGTTTGTTCGTTCGCTCTACGTCTGGTGTGAATAATAAACTCGTAGATACTTCCAATACAGAAGAGGAATCCCACTTAAAGGGCCTTTAATTGTGCGTGGGCCAAGCTCCACTGAATTATCTCAAAGATACTCGTTAGATTGGCCATCTTAAGTGCATCGGTAGCCGAAAGTTTGTGTGTGTGCCCCGTTTTTATTTGAATGTCTGATACGAACAAAGGAACCAAAGTGTTCTCTTTGACAACGAATACTTGGGATTATCTAATACGCAATCTGTTTTGGGTAAAGTAATGTGCCAGCACTTAACCATAATTCACGAGTTTTCTGCAGCGGGAAATGAGATCATCAAACACCTAATCGGTTTCAGGTTGTCAGTTGCATTTCTACCAGCTTATAGAAGCTTATCTTATCAACTAAAAATAGTCAGCAGACATGCCAAAAGTGTTTATTTACACCAAATCAAAGCTGATAAGCTGCTGTCGCCTGTCAGTAGTAGCAGCAACTGTATCTTTGCATCTGCATCTGTATTTAACCAGCTTCGCAAATAGCTTTGACCTTTTCGCCAAACCAAAAGACTTCCGCGTCGATATGCACACATGCGTTTGATGATTTCGTAATTACAATTGCCACAAAATAGAAACAACATCGACAATGTGGCTGTATCTATCTATATCTATCTGCAACTGCAACTGCAGATGCATTTTCTTGGGCTGCCTCATTTAATTGGCGGGCCCAAACGTACTCCACAAAAAGAGTTTCTATGCTGGCATTTGCTGGGCGCAATGTAGGCCAACAAGTACGTTGAACTAAACTAAAATGTTTTCATTCTCTAGAACAATGTGGAAGATATGTGTATATATATGTTGGCAGTAGAAGGCTTCCCCTTTGCGGCAGTTTTTAGGGTGTGACACTATCCTATCTTCAGTAAACAAATCCATTTAAAAATACACTCTTGTAATTGAAAGTTTTCCACATTAAATTGTCAAAATAAAAATTCTTTTTGACAAAATTCGAAAAAATAATGTGTCATATTCCAAAGAATTCGCGTTTCTGCCTTGCAAACACCTAAATAAACACTTTGGAAAAGTTCAAAATGTGATTGAACCTGCTGCACACAGGTACAACTTGCTCCAAAAACCTGGGGGAAAAACTGTACTTTCGCATCGCTATATATGCGCTGTTTATTTTTGCTCCGGTCGTAATTGCAAGGTGCAAGGAGAAATCCAAATGAGTTGCGTGCGAAATCGAAACGCATCTGCAATTTTCGCAACATTTTCGCAGTGCGTCGGCTTCTTTAGTTCATGTTTATGATTTCAAGAACTTCATGGCTGATGGCAAATACATGGCAGCTGGAGCGTGGCCATGGACAAGTTGCCGCCGCCGTGTTTATCGGAGCTGCTTAAATGCCGCTTCGATGCGAGAGCACTTTTCTTTCTTTTCCTCCATTTGGCAGAGTATTGGTTGCCATATACTTTGGCCGTTTGCCAGATGTGGGAAGCCGTTTGGCATTTTCCGAGCCAGGTCCTTGGTGCGCCTGAGCACTCCTCGGTGGCATTTGTGGCCCACTCCTCAGACTTTCCCTTTCTCGATATTAGCCCACAGTCCTGAGGGTTTGCTTTTTGAGGCCCTTTCCCCTGTGGGTGGTTGCCATTTTGCGATTCTTTGTCTGCAATTTTACAGTCGAAAAAAAGGTTAAATAAAACTGAATAAATACTAAAATGTTTTGGTATTTTTTTTAATATTTTGAATTGGAATGGTATTCATTTCTTTAGAATAGATAGTAAGAATGCCATTTTATAGATCTGAGACCCTTTCCCATGCAATTGGTTGCCATTTGAGATTATTTTCCTACTCGAAAAAAAGGAAGGTTAGAAAAAAAGCAGAATAAATACTTCATTTATTTAGTATTTTTTAAATATTTTAAATTTGAATTCTATTTAAGATTTTAGAAAAGTTACTTGCTTTTATAGTTCTAAGACCCATTCCCATGTAATTAAGTTTCAATTTTTAATTATTTGTCTGCAACTTTACAATCGAAAAAGAAACAGATTTTAAAAATATCCTTTATCTATATACATTTATTTGGTATTTTTTCAATATTTTGAATTAGCATTTTATTCCTCATTTTAGAATAGATAGATTTTAGAAAAGATAGCAGCATTGCAATTGCTTTTATAGTTGGCACTTACAAAGATTATCTCTTTTGCTGATGTCAGGCATCAAATATGCCAGATATACCATATAATCTCATTATGCCAAGCACCTGGTGGATCTTTATTTTTTTTTGGCAAGCTCATGTGCGCTCTAGATAGATTTCAATAGCAAACATTATGACACATGCTCGCTAGCAGTCGCAAGACAAGTTAATAATAATGAACTTGGCTAAGTGTTGTTTTTCGGCCAGCGATTTAAATTTAGACACCTGCGAACCTGGCCAAAGCTTCAAGGCAAAAGCCCTGTTCAGCAAGGAAAGCCATTTCCGTTTCTGCTTTTCTTTGCTTTTCTTTTCTTTTGGCGGAAATGTATACCCATAAATTAGGCGCCTTGAGGGTTTGCTCCTAACGCTTTTGCTAACGAGCCCCGACTGCAGTTAATTTGCGCGCTAACAAGAATTGCATTTTTCGAGGTTGGCCCAAAACCGCAGGGGCATAAATCGCCCATGGTAACAGCACTGCCACTGCTGCAGCTTTCTGTTTATGCCATATTGTTATTGTTGGGGGATAATTTTAGGCGTTTTTCGTCGAAACTCCGCATTAAAGTTTTTTGGAAAACATAAAAGTCCCGAGCCGACTGCAGAAAACTCGTAAATTATTTTTATATGCTTCTCACATCGAAATCATATCAACAGACACAAAACTTTTTGTGCGCTGAACAGTGTAGCTCACACACACATTCTGGGTTTATTTTTATATATATATCAAACTTGGTCCATGTGTCGTATAGAGAGAAAACTTACGCATCAAGCAAAACAACATTTATAAATAGAGCACAAAACTACGAAGAAATCAAAATGAAAAGTGCAGCATAGAAAACAAAAACGCCGAGGAAATCCAAACAAAATGTGCAACCAATCAATGGAGTTGAACCGCTTAAAAAAAAGAGCCAATAACTAAAAATAAAAGCAGGGAAAAAGAAGAGACTCTGCCAAGAACTTGGCAACATCCATCGCGCAGCGTTGGTCCGGAGCGGACTGGCCAAAAATAAACCGGCAGCAACATTCGCTTGCAACTAGATGTTGTTGCTGCTGCTCGCCTTCATCATGCGATTCGTAGACATTTCCAAACGCTGTGCGGCCTGCTCCAGGGCCGGAATCGATTGCCCGCACAGCAACAGCAACGCCAAGAGCAACAGCGATGCCAACGGCAATTCGGCCTGCTGGCAACATGTTGCCGGTGCCACCAGCAACAGCAGCAGCACCAGCAGCGGCTGCGACAGCAACAGCTCCTCCAAGGAGAACTACTATGTGCCACAGCAACAACATCAGCAGCAACACCGCCAAAGGGCCAAACCCAGCGGCAACATTGGCGTGACCCCGCAGCAACTCGAGCAGATTCGCTTCTACCAGCGCATGCAGCAGCAGCAGTTGCAATTGCTGCAGCAGCAACTACACCAGCGACGCCGACTGCAACAGCAATTGCTCGAACAGGGCGTGCCATCGCCACCGGCGACAACGACAACATCAGCGGGTCTCACCTGCAATCAACAGTATTTGCGACAGCAGCGACTGCAACAGCAACAGCAGCAGCAGCGATATGTGGAACACAATAGCAACAGCAACAATGACAATGACTATCTGAACAACTATTTGAACAACAACATTAACCATCAAAACAATGGCAAAGTTGTGGGCCAAGGTGCGCAGTTGTTAAGTCTTTGATTTTAATTAAAACCAATATCTTCAAACCTTTACTAAAATTTAACTCCTAATTATTTTACTATAATTCGATTTTTACAAAACAAATTCCTAATTTATGGAAATAAAATTACATTTTAAATGAATGACTAATTAGGTAGAGTTATTAACAACAATTAATAATAATTAAGAAGTAGTATCATATATTAAAAATTATCACAGCTTATATAAATGAAATAATAATCATAATAGATCGAAGAAAAATCACTAATTAATTACACCAGTTTACAAAAAAAAATTGATGAAATACGCACTTTATGAAACTATGATTTTCGGTTAAGGTACATCTCCCTTAGTAAGAAATGGGCACTTTTAATTTTTTGTATGGTACAGTTTTTTTTTTAAGTGTAAAAAACGTTTTTTGCACTTCCTTAATTTCTAACTCGAGTTGTGGTAAACCGATTTAAGCTATCAAAGACTCATTTTACAGGTAAAAGAATGCCCTTTAACTTTCTTATACACAGCATTGAGTTCCATTCATTGGTTCAGAAGCTACACTTATTCAAAGCTGAAAAAGTTGGAAAAAATGCAAAAAAGCTGACATAAATGGCTTCTTTAAAAATACACGCCTAAAAACCGAAATTATTTTTATAACTTCTACTTAAAAATACATCTTTAAGCAAACTAACAAGACCATCAACTCAATTAACAACCAAAGGTTCGATTTTATATAGATTATTTCAGTTAGAAAAAGGGTGTATTACAGCCCTGTTAGAGCCCTGTTAACCTCAGTTAACAGCTGTAAACGGCCAAAAAACCAACGTTGTTCCGAGCTTCAAAAATTCATATCAAAAAAATTTACTGGCGGATAGTAACGATCATTAGCTTGTTTTTTTTGTCGAAGTACCATCTAACCATATAAGCTATAAAAATAATTTCGTTTTTTAGGCGTGTATTTTTAAAGTAGCCAAATATGCCAGCTTGTTTGCATTTTTTCCAACTTTTTCAGTTTTGACGAAGTGTAGCTTCTAAACCATTGAATGGAACTCAATGCTGTGTATAAGAAAGTTAAAGGTCATTCTTTTACCTGTAAAATGAGTCTTTGATAGCTTAAATCGGTTTACCACAACTCGAGTTAGAAATTAAGGAAGTGCAAAAAACGTTTTTTACACTTTAAAAAAAAACTGTACCATACAAAAAATTGAAAGTGCCCATTTCTTACTCAGGGAGATGCACCTTAACCGAAAATCACAGTTTCATAAAGTGCGTATTTCATCAATTTTTTTTTGTAAACCCGTGTTATTAAATAAATAATTAATTAAATGTAGGTTTACTATTTATATATATCTTAATCTTTTCATACAGAAAAATATGTTTTTTTTCTTTTTTTTTATTAATTTATGACGATTAGTTTTTTATATATCGTTATTTAAGCATCAAGAATTATTTAGAGAACTTTGCTTTCTCTGTGTAGTAAAGCTTTTAAATGTTTGTCCTCGTTAAAAAAAAGCATCGTCAAGATTGTTTCTTTCTTGGCTCCGCCCTGACGCAACCTCTTGAGCATCTCGAGACGGGCTTTTGTAATTTTAATTAACTCTAATTGAGCTCCGAGAGTCCGGCAGTTGGCACTGGGCCTGGCCATTGCTCCGCCGCTGGATCGGACCACCCTCCCAGCATGACTGCTGCATACATATATGTATGCATCCCATATCTACACAGAAAATGCATTAAAAAAATATTTTTATTTGTCCGTAATCTTGCGCTGCCCCAAATATGAGATGACTTTCCATTTCATATTTCTTTTTCGTGGAGGGTGGGAGTGGATGAAAGATAGCCGGGCGGGAGAAACATGTGCTTTGCCACTTGTCGACTGTCCGGAAAAGTTCCCTCAGACGGAGGAAAATCTTTTGAAAACTATAATCTCTTGTGTCTGCACTTTCTGGGAGGTTCCCCCGCCTTGCCTTTCCCCTTCTTTCTTATAGCATTTGATTTGTTTATGCCCGGAGTTAATTTTAAATTTAAATTCTGCTCCCGATACCATAATGAATTGCATAAGAAAGTTGAAAGTCGGCTGGGCGACTGCAATCGATAGCAATGCGGCAAACGAGGAGGTTTTCCAAGGCACTGAATTACCGCCCTGAGACATGCAATACCATCAAGTTTAACCTTTAATTGCCGCCGGCTGACGGGCATTGCATGTTGCATGAGTCGCTTGCTGGTGAGTTGGGAAAAATGTCACATTTTCCAATTGAACTTTTTAGTGACGATGGCACAGGGCGATCCGATGCGATCCCATATCCCAAGTGTTGACTCGTAAAAATCTCTCAGACGTATAAAAATAATTTTTACAACTTTACGTTTTTCGGTGCAGAAGAGCAGAGGGAGTCTGTCACCCAGATAGTGTCATCCTTATTTGCTGGAGCTGGGGCTGGCATCGTAAAAATTAATTGAAACATGCCAACAATAGATGGGCGCCTCCGTCAGGTTTTTACTGCTCCGAAATGTGTGGCACGCTAATGTCCATTAGGGGAGGGAAAGTGCAAATGGGAATGGGGATAGATCATTAGGCGGAGTTGCTTTGCTGGCACCTTAATTGAGCCAAGTTCAGTGTCAATGCTGATTGGACAATTAACATGGAGGGGGAGACCTTGCGGGGGGATTATCGATAAGGTATTTTAATCAGCGCATCTTTAAGTTCCTAGCTTTAAAAATATATATAACATTTTTTAGAACCCGATTTGGATCTTAATTTAAGTTTAATCTGTAAACTCTTAATTATAAAAAGGTATACATTTTTTTAGAACCACTTTTTAATGATTATTTTCCCCTCTTCTCCTTGCAGGAACCAAACTTCGACGTGGCATGACAGAATTCTCAACAAACAACGATCACAGCAAACCGCATTTCACCGCATCTCAGCAGAAACCCCTCCAGAACTCACCCATTCACCAGCAGGCATTCACCCCATCCAATCCCAACTCTCACCTACATTTGCTTCAACGCTTGGCCCAACAGCAACAGCAGCAGCAACCACATCCACGTCCACATAAATTTCAGCAGACCCTGCCCTTCAGCCAGCTAAACAACGGCAACAACACGGCTGCCCACACTCTGCCCGGATCATCGCCACATTCCCCGCTCAGCTACCGCAATCCGCTGAACAGTCCCAGCAATTCGCCATTCAGCAACACGGCGCAGACGACGATTGGCAAGCGCTATCAGCAGCAACAGCTGACCGATCGCCTGTTGCAGCAGCAACACCTGCAACAGTGCCAGCAGCAGCAACTGCTATCGCTGGGCAGCAGCGATGTGGAGGAGGATGCCGCCGGCGAGGAACTGAGCGAGGAGAGTCTCAAGCAGAATGTGGCCATTGTGCTGAGCAACTTGGATCGGTACAACAACGCGTTGCGCAGCATTATCCTGAATGAGCAGGTGAGCAGCAGCCTCATTACGCCAAGCGACAGTCTACTGTTTGGCGAGGACACGAGCGGTCTGTTTCACTGCGACAACGACAACAACAGCAGCTCCAGGAAGCTTCAGGGCAACAATAACTTTGTCCTGGGCAAGATGGCGGCCACACCGGAGTCGGATTACAACAGCAATGCCACCACGCCAGGAGGTCGCAGCAACGAGCAGCAGCAGTTGCAGCAGCAACAGCAGCAGCAGCAACTTGGGGTAGGTGGGATGCTTTGTGGTGGTGGCGGGATGCGGGAAACTACTAACGGTGGCAATGGTGGCAACAATCTCATCTGCTCGTTGGCCTCGTCGCACGACTTTACTCACGACAATTCCGATTACCAGTGGTTCCTGGACTACGGCTATCGAGATGGCTGCGGCGGCATGCAGCGAAGCGTTCTGAGTTCCCTCTCGGCCTCGTACAATGCGATGGGGGATCTGATCTACTACGAGGATCTGGCCAAGAACCTGGACGCCAATCTGGCCGAGGTCGATATGGAGAGCTTTCGGGCGGAGGACATACATTCCCTGCTCTCGCAGCTCCCCGCCTATTGCAAGAGTTTGGGCGGGGCCAACAGCCGACTGCAGCAATCGCTGCTCCTTCAGCAGCAGCAGCAGCAACAACAACAGCAGCTGCAACAGCAACAGCAACAGTTGCTGCACCACAGCAATATGATGCCGCACAACATGTCCCAGACGTCGACCACCTCCACCAACGAACTGATCGACAACTCCTTCTGCAAGTCGGAGCTGCTCTTTTCGCCGGTGCGGGAATCGCACATCTCGGTGGACTCGCTGGACATGGACGCCTATCCGGATGACGGCGAGATCATACTCACCTGCAACAAGGACAACTATACGATCGCCTTCGAGGGCAGTGTGCTCTACTCCGATGATAGTTTCTACGGTGAGTACTTGGAGTATTTTATATGGGAATATTAACTTACATTCCTACTTTTTATAGCGGAACCTAGTGACATTGCCGCCCGGAACAAACAGAACTGCATCAACTTGCACAGCAATCTGGAGGACATTGTGAAGCGCAACAAGGCCCTGGAGGTATCCATGTCGCGCTCGGCCCAGGCCTTCCAGCCCCTGTGTCCCATGTCGCCCAAGGGACAGGCGGCCACAGCATCAGCGGCTAAGCTGCAGCGGTAGGTCCACAAAAGCAAACACACTCCGCTTCAGATTCGCACATTATCCCAAGGATTGGTTGTTGCCTGGAACTGATTAATATTTGCTTTACCCAGGCTTAAAATTATTTAAAAAAATACTCTTTTGACCAATAGTGAAGATAAGTTAATAGCGAAAAGAAGAGGTATAGTTTAATTCGATTGGTTGTATAATTTTTTGAGGACATTCTTGTATAGATTGGATTTTAGTGAAAATAGTTTTATGTACATCCGCCCCTAAGAAAGTATTACTACATAGCTTCTCTGAACTAGCTATAAACTGTGAGATAACTAATGAACGGGCTGTTATATCCAGCTTCTGAATGCCAAGCGTCATCATCATCATGAAGAGCGGCGGATGTTACACATTTTCCCCCTTCTTACTTGCAGTCCGCTCTCATTGCAATCGTGTGTGGGGTCATTTCAATTGAATTCAATTTAGATCCATTTGCCTGCCGGCTGAAATATTAACGTATGTCGGCGGCGTTCAGGGGGGAATTTCGAATGGGAACTGGGTCTTTTTGGCGTATATTCCACGCGGGCATATGCCAACCTTCAAGGGCTTATGCTTCGGGGTCGCGAAACGTGCTCAGGCAAGTTAATCCCTGGCAAAGACCAATTACGGGATTAGCCCGCATAACTCATTCACAAAACGATTAGCTCAGGACAACAGAGAAAACCCAAAATATTATGCAAATAAACCCAGGCCAGACGCCGGCAGGTAAAGAAGTCATAAACCCGGGCAGCAACCAATCCGAACACCCAACACCGCTTCCTACCTAAAAAAAGAGAAAAAACCAGAAAAAGAAAACCTTCCGCCGACAAAATTGTAATCCCAAACGCTCGACGTGTCTCTTGTGATAAAGACGCTCGTTACTTCTTGTTTCGCCCGCCCGTAGGTATCCCTCGGGGAACAACAACACGGAGACCATCACCATAACCCGTCACCTCCCGCAGTGCAGCGTGCGGAAGAGCAGCAGTCTGCCCAATTTGCAGAGCGAGGAGCTGATGGCGGGCAGCGGCCTCAAGGAGCAGCAGCAGGAGGAGAGCGGTCAGCAGGCGATGCCCTTGAACGTCTCCCAGGCGATCAGCACCTCGACCATGGAGTCATCCAAGTCGCGGTCCCGGAATCTGCTGCCCATGTGCCAGATGCCCATCTCGATCAGTGTGTCCATTTCGGAGCGACTGCAGCAGCAGGCGGATCAGCAGCTGGCCAGCCAACAGACGACACCCACATTGCAGCAGGCACAGCAGCAGCACCACCACTCGCACCATCATCGCCACAAGCATCGCTGCAGTTGCTCGCAGGAGAGCCAGAACTTCCACATTTCCGGCTCCGCCTCCTCGGGCAACTCCTCCAATCCGCCGGCCTTCAATCTAGTCAAGCTGTTCATCAAGCAGAAGAGCAGCAACAGCAACAGTGGCGGACAGGAGGACTTGGGCGCCCAGGCGAGTGCGCATACCTGCATGGACGTCTCCTCGGGTTGCTGGCCGTCCAGTGATGCGGCCAGCTCCAGCAGTGGCTCCTTGGAGCAGCGTCTGCGCAAGAAGAGCATGAACGACTCGGGCAAGGGATCGGCAGTGAGTCGCCATGACGAGGAGGAGCACTATCCGGAGCAGGAGACACCCAGGCGTCAGTTGAGAGCCCGATCGGAGGCAGTGTTCTACGACGATGTGGCCACCTCCAGTTCCACGGGCTCGCTGACGGCGACCAATTCGCCAGCACATCGGCGGCGCAGTATGCCGCTCAGGAATCCCCAGCTGTACCAACTGGCCGCGCAGGTCTCCACCGGCAGTCAGATGTCCTCGGAGGCGAGCTCGGAGCAGCTGACCCAGGTGCCCAGGCGAGCGGAGGCGGGTTGCGGGACCAGCACACGGCCGTTGTCGTGCGCCTCCAGCTCCGAGATGATCACACGTTCCATGCAGACCTCCTGCGGCTCACTGAGCACCACGCGGAGCAGCCTGAGCGATCGCTATCGCTGCGTGCCGCCCTCGTTCCTCGAGAAGCTCAATAACCTCGGCGAGCAGCGCCAGGCGCCCATTTACGTGATCTATCCGAACTACGCCCTGCCCGACTTGGGCTTCGTTAAGACTAATGCCAGCACCGATGTGATCTTCTCGCCCTTCAACTACAAGGAGACGCTCGATGGCGCAGCCGGCGGGAGCACCAGTAGCTCGGGATCCCTGCGGAAGCAGCGCAATAACAGCCAGAGCGTTAGCGAAGATGAGATCCTCAAGACGCTGGACTACAAGCACATCGCCGACTGGCAGTCGTTGGCCACTTTGCTGCCAACGGAATACCGCCGTCGGTTGCAGCACATTCCGGAGGTAAAGCAGTTGGTGCGGCAGTTGGATGCGGAGCTATCGCAGCGTCCGCTTTTCTGTATGTCGCCGCCGCTTCGCCGAAATCGCACGCACATCTGCGACTGTGCCAAGTACTTCCAGGGGCAGCAGCAGACCCAGATGGACGAGGCCTCCAGCTCGGGATCCAGTCAGCAGCCCAGCTCCGGCTATCGTGGCTCATCCACGCTGCTCACCGACTCCGAGTTGGATGCGGATCCCCTGAAGCAGATGTATGTGTACCAGTACGACCAGCAGCGCATGGACTCGGGCGTGGAAACGAGTCCCGGCAGTCAGTTGACCCAAACCCCGCCACAGCCCATGCCCCGGAGTATTCTGCGCAAAGCACACTCGGCGCAGGCGCGCTCCAAGCGCAATTCCATGATCGAGGCCCAGCAGACGCAGAAGCTGTCGAAGCTGGAGAAGCGGCGCAGCTTGCAGGAGCCACCGCACAACTACGGACTGGGCTCCACCGACGAACTGGCCGATGTCTTTGAGGAGGAGGAGCACAGCCAGCAGGCGCAGCCGGTGAAGCAGAGGCTTTCGCGCAAGGATCTGGATGCCAGGGCCAGGGCGGAGAACTTCCTGGCCTCGTTGCCGCGCTCCGAACTCAAGTACTATGCCGAGATCGCGTCCATCCTAGAGTCTTCCGGTGAGCAGGTTACCTACGATGCTGCCGCCCTGAAAAAGGAGGTGAGCCGGGTGCTTAGCCAGCAGAAGAAGGTCTCATTCAATGACGAGGGCGTGGCGGCCGGACTGCAACAGCACGCCAAACGCTTCGCTACCCCTCCCAATTCGCCCAACATCTCGGTGGCGGCACTGAAGCGTGACACCCTGGACGTGCTGGAGCAGCGGAAGATCGAGAGCAATCGCTTTAAGCGCCTCCAAATCCAATGGGAGCTGATGAGCAAGGACTCGAGTATGCTGAAGGAGCTGGCCAGCGAGGCGGCCACCAAGAGCGGCGGCTCCACGCCCACCTCGGTCAACTCGACGGGCTCCAACTCGGCGCCAAGGTCGAGGATTCCACGACCCGTGAGCTATCCAGCGGGCAGGTCAGTATTTTCATGGTTTACTGGGGAAAGCAAATTTGTAAAATTTGAAAAACAAATTTTTTCAAATGCCACCAACTTGCAAATCCTCTAAGGAAAAATTCAAAATTATTTATTTTGATATACATGTTATTTTTTATACATGTTATGTTTACGAAATTTATTTCTTTTCATTTTTGGCGAACCAACCGAATCCCCCATCCTTGCGTGAAATTATGATTTTGCATGATGTTGATTTTATTTGTGGGCCCGATGCTCAGAAGTACCACGCCCACCTCGTCACGTACTGCCCCCGTTATGGCCACGCCCTCACCGGCACGGCCCGCCAACCCCAAGACTGTCACTAAAAGCCACACAAAACCCGGTCTCTTTACCTCCCCCCGCCCAAACAGACTCACCAGCGCCCAGGAAGCAGCCGGCGGAGCCAAGGTCAGCACTCGATCGCCCAGCAGGATGGTGCAGCCGAAGCGTTACAGCCTGGCCGGCCCAACCACGCCCACATCCGCCACACCCGCTTCGGCCAGGGCACGTACGCCCACCAATCGAGTGGCGGTTACGGCGCCAAATACGCCCAAACGCCAGGCGGTTGCCCAGTCGCCCAGGTAAGTGATGATTTCAGGGATTGGTAATGATATAATAAGGTTGGATTTTGTATGAAGGTGCCACAGAAATATCTGGGAGTTTTGAAATCAATTTTAAATGTTAAGGAAAGGTGTCTAAAAATATTTAAGAATTTATTTTTAAACCAAAAGTAATATGAATTCATACAGGAAGGCCATTATCCTTCATTCACTGCATGCTTTTTATACATATTTTGACATTTAAAAGTGATTTCAATTTGCATTGCAAACGAATATACCTTCTTATATGGTTTCTGCCCAAAATCATTACCCTATAACATATGAATCTTATTAATAATACCTATCTTACCCATCTTACAGACCCACATCGCGAGTGCGTTGAGCGTCCAAACGAGTCCAAGCGTCCAAGTCATCCCAATTAGTCAACGGCAGACAACAGACAGCAAAACCCTAAACGCCCCAAGAAACAAAAACAAAACAAAAAACAAGAAAGCAAACAAAACATATTCAACAACAAACAATGCAACATTGTAAAATTCTAGACTAAGGCTTTGTGTGCGGCTCGATTGCTTAGTTACTGTTGGCCCGGAAAGTGATATTTAGATGGGAGAGCATTGATCAGGGATCACGGAGCGAGAACTGAATGGCGAGATGTGCTGGTATCTTTTGATTGATTTCGTTGTCCTGATTTGCGGTAGAGCAGTGACATCTGCGAGAAGTAGCTAAATTTTCTTTTTTTACAAAGTATACATAATGAAATCTATACATATGCCAAGTACGCGTAAATTAAACAAATATTTTGATGTATATACACACACACATACGATATATATATATATATACATATATATATGCGCGTAGACTCGCTTTTCCACTAGCTACTCAAAATGAAATGACAAAGATAACTTTGCTACCCACAGGAAAATTGATAAAGTGTATAAAATATTTTCTATACCCTATGCAAAAAGGCATATACAGTCAATACTCGAGCAGCAAAAATATACAAATTACTTGAATCATACCAAGCTGGGCAGAAAAATATGATACATTGGGTACCCCATCATATACAATAAATGAAAAGCTCAAGAGCGGATCCAATCGATATTACGCCCCGGGTGCATTAGATTAAATATATATTTTGTTGCTATTTCCATGCTCACGCTGATCCTCTCCCTTAAAAGGAAAAATACTGAGAAAATCAAGGAAAGAATTTTCCATATGGCCTTTAATTCATTAGCGATTGGTTACTGAATGCTTCGCAGTTTTTGATTTGGTTTTACTCGCAAGCTCTGCTTTTGTTTGCGTTTTATGCTGAGATTTTCGTTTCGTTTATAACGAGCTTATGCTGTTGAGCCCAGGCTCAAAGTGATTTCAAATTGTACGATATATGTTTACAGCTATACCTACTATTAATCTTACTCTTTCATTTGTATCTATTTAAACTCTATCACTCTGTCTATGACATAACATTAATTGGTTATTTAACTGCTGGAAGACATCGTCTAATTTGTAAGCCTTAAGTCAAACACTTTTCTATCTTTAATTGTATAGCTATTCTAATTGTATCATGTACAAGCGGAAGAAACACATATTATAGATTTGCGGGAGAATTTATCACCAAATGGATATGCGGGAGTATATTATGTATTAAACCGAAAATAAAAAAAATGTATAAAAATACAAAATCAATAAAAATATTAATAAACAAGCAAAAAGTATTACGAAAATAAAGTGAAATGTGTTTTTATTGACTACACGGTGCTGTATGAGGAATGATGAGGAATGATTCTTTCTGCTTCTCGTGATTAGGTTTTTAATTAAATAATTAATTCATATATTTATTTAGCTCTAACTTAATTGATTTCACTTTTAATTGGACATCCCTTAGCATGATTTTCAATAAATGTTTTCCCCTTGTTTTTAATCGATTATTTTTTTTTATTAAAGAAAAAATTCTTTCTATGAGGCTTAAAAATTATAAATTTAATTTTTAAATTAAGGCGCCATATATTCTTCCTCTTCCTTGAAGATGTGTTAGAAGTTTTCCGGTCTGGTAGCACCATCCTTTCTTTTAGTTACGAACAGTTCGTCTCAAACTGTTTCTCAAATTTTGGTCAGAGGCTCCCAAACTGTACATGCTGTATAACAGAATGCCCAAGCAGTGAACAGTTAATCTAAAACTTGTATTCTTATAATTGTTATACTTATTGAAAAAAATAACATAAATAAATAAAACATTAAAAGAAATACTATTTTATTCAGATAATACCTAAAATTCATATTTTGTAACTTCTATTTTTAAAAAAAATTCTTTAAAATTATAATCAATAGAAAATTTTATCATGAACTCAAAGATATTTTGTTAAAATTAGGATTAAGTGCTATCGAGTGAAAAAAAGTATTCAAATAGTTTAGCATTATAAAATTATCTAATTTTTTCTACAAAGCTAATTTTTAGAAAATTAAAGACGGTAGTTATAAATTCTAAGAAGTAAACTATGGTTACATTTTCTACTCTACTATGTTAACATTTATTTGCGTGCCATTCTTTTAATATCCTATACCAATAGCTCAGGTAAAAAGCCCCCAATTGCTTAGCCTTATTAATCTAGATAATGATTTTCGGATTTATTTCCGAGCTTAATCCGTTTAAATTTCTTTCAAGCGGCGAAGCCAATTCCTTTGCTTAGCTTTCTGAGAACAGGAGCTAAACCTGAACCCTTTTGGCCCATTTAAAGCCAGATTATTAAAAGTAATTGTAATTACCGAGGCACATGTTGCGCTGTGCGTGTGTGTGTGGGTGGGCACACATACATATGCATGGGCTGGCTGCTTTTGCATACATTTACCTAATTAAATAAAATAATGAAAACGCAAAAGTTGCAAAAGGCGCGAAAGTACGGCTGGAGAAGTTACATAAGGAGCACCCTTCCACCCACCGAAATTCCTGCACATACGCAACTGTTCACACATTTGCCCTGAAATTGGGAAATAAAATTACGCAGAAATATTTTCAAATATTTATTATGGAGGACGGAACATGTGTGTGCGAGTGTGTTAGCTTGATAATTATCATTAGCCATGTGGCAGTCGAGCCACTTTTTTGCAGTGCTCCACTTCTGAAAAGAAAATCCAAAAAATTCAAGATTTATTATAATTTGGAAATTTAAAGAAAAAGTTTAAATGTTTTAAAACACAATGTTTGTGAACAAATAACAATAAAAGTGTGGGTTTTACTCTAAATTTCAAAATCAGTTTTAAAAAACATCTTCAAAAATGACAAATTTTAGAAAATATTTTTTAAAATTACACAAAATAAAGAACACTGTGAGTTTTTTTAAAAATTGTGCCAAAGCAAATTATAATTTCGAAATTTCGAAAAAATATTATTTTTTTATAAGCCTCAGACATTTTAAAAAGTTTTTAAAATACTTTGCTTTTCAATGTTTAAAATTTCAGAAAATATTTCTCCATATTTCCCAGAATAAAGAAAATCCAGTTCTCTAAGTGTTTCTGAAAATTGTGCCAAGGCAAAGTAAAACCCATGCTGGGGAAGCAAAGGAGCAAATGTTTTGTTAAGCAAATATTTTCACTTTTCTTTGCGTCTTCGATTGAAATTTGTTGGCCATTAAGTTTGCTCATTTGGGCCGCGAGTGTTGGCAACAAATTTGCATATGAAATTTTATACTTGCTCTCTGTTTTGTGCGTGGCTTAAAATGTAATTAAAAGTTTTTTGTTTAAACTGCGAAAATATAACTGTAATTCTCAAGAGCAATGTCGCTGTTGTCAACGCTGTTATTGTCGCTGTCCTCGTTGTTTGGGCCACGCCCCCGCCCAAAAAATACAAAAAAAAAATACTCAAAAAAAGGGAACATGAAAAATAACTCGGTCAAATAAATTTTGCTGTCAAGCGAAAAGCAAAAGTGCATAAAATATGCACATTGCACTGAGAATGAGGCCTACAGTATTTGCATTCACATATTTTTACTAAAATAATTACATGCACATGACCCGCCAGCAGCACGAACAACAACAAGTTATGACTAAAGACATGCCTCGACAAAGGACACGAGATAGGCGGTCGCAGCATGGGATGTCCTTTTTCGAAACAATCTGGGTGAGGGTAGTGCAATTTCGGTATTCGGTTTGATATAAATATAAGAACATTTTGTTTGCTTTTCATAAATATTATAGCAATATAAATTATTAATCTATTAATTCATTTTTCTTTTTAACATAATAAGAACTTTTATTCGAATATTTTGTATATTCTACATTTTTTTTAGTGGTTGGAAAATTAATTTTCAAATATTTACTCAAGTAAAATAAGTAATTATAAATACCTATCATAAAAATAATGTAAAAAAATCTTTTCTGGTTTTGAGCCTTATATAAAAACATTTAAGATCACTTAAAAATTTGTTTATGGTCTCTGTTTCTATCAGGCAATTAAAAAAATTTTTTTTTTTCTTTCTTCAGTGAATTTTCAAAAATCTGCTTAAATATTAAGATTAAGTAATTACAAAATGTAATCAGAAATCCATGAAGGATTCATTGGAAAAGGATGGTCTTAAAAAATGTTTATAGTTTCTATCAGTCAATAATTTTTACGTTTTTTTCTTAAGGTGATTTTAAAAAATCTCCTAAATTAAAAAATGTATTCAGGTTTAATTGAAAATAAAGTGGAAAAATGTAGCCAATCTATTAAGTTTAAAATCTATTCATTATACTTTGGAAAATATATTTAAGAAAACCAAGAAAATCCACTTAGTAATGAGTACATATGTATATGTAAATACAAATCGATTGACAAAGCATTTAAAATGAGGTAAGAGTATCCAATTAGTCGTCTCATAAATAGGCCATCATTCCGCTGTCCTTTCTTTGTGGTTTTTGGCAGTGCCAGGACACGCCATGTCGAATGCCAGGAGCGGGAAGCCAAACTTTTGTAGCGCCTTTTGTAGCCGCCGTTTTGTTTGTCGCTTCTGCTGCCGGCAAGTGGCATCATTAGCCCGTAGTCCCTGCTCCCGTAACCCGTAGCCCCCATGACTCCATGGCTTCGAGTAGCCCCCATTCGTAGCCCCGAATCGCCATTTCCAGGGAGCCGTGGGCTCCGCGGACACGCGATGCACAGGGCGCCGCTTGGTAAACACACCAAATTCCGAAATGAAGCAATAAAAGGCCATAAAACGAAATGCAATTGATATACAAAAGGGAAATTGTAGACAACACACGGCGCATTGTGTTGTGTGTGTTGTTTTGTGTCAGAGTGGCAAAGTGAAATGCTTTCTGGCGAATTCGCCGCAGGGGAATCCCCGCGGAAGACAGCGCATGCTCGACAGTTGGCACCACTTTGGTGGGCTTTTTGACGGTGGGTGGGGTGTTGCAACCGCAGCGAAATCGGCGACCGCGATTTGGCCGGTGGGTTTTGACCCAGTTTATATTTGCTGGCACTGGGACTGCCGGACAAGTCGGCCCATTCACCACCCACTGCATTGTTTATGCACACCTCCCCCTCCGCAGACACTCGCCTTTTGTTTTGCTTGCTCTGCGGATGTTTGATTTAAAATTTTAATAAACTCAAACTCATCGGGAACGGTGGGGGGAACTCAATTTCCTGTCGTCTGGCAGATCCAAAGTAGTACGATCGACTTCAGGATATGCTAAGTACGTTGCTCGTTTACAGTGGTCATTAGAAAATAACAAGAAAGTGGATAAAAAACCATCTCCAAATTAATATTTTATATCTTTCATTGTGGTGGATTTATTTTAATTTCTTTATTTTTTGTAATTTCTTTAAAGGCCCCGGCCCCTCATAATTTATTTTGTTAAATTTAATAATCATGAATATTTATTTACAAAAAAAAAACTGTGGTCAAATAAAAATCTAAGCTAGAAAAAGGTTTTTTATCTTTGATTGCTTTTTACTTTCTTTATGTTTTGTAATTTCAATAAAGGCCTCTCTTAATTTATTTTATAAATTTAATCATCATGAACTTTATACAAATATATTCACATTTAATAGTAATTTAATTCCCCATTTATTATTTTTAGCGCTTCAAAATTTTAGAAATTAACCTAATTTTTTCAGCAAAATCTTAATGAACGAAAATATTTATTTACAAAAAAAGAGCTGTAGTCAAATTAAAATCTGACCTACTAAAAGGTGTTCGATTTCTACAACAAAAACCCATTTTCAACCATAAACAATTTACATTTTGTATATATGCATGTTTATGCTGTGTCCATTTGCCCAATTTATTCATATTTTGAAAACGGGTTTATTTTTAAAATGGCCATTGTCGTTTCAATAAAGTTTATTTAGAATAAAACTGGTAGAAATATTGACGCCCATTTTATGGTAAAAACACAAAGAAATTATGTTGGTTCTTTTATGGTCAGTTGTAAATACAATTGAAAAGTTTAATATTTGGTATAGAAATTAAAAGAAAAATCGAAAAAGTTGTTTTCTTTCTGAACCTCTGGATATTATGATTTTTTTAACTCTCTGAAGACTTTATTCCAACAAATTACCACTGTTTGAATGCATGTTGGCTGAAGTTCTCCGCACTTTCCACTTGAGGTCAAGGATTTTTTAAACATTTTATTTTTCGCATTTTTCACTGCTGGGGAAATTTTCACATGCACTCTGGCTCACTTTCGCCAGGTGAGCGGGTGGCTTGGCCGTACACAAAATATGCAAACAATTTCCAATTAAAAATCAATTTTATGCTTCAACTGCGACTAAGTGCAAAATAGTTGTTGGCGTGCGTCGTCGTTGAGTTGCCTGCTCCTCTAGCAGGTTCATAAAATGCGCAAACATTAAGCCAAAGTTTTTCGAACCGAGTTTCCTCTGCCGGCGATTACCATTTCGGCAACCCTCAGTGGCTAGTTTCGAGTTGCAGCCGCAAAAGTATGGGGAAATCTATTGGGAAAATTAAGAAAAATACTTGAAATTGGTGCAGCTGTCAAAAGGCTTAACGCACGAAATTTGCCATAAAGTTTCAGCCAGTTATCGTGGGCCAGAGGTTGTTAAGGAGGTGGCGGGGGAGGTGGTGAAGTGGGCCAAAGTGGCGGTCAGGGCTAAGAGTAACAGCAGCTGTTGGCGGAAGCCATCTGACGAACTTGACATGCTGCCAAAGTTGAAGCGGAAAACCAGCAAGTGACTGTCAATGTTTCCACAGCTCCTCGCAGGCGGCTCAGCTGCACTGGGAGAAAATATAGATTGGGAAGAAATTTATTGGTTACTGTTTTTAATGGAAAAATGCGTAGACCAAAAATAGGTAGTATTTGTAAGATTCATTTTAAGGCTTACTACGAGTTTTTTTTGCCTAATTTCACACAAGGAAAATTTTTTATTTTCTATGGTTTTCAAAATATTAACTATTGTTTATTATCCCAAATTAATATCACAATTGGGAAATAGTACTTTAAAAAAATTATAAGTGGTTTGAAATCTCTTCTAAAGGTGCATAAAAGCATGCTGTAAAAAAAGTTTTTTTTCAAAATGAGTCAAACTTTCTTGTTACATACTTTTGGCCGTTTTACAAAATGTGAATTAATATAAAATTATTATATGTTAAAATAATAATTTAGTTTGGGGAACTTTATAAAAAAAAATAATAAAAAAAAAACACATTTAAATTTGGAAAAATTTTGAAAGTCATAGTACTACATTTTTTCCAGTGCCCTTTCGCATTGTACAATTCATCGGGGTGTTAAGGGTTGTCCGCCGCCCCCACTTATCGCATAACATGCATTCCGCTCGCCGTCAAGTTGCGTAATTGGCGAATTGATTGCCTATCCGGCAATTGAGCGAAAAGATATGACGGGGGAGGTGAAAGGGCAAGGGGCAGAGGCCAGATCGCGCTTAGAAAATTTTCATAAAAACTTTTTATGACCGCCATTCTGTGGTTCGCTACAATTGTTGCCAATTTTCCGGGGCGCAACAGACGTGTGTGTGTGTGGCATGCGTTTTGGGAACTGAAGTACTGGTACTGGTTTTCGGTGGTCCAGCAGCGAATGAACAGCTCAAACTTTTGCCAGTCAAACAGTCAGCCCGTCCACATATCCAATTACGTTTATAGATATTACGGAAATTGAGCAAAAAAAAAAAATAGAAGAAAGCAGGAGAATATACGCACAATGTAGCCATAAAAACGGTTACGTATACGTAGAAACCTTAACTAAAGCTGGCTAAAACGAGGGGCGGGCTGTGGGATGTGGCAGCTAAAGTGTTGCTAAGTGCACGAGCAGCGAAACATTTGAACTTTCTGCTAGTTCAAATTGTCAGGGGTCTTAAAAAGTTGCGACTAGCGGGCTGTGTCAGCCATTTTCTCGATCATCTTGCGTTTTAAGTGCGCGGTCAGAACTTAAAGTCAACCCTTAAACGGCCAAGTTGAAGGGGCCAACTTTCAGTTACGCATCTTAAATATTTAATGCAGCAAAAATCAATTGCTAATTTATGCATTCGGGCAGTTAACGACAGAGTTGAATGCTTCATGGTAATGGCCATAAATAGCAACTCCTTCCCCGTTCATTTCATACCATTTATCCCCCTTTATTGTCTCCTTGTCCCCGACAGTCGTATACATTTTAAATTAGCTGTTCGCTTCCAAGAATTACCCCCGGATACGGACTTAAACACACACATACACACATAAAGAAAGCAGCAATAATCAGCTCAACTTCAACGGCAGCTCCTTCAAAGGAGTCATCGTGTTCATTCAATTGCGCCGCACGGAACTCTGGGTCGGGAGTTCTCTTTAAAAGTCTCCGGGCTCCGATGACATTTTGTGGGCGTTGGGATGGCTTTTGGCCGGGCCAACAAAATGGCACTCAAACAAATTGTCGGTAAAAAGTGGAAAAACGGTGGATAACTAGGTAATAACTGAATATATTTGTATTCATTCCTATTGATAATTTTGATATTTTATTTGATTTTAGGGAGCACTATATAAAATTCTAAAAATGTGAAAGTACCAAAATAAAATAAAACAATTAATAAAAAATCAACTATAATATTTATTTATAATTTATATTAACGAAATTAAATGTTTAATATTTTATTAAATGCCGATTGTAACTCTTCTGTTATTACAGAAAATAATAAAAAAGCTGGTTAAATTAATAAGAATAATTATAATTAATTTTCTATTAAATATTTATATGGAGTAAGTAATTGTTAAAAATTTTTTTTTATATATTTATATATTCATAAATATTTAGTATGAATTTACCTACATTTTTTGGTTTTATTCCTGCTTTAAAAACACATTTATGACTTAAATATGTTTAATCCTAGAAAAAAGACAACCCCCTCAGTGTAAAATGCGGTTTTTTATTTCTGCTTCTTACTCTTTGTTGGCAACCCTTTCCTCCCTGCGCCACATGACGTATACACAACGCGAATTAGCTGTAGGTAAATGCGCCTTTGGAGACCCCAAAACAGAAAGGTGAGCAAACAGACGCGGGGAACGAGATCCAAAACTAAACGCGTCGCTTGTTCTACAAAATTAAGTATTACATGTTAAGTACCATAATTTGTATATGCTGGCACATTAGAAGCCGCACACAGAGGCAAACACACCCCCTGGAAATATCGTATGATTAAAAAAAAAGAAAAACCAGAGGGGGGAAATGTAAAAAATAGAGGAGCGAAACCGGTTGCGTGTGTGTTTATTTCCAGTTGTGGGGGGTACCTACACTTGGCCAGCGGAAACCCGGTAACTATGTCCCAGGAGCTGCTTGGCTGACTTTCCAGTTGGCCCTTTTATGAGCGACTAACTAATTAAGATAAGTGTGTCTGATTTTCATATTAATGGCTAACAAACGAACCCATTGTGGCGCTCTTATCTTAAATGTTTGGGGCCAAGCGAAAGCGTCAAATGTTCGGAACCTCTGCACTCCGCAGCAGATCCCTTCCTGAATCCTTGTGCGTTTTCTGATTTTTCAAACATGAAAAGGCCAGCGGGGGGGCTTTTGGGTGAAAAGCAAAAAATCTATATACAACATATGTGTGTTTGTGTATGTGGGAGGAGGATGTGGAGGCCACTGCAGCGGACGTGGCTTACATGAGCATGTGTTTTTAAGCCTCGTTGGGCACAAAACAATTAATATTGCGGCCCGCCCACCAGCTCGCCCACAGCTAAGCACAAATCAGCCTCCTGTGAAATGTGAAACACAAAAGCTCGAGCGGCGGAGTGCCACCAGCAACAACAGCAACAACAACGACGGCGACCGGAAACGGAAGCGCACAACTCTTTGCGCGAATTAATCACACAGCAACAGCAATGGCAACTACAACTACAAGTACAACTGCAAATACATGCGAGAACAAGAGCAACAACAGCCAGAAACTCAGTGAACAGCGGCAAAAATCAGCAGAGAAACGACACGGACACGCATATAAAATGGGCCTCGTCGGCTGCTCAGCTCATATTCCCTCACACGGAGTGAAAATAAAGTGGTACGGTGAAACCCGCCCAAAGATTCACCTTACAACAAATTCCATTCACATAATAATACATTTAAAATCGATTAAATGCTTAGTAACAATTATTTTCTGTTGCATAAATGTATAAATCACATAGAAAAGTACAGATTTTAATTGCTAATAAAAAGATTTCAGGGCAGGCAAGTAAAATGTAACAAGTAATCTCTAATTTCAAATCAAATTCAAATTGGTTTTATTATTATTAAAATTCCAATTATGGATTTAATTTAAGAGGACTAATTTCAGCTAGAAAATCATAAATTTGTATATCTGTCAATGAAAAATTATAGGCAGCTTGGCACAAATAAGACACAAAATTCGAATAAAAATAAATGCTTAGACTTTTTTGAATACTCATTTATTATAATTACACAAAGTGCATGCAGAATTGATTAGAGCATTTCTGCACTAAATTACTGCTTAAATTACTTGTCGAATTGTTGGGATTAGAAATTGTATTCATTTGGGGAGCTGATTAGAAAATGTAGGTATTTAATTAAATGCCACTATCAGTTTGGAAATTATTACAATTTATAATGGAATTATTTATTGAAAAATTAAATATTAGCGTAAGCCAAAATTTTATTACTAATTGTTATTTAATTTAATAAATTTAATTATTGTTGATTTATAGAAAGAAAATACTTTAATTTTGTTGTGCAACTGTAAAAGCAAGGCCCTAAGAGTATCTATTTCCAGCAAATCCTTTCCTAACCCACTAGATATTTTGTTGAGCCACGCAATCAGGCCGGCTGTAATCCATTATCATTTCAATACCTAATCAAATCTGGCGCAGGCGATTCCCCTGAGAGGATCTTCACTGTGGCCCCGCTCGAGTGCGGTCACTAACTTGCCGGGGACCGCCCACTTGGACATGCCATCGCCATCTTTGGGACTACCACCCACCTTTGCCCACCCACTTACCCACCCACAAAACGGCAGTGCATGAAGCTAATTAAATATGCGTGCCTTGCCTCAATGCCCCGGCCGCTGAGGGGATTGCGTGCCCAGCGGCCTCTCGAAGCCGCCCTCCTTTAAGTCCGCTGCCCCACCTTGGCGGGCTTTAATGTCCCCCGGTTTATAGTCCCTCCCCCCTTCTCTCCTCACCTCACCACACCACTGCCCATTTCGGGGGCATATTTACTAATCATTTTACGTACTACCTCCTGCTATACTGCTATTCGGTTTATTGTTTTTTAAAACGTGGGCGTGCCTACGGAGTTGGCGGAGTGAATTTAACGAGCGGCGGCTGGGACAACGGTCCCTTTGTAATGCAAATTAAATAAACATGATTTTTATATGATTTCGCCGTGCGAATGCATTGTCCTTGAGCCCCCACAAGGACTCCCCGCACTCCGCTCCACGCTCCTCGTTCGTGCAAGTGTGGCGGTGTCAATTTTATGAGCCGTCAGTCATTTCGCATTTCGCCAAACACTGAACTCTGAACTCCGAGCAACGCCTTCGAGTGTAATTTAATTGAATAATTAAAATTTTTATTGCTACCGTGTGTGTGTGTGCGTTTCTGCATGTGTTGGTAAGAGGGGGGGGGGGGAGGAGGGGGAGGATATGCAAAGCGTGTCATTTTAATTTACGACCATGACGTTCAGCACAGCCAGATAATAAACACGCTCGCAATTAAGTATACGCCGGGGCGTACTCTGCACATCCAGTGCCAAGCATCTCGGCACGCAAACGTCAATTTTTAGGGGAGCGAGCAAAGTGTCTAAAATTGGTCAGCAGCGGCTAAGAAAAAATGGTTTCAGTTTTAGCCAAGAGGAGGAAAAATTTACGGCCCATTTATGGTCAGTTATTTAGAAACTGGATAGCTGTGAAGCGGAACTTAAAAAGATATAAGAAAAATATAAATTCTGTTGAGGAAAATTTGAGATAAGGATTTAATTAATTAAAATTAAGGTATTAAAAATATTTTTATTTAATTTTAGTTTATATTTATAAGAAATGCAGTTAAGGAAAATTAAAAGAAATGACAATTTAATTAAAATAAGCGGATACAAAATATTGGAAATAATATCTCAAATCATTTAAGACTTTTTTAATTTTAATAAGTATTTATTATTATTTTTGAAGAGTATTTAAATTTTACCAAATATTTATTTATATTCATCGGAAATGCAGTTTAGGGAAATTTAAAAAAGGATTTAATTAAACTAAAATTTGGGGATTAATAATATTGGAAATAATTTGTCAAATAATAAAAGAGTATTTACATTTTTACCAATATTTAATAAATTGGAAAGTATTTTAGTTTTAACAAATATTTTTTTATATTTATAAGATAACAGTAAAGGAAAATTATAAAATAGTATTTTATTCAATTAAAATTAAAGGAATTGAAGAGTATTTTCATTTTAACAATTATTTCATATTATTGTTGAATAGAATTTTAATTTTAACAAATTATTATTTATAAAAAATATGTAATATTGTATAATAAAAAGTGAATTATTTGCGTGATAAATGAATGCTATTAAAAATGTATTCTTAATAAAAATAATGTTATTTCCGAAAAAAGCTCCTACAAATAAGCAGCCTTGGCAAAAATATAATAAAATACCAGCAATATGATTGTCTTTATGTATTTAAAAACTGTATATTGTATGATGTATGCTTCAGTTGGATGATAAATACTGGGTAATAATTTAACTCTAGCCCCCAAAATGAGTTCAGAGTGTCAAATGCCTTAGTTTGCATCGAAGATAACCAATTTCGGTAGCCTGAAATGCCAGCTATTATTTTCCGGTTGACATAACCAGGTTTGTGGTGTTGAAAATGGACCAGTTGACAAAATGTAAGTGTGTGCTTAGTTCTGTTGGCACTCGTATTTAGGCCCAGAAATTCCAATAGCCTTTGTTGCACGCCCACAGTTTCAATAAACAATAATAAAACTGTGCATAAATACAATGCAAATATGAGCACGTTGCACAAGGATATTCGACCGACAGGCGTATCCGCTGTTCCACCCTGCCATTTTGAATGCATATTTTGCGTTTTATTTGGGGGCTAAAAACAGAAAAAAGAAATATACGGGCTGGCAAAATATTACACAACATTTGAAAGAGTTTTAAAACGACTCGAAAGCAAAGCGTCCAGCGCAGCACAAAAATGTGAAACAGTTTTATTTATTTTATAACCCGCTCAGCGCTCGCATTTGCATCCCTACAAACTGCGAGATGCGAGTTGCATATGTATCCGTATCTGTATCTGTATCTGAATATGGATCTGTGCATCTGTGGCCGTCTGTGTCATTTGTTTGAGCTGCAGCCCCAAAAACCCAAAGAGATAAAAAACACAAATGGAAAGCGAAAATATAGTATTTAAAAAGCGATTTCATGTTGTTTATATTTGTGCGAGCTCAAAGCTATTGATTGGTATGGCTCCATGGATACGATAGATGGGGGGATTCAAACTTTTGGGTATGGGGGGAGCCAGGTATAATCGCATTGGCCTCCACTAAGTTACATCATTTTTGCATTTGCGAGCGGCGAGCGAGAGAAATGGAATCATGTAATTGTAAATGTAATTGAAATGAAGTAAGCGTGAATTTCGCTTAAAAAAATATAGCCTGAAAAGTGACTGGCAGGGCAGCGGCGGGAGCAGCGCGATAAGAGCCTCGCTCGCTCTGGGCAGCTGGCAAATGTTTGTTTCCTTTCAAATCAGTACACTTCCTTTTTGGCCCGGCCTTTCTTCTTCCATCTCTCTGGGCTCTTGGCCAGGTCTGCATCTGCAGGCAAAGGCAGCCGAGGAAAATAAATGAAAATCACTTGAAAATACTAACGAGCTGTTACGCTTGGCAAGAAAAATATAATCAGCAGCATCATGTCTGCAGGTGCACTTAAAAGGCGTTCACTTTTACCCCGCCACGCCCCAAAAGCCAACCATGCCAAACAATGGTCTACAAAAATCGAAGAAAACAGAGGGAAAATGGAGGCAAAAAAAACCTTGTTAAAACAATTAAAACTAACCTTTTTTGTGCAAAAAAAAGGTGAAGGCAAGTCTTCGGACACAATGGCAAAGGGAAATGTTTAAGGCCTTAAGCGGCAGCGCGGGCCCAAAGACATGGGAATCACAGCCATCAGCTTTTGTCCAGCGACTCTCCCCGAAGCGGTCCAACCACTTTTGGCCAACCACTTCAATGCGAACTGAAGGAGTGCAGGTTTTTTTCGCCTTGCTTTTTAGCCAGATGAAGGCCACTGGAGATCGTGATCGTGGCGAGATCATAATGAAGCTGCACTGGGATGGAGGCGCGTGCCAACTCGACTAATTCCTTGTCGTTGTCGGTGGAAAATGACTTTGAACTTTATTGTTTTTCCAAGTGTTTTGGGATCCGGTTTTTTCGGTTATGATTTGGTTATTACATTTTCCTTTTCTTACTTTGCATTGATCGCGTAACTTAATTCATGAATGTAATGGCAAGAAAGTGCGAGGGAAATGGCAAATGGCCCAGGAGGAGACAGGCAAACGGGCAACAGGCCGTTTCAGCCAGGTCAACAAATGGCAAACACTCACTTTTGGCCGACGACCGCCTTCTATCAACAGAAATTGTGCAAGAGCTTTCCTCGCGGCTCTCAGCAGATCTGTCCTAGTCGCGGCCCGTATAAAAACGCTGTGTTGTCCACATTGCGGCCACATTCCCATCGCAGCAGTCGGGCGGCCAGCAATCAAGGTCTAATCCCATCCCAGCCAGAGTTCGAAGCCCACCAGGCCAAATGGCGAACGTTAATTTGGTGAGTGTGGAGTGCGGCGAGGATATTAAAAAGGCATTATGCAAAAATTCTGGAATACAAAGCCATGCCATTCAGCAATTCTTTATAGCTGATGCACTTTGGAGTACGGGGGTTATTGCATGTTGGGAAATTTATAAGGAAAATAATATAAACTGTGAAGTTAAAATATTCTAAAAATGGTTAAAGTGCTGAAAAACTTAAAGAATAATGGGAAAACCTCTTGGATTATTTTTTAAAATATTATTTTTCTTAAATAATACATTTTAAAGGTTCTTATAAAATATTGTTATATTTTTAAAAATATTTTTCCCATTATTACATTATAAAGGGTTCTTAAATATATAATTTTAATATTAGGTATTTTTAATTCCATTATATTTTCCTTTTTTATCCCCCAACTAACTCCTCTAAAGTGTTTTGCATAATAAATCGTTTTGTATTATCCTCCGCAGCAGATGCCGCTCATTGCAGCCGCCACCACCATCCTGACAATTGTGAGTGCAGCCACCTCGGCGGAGATGGCCAGGAACCACCCACACCCGCACTCACACCCCTTGCATCACAACATGGGCTCTTTGTTCGACAATCGATGGCTGCCAATGGATCAAACGGTGCAGCAGCAGCAGCAGCATCACAACCATCGGTATGGCTCGTCCAAAATTCCAGGCGGCGATGCGGGCGAAAGACGTGCCTTTAGTAGCAGTCACTCCTCCCGCCAAGGATTGGCCTCAGTGCTCAATGGGCTCACCAACCTCTCGGGCCTGGGCCACATCACCCATGGCTACGGCTCGGTGGCGCCCACCCACACGGAGGCCCTGGCCCTGGCATCCAGCAAGCAGGAGATACCCATTTATGAGGAGCACAATGAAGAGGCCGACGCGGTGGCTGCCGTTGCGGCCGCCGGAGCCCATGAGTTTGGTTCGGGAAGTGGGCACTCGGGCGGTGGATTGGAGAACAATCAACAGCATGCGGCGGGTTACAATTATCCCGCTGGTGCTGCCGGCGGGGGATTTTATGGATCTGGTGCCGGGCAGGGCTACGACTCCTGGTCGCCATCGCCATTGCCCGAGGAGCAACCGGAACAGCAGGCGGCTCATCCGTATGCGTACGATAAAATATCAACGGGCAATTTCCTGCCGCAGTACGAGTCGGGCTCTGGCTACGATGACCAGCAGGCGCAACACTACCACCACCAGTTGCAGCAGCAACATCAGCAACAGCAGCAGCTGCAGCAGCAACTGCAGCAGGAGCAACAGCAGCTGTACCACCAGCAGCAACAGCAGCAGCAGGACCAGGAGCAACAGCACGCCGCGTACTTCGGGCAACATGACCCATCTGCCTCTGGTTCCGGCTCCACAGCGGCGGCTTCGTCCGCCTCGAGCGGATCTGGTGGCGATGACTACGAGGAGCATTCCGATGCTGGCCAGGAGCATAGCTCCAACTACTTGTCGGAGGCAAGTGGAGGTCACGGTGGCCAGGGACAGAGTCAGAGTCACAGCCATCACTCGCATCATGTGGATATCATCAACTATGTGCCGGTGAAGCATGTGAAGAAGCAACATGTGCCGGTGGAGAAGGAGGTGAAGATACCCATCTCGCATGCGGTCATTATACCCGTTCGCAAGCCAGTTCCCATCCACATACCGATCACGAAGAACGTTCAGGTGCCGGTGGAGAAAGAGCTCAAGGTGCCGGTGGAGCGGCTCATCCCGGTGCCCGTGGAGAAGCACATCCCGGTGCCGGTGGAGAAGCATGTCCCCTATCAGGTGATCAAGTATGTGCCCATCAAGGTGCCCAAGCCGTTTCCCGTCAAGGTGCCCGTCTTTAAGACGGTGCTGCACAAGGTCAAGAGCTGGTGGTAGATGATAGTAAACCCTTTCTGCATCCTGCATCCTTCGCATTCCTCATTTGCATCCAGAGCACGCGAATTTCGTTATAGTTATAAGCACATTACGCATACGCCACCGCCCCCCGTCAAACCAAAGCGAACATCATTATGCAGTTTTTGCACATTTCGTATTCCATTTTTAATGTCGAGTTTTAAAATTCATTTAATCCTCGTGATGTACAACAATTTTGTGACTCATTTAACATTACAACAATTTGCATTAAAATACAAACACGAACGGAAACAGAAACAGAAACCGAAACAGCATCGGGAAATGGTAAATGGAAATGGGGAAAAGGGCAGACACACACATACTGCAAGACCGAGGTTTTTAGCAGCGATTTTACGGTGCATTTGTCATGGACATAACCCTTTTTCCCCACTTGGCACCTCATCCCGTGGCCCCGTGCTCATTTATTTAATTTCACTTTAAGCGCACACAATGAAATTTGTGTTTAATGAAATGAAATTCATCTTCACAAAAGGCTCGCGCACTCTCCGCCGTTGTTCTCAGGCTGCCAAATGCCATTTCCAGACCATTACATCGCCCGTTCGGACCGAAATGTGGGCGCTTGTTGGGGATATCATCCTCCGCAGACCCCCCTCTTCCCTCGAAGGAAGGGGCTTCCAGAGTTCCCGGGTCTAATTAAATTAAGTGCACACCTTTGTTGTCCCGCTACGCGCTGGCATGCCGCTCGTGTTCCTGCACCTGTGCAGCAAACTCTGCTTTGATTTGCAGCCCGATTGAATTGGCCAAGGGACTGCTCTCTGCTCTCGGTTCACCATTTTTTCTCGATTCCTCCTTCTGAAAAGTATGTCACAGCCTTTAAATATGCACTGGACAGCGCTGGAGTGAAGCTTGCAGGCGGAAAGAAAAAGTAACATATCGCTTTCAGTAAATTCTCTGGCCAGCAATCCTTCTTGCCAGCACGCACAGCCTCCTCGTCAAACAGACGATGATCACTGGGAGAAAAATAGGAAGAAAAGTCCTTGAATTTATTTTTTATGGATAAAATATAATAATATAAAGTGGAGGAATATTTTTATAAGCATGAGTTCATCTTAGTTTTGTTTAGATAAACCCAGTTTTATATTGAAAATGTTTTTTATATTCCTGTGAAAGTTTTATGTGTAAACCATATAAAATATGTAAATCTATATAATAAAAATATTATAAAATTTTTAAAAAATATTTTTAAATTCGAAGAGGCCTTAAAATGAATATAAAACAATTTAAAGGGCACCTCAAAAGATATAGATATGAAAATCCTTTATAAACAGTTTTAAACTTTACATTTTTTTAAATACGAAAAAATGTAAAATATTTTTTTAAGACAAAGATATTAATTTATATACCTTGTTTTATGGAAAAGGAATGAGGTATAAGAATTACATTTCTAATCAAACGTTAGTTTTGTTTAAATATCAATATTAAATATATTTTAAATATATATTTTTTTAGGGGAACTCAGCTTTTTGAGAAGCAATTTTTCTTTTAAATTGATAGAATTCTTCTTAAAATTTCCAAAAACATTTTCTTTACATGTTCCCTGCTGTTCCTCCTTTGTGCTGCGTGTGTCGCTCTCGACTGTTTGTCGTTTGGCGCGGATGCGAATGCGGATGCGGCTGCGGTTCCGCGGCCCTCGCTTGTCAGTCACGCGGCTCCTCCTTTTGGTCCTGCCGCGTCTGTTCGCGTCCTTTCCGCGTCCTGCCACTTGCGACTTGCTACTCTTGCTCCATTTACTGTGTATTTTTGATGTCTAAATTGCATTTTATTATGTCGCTCGTTCGAGGGGAGGCGGCAAAAAAGAAGGCGAAACTTCTTCGCTTGCCACATATGTTCGTTTGGCGATGTGCGATGTCGTTGTTACTGCTTTTGCCGCTGCTGCTGCTGGCTTTGTTGTTGCGGTTGTAAATTTTATTTATCATTTAACATTTTTTACGCTCTTTATGCCCCTCCAGTCAGGCGGTTAGTCAGGAAGCACAGCCCCGCCCAGCGACACACTTTAAGTGACTTTTCGAGTACTTTATTTTGCATACAAAATATTTGCCTTGTCGCCATGTGCATGCGTGCGTATACGTAATATCGCTGCCAACTCACTTGGCTGTGTAAGTTGGCTGTTCGACGCTTCTCCCTTCGCTTTTTACACCCACTTTTTTATGTTAAATTAAACATTTAAAATGTTATTATGATTTTTATTCCCGCCGCTTTATTAGTCGCATTTTCTGCAAGGCCACAATATTGTTTTTACGCCGACATAAAAGTATATATGATATTTAATTAACTATTCTGTTTTCTCTGCTCTTGAATGGAAACGTATGTGTTATTAGTTTCGGCTCCGTTTGCCTTGTGGTGGACAGCAAAATTAATTAATTTAAATTGAAGCCAGCATTAGAAGCGAGTGTGTGAGAATGGGAGTATTTATTTGATGTTGTTGTGCCTTCTGTGTGTGGATGACAGAAAATCACTGGTCGTTGGATAACGAGTGAACTGCACTAATTATTTAGCCAAATAACAATATCAGCATGTGCAATTTGCAGCATTTAAATGTTTAATTAAGTATGATTTTCACCAGGTAGCATGGAATTCATTCCCAAATCTTTGTTGGCCAGGTAAAAGGTCGTCGCTAAACGGGGGGTGTAATCTTTATTTCATGCAATTGGGAATAGATGGCCAACAACCACACACACACACACTCTCACTTCCGCGTGGCAGTAAACAAAACTGTTGGTTTTAATAACGGCCAAGTGCATGTGTGCCATGCGGCTAAAATGGTGGGAGGGGGAGGGCGGTATTTTTCGGAGTCAGCTGCCACTATGTTTGCACTTTTATTAAAAAACTTTTGCATAATGAAAGTTTTGAGCTTGCTCTCCAAATTGCAGACGCAATATATAACTCACAAAAAAGTTGAGTGCGGTTCAGCTATTTATATAAATATTTTCGCACAAGTTTTTGGCCAAAAATGATTTCTGAAGTGTTTATGATGCACAACTCCTAGGCTTTGTCTTCTTTCCCCGCCCCTTAAATGGCATTCATTATATTTACGGAAGTTTCTATTGATTGCTGCTTGGCTTGTGGTACACGGAAAAAATACTGTTAGATTAAATATATTTTAGTGTATTTAGGAATCATATCTATCATATCTTTTTAGAAATATGTACAAAATGAAGGATTTTTGTATAATATTTAAATGTAATAATGATTTTCTTTATGTTTTTAGTGTTTAAAATTGTTGTTACGGAGTTTATGATTCAAGACTCTAATCAAATTACTTTCTGTGTATATATTGAGTTGATTTAGGAATATATTATATCTTTCTAAAAATTTGTTCAGAATTATGTTTTTTTTTTGTATAATATATAATATTATAATGATGTTTCTTCTTTTTATTATTATTGCTTTTAAGGAGTTTATGATTCATATCTTTTTTTATAGATCTACTATTCTGTAACCAGGTGCTTCTAAAACTAACCTTTTCATATCTTTCATTTTACGCCTAACTGTGTTAATATCAAGACTCTTAAATCTTCCCTTAATCAAATTACTTGCTGTGTACGCCTATACCCCACTTCCCCCTGCTTTTACCATTTAGGTAGTAATATATATGTGTTGGCCGGGGGTGTGCGAGCGGCAGTAACAACAATGATGGCCATATAATGGGAATGCGAATTTTTATTGTGGCCACAATGGCTGGCCGGGATGGGTCGAGATGGGCCGCCGTCTGGTGATATTCGAAGCACTAAGGAGGCCCGCGATGAGGACTCTCTCTAAAAGCAATGATACTTTTATCCCCCCATGTCATTGCCACGTAAGTCCGCCACTCAGCGAGATGGCTGGTGGCTCAGTTCTCGGTTCTCACTTCTCAGTCGCATCCTCTTGGCCGCTGATGTCTACTGATGGCTGCTGATGGGCGCTCACATTGTCGCCGTCTTTGGGTGTGGATTTTCGGGATATGCGGCGCTACATGTTATGAATTTTTTAGGGGCCTTGGTCTTGGGTCCTCAGTCCTCAGTCCGCAGCAGACAATAATAAAAGCCTCTGGCACGTGCACAGTCGCAATACCCGTGCCTCGAGATTATGTCTACGTTTTGCTCAAATGATTTACACATCGTCTGCCGGCGGCAGCCATCTTTTTGGATCAACTTGGTATTGGGACTGGGGATTGGATGTGGGATTGTCCTCATCCTGTCCGCAACGCGCTAACGGTATACCAATTACCAATTTGCCGTTGTCCTTCGCGGAATTTTCGAATTTGCGATGATGTTGGTAGCCAGGTAGTCCAGGTTGGGAGCTCCTGTTTTGCGCACCGGAAATTGCCCGACATTGAATGACGGCATTAGCCTGCCACTGGCTTACGGCAATCGCTCTTAAAGCCGGCCAGCGCTGATTTAAATATTCGCCACAAAACAGTCGGTTTATGTGGGCTTAAAGGTCGCAATCGCAGTAAGGTCACATAAGGTTACTTGAAAAGAATAAAGTTTGAAATGCGGCTGGAGTAAACTTATTTCCTGTTTGCAATTATAATAAAGTAAGCAAAATAAGTCTGCATGAATAAAACATGAATAATCCAATCGAGGCTTAGAATTGAAAAACAAATACAATAAAAATTGGGTTCCTTTGGAAAGCTTAAAATGTGTTTAACTATGTATGTAATTTAAGGTAAAATCATAGTCTGCATTATTACTTACTCATTTACAGATATTCGATAAACTAGTTGTAATCGATTTATTTTTTATTTTATTTTTTATTTTATTTTTTACTAAATACAGTGAGAACTGCAGTATTGAATAAATTTAAAATTTAAATAGTTTTTTGTATATTCTTTTTTAATCACAAATTTTTCCATTCCAACTGATTAAAATTATACAATTATTCGAGAGTAAGATTAAAAAAGTATTCTATGGTTCTTGTATTACAAATAATATGATTAAAAGAGGTGCTTTAAAAAATTATTAAGAAAATAAATCCGTAATTTGAATAGCAACTTTTATTTAGATTCAATTTTCACAAGAGGAAGTTAACTTATGGAAGATTAACAATCAGCTAGTTGAGAGTTGTATACGAAAAGAAGGCATTGCCTAAAGGTGTATATTTTCGGACCATAATTTTCCACTTCCCGATCAAAATAAACATTGGCCTTGCATTAAGTTTCACGTGTTTTTCACAATTGCATAACTGGCAAACGGAATCGCGGCGAATCGCAGGACCTTCGAAGGACCCACCAAACTCGTATGTTCAGACAGACATTTGTTTCGCCCGCTCGCCGGCAGAGGGCGTTGCGCAACATTATTCCGTAGTTCTGTAGTTGGCTTTTATGGCACTCGAAACGGGTGTCTGCGTGCGGCTCAAAGGTGAGTGCTGTTTGCCAAGAAGGTTCTTTGGTTCTTGGCTGCTCATCGTTGTTGCCACTTTAGTTGTAGTCTTGTAGCTGCAACTTTTGCCGCTCTCGTTGCTGTGCACTTGCTGGCTCCGTAGCTTTGCTATCCTTCGAGCCAGTCAGGCGTGGCAAATTGCAAACTAATTTATTAAAAACGGATATATGAGCAGAATTTATATATTGCTAGGGGGTTCAACTGCTGCTTCAGTTTTAGCTCCAGCTCATTGCGCTGCTGCAATATTGCCGGAGTTCATAATTTCTCTGGCCTGGCTGTGGGGTAAATAATGTGCTGTCAGCATGTCAACGGCTATGAATTCGAATACCCCTCTCTTTGTTTACACACACACAAGCTTTGCTGGGTTTTTGCTACTGCTGATTTTAAACATTTTTGCCCATTATGTGCTTTTGAAACTCAGCTCATCTCGTCAGTCGACTGACTACTGGTCACAGTTTGAATTTGAAATATGATCCGGTGTTGGAGATGTTTGCTTCTCAGCCATTTAGTTTCATTTCTCAACTGACTGCTGTCAAGTGCAGCTGCAGCTCTTGCTTTTGCTGCATTGTCTCGCCTGACACCGAGATGACAATTCTCCAGGCAGGCTAAAGGTAATCATATCTCTGCATTTCCCAGCATAAGCTGTCAATCAAAGAGAGATGCCTTCTCTCCTCACTTTTCCCTGCTCAAAAGGCAACTAAGAAGCCCCATTCAGCCGAGGCAAAATAGATTGCAATCTGATATTCGAGTACACGTCAGTGAGCTTCAATTAGGGACATCTCGGAGCTCGGAGCTCGGAGCTCTGGACCTTCTAGCTAGTGTGTCCGAGTGAAAAACCCCTTGGTTAATTTGCTAGCCAGCCAGATGAGCTCTGCTGCAGGAATAATGTGGCATGAAAAATTCCGAAAAGACCGAAAGTTGCAGCACTTAATTGCCAGCTCCCCCGAAGGGCCAAGTTGTGAAATATTGATACTCGTACTTATGCATAAAGGCCCGGCCAACCCCCAACACTCCATTTGCCACGTATTGAGCTCGATAAAACCAGCTCGTTTCGAGGGTCTCTCAGCTCATTTTAAGCGCACTTTAATGGCAATTATACGCCTGAGTAGCTGTTTGTGTTGGCAAACTTTTCGGGGGGAGAGGGTAAAAAGCGTCAACAGCACCAGACACTGACGGCAAAGCCGGCAAGCAAAACAAACAAACATACATCATACCCCGTACACCGTACACCATACACCATGCTCGCAAAACACCAGACTATCCTGCAGGATGTTGTGACTCAACATAAATCCTTTGGCGTATAAAATACTTGCAAACATTTTGCTGCTGCACGCACCAGATTATTAAAGTTCTGTGTAAATAGTTTATGGTAATCATAAAAGATATACCAAGCATTCTTGCTTTACGACCGAATGGGGCGTAAGAATAAGGTGATGCTTCTCGCCCATTAAACGGGCCAACATGAGATATCACTCATACGCCCCGCTGTCCGCACTGACTTTTAACTCTTTTGTATCTACGCAAAGTGCTTTTTCTACCGCGTAACTTGGCCGTTTGTCAATTAAAATGATCAAGAAAGGCGCCCATTGCCCATCAAAAGTAACAACTTGCCACCTGAGTCGCAAATTTTTACGATGCACATCAATTTTTGCCAAACAAAAATGACTGCTTTTCGAGTGCAGAACTTTTCCGCGAGCAGAGGGTTCCCGAAAAAGGGTTAAAACTTTGCTTTTGCCGCGCTAACTGATGGCCGCCGCTTGTCATTTTTCAAAGGACTCCGTCTGGCACCCTCGCTTTTCTCGCGCTTTTCCCACCATTTAATGCTGCCGCCGAGCGTTTTTGTGGCTGTTTACGCTTCTGGCTTCATTTTGGCCGCCCGGCAATTATCAAAGTTTGAGCCAAAAGTGCTGATTAATTTTTAATGTTTATCTTTGTCGCCGTGCTCGGCTTAACCCCCTTTCTGCTGGGTTACCTGCTCGAAAGTGCAGAGTCATTTCCGAAATTATAAAGTCATTTTGCTGCCCTTTTCGAGTAGGAATATCGGAGTGGAGGGATAAATGGAAGCAAAGCCAGGCGCTGATTTAAGCACTCTCGCTTTTAGGTTCTGTCATCTCACTGTATCAAGTGGTCACTGGGCAATGTGCACTCAATTCAATACTATCAATTGGGAATTTTCCGCTTTTTAAGGAAGGGACGAAAAGATAATCTAGGGAGAAACTTACGCATAGCAATACTAAAATGTAAAATAAAATACAATTTTCCATTTTTTTGACGTATATATTTAATTTATAAAATTAATAATAAAATAACAAATTTTATTAGTATTTTTTTGGATTTGTTTATTAAATCGAAATAATGAAGTGTTTACCCTATTCACACACTTTCACTTAGTATAAATATTGAAATTTTATATTAAAATAGATTTCATTTAATTTTTTTAAGCCGTTACACCTGTATGATTTGAAATATTAATCAACTGGCTGTCAATCAAAATACTAGGAAAAAATAAATTTAGTATAGACCATTTTAAAGTAGGCTTAAAGCTATGATTTCCCATACATTTTTAAGGTTTAAAGTGAAATTTAAATTTAACATGCAATTGAGAAAGCATCCCTATAATCATCTTGTTTCTAAGGGGCTTTGCTTATTAAATAAACTTTATTTTTTTACTGACACGCAGTGCTATCTAAATTCACATCTAAGGAGTGTATTTAAATTAAAATCAAAGGTTTGATAGCAGGCGTTTGTCAAACAATCGTATCCAATTTCGTCATCCGGCGCAAATGTAACCAGTGGCGGGTTTGAGTGTCAGTTTCAATGGCAGTGTTAAGGGGTTAAGGGTTTCGGGGGTTAAGGGGTTAAAGGGCACAAAAGCACAGGCGGGAGTCTCATCAGCAGATTCGTGGTCACCTATCTGACCGGATCGCCATGTTCATTGCGTTTTGTGGCTTTTGTCATTGGCCTGCGAAGTGGGGACGCTCGCATACGGATTTGGGCAACGCTCATCACCAATACCCATGACCCATGGCACATGGCCGCCGGCCACTGTGGTGACCAGTGGTCAGATGAGCAAAATTCCTAACGAAGCGGTTAATGTGGGCAGTGCAATTATGAATTTATGCGCATTTATCCGGCTGCAAGCGCCATTTACTATTTGCATTCGTAGTTGGGCAATCGCAGACAAGCGTTGATTTGCACGCATGCTTATTATATTTGATTTTTAGCTGGTTTCCGCCGCTTTGCGGTTTCCTTGTGCATAGGTACGTGGCATATAAATGCTAATAATGTGGCCAGCAGCGAATTAAATTGATAAATTTGATTACACAAAGGAAAAAAAGTACAAAGAGTATTTAATTACTTTAAAAAAAATATTGCAAAAAAAATAATCGAATTTTAAATACTTAATTTGTTATTAGTAATAAAAAAATATTTTTTAAAAATATATTTTAACCTAAAAACAAAAAAAAACTGCAGAATATCAAGTGTATTTATTTTTTACGTATATTTTATAATATTCTATTGAAAGATATTTTTTTTGCTGTTTAGCCCATCAAAAATCAATAATTAAATTTATAAATTTACTGATTTCATTTCCCCATAGACTTTCCTTCAATTCTACTGCACTTTCAAGTATTATATTGCGTGTGGTGTAAACTTGTTCCTCATTTCGCCCCCTCAAAAATGGAGTCGAATGGCTCCCACGTCAATTAGCGCTAATTTCATTAGCCGGCAATAACTTGCAGCACTTTCTAGCCAAAAACTGCTGGCCCGACTTTTCGCGACCCTTGCGGAACTTTACTTTTTGGCTAATTTTGTTGCTGTTTCGTTAACGCCTCGCTGAAGTTGAACGTCGCGTTTATTTGTGCGTCATTGTTGCTCCAGTTGCTGCTGTTGCTTCTGCTGCTGTTAAAAGTTGTTGCTGCCGGAGTTACATTTGGCAATTAGCCGCTGCATTTTGCTGCACTTTCGCCACTTTTGCATTGCAGCAGTCAGTCTTGGAGCCCCCCCCCGTTTGCCCATCGCACTTCAATACATATTTATTAGCCGCATTTGTTGGATTTTAGCTCAATTAAAAAGTTTTACTCGGCTACTTTTCTTCATTTGGGACCTGCCTTCTGACTCCGACTTCAACTTCGCCACGGAATGTCTTGTTTTGTTTCGCTGGCGCAACTAGGAGCTGCAAAACTGGGAGCTGGGAGCTGTAACCCCTGGAGTTGCTCTGCAGTTGCTGTCCGCTTTTCTTTTCTTTGTTTCACAAGCACTAATTGCAATTACTTTGCCTTGACTTGACTGTCCGGCGGTCAACAGCTGGAAACCAAGGGCTAAGCTAAATGGGAAATACCCTAACTTAAACTATGAAAATAATAACACATCTTAGGGATATTGAAGTCTAGGTACATCCATAGTATATTGAGGGTGAAATAGAGGGAGGAATAGCTAGGGTTTTTAAAATAAAGCTAAAATAAAATCTTAAAAATATTTAAAAATAGGCCTAAAAGTATGCAGTAAATATATAGTATAGTCGTCTCCTGTAAGAATTCATTTCAGTTTTGAGGTAAAAAAATTGTGTTGCATACTTTTAGACACCTTTATTGACATGTAAAGGTGATTTCGAAACCCCAGATATTCCTAACTTAATTTCAAATTTATATTGGACAAGACGCCATAAAATATGTAGACCTATGTAATAGATTGTTAAAAATATATATATAATATACCCCGAAACATCTTGAAAGCGTATAAAAAAATAGACCAAAATCGCTCTGAAACCAGATTAACAATTTATTATTTAGGACTTAACGTTATATGCATACATAGTAGAGTTTTAAAGAGTACTGCTCATCCCAGCAGATGATTGCCGGTGGCACTCCAGCCGGGTGCCACGTAGTGGGGTCGCTGCTTGTGCACCACCGTGCGCACCACTGGCACTTTCACGGGATACGGATAGTAAACTGGTGAGACCACCGGCTTCTCCACTCGGTAGGGCACCCGTCGCTCCACCACAAAAGGAATGGGTCGCTCCACGGGCACCGGCTTCACCCGCTCGATGGGGATCTTCACCTCCTGCAGCTGCGGCACCGCCACCGTCTTGGCCACCGGTATCTTGATGGGCATGGGCTTGGGAATGGCTGCGATCACGGTGCGAGGCACTTGCATCTGGACGGTCTGCTTGTAGGGCACATGTTGCTTCTGGTAGTGCGTCACTGGCACGTTCTTGGTGATCTCGATATGCTTGGATAGCGGAAGTCCTGCCACCGCCTTACTGCTCTCTGGGGTGTGGCGCACACTTGTGGTTATGGCCGGCAGATCAGCAACTTGGCCATCCTTGTGGCTGTACAACAGCTGCTGATCCTGGGCAACACCCACTCGCTGTTGCTGTCTCTGATCCCGAGTAGATTGCTGCTTCTGTTGCAAGTGTTGCTGATGGTATTGCTGTTCGCGCTGCAAGTGTTGCAGCTGTCTCCCTTCGAGTTGCTCATGTTGTCTCCCTTCCAGTGGTTGCTGCCTGCCTGGGAGCTGCTCCTGATTGTGATGGTGATTCGCTAAGGACTCCTCCTGCTGGCGCTTCACTGGGTTAGCCAGTTCTTGCAGCTCTTTGAGCCGCGCATAGACACTGTCGTCATCCTCCCGCTCCGCCTGCTGATGCCTCACCTCCTGCTGCCGCTCCCCCTGCTGCTGCCGCTGCTCCCGATAATTGGAAATTTGTTCGAAATGGTAATGACCGATGGCGGGTGACGAAGTGGGGAACTGCACCCGCGGCCTATATGCAAAGTCCTCGTAGTGCTGCGCCCTGTGATGATGGGACGCCTCCTCCTCGTAGCCAGCGGAATTGGGCTCATAATTTGCCGTATTAATGACAAAATCGATATTGGCCGATGGGTCGCGACGCGGCTCCTCGTCCTCGGTAAATTGCGGGTGCGAATGCAGTTTGCTGTTCTGGTAGTAGAAGGGCACAAAGCCATTGGCCGTGCTGCCAAGTGAGGGAATGGTGTGATGGTGTGAATGTGGATTGTGGTGGTTGGTGGTGGTGGTGGCCAAAAGCTTGTGAGCATAATTTCCATATGTTGCCAAGTCATCGGCCACCGCTGCAGTGTCAGTGGGGCCATAATAATTTCGCGTATATCCTGTTAATCCCGGCAACGACTCCACACTCGCCTCCTGGTAATGGTGTTTGCCATGTTCCAGCGGCAGCAGCGGCAAATCCGCCAGGGACAGAGGCAGTGGGGCATCTATGGCCTCCACAGCCTCCATTGTCATGGCCAACGAGAGCCACATTAATGCATAGATCATTAATGAACTGTTGGCATGTGGGCCATTGCTTTGACCGGATTTTGGCGGCCCCATAACGGCGGGTGTCCTATGTCCTGTATTCCAATCCCAATCCTCGAACGGAGTGCGTGTTTTTGGATGCAGCTGGCGTGGGTGTGACTTCGCTTTGAAATGCAAATTTGTGACATCGCGTCGGCGTTTTTATAACGCACACCCTTCAAATGGATGCCTATGGAGGGCACTGCTTGTAATTGGATAGTCGTAGGCACTTCAAGTTCATTGGCTCTCCGCGGCGGATTGTGTAAGTGGAGGCCCTCACTTTCACTCGACGGAACAGTTGTCCAGATTGTCCCTTTCAGATGCAAGTGAGGCGATCCGCTGGCCGCACAATCCGCAATCACAGTCGCCAAATCCGCAGCCACCGCAATTGCAGTGCCGCAATGGCCAACGACCTAGCGAAACAGTGGGATAAATATTAATCTAATCAATTAAATTAACGCTTTTAAATTCACAGAGACTTAATAAAATATTGTGTGATTTTAAAAATATTAATTAGTCAATTTTAGAATTTTATATGAAAACAGTTTAGATTAACATATGGTATAAAAATATAAATTTAATATAAGAGGCCCAAAAAATTTGAAAACGTTTTTTTATTACAATATAATAAGCCTCTGAATTTGTAGCACTAGAAAACGATTAACACAAATACACCACAAAATTTTATATTAGAGTAAAGGATTAATCAAAACAGAAACACATTTTAAGTTTTTAAAACCTTAGTGACGATCGCACCTTCAACATAGAACAGTCTTGATATCAACTTTTGTGACGAATATTTATTATACGATCCATTAAGTAAATACACTTTCTAAATTCGGCACGCTATCTTAAGTTCGTATAGCTTCATTCACACAGAGAGTGCTAGAAATTCGTCACTACGTTTATTGCCTTAAAAAAGTATTATCAAGTTTGGTTTAATTACATTTTGAGCGCATTTCTTCCGCTTTTGACCACTGTGCAAAGGTTCCCAGCCGCATCCGATTTCACACCGTGGAAGCTTGCGGTCAATGTCGCGGCCATTTCGATGTTTGATTGCACAAATGGTGACGCTCGGTGACGTGCGTTTCATTCGCTTGCGGTGCGGCATTTGCCAAGTGCAATCGCCGGAGATTCGTGGCCATGTGAAACCCGGTTAAGATCTCGGGTTTCAGCACTTTCGGTTTTCAATTGGATGCAGATGCATTTGCAGTCGACGACATTTGGTATCGATGTTCTTGCATAATTTACCTGCCACACCTCCCCCCGCACACACAAAGCCACTCGCACTCACTGAAACTGACAATACACTTTGGAGCAAAAGTGATTCAATTTTAAAGAACCATTGAGGAAATAGGATTTTCTGCGATTTTATTGTGCACTTTGCAAAATAGTTATTTTTTGTTACAATATATTTTAATATCCTTTAATACTAAAGTTGTGTAATAATTCTTTGAGAAAAATCGCTGATTAAATATTAAAGGTTGAACAAGAAACCGGTTTATTAGATTAAATAGAAACATTTCCCTCATATACATTTAAAATAAATAAAAAATCTTTGGAAGTGGAAGCACGTTCTGTGAAGCCATAAGACTGGAAATCTGATATCAAAGTTCTGTTTATAGAAAGTGGCTACCATTTTCACACAGTGCAGTTGCCTCAGGCGGGAAATCAAATATTTCCTCGGCAGCTAAGAGAAAGTCGGCGAAACACGGAGATAAAGTGAGTTCTTTGGGTTGCTAGTCGAGCATCTTTGGATCATTCATCATTCTGCTCTGCATTTAAGTTTGAAAAGTTCACCAGGTTGGCATCGCCACCTATACACCAGCTCAGCCACGCCCCCTTTCACCGCCACCGCCCACCGCCTGCCGACGTCACCGCACTTTCGGCACAAAGTATTTGCACAATTGCTGCTCGAGTTGCGCCCGAAATGACAGCGCAAAGTACACGTAAAGTGTATTTTCACATTGAATGAGGTTAAGCTTCGTTAAATTTTGCGCAGCTTCGCTGTATAGTTACACCCTCAACCCCCCCCCTGGAAACCACTTTTTGAGTGTGCGTGTGTGAGTGAGTGGGTGGTTACTTGTTGGATGCAATTTTTTGTCCGCTTCTTTTTCATTACTTCAAATGCTTTCAAGCCCTGTGAAGCATATTTTAGCCAAGTTTCCATAGAAAAGAAGCCAGCCAGCCAGCAGCTAGCTAGCCAGGCCAGCTTAACATGGCCCGAAAGGAGGGGTAGTTCTGTTCAAAATATATATAGAAAACGGATGAAAAAAATAGGGGAAAAATCCACGAAACGATGGCAAAGTTAAATGCTTGCATACACATACTTATTAAAGTTCAAAGTTTCCTTTGGCGCTCTCTGCATAAAATCCATCATAAAATTAACAGGCGGCGAGGAGCAGAGCAGAGCAGCAGCTTTTGCTGTGACACTGAAACTTCATTAAGTCACGTTAAAACGTTAAAATGAGGAAACGGTCGGGAAGTAGAGGCAAAATCCACAAGCAAAAACAGAAGCCATGAGCCAAGGCAGCTTGCAAATAGCCAAGAAATTCCAGCTAGGCATAGTTGGTCCAACGTCGCCGGCTGGTCTTTGTTTGACCTGTTAGGGGGTGGGATTTTGGGGGTTCTACGGGGTCCTAAAGGTTCCCGAGGTCGTTGGGGGAGGGGGAGCTTTGCCCGGTCAGCGTTGCATGCGAATTTAATCAAGTCATGCAATAGAATTTACGGTTCCATTGCCTTTCGGCCGTCGATGCGGCGGTCGTCGTTTGCTGCCGCTCCACAGATTGGGCCCAAAACTTGGCTTTGGCTATAGTTGAGGGCCTAATGCGAACTGACGTCCTCCCCCCACCTCCCACTCACCAATGTCCTCTGGCTTTATTCCTGGAAATGCGCCGCCTGTTTGTGTTGCCTCTTGTGTTTTTTGTTCAATGCTTGTTTTAAACAATTTGCGGTCCGGTGGTCGCGGGGGGTGTGGGCCAAAAGTTTTCAAGACATTTTTTGGCACAGCAAGAAGTCGTATACGTGATTAAATTCTTGAAATTTGAATTTATAATTTGAAATGTGCATTTTTTAGTCTTTTATGAACTAGTTTCTTTAGGGATATGGTAAAATTTGAATATAAGTATTTGAATAAGAGGGATTTATGATTTTCTCAGCAGGTTAGCATAGATTTTGTATTACTTTTTTAGTTGTAATTATGAGAAGGTGAAAGAAAATAATTATTTGTAATTACTAACAATCATTTAAAATTCTTTTTAATTATCAACCAACTTTGAGATATTTTTAAGTTTTTTATAAACCTTATTTATCTTAATAAATCTAAAAATTAATATCATTATTATATTATCAACATATCTTGCAAATCTATTACATATCTTCATCATATCGTTGTAATATCATCCAAATCTCTCACATTTTCTTCAGTGATAGGTACACCTACTTTCCTTACTTACTTACTGGTTCAAGGAACTTTTTTTAACATTTCTTGGCCAAAGTAACTGGCGACTGGCGGCATTTCATTGCCTGGACTCGACTGAAGAGAGGGTCAGGCCGAGTTGTTGACTCAGGTGACCGAGGACACAGCCTCGCGTTTTGTGCCAACTTTTCGATTGACTTGAATGTCAACGCTGGCAGCTCCTGCTTTTAAATAAATATCAACAGTCCTAATGTGCTGCAAAGTGACCGGTAGTCCAGAGGAGAAAAAAAGCGGGAAAATGTGTAAAAAAAATGAAATTTTTCATTACCTTCCCTGCTGGCCGAAAACTGGGCCTCTTTGCCAGATTCCTGGCCTGGCCTGCTGGAAATTTGCAAACCGCAATCAAAATTCCACGCCGCGGCTCTTAATTGGTCCTTCTTCAGGACGGAGTTTCTTGCTCTAGTCCTTCGTTTTCTTCCTTTTTTTTTGCCCGTCTTGGCCACCACCTCCCATTTCATTTCATTTGATTTTCTTTTGCTTTTCGGCTTTGTTTTCGCCTACGCTCCACACAAATGCAAATTTCAATTACGCGTATTGCGGGGCCAAATTGAAATGCCTCGGAAAATATTTTCCTGCCCTCGGTCATAAGAAATGCAGCGCGGGTTTCACTTCACTTCAGTTCAGTTTGGTTAAATAAATTCCCCCCTTTTTCGCCACCCGATCAACAATCGCGTGCATTTCATTTGCATTTGGAATGCGCTCCGCGAGTTCGGTGTTCCACTTGAAATTTATTTGCTAAATTTGTAACATGTGTCCTGTTTGCGGCCAAGTTAAAACTTTTCACTCGCATTTTGAATGGCAAGCTGGGGGAGCCTGCGGCTAATGAAATTTTCATTCTCTCGACTGGCCAGCAAAGTTTTCCATCTCCAAGTTGCGGCTTTTGCGGCTCCGTTTCGGTGGGCATCTAGGAATTATTTCATTTAATTGCCATTGAAATATTTAATATTAATTAATGTGCCTTAATTGCTGCTGGCTTCCGGGCAGAGATGGGTCCTTCAACTCATTAAAAACACATCAGCTCGACCTCACACATCTCGGTCACGCTCTTGTGGCCGACGCTCATCATATTAGGAGTATTAATCTTAATAATTGCTGCTTATAGCCAGAAAGAATCCGGCAAAAAAAATGCTGGCGAAAGTTGGCGAAACAAAAGCCACCAGCCGCAATCGGAATGTCCTTTCACATTTCATCCCAAGTTTTCGGCCATCTATTTGTCTTTCATTTATGACGCGCGAGGCTGACTTTGTGTCTTTAACGTCCTGCCGAATTATTAATGAATTTTGCCCTTGATGGGGATTTTGCTTGAGGTCACGGCTCGTGCACAAATAGAATTCGACATCAAAGAAAAGTTGTGAGTTTAATCGATTGAAGGTACACATGGATATGAGCTGAGTTTAGGGTTTGTATGTAATTGAATCTTGAAGAACAATATGAATCTATAGTTTTAGAGCGCCTATTCTTGAAACAAGAACGCCAATGTTTGAATTCCAGAACTATTGTTCTTGAAATCAAGAAAACTTTTACTGAAATGGAGAATACCTATTTTTATAAAAAGAAGAACATTTACTGAAATTAAGAATGCTTATTTTCAAAAAAGCGTTCTCAAACCAGGAACACTTCTTCTTGATTTTAGTAAAACTGTATTTGGCCAACTATAGAGGAGATATTGAAATCAGGAACGTTGAGAACGTTTTTTTTCTCGGTGTATGCATAAATAATATCATAAAAATATTGTTACTAGATAATAATACTAAAAAGAACCGATGTAAATTAAATTTAAAAAATAATTTAAAATATTTTTATATATCAGAGATAATTTGGGAGATATCTTTATATTTTATAGTTTTATCTTTCACCCTTTTATTTATTGAATTATTATTTAACACAATTCAAGCGGCATGGTTCTCATTCTCTTTACTGGCCTTTTGAATACCGCAAAATGTTTCTCATTTGCATACGTTGTTCTGTAACATTTTATTCAATTTCTCGGCCATTTGAAGTGATGAAAATGCATTTCGATTATTGGTAACTGACGACAATCCTAACGAAAACGGACATTTCTGGAACGAGCGGATCGGAGCTGTAATACGCAGTAACTGATACTGATACCAGAAGTGCTTTTAGCCAGCCTGAAGCCTGAAGCTTGGCCATCAAATGCAAGAGGCATTGATGGACTGCATTTGATTAAATTAGTGTGCATTTGAGTTGGAAGCGCTTCGTCCTTAATGGCTGCCACATCACTCAGGCTGGAATTTACTTGTGCTGCCGCTGCCGCTGCCTGCGCTTTCGAGGAATTTAACCAAAAATATGTGTGTGCTTTGTGTGCGGACCGCGCAATGTAATCGTAGTTAAATTGAAAAAGTTTAGACCATTTGTTTTATTTTTATAGTTTGTATATCGCACACAAATGCACACACGCCCCACCGAGTGGCCGCAGTTCGTTTCGTGCTCACTGCGAGAATTTAGTATTTTATTGAGTTGTTTTGATGGTTATTTAATGAAGTGCAATTTCAGTTTTCGCACACTCAACACCACGATTTATTCAGGAACGGTGAGTGTGCATGTGGGATGTGTGTGATGCCAGTAGTTGCGATGCTGATGGGGATGTCCAAATGAAAAACCGGATGGATGGCGGAAAAATACATGCGGCTGAGTGATTGCTGTATAAAATTAGGCATGCTTTTCGAAAATGCAGTCTCGGTGTGCTTTTGTTTTGATGCAGGAGGGTGGGAGGAGGGGGTCGCGGCATTCCCCTCATCCATTCAATTTGCCACGTTTCAATATAATATTGAGCGCAATTTCTGTGGTGGCCAATAAATCAGTTGCAAAAGCGAACAACTCAATCACTAACCGCATGCGAACATGTTCCTCTGCACAGTGGGTCGAATGAGTGAATTATGCACTGGCTCTTGCCGTTTTCCGGATGTTGCATTCCTTCCTCCATTACGTCGGATAAGTAAATCGGCCATCTTGTGGTTTAAGTGCACTAAGTACACAATTATTTGGTCATAACTCTTAGTCGTTGGGTTGGAGACCACAGTTCGGACTTATTTGCAGATAATTTGCATGCCTCCGGTTTGTTGTGGTCAGCCTTTGAAGGACAATTAAACGCTAATGTGATTGGCACTCGCTTGGAGTTGAGTAATGTATCGACATTGCGCATACGCCGTGTGGTGTGCCTGTGTGTGTGTGTCGACGCGGCTTTTCCTCGTTTTTAATGCCGCATTTCCCCCATTTTCGCACTGCAATAAAGATTAAGATATTTACCCCTTTTGGCGGCGCAATTAGGTTTTCAGCAACTTTCCTTTCAATTAGTTTTATTGTAGCCAGTGCCTTTAAAAGCGCATTAACTACTGCGCGAGTCCTTTAATTAGCTTGGAAGGAAGTTGCGACTCGGCTGAAAGCATTTTTGTTTTAGGCCACCGCGTACGCCGCGTCTAATTATGAGCAATTAGCAACTTGAGAAAACTGCCAGCGCAAAGGAAACATTTATGCACCTTTGCCGAAGCTTAAGCCGCTGCAAACTACGAGTGTTTTTGGTGAAAAGCGTCCACAAAAAGATGGCGATAAGATGGCCAAAGACAGAGTTGGAATTTAATTAAGTAAACATAATTAATTGGAAGATGTCTATATGTCCGAAAGTCCGACCCCCAGATGATTTAATGAAGTCATTAACATAATCTGAGTTTTACATGTCGATGACAAGGACAGAGGGAGAAGGCGAGGGGACGAGGGAGCGAGAGGGGAATACACATAAATATTCATTGTGTTGGACTCGAGCAACATGTAAGCAAAGGCAAAGTGCCATAAGCGGAAATCAATTTCTCAGAAACGAAAGTCATCTGGCTTTGGTCCTTGGATGAAACCAGGACCAGAAACCAAGCCACGACTCAAGGACACTGCGCGAAAAAAGAGGGTAAGAAACGACAGAATTGACTGAATGCTGAAAAAGAACTTGGGAATTATAAATGTCCAATGTGGAAATTATAAATGTAGAATGTAAGAAAATGGGGTAAATATATAAATGTATATTTTCTCCTTTCTTTTCTTTTCTTTTCTTTTCTTTTCTTTTCTTTTTACTAGCTTTTTATATATTTTTTTACTACTTCAACTTTTTTTTTTGTTAATTCTCTTACTTTAAATTCATTTTTAACTACCAATTTGTATATTTTTTTTCGAGTGTTTGCGCATTGAGAAAATGAAGCAGAAGTTATTGGCCAGCAAAAGACGATGTTGTCTTGGCCCCACAATGTTAGCTCAAAGTCCAGCCACGCCCCCTCCCCATCCACCCCCCCTATCCACCGCCCGCTGCGTGGGGGAATTGTCCTTATTGAATTTCAATGACACATAGCTGGGATGCCATGTCCTTTCCGTATGCTTTCGCCCACGCCGCCTGTATGTGTATTTCTGTGGCGATGACAAAAGCCAGGATGAACCGAACACGACTGCCTTTGGAATCCTGGAGCAGACACAACAACTTGTTGACCGGATGTGTGGCGGCAATAAGTACATAAATGGGATTATTTGTGTGAGCCGAGCCCAGGAAAGTCGTAGTTATATCGTTATCTAATGATATTTGCCAGCCACTGCGGCAAATCTAGGCGAAATCTCCGCCTGTCCGCTGCAGCTGCCTGTTCTTGATATATTGAAAGTTGTATTCACTCGCGCTGACTGGGGATCTAAAAAAAAAAATCTAAAGAAAAATCTGAAAAAAAAATATAAAAGCCTGAAGTAACTCTGCACGTTTTATTTATTTATATTGAAATTAAGTTGCGCTTGGCTGTGGAAATTGTTGCGGTTGCCTTGCTGCCTTGTTGCCTTGCGAACGGTCATTCATGTTAACCCTTGTAACCAGTTGGCTTTGTTTTTTTTCCGCCATACTCGGTCTTATTCCGCTGGCCTTCTTTCTCTTAACTGCTTTTATATTTTTCGGCTCTGCTTTCATGGACCAGCAACCACCATTCAGCCCGGATTTGTTTGGATGCGGGAAATTTGAATGTGAGAAATGGAATGGCAAACCTTACCCACTTTTCCACCCCACCTTCAACTCCACTTTCAGCATTTTCCTTTAATTTATGGCCTCCACTGCATTCGCTTGTGTAAATTGCTTTGTGGTCTCGCCGTTTGCAATTCATTGAGAGTTGATGATTTCAGCTTCTCACCCGGCTATCTGGTTGAAATTTAAAAATTTAATGAGCTGCCCAGTTGTGGAGGTTATGCCTTTAAATTAGAGTGGACCTTGTGAGTGGGTGGTGTCTTTAAGTAACCGAATTAATTAATAATATGTAGGGTTTCTGAAACGGTTTTACAATAAAATGTTTTATAATATAATTTATTTTATAAAGAGAAAGTTGGTACCTACTGAAAAATAAATATTTATATATTATATTAATATAAATATCTATTATATATAATATCTTATATATTTATTTGTTGATTTCCTTAGTCCTACAAATATAAACTTATTGTTATTGCACTAGTTACAATGATGTAATTTATTAATTTCTGAAAACATTCCAAACCTTACTTAAACAAACAATTTATAGAAAATTAACTTATATAGGTTTTTATGATTGTATATGAATTTTTATGAATTTAAAATATATCGTTTGTTTTTACATTTTATTTAGGAAGCCTTACTAATTTTAGTTTAATTCTTGCACTTTAATTATGATTTTTGTAGGTATATGTAGGTCTACTATTATGGATTAATAATTTAATAAATTTCTAATTTTATTCAGGTCCACCCCCACTCCACCGCATCGTATACATATCCTTATGTACCGTTCGTATGTAAAACAGCCTTGGGCGGGCCAGGTGTGTGGGGTGTGCTGGTGCTCTGGTGTGCGGGCTAATCTCGCCAGCGTTCCAGTTTCCTGGGCTAATGGTGGCACTGACCCATTTTGACCAAACATTTGGGACCTGTCTGTCGGCCCCTTGAGGTGCGTGTCTGTGTTTGCCTTGGCCCGTTATATAAGGCCGCTTGGTTATTTGTAGGTTGCCGATTCTCTGCGCACCATGCATGCATAATAAAAGTTTTACGACAGCAGGAGCAGAAGCAGCAGCTAGAAATTGTCGCACTCCAGTTAATTTCGTGAGTCTGGCAGGACGTTGCCATGGCAATCAGCGTCGCACAATATCCTGCCGCCATTGTCCTGGGCGTTTAACTTATTAAAAGGCCTTCTATGCCAGCGATTATGTGGCAATCGAAAACATTTGCATTAAACGCTCGCTAATTGGTGTGCTTTTGTCATGGAAATGTGCACTAAAGACCAACTGCCTTGCATGTGCACCCTCCGCACACAGGATATTCGCATAAAGTGCAATCAGTGCAAAAAAGAAAATAGAATGGCAGGGGAAAAAAGGCATTGCATACAAATGGGCGCTGCTTTCTCTGCCGGCTTTTCCCGCTTTTCCCGCTTTTCCCGCTTACTGGTTGGCTGGCATGAAAGCAATTTCTATAAAAATGCGTTTAACAGCACACAAAGCAACACATTTGCCGCATTTATTGCGATTTCCCGTTAACTCGCGCACACTTCACACACACTCACACACATACAACCAAATGAACAAAACACAGGGCGGCAGGAACAGCAAAAAGGAGCAGGAACAGGAGCACAATGAGCGCTGGCAACGATCGTCTGGCAGGATATCGCTTAAAATCTCGCTTTCGCGTTCGAGTCCTGCCCGTCGGAGGCTGTTGCCGTGATAAATGGATCGGAAAATGCGCGTAGTTAGCAGCAGCAGGAGTCCTTGTTTGCCGCGCTCCTTTTGTTGTGCCTTTGTGCGGCAAGGACCTTCGCGCAACGAACTCATTACAATGCCCTACCATCTGGAGTCGCCCTAAAGAGCCGTGCATCTCGAGACACCTGACCATAAAGCCACCAAGACGAGTGCGGCTGATTGGCCCGGCATGTGGAGATGGTGTTGGTGTCCTGGGGACGAAGGACTCGAGGTTCTGTTCCAGGGTTACCATGCACTGTGGAAAAAAACACCTTCAAAGATCTTTGCTAATATGATACCCCAAAAAATATGATACCTAAATTGAAATTGTATCTACGATTATATATTTAGAACTCTAAGATAATATATAGAAAATACAGGGTCTGTAGTCCTTACAAAAATTCGTAAAAATGTAAATATAATTATTAATCTTAGTGTATTTGGTTTATTTCTAAGGGATATATCACTATGTTTATCTAATTCTCAATAAATAACCTCATATTACAGATGTGATAAACGAATTCCACTACAGAGATAACCTTGAAATACTTATTCCTTTAAAAACCAACAGCTTTTCCCTCAGTGCACTCGTGTGTCGCCTCATTTGGCACTCCGTTCGAGCGGTAAACGATTACACCTCAGCAGCTAGTGGCTGCGGATGATACGTGTCAAGGATAATTCATATAGCATACCCACTATATATTGAATCTGCTCTCTCAAGCTTCGAGCTCCAGGATATGGAGCATGTTAAGTGACTTCAAAATTGACTGGGTACTGAGTGCTGTGGGAATCAGCCAAAATAGTTTCTTTGGCAACTGGCACTTCATCATTTCAAAGTTTTTGGCCATAGTTGGCAAACGGAATGCAGATATTTTTCTTTGAGCATTTTCCTTTATTTTCATAACTATTTGTTTGCCCAACATTGGTTTAGTTTCCATGCCGTTTACTCACCTACCTGCCGCATTGATTCCATCAACTTATGTATGTATATATATGAGCTCTGTGAATTTTCACAACTCATTTCATCAATTTGCGCCAGGCGCAGCGCAGCCAAAGTGAAGTCAAATTTGACAAATAGCTGAAGCACCTTCGCCCACAAGTTTTCCCGTATATATGGGAAAAGCATCCCCACATGGCTATAGTTTTTCCTAGTCAAATTCCAGAGTCAGGTACTCGAATATGGCAGCCTGCCAGCACATGCACTTCAAGTTTGCCGCTCCACGCTGTTTGATAAACGATTCAAAATTAACTTTGCCCTGCAATGAGCTGCTGCCGCTGCTCCATTTCGCCAACAGGATCTGGCCGAAAACTTTGCTCGGCTGCGTTGTGGCTTGGCTTAATCAATTGAATGTGTCAGCAGCACATGAGCCGAGCTCCTCCGCTTGAAAGTGCAGCGCCGCTCGGATTTGGAGTGCCAAATTGATGGAGCGCATCCTTGGCTGTCAGTATATTTGAGAAAAAATCTTCATAATTTTTCTGCTTAGACAGATAAAGTTTGCGGCCATCGGAGCAGATCATCTTGTGTGTGGATATACAAATATATTCAATCAGATTAGATGAAACAAATCAACCAACTCCCAATGTTACCTGTGGCCCAAACACACACACACACACGTTGCCGACTGAAAATGAAAAATTTGACTGTCGAAAAACTTTGCTAGATTAACTTTTAGCAACTTGGCTCGGTGGCTGCTGTCGGCTTAATGAAATTTTCTTTCATATTTTCTTTTGCCTGAGCAACTGTTCCGAATGCTGGCCATTTTTTGAGTGCGCGCGGTTTAGTCGAAGCCTGCTTTTTTGGGATGGGAGCTGCTCACATTAATTTATTTCGTTATTGACATTTTTATACTCACTTACTAGTTGTGGCGCGGCTTTTGGCAATTGGCAGCTGCATTGTCGTTGCTTAAGGAAATGCCAAAAGTTTTCGCGCCCATAAATTGTCCCAAAGTTCTTGGTCACACTTAAACATTCTACCAAGGCCAGTTCTGTTGATGCACTGAAAGAAATGTATTTAAAAGAGGAACAAATATTATATTTACTATTAATTAGCAGACATGCACAGACTATGCCTAGGTTTAGACGATGAATTCCCCACTGAAAAAATAAAGTAAATGTGGTATTCAAAAAGTATGCAACACATAAATTGATGTGATTGGATTCGCCACCAACACAGACTTAGATGCAATCAATTGAAAAATCATTGATTTATGGGAACTAACTTCCGAGGCTTTAAGTTTTATCTTTGAACTGTAAAGTTTCAAGTTGAAACCTAAAATTTTATCTAGTTTCTTTCAGTGCAATGTCCTGGGTGGCTCCTCGAATCGCTTTCGCCTATTTTGATTATGTTTAGTTTAATGTTGTTGGCTGGCAAGTGACCCCGGCACCGGCATCGGCACAAGTCACTTAGATGGTCAGGAGGACCGAAAGCTGGCAGATGTTGTTGGCCAGCTATTCTTTTTATTGTTTGCTCAAAATTGTCATCAATAATAATAAAAGTGCGACGGCAGAGCAGGGCCAACAATGGGCATCGAGTTCCGAGACCCAGATCCTGCGGGCCACTTGTGATATATAATAAATGTTGCCATGTCTTCTACTTCTATACTTATATTTCTACTTCTATTCCATAGCCAGTAGCCACTCACTCGCCCCTCGTGTGCGTATTAATGTGTGTTGTTCATGGAATACACTTTTGTATTCATTCGACCGCAACTAAAAATGTTGCCCATAAACTTTTCCGTTGCTGTTTTATTTTTCTTATTTATGTCCAAGTTTTCCTTTCTCCTCTATGAGTCCTGTGTGTGCGTTGTCCTTTTGAGGGACTCGGACAGGAGCTCACTTGCTCACTTGCCGCATTGTGACTGCGTCAGGATTAACACTCGCCTGCCGGCGGAGGTGTGGTTCAGACCTGCAGACCTCTGGACTTCCATCAGTGGACCCACAACTTTCAGCGAATTTCGCTTTATATGGTTTTTTATTAGCGTTGAATTAAATTGAGCGACGCATCGAGTGGCTCGAATGTCCCACCGGCCGGGCTTTTGATGGAAATTGCTAATGAAATAAGTTTTTAGTTGTGAGATTTTATTTCGTTTGCTTGGCTTTCTTCGCCTTATTTACTTGACTCCACGCTGCCAGTCAGTGAGGTGTGACGGACGGACGAGCAGAGGAACGGATCCTGACGATGACGAAGCTCTTGAATGCCATCCATATCCGGCTCGAAACTTGCTCCATTAATTACAGTCACCGAGTCCCGGCTGAAATCTTGCCGCATCTTCCTGCCGCCACTTGAACCCCCGTTTGGTAAATCAGTGGACATGGCTAATTGAATGAGCGCGCTAAGCGCGGTGCACTGCACATCGGGCATTGAGTGGGAATCAAATGCTGACCACACCCGCCACGTGACACACTGGGTAATCTGAAAGGGGGATTATTGTATACCCCATACCCATCCTGCCACTTTGAGAGTCTGCCACTGACCATTGATCTGTTAACTTGCTAAAGTCCGCCGTGAAAAAGCGAGGCATCAACAGCATGACCACCAACGCCGCACAGTGAGCAAAAGAGATTTCAGTAATTTCTCCTTAGTCGTACACAGAGGAAAAAAGTTGTATATATTTAAGAGAGAGAAGAATTGAAATATTGAATAAGAATATGAACAATTTTAGTATATAGTATATACTTACGTATATTAAGAACTCAATTCCCGGTATGAAGAAGATTATAAATTCTTTTAGTAAGCTAACAAATTGTTGTGGATTGAATTGTATATTTTAATAATTTTAATTTAATGTTAAAAGTTACTGATTCTAAAATCAAGAATAAGAAAAGGAATAGTTTCGCCAAACATGTAAGTCTAGTTAACAATATACTACACAGAGTGTATCTCTTCGAATGGAATTGGTTTTATGGATAATTTTAAATAAAATTGAATAGTTATTATAATAATCCTTATGTAGAAATGCAGATGACATCCACCTTATTTAATGTGATATATGTATGTACCTTAATTGAGCTTAATATCCTAATTTAATAAATATATTTCTGAATCAAGTTGCTTTATTTTTAGTTGATTTTTCCCGTGTGCTTCGTGTGCTTGCGTCTGCAACTGCAGTTTCCCTGATAGATTATGGGTACTTGAGTGGGTGGGTGTGGGTGGTGGGGCTCCTCCACCCATCGGAGGCGGTTCGCTGCAAGGTGAGGCATGTTCAATTACTATGAACAACTTCGAACAGCGGCAAGGCCATGTCTGTGGCAAATGCAAAGTGCTCGAGAACTATGCCATAGCCAGGGGCAATCCACGCCCCATCTCAAGTTTGTTGGCCGACATCGATGATTATAAGAAAAGTTCTTAGTCCGGGGTGAGAGATAATGTGAAGGCTACACGGAAACAAAAACTATAATTTAAATAAGCTCAATAGATGCTTAAACTTTGTGCTGTGCCGCGAAACTAATTAGTTGCCAGAATATCCATCAGTTAAGCTGGTTATGAGCTAAATGAGTGGTCTTGACTCTTATTAACTCGAATGGAAATACAATTTTTTTAGCCACTACTTCTTATAATATACCAATACTACCTAAATTTATTTATAATTTATCTTTCTTGTGACTTTCTAGTTTCTCTCATTTAATATCTGTTTTATTAATGCTTATTCATTTTCGTGCCCTTCGGCTCTTATATTTGCTTTATTAAGAATTTATTGTCAGCCTGCTCTTTTAATGAATTCTATTTTGCTCTTTATAAAATTAGTCTGTCTGCTTAGCCTTGACCAGGATAAAGTACGCCACTGCATTTGAATGCCGGAGCTTTCCCACAAACGAGTTTTCCATTTCCTCGTTGCGGTTAACTGCACTTCTTAGAAATTTCAGTCGCAGTTGTTATGTGCGATTCAAATTGATTTCGAGAGCCTTGAGAGTTGACGAGTTTTAGTTTATTCCAATTGCGTTCGCTCCTAAGAAAACTTTTGAGGGGCAGAATTTAAGAAGCAAAATGCTTTGGCCCGTGCCAGCGATAAAGACGGGGAAAAAAGAGCTCAGAAATTCCATTAACGTCAGTGCAAAGCGACGGCATGCGGAAAACGAGAGAGGGTCGGCCGGATAATGGGTCAGGCCATGGGCCAACTTGGGTAGAATGTATATAGGGGTTGGGGATCTGGAATGAGAGCAGCCAGAGATAGTGGAAAAAATCCGTATTTAAATTTCTTTTACAATAATATTTACCTACAATTCCCGCTTCGACACCTAACTTCCGCACGAACGCTACGATGCTTCGCTTGCCCTCTATCCGCCCTCCTCACGGCTGTCCAAGTCCAATAGATTCCAGGAGGGGGGATGGGGATGGATGGAAGCCCTGGGGGTGAGCCACTTCCGTGTGAACTAATTCCCTTGCACTTCTGCTTCCGCTTTTTTCTCCGCTTAAATATACAGCAGACGTCACAATAATAGTAATTTCTTAGTAGAAATATATTTCTTTAAAATAGTGTATCTGTAAAACCCTATCTATGATGGGTTTAAGTGATATATAACAATTAATTTCTCTTTTGACACATTTTCTAAATTTTTTAAGTTTTTTTTGATTAAAAATAAAAATATTTTATTGATGTTCTTCGATTTTAGCCACACTTGTATATAGATGTGTACCGTATAAAACACTGTCTTAATTCCCCCGCCCTATCGTACGCGCTTTTCCTCAAGCGCCACGCCCACTTTCGCCCACTTTTTATTGTTATTGTTTGTAATTGAAATGGTGCAAACGTACAAGCGATAAAATGTAAAACCAAACGCAAGTCTCGACTCGGGATTTTCTCGGGGGAGTTTGGGGGCGGGGGCTGGGGGCAGGGGGCGTGGCCCAGTCAGTCATCGCCATCCATCGATTGCTCCATTTAACAAATTTCGATTTCCGCATCAGATTTTCGCCCCATAGCGACTTCCTGTGCGAAGTTCTCCTTTGGTTTTTATCGCTCCTCCTCCTATTTTCACCCTCGGCGGCCAGAGACCAAGTTGCGGCTTTATTGACGCAGCGAATACATTTTGCCGCCACTGTTTTCGCTCCAGCGCTGCATTTTTTAATTATTGAAATTCCTGTAATTTGAATACCTTGAGGCATTGGTGGCGTGTGGAAAGCCATCGTTATTCGAGTGGCTTTAGCGATTGGATAAGTTTATTAAGCGTAAATTGCATTTAATACTCCCCGATGATCTGGGATTAGCTATTAGCTGTTTTTTAAATTTATTTTTCCTAGATATTTTATAATCTTATATTTTACTAAATCTTAGGTCTAGCTTTAAATAGAGAGTGTCTAAATTATAGTCAGAGAACACGACAAAGAACTTTGCAAAAATGTCACTCTATGTGACTGAATGTGCTTTTTGTACTCTTCAAAAAGGTTTATGCTGTTAGCCTTGGGGAAAAAATATAAAAAAAATTTAAAAAAGAACAAAAACAAATAATTCGTTTGAAAGTTAGGAAAATAAATAAGTAAATATCTATTATAATACATTTAACAAAATATTACAATTAAATTTGCTTCGGAAAATTAATTTTTTTAAATAAGTTAATAAACTTATGAAGAACATTTAACAAAACTGACATTTTATTTTACTCAAAAATATTAGATACTATTTTGTAAGAGTATTACAATCCTCGATCTACAAAACTGTCCCATTCTGGCTTCATTTAGAGTACTTTCCAAACGAGATTGTGCTGAAGAGTTGGCACCACTACCCCCTCACCACTGGAGGACCTTGCTTATGCGCACATAATTACAGACAGCTGGCACCGAAAAGAAGCCACAATCCTGACAAAAACACGGATAAATAGTTGCTGTGCTGTGCCAAGGGTGTTGGTAAGGGGGATTGTGATGGGGATGGGCCAGTTGGAGATCCAGCTCGACTCACTGCAATCATTATTATGCAAGCAGCACAGGGGACTGAGAACGAAGACAATTGCAGAGCTACCAGGGTAGATATATGTGTGTGTGTATGTTTCCCCCCCTGGCCGGAAAGTGGAGTGCATTCAGCACTGAAACTCACGCAGCTCCACAATTATACGCCCCGGGTGGCCAGTGGCAATCCTCAGACACGAATGCACGCAATCACCAGCTCATCCTGCCGGCCATGTGTGTGTGTGTGGGTTAAAGGAGCTGCAGGACCTTCCGGGGCGGCAGCGTTCTAGCCATTTTTAAATCTTGGCCAGCAGGCTTGTTTGCCGAGCTGCGAGCTGCGAGAGAAGGGCAAAAGTTCACAGTCTCGAGTGCAAACAGCGAGTCACGCATGTGGGTATGGTTACCATCTTCACTTGAACTCCAGCTGATGGTGGATGATTCCGAGGATTCCGAGCATTTCAGAGGACTCAGTGGGCGGGTGACGTTTTAATTTGTCCTATGAAAATATTTGCACACGACTTGCAGCTACAGATGTAATTGAATTAAAATCTCGTCCGCCGAAAGTCGTGTGTGTCCCGGGGCCATGGATTTGTTTTGAAGCCCATGATTGCCGCAGCATCGCCAGGGTTTTCCCAACTGAGGGAGAGGGGAGTCGCCTTTCCACTTTTCCCGTCCACCGCCCGCCGGCTAAACAGTTTCAATTTCAGTTGCGTTCGCCGCGGGGCGAAAAGTGAAAGTTTGGCCAGCCTCGGCGAGTGCGTGTGGGATTAAAACGAATTTTCGGCTAAACGGAAATCAACAGCAGCTACCAAAGCGCCCTGCTGCCCTCAGAAACATTTGCAATTTCATCTAGAACACTCGTCGTCCGTCCCCCATGAAAACCAAAAATCCAAAATCCCCGCCCACTCATCACTCAAAATGCGCGTTTCCAGCGAAAGATAAACTCTTCAAGTGGCTAATACGCTTTCGCCGCCACCCACTCCCAATAGTTTGAGATCTTAATTATTTGATTAAACGTTGAGCCCTCGTTGTTTGCCCACTCGTCGCCTGCATACAAAATTAAATTATTAAAATGTATTCAATGCCGAAAAGCCAACTTAATTCAATTTCGAAAATATGCCGTCCACCTGATAACGCGACGAAAACAACAAAAAAATGAGGGAAACTGTGCTGCATTTTGCTATGAGAAGTTTTGATACCCTTTCAGGTTTTTCAAAACCCTCAGTTCTTTACAAAGTAAATTGTTTTAATTAAATTAAATATAAAAAAAAAAGTGATCAATATTTAATAAATATAATATATTAAAATATAATATTTTATAATATTCTGTATTTTACTATTAGAAGATTCGATACCCTACAAGGTTTTTTAAAAATCACAGTTCCTAACAAAGTAAATTGTATTTAATTAAATTTAAAATATAAGAATATTCTTATGCTTTATTGTTTAGAAATATTAATATTTTTATATATAATAAACAGTAGTCACTTGATAAAGTAAATTTGAAAAATTCTTAGAAGCTGTTAAAAAATAGTTAAAAAATAAAATAAAATAATAAAAATAACTGTATTACTTTTTGTCAATTTCTTTAAGGTTTTCCAATTATGAAATCATTTGTTCCTCGCTGAGTTACATACATTTTTGAAATATTATAATACCCTTTGTGAGGGCACAAAAAAGAAGTGTCTGCGATTTGCATAAAATTGATAAACAATAGCTGACAACGGCATCTCGTTTCATTGTTGCGATGGGTCCCGCCAGACTGATAATATGCCGGCGATTTGCAAAGGATTAACTCATTCAAGTCGGACGACCATCGAGAGCAAATTGAATGACGCACCGGATCCGGGACTTCGGACCAAGGACTCTCTGGTTCTGGTTGTTTTGTTTGTCTCTGTCTGTGCGTTTTGGGCGGATAATACACAGCCAGCTGAGGAGGAGAACTCAATGCCAAAGGTAATGCGAGTGGCTCATCAGAAATGTACGGGTAACTTTAATGCTGGCCTGGTGGTTGATTTCTGAAAACTTAATTGCAAAAGGTCGGCCAACTCGCATTACCTATTCCCTTGCAGACAATCCGGAGGCGAACCCAGCTCCCCGAGTGCCGAGCTCCGCCTTGAAATGGCATAGCTGCCGGCTTGGACTTGGGCTTAAATCGGATTTAGCACTTTGTTGGCTAACCAGAATTCGTAATGCACCGTAGTCATCGTCCCACACACACACATTACCTTGAATAATTTCATACGTAGTTTAGTTTGTTGCAGGGCAGTCGCCATAAATATGCAATAACGTGACGCAAATGAATCCACGCCAAGGTAAATTCATGACTGTACTTTTGCACACCAGTTGCCACATAATGTGTTTATACGCATGTCTTAGGTGGCCATAAATAAATCACAATGTCTTTGAATATATTATTCATATACTGTATTCCATTTGATTTAAGCCTGATTAACTTGTACTATCTTTTGTATTTATAGATATTTTTATATCATATTCTTTAAAATCCCCCGCATAAACCTAGTAAACGACTCTAGGTTTTGCCAAAGTTTTGCAGATTTATTGGCAGTCTTAAAAAAAGCACAGATACCATTGCAGCAGCCCCGTAAAATACTCGTGCTCAGTTATGAACCGAAAGTAAAGCGAAAACTATACCAAAACCGGAGCAATGTGGTTCCTGGCGGAGGTGGCCCCCGTAAAACCGCCCTCCAAAACCGCAGCCCAGTAACTAGAACTTGAACCAAAAACCAGGACGAGGAAGGAGCTGCGCTCCACGTTCACTTTGCCATCAATCCGAAATGGTGACAATTGGCAGACAAGGCAAGCGGAATCGGAATGAACATGTGGCAGGGACTGACAACAGAAATGGATGAAAAATACCAGTATATTCAAATGATTTGCAGTCGAGTCGGGGACCCGCAACCTCCAAAACCTCCGCACCTCCGACTCGTAGTTCATGTCCGCTCTTCTTCGCCTTGCTTTTTACCTTTCGGCGAACTGTGCTGCATGGGGGGAAATAATTTCCGAGAGATTTACATAAATACACAAGTTAAATGCACATTTAGCATTTTGAATTTGTAATATTTTTGCAGTTTACTCGTCGAGTGTGCCTGTGCAGTCGTCGTACCATCCACATCCACCATCCACCGTATGTATTATATCGCTTTAGATTTTACGAGTATTTTCTTTTTTGTGTTAGCTTAACGGCTCGTTTCATGGCATTGTCGGACACGTTGTGTGGAGGAGGCGTGCAAAAGGTTTGCCGGATTGACAGAGCTGCAGTCTGGGCCAGTTGACCCGACCTGGCCAGAAGCAGAACCAGGGCCAGAACCGTCTGTGCTGCAAATATATGCCACATAAATTGTGCAATTGTTGTACGAGCACTAGGAGCCACTAGAATGGGAACTGGGAACTGGAAACTCGGCTTTTGGCCCAATCTCGCTTCACGGCAAATATGCTGTGCCACTGCTGTTTGCCTAATGAAAATCGTTGTGATTGTTGTCACAGCAGCAGCAGCATGAGAACCCAGCTCCCAGCACCCTGAGTGGTAGCACCACCAAGCTCTACTGATTTGGCTGTACGACATGGCGTATGAATTTTAATATTTAGACCAGGGCAGACCATGTGGCTAAGCCAGAGTGGCTGGCTCATAGGTAGATGGCTTTGCATTCTTATGCTCTCGTCTATTCATGTGCCATTGGAGTTTATAAAAATATTTCCATTTTGCATACACTCGAAAAAACATGCCTAACGAACCAGAAAAAGGGTTAGCTTAAATTGTGAAAGATATTATTGTAAACTATTTTAGGGTATAAGTACTGTAAAGTTAGGAATTTTTTAAATAAATAATAATAATAAAATATTTATTTATAAATAACTCTTGATATAGAGCATTTGATAACTTACCTAACTAATAATAACTCTTAATTGATTTATTAATCTTTGAATAATATTTTCAGGAATATATTTATTATAGTTAGGAACCCTAGACCCAGTTTTTCAATTTAATTTATTTATTAATCTTTGAGTGGTATAATTTTCAGAAATATATACTTTATAGTTTGGAACCCCAGACCCAATTTTTTAAGATTTTATTTATATTATTCTAAATTTGCTCAGTGTTTAGAGACCCTTTTGCTCTGGCAACCCCAAACGAAAACCAAACCTAAAACACCCTTTCCGACTGTTCTTTATTATGCGCCGGGCGGTATTCCCTTTTTTTTATTACTCATTTTTTGCCGCTCCGGCCGCTTTGTCCTGTCTGAACTGTTTTTGTATTGTCATCAGCAACAAAACTATTTGTCTATTCACTGCCCCTCCTTTACGTGCTTCGCTGTGCTGCGTCCGCTGCTTTATTATTATTATTATTATTTGAGGAGCTCTATCTCTCAGTTGGATTCTGTTCAGCTTTGCTCTGTTCAGCTCTGCTCTATTCTGTTTGTGGCTTAGCCTTCACCTTTTTGTGCTGAGTGACCAAGTTATTAATATTTATTCTCTCGCTCTGGAGGTCACTGAAATGATTTGCTAAAAATGTTATTGAAAATTTTATTACGACGACCATTGTCTGGCGGGCTTAGTCAGCTCAACGCCGGCCATTGGCTAGTTTTCCAGGCCAAACAGTTTTAAAGTGGACCATATATCCTTAGCCCCATCTTGCTTCGAACTGATTTGCTTTGACGCGCAGCCTGGCCATCAATCAATGGCATTGAATCTCTTCATTTGGGCCTGCAACTGAGTGCTCTGCTAATGTGCCGAAGCGAAACGGAGCATATTTCATGTGTGTTCATCGATGAGCGTGCCCCATGTTTTCAGCGCCCATCTAATAAGATTTATGCGGCCACTTCAGCATGGGGTCATTCCTCATGTCGTGTGTGTGCAAATATTATTTCAGTAATTAGTTGAGCACCCAAAAGGGACGCAAAGGATAGCTGGCTGCCGAGTTGAGTTACACAGAATGTGATGGGTCGCAATGGCTCTGGTCAAGAGGCATTTTCCAAACCGAATTTCTTTCTATTTACCTGTGCGTTGGCATTGCGAAATCGACATGTTGCTGTGCCTGCAGGATTTCCCAGCTTTTCCCTTCTCCAACGTGTGTTATTCTTTCCCATTAGACATCGGTTAGCATCTCCTCCTCCCAGCCCTTCCGTAAAACATTTTGGGCAATTATTTCAATTGTTCTGCTACAACTGACTTGACCAGTCCCAGTCCTAGTCTCCTCTCCCCAGTTCAATGGGCTGTGGTGATGGTGGATGCGGATGCGGATGCTCCGCCTCTGGAGCCAACTTTTCGCAAACGGATTGCGGACTGCGTGTGTGTGTGTTTCTCGGTGTGCGGTTTGGCCTATTCTCCCCTTTGTCATTTCAATTTGGGTCTGCACAAAACTGCATCGATTCCGATTTGGATCTGGGGGGAGGGATATACAATACTCAAGCTGGCAAGTGGCTACCCATTTTGGGCAAACACGCCCGCAAATTACTTTGCAATTTGTTCTCAAGCTTTATTAAATTTGCTCCGGATATGCACATGTGCAAATTGACATTGAAAGCATTGCGTTCTCATAACAATTTTTGATATTTGGTCCGAGTCAAGCGTTTTTCTGCCTCGTCCACTTGAGTCCCGAACCACCGACGACGACTGTGCTTTCCTTATGCCAATTACTAATCCCAACCGAAACTAAAACCACACACACACACAGCGCACACACTCGCCTTCCTTTGATGCGATTGGCAAATTGAAAATTGGATTTGCCCAACTCGAAATGCAACAACGGCAATCAAATCGACGATGTTTGGCTGAAAGTATTTTAGCCAGAAGTTTTGCAGCAATTATAACTTTGAATCGATGGGGCGAGGAGGAGGGGGAGGGAGATGGCTGAAAGGATGAAAGTTGGCTGCAGGCATTGTATGAACTTACATAATTAGCCAGCTGTTGATGGGCTGGGACATCGTGTAAAATGGCGAAAGATTAAATCATTCCCATTGCCATTGCTAGATGGGCTGTGCATATTGGGTGGGTAAATGATTTTTGGCCCCGCCAGCTGGCAGCCAACGGCCTGGAAATCCAAACCAAACCAATACGAACAGCACAGCGTCGTTAACTTTTAATTAATATGCAAATTTCGTTAATGTGTACACATTACAAAGGCACCTCCGCACTCCGCAGCATTCGGGTCCGAGTGTCAACAGGCTGGCAAAAATCCAGAGAGAGAGAAAAGCACGCGGTCGGGATGAATTTTGCAAAATTTGCATGCGATATGTGTGGCGAGCGACCTCAATTTGTTCCGGGGCCGGAAAGAGATTCCCTCAAAACAATCAACAAACAACCCGAATTGCCGGCGAACACGATCCACCAACCATTCGCGCCGTGCGATTCATTGACAATTTAATAAGTAGTTTGGCCGTGTCATTAGCATGGAGACCGTCATTAGTGTAAAGTATTTCAATTAGTCGCCGGAAACCGAATGTATATATGTAGATTTTTGAGTCGTTTTAGCCCAATGTTGATGAGTTCACCTAATGTGTTGTGCAATGAGAATTTTAATTGTAGGTATTACAGGGTTGGTTCTGTTTAAACTTTCATTAAGGTTTACTTTAAGTATAGTTAGTGTTTTTAGTTTTTTTTTCATATTCCCTATTTAATTGTATTTAAGTCTCATTAAACCTTATTTTAAATTTAAGCAAAAATCTGATGGATAAATTACCTAATACACTCAAAAAATTTTTGCTTCACTTGCGATTTTTTACTTAAAATTAGATACATTTTCTACTGCAAAAATTTATTTTCTTAAATTTGATCCATTTTGCTAAAAAAAATAATTATTTTCGGAAATATAAAAAAAAAACAGTGGAGCAAAAATTTCTAGAGTACAGGACGAATAATTTTTTGTGTGTAGGGATTATATAATACAATGGATACAATTATGGATCTGTTTAAATAATAACCCTAGAGAAAGATTGGTAGTTTATGTAGTATTTTAAAAAAACATGTCTTAAAAATTCCAAATGTCATATTTCCATAAATAAATTTTGATATATTTTGTTAAAAACCCTATATCATGGTACATAAAAATTTAAGTAGGAAAATCTTCATATTTTTCCCACTATTGCATATCCACGTTTGCAATTCAACTAACATACCATATGCTACACGTAATCCCACTTTTATCCAGCAAATTACCCATTACCATTCCGGAACTACCGACTGATCATAATTTCAGCGTTATTTCTGCGAAATTAATTTCGTTTTTATGTAGCCTATCTTAAAGCGCAGCGCTTCCGCTGCAGGTGAGAGAAACGAGAGGCGCCTTGACCACAAAATTACGTGCTGTGCGCTATCATTGCCGCTGAACTGGGCAGCAGCGGGACGCAAGGATGCGAGGACACCGGGAGAGCAGGACACTAGTGCAGATACGGCGGACACATGCGAATATTTCCAATTAAGGTCGCTCGTGCGCCATACGGTAAATTAAATTGCGCGATAGCCGCGCATGCAAACGATGCGTACTTAAGTGCCGCTCGCCGACACCGCCGCCAAGCCAAGCGGTTCAAATTGAAAATAAAAGCAATTGCGATTCATAAAATAATAAATATAAAATTGATTTACGGCCTGTCTGTTCGCCAAAGTAAAGCGAGCAGAGTGCGGAGTGCGGCGTGCGGAGCGAGGAGAAAGCGAAAATGCGCCATGGATTTCCTTGCCGCCAACAAGTGAGAGTGAGCCATCAGGATGCAACAGGGGCAACAAAGGCGCCAGGATGGCGAGATTGCACACAAAAAGGCGATGTCAAAAGCAGTCGTATGCCGCAATGAATTTGCAGCGAAATGGTTTTTATTTAAGCGGAATTGTGCGTGGCTTGACAGACAAGAATAAGTCATCGAAGGATGATCTACGTGCAAGGATACCCTGTACTTTGAACAGGTTTGCTAAATTGCATGGCCCATAACTGTGTTTTAAGGCTAAATATTTTCGGTGTAATATAGAAATTTAACGAAATTCTTAGTTATAAAAAAGATTTACGGTCGGTTAGGAGTCTTTTTCATAATTTTATTTTCAAGTGTTAATAAATAATAGGATATAATAATATAATTGTACTCAAACCAGGTTTAATAAAAATTATAAGTCGAAATTTTATCTAAATGATATAGAATTTTTATTTATCAAAATTCTTAGATATAAGTAAGATTTACGATATTAAGAAATCTTTTACATAATTTTATCTTCTATATTTTATTTAAAAATTAAATAAGATTAGTTTTTAAAATTTTTAGATATAGGTAAGATTTACGATTGTTATGATGTCCTTTACTAAATATTATTTTCTATTTTAAAATTTAATTATTATTATATTATTTAAAATTTAATAATTTGAAATGATGATTATTATTTGTTTCTAAATGACTTTCTTCTTTTTCTGGCTTCCAAATATACCCTTTCTCTCTACGAATATTGGGTAAAATGGGAGGCCAGGACACCTTGCCCGCTATAACATGAGTCGGCTGCAGAGATTGCGAAATATTTGTCATAATACATTTAAGTTCATGCCGAGCGGAGATTATTTCCCTGTTCCGGGGCCTCTGATGCTCTGATTGACACATGTCAGTGGTACGAATGGACTGGACTCGAGAGCTGTGGGTCCTGGCTCCATTTGTTGTCTGTGGAGCCTGCACTTTCCCCAAACCCTCATCCCCACCCACATCCAATCCCAGTCCCATCACACGGGGTCAGTTGTATCGATGTGCTGGCAGATTTTTTATTCAAAAGGTAGCTGGCAGAGGAGCATCAAATAAATAATTGTTTGGCATGTTGGCCGGTCTGAAATGGAAAGGCTGAGGTCCTGGCGTCGCGCATGCCTTTGCTGCATTATCACACATCCTGTCTAGCCGGGGGAGAGGTGGCAGTGGGCAGGGGGCGTGGCAGCGGTCCTGTCCGGCCAACAAATGATAAATGATTGCCATAAATAAATGCGTTACTGGCAAGGCCGCCTTTTAATCGCCTGGCACATTTTATATTTCTTCAGCATTAATCATTCGCTGTGATTTTCGCTTTCCCTTTTACCTTTACTTATATACTTTTCATATTTTATATTTTCGGGCTCATCATTTCCCATCTATAGGATTTTAATTTATTAAAAAAGTTTGCAAACCCAAGACGTTTCGGGTGTATTGATAAAGTTATGTGGGCCCCGGGGCATTAATTATGCATTTGGCAAGCGGACATGAGCCCATATTAAATCTAATGCATTTGGCTTGTTGTTAAATTAATGCGTTTGCCATTTTAATATTTTATGCAATTTTGCCTTGATTGCGGCTTGCACATATATATTCATTGTGGTTAATTTTGATTTGAGTGTGCTGGGCAGAAGGGTGGGGGGTGGCATTTCCCGTATATAGGGGTAGTTTCACGACCTTCGGACTGGATTTGTGAAGGGGAAAGCCAATCGCTGGCTACATGTTGCCAGGGAATTTGGCCCTTTTTCGGAGTAAATGTTGATAAGAAGGCGATGTGATTTTTGAATCCATCGCGCTAATCATGTTTTTTTATAGCAAAAACTGAATAATTCCAGTTTATTATTAGCCCAAGGATGAGGTAATTACAATTACCGTTTTAATTAAAAGTATATTTGAACTTTTTTCAATACTCTCGATGCTGGGAAATTGGTCTGACCGTAATCAGAATTTAAATTGCGTAAGCTACAATCTGCAAATAATTTACGAGAATACCTATTCCAGCCATTGTGGCGTTTCATTAATATTAATACAACATTTTACAGGCCATTGACTACTTATTTAATTGTAATTTGCGCCATTCCGCATTCACCGAACATCGCACACTGATGCGGCTTAATAAATGCAATATTTAATCGCGATGCTGAAAATTAACAGTTCCCGAGGCTCCTGGACAAATTTCAATTTAGCGGCCAGCATATGAAACATAAATAAATTATCATGGCCAGAAACACGTCACTCGCCTATTTCATTAAGTTGTGCCTATAAGTGAATGCAAACAATTATGAACTTATGAGATAATTAACAGCAAAAACAAAGTCATTTGCATAAGTAAGTCAATAAGCGTCGAGTAATTATAAATTATGGCGGATTTCGCTTTGTTTATCTTATGTAATCAGCTTTACGTGCTTAAATAATTAACATTGAATATGTTTTAATTAATTATGTATGCCAACTAACGAACCAATATATTTTTGATGTGCAAGTTAATGAAATCGAGTGGGCTTAATCGATAAACAAGGATTTTCAAGTATTTAAAACATATACTTCAACTTTTACACAGTACACTAAAAAGAAAAATTAACATAAAAACTTATCTATTCGTATATTAATTCTAAACTATTGAGTTATAATAATATATTAATGTTTGAACTAAACTTTCGGCATATGGCGTACTTAACAAAATATAAACTTAATAATATTGAGTTTCAAAAATATCTTAATAAGATAGGTTTTACATTAGGAAGTGTTAAAATTGATCTTTTGGCATAGACTTACATTACAAAATATAAACTTTATAATATTAAGAAAGCAATCAATCCTACAGAGTTCAGTTATTATATGATTTGGTATTAATTAAATACCATACTTTTATACTAGACATGTTATATTTTTATTGCAACGGGTCTTAAGAGCTTAAACTATTTTTTTGGGTGTATATATACTTGACACAAAAATCTTATAAAATCCTATACAGGTTTTCGGGACTTCAGATCTCACTCATCTTTTTTGCTTTTTTTGCGTTAACCCAATAATCCCCTAAACACCATCGAGAGTTCGTTAACAGAAGCGATATGGGTGCTCATCTATATGAATCTCATGAGCAGACTGTCATGGAAGGGTGCTCCATGCCCCCACATTCCTCGGTAACTGCCCCACTCCCACCTCGGATCCGATGGCACAGACTGTATTAATGCGCTTCATATGTCAGCAGGGGCCATTCATCATCATTATGCTGATGCCAACTGGATGGCTGGCTGCTTGGATGCTCGTTTGTGCCAAACAACAAGCCAACAAACATACCCCTTAGTTTATGAGCGCAGCTCATCAGAGCAGCCAGAGAAATGATTTTGATACAAGTCTGTGTGCTGGGAAGGAAAAAGTTTAAATAACTTTTACCCGGCTTCATGTCACAGCATTTAAAATGTACAAACGTTTGCCTCTGTCTGGCGGAGTGTGTATGTAAATTGATGCTGGGGAATGGGAAAGTCTGGCCGTGCTGGCTAAAAAAAGAGAAAAAATACCCAAAAAGCCCAACAACAACTTACTGCCTCTTGTTATGTGAATGCTCTTGTTGTTGGCCTTGTTATCAAAACGTTCTCGCTTAAACTTTATTAGTTTGACATGTGTGCTTTTAGAATTTTAGGCACGTTTGATGAAACGTAATCAAACAAGCCGCAGAACATTTTTGCCCTCTGTGGATTCGGGTACCTCTTGATGGGAGATTTTTAGGGGTATATTGTATAAAAACACTCGATCTGGATGACTGTGTCTTATAACACATGTCAATCTGAGAATTTAGAAAAACGATAACAGTATAATTCGATACGTGAATATCTCTCAAATGTGATTTGAACGGTATAATACTTAGCTAAAAAATAAATGGCATAGTAAAAATAAATATCCGCATTTTGAAAGCAAAGATTCATTCGAATCGGGGTAGAAAATACTAGATAAAGTTAGTCTTATTTACTTTAAATATTTTACGTCATTAAGGAAGACAATTTCAATCAAAATCAAAACTTAACATTTTTAAAAATATATGTATAAAATTTAAAAATTTTATATTTTCTTATGGTAAATGATTAAAAATCGCAAAGGTAAATAACACCGAAAAATATTTAAATGGAATAAAAAAATGTTTGGATTTTTTTTATTAGTGCTATATGACCTTTGCTATATTATTGATATTTTTTGGCCGGTTTTTTTTATTCGGTATCTCAAAGTTGAGGCTAGCGATTCAAGAAATATTTGCTGTTTTTTTGTTGATGAACCTATCCAGACTGTCGCATTTTTAGGGAAATTTAAAAAGTGCGCAGCAATCTCGGGTCTCTTAAGAGCACTTGTGCTAATACTTGTCGTAAGTTACAACTTGTAAGTAAATGTAGCTTTACCAGAGCGCAGACTGATGCAAAACTTTGCTCGGCGACATGTGAATCCTTTGTGTCCCCATTCTCCTGGGTTCCAAACTCCGAACGCCGATGCTGATGCCATGGCAATAGTTAAGGCTTAGCCACTTGGCAGTGTGTCGTCGTCGCTGGCTGAACATTTTAATCGGCAGGAAATGATGTGAAAAACTTTTTAATCCCTTTAAATGGTAACTTTTCAATGCGAGAGCGGGAGTTCAGAGCGTTAAAGCGATGCTGCCAGCAGGGCCGGAAAAGGGCTTAAAGCCGGCAAAAGTCGTGAAACTTAATTATCCAGGCACTCAGGTGGGGGGCGGCAGTTAATTTGAATGCTCCTTAAAGGTGTATTTATTGCAGGCATTTGACTTTTGCCCGTGAGATTTAGTGCTTTGCGAATCTTTGATGATAAATACAATTTGCAGCTGCTTAAATCTTCAACGCAGGGCCATGCCAACCACCTTCGAATAGGTGAATACATGCATATTCCGGCCGATAAGCACCTGCATATTCATAATTCAGATAAGTGTCGCTTTTCGGCCAAAACTCAGTCCCAGCATCCGCCCGGCGGAGCATTAGAGCAGCCCCAAATTCATGCAAATTATGTTAAAGTGCAGGTGCTGGAGGCTAAAACTGTGCGGGGGAGTGGAGTAGAGAAGGGGGACTGGTGCAGCTGAAAATTGTGTGTTGCCTGGCTGGAGCTTGAATGTGTGTAAAATAATATTTTTGCACATTCTACGCCTTAAAACCATAAAATTGCATAATTTATAAATTTGAATATCTCACACATAAAAGTGGTGGCTCGGGTTTGGGGTGGACCAACAAAGGGCCCCGAAAGTGGTATGAATTTATATGGGTTTGCCTGGGCCAAAAACGAAGGCAAATAGGCGGCAGAGTCAAACGTTATTGCCTCGACCGAGCATTTCAAACACAATTTGGCCAGCCGAAAAACGAGAAGAGACAGAAACAGAATTTCTGTGTTTCAGGTCAGTCAGCAGAATTTGTGGTCGAGCACATGAGCAAAGTAATTTGGCTACAAAATTTAAAATGTTATAAATGCCTCTTTGCATTTTGCGACCAGCACAATAACAAGGCTGGTCAATATTTATTTGAAATTGAGAATTTCCTGTGACTTATTCAATACGAAATCCCATTGACAGTTGATGCTGATTCCTTGATTACACGCCACACACTGTGTGAGCCCCACAAAAATACTGAAGAGTGAAATAATAATTTCTGATTTATGGCTTACCAAAAGTTCCGTATGTTTGCCCATTTAATTGATTTCTGGCCTGGCAAACTAAAATTTGTGGCATTTCTTTCTTAATCATTTTGCAAGTCCTTGCGGTTGCACTTTGGGGGCGTGGCCGAACCAACTTCCCCTGAACTTTCATGTTTATTTTTATCGCACTTCCTTGACGCGTCGAGTTTCAAAGTTTTGCGCACCGACAACTGCGAGGGTTCCGTATCTATATCTGCCGGTTACATAGTAGCTATAGTAGCTACTACTACACAAAGCACACGTGTAAACACACATGAGTTTGATTTTTGTAAAGTGCTGTGTGAAAGTTGCCAGGCGGCAAGGTGGTAACCTCGACATGTTTATGAGCGTCTAAACTGTGGGGTTCATGGACTGCGGCAGCTAGTAAATTGATAAAAGTTTCGGTCCTTTTCGCGTGCATAAATGATAGTCGGCAGTGAGTAGTTGGAGTAGTTACCTCCTTATCGATGGAGTGTAGATTGATTTGGGGATAACCATCAACATTTAACAAATGAAATTCCTGAAGAATACTTCCATATCCCCCCCAATTAATTCCTTATCTATGACCCCACATTAGCAATAATAATTATTATTTACAGCGACCCTTTTGTCAGTCACCTAAACGTGACAACGGATTCGTTTCATTTAATAATGTCGACACACACACATTTCGGGGGAGTAAATTATACAAATATCTCGAATGCCCGGGAGTCCTAATTGTCCTACGGCCATCAACTTGTGGGCGACTGCCAATGTCCAGATAAAATGTATGTGGCAAACTATTGTCTCGGCGCCCCGGGAACTCCGATGAGTGTTGGCTCGACCCTCGAGTGCGTGCTACCGCAAGTATTTAAAATTGTTTTGGTAAGTGCTGGTTTACACCCAGTAACCCAACGCCGCCCACCTTGGCTCCTCCTCCTCCCGTCTGCTTTTGGCTGCCTGGCAGCGTTTGGCAGCAGGTGATAAAAGTTCAAAGTCATGTAAGCCACGTGGTCGAATGGGTGGGGAAAGTGGGGAATCGGGTGCTGGAGGTCGAGGGTTGAATCTGCTTTATATTTGAATTTTCCCATCGCTCGCACGCAACTCGAGTGTCGGGACAACAAAATGGATTTCATCCTGTAGACTCGCTTCATTTTTCAACTCGTTCAACTTGGCGGCTTGTGAAGTTGAAACGTTTCAAGACAAGAGCAAACAGACTGCGCTTTTCACAGCCGAGCTTCCCCTCGCTCCCTCTAGGTTTAAGTCAATTGTCGGTATCCGCATTTTTGTTCTAGGCATTGAGAGAAAATTTTATTGTAAATATAGCAATGGGAAATCATAGTAAAATATAAGTATATAAAGTATCCAGCATACTAGATTTTAAGTTACATTTAATACAAACTCTTTTTTTTATATTTCTTGAGTATAAATTACATTCACATATGATACAAAATAAGACCGAATATCCAGTGTATTTTTTCAGTGAGTTAAAAAGGTTCTCCCTGACATGAGATTACTGGCGGAGTGTTCATTCAGCGACTTCCACGATGGCAGTACTTTCCAGATGCACTTGCACACAATGCAGATCGTAGACGAGAGCCTCAGATTCTTTCGCAATGGCACAGGATGCATCCATTGACGCCGCATCTGGGTGAATTCGTTGCGCTGAATAATGTTGTCCCTATCGCGATCGAAAATGGAGAAAATCACATCCGTAAGATGTTCCGAGAGTTCCACCCCGGTCACCACATGCGAGATGTGACGCAGTGTTTTTGGTGAGATGTGAGCCCCGGTGAAGTAGTAAAAGGCGAGCGCATTGTCCATCACACTCACATCCTGGACAAACCGGAAGAAGGCCAAGAACTCCTCCAGACTTATTCCCCGATCCATAGAGCCAAACTTTTTCTTAACCCGCTGCAGCGTTTCGCGTCTCTCGCTGCGGGAGATACGAAGGCCCAGCACTAACTTGGCAAAGTCCAGTTCAGAGATTACAGTTCTGGGGATTCACTAAAGTATATATCTGATCCATTAACCTAAGAATATAAATATACCTGGATCCCTTTAGCAGATTCTCAAACTGCAGCGTGTGAATCTCGGTGTGCAGCTCGTGCAGAAACTCCAGAAACTCATTCACACCCATGGTTCTGCTGAGTCGCGGGCCAAAGAGATATTTCCTGAGGTGCGAGTTCATCACGGAGGCTGTGCCCTGGGTGATGGCCAAAAGGACGTCCTCCATGTCCTCGATAGTCACGTTGCCGTCACCATTCAGATCGAACAGCTTGAAGCCAATGCGAACGTTTCGCTCCGGAATGGACAGTAGGATGGTCAGCAGCACATAATCGCTATAGGTTAGCAGGCCACGCTCTTCGATCTTCAGGAAGATGCTGTCCTCCCTCACATCCGGCTGCCACTTTTTGGCCGCCTTCTCATCGAGAACACGGAACTTGTCCAGGCCCAATTTTTGTGGCTGAATCTCGCCCGGTTGAATGGATCTCAGAAAGTCCCTGGCCGTCATATACGGCTCCCATTTGCCCGATTTGTTCTTCATTTTGATGGTGGCAAAGTAGCGAAAAATCTTTGTGGGATGCGCAAACAGTCGGAGGCGATTTTCATACTGCCTTATGGCATAGTCCCGAAAGGATGCTCTATGAGAACTTACAGGCCAGCGCCGCTTTATTATTGGGGAATTTGAATTATTATTATCATTATCTCCATTCTTTGAAGAGGCATGCAAAACCAAGCTCCAAGGCCACCTGCGTTTTCGGCTTTCCCCTTTGTTATCACTCAAAAATGACGAGAAAACTCTCGAAGTAGAGCGGGCATAAAGGAAAATCAGTGGCCAGAAGTACGTCATATTGGGCTATTCGAAACTATCATAAACAGAAGAAACCACGGCTCCTGAAACTCTGAATTTGGCTGGTGGTGCGGTAAAAACGATTTAGGTTTGCTCAGAATTTGGGTTAATTTTCTTTTTGCAGCCAAACTCAAACTGATTGATGTTCCTAGGCCTCTTGATGATTTTTCCGCCCTCCCCCTGGACCACACACACACACACTCACACTCAACCGATGGAAAGCATTAAAAGTAATCAGCAGCGCAAATGTTTGCACTACGGAAATTCTGGTGGTGATGGTGCATGGTGCTCTCGACTTTATAAGGCCCCAGGGAAATTTGCGAACAATAAACTGGGCCGGGACGGTGAAGGGGGAAAAACTTTGCTTCGATTTGTGGATTTGGATTTCCTCTAATTTCTGCACTGGATTTCTATGCATTTATGGGCGGTCAGCCGGCAATTTCGCCTGCCATTGTACTGAGGTGCTCGGAATATCTGAAAAAGTTGCCCCCAACTTCTTATTCTCGGCCAGGGTGCGACTGTGAAGGACTCTTGTCGGTAAGTTTCGCTTTCGAGGACTCTCGTTGGTTCGCAAAACTTTCGATGGGTCTTCAAGTCCTGCATTTGGCTAATAAAAGATGGCCAAGACGTGTGAGACATGAATATTTGTGGGACTACAAAAATAATGAAACAAAAATGAACAATAAAATTGTTATAACAATCTCCAAACATTATTTTTATATTTAAACAAAGCCTATAAAGAAAAAGGCGTTAATACAAAAATTAGGAATTTATCAAGGTTTGTGTTTGTGTTTAAAATTATGGCCTTTAAAATCACAAAAGAATTAAAAAATGATCCTTAAATTATGCTTTTGTTAAAGGCATTACAATTTCATCCTTAATGTAATGTAATTTACAGCAATCACAATTACCCTTTAACTGCTTTTTATAAAATTATTATAAAAGAAATTTCTATGTAGCCAACTAAATGTTTAAAAGTTGAATAAGTGTTTGTTTAAGTTAGCTAAACTGGCTGAATAGATATTTGTCGACAATATAAATTATGCTTTGTATTAAAATCTAATAATGCTACTTTAAATTAATTTTAGAACATAAATAATAAAATATTAAATACCAAAATGTGGTGCAAAATGCCTTTAAAACTAATATTCATGTGGTTTTTGGCTAGAAAAGAACAATATTATATAAATAAAATGACAAAATGAATGTGGTTTTGTACTTTTCCCATAACAATATCGTTTCACATGCGTAAATTTTGTAAACGCTGATTGGCAAACGGATTGATTTCGATGCCACGTCCCGAATGTTAATTTAGACATGGTGTTTGACACTTGATTAAAGCCTGACACTTTGCCGTGGAAAAGTCCGTGCTGCTCCACTTTGCTCACGTAGGCCGCTGGAAATTCCCTGGTGACGGGAGAAGTGATAGGGGATGGGTAAAAGGGGATGTGGAGTCTTCTGAAAGGGAACGTGGCCAACCAGGTGAATAATGCTCGCCGTGGCACTTAAGCCGGGCCAAAAGTTTAGGCTTCCCTTTTGTCAAACGGCTGTCAACCCGAAGCTCAATCCTTTTGTCCGTTTCGTTGGCCTGGCATTCTGGCATTCGGGTGTCCTTGCGTCCTGGCATTCGGGCATCCTGGCATTTGCATATTGTGTGTGTGCCCGCTTCACATAAACAACAATCAGAGCATAAACAAAGGTGGCGCCAAAGCCAAAGCCAGAGTCAGTCGAGCATTTTAGGCGCTGCCGAAAATTAAGTTAAACAAAAAAGCCGCCGCAGTCGCAGTGCAGTAAAAGTCAAACGGAAACGGATACGCCCCCAGGCGGAATGACAGAAATTGTCACGTTTCTGCTCTTTGAATGTGGGTGACAAATGCGTCGCCCTTAAACAGACACACACACGTTTATTGCTTTGATTTAACATCAATTGTAAACTGCTTGCGTTTGTGATTTGTCATGTGTCAATGAAAATGCCTGAAAATGAAAATTGGAAAAGTGGAAAGTGACAATAGGTGGATGGAATGGTGTTGCCTACTTAAATGCGCGCAGAATTAATTCACTACTTTACGCAATAATTTGCATACACACAGAAAAAAATAGATTTTATTAGAAAAAAATAAGAAACATAAGAACAATTTTAAAAAGGTAAAAAATGTTACCTACTTAAAATAAAATTTGTAGTTGATGTTCGTGAAATATTAAAATTTTTAACAATTCCTAATAAATGGATAAACTCCTAACAAATTTAAAATCGGCCTAGAGATGTCTCTTCAATGAAGAGACATATCATATCCTATTATATATTTTCTTGCTGTACGTAAAATAATAAATTCGTTAAAAAATCCTAAAAAATAAAAATAATACCTCACAAATTTTAAAAACGGATAAGAGAAATCTCTTCATATCATATAATATCATATCACTTCTTGCTCTTCGTAAAATATTACACTTCTTAAAAACTTCCGAAAAATGAAAATAATTCCTAAAAATTCGAAAACGGAACAGAGATATCTCCTCATATCATATCATATCATATCATATAATTTCATATCATATCATATCTCTTCTTGTTGTTCGTAAAATTTTAAACTCTTGCAAATTCTCCTAAAAAATTAAAATATTTCCTAAAAAATAATATTAAAAATATTAAACTTAAAAAACAAAAAAATAAAAAATTTCCTAAGAAATTCAAAAACGGACTAAAGATATCTCTTATTTTTTCTTTGCTTTATTCTTCTATACTTCTTTTTTCTGTGCTAAATCCATAATGCCTTGCATATGCAAATTGCGGGAACGCTTTCGGTATTTGGCGGATTTGTCGTGACCACTTGACACACACAGACTTCCCTTTCATGATTGGCATCACACATTCTGCGAACTAATATGTGCGGCATATGCCAAATGCAGTGAGGGATACTTTCGCTTTCACCCACTCACTCACTTTTATCGAACCGAGCTGCACAGTAACGGCTTTCCAATCGGCTGAGCGGAAAAGCCGGGAAATCGGTCGAGGAGTTGTCTTTCGTTTCGGCGGGTTCCATTTCCCATTTCCCCCTTTTGTTGCCGCATTGCATTTCTTTCACTTGCCTGCCTCCCAAGACTTTTAATTTTATAAATTGTCTCGCACATGTGTGTGCGAATCGGAGGGCGAGGGTTTTCCTTTGTCGCCGGGCTGCCATTGTCGTCAGCTTAAGATTTTGATAAGCCATTGAAAAGTGTGTCTATAAGCACTCGGGCATTCAAGTGTCGTTCGCTTTGTTTGCCTTAACTATAAATGGCTTAATAACAGATTTCACAGCGACAGCTGATGTCTTCAGCTCGCTTTTCCTTCCGCTCCTCCGCTTTTCTTTTCTTTTTTGTAATTTTCCTGCACTCTCCCACTTCACTCCTCTTACTATAATTTGTTTGCGTTTGCATGTCGATGGAAGAGGAGAATTATTGAAATTTGAGTGGACTTCAAAGCGATTGCAAAAATCGAATTAGAACGTCGGGCAAAAGTGGGGAAAAAGACAATGTGAAAGGACTCTCGTCCGTGGAGCGTGAATTATGTGATTTATGGCGGCATCTTGTTTGCCAAACGCTTCGCAATTACATAAGCACTCCCATTCTGCCCTCTTTATCGGATCACAAAAAAAAAACGGAAAATAACAACCCTCCGAAATAGGCGTAAAATATGAAATAATATTCGTGCTATCGTATGTTAAATGCGTTTGCAAATATGTTTGCCAAGAAACTTTTCGCGAGGGTTCGGCTTGGGGTCACTCTGCTCGACACAAGGGTTTCGGGCAGGGTATTTGCCAACCTCCATCATCCATATGCTGGTTGGAATTTTATTTTTTGGCAAATTTGTTGCCTCAATGGACACACAGCGCACTTCCGCTTTCGCCTTCCCTTACTTTGTTTTTTTTTGGTTGTTTTGTGCTCGGTTCCTGGGTAATAATTCTAGATTTATGAAAATTGTTTTTCCGTTAATGTTTGCCATGTTTTCGACGTTTTTATGTTGCTGCTCCAAGATGAAATTTACCCGAATGCACACGCACACACATACTCAGCATAGAATCTGTTTCATTCCGTGAAGTAAATATGTGTACAGCGGTGGTCAAAATAATAAGGACAGTAAATGGATTTTTTAAAAAATATTTTTTTAAATTAACTCAAAACTTGATTTATCTACACAAAAAAAAAATGTTTAAAGATCAGATTGATATGTGCAGATCAATTTTCTATTTTTTAAAAATCATATCAGTTTCATATGAGTAAAGATTTTATTTGAAATACGATAAAGATAAAATTAAAAAAAAATGGTATGATAAAAAAACAGGTTGATATGTTTAATATAAATTTTACATTAATCATATCAGCTTTTTATTGATATAAAATAAGGTAGAATTTATACTATTTTATATTGATTTTTTTTTCTGAGTATATTACAAATTGTAGTAGCACCCTCTACTAAATTTCTCACCTTTTATTCCTGGTATTATTATCTTTACCTCATCTGTAGTCAAGAAGACTGTAAGTATTGTATTTGAAGGACATGTTCCTAGAGCGAGTGGTCCGCATTCCTGGCTGAGGAATGTGATCCCCGCAATTTTCGGCCATTTCCATTACGGTCCTGCTGCACTCCTTCCCCCGCCTTTTTCCGGGTGGATATGAAAGTTTTCGCCCAGACGCAGTTTGCAAATTTCCAAATTTGATTTCTGTAACCCACGAAAGGGTTGTTCGGCGTTTGATTAAATTTCCACCAGACCCCCTGACATTGTCATAAATCTTTCAGGACTTACGGAGGGCGTTTTCTGGGGGTGGGGCCTTTGAAAATTGCTGCATACGTGGCTGGGTTTTATGGTGCGTGTGCAGTTAGGAGAAAGTGCGTGGTAATGAGCCTTCGTCCTGCAAATCCTGCGCTGATAAATGGGCAAAGAACCTGCTGGCTCCTAACTGCGAGAGTGCCTGCCAGTGAAATCTCTGACCTGGCCGCTAATTAACAATTAACTTACCCGGACAAAGGCAAATAAGCCACAAACAGCAACTGCAGCTGCATAGCGATTGCAATTATTTTTGCATGCAAATAATTATTTGCGCAAACAAACAAATGCAATCGAATGTAAATTGATAATTATGCAAGGCATGTGGCTGGTAATTATGGCCAAGTCTGGTTCTGATTGCGATTGTGGCCCAGGCCCGTTGAATGGGCAAGATATCTAGTTGGCCAGTTGCACAATTTCAATTTGCAACGAGGGCGCCTGCTTTAAGTTTTTGCTCGAATGCCACCTAATGCTCTTGCTGTGGCCAGCAATTTGGACCGCAATCTGTTTATAGTGTCAATTGTGAAAGTGAATTTATCAAAATCTACTTTTCCAGCAGCAGCAGAGTAAGTTCATTGGCTGGCCAAATGCAAATGTAACGAGCGGCATTTGCATACATCGCACCAAAAGCAGCCAAGGATCTATTTTCTCCCCCCCTTTCTTTCTTTCTTCGATTGATTGTGTGTGTGTGTCTAGTGGCTGGAGACAAACAGATATCGATTTTGTATCGGTGTGAGTGCGTTTCCTGCTAGTTTTGCACTTCCGCTTCCGTTGTTTGGTAAATTTGCAATATCCTTTCGTTGTGGCCAGCCTGGCACCATCTCCTCCTTGGAGCAAAGAGCCAGAAAAGACAAGCCAAGGCAAGCAAGGCAAGGCCCATTAATGCCGCCCATTGACTGTTGACTGTTTCTACATCTTTGAGCCTTTGACGGGTCAGTTTGTTTTCAGCCGGTCATTCGACTCCCTTTCGAGTCAAGCTCTATTTCTGCCATTTCTGCAGTTTTTTCTTCTTTGTTTCCAGCTGGAAATGCTCTCAATATTGCAATATACAAACACCGGTTTTTCCTTGCCTTCGGCACGCCCCGAAAATGTCATTTCACATTCTCACTTGCCGGGCGGCCAACAGGCGAACAAACACTTTGCATATTTTAACCTTAAGCGGATTTTGCGTTTGCAAATCAGCTAAAATTTGCCAACCCCCCTGCTCTCTTGCATCCCCCACCAAGTGACTTTTGTTCCAAAAAGGACTGCAACGGCTGCTGTTGCTTCTGGTGTTGCAGGATACTGTGCACTTTCATTGTCTGATGGCAAACCGCAAAGGGTGACGCAGCTTCTTTTGCGCCAGTTTTCTTCCTGCTGCAGGCGGCAGCTGTTGCCCCCTTTGCACTTTTTGGGGACTTCCCAGCTGCCTTTTGGTACGCTCTATAAACTGAGAGGAAATTCTGTGGTCGAAAACCTTTTAAAAGAAGAGTAAAATGGTTGAAAGACGAGGATAATAATTAAGTTATTTATTCGCAGAGCCCATCTATAATGAAATATTCTAATAATTCTAATTATATTATTAAGATATATGGTTTTGAAATTTTTAATTATTATTTACAAATATTTAAGGTCTTTGTAGAACATCAAAATAAGTTATATAAGTCTTTTAACAATTTACAATGATATAATAATAAAGTATCTCCTAGTAAAAATATATTTACCTTGAAAATATCCTTTAGTTTCCCTGAGTGTCCTTGCATTTTACTCCCAAGAACCCCTAATCGCTTGTGTCTCCGTCCTTGGAGGTTCATTTGCTCGGTGGGTTCTGGTTTTGGTTTGGTTTTCGGGTGGTTTTTGGGTGGGTGCACCTTGTTAAATTTTGCATTGGATTGCCATCTCCCCGGGTTGCTTGCAAGTCGCCTCCATGTCTCGCACGTCCGCCGGCTGCGTTTATATTTATGCAGTTTACGTGTCAGTCGGTCCAGGGTAGTTCCTTTCAAAGTTGCCGCTTTTCTTTTCATTTTTTCCTGGGTCTGTGTGTGCAACAGCATTTGTCATATTTGGCATGATGGTAACTACTTCCGTGTGTTGTGTGCCCGCCCGCTTAGCTTTCCCCTGGCCAAGTGAAGCCAGTGCATTACCTTCGATTGCTCACGTGGCCCCAGAAAATGTTGATTTCTGGCGACCTGAAAACATACATAGCCATAGAGCAGCAGCAAAGTCGTCTGGCAAATTAAATTTAAACAGTTGCGACGTGCAAAGTTGCGCTGCGCCACGGATGAACATTTTTTGCGAAACTTTGTTAGTTGAAAAATTGGTTTTCTTACCGAACAACACCCGCAACATTTTCGGTGGTATTTAATAAGACTTAAGACTGCTTAAATTTTAGCATTTAAAGTGTTTCTAAGATTAATGTCATTTCATTATTGATAAAATTAATTAAAAGTAAATTTAAAAAAAATGAACAAAAATTTTTTCACATTTTTTAATTTTTCTAGATTATCTATCCAATTAAATAAACTTCTTAATAATTTTAGTAAAATAAATAAATGAATTTATAAATATTATCCATAAATATTTTTTTTTCTGCATAAGAAAGATAGGATTCCCCAAATGCATTTCTTGTTAAACTAATTTAATTTCACAGCCTCACCCCTGAATAACTAAACTAAAATTAATAAATCGTTTAAAAATAGAATACATATTAATTTCTATCCTCTTTAATTCTCAGTGTAAGTTTATCGTTTTTTAAGAATAATTAATTAGGATTGCTCACCACTAAAATCCTTAAATAAAATAAATAAATTTATTAATTGAATATTATAAAAATAATTCGTTTCCTAATTTTATGTCTTAAATATTAATTTTTTAAACCAGTATTCTGCTAAAAAAATTCCAAAAATAAATGAAATTACATAAGTACATACATATGTACTATATATTATCCATATTATTTCCCATCCCAGCTTCCTTTTCCGTCCAAGAAAGGTCTGCTTCCGCAAGTGCATCGCTTATTAAACAGAATAAATTAGACGAGCTCACCGCTAATTTGTATAGGTGACACGGCCGCAGCGCAGATAAATTTCCAGGGCGGCCATTAGTGGTGCCGTCTATCAGTCGCCATTAATAACATTTAGCAGCCAAGATGCACATGCGGCTTTTCAAGGGGCATGGGAGGGGGTTTCGAGCTGAATCTGAAGCTGAGGCTCCCAGCAAGTTGCTCCCAAATTGCAGTTGGCACTTTGCGGCACAAACAGAAATTGGCCCTACCAATAACATTGGGCTCAGCCCGTGTCCGGGCCCTGTTGACTCTGGATTGCCTTGGCTGAAGCGGCTGCTGCTGCTGAAGCTGCCTTTGCTGCTGCCTAAAATGGCTAAACCAACAGACAGCTGGCAGATGGAGGCCCGGGATTACCCGGGATCTGCTCCTCGGGGCGTCTTTTGACCAGGCCATCATTATGGCGCCCCATTTGTGGGTGTTTTGCTGGACTCACACCCCCAACCCCTCTCCACCCCGCCAACATTTGTGTGTGTTTGAATACCGGGCATTTGTCGGTTGGCTGGTTTTCGGTTGGTCAACTGAATGCGAAAGAAATATTCGCAATTATTTATTAATTTCATTTGTGCCGCTTACCGGCTGCCTGTCATGCCGGGCACTTAAATATTTGATTGAACATTTAAATATTATTTTAATTAATTTTGCAAGTTTACCTTTACTGCATTGTTTGCACTCGGCGAGCTTATCGGGGGCAATCGGGGCTATTTGGCCAGGACATTGGCAATTCAATACACAATTGCCCCAACCATGCATAATTTATTTAGTGGTTTATTGCGCTGTGGTCGCCAGCAAATGCTATAGACTCCTGTCGCAGGACAGGACCCGTTGGTGTTGGTAGTTGTGTGTACAATATAATCATTATGACACACGACCGCAAATTTCAATAAAGAGATTTTTTGGCTTGTCGATCAATCATAAAGGCATTCGACATGGCTTCATTGCCAGCAAATTGTTTTCGTTTCTCTTTCCCAACGAACACTTGCATTTGCTGCAGTTGCCTTAATTATTTCTCCCATTTTTTCTCCCCAAAAAAAAGGCTCTGCGAATGCGTTGCTTGTTAGCAGGTGAGTGCTGAAACATGCAATTAGTGCCAAAGCCAACTGAGGCAAGAAGATGGCCAATGGCTAGTGTGTGTGAGTGCAGAGTGTGGGCCAAAATGCGATCAAATACGTACACACACACATACGCTCGCACTCTGCCAAACGAAATAAACTAAAGTGCCAGTGAGTTTTTGGGCCTGGGCAGCAGCTGCTTTTTGAATTTTGGTGTTTAGCTTTTAGCGCCTAAAACTATGCTTTAGTGGTCAAGTGGAACAAACAACAGAATCCAGCAGCAGCAGCAGCACAGGGCCAGACACAGGGACTACAAAAATCCCCAGAAAACCAAGGCCAGAGTGGAGTGGGTGGCAGAGTGGGTGGGCGGCAGAGTGGGCGGCTCGCATAGGTGGCCGGCCAGGCTAATGGAGGGCCAGGAGGGCCCACGTCTGGTCATTTGCAACATGGTTTATGTGCTGGACAATGCTTTTTGCACTCAATGAGCAGGAGGGCCTGTACATGGATATGGCCATGTGCCTCGTGGGCCCCTGCACCACCGGTATGATTTACAGCTATGCAGCTTAAATATTAAATGAATGAATAATATATGTGGTGTCGAGACTGTTGCTGCTGCTCCCACTTATGCCTTTTTTGCTCCGAGGAAAACCAATTTGGTTTTTAGGAGCAGGTCTCGCTTGCGAAAAGAATGTTTCCACTTTAAACTGAATTAAAATGAAGCTTTTGTCCAGGGAAGAAAAACGCATTAATACTTTCGGATTAAAAGGGCTTAAAATACAATATGATATAGGTATATTAATTTATTTTTTATTGATTTAAAGATTTAAAAAAAAGGGATTTTTGATACAACCTGTTACAACTTATTACAATGTGATATTACTACATATTTTTTCTTCAGTGTTTTTATCCCCTTTGGATACTGATTTACAGAGCTAATGTGTTGCTTTTTGCACAACCAACGTGCTGAAACTGAAACTTTTAGGCCAAATATTGAAATTTCTCAAATTCCACACCGGCGGGAAGTAAATCTTCCACTTCTGCCGCCCCGACATTATATGTATTGCTATGCAAACGAGCAGTGAAGTGCACATTAAACTGCAAATAAACGATTTCGCCGATGAAGCCGAAAGAAGTGCAATGGAAAATGGCAGACACGAGGAGCAGGGACACTTGACTGGGCGATTATTTTTTTGGCCAGCTGGTTGGCCAGGAGATGGAAAAGGAGAAAGGGAGGAAAAGCGTTTAAGGAAAAAGAAATTCCCTCGATTGCTTGGCGCGTGCTTTTTGAGAGCAATCGTGTGCGTTGAATGGTGCAAGCCAAGAATGTCTACCTGCTCGTCTGGCGCTTTATATTCCTGCCCTTAATTGCAGCTTCGATTTGTTGATTTCGCCTGGGGAAATGGAAACGGGAAGGGAAATCGAGGGTAGGGAAGGGCAACTTCCTCCCGATTTGCAGCGATTGAAAAATTAATTTGCAACTAATTGACTTTCGGGCACTCAGATGTCTAATTTACGATCCAAGCAGGAGGGCCATGGTCCTCACATCACAGCCACAGCACATCGCATCCCATTCCATGGCCGGCACAAAAAATGAAGAGCCCGAGAAACGGTCAGCAATTCGGCAGGACTCAACTCAACTCAGGACTCTCTCTCTCGGCCATGGCAGCGTTCCATTTCCGTTCGTCTGCCGGCGTGTTAATTGCATTTGCGTGTTGCAGACTTGGCCAGCGAAAGGGTTTTGTTATCGGGGGTCGGCACTGCGACTTCTGCAGCCAGTGGCAACAACAAACAAGGTTGTAAATGCCAGTTGGCAGTCAGCGGGGACACAGACACTGGCTAAAGTGACTTCCGCTTTCCCAGGATACACCCCCTGCCCGTACCCCTCTTCTACCCCTTCTCAAACACACACGGTTTGAGCCGCAGACACATGAGTTGGTCTGTCAACGAGAAGGCTCATTTACTTGGTCCATCATTGTCTCCAGCAGCGATGAAAAATTAGCCAGTTCTTAGCTAAATCTAGCTTTTTTAAAAACTCCATATTGCCCAAAAAAAAATTCCAATAAAAATTTAAAAATATTATCTGGAATCATTACTACGTTATCAAGAAATATAAATGGTAATTTTTAAAATTAAGAAAGGATCTGAAAAAGTCCTTGCGGAATTTAATTTGTTTTTTTTTGTTTTGTGGTAATCAAATCAAAGACCAAATTTCTAAGAACTTTGAGCCTTCTTTCAATTTCAAAGAAAAATTAATATCTTATTATTGAAGATGTTTATAAAGATATGGAATAGATATACAAAATATCTTTTAAATGTTGTTTATCGACTTTATTTAAGGTTTTCAAATGTTTTTAAATAAAATACCTGATGTTACATTGGTTTTCATGACCCTATCATAATTTTTTCTTACCATAAGTGTTCTTTGTTCTAGAACTAAGCCATTATTCTGTTGTGGACAACACTGGCCAGCACGACCTCCTTGCGATAATGCTCTCTGTGTAAGCGAGTGGTGCTACTAGATCTGAGCTCAATGCACCATGGGTCTTTGTGCCTCGTTTCCGGTCATCGAGCTGCGTCTCAGTCCTCAGTGCTCAGTGTTCAGTGCCAGGCATCATCATCTCCGGCAGTAATTGCCTTTCAAATAGCGCCAAACTACGAGCTAATGAAGGCCTTGAGTGCATGCGTAATGGTGTAATAATACCTTCTGGCTAGCTGTATAGCCGTATGGCTGGATAGCCCTGCTGCCAGCAGCCACAATAACGACCCCATCATCGGACTCATCCCCTTCCAGTCGACTTCCACATTGGGGCTGCCTTCTGTTCTCCGTTCTCTGGCTTGCTGACCCTCTTGTTTGTTTATTGGTGACGCAAAGTTCTTGGGCCTGCTGCTGTCTGGGCGCAAATTGATTGCCATTGACACACTACTGTGGCACATTTCACTTTTATCGAAGCCAAATTTGTTTGCCAAGCAGCCCTGTTAATTAATCCACAAGTCCTCGACAATCCTGCCACCTTTTTTGGTCATTCCTACTATATATACCTACATATATGTATATATGAAAAGCTTGATGTCTTTTCCATTTTGCCTGCAATTAAGCTGGTAAAATGTTTTTCTTTCTAAATGCACAGAGAGAGCTGGAATTCAAATATATATCTATTCCCTGGGCCCCTAGTTCAATCGTCGTAATTGCGGGCATTAAAATAAAATGAAAATTGCTTCTAATGCGGCAATTTTCAGTTGCTGCAACGGCAAATGCCCGGCCAAGTGAGTTCAATTAAATATTTATTGCTCCTCAATGCTGAAATCCTCTTTTGTGGGGAGCGCTACTGCAATTTGATATTGAAGCGTTTTGCTTTTTACTTTTTTTATTCGCTCGGCTCTCGCACAAACGATTTTTTGTCATTTCACATTCTACATTCTGTAGAAGGAGCGGCAGTGAAGGCACCGAAAGCAAGAGCCACGCACACAATGTGTCCTTGATTGGCCGGCAGGTCCAGGTGGGTTCGCTTTTGTGTCCACTCCATTCCATTCCATTCCAGCCATGCCATCCGTGCCGTGCCGTCCATTCTTTGCCGACCTGAGAAGAGCCGTGAACCGGCAGCAACAATGACCCGTCGAGAACAATGGCCAATGACCCAACCAACAGCCAAGTCGCCTTCAGTCTTTCAGAGTCTTTAAATGTTAAATATTGTGTAAAAGTAGCTCCACCGTGAGGGGGCTGATCACTTTCAGGTGTAAACCGCCCACGAAACGATTACATCCCCGCACGTAGGGCGAAAATACGTTCAGATAAAGTGCGTGAGTGCGGGCGACAGGAAGCTGGAAGTTGGAAGCTGAAACCTGGCGTGTTACGTAACCGCAGTCCCTGTCTGCGCCACTCGACTCCTCGACTCCTGGTAAAATGCCAGAAAAGTATGTTAATCAGTCGAAATGCCGAATTTCGATACAACGCCCCCAGAGAGGCGCCGTCATCAACATCATCGGCATCATCAGCCAGCAATGCATTGCAGGTGGTTGGAAAATGGTACACTCGAAAAAGAAAATACTCATTTGTTATGATAGTTAAAGGGAAATAATTAATATTATTTGTAAGTTCATTGGAATTCTAGTAATTTAATTAAAACAACTTAATATTTCTGACCGTAAACTTGGAAATAAATACATCTACTTATAATTTTAAAGAAATTGGCGCCCAACGTGGGGCATGCTGATCCCTTTAATAAAGGAATTGCAATAAATATTTTGAGATTAACTAATATTTTGATAGGTTTTGTGAGTTAATGTGATACTTTCCAAATTTCTACTTTTGACCTTATAATCGACTTTTGTCCAAGTGCGCTTTGCTGGCTTACAAGCCCATTTGCTTTTTCCGCGTGCAGGTGGGCGCTGTCGTTTTATGTTAATCATACGCCACGTTGGGCGATAATAACGCGGCAAACAAGCAAACAAGATGAAATACGCGTGCCGCATGCGTAATAAATTTTATCAACATCCCAGCCAGAGCGCATACGTAATGAGTGAAGTTTTGTTTGGCACTTGAAATGCCACCGGGAATTGAAATGCGAATGGGAATGGGTATCCGAATTAGAATTAGAATTGCTAGCTATCTGTGAGATGCACTGACGTTTAGTTTATCGGCACAAGTCAGGCCCGGCATGATGTATTGGCTTGTAACTGGTGGCTGCTGGCCCACAGCAATGTAAATAAATATTTATGGCGCGCTGCCGGAAAAACCTTTGAACAGCGACGAAACGAAGCGTTTCCCTTTGAGCGCAGGAGCAATGGAGCAATTTATCGATTGCCCGCAGAGATTACTTGTGCCGCGCAATTATATTTCTTTTTTTTGTACATCGCTTTGCGATTTTATTGCTCCAATGATTTTAATTGCCAGCGAGGAGGTGGATGGGCCACATATGTATTCGAGTGCGACAATTTGAAAGCAACATAAATTTTCGCCGAGCGAAACCCGGAAGTCGCTTGTCACACGTACTTAAGCATTATGTTAATTTATATGCACAGAAACTCACGCATCCAGCGCGCAAGCGACTATGAAATTTGAAGCGACAGAGCGTCGTTTAAGCCGGAAACAGACAGCAGGCAGCAGGCTGGCTGGGATATCTGTATCTGTGCTAGGATGTCCCGGCATTCAGTTGCTTGGCAGCCATGGGAATCGGAATCTCAAGCACATGCAGCTATTTCTCCATTCGCTCCCCCGCTTAAAATACGCACTTCAGAGCCGCATACCCATATACAGCCGTGCACGTAGCCATATTGCGGATGCGGATGCGAATGCGGCTGGCAGGAAGCCGCCTCGACGATCACTTGTCGCGCGATTCCAGAACCAGAAGCATATAAATTTCCCCTCGAGGTGACACTTGGCAGATAAATCTCTGTTAGATTTACCCGTAACAATATCTGCGATGTGTATTTATCGCGGGCACGCACTTCATCTGTATCCGGTGGCCTAAAGCCAAGATGGGACGGTGAGCTTTTATACCTAATACTTTATGATAAATAGGTAAGAAGGTATATTGATTAACAACTAAATGTCCGTAAAACATTTTGTTCGTAAAAGAGTTTACGCGCTTCTCCCTTTGTCCGCGTTTGTTACCTATATCTACACCCTTTAATGTTAAGGTTTAAATCGAATTATTAAACTTTTAGTTTGTCCGTAAATGGGTTTGTCCGTTTGATCTAAAGACAGTTTGTCCGTTTCTTTATTTGTCCGTTTGTCACTCTGGCCGTTAGTTTTACCTGCCTGTTTATCCTTAGGTTGATATGTGGTCTCTGTCTTAGTATTAATCCCAAAGTCTATTTCCCTGCCACTTTCAACGAAACGCCTCGAGTTATGCAACATAATTTAATTAAGGGGTCATAAGTACTGAGCATCTCGTTGTCGTATCCCACGACTACACCTACGGCCTTCTGTCTTATTTCCGTTCCACTTGGCCTAAACCATGCGTATATGTGTGTGTGTGTGGGAGTGCCGAACAGCTGTTGCTAAATGCCTTTGATCATTATGCCATGCGCTGCATAAAAAATGACAAGGATTTCTTGGCAAACGAATCGCCCGAAACCGAAATCTTGACCCCCAGCAAATGGCTGGACATAAAGAAAACTCATTAAATCATTTAGGCAGACGCCTTTGACACGGTTTTTGTTGTTTCTGTTGCAGGACACCACCCCCGAAATGAAATAGATGAGCGCACATAAACCACAGCACTCGCTAACTGGAAATGGAAGAGGTATATAGGTATATAGTAGGTTTAGGTTCTGTGGTCAAAGGGAAAATGGCCGAAACGGTAAGAGCGAAGCGAAGGTGGCAAAGGTAAAAGGACAATGCTCAGACAATGGCCTCAATATTTCTCTTTCTCGGACCAACAAAAGGCAGACCTCGTGGCCTGAAAAATCACCAAAAATAAATTTCGAAATTGTTAATAGAACCCTTCGTTTCCTGCTCCTGCTCTCCGCATCCTTGGCAATAATTACGGCTTTAGGATCCCCAGCCTTACGAAGCCGGCGAAATTCAATTAGAGAAGCACACCAAACAGGTTTGATAAGCAAATTTTAAGTCTGGCCAAGACAAATACAATTTGTGCTGCAAACAAAGTGCAGGGAAGTGCTCAAAATTGATTATTAAATGCCCAGGAATGGCTTTGACAAATATTTAGCAAGCAATTCAATGCAAATTTCATCGGCCGGAACAATGCGAGTGCTGCCATCATGGACTTAATGCATATTAAACCATGCGCCATTAATAAAACGTGCACAAATGCCAAAGCATAGGCAAAGTCCGGCTGGTTGGATGGTTAGGTGGTCGGGTGGTTGGGTGGTGCGACTGTCGGTGGTCATCGTCAAAGTGCCATAAACAGCAGACAAGTCCGGTGTTCGGCTGGGTCACAGTACGATTGAGTCCTGGCCCTGGCACCGACTGTATGTGTTTGTTATGAATAGCTGCAGACGTGGAAATACATGCACACGCTCCGAAATTAAGCACAATCTGTACACTGTGCAAAATTGGATCCTTTAAGAGAGTTTAGTGTGTATTGAAGTTCAAATGTTAATCCTTATTTGAGTTCTCAATGTGGTAAAGAGGAATATATTTTAAATATTTCGATAATTATAAGCCCTAAAAATATTTCATAATTAAATCAGAGTAATATTAACGTTCTGTATATATTTAAAACCTTTTTTTTTCGACTTACCTATCGATACAGAATTTATATTTTTATCAGCAGTAAACCTTCTACCTGCAATTCTTGATTTTCGATGGGCCTTTTTCCCGAAGTGTTTGTACTACAAGTGAGGAGCCTTTGGCGTAGGCGCACGTACGCCTGACCAAGTCGGTTGGCCATCTGTGGGGCTAACCCAGTTCCCAGCCCGGACGCCAGGTGGCGAGGGGGTGGAACGTTGGTGGGTCAGAAGTTGGCCATACGCACGTGAGCGTCCGACTGATGGCCCATAGAAAAGTGCGGCTGGCCGCAGGCCGAGCGAACGTATGTACGTGGAATCGTAGCCACTCAATGGACTCCGACCCGGAACCGTACCCCTACCAGTACCCGGATCCCGACTTCAAGTTCTGCTCGTTTTCGGAACGCATTTATGCACGAACCCCAAGTGGGACATGTGATTATTTATGTCGCTGTTGATTATGAAGTTGATGACCTCTCGGCTCCATTGGCAGGCAGTTTTACGTAATCTCCCCAAGCAGCGGGATCAGTGGGGGATTAGGGAAATGGAAATGGTTAGGTTGTATGGAATGGAATGGCAACTGAATGGATCGACATGTGCACTTGTGCGACGCACTGTTTCAAACAAGAGGTCCTTATGCTATGCAAATTGATTGATAATCGCCTTGAAATTCCTGCATTCGATGCATGTTCTTGGAGAGGACTTTCCCCAGTGAATGGCTTATTTTAATCCAAATCTGGCACATATGAATATTTTGATAGAGCCGTAATGCGCTTGTATTGCTGGCAGGGGTCACAGCTGCCTTGAACCCATTTACACGAGCAGAACTGTCAACTAAAGGTTGGCAATTGTAGCTGAATCAGGTATGCAAATATCTTACTCATTACATTTTTTTAAAAATATATTTAAAATAAATTGAATTCATAGTTCAAAAAGAAGCTAATATTTACTATTTGGAGTTATCTAAATTAACAGCTCTCTTTGTATTCTTATATTGTATCTGATATAATATAACTTAAACAATTACGCTATAATTTTGCTAAACCGGCAACACTCATGATTGATTACACATTTGAATGCATATGCATTCACAGGTCCTCCACAATTGTAATCAATGTCGGTTTACACTATGAGTGAAATTGGATTTCCGTCAAGGAATAGGTGGCCCTCTCAATCTTATTGCTCCTCCCCCCTAGACTTCCACATCCTGTTTATCTGACATGCATCATCAATGCCCTACACGGCGTATGCGTGTTACGCTGCAACGTGTAATCGGGCCCATCGATTGAAGAGATTTTAGTGCATTTCAAATGGAATACCCACACCCACAATCGCGCGCCCATGTTTCCAATTGCAACTTTGGCCTTCAAAATCGTGTGCAACTGACATCAGGACCGTGCTGCGTGCTCATTAGTCGATTTGCGATTTAATTAATTTTGCTAAATTGGATTAATGAGATGGTTTGCCAATTAGAGATTCATTTCGTGTTTGGCCCCCTTTGTTGTTGTCCATAATGCGAAATGGGAATTTACATAAATTAATTTGAAATTTACAACATTTACATATGTACGTAAATAATTGGAAAGATGCGATGATTTGCCGATAAGCGCGGCGTCCTCTCCTCATCCTAATTGAAACACCGCTGCACAAATTGGTCAAGTTGCTGGGATGCTGTGCTGTGTGCGGTGATTTCAGTGCAAACATCCAACCATCAAACCACCCACCCAACTGAAGGACCACAAAAACACAGACGACCGACCCCACAGCCATGATAATTTGCTTGACAGCGAACTCGTAAAAGTGCCCGCCTCGATAGCCACTGAAACATTAGTCTATCGGAAACTCGATATTTTATTGTTTTCCCAGTTAAGCTCTGGACACGAGGACATGCTTCTCGGACTATATCAAATCAAACAGACACTGGCTCACCCGCCCGGTCGCATAAACAAACCCATTCGGACATCGTTTCTGTGTAACCCCCCAGAGAGTGGTCTACACTGAAGATAATAGGGTGTGTTCTTGTAAAGTACGCAAAAGAAAAAACTAAAACGTTGAAATTACAGTGAAACACATAAATACAATTATTTGTGATGTATTTATGGTAACTTTTAATTCTTTAAAAGATAACTAATACACATACTCATTTGGTCACACTTTTCACACAGTTCGTTATACAGTGTGACCATGCTCTTTGAGTGTACGAATAATATCATAAATATCCCAATTTATTTCATTTTATAATATTTTTTCCCTCTGTGTACTGTGTATTTTCCATTGGCGGAACAACTTATGAAACGACTGTGAACTGGATGGCTGAATGATGGTCCGAAGGGCGGACTGGCTGACCCTCACGATAGTCGATTCAAACCGCATAGACTTGGTAATGTTCCTTTTCTTTCGGCACAGACCCTAAGACGCACATTTCAATTTATTGCAATTTTTATTGCTGAAAAGTTCGTGCGAAGATTTTTATGCGTCGTCAAGTGGCAGCGAGCCAAGGAGCTGGAGGTTTTTGGGGTGCTGAATAATGCGCTCTGCACTGTCCTGGCTGATAAGAAAATAATAAACTTGGCCAACGGCAAAAACATTTCACAATTATCGTACCCTGGTCGAGAGTGAAAACTTTTTGCCACCCCACAAACCACTCTTGACTTTGACTGTGTTTTCCAATCCTAAGTCGGTCTCGTTGCCATATACGGTGTCTTTTGCCACTGCAACTTGCACTTCCGCTTGGAACTTTACGCAGACAGCCAGATAACAGCACTAAACATATAGAAATATGTGCCCGATTTACCATTGTTGTTATTTGGAGAATTTTTGTTATTTCCGCTTTAAGCTTTTCCCACTTTATGGCGCTGACTTCCGCTGAGCACGGCTGAAAGCAAAAGTTTTCCCAACTTTTGTTTTGTTCAGCGTGGGCGGTGTACTATATATGTGGCGTATTTATATTCGCGCTTACATTGACATTGAAATATCTGCAAGGTGGCAAGCGAACCGCAAACCAGCAGGAGACAAAGGACATGGCGATTTATTCCGTGGAGAGCGAAAATGCACTTCAAAATATTTTACTAGACTGGATTAAAAAAAGGTATTTAAACAATATTTCTCTACTTAAAAGAAATTCTTAAATAAATTGAAAATATTACGAATAATATCGATAGATAAGACATAATTAATTTTGAAGACTATTTATAAGAAAAACCTTGTAAACAAATTCATAAAAATAAAATAAAGTAGGCAAACATAAAATCCGGCGAATTTGGAGGTCATATCACCGATATTATAGAAATTATCTTTTATTAATATTTGAATATATTTTGTAACTAATCGTCATTCAAAATAATAAATCGCGGTAATTAAACTTTTCTAAGGTTACAACTAATATATTTCCATTAAATATTTCCTTGTAAGCTTACATTTTTCCCAGTGCACCCCTGAATCGCAATCGATCGACAGCAAATCCGGAAGGAAACTGGCGAAAGTACAGCCAGCCGAATATGTTTAATTCATCGAATGCACTTGCAGTCGTAGCCCCGTTGTTTGGCATTGTTTTCTCGTCCTGCTGGCGAAGCTTGCTCTCCTGTTGTGGCTATTTGACTTTTGAATTTGCCGGGTAACTTTTCTGGCATTAAATCCCCTTTTTTACCCCTCTCTCTTGCAGTTTCTGTCTCCTACATTTTGATTGTCATGGCAGTTAGTGCTGTTCGCTCGGTTGTTTGATATTCATCATACGCCACATTGGCTGGGAAAACTACAAGAAACGCTGCTCAGAAGACCGAGCACAAACAATCATGCAACCTGACAGATGGAGTCAGCTTAAGTGCTCGAAGTAACAGCGAAAAAACTAACGAAACTGCAAACAAGCGAAATTAAGAACATGAAGGGAAACTTGGAAAAACATTAAACAATTAAAAAGTTTGCTCTGTTTGGCCTTCCTTGCTTTTCGCTTTTCACTTTCCGTGCAATTTGTTCGTTTGTCAGGACGAGTATCTTCGGCTATTTGGCTTTCAATGCCCGCAGGTGCAGCTGCATGAACTCCTCACTTATTAACTGGGCTTTCTTCGGCGCGGTCCTTCGCCTCCGCCAATTAGCTGATTACACTGGCCCTCTATGTGTGTGTGTGTGTGGGCGGCAATATTTCAACTTTCCTAATAATAAAGTTGTTGCTGGGGAAACCCTTTGGACCAGCACGCAAGCGGCCAGTGCTCCACGACCCAAAACAAGGTCCGTCGCTGATGCGAAAAGCCGTTAACTGGCCAACGAGCAGCATAAACTTTGCTAAAAATGTTTGGCTGCCAAAAGTTGGCTTACTAAAAACAAAGCCCCGCCGATGAGAAATGAGCTCGAAGTGGGCCACACAACATGCACCATCCGAGGGCCATCCAGTGGGTGGTTCTCGGTGCTGGGTGGTCCTGCGATTCTCGGTACTGGGTCCTGGGTCCTCGGTCCATGCAACATGCAGCTGGCTGGCCCAAAACCCAGAGCTCATAATGAGGACGCGACAACGCCAGCGAGAAAGCTTCGTTTTTATACCGATTATTCTATGTGAAAGAAAAGTATATTCTCATGGTATTTTTTATTAAAAATAAAAAATATATTTGGAAATTTTCTTATTTTATTTATATAGGTTATGATAGGTATACCATTTTCAACTTAGTATATTTTCTATAATTTTTAGAATCCGATTTTTTTTTGTCAAGCCCTGTATGATATATCATTATGTTTTGTATAATAAAATTAACATTTTTGATTAGAAAGTATATTTTTGTATTCTTCTAGTTTTATATTTTTTATTTATTTTTTATAAAATTCAATAAAATAATTTGGTTAGTAAAAATCATTGCAAATAGCCCTATTTTCTTTTTATATATTTATTTATAATTTTTTATACTTTGTTAATTCCCAACCCGACTTATAAAGGACTCTTTTTAGTAGCAGGTATCTTTCAGTCGACCTATGCATAGTTTCCTAATTTTTTTGTTACTTTTTGGCAACACTTGGCTTTGGGTTCGAGGCGACAACGACAAAAGGCAACACACGCTCCAAATGAGGACGTTGGCAGTGCCGCGTTTGAAGTTGTTGGCGAGTCCTGCCCCCAGGCAGTCCATAAAGTCCAGCCGAAAGGGATTGCGGGCTGGATGGGGAAAGGATGATGTATGCGAGAGTCTGCCTTTTGACGACAAACTTTTTCGGGCCATAGTTTGGCGCTTTTTTCCACGACAGCAAGAGGGGGCGGAAAATAGAGAAGGAGGAGAACTGGGGCTAGCTAGCCAGCCAAAAGAGTTTATTTTTCGGCATGTTTACAGATATTAAATACTTTTTAATTAGTTTGGCACACACTCACTGACAGTGAGCGAACATATTAAATTAGTTGGCAATAAATTCAAGGCCCGCTTACACGCTCCGCCGGCGATTGGATCGCTGCATAAATTGGTCAATACTTGCAGCGGCAGTCTTTTACCCCGAAAGCACTTTAGTGTGCTCGAGCAATCAATTTCGACATCGACTACCAATAAATTCTGGTAGAAACACAACCGAACTTGGCCAGAAACTTTTTCAATTTGCACACACACACACCAATCATGTGGCATTAGTGTGCCGGAGTGTGTGGGTGATGTACTCCTCGTTGTGAGTGCGGTTTAATTTGCTGTTAAATTGCGCTAAAAATCCAAATGCTACCCCCAAACATATGCAGCATTCAAAAAGAGACCCCTCAGTTTGGTTTGGCTCACATGCAGCAGCAGCAGCAATATTTTAAATGCCCGAATCCGACTCCCCTCTAACATCATCATCATCTTCATCGTTGGCATCCTCATAACAATCATTTAGCTGGGGAGCCCTTCCTGAGGCAAGTGTTTTTGCACATTTCTTTCGAGTGGCTAAATGCGCACTTCGCCCACAATTTGTGCATGCACATTCATAATTGTCTGCGAGTAAATTAGTTCAAGTATCGCCGGAAAAATAAGTCAACGCTGCTCTTAAACATCAAGCGTTTCCTCATAATTGGTTGGGGTAAGCACAGCGTTTCTAAAGTTTAAGTTTAAATAAAAAATTCTGCCTTTTTAAATCCATAAAGCTTTCATTACTTGTCAAAAAATGTTTCAAAAGAGCTCATCAAATAGAATCCATTATTTCAATTCATTTGGTTTAAGCCACAAAAAAGGTTTTACATTGAATTAACCTAATTAAATGATTGTAGAAGTGTTCATGTGCATTACTTAATTAGCTAAAAATTGATTTAATCAAAACGTAAAAAGTTCAGGGTAAAAAAGGCTAAAATATTCACAAATGTATATGTAACATACTCTTTTTTTGCAGACATATAAAGAGCCGCCCATCGTATTTCATCGCCATCGAGTTTTCCACGTAGCAAATCCTTCGCCGGGCCATAAATCCCTATATTCATAAAATTTCGACAGAAATGTTCTTCAAGGGAAGAGCTGAACAGCACAGAACAAGATCTGGGTGGTTCATGAGTCGGCCTGCATTATTTATCTGCGAGAAACTCGCATTATCATTTTAAAAATGCTCAGAAACGACGTTAAAGTGCGATATTTCATAGGCGTAGACAACGGCTGGAGGGCGGAGGGGTTCGGGCTAAGGAGCAATTTGGCCTTGGCTACTGGCCGCCCCAGTGGAAACCCTCGAAAGAAAATATTCGAGGAGGCGCCGATGAGCTGCTCGAGGTTTTCGCATGCCGCACTTTTCCAGCTGAGTGGCTGCAATCGCATTTCGGGTGGGCTTAATAGTGATGATGGCTACTTATTTAAGAAAATAAAGCTTAATTCATTCTGAAAGAAATAAATAATTTAATTGTGTTTTGAAATCGCTTTTCATAGCACCCAAAAGTATTCAACAATATATTTTCAAATCAAATTTCCTATAAATTCCTTGAGAAAGTTTACGATTTCAAACAAATCTTACATTTATAAGCCCCCAAATATAATTTTTAAGTTTCGTGTCCTCTATTAAAATATTAATATTTCTTAAAAAATGTTTCTTTTAAATACTGATCCCGAAAAAAGAATATTTTAATTTAATAGAACCTTTGTTTCGTAAAAAAGCTGATATAATGTTTTATGATAATGTAATCGAAACGATTTAGTACATTTTAAAGTTTCTCTAAAAATAGTATTTAAATCGTATTTTTAAACAGTAAAAAATTTATATATTTTTACACCTTTTCAACCGATTAACGGCTTAATTGGCATCACTGGCGTGTGCGAATAACTTTCCGTGCATGCGTTTAATGAGCTGCCGCCATGCAGCTGGGATGCCATTTTGTGGGCAGTTTGGTTAAATACTCGCCGTGCAGGCAACCATTTTGAACCAAGCGACGGCAGACGCGACAAGGACTTGAAGTGGCCGAAAGGACGAGCAGCGGCCAGGAGGTCAACAATGCACAGATAAGCAAGGAGACAACAGCGCTAACGACACCAGCAGCCGAAAAAAAGGCAGAAAAATACGAGGGCAGAAAGCAAAACGAAGGGCAAACCACTTCCGGCCCAGCGACACAACTGCGATGGCGAAAATGCGTGGAAAATGTGTAAATGACACCGAGCAATTTACAATAATTGCTGGCCGCGTCGCGAGCAGACAATACAACGCAACGAAGCCAAGCCAACCTTGCCTCCAGATGCCTTAAAGTGCACTTGAACTTAAGCAGCCGGCACAGAACACCGAACACAGGACGAAGTCAACCGGGCGGGGCAGGGCCTCTGGGAATCCGGTGACCAGATTCCAGATTGAAAGAGCCAAGAGAAAATTGTGGGCCAAGCCATAAACGACGACGAGTCGTAGAAATCTTATTAAAACTTACAGCTGCAATAAATAAAATAAATTTATTCCATTATGTTAACCAAACACGATTTACGGATTATAAAGATGATTTATAATCAGATCCAAACACCGTAATCCACTTGCATAAACAGGCCGAGTCGAGCAGAGTCGAGTCGCGTTGAGCCAAAAGGGGAGCAGAAAAGCGTCGACAGAAACAACAACTTGGCAAAAACATGAAGCATAACAAGCAGTTGGCGAGACCACAGACCGAATCCCCCGGACTCAGGACTCTCCACTCCTTAGCCTTATTCCCTATTCCAACAGGATGCCAGCCAGTCGCTTTACCTGACTCACGGAGCTGGCCGGCTTATGAAAACTGAATCGATTTCAATATTTACACAGGAGCCCGACCTCCAAAGTCGACCGAGGCAAAGGCAAAGCCAAAGGCAAGACGTATTCCGATCCCGATCGTCGTCAATCGAGCGAATGTCGGCGCACGGAAGCGGAAGTGTATAATTTAAAATTGACCCCAATACGGCGGCGGGCGGCGGGCGATGGGCGAAATCTGTGCAAAAGGTTAAAAAGGTGCAAATATGATAAGCACAAGCGTTTCTCCCTGCTTATTTATTTTGCTCAGACTCCTTTTTTTCGGCCATCAGTGGTCGCGCTCAAATAAGCTGCGATTTGGGTTAGTCGGGCTGCTCTTCTCGGCTGGCTGGCATTTACCCAGATTAGCCACACCGCCAATTGAGTGTGCATAAAGGCGGCCAATACAGTGCGAAAGCTTTTAGTAAATGCATTCGCCTTTCATTCCCAGAGCATGAGTTACCCATCAATGTTATCATGCACTGAACGAAATCTGAAATCTGACTTGAAACATGAATGTCTTACGGATTTACTTTGATTTCATACTTATACCACTAAGTAAATTAGATTGAAATTTTCCTTAATTCATTTTCCTTTTTTTTACAATTTTGCTTAAAACTTAATAAAAATTTTTGAAAGGTACAAGTTAGACTTCAATCTAGTATTACAAATTTTATTTAGAAAAATTAAGCACTTGAAATCTAAAAAAAACTCACTTAGAATATAGTAATTCTATAAAATTATTTTGGATTAAAGTGTTCCTAAGATCCAATTTTTTTTTTAATTTTGCCACTAAGGTAATAAATATATACAGAAAGTACATTTGTGTAAAGTATAGTATAAAAATTTTTTTCTCGAATTTTAACATTTAAAATATTTCTTTACAGATATTATTAGATATTCAAGCATTCAGATGTTACTTTATTTTGTACAAAATATTTTTTAAACTTATTTATCAATATATTTAAAATTTTTTAAACTTTTAATATTACTAAATTTTTTCTTTACATTCTTTCAGTGCAGCATAGCTTTCCTTCAATGGCCGTGTAGGTGGAAGTGTGCCAAATGACTCCACCGCTCCTGGATCCCAATCTCCGCCGGACTGCCGTGTGCACGGCTGTTTGGCTGCAGCAGCTCAGTGCGGCTCAGCCGAGATTGAAATGAGGTTTGCAGTGTGTCCTCGATGGAATGCGTGTGCCAATGCCGTTCGAACTGCGAACTGCGAACTGCGAACCGATGCCGGTGCAGCTGTAAAGGGCATCCTATTTGCATATCATTACGGGGTGGGATGGGTTGGAATGGGTTTGAATGGGCTGGCATGTGCACGTGTGTGTGTGCGGGACTCCACTCTGGGGGTCGTCACTTCCACGCCATCAAACCGAGACACTCGATAAATTAGTTTGACAAATACACAAATCGATCAGATTGAAATTTTCCGTGATTTCAGTTGTTGAGCTGTGCGATTTTTGCACTTAAAAATACATGGCAGTAGTTCCTTTCATTTCTTTAATGAAATGAAATTCAAATCGTTTGCTAGTTATCCCAATTAATGATAAGCTATTTCCTAATTATCAATAAAATTCCCAAACTAGAAGCTCATAAGCAGTCGATGCCCAACGAATTTCAGATCTTCGAAACTCCAGAGAAACTCTATAGAGCAGTCTACCCACCCGACTGTCTGTAACTTTATGCGTTGGCTTGTTTCTTGTGATTTAATGAACTCATTAACATAATCTTAACATCTCATCAACTCGTCAACAAGGCGAACTCACGCCAAACACGCATGTGTGTGTATTTCGATGGTTAGTTAACAAAGGGCAGTGGGAAGTGGCAGGGGGATGGCAAGGGGGTTGGAGGGTTGTAGGTCCTGTGGCAGACAACATGTTGCATGCGTAAAGCGGTAGGATACGACCTCGGTGAGTTATGTTACGGAAATTGCGCTCATGTAACCATGTAATTATTGCATTGCAAGCCAAATCAATACACAAGCCTGGAACTCGTACATGTGCACTCGAACAAAAGGCCATTAAATTGGGGGCACACTGGGTTATGAAATGGTATGGGGGGTAATGCTAACTGGATATACTATAATATAAATTTTAAAATATATTAAGCTCTCTTAGGTAGTTATATTTTAAAAATATTTTGAAGCCATTAAAATAAAAATAATTTCTGAATTTATGGTCATACATATCACATTCCCGTCTTATTTTACTTAAAACTGAAAAATTCCTGAACAAGAGGTCATAAAAAACCAGAGTTATTAGGCAACTTAAGTGCTTGGTTTTTCCCAAAGTGCAGTTCCTACGCCCAACTACAAAGCACAATAATAATCATTATGGCCACAACCGACAACTGCCGAGACATCTGAGACAACCGGCAACAGGACGAGGCTGGGGTTGGGTTTCTGCTGGAATTTGTGGAAATGCTTAACTAATTGGGAGCACCCGATAAGCATTGCCTGTGTGTGTGGGTGTGTGCTTTGCCAGTTCATCAACAATTTGGCAGTCGTGCATCGCTTTTCGGTGTTATATAGTAGGCAGGCACTTAATGCTTTGCTCGTTTAGGCGGTCATAAAATGTGAGTTCTGTTCTGCAGTGCTTTGACTGATTGCATGATACTCCCTGTCTCGAGGACTGTAAATCACGAGCCGGCGAATTAAAAACTCAAGCGCATTAGGGCAATATCTCCTTGAGGGCGGAAGGATAAGCCTTGAACGAGGGGGAGGGGGGCGTGGCCTAATAAATTTCATAATCTGCATAAGAAAAAAAAACGCTTGGCCCCCGCGCGACCCACTTGGGGGGAATTTTATAATCAAAAGTACAGAATGAAATATACACGCGCGCACATTTAGATACATCTTGGATCCGGAGCGACACCAGCTTGTTGAATACAATTATGGCAGCCCGGCGGAGATTGAGGCGGCTCCAAATCCCGCCCCCTCGAGATGATGAAGTTGCCACTTAGCTAGTAACAGCGGCAACAATAACAGCAACACAAGTGCCACATTAACAAGGCAGCAACAACGGCAGCGGCAGCAGCAGCAGCAGCAGCAACAACGTAATCTAGGGACTTTTTATTGCCCGAACAGGCGGCAGGACGAACACTCCACTTCCCTGCTCTCCTTTCCACTCCCAAAGGGCAAAGTGCTGCAGCAAGTTTATATTTAATTTCTTGCGCGGGAGGCTCAGATGTGTGGTAGGGATGGTGGAGATGGCGAGGAGCTCCATCGGAGGAGGACGAGGACGAGTACCACCCATCGGGAGTTCAGGTGCGCCGGCAGTCAACGTGTCGCCATGGATCAAAGCGACCTGGCAGCGGCGGACAACTCGTCGACGGTTATGAAAAATTACCAGCCTGAAAGGACTCAAGGAGCCGGGACACTGCGACAAGTGAGTCGAGGCAAGAAGAGTCGCGTCGAGTTGGCCTGAAGGGCTGAAGGGCGTGCGAACGCGCGAGTGAGCAAATAAGCATGGCCGAAATGAGTCCTCGAAATGGTGTCGAGAGGGGGCCCTGGCGGGGTAGGAAAATGGGTCGGAGGACCCTTGCAGATCAGGGCACAAAATGAGGTAGGTACACTTTAAGAGAAATTGTGAGTCAGGGAGACTCTTAAAATATTCTTTAAGCAACTAGATCTTTTGCTTTCCATGACATGATTTTCTGAGGAAAAATTGTGAATATAAAATATATTTTATGGTGATTGTGCCCATAACAGAAGCATGATATCATTTCTCAAAATTATTTAAAGTACATTTATTTACTTCTGATCAGTGAATAAAAATATATAGGACATTTTCTTTTAAAGAACTTCTGGAATTTTGATTTATTTTTTTGCCATTTTTCTTAGAAGTTACTTTTAAAATTAAAGTATGAACTACTTGCTTCTGGTAGAAAGTTTTTCTCCATGTAAGACTTACTGCTGCTGGCAGGAGGTTGGCCGTGTAAAAGACAATAAGCGCATAAATTACCCCCGAAATGTGCAGGGTGAAAGGTGAAAGGTGGCGGGCGGCCCACACACACACACGCACATACTTAACCCACACCTACGGCCGAAGACACACTCACACCGCAATGACTGCCTTTACTTGTGAGGTTACAAACGTAATGAAAACGTAAATCCCAGCGCGGCATTCACAACTCAACGCAATTTCTTTTGGGCCGGCCAACGCATCGCCCGCCGCCGGAGCTTAACCGAGGCTCCGGGTCTTGGTATCCTGGTCCGGGTGTCCCGGTGTCCGGGCCTTGGTCTCCGGCTTTTGCGGAATACGGAATACGGACACACGGATTCGGATTCTCGCACGCACAGCCAAACACAGCGAAAAAAGGTGGATTTAAGTGCAGAAGTAAGTGTTTGAAGTGAGCATTATTCGTGTGTTTTAAATGCACTTTAAAATAAGTCTTTATTTTTGTCAAGTCAAATTTAATTATTATTATTTTTTCATTGCTGAATTAAACCACGGGGAAATATTCAGAAATTAAAAACCTTTTAAATGCAATTTTTATAAGAATTCCACGTCATTTATTTTTTTAAAAAGTTTTGTCAATTAAAAGGCTAAATTTTTTACAAAAACTTTATTGAATTATTTAAGAGAAGTTTTTCTGAATTTTGTTAAACTTTAAATTCCTTTTTCTCAGTGCATTTTGAGGATATCTGATGCCCGGACTCCGTTCTTCTGCCCGAAGATCCGTGAACGCCGCCTCACTGAGCCCATGAAATTTATTATACTTGGCTGGCAGGTTGCCCCCACCTGCCACGCCCACCGCCCACTGCTCAATTCCCGGACTGGGCGGCAGCGTAATATTTTTATAAGTAGGCAAGGGTCTTTGCGGTTGGCGCACTGCTTGAATGTATTGCAGGATCTTGCCGAGTCATAAAGTAACTCGTCTTTTCCGCTTATACTTTTCGTTTTTCTTCTGTTTTTCCTTCTTTTTATTTTTCTGCCCATACCGGAAATTACATATTTCTATGTTAATTTACAGAAATAGAAGTGCAGGTGTGGAAGGCAGCAGCAGCGGCTCCATTTTTCCCGCCAGTAGTTTTTCCGCCAGTCGTGTATTATGCGTAAATTGCCGCAGCGTTAGCGACCGCAAAATGTGTCGGGGAAACTTTGCCTAATTAGAAAATCACAGCGGCCAGGAGCGGACTGGAGCGTTGGTAGCAGATTGCATGTTTTTCCAGCTTTCCACTGGGTCCCTTTCCCACTCGCCCCCCCGCAGAAACCTCAGTTTTACGGCATAATTTCGTTGCGTTGGCCACGTTTTGTGGCATTGGCAAGTGCTAACAGGACTAACTGGTTACAGAGGTGCACGAGGTACGAGGCATCCTGGCAGCTGGTTAACGGGAAAGGAGGGTTACTAACACCAACCAAGCGGTTTAGACCGACCAATTTGGCATGCAAAGGGGCTGCGGGGGCGGTGGGGGCGTGGCCGTTATGCAAGTATTTCTTTCATTATTCGCGCGCTCTACAGGTTGCAATGTAATTAGTGCATAAAGCGGCATTTTTGCACGCATTCCCGCTGCCATTTGCTGTTAATGAAATAAATATGTTTGTCGGTGTGGCCACAACAAAGGCGAAAAAAAGAGGTAAAAAACGAACTGCCGCCATATTTGTTAAACATTAAGTGGGCACAATGACAATGGCCGCCGGAAATGGATATGGATTGTATTCATGTGTGTGCGCCCTGCGTTAGGCAACAAATTTTGGCGCTAACCGCGGAACCGAAAAATTGATGTTGCCGGCACCAACAGGCAGCCAGCGACCAGCAACAAACAACAGGCAAACAACCGAACAACCAAAGAACCGACAACCGACAACGGCGAGCGGTCAAGAGCCATTTCAACTGAACATTAACGCGTTAATTGCATTTTCATGTTGTCCGCCGACTGTTTATGTATGCGTGTGGGCACGCATGTTCGTCTACATGTGTGCGAGTATGTTTGTGCGGTCAGTTATGCGCTGGTAATAGCTAAACACTGTAAAAAATAAATGTTTAAAATTATTAAATGTGCAATTAATTTTTATCTTTCTAATTTACAAATTTATAAATATTTATTTAAATGCCTATAATAATAAAAATATAAAAGTTTTTCTAACAAAATAAGTACAATTTTTTTAGCCATTAGAAATTTTAATACCAATTCGAAAATCCTAAATTTTCTTATACCTATTATAAAGGAAATTTAATTTAATTTTTAATCTTAATATTTCATTTTTATTTTTAGAAAGCTTTTCTCCTTAAAAAAATTTCGTGTACAATTTTTCAATGATTTAATTATAATATTTTTCATTTCAGCGTAGTAAATCTAAAGTTAAATCTATTTTAAAATAATTATTTATGGATAAAACGACTCTTCTTTTCCTGTGCATTCCAATTTTATGTAGTCAACAAACATATGTGTTAAAATTGTATTATCTTAAAATTACAAAAATTAATTAGCCAATTGCAAATGTGATAAGCAAAGCGTTTGATTTATGCGTGAAATTGTGATTTTTTTCCATGTGCACACTTGTTAGTCTGCCGAAAGACGGATGCCGCCGTGGCACATAATGCGTTAATGAAGCGCACTGGACCCCCGAACCCCCGAGCCCGATCCCGATCCCCTTGCCACCATTAGTCAGCTGACCTGGCTGCGATTCCTCTAATGGCCTAATGAGTCCGCAGGCCATACAAACCCAGTGCGCAAACAAACAGATTGCCGGCGAGCGTGGGTCAGCGACTATTAGCTGGAATTTCAGCAGTGGAGACCATATCCTCGGCAGGATCAGGAAGCAGGAAGTGCGGTGCCGGAGCAGGGGCAAGAATAACAACAGTTGTCAATGTATCATTAGCGTGCTCGTCACTCGCTGTTGGCCAGTTACTGCGGCAGGGCAAACACGGCCCACAAGCCGCCGACTGATGCAATAGATTAGCCATATCAGCAAATGACAATTTCCATCGGCGTTCGCTCGTCCTCCTTTCGCTTTCAGAATAATTGCCTGGCCCTCGGGGCTCGCCGGTCCACCTTCCATTTCGATTCCCATTCCAATTCCTGCATGGCTAATGAGTCTTGGGCCCGTTTGCTGCCCGTTTTTTGCACAGATTTTTTCGGGCCGAAGGGAATTGTTACCAATTGGATTTCACGCCGGGATGATGAAAAGTTTTCACATTTTTAAGTGCAACCCTTGCAGATGTCACCCTCCGCATCATTAGTGGCACTCAATCAGCAAAAAGAGATTGTTGCACCACTTGTTAGCCCAATAATTGCGGGGTGCTCGAGTGGTGGTGGCGATTCTGTCCCGTGTTAACCAGTTGAGTGTTTCCTCTCCTTTCTGGTTTCTGTGTACTTCAAAGGCGAACATTTCGCACCTTTGTGCTCTTCGGCTGTTTGGTTGCCGGTTGTTTGGTTGTTTGTTGTTCCTGGCATGTCAAACACTAAATGTCTTGAGGGCTTTTCCCGCAGTCGCTTCACAATTTCGTTTCGTTTCATTTGTTTTGAATTTGAATGCGGCTTCTGTTTGAATTCCTCTTGCCGCCTGGTTATGCTCGGTAATTCAATTGTTAGGGGTATATTGAGCTTGGGAGAGATGTTGGTAGTATGCAGGGGAAAGTTGTTTGAAATATATTAAGATCAATATTTGAATTTTAATTTTGTGTAAATAAAAATGTATTTTTTATACAATATTTAAATACCTAGGTTCCAGTTTTAATTTATATAAAACATTTTTCTATTGATTTTTTTTCTTTTATATGCCTTTTCCTCAGTTTGATCTTATTTTTTTATGTAAGAAACCTTTTTTTTTTATAAGGACTTATCTAATTTATTAGTTAATAATATAGATTCTAGCTTTTTAAACGATCTATCGATCGATCTATAATATTTCCGTAAATTTCTCATAATCACAGATTTTTTATTTCAAGCCCCAAGTATCCCATACTATCCAAATACCTAAGCATACCCCTTATTCTTGTTACTATAGCCGTTCATGTTGCTCTGGCAGTTGGTATTGTTGGCATTGTTGTACTTTCAGCGCAGTTTGTTTGTCCAAAAGGCAATTTGAGTGGCAGCGTTTTGGCTGCGGGTGCCGAGTGTGTGTGCGTTTGACTTGTTTGTCTATTAATTATGCATTTTTGCGCCCCGCGCATAAAGGGCCGCTGTCTAACGGTCGGTGTCAACATTTCCGTTTGATTGGCCACGCCCACTCGATCTGGCTGCCGCCCCAAATCAGCGGCACGCAGTTGGAAATTTTAATTGTTTATTTGCATTCAATTTGCATTTTAATTTGGCCATATGTTGGCAAAAATCAGGGATATATTTTTCCAAAGCATCCCCTTGTATTGATCCCCTTTTTGGCGCAATCACAACACTAAACACCCCCCAGAAAAGTATAAATATATACGCTTATGTGCTTTAATAATTTAGTTGACTTATGGCTAAGCACACACGAGCATCCCGTTTGGGCCATCATTCAAGTGGAATCGCTGCTTCATTGGCATTTTGTCAACATGGCAGCGCTTTTTGATGTTACTAAACGAGAGACGAAATGAAATAATTCCCATTGGCTGTGATTTATGCGCTCCCGGCTTATTTCCCATAAATTTGCCATTTCGCATATGCAAATCGGCAGCTGCATATTTTGGCTTTGGCCAATATTTGTTGCATGCGTTTGTTGTGGCGACTTAAGTCCCACCTTTCGGCCGACATCTTAATCACTTGTGGCGCCTCGAATTAATCACTTAATGCGACATTTATGCCTGAAGTTCAATCTACGGATATTGAACTGCCGCTGGGAGTCGGTTTGCGACCCTAAGCTGGATTTCGGCATCAATCAATTGAGCTGAGCGGTGTAATTTCCCCAGATGGACTGCAGCTGGAGAGCTGCTGCGGCTAATTGAGATAAATACCCCTCGAATTCAGTGCCTGCAAGTTGCAAATTGCTGAGAGACATTCTCAAATTCATTTCGAATGGCAAATGAGTCTAAACAATTCAACTTTGCCCTCTGTTTTTCTCCCCTTTTTGCGCGTGGCTGCCTTCTTCTTGATCTTGTTCTTGGGGTTAACTGAAATAAATGCTGATTGACTTTTATTGCGCTGTCATTGTTGTTGCTGCTCGGTTAATAGGGCCATAACATTAACGCCGCTCCCACGATTTACTGCACTTTAGCGATTCACTGGAAATATTTAAGAAACACTCGAACTCGAACAGGGGTTGCGATTGCGAAATCGGAACTGCAAATTGTTGGCAGGCCCCGATAATAAAAGTGCCCCAAACTGACAGGGCATTCAATATATAGTACATATACGCGCGGCAACCCCTCCTGACATGAAACAATAACAGTAAAAGTATTGACTGGATTTTCCAAGCGGTTGCATTTCATACGAGAGCTTCTATTGTATCGGTTGTATTTTCCCCTCTGTCAGGGGCTGCAGTTTAAAGTTATTGAATGTCGGGTTTCGCCTTCAATCTGTGAATTGCTTTAATCTTTGAAGTGCGCGTGTGTTCGGGATTTATCTGTGAGAAACCCCCGACTCCCTCGCTTCCTTCCCGGAGATGTTGATAAGCTGTGACAAACTGCACTTGGATAAGCGCTAACTTCACCCGCAGTCATCAAATTTTGTGTATTTATGCAGGGTACTCGTCGGGTATATTGTATTGATGGAAAATTGAGAGAGAAAGAGGATATGAAGTTGTAAGCTTTACAACTTTACAATGTAAAGTATTTATTCTTCATCAATCATGTCCTTCCTAAGACTAGAAAAATAATATTAGATTTTTGGGAGAACTATTTTATATCTCTTGAAAACCCCTGATTTTAGTAGATCTGGTTACTTGTTTTACCAATCATAACTGGGTACTTTTTATGCGTTTTCTTATTTCATTTTATGGAAAAAGAGAATATTATTTTTATTCTTTATCAGTCATGTCCTTTTCACAATCAATAATATTATTAGATTTTGGGAACTGTTTATTATATCTAAGCAGAATTGTTTTTTTTTCATTCGTATATATTGATATATATATTTTTATGCGTTTTTTTGCTCCACTTATAGGAAAAAGTGAATATTATATTTATTTTTCATCAGTCATGTCATCGTATATCTTAACAAAATTGGGTACTTTTCATTCGTTCAGTGGCACTAACATGTATTGAATATATTCAAGTTGTTATAAACTCCGTTCGCTCGCAGTTTTCAATTGCCGATCGTTTGTCGACGATAATATCGAATGTCAATGTCAATTTTCGCCCGAGGAGGGTGAAGTTTCCCTTAACTGATGATGTGAGCAGAGAGCACTCTGCACTTAATGCAGAACCGTGCTCGAGTTGAGGCAATTTTCGAGCGATTTGTAAGCGATTGCCTGGAATTTATTGCCCCGGAGACAAGGGGTTTGGGCCATCAGCCATCCTCCCAGCTAAGCCCCAAAACAATTTCAGTAACTTTCATAATTCAGACTACGCTCTGCGATTCAACTGCTGCAAAGTACAGTTCGGTTTGGGGCCAAACACGGCAGCAGCAAAAGGCCAAGTGCTCGTTCAATTTCCATTAACATCTACAGAACGAGTGGGCCAATAAAATAAAGAAAATATGCAACAGCAGCAGGTGGAAGCGAAGAAGCGGCAACCACATATATAAGCAAATGCGCCAGACAGGTGCGGTGGTTGCCTTTTTGCACTGACTGTTATTTGTTTTCTAAACTGCCGCCAAAGCAGGGCGGCAATGTGGGGGGTACCTGCACTTAAGTGTATTGAAAATTATTGCAAAAATATAATTGAATTGCCTCGATGCGATGCGATACTCATGCGGGATTCGCAGGAACACCAGTTTGTTGGCCCTTTTCGAGTGGTTTTGCCTTTTTTGGCCAGTCTAGCGCTGACTTTTGATTTATTTTTTTGGCGGGCATTTTTGGGATGCTGGCTTAGATTTTTTTCACCACCCCCCACCAGTGGCCGGCACTCAAATTTGGCAATGCGTGTTGGTTTTCGTTTTTATATTTTTTCAAATGTTCTCCTTTTTTTATAGGCAAAATACATTGCAGCTAGCATATTTGCTACCCTTTTAGACAGAGTGAAAATCCCAAAAATTACTTTTGCCAGCGGGCTATTAGAATGGCTCTAATACGGCATCGATTTCACAGGTTGCTGCGAGTTTTATTGCCGCACTACATTTTTGGTGGAATTATTTATGAGGGTCGACGAACACGGCGAACTAAATAAGCTCAGTCGATACAAATAGAGCGGGACTCGGGATCCGGAACTGGGATCTGGCAACCGGGAGCCTTGTGTGAATTACGCGTCGTGCCAAAGGGTTGAGCGCCTTAATGGCTTTATGAGCGCCACGGGGCAAACGGCAAACGAGGCATTATTATTATGTTTACGAGCAGGAGCAGTAGCAGGAGGAGGGGGAGGAGAAGCAGGAGGTTCAGGAGCTGGCTCACATGACTATTTACCGGGCCGCAACACAGAGAGCCTTCCATTGTCGGATGGAGTTGCACAACCGAATGCTGCAGTCATTAGCGCCGCCTGTCTAATGAGCTTCCCGGGGGTTGACTGCTGCGCCTCCGGGTCTGCTGGGTCGTGTCCTGTGTGTCCTGTCTATCGATGCAGCGCCCGCCCCCGTCCCCCCGGCACTCCCTCGGTTTTGTTATCGGGCAACTGCAATCGACACTGTGCCCCATTATAAACTGCGACTAATTTGGTTTTTGGTGGCGGCAGCAGCGGGACGGCTTTATGAGGATGTCGTGTACATCGCACATTCATTAAACTTGGCCAAAAATTAAGGGTGAGCGGACGGGGGGTGGGGGTACGGCCCAAGCGGACGGGGGTGGCTCGAAGGCAGAGCAAAGCGGTCACTGGCCATTGCCATTGCCAATGCCAATGCCTCGGCTTTATTGTTGCTGCCGTCGTTTGTTTCAATATTTCAATATTTTGACATACGCGCCGAAAGTCAGGACCCGCCTGGTCTTTGTCCCCATCTCCCGAAACGGAAGACCGCACCCTCGGGCTGCGCTGGCAGCCCTTTTCGGGCGATTATACACTTAGGGAAATTAATATTCAAACCTTAAATTAAATGTCCTTATAGTAGTTAAGGCTTTTACTTACAAATAATGAAGCTATGACACATGTATTATTTTTAAAGATTTTTTTCTTGTCTTCTTCTTTTTGTATTAAAGAAATACAAATATTACTGATTTTCGGATTTTATTTTTACTTTAAAAATATTTTTCTTATTTTTTGAGCATAAAATAAATTATGTTTTATTAAGATTTTTTACCACAATTCAACAGTTTCCAAGCCAAAAATATATTTATGAGCTTAAGATCACTTGAAGTATAACATTCTTTGCTTTTGATGCTGTATAATATTTAATTCTAAGGATTTGTTAGATTAATCACAGGAAAATGAATACATATTTCTCAACATGGAACTTCCCTTCTCATTTAGATTGGCGTTTCTCGCAGTGCAGTTGAACCCTCTCATTACGGATTGCCGGAGACGCCGCGGGATATTCCCGGCGACTGCTGACGTTCGCTGTCGGTTGGTGTTTTCCTCGCTGTTCCCATTGCCGCTGGGCGGTTCAGATACCACTGCTATATAGCTATAGTGCTATGGAACTATAGAGCCATGTTGTTCGGACGACGACGACGATTCCTTGCCGAAATTAATTTTAAGTAGGTGGACAGCATTTCGCCGCCGCAATAATTCTTCATGTAACTGGCGCTGCTGTTATTTTGGTTTCCCCTCTGCGTTTTTGCTTTTTTTTTTGCCTTTGTTGTTTTGGTTGCGCCGAAAATTTATAGCGATTTCTTTTCCGGTTCTTTGGCAGCCTCTCCCCGTCCGTCTGGTCATCAGTCGCTTTCCGTAATGAATTTTTATTGTGATGGCGCGTTTGGCTTCACTTCCTGGCTTCCTTTTCCAGCCCTCCCTGCCTTTTCCCGCTTTTCCGACTCAAGGCGGCTGCGCTTTATCCCTGGCTGTTGCATATTCATGATCTCTATCTTGGCCAGAAGGCCTCCCCGCTGCTGCTGCTGCTTTTCATTTTAATGGCCTTGCCTCGCGCACAAATAAACATCACTCATTTTTGGCCAACTTCGACCCCCTTTTGCCTTCTGACTGCTGGCCGTAAATTTATGTGGTATGGTGGAGATGGCGAGTATTCCGTCTTTCCCTTCCATATGTCGCACATTTCTGAATTCCGGGTTCTCGCTGCGTTGCTGTAATTGTTAAATAGGCAAACGGAATCGGCTTGCAAGTACTTATGGACGAGAAGACGCTGCCCTAAAAGCAATTTCTTGCTTTATGCTGCGGCATATTTCTCCATTAAGCACACTTTCCGAGTGCTCGAATCGAGGTGTGCGCCTTCTGGTAAGAGTCTGGTGTAAATAAATATTTATGCCAAGAACATGACGGCATTAGAGCAATAATCTTTGGCCCTAAAATAGCAACTGGCCGGGGAATACTCCTTTCGCCCCAATACCAGTACCAATCCCAATTCCCGTTCGGGTTTAATTTCCCATTTTTCTATCTATTTCTATCCATTGAATTAAAATTAATGATGCCTGAAGACCGAAAAGGTGTAAAATGCACACAAAATAAAAATTTATTGAACACGAAATTAAAATGAATAAAACTTAATTTAAAAAGTGGAAGTTTATTTGCTCTTGCAGTTACAGGAATTTTCATTGTAAACTTGATAATAAGGAGTTTTCAAGAATTTTTAGAGCTTAAAAGATATCGATTCCCTTTAAAATTCTGATGAAAAATATATTGTTGCATACTTTTGAGCACCTTTATAAATTATTTAATTTCTATTTTAATTCCTATATTTATTTTATTTTATATATATTAATTTGACAATCCTACATTCCCAACACCTTTCAAAAGGGTATAAAAATAATAGCATTGTCCGCACAACTGGTATTCAAATTTGTTGCAAATTAAACGTCAGCATTTCGACTGGCATGGAATTCGAAATGAATGATATTTTGTGAGCAAAAACGTAGGAGCGCGAGTCACGTGCCGCTCATTAAACGCATCACTTGAAATCTGAAAAATCAGCTGCCAGGCGGGCTTGTCAACAACTGGGGACTCAATCGTCGCACGTTGCAGAGTCCCGGGCCGCTCGGCTTAATTACCGGCGCGTCGCAAATCTGCGGCTTAATGCATATTTCAGGACTCGCCGGCGAATGGCGGCAAGGAGGCGCACGGGCAGGCCAACCCTTCTCGGGACGCCTTTCTTGGGTCCTGTGGAAAAACACGTTTAGACTTGAAGTGCGTTTGAGCGCAAATTAATTAGACCAATTAAAGCGGCTTAATTGAGTTGTTGCGTGCCAGGCACAAGGACACAGTCGTCAGTCGTCAGTCTACAGTCTACAGTCGGCAGTCAGCTCAGCATCGGCCTTCTGGGAAGCTGTGAAGCTGGGAATCTGGCCGGGTCCTGAGCCCCCGCATCCCGCGCACAGATTTGCAGCCATTTTCCTCTGCCTTTCTCGGGCTCTTTGTTTTATTGCCACTCCGGCTGCTCCTTCTTCTGGTTATTCTGGCTTATCTGGCAGCGGCATTTGACAATCTGCTGCTGCATTACTTAACTCATTTGGGGGACAAATCAGTCCGAGTGCTGGCTGCTGCCCCCGAAAGGACCTCGTCCTCGTCTTGATCTGATTGCTCCTTTCAAGCCACTCCAGCTAATTGCATCCATTTGGGGCACCTTCTTGTTGTGATTTTCATTTGGGTGAACTTTAGCCCTACAAATTGGCAGATGTCCTTTGCCTAAAAACAAAAAATTATACAAAAATAGTAAATTGTCTAATAAATCATTTCTAAATATTTTGATATTTTTCATGCTTTATTGTTTAATGATTTATTATCTAACCTAAAAACTACTTCCATTAATTATCTGTTTTATTTTATAGAAGCTTTTTCAACCATACTTTTTATACATTCTCAAAAGGAGTAATCCTTCGCCAGAGAAACTCAAACTGGGTTAATCACCCCGAATTTAAAAAAAAAAGATATACGATTTGGCCGTGGCTAAGACGACATGTCTTTCGCAACATTAGCCACAGCGAGTTTCTCAAGTTTTCACTATCGATATATACATCAAAGGCGACAGCAGCAGGCGTTGCACTAGCCGCAATAACTTCAAAGGCAGTTTGCTGGTGGGAAGACGGAGCGAGGCGGGCTGTTGGCCATGGGAAGATGCTGCTAACAAAGTTCCTGAAAAGTCAAAGGGAGCCAAAGTGGCAAACGGGTTGAGACACAGGGATATAAAGGCGGCCAAGAGGATGGAGTCGAGGGCCGTCAGAAATTCCCCAAAGTCGCATAACTCCAACCAGCCAGCAGTGGAAAAAAGAAAAGTCGAAGGAGGAGTACGGTCGGCAAAAGGAGTAAATTCTAACCGAAAGGAAAGTAGGAAATGTGGCGCGAATCCTTTCTGCTCTCCGGCTCCTCGGCTCTTCCTCTGTTTTTGTGCGTCACCAGCGCCGTGGCTGTGGAAAAATGGTTAAAGGGAACTTTTCACATTATTTTTGAGCCATTTCGACCTCATTGAAGCGCAACACAAAGCAGCACAAAGTGCCACCAATGCCGCAAACGAAAGCTAACATAAACTTGAGCTTGGGATGGCCAGTGTTGGTTTTTACCTACTAAAAAAAAGCTAAAAATAATAATAGGTGTTATTTTATAAGAATTGTTTTTTCCATTTTTATTATTTCTGACCTTTTTTTTATTTCAATTTCATTATTTTAAATTTTTAAAAATTAAGTTAAAACTTAGAAAGAATTCCCGACCCATTCGACATTAAGAATTCGCAGATTTTTCGACCTGAAGAATTCGCTAATCATTCGTTGTGAAAAATTCACTAAATATTTGACATATTATTTAAAAAATCTATTTGCTAATCTGGGAAATATATGGAAAATAGTAGGAAACAGCTAGAAAATAGCTAGGGCGGTACGTATTACCTCCCAAGAACAGAAGCCGTCGAAAGGGGCGTGGCTGGCGCCAGCATCCCCATTTGGGAAATGGAGGCAGCAGCCTGGGAGTTTTGGCCAAAAGTCTCGCAAGGAAATCTATTTGTGATTTATACTTGGCATTGGAGGGAGCACAACTTGCGTCCCCTTTGTTGCACGACTCCCATAACCAAAATTGCGGCTGCCATTCAAGAAATGGGTAATGTTTGGGGGTGATGTGATGCGGGCGAAAGGTACGGAGCATACATAAATGCGGTGGCAGGGGGTGAAAGGGACCGCAGGAAGGAGCTGCAGCCGCACAGCCATCGACCATGAAGTGCAGGTCAACCCCCAGGAATCCGGCCAAGCGGCCAGCGTTGGGGGACTCGGACTCCCTTTCGATGACGCCTAACGACTTGTGAAGCAATCGAGTTGAAAGCTGAGCCCTGAGCTCACTGGGCAAATTCCATCGTCGCCGGGCTACAAGTTTTCGGGCTACAGTTGCGACATGATTGCGCTGCCGTCTCTGTTTATGCAACTCAATAAATCATGGCCCCATCCGGCGGCTAAGTGCTCCGCAGGACCCCGAACCCAAAACCCATGGCAAATGAAACGAAACAAAGGCAAGCCATAGGAATCGAAGGCACAACAAATAAAATGGGGAAACGGACAGGCGGAATGAAAGCCGAAACTGATTTCACGCCGTGCGAATATCAATTTCAAATTTGCCCAGCCCGCCAATGCAGCGCACGGCTAAAAACACAACAATAAAAGGGCGCAATTCCCGGGCAAACCCACAACAGATACTCTGTCTCTGAATCCCTTTCTCTAAATTGAGGTGACAAAGGGTTGCCATTGCCCCGGCCCCTGAGAAGCACGCGTCTAATGAAGTGCCGAGCGTGCGCCGAGGGCTTGCAGATTGTCGAGTGCACTAAAGAAACTCCAGATGCACTGGAAAAAAGTTCAACTAAAAAAAATTGTATTAATAAATTATTTTAATTAATTTTATTATTATATAATTAAAACCATATCTGAGAGAATTTCACCTCACTTTTTAAAACAAATTTGATGATGTCACCTGTTAAAAAAATAAAAGCCAATAACAAAATTTTTACAAAAACCTACATTCTACCTACAAAAAGCGGTTCAAAGCGAAACAAATTCTTTTGAAAAGAAGACACCACTTCTCAAAGATTTTACTTTCGATATTGTGCCCAGTGTCCTTAAAATGTTGATCATTATCTATAAAATATTGATAGATTAAACTAGAAGATAACTGATTTTTTATATTTTTATAATAAGAAACATAATTTCTTAGAAAATTTTAGCGATCTGAGTAAATAAATTTCTCTCCGTGAAGTACAATTCTCTTTATAAGTTGAATTTAATTTAAATATACTTAAATAAATAAATGTATTCTTTTTACATTTTCTATTTTCAACTTTTTTTTTAATTTTGAGAAAAAAACTAAAACTGTCAGTGCACTTGAAGTGGCAGTGGAGCGGGGAGTTTGTGCAGCAGCAACAGCAGGAGCTTGCCCTGTGTTGCCATAATTTGTTTGACCTTTCAATGGGATTTGGCCAAGTGCTGTCGGCGAGCGGATGCAGCGGCTGTTTGGTCGCTTGGCCGTTTGCTTCTGTTATCTTAAGCGCTGCCCGTTGCGCGGTCACGTGTCACGCGTTTTGGCCATATATATGCACACTATATCCTGCCGGGCGGCTCAACTATCTCCGGCAGATGCTTAAACGGATACCGGCTTTTGGCACGGCCACACATTGTCTCGTTGTCGCCTCTTGGCGGCATGGAAAAATAATCAGTTTCCCATAAATTCAAATCAGTTTGGCCCCCGACGCGATGTGTGTGCGCGCTGCTCTATTGTTTTGCGTGAGATTTATGTGTCTGGAGCGGCGGAGACTGAAATATGAGGCACACACATAATAATTTGGCTTTTTTACTCTCTGCTTCGATTGCACTTTTGGCAAGAAAGTTGCCAAGACAGAGACGCACTTTACCACTTTCCCATACTTCACTCGCTGAATTCAATGAAGACATTTGCCAGCCAGACAAGAAAACACTGCCAGCAGCCAGCTCCCCTCATTCGAAATCACATCCACCCAACTCCATCCCCACATTCACATGCAATCATAATCAAGAGGCCTCCTTCTCATTGTTGAGCTCTGATTTATGCCCCACTGGCGGCGCTCCAAATTTAATTACAGAGCGTCGCTTTGAAGCGCCCAAAATAGGCAGAAAATTGATAAACAATGAAAATTGAATTGTGCGCCGCACGCAAAAGAGCTGGCTGAAAGGAAAAGCCGAGCGAAACGAAACGAGGGTTGCGACCTGAGTTGATCGCGGTCGTGGCTTCCAGAAAGCGAAAGTAACAAAGGGTTGCCTCATCTCCACCGCTCACCCTCCGCACACACACTCCACATAACTTGTTAATAAAATAAACAAAGTTTATGTGCGCAACCCCCGCACACAGCAAAACACACGCACGTACACACCCACAAAGTATCCTTAAAAAAGCCACCCACCCTCCTGTCATCTTTTCGCGCCCTCACAGTTCGCAACTCCACGTGGAGAAAATATGCGACCATATATAGGGGGTTTATATTTCCAATACAGTTTCGGAAACTAATCTATTTAGTGTCAAAATAAATTGTTGGCACCTCAGTTTGAGCGAAGTTATTGTATTAAAGTTGTTATAATAATATATTTATAAGGTGTATATAGTAAAAAGTTAAGAAGTTGATCCTCACTAAAATATTTCCTTCAAAATAAATACATAAATAAAGCTCAGCTTAATCAAAGTTATAACATTAAAGTTATTGTAATATGATATTTAAAATATATATAGAAATAACAAGTTGATACTGACGAATATTTTTCTTACATTTCAAAAATATTTTTTAAATTTATATTTATTTATAGATTTTTTTAATTTTATTGTGACGGGATTTAATTTTAAATAACATCATTTATCACATTGGAACTACAATATCATCTACAACTTCATCTTTCACAAATTTATATTTATTAACAGAATTATTAAAATTTATTTAGACGGGTTTCACTTCTATATAACATCATTTATCACTTTGTAACTGCAATATCTTCTCGCAGTGTCGTTTCATATGGCAAATACATTTGTCGCCCTACAAATCACATAATCGCTGCCGTCGCTCGACTTTCAATAATCAAATTTAAAATATTCCTTCTACACATTTTTCGCTTTTCGCGGGGTGAAACTCGCAATGGGGGAGGATTGAGTTTTGGGGAGTTTTCCCCCATTCCCCCACATTCCGCCCCCACACTCGCACACTTTTCCAGGACCACTTGCTGGTTGTTTGTTTTGCGACGCTTGCATTGGATTGCTGGTCCTGGTTCGCTTTGTTGTGCGACTTTTATTGAGATTTATTGCAGTTCATTGGGAGGCGCCGTGCATTCAGCGACCCCCGTCGAGCAGGTATTTTTTCTAGAGTGCCAGCATTTTTTGCGAATACCCTTTTGGCAAACCATAGGGAACTTTAATAAACTGCACTCATGGAGCAAGGGTGGAAGTTTAACCGCGATTAAAAATTCATTTAGTGGGTGAGAAGAACCTGACCGGGGTCCTGATTAGTTTTCGCACCTCCCTCAAAGGGTATTCACGCTTCAGCACTGCCTAGGTGATTTTTTCTAATTCTATATTCACTTTGTCTATGTTTGCGTATAATCTCTGGTTTATTGAACATGTGCGCAGCATGGCAGCCGCTGTGAAGAGAGATTTATGACTATATATTCCTCGGCAGTCGAGGATGAGCCACGATGCCCGTGCTCACCTTTAAGCATACGAAATTATAGCAAATCGTAGCCGGGAAAACGCCCTCTGCTCTAATTAATTTCATTTGGAACGGGTTTGGATTTGGATTGAGGTTGGGATTAGGGTGCGGGGGGCTGTCGCCGAACCCCGAGTAATATCGAATTCCAGTCGCGACTTGATTTGACTTCCTAACTGCCCTGTCATTAGTCCGACAATCATTTGCTCCGTACGCACAGCTCATTTCATTACGGCGTTCATTAATTTGTCTCCCATTTCGGGCTGTTTCCCTGGATGTTTTTCCCCTTTATTACACTTTTTTTCGTCCAGGGTTCGGTGCGTGTTTAAATGCGAGCGCGGAGAATGCAGGTTGGTCTCGCTATGACGGCACCATATTGCAGCAGTCGTCACCCGGCGGACGGAAACGAGGGGGTGTTTTGGGCTGAATTTCATGGGGGTGGACTGACGACTGACGGAATGACTGACTGAATGAATGACTGGGGGAATGAGGGAATGGCAGCGCCTTGGACGGTGTCTCACATGCAACGGTAATTTGTTTTCATTTAGCTTAACGCTTGTATTTGGCATTTGGACATGCACACGGCGCACGGGCCAAGGGTTGATCCAGTTTCTAGGGGTGCCCAGAAAGAAAATTTTTAAATAAAGCTATAATATTTCTTAAAAAAACTATTATGAAATAAAAAAAAATGTCTTAAAACACAAAAAAAATTTTAAAAATTCTAGTATAGGAAAAAAAAGAAACAAAAAAGTTTTTTTTTAATTTTTTGATAAATATTTAAATGTTACAGTACAAAAAAAATTAAAAAAAAAAATTATGTTCTAACCTACAAATTCCTGTTTAACTTTTTAGTGTTTCTTTATTAAAAATCTTCATAACATCTATTTTGTATAAAACTTCCCTTACGTTATTTTTCATTTTCCGCTTTCAAAAATAGCTAAAAAGTAGCTAAATTACCAGCACTTTCCCAACTTTTAGCTCCTTGTCGCATTTCGACAGTTCCAGTTCTCCGACTTGTTTGGCGGCGGTTTTTTGGGCCGCTTCATAAATGTCATATGAGCGGTACGTTTCAATTAATATTGTTTGTGGATCGTTTACAGGGGTTTTATTTTCGGCTTTCCCAGAACTCGCGTGCTTGGGATGTGATGAATGTGGCGTAACATTCGGCGTAAGTGATAGACATTTGTACACAACCCGGTTCGCCCCGTTTGTAAAGGGGGTAAGAGGAGTCTTTTCCCGTTCTCGGAATGCGCTGTTATGAAATTTTAATCCCATTTAGGTGAAGCGGGAGCCCCGCGCGTCTGCGAAGTTTGATTCCCAATTGTCCCAAGTTTATTTTCTTGCAATTATCAGTCAGACGCAGGAGACTCGGGAACTTGGCGCTGACAAGCCAAAGTCGAGGCCCCAAAACGGGGACCAGAAACGGGCTCCAATGAATGGCAAATGTCTGGGAAAGTTCTGTGCTCTGCATTTTCCGCCATCTCTCTCACTGCTTTGAAGGCCCAGAAGGAAAATGGCAGCCGAGAAGGAGGATCAGGATCTGAATCAGGAGTTTCGCTTTATTTTTATGCCTTTCAAGCGGAAGCCGGAAGTTGCTGCTGTAAAATATGGAGAAGAATATGCAGGAAATGCAAAGTTTTGCATCCAAAAATTTCGCTTGAATTTTCAGTGGGGGAGGGGAGGGATATCTTTGCAGCCCTAGAACAACAATAACAATTGAGGGGCCAAAGTGGAAACAAAATCCTGAAACGGCGCAAGTCGTCGGCGGGATTCATTAAAAACATTTCAAGTTTAATGCAAAAAGTTCAATGTCACAAAACAACGGCCGATTCAAGTGTATATTGTTTGTTTCTCTCCCTTTTTTTTATTTCCCCCAACTTCCGTTCGTAATGAAAGTTTGTCGTCTTTTTTTCTCCATTGCACATAAAAACCCAAACAACTGAAACTCTTTGGCAGGACAACTTTCTGTCTGCCTTTTCCTTCGGCGAGTGTTGTGCATAATTTTCGAATTCACTTTTATGTGTTGGGGCCGCAACACTTTTCTCGGCCAGAAATTGACTTCCTTGCCGGCTCGGATTTACTCCTCAATTCGCTTATATGCGCTTAACATGAAATCGTCCAGTTTCAGTTCGAGTTCCACCCCCACGTGGGCTAATCATAACGAGATCGGCTGAATGGGAAAGGAAACCTGCCGCATCATTGCAAAACATTTCTTACACTTCCCTTTTTTCCTGCTGCAATCGCAACCCCTCATCCTCGCCAGAATTTCAACGGGACGTAGACACGCCTCTGATCCGAGTGCCACACACATTTGGGTTATTTCCAGTCCCCGGTGCCGTATTACCTTTTTTATGTTTATGTGGCAAAAAGTGCCGAATCCTATTCGTGCGGCCAAGCAACCTTCCCCAGTTCTTTGGCATTCTACGGTTTTTTTTCCCCCGGGGCGGAAGTTTAAAATGTTCACATATCTGACAAATATCCATTATCACGCCACGTACTCGAAGTTGTTGTGCCTCAATATTCGTAATTTATAGTTGATGATATTGCAGAAAATGTACGCCTCCCTTTTTGCACCCCGTCAGAGGATTCCAGTTTGGTTCGGTTTTTTTGCCGCTGTCGGTCCCTTTTGCCAATTCAGCTTTTAATTCGTCAATGCTATTTAACAGCGGCCAAAGTGCGGCCCACGTGTCCTGCGTGTCCTGTCCCCGAGATTCCCTGGAAAGGCTACCCACTCCTCCGTCGGCTGGGATGACTGTCGATATTGTCGCCCGACGAGGGGAAGGAGCGGGGGAAGCGAAGCAGGGACTCAGGCGGATCTGCACTGGGAGAAAATATAGGAAAAGATGGTGAATATCCAAACTATTAACCATTATTATTAATACCTAATTTATTAGAATTTTTACTATTACATTTAGATTAAGCTTACATGATTTAAATTTACTTCTGATTTTACCAAAACCTTTTTTCAACAATCATATTTGTCTGAAGTTATTAAGAAAATAATTTTATAAGAAATCCGCTATAAATAGATTTTATATTAATTTACTTTATACCATTATTACTAAATTAAAAATAAAGGAAATATTCTTCTAATCTTAATTATAATAAAAAAGTGAGGTTTTCCTCTTTTTGGAAGAGCAATTTAACTCTCATGCTCTGGATTGAAAATTTAGTTTTTAATTCTTTTAATTTTATAAATATAACATTTAATGGATTTATGATTTTAAAAAATAAAACATACATTTCTAGTTATTTTGAATTGAAAGAATATTTTTTTTAAGGAAGTGACATGACATTATTTCCGTTTTAAAACTCCAGTCTTCCAGTGTGACAATCGAAATCGTCGGATAGACGTCTGGCCCGCATATGGAGGGCGCGTACGTGCGGAACATTTGACGATTGGACGCCATGAGTTGCGCATTCGGCGCTGAGGGATGCGGATGCGTTTAAATCTCGATGGCCCGGCCAGAGCTTGGATTTAAGCCGATGAGCAGGCGGAATGACGCGCAATTAGCACGGAGGCAGAGCAGCTAGAGTATCGCCAGCAGATCGCCCGAGTGGCCATCCATCGGGGGGCTAAACCAAATCGGACTGGCTCTGATTGAGTGGCCATCTCGCAAAACGGCCAGCAAGGACGTTGAGTTGAGCAACGAGGAGGAAGCTGAGGAATAAGTTGATGTCGAAGGATGAGCACTTGGATGTGCACTTCTGCGCCCGGCCAAACCACAAAGCTAATTAGCTCTCAGCGGCACATTTCCGCACGTTTTAATTTTCCAATTTCCTTTGTGATTGCTCTCTGGCATCGGCAGACAGCTAGGCAAAAACTTAATGATTTTCCAGCACAAGGAGAGAGGAGCATTCTGCTCGATTTCTATTTATCCAAGGGGGCTGCGGGGGCTGGCAGTCGGATCAATTAAACTTATCATGCAGATAACTGTGTGTGGGCGGGTGTGCTGCTGCATGAACTTTTGCCATGCATTTCCCACATGGGTTGTGTCTACCGTTGCGTATGCGTAATATTTATGTTTCATTCCGAGCCAAACGCACACATCTGTTGGCCAAAGGGACGGTGGATCAGGGGGAGGGGCTGTAAACTCTCACTGGCAAACAAACAAACAATTAGGCAAAGCATTTCCATGTTGCTTCTCAACCGGAATTATTGCCAGCTGGAATTTTGCGAGCGCTCCGTATATTTATTACAAATGTTTATGCTAATCTTTGCCGGGGCTCCGTTTGCGTTCGATTCCCGGAAGATGTGAGCATCAATTAAATACTTTGCCTGCAATCCGGCCGCAAACAAATTGGCCAAATGGAACGAAAACAAATCGAAGACAGGTCGAAGATTGAGGCCACGTCGACTGGCAACTGAGAGCTTTCTAATTGGATTTCAGGATAATCAAAGGGACTCGCTCTAAGGAATCGAGTGAAATGGATGGTATGCAAAACCCAAGCCCAACTGAGGAAACCCCCCTTTTTCGCAATGGACGATGCCAGCACGTTGTGAGAACTTGACATCGCCTAATGTCCGAGACGTGAAGTGCATAAAATCGAGATCCCCAGACGCGTCAATGTCGACCTCGTGTCGCCAGCGGAAATTGTCCCCGTCTCGTTGGGAAGTGCACTCTTGAATGACATACAAAAAAAAAGTGTTTAATATTCGGGAAAAAGTTAGCACATCTTCCCGGTTGATGGCCACTCGCTGATATTCCTTTTATGGAGCCGGCCAAATCGTTGTCTGCATACCAATTTTACCACCACCCTCTCCTCGCTTAATTATTTTTAAGCAACATTTAATAATCTCTTACGGCAATTGTTCATCTTTATTCACTCGAACTTATCGGCCCGACATGTGTCAGCTGTCATGCAAAACCGCAAAAAAGCTCCTCTTTGCCGTCGAGGAGAATGACGAGAAAATCAATGCAATCGAAAGGGAGGAGGCGGAGGAGGTGGAAAGCTTCTCGGAAATCTCCTGCCAGAGATCAAAGTGCCATTGTGCAATACAAGGACTCTGGTGGAAAACAAGCAGCGGGGAGAAGGAGGGCCAAAAGGAAATGGCAGCGCCAGGATAATGGAAAAGCGAAATCGCGTAAAATTTGCCTTGTACCGCGCGCGGTGATAAATGATTGTCATAAATAAAAGCGCAAAGCGGTCAATGCCGAAACGGTGGGGCCCGAAAAACCGATGGATATTGATGCTTAAGAATTTTTATCGCACGATTTTGTACGACCTACTCCTCCATTTGGATTGTGACGACCACTATGCCTCCGACTTTGCTGTTGCCTTTGCCCAAGTCATTAATCACAAATCGGAACAGCGAAAAGCCAAAAAACGAATGCCATTTGTAGCAATCCCCTGGTGGCAGGAGAGTATCGTCTGTTTTCGGGGCCACTAGATGATTAAAGTTTTAATTGTTTGGAACTCTGGCAAGGAACTGGCGTGGAAAAACTGCGACTGCAATTGTGCAACTGTCCAAGAATTTAATCCAAGTACCAGATACTTGAGCCGGTTTTTGCATTTTAAGTTTAGATGGGATATCTCGTCCTTATTACTATTAAAGGCATTGATAAACTAACTTATTTATTAAATAAGACTTATGTTTCCTTTTTAATCCTGTTTAATTAAGTTTAAAAGCCTTGTTGTATTGAAACGAAACCACAAAACGAAATGGATTACAAAGAATTAATAATCGAACAATTAAGTATTTATAAACAAGCAACAACCAGTTAATTTATTAAACAAAAAGATGGTAAAGTGAGGAAAAATATTCGCCCATTGAACTTAAGTACTGTGTTACATATCAAACAAAAACACCTCTTAACGAGGTATAAAAATAGTGACGATCGCACCTTCAACGTACAAAAGTTCTGATATCAAATTTTGTGACGAAAAATGATTTTAGATGCGACCAAATAAGTACGCTACCTAAAATTTACTCTTTCGACCCGCTTTAACAAATATTTAATATCTACACGAAAGTTTTCTGTTGTAGCGTGCCGAATGAATAAATTTTAGGTAGCGTACTTATTTGGTCGCATCTAAAATCATTTTTCGTCACAAAATTTGATATCAGAACTTTTGTACGTTGAAGGTGCGATCGTCACTATTTTTATACCTCGTTAAGAGGTGTTTTTGTTTGATATCAGAAGTTTTTGTTTTGACCACAGTCGAAGTACCCCAATACCATGACTAGGAGTCGTCCCCATATGGCTTGGCTATTGAAAAAACGCGCATATATTAAAATAATAAAAACAATTTTTTTTGTGGGGGCAATGGTTAAACATTTTTTTTAAATCTTAATTTGTTTTTATTTTTAAGAAATTAAAACATTTTTTTTTAGAAATTTTTTTTGAAAGAAGAGGAATTAATGAAAAAGACATGAAGTTAATCAATTCATATAACCGGAGATACAGATTTTCAATGAGAGGGTACTTTTCCAAATTTGACGATTTTTGGCAACTTAAAAAAATTCTAACTAATTATTTTTTTTCGGTCAAATCCTGATACGCGTGTTTATTTTCAGAATAGTATACGTAAAAAAAGTTTCAGGCAAATCACAAATGTGACCCAATAAAAAGTGATCGGTTTGTAAAAGAACCGCCCATTTATGAATTTATTTATTTACTTATTTATTTATTAATTAATAATTTAATTTATTTTTTTATTTACTTAATTATTTATTTATTCATTTAATTTTTATTTACTTTTTTATTTATTTTTATTTATTTATTTATTTACTTATTTATTTATTTACTTATTTATTTATTTACTTATTTATTTATTTACTTATTTATTTATTTACTTATTTATTTATTTACTTATTTATTTATTTATTTATTAATTTTAAGAATTGTATAATGGAACGCTTTAAAACAATTTTAACGATTTCTTGACCCTAAAATACATTTTGGATACGCACATACTAAATTCAATGCTTTTAGGCAGCGTTAGTTGTTTTGGGCTAGCATAAGTGGCCATTTTCGTTTCTGAATAACTTTTAAACGTGACTTTTTACAGTAATGTGTTATATACCAAAATTTAAGGAATCTCAAGGGCTATACAGTTTAAAGTTTTAAAGAAAATCGTTAGAGCCGTTTTTGAGAAAAATAAAAAAAGCTAAAAAAAAGTTAAAAAAAAATTTGTTTTGTGCATATCTTTTTAACTATAACATTTACACAAATTACATATAGGGGGCGCTTACAGCATTTCAAAATACCTTTCAAACGAGATACAGCACAAGTCTGTAGCTTCAGTAGTTTAGAAGTTACAGCCTTCCGTATTTTAGCTATTTTTAGCTGTTTTCCCGCTAAACTAGCGGGTTTTTCCAAAAGTGGTAGAACTAAAGTTTCTTATATCGAGCTGTTGAACATCATATCAAATTTTCAGGACTTTAAAACCATGTTTTGGGACACACAGACAAACTGACAAACTGACAAACAGAATTAAAATTTCATTTTGGGAAGAAGAAGAAAATCTTGTTTTCGGTATAACTTTTGAACGGAGCGTCCGATTTTCTGATATGACCCCTCATATTAAGCGCATTTTCAGTAGAAATACAACTAACATAGTGCGGGGGGCCGATTATCCCCACGGGCCCCAACAGATCCAAATTTCTAAATTTTCACTTCTACACTTTCACCGCTCTCTCTCCCAAACCAATTGATTTTCTTGAGGTCTTGGTATGCAATCCTTTAAGTTTTAGGAATACCTTTAATTTGGTGTATCACTCGCGAGGATCGGACCATTACAGCAGATTTTCAATTCTGCGGCTATATAATAGTAGTCGCCTTCGCACACTCTCCTGGTGCGCTTCGTCACTACATGGACTGCCGTCCATAGTGATTTACAGAACTGAAATATTTAATAAAAAAAATATAAAAGTATTTCTTATTAAATGAATATTTAAAATTTAAGTATATTATTATTTTATATTAAATATTTTTTATTAAAAATAAAATCGTTGGATTTAATCCGTGTTTTTATAAATGTTCATACATTACATGTGAATTAATGAAATATCCGACCATATGTCATGTCATTTATTATTTACATGGACCAGATCTACCAAGGTTCTTTATAGCTTTAAACTTGATTTAAATTTCTCTTTCGGTGCGGGTTAAGGTCTGCGATTTGCTTCCCATAGGTGGAAACCCAAACCAGCCCCTCAAAGTCACATGGGCGCTGGGGCACGTACTCTGTGGTGAAAAGCCGGGAAAAGTCGTCTTCTTAATCTTAATTGCGGCACATTAGCACAATAAACCAAACGAATGGCCAGACATTATCATAAATAATAAGGCAGCTTGGAATGGCTCAATGCGCGGCAGGACATCCGACCGACTTCCTTCGCCGTCCATCCTCCGCGTGGGGTGGAGGGGGGATTCTTGTGGCTAGGATTCCGTTTCTGGTCAGTCGTTGATTTTTGGTCGCGTACTAAAATATGAATAGTGTAATATGGCAATATTGTCGGAATGATGTGGCCACGCCCGCCGGAAATGAGATTTCCACCCACACACACATGCCATAAATCGATGCTAATGCATTTTTGCATGTCCTCGGCTGCTTGGAGAAACTTTGGCCTTATTAAGTATTAATTCATAGTTCCGTTTGCAATCAGTTTGGTTAATAATTCAGTAGAGGGGGCGCCTTTTGGCCATTACAATAACATTCCAATCGAAACGGTTCGTTGCCTTTAATTGATGCAGGACATTTCCGTTCGGAGGATTCTCGGGGAGTTGTGGGCGTTTCGCACAGATGCGATTTTATTGGATCCACGTTTGATTGATGAGAGAGAATATCTTTAATTGATCTGTGAATTAGCCAAGCATTGTTGCAGTCGACGAAGCGTTAAAAAGCAGCGTGTAATTATTTGCCATTACAGGGGAGGCAAAACCTCAAAACAAAATTGCAATTACCGCACTGAGAGCAGGGCAAACAAACAGATGACAGACGGGTCCTGCACACAAAACATCTACAAATGACAATTCTAAGCATATAAATTATTGCCTTTTAACACCTTTCACCCCCTGGCAGCAAATGTTGTTCTTGCCGGTGGTGGTGGTGGTGGGTTTTCCCATTTCCCTCCCCCTCCTCCTCCCCCTTTTCCCATTTTCCCATTTGGCCATAAAGAAGTCAGGGTTGCAACATGAAAAACTATTAGCACTTTTAACGTTTAAGCGGATTAAGTGCTGCAGGAGCAGGCTCAACGAAGGACATTTAAGTGCGAGTAGTACCAGACTCTCGCCTGTCGGCTGTCGGTGGTCCTTGTCGATGCTGCTTTTGCTCCTGCTGCTACTTTTGCTGCCTCTGCTGCATGTCGCATGTGGTCGAGGCTTATGCCAGAAAGTGTCAAACAAAAACTTTCAACAGCCTCCACACCCTTTTCGGCCAGGCTCTTGCCCAAATTCAACTAATTTGCCAGCACACAAACAACAACAAACACCAGCTGCTGGGGAACAAAACTCGAAAAAACAAAACGGAAAAACAGCAAAAGTAACCACAGTAAAGCAAATAAACAATGCAAAAAACAAAAAAAAAGAAGAGGAGAGGAGAAAGGGAAATGGGAAATGTGAAAATATGTGCGAGTGTCGGTGGAAAGCCGGGGGCGGCGTCTGCGGCGGCTGTTTACATTGCAAAAAGCATTGAAGTGCAGTGAAAACAACACACGGAACAACAGATACACTCGGCGAAAAACTTTATTCAATCAAACAAAAATTATAGAAAAATAACTGCCCATACTATTTTTAGTTAATTTTAAATAAGATAGAACAACTTGAAGTTTGTAATAAAATGTGTAAAAAAGATTTATAAGGAATAAAATAAAACTCTAAGCTATGCGTATAGGGTATTAGTCGTTTTATATACATTATTTGTAATGAATTTTAGATAACTATAAGTTATAGAAAAAATCTCTAGTAAAATTTTATAAATCTAAAATCTTGAGACACATTTTCTGCGAGTGTAGTAACTTCCTAAGGGCCCCGAACAGATTGGCCATCGGTGGAATCATGCCTGTACGCATATCCTGGCCGGACTTCGTTGAGGCATGCTTAATGCTATCAACACCATTACCGGTCGAGTGAGCGGCCCTCGAGCGGCAGCACCACCTTTGCCCACTGCCACAGCACCACCAATACCACCGATACCACCAACAACCACCCAACCCAGCAGACTCCACACCCGGTGGTCCGTTGTTGTCAATTCAATTCAATTGTTTTGCCTTTTTGCGCAAATGTCCTGCAATCACGTCGCGGCCTGTTTGCCAGCCGCTTGTTTATTTGTTTGTTTGTTTGTGGGTCCGCCAGTGCAAGTACCTCGCTGCCACCCAACCACCCATCCACCCAGCCGAACAGCCCTCAACTGTTGCCTGTTTGTAACGCACCCGCATTGTGACTTCCTGGCGACGGCAAAGTAAATCGAATCCGAATCGTAATCCGCTTGGCCTGTCCGGCGGCAGCTGAGTGCACCACTGCCACTCCCTCTCCCCGTATTACAGTGCACATAGCGCATAAACAATCCCGCACTCAGGTGACCAATCTTAATGTTCAATATTGAATTTTCGCCAAAACCTGAAGCGAATTGTGCGCCTGCAACTAATTGAGGAATGCTGCAATAACTGCAAGGATGCAAAAGTGGGAGGAGCTGTAGCAGCTGCGTGTTGAATCCTGATCCTGTCTTGTAATCCCTGGATTTGCTGTGACAATCTATTGCAAATGGTAATATTTAACCACCGAAACCAAAGAAGCAAATATAATTGGGAATGTAAAATCATTGATGTTCTAGGTACAAGTAAGTGTAAGTAAATGTAAGTATAACTTTTTGGATTATTTATTATAATAATCATATTTTTGTAATATTTATTCATCAGTGATAAATAATCACTCTTTATATTCTTTAAATAAATAAAGCAAATAAAAATTCCATAAAACTCTACCTAGATTTATCTACAATGTGAGTAAAAATTATTCATATTTAAAGAGAAAATAATAAAATCTTTTCTTATTATTTTCCCTTTCCACTTTAATGAGTATCATTTGCTTCATTGATTTTAAAAAATAACCTGATTAGTTTCGAATCGGCTTACTCATAAAATTATCAAAGAATATTTATGACAAATGAAGTAGAGAAGCTTTGTCAGCTAAACAAAGTCCTGGGGACAAATGACAATAAATGTGAAAACAAAAGATTAAGTAATTAAAACGATACAATCGATTTAATCGATGGTGATTGAAGTCAATATTTTCCAAACGCAAAGCAAATCGTTTTGTTTAATTTAATGGGCGAGACTTTAAGGTGCCCGAAGGACGAGAGATTTATTTGGAGAATGCGTACAAGCTCAGCTCATTTCACGCTGACCGCCCCGCTGCTTGTTCCACTTGTTTCAGCAGACACGGGCCAGATTGCGTAATCGTTTTTCATCCGCACGGACCCCAGAGACTCCAGAGAGACCCCATACCTGTACCGCCCGCCCCCGCCCACCTGTTTTCCCGCCCACGGCATGCTGTGCTTGATGTTCGCATTTTCGAAAAACAAATTTATTTTCAAGCGCGCCCAATAAATTGAAACTGACTGACCCACCGCCGCCGCCGCCTGTTGACCGTTGACTCGCCAGTTGTTTCTATTTCCATTTTCCCGCTTTTCCCCGGAAAAATGGTCGTGGGGGAGGATTATGTCTTTATGTGCATATTTTGGAATTTTATAACCGTTGCGTTGCGTCGCTGACAGTTTGGTGGATGGGGAATGGCGGATGCTAGATGGGGAGCGCGGACAGATGCCTGTTTTTCACTTTTCAGCCAGATTCCGCCATTACTTCTAATGAAGTCAAAAGCCCCGTTGCTACAAGAGCGGAAACTGAAACAAAAACTGAAATAAAAGCAAAGACAAAAGGTGGGCAGTGGGCGGGGTGGGATGGCAAAGGTTGGGAAATATTCAAATTAATTTCAGGACATCTCTCTCTCTCTCGTCCGCCGACTGCTGTTGTGCAAAAGTTCCTTTTGACCAGGTTGTTGTCGCCATATTTTGCGTGTCCGCCGCCGCTTTTAATCCTGACTTATGGACTTCCATATTCGGTTTCGTCATCAGCGTAATGCCCGTGCAGTCGCTTGTCGGTCGGTCGGTTGTCCCTAGTTATTCCTTTGTCCTGCCGCGGGAGGACAAACTGCTGACTCGCTTTTTACGGTTATCCGGATGACCCGCCGTTGGGTTGCTGCCCCCGGTGTAAATGTTGATGTTGATGTTCCCGGTGTTTAGTTTTAATTACACGCGAGCCTGCCCTCGGTGGTCACGCCTCGATAACTTGATTTTGTAGCCTTACTTGCCTTTCTTTCCTCATGTGAAAAGTGACAGCGTTCCACCTGGGGACTCGCCACGTAACTTTCACTCACCGAAATTAGCAGGACATGCGGCAATTTGTCTGGCAGTTCGAAATGTTGCCGGTGGAATGTTCGAATGTTGCCAGCACATTTCCAGTGCGGCAACCAAAGCCACCCCTTCGTTGCGATTCGGAGAGAAATTCGGAGTGCCATTCGTGGGCGAATATAATGTGGTAGGGGTAGGTTCTCTCTGTAGGGAAAAGTGTAGGAAGAGTGACCGGTAAACTCAAAACGCTCCAAGCGACAGGTGAACAATGTCTTGTGACAGCTTTACATGATGAAGGGATCGTTCAAAAAATAATGGAACTGATGAGATTTCGGATTATGTGATTAAACACAAAGATTACTTATAAATTCATAATTTAAACATATAAACATTTTATTATTTATAAAAATATATAATAATTTAATTTTAGCTTACAAATATAAATACCATTATTAAAGTTAATTAAATTATCTTGTATTAAAATCAACCATTCAAACTATAAGTTTTTCCAGATTTTAGAATCTTATGGGAGATACTTTCCTTATATTCCATATTATTCTTTAACTATCGAAAAAATCTCCAGTTATTAAATATTTTTCCCATTTTCTCCTTAGTAAACAAAACAGTTAGTTATTTTTAATGGGGGCCCGAGTCTAACAACTTGAGTTGGTAATGCCCAATTCGCCGTGGCACAGTTGTCCTGCGGCGAACTGGGAGAGAGCCAGCACCTTCCGTTCTCTCTGAGCAGCGACCTCGCTCTCCGGCGCTCGGCTGCCCTCGTGGGCGTAGCCGAGGCGAGCCGAAGCCGCCCGAAGCGGTGACCCGAACCCGAATGCAGGGCGCTGAGAAACGACGGCGAAGCGCCAGCAGTGTTTCAGTTGAAAGTGAACCCTTCGACGCAGTTGACACGAATCGCGCGCGACTCGCTTCCAAGTGCCATTTTTCAGCAGGAGCAGAAATCCAGAAAGCTCAGGACATCTCAGCTGTGGCAGCCCAAAAAGGATTCTAGCTGCAGCAGGATTATAAACGGTTATTTGTGCAGTGTGTGCTAACTTAAAAGCAGTTATAAGACTGCTAGTAACTGAAACTAAAACAAGAGTGGATAAACTAACCAAGCTAACTGAGAGATAAGAGTGCAAGCTGACGAGGATAATAAACCTGAAACGATCGCTCGTCACGTGAGTTCCAGTGGCGCTGGCCCAGGTAATAATTTGCAGCATATTAGCGGAATTCTTGTGGGAGCTGTTCGCCGTTTGAAATATTCAAATTGGCAGGGAATGTCGCTTAGAATATAAACGTGTACGTGCTCAGCAAAGGACCAAGGACTTGTGCCAGTGTTTACATTTTGGATTTTATGCGATAATACTCGACGCCATCAACAGCAGAAGTGGGCGGGAGATTGGGTGGCCTGGTGGCTTGGTGGCTTTGTGGCTCCTATGCACACCATCCCGCCAGCTGCCAAATAAATACAGCAACAATAACACTGGGCGGGCAATAAAAAGCCACCGCCGAGGGCTGAACCGCAGAAACGGTCTTAGCCTGCGAAGAGAGTCTGCGAAAGTAAGCAAAGTAACAAAACCAATTTTCATTGTTTTGCGGTGGCTTCCAAGTCGCACTTTTTCCGCGGGCCTTAAGAAACCAAAAAGTATAACAACATTTCCTCCAAAACACACACACACTCACACAACCAAGGGGTAAAAAAACAGAAAAGAAAATGTGCAAATGCCGACATGAAATGAAGTAGAACTTGGCATGTGGCGTCTTTACTTGTATGTGAGAGTGGGCGGTGGGCGTGTGGGTGGGAAAATGTTTGTGAAAATGAGAAATGAAATAAACACATGCAATGGCGAAAGGCGAAGAAAGTAGGGAGGAAGTGAGAGTTCGAGGGCTACGTAAAAATCCGCTGAATTTAAATACTTTGAGAATATTCACCGAAAGGCATTCCTTTCGACTTCTCATTTGGCCAAAAAGTTTTGTGAGTCCCCCTCCCAGAAGAGGTAAATACCCAGAAGCTGTGTAAATTAGGATCCAGGCAGACTTAATCCCGAGGAGCAGGCGATAATAGGGATATCATCATACGAGGAGGCGGTGGTATGGGTTCCGAATTCTTTGTGGCATAAATAAGTCGTTTGCAGCTGTTCGTCGGCATTTATTTGGCTGCCTGTTCGGGCCAGCACAATTGTTTTTGGCATACGCCTGGCATATGCAAGTATTCCGCATACGAGACGTGTACACCAATTTCGTATGCTAAAATGTTCGGGAGTGTGGGTGGTGCGGTAAAGGCGGAATCGGAATTGGAATCGGAATCCCAACCACAGAGGGTTTGGCAGCCCAAAAGGGGCGAAGGCACGCGCTAGCTGCCATTTAATGCAATTGATTTGTGTTGCCTAATTCGGTTAGACGCGCTGGTACAAATTCAAAGAGGGGGCGATTCAAGACACTGATAAAAAATATTATAAAATATAATACATAAAATATTTTCAAAAAAAATTCCCACTTTAATATCATACAAAAGAAAAGTGAATCACAACGGATTTTGTATTCTAGTTTATCATAAAATCACAGAAAATAGACAGTTTTAATATTTGAAAATTCCGCACAAAGAGGATTGGCCAAATCCGTAGTAGCATTTTATTTGCAGGAATTTTTAATGAACATTTTCAAGTGATTTTAGATAGCCAGAGATTTCTACCGATTTACGTAGATAGTTTTGCTTTGATAATTCTGAAATTTTCATCGAATTTTTTAATAATTCTTTTTGAATACGAACGTAAGCTGCTTATCGTTTTTTTCTCCTGTGCAGCAGCCAAAACACTTGCAAGACAAGACAGCCTATCAAGCAATTTGGCCCGAAATTGCCAGTTTTAATTCCATTACGGTAGAGAGGGAGGCAAGGCCACTTCACTTGGCTCACACCCACACACCCACACCCCCACTTTTGTGCCTCCTTTGTTTCAGCTCCTTTTTGGCTGAGGGATTTCGACTGGTGCCGTCGCACACACGCACGCCCCCAAAAGTTGATTGATATTCAATTGGTAGGCTTTCCTCCCAGTTTTCCTCCTCCTTTGTTCGGTGGAAATCGCTTGCGGTTTGGATTTGCTGCTACACGATACGCTTTAATCTGCTCAGCAGCCCAGGCAGCCCAAATGGCCGAGGCAATAGGAGAATCGTCGAACATATTGCCGTATTGGCTTGGTCACGCCACAAGTTGTTGGCCCAGTCCATGCCACTTTCCTTTCTTCTCACTCCTTACGGCGGCCTTTAAGCGCTTTAAGTAATTTATAAACGCCTTTCGAGCAGCCGAAACAAAAGCAATAACAACTTTATTGGATTTGCTTTTCTGCCCTGCACTTTGGACCGTCTTACTCTTACGAGCGTTTTCCGCTTTGTCTTGCCCTCGACTGAAGTTGCGTCTTCTTGTAGCCGGGGTAGTTTTCCTATGGTTTTCCTTTCGGTTTTTCTGTGTGTTGTGTGTTAATTGAATGCGATTAGGCGGCCCAAGGAGCCCTTTGGTCGTGGGTCGCCAATTGCAGGCGATAAATTGTCGCTAAGCTGGCTAACGAGCTCTCAGTGGTTGTCAAGGTGACAACGCGCCATCTAAAACCCCACAAACCACCCGCGTGGGTCGCTATTCATTGGAAATTCAATGCGGTCGCCATATCATTTACGACATCGCCCATTAAAAGCCAGGAAGTGTGGGGCTCCAAAGATTCCGTGACTACATTTTTAACATTTTAATTATGGCGACGCGTAACGCGATATCTGTGTGTACTCATATTCCGCGCGGCTGCCAAGATAAAGCCAAGGAAAATCAATAGCAATTTCCAGCGACAAAGATAACGAACTTTAAGAGCTTTTCGGCGAGGAATATTCGAACAAGGAGGGATGCTGGCTATGCAGACATCCTACCTCAATTCACTCGGCATTGCGGTCGAAGGGCACTTTGCACAGTTTTTCCTGCCAATTTGCTCAATTTGTATTTCAAATCATGCCGGCAATTTAAATGCCTCGCAAACGTCTCGAAGTCTCGGTGTTTCGGCGTTTCCAAGTCCCGAAGGGCGGGTCCACATCCTCGCACAACCTCGATTCCATGCGAAACTATGCCACCTTCTGCCTGTTTTCCTATTTTATTTTTTCGGGTGGCTCTCAAAGTGATATATATTACAAAGACGTGGTTTAAGTTCGGCACAAAGTGGCAGGAATTTCATGAATTTCATTTGAATTCGTAATTGGTTTTCCTCTTGCCGCATCGGAATCGTGAAGAAGCGGCTGCCTTGGCATCGCTATTTTCAGCCATTTTATTTATTTAAATTTCCGCCGCTGCTTTTTTATCTGCCTAACTCCGAGTTCGCTTAGAGTTTTTACGGCCCCAGTTCTTGGCCAATGCTCTTGGCCAATTTAACTAACTCCAAGTTCATAGTTCGTTCGTTGCCATGGAAATCGAGAAGAGATGTCACACGGAAAGAAAAATTATATTATTCTTTAAAGAGATATAGGGGAAATACTAATTTTATTTTTTATAATATTTCATCATAGCTTAAAGCTAAAGCTCTTTGGTTTTCTTCATATATTTTCACACATTTATTTTATTTTTAAAGATATAATTATTAATAATTTTAATTTTTAACGTTATAAATATGAATCTAAGTCCTTAATACCCCTAAATAATTTTCTACCGTGCACATCTTGGACTGCCTCAACTTGCGACTGGTAATTCCGATTGCCGTTGCGAAAAAGATACAAAATTACGCCGGCAAGTCGTCGTTTCGGCCTGTTTTCCTCACGTTTTCCGCTAGCGCTGCATTATGTTGTTTCATTTTCGAAGGCGGCGCACGCCCCATCGTTGTAGTTGTTGCAAAGTTTTTAATTAAATTTTATGTTGACTGTTGTGTGTCTGTCCCGCTCTGCTTGGCTGTGCTCCTCCATTCCGTAGGTTCGTGTGCCTCCTTTCGTTTCCGTAATGTATGCCGCCTCTTGCTCCAGTTTACACACACACATACATATTCTGCGCCCTGGATGCGCCTCCTTCAGCCCCTCGAATCCCCTTGAATCCTCCGCCCCGACTGTCATTATTGCAATCTTTGTGAATGTTCAACGACTTTACACAAAATATTTAGTAGCCTGGCTGAAATTTGTGTACCAAAATATTTGCGTACAAATTTGTTTATTGAAAGCAGCTGCTTCTAGGCGGACGTCGATGACTCTCGGATGCCAGAGATGTTTGTCCAGGCTCCGAGTTTTCGGGGCGGATTAAGTTGGGGCTCAAAACTTTGCCTCCATTTGGGGGATCCATTAAAAAGTTGTCTTTCGCCGAGCGACAAGACTGTGATTGCCTGTGATACGCCGCCGATAACTTTCATTAATTCGCCTTTGGAGCTTTTCCGGAGAATGCAATGCACACATTAAACTCGTAATTATCTGCATTAGTAATGGCTTACGAGGGCTGCGCAAAAAAAATGGGAACATGATCTTGATAGAGCGTAACGCTAATGAAACCAGGAGTGTGCAGCGCCAAGTTAATGTGACTTTTGGGGAATTTTCAGGAGTTACAAGCGGGCTAAAGAAAAGGAAAAACAAATGGGAACCCTCGAGCTGCCACGTTGGAAGCCATTTTCACGCCCAATTTCCAGCAATTTTTCATTGCCACAGCCAAGGTTTTCACTAATTACTTGAAGCGCCGCTTCGCCCTAAGGGAAAAAGTTTGCTTGTAATTTAACAAATCATTGCAAGGGTTACACATTTCACTCACTTTGCTGGAGATGCTGGGGCTGCTAGGGGGAAAAGGATACTTTCCTCCCTACTTTAGCCGCGCAAAAAGGGTCCTTTTCTTTCAGTCTTCTCCCGCTGTTTGCATTTCTAAATGTGCAAATAAATGTAGGTATTCAAAATGTGTGCCATTGCTTCTTGCTGTTTATTTTCGCCCTCCATTCAGTTGCATACTTTTCAGCGCCCCGAATTTCCTTGCCTTTCTACTCGGCCATTTGTTTCCCCTTTTTCCGTTCAAGGCTTTGTTGTGACATGAAAATAGTTTTATTTGCATTTAGATTATTTTCTTTATTTTCGGCCTTGATCTCCGAATTCCACCATTAGCACTTTTGAGGGTTGCCAGGTGAAGGTTTCTTTAACTCCAACTCCATTTCTTTTCTCTCCATCGGATTCCCAGTGGTTTCTTTTTATTTCCAGCGAACAAAAATAACCTTATCTCGCTGGACAAAAAGGGTTGGCCATTGTGCTGCGCAAAAGATCAAGCGCTGATAACAATTTTCACTTTGTGGCCAAACATCTTTGTCGTGCCGAGCACAACACAACAAAGGGAAGCCCAAATTAATCAAAATATTAAAAATAGCCAGTAGGGCAGTTGCAAATTTTATGAATTGTGGCCACAAAGACATTTCGCACCGGCCCTTTAAAGATTCTTTTCTGGGGCTAAGCAGCTGCGAAATGGTGAAAAAGGTCCGGCAGCCTCTGCCGGAAAACCTCAATCACGCAGAAACAATTTCTCTGGTAGAGAGAAAGGCGAGAAGCGGCGGCCCCAAGGAGCGGAATGAAAACAAAGGCCGTGAAAGGCATTTTCCCCAAACAATGGCTGGCCACCAGCGGTCGGTCCGGGCTTTTCGGTGGGTATTTTTCCGGGCCTACTCATCTGGAGCGGCAGCGGCTTTTGACGCGCCTTTTGAGCTGCGAACGGAGAGCGAGGCAACTCGGAAAGGTTCTGGCCAATAGCCCACGCTAGCTGAGGACTTTTTTTATCGGCCCCTGAAAAGTGCTAACTGGTCTGGCTTTCGGTCTGGTGTGAAATTGATTTAATGAGTTTTTTGCCAGGCCAAAAGGAAAACGTCGTGTTTTGCTTAAATTAAAGTTGCCAAGCTCCTCAGCTTTCGAGGCGTTGGTGTGTAATGAATCTAGAGACTGGACTGGACTGAAAATGCCACAAGGCAAGTATGACTTTGACATGCTCTTTGATATTAAACATTTACGGGGGAAAACTGAGATAGATTTTGCTACCAAAGAACACGGGGGAAAATATTTAGGTACACAGAGAGAATTCTGAAGGTCTCATTTGAGTTGTAAAAGTTCTTAAATGCAGAACGAGATTTTTAAAGTCAAGTAAACTTATCAAAAAGTTGTTATAAAAGTCAATAAAATTGTTTTCTTCTCACCGTTTTTAAGAACGAATGTTCTCAATTCAAGAACAATGTACAAACATGTTTCTCCCTGTATAGTAAAAAGGATTTATATTACATAATTAGACTTTGAGTTCGAGTAATAGATATACTTTCATTCGGTTTTCTGAAAATATTTGAAAGCAATCATAAAAGTCTGTATTATTTTTCATTTCAGTAGCAATATTTTCAATAATTACAGGTAACTAGATATCAGTGATTTTGCCAGTGCCGTTCACCTGACAGAAAGCAAACCAAACTCGATTTGTGGACTAGGGCCAAAGCTAATGGGCCGCCAGTAAGTGGGTTGTGGGCTGGCTAATTGATAGCGCATAATTGAAAAGCCATCAAAACGTAACAAAATGAGTCGAGAGGCATGAAATGCGAACAGCAGGAAGGCTGGTGAGCGGGTGCGAAGCTGTCACTTTGTTTGCGTACCTGACACAGCTAGTTAGCTGCCATTTGCATACCGAGCGGTAATTACTGCAGCCTCCGGCGCACGAGCCTTCATTTCTGATGGCGGCTGCCGGCAAACAGTTAACTAGAGCTCCAGAAGAGCTTTCCTCCTATGTGTTTTGTGCTGCGAAATAATTGATATTATAATTTAGCAGCGAGGCGACTTTTATGTCTGCAACGTGTGCCGGCGGAGTAAAATGCTCCAAAGAGACACGAGCTCGGAAAATTCTGAGGGAAATTCCCCAGCATCACCCACCGGATGGGTCGGGTGATGGGTTGTGTGGCGCAGGGACATGTGCGAGCTGAATTGAAATTAATTTCAACTACTTAAATGGCTGCGGAGTCGTCGACTTCTGCTACTGTTTTATTTATTGCCTTTGTGTGTGCCAGTCGCAGATCTCACATTCCGCTTCAGTTTCAGTTTTAGTTTCAGTGTCAGTGGGAAAACGCTAGTTCTACCCATCCAGACATCCTTGGTGGCCCTCTCGTCATAGCGTGCCGGGTACTCCTGTCCCTGTCCCGGTTATTAATATGCAAAATTAGCGCTTCACGGTTCTTTAATTAAAATTCTGTCAGCGACGCTGACTCTATAAGCATTCATTAGTTTATTGAGTTGCTGTCACATGAGCGAGTGTGTTTTTGTGTGCGGCGACAGGCATTTCCCTGATGAAGCCATCGCGGGGCTCTCATTACACTCCAGCTTACACAGAGGAAAATATCTAGTAATCAGTTTAGTAGGTATTTTCAACGAAATAAATAAGTTCCTAGTCCTAAGAGGGACCCACATTACTATTATAAATATTTTATATCATCTTAATCTAGGACATTCATTTGAAAATGTATATTAATATTATTATAATAAATATTAAATGTTATAAAAAGTATTTTGTTACTTTTTACAGTGCACTCATTCCCAATGACAGACGGGGAGTGCCATTAGCACGAGTTAATTGCCAGCCGAGCGGTTCACAAAAAGTCAATAAGTGCAATTTATTTCATCGATTCAATTCGATTCGATTCCAGGGGGAAGCCATCAACTTTCAGCGGATTGTCATGCATTAGGGCTGCCGTTGTCCAACTTTCACCGAACACCAAACAAAATCAAAAGCAATCTAAACACTAAACACATTTGGTGAAATAATTTGTAAGCACTCAGGCATCATTAAAGCCGGTAGCTGTAGTGGCCCACAAATACATGGCAAGATGGCCCGAATATCGGCAAAACTTTTCCAATAGTCGACCGCAAAGGACGAAGGACACGCAAGGAAACGAAATGGGCGAATGGAATGCGGCACAGGGAAAAAACTTATAATTGAATATTAAGACACTTTGCCGTTTAATGTGGTAATTAGAGTTAATAACGCCAAGGCGCAGAGCAACGGCTTGGAAGAGGCAAAAAAATGTATCACCAAGTCGTTTCACAAATGACGCGGCCGGGTCCCAAACGGGGCCGAGGTATTTTCAAAAGGAAAACTTTCTGCCCTTCGGCAAGTCTGGCGGAAAGGCATTCAGCCAGCGCCTAAGCAGAAAAGCGGAAAAGCAAGCAACAGCTTTTGTGTCCGCTTACACACTCGCCCACAAACACCGCACGCATATTCATAAAGCAAATGAAAACTATGGAAGGCAGGGAAAGCGGGAAAAGCGGGGAAAACAGGAAAAAGAAAGCTGGCAAAGCGTTTTGCTGGCGACGAACGAGAGCGACGCCCAGGAAGTCGGCCTAACCGCCCGAAGGCGGCTAACTTAGACCAGTTGGCCAGGCCTACACTAGGAAATTATATCAGTTTTCAGGTCTTACACTAGGAAAATATAATTGTAATTTCAATATTTAATTTACTAGGACATTTTCTGATTTTTAGAACCACATCATATTTTTTTTTTAAGATTGAAAAAGTTTCTCTTTCACTAAAAGGCAGCAAAACTACATATTTATTTAAAAAATATTTATTTTAAAAATGTTTATTATTTATTTCATGAAATATTTATATGGTAAACTTACCACAGAGTTTCTTAGATTTTTTTTTATAGAATTATTTAACTTAATTATTAGACGCCAAAGACATGGAAACATCATTTTGAATTCAAACTATTTATTTTTAAAATTTATTATATTATAGTAACGTCTCCATAAGATAGCCTTTAGCTTAAATAAACGTCTTAAAATAAAGACAACTATTTTTCCCAGTGATGTACGTCGCTAACTGAGAACCTTAACTATATAACTCGCTGCAGGCCAGACGCTGGCCGCCGTTGAAATTTCAAGACAGCAATTTTTAATTGCCTGGGCGGTGTCTCTCCCTTGCAAGCAACCCTCGGAAACTCAAGCCCTCGGCCCCGCGAAGGTCGTTGTCATTTATGGGGCCGACAAAACCATTCACAGGCCAGCCTGTCAGCGTTTCCCGAGCGATCCGCGCTGTCCCCGCGGGCAGGGCAAACAATTAAAGAGCACAAACAGTAAATTAGATGTTTACTCTCTTCCAGCGCGAAATGGATCCCAGCAGCTAGACTGGAAAGCGGGAAAATGGGAAAGCGGGAGAATCAGAGAATCCTCCTCATCGAGAGACGGAAACGTGTCACTAAGCCAATATGCCTAAGCTTTTTTCGGCCCGACGCGAACTTCCTCTTGGCCATTTGGTCCCTCTTTTGGCCATCGCCTCCATTGTTCGGCCACTTGCACTTCCATTTACATAAACAATTTGTCAAACTGTCAGTATTTTGTGTGCTTTTTTTCCGTCTCGGCCCGTCAGCGAAGACAGCTGCCAAGGTGGCCCGAATGCTCTTGGCCCGCCAACTTGGTCAATTTGCGTTGTCAACTGTGATGGAGCCGCGGTCAGTAACCCAACGCCTTTGGCAGGAAATTGCAAACGAAATGAACTTGTTCGCACACACCGCGCAAATTAATGAGCGTGACAAAGGCCTAGAGTGCGGATCGAGGGGTCAGGGGTCAGAGCTGTCCATCAGCCAGATGGGCAAATGGCCAACTGGAAAGCCAGACAGACGACGGTGGGCAGCGTCTTCGTCAACATGCGTTGACATTCTAATGACACTTACTTGACATGCTGTTTGTTAATGGTAATCAATAAATTATCTGCCTTGCCTCCTGGCCAAGAGAGAGAGAGGGAGAGGGAGAGACAGCCGTGTTGTTAGAGGCCATGTTTTTGTGTGTGCTCGGCTATAATTGATTTGGCCGGGCTGAAGGGAAGTGGATGAGCCGGTGATTTATTGAGTCGCGTCTTCGGCTCTTTATTTAGCCAAAGGTATTTCAATTTGTTTATTAATCACAGCTGGTCGTGGGCCCGGCTAGGTTTGACTTGGCCTGGCTTGGCTTTCCTGTTGACAGAATCGTTGCATGTCATCAGATATCCCGGGGCTGTTTGGGTTGTGGAACATAGTTTGGCTAAATCCCCAACCGGAATACGAAAGTCATTTGGGCGTTAAACAAAGAACACCTGCTGCTGCTGCTGCGTTTATCAGTGTGCGTGGCCGTCATACGCTGTCATGCGAATTTCCCGGCCAAAAGAGGAAATCCTAGCACGATTTCGGGCATTGGCAGGATCCCCCTTCTGTAATACGGGCAATCAATATTCCCAATAACGTATTATTATTGCCTTGCCAGCTAGCGGCATTTCCTCGGTTGCTCTGTTGCTCCACTTGGCATTCGCGTTCTCGATTTGGGATTGGTATTGGGAATTTGGCTTTAGCTTCAGCTTTGCCTTTGGCTTGGCTTCATCTTCATCCTGGCCAGCTGACGCCACAGGAAAACTGACACATGGACAGGCCAAGGCGAAGGCGAAGGGAAATATAACTAATACGCCCCGGAATCCTTTCGCTGCGATGTTTTGTGTGTGTGCACTTCTGTCTGTTTTCGCATGTTGCGTATTATTTTTTATGTCATACGAGGATTTTCATTCAATCTCGTTCGTTGTCTCTTACATTACTATTTCTGTTTCTGTTTCGGTTTTGGCTGTTTGTGCTGTATTTCTGCTGCTCCTGCAACTCCGGCTGTCGCTTTATGGCATAGTCAACAATTTTATTTGTTATCCATACGCCCCGTTGTAGGTGGCAGCCTCCCCTAAAAACGCCCTCCGTTTCCCCGTTTTTGTTACGGCCTTTTCGTGTTTGCTCCTGCGCTGTTTACAATATTTACTTGGCCATTTATTTATTTGTAGGTGTCGAAAGGTTAACTCGCATTGCATATCGCACCCGTATTGTTCCATTATTATTATTATTATTGCCTTGGTTTTGTTCTAACTGCTGATTGCCATTCAAAATGCGGTTGCGGATTTTATTCAGCTCAGTCTCTGGGTTTTATTTTCTTTTTTCCCCCCCAGTTCGTGTTGCAAAAATGGCGACATTTTGCCTCTGGCTGTCGATTTTTTGACTCCAAAATAATGGTTTGGCCTGCGGTTTTTTGTGTTTGGCAATTTTTCATGCTGTCATTTTATTGATTTGATTTATGGATTTCGTGTGCATCGAATTTGTTACAAATGTCGCCGTGCAGCAAAAGGCCAGCGATGTCCGGTTGTCCGTTTGTAAGCTCAGCGTTTAAACAATGCGGCTCTAGGAATTTGCATTTAAACGGCCCCAAAATGCGTTCAAAGCCCTCGCATTTAATGCCATTTCAAAGGCTTATTTTTGCTTAATTCAATTGTGCGGCCATGGAGTATTTTTCGCTTTAAAAGGGGGGATGCACCAACCGCCACTGGATTAGATACACGAGTGACGGTGAAGCCGTAGGCCTTGTTGCCACAGAATTCCTCCATGCAAATATTTTCCATCGGGAGCGACGACACAAGTGCTTCGGAAAATCTGCAGCATAGAAGGAGGGGGGGCAGGAGCAGCGGGAGAAAAAATGTTGACGGCACAAAATAGCAGCACAAGCAGAAATTGCATCCCCGGGCACTGCAAGGGATAATCCATTTCGGCATAATAAATAAAGCAGTAATTGCCAAGTGAATACAGCGCCAGCGTCAGGATCTATGAACTCCGGCCAGGCGGGCACGAGTGCCAGTGTATCCTGCATATCCTCGCATATACACTACCCATCCCCATGCGATCCCATGTGTGTGCTCGTCCTGCTCTGTGGCAGCCTGCATAATAGACGAATTATGTTTGCCTCAGCAAAAATGCAAAGTATCAAGGGCCCGGGAGCCGAGATGTCGGGATGCCGGCAGGCCGCCTCCTTTTGCCGGCTGGCTGCATATTAAAGCAGCCGTCAAATGCCTTAATATATGCGGAGATTACTTTCATATTTCATGTACGGCCATTCAGGCTACATACCTTGGATGTCCAGTGAGCCCAGAATTTAATTTGCACTGCTTGCGGACAGATAACGCAGAATTTAAAGCCCCCCGGCCACAGTTGCGGTCAACTGAATAGTGACGGGAATGGGATATGTCGCTGGTTAGCACTCATGTAGCTGGGTTTAGAACATGACAAGTGGGCCTGGCTAAAATATACTGCAAAAAAATAGTTTAGGAAGTTGACTCCACTATAATAACATCCTATTTTTATTAAATTTGATGTACCATTCTCGTGACCCCATCTGTGTATTCAGGATATTCGCATGCAAGTCGAGTACTAGATGGGTGCTTGACTCTTGCTTGTGGAAAATGTCTGTCAACTTTGTAGACCCGCGCACACGTGAACTGAGGGGCCGTCAAGTGAGTGAGTTTCCACCGCTTTTCCGAGCGTAAGATTTTCCAAGTGTGCGAGAGTGTGTGTGTGTGTTGCAGATAACCTTTTGAACCTTTGACAAACTGCTGCAGCGAACTTTTGCCATTCCTTTGGAAAATTTTAATAATCTTTTATCGAGCGGGCTGGATCTTCTACTTCTATCCCGTCGTTCGTCTTCGCTCGCTCTCCATACGATTTTTTTGCTCCTTTTTTCATTAAAACTTGTCAACTGCATATTAGGTGGGGATCCCGAGATCCGCGTGCGTGAGGGGCTATGGCCACCATCTTGCCACATTGTTGCCGTGTCAATCCGCCGGAGTTTGTGGCAAGTGTTCGGCTTGAACTTTGCACGCAGCGGCTTTTGTGTGCGTGTGTGAAGAGCTTTGAGGTTATCCGTTTTCTCGGTTTTTTTTCTATATTCGCCTCTGCCAGCCGCCTTTGTGCTCCAAGTTGGCAACATTGTGGCCCGCCTTGTTAATCATTTGGATGACAATGTGGCGCCCATGGTCGCTGTCAGCGTCATTCTAGGGGAATTGCAAATAAGTCACTGCCAACGGCGGCCAGATGAAAATTCAGGGAGGGGAAAAAAGTATGGGGAGCATTTGCGTTTCTATTAGATATTTTAGCCATATTCTCCACTTTGATTACACGCCTCGAAGGTTGCTGCTAAGTAAGAGCCAAGATTGCAAGTTCTTTCAAGTGACTTGCTATACCCTGTAAAAGGGATTTTTGAGGTACTAGAATTTTTAATGATTTTTGGGGTAGCATATTGTACCAATTTATGAATATTAAGTGGCCTCAAAATATGTATATTTACATTTTATATTTTATATTTTTGGTTTATCTGAAGGTCCTTGAAATATTACTAAGTATTCAGCCTTAAGCCACCGACTTGCACTCATTATTAATCGTTGAGGAAACTGATGCCAAGTAACTCGTAGTCGATGCCCTGCCATCTATCCCCACTTACTTGTTTTAATGATGCCCTCGACGGTTGCCAGGCAAAACTAGCAGAAGAAGGGGAAAACCCAGCGAAAGGGTGAAATTGCAGATTTATAAATAAGCCAAAGCTCAAATCGAATCTGCAGCTGCATCTGCAAGCTGGTCTCGTTGGTACTTTTGCTGCTTTGCCGCTTTTCCTGCTCGGCTGTCTTGTTGCCCTCTTGTGCCACTTGTTTGCCATTTGTTCGTTTAGTTTACAATGCAATTAACCCATTTTAAAGTTCCGCCAGTCAACCACAAGGGGGCGGCTAAAACCCCCTGGCTGACAAAAGACGCAGCTATTTCTTTTTCTCTCCCTCGGATTTAGTTTCTCTGCACCCCACAGACCCCGCCCCCTTTTTCACCGCCCATCAAGTGAAAATCAGTTTCACAGCAAACCAGCAAAAACTAATTACGACTTGCGCTGGCAAACTTGCAGCTGGAAATTGTACCGCAAAGTGCAATTTAGTCGAAAGTCGAGGCATCAGCAGGAGGCGAAAGTCGACTCAAGTTGCTCGGTGTTTCTTGTTTTTTTTTCGTTGGTCCTTTTTTGCGACCGCGAAACAGAGCGCGTAAAAATTAAAAACCAAACCGTCGTCGTTCGGACGTGGCAATGTTGTTTTTAAATAATTAAATCCGCTTTATTAGAATATTAAACTTTTATGGCGGCTACCACCGGGCAACCGCAGTCACCGCAGCGGCCCAACAGCAAGAGCCCGATAAAATGTTAAAGCATTTAGCCAGAGCTCTCTGACCGCCCGAAACACCGAGATCAAATTGCAGGACTTCAGAAATTTGTAGCCCCGGTTGCCAGCGATGCTGCTGTGTTCGCTGTGTCATAAATAAGGACGGCAGCGCACAGCATGTGGCTCACATATAAAAATCTGTAGGCCAAAGCCCCATAAAACCGATAACCTTGGCCCTCCACAACAGTGGATAACAACAACAGTTGCAGTGGGAAAAATTCTAAGGGAGTTTACAATATGATTATATGATAATTGGGCTTAAATTGCAAAAGAAGGGAATACTAATAGAATATTGCCTCGACTATCAAACACCCGCTGAACGACCAGTCGCTTGAAAATGGCTCCATCTACCGGAAAATGAATTATTTGTTCATAACTTATAACGGGTATAAATATAAAATATGAAATATATAAGGAAATTACTTTCAAACATTTATTTACATTTTTAGTCCAAATTTTATATGGGTTTCAAATGTCCTAAATAATAATATATTTTTAAAATACAAAATTCTATTTTAAAAAAATTTATAAATTGTTTAATATATTTCATAAAATTGCAGAAAGTATTAGCTAATGAAATCAATAAAAAAATATCTGATTTGGAAAAAGTTTATAACTTAATTATTTAATTTACATCATTTTTGCTATTATCCCAATCAAAATTATCCTAAATCGAACTTGGTTTTAGACCTGGAGTTTTCTCTCAGTGCCCATCTTCTCCGGCTAATGCTCCGCCATCGGTGGCGATGACAACAGCGGCAACCTGGGCTTGTCCTGGCGCGTCTTTTGTTGCCGTTTTATGCGCCGTCCTGTTTATTTACGGCTATTTACCGCCTACATGATAAAAGCCTTTTGCCGGCATCATCGCGCATAAAAGCCGAGCTATCCCGGCTATCCTACGCCCGAGATCTCCCGGCGAGAGGTAACTTTTTGAGTAATTATATGCCCGGCGCAGATTTGTAGCGCCGCCACCTACGCGACCTACTTTGCCTGGTCGAGGTCCTCGGACCGGGATAGATACAAGTATTTTATTGCCCCTCCAGGACATAGGCGCACCACGTAGCGTATACTCGATGCCGCGCCACTGGATGCCCAGGGTAATAACGAAGGCGATAGATAATTATGGGGGACTGGGGCTACTCTGCCTCCCGCCTCGTGTGCCTTGTGACTTTTAATGGACTTTTCAAGCCTTGTTTGGGAGCGAGACCAAAGTGAAAGTGACTGACTGGCCGCCATCGGCTGGCTGCATGGGGTTAATCTAAATTTATAACTTAATTTTTTGCCCAGCAGTCGCGACTTGCGACCCATTCCACTGACCACGACACATCCGGCTGCTGGGCCGCAGTTTATTTTTATGGCTTTTTCGAGCGCATCTCTCGTAGTTTTTCCTGCACGGCAGCGATAATGAAATAATTTGAACTTTTCTTTTTGCTGATTTTTCTTCGGCTTACCCGGGTTCTCATGTGTGTGTGTGTGTGGCTGGGATAACGCAGCAAACTCATAAAATTATGCAAAACTTTGTCATTAAATATGGCACAAGGGGGTGGGGCATATACTATATAGGGGATAGGGTTCCGGCGCCCCAGGAACAATTTGTTATTTGGCTTTGGACTTTGCACTTGAAGTGTTGTTTACCCGACTCGCCGTTCTGAATCCACATCCTCCCCATCCCTTTTGTCGAAAATTTCCATGTGGGATTCGGGATTCCGGGGCCGAGGGGAAAAGGTTAAAAAACGGAACTTTTATAATTTAACTTGTGTGCTAATTGCACTTTGTGGGGTAATTTTGCGTGTCAGTGAAGTTCTGCAGACGCATTTCGGTGCATGTGTGTGTGTGTGTGTGGGTTCATGAAGCGCATGCGAGTGCCACACGCACACACATCCAGATATCGCCGGCTTTAATGCTCGCTTTGAGCACCAAAAAAACATTCCTGAGCTGAGCACTGCACTTGAGAGTTTTGTGGCCCAAAGTGGAAGCGGAGTTTAGTTTAAAGATCGCACACACAAGTGGAGGTTTTAGAGCCAGCGGGCTCTAAACTTTCAGCTCTTGCATCTGCCATATTGCAACTGAAAAATAATAAAACTTATTTATTTGTTTTCCACATTTCCATTGCAGATACTCGGCAAAAAACAATCCATACGAAATTTACTTGGGGCAGCGACAGACAAACAATGATAATTAGTTGGCCGTCGCAACAACAAAAGGGAGCTGTGCAATAAAAATTAATTAGAAAATATTTCACATCACACTGCCGCAATTTGTCAAGGGAAAGCGCACAAAAGTGCGGTCTGCTGCACGTTCACCCCGCTCAATTTATAATTAGAGACAGAGGCAGGCGGACAAAGACAAAAAAATATATATATATAAAACCACGAAAATAAACTGGAAAACTGGAAATTAAACAAAGCGGCAAAGCGACTATGCAAAGTATGTTGGCGCTTAACCAAATGAAAACTTAAAGCGGCCAAAAAAAAAACAGCGTGGAAATAGAGAGAGGAAGTCCGCAACTCCAGTAGATTTAATAACAAAGCTGAAAAAAGAGGAGAACTCCGCTCCGGAACCGAGCAACTCCACATCATACGCGCCGAGCGCGGAACAATGAAAATAATTTCGCGTAGCATACGTACAGGCGCCTTGGCCCCGCCCACCACTGCCAACGCCGGCGGCACTAGGAAAAGCAGCCAGCGACGCAACCGCGCTCCGCTCAAAATGAATTGCCCCATTCTGATTGTAATTAGCCTCGGATGGCTGCTGCACGCGCACGCCGGAAGCGGCGGGTTCGCCGTCGAGGCCGCCATTTCAAATCGAGGTAAGTGATTCGGATTCGCCCTCCTCTACATAGTATATATAGGAATAGGTATAGGTATAGGTACGGTTCCTCCGGTTCGAGTCACATCTGATCCAGAACAATAGCCCCGTGGAGTGGGGCAGCTGCGCACGGGGACTTGTGCAATTTTTCTAAATCACTGAAAGAAAAATCAGATCAAAGACCGAAACAAATATTGACGAATCAAAAATCCTTATATTGATCCAATATTTCTGATAAAAAATAATAAAAAAATTTATCTGTTAGAATACATTTTGAACTAATCCATCTTCATAAGCTAGATCTTAAAAATCTATAGTGTCTTAAAATATAATAAACCTACTTTAAAATATAGCATTACACTTTGTAGGCGTTTTATAAAAAAAAATCGGAACAAATTTAAATACATTTTTATTTTAATTTTGGGGTCTAATTTGAACAATTGTTCTACATCAAATATTTCTGGCTAATTTCAGTTAATAACATAAATATTTCTTAAATTTTATAAAATCAGGAAGATTTTGTAATCGCAAATAAATAAAAATAATTTCATTTAATAACATAAATATTCATGGAGACCTTTAAATTCACGATTATTTTATAAATGCAAAGAATTTAATTTCCAAAAGATAAAGTTTTCTGTGTATTTATTTCTACATCGCTTCGCAGTCATCGCTTTTTATTTCGCACAGCACTCAACGCAAGTTGCATTTATGTTTTTACATAATAGAGAGTGCGGGCGGGGAAGCAATAAAAGGAGTCGGGGGAGGGGCCGCAAAGCGCTGGCGGGAACAAGAAAAAAATAATGTAAAAAATATAATAAAATACGAGAGCTGGCTCTCACTTCCCCCATAATCCCTTTTTGCTATTTTAATGCCAATGTAACGCTGCATAAATCCAGGCGCCGGGGTCCTCGAGCACGTTGTGGTGTTTAATGCGGAGGCCGCTGGCGAGGAGCGCGAAAAAGTAGAGTAAAAGCTTACAGCGAGATAGAGAAAGGAGACCGAGGTCATTTGCGGGGCGGTCAGCTGAGCCACTGCCACTGCCGCGAGCATGTTTTGCCACCCACTAAGCCCCAAAGCCCCGGCCACAATTAATAACTCGTTATGGCCGCGAGAAACTTAAGCAGTTGCCTCTCTCCTTCTGAATTTAAACGCCGAACTTTCAATTGCAAACTTTTCACCCAACCACCTCTCTCTCCCAAAAAACAGGAAAACAGTCGAAAATTCTGCACAAATAGTTGGCTTATCTCGGCACAAGTTTATCTGGGACTCCCGAGTCCATTGTCTGCCACTTTGCTTTTCTTCTATTAGGCCATGAAAAACATGATATAAATTGAAAACTCAGGTGCGCCGCCAGCCAACTTTAAGGCCAAGCGAAACGGCGAACACGGGGCGTATACGCAACGAGCGTTCACTCGAACGAACGAACGAATGAACGAACGAGCGACTGGGCGCACCCATAAAAACAAATTCGCCATCCAGGGCTATATTTTCCTTTGGTAACTTTTGCCAACCAATCGATAAATTTAAGAGCACAACATTTGTCTCCATTATCGCAAAAATCCGAAGGCAAACACTGTGCAAAAAATGCGGCAGAGGGTCGCAAAAAAAAAAGAAAAAAATGGGAAAAAATAAACGAAAAACTGCGGAGCGCATAAAAGAGCCATCGATGCGTGGCACGGGTTTCGGACTTTTCCAAGGTGGGCGGGGCTTAGAGTGGGAGTACCTACACCACCCAACCACCCTACAACCCACAGAGCCACAAAAGGGCGGGCACAATAAAACAGGAGAAACCAAAGACAGACCTGTTCTTATCCCAGCTACATCTGCAATATAGAGTGGAAAAAGGGGCAACGGCAGTAAAGCTATATCAAAGGTGAGAATGTGCTTTTGTCACTGATCATAAATTTCTCCGCTCGCCAGTTACCTTTAGCGTTAGCCGTTCCTCTGTGTATGTGTTTACACAGACACAAAAAATATTAAAATAATAAAAATAATAAAATCACAAAAAAAAAGGTCTCATAAGCATAATGCAAATTAAAAATTATAGAAAAGTGTTAAAAAAGAAAGAAAAATACCCAAAAACATCGAAATAAAATATGAAAAAATCTTAGTTCAAGGTAAAGTACCTCCAAAGGATTCTGTAGCTCTCAATTTCAAGAAGAAAATCTTCCTTTCCGAACCCTTTTCCCTCTGTGTACTCAATGCAAAGAAACAGGCAATAAAACGTAACAATTGACATTGGAACACTCTGAAAAGGGAGCCGAGTTCGCAAAGGAAAAGCGAAGGGAAAATGGGATTCTGCCGGCTCTGATAGCAGCAAATTGGCGGGGCATTCGAGGGGGTGGATGGGTAGCAGGAGTGTGAAGGTTGCATCGCCTTGACAAATGTTTATTGAGTAACACGAGCCATAAACTGCAAGCGATCCACCTCCGCCCGCTGGCCAAACTTCCAGCTTTGACCCATTTTCATGGGGAAAACCCCCTCGCCATCCCGTTTCCCGCCTCAATTTTCTGGCATCAGTTGCCTGTTTGAGAATCTCGTGCACGTGATGCACTTGAAGGATGCGCAGTGGCTCACATCCAGCTACCATTTTATAAACTGACAACAATTTTTCATAAGACTGCGGGAGCGGCAGACGGGCATCATCAGCAGACAGCAGCAAACACAAACAACAGCTGTTTTCCGCCTCGAGGGCTTTTCCGCCCACTCGCATTTCCCCCACCCCCTGCCACGCCCACTAACGCTGCATTTTTGCATATCTTGCTGTTTTGTTTGGCATTTTTAGTGATTTCACTTAAATTTTCATAACAAAATATGCACAGTGCGTGCTTGCAGCTCACTTTTGGCTCAACACAGCAGCTTTGTTTGTCGAAAGGCGAGGGGGTGGGTGGTGGTGTGATGGTTAGTGGGGAGTTGGCAAGGCCGCGGGGATCGCTGGGATAGAGGGAAAGCTGGCAACATGTTCTAGCTGTCATATATTTTTTCAACAGATTTTTGTATACCCACCGCCAGCGCGGCTCCCTCCACAGATTTCCTCTCAGCGGCTAAAACCGCATTTTGTATGTTTTTGCAGATGCTTTTGGGAAATTGTTCATAGGGTTAGTTTTCCCGCCCGCCAATTCGCTGGCTCTATTCCGCAGACGCTGAGCCATGTAAGCACAGCGGCGGGTCGAAGCTGCAAGGGATGGGGATGGAGAGGGGATGGGGATCGAGCTCGGGGCTGGCAAACGGCCTGACATGGAGTACGTGTTTGTATGCAGTCCTCGCCTCCATTTGCTGATCCAGCACTGCGGGAAAAGTGGTTTGCTAAAAGGGGGATGGTATAATATTGCATAGGTATCTTTCATTAATCGAATAAATATTATAAAAAATATTTTTACGGTTTATTTCTATTAAAACCTGATTTATTATGCTTTTAAAACTACTACTTCAAGTTAAGGTACTTTTACGAAGGCTTTTAAAACTCAAATTGTAAGCAGGATGAGCGGGAAAATCTTCTTATAAAGATATAAGAATAGTTATTATATTTTCTCAGTGGATTGCTGCTCCTCCGCTCCTACTATAGTATTATATTTGCGAATCCCTTTGGGTATGTTGCCAGCAATAAATTTCCATCAGACGCCGTCGCCGTAGTCGTTGTCGTTTGTGCCAGGCGTCCAGGATTTTTCCAGCCTCTCGCCGACCGCGTGCCTCCCTTTCCATTAACTGGGTGGGCCATATACCTCCCATCTATCCCATCCCTCCGGTTACTGCTGGTTACTGGGGAAACAAATCTCTGGCTCAGCTGGCGCATTTGTTGGTTTGTGTTGCGGTTTTTCCGAATTCGTTTTGATTGTTTGTCATATTTCCGTGCATACAATTCATTTTCTATTTCTATTGCCCAGAAAGCGGCTCGGCTAGCCGGGATAGATGGTCTAGCCCCCGTGGTGTAGGGCTCAATTACGTGACCAGGACGAACCGTGCCAGCTCTTCACTCGCCGGGTTGACAATTTTCCAACTAGACTAGGCCCAGATGTACTCTAGTCGTATACATATATATGTATGTACACTGTCATGTTTCCACCCCGGATCCTCGGGAGCAGCGTATCAATGAAATATGCTCAAATGGCGGGAGGGAAGGAGGGGATGGAAAAAATGAACGATTCCCCTGGAGGACCCAGTGGGCGCATAACTTAAAACAAATACGAAACTGCAAAATATACGAGCGGGCAAATGGAAATTGAAAATATCCTATTACCAGGGGATTGACGCCGACAGCTCTGCACCGACGACTGTAATTGAGGGCTTCGCTTGACGGGGATTTCGCAGGATCACACAGGAGTTCCCCCATCTACGCTATATGGATGTATTCCACATAAATTCGCATATTAGCATGTCGGGGTCCCCTGGGCGATTGCCATGCGATAATTATGGCAGGCAACCCGAAAAAGACGCTGCCAGAAATCCCCAAGAAATTTATTAATTAGCACCAGAGCGGGAAGTTGTGAGGGCGGCACCGCACTCATGTTCGGTGGCCCAAACTCCCACCCCTTATTTCACCAATTAAAGCCAATTTCGCCATGTTTCTTCAGCTGGGCGGTCGCATTCAAATGTGTTTTCCTTCCTCCAGCGGGGATACATGCTGGTTTCGGGTTTGCTGGTGGCTGGCAGTCGGGTCGGTGGATCGGAATGGGTCTGTAGCATCCACTAATCGCATTATTAACGCGCCGTTAACATTTTGCGACATTGACTTGAACTTTGCAAGTGACTTTCATGGCTATAAGGCATGGTGGGTAAATGTGAATGTGAAGTGGAGTGGAGCGGGACGTGGATTTGCCTGGCATTCAAAATATGCTTAGAAGACATGGCCAGGGCCAACATTTATATAATACCCTTGAAGTTTTCGGCATTTGCCAAATTCCGCTTGAACGGGCCGCAGCCAAAAGGGGAGGGGGAGAGGGGGAAGAGTGCTGCCATGTGCCATGGCAATGCCAATACCCAGTCCCAATAACGAGTGTCTTCGGACTGCGGCCATAATCATAATAATTAATACCCATTTACCTTCTTTTGCCCGGCTGAAAATCAAGCCATTATCGCCCATCCACTTGCCGGGGTGATAATTACGGCCCAGATTGTCGGCTGTCCCGAAAATTATGCACTATGCATAGTACGTACTAATGACAGTCCTCGGAGGTGCAATGATTTGGGCGGTTGGGCGCATAATGAGTGCGCATAAACTTTTATTGCTATTCCTGTGGCGAGTGCGCCGTGGCCAAAACAGGTGGCCAAATGGCAGGTGCACAGGGAAAAAACAATAACATTTTACCAAAACAACATTTTTCTATTTAATGAAATCCCGTTTGAAATCAGGATAGGGTTTAGTATTTCCATATTAAACACTACAAAAGCGGGAAATTGATTTTTAAAAATGGTATTCATTTTGTGTATTAAAAGGAAACGAGATAGAGTGTCAAAAATAAGTATAATCAATTTTTAAAAAATGGAAAAAAATATAACAACTTTTTTTAAGTGCTTTTCAATGCAATTTTTCAACGAAAATTAATATACATTTTTTTCGCAGTGCGAGTGCGTGCCAAGCAACAATGCCATTGACACTGGCGGAAAAAATCGGCGAGCATTTTCCCAGCCGGCCGAAAAACACTATATATTTTTCAGCGTTTTTAAATAAAATTCCCCAGGAAGGTGGGGGCAAAAAAAAATATCTGGCCAAATGACTGTAATTTGCATTGGCAACTCACACAAAGAGACGCCGCGCAGTTTAACACCTGCATGAGTGTTGGTCTTCGTCCTGTTTCTGGGCTTGTGTTTGTGTTGGGCCTTTCAATTTAAATACAAACGCACACACACACGCACACATAGTAAGAGTCGACGAGTGTGTGTTTGCACGGACTGCACTATGGGGCATTTGACCACTTTTATAGGCCTAAATTAATTACTCAGTCAATTTAAAAGATATAGACGTGAAACTTTACCAGTCTTCATTTTTTATCCCTGCGCATATTATATATAAAAATCATCCGGATCGGACATCTATATCATATAGCTGCCATAGGAACGATCAGATTAACTTTCTTGTTTTTTGATATAAATGCACATAACTTTAGAAATAGCGATTATTTACGTTTTAAAGATAATACTGAAAGTTTCATACAAATCGGACTACTATATCCTAGTGATTTTAGAAAATGACAAATAACAGAATTTACCATACATTTTTACGACTTTTTTTGCTAATTGTACCAAAAATTTCGCTATACAGCCTATAAAGTCCACTTAAACTAATCAATGACACAGCTAGTTATTTATTCTTCATTTTAAAAATAATTTAAAGCCAGAAAACGCCTTAATTCTTCAGCCCCCAGTGCAAAACCATATCCTTTGCTAAATTTGAGGTTATGGTCTAAAAAATTAAATTATAGAAAAAGTGGCAATAAGTGGCGATTCTGACTATATACACTTTGACAAGAATTAAATACTCTACAAATCCCAATTGGTTTCAGAAGTGGACTCCGCTGGACTCGCTTTATTGCTCTATTTGAAATTAAGTTTTCATAAAAAAATGTGCATGTTAGACCACTTCCTTTACCACTAAATTATAAGAAAAAAACGACGGATTTGCACCGTGTAAGCACAGAAACACTTAGTATATAGCACCATCCTATTATTCCAATCCAAAAAGTTTACTTAGATTGCTTTAAAAATCAAATTTAAAGAACTTCAAATCTGCAAGCGAATCGTCAAATTTTAACAGATCGAGTGTCGCATTTGTAACAGCTGATTTAACAGCTGCTAAGTTAACAGAGAAGCCCTCTATCGGATTTCCTGAAACGTAACATTGTTAAATGGTGTTCTGTTAACACATCCCCAAACAAGATTTTTTACTTTAACAACTTTTCAAAAATGGGTTTTGGCCAGCCAAAGTGGACGAATGCCCCATAGTGGACTGTTTGCGGCACGTCACAAAAGTTTCCTGTTGAATTTCCCTTCATTTCCTGGCCAAAGAGATTATTATTTTCATTTCATGCCATGGCCAACGACACAGAAAGCTATATGTATATATACTTATTAAGCAGGGACATCGGGGGGGCGTGGTCGCATTCGCCTTCGCCTTCGCCCTCGCATTTTCATATTTATGCTGTCGCCCCGAAAACAGTTTACTTACTCGCCTTCATTAACGCTTCATTCGCGGCGGACTTTTAATTTTCAGGGCGACCTGTTAAGGCCAGGGTTTTTCCTTTGCTCGCCATTCATTCGCCTTTGTAACTCCGAACAGCCGTATATCCGCATATCCGCATCCTTCGTCTTGGGTCCTTCGAGCCGTAAATTTGCATACTTCCGGTGCGCGCAAAATGATTATCATTATTATTTCTGTTGTTTGCTGTTGTCGTTACCGCGGCCATTACCGTTATTGCAACAGCACCGCTCCTGGCCTTCCTTGAACGGAGAGAGTCCTGCGAAAGTCCTGCGAAAATGGCCACCAATCGGCGGGGAACGTGCGACGGTTATGGCTTATTTGTGCAAATGAGCTGACGTCCATTACACTCTCCTCTGGGGAGGTGAAATGCAAATGATTGTTTTGGCGCTGGCTGGCTCAATGTCTGCCGCACAACAAGGTCACCGCAGGAGCCCCAAGAACACTCGTCCCCTGCACACATCAATTGCGGCTTGAGGACACGGCACACACGAGTGAAAGTAAGTGAAATGGCCTCGCCTCGCCTGACTTAGGCCAACTCTGCTTAATGGCCAATAAGGTAAACTTCACGAAGGAGCGCTACTCGATTGATTCTGCCCCCGTATAAATTGGCACATTTACTTATCGAAATAAACTGGAGAGCTGCAAACTTTCGACCACAAAATGCTCTAGCCAAGTTTGCACGTTGCGCAAACAAATTGCACCTGGCTTCAGTTTGATTGGCCACCTGCAGCCCACTTTGCTCCGTTGCTCCTTTTTGCATGGCCCTCTGGGTGCCTCGCTTCCAGCCAGGTTGTAAAACACTTTTGCCTATTTCGCTGAGTTGGCTTCGCTTCGCTTTCTCCTCCAGATTCACAAGCTCCTTCTTCTCCTGCTCCTGCTTTTGCTGTTGTTTTTAAGGGCCATTTGTCCGATGCCCGCGGCTATTTGCAGCCATTGTACAGACTTGGCGAATTTATCAAGCATGGCCGAGTCGCTCAGTGGGTCACGGGATGTTGGATGCTGGTTGCTGGATGCTGGATACTGAATTCTGTATGCCGGATACTGGATGCTGCTGCAGCTGACGTTTCCGCCCTTTTTCCCGCTCTCTTTTGGCTTAATTTCAAAACAGTTGCGCTTATATTGGCAGTTATGCTGCAAATTTATTGGCATGCTTTGTAAACTGGGTTAGTTGCATATATCTCGCAGCCGCAAGCTGCGAGCCAAACGATTAACGTTGAGTAACCCAAATTGATGTCACCACCCACCGCCCACCGCCCCCCACCCATCGCCCGTCGCCCACTTTAGCCCGCCTGGCGCATCATTTTTTCCCACTCAGCAAAGTTTCCGCAGCGGCTGCTTATAGCCCATAAATTCTCATACATTGTCAAGTAATAGCTAAACCCTGTCAGGGGGTAACTGTGACAGGCACAAGTTCATAGAGATGAAGAAAAAGTGTTGCAAAAATGTAGTCAATGTTGTTTTTTGGGAGGAGATAAAAAGCAATTTTTTCTATCAGCTCTTTAAAGTGGATTAAAATTGGGGAGTACATCATTTGGAGTAAGGAAAATAGAATTGATTAGAGGTAATTAGAAAATATCTTTCCTGTAATATAATAACTGAAATGATGATAAACAGAAAATTCATTGTTAGGATCGATAATATTTTCCCTCAGGGTTTTATTCGCTCTTTAAGGAGGATTAAAATTTATTATAATTAGAAAATCTTTTGCCTCTAATATAATAACTGAATGTTAATCAGAAAATTGATTCTAAAGATCAATAATTCCTTATTCTTATTGGCGTTTAACTCTTTAACATGGATTAAAATGAAATTTAATTAGGAAATGTCTTTCCCTATTATAATATACCTCAAATGAGAAGTGCGGAGGGAAATTTATTGGTTGGTTTGTTTAAAAATCAACAACACTTTCTCTCAGTGTTCTTTGAGCGTAAAACCTAGGCTATTCCAAACTTTCAAACCTGCGGCAATGAACGCGAATCTCTCTGGCAGTGCAACGGCTGACTCGGGTTAAATCCGCCTGCGTGGTGCTTCTCATTTAGCGGTCATTAACATAGCCAGCCGGCGTGCTGCTCGGAATGTTCGGAATGCTCGAGCGGTTCCGTTCAGAAGACTGAAGACCTTCGTGGGCTGCAAACCGCTGTTCCGGCTGTTCGGCAAGTAGTATTATCCAAATCGAAGAAAACAAGATGGGGCAGAACATGGTGGCCTACCTGTACTGCCTGATCAGGGACCTGTACTTGGAGCACGGCGACCCGCGGGTCTCCCACCTGCCCCTCCTGGGCAACCTGTGGATAGTGTTGGCCATTGTGGGTGTGTATGTGGCCTTTGTGCTGCATTACGGACCGCGCTGGATGGAGCACCGTGATCCCTTCGAGCTGAAGCGCGTGATGCAGGTGTACAATGTGGTGCAGGTGCTGGCCAATGCCACCATCTTTGTGATTGGCGTGAGCAACACCTACCTGCAGCCGGGCTTCAGCTGGACCTGCCAGCCAGTGGACCACACGGACACCTCGCCGGCGATGATGAAGACGCTCTATGCCTCGTATGCGTACTACATGCTGAAGTATGTGGATCTGCTGGATACGGTTAGTGGGGATTGCCTTCCTATCTTCCCATCTCAGTGTTTAAGTACTCCCTCCCCTGTTAGGTTTTCATTGTGCTGAGGAAGAAGAACTCGCAGGTGAGCTTCCTGCATGTCTACCACCACGGCGGCATGGTCTTTGGCGTGTCCATCTTCATGACCTTCCTGGGCGGCTCCCACTGCACCATGCTGGGGGTCATCAACCTCCTGGTGCACACGGTGATGTACGCCTATTACTACGCGGCCTCTTTGGGGGCCGTGGGCAACCTGCTGTGGTGGAAGCAGCGCATAACGCAGCTACAGCTGATGCAGTTCGGCTACCTCACCTGCCACTTCCTGCTCGTCATCGTGCGCAATCCCTGCCAGTTTCCCGTGTTCATCGCCTTCATCGGTTTCATCCAGAACATCTTTATGTTCTCCATGTTCTTCGACTTCTATTACAAGACCTACATACGCAAGCAGCGAAAGGCGGTTTCAGCAGCGTCGGAAACCCAGCTGAAGGCCAGCTGAGCTGCGCCGGAATCTAAGGTTCAAGTTCGCCGCGCGTCATTTCCATATTAAATTGTGTAATAAGCTGGTCGGTCGCTTATGCAAATAGGCCCCGATCGAACCCCAAATCGCCTGGTATAAATAAACATTCGAATTGCGCCCATACCCCTACCCACCCCCCGCTTCATCGCCATAAAAAATATATGTAGTAGACTCGTGTATTGCTCAATTGTTTTGCTTTGGTAATCAATTTCAATTTGCCGGCGGCTCCCTAAACTTTCCCCGAAAACTTCTTGGCCGCCTGGGAAAAGCGAGGGCCTTGGACAAGTTATGAAGTGAGTTCGCCTGGCATATCTTTTATTAAAGGGTTAAATGAAATATCGATGAAGTCGGCCACCGTTTACAACCGCCACGTGTTCCCGGAGCCACATTTATGCTGTGTTCCATGTGCCATGTGTCGCCTGTCCCGCTGTCCCGATGTCCCGATGCCCAGGGCCACCTTTTAACTTTCTGGCCAATGTTGTTTTTTCCTTTTCCCCTTTTCAAAGCCAAAGAGTGGAAAAGCCAGCAGCACCACCCCATGTTAAACACATTTGCCTAGAAGGCTGCCTCCTGCACGGCTTATTCATATTTGGCATTTTTTCTTTGCCACAAGTTTTACATCTGCTTTCGCTCCCCAAAAAAAAAAAGGAGCCACAGGGGGTGGAGGCGAGGGAGACCGCTTTAAAAATGCTTGTAAGCAGCACGAGCGGCAAGTGGAAGGCCGCAGGGCGGCGTTTGTGCCTCGTTTAGGCCCGCCCGCACAATATTTTTTCAGTTATGTAAATTCGTTGGCCCAGTCCGGCGGTGACGTCTCCCGGGCAGCCGCATCAGCGGCCAACTTTGGTGCTCAGTCGAGCGAGAGAGACTTCGATGGCAAATTAAAAGCCAACAAACCGAAGGTCGCAAATGGGGCTTATTAAGTGGCAGCAGCAGATCATTGCCAGTCGTTTGTCAGGCTCATATTTGTGGCCAACTTCAGTCTGCAAAATGCCAAAAGTATAAGCATGATTGCACTTGAAAAACAAATGCAGAAACTCTTTTGTTTTACAAAGGAAATACTTTTAAAAAATCTTCTAAATCTTGAAAATAATATTTTCCTGGTTTTTAGACTTCTTAAACTTGAGATTATAAATTCATAGACTCCCCTTTAAGTTAGTTTTCCCTCCCAAAATTTAGGCAGTATTTTTTCGTAGTGTGTCCTGCCTCGTTGTTGTGCGTTTGGAAGGAACATTAAAACTTTTCTAATAACGAACTTCTGCGACTGAAGCCGAGCGTAAACATTCGAGACGGAAGCTGGTCGGCGGATGTTGTGCATGTTCTGCCCGGAACTTATGTCCGGGTTCGCATTCTGCTTCATATATGTAGGGTTCCTTACAATGTAGCATTCAGTATCATCATTAACATCAGTAGTACAACCAGCAGCAGCATAAGCGATCATTGCCAAAAAGGGTTCGATGAACTCGCATTTGCTGCTGCAGGGATATCAATCGGGCCAAAAAGATTGGTTGCCGTACATGGCGTATGCTTGATATCTGCCCGCCATTTATGACTCGCATGGCATTTAAGTGCCGGCCGTAAAACTGTTATGTAAACTACGAGTGCGAGTACGATTGCGATTGTGAGTGCTGGTGCGATTCTTTACGGCCACTCGGAGCAGCATTGCAATGGCTGCGGAGCTATGGCTATGGCCATGGCCATTACTCAGCATAAAACTTGGCCGGGACCAAAAGGACGAGGCTCCTTGATTGTGTGCCCATGTACTATACACACACACATATCGACTGGGTCACCAGGAGCATAGTGACTGGCCATTCGAGTCCTGCGACAATGTTGTAGCCGAATGTAAATAATAAGCACGGGCGCATACGCTCCCATTTATTCATGTTGTACGTAGCGAACACACTTTTACGACACGTGCTCCAGTGCATTCCAATCGATTCTGTATTTGCTATTCGCCCCAAGAGAGCGAGGGAAACCCCCTGCAATTATCAACGAATATGGCCTAATCCTGTTTACCTTTTCGAATTACCAAAAGCAAATCAATTTGCCATTGATGTTGTGCTCAAGCATTTAGCCCCGGGGCCAAAAGGCTCATTGGCTCTTTATAATCCCATGAAAATGAACCCGAATATTAGACGACCCAAATCTGGAATCTCTTTCATGTGTGCTGGTAATCAAGTCGAGGGGTCATAGGGCCACGTTTCGCTGCTCCTTTCACCTGTTGCCGCCCGTAATGAAGAAATCTAAATTCCATTAAGTTTATGCCCGCTTCCGTTCGCAGTTCAGTGCTCAGTGAAAAGCACTTAGAGTGACCTTTTCCACCCCAAAACCCACGTACTTCCCACCTACATCTCCCCAGATAGCAGCAGCAACAACAATAGAACGTGGCCCGAAATGGGTCACAACATTTTCGGTAAGCTCAACGTATTTGCCTAATGGAGATTAGCCGGCATTTGGCTTTATTTGAATTCTGGCTGGCAATTTATTGCCGATGCTTATCGATTGCCATCGATGTCTCTGCTCGTCGGCCAGTTCCTTTTTCGGAGTCCCCAGAATGTCGCACTTAAGCACTTTGTAGCTTTTTATCGCCGTAATTTTTGGTCTAACATAACAATAAATCCAGTGCTTCAGTCTCGAGTGGCAGGTGAATTGCCCGCTGAATCGCTGGCAACTAAGTTGAAATTTGTAATAAATTTACTGCCGAGTGGGTGGGTTGGTCGGGCTTATCTGGGTGCCAGGGCAATTTCGTTAATTTGTAAGTACACGGCGGCGTAATTAAGCGCGATTTGAAATATGTGACAGGCGGGCCACGCATGGTTATAACTCTCGAATAAATCAAAGTAATTAACTGCACGGCCGGACATGCAACAGGTCACGGGGTCACGCGGCACAGTTAATGTGCAAAGTTATCAATATCTGGGTTAGCAGAGGGACGGCAAAGTACCGCCCAGCACTCAGGTATTACAGTGAACTGAAAGTTGGGATAGTTTCTATACTCTTTCAGAACTCAATATATTTTTTATGGTATTTTTTGTAACATTTATATCAAGAAATATAGACTTCTATACATTTAAAACCCTCCTTAAATTCCTATATTCAAAGCAGAATCCAAACCAGTAAAGCTCCATCCTCTATCTTTCTCTTTAAGTACCTTAAATCAGCTCATAAATAATATTTGTTCCATCATTAAATTAAATTAAATTTCCTCAAAATAATTTTACAAGATTTTCAAAAGCAGGACGAAAATTCCTTGCCAAGTGCCTATAAATGTTTTGTGCTCATATATGTTTAAGGAGAATTTGTTCGACATTTTTCTGAGTGCAAATGTTATTCGATTCCCAACCGGAAAGCCTTTTCGTGTTCATCCGTTCAATCAACTCAATTAATATTGATGGAGCGGTAAACGAAAAACAAAAAACAAAGGCAGACAGCAGAAAGCAAAGCTGTCAGGCGAGCAAGTGTAAAAATCAATGCGCAGCTGGTCATTAATAATGCACTGGCAACTAATGCACTGCTAATATCTAAGCCATTGGCATTTCCCGGCCAGCGGGAAACTTTGTGTTTGACTTTGACAAACTTTGTGACGCAACTCGGGCGCACTTGTGTGCCGGCGAGGAACTTATGACTTATCAATGACCGAACTCCAGCCACAGTTCACTTGATTGAACTTTTCAGCTGGCCACAGTTACAGTCGCAGGATCCTGGAGGAACTTTCTCCACCTTGGGCTGTCCTGCCACTCGCTCAGTTGCAGCCATAAATCAATACATTTCGATTCCTCCACCTCCCAGCATCTGCAGATGGATGCATTCGACTCGAGTGGAGTGCTCCTGCAGAGTAAATAACGGAGAAGGACTTTGCCAAGGACTCGAGCCATCCCGGGCATAAATAAGCATTTGTGTTGCGAGGAGGAGACACTACAAGACACTCTCAGGAATTATCTGCCGGTAATGGAGATTCACAGGCAGCGAACTCTAATGAGCTGGAAACAAACGCCCTTTCAGATGCATTCTGAGTGACTGGGATCCTGGCATCCTGGCATCCTGAGATCCCTGAGTAAATCACGTAGCTCTTGCACTCATTAGCCGCGCGGAGTGGTGCCAACATTGCGATGGCGAGTGGGAAAACACTTTAGCACTGCCAAATGGCTGCCAGGATGGAACCGGGGGAAATAAATGTTGAAATAATATGCTTTATTGTATCGCCGGGCGTTGCCATGAATTTTGTTTCGCTTTTATATGGCTATTTATTTTTATTAGGCCCAGCCAGGTCGCAGTTCACAGGGGGTGTTTATGTGTATGTACTGCATGACCAGGTGCTGGCGTGCCAAGACAAGGCTCTGCCAAAATGTTCAGGAGAAGTCCCCTTCCCTTTAGGTTTCCCCATTTCCCCAACTCACCTCTCATTGGGCAGCCAAGTCGAGTGTGTTTACAAAGGCGCCAACAAAGGCAATATCCATCGACATCGACTACTGCTGCTCCACTCCATTCCCAGCAACATTGGAAATTGCCCGAAACGAGTTGTGGACAAACAGATACACAATTGGGTAAACTTGGCCAAAGTAAATACGGAAGAACATTTGTACAAATAAAATAAAATGCTAATACCACTAGCCGCAAATATTTTGCCACAAAGTGCAAAAATAATAAATTCCACGCAGGCGGTGGGAGGGGGAAAAACAAGTTCGGAAAGTTTATCTTTCTACATGATTGTGTTATTAGGGATGTGCTAGATAATATTATTATTTATAGATAATATTATTGGGAGTACTAACTAAAAAATTCATTGGTTGTAGAGATAACTGAAATTTGGGAACGAAACTTTGAAGATTGCTTTGATATGGTTGTTTTGTGATAAATTCTATATTTATTTTATGAAATCTGCAATATTTTGTAGTACTCTTCTTTGAAGAATGTTTTAACATAACATAGGTAGCAATAACTTATTAGTAATAAGCACTATATTTATTTTAAAAAAAATCACTAGTGTTTCAAAGTATTTAAAGCGTTTTTCTATCGCTCTCCAAACCATACTTACTGTTACTATAAAAATCTTTTATTAAATTAGTGATATTTTTGGTACCCTTCCTTGAAGTTTTCCTAACATAAGTCAGGCAGTGATATGCTCTATAATATTTTACAAACTCAGTAATTTTTATAAGTATTTAAAACATTTTTCCATCTCTATCCAAACCATATACTGTCACTGTCAACTGGACAGGATGACGAGAATGGTCAGAATGGTAACCCAAAAAATTGTTGCCGCACGTTTGCACAGAAAATGCAGTAAACATAAACTACAAGTGCAGCGACCACGCCCACAACAACCAGACCGCCCAGAACGCCCATCGCCCAAGCACAGTTGGTGCTAATAACTTAGTTTTCTCCTCGGTTTTCCCCTTTTTTTGCTGTTGTTTTCCATTGTTTTCCATGCTTATTTTTTGCCTTTTGTATTATTGCCAGCCGTGGCAGCGACGGGGGGCCAAGTTCAAAACTTTGTGGGCCCCAAATCCGTCGCACTTTTCGTTTCATTTCGCTCCGCTCCATGAGTCATGCACACTCTTCTGTTTATTTGCACCCCTGGCACTCTGGCCCTCGCCCTCCGGTCATTCATCGGCCATGCAGCTCACGTAGCCACGAATATAAACCAAAACCGAAAACTAAAACTAAAACACAACCGAGGCGAGCCAGAAGTTTGCCTCGAAGGATGAAAGGTGGCCGAGAGAGGCAGTGGCAATTGTGCTATTTAATTAAAACTACATTTCGGGTCTCGAGGAGCAGAAGTTCGAGCATTCGGACACTTGATGCGCCGAAATTAGACCCGAAAGTCGTAAAAATCTGGGGGAAAACCTCCTTAATTTGCCCTTTTCACATAATTTACTCTTTCAATAATTCACACGCCACCAACGCGGCAGCACGCGTAAATTGCGGCCAAAACATGGCCAAGAAATTAAAAATACAACACCAAGGACCGAGGGGGCGAGGCGCCGAAAGGATTGCTCTGACAGCTTTACTAATTGGTTTGTTTTACTCGTGACTCTAATTAAAAAATTTACTTTACGACTCCGGAACGCGGCGGCCAAAGAGCGGACGTAATGACGGTACAACGTCGGCGTGCAGAATTATTTTTTCGTGGGCCAGGCCAAAACAAACAGAGCAGCAGAGAAGGGAAATAAATAAAAAATTAAATGAAGAAGGAGGCAGGACGAAGGACGAAGGACCGGAACAGGAAGAGGGCGCGAAAGACAAGATGCTGCAGCAGCGCCGGAAGTGGTCACTGAAATGTATGAAAAAACCTCAATAATGGCGGCGTAAATTGGCAGCTGAAAGCGTTGGCCAAGCAGATGACCTCCTGACCCCCTGGCCGCTCACCATTGACATCATCTGCTCGGCGGGAACATGTTCCATTTGGCCTTATCGCCGGCCACAAATCTGTGACCAGAAGCTCTGGGCTCGTTGCCAAAATGCGCCACCTAATGCCACACATTTAATTAGGAAGAAATGGGGAAAAATTCAGAGACAGAGGCGAAAAGAAAAACCTCAACCATTTTCCGGGTTCGAGCATAATTTTTTGCCATCATTTAGATGGAGATTATCAGGGCGCGAGGCGAGAGAGATGCGCCAAAATCGGAATGAAAGAAGGCGGCGAGAAAAAAGGGATAATTGTGCGAGAATCGCTGTTTGTATTTTAATTAAACGCTGGACTTGCAACCAACTGGGCAGAAAAACTCGATATAGATGTGCCAAATGTCATCATGGAATTAAAATATCCATCTTCGGGGCAGCAGAAAATCCAGCAAAAACACTTCCTTGCCGCAACAACCGTAGCAGCATTAAATCGAATTAAATGCAATCAAAGCAAAGACTAACCACCCAATCCGTCGGGGCTCGGGGCTCTAAAGAGCTAATTTATCGGGCATAGTGGAGCCTGCTTTTTTCCTCGCTTTTTCCCCTGAAGTTGAAGTTTCCGGATCGGAGGATGGCTGGCTAAAATAACATGGCCAAGAGAGAGAAGGCAGGGATAATTCCGTTCAATGATTGCAATTTCAAGCTGCGCGTGTACTCTCGAGAAATCAGGCAAACATTTCGAGTATTTCGGTTCGATTAGTTTTTTCCGGCTCTCCACGAGGCCGCAGAGGTCAGTGGAGATGGACGGAGATGTGGGCGTCTGGTCAGGTGCATGGCCAGTGTTTTCCCATGTCTGGGACTAGAGTTCGAGTTCGAGTTAATGTCCATGTCTGCGTCTCTGTTTATCTATCCTTTTTTCGGTGCACAAATTGGAAAAGTTCCGCGCGGCACTCACAAAACAAATCCGCCGGAGCGAATAGAGGAAAAATAAATGGGAAAAAACCAACTCCATTTCCCATCTATATTAATTATACCCGTTACTCGTAGAGTAAAAGGGTATATTAGATTCGTGCAAAAGTATGTAACAGGCAGAAGGAAGCGTTTCCGACCATATAAAGTATATATATTCTTGATCAGGATCACTAGCCGAGTCGATCTAGCCATGTCCGTCTGTCCGTCTGTCCGTCTGTCCGTCTGTCCGTCTGTCCGTCTGTCTGTCCGTCTGTCCGTCTGTATGAACGCTGAGATCTTGGAAACTATAAAAGCTAGAAGATTGAGATTTGGCATGCAGATTCTAGGAGTTAATACGCAGCGCAAGTTTTTCACGCCGATGTGCCACGCCCTCTCTAACGCCCACAAACCGCGAAAAACTGTGACCCGTTCTGTATGAACGCTGAGATCTCGGAAACTATAAAAGCTAGAAGATTGGGATTTGGCATGCAGATTCTAGGGGTTAATACGCAGCGCAAGTTTTTCACGCCGATATGCCACGCCCCCTCTAACGCCCACAAACCGCGAAAAACTGTGGCACCCACAGTTTTGAAGCTAGATTAACGGGAAAAGAAATGTGTATTTGTTTCATCAATACATATTGATAGACCAAAGTGGGAAACCCCCCTCCCCCCTAACGCCCACAAACCGCGAAAAACAGGTTCACCCGTCTGTATGAACGCTGAGATCTCGGAAACTATAAAAGCTAGATGATTGGGATTTAGCATGCAGATTCTAGGGGTTAATACGCAGCGCAAGTTTTTCACGCCGATATGCCACACCCCCTCTAACGCCCACAAACCGCGAAAAGCTGTGGCGCCCATAGTTTTAAAGCTAGAGCAAAAGTGTAAACGCAATTTTGTTTGGGTTATTAACGCCTACCGAAATGTAGAAGAAATTTTTTAAATTTTTTGAAGCGGCTGCTTGGTTTGCCCTGCTTGAGACTGCTGACTTTAGCTGAGTAACGGGTATTTGATAGTCGAGGCACTCGACTATAGCGTTCCCTCTTGTTTTCAGCTCGATTCGTTTAAATTCCGGGCGGGCTTCTTTAATTTCGCTTAAATTAGTCGACCATTTGTCAGCGGAGTGGAAGGCGAGTGGAAGGCGGAAAGCGGCTTTTTAAATCGATAATTGCGAGTGCGTGGGGAAAAGCGACTGCTGCTGCTTCTACGTGTGCTTTCTCGGGACATAATGTGCGCCATAATCATCTCAAAGGACACACAGGATTTGCATATTAAATACATTTCCCAGGAAGATCGCATTTTGGGTTCTTTTTTTGTGCGCCACCCCCCAAGGAGACAATCTCACTTTGTTTCCTTTAAACAGACAGTTTTGTTAAAATCAAGTACAAAGTGGTGGGCGTGGCAAGTCGCATATGTGCGCCTTCCGGAGATGTCGTCATCAAAACGACAAATAAACAACCCACATGAGCGCGCGAGTATATTTTTCAGCCGATGAATAAGTGAAGAGGCCGAGGAAAATGAGAATCCTGAATCCTGAGAGATTTTCCACCCCCCACCCCCACCCACAGCTGATATTAAAATCTGAATTTAGCCGAAATTCATTTACTTATTGACATAATTTAGCGTTGCATACTTCTTGGGGCGGCGGCAGTTGCGACTGCTGATAAGACATTCGTGTCTTAAATAAAAGGGCGGAGGGAAGGGGGAAAAAGGACGAGGGGAAAGCCAGCGAAACAAGGAAAAATCAAAGCTGGAAGTTGTCACACCCCTGGGACCTTGGCGGTGGTATTTTTATTATCGGCCCACAGATAGCAACCGAGCCACCCAACCAAAACCGAATTGAGATGCTAAGCACTGCGCTGAGATTTTCCATTTGCTGAGTGGGGGATGCTCGAAAGGGGGCTGAGGTTTATGCCCCAGGAATGTCGCCAAAGACCGCAGAGCCCAGAAAACGGGTGACATTGAGACGCCGGCGGTAGACAAAAGCGGTAGATAAATTACGAGCAGCAACAATGGTGGACCCCTCAGCCGGGGGAATGAATGACTGCTGCAGGATGAAGTTTCGCAGGCATGGTTCCACTTTCCTTCCTCACCCTCCATCACCGCAGAAACCGAGAAACGGTTGCGTGAAAAGAAATAATGAAGACCACCCCACCGGCGCTCAATCACCCAACCACCCAAATCGTAAGAGAAAACAAGGGTACAACTCTTATCTCAAAACCATAAAGCGGTAAATGTACCTTGGAAAGATGATATGATCACCTAAACCTTAGAAGAAAATATTTGAATATTTAGTTCTTTATTTTTAGATTTGATTACAAAAAAAAACAAGAAAGGAAGCTAACTTCGGCCAGCCGAAGTCTATATACCCTTGCAGTTAATTCCTATTTAATTACAAATTACAAAAATCTGAATTTCGATTTAGAACAAACCGAATTATAGCAATTTTGACAATAATTGATTGATCATTCCTATGGGAGCTATATAATATAGTCGTCCGATTTATGTAAAATTTATTTCGAAATTCTAAAATAATAAAATAAAGTTATATTCAAGAGTAGAAGAGAATACAATAAAAATTAACAAAGCTATAATTTTTTCCTATTAATTACCCATTAATTTTCCGATCATTCCTATGCGAGCTATATGATATAGTCGTCCGATTTTTATAAAATTTAAATCGAAAATCAGAAGTATTAAAAAAACGATATTCCAAAGAGGAGAAGGAAATATGTCGAAAGACACCGAAGCTATAATTTTGTTCATATTAATTTGCCATTAATTTTCTGATAGTTCCTATGGCAGCTATATGATATAGTCGTCCGATTTTTATAAAATTTAATTCGAAATTCAGAACTGTTAAAAAAATGATATTTCCAAGAGCATAAGGTAATATGTCAAAAAACACATAAGTTATAATTTTTTTTCAATTATTTTTCCGATTATTCCTATGGGAGCTATAAGATATAGTTGTCCGATCCGGCCGGCTCCGACTTATATACTACCTGCAACAGAAATACGACTTTTGGTAAAGTTTCAGCTCGATAGCTTAAAAACTGAGGGACTAGTTTGCGTAGAAACGGACGGACGGACGGACAGACGGACGGACAGACGGACGGACAGACGGACATGGCTAGATCGACTCGTCTAGTCATGCTGACCAAGAATATATATACTTTATAGGGTCTGAAACGTCTCCTTCACTGCGTTGCAAACTTCTGACTGAAATCATTATACCCTCTGCAAGGGTATAATGATAGGTACTAGTACTATAAAAATGAGCTTAAATATTAAAAAATATAAAACCCTGAGTGATTTTAAGATATTACCTATCCTATCCAATTTTTAGGCTAAAAATTCTCTTTTATAATACTTAAAAGATTAGTTAAGGTTGGAATTTTTCAACTGAAGTAATAAATATATTTTCTAAAATACCTTTAACTAGATATTATCCTTTTAAAATGTACCTACTTCAATAAATGTACCCAAGTACAAGTATCAGAATCCTTGCCAACCCTGTCAGCCAGCCATATTTCACCTTCAGAAAGCAAGGAAGTGCCAGGTGAGATTGCTGCTGCTGCTGCTGCCAAGATTGAGATAACGCGCGAATTTGTCGCGCTGGCAGATTCGAAGCAGCGACATTGATAAGCCGGCAAACGGGAGCCAAAGTTGCCATTGTGATATGATGCCAAGAAACTGGGAGCAAGGAGCAGTGAGCAAAAGTCTCGGGATGCCAATCACAATATCGCAACAAGGCCGCTGGGACAGTTTCGCGCCTGCCGGCAATCGGTTACAGAAAATGCCGGGCGGCGATAAGTCAGAAGGATGTCGCCGAGCAGGAGGATGACGGATCCATTAGCCGCCGCTGTCTGTGCTTTGCATACTAAGGGCCAACACGTTCTGGCCAAATGAGAAACGGAACGTCAACTGTGTGGGCTTATTGATTTAAGCGCTTTTAATTGCAGACAACACAGGCGGGGAGCAAGCAGTTGGCCATCAGACAGTTGGCAGTCCTCTCGAGTTTCGAGTGGATGAATGGATGGATGGTTGGACAGGAGATGGAGATGGAGCTCCTGGCTACGTGATCGTGCCTTTTAATATGCAGGCGCATAAATTAGAATATTTAAATTGAGTTCTTTGACACCGCGTGGCCGGGCGAGCGAAATTATAGAAGCTTATGTTTTCAATTAAGCAGTTTTTGCACATCAGGTGCGTTTTATGCCACTCAGACGGTCAGAACGGCTGACTGGAGGGTGTGTTTCTGGGTGTCCTGTGGTGGCAGGAAAACGGGGCCAGCCAAGGACCTAATGACAAGGACAACTGAGCGCGCCATCGTTAAGCTTTTTAATGTACAATTCCTGCCGCCAGACGACGACGAGGCGACCAGCTGCTGTCAGCGGCGACGGAGACAATGGGAAAATTCGCTGAAAAGCTGCTGAGCCACAGAGAAACGAGAATGCGAGAAACGAGAATCGAGAATGTGCCACAGAAGAGGAGGGATATATAAGTATTAAGACCGACAGCCCAGAAGTGCCGAAATTGAAATGAGAAATCGAGCCTCGTTTGCCAAGATGGCGTTAAGCATTTTCGCATAACCAAGCACAAGCACACAGGGGAAAAACCCAAGTTGAAACTGGAAAATATATTAATTAGGTATACTGGGAATTCTGTAACTTTGGATATATTTATGGAAGATTTCTCTATTGTATTAACAATTTAGAGGCTAGGACCTACTTTAACAAGCCCTTACTAATAATATACTTATTTCTATTTGATCTTAAACTTAAAGAATAGGATTAATTTCTTAACACTAAAAAATTCGCTTGTTGTGTTATCGAATACAATATTAATTGTTTTTTGTGAGCGGGATTATTCTTGCATTAAGATTTTAACTTCATTAGTTTTTTCAGATGTGTCTAAATGGAATGCTCCACTAGGAAAAAGGATTCTTCTTGCTTTCCCTTAGTGCTGTAGAAATGTTATTTCATTCCCTCTCTGACTTTTGCTATATATTTTCTCCAGTGCAGTGGCTCTGCCTCCCTCCCAGCAGCAGGTGCTGTCGAAGATGCCGGGCAATATGGCCATAAATGTCTGCAACTCGTTGGAGTACCGATGGGGGTGAGGGTGTGGGCGTTGGCTTTGACGTGGGCGTGGCTGTCAACCCGGCATCATCAAGTGCAAACAATGAGCGCTTCAAGTGGCTGCCGCAGGGTGAAGCTGGGGAGGATGTGGAGACGGGAGGCTGGCTTGTTTAATGAAAGGACACAGAGTGGCAGGCGAAAGCAAAACATATGAGCAAAGGACTGTTTAATGAATAGCCCCGGGTTAATATTTGTCTTGCCTTCTTTCTAGCTCGCTTTCAGTGTTTGGTGCTGGGCAGAAGGGACAATATTGAAGTTTCTCGTTAGGAGGAAGTAAAAAAAAAACGCAGCCGAAGGTTGACAAACAAAGCTGCTTTTGTTTTCAGTTTTCAGCTTTCTGTCGAGAGTCTGAGATGCCGCAGGTGTAAACTTCAAAAGGAGCTGAAAGTGTGGGTACAAGGGAGGGATGACGATGATGATGGTAATGAGACAAACGGATCGCAGGGGGCCCATCTTAATGCGATTTATGTCCATAACGATAGACACATAATGCATAAATCACTTATCCGGAGATCTGCTCGACCCCGGGGTAGTCATTTAGCTCAGACGACGGCTTATCAAATACCAGCCAAAGTCCATTTCGATTCCATGTCCTTGCAGGAGCAGGAGCAGGGAGCAGACATGTCACCCGGACGAAGTGAAAAGAAAAACAAATATCTGGCGAGGAATAGCAAGTTAATAGCAAAATGCTGTCAAAACACATCCGAGACACACACGCTTATTGGCAGCATCATTCATCTCTGCATACGGATTGTAAATACGGGCGATATGCCAGAGATATGTATATGTGGGGTGTGGTTGCAAAAGATGGATAGATGGCCGTCCCAGGACACGCAGGACAGGGAGAGGAGACACTTGTTTTTGCCTTATCTGGCTGGCAGCTTGTTGATTTGCATCTGTTTTTCCACCGCTCACAAAATATAACGAAGAGCAATAACCGAGAGCAGAGCAAAAGAACACTCATTTCCATACGGGCCACAGGAAAAAACGAAAGGAAAATTCGAGCCAAGGAGCCACAGGACACTCCCCTCCCTCTCGAATGGAAATTGAATGGATTTTGATTTCATACTTTTGCTGTTGGCATATTTTAAAATTTGATTTACTTGCCACACGCTTAGAAGCGAGAAGTAATCTCTAATACCGTCACATTTTAAGAATTATGTAAATTATTGTATTGCTTTTGGCTTTAAGATGGTTTGTTGATGAACTTGCAGAAGTAAATAATGACAGATCTAGTTTCCTATTCATATCCTGAAAGGTTTAAGGACTGAAACAAAATTGTAAAGATATAAAACAGTGAAAATTATGATCCGAGTCGAAGAGGTTAAGTTGAGTTATTCATGGGGTCATCGGGAATCTTGGGGAGCTATTAACGCCGAACTACCTAAACGTCCCCGGAGGACTCACGCAGGTCCTTCGCAGGTCCTTCGGCGCTCTTATCCAAGATCGGTTGGCTGCTTTGCATAATCGTTGACTGTGACATGGCCTTTTAATGTACGACACACGCAGTGGCATTCCATCTACTCCCCCTTTCCCCACCCCCTGGGGAAAAGGCCACGCCCCCTTTTTGGTAGAAGTAAACCTTGTACGCCTCGTACAGTTTTATTAATCGACGCGTGTCACTTATTAGCCGCAGGATTTTTCATGTGCCCTACACGCACACAGAACACAGAGGGGATTGGGGTGAGTGGGTGGTGGGCTGGCTAAGCCGAAGGACGTTCCTCAACCCTTTGACGGCAAACAAGAGCGGCATTTTGCGCTTTGATAAATGAGGCACACACATTAACCCGGCTGCAGAGGGAAAAGTAAAAAAAAACACAGCACTAACAATCGCATAGAGGAATCAGCAGCAAAGCAGCAAGCGGCTATATATTATAATTTTTGCTTTCTCCAAATTAGATGTGCATGTTAACCACTCATATTTTATCAGATAAGTCGCAGACTAAAATTACCAGTTTACTGGCACGATTTAAGTTCCTCGAAGTGGAAAATTTCCAATGAAAATTGTAGTTAGCCTCTTGAAAAAAGGGAAAACAATATTGTTCTTGGCAATACACAGTTTACTTATCTTGTTAGCGCTGCAAACAGCACACAACATTTAATTAATTACTTATTTTCACAATGGCAAACCTTTTCTGATTCATTTTCGCATTTTATTTATTTGCAGGTGAGTTCTGGACAGACGAGAGTTGCTGAAAAACAATGGGTAAACATAAATTGCGCAAAAAGAGCAAAACAAACAGTGGCAGTTGATGTTATTTATTAATGGGGCGTTTATTGTTTAACCTCGTGTTGTTGCGCAAGCTGCATTTAAAAACATCGCATGAAATGGTAAACGCCCTCTCGTTTGGCAAACCGAACCGACTGATTAAAAATGCAATAAATTCAAACAGAGATACACTCGCCTGTCTCTCCGGATGATCGGAGTGTGTGTGTGTGTGTGACAGCCGATGCATGAAAAATGCAAAACTGCAGGGGGTTGCAGCTGGTTTTCCAACTGTTTTCCAAGCAATTTTCCGAGAGCAGAGGAAGCCCCGGCAAAATAATCGCAAATGCAAGCCCACCAACATGCATTTCATTCCCATCCAAATCCACTCAATGCAGCGGCACAAACTCCGACCGAGATTGGCATTTCTAATTCAATTATAATTGCCAGCTCATCGCCCCGAAAAACCCGATTTCCGTCCGACCGCAATATTAAAGTCTTAAAAACGCATTAAAGCCGCAGCTCAGAGCGCCGGCAGGCTCCTGACTAAAGTGAAAATCAATAAAATTTATTACATGTCACTTTTGCAGAGAGGCATCCTCGACTTTGGTTTTCAGCAGCGGCTGTGCACTGATAAAAATATTATGGATATTATAATCAGTTTAAATTGTTAAAATATTGGGATAAGATTAAGAAGAGAACCTTTGGGTAATGCATGAAATTTTTGCAATTTAAAGTAGGTTAACTAGATATTATTTTTATTTATTTGTTAAATTATAATTCTATACTTTTTGTTTTCAGCTGCAGCATCTGCTTATTAAATCACTTTAAATTTAACAATTTTTGGTATAAGAATAATGCAGGATTTTTGGCATACATTTTGAAACGGTTTATTTATTTATTAAATTATGTAATTGTTAGATTATGTATTTATAAAATTATTTATTAAAATACTTACTTATTAAATTATACTTTTATTATATATTTATTTTTTATACTCTTGGTTTCCAGCTGCAGCATCTGCTGTGCGCTGATAATAATATACTATTTTTAATCACTTCAAAGTGTTAAATTTTGGGTATAAAAATGAGAATAAAACCTTTGGAATGTGTGTGAAATTTTAAGTGTACAAATGGATATTATATTTACTTATTTATTAATTTATACTTCAATATTACATGCCTTGCTGTGGTAAATTTTCAATTTCCAATGGAAACAGATCTTTAATTTAAAGACCTTATTTTTATTCCCAGTGCCACGTTGCAAGTTTGTCTATCGGAGCTCTCCAATGCGGTGGCTTGTGTCTGTGTGCACACATTTGGCACAGTTTTCAATTTCATTTTCCATGCTGAATTAAAAGCAAACTACACTCGAATGCCTGGCACATGTGAGTTTGAGAAACGAGGCAAGGAGCCATCGTCCCTCGCATCCTTTTCGTCCCTCGCCAGCGAAATATCGAGTCAACTAAGCAGCATTCCGTCTGCTGCCGCAGGATTATTCCTTGCTGCCTTTTTTCCTTCTGTTCGCCCCATTTGCTGCAACGACTTGCTGACTAACTGTGCCGGCAACGACAATCTCTGGCTCTCTGGATCTGGATCTGGCTGGCTGGCTTACTTCCTTTTGGCCGCCTCCACTCGTGTGCACAGCTTGTTTCCGTTTCCGGCGCAGACAACATTTGCTTGGCCCTGCACTTCTTGGCCGCCGATAACTTTCAAGTTGGCAAACCCACACAGCTGTTCGACCCAGTTGCAATGACTTTGATTCCGAATTCCCATTCAATTGCGGCCCATTATCGAGCGCACTCCGCTCGAGGCTCTAAATTAAAGTAATTAGAGGACGAGCCTTCTTGCCAAGTCACTTGGGAGGACACTGCGAGGCAATACAGTGACACATATCAAAATCCAATGGGGTCCCCTACATAATTGATTGGCAAATATGCAGGCCGGAGACCAGGGAAAAATACCAGACAGAGCAAAAGGCACTGGGATATAAATTCATGCATACATAAGCAGGGATTTGACTTGCCTCTGACTCTGAATTCTGAAGTCTGAAGTCCAAAGTCTGAGTCCTGTCCAGTCGACTTGGACATGGCCATTAAATTTGGCTTAAATATGAAATAACTTCGGGCCAGAGAGACGCAGAGTCACAGCAGAGTCTGGCGAGTGTTTATCTTTAAAATTGTAGAGAGGTGGAGAGGGTGTGACAGATTGTCCGGGTTGTCCTGCAATTTCTGCTTGATTTATGCTCAGCAAATGAAACCACAACCAGCCCTCTCCTTGTCTCTTTGTCTCCTTGCAAAAGCCAAGCCCAGCTAGGATCTGAAAAACTGTTGCCCAATTTGTCTGGCTGCGTGTGGATGCATTTCCATTTGCCTTTGAGTTGGAGTTTCCCCTTCTCAGCCTCCCTTTTGCTGGTATTTAAACAATCTAAATGATGCTCTTGGTCCTGCCGGCAAATTGAAATTTACTGCCCCCTCCTGCTTGACATTGCTAAATGTTTGTTCGGTTCCCCGGGCTTTTGGCTTTATCTCTCGCAGTGTCACCATGTCAGGGAGTGGAGGGGCAAATCAGCTACCTCTATATGGCAGAAGAACCCTCCCCAAACCGACCTCATTAACATTTTGCTAACAAACGCACCACAAATTATCCCGTTTAATTTATTTTCAAACTCCCCGCTCCGGCAACTGTAAAAAGAATTTAGGAAAAACAGAAAACAGTCGACCGCTGGACAAACAAACTCGGGGAACTGGGGGACGGGAAACAGCAATCACAGACAGAGGAAACACTGTTAAATAAATGAGCAGAAATAAGCGCAATGCAAAGTAACAGACAAACATTAGTTAGCTCAAACTGAAAATTGGCCAGCGGCACACACACTCGCATGGTGAAAATGGCTAAAACGGGGACGAGGATTTGGTTTTTCGCAAACCGCTTTCCTGTTGTGATTAAATGCACGTAATTATCCCGACTAATAGTGAAAATGCGGCCAGGCCAGAAGCTCTTTAAACGGATGCTGTCGGCTTATCGAGGCGAATCCGATTAGAGGCGCCTTGAATTATACGAGCATAATATATTTATTATATGACTGGCGAAAGTTATCAGAAGATATCAGCATGTTTACGGCCACAAAGGCCTTGCTTTGGCGGAGGGCGGGCGACGGCGGCCCTTTGTTTGCTCTTCATATTAGCAATATTGCGCCCGACGACACTCAGCTGACCCTCATAATAAAATAATAGGATTTGCGGGGCGGCCAAACATTTGCATTTTGGCCTCAAAGAACACACTCGCACAGGCAAACAGTTAACACAAATATGAGGCGGGCCAAAAGACAAAGGTCGCTCGCCAACATGGCTGCCTCCGAGAATTTCAGCCACGTTTATGCGGGGTCTAAATTGAGGAATTATTTCATTTAAAGATTTTAGCCATTTTTAGAGTTTTTCAAAACTTTGGATTTTATAAAGTGGCCAAGGATTCTAATATTTTGTTTTCCAGGCTGAACTATGTTCTTAAAAAGCAAATATAACCCTTAACATGACTATTTATACCCGTTACTCGTAGAGTAAAAGGGTATATTAGATTCGTGCAAAAGTATGTAACAGGCAGAAGGAAGCGTTTCCGACCATATAAAGTATATATATTCTTGATCAGGATCACTAGCCGAGTCGATCTAGCCATGTCCGTCTGTCCGTCTGTCCGTCTGTCCGTCTGTCCGTCTGTCCGTCTGTCTGTCCGTCTGTCCGTCTGTCCGTCTGTCCGTCTGTATGAACGCTGAGATCTCGGAAACTATAAAAGCTAGAAGATTGAGATTTGGCATGCAGATTCTAGGGGTTAATACGCAGCGCAAGTTTTTCACGCCGATGTGCCACGCCCTCTCTAACGCCCACAAATCGCGAAAAACTGTGACCCGTTCTGTATGAACGCTGAGATTTTGGAAACTATAAAAGCTAGAAGATTGGGATTTGACATGCAGATTCTTGGGGTTAATACGCAGCGCAAGTTTTTCACGCCGATGTGCCACGCCCCCTCTAACGCCCACAAACCGCGAAAAACTGTGGCACCCACAGTTTTGAAGCTATATTAACGGGAAAAGAAATGTGTATTTGTTTCATCAATACGTATTGATAGACCAAAGTGAGAAACCCCCCTCCCCCCTAACGCCCACAAACCGCGAAAAACAGTGGCACCCGTCTGTATGAACGCTGAGATCTCGGAAACTATAAAAGCTAGAAGATTGGGATTTGGCATGCAGATTCTAGGGGTTAATACGCAGCGCAAGTTTTTCACGCCGATGTGCCACGCCCCCTCTAACGCCCACAAACCGCGAAAAACTGTGGCACCCACAGTTTTGAAGCTATATTAACGGGAAAAGAAATGTGTATTTGTTTCATCAATACGTATTGATAGACCAAAGTGAGAAACCCCCCCTCCCCCCTAACGCCCACAAACCGCGAAAAACAGTGGCACCCGTCTGTATGAACGCTGAGATCTCGGAAACTATAAAAGCTAGAAGATTGGGATTTGGCATGCAGATTCTAGGGGTTAATACGCAGCGCAAGTTTTTCACGCCTATGTGCCACGCCCCCTCTAACGCCCACAAACCGCGAAAAACTGTGGCACCCACAGTTTTGAAGCTATATTAACGGGAAAAGCAATGTGTATTCGTTTCATCAATACATATTGATAGACCAAAGTTGGAAATCCCCCCTCCCCCCTAACGCCCACAAACTGCGAAAAGCTGTGGCGCCCATAGTTTTAAAGCTAGAGCAAAAGTGTAAACGCCATTTTGTTTGGGTTATAAACGCCTACCGAAATGTAGAATAATTTTTTTTAATTTTTTGAATCGGCTGCTTGGTTTGCCCTGCTTGAGACTGCTGACTTTAGCTGAGTAACGGGTATTTGATAGTCGAGGCACTCGACTATAGCGTTCCCTCTTGTTTTGTGTCTTAAAATAAAGTTAAAATCAGGAATTAACGATAAAAAAATGTGGACGATAGGAATATGTATGTTAAATTTTATAACAAAATAATTAAATAATTTTATTATAATTACTATAGTTTTTAAAAACAATTAGATTTCATATGTTCTGAAATTCACGAAAAACCCCGCATAAACGTAATCTAAAATGTAAGTGGGTGTGTTTCTGTGTGCTGAATGAATTTGCCCAAGTTTTTGCACTTCGGGCTATTTGCTGGCTAAAACTTTTCACAACCAGCTGAGTGGAAATAAAACTGCATCGCGAGTCTTCCCTTCGATTTGAAGCCCCGTCTGCAGCCACTCACCTTCGACTAGCTAAGCTTCCCATCCGCCAACCAACCGCCTTTCTGAGGCGGTAATTAAAAGCAATTTGTAAGTTAAGCCGCCGCACACTCGCGTTTTGAGTTTCGGCCGAGGACACACAGGAGGAGCCTGGATTTTAGGCGGGTAATAACCAAAGCCCTGCGGCTCTTTGGTCGCTTTAGTCCAAGGACCGGCCATAACGGAGCATTAAATTTATCAGTTCGTTTAACACTGAGGCAGCTTAAATGCTCAACTTTCGATGGCGCTGGCGGCGGAAGCGAGCGAAGTCAATTTTTATTGGGCGCTGCTTGTAAAAGGAGCAAATCTGATACACGAAATTGCAGATATCTACAGGAAATAAAACAAAACGATCGTGGGAGCGAGAAATCAAATTGAAATTTCTCGTCGCTGCTCCAGACATTTGGGGCCAAAGGAAGCAAAGGAGAAAAATCAGGCGGCGAAAGAGAAATCGAGCGAGCCATAAAGCGGCGGGTAGCAGAGCAGAGAAGAGGGCCAGAAGCGAACTACCAACTACCAAAAGCTTTTGGACAGGAACTGGACATGCGGCGCGGAAATGTCTTGTGCAAAAAAGTACGAGTACAAATGCTACGCGACAGCCAAAAAACGAGAAATGTGAAAAGTTCAAAGACGACGGGGCCAGAGAAAAAATGAAAATTGAATGGCCACGCTCGGTTGGTTTTTCCATCGTGGATCCTGGGAGGTCCTTTCTCCCCCTCCTTTTCCCCCTTTCTCGTGTCGTCCTTTGCTAGGAGCAGGAAGATGGCCATTATACTTTATGCAAATCTTGCGGCAGCTTTAACAAACCTCCTTCCCGTCGCTCCGCACAGGCGGCCGCACAGGAACAGGACGAGCAAAGGCGAGAGAAGCTGCTCGTCCTTCGTCCTTGGTCGCTCGGTTGGCCAAAAGCCGCAGCAGCAACAACAACAGCAACACCACGCATTTTAATTTAATTAATTTAAATTCTTAATGTGATATCTTTGGCCACCCACTTGCGACGCCTCTAACTCCGGGGCCAGCAACTATGTTGTATATTTAATGCCGCTTTTTTCGCTGCCACTGCAATTGCTTAATGTTTCGTAAACAATTTTGAGGCGTTGCAAATTAATGGCCACCAAGGCGACCGACTCGAGTGTCGATGGTTTCCCGTTTTCCGAGCAATTGAAATTGGAGTGGAGTGACGGCAAATGGCCTTAAAATTCAAATTAGCTCGCTGCACGAGAGCCGTAAGCCGGCGTCATTACTCATACGCCGTGTGGGCGTCCGTTTCGTTTGCTTCCTTCCTTCGTTCTTTCCAAAACCTCTAGAACTTTTTCCGTGTGTGCGTGTAAAATATTAGTGAAAATTCCTGTCAATATATAACCGCAAACATTTCTGTCTATTGAGAAGTTTGATTTACGGCCAAGGATGCGGATGTGGAAGTGTCCTTGTGGTAGATATATGGCTTGTTTTTCCCATCCTCCCCCGCTTATTAGGCGAACATGTGCGTGCGGTTGGGCGCGTTTTTCTGGGAGAATTTCTAGCATTTCCCGATATTTTCCAGAAGCCATAACTACCCCCAGTCAAGTCCGCACGTTTGAGCGGCTTTAATATTTTTATAGCGCCCCTTTATCTGCCTTATGCTTGAATTTGTTGTTCGGAAAGGATTCTTTCCTCACATCCTTGGCTATTTTTTCTGTTTTTTTGCTCTTCCCTTTCTGCTGGCTCAGCGATTCAGGGAGCATTGTTTTTATTATTTAATTTAAAGGGGTTGCCAATGTGCATGAAATATAAATTGCCAAATAAATAACAGGAATTCATAATAAGTTTATGGCCGGGCTAAAAGCCATAAGAGGCTGCCAGGATGTTCGGGCATGACAGGGCAATAAAACAATTTACGACGCCTCTTTGGAGCACCAAACCCATCCTCCATTTGGAATTTGAAGAGGCGAGTCAGTGCTCACACGCTTATTACGCATACGCCAAGTGCAGCGTCAACAAGCGTAAATCAAACGTGGCTCAGCTCGAACTCAGAACTCAGAGCTCAGAGCGGGAAGTCAAACTCAGAATGGAACTGCAACTGGAAATGCAAATTGAGAAAACTGTCAGCACCAGCAGGAGGAGGATTCGAAGGATTCGAAGCATCCAGGACTCACAGTGCATGCTAAGTGCAAACGTAAACGAAAATAGCTCGAAAAAATAGCATTTCGCTTGCGGATTTATTTGGCATTTCAGAATTTAATGCGAACTCTGCTCAAATAATGTTATGCAAATGATATGTGCATAAAAGTCAAGCTCGATTCTGACAGGCGGCCACGCCCCCCGCCCCCAGCGAAGGGCGGGGATGAGCTGGAAAATGTGTGGCAGCTTGGCAGCTCTGGCAGCACATGTGAAACCAGTTAGAAAGATGAATAGATTGACTATCGACAAGCGCGAAAGCTTGACGAGTTCACGCCCACCGCTGCATCAAGGTGGCAAGGATGGAGGGAAAGTGGGGAAAATCCGGGGAGGAGAAGCGGAAGTAACGAGGGAAAAGCAACGCGGGAAAGCTGACAGCATTTGCATATTTCGGGTGTCAAATGGCAGGACTTCTCCACCTGGCTGATGGAAGCCGATGGCTTTTGGGTTTGGGCTTGGGTTGGGGTTGGGGTTTCGGGTAAATGGCATTCGCTGCTTGAATGATATTTCACTCGTACGCTTTTTGTCATCTTTTTTTTCTGCGAAATTGCTGGGAAATTGCTGTGCCGACGTAGCAGGTCGGTGGCACGTTTTCCACGCCTCTGCCGTTGACGTGCACTTTTCCGCCTTCCCCCTCTCAGTTTCCCCCCCACAGGAAAAGGGGATTTTGATAAATGCACTTACGACTCCCAAGTCAGCCAAGTCACTAGAGCTTACTGGCTGCGAGGTTTTTTTTGCGGGGCCAGCTTCCACTAATGGCAAGGGTGGGCCCAAAATTGCAGGCAATAAAAACGAATTGGCCGCAGCTAGCTGCGCTTTAAAAACAACATTGCACCGCGGGCTAAGAGTCGACACCGTAAATAATTTGCATGCATTAAATATGCAACAAGGTAAAACAACGGAAAATGCAATATGCTGAGAGAGCCGGCTTCTGGGCTCTGGGATCTGGGTTTTCCTGGCAGGTGTGGCTACGTATCCCGCGGCTCTCTGAGCTCCATATGCATGGAAATCTCGGCTAACAAGCCAACTCCTCGCCAAGAAGCTGCCAAAACAGAAAAAAGGCAAAAACAGTAGCGAAAAAAGAGCGAAAATGTAATGAACATTCCCCCAGTAAACTAAAATATTTGTTCCTCGCTTCGTTTTTGGTTAGTTTTTCTTGGTTTTCCTGCTTACCCCTCGCTATGCATATTTTAAAATGCATTGAAATGCAGATAGCACATCAGGTGGGCGGTGGGGGCGTGGCAGGTGGCGAGTAAACACTAAACAAATGGCAAAACAAGCAAAGATGCTGATCATATACAAACACCACGATGCCGTCACACAAACACCCATATATATATATATATATGTAGCACACATGCAGCCACGACACGTGGCGAAAGTTTTAATGAAACAAAGTGTGGCTGCTGTTGCAGGTATTGCTTTTGCTGCCGATGGTGTTGCTTTTGCTGCCAGGAGCGGAACTTCTCGCCTTTTGAGGAAGAAGTTAAAGAATATCTACGAAACTAATTTTAATTTTTTTTTAAAATAATAAAAACGGCAACCATAAAAAAATCGAACTAGAAAAATTCAGGAATAAATGTTCTCAACTTTAAAAAATAAAAATATATTGTTTTCCATGGATTTTAATTTAGGCACGCTTTTCTAGATTTGCTAATCCATTGGAACCATTCCTAATCAAATTTTTTTAATACGTAACAAGTAAGGTATAAAAAGCAGTCATGTCGATAGTCATTGATACAAAATATCAAGATGAAGTTTCCACTCCTGATCTTCGTCATCCTGGCCTATGCTTCCCAGAAACACAGGTCACCACCAATTGAACCTTGGTAACAAGTATTTTAAAAAAAATTCTCCTGATCCCGAAAAACAGACCACCATCCTTATCGTAAATAAAATGTGAATCTTATAGAAGTGTTTAATTTTTAATCGAGAACGAATATTCTTGAAATCGAGACTAAAGTGCTCCTAAGTTGGTTTTCTGATATAGGCTTGCCATTAGTTAGTTATTAATGTTTCTTCGCTAGCAAAAGTACTTTCTAATTTAGTTTCCCAAAATGCTCTGAGCTCCAAAAAAGGCCCGAATCCGCTTCTGGTTCCGCCCCCCCTCTGGCACTTTTGCCAGCTGGAAACGTGGGAAAAATGCTCTGGCGTGTAAATGGAACCGCAGCACCGAAAGCAGAGCCAAGTTGCCATGGAAGCTGCAACCGCGCGGCGGAAATGAGAAAACGCTGCATGTGCGGGCTCTGTGTCCGCCGAAAATAATGCAACAAATTTAGTGCGCTGACTGGGAAATGGAGTGCATGCATATATCAGTCGCCGGTGACAGCGTTTCCAGCTGCTCTGCTTCTGCTCCGCTCCTCATTGTCAACCGCAATGTCGCTTGCCGGCACAAAACAATTCGAATCGCAATTCGAATGGCACACAAGTGCATCTGAAACTGAAACTGAAACTAAAACTATTGCTGCAGCCGCAGAAAAGCGCAGAGCAGCGAGGCGATGCAGCTCCAGATTTCGGCAAAAACAATTTGAAATGCCTCGCATCGGAATCGATTCAGCTGCTGGGGTGGCAAGTTCCTCCGTTTGCTCCCAGCTCGCGGCCACAGAAACTGAACTGTGTTGCAACTGCAACTGAAACTGAATCTCAACTGAACAGATCCGAATGGGTTGGGAACAGAGGCCTCTGGCGAAAGTATGCCAATGCGCTTCGTTTACAAAAGCTGGCGCAAATGCCGCAGTCACCGCTGCTCGCGGAGCTCAACCGCCATTACCTGGTTAACGGGGGCTAGAAAGGCCTGCGAACGGGAGATATGGTACAGGGAGAGGAATTTTTAATCATTTTTCAGCAATTTATTTTCATACAGAAAACAGGGAGAGGAATTTTTAATCATTTATCAGCAGTTTTATAAGAAAAACTAACCAATCTAGAACAAGTTTGACGTTGCAAAATTACTATACCAATTAAAAAAATAAAAATATATTATTTTCAATGGAAAATAACAACTTAGGCACGCTTTAATAGACTTTCTAATCCATTGGAACCTTTTCAAATCGTATTATTTCACTTACGTAACAAATAAGGTATAAAAAACAGTCATGTCGATAGTCATTCATACCAAATCTCAAGATGAAGTTGCCACTCCTGATCTTCGCCATCCTGGCCTATGTTGCCCTGGATAACATGCCACCACCAATTGATCCTTATCGTAAATAAAATGTGAAACTATTAAATAAATACTGTAAGGTTCGATTTCAAAACAAATAATAAATACTAGATCGTTTTTTCCAGTGCATTTCCCAGCAAGCAGCGTCGCTATTTATGCAACAATGCTCTGCCCCACCACCTTTTCGCCGCCCACCGCCCTGTCGTTAGCTGCTAAAAACACCCGCCACGTAAAGTGTGTGTTTGTGCACGAGATAAATTATTTAAGCAACAAACTGTGCTTTTCGCACCACTTTCGCTGCAAAACGCTGAGCATATCGCCGCTTACTCGCAGGCAGGTGGAAATCAATCGGCACGGAAAGGATACGGAACCCATTGTCGTATCCTGCCAAACAGACAATGGGTATCACATGGTCGAGCTGGAAGTCTGCTTCCAAATCGAGTTTATTGTGCGGTGCAGCTGCAATGTTGTATGCATTTTTGATGTAAGTGCTCGACATGCAAGGGTATTTGCAGAGGGAGGGGGTGCTTAAATGGGGAGTGCGTCAGTGCGAGTGCGCACTGTACGGTGGACGCGGGGACTCATGTGACACAGTTTCCGCGACAGCGTGGACAAAACCCATTCGAGCTCATTTTTCAGCACGGACAGAGAGAAAGTGTTCGCTCGGCGCGGAAGTGGCGAAAGTTTTTGCGTTCTCCGCAACGCACGCGACTAGCTACGTGAGTCAGTGGAGAGTGTAAATTTAAGAACTCTTCAATTTGAGCTTGAATTTAAGTGGAGCACGGGGCGAAAATAGAGATAGCTGCTTTATGAAACCCAACTCCAGTCATTACTTTGATGGACTAAGAGCTTTTTTTGCAAAAAAACTCCATCATCTTGTAGGATAAAAGGAATTTTAACAGAGAGAAAAAGGATTAAAGAAATAAATATTTAACATATTCAAATGTTTTAGTTACCAAAAGAAAATTATACACAATAGATTCTTCCATAAAGCCACATATTTCACTAAAATAAAAAATCTAAGAGGCTTTTCTTTATTTTTCAGAAATGATTATTCCGTCATTGATTTTTAATAAATAAATTTTATGCATCAAGTCAAAAGGATTTCTCAAAGAATATTAAATGCTGTAATCCCTCTAATTCTTTTTTTCTGGAATATAAATCCTTTAATTACCCACATTTTTCGACAGTGCAAAATTACTGATTTTCTCGTCGAGAGATAGCAATAAAGTTTGCCGTTCCATCGAAGCTTCCCTCTCTCTGCATTTCGCCCAGCTTTTCTCAGTTTTAATGAAATTTCGTGCATAGTTGAAAACCACTTTAAAATTGTTTAATGCGCCTATGCCACGCCCACACACATTTTGGCCATCCTGCCCATCTCACCGCCCCCGAAAAAGGCTAACGCACACACAGCAACAACAACTCACACAAATCACCTTGCTGCCATTCGGCCTTCTCGGTGCGAAGTGGTTTGCATGTTTAATGCATTTCATGCATGCAATTTAAGGCCAACTGCATTTTTGGTCATTTGAAAAATATGTGCTGGAGCCTCGACATGTGCCACTTGGGTCGCTTTTGGCCCGAATGACCGGCAGCCAAAGGAGAGTGTGGCCCGGAATTCATATGCAAAACTCTAATTTCGGCATTCGCCTCAAAAAGGGGACGGGCTGCATATCGCGTCGACTGCAAAGCCCAGACATATTTATGCATGCCGAGATATTAACGCAGGGGTCGGCTCGTATTTCCACAGGCGGTTGGGGAGTGAGCGTCGAGAGTGTCCTGAAAATAAAAGAGGTTTAAAGTGCTCCTCCAGGGCTCGTTCGACACTTTCTATGGGGGTACTTTTTGAGGGATCGAGGGTGGATTAGTTTACGGAGATTTATAGATTGGACTTCTTAGTCTGTGATCCTTACTTGCAGACAAAAAACATGTAGTTTGAAATAATGTTTTAATAATTGATTTTGTAGTTTTTTTCTATTTCTCTCTCTCTCGGAGAAAAAGAGAGGAAGAAGCAATATGGAAAAAGCACTTCGAAATTCGAACATGATATCAAGTTCAAATCGATCCCGGATTTGTTCAAATTAATCGTCATTTTATATCAAGTTTTTATCTTAAAATATATTTATCCAATACAAAATTCATTTTGCAATTTAATCTCCTAAAGTTTTTTATTCCCTTTGTAAAATCTTTTAAGTACTGAGTATCTCTTCTTTGGTTTTACTACCCCCTTTTACTTTATTACTCCTTCTGTGTATGGAGTCTCTGTGCGTCTTAAAGTTCATTTGACTGCAAAATTTGTGCAATTTCACACGGGCGTGCGCTTTTGTGCCGAGACAATATAAAATCTGAGGGTCGACAAATTCGCACGGGCCATGTCCAGCATTAAAGCCTGACCAATTTTCGCCCGTTTCCTTTGTGCTTTCCCTTGCTCCTCCCCTCCCCTCGCCTTCCCGTAAAATGATGATCTGCGAAAATGTCCTTTTATGTCCGCTGGGCGCTAAGGACCTGTAAAAGTGTCTCTTAAGAAGGGGGCGGCTAAAAGCAGACAGGTGGGTGGCTCAGTGGTTCGGTGGTTCAAAGGGGGCGCTAGATGGCCGTGTCCAGGGGTGTCGTAAAAGATAAAACGAGCGGGCACAGACACACAAAACGGAAAAGTGCAGCGGGCAAAGGAGCTGGGTTCTCGAAAGCAAAGACTTTTGGCCTGTTTGCTGATGTTGCCGTTTTCTTTCCCAGCCAGCAGGCGACTCCTTGGGGCGTCTTTTGGACTAGAGAGCAGCGACGAGGAGTCGACTGCAGTTCCTGTAATCAAATTTGTTACGCTGCGTTGGTGTCCTGTTGCCGCGCAGGACCTGCTCTTGAACTGCATTTAGCCTTGGTGAACATTTGTTACGCTCCGCTGCGCTCATTTGTCGCCAAAGGCCGGCAGACCCGCTGATACTGCGTGCCTGGGTCAGAGAAGAAATTGGCTTTAAGCTGCTGCTGGGCGACAGCAATTTTCACGTTGGCCATGTTTCCAGGCGGACAGGACGAAACAGAACAGGACAGGACAGCAACGATGCCCCCGAGGGCAAGGCGAGTGCGTTAACACACTCTGACGGGTCACACGCACCGAGCAGCGAACACCGAGCCGTGTCAGTGGGGCCAGGACGCAGGACTTCCGTCCATATCCGCCATATATACAAGCCCCCACTCCACCCTCCTCCCCCTCACATAACGCGCTAACGTTCCGGTATGTGCGTACTGCGCGTTTATTGCCATCCTGGGAGTCCTGGGGTCTCGGCGTAAACGCGAAGGACCCGCTGCTACATTTTTATGCTAATTGAAACCCATTCAGATGGAAACAAATTGCCATCGATAGACGGGCCCTCTAAGCAATATGAGTGTGAGTGCACTCGAAAAAAAAACCATTAGTTTGGTTAGGCTACAATTTAAGGCAGCTTAAAGCCAATATCTTAATTATGAAATCAAATAAAATGTATACAAGTGTCTCTTATAATAAATTGTCTTTTGCTGTCACATTTATTTGTACTTTAAATCATACTTAAAAATGACATAATCAAACAGAAAAAAATGCCATTGATTTATAAGACAATTAAGTGCATGAAATACAGCGCACTCTTAATTATAATTTATTTTATTTGCCATTTTTGTATCGCGGTAACGCAGGTACACTCTCTAATTAGCGAAATTAACAGCTGCAAAACAATGGCCATTTAAATCGGGAAAATTATTTGGCAAGGCAATTGTTTAGAAAAACACCTTTAAAATAATTGTAATTAAATCTAGTTATATTTGGAAACAATAAATTAGGATAGTTGAATGTTACTTTATGATATTGATATTGGGGTGAACTCTAATTAGTTTGTGGCACAATAAGTTTCGATATATATGATATGATATGCTTTGTTTCCCGTGTATAACCGCCAGCTAACCCGCTTTCCGATTTCCCATTTTCCATTTGCAGGCAGCAACAGCCGCTCGATGAGCAACGTTCAGCAGTCGGCGGGGGCCCCCTCCACGCTGACCGCCAGCCTGCCCCGCTTCGCGTCCCGCGGCCACACCTACCGCGCCGTCGTCGGGGACACGCTCGTCCTGCCCTGCAAGGTGGAGAACCTAGGTGAGTTGGGGGAACCATAAACAGAACAGGGAGCTGGTATAATTAATCCGACGCCATTAGTATTGCGATGTGAAAATGCGATCATAAAAATAAATGCACAGAGCCTACAACAATAATAATAATAATAATATTTTCGACGGGCGGCAGGCGGTGCGAATTATGCAAAATATATGCAAATATGCTTAGGCAAAATGTCACTTCACATAAATTTAATATGCGAGCACGGGGCGACAACATTTGGTTGGCCAAACAGCTGTCAACAGCCTGTCGTTGTCGTTGGGCTTTCGGCCATCCACGCATCGACACACATTTTTCCCTTCGCATTTAGAAAATCGGCTGGCCGGCAAAATATGCAACCTCACACATATTGGCAGCAAATAAATTTGGCTGATTAACGTTGCTCGTTGGCCATCGTTTGTCATGGCCAAATGGAGTTTAGTTTAGCCTCGATTCGGCCAGTTGATAGATTTCCACGCCGGATCCGGCCTACAGCAGCCAGGCGGCCAGTCAAATGGCAAACGAAATGCAATCGAAGCGTGAATGCAGCTGGGCTGCAAATAAAATGACATTTGATTGCCCATGGATGCATGAATGAATGAACGAGCGGCTGCCTTTTTGAGGGGCAAATAAAATATGCAGCAATGTCTTTCTTCGTCGACTTCAATTAGACCGGGCTAATGCAAAAATTTCGGAAAACGGATTGCAATTTATTCGCTTTGATTGCTTGCATTTCGCATATGAATATCTTAATTAATGAAATTCCAGCATGGAATTCACTCAAGCGTGGCCAAAAGATATTCATATCTGTGGCGGATCAAGGTCCAGTCTCTTATTGGCCAACCGTCACAAAGGCAACTCGATTCAGGTCAAATTGGGTTTGCTTTTGCTTTCGCTTTTGCTTTTGCTGCTGCTGCCAAGCTAAGTTCATTATTTCGCTAAGTGCCGTAAAAACTTTCTGCTGGCCATGTTGTCAATATGTGGTCAATATGCTGGGCGTTGTTGGCAAACAACCGGAGCTGTAGCTGTATAGCTTGTCAGGAAGTTACTCTGCGGATAATGACAGAGAACCCGGGGAACCAGTGAAAATCGAATTTTAATCAATTAAAGGCGAGCGGAATATTTGCCCCGACTAAACAGTTTCCCCTAATATTGACCCAGCTGATGGCCTTCCTGCGCGCTGGTCATTATCGCCGGTGGAAGCGCTTTAATTTCGACCCAGTCGCACGAAAAACAAGGGGGAAAGTTTAAATTGCGACTGCTGTTGACATGCCAATAAATAAAATGCAATTAACCGTTCGCAGCAAATGAAAATAAATTGCACATTGATGGCAGCGACGACAGTCCGCGCAGCAGGCACTCCAGCGCCCAGATTGACATCAGTCAAAGTCTCCCACTCCGCGATTGTGGAAAGCCAATGTAGATCAAGCGGATAGTACACGGAGAAAAACAGGGGATTTTTTGTAAGGCTACTCATAGTCGAACAACAGAAAACCCTAAGTTTAATGCATGAAATGAGAGATTTTTTCAAAATATATAAGAAATTTAATTTATATATAAGAATTTATATATAGAATTTTCTCCCAGTGCTTGTCCAACAAATGCCGTGTGCATTTCCGTTTGTGCCAGCTTGTTTGTGCGTGGCTTTTTTCTTTCGCAAAATATTTTCATTTAATTCGATTCACTTGCCGAGGCATTAAAGTGCAATGATTTCCCATTAGCGCCTGATGTTTCGGCTTTTTGTGAGGCTGTTTCAGCTGTTCAACACACATTTCCAATCTGCGCCTTAAGCTGTCAAGCGAGCTCAGCTTGGATTTATAATTCCAGCTCGGCTTTATAATGCCAGGTGATGTGTTCTTTTGACCGATTCGGCCATCAGCATCAGCATCTTCTGGTGGCAATTAAACCAGAACATCTCTGAAAATTTCCTGCTAAATAATCATGCTAGTGACAAACAGCAGGGAGTAACTTGATATGTAGACAATGCTGTGGCTTCCACTATTTGTTGCCTCAGCCATCTCCCCCGATGCACTTTGCTCTGGTTGCGGTTCTGGCCCTGTCACTAGCCATGTTCCTGGTAGTTCCAGCTGCTTTTTTGCGCTCTTTCAGCTGCACTGTCATCAATCCGCTTCAGCTTTTAACGACGGCTGACATGGCGAGGGTTTGATTGCAGCTTTCATGCCCCAAGAGCTTCACTGCCGGCGAGGTCAGTACGAAAGAGGGCGACGGGGCAAGCCTTTAATCCAATAAAAGAAATTAAGTATCAAATGGTCTATGAAGCCGTTCATTGATTGCCGTTCGCCATAGTACGAAATGTATACTACATTCGAATCAAACACGTATACGTCATGTTGTCACCCATTCGCCATTCACGTGAGTGGCAGACAAAAACGGCGGTCAATAAATATTGAGCGCGGTTATAAATTGGATTTCCATTGGTCTGCGAACGTATTGACTTAAATTGCTTTCGCCTAAAATCTATTGAAAAAGGTTTTTGCAGAAAGTGGGTAACTCACTTAGGAATGGGAACCCGTCTTGCAGGCTCTATTTTTGGGACCCGGAAAATATGAACACTTTGCGGCCTGCCTGCAAATTCATATGTCGATATTGGGGAGCTATAAAATGAAATTTTTATGGCATTCCTCCTTCTCACTCCAGCAATATCAATATACAGCCATTAGGCTCTAATAAAATGCAGGACCGGAAGTCGGCGAGGACTAATATAAAATCAAAATAAAACCCTCCACCACCTGCTTCTGCAGCCCCCTCACAAAATGCCGGGCAATTGCTGCTCGATTCAATAATAATCGAGCCCCAATAAAATGATGATTGCTCGAGTTTAAGCCGCACGAGTAGAGGGGGTTTTATGGCAGGAGGGGAGCTTTCTTTTTTCAAGCAACTTAAGTGAGCATTTTATTCACATTTGAAGTGCTGTTCCTGTTAATAACCGGAAGAACCGGAAGGAAGGAAGGCAAATGCCCAACTGAGCACACTCATTACGAACGCGAATGCATTTTAAACGCGGCATTAATAATGCATTACTTTAAGCCGTGATTATTTAATGGCAGCTTAAGGTCAGGAAAATGTCAGCTGGCAGTCGGGAAAAACACAAGCAGAGGTCAGGGGAAAATAAAAACATTTCATTAAACTTTCATATTTTTCGAATGCTGAAAATCATATTCCAACAAACCGTTGACCGTTGGACCGAAGGACCGAAGGACGAACGCCCAGCCACCCACTTTTACAGTGGGTAAACGTTGACGACGTCGTATTTACACAACTCTGATTTCGGTTTTACAGCACGTATACGTAATACGTCCGTGCGGCGCTTTTTCACGTTTGTTTTTTTAATATTTCCATAATAAATACAAGTTCATAAATTGTTCGAGGACGGCGGTTGCTGGGTTGCTGTTGGCTCGCAGGGTCGGTCTCTCATTCGGGACTTAAGCACACAAAATAAATAAACATATTATACGCCACTTAATCTCATTTAACAAATTCTCGTTTGCCTTTTTGCGGCTACGACGACAATAAAAGCGATCCGAGTGGCATAAAATATGCAAAGAATAAAAAAAGCAAAGAATTATGCCAACAACATCTGCGAAATTATGTCATTTATATGAGCAAACATACTAAAAAATAGATGAAAACAGAAGCCCACACACATATCCTGTGCTGGCAGGACCTCAGCTCGGGATAGACAAACAGAAAGAAAGGAATCTGCAGAGCGTTCACAGCTGAGCGACGGCAAGATGGAGAGATAGATATCTGTATCTGTATCTGTGTATCTGTGAGGATGAAAACTATTTTCGCTCGCCTGCCGCCGCTTTCCACTTTCCACTTGCCACTCGCCACTCGGCAACTTTCCCTGCCACAGTGACAGCTGAAAGTATATGTCTACGCTGGCAGCAGAATGTTTCATGTTTATATTGCGGCATTTTACAATAAATTTCGTAGCCAACGAGAAGACACATTTTGCTCTATATTTTTCATCTGCTTATAGGACCTTTGCCTTCCATTTCCTACTCTATATCTCTATCTCTACCTCTTGCAGGCAATTTCGTTCTTCTGTGGCGACGGGGAACAAATGTGCTCACTGCCTCCAACATTATGGTTACAAGGGATGAGCGCGTAAGACTGATAGATGGTTACGATTTAGAGATATCCGATTTGGAGCCCCAAGATGCCGGGGATTATGTTTGTCAAATCAGTGACAAAATAAATCGTGATCAAGTGCACACAGTGGAGATATTGGGTGAGTACACGTCGGCATGTTTGCACAGCATTAAGGCACAGATTTCCATTTGACAAGTGCTCTTAAGTCGCACACATCAATTAGCCACTGATTCACTAATTTCGAACCCCTTTTAACCCCCCAGTTCCGCCCAGTGTACGGGCCATCCCCACATCCGGACAACTGCAGGCCCGCAAAGGAGGACCCATTACGCTGGAGTGCAAGGGATCTGGTAATCCGGTGCCATCCATTTACTGGACCAAGAAGGTTCGTTACCCATCGCTTTGTGCCGATGCCATTTTTAAGTGAATTTCATTTCATTTAGTTTAATTGAATTTAATTCTCGCAACTGTTTCGCCTCGTTATGTAAATTTAAATTGCCAAGCGGGCGCTTAAGCTGCGTGGCTTGGTCAGTTGTCGAGCTGAAGCACTTTCCCTTTTCAGATTTCACTTTCACTCGCTTTTAAGCTCCTGAGAGCCCGCCAACTTTCCCGGTGAAAAGTGCTGGAAGAGAGGGGAAAAAGTTTTTCAGCCATTTTGGATGGCCAAAAGTTCGTTATTAATTAAAAATGATTCGCCTACATTAAAGTCACACAGAGCGCAGAGAGAGCTCAGGTCTAGGGATGCTGTTTGCCCTGTTTGTATTATAAATCAACAACATATCTCATCACTCACAGTTTTCAGCACATTCGCCGGCGAAATCTACGCTCGGCAGCGGGAGCAAACAAAAAGTGAGATGATAAATCGCAAGGCGGCATGTGGCTGTAATGGGGGGCAATTATGAATTCAACAAACACATAATTTTACGCATGAGCCAACAAAGGGATAACATATTTGCCAGGCCCTAAACGGGGAGCGGCAGAAATGAATTTATGCCGACTTATATGACTTGCAAATGCGGATGCGAGTTGGCAATTAGTTTTCGCTGCTAATTTCGAGAAGTTTATCAAGTTCGCAGCCAACTGGAGCAGAGAGACACAAAGGCAGCCCGATTCATTGCCTTTGTACTCCATAGAGTGGAGCCATATATTCGCAATCCTATTCTGGCATTGATTCGATGCCAGAGAATTTACACTAAATCACTGTCAGCGGCAGCCACTTGCAAATGCCGAGAAGGTGAGCTGAGATTGCAGGTTGCCAGTTGCCAATTGCCAATTGCCAAGGAGAATCGCCTGGTCGTATTCAAAGCGTAATTAATGCGATATGCGATTCATAGACCCACAAAAGTGTGCCAACCAGCTTATATACTCGTAGTCGTACATGGGACGTACAGGAATTGCCAGCTGGCAATCGGCTAGTGACCCACTCACTGTCAGTGTCATTCAGGCGTTAGCACATACACAGTGGCTTACACTCGGAAAATAAGGGGGTCTATGGATGCAGAATATATTACTAGTTAAATAAGGGAATATCAAGTTAAAAACCTTAAAGAAAAAACTTTTATGGAGATGTTTGTGGTTGCTTAAGGCGGAATCATAACCTACAATATAGTAAAAATATCTATATCAATATAATATAACGGTCAGTTGTAAAATTCACCCAGAACGGATTGTCATAAAAATCTAAAAAAAAACAGAAATTCCGAAATATATATATCTTCAGGTTTAAGCTGAAAATTGACCTGATTGAAATGTTAGGGAATATTTTATATAGGTGTCTAGATTAGCAGAAGTGATTTATGCCAGCTTTATATGTCAAGCTCAAGGTCCAACTGGATTTATTTCCTCTTTCCCTAAGTTATATACAATTTTCTCTCAGTGCAACTACTTCTATTCGCTCACAAACTTTCAATAAAGCAAGTGTCGGGGTAAGCACTCTACGCATGAGAATGTGTGTGCCATGTATGTCCGTGTCAGAGCCCGAACATTTTGGGTAAAAGTCTCGTTTGCATTACTGCACTTTGGCGCATTTGACATTTCCGTTCGATTTGTTTGCTCCACAGTCAGGCAGACGAGGCAGGATGAGTTGCTCCGACTTCACCTGTGTAGTAGGTAAAGGTATATGGATGAAGTCCTTCTCGTCCTGCACCCACTCGCCTGGAGACCCTGCCAAGTTGGGTGTCACTGCGTTCCATTTCAATCTGCCCCGGCGTTTCCGTCCTGTTTTCAGCTGTCTTTGGAGCACACAGCACACGTTGACACGTGTTCCCCTTGGGGCGTCACTTGGCCCCTTACCAAAACCTTACCGAACCAAACCAAATCGAGCCAAGCCAAAGAAAAGACGCTCGCAGCCAGAATGCCAGAAAGCCAAAAAGCTGACTTGCTACAACGCCCTTTTTGGCCCTTTGAGACCCGCTGCGATGTCTGTGTTCTGTGTTTACATCCAGTTTTGCATGCTCCACATCCAATATTTGTGCAACTTGCCTTTTGGCCCCCGAACTCTGTGCAGCCGGAGCAAGTTTTTCGCCGCTCGCCGGGGAGACGTCTTCATTTGGGCTCTGTTTCGTTTCATTTCATTTCTCTTCCGAGCTTTTTTCGCTTGCCAACAGCATTTGTCTTTTGACATTTGCTACTTGCACTCTCGCCGACTTCATTTTTGCCGGGGCCAAAAGATGTCTGCGATTGATTCAATTTGTTGCCACTCTGTTTACAAAGCGTTACAGAATATTCCACCCCTTATTCGTTTCTTGTTCTTTTTCTCCGCCATATCCTTGCAGAGCGGCGCAAACAAGTCGTCGGCCAGGATCGGCGATGGACCCATTTTGACCCTGGAGAAGCTGGAGCGCCAGCAGGCGGGAGTCTACCAGTGCACCGCCGACAACGGAGTGGGCGATCCCGTCACGGTCGATATGCGCCTGGATGTGCTATGTAAGTACTTCTAAAAAATTTTGAAAATATTTTAGCCAGCTAAAAATAATGCAGATGTGAAATTTAAGAACAAATGCAGTTAAACTTACAAAAAATATCATCATTAAGAAACAACAGCTGGGAAATAATTGAATTCAAATATAGTACTTTAAGTTAAGAATTTTAATGTTATCTAGAGAAATCCGAAGTAAATCTATTAATATAATATTCTATGAAAATACTTACACTAAATAATACATATAACCATCTTAACTATTTTATTAATTTTATACATTGATTTTAATATATAGTGTTCTTTGATTAAATTACAAAAATGCGTATAATAAATTCGAATAATAAAATATTTTATTAATATTTTATGTAGATAAAATCAAATTAAATACGAATACAAAATTAAATACGAAAAAATTCATGCGGATATTTACACACTTTTATCAGTGTATCTAAAACTATAAAATGACATTACTAAGTTGTTTATAAAAGTGTATCTGGACCGCGGAATATGTCATTTATCATTGCGTGCATAGAGCAGCAACTTGAAATCTATTTCGGGGATAACAAAACTTTCGCTTTGCAACTGCAGATGGAGAAAGAAAAAAATGTCTAAAAACCGGAGGCGAAGAAAAGTGTTTTAGGGCCAAAGGGTCTCGCGGGGCTCGTAAATCAGTGCCTTAAAGCTGCTGACTGCAGCGGGAATCCGTATCCGAATCCGCGTCCAGAAACCGCTGTGCAGATACACCACTTGCGATACGGGATGCATGCAACAATGCGGCACCACCGATTCGATATAGACAAATGCCGGGCAGAAAACAATTTGAACGGGAAAAGAAAGCCGAGACCAAGCGGAGTCTTAGCAACTGTATATAAATTGATTTTTGACTGTAATCAGATTGCTGCTTCGTGTGCTAAATTCCTCCACCGCCTCTCTTTGTTTCTTTCTCTGTCTCTGCCTGTGTCCTTGCCATCCTGGCCGTGCTGCAACCTGACGGATGCCCGGGTATCTGGCTGCAGATCCCCCGGATATACAAGTGGAGAAGTCCTGGATACACTCGGGCGAAGGATTCGAGGCGAAGCTCGTTTGCATTGTTTACGCTGATCCAGTCGCAACGGTTTGTTGGCTCTTTGAATGCACCATCCCCCGACCTCCCCCATTCGTTTCATTCGTTCCATTGTGCCAAGATAGTTTTTGTTATTTTTCGTGGATTTTTAGATTATTACGATTACGGGGCCACGGGCAGGCAGGCAGTTTGAGCTGCAGCCTGAGCTCGATTCCTCCTGCCCTCCCCCTGTATGCAAGAACTTTGTTTTCAGGTCACTTTTTCCTGTTTTTCCTGTTTTTCAGTTATTCAGCTTTTCGTTTCTGTTGTGTTGTGTTCTGCATTCTGTATTCGGCACTCTGTCCTGACTGCCTTGTTCTCGCCGGCTTTGTGTCCTGGCCGGCTTGCAATTTCTTTTTCCGATTTCTTGCTGTGGCAAATTAATGCCATTTTTATTTGGCCAACTTTCGTTTCATTTGTGGCAGCAGGAAGAAGTTACTGCAAGTGGGTCAAATTTTGAGTTGAATTTATTAGTTGCAACAGCAGTCACATCAATTGACATGTGCTTCATCTTCATCTCCATCGAGATCATCATCTTCATGGCCCAGCTAATCGAAAGCCCTTCTCGCCGCAGGTGTCCTGGTACCAGAACTCATTTCCGATCCAAACGACGGACAGACGCACCATGGGCACCCGGGCCAACCGGCACACGCTCACCATCCGCCACATCCAGCAGGAGGACTTCGGCAACTACAGGTGAGTCTCGAGTACAGAATCGACAGGATCCATCGAATCGGGGACAACTTGTGGCTTACAATGAACTTTGCTGGCCAGCGTTGATTTAGTCAATTTGGCAACTTTGGCTACAACTTATTTCACTTTTTGCCAGCCAGTTAGCACAGTTCGAAGTTGCCACTTGTCTGAGTTTGCTCCCTGGGAGACGAGGCTTAGTTGCTGCATGCTACATGCTACACAGCACATACATACGCCCACGTCCGGCTGCGAGCAGGGGCTAGGGGGCGTGGCCCACCCATTTTGCGGACAAACAAGTTTTCCACATCAATGTCAATCTGTCTGAAACATATTAAAGAAGCGGAAGTTTCGCCATGTTGACACAACATTTCATGCACAAAGTTTTAGCCATCTTCCAATGGGGGCGATGGTGGCAATGGTGGTGCTCGTCGAACCACCGAACCCACCTGGTCACCACCCACAGTGAGTGGCTTTTGTGCACACGACGTGTCGACGTGTTTGGATTAGTTGAGTCGAGTTCCCCAGCTCCCCAGTTCCCCAGTCGGTTGCCAGCCACTTGCCGACTGCCAGTTCAGATCGATGCGGGCACCAGTAGTCCACGGGGCGGATGGTTGATTTCCACCCCTTCTCCACCACGCACCACGTGGCGTATGAGTAATGCTGACAGAGTGTAATGCAAAATTAAAAGGAAATTACATTTTTGGCCGTGTGCAAAAGTGATTGCAGGCGAAACATGACGCACCCAGAAACTGCAAATAAATAAGAGAAAATTCGCAAAAAAAAAAAACCAAAAGCCAAAAGCCAATTAAGGCAATTAACCATTTAAGCCATATGCTAATTAGAAATCCCTTTCAGCTGCGTGGCGGACAATTCGCTGGGACGCTCGCGAAAGTACATGGAGCTCTCCGGACGCCCCGGTCCCGCCGAGTTCTACTCGCCCAAGTGGGGTCGTTCGACGGACAGCTACAATCTGACCTGGAAAATCGATAGCTACCCGCCGCTGGAGGAGGTCCGCCTACTCTACCGTCGAGTGCTGGTGAGTTCAAGAGGGATGGGGCGAAAGGTATAAGGCACAAGGGGCGGGGAAGCCAGTGGCAATCCGATATGAAAGGAGTATATTCAATTAATTAATTGTGAAATATGCACAAAGACCGATCCCGCCAGACGACTGACATCCAGACAATGGGCTGGGAGCTGCTCCCTGGTTGCCTTGAAAGGCAATCCGATACCTTGATGTCTCGTCTCGAAATGGCTTTCATTTTGGGAGAAGTCTGCGCTCACTAATGAAGCACGTGATTAAAATTACATTCACCGAGATGTCTAAAAAATCGAGCACCAAAAAAATCCAGAAACGAAGCCATTAAGTGGGAAATAGAGGAAAATGAGTAGGGGGTAGAAAGTACAGTGATAAATATTAATATTGTTCCGTAAAAAAACATATAAAATACAAAAAGGTAATAATTTAGATTTAAAAAAATATATAAAAAAAATTAAATTAATGAGGTTGGTACAGAATTAGCTGTGTTTTTAAAATCACCAGTAAAGCTTATAAATTATGAAAGTATATAAATTTATGAAGGAAGGCGGCTATACCTTATTAACTGCATACTTTTAGGCACCTATTTTAAAAAAGATTTTAAAAATCTAGTACCTTGCATATTTTAACAAATTAAAAAAATATTTTCCCTGTAGCAAAGTCAAGGTGGGCAGGCCAAAGTGATTTTTAATACGAGTATCCGTGTAGACACATGAAAATGTCGCTTAATTGCGACTCTGGGCCGTACACACAGGCAAATCGGGTGGGATTTTAATGAGATTTCGACTCACGCGCACTTGGCGATGAATGTCAAACTGCAGTGGCCTGCCACGCTCCGTTGATTGGGCGGAGATAATTTTTCTCGATTTTTTTTCCGCTGCATTCATGCCCCATTGAAGTGCAATTATTGGAGGACTTTCCGCCGGAGCGGCATATCAAGAGCTGCGAAGGCGGTGGCGGGGGCGGAGGTGGAGGCTTAATTGATGTGATAGCTGTCATAACTTGATCGGGCGCTCGTAGCGGAAATCATTTGGTTTCCTCTCGCGCAGGACATAAAATTAATTAAGGAATCAAAGGAAAACTGTCAATGGCTGAAGCCGGCACTTAATTTGGCTCTTCTTTTTCGCTTTTCCCTGTGTTTCTCCTTTAGATGAACGATTCGTACCAGCAGCCGGGCAGGTGGCACGACTTCATCCTCACCCCGGAGCACCGGCCGTCCTCGGAGCCCCTGACACACATCATGTCCTACACCATCAAAAATCTGCATCCGGGCGCTTACTACGAGGCAATTGTGCAGGCCAAGAATCGCTACGGCTGGAATGAGGTGAGTTCTCCGTAGTTATCCCGCTGGTCCCTGGTGCCAAAAGGGCCGGCATAAATCTAGTCCAGCGTCCTCGTGCGACAGGGCGGCTACTTAATCTTGATTTCTGTGCCACTTTTCCGTACTCAAACCCCTCGCTTTTTCGCCATATGCTCTTTCCCCCGCCCCGCAGGTCAGCGATATATTTCAATTTATCGTCGCCCTCAACAAAGAGGACGGCACCCCCGAGGACACCGACGCCGTGGTGGCCAGCTCCAAGTCGCGCAGCAATGGAGCCCCGCTCGGCAGCCAGCCAGGATCCTTGCCCCACAGCCTGCTCCTGCACACGGCGCTGCTCCTGGCCATGGCCTTGAGTAATTGTCAGTTCGACAGACGCCGACTGGGCCTGGGATAAGCGCGTGATTCAGCAGGAGATCAGGATCAGGATCAGCATTAAGTTGGAAGGGAGGAACGGAGGCTTGAGCTGCAAAGTACAGAAAACCAGAGAAAATTACCAAATATTCGACTTTGCAAGCCGCTAATTGTGTTCCCTTTCGGCCAACCAAAGAGCAAGTGAATCTAGCCCAAACCAAAAACCAGAAAAAACAAGACAAAGAGAGATAGGAAACCAGAAAGCTGAAAGAAAGAAAATCAGAACCCATGTAAATAATTTTTCGAGTGTTTTGTCCACGATTAAATTAGCACACACACCCACACAAAAACACACACGTAAGGCCGGAAAATGGTTAATGGAAATTGCAATTCGAGAATGCAAATCCACTCTCCAAATCCCACCCCCCGTTCCATCCCCCATCCCCCCATGGTAGTGTAAGCAACTCGAACTAGGTCATGTAAATAAGCATTAGATATCTGAATGTGAACTGCATTTTACTTCATAAATGTCGGGCTCACGCTCGGTGCGCAGGATGTGTATGTAAATTAAGCAAACATTATATAGTGATATTATTTAGTTTCAAGCGAAGCCATAAATATAACGAAATACTGAAGATGAAATAAAATAAAAAACACACAGCAATGCAAAATGTTAGTATGTAAAGTATTTGCCATTTGCCACGTTTGTGTTTCGAATCCGAATTCGTAATTCGTTTCCGTTTTACTGCCATTCCTTCGATTGTTCAATTGCAGCCGTAGTCTTATTTTAGCCAGTAAGCGCACCCATAACCGAAACGATAACAACGCAACAGCAATTCAATGTAATGTTTTTCGATGTAAATTAGTATCTAAGCAAACGTGTTGTACCACCAAAAACGAGAAGTAAAGCGACGGAACTAAGCTAATCCCCCATTCGGAATATTAGTCAGAGTATTTGAATGTGAATTTTTGCATACATATTAGCGGCACGCCCGAGTGTCAACCTGTAAATACATGAATACACCCATACGCTATTTATTGAGTGTTACAGAAACCGAAACCCCAGCAGGCATTTTATCAGCTTTTGCACCTTTCCAATTGTACGTTCCGAATCGAATCGAATCGAATTGAATCAAAATCGAATCGTGATCGAATCCGTACTGTTTCATTTAGGGCACACAATAGAGGTCAAAGCTCACTTGTATATTTTATAGGCCGCGGCCCCTCGAACTCGTACGTATTCAGCATACAACTCCTGTATTTAGCATGTCGAACGAGGCCAAAAACCGATTCAAAAATTGGAATAGATGCGAGAAACAAGCAAAAAGCGTTACAATTTATCTACATAAATGTGTATGTGTGTGTACCTTACATAGCCAGTTGAGTGCAGGATGCAGGATGCAGGATAAACAGGATTCGCAGGCATTCCTACAGATTAAACAGATAAGGAATCGGATCTCAAGATCGAGTCCGAAACTAAATACCAGCATAATTCAGATAATACCGAATTAGACAAGCACGTGGGCCGTACGTGTTCATTAAAAGTGAATTCATTAATTACTAACTACATAGTACGATGCTAATTGTATGATTAATGCGCATAAGAAACCCTAAAATATTCAAAAATAAAATAAAGCATTAGATGTAAACTAAACAGTGTTGGTTTCTTGTATTTACTCATGGGGTATGGAATTTCAGCAATATTTTTCATGGAGTAGAGGGGAATATATCATATTTCAACGAAATTTTATTATTATTTTTCAGCATATATTAAAATTTTATTTATTCAAGAACATTGGGTCTGAAAATTCGGCAATATTTATGTAATGGAAACTTTTCTAATAAAGTAGTGGTCATATATTTGTTCAAAGTAACTTTGTTATTATTTCCCTGCAAACATTAAAATCTCATATATTTACTTTTGTACAAACCACAACTTTTGAGCACACACAATCAGTTCCAAATTAGTATTGCAATTTTTCCTCAAGCGGCTTTTAGGGTTTTACAATACTGAGGAACCCTCAAGTATTTCACTTCAATACTGCAAGTTCCAAGTATGAAATTTAAATGTGTCACATCCTTTGTGCCAGTCTACGGACTCGCAAACTTTCTGCAAATTTATATGAAAATACATAATCATCGATGGAACTGCTAGGGATTTTTTCTCCTTATTTTTTGGGGGGTACTTTGCCTGGGGCTCTTCTAAGCTCTTTCTGCGAAAACCCAAACGCTGACCAGAGGACAGGGGAGGTCGACATACGTGCACGGTTTAAATTATTAAAAAGTTTTGCATTTGGCAAAAGTTTATGCATGAAATTTCATAGGGCGCACAAACTACTTGAGCTGCGTTTTTATAGAGGCGCAGGATACTACGGTAGCAAGTTTCATTTGGAACGGAACGCAGAGGATGTCCGGATGCCAGTTACCAGTTGCCAGTTACCCGTTTCCAGTTACCAACTACCAACTGTCCCTGCCCACGTGGCCATTTGCATGTTCCCCCGCCAAGTTGGGGGCAAACTTAGTGACCATTATGCATGCAAGTCTCAATATATTGCACATGAATTTTAATGAAAGCTGTGTGTCGTTGAACTGGCCAAGCGAAGTGGGACATTCCGCAGAAATATGCTGGCTATGGAACTTTTTTTGCAAATCATATCGCATAATTGGCGGGCCACAAGCGACTCTTTCGAGCCATTTGCATGGGCAAAGAGTGCCAACAGTTGGCCCAGGGACAAGTTTTGGCGCATATTAATTAGCTCGTTTATCATTTGAACACTTTTCTGACAGCCAGAGAGCAGTGCACTCGAAGCAATGTAAAATTAATTAAGTTGCGCCACAAGGAAACTCTTTCACTTAGCCCCATCGCAGCATCCTTCCCGCTTCCATTGCCGTTTGCCATTGGTATTCATTTCAAAGGAACGTGGCAGCAATAAAGAATCGCTGGCAAGAACTAACGAACTAACGAAAATGAAATCATAATTAATATTGGTGAAATTGGCAAAGTGCAGAGTACGTTTGGCGGTGGGTGGGTGGTGCACTAATGCCCCCCGCTTCGCAGACAGGAGCGGAAAAGGGAGCCAGTCAGTCAGTCAGTTGGCCTGGCAAGCAGGCGTCAAGGCGAGCAAGATCCAAACTTTTATAATTAAAATTTTGCAGCTCGGTATTTTCGCTTTTTTCTGCGCTCGTGATAGCAAAAGCAAAGCAAAGCGAAGCGAAGCAAAGGAATAAAACGCAAGCAAATCATAAAGCTAGCTAGCTACATGGCTACGGCCGAAAAAGTTTGCCGTTCAAGTGCGAATTAAATTAATTTTCAGCTGATTTGATTTCTCCAACAGTTATTGGCCAAGAATGCAAGTTTCCACAATTGCCGATGGAAAAGTTACTGCCGGCCAATCAAAGCGAATGCCCAGCGCAAATTAAACTAAATTGCGAGGAGAATGTCAATAAATTAAATTAGCCGATGGCAAACAGAGAGGAAACTTAAGAATTTCCCATATTACAGAATGTCCGGCACACAAAGGCAACCGCACGGTGCCAACTATGGCAACGGCAGGATGTGTCGAAAGGCGAGTCCTGCGAGTCCTGGACCATCGGTTGCCCTGGCAACGCACAATAATTCAATGAAACCCGCACGGATGGGTGAAGTGCTGAGGCGGCGGCGGCAGTCGCAGTCCTGTGACCAACCGAATTTACATAATTCTTCTGCCGGGCGGCCAAAGTGGCGGGCGGGGCAGCCTGATATTTATGGAGGCAACTTAATGGCGGTTTAAAACGTTGCAGCAGGAGTAGGAAAAAAATCGCTGTAGGATCCTGCCGCTCCTCGCACACACAAACAGCCCAAGCATTATGCTAAAACAAATCTACATAATTTAGGAGTAGGCTGCCAGGACAAGACAGCATTTCCCCCCCACACACAGCCGCCTGTCATTGACGCACAAATCAAAAGGCAGGCGGCTCCTTTGGAGAAAATTGTTTGCGGATGCTAAGAAAAATTTGTACATCAATCGATTTTGTTTGATTTTTTCTCGACCGCTGCCGCTGCCTTCGCCTCTGCGTTGAGTTGGCCGCAAGAGATTTGCATAATTCATGGCGCTGATGGCTGGTGGGGATGGAATGGGCTGGAAGGATGGGTTCCTTCTCGGCCGGAAGCGGGAGCTGGGGATCTCTGGATCTCGGCTGAGTGATTGGGTGGGGCCAGAGATGTGTCTGCCTGATTGCTTTGAGTGGCTCATTTCGCACAGTCCGCACTCGCGCGTTGGTGGGGGTAAATTGGAAAAGTATGTCTATGGCCCGGCACCCTGATCCCCCGGATCTCAGGCATCCACATCCGCATCGGAATCCATATACTTTTCGCCTCGACCTGCGTGCGGCACGTGAGTGCGAGCGAAGCACTCTCTCGTATAGTTTTTTAATCAACCTGCAACATGCAAAACCAATGACAGTTCCCCTGTCTGCGTGCCGCAAAAGAAATACCAACGAAAAGCAAACAAGTTGGCCCGTCAATTTCAATTTATATTCTAATGACATATTGTTCCTGCCATTTTCATTTCCATCGCCACCGCTGCTGCGCGTGTGACACAAAACTGGGGGTCTGGTAAATTTAAAAACAATTTCCCAAACTCGCCCCAGAGATTTGTATTATGTTTAACTCATTTTCATAAAGCGCGGACAAAGAGACGGGAATTGTGCGAAAGCGAGCTGAAATTATAATGCGAGAACAGCAACGGCAACAGCGAACCCGGCAACTTCAAGCCGCGACAAAGTTCAGGCAGAACAAAAGTTTATCTCGTACTTTGTTTGCATACACAAAGCCAAAAGGAGGAGGACTCGCTGCACAGGAATAGGCGGCGGAAACGCTGCTTTGCGGTGGCCACTCCACCAGTTTGCCAGTCCGCCAACCAGCCAGTCAGCCAGCCAGCTCTTGGCTAAGACAAAGAATCCCCACCCGAACCGCTCTCTTCCGCCGAGCGGCGGGCGTTGAGCGATTCCTTTTCACAGAGATAAATGCCAGAAAGTTGGGACGCCACCAGCAGCAGCGCACTAAAACACCTGGATTTGCACTGAAAAAAATTAACAAGAAGTAAGTATTGAACTTTAAACCCTCTTATTATATAATAGCATTTTTAAAAAATTAAAATTAATTATAATTAATTTTCTACAGAAAATATTCTAAAATGCAGGTGTTTATGTCTTTATGATATCCCATATTGAATAAGTAAATATTAGTATATACAAAAAGCGGTCTGACACACTTTTCTAAGCTAAAAGGTTCTAAAAAAAATGTAATCAAAATATATCGATATTTATTGATAAACAAACTAAATTTAACTTTTCTCTGATTACCAATTCTGATATTAAGAACTTTTAACTCAAAATAAGAAGAATTGCGCTTACTCGGTTTTCAAGAAGGAATGTTCTTCATTCAAGAACAATGTACGTAAATTTTTCTCTGCATAATGATAAATTTGAATTTGTTTTTATGAAATGTTACACCACATTAGCTCTGCTTTCCCTCAGTGTAGTTAAACTGCAATCTGCTGCCGCTCCAGCAGTCGCAGCTTGGCGAAATTGGGGCTCATCCTGGTGGGATTCCAGCCTCGGGCCGTGGCTCTTAAAGCTCCGCTCGCCTCATTCTTGCCATTTGGCCTTAAGTCGGCCATGTGAAGTAATTTACAGCGCTGCATTGCAAATGACATTGACTTTTCGCCCCTGCAGTTTTTCATATTTCGTGCGGCGGCTCGCTTGCGTTTTGCGTACCGCGTCACGCTCGCTTCCTCTGGATTGCCTGTGTGGTGCACATTTCGAGGCGAACGCCCTCCCCCCGGCCCCTCCATCAGCTGGCCAATTGACCAATGGCCGCTTATCAGGCGAGAACATGTTTCCATGGAATTTCATTAGGCCGGCCCTGGACGCCCCTGGTCGCCCCTTTAACTTGGCCAAAAGCCTAATGGTCGGTTGTTGCCCTTTCTTTATTACGTAGCCTCTGGTTGTCGCACCGGCCGCGTTGGCTAATGGCGTTAGTTCGTTAGCCGAGCGATAAGATTGGTAAGAAGGAGTAGTGGCAGCCACCTCACAATCACCAATGTTTGTAGCAGGAAGCTCTTTAATTATGAAAAGTGTACTATGTTCATGTTTGGCTTGAATCTATGCTGGGTTCTATACAAAGACGTCAGTATTAGCTGGCTATAAATTTCTTTTTCATTTATTTAACAACATAAATGTATAGCACCTCAGCACATTTTCAAATATTCCACGATTTGAGGATATTAATTTAATTATACATATATATTATATACATATTTATGAAATTTATTAGAGACTTAGTTTAAAACCAAATAATTAGCTAATTTAAGGAATGTTAGTATTCAAGATTGATGATTAAATAAGGAGCTTAATTGTGTCTTTAACAGTTATGCCCAAATTTCATGAAGACAGTAATTTGAACCTAGCTTTAATTGTCAAATTTTTGTTTAAAAAAAAAAGTTATAAATTTGTAACCAAAATTAAATTAATAGTTTTGGAACATTTACATTATTTTTATACAAAAATATTTGTTTTTTATAAAGCAAATTGCAAGTTGGTCCCAATGGGTTCCATTTTTAGTCGTCCGAAAGTATCTTCACAGTCAGTCCTTGCTTACAAGAACTTCCTGCGTCTCTACAGTTTGCAGCACAGAGAAATGATGCCCAATGATGCATTTTTGAGTGCAGCCCGTGTTTGGGGAACTTTTTCGCAGGCTCAGCGAATGCGATATGCCCAGATGGTAAGTGTAAGTAATGCAGCCTAAGACACCACATCTTTAACACTGACTTTGTAGAACTGTGCCATATCAGATATGATAGTGGAATCCAAACTGGTGACTCCAAAAGCTAAGAAAGCTTCCGCTCGCAAAAAGAATGCCAAAAAGAATGTCCAAAGATTTGTTAAGGTAAAGCGAGCACCTAAACTTCGACTCAGTGACAAAATAAAGGGAAATTTGCCGCCCTCAAATGATTTTCTCAACTTTCTAGAATTTTACCAAGAGACGCACTGCCACATATCCGAATCCTTGGCCCTGAAACAGGCGGCCCGAGTCTGGTGCGAAATGCCCAAGGATCAGCGCGATATTTTCAGTGCGGGGATATAGTAACGATCTTAAACGTAGCCATTGTGTCTCCCTCCCCCTCAATCAATGCCCCACGCATGGCCGCCTGTCACGAGAGAATCCAATTCGGAATCAAGCTTAGCCAAGCGGTTACACAATCGCCGTGAGTTCCGCGCCCCCGAACACATGTATTCCAGCACGCAACCGGCGACACGAAAGTTCAACTGTACAAACAGAAAACAGAAGCCGAGTCAGAGCCACAATCATTCACATTTAAATTAACATTTCCCGCCGGCGATTATCCTAATTGGGAGCTGGCCTTAGCCCAGAAGTCGATCGTCCTGGCTACCTGGCAGATGTGGAGCATTCGCTTTTGGCCACTCACCATTCACTATTTACATTCACTTGGGTGACGGCACGCGAGTCTGTTGAAAAATGGATTTAATGTGACGCAAAACAAGCGCGGCCTCGTAAAAATGAAATGCGGATAAATCAAATTAGCATTTTGTACAAATAGCAAAGCATTAGCTCGCGTATGGCGGCAATTTGTAATGCCAGAGGACCGGCAGAAGGAGTCTTGAGGAGTCTGAGAGACATGCAAGCCAGGTTCGTTTCGGTGGCCATGCCAAAAAGTGATTGCATAATTACCCAGGAGGATTTCGGAGAGGTTCTAGCCGCTGCAAGACCATACAATCCCGAAATGGGAATTAAAACTAATGACATCCCCGATTCAATTAGGCTCGGGATAAGCACTGCGCAGCCTGAAGTGCCCACCCGTTTCAGGTCAGCGCTGGGTTTATATGGCCCATATCCTCGGCTCTTCGTGTTTTACTACGGCGACTTTATTGCAACACAATGGTTCTTTAAGTGCCAACAATAAAAATGATTTATTACCCCACAAAGCCCGCGGGTGAGCATGTGAATCTGCCGGGTATTTTGTTCTCCGCTGGTAATTAGAATAAAAAATGCATGCGATTCGAACTCGATTCGCGCGAATTGAAAGAGATTCCGTGTAAAGTACGTACATCAATATTCACTCAACCTAAATTATTAAGCCGTACTTTTGGCTCGATATTCATTTGAAACGCTGCTGCCCCTGAAAACCTTTTTCCGGGCCGACAACTTCAAGGGAAATTTTTAAGTGCAGCCGAGTAAGGAAGCTGCACAAAGTGAAAGGCGAAACTATGCCAAATGTGCAAAATGAAAACTTTTAGGCAAACAATGCCGGAAAGCAGGGAAAGAAAAAGGAAAACGGGGGGCGGCGGGTAATGTCAAATGTGGGTTAATATGATTTATGGAAATTTGCCAGCTTCGCATTGGGAAAAGCACTCGACCTGCTGCTGCCGCCTTTGTGTGTTTGCTCTCCCAGGTGGCTGATTCACCTGCCAAAGCAGCCCCCTGGAAAAACCACTCCCCCTCTTCACCACCCTTCACAGAACCACATTTGTCTGCTGGCTGGGACATTTTTACTTTTTGCTCAAATTTGTCAACTGAAACAGTTGACGTTAGACTCAATGCAGCCAGCAGCCAGCAGCCCGCATAATGCCAGGCATTTTGGTGTCATTGTTAAGAAGCAGCCATCGCATCACAGCCACAGCCACACACAGACTAATATACACAAAGAGAAAGCCATTTGCCAGCCTCTGCAATGTCATTGTCAGTTTGGCCAGGAGCAAAGCCAAACTGAGCCAAGTCGAGAGCTGGTGAAAGGTTTTTCATTTGACAAATGCTGATTAAGCGGCCGACTGGGGCTGAAAAATATTTACTCACGAGTGCCGGATGGTGGGGGATCAGGATCCTCAGCCCCTTTCGATGCGCCCCAGCAAGTCATGTGTGTGCACTTTAGATGTCTGGAACTGGTCTAGGCCCATTCAATCAAGACGGGCCACGGGGATCTGGCAGATGTTCGAAATATGTTCTCAACATTATCCAGATTGCCCGGGCTAAATGTCCCCAGCGTCGGGTGTTCGGCGAGATTGAAAAGTCAACATGGCCGAAGGTGACAACAAAGCCAAATAAATGGACATGACACGCATATTTAATACGCGAGCCACCCTAATAGCACTGGGAGAAAAGGAGCTGTCATTGGGTGTCTATGCTTCATTAAATGATAATTCAAAGCAATACAGAGTTATTATCCCCTTGTTAGCAATATTAGAAATATAATTTTGGTATATAATAATTTTTAAAAAATTTTAGATGATTTTAAATTTGTTCTTATTTACTAAAAATAAGTTCTTACATATGCTAAGTATAATAAAATATAATATAATAATATCTAAGTACAAACAAGTAATTGCATATTAAGATACCAAGGAAATAACTCGTTGGTAAATACATAAGTTTGGATCGAAAAAAAAATAATATTTTTAAAAATATTAGAAGACCGTTTTTTAATAAATTATTTTGTACAAAAATATTGCTCATTTTAGGGACCTCTTATAAAATGACTTAAATTTAAAATAACATTTTTCTCAGTGTACTTCCCCCCATTTTTCGACGCCCCTACGCGCGTGGCCTGTGTCACATTTTGGCTGATAGGATCGCTCGCAGAGCCAAGGGGCGGCGAACTGCGCCGCCAGACTGCTTGTTATGATATTTGTGTTGCCTTTTTCTTGATTTTATTGTGTGAATATGTGGCACATTATTCATGATTAGGTTGAGGTCGTTTGCTCGTCGTTCCTGTGTGCCTACGAGTGCGTGAGTAAGTGAGCGGGCGAGGGAGTGTGTGTGTGTGTGTGGTGTTTACCCACTTTGATTGGCTGACAAGGCGGAGGTAAACAGGCCAGGAGCCGGCAGTCCTGCCGGAGGATGTCTGGCAGCGTGCCCTAACCATTCATCAGGGTGGTAATTAGTCGAACCCGATCCGCTTTCGGGCTGCAACCCGGCAGCAGAAAGCCGGCGCTAATGAGGCCAATAACTCAATTGCGGCCAAATAAAGGGCCACACAAATCTCGGAAGTTTAAAAGCGTTTACACACCATTTAAATCAAAATTAATGCCGCCTACCAATGCTACCTGAACCAGGAAGCATCCAGTTTCCACAGAACCAGGCTTAGAATCAAGTTCAGTAGTTGTGTTGGCCATGGCATCATCATTTCACTTTTAATGACTACGCGCTTCGTAGAAACTTTTTAATTACAAACTTCAATTACAATTAACGAGCGAAGCGAAGGCTGGGCCAAAAAAAAATAGAGAAGAAATCCCTGCTTATCTCGGCATTGTTTTGCTTTGTCGGTGGCAGCGTTTGCATAATTGCCCCGCCAAGGAGCAAATCCTGGGCCGCTTCAATGGAACTTCCTTGGCCCGGCAACAACCCAGCCGTGGATAATTAAGAATAATAATTACCTCCCGAGCTGCTGCAGTTTATCTGCGTCTGTCTTGGCCATCAGTTTTCCCGGAGGCTGTTGCAGCGCAGGACTAATTGCCAATCGATATCTCACAATTATGTGGTAATCCACTCAGGAAATACATTTAATTTAAATGGGAATAAGGCGGAAAATAAGAGTGCCTGGGCGACTTTAACTTATATTTGCTATATGTCCCCAAGTTTTGGCCCGCTATTTGTTCTGCTCGAGTTGGAAACACAACTCGGCAATTGGCCCGCGCGCAGCCAACTTTGTTTCACTTTCCCACTCGCGGCTTCTAATTTCACTTTTCTCCCTGCGCTGTTGACAAAATAAAAACTTTTCAATTTGACTTCTTGTTTGTCGAAATGCGAAAGTTTCGCATGAATAAGAAAGAGACCTGGGAACCTGGGAACAATGAGGGACGTGGACTATGGACTGGTCATGTTGGCGCTTCAAAGGAATTTAAATTTGGCCCGGATTCAGAAATCATTAAGCAAGTGAGCAGTGGAGCAGCCGAAGGTGCGATGTGGCCTAATGGCAGGCAATTCAATTATGCCATTGTTGCAGGCGGCCTTTCATAGCTTTTTGCTGCCACTCCATTTGCTGCAAACAATTTTCAATTTCCAATTTCCATCTCCATCGCCAGGCAGGCCAACAATATCCGAGCGCCGGGCTATTCAATTTCGTCAAACACCAGGCAATAAATTGTCATAACACACGAGCGCAGGTCCTTTTGTACGAGGACCTCCTCCCCCGCTGGTCGCACGTCGAGATTCAAAAGGACACATGTGAAAGTCAATCAATGCGAGGGCCCCGAATATAAAGGAGCCCTGCATTATCCTTTCCAGCGAACAGGCCGCAATGTGTGACAGTATCTTTGCATGTCTTACTGACATTTAACATTTGCGTTTCGTGTTTCATACTCGCTTCGCGGTGAGTCCTGTTTGCAGTTGCAAAATACTCCACACTCCATATGCGATAGCTAGTTTTTTTTCCGGATTTTTTGGCTTTTTCCGCTGCTCTTCTGGCAAATAGACAATCAGCGCGACGGGCGGGCCAAATTGAAACAACAACAGCAGTGTGCACAGGGTGCAGTGTCGCGTTGTCATACAAGTTTTAGATTGCGTGCACATGTCCCGCTGCCAACCCATCCGGATAGCAAATTGAAATTTTTTCCACCGATCGCAAAACAAAACAGCTCAATAAAAAGTGTCAAATTGGGCAGTCGACTCCCTTCCCAATTGCAGGCGAAAGTCCTTCAATTGGCAGTCAAACTCCAGCAATTGGCCCCTCGAATGGCCTCAATGGGAGCGAAGAACAAAGCAAATCCATCTATCAATCCAAAGTGTGCGGCAATTTTTTAACTACTCATTTATGCGCTTTAAGTGTGCTCCAGTCGTGGCTTTTTATCGGCTGAACGGCAGGGTGTTGCGATTAATTGGCCGCGCTTATACGGGGCCTGTGTTTCGCTTGTCGTCGCTGCCTGCAGTTACAATAAATTTCACAGCTCTACACTGCGAGTGCCAGTGGGTTAATGGTATAATGACGGGCTTGAAGTCCTTGCAAGGCATAACCTTTTTTAAAGGCTAAACAGCATTGTTTGGAATTATTTGCGCTTATCTTACGAAATACTATTTTTTTTAATTTTAAAAATTATTTATATTATTTTTTACATCATTTAAGTGATTGTTATGATTACCTACTGTGATCACGTCACCTAAGAATAATTTTAAAACGTTTTACTGTACAAAAAATAACTTTATTTTTTCCATCAAACAATTTAGACATTTTTAACCATGTTAAAATAATTAAGTTTTAAATAAGTTATAATAAATTATATTTTCAATAGAAAAATAAATCGAATAAATCAAGCTACCCGCTGAAAACCAACCATTTTATTATGATTTAGTAATTAATCGTTTAGTCGCTAATTGTTTAGACGCTATCAAAATGTGCTTTAATTTACTCGATTTTATTAATTAGTAATAAAATATTTTTGGAGTGGATGGTGGAAACTCCCTAAATTATATTTTGAAATTATTAAACATATGTGAAACCCTCTTCACCATGCAGTTGGTGCCATCCGCTACCGATAGGGCAACAGCTCTCGGCCATTTTCCGCATGTGCGTAATCCCCTATAAAGAAAATAGGTGCAGGCACTGCTGGCCGGTGGGCTGCGGATCGAGTTCAACAATAACTTTGGCAAATACGCCGCCCAGCAGGCAACTTCAGCCGGGCGGCCATTGTGCGAGTGTGTTTGTTTGCTGGCCAATGGACCGACGTGACGTATACGTAATATTTCATTTCATTTGTACAACGCAGCAGAGGGGTGTGTGTTTGCTCACCGTTGGCCTGGCAATGAAGGACGCACACACATACCCTCACAAAAGCAAGGATCCTCTCTCCCTACACTATACTATACTACATATGTAAAAGGATATGGGCTGGAGGAGCGACTTCGGCGACGCGTACACGTGCCTACATCGTTTGCACAAAGGTTCAACACCGTTATTTATTTAATTGCATTCAATTTGCGGTTAATTGTTAAACAATGGCCAACAATGACTGCGTCGAGCCTTTGACTGAGCTCAGTTCGTTTTGCATTATGGCCCAATGGCCGGGTGGCCGGGTGGTCGGTGGGCGGTGGGCGGGTTGCCACGAAAGAGGGGGCGTGGCGGTTGCTTGGCCAGTTGGCCGAGTGTGTCGAGTGCGCCGAGTGTGTTTGTTATGCAAACAAGTACAAGTGCGGTTTTAATTGAACTCAAGTGAGGCTGAGCGCTCAATGGCCGCTCGATTTTTACATGAATGCGGGCAAGTGTGAAGCCAACTTGAAGAGCGGAGAAAGTGGGGTTTAAAAAAAGTTAACAGTCGGCTCGAGAGGCAGGTGGCTAATGAGCGGGCCTCAAATATTTGCACAAAATAAAATGTAATTAGCTTTTAAGCCAGCAATAAACGCACACACGCAGTAGTCCATGGGAAGGCCATAAAACACAGCAATTTGTTTGCTCTAGGCCCTATAAATATCTATGGCGGATTTTTGTGGCCCGGCGCGGCTGCAGTGACAAATTATAGGGCAAACGGCCGTGGCAAAAACAGAAATAAATAACAATCGGCTGCGGAGTCGCGGAGTTCATGGCCATGTGCGAATGGCGAAAGTGCGCTTATTACCATTTACCGCATGCCAGCGAAATTAGCGGGCATAAACCCAAAACCTAAACCATTGTTATCGCTCTCCGGCCGCCGACCAGAGGCATTTGCATCCGAATTGGAAATAGAGTGACTGCCGACTCCATTGGGCGCTAATCGGCCAAATGTGGGCGGGAGTGCCAGTTAGCATCCAATTAAAATGCGGCTAAAGTGCATCAGTGTAAATACTGCACACACACTCACTGCCGTGTGCTCATTCACATTCAAACATTCAAAATTCAAACAAAAACTATAATCGCTTTGCCAGGGATTACAACACACAGGAACATGCTACGGCTGCCACACTGCATTCTCTTCCATTCCTGGCCAAAAGCTACCTACTGGCTGAGATTTTCGTGCGCCGGCCATTCAAATCCGTATCGATTCCCCGCCTCCGCTGCTGCGGTCATGTGCAACATGCGAATTATTTTTACGTTTATCGCAAATTCAATTCAATTGCGATAATAACACAATTTATTCGCGGCAATTTGTTGCTGTGCTTGCCAGCGAGAACTCTGCAATTTAGTGGCTGTCCGACAGCGAATTATAATCATGTGCCTGACTGCGCCAGCGTCGTCCTGCTTGGTCCTGCCGAAATTGAAATTATATAATCGCACACACCAGTGGCACCGTGTATGTGTCGCATCATAAATATGGCTGCCGTTTTAATGGCCAACAAAGGGAGTCTCCCTCTCGTGGGTATAGACAAAAATAGAAAATAGGCCATTAAAGACACCTATGTAGATGGGTCCAGGGACACGTGTTCCTCGCTTTCAAAAGGACTGAACCTTGAAGGCGACCCACTCATTGTCATCAAGAAGACAAAGTGCTGAGTGCTTAGGGGGAAAAAGCGGTTTACTTGGAGTACACACCTCCGCAGTTTTTATTACAATCGAAAGAAGTAGAACAAAATACGGCTTATTTTCTTGAATTCTGACTAGACTAAAAATAAATTAAGCACTTCCCATTTAGATATTATTCTTATGAGTAGGGATATATTTAATTTCAGAACATAATAACTTACTTTAACTGTATTTCACAGGATATCACCTAGTTCATACCCTAATTTCCCTCTACCAACGCTTTGTCTGTTTATCATTGTGTTTACCTTTGAGCATCTTTTGTTACGTTTTATGTCCGCCCGCTGGCTATTTGTGCGCAAAATGCATTTGCTACGATATAGCGCACATATAAAATAAATTTAATAGATATTTCTACCCGCTGGAACCGAATCGGCAGTGCAAATATCGGATGGAGCTGCAGCGCAGTGGAATGCCGCCGCTAAAACAAACATCCGAGTCATCAGCCGGAAATGGGATACAAGCTGGGTCCTTGTCTGCCTTCCCCTCTGAACCCTCGAACCCCCGACCCCTGACCCTCGATACCAACAGATTCGTTGTGGCAATAAATCCCCCAAGGAAGTGGGCGGCACAGAAGTAGCGACAACATCGAAAAAAGAGAACTCATGAAGTGGCAAAGAGTTGCGATTGTGTAAACAAATATATATGGGGAGAATCCGAATCAGTGGCGTAGTTAAAAGGGAGTCATTAGGGGGAAAGCAAGATATAACACCTTAAAAATTACTGAAAACTCGATGTTTATTAACTTGATTTAAGGAGAAAACTTTAATTTCGCCAGCCATAGCGATGCCACGTAGAGCGGCAATGACAAACGAATGTTTATAGCACTAATTTTATTTGTTAAACCAACAAAAGCGGCAGCTAGGACTGAGCTGAGCAAATAAATGTGCCTCAGAAACGATTGAGCGCACAGAGACAGAGTCATATAAACAGAGGGACATAAAACTCATACGACATGTGGGCCGGCAGGCACTTGGCAAATGCGTGAGCGTGAGAACATGGCACTTCATTCACGCCCCGGAAGTGCCTCCCTCCACTAGAGAACTGGAGAACTAGGGAACTGGAGAACTCCGTCCGGACAGCAGTTCAAGCGAAAGCCAAAGACAAAGACGGAGACAAAAAGCTGAAACAGTTGCGCCTGCCGAACAATTTATACGACTATTTGAAGTCGGAGGACTGAGTAAACGCTGCCTAAGTGTGCGTAAATCTATGAGGACGCTCAGTCGTCAGACAGAACCTCGCAGGACCTCGCATCGAAGGATTTCGGCTGTCTTCATTGTCACCCGGCCACTGCTCGTTCGTCCTCCTAAGTGTTAACACATCGTTGCCGTCGCCCAACATCCCACTTCTCCAGTTTGTTTTTATGTTGTAAAGCATTTTCATTTGTTTTTTCTCGCTTTCCATTCACTCTCTCTTTTGTTTTTTTGCGTCGTCTGCGATTGAGATATTCCCTTCTGTTTGGCTTGAAATTGATAGTTTTAGCCAGATTATGATCTGTTTATTGTGCAAAGTGCTGTGAACCGGCGAGAATGGGCAGCAATTAAGCCGCCTTTGCGACGAATGTGAAATGTGTTTCCATTGATAGCTGTTAACTGGGACGAAGGCGCCGGGCGGGCGATGTCCTTGGTGTTTCGATCGACTGATAGAAGACCACCGACCTTAACTTAATTTACTCCGCAGAGAGGCGGCGGCGGCGGCCACCTCTCAAGAATTGAACTTATTTCCGGCGGAAGTATCAGCATTCGGCAATTTCCGGCTTGCTGTTGTCTTAGAATTCCCTTTTCTTTTCGCTGTTTCGCCCTCTTTTCCTGCGAAAGTTTGGCCGGCAATAAATGTTAATACATATTAAGCGATTTCCCATCCAATCAATGGGCGGTCAAAGTTCGCCATGCGAAGAGGAATCAATTTCTCAACTCGAAGTGTAATTAATGCCGCTGTGGGTGGACAATAGGGCCAAAACTAGACAACTAGCGAGTCAACTACTCAAAATGGCTCAATTGTGAGACGAGGCACTTCCATTAGCCGCTGCCTTCATTAGGACCCGGCCATAATCATCATCATCAATAATCTGGCTTTGAAAACACATCACAAATTAATTTTGACAGCTCTTGGCAGCGATTAATATCAATTATTCAAATAGTTTGCAGCCAGCTGCTGGATTTCAAAGGAGCGCCAATGAGCTGCTTCATTAGGGCCCATCTGCAGACTCACCAGCAGGCCATGGGCTAAGATGGGCTTTGTTGGCCATTGGACGGCGTATTGAAGGCCGTTGCGGATGCTTTGTTTCCAGTCATGAGCGATATCTGATGCCCTTGACGTGTTGGCTGTCGGTCATGTTCCTATGACACCCACAATAGGTTAAGGTGTCTCTTCCAAGGATTCCTCTATTCCTTAGTCCTACGTCAAAGGATTTCACATTAAACTGATAAATTACATAATGATGATTTCATTAGCAAATAGGTCATTAATTAAATGAATGTATTTATTAAATGAAAGCAATGCACATACGATTATGTTGAAAACTGAGTATTTGGGGAGTGCCTCACAAATAGCTAGATTTTCGAATAACTTTCAAATGTGAAATTATATGTCAAAAAGTCTCCAGGATAATCGTCTTCCTATATGAATTCATATCACTTTTGAATTAAAAATATATTGTAGCCTACTTTCAGACACCTAAATTGACATTAAAAATGGTGTAAAAAATCCAGCTCATTTTTCGCCACAAATTTTATTATAAGAACTTTTGTATGTTGATAGTGCGACCTTAAGATTTTTACCCCGTTAAAAGGTGTTTTTATTAACTGTAATATAATAATAAAAATTGTTTAAATAAAGTATTTCAAATATTAAAATTAAATTAAAATTATATTATTCCAATATCCACCGAAAACCAAGCTAACATCGAAAAAGTAAAGTAAACTTCTTAAATAATAATTTTTTTGAGCACTACTGTGAAATCTAATTAAAGAACAATATTTTCAGTGTCATTTAGTTTCCTAGGTAGCTTTAGATTAATCTCGAATAGCTTTCGGCCTTGTCCAAAAAAAAGAGAAAATAACGCGGCTCTCGTTCCAACTATAGTTCTTATCAATTAAATCCACTTAAAGCGCAATTGACAAATCGCCGCTCATCGACATTATCATTATCATTGAAAATTCGTGTCGATTTGCGAGCGTGTTTCCTGCTGCCCCGGCTATTTTCTATTATACTAAACTGGCAGTTTGGCTGCTGCCCTCGGCTTTTCCATGGCAGCTCCAAATTATGCGTACACATGTATGAAATACCGAATTGACTAATATTTATTTATACAATTTTGCGGTTCACAGAATGCAGATAATTCAATTCCTGTGTCAAATTTGCCAAAATGTGCGTGTGGCGCACGCCGCTCCCGCCGCTCACCTCAAATGCAATTCAATTTGGCGATAAACCAATTTAAAGCCGACCAAAAATGAAAGAAAAACTGTATGGAATTATGTGTGTTTGAATGGTCGAGTGTGTGTGGATGCGGGTAGTCTGTTTATCTCCCGGCTGGGGTCAGAGGTTATCGAGTGTGGCGGAGTGGCCGCCGATTGCGCTGCCCTGCTCTTGAAACCCAGGCAGTGTTTCGTAGTCGAACGACTACAGTCGCAGTGCAAACAAGTCGGCGATGAAGCGCTTTCTGGTGGCTCTATTGGCCGCTCTGCTGGTAGCCGCCGTTCAGGGTGGAATTCTGGGCAGGATTTTCCACCACGAGTCCACCACCTCCACTTCTACAACGACAACGACAACCACAACCACGGAGGAGCCCCGTCGTCCTTTCTTCCTCAACAACAATGTGCCCGCCATCGAGGAGGGCTGCGAAGGGCAGTTCAAGTGCAAGAAGAAGCTCACCCAGGTGCCGGCTCCGCGTCCCTGTTTGAAGTACTGCCTGCACCGCGTCACCTGTCCCAACAACCAGACGACGACGGCCAAGCCAAACCAGTGCGTCGATCTGGACGAGCAGCAGGTGCTGGCCGCCTACCAGGCGCCCACGGAGCCTCCAGTTGCGGGCAAACCGGCAGTCAGCACCATGATGGTGGCCATGATCGACTTCCCCTGCCAGCCGGGCTATCTGCCCGACCATCGCGGCCGCTGCCGGGAAATCTGGTAGTCCGGCGCCTCTCCTGCGTAATTATACCTGTGGAATTTTTGTAATAAACATGCATAGTCTGAATAATCACAATAAAACCCCAATGAACTGCTGTTGGCCCAAAGATCATCCCCCCGCTGTTCGAGCACAGTGAAAAAGTTGATAAGTGTTTGGTGTGTAAACACCACAAATGTAGTCACAACAAACGACTTCGTTCTATGACGAATGACTGACTCGGTTATCAGTGAATTAAACGTTTGAAAACAATTTGGTATTTCCAGTAATCACATTTTTATTAAGGGAATTTTTTAGGGATTTTTAAAATTAATAAAAATGAATTTAGGAATGCATGGATATTTAACATGATTATGATTTATGATTTATCCCAGATCTAATCTGTCAACTATATAAGTTGACATATTTGTAGAGACAAAAGATTATTATTTCCAGAAATTTTAAAATGATTTCCTTTTTTATGATCTTTAATCTTCTTAAAAAATATTAGATAAGAAAATATATTATTTTATTTTGGAAAAAAAAAACATAAAATGAAATCAAATTGGAAAACTATCGATATAATCAGGCACTTAAGAACCTTTTCTCATCCAAAACACTTGGTTTTAAAAATTGGTATATCTTCTTACATAATTATTTTTTCCAGTGCACTCCCCCGTGAGTAGTCGCTGTTCGGGAATAATATTTTCGCTGTCCCGACACGCCAAGTGTCAAACACACCTCCAGCGGCAGGACAACAGTGGCTCGCAGCGCAGCGCAGACATGAGTGCCGGAATTAAGGACTGAATGAACAATCGCGGGTGGGGTGGCCTTTCGGTGGGCGGGGCCGATGGGCGGAGTCGTGGCAGTCAACAATTTTGTCTAATTACAACACGAGAAACAAGAAGCCAGCGACAAGCCATAAAAAATATGCCATTTGCACGAAAATAACTGTGATGTGCTGTGACCTGTAACCGCGCGGCATTGATAGCCCGCTTCTGGGCGGGATTAGGGGGAGGGGAGATTAGGCGGAATTCCTGGAAGGCAGGAGGAGAAACTGCCGCGAAGCTAAGCCCAAAGATACAGCTAACAAATGGCTTAATTCAGGCAGCCAGCTTGCTGGGGAATGCCGAGCGATAAAAAGTACATGTATTAAAATTAACAAAACAACAAGAGGCAGACAAGAAACGGCTTTTTCGGTGGGGGAAGTGGATTTCTGGAGGGTTTTTGGTGCCGACTCCCATCACGTGATTGACGCACATTTCGAGCCAGCGAATACAACTGCTAATTCGACGCACCCAACTACTCGAAGCCTGGAATGGAAGTGGAAATTTTATGTGTCTTCGTCATGTTAATTGTTTTCCTTTGTTCGGCATTGTTGCCTGTTTTTTGCCGCCGCCGTCGCCGTCGCCACAACCGCTGCCTTTGCTTTGTTGTAAGCCATAATTTGCGCGCTTATAACTCAAAAGTTTCGCCGTCAAGGCAAACGCAACTAACTTTATTAACTGAAGGAGCGGGCGCCAGGTTTGACTTCATTTGCGAGGCCCATTCTTTTTGTTTTCTTGATTTCCGTTTCCGACCACGTCCGACTGGCAGGAGGACGCAACTTTCTTTGGCTTGTTTTTATGGTAATCGGCGCATAACAGAAACCACAATATGAAACAGCCCCAAAACCCCACGCCCCACCCACCTGTGTGTCTTTGGGTGGTGAAGGAGGTGGGAGGTGGGTGGTGGCATGGCATTTGGAAATTAAACTGCGCATAGTCCTTAAAATTTTATAACTTAATTTCTGTTGGTCTGGCATTTTTGTGAACTTTTTGATTTGATTTCGTTTGGCACTCGCACAAACTCCTTTTTCGCCATATCGGTTGGCTGTCTGTGGGTGGTGAGGGTAGCTTTTTGGGTGGTTTGGGTGGCTTCAGGTGGCTTTAGGTGGCTCCAGGTGGGTTTTCCTCGGAGGTTGGGTGGCTCTGCTGTGGCTCTGGCGTGCCTGGCGTTCTTTTTCTGCCGGAATTCGGCATGCGAATTAGAATAATAAACTGCTGGAATTTATTTGGCGCAGGAAAATGCTTTGGCTGCGCTGATAAGGTTGATCTATGGCCGGTGGCATTTCAATGGCCGCGATAAGAGCAATGAGTTTTGAAGGATTATGCCGGTGGCAGCATAATTGATGTGATGCGAACATAACTCAATTGTGGCGTAATTGCGCCACTCGAATCTGGCTTTTCCGGCTCTTACGCACTTCATTACGGCCCTTGGTCGACCTAGTGATGCTCTCTTTGCTGTTTTTCCTGGGCTTTCTGGTCCTCTGCAGATGGCCAGTTTCATTATGCTAATTGCACGGACATCAACTGCGGAAACAATGCAACTAATAACAGAGAGCACCAGGGGCAAAGGCAATCGTAGTCGCTGTGAAAAAGCAGCAGGTACAAAATGGAGAAGAAACCAAAGAATTTTCATTAAAATTTTCATTTAGTTGCGCAATTATTTTTGTGCAACCATTTTAATAACACTAATTTACCTTCAATTCCCAACTCTTTTTCGAGCCACACAAAGGGCACCGATGGCGATGAAAGGGACGGGTAGTTGAATGCCAAATGCGAATGCGAAAGAGATGGGGGGACATGCGGTTATAAATATGCGCAGCTGCAGGATAATAAAAATGATAAGTTTTTCTCTCAGTTCTATCGCCTGCTGCGTTTTTGCCGTCTTTTAATTTCATTCCTTTCAGCATTCACTCATCCGGCCACAGCCGAAGCTCAGCCATTACACTGTAAAAAATATCTGTATTGGATTAAGATACATCTTCAAATTTCTTGAAAAGCTTTATTGAATTTATAAAATTTTTTTATGATTTTTTAGAATTTTTAAATATATCTAGAAATTCCAAAAAATCGTAATTAATGCTTACATTCACAAAATCTTTGTAATATAAATAAAAATTAAAAAATTGAGTACTTTAAAACGCTTAACTTAAGAACTTTTTAATGTAATATGTAAAGCTTAAGGCCTTTAGCTAGCATAACAATTTAAAATATACTTATCTTTGGTTATATTAAAAAAATAATTTTTTTAAAGCTATATATATGACAAAATTCCCCACTTTTCTGAGTGATTTGAAACCAAATTGGCCCCAATTTAGGAGAAATGTCCTCTTTTTTCCCGGTACCATCGGTTGTCAGGCGACCGCCGCAGCAACAAAAAGCAAAAGCATCAAAGGCGGCCAGAACATCAAGTTCATTCTAAGCCGTTTGCATTGCAAATTCTGCATCGTCCGTCGACGGGGGGACAACTCGATGCTGGCTAGCCCCACAATCACTTTTCAATTAAATGGCATTCTCCTCGCTCTTTGCCATTATTTTGTGTTTTTTTCCCATCTCTCTAGCTTTTTTGAAGCTCGGAGCCAAATGATTCTACCACAAAAGCAGCAGGCGTAAAAATACGTCGCAAAGGGAGAGGGAGACGGGGAAAGAGGTCGACAAGTGTTCTTTGAAAATAACAAAATCATTTCGGGTTCATTTATTTACTTGACCAACTCGACGGGTCTTCAAACGGACTTTGCTGTTCAATTGTCAATCATTAATACGGATTGATTCGACATGACACAAAAACGCGCGCCAGATTGACATGAAATCCCCCAAAATTAATTATAAAATCAATTAGCAGGGGCTTTGGGCCCAGGATTAACACAGATCCAGTCATAATTAGGTGCCGAAAAGCTTTACTTCTTTTCATCGAGGGGGCAAATACAATAAAATCCCAGTTGGCCAAGTGGCCCATTTGGGGCCTTAGTCCTGCAGGATTAGGCACAAACTTTGTTAATTCGCCGAAATTTAAGGACAAGTAAGCAAATAACTGGGAATTTGGGGCCATAAAAAAGAAGGAATGCGTGAAAATTGAAAAGGCAACCTTTGAGTAAAATGTGTTGGCAACTTTTCGCATTTATTTTTATTTGAACAGCGTATTACCGAATGCGACTAAGTACAGGTAAGTATAAGTACGGCCAGGATTAAAACTTTTGGGTGGCAGCTATGTCCTCTTCAAGGAGTCGCCATTGGTGGGCGTGGCCGCCTCCACTGCATCGCCGTGCTTCAGCCAGTGGGGCGCCAGTCGCAGCATGAGAATGGCGCCCAGCGGAGCGGTGAAAATAATCGCCAGCACCGAGATGATGAGCACATTGCTGGCCAAAGCCAACTGCTCGGTACTGGCCACGCTGGCAGCACGTGCCATATCCAGAGCCACGGGACCCAAGGCGGCCTAAAGAGAGAGAAAGAGAGGAGGATACATTAGGCCACCGCTGCGTATGAGTGATATGTGTATGATTTGCAGCGCAGGCAGATTAAATGCAGTTTCCAGGGCAGTTTTAATTAAATCAGTACGAAAAAGGTGGACAGTGAAATATGCACCGCATATTAGGGCCAAGTTAGACAGGCGCACATGTGGCCAAATCTAGTTGTTCTTTCTTTTTTGAGGGTATTTGGGGAAGTAAGTAAGCCAGCGGAACATTTAAATTTGCGGCAACCACAGACGCACAGCTCGCTCGCACTGGCGACATAAACAAAATGTCCGCTTGCGGTTAAACTGCAAACAAAAGGCTGGCATGCCAACTGCAGCCGCACAAGCCAAAAGGAGCAGAAAGGCAGCAGGAGCAGGACCTGGCCGAGAGAGAACATGACCTGCAAATACGTGTATAACTTAAGCATGGGGAAAACACCAGGACAGGCCGGGATGGGACAGGACAACCTGGTGGCGGACAAGGCGGACAGCCAGTCTGGGCAGTCTGCTCGTGGCAAGCGAGTGAAATGGCCGGCAATGAAATAAAAAGCGCCAGAAGGCCAGGAGACAACGGATGGGAAATGGGAAATGGAAAATGGAGTACTGGTACAGGGAAAGGCAAAAGGGGAACGACGATGGGAACCGCAGCAACATGACACGCGGAACGGGAAACTTACTTGGACAGTTGCTTTGGGAAAACCGGAAATTGTAATGTAGGCACGTTCCTTTCTCGACAGATTTCCGCCATATGTGGATAAATATGCAAAAGCCAGGCGAAACTGAAAACAAGAACAAGAAAGTGGTCATCTCTAGATGGTTTTTTCCCTGGGTTTTCCCTCTGTTCTGGGTGTGTGTGCAGGTAACATTTGCATTGCGGTGCCGGAACATTTTCATTTCGGTTCACCCCCATTCCCAATCCCGAACCCACGGCCGGAATCTCCACTTGGTTTCTGTTTCTCCCTCTCTTTTTTTTTAACAGGATACCAGAATACCAGTATACCGTGGGGATCCAGGACCAAGACCAAGAGTATTCCCCGCACAAGCTGAGGAGCGAGAGAAATTAAATAAGTGGCCGGGGCGAACATTTGTTGCACCACCGGCACCACGCCTCCGGCGACCATTTTAATTACCAAACTTCCGACGAGCACCAACAATGCGCCATAACCGATTACATGGCCCTGCAGCACGCTGAAATTAATTTCCTTGCCGATGAGCGCGAACGAGACGGGCTTGAGGAACTTCCACATGAGGTCCAGACGCTTGGGCACCGTGGCCTGCAAGAAATCAATAGGTTGTTATTAGATCGGAGCCACTAGTTTGTTATTTTCCACCATTTAAATCAATTAAGGGCCAAGGGGAAGGAGCCCAGCCAATCGGCTTACTCAGCTTTGGTTGCCTTGGAACTCAAGTGCACTCCGCCTTTGCCTTGGATCTGGGTTAAAAGCTGAGGGCAAAGGTAAATGGAAAGGGAGCCGAAGCACCGAAACAAAAAAAAAAAAAAACACGAAACAAATCGAGAGCCGGCAGTCAACTCTGACATGGGACAAGGACGTGATGTCACAAATTACCTAGCAAAAATCCCGCACATACAGGCGCTTTTTACGGCTGCAGCGGAACAGGCATAAAAAATGGCACTCTTGCCAGGGAACATTTTTCTTGACCCAAGACCAAACAAAACAGAATGAGAGCGTGTGGCTCCAATACCCCGAAAGCACTCAGAAATCCAAAGGTGGAGGCAAAGCCAAAGTCTGGAGCACAGAGAGCCAACCGACTGGACCAAGTGCTGATCCTGAGCACAGAGAGAAATTATGGGGGAGACCTTGAGGAATTATACTAGTCACTTAAAAATAAGTTGTTAAAATGTTAAAAAAGATAAATACAGAATATTGATTTTTGTTCGATTTATAAATATTAATGTATAATCCAAAACAAAATAAAAAGTTTCAAGTTTCAGATAATTTCTAATCAGTTCGGAACACTATTTTTGAATCTAGGTATTACTTGTCTCATATATTAATTTTTACTCAAAATCTAAATAATATATGAAATTAATAAAATTAAATTTTAATTTATAAAAATTGTAAATACAATTGGTATCACATTGATGGATATTTTTCTTTTAAATTTTAGTAGATCCCTTTATTACTGAAAGATAAAATGTAATACTGCTAGATGTTAATTGGATTTATAAATATCACAGAAGAAAACCAATCAAACCAAATGTTATTATTATTATACAAATTATTCAAATTATTTTAAATCAGTTCAGAATTATATTTAAGAAGCGATCCATATGTAATAAATTCAAATTCAAAAATGTTAAAGTGGTATGATATAAAATCTTTTAAAAATATGTGACATTACTATAATTTAAATATAATTTTTTAAAATTATCAGTTATATTTCTATAGATAAGGACCCCAATTTTTCTCCCAGTGCGCAATACTCACGATTTGCTGGGCCTGCAGCTGCTGGGCCGTCAGTCTGGCCTCCTCCCGCCGCCAGCCAATCCTCGCAATAAAGGCGGTCGTTACACAACCCAGAGCCCCGGCCGACGTATAACCGATGACGCGGCTGCCCATCACGGCGATGGTTCCGCCCAAGACGGTGAGGACGAAGCGGAGGCCATTTGCGTACGTCTGCAAGGGGAAAATGGGAAAAAGACAGATACAGATATGAAGAGAGTGAATGGCAAAACAGGTGAGTTAGGCGTGCGGCGAAAAAACGACGAAATCACTTTACAAAACTCTGATGGAAACTGCTTTTTTACCCGCTGTTTGTGTTGTGAGTGAGTGACTGTATGTGTGTGCGGTCAGCTGCGTATACGCAATGTGTGCTGCAGCCGAGGAAAACCCAGGAAAAACCTACTGTCCTCTCGCCTTTGTTTTTGTTTGCATATACCATATACCTCGTTTTTTCCAGAGCTCAAAAATTGCACTAAAATGACTTCTACAACGGTTTAGATCTGATAACTCTCGCCTGCAACAATGTTTTCTCAGCATGGAATTTTTGGATATTCTGTAATATCTGCAGCAGTGTCAACCTGCCAGTTTTCCCGACTGGTGTTGAGACTGATTGGAATCTTTTAATTTACCTGGTGATTTTCTTACCAGCCCATTGAGTCGCCGCAAATTGCTGCAATTCAATTTGCGCCCTCGTCTCTGCCAAGATATTTTTATTCAACTTTAAACTGGTCGTTCTGGCGAAAATGGCATGAAATTGCCATCGATGGCACATCGTTAGGCTACTACTCTTTATCACTTATTATGGGAAAAACTCAAGTTTTCCTTTCACACCGGGCACATTTAATTCTCCAACTTGCGTCTCCGAGTCTTCTCGTTGAATTACAAACTTTTTGTGCGAATATTTTATTGAAAAATACTGTCAACTGGCTCGCGGAAAATAAGTGCTAAAAGGTGACGTTGAATGCAAAATTACAGGGGTCTGCGTAATAATAATAAAATAAAGGCGGTGGCAATGACATGCGAAAAGATGCTGAGACCGAAACCGAGGCCTGATGACAGCCCCCCGTTTTTTGGTCCACCCCAAACCCCTGCCACCCATTTAAACCCCTTCGGGAGATGACAGTGAATAGCCCATGGCTGTGTATATATAGTGTGTGTGTGGTGGGTGGGTTTGATGGGCTGGTGGGTGGGTAAAATATGCAAGGATGCAACTTCAACGGCGCTCAGCGTGAAATTTTTGTACAAACTGCAGCCCTGCGTGGATGCGGATGTGGATGCCACTTGACGGTGGCAAAGGCGAGCGCGACTTGCAGAAAACAAAAGTTATGAGAACTCGACGGGAGTGTGTGTATATGGAGGAGGAGGCTGCTTGGATGGGTGGCTCGGGTGGTGCAGCGCATTCAGAGCACCACCACCCATGGCGTTTGATTATGCGCGCCATTAGCGGTGTAAGTTGCGGCAATGAGTTTTGCGGCTCTGGCTGCGGCTGCCTCGATGTCCCCGGCATAACTTCACATAGATGCTGGCAGTAACTGTCGTCGCAAATGTCGCCAGCTCCGTCGTTGTCGTTGCCGTTGCCGTTGCAGTTGCTGCCGTTGTCGTTGTCGCTGCCGCTATGCATGTAAGTGTCTTTTTATGCAAAATGCACCCACACAAACAACCGCGCAGGGGGGCTGAGCGGAAGCAAACACTGCGCGAAAAAATGGCTATTGTTTGATAGCTGAGTTTCTAGATATTTCTTCCCAAAAAAAAATATTTCAAAATGGTAAAAAAAAATTCTAGAAAATTAAATATCAACCAAAATTGTATGTAAATTTTTATAAAATTGGATTGGAACAAATTTTTTTTCATCAGCCAAGATAAAATAATTTAAAAAAATAATACTTATCAGTTTAAGTCCTAGCAAATTCTTTTTCAAATAACTTTTAAGCACCAACAAAAATCTAGAAAATGCCTTACTAAGTTATTATTAAGTGTTCTGAACCCTGATGTATATTTGTAATTTTAGAACCTTTTTTCTCAGTGCAGTCTTCTCAAGCCCCACGTACATATGGCACAGCTCCCTCCCCCTAGAGACTGGCGCGCGTTTTGCATCATTAAATGCGCTGATTGAGTGTCTAAGTGTTCACTGAATGTGCATTTTAAGTGCAGCCCGCTTGAGGACGAGCAGCAGGACGAAAAGGGCGAGGGACGCAGGACGAAAGGGACGAGGGACGCCTTTGTCTGGCAGCTTACCGCGTTGCGCGACGGCAAGTACTGGAGCATCGAGCCGTAGAGATAGCCAAAAACGAGTCCAATCCCGATGCCAATGGGACCCTGCAGCACTTGCTGCGTGAGCGAGGCTGCAAGTAAGCGGAGTTTGGGGTTTATTTAACTCTGATTCCCGGGCACAGCGGGTGGCACGCACTCGTTGAGAATATTACGCTGATTATCACGCCGAACATGAAGATGGCCACCACATCGTTGCATGTGGTCATGGCGTAGATGAGCGTGTGGATGCCGCTGTTCAGGCCGAGGCGATCCTCCTTGAGCTTCAGCATCACGGTGACTACGACATTCGGGGAGACGGCAGTGATGACCAGGCTGTAACATTAAAGGCCATTAAATACAACCGATAACCCAAGTATTCCATTAGCTACTGAACTCACCCCAAGGCGATGCCCCACAGCCAGGGCATCGAGAGTGTAAGATAGGCCAGTCCGGCGATGGCCGCCACCTCAACAATCGTGGGCAGCAGCGTCAGTCGGAGAATCATGAACCACAGCCGTTTGAAGGCATCGCCATCCAGCCCGAGGCCAGCCAGCAGCATGATGTTGATCAGGGCCATTTCCCTGCAAGGAGGGAGGGAAACCACATTAAATGTCTCTTAGAATTACTCTTGGTATTACCTCAAGAACAGCTCGAACTTCTGGTAGCCCTCGAATTTGGCCAGGCCCAGGTTGGAATAGAGCACGCCGAAGAAGAGCATGCCCAGCATGTCGGGCAGGTGGACGAAGGTTACCAGGATGCCGGCGATCTGGGCGCCCACGAAGAGGAATGCAATGCGCATGATGACAGTCGATGGCTGCGCGTATTCCGGCAGCAGGACCCAGCCCATGGCCCAGAGGCCCAGGAAAATGGCCAGCAGGGCGACCAGCTCGGAAGTGTTTACCCAGTGCGACCGGAAGTGTAGCCACCTGAAAGGATTGAAGACAACTGTTAAAGGAGTTGGGAATATAATAAGGAATTGCTGCCTTCACAACACAGAGAGAAATAATCTAGTAGAAGGACGGTCCAAATTGAGTATTTGTATTCTCAATTTGAGATTGTACTAATTTTGACTAAATATTTTGTAGAAAACCTCATATTGAGTAAAAAGTAATCCCATTTCCATTACTCTTTTTGGAGAATAATGGTCTTTAAAGAACACTAATGTACTCAATTTCAGTTTACAAAAATTCTCAAAGTGAGTAAAACTTTCCAGTGTATTATTTATAGTTAATTCTCTCTTTGAAAGTGTTCCGTGTGTCTCTCCTTAAATTATGTAAACCTAATTGCTCCTAATTACCGAGCCCCTTAAGAGCTATAAAAGCAGGCTGCCATAGTAAAACAAAACCAGGACCAAAATGGAAAGCCACAAGGAACGCATTGAATCCATGAGCCTGATTCTTAGGGTCATGCAACTATTTGGCCTCTGGCCCTGGTCCTTAAAAGCTGGAGAGGAGTGGACCCTGCTCGGTTTCCTCAAGCAGAACTATCGCTTCCTGCTGCACCTGCCCATAACCTTCACCTTCATTGGACTCATGTGGCTGGAGGCCTTCATCTCGAGTGATTTGGAACAGGCCGGGCAGGTGCTCTACATGTCCATCACTGAGATGGCATTGGTGGTTAAGATCCTGAGCATATGGCACTATCGAACTGAAGCCTGGAAGCTAATGGACGAGCTAAGGCATTCTTCGAACTACGAACTTCGCAATCAGGAGGAGGTAGATTTCTGGAGCCGGGAGCAGCGTTACTTCAAATGGTTCTTCTACATCTACATCCTGATCAGCTTGGGTGTGGTTTATAGCGGTTGTACTGGGGTGCTTTTCCTGGAGGACTACGAACTGCCCTTCGCCTACTACGTTCCCTTCGAGTGGCGCAACGAGCGGAGGTACTGGTTCGCCTATGGCTACGATATGGCTGGGATGACGCTGACCTGCATCTCGAACATCACACTGGACACCCTTGGCTGCTACTTCCTGTTCCACATCTCCCTGCTCTACCGCCTGCTGGGCCTCCGATTGAGGGGTCTAAAGAATATGCGAGATGAGGACCATTTTGGCCACGAGTTGCGCGGCATCTTCATATTGCATCAGGGTGTGAGGAGGTCTAGTGATCCCTGAAGAATTTACCCATATTATTTTGTAACATCACAATATTTTTACAGATTAACGCGGGCCTGTCAGAAAATTGTATCTCCCTATATACTTTCACAAATCATTCTGAGTGCCCTGATAATCTGCTTCAGTGGCTACCGCCTGCAGCACGTGGGAATTCGAGATAATCCTGGCCAGTTCATAGCCATGCTGCAGTTCGTCAGTGTAATGATCCTGCAGATCTTCCTGCCCTGCTACTATGGCAACGAGATAACCGTGTACGCCAACCAGCTGACCAACGAGGTTTACCACACCGATTGGCTGCAATGTAGACCTCCGATTCGCAAGTTACTCAATGCCTATATGGAGCACCTCAAGAAACCCGTGACCATTCGAGCTGGCAACTTCTTCGCCGTGGGATTGCCCATTTTCGTTAAGGTTTGTACTTTCCAATTTGTGTTTCTCCTTTTTTCTTTAATTCTTAACTTAAATCTTGCAGACCATCAACAATGCCTACAGTTTCTTCGCTCTCCTACTCAATGTCTCAAAGTGAATTTTTGAATGCTTAACAAATATTAAAAAAAAACCAAATGTTAAATATATCGAAATACTCAATATTTATTTAATAAAAGGAGAATAAATTTAAAACATTTAAAACAATTTCTTATTTATTAAACAGAATAGCTCAGATATTTTATCCCAATTCCAATTAAATCTGAATCTGCAAAAAAAATTAAAATCTAAGTTGAAAATATTTTTATAGAATTTATATTCAAGCAAAAATACCATTTAATAATAATAACAAAATTATTACAATGCGTATAGCTAAAAAAAAACAATTACCATTTTTTTCCGGAAAATGTATTTATAGATTAAATATCATATTTATTTAAGGGGTTAAAGCGTGTTATTTGGAAAATAATAGAATATTTAAATCGATTGGGAACTAATTTACGAGCTTAACGAGGTATGACATAATTTAATTTAACCTTATTTTGCAGACCTCGAAGAAAATGAAGATTTTTTATTTATGTATATAATATGTTTAATATTTATGACCATATATTTGAGACATTTATGTTTTTTTTCTTAGTAAGAAACTTTTCAGGACCCTGAAAATCAAACCTCCTTACTGCTGCACAGGTTTGGCTGCACTGATTTCAAAACTTCGATGATGGGGTTATTTCCCCTGTCATCTTTGTTTTCTATTGCGTGACTAACACATTTAGTTTCGGTCAACAATTAAAAGATACCAATGTTAGCCAGCTAATTATTGTAATTGTCCTGCTCATTAAATGTGTAAATATTTTGGCTTCTTACCTAAACAAATTAGGGACGGAGCAACTTGGGAACTAAGCTCACAAAATGAACCGGTTCCTTAACACTTCATATAAGTGCCAGCAAATATATTTATTTGAAGGATGCAAGGATTAATTTTAACGAACTAGGCGGGAACTAGGATGAAAAAAGTCTGTTCCTGTGGAACTAAGTCCTTTAATACCTCCCTAGTTCAGCCTCAGAAAAAAATATCCCCAAGGTAACCTACAAGGGTTTTTGGAAAGTAAAAGGGTTATAAAAGCTGGAAAATTCTGCTGGATATTTATTGAGTAAATTAAAACTAAACTGCTGATAATGGAGTCTACGGATCGCCTGAGTGCCATTCAATCTCTGCTGGTGGTCCAGCGTTGGATAGGACTTGTAAAGTGGGATAATCGCGAAGAAGATGGCCTCTTATCCTGGCTAAAACGCATTTATCCCTTTGTGCTGCACCTGCCGCTGACCTTTACCTATATAGCACTAATGTGGTATGAGGCCATTACCTCATCTGATTTCGAGGAGGCGGGCCAGGTTCTGTACATGTCCATAACCGAACTGGCTCTGGTCACTAAGCTCTTAAATATTTGGTATCGGCGTAATGAAGCAGCTAACCTTATCGACGAACTACAACACGATCCTGCGTATAATCTGCGGAGTGCTAAAGAAATTCAATTCTGGCAACAAAATCAAAGGGACTTTAAGCGCATCTTCTACTGGTACATCGGTGGCAGTCTCTTCGTGGCCCTAATGGGTTACATAAGCGTGTTTTTCCAGGCGGAGTACGAGCTGCCCTTCGGCTATTACGTGCCTTTTGAATGGCGCACCAGGGAGCGATATTTCTACGCCTGGGGTTACAATGTGCTGGCCATGACCTTGTGCTGTCTATCTAATATTCTCCTGGACACTCTGGGCTGCTACTTCATGTTCCAGATCGCCTCGCTCTTTAGGCTGATGGGAATGCGACTGCAGGCCTTGAAAACTGAGACCGAGGAGAAGGCGAAGCCGGAGTTGCGCAACATTTTCCAGCTGCATGCCAAAGTCCGCCGACTTACGAGGCAGTGTGAGGTTCTAGTTTCTCCCTACGTGCTATCTCAGGTGGTTTTCAGCGCCTTCATCATCTGCTTCAGTGCCTATCGACTGGTGCACATGGGCTTCAAGCAGCGACCCGGTCTCTTCCTCACCACCGTGCAGTTCGTGGCCGTCATGATCGTTCAGATCTACCTGCCCTGCTACTACGGCAACGAGCTGACCTTCCATGCGAACGCCTTGACGGACAGTGTCTTCGCCACCAACTGGCTGGAGTACTCGGTGGGCACGCGGAAGCTGCTCAACTGCTACATGGAGTTCCTCAAGCGGCCGGTGAAAGTGCGAGCCGGAGTGTTTTTCGAAATCGGATTGCCCATTTTTGTAAAGGTAAGAGTATGGGGATTTTAAAACAAATTTTAAGAGATTTTTATTAAATATTAAAAGAATACTGTTTGTTTAATTTTTAAACATCAAAGAATTCAATTTTTTCGGGTCCATTTTATACTTTATCAAAGAATTTAGAAATCGAATAAACTATCCTTTTGACGAAAAAGAGCTTTAAAGGCAGAAAACTTAGTTTGCAAAATAAATAAAAATCTTTATTTAATGTTAATATTATAATTCTTTCAAATAATACGAATTTCTCCTCCGTAAAACTTTTTTGGAAATGTTAACTAGCTTACTTTAATTTCTGGCTTATTCTTCCCTCTTTAAACCCATAACTTTTGGCAGACCATCAACAATGCCTACAGTTTCTTCGCCCTGCTGCTGAAGATATCCAAGTGAAGTGAGATGGGAGGAGGAAGGATCCCCCTGCGCTGCTATTAAACTAAGTGTCGCAGCCAAAAAGGGAGCACAAAATCGGGCTCGCCAGCGACTAGACGTCGGGGGATACGAGAATGAGATATGCCTGGTAACAGGACCCCCAATCCAAATCCCCATTCCCAATCCTTAATCCCCTTTCCCCCTTTCCAATCCCAAAACAGAGCGGAAGCACGCGCTGCTGCCTAGTGCAGCGGCAACTTCCACGACGACATTGTTGGCGCACAAAAGAAACACAAAATACGGAGCAGCAAATACAAAATACAAAACGAAAGGAAAGGAAAGGCAGCCAAACGGATATGCGAAAAACGCGTGCAATGCAAGTGTGAATGGCGGCGCTGCTGTCCCGCCGGAAGTGCATTCAAAGGGTTAAGCACAAATCCGCACAATGGCAGGCCCCGGGAAAACCCGGAGTGCCGGCCACATGAGCTTTTCACTTACCATTTGGGCCCTTTGTACTCGTCGCCACGGCCTCCGCCCGGAGTTTGAGTTGGAGTTTGAGTTGGGTAACTGGAGCCGGAGCCGGAGTTGCCCGCATTGTTGCCGGCAACATTTTGTGTTGTATTTGTTAAATTTAATGATGTCGGCGTTAAAATTATTGTTGCAGCGTTTTGTGCGGCGTCTCCGCCGCCCGCATCCTCTGGGATTTTCTGTATGTCTAATTTGGTATGCATCGGGCGGGTGGGCAGGATGTCGTCTTGCGAGTCCTGCGGCGCTGCTGCTTGTGTCATATTGTCACCTGGTGCCAATGCGGCGTTGTTGTTGCTGTTGCCCTGCTGCTGGTGTTGCAGCTGCCACTGCTTTGGCTGCTGTCTGCTGCGCTTAGCTGTAAGTGGCAAACAGATTTAAATGTCTTAATAGATATGTCAGCGACAGGAGAACTGGGAGAAATAAGGGAGCTTAAAATTAGGACTTATTTTATAACAGTTTTATAAATTTATCTTAATAAGCATTTTAGAAACTAAGTTAAACAGAAATCAGTAAGGTTTTACAATCATGCTAAAGGTGTCTAAAAGTATGCAACAATATTTTGTGCATCCCAAAGCCCAATAAAATAATTTCCATCCACTTACTGGTTTCTAAAAATAAATTTAATAATGTTTTATCGATTACATTGCATCATTTTAGGCACTTCAAAATCCCTGAAGTTTTGAATTGACTTTAAAAAGTGTTTAAAAGTATGCAACAATATATTTTGCAACCGTCTAAAGATTTTTTAAAAGATACCGAGTTCCTAATATACTTTTAGATTAAATTAATCATTTTTCTAGATACTAGCGTGCTATTTCCAAATAGTTACTTTGATTGTATGCTAATTATCCTATTTTTCCCCATTTTTTTCCGTGTATCCGTAACGGCGTAACCAAATAGAGCTGCACCATCGACTGGCTTATAAGCGCCAAGCAGCTGCATTTAGCCCATTCGGCATTCATTCCTGCTGCTCATGCATAACGAAAGCCCAACAGCAGTTGGATCATTTAAATTGCAAAGTGCAGCAGACACACAAGCTCCTACCACTCAAGGCGATGGCGAAATGAAGATTGCAACAAAGATTGACAACCGTTGATTGCGCCGAGGAGGCATAGTCACTAGCACAGGAGTGCTGGCTGGCTGTCGAGACAAGGACGAGGATGGAGGACACCGCTGCCGGCAGGAAGCTGTCTTCACCTGGGCCAGGACGAGCACAAGGACGAGCCGAGACAGGCAGACAGCCGAGCTCCGAGGTGCACGGTCTCCAAGAGTCGCCTCCATAATTGGCTTCATTGTTGCCGCGACAACTTCACAGGTTGCGAATGGCGTTAGCTGCTGTGTGCTAGGAAATACATAAATATTTCCATTTATAATTAGCGCACTTAATGTCGGTTCGCTGGGAATCCGAATGCGAATGCCATTCCGAGCAATTGACGCCTCCACGCCGGCTAATTGGAGTGGAGACACGATATTTGCATATGAAGCGCCGCTCTAATCACAAGAATTCACAATCCACTTCTCGTCTCAATTACTGCGTACAGTCGGCTCCATAGGCCCTGCAATCAGCAGTTGATTTCTGATTTGATTTCATTCCACTTTTCTTGCCCTTTTTTTTATCCCTGTTTGTATTTGATTTTAGAAGACAATCTGCTTGTCATTATTTGTCACCACTCGAATGGCTACGTGTTAATTGTGCGCAAATATTTAGCGCCAATTCTCGACGGTGCGAACTGAACTCCAGTTCCAGTTGTTCGGGGTGACAATTTCGCTGTATTGGTCCATCGATCACGTGTCGATTGTGATTCAGCGCGTCATGCGACTCTTTGGCACACACACGGCTAAATTGATTGCCGACGCTAATTGGGTGTCATAATGCAAGGAGCACAGATCTGAATGGCGAAATCACGGCTAATAGGGTTTGGTTTATTACAACCGCAAGTAAAAGACTAGCCTAATTTGATTTTAAGTCCCTCTTAGAATATTTTCACAGGTACCAAAAATTCTTCGAATATTTTTTTTAAATTGGTATTATATTATTGGAATGTTTTTACTGTTTAAAATCGCATATTCAGGTAATAACTTATTTTATTCGAAATATTTACAAGACGATTTTAAGTATAACTCTTAAACTTTAGTTAATTCCTGTTAAAAAATAATATAGGTAATAATGTTTTGACTCTCGCCTTTTTCTCGCAATAAAAACTAATTTGAAAAATAAAACAAACATTCATTTTTACAACTGCCTGAAAGAGATAATGGAAATAAGCTTTTCAAAACACCGGCAATCAAAATAATCACAGACACAGAGAACCTGCTCTCTGTCTTTCTCTCTCATCACAGTTCAGCTACAAAACAAAATAGTTTTAATTATAATTTCATTTCAAATAATAATGTAATCAGCTTTGGAAACGCGGGAGCTGAAACTATATCATTAAAATATACACTTTTTAATACAATAACGAACATTTTAGTGTGCGAACTAAAAACCCAGAGCGCTAATATAGAAATAGTGATTCCCTCACAGCAATCAACACAATGAGGAAAGTCGGGAAATTATGGTTTTCCCTGGCGTTACCTGGGCAGCCGATAAATAAATTAGTTTGTGTTAGCCGCAGCACTCATTAAACTAGCAATATTCACTGGCATTCATTGCCACTCACTGGAAATTGCAATTTTATTGAAATCGTTTCATAACCGAACCGTAAAACACCGACTAATCGCGTTCGATGGCGGCGGACAACTGAGATGCGAGATGTTCTGTGGAAAGCTCCACAGCCTCTAAGGCATATATACTTTTTATCTTATGCTAATAAAAAACATATATCTGGGAGTTCGAGACGCTCTCGTGGGCACGCGAGCGAAACACACAAAATATTTGTTTAATAACTTAAAATTAGCGAGCAAACGGAGAGAGTCGATGTGTGATAATGAGAGCATATGGGATTATAATATTACTGGGAATTGACACTGAACCTGAGCTGTTGGAGGTGCTAATCCGAAGAGCTGTCGGAAACGGATCAAGATTTTGTACTTCAAGTGATTAAAGTGCGTTTCGAAGCTGTAAGGCCCCCGGGGTTCCCAGCTATAGTTGGGGAAGTAATGCTCCTGCTCTCTCCAAAATAAACACTTATTCGACCCGGGGCGCAATTATGATTACGAGCATTTGCTTATCAATTAATTAGCCATAACCAACAGGAAACTTATGTACGCCCTGCAAATATTTGCCATTTCAGCGGGGCTAAACTGCCTGCTCGGTGCGGTTCAGTTGAATTCATTATGGCTGCGAGCCTATTGAATGTTTACCAGTTCAATGCGAAGTTCGCGTTTGAACTACAACAAATATTTAAGTTTTGCTAATTAATTTAAAATATCTCCAGCGTAACGAAGTTAACTTCGAAGGAGGGTGCGGAATGATAACCGAGGCAGGATTTCTTCTCCATCTTTTTGAATTATGTGCCTCATTTAAAAGTTTTTGCGGCACTTACTTTTAGTTCCTGTTTTTTTTTATCGCCAGCTTCTGTCGCTGCCTGGGAAAAAATTGTGCATAAATTGTGCAAAGGTGTCAGCGAAGATAGCGCCCAGGTATTGTGGGGGGAGCACCTTCGCAGGTCCTTTGCAGCCGCTGTGATATTTCAAATTTCATATTTCATATTCATGCGCTGCACTCGCGCAAGAAGAAGCCGTTGAGCCAACTTGAACTGCAAGTTGGGCAGGTCATTAAGGCTTCTTTGCCGCTCTCTGGCCGCCCCATTGATTATTACCTTTGGCAGTTGGCGCTGCCGTTCCGGGTGCCACGCCCCCTATCGCCGCCGGCACTTTCTGGCATTTTATCTTGTCATATTTTCTGCAACTTTCAAGTGACCAGGCACGAAAATAATGCAAAAGTTCTTTTGAGTTCGGCCACTGGATGCCGAGCATTTCGCTTTTCAATTGCCGAAGAAGTTTCCACACAAATTACGGCGCTGGGCGCAAAAAAGATCCAAAGATCCTGCGTCCTGATGGAAAAAGTGTAATGGCTTTCTAGAGGATGCAGTTGCAGTTGCAGCTGCAAAAGTTTTATGTCATTCGGTTGTCATGTGCGGACTACGAATACTGCGTGCGAGTGCGAATCTGAGGTGTTAATTGGAAGCGAGGCAAAAACACACACACTCCGCTCCAGACGAGAACCGGCCGAAAACTAAACAACTTCGCCTGCATATTCGAAAAAGTTCGTTAAGGTCTGATGGAGAATTTATTGCACTTTCGCAAGTTGCAAAACTTTTTGCTGTCACTTAACATTTAGATTGTTATAACAGCGCGACAGTGAGGGGCAAAAAGTGCCATAAATTGCTTGGCAGGAGGAGCAATGTTTGTATCTCCAGTGATTTATATCAGTTATTCAACTATTCATTATTTACAGGCAAACGTCAGGTGCTTTTTCAATATGTTTAAACGCTAAATTGCACACGGTGATGACTTTTGCTACTTCTTATTTTTTCTTTTTACCCTCTTTTTTTCCAGGAAAAGAACTTCAAGTTCCGCCTGTCTGAGTCTGCAGCATATATCAAATCACTTTGCCCGTGCGCAGCACACATTTATTTTATTTATGTTTACTTAAGCGTGCCGCCTTTTAACTACGCCAGCCGGCATCCTTGGCGCGTCCTGAATCCCGATTCAGAGTTGCAGTCTGCAACTTGCAACTCCAATGTTAACCAGCGCATGCCGAGCGCGCATTCAGAAAATAATTTCTTTCTGCGAGAGCGGAAGATTGCATTCCGTTGTCACGCACTTCCCGCCATCAGATGAACTCACGCCCCAGCGATTCGCATCTAATTTAGTGCTCATACATCGCAAATCAGTGGAAACTGGCACTTTCTTGGCTCCGGGCTGGGTAACTAAATGCAAAAATAGTTGAAAAAGAATCCAGGTCATAGAGCCAAGTCAAGTCATTCAGGCAGCTAGGTAAATAAGGCGACAAATTGAAAACGCCAAAGCCAACTAAACAAATCCGCTGGCAAAGTCAGACAGGTGGTCAAAGGTGAAAGCTGTTCAGAGCCGCGATTAAGCGCAGTTTTAGTAATTAGCTGCGGTGCAAGTGCAAGTGCCAGATCCTTCAGAGCCCGCATACAAAAAAGGACACCCATCCACCGGCGTCAAGTGGGCCAACAGCTGTTGGGCAAAACGCATCAGCGTCATTCAAATGGCGTCGAAAGGGTTTTCGTGACGCTCAGCATTCCACCATTCATTTGGCAATCATTATGCCGAGTCACAGCCATGCTGGCATTTATAAATGTCGCACACTGCGTATACGTAATGAACTGACTGGCGCACATGGGGCGAGGGGATTACGGGGCGTATGCGCAATGCGAGTGCATTTATCAATAGCCGAGTGAATGTTTGTGTGCCAAGCGTATATCATGTTGGCTTTAGTTAACAGAAATGTCGCCGTTTCACTCACAAGCAGAAGCGACATGTGAAAAGTGGAAAGGTGGGTGAATGAGTGTGTGGCGGCCATTCAAGGTTGAGCTTGAGGAATTGCCGCCGAGACTCCGCATTTAAATGGAATTTATTTAATATAAACGAGCGCCCGCACATGCGAGCATTGCAGCAGCCTGCAGCGGTGCGCAAACTTATTTAAATATGACTTCCAGAGTCAAATCAGAGCCAGAATCAGAGTCAGAGTCGAAATGGAAACGGGAATCGGAATCAAAATCAGTTGAGGGCACAACTCGAATGCAAAAGCGAGTGCGAGTGCTGGTGGCAAATGCGAAATGAAATGCACAGGAAATGAGCTCCGCCTAATGCATATTCATGGAAACATACTTTGCCGAGAGCCGCGGGCTTTTGCCACTCGTGTTAGTTGTCTGATTGCGGGCATTTGGGCGCAACTAAAACGGCTCATTATACGCGAGAAAATTCCACAGTGGCCGTGGCCCAAAGGGAAATCCTTTTCCCCTTTCGAAAGTTGGCAAAAACCCCGTATTTGGACAGATGCAAAACAATTGCAGTTCGCTTCGGGGGGCTGCAACAATAATGGTTGCTTGGTTGTGGGCGAAAAAGCAGCAGCGACCACCTGCCAAAACAGAAGAGCGTAAACAAAAGCCCGGCCAGAAGCAGGGGTCCTCCTCCCCCTCCTCATGCATGCAAAAATTCCAACAAGTCACAGAAGGACGAGCAAGGAAATGCCTGAGCTTGAGCTTGAGTTTGAGCCGGGACAGCCGCCTCTGCAGCTGCCAATCGCAGACGCTGTGGCGTCAATATGCGGAAATATTACGTATACGCCGTGTGTGCAGCATCCCGTTGTGCAAGATGTGATTGTGCGGTTCACTTAAAATCGAAATGCCTCAATCAGCTCCAGCCGGGCTGTGATTTAGCCAGGATCTCCGTTCTCCTCCACGCTGGCGAAACAAAAACTTTGCATAAACAAACTATGAATATGTGCTGAAGTGCATAGCTGAGCACGCATTGTGCACTTGGCTGTCGGAGCCACTTCGCTTGGCTGGCCAGCAGAGAGTTGGCACAGAGCTGTGCCCCTGGATGTCTCACTTCAGCATCCTTTTGCCAGGACCTACATATGCATACGCCCCAGTGGATGGTTGGAAAAAGGCAAGAATTTCCGGAACAAATAATTTCGCTTTGCTTTAGCTCTCGGCATTTTTTGAGTTCCCCTGACGACGACAGAGACCACAATTAAACATATTACTTACCTTCAGAGGGATTCGAGGCTCCATGGCTGCGTGGCGGAGCCTGCGGCTGGTCGCCAAGGAGATGCTCCTTTTCCGGCTCCAGGATGCTGGCGGTAACCGTTTCGCTGGCCCGGCGCAGCATGTGCAGCGGCGTCTGATTGGCATCCCGATCTACTGCGAAATTCAGCCGAGAGGAGCTCTTTTCGTTGGATTCGTCAAAGGGATTGCTGCACCGAAAGGCCTGAAGGGTGGGACCTTCGTCATCACCGGCCACCACATCCATTAAATCTAAAGGCGTTAGGAGAAAGTCAAAATCAATCAGCTAGACGGCTAATGCAAAATCAGAAAAATATTTAAATTATATTATTGATATTTTACCTACAAATTTCCCATGCGAAATATGTTCAATAATAATGTGAATTTAATTTTATTACATTTTATTAATAAATTCAAATATTTTCCCAATGAAAAACATTAAAAATAATATGGTTTTCAATTATATAAGTTGAGTTAAAATGTATCAGCTAGTTAGAATTTAATTGGCAATTAAAAAAGTATATTATTTTCCATTGGACTTTGTTATGAACCATTAATTGTTTTCAAATCTCTAAGCTGAGTAAAAGTATATCATTTATTTGGCTCTCCGAAGTATATAAATAAATGACTTCATTTTCCAGTGGATTATGTTATGGAAGTTGAACTGTATTTGCACACGATTTATTTATTGGCACTCGGGCAAAAAGTGGCATTTAATTGATTAACCATAAACTCGTAAATTAACGCCGAATGTGCGAAATCGAAAATCGCCAGTGCTAAATGGTGGCAACACCAATGTATTTGGGCTTACCAAAATCGCTGCTCATGTCGACCGGCTGTTGAATATCGAACCAAAACAAAAGTGAGTGAAAAAACCAAGGGAAAACATCAAAGAGCGTGGAGCAAAAAGAGCGAAGGCTGACGCAATCAAACGATGACGTAGCCTGCTGTTCCCGCCTCAAAGTGACGGCCAAAGAGAATGGCAGTGGGCCAAAGAGACCGACGAGCTGAACACAATCGACTTGAACCACTTGACCGGAGAATCGAGGTAATAGAAGCCACGGAACACGCGCGACACGACCGCCGGAAAGGCGGAATCGAATCAAAGTAGCCCAAGAACTAGGGAACTCCGAGCTGCTTCCTCTTTTTATTACAACACATGCAGTGGCAAATATTTGAGCAGCGCATTAATTAGAAAAGCAATTTAAACAAGCGATTGGCGAGCGGAGAGCCAGCGAGCGCTCTTCGATTAAAACTAATTGGCAAACAAACAAGCAGCGCAAAGCAAACCTCCAGCGGGAGAAAACTGAGCAGAATGAGATTGCGGAGGGAAGAAAAGAGTGAGTGAGAACATATTTCTGTACATATTTATCGGGTGGAAGTCGGTGGGTCGTTTATCTTCGATTCAATACTCCGCTTAGTTTTCTAAGGCAAACCAATTAGCTGATAAATAATTGACATATAATCATAATTTATCTGAGCGAGATAAGGTTCTGAATGGCTGGATTATTAATAGACACATAATCATAGGACATTCGGTTGTATGTGGGTGTTGTATCAACAGTGCTCAAGTATTTCATCATTAAATGCTTTCACTTTTTCACGCAAATATGTGCCTGACCTATCCTATTAAACATTCTACCTACACAGAACAAAAATCGATGAGACTAAGGTAAATTCTACCGAATTTCATGTTAATAAATAGCGGAAATATCACATTAATAATTTAAAAATATCAATTAGATAGTTTATCATATCAGTTGTATCATAGGAATTATAAATTTACTATTTTAAAATTTCAAATTAAGTATTTTTTACCAAATAATGTAAATATTACCTTTGTTCATATCAATATGATATAAAAACCGTGATCTTTAAAAAATCTTAAATTACCCTGCAACAAATGAAGTATTTTTTTTAGCAAATAATGTAAGTATTACCTTTATTCTTATCAAAATTATATGAAAACTATGATCTGTGAGATCTTTTGATTCAGAAACAATTATTGTAATAAAAATATATGTTAAAAAATATTTTTTTATAAATTAAAATATTCATTTCAGCCACTTTCTCTTCTTAATAAAAACACAACTCCAGTTTTCATTAAAAAAATTTCGCTTGTCTTGTAAATTGTTTTCTGGAAATTTACATTTTGACTGGCTCATCACATTGCGCTTGTTTTCCCGCCCGCCAAGGCCGTAATTTAATTGCTTTGCTGGAATATTTTTAATTTACCTGATGGACGGAACCCTGACAAAGATAACCAATCGCAGTGACGTCACCGCCATTATCCGTGCTCCACTCAGATCATCTCCTCATCAGGCGTGTGTCGAAAAAAGAGTGTCGCTTGCGAAAATGTTTAATTTATTTTAACTATGCACACTTTTTCGATTGTTTGCAGTGCGGAGTGCAGTTGCCATTGGACAGTATATAAGATGAATATGATGATGATGATGATGATGGCTCACCAAAAGCAAACAGGCGATAGTGTGGAAAGGCAGGACATCGAAAAAAGGATAATAAAAGCGACTTGCTCTATTTGCCACACACACATGTTGTTACAGTGCCGTGATTTTTGTTGCATCAAATTGGAATTTTTTCCTTAAATATGGTAAACATCGATGGCGCCGAGATTTATGTAGAGCGCGGCGTTGATGAAAATGACTCGCCGCTGCATTGACCGTGTTTACTGTTTGTCAGACAGGGCAGCAATTTACGCCCACGCGCTACGCGGGAGGCAAAAAACATTAATTTGCATGCAAGTCAATTATCAGGAGGCAGCAAACAGACAGGCGCTAGTTACCACTGCAACCGTTGTCGGTTTTCTGTTATCTGTTATCTGTTTTCTTTTTTTTTTAGTAAAAATATCAGAGTATTATTTCGCAACACCACAAGGAAGTACTCATGAAATGGAAATGCTCTTGAAATGATATACCCCAAAAAAACCATGTATCATCTATCAAAAAAGAGGTTCTCTGGCTAAAAAATCATCATGAAAATAGTTAACTTATATATTTTTTACAGGGCATCTATAGTTTCATACGCTTCTACTCCAACTTTCACCTGCCACGACTTTGAAACTGCCAGGCCAGCACATTTCTAAATGTTTTTATTAATTAAAAATATTGCAAATTAAACACATTTCCAAATTGCGTTTTGCATTTTTCGTATAAATACGCGGAGCATTGAAAAAATGCAAATATAATTTACAAAGCATACACTTGCCTCTTTTTATTTCAATCAGCAATCAGTTCGTAGTCTTGGGTTCTTAAAGTTCTTAGAGGTAATACTATGCCTAAACTTAAATACTATTCATATACTTTGGGTTGGGCACCAGTCTTGGTTGGGTAGGTCTACCTCTGTTTGATGGTCACCTCAAAGTTTGAAGTGCCCGGATTGCGGCAGGTGAGGAACTGGCCGGAAGCCCTAATCTCTGGCCAGCTGCGACGGAGCGAGTGAGCGGGTCCCAGGAAGGCAGGCAGGCCCTGTGCCTCGATGACAGTCCCGAAAGTGGGTCCTTGTGGCAGGTGGTCCAGGTGCCACAGGAAGACGGCGTACTCCTCGTCGCCCATTGCAATGACAGCCAAGAAAAATGTGTGCACTGTGAGGTGGCCAAGTGGCCGCGCGGTCTCCTCCTCGCTCAGCCGCAGGCAGGCCACGCCCTCCTGGGGCAGCGGGGGGCGAACGTGCAACCGCTCTCCGAACGTGCCGTAGATCTGCAGCACTGCCAACCGATGGTCGGCGCTCAAATGGCGCAGCAGCTGCCACTCCCGGCGACCTATTGACCCCGCCGTCGCCGCCGCCTCCGCGGGCGCCTGTTTATGGCTCCCCGCTGATAAGGATGCACCTAGTGAGTCCTGCTGCATCGCGACTGTTGACAATTTGTTGGCCACTGGCTGGCAACTGTGGCCGCATGATTTCCCAGTGGGGCAATGATAATTTTGATACTCGTTGGTTGGTCGGTCCTGCTGCTCCTCTTTTGGCTGCTCGCTGCTCACCTGCCCACCATTATTCATGGTGGCAACTTCATCGCAGCGCAATCCGTCTTGATCTCGCCCTGTAATCCGCCAACTTTTCTTACTCAACTTTAACTTTGGTTTAACGAGCATATTGTTGTGACCTGCTCCTGCTCCTGCTGCTGCCGAAAAGTCCTCGGCTTCGGTCTCCTGGTGCTGCACTTTTATCAGCGTGCAACGTTGCAGGACGACAGCCTCGGCCTCCTCCTCCTTCTCGTCGTGGCTTTTCCTCCTGATTTCACCGGGAAATGTTTGGACTCCGGCATTTTGGTCCACCGAATCTGGCAGTTGCCTGGAGATTTGCTTGCCGCACTTCGACTTGCCGGCACTCGACTTGGCCAACGCCATTTTCGGTTGATTATGATATTCATTTGTGCACTTGTTGACGCTGCTCACTTTTTCATGGCTCTGGGCCGCAGTCACCGCGTTGGTTTTCCCTGGAAAGCAGAAGAAGAGTCACTGGTCAGTGGAGGATAAATTCGGAAATGTAAATATAATAAATACAGCCGTGGTATCTAGTTCTAGCTGAGAAATCTACGCACAATTCCCAAGTTTGCCTGCCGCTGCAATTGTCCTGTTTTCGCTCGTTACGGTTTGTTCGCCCTTAACTCTTGATAGAAAAACCGCCCAAAAAAGTTCAAGTGGCAAATGAAAATGGGAAAAAACACCAAATAAATATCACTTTATATCTATACACACAGAAAATTAATCAAGAACTTTACACTAAAGTTGAGCATTGCTTTACTTAACATACAAGTACATAAATTCTCACTTTAGGTTCAAAATTGTCACTTTTTATACAACTTTTTTTAAAAATATTCTGAAATTAAGTCTATATAGAGATTTTTTCTCCAAAAAGGGGAACAAGAAAGCGGGAAACAACAAGGGGATATAAATTCAAACTTTTTTCCAAAATTTTTACAAAAAATCAGTACTATATCCTGAAATAAAAAATACAAATACTCAATTTAAGAATAAAATGTTACTTGATTAATTCTCTCCGTGTATAGATATGAACTATGGGCGAATCTCGGCAGAACATAAAGAATGCACACTTAATGTAGAAGCAATAAAAACGCACTAAGCACAGCCATAAGCTGGGGAAAAGTGGCAAAAAATGAGGGCCAACAAGTAAAAACAAATGCAGACAACGGCGGAAAATTGTGCTGCTGTTGCTGTTGCTGTTTCTGTTGCCTTTGCTGCTTGTTACCTCCGCTGTAAACTTCACTCGAAGTTAAGTTGGCGGACACAGATTGAAAATGGCAACAAGGGCGGCTAAACTTTAAACGAAGCCGCCGCCGCCCCAGTGTAAAAAACAAAAGCAAAAATAGCAAGAAAATCGCAGTGGGCAACGTAACGCAATGCCAGCAAGATGGCAGCGGAGCAGAGCAGAGCGCGGAAAACTTTAGCAATTTATGTTACATAATTATGCTATAAAAAGAACAACAAGCGAAGATGAGCCATTGCGCTCAATTTCGAGCACTCTTGACTCGGCTCCGCTTTCTCGTCACATCTTTCCTTCATTTACGCCGACTCTCGGTCGAGATTTAAGTGAAACATTGACACTTGCCGCCGCCAGAAAAGTTTGAGCCCACCTAAATGAGGACTCAGGGTCCAGGATGTTGCCACATGATATATTAAGAAAGGGCGGGGAGAAAGCCATTTCCAGGGGGTGAGCACTTCAAAGAAACTAGTTTTATGAAATCAAATAAAGTCATGTTCATTAAAAGTTGTGCTCATATCAAGAAATATTTAATATATTTTTCAAGTTTTGCTAATGTTTTTCTTGTCACTAAAATATTATATTTTTCTAATTAAAAATTCTAATAAATATTTGTCAAGCCCTGCTAAAAATCTATAAAAAAATTTAAATGGCTTGGTATTCCACATATTACATTTGTGTTTATATAAAAAAAAGAAAATATTTTCCAAACCCTAAAGGATAGATATTTTATGAGTAAATAGTTATGGGTTGCAATTCATAGGACCAAAAAAATGTTTAAAAATAAATCAACAGAAATATTTTACATTTAATTTAAAGAAAAGTGCTATTTGCCATATTAAATTCCTTTCATTTTCAAAGGCTAAACGAAATTAAATAGTATGAATTCAAGTGATAGGGAAAGACAACCTACTATGTCTCTGGCACTCAAGAGAGGGACCCCCTGGAATTCGCAGACGCTGCAAGCAGCAGACAGCTGTGACCTAATGACAGGGCTAATTCGGGTATCGTTTTGCGCAGATTAAATAGATAAAAGTCGCGAGTACATGTCCTTGAAGACCGTCCGGCAGCACTTACCGCCCCTTCCGTCGCAGGGAAAGCTCTCCGCCAGCAGGGTGAATAATTTGTCCGACAGCAGGCAGCGTCCCCGCGGCCCCAAAGGAACGCGGCACACAGGACACTTCACGGAGCGGCTGCGGCAATTATTGCAGAGAACGTGTCCATTGCAGCACTGCCAGCCAGGTGGTTTGATGACCTGATTTCAAAGGAAAAGGGTAGAAAAAGAAAGAGTGTGTGTAATTATTCAGAGGGGGAATTTACATATTTCAATTAATTATATTGTACACATCAAATATAACCCCTGAGCTGCAGCTCAAGCCCCCTGATTGCTGCATTTATTATTATTTTCCCAATCGCATTTAAACAAAAACCCATATCGTCGTTGGTAATGCACAAACGGAAACTAAATTTGATTATTGCCCACATTTGCCTCTTGTTTTCGGCCCCCGGAAACTGGGGCTCCTTAAGTCCAAATGCAGCTCCTGCAACTCCTGTTCTCTCGCATCGACATGAAAAATGTATTTTATTGGCAGCGTTCTGTGCGCAGCAAGCTTTCCATTTAAATTGAAAATCAAATTGAAAATATTGCAAGCGGATTTAAAATAATACAACTGTGTTTGATGCGCACCCAAAAATACTTTTGCGCATTTGAAGTCGGGTCCTTCACAAAAGCAGACAAAACACAAATGCAGAAATGAATAAAAAGGGAACATAATAAAAATACATACAAATTCAGAAATTCGAGCACCGAGAATAGACTATTGGGAACTATGGGGCACATGCATCGATATTTGGCCAATGCTTTTTGTCTCTCCGCCTGTCTGTGCGTGTATTCGGCCAAAAACTGTTGTAAATATGCTGGCGAACATAAATTTGCTACGAGCTGAATAAAGAAACAATTTCTGCGCTGCAGCTTTCATACTTTTTTGCAACGATTTGGCAAAACTGCAATCGAAGTATTACAAATGTAAAGCGATTCGATTGCAATCTGACCAGATAAAAACACGAAGATAAAGAGCGCACGTGCACGGAAAGAAAAAGTTATGATTAGAGTATCATATTTAATCAATATCATTTACTTAGATATTTTTTAAAATTTTATGGGGCTTGATTTCATGGTCATTATCCTGATTTTTTCAATGGAAAATCAAGTACGCGGTATAGCTGTCCAGAAATAATCTCTAAATTTCTAACAAATAAAACAACTAACTGATTTAAGGGATTTAAGGAACATGCACGTGTGCCAGATAGTTTTAATGCCATTCGTCTTTTATTGTTTTTAATTGGCTTAAATGGCATGAGCAAATGCTTTTAATTTTAATACCCCAGCATGCATAAACAAAGACTCCAATTAGTGATAGAAATCAATTAAATGCAGCTGAGCGAAAACAAAACGGGGGGTGGGGAAGTGTGGCAATGGCGGCGGAAATGGCCAAAAGCCGAGTGGTTTTGGTTTTGGTTTCAGATTTAGCCCACTTTTCGGCATTCGTCGCCGAGTAATCGAAATTGGCGCAGCATGCTTTCGGGCATATTGTAAAATATCTTGAGCACTATTGATTCGATTCCAAGTGCTTCTCCGTTCGGCCAGTTCATATTTATAGTGGATATTAACTGAAAAGCCAGCGGGCTGATCGAAAATAAATTAATCATATTGCCATCGAGCGACGGAGAGCTGAGCTGAGCTGTTTGTTTGCAAAATTTATGAAAATTAAATGGCCTGCAAATTGATGCATATTTAAATGGAACAAAAACAATTTCATGGCCGATTTAATGTCAAACAAGGAGTGGCATACGCAAATCCTTATCCAACTGGACGCAGGATGCAGGATGCTAATGCAGGCGATTAGCATTGAAGGGCATCGAGGGGATGCGGATGCGGATGTGGATGCGGCTGCGGATGCACAACTATTGAAAATCCAGCAAAACAAAATCCCTTAATAACTTAATGGACTTGTGTGTTTGCTCACACACAAATGCATAACGAAGGAGATTTCAGTGCTATATACATATGTAGCAGCATGTGCTCATAATACAATATAATGCCGGCTTCGTGCCATCGTCATAATGGCCAAATCCAAAGGACCCTCGTCCTGGCAGCCGCAGGATGGGGCAGCATAAACTGATTTCGGGTTAATAAACAAATTATTCAGTGCAGCTGCAAGTGGAGTTCAAGCTGCTCTGTGGCTCGAAAAGGCGTTGCAGCGTGGCCGTGTCCAGTCCAGGATATCTCCGGGATGCCCTTGCTCATCCTTCTGCTCTCCCCTCCTCCCCCGCACATGCTTAATTTATGGTTACACACTGACACTCCAGCACTCTGTGGGCCAACGAGAGATCTGCTGCAGGCGAGAATTTCATTTGAAAATAACTCTGCATTTTAAATGGCCAGCCCCCTCAGCTCCCTCCATCTCCTCCTTCACTCCACTCTGCACACTCTTTATCTTGTCTAATTAATTAAATTTATGTTTTTGCTGACAAGCTGGGCATAAATAAATTTAAAGCCCCAGCTTTAATTTAAATGCACAACGAGCTCTGGGCTCTGGGCACCGCATCACATCGCATCACATGGCATCAAAAACAGAAAACAGCAAAATCAGAAGCTGGCCCGCAGGCGATTGACACGATTATTCACACTGACTTCCGCTGCCGCCTATCCACACACTCAAACACTCACCCAAACACACACTAATCGTCAATATTTGATTTTTAAACGACATAATCAATCACACGGCCCGCTCTCGATGTATATATTTTGCAAAACTAATCAAATCACATGCCAGGGCAAACATTTATCAAAAACCTACTCGTATATAGGGCAAAAAACGGAGAAATAAAACAGCCAAGCAGCCGGCCGAATATAAAAAACTTGGCCTGGCAACATAACCGACGGCTATTAACTGGCAACATGGAGAGCCATGTGCGTCGTTTGAGTAATTGAGTCAACAAAGCTGCCTCCCATACCTGGGTAAAAAGGAGAGGGGGTTTCTATAGGACATGGACATGGAGTAAGGGGGCACGCAATCACCGGCAGCCCGACGTTGCAAACTTTATATACAGCCAAGTGATTAGCAACAAACTTGCGCAGCAAAATCAACGCAGGCCCGGAAGAGGATGGCACTGCTACTAGCAATGGAACTACTGTCACTGCACTGAGAACAAATATTGGGTATTTAATATTATTCCTATTCCTTTAGGAGCACCAGGAGATTACAGAAATATTAACTAAATATTTTTAAAATATTTTTAATTATTATATTCTTACTTGTTCTTTTAACCAAAAACCTATGATATATCATTTAATATTTATTTTATTTTTTTGTTGAGCTTGTGACGATGACAATACTAGTGACTTTAGAAGGTCTGTCATTCAATATTTCATTGTAAAAATTATTTTTAACAAATAAGTATAATAAGAAACCAACTTTTATACTAAAAAAAAAGTTCATAGTGTTTTCCACCTAGAAAACTGTCTTAATTATATAAAGAACTAATTTTGAATGCCTAAAATGTTGTATTATTTTCCCTTATTATATAAACAACATAGAATACATTTAAATAATATTCCCATCGATATTTTTCTCAAAGTGCCATCGATGGCAGCGGCTCACAAAGGCAAACAAGAGGCCAACTGGCCAACTAAGTTTCGGGCGAGTTGGGTCGAGAGTTCGAGCCCAGCTGAGTTAGATAATGACGAACTAAAACTAAAGCCAGCCGGGCTCATCGATATGCAATGCACATGCAGGCGGCCGGAGTGGATGTCTTTATGGCCCAGCATCCCCCTGAGCTCTACCACCCACTCCGCCCACTCAAACATCCCGCATTCCGCATCCCACATCGCCCATATGGCACTTACCTCAAGGCACACAGGACACTCCAGTAATTGGGAAATATGTTGCAGGCATGTGGCAAACTTTTGCAGCGATTGTTGATTAATTCCGTGTTGCTGCAAGTAGAGTAGAGTACGAAAAGCGCTGGTTAATTTAAGGATTGCACTTCAAGGTTAAGCGACACTTCGGGAAATTCAATCAATCGAATGCGACGCCTGCACTTAATTATATTTAAATTTTTGTCGTGTGTGTGTGATGTGCGGTGTTAATAATTCACGCTTCGATTTAAGCCGATTTTCCCATAAATTCTGTATTGTGCATTCTGTATTCTCCATTCGATTATCAAAAGCGACTCGTGTTTGAATCATGCCATCCCCCCCTGCCCCCAAAAAAGGACCGCCTGCATGGGAAAGACACAAAATGTCCTATGGCCGAATGCGGTTGCAAGTTTAATCTGTTTAACGGGTCAATCTGGCACACATTCACAGCCTCCGGCATTGATTGAAATGGACTTTCCCTGCCAACCACCTGTGCACACACACACACACACACGCAGCCACCTGTGTGTGCGAATCGAATGTCCTTAAATTTCGACTGTCCTCGGCGAGGACATTTGGGTCAATTGAATTGTAATAAAGTACACATAATGTGTCAAGAACGAAATTGCGTTATTTCGATTCAATTGCATTTAATAAAGTAAACAGCTTCCTGGTCGCCAGATAAACAATTTACCACACGACACATGGACACCTGCACGGTTGAACACCTGAAGGCTCACCTCGGGATCCTAATTCGCCTGCACATTGAAGTGGACCTGAGTTCGCCATAGAATTCAAGGTCATTCGGTGACTTTTTAATTTTAATAAATCTAATTTTTAGTCGTAACCTCAAGGCATTCGAGTGCTTGCGGCCACCTTTAATTGCATTAAAATGATTTGTTAGGCCAAAATGATTTCATAACTTTTAAGAAAACATGATGGAAAAATATTATTTTATAAATATAAAATAAAATAAAGAGCAGTTTAAAAATTTTCTAATAAAATCTAGTTTAAAGGTTCATCCTAAGATAAAATGCAGGCAACTAACCTTCTATTTGCTTTATTTAGCTCAAGTAAATAGCATTTGATGGTCAGTCAATTACGATTACGTTGGGTTATGGCTGAATTATTAGCTACAGACCAATCTTGTATATTACTTTTAAGCCAAACAACCTTGTATTGAGGTTTTATTCTGGGTCTTAGGCCCACAAAGCAAGCGGACCAAGCTGCTTCACCAGCTAATTACTAATTACCGGGCCTGAAGCAGCAAAAGCAGCAGTAGCAGCGATTAAGCCAATCAGTATTACGTAACGCGGCGCACTCAGGTAAGACAATGGCCTATATAGAGAGATACACATATAGAGACCACTTACCACAGCATGCGATGCCTCGGCAGGATCCTCATGCTGGTCAATATTTCCCTGCTGTCGCCACATCATCAGGGTCACCACTTCGGCGCCGCTCTGCCAGTGATCCTGCAGCCGACTGGCCAGCTCGCTAATCCTCAGGCCCAGGACATCGGCTCCATTGAGCTCCAGGAGGGTGTCTCCCAGCCGCACGCCGCCCTTCTCCGCACTCGACTTGGCCTGCACCCCGCTGACCCAGGGATACGGATCCCAGGGGGCACGGCTCAAGTTCAGGCCCAAAGTTCCATTCGCGCAGGCGTAGATGGTGCACAACTGAAGCATATTGGCTGGAAGATAAGTAAATAAGGAGAGCTCAAATTAAATCAGGCACTTGGACACCCGAACACTCGGCCACCGCAAACCACAAGGTCGCACGTTGCGTTGGCCAACATAAATTTGGCCAATTTTCAACACTCGAGGCGTCTGCCAGCCGCACTCACACACACACTCGCTCATCTAATTACCTGGGCAGACAAGGGGGGAAATATTGCCAAACTGTTTTATTTCGTTTGTCTCGAAGGGGCCAAGTTAGCCCACCAGTTGACATGCCCATCACGTACACACTCGCATTTATTATGCCCGCAACGAGTGTGTGTGTGATTGGGGCATCCTCTGATTTTCAGCACTTGACTCATTTGCACCTTTTGGCGGGCGATTCTTTCACCTTTCGGCAGCCTCGAGACGAAGCCCAATTAATTAGCCGGAAAGTTTGGTGCCAAGTGGTCGTAATTACGCATACGCCACGTTCGCCAGCCGTAAAATTTGCTCGCATAAATCAAAAGTTTTCCGGGGCCGGGCCAGAAACAAAAAGAGCGAAACAAAAAAATAGAAAGGGTTTCTTGAAAAGTTTTTAGCACTAGCGAAAATCAATTAAGCCCCGGAACTCGCAAACATACATTATATGTATAATATACGGTACACAGAGAAAATTAACCATGAGCTTTACACTTAAATTGAGAATATTTGTACTTGAAATATAGCTAAGAACTTAGATTCTCACTTTAAAAAGCAAAAAGGAAAAGAAAAATAAGGAAATTTCTACTTAAAATTTCGCTTCAATCCATATTTGGTACTCAATATCCTCAAATAAAGCATAAAAATTCTCAATTTGAGAACATCTTTCGCTTGATTAATTCCCCCTGTGTACAAACCAGTACCCAGCTGTTTTGCCAACTGGATTCTTTCGCTTAGTCACTGGCATTGTCATTTGGCCAAGTCGGAATCGAAGTGGCAGCCATGAATTGCGTCAGAATCGCTTGGCTGTCAGCTCAGAAGATTCTCGCAGCGAAATTGATTATGTTTCTTGCACTCGAAAACGCGAAGTGGATACGATAGAATTTATAGCTTCCTCTCCGGCTGTCTACGCACGCGGATACAGATGTGAGTGCGAGTGCGAGTGCGAGTACGAATACGAGTTCCAGTTCGAGTACGGCAAACTTGTTCAAATCACTTCACTTCACTTCTACCGACATTGGCCCTGAAATCGCTGTGACGTCGGTGGATTGAAGTGGGCACAGCGGAAAGTAAATAAATCATTGAACAATAAGCTGGCCATCGCTTCAATTATGTATTATCCCTTGTAAGGGCAATTAAGAGTTCGATTCAATTAATTGCCACAGCCGCAGAAATTAGTTAAAGCTGCACCCACTAAGTGGGATGGAAAATTACAACCGCAACCATTGTTTCTTTGTTTTTTTCCATAGACCAGAAACCAAGTCAATGAAGCGCGACACTTGGCAAACAATTACGCAAACGCCGAACTGCAGGATGACTGCCGCTGGTAACGCTCCAATTCGGGCCAAACCTAATGGCCAATTGCAGTGGCAGTGTTTATACCGTAAAGTTAACGCTATTAGTTTGTTTTTTTTTCTCTTCTGGAGGAAGCGAACTGAGCTTACACGCGTGCGAATTGCAACTGACTGACTGGCGATTGAAGGTAATGCACTTTGCAGTTGCCGCTTTCGTTTTCCAGTGTAGTCAGATTGAGATTGAGTCAGTGGCAAAACTGGCGAGGCGAGACTAAAACAAACTCACACGAACATTGCGTCACAATTACACGAAAGAAACCGCAAGCAAAAAAATCCGAAAATAAAACAAACTGAGACAGAGACCCAGAAACCCCGAAGCGGGCTAAAAGCGTTGCGCATGCGCCATTGACGCTGCAGCTCCACAATTAGCCGCCTGGGAGATGCCGAATTGAACGTGATTCGCCACTTTTTTCGCACAGTGTGTGCGAGTGTGTGAAATTTGCGCAAGCATTGCGTATACGTATGATTTATTCGCTGCTCGCGGCGCGTTTCTAATTCAATTTAAAGCCGTTTGTTTGCTTGGCAGCTAGGAAATAGAAGCAAACTTGTTTGCCGCCTTTAATTATGCGAGTATCCAGCAAATGCGTTTATAATTGTGCGTTACACTTCCGCGTTTTTTGGTTGGTTGTGAGGGGTTTTGAACGGACCTTGACCTAAGCTAAGTTGGTAGTTGGTTTTGTTTTTGGTTTGGCTAAGGTCATTTGGGCCATTAGGGTCTCGCCTGCTTTGTTAGCAATTACACACCGTTTTTTATGTTTGCTGGTTAATCAATTTTCACAACTCTCGGCCACGCTGGGTGATTTTTTCTTTGTGATCTTCCCCTGTGAACGTATCGTAATCACTTTATTTGGCGCCGGCGCTTCGCACTTCGCGTTTGCTTGCGGAACTTGCGGCGCTTGCGCACTTCACCGACTGCCAGTTGCCAAGAAACTGAGCCTCGTTGTCTTCACAGCTGACCAGCAGACCTCAAAAACCTGGCTTAAACAGCAGGCGCCACCTAGCGGCAGAGCTTTGAACTGCTGCGAGCTGTGAGCTTTTGAACGGTTTTTCAAAACCCAATTGGCCATAAGTTATAAGCCATCAGCATAAGTCGAGTGTTAATATTTCTGAGAGGCGGAATTTCACTTGAATTTGGCCATTTGCCTCTGGGCCCGATTAATAAAAGTCAATTACCTTTTGGCTAACATGAATTTCGATGTTATTGCCAAGTATTTGGTGATTTTGACACTGCTGACGGCTTTTGGCTGCCGAACGCTTCTGTGGGCCACTCGATGCCACATAAATTTGGCCAAATCTAATTGAACTGGCAAATTGAAAAGCCCAAACGGAATCACACAATGCCCCCCTGCCATCCAGGGTCAGGTTTTGCTGGGCGCAAAATTTAATGAAATTACCAAATTACCAATTTCAATGCCACTTTGGGCAATGTTTTTCGGCCGAGCGCCAAACTCAAATTACCGCCTCAATGGCAGTTAAACCGGCAATAGGTGATGGGCAACAAAAAAGCGAAAGTCAAACGGATTGCGACGGTTTGTTGGCCCTGCCGTGCCAAATCCATTTGTCAGCTGCCAATTTCCATCAGTTATCATTGTTAGGGTTAATGGCTGAGTGCTGACTTTGGTTTTAGGCCCGATTATTTATTTAGGGCCCCATTGTTTATGTTTATCGCGCCGCGACACCTCTGTGTTGTTATTATTTCTTCGGTATTTCAAATGATAATATTTTGGTCCACTTGCCACTCGTTCGCCACTCGCCACTCAATTGACAATGCACTTCCATTTGGCACTGGCCACGCTGAGCGCAATTAAGCTGAAAAATAACGCTGTTTATTTTCAAATTTAATTACAAAGTCGGAAAACTTTTAAAGTCAACAAAATGGAATTAAGCTGATTAAGTTTCGTGTACATTACGGCTAATAGCGATTTTATCTGATTACAATTTGTGTGGGCTTGTAACTAAACTGTTTATCTAAATTTAAACATTTAATTCATGAACTGTTTGGGGTTTTTTATTTTTTTTATATACAACCAAAAATATTTATTCATTTTTTATTATTTATTTATCTAATTGTTTAGTTGCCTTGAATGTCGCAATACGAAACCCCTTTTTTATGCGAAATATTCATGAAAATGACTGCTTTCAGCCCTGTTCTCGATTAGCACTGCAACTTGCAATAAAAGCTTCAAAGAACCATGCCAACAGACTCACTTTCAAACGAAGCTGTTCCATAATGTCTTATTATGACTTAATCGCTGAAGAATGTATTTGTTTATTCATGTTTTTATCATATAGCGCACCCAAAAGCCGCTGCCAGCCGAAAGTTCAAATATTTACTTAGCTTCACAAGACTAATTTCCATGATCTCGACTGGCTGTCAGCATTGGATCTCGGTTTTCGGATCTTACAACACAGCGTCAGATGGCCGAAATGGTTCGCGGGGGCAGGGGTTAAACGGCTGATGCTGGCTAGCCAAGCTCTCTTGGCCAAAATGTTTGTCGTAGCCGATTGCGTCGGCCCAAAGCGCTCAGTGCTCCGCCGCTCGGCAACTTTTCAGGCGGCCCACATCTATCCAGCTGGCTCGAAAATGAAATAAAAAACACACACGAAAAACGAAAAACAGTTTGCCAACTGAGAGCGCCCGTTGAACACGTCTCTCGCTAGCCGCGTTTATATTTCGGTTCAAATCGATCGCTTTCGGCACCTGTGCGAGTTTTCCAGTCGGAGATGAGGAAATCATCGGGACGATTTCTGGCAGCGCCCCATGAAAATGGTGATGAGAATGTAGTCGGCCCCTCCGTTCGCCTGCTGAGGATCCCGAGGGCTGCGCCCGCAATGGAGAACTACGGATTCCAGCTGACCCGCAGCAAGTGGGATCCCTATCCATGGGTAATAAAGTAGCCAACCGTCGTTAGTTTCGAACTCCCTCCTAAATGCCAAATCCCCCATCGACAGGTATGCGAGGTGGCTGCCGGCACACCTGCCGCACTCTGCGGCCTAAAACCCGGCGATTGCGTTCTGGAGGTGAGTACACTGCCAGATGTAGCTGCCACCGACCAAAAAAAGGGGCTTGGCATTGGGGATTATGCATAAAACTGGCCAACTGCTTACACAGAATTAACAATGCAACATATCGATCAGAATTTTCCTAGACCATAGGTCTTCAGAGATCGTTTCTTGGGTTCTTCACTATTCCAAAACTGTTTTTGTTTAGTTTGAGTGAAAAACAAAAAATAGAATAAAAAAAAAAAAATATCCGATCCTTATTTGGAAAGCTTATCATGTCATTGAATATTTTCAAAAAAAACCCATAAATGTTTTTAGTTATTCTTACTTAAATGAAGGTCTTTTAAATCTGAAAAGGTTTACACATTTTTTTAAATTATTAAACAATCAATTAAGCAATCCATTTGGGAATATCATTAAATTCATTTATATATAAAGTATTCATTAACTTTCAATTTAAAAATATTTTCCAGATTTATTGGGTGATTGAAAGATAAACTTACAATTTAAGTAACTAATTAATTTATTAAAACTAAAAAATCTTTAAACTAAAAAATCTATAGAAATTATAGAACATTTTGTAAGGGATTTAGTCATTTAAATTACACAAATTTTCAAGGCAGGTAGACTGAAATTAAAGTTATAGCTATGGAAGTTGGACTGTATATGTAAGGCATGGACTTTGCAGTCGCTATTGAAGCTGTTTTTGTTGTTCTTTGTGGATATTGTTTGCTTAAAATAGCAATGCAGTAAAACTTAATTGCTTCTCATCGGTTCTATTGATCACTTTTATTGGCATCGGGAGGAGTGGAGTGGGGAAACTGGGCACCTGAAACAGCTGGCGAATGCAAAACCCGCCCTAGACGAGCCTAAAACTAATGACACAACTCGAACGCAGTCGTTAAAGCGGCTAACTGACGACGAAGATTAATTAGCGCAAAGTAAATATTTAAAACAAACAAAAGCGAGCGACTTACTTTTATCAGATAACAGCCTATTGGGTTAACAGTGGGTTAACAGTTGCAAGCAGTGCAGGAAATTTGAAAATAATAGCTTGTCTATATAATAATATTTAGATACCTGATAGGCTTTCCGTGTTGCAGGTATTTCTTAGAATAAGCAAGCAGCATTTAAGTTAAGTAGTCCATTACCAGATATTCCCATAAAACTGTAATATAATATATTTTTAGGTAAATGGAACCGATGTTTTGGGCCTAAAGGTTTCTGAAATTGCCAAAATGGTGAAAAGCCAAAAGGATTGCGTCACAATTCTCTGCTGGAACAGTGAATGTGATAAGGACTGTGATAACAATGTGAGTAATAGATAAGAAATTCCTTAATTTACATTTCTTAGCCTGTAATATCTGGAACAAAATTCGATTTGAACATTAAACGAAACAATTCCTTCCGGAAAATCCTCAGAGCATATGCTGCGCCCCCATGCCCACCAGTCTGCGACGGCTGTCCCTCGTGCTGGAAAGCATCCTGCGCCTCGTCGAGTGTCCTGTCTGCGGAGTGACCATCTCCCCGCCGGCGATGCAGTGCCAAAACGGACACCTGCTCTGCGTCGACTGTCGCATCCGCTCCGAGCGCTGTCCTGTCTGCCGGGACTTCTACACGCCCCGCCGGGCTCTGTTGGCCGAGCAGATTTTCCTGACCATCGCCAACGCCTTCGAGATGTGCCGCTCGGAGGCTAAGCTGCGGCAGAAGCTCTTCGCCGGGATAACACGCCCAGTGGTGGCGGGTGGTGGCAGGATAACGGGACGGGATGAGACCACCTGGCGAAAGCGTAGACCTGTGCTGCCGACGAACAAGTTCCTAACCAAGCTGCTCGAGGGCTGTGCCTACTCGATGGACAACCTCTCGCCCTCGAATGCCGCTACCCTGCTGCGAACCAGTGCCACGGATGACTCCTCGGACGAGATCCCGGCGAGGACATCGCTGGAGACAGACAAAGCCACGCCCCCCGAGAGGACAACAATGCACGCCCGCATGCATGACGCGAATGCGGAGCATCCTTCACTCGCGACGAATGATTTACAGCGGGAAGGAGTTAAGCCGAATGCCGGGGGCGGTGACAAGGATGAGGGTGAGGAATCCGGAACGGACAGCAGCTCCGCCGCATCCTTGCATCCTCCCTCTGCAGAGAGCCAAAGCAGCGGAGCAGCAGCCATCAATGAATCTTCTGGGATGGAACTGCAACCCATTCGCATACCTCCTGTCACTCCGAGCCAGGATTTGGCCCAGCAGGTTGTCCAAACTAAGCCGGCCTCGCTGATGTACCGCTGTCCCTGCGAGCTCCAGCATGCACGGGATCCTGCCAAGGACCTCCAGCAGAACTGCTGCTACAAATCCGCTTTCCGTTTGCTTTGAGCTCCTCGGGCATCTCTCAATCAACAGCATCCTCTTATCAGTCGAGCCGTTTGCCCCGCCCCCTGTTTTCCTTACTAATTAAATTAGACGCCAGTTTGCTTGGCCAAAGTTGCTTATCGCGCAAAGAAGTGAGACCGACAAAGGAATTGAATGGGTGTCGGTTCGGGACAAAAGGCCCCCGAGTTGCAGATGCAAAGAAGTTGCTGAACTGCAGCGAGGAGTTCAACTTGGCCAAGTTGAGTTCTAATTTAATCACTCCTGAACGCTCCAATGACTTTGTGTCATTTGGCGTCAGAGTTGCGCTGCCCGATAATGAACCTCGGGCAGTCTGGGGGGCATCGGGGGTTTTGGCTTGACAGATACGTGTCTTAGACACACAAAGAAAATAAAGGGTTTTATCTATAAAATAGAAATGGTATCCTAATTTTTCTAAAAAAAAAATTCCTAAAGGTTAAAGATATTTTAATTTTAGAGTGCCACAAAAAAAGCACAAAAATTATGCCTAAAGCTATGCAACAAAATAGGTTCAATAAGAAAGTAAGTTTTATTCATTATCAAATTTTTTCATTGCATACTTTTAGACACCTTAATAAATTATTTTCAAAATCCTAGTAATTTATTTAGCACTCTCACTATAATTAAAAAATTATACACTTAAAAACAGAGGATAATATCGATGATTTTCATTAAATATATCTTAAAAATTTTAAAATTTCCTGAATAAATTTTCCAAAAGCAGGAAATGATTCTTGATATATGGTAATATACCCCAAACTTCTTCTTCACTTTCAATACCCTTACTTTTCCCAGTGCCCTGGAAGTTATGGCTGCAGTCTGCGACTGTGCCACCCGCAGATGCAGGTCAATCAGGAGCGAAGTGAAGGATGCCGGACAAGCGCGTAATGAGCTTTATTTGTCATCGGGAGCAGGCGTGGAACCTGTCCCGGCAGAACCATAATGACAGCCGCAGATGGACAGCCATTATGCCGGTCGTTTACCATTTAATATTGATGCAAGGGGCCAAAGGAGTCGGCAGCCAGGAACAGTCTTCAACCGCATTCTTATCGCAGCAGAATAGCCCGCCCGCTGGCTGCTCCAGTTCAGTTCAGTCCTGGCCAGGCCAGGATGAGGCTGCTATGAAAATGTCATCAAAACAGGAAGTGGCAGTTTAATTTAAGCGCGTTAATTGAATTTTATTTTCTGCTTTGTTGATGTCCCGCACAAAAGCGCGGCCGAAGACCAAGTCCGAGCTGAAGCTGCGAGGATCCGCGTCCGGTTGCGACTGCGATGCGGAAATTGATTTGCTGCTGCTGGTGCAGCATTGTGAACCCGGAATGGTCGGAATGGCTAGAATGGCCGGAATAAACGGCCATATCCCGTGGTGTCGCCACCTGACAGAGTCGGCAAACTTTAATTACAAACTTCTATGCGCCATTATGCAGCCGCCTGCTCGGCTGCTCGGCTGCTCGCGAAACCGTGTTTAAATTGCTGTTATTGTTGCATTCTGCGAGAGAGGAGACTTGCGGCTCAGCCACACATTTTCTAATTGCATTTCATTATCTATTGGAAATTACAGCGATTTCGAGGGTCGATGATGGCCCCGCTAATGGCAACCGTAACAAGTGGTGCTCCTCCACGTGAAGCGCGGCTGCCTGCAATGCAATTAATTTCGCTGTCGCGGGCAAAAGAAATCGCTGCGAAAACCGCGACAAGTGTGCTTCTGTTTCGGCTTCTGCTCCTGCTTCTGCTGCTGCTTCTGCTCTCATTTTCCCCTTGGCAGCCCGCATAATTTGCAATGGGAAACCCAGACCGATCTATTGGTTATTTAATTAATGTGAAGCACTCATTATCGAGTGCAATTTACCTTGGGTAAACACACAGGGCTTCATCACTTAAAGCAGCGCCGCCTTTCAATTTGCATCCTTGGCAGCCAGCCGGGTTGTTTAAGTTCTCGTCTTGCATCGGAATAAACGGCTCTTTGGGGCAAGTTTCGGGACCGGCTAAGTGGTAATGGCCAAAACAATAAATTCACTTTGGAGCGAAAATTTCGCTGCCACGCCCACTCGGGCACTTGGCGCACAAGTGGAGGTCACGTCAGTGCACCACACGGCGTTTAAGTACGGGTATGAGTTCGAGTACAACTGCACTTCTCAAAAAAAAATCTGAAAAATGGGCTGGATATTCGTAGTATTTGTAGGAATGGTAACACAATTCTAAGAGGATGTCATGGAAATATCTAGGTTTTTGAAATCACGAAAAATGTACCTAAAAGTATGCAGTAAATAAAGGATATTCGTTTTTCTGTATGAATTCATATCCCTTTTAAGTCAAAAATATTTTGATGCATACTTTGCAAACATATTTTGACAACCAAAAAAGATTTAAAAAGACCCAGCTATTTCTTTGGCAGTCTCAATATATTTAGTTTCAGATAAAGGTGTCTAAAACCCGAATATTGATGTTAATGAAGGCGACAATATATTTTTTTAAAGAAAGCTTTTAGGCACCTTTAAAATATTTTAAACTCTTTAAACATCTTTAAAATATATATATAAATATAATTGTATAAATTGTACGTCATATAGAAGTGAGATTGTGTTTGGTGTCAGATTTTCCCTTCAAGTAATCCGGTGTAAGTTTATTTCTGAATTTCTAGTTCCCCTTTTCTTGCCGTGTAGCTTATCAGGCAGCAACAGAAGCAGTCTTTACAGAGTGTGTGTATAGCTTAGCAACAATGTGACCGCCCCAAAGCGAAGGAAAGCGTGCAACAATTTGGAGAATCCTTCCCTTTTGGCGGCGCAGCTGTTCCGTGTGCGGCCGCAACCTTAGAAACTTTCTAACGAGCATTTTGCAGCGCCCCCCTCTGCGATCTGCGCCCCCCATCACCCCCTTTCTGGTCCTTTGTTGCTGCTGCACGCCTTCGGCTGCCGCCTGGCGGGCTGTTATTGTTATTGTTTCTAGCTGGCAAACAACATGTGCGGTTGTCATAAATTTAACGCCAAAAGAGCATTTTAAGCAGTCAGCCAAAGACCGCCTGCCAGGGGACTAAGTCTTCTAATTACTCCGAGGGAAAAGTTTTCCCCAAAAACCCCCTGATTCATGTGTGTGTGCGTGTATCTCTGCGTGGAAACTTTGATGAGTCGCCCAGCGGAAATGCGAAAATGTGAAAATGCGAAATGCAACCGGCTGCGTGCAAAGTATTTCCATATTTAAATTCGTGCGTTCGAATATTTGAAACGGCAACGGGCAACTGGCAAACGGCAAATGGAAATTATTTATTTAATTAAATATTAAAAAACGTGCTGCGGCCATCTTTTATTGCATTAGTCGCCATGAGCGGGGGCCGTGGGGGTTCGGGATCTGTAAAATATGGTTGCCACACACACACACATATCTATCTGATTTATTCAATTTTTCCCCCATTATGCCAGCGTATTTTTGTTTTTATTCTCGCACGCTCGCCGAGCTTCTGGCCCCGCGCAAAAGAAACTTAATTACGGTTGAGCGATGTCGCAAGAGCCTGATTAAATTAAAATGAATATGAATTGCATTCACATTCGCACTCACACACCCGCACTCGCACTCGCGGCGCCTGTAAATAGGCAACAAAGCGATTCAGCGGACGACATGTGAGTGACACATTTCACACACTGGGATTGAATTAATTGAAACATCGGCCGTTTTAATCGAAAACTCAACTGGCGCACCGATTACCCTTGAATTTGGTGCGAGTTTCCGAATAATATCCACCAAACAGCGAAAGATACATCGCGACCACGAACGGCGGGGCCTTGGAAATTAGAATTAAAATTCCATTGATTAGAAAATTGTAAATGCATGGAATTTTGGGGATATCGCTGTGTGGCGATCTTTCGATTTGCATAATTGCGAGCCAAAGCGTCGCAACGCACCGAAAATCTGAGCCACAACAGCTGCAGCGGTGGATTTCGAGGGGGTGCAGATGCTTATCGGGGTGTAACTTTGCACCGACCACCACCGACCACCGGCCACTGGCCATAAATATCAAAAATTCTAACCCACGTTTGCCTGCAGGTGTGGGAACCCGCGAACCTGTTCGCTTTTTGCATCCTGGCAGGGGACTTTTTAATTAAAATAAAAACGAACAGCGGGGGGCAGCAGTGGAAATGCCACATAATTGTCGAATTGTTGCCACTTGCCATGCACACGCCTGGGCGGTGGGCGGTGGGCGTGTCCAGCCAGAAATGGGCGTTTGCTGATTAACAAAAATAAATTGTGAGCGGGACTTTGGCATAACAATTACTCCGCCACAACATGTTGGTTGTATGGGGTATATGTGCGATGGCCATTTTCATAAAACTTCGCATTCTCCATCTGCGTGTCTGCGCTTTTTGTTTGCGGATGTTTTCCGTTGAGCTTGTAAATATTTAGCTGCCATCCGATGTGTGCTCGCCGACGCCTAGCTGCCCAGTTTTCGCCCTTTAACCTCAAAGCAAAAATTTCATTTCGGATCCAGCTGAAATCCGTTCTGAAAAAGAGCGCCAGGAGCCAGCCAATGACCACTTGTAGCCCTCAGCGGGCAGTCCAGCAGCCATTGCGATGACCAGGAATGAATAAACGGGGTGTGCAAGGGGAGTATTGGTACTTGGAAACACTTAAGAAATATTAGAAATATTGACTTATTTTGGGAAAAAGAATCACACATTTTACATATCATTTTTAACTTTTGATAGGCTTATATAGAACGTCCAATTACCCATCATTTGAAATTTTTTTGGGATATTTGACCATATTAAAAATGTATCCTAAGTTTAATTTCTAAGTTTAAAATCAAAATAATAAAATACATACTTTTTTATTTGCTTTTCTATGATTGGAGTTAAAATTTATAGCATTTTCAGTTACTTTTTTAATTGATCTATCCGAAAAAGCTCTATTAAACTGCCATTTTCCAATAAACAGGCCCTATATCATATATTTTTTACTTTTTAAGGCATTTTGTAGGCTTTATTTTTCGATTGAGTCCACAGATGTATATCCTCTGTTTGGTTAGAAGAAATTTTTACAATCTTTTGAAGACAAAAGAATCTTAACTTCAGCGTCCAATTTTTAAAGGTTAATACATAGATGTTTCTAGCATTATACCTAGTGATCACTTTGAAAATATCCCAAAAGCGGAGTATCCTTTTTCCCAGCAGAGTAGAGCCACAAAAATTCCGGGAGTCAGGGACGGAGTAATAGAAAGTAAGCAAGCAAAAAAGTCAAAATCATGCCTTTGCTCATGTTTTATGTGGGATATTCCGTTGTATTCTGCTGGGCTGCTTTTAATTGCTTTACATTTTTGTTTATTTTGTTGACGCTGTCCCTGCAATTCCGTGGGTTTGTGTGTGTCCTGTCTGTGTTTGCGGGCTGTAATGAAGACCCGTGTCGGTCTGCATATTAACTGGCACACTTGCAGCATTTTTAAATGCATAGTACGCCGCCCAACCGCCCACCGAACCACCGAGCACCAGCCCCTAAGCATTTTAGGGCCGTAGTTGAACAGCGAAAACAGAAACGAGCCATGGGGATGGCCAAATGCAGGGGGTTTTCGGGTTAAAGGGGGGATTTTTGCGGCTGCGGCAAGTAAATTTGCGCACGGCTTTCATTGTCTGTCATAAGCATAAATGGTTATTAATATTAAAGTTCATAACGGGCAATGTTAACTGCTCATTTAACGGGGCCATGCTTCTGGCCACTTTATTTTTGCCTGACTGCCCGCCGGGCCACGCCCCCGCCCCCCTGTTGCACCGCCCCCACAGCTCATTGATATGTTGGCAGTTGTTTACACATTAACAGCCCGCTGTGCGCCACAACCATGGCCATTTCCCAACCAGTTAACGAAAGAGGCCATTCGAGCCTTATTAAGTCACTAAAATGCATCGCCAGTGCAACATTGTGGCTGCGGAAATAAGGTATTTACGTCAAGGTTTAAGGCTTAATTTGATCAGTTTTAATGAGATGCAGCGATCCCTACCTCATCGTTAATATCCGATATTTTCCATTTCGCATTTCCCATTAAAGGGAACCGCTGTGGTAAATCAAATTAGGCGAATGTCGCGTTGATTTAACCCCTTTCCCTCGGCAATTCGCTTAACTTAACGATTCAGTGACCCCAAAGCGAACTGCAATCAGTGCGCGACCTGAACCCAAATTAATTTAAGACTTAAGCCGATTTTTATGAATTTTATATGCAACGCAAATTAATTCGATGTGTGTAAACAAATAAATGAAAAACTGAGAATGTGTTAAAAGCGAATAATAAATTAACTATATAAATATAAATGTGGCGCGCTGGCGTTGTAAATTATTTTTTGAATGCACAGCAATTAAGTAAAGTCAGACGGCCGAACATGAAACGGAAATCCCAGCATGTTGTGCATGTCTCCCCGTCCGATATTCCGCAGAAAAAGCATCCAGGTGTGAGATATATAATCGATTATAATCGAAATGCAATGGATAGGCGTAATCACGACGCGTTAACAGGAATTATGTATTCGGAAAAGGGATTTATAGCAGGATTCAAAGGTCTGTTGGATAAAATTCGAACATCCTAGTAATATTTTCTACTTCATAACCTATTTTAAACTATTGTTATTTTTATAAAGATAAAAAACAAATCAATCTTTGATCATGATCATGAAAAAACCATTGGAATAATCTGATTTTGAAACAAACATTTCTATTAAAAAACATTATAAAAAAATACTCTTGAAAAACTTACTCTCTTGTGAAGTACCATTAAATCTTTTTTTAATCCAATTCATTAACTTTGGACACAATCTTTTTAATGCCTCTTTTTGCCGGCCCTTCATTTGCATGTTTCGCCAAGTAATTAAAATGAATATTCAAATGGAATTAAATATTCAAATGCATTTGGTAAGAAAAAACTATGCAAATTAAATTATTTATTATGGTCAATGCGTTTGTTGACAAACTTTAACCAAGCAATTACAGGTAGTGCTTAACATAGAGTATTCTAGTTATATTTATAGGTTAGGAAGAGAGTGTTTTGGGAAGACGCGGCTAATCACTGGATTATCTCGAATGAATTCAGGAACGTTTCTTTGGGCGATTTCTAGGCTTAGTCTACGGCTTACACTTAGTATGTACACATGTCTTACTAATGGTGGGCTTTCTTATAAGGGCTCAGGCACTGAGATCTTTGGACATTGAACTGCTGACTTTCTTTTCAGGTTAACGAACTATAGTTTAGCCTAACTTAGCCTAAATGAATTGGGGAAAGTCCAGCATATCAAAGTTATTATCGAACTCGGGCTGCAGGTGGAAATTGGCCGCTGGCTGGGGGCTTTTCGCGGGCGTGGGCTCATAGACATCCGTCAGATATTTTGTCACGTACTCGAAGGACACAAACTCGCTCAAGTGGCATTTGCTGTCGTTGCCATTGGCGGCCTGGTTAGCATTACTATTATTACTATTGTTGCTGTTGCTGTTGGCCAGGCTAATTCCATTACCAGCTGACGGAGCTGAGGGCTTTGACGTCGTCAGCAATTGCTCAAGTTCGCTTAATTGATTAATATTCCCATTGTAATGGCCGCTGTTGTTGTTGCTGTTGCTGCCATTGCTGCAAACGCTGAGCACATCCGCTTCCGGTGCGGACGCCATGTTGCCGCCATATGTTGCGGTTGCCGCTGCTGCTGCTCCTGCAGGACTGACGCCATTCTGATTGTGCTCAATGATGACAATGCAATTTGACAACTCATTAAAGTTCATTGAATTGTTATTAGCTGCAACACCGGTGGTGTTGCGGTTCCTGTCGTTTTGGGGCTGCTGCTGCAGCAACGCCTCGCTGCAGCTATTGCTGCGGTGTTGTCGCTGATCCCGATCCCCCGCAGCACCACCTGCAACCGCCCCCTGTCCCTGTGCAACCACCAGGGCCGACTCCGAGTGACGGCGGGTTTTGGCCGCCTTCTTTGGGCCCGCGGACAGGGGAGTGGAGGCGCCTCCGGCCGATTTGCGCCGCAGCTGTCCGTTGGCGTTGCGCAGCGCGTGGTTCTTGACATGTTTGCGAAGGCTGGAGGGATCCGTGTAGCGCTTCGTGCATCCAGGCAGCTGGCAGGCATACGGTTTCTGTTTCAATAGAGCGAGAACGGGTAGAGCGATGCGTTAGTACAGGTTACGATACGATACGAGTATTATTTGCCCCCTTGATTCGTATTCCTCTATTCGAATTCGATTCAAACCGCAGCGGCAGCTTGCAGCTCAGTGCCGCCGCCTAAAACTATGCAATTGATTTCGCCCATACGGCCTGAAGGCCCTCCTAACTCACCCGTACACAATACACTCAGCATACACACCCCCACACACCCCCCACACACCCACTCATATACCCGCTAACAGATGGGCCAGCGTATTTGCCAAGTCAAATCGTTTTGAAATGTCATGCTGCATTTTGTTTATTCCGCCCAGGCAAAAGCCGCGGGCCGAAAGCGACAACAGCCGTGGTAATACACTCGAAAAAAATATTTAAAAAGACTAAGAGAAACCTAATTTTGGCTTTAAGATCCTTTTATATAAATATAAATATTTTAAATTTTTGATACAAATGAACTCGGACGTTGGCACTTGAAATGTTTACAATATACTCTAATCCTGCCTAAAATTCCATCAAAATCTTATATATAAAATCTAAAAATTTTTTAGTTTCAAAAAAATTGTTTCCTAATAGTTTATTCCTTTGATATTAATTTTATTATTATTCTGTGTACAAATTTCATGGAGTTTAATGTCTTAGACCTAAAAATGTCCAAGAAGTCAAAGAAAATAAAATTCAGAAAATATAAAATTAAGTTATATCACCTTTGTGCTTGCCTAGCCTAAAAATTCTAAAAACTGCGATGATTAAGGAAAGTATAAAAAATAAAATCGTTTCCTAGTAGCAGAGAGAAAATAAAATTTTCCAAAAATTTCATTTTAAGCAATGACTAAACAGTGATGTCATTTTGTGCTCGCTTCTTGGGAATCAGTTCTTTTGCTGAGGTGACATTTTCTATACTTTTTCTATATATTTTCAAACCCCATTTCTTTGAGTGTGCCCCTGGCATTGGCAGCCGCGCCAAGCCAGCACACATTGTATCCTTTTGTGATCCTGATTGGCTGCCCTGCCCCTTCAGCTGGGCAGCGAAAGTAACTCGTTTAGTTTATTCGATTTGCCTGCTGCCGCTGTTGTTGCTGCTGTTGTTTCAGCCATGGCTGCTGGCGGATTCGCTGGCCTTTTCAGCTGGTTTTGACCTTTTTTCCGGTTGTCGTACGCGCTGACGCGGCTGCTGTTGCTCCTGCCCCTTCCCTGTTTCCGAATCCTAGTGCGATTCCTACTCCAGCTGCTGTTACTTTTGCCATCGGGCTGCCGCTCGCGCAGATAGAAGGCAGCACACACGCAAAACTATAAATCACTCAGGCAGCAAAATGCGAAATGTGCACATGTCATGCTGGCAGCAGCAACAGTGGCTCCATCCCCTTTTTTTCTATTTTTCCCTGTTTTTTTTCCAGAGCTAGAGTGGCTAGTAGACGGGCCGCTAAATCTTAAAGCCGCTCTTCGGAAAACCCCAGCTGCATCTGCATCTTTGGCAGCCGCCAGCGAGCGAAGCGCTCCTCAATTTCCTTTTGACACGCACTGCAAATTGCCGGGGACCCCTGATCCCCCCGAAACCACTCACCCAAACACACAGCCCCCACACTCATATGCATACATAGCTTATAGGGAAAGGGGATACTCACCGTATCGTAGTGGGTCCTTTGATGTTTCGCCCGATCCGAGCTATTGCTGAACGCTTTGAGGCAACCTTTATACTGGCAGCCATAAGGCCGCTCGCCCGTGTGCGAGCGCTGATGAATTTTCAAATTTTCCAAACGCGAGAATGCTTTATTGCAGCCGGGAAACTGTAATGGAAAAACAAAAAAGAACGAGGTGTCATCGAAAATTGCAATTACCATGTGGGCTGGTTAAGGGGGTGTTAAGGGGGGCTGAGAAAGGCTGCAAGGAATGGCATGAAAGGGTGAAAGGAAGAAGAAGTGCTGGAAGGACGCATAAAATTGTGACTGTTGCTGCTGCTGCTGCCCGCAGGTGTCACTGGGAAACCCATTCCAACCCAGCCCACCATCCCATTTCGGGGCCACCTGAAAAGGGGCAAATTACGTTTTTGCAACAGAAACAGAAACATGTGTAATGGCAAAAGGCAGCAGCAGCAGTGGGCCAAGTTGATGATGGCCGGCCCTTTTTGATCGAAAAAAAGGCTAAAAAAGGCGGCAAGAATCCATCAATTACTCAAAAATCAAAATGAAAGGGCATGCCAGAGGATGGAAGATGTAGCGAGTGTTCGTCCTAATAACATTATACCAGCAACTCTATTTCTATTTCAAGTGGACTTCGCAGCTCTCTCGGCCTGTCAATTTCTGTGATTGCCCTGCGCCGCACAATTCATCATCCCAGCGATGGCGCATCAAATGTCAACACGTGCATGATACAAACAAAAAGGAAACTGGAGCGCTCAAAATGGGGTTTTCTCCACGAGCGGAAAAGTGGAAAAGCAGAAAAGTCGTGTTTGAACGCATAAACAAATGCGCCAGCTGGGCCAGGAAAAAAGGAGCAGACCAAATCTATTGTTTGATTTTGAAAAATGATATTCTATGAGGGATTGAAAAGGTTGGTAAACACGAAGGAAATATATCTGAATTGAGGAATGACCGAACCAAGTTAATAGTTTCCCTATAAACAAGGGGGCTTTAAATGGAAAACTAGATGAAAAATGTTCTTTGGAAAATTAACTCAAATTTTTTTAAATTTATTGACTGAAAATATAGCAAATTAATTTTTTACTATTTTTAGGAGGCTTTTCAATGGAGATCCAGGTAAAGAACCTTAGGAATCAATCCCAACTTTTCTGCTTTATTGAAAGGATAGTAAATTTATTAGACACAATAAATAATATTTCTTTTTTTAGACTGATAAAGAAAATTAAATGGAAACAAATTAATCAAAATTCAATATGGAACAAACTGATATATATTTCTGAAAAATTTCTTCTAAGAACAGTTCAAGTTCCTTTTTTGATGTTTAGATGGTGTTTTTCCCTCGTACCCATAGTTAGTTTAATATCTAAGTAAAATCCTTACCGGACATTTGTTTGGCTTCTCGCCGCTGTGGACGCGCATATGGATGAGCAGCTTGTAGCGGGCGTTGAAGGGCTTGTAGCGCCGCGGGCAGTCGAGCCAGAAGCAGGAGAAGTCCTCGCCCTTGCGCACGTCCACGTGGCACTTCTCGATGTGCTCCACGAAGGCCTGCTGGTGGGGAAACTCCTCGTCGCATCCCGTCCAGCGGCAGATGAGCGGGATGGCTTCCGTCTCCGGCTCCACCTCCGCATCGCAGCAGTTTGAATCCGCCTGTTTCAGATCACTTTCCGCCGGCGGTGGGGCAAACACCTCGTTGTCCAGCTCATCCTCTTCCTCGTTGTAGTTCTCCTCATCCTCGCTGTCCAGGCTCTGGAACTCCTCGGCCTTGATGAACTCCTCCGGCAGGTAGTTGATCAGATCTGATTGGGTTTCTGGTTCTGGCGGATGGTGGAGCTCCTGGTGCTGCTGCAACTGAGGCTGATAGAACTGCTGCTGCTCGCCCAGCATGAGCTCGTCCAGCTCATCGATGGTCCAGATGGCCTTGTGCTCCCGATTGGGCTTTTCGATGGCCTGGGCCTGAGCCATGTTATGCTGGTAGGCGTTGTTCTCCGCAGCATATCCACATCCCTGGTAGAGATTCGCGTAGTCCTCGTAGTTGCTGGCGCACATGGGAATGCATTTGGGTGTGCCGAAGGTGGAGTTCATCGAGGGAAGTCGCGTGGGCGAGGGCTGCCTCTCCACCAGCTCCTCCTCCTGCTGCTCCACCTGCTCCTCCTGGAACACATTACACAGCTTGGGCGAGGCGCCACTCGACGAGGCGGCGGCAATCTCGCCGAGATTGAAGTTCAGCCAGGCATCCAGGTGCGGTGATGAGCATGGTGATTGGTTTTTCGATTGGCAATTAATCTCGTCATAATTAAAGTAATCGATATCCAGATTGATGGAGTCATTCGCCGGCTGCACACACGGATACTGGCTGTTCTGGGCACTGCAGGGAGTGTAGGGGGTGTACGGGGTGTATGGGGTGTACGGCGTCTGTGGCGGTTGCAGCTGCAACTCCGATTCCCCAGTTAGCCGCGCTATATCCTCCGGTTCGAAGCGAAAGATATCCTCGCGATTGAGCTGTGTGTATTGTCCTTGTTGATACGGCATTCCCGCACTCCCCGCCGCTGCGCAAACGATGTCATCCTGATCCGAGTCCTGCTGATCCTGCTGGCCTGCTGAGTAGTGCTGGCAATCGCTAAACACCGAATTGGGTGTCTCGGCGGCAAAGCAGAGGTGCGAGAAGTCCGGAAACTGCAGTTCGCTGGAGGTGAAGTTCCCACCCGTTTCCACCTTGGCACCGGGCACTCGGAAAATATTATTATTGGCCGCAATGTTGGCACTCAGCGGGGGCGACATGAAGCCGCCGTAGCAACTGGCCACCGTCTCCTTGCCCGAAATCTCCGAGATCTCCGCCGTCTTGACGTACATGCCGCCACTTTGGCTGGTCGTCTTCAGCGTGGATGACATGCTATATATTCTTCGCTGGTGATTTGCTGCTGTCCGTTCTTCTTGGCCGGCCGCTTTCACTTTCGCATTTCCGGCAGTTGTCGTCTGGGAAGGTTGCCAATAATTTTCTTCTCCTTTTTTTGTTTGGTATTCTGACCACCGACCGCGGGAAATCCCAGGGAAATCGTACACTACACACACGTAATTCCGAGCGATTTTCTAGTCGGTTTTCTAGCTCAACACTTGCGATGTTCACGCCACCGCGATCTGGCTGACAATAAACCGGAGAGCTGCTGTGCTGCGATATTTAAACGCCCGGAACGGGATGTTCTACGGGATCGGGAATGGAAAGTGGAGTGGGCAGGGGCAGGGGCATAAGATCGTGGAGCATTGGATCCTGCCTCTGCCGCTGCCGCCGTTGGCTTCGTTGTCGCTTTTCCTGCCTTTGGCACGCACACATGTGCTACCGCTGCCTCAGTCGACGTCCCTGTGCCTTCTACCCTCTGCCCTGAATCACGCCCCCATCCCCTAGATTTTCCCGATCTCTGGCGTAGTTGTACTCTTGTACTCTTGTTTTAGTCGCAGTGCTGCTGCCGATGATGTGGTTGTTGTTCCTGTTAATACTGTTATTTTAGGCTTATGTTTGTGTATAGAAATTATGCGTGAGCTACACCGGGTACCCGATGAGAAATGGGAAGACCCATGAGCATTACAGGAAAATATGAAAAGAAAATTATGTCACTATTTAAATCTTTGAAACAAATGTCACATGGTAAAAAATATGACAAAATAAATAATATTACATTTTATTTCCTTAACTTCAATCAATATAAAATGATAATAATAAAAGTAATGATTAAATATGATTAGCTGTGTTCATTACTTTTTACTGGGATTTTAACTTGGGTAAATAAAATATAATCAGTTATTAAATATTTTGTTAAGAACTGTTAAACTACTTTATAAGCAATATTTTAAGAATATTATTATATAGTTCTAATTTATAATTCATTTAATAAGTAAGGTTAAGGGACTAGAAGTCTGAATTTAATATTAAGAAAATAATTATTATAAATATTATATAATATAAATATTGCAGATAGATCAATCCATTCATATTTGTTTATTCTACTCATGCAGTTTTAATTTCATTAGTTGAACCGATTTCCCTCCTCAGAACTCGTCGCTTTTTCCACAGTGCACTTGACCGTGGCAGTGTCGCTGGGCTCGGGTGTGATCTGCTGGATCCTCAACCCATTTCCCCGACCATTTCCCCCGCCCACTTTCCATTTCCAGCCGCCGTGCAGCGCAGTGCGATCTTTTTGTTGCACACATGGTGTGCAAGTGTGCGATGCGCTGCCCCTGTGGTTGTTGCTGCAGCTAGGCTGTCGAATGTTTTAGCACTATTTTTTATTGCCACATAATTTTCCCTTCTTTTTTTTTGTGATTTTCTCTCCGTTTTTGCTGCACAGAATCGGCGGGCGTAAGTACTGTACTACACACTCGTACATGGGCTAAATTTATGAAGGCAACTCATTTGCCAGTGCGACAAATAGCACACACATCGCACACTCGGGGCTCCAGAATGCAAAACGCATCTCAAAATCCCGCTCTCTATTCGCTATTTTTAGCACTTTTAGCCCGTCCGCTAATGCCTGACAATATGTTTTTAATTTACGCCACAGAAATGCAATTGCAAAAGCATTTGTTGCTGCTTCCCCTGCTCATGGGCGTATTGTCCTAGGTCCTCAAGTGCATTGCCCATTCGGGCTGTAATTGCGATAGTGACGTTTCCGGAGCATGAGTCAGTTCCCTTTTATCCCCCGACTATTTGCATTTCCACTTCCCTTTCCAGCCCATCGCCGCACTTCATCATTAAATGATGCTATCTCGTCCCTATAATCGCCATATATTTTTTATGATTTTTGGCAAGCGTCGCGCTTTGGCGCACGTTCACCCGTTTGGCCATGGTTATGGCTATGGGATCGGGATGGGGTGTTCTCCTCAATTTTTTTTCGGTGGTCTCTGGGTTGGTAGTGGATGGTTTGGGGGCTGGCATAGGTTGGCAGCTGGCTAGGGGGCTCTGCCGACTCGGGCCGAACGCGTCAAGTCAATTCAGAAACGTTTAACACACAATTCCTGCCACTTGCTCGCCCGTCATTTGCGAATCGGTCGGAGGGCTGGCCAGAAGATTGGGCGCACAGCCAAAACTGTGTGGACATCGCCTTTGTTGTCGCACGATAGCGACAACTTACATCATTCTTAAAATTAGTCGATTTTGGCCATACTTTTTGGCGTCAGTGCACTGAGGGAAAATGGGTATCTATTAGGGGGAACTTATGTAAGGAGTGGAATTTTAAAACAAGTGAAATATATTTTGAAAATTTTTTCATTTTATATAAATAAGTTTTCTAAATAAAAAATGTAAAAAAAAAATTTTTTAATATTTATTGATTTAATGACAAGGACCAATTTATCTAAGAGAATATAATTTTAAAAGCTTGAAAATATTTATAATTTTGTATAGGTAAATTTTCTAAACAAAAAAATTTAATATTAATTTTTTAAAATTGAAGACTTTTTTATTTTTACTATTTAATGATTTTTTTTTTTTAGGCTCAGTCATAATAATTTTTTTTTAAATTATTTATTTTTTTATTTATTAAAAGGCAATTTAAAATGACCTATAATCTTTTTTCTTTTATATAAATACTGTAGCCCCATAACCTCTTAGCTAAGTAATTCAATACCCTTTCAGAACATTTAAATTTCCTAACTTCTTAGAATTTTCTCCCAGTGTACCGACTTTGCCGGTCTGGCCAAGACCTATAGACCTGATGCCAATGCGAGTTGATGTTTATATGAGTGGCGATGACGCGCGGCGACGTTTCTTGGGAAAACACTCGACCATTTCCGCTGGTGATTATCAATTTCCCACCAGATTTAAGGTAATTTTTCTTGCTGCGTGGGCAGCTCGCCGCTGTCGCCCAATTTATGATTTGTCTGGGGCAAGTTTCGATTTCAATTAAATCCCCGAGTGATTCACTTTCGTCGGCAATTTGCGGAAAATGCTGCCCGCTGTTTATTTGAAAACCATGCAATTAATTAGCCGCATAAGCTTGCAACAGGAGCACTGAATGACCCTTGGCCTTGCAGCATGTGTAAACATTTTTTCGATTAAATTGCAATATTTTTTGTAGCGCACGGAGCAACAAATAAGCCACCACATTAATGGATATACTCGAAAGCCGAATGTTTGGTCAACTTCAGTGGGTGGAAATTATGCGGCAGGCCAAATGACTTTAATGAAAAATCGTAAATCGCAGAGCATAAAGCGCACACAGAAATAAAGCGTACTTAATAAAATTTATTTGTTGCCAAGTAATGAGACGGTGCGGTGTCGATTTGTTAATGAAATTTTTAACTTTATGCTTTCCGCTCTCCGGTTCGAGGATATACAAACATCGCGTTGAGTGTGTGTCGGGTGGGTTCATAAATTTGTCAATGATTTTCCACTTGACAATGCTGCAAATGGTCGCGTTTATTTACTCCACATTCTCCATCAAGTGAGCTGCCGATGGGTCGCAGTTCGGATTTTGGGTTGGGGCCGCACTATATCTGGGGTAATTCTTGTTGTCGAAACTACGAAATGGTTATTGGCTTTGTTTATTTCCAATCGAAGACATCATGTGTACGAATGCTTTGAATGTGATTTGGGACTGCCTTAAAATAAATAAATAAAGCAGCACTGGAAAGGGTTGAGATTGCGCTGTAATTATCTGTCAAAATAGGACTGTAATCTATTCTCGGAAATTTGCAGCTAAAAATTATATTACATTTTTAAAAAAATTATTTAACATTTTTTCTTTTAAATTTGTATAAAAATTATTTTAAATTTTTATTAAAAAGTAGATAAATTGTTATATAAAAATATTTTTAATTCCATATAATAATATATGTATAAATTATATATACACATTTTTTTAAAATTATTTTAACTTAAAAACTTCTTAATTTTTTTATAAAAAATATTTAAAATTTTATATCAAATGATAACTGATATTTTACTATTTTTTAATACTTTCATACATAAAACAATCTTTTTTACTCCCTAAAAAATACAATTGACTGAAAGTGAACAGGCAAAATAAAACATTTCCGTGACAATTGTGATTTTTACTTGGCAAGAAGTCAAGAGATCTTTGTACTCAGCCAAGAAAAGCGGGAAAATGGGCAAGTTTCCTATGCTGAGGTGTTCAACACACAACATTGTTACCGCTCGCACTCATCGCACTCAACAGGCACATTTGTCAGGCAGTAATTTGATTTTGTTTAGCCAAGAGAAATGGAAAACCCCGACATTGTCGCTGTTTAATTTGTAATTTGAGCCGCGCAGGCGCGACATTCAACTTGAACTATCCTGCCGCACTCACGCTCTCTGAACCCCAACATCCCCTTCCCAGATCTAGATCCCAAAATCCCCCGCCCATTCCCCTCGGTGTCCTGTCAAAATGTCAAATGATTGCGTTGACATGCATGTCGGAGCAGAGCAGACTCGCTATCGCATCGCAGCGAAATATGTTTTAGCATAATTCGATTTGAAACCGATGGCCAGACTCTCGCGGCGGAAAGAGTGTCACTCACTCTAGTCGGCCTAGTCGGTTGCATTATAATGAGCCGTTGCCGTTGACCCCATGACATTTTACAGCCCGAAAGCCGAAGCCGAACACATGTGGCAAGTTCAAAAGTTGACAGCAAATTGACTGTATTTATAAACATTTTAAAGGCGTCGCACAATAAAAAAAAAAAACGAGAACCAAAAGGGAAAACTGAAGCAGTTCACGCCCCCCGAATGAATTTTAATATGCAATTTTTATGATTATTGCGCCGGGGGGACTGCATCTGCATCTTCATCTGGCCAGGATTGGGGCGTTTTTATGATCGGTGCTCTCGTGGGCGTTACAAGTCCGCGCTTACGGTGGCATTTTGTCTACTTATTAAAAGGCTGACCGGCCCTAGATCGTTATTTACTGTTTCGTTTAATTAGTTAAACATGTGATTTATGCACCCGAACCGTATCGCATCGCATTTCCCGGCAGGAGCAGGACTGTGAAATTCCAGTAAACTGATTGCTAGTTTGTCCTGTGACTGCACTGAAGAAAACTGTTTGAATGTCAATTGAACGAAAATTTTTTTACGATCTAAACACTGAATATTGTAACATTTTATGAACTGTCTTTTTTTTAGGATAAATATTATATTATAAATATTTTATTCAAAAGTAATCCATCAAACAGTTTGTTTCGAAAATCCCCACATAAAATTTCTCATGATTTTTACTATACTAAAAACTGAATATGTTTAAGTGACATATCAGTGATATATCACTAATAATATGATAATATCAAAATATGAATCTTTTAAATTAAAAGCTGATTTTAAAAATAATATATTTTAATAAAAAGATATACTAAAAATTAAAAACCGTCTTAAATAAATATTTTAAAATTTTAAAAAATATTTTTCCCAGTGTTCCCCAAAATCAATGGGCCATCAAAATTAGTTACGCTCACATTAGCCATGTCAATGCTCGTAGAACGTGTCCCGGTCAGCTTTTTAATTAGTTTTGGACGCCTGACATTCAAAAGTCGTCATTTTGCGGACCAAGGTTACTGAAAGTGGAAAATGGAAAACGGAGAGCGGAAAATGGAAATGCAAATGCGAATGCGAATGCAGCAGCAAATGAAATTTTGTGAGCAGCCTGACACACAAGGATACAACTCTTCATTAAATTCATTTCGCGGGTTTGCAGCTGATGGAAATGCCCCCAAACATGACTGCTCGATTACCCAAGTCAAAAGTGTCCGTTGGATTACGGGTGAATGGGAATGGGAATGTGAATGAGTGAGTGTGAATGTGAATATGAATGGAAAGGAGTGAGTACAGGTGGCTTCAGCAACCACTGTTCCGCCGGGATTCTATTCGATTTCCCACGCACTTCACTCGCAGCTCATAATTAAGCCCAAGTCGGCAGTCGAGTTCCCATATCCCAATCACATACATATATGTAGATATATCCCCGATGGATCCCGATAATCACACGCGGAAATGCCTCGTTTGTGCGCCGACAAGCCGTCGAAATTAAAAAGTGCTCGTCAGTGGCGAAGACAAACAATAAACCCGGCCATCGGGGGCGGATCGAATGGGATCGCAGTCGGAATCGGAGTGTCGCATTTGAGTTTTCAATCAGGCTGCCATTGAGGCGTTACCCGCGACACGTCTGTAACTCTGGCAGCCCCGGGGGTTCCGTTTGGGCCACGCATCATTAACGGCTTTTTAATTGGGAATTACGGGATGATGGGGATGCTATTGGGGCGCCCTTTCCTCGGCCTCCCTGCTAATGCTTTCCCACACAATCAATTTGATTTGCTGACATAATATTTTCTCTGTCCCCTTTGGAGGAAGAGGAAGCCAAGTGGCAGGACTTTGGACTTTGACTCATTTCCTGATGTTATTCTTGCATTTGGCAGCATTATTTTTTCATTTTCCTAAAGCGTTTCTTTCGTTCTTTTACTTGCACTCCTGCTGCTGCCTGCTGCCTGCTGCTGGAATGTCTTTTTATATTTTTCTTAATTTCACTAAAGTTTCCATGCATATGTCCTGGGCTCTGAGCGAAAGAAAAGGCAGATGCAGCAGGAAAGAAATTCCACATAAATGCAGTATCCTGTAGCCGGGCTTTATGTGTGTGGCTAAAGCATTTCAGGTTGCAGTGATAGCATAAATAAAATAAAAGCACCAGGACACAGCCGAAGATGAGGGAAAAGCGCGTGCGGAGCAGAACGTGGAAATATGCAAGAAAATCATGGTACATATATATGTATGCTATGCCATGTCTGTGGAAAAAAGCTCGCGCTGTGAAAAAAAAAATAAGAAAAATGGAAAAGTCCTCGTCTGCTGCTGCAATATTTCTCTTAATGTGTTGCATTAATTTCGCCAGCATAAAGATAACGCAACAAAGAAAAACTGTCAGGCGAACAAAAGGACGAAAAAAAGAAGAGTTCTTCCCTCCTACGGTTTTTGCCAGGAATCACTTTAACCAAAATACTTTCTGTCGCTCAGCCACTCTCTTTTAATGGTCCTCACTCGACCCTATTAGACAACAATTTCGTTTGAAGTGGCAAAAACGTTTGCATATATGCGCCTGCACTTTCACCGAGCTGCTCTAAAAACCCTGAATTTAACCAGTGAAAGAGCCTAAAGGCGTTCAGTTTTCTATATGTTTTTATGAATTTCTACCAAATATATAAATCACACAGCCTGAATGACCCCATTAAAGTTGCATAATGAGATTCACAGGGAGGAGCTGTGTCCGCTGAAAAGTTGACTGCTGCATTCCCCTTTTCCTTTTGCCAAGCTGACAAATGCAGACGCAGGATCCAGACGAAGCTGGAGAAATTAAAGCAATGCTGGCTGGCTGAAATTAAATGAAAAACACATGACTGGAGCCCCCGTGGCCTGTGGCCAGTTGTCCGTGACCAGCCGGCCGCAAAAAGTATACTTTAATCGGATTTCAACCTGCAAGTCCCAGGGGGCACAAGAGAAAGTTTCTCGGGTTTTCGGAACATATACATGTTTATTCAACACCCACTACCGTCACCTCTTCCTCAGGATCGCATATCCAGAAACTTACTGAAATGACTGCCGCTGATCAGCAGCATCATTCGAACCTGCCAGTTGGCGGGCAGGAGAGACATCAGGCGGTAGGTAACGGCTCCCAATCCCGGCAAGGAGACCTCATGCTCGCCCCGCAGCATTCCGGCCACGGCTTCGCGGGCCACCTCCTCGGCACTCATCAGCGGATAAAAGTCCCCGATTCCGATGGTACTTGAAAGTTCTGTCACCGCATCGTTGGTGCGCATAAAGGTCGGCATCACGGTGGTCACATGGATGTCCTTCTGCTTCTCCAGCTGCAACTCCATGCGCAGGGCCCTCATATGGGTCATAGCCCCCGCCTTGGTGGCCGAGTAAGCGGAACTAAAGGGTAATAAGATGACACCTGAAGGGGGGAAACGATTATAAACTAAATGATTCTTATTTTTATGAGGGTACTCGGACCTGCCAGCGAACTAACGGTCATTATGAAACCCCTACGTAACGCCTTCATGGGCGGCAGAAAAACCAATTTGGTCTATAAGAAAAATAATATAAAAGATTAAAATATTATATTTTATAAAAATTCCTTGGAAAACTCACCAAGAAGTGCGACGTTAGATTGACATCGATCATGAGCTGCACATCGACGGGGTCGGGGTTCAACATGTTACGATGCATCATGACGCCTGCATTATTAATTAGAACCGTTACCGGTCCCAGATCGCCAACCACTTTGGTATTTAGCTCAACCAGTTCTCCGTGATTAGTTACATTGGCCTGGGTATTAAAATTATAATTAAAGCTTATAATTAAGTAAGTAATTATATGGGTATTTTCGAACTAGTCTGGCATACGACCCTTAATCAAATGAATTACCTTGTAGGCCTTGGCGCGTACGTTGTACATTTCCTGGATTTCCTTACAGGTGCTTTCGGCTCCAGAGAGATTAATGTCCACGGCCGCAATGTGACAGCCCTTCTTGGACAGTTCCAGTGAGATGGCTCGACCCAGGCCATGACCAGCCCCAGTGACCTATAGGACAAACAACAGGTATATGCATATTAGACTTGGTATATAAACTTGGTATAGGTCTTGATAAAATAAAATGGAAAATTAACAAGACCTTTTCAAGTATACAGATACATTTGGTTACTACTAGTATAATCAGTTTATGAATAAACTTTATGTTAGTATAGATTAGAAAAACAACTTTATCACTCAGAAAATACAAACATATCTCAGCTTGGGATTTTTAAGCAATAAGCAAGGTAATATAAATTGAATAAAAATGCTTTTAGCATTATTTAAATTTCACTTTTAAAATATAATTAAAAAGTAAGTTAAAAACATATAACATTTATATTTGGCTTCACTTAACAATGATCATTACCATATAATAAGAGTTTTACTCATAAATAAATAAATAAATGATACTATATTTGTAATCATATCAATTGGTCCGGTTAATCCAGTTCATTACTTTTTTTAGTTAAATAAAAAAATTTGAATATTCGGGTGATCCAAAGCACTTGTCAAAACAGTTCATTGATCAGTTAAAAAAGGAATACTTTACTTTATTTCTAAATTTTTAATGACTCAGTGGCTTTGCTCTCGAAAGCCGCGTTACTCCAAAGTTGGTCAGTATTGGTTTCGCTATAAGTTTGCTTCTTTTGCGTTGGCCAAAACTCACCACAGCCACTTCTCCCTCGATGCTCTTCGGTTTTGGACAGCCACAGACTTTGGCGATCAGCCGGCTGAGAAATGCGGCCAAGACGAGCAGTGGAGTCAGAGCCGCGAGGCCGATCAGTCCGATGTAGGACCGCAGTATTACCAGAGTGTTTCGCACTGATTCCGACATTTTCCCGCCGTATTTCGCGAAACAACCGAGTCGAGAGAATGGCGAAAACGCTTTGAATCGCAGGTCGCGATCCGCAAGTCGCCACACGCGGATCGATTCGCAAAACTGGCTTTCTGTCGAGATTGCATTCGAGTGATTCCGAAATGACCCGGTTCGGCAATTAGCCGCGACTTTGCGCGCATTTATTAAATACGAACGTGTGGCAAACCATTTACCAACAGCTCTCGAAGCACGAAAAAAGCTACCCCAACTCCTCTGGAAAATTTAGGGGAGTGGGAGCTGGGGCATTGTCAGCAAATAAATAGAAAAGTCACCTCCTGCGCAGATGAGTCGGCTGAGGCCGCGGTAAGTGAGCCCCGTTCAATATACACAGGCGCACAGCCCGAACCGGCAGCCCATTAGTAATAAATAAAAGCAATTTTTTGTAAACTACAAATGTACAACGGCCCTACATATGCATATGAGCAGCCAAACATCCAAACACATCTACTTACACAAACATTCTCGGTGCTCCAGCGCAATAAAAGGGGAAAATGGGGGAAAAAAAGACATCAAGAGATGCCAACGAAAAAATGATTTTCTGACAATAAAGTGGATATCCATAAACGAGAACGAGCGGAGGCAAAAAATCGGAGCACCATATAGAATTCGACAAAAAAATCAAATAGAGACAGCCAAAGGATAATTTTATATTTCAGATGGAGGGGGGAAAGGGAGGAGAACAGAGCGGCTGTGGTTTTAGTTAAAAATAACAAAGAGCGAGCGACAAAAACGAGATTCGTGAAATATGTATATTTCATATTCGGTTTTTTTTTCAGGGTGCTTAAGCTGCTCGATAAGGCTTGCCATTAATTTGCAGACTAATGAAAATATTATCGATTGAGTGATGTGAAAAAAAAAATGTATTTCATATGTATGGGCATGCGAAATAAATCTCACTTTTTACAGACTTAAAATATTCATCACTGTTTTAAAAATATATAACAATTTTTAAAGTTTTTATAACAATTACCAGATTAAAATGTATAATATTTGGTTTTAAGGGTTCAGAGTTTATTATTCGGTTCATGATTATATAATTTATATTTTTTAATATTTTTTAAGGGTATTCAAGAGTTACTTTCCTGAGAAATGAGTAAATATTACCCATCACATCTCTTTTTCTCTCGCTCTGCCAATGGCATTTTAATAGAGTTTTAGCCGGGCCAAGGTGCTGCCGCATTGGGAGCAGGTTAACCCCACCCCCTTTTCTCTCCCCTCTTGCGACACTTTTGTTTTTGTATCAATTTATTGCACTTGGCGCACTCGAGGGCATGTGTCGATCGCTGGCGGAATAGCTTTGGTTCACTGAAAATGAAAACGACCCCAGAAACCGCCACCCCATCCGCTTGGCCACACATATGCGGCCTGGAATGCTTCTTTGGCTTCGTTTCTGTGCATTTTGGCGCAATTACGAATCCCACTTCTTGGCTGAGAATGAGGATTTTGTATTCACTTTTTATTTGGGTCTGCATTACTCCGCTGCACGTGATGCAATTTTGTATTTATTTAAGCGAACGCTCGCTTTTTGGATGTTGCCAAAATCGGGTCACACTTTGTGCACGTGGTGCCGACGCCGCCGCCGCCGCGCTTTGCATGCGACTTTTTTGCGGCTATTGGGTTGCGATGATTTATGGGCCAGGCGTCTGCGTATTCCGAGGAGCAAAAGGAGCAGGAACAGGAGTACCAGAGCACATGGCACCGGCTGCCTCTTCTCCATTTGCCAACCTTATCTGCGGTGGCAAGCTATAAAGATAGAGATACTCGAGCATCCCGCTGCGACCCCCTTAATTGTGGAAACTCCGTGCCACTCAGCGCTGTCCCGACAACAACACTTCAGCCTCAGCTTCAGCTCAAAGGGCACTCAAAGAACACTGGCGGTAAAGTGAGGAGTGCAGAGATATGCTGTCAAACTCTCAAATACAGAAAACTAGCCAAGTTCATTATTATAAAAAAGGTATTGGATCTAATTAAAATACTTCAAAGGAGCAGTCTTACTAGGCAAACAGTATATTACAAAATTAGTTTACAACGTTTATAAATTAATTTAATAAATATACTTCCTAGTTTTAAAATTATTTTAAGCTTAAAAAAAGTATTTTTGCTTTAATTTTATTTTAATTTATTAAATTTTGAAAAATTATAATTTTATATACATTTTAAAAATTGATTCATGTTCCAAATATATTTTTTTAAAATTATTTTTTGTAATTTAAAATAACCAGTTTTTTTTAAATTTTAATGATGATGATTCAATGATTTTAATGATTTTATAGAATTATTTTTTTTTTAAGTAACTGTTTTTTGAAATTAGGAGCTATTAAATTAACATTTATATATCTACGTAAATATTTTTTAATGAAATATATTTTTATAGGATCTCTAGTTAGGTTTCTATCACCCAATTTAATATTTTATTATTTCCAAGCATCAATATAATCCAATTTTTACCATGAAAATAGCTGAAAATCCTACAGAAATTACCCCAGATGACTGCACTCTGAACCGACAGCGCCAGCAAAAATGTAGTAAAGTGCTTAAGGTAAAGGATTAGTGGTGGTTAAACCTGTGCACCGAGTTTCCCACGGCAAAGGATATGCCATGGGCCGCAGCTGGCGGACGAGAGGGAAAAGTGTGGAGAGTTTGAGTGCTCAAACGCGTTAATCTCGATGGCATGGCTCTCCGTTTTTTCCATTAGTTTTGTAATATTTCACATTTGCATGTCGGCCACTCAGAGCTTAGGAATCTTGTAAAAAGACAAGCACCAAAAAAAGGGGAAAGGGCGAGGCAATTTCTCAGCGCGACTGTCAACACCAATCTGAAGTGCTACCGCGACAGCAGCAACGGCAGCAAAGGCAGGACATAATGAGACAGCCAGAGCCACGGATAACAGGCCATTTCGATTATGATCCTTGAACATGTGTTTCAGTTTAGACATAAAATGCAACAAGTACCATGGCAGCAAAGTAAATAAATTAGCTGGTCGTGTAATGCGTAAGGATGCGAAGGATCGATAGCCGAAAAAAACATTCTGCAACATGACACCCGCACCCGATGGCCAGGACTCGAATGCTACTGCATCCTCGAATGTGTTTGTTTAGGTGCAAGGATAACGGATTCTCACGCCTGCCAGGAGCATCCGATGGTGCATCCAACCCAAATCCACTTGAACCCGCGCACTGACAGTCGAATGTCATAATTCACCGGGCGGAAAATGCGCGGCAGGTTGCCAGGATAATCAAGTTGCAGCTCCCTGTTTGTTTAGCTGAGGTTTTCCACTCACCATTTTCTGTTTTCCCAAATTCCGTCGTCATTTTTTTTTTATAGCTCCCGAACATTTTTTTATTGCCGCCCGGGATGGGATAATCCCTATTGACATATTTATGCACGGTTCAAGCAACGAAATGGAAATTTTTGGCGTCGCATGGCTCGCTGGCATTTGCCTTTCACGGGGGCGTGGCACCGGGCTAATGGGCACCACATGTAAGTGTCTCTAGGTGAATGAATTAATGTCCCGCCTCTAAGTCTCTCGAGGGGTTCACACACAAAAAAGTAGACCTCATTGAATGCAATCCATTTGGTTTGAATTGTTTTTAAATATATTTTAACAATCCTTTTGATTTTTCTTTTGTAAGTTTTCAAAATTAATCTCTTAATTCTTCCAAAAAATGATTCACAATCAGAATTGGAATATGCTGAAGATTAGCATTTTTCCAGGAAATATTTTAAAAAATATAATAACAATTGTTTTAATTTTTAGAAATGAATCTATAGATGTATAGCAAATGAATTTTAATATGAATATGATTTCTTATTTCCCCTGTTTTAATATTTCGATATCAATCCAAAGATTAGCTATTTTCAAGGACATATTAATGTCCCTTTGCATTTGAAATTAAAGTCGAATTAAAATAAAATTTCCATATGTATGTTTTCTAGGTTTAGAGGCTACTTTTGGTTCAACATGCAAAGGAGTATTTTCTAAATTATCGAAAAAAAAAACAAATTATATTATATTTTATTATTATCATATAAGAAATCTATTATTTGGGCTACATTTAAATCTCAAATTAAATTTCGTTCGGTGCAGCAGCAGAGTTTTCCGTCTGAGTTCGAGTTCAAGGTGCAGCACATGGCTGTCGAGTTGTGTGGGAATTATCTAAGGAAAATACGTTACGGCGGGCGGCCAACACCTGTGTCAATGCGGCAGATCGGGCGTTGCGCTGCTTAATTCTTGTAATTAATTTTCCGTGCCACAGACAGACGCATTCGCACACACAGATGAGCACACAGACAGCGACGGGCGGACGGCAAGGAGCAGAAAGGACAATGGAGGATGTCCTGATGCACGGCATTAACTGAGCATGCAAACGATGCGTCAACGATGGTCCTCGGCCCAGGCAGCTAACGCTATTATTTACACAACAAACACTTGTAATTACACAAAGGGGGTGGCAAGTGGGTGGGCAGGTGGCTGCAGGAGCAGCAGCAGCAGCAGGACGGAGCCGCAATTAAAAGCGAAAGGATAAACACAAATAAATGAGCGACACAAAAGGGGCAAGACAAGACAGAAGGCTGCAGCTGACTTGGCCAACTCGGCTGACTACGGCCAAGACAAAGGCAACACTCTGGGCCGAAAGACAACAATGACAGGCGGACGGCATTAAATAATTGCTCATACACGAGTGCTACGCACAAAAGCAGTTAGAATAGCGTAGAATAGAATGGAACAGAACGAGACGGGCAAAAAATTGTCCAGCACGTGTTGCAGTTCGCCTCGGAAAAGCCAACGAAACCAGAAACCCCCACCACCTTTTCAACTCGGTGTGTGAAAACTAGTTAACAGCTTTTATTTACTTGGCAAACAGACTGAAACGTTGTAAAACAACAAATGCTTAAGCCGCAGGATATAAGCATAACAGCACTCACAAGCACACACGTCCGTCCACTGAAGGAAAAAGCAGGGATTTGGCAGCATAAATAAAGTTTTCTTCTTGAAATGCACACATTTAAAACAAATCGATGGAGAAACTTGGGATATGGAAGATTTTAAGCATTTAAGTTTTGATTAAAGTGACCAAACTCTCTTTGAAAGCTTGATGTGACCATAAATCAACTTTAAACCTTGTAATTCTAATGTAATTATAATAATCAGTCAATATTTATTTAAAAAATAAAATAAAATAAGAAAAAAATAAAATAAAAATAAACCTAATAAAACTTTTGTTCAGAAAATGTAAAAAAATAATATTTAATCATTTTAAATAATATATTCTATTAAAACAAGTTGCGTTTTTTATGTAGCTCGCAAACTATTTCATTTCTTAAGACTTTAAAAATATTTAGGTAATTTATGGATTTGTTATAGTCTTTTTCCCCATTACTTAAATATTCTCTTACAGTGTGTGGCCCTCTCAGGCACAGAGACACGGCCGGCTTGGCCAAAAAGTCCACGTTCTCCACTGTGGTCAGCGGAATGGAGGCGGCGCTGATGGAGGCGAGCGTGCAACTGACTGCGGCGCTCGGACATCTCATAACCAAAGTGAAAAGTTGGCAAACAATAACGGGCAACGATGCGGGGCACACATGTCCTGCCCGAGCAATCGCCTCCAGGCGGGATGTCCTAAAGCAGGGGAAAAGCGATGGAAAAACCAGGGAAACGCTCTCCGCACCGTGACAAAGTCCATGGTCCACAATGGAGCAGCTCACTCAGTATTCTCCTAGGATGTGCAGGCTCACAGGGCGGTCAACGTGGCGTATGCACAACGTCCAGTGCTACGACGACTACTGGCCTTGTGAGCAGGCCACACACATAAATTATATGCCTTTATTTAGGCGAAACAATGTAAAAACCAAATGCAACCTGATGACAACAACAGGCTGCCTAATGCAACAGAAACATGCAACTTTCGGCAAACAAACGAGCCAAACCAAGCGCTTTCAATTAATGACGACGACGACGACGATGTCGAGATACCAAAATGCATTGAAAATGGGCGGCAACAAGTTGAGCCCGGGATTTAGGGCTCCTAGACTTGTAAACTGTGCGGAAAATTCAATGGCCAACCGATGGCAAACTCAAGATCTGTGAAAAACCAAGGCAACCACTCGAAGTGAAGGATGCATGGGGCGAGGATGCATATGCTTGCATATGTAGGCCGAGCGGTGACAACAAAAGCCTGCTTAATGGCAATAATAACAGATTTTAGCCGACCACAAAGAAAACGTCAGCAGAGGCTTCCCTTTTGGCCAGGAGCAGGTCGGTTAATGGCCAGTGAGTGTGGCAGGAAGTCCACTTCAGATGCAGAAGTGACAACACACACATCCTTGCTGCATCCTTGCAGTAGTCACTTTGAATGAAAATTCATTAAGTGAAAATGCATAAGCCGGCAGAAGAAAGGGGGGATTTAGTGGGGGTGGAGCAGCTTCATCATTCATCCTCTTAATAGCCGAACGAGACCACATCGTTGGACAACCGCAGCAAGCCATTTCCATCTCCACAACGATTGGCTCAATTTGCCTTCAATTAAAAATAAATTGAGGCACCTTGTTCTGCGGCTAACTAAATAGTCAGTCAGTCGCACCATTCGAGGCTCCCCCTCCCCCCTTTTTCAGAATCGGGGAACGCGACCACCGCAGTATGGGGCCAAAAAAAATTGATTTTAACTTCGGTTGCCGCCGCGTATTTATAGGCTGAATTGTCATTTTCCTCTTTGGTTTGCTTGGTTTTCTGGTGTTTTTTTACTTCATCCCAATCCCAACAAAGAGTTATCGAAAAGAGAGCGTAAAACAAACAAATCACGGACCGATACGCACACATAAAAATGCATAAATATTCTATTTTGAGTTGACATTTTGACAAGTGAATATGAATATTGCAGGCGCAGCGCACAATTTATAATTGATATGTATAAATAATGGACAAAGCCATTTTGTAAATGGGTTTAATGAAATGAACGAGTGTAGCTTTTGTAATGGGTCGCCAATTACAAACAAGCCAAAACAAACATTCGGCTAAGTGGGCGGGTAGACATTTAGATGCCCTAGGCGGAAAAATATCTACTAAAAATACTTTGTTTATTTTATAATAGAAATATTTTTAATTTTAATAATTTATTAAGCTTGAAAAACAAGACAGCTTAAAGAAATTAAAAACTTTTTAAATTTTAAACTGTATATAGGAATAAAAATCATTTAAAATAGATTTTCAAATGGATTTAGTTTGAAACCAACAGCTAAAATACCCCTCTTACCCAAAACTACAGGTGCCATCAGTGAAATAAAATATACTTAATATTGCACATTTTCCGTTTATGAAAAGCAAAAGTGCCCAAAGTCAGTTAGCTGCAATTTCAATTAAATTAAATCGGTTTTTGCTAAGCAACTTTAATTATGTTTGATGGCAAAACAAACCAAAAGGCCTATTTGCTTTACACTTTGGATAGGTTCAACTGAAAAAAGGAGCCTATCAAATGTTTGTCATGATTTAGGTTCACCCTACGGTGAGAAAAAAAGTTAAATTCAATTTGGAAAATTGTTTTCCTGCCTTTCAAAGCCTGATGGAAAGCGGCGAGGAGCAGCTGCAGCTAGAGCTGGACAGGATTTCGGAGGCGAGTAGCCGGGTCAGAAGCTTCGATGAGCTCATGGAAATGACCAATAACTCGGAGCGACTGATTGCGAGTGTCAACTCCAGCCTGGATGCCCTGAACTCGGCCCTGGATCACCTGGAGGAGCGAACGGAGAACGTCCTCGTGGAGATTCGACGGCTAATCAGCTCGGAAATGCAGACGCCGAATCCGCACGATGGCTGCGGAGATCCAGATGCCAGGGCGTAGGCGGGAAACCTACTGAAAATTAACATGTTGTGGAATAAAACATATAATTAAAACATTTTAATTTCTTTTTATTTATAACCTTACTATCTTAAAAAAATTGGAAATTTAGCAAATTTTTTATCTGAAATTTTTTTGAATAAAAGGTAAATTGTATTTTTATTAATTGATACACGGATTAAAGATTAAATATTACAAAAAAATTAAAATTTCATTAAAAAATATATTCTTATAAAAAACATAATTTTATGATTTAATTTAAAAAGTAATATTTACTTAAAGGATTTTTCAAATTAATGAGAAATATTTTTAAATTAGTTTAAAAATTATTATTTTGAATTACAATTGTTAATTTTAATATTACCATATTTCAATTTAATAAAAAATGCATGAAAATCAAAAAAAAATATTTTAATATTAAAATCTACTGTCTTTTTATTATATTTGTGGTTAAATTAAGATAATTTGAGCAACACGAGAGCATCTCTCTTTCAACTACTGATGCTAAAGTGCTTATAAGGAAAGGGAAAGCGATCAGTGTTTCTGTGTCGAATCAAATTGGGATCGAAAAACTTCGCGGGGGCATTAAAGCCGGCAGAAGATCCATAAAACGGCCGACAGTTTGTTTGTTTTTTATGAGAGCTGTAACCCTAGCACACAAATAATTAGTGAGCTATTTTTATGGATCGGCAACCGGGGGCTGCGCATGCGCATTGAGAACCGAGTCTTGAGTACTGAGTACTGAGTACTGAGTGTACTGAATAGAATCAGGTGCTGGGGGTCTTCTTCCACAATCTTAATTAGAATTTCCATTCCGAAATGTGTGTGTGTTGTTGTTTGTGCACATGTTGCATTGCATTTGAAGAAGTCGTCGTGCACTTAATCACTTGAGCCGTCGGCACCATATGGGGTCCTTTTTCTCAGTGGCATCTGGTGCCACGAATATGGACCGAGCGGTATAACCTGTTAACCAGATTTGGGCTATTGAGCCGAAAATTATGCCACAAAGCTGGCACTCGACTGCGTTTAATTAACAATTAATAAAACTTTTAATTTGCGCGCAATTCACGGTGAACAGGGAGTAGTGAACACTGAACAGTGAACACTGAACTCTGCCGATGACAGCGCTGAATATTATGTTAATGGTAGCTGGTCGATGGTCGATGGCAGATGGGGAATTGGATAATGCCCACAGATCCCAGCCATTTGCCCTGGTAATTCTTCATTAATCAGCAGCGCAATCGATTGCGTAAAGCGAGAGCGCATGGAAAAGCGCAGAGCCACCAAACCTAATTGCAAGTTATGAATATCTCATCGGATATTAAATCGATGGCCGGCGTTTAACTTCGACAAGCCACGACCATGATGATGGCGATGGCGATGACGATGGAAATAATAATGAGGACGGCGATGAATGGATATGGTGATGGTGATGGTGTGGCATGAATGGCCATGGTATCGTTGGCCGTCCGTTTGTCCCGCCGGAAGTGGCGACACTTAATTGCGTATTGAGTGCATTTTCAATTTTTATTGAACTGCTGCGCCTGGTCGCAGTGGAGAGCATTGTGCTGCGGTTGTGGGCCCACTCATTAAATCCGTGGCTTCTGCCACTGGGAAGTATGCTACGAAGTGGGAGTTGGGTGCTCCCAACTGAAGTGGGCGTGGCAGTGACTCCCCCGCACTCATTAGCGGTATCTAGAAGACGATAACCGGGCCATAATCGATGCTAGAACTTGTCTTTCCTTATCAGGGGGGCGCACATGCAAAAATATTCGATGAAGTCAGTCTTTGGAAGTCATCCCGGCATTTCGGTTGAAGCGGAAATGAGAGCTGTTAGCTGGTTGGGAATTATTCTGGTGACCTTGCTGGGTCACCGAACTGCGGCCCTGGAGTTCGCGGAGTGTGCCAGTGCCCCACAAATGGGCATTTACGTGGCCAGCTCTAGTAATTGCTCCAAATACATATACTGCGCGGGTCCAGGATCCTTTGAGGCCGAGTGTTTGGGGGGTCATTACTACGATGAGAAGCTGGAACGCTGTGTGGATCGGAAGTTGGTGAAGAGATGTCAGGACTGGAAACCTCCTCAAGTGATCAAGAAACCACCGATGGCAGCTCAGAAGGCAGATCCCCTGACCATCACCCTGCGTCTCCTGCCCAACTCCGGTCCCTGCTATCCCTATATGGTGTGCTACGAAGGAGCAGGCCTGTCCAAAGCCTGTACACCCGCCCATCTGGTGTCCTGCAATCGCATGCCTTCGCCGGAGAACATCACCAATTGCCAGGCGGGAGTTTATGGCTTCATGGCACATCCACGCAACTGCTCCTACTTCTACTACTGCTCCAATGGCTCCAAGCTGATCCATCGGTGTCCCGCCAACTACACCTGGCACTATGAGCGACGCTCCTGTGTCCAGAAGTCCGAGATGAAGTGCTATTCGGAGAGATTTCGCCTAATCCAGCAGAAGCCATATCTCTAATGTTAGGTTATAGATTTAATTTAAGTTAAAGTTTCGTATAAATAGCTAAACATGTACACCTAGCGTAAGCAACAGTTGAATTAAGAACTGCAAATGGGAAACAAACAGAAGCTCTCCGCGTAAATGCTGTTGGGGTGGGAAAACCTCTCCTGACTTTTCTATTTCCAGTAAAAGAGGTGGGAGCTGCGCACATCGAAGTGGTAGAAGCGAAGCAGCATGTAATCCTGCCACTTGGTGGGCAGCAGTCTACAACAAAAGCGGGCAATAATCGTTAGGAATAATCGCTGAATAGCTGGGCTAATTCAATTCTCACCTGAGCAGCCATACACTGAGTGCGAATATTTTTGGCACGTACACCATGCGCTCGTTCAGCAGCACGCCCTTGACAATCTTCTCGGCCACATAGGGCGTGGGCAGTCCGGGATAGCTTTTCGCTATGCTAAAGGGAGGAGGTAATGAGGTGATCATGAGGACAGTTAACTAATCCCAACTCACCCCGCATCGCTGAGCAGCGGCAGATCTCCGCTGGTTCGCATCAGGTAGGCATTGGCCACCGTGGTACGAACGTAGTCGCAGTCCGACAATCGCAGTTCAGCGCGCAGTGATTCCATGAAGCCCATGATTCCGTACTTGGTGGCCGTGTAGATACCCGCACCAGGCAGTGGAACCAGTCCTATATAGATAAAGTCAGGATAAGCTTATGTTGCTTTAGTATTGAAAAGTAAACCAACCCGCCAAGGCATTAACTGCCACCAGGTGACCGGATTTGCGGGTTATCATCTTGGGCAGGAACTCTTTGGTGGTCTGAAAAAAAACACATTTAATATATTAAATTTTAAAATATTTAAATGGGTTAATGGTTGCTGATTAGGCTTTTTCATTATTCCAATACAACTTCTACATTTACTAAATCTCAAAAATATTTCTAAAATCTCTGAAATAATTTTAAAGAATTTTAAAGATAAAACCTTTTTTTGAGATTTCAATCTAAAATTACATTTAAAATTTAAATTCTATTCTTACAGGTTCTAGCTTTAACCTAAACTTTGAAAACAATTCTTATAACATTCGTATAAAATATCATCCTTTATAGTTTCAGTTTTCTAAACATCTCTAACATCATACAAAATGAATTAATAAGTAAATATTATATGTTCAAAAATCTATAAATATTTTAATGAGTTAAAAGAGGATATACTCACCATAATGTAGGATCCCAGATTGAGCTGCAGGATGGTGTCGATTTCGTCGCTTTTCAAGGTGGGCGTGGAGGTCATGGGCATGAGGGAGGCGTTGTTGACGAGGATATCCACAGGACCTAGCTCCTTTTCCACCTTAGCGGCCATCAGCTGCAGTTCGCGGGGCGAGGAGACATCGTTCTGCAATAAATATTCATGTTAAGTAACAATAACGTAATCTCTATAACCTATATAAGATCTCACCTTATAGGCCTTGGCCACGCACCGCGGGATCTTGGACAGCAGCTCCACCGTTTCGTAGCATCCCTTGGAGTTGACGTCCACGACGGCCAGCTTGCAGCCACGACGGGCCAGCTCCAGGCATATTTCGCGACCCAGGCCGCTGCCTCCTCCGGTCACCTGAGTTTAAATCACAGGTTACTCACATTATACACATCATACTCAACGTAATTAATTAGCTTAATTTGCAAACAATCAAGTCGAGCTAATGTGACTTTGCATTGAACAAAAACCTCATTTACGGACAATTATGTGAGCGGCAGTGGCAGCGGCGACTTATGAATGGCATTACTCATACGCTCGGTGGGCCGACCCTCTGGGGCACAATTGAGTGACTTTTGACCGTAATTAAAGCGCACTGGGTGACCTCAGTGGGTCGTTTTTTGTAGGGTGGGTAACCCGGAATGAGTTCAATTCAAAGTTTGGCACGTTAGTGAATAGCAACGGAAAAACAATAACAAATGCGCAGTTGTTGTGGTTATAGCACCGCTGAAGAATTTCAATATCATATGCAAATTAACAGCGGCAACAGCGGTTGGTTTTTATCTACGCATCCGAGAGATACCCGGCATGCTTCCCAGATACCTACTTTTATTGTGCCCTCTGAAAGTTCTACGTATCTTCACTCCGTTGTTTACAAACGTCAGCGATCGAAAACAAAAGTGAAGTTCCTGAGGTTTGCATTTTTTCGCTCTTTCATCTTGGCACAAAATATGGCGAGAAAACCAGTTTGGAGCTTGAGCAGGGGCGTCGAAGAGGGGGGCGAAATAACTCGAATTCCTAACAATGATGTCAATCGAATTTATCAACGAATGTCAATCTTCTAATTAAGTTTCTTCTCACAGCAGGGCTGAGAATTTCGGAACCCCCTTCTAGCACTCCCCTGTGCAACCGCAAAAAAAAGTATCTGTATCTGAGAAAACGATATCTGAGGGAACGATCGAAAAAGCTGAGACTAAAACAAAAACCGAGCCACCATGATTCATTAATGCGCTACGTGAGATGCTTATGGCCGGCACACGCCCACGTTGAAGGCCTGAAAAGCATGCTAATGGGTTCCGAATTCAAGCAGGTTCTTTACGATATGGAGCATCGAATCATCTTCCAGCTCCCCAGCAAAACCTACACACTTGACCTTGTCCAGTGGCCCCCCTCAGCAATTGACTTTTCCCATAATTCGACGCCCCGAGATGCACATGTGATTAATGAACTGCGATATTGTAGTAACGAGCACGAATTTCAGTTGGAGATTTCCCTAGATTGCAGCTTTTGCAGGAAAATGATGTCACATTAGCTGACCATGGCACCAAAGACTCGTCGCTGTGGACACAACCAAACAATTGGCCAACTAACCCAGCTGGTACCAAATGCATAAATATTTACTTTAATAACACAATCCTAAACGATCGACCGCACCCTAATGGCAGTGACATCAAAAAAAGAGAAGAAAAGACATATAGAAAAAAAAGAAAAGAAAACCGGGAAAGGGGAAAAGGTGGGTGAGCCACAAGGTGGGCGTGGAAACCGGAGGCAGCCACTGGAAAAGGAAAGTGCGTGACGTTTCTGGCTGGCTGCATGGCCCCAAGACTTAAGATCTTTTAGATACATATACACAGAAAACTAAAATGATGTGATATGATGATTTATCATATGTTTTTGTAGTTGATACTATTATATTATTATTTAATATAATGTTATAAATATTAATTTCAATCTAATATTTCCCATATACGCTATAATTGATGAAATATCTAACTAAATTTATAATATTATATAATAATAATATTATTATGTTATATATCGTAAAAGTAAACAAATTCTTTTGCTTGCTGTGGGTTTTGAGCTCTTTTTTTATAAAGAAATATACCAAAAGTCTATGAATATTAATCTCAATCTAATATTCCCCATATACCCCATGATTGATGTGATATCTAACTACATTTTCCAAGTGTACCCCTGTCGGATGAGTATCTCTCTAGCCTTATTAATGGCCCATTTGCCAGTCGCTCATTGCAGCCATTAGTTAGCCTAGATAGATGATCTTACCAGCGCCACCTTGCCACTGACATCCTTCTCCTTCAGGCCCAAAGCGAATAGGTAATCCAGCAGGTGCTTTAGGAAGACGGCCAGCAGAACCAGTGGCAGCAGGAGCAGGAAGACGATGACTTTCAGGTTGAAGATGGCCCGGGTGGTCTCGTCATTGCGATGCGCCTGCGCGGCCGCCTGGGTGGCGGTGGGCGTGGCCGTGGCGGCTGTGGGTCCAGTTACCGTTACTGAACCAGCCGGAACGGCCGTCGTGGTTCGCGTTATGGTGGTTGTCGTCGCCGTTTCCACCATCACTCACTCTCTCGTTCGTTGCACTCACAAATGGCTGGTATATATATGCAAATATTTTTCTTGGCCCACAAAATTTTCGCGGTCAAAGCAAATATGATATGGCACTCGCGGCGACTCCACAAAAAAAAACAGCTGCAACGCGTCGAAGATCTGGCAGCAGACTGAAAGCGCCAACAGCCGAATGCGAATGCCAAACTACGTGTACAAGCTTTCGACTCTACAGCCAGTAGAGTCCCAGTCGCCCATTGAGTGAAGATCGCTTTGCCGGGCGCTCGGCGTTATCTGGTTTTCGTATCTGGTATCTACGACTGCAGATTGGAGTGGGCAGCACCTTCCTACTTTGAGTGGAAGTGCGAGTGCGAGTGGAGTTCCGAGCTGCGTTTCACCTGACATCTTGGCTTTCTGTTTTTTAATATGCCTTGGCTATATTGTTTTCCCCACGCGCACAGTGGGAACTGCGGCTGCGGAGATGAGCGCCGATAAGCGAGGGTTCCCGTGTTTGCTTTCCCTTTATCTGGGCCGTAAAGATGGGATATCTGGGGCTGGTTAAAATGATAAACAACTGCTTACTGTGCATCCCCCACCATGAGTCTTAAATATAATAATGCTAATTATGAATCACTGTGCGGCACTTTCGAATTGTCAACCTTTTGACACGAGCCAATCAGAGAAGTACTCAAATATTTAATTGGGCTTCTAAGGTGAGTGCATCGCCGGAGAAAAGAACACCGGGAAAAAAATTCTACAAATAAAGGTAACATTTTAGAAATAATCTTTCCAAAAACTTTTTTTTACTATGACCTAAAACCTCCATTCAACCTCCAATCTTTTAAAATATTAAATAGTCTACGTGTTTTAAGAATTTTCTGTATTTTAAGCATACAGAAATGTTATGAATAATTGTGGGAACTTTTATGTGTGCTCTGATAATAGTGGCAAGTGATTAGTAATAACAAGTTGTAAGGAAATGTATCACCATAGAGGAAACTTAGTTTTCAAATATGCTGACTCATCAGTTAAGTTTTTTATATTATAAGTTTTATACTTTATATGCAATTTACACTATTAACAATTGTAGATATCTCAAAAATAGATTTTTTTAAATTTTAAGAACTTATTTTAGTTTATGATACCACTTTACTTTAGTAATCAAATAAAACATTAATTAGTTTTAACGTGGAATTTTTGTATACACTTTTATATTATTGTATTAACAAAATATTTGTATAATAAACTGTACACATATTGAAACTCTGGTGTCTTAAGCTCACATTTGTTCCCTGTGCAATGTAGACTCTCGCCTCGATTGAACTCAACTCAACTCGAATCGAATCCAAAACCGCTTCTCTTGCCACTCGCCGAACGAGAATTGAGTGAGTCGGATCGGTTCGGTTTGGATGGGCTGGTTGCTGAGTGCTTTTGTCGACCCATTTTCGAGGTGCCAAACTGGTAGGCCAGCCAGGCGAAAAAGGAAAGGCCCCAAATGGAAGCCGGTACATCCGCCTTCACTGCATTATGGCCGCGGTGGCTGCCATTCCCACTCCGTTACAATTAAAGCATATTAATGCCCTGCCCTAGGTCAATGAACAGCGATCGGTGGGCTAGAGTAAACATTTAGCTGCCGCATGTGGCAAAAGCTAAAGTCGCCTGCAGCTGCGGCACAGTGTCAACATCTGGTGTTTTTTTGTATTATTTGCTGCCTCTTTTTTTTTTGCATCCTCGCACATGTGCAACGTTGGCGAACGCATGCGCCGCTGCTTGAGGTTGTTTTTTTAAGCATAGAACTAAAACCAAAGACGCGCAGATACGGGTATAAATAAAATATGTAAATGCAGCCCAGCGATTTTGACATATTAGCAGGCTAGCTGAGACGGATCCCGAGAGCATTGACCGCACACAAGCCACACAACAACACACATGTCACATAGCATGCGCTCCGAAGCAGGAGTACAGTAGGATCTGGGCATTGGCGTACACTAAGAGGATCTTGATGTGCTTGCAAAACATGACAACTCTTTAATTAATTCACTATTGGCTTATTTGTACAATGTATGAATGTGAGTTACACATAGGTTACTTAGTTTCATATAACTGAAATTAACAGCCGAGTATAATATTATCAAAAATATATAAAAATGTTTTCCTTTTTATGGCTCTTGTGCATGCCAATACCGTATAGGAATATCACTGATTAACGCCTGACGAACAAGGATTAATACAAACTTAAGAGATTTACACCTATATCTCACATCTGCAGCACATTTCAAAGGTGCTTCTGGCTGTTCGTAGTGTAGAGTAGGAAGAATGTTGGCCAGCTCCAAAGTCATGGCAGCTCATGGGCACATTCTGTAAGGAAAATCAACTAAGCTTAGTACAATTGCAATTTCTGATATATTAATTCGTTTACTTACTCTTGAGGGTCAGCAGTTTGTTGGCATGGCGAAGCATATTCTCCTGGTTTGGATTTCGCAGCACTCCCGCCGCCGCCTCCTTGATCATGCCCTCGATGCCCTGCAGCAGCCACTCCTTCTTGGGGCAGGTAATGGCCAAACGGTACTCGCCGTCCAGAGTGCGCGACACGTTCCAATCGGTGATGGGCTCAGCTGTCTCTTTGTCGTGGCTGTCGTTGCTCTCCGTATCCTCCTTCTTTATGTCGTTCTTATACGAACCCGTGCGACGACGCAACTTCGACGGCTTTATATCCTGCTCCTCGTCATCGGTGGCGTCCGCTTGGGACTTGCGCTTCTTGCCATTCATTGTGCGTTCGTCTTGGTTGCGATCACGTTTCGGGCACGTACATATTTTGACCTCCATAACCTGCTGTCCCACGATATCGCCACTACAAAGGGGAAAGAAGGTAGCATAAGATATAAATATAAGGTTTTCTGGAGCTAAGAACTGCACCAATCTCACCTTGCGTTCTCCAGGCAGAAGACCAAGCTGGTTTCCTTTCGACCAATACAGGAGTTTTGACAGACGAACTTAAAGGCCAGGGTCTGGCGCACATGGCCGCCGCTTCGGTTGCCAGAGCGACACATGTTCAGGGGCACCACCACGGAGTAACGTTCCGAAATACCCTTGCCCTGGGCCGATCCGCAGTACACGCTGTTGGGACTCTCGCTCCGCAGCAAGCTTTCGCGCATCTTTGCGTTTTGGCCGATCACTACGGATTTATATTAATGAAAGTTACATATTGCTGTTAGATTTATTTATCCACTTACATGGCTCCACGCTCAGGTGATTCTGGCAGCGCAACACTGGTCCACTGACATCCTTGGAGAAGCACAGAAAGACACGCAGATTGAGCGGCTGGATGGGCATCTTCGCCTTGAACTGAACGTCCACGTTAAAGGTCTTGTTCATGCGGATGTAGAGCTTGTTCAGCGGCACCGAGAACATCCAGTGCGACTTGGGCGGCTCATCCAAGATCATGCTAAAGTTGTAGCCGCCGATGTTGTGGTTCTCCAGCTTGGGCAGCGTGTTCGCCTGGCTCTGGATGTCTTGCAGCATCATCTCGCGCAGCACGGATTGCTGCAACAGAAAAGAAGAGGGCATTAATTTACTGGCAATCCAATCTGGAACCATTCTAGAGTTCACACTTTGCGCTCGTAGAGCTGATAGAGCTTCATGTCAGTGCTTGTTCGAATGACAAATGGACTGAGAATTGCTTTTGTTTTGGTCTTTCACAAGTGCTTGCAAATTTCGCTGACTGGTGAAGACAAGTAGGAGTGTGTTCCTTGCTAATCGGCTAGATAAGAGTATCTTGTGCTGTTCTCTTACTAAAACTGACGTCATGTTGCTCTTATGAAATTGCAGGCAGGTTGCTGAGTCATACGGGGAATGTCGCTTGCCGCTCGCTTTGCATGCTCTTTTTATTACCGACCAACACAACGCATGCTCAGTTGGTTTTTAGACGGCCAGCGATGTACAGGCGTTGCGCGATGTGTCCAGATAGTGTCGACCAAAGTGGCAGGTCCTTTAGATGGCATCAGTTGGGTGAGGTGGTTGGAAAACAATTAACCCGTCATTAACGGGTGCTCCAGGGAAAATGCACGCACAGTCTGCATTAATTGTTCGGGAAATATGGACTTGACCAGTGACTACGCACATCGGCGTATGGTGAAATTGCTGACGATCACGCTGATAGTCTTTATGACTTCCTTTGGACTCCTGGCCAATCGCTATCGGGCTGGACGACGTGAAAGGTTTCGCTTTTCGAAGCTATATCTGGCCTACGCCATGCTGTGGACCATTGCTTTCAGCTTGGTTTACGGAAGGCAAATTTACAAGGAGTACCGCCAGGGTCAGATCAACCTTAAGGATGCCATCACGCTGTACAGCTACATGAACATCACGGTGGCTGTTATCAACTTTGTAACGCAGATGATGATCAGCGACCATGTGGCCAAGATGATGAGCCGAGTGCCCTTCTTTGACACCCTGAAAACCCTTCGCCTCGACAGCCGATCGCTGTACAAGTCCATTTCCTTGGCCATGGTCAAGACCATTGTTTTCCCCCTGACCCTCGAGGTGGCCTTTGTACTGCAGCAGAGGCGACAGCATCCGGAAATGAGTCTGATCTGGACGGTGTACCGGCTGTTTCCCTTAGTTATTTCCAATTTGCTCAACAACTGCTACTTTGGTGCCATGGTCGTGGTGAAGGAGATGCTGAATGCCTTGAATGTTCGCTTGGAATCGCAATTGCAGGAGGTTAATCTGCTGCAGCAGAAGGATCAACTAAAGCTGTACACTAGGTACTATCGAATGCAGCGATTCTGCTCCCTGGCTGATGAACTGGACCAGCTGGCGCATCGCTACCGGCTGATCTACGTGCACTCCGGCAATTATCTGACTCCCATGGCGTTGTCCATGATCCTGTCGCTCATCTGCCACCTGCTCGGGATCACAGTGGGTTTCTACAGTCTGTACTACGCCATAGCGGACACCTTAATCATGGGCAAACCGTACGATGGCTTGGGATCACTGATAAATCTGGTTTTCCTGCTCATCTCGCTGGCGGAGGTCACGCTGCTGACGCACTTGTGCAACCACCTGTTGGTGGCCACCAGAAGATCGGCGGTCATCCTGCAGGATATGAATCTACGGCATGCGGACACTCGCTTCCGGCAGGCAGTCCACAGCTTCACGCTGCTGGTCACCGTTACCAAGTTCCGGATAAAACCCATGGGCTTGTACGAGCTGGACATGCGGCTGATCAGCAATGTCTTCACGGCGGTGGCCATGTTCCTGCTGATCCTGGTGCAGGCTGATCTGTCGCAGCGCTTTAAGATGCTCTAAATAAAGGATTCTACCCACCTGGCTGAACTGCATCAGGTTCTCGGACTGTGGGGGAGGAGATTTAAAAGTTAGTAACTGTTTCGTTAGGGTTTGTAGAGACACTCACGTTTAGTCCCTGCAGGAAGGCCATCGGTTCAGTGGTCCTGGAAGGATAGATAATAGTTATAGTAAAAGTGGTTAGTTCTAGGACGTGGTACCCACAATTCCGATCCCGATACCGCCACCGCCTGTTCAATACCCGCCGGAACATCCTCCACAGTGGAATCGGCCGATCCCAAGGATCCTTCGTTAGCCACATTCACATCGTCCTCGGAATCCGTGCTGCGAAATCGCCGAGAAATAAAAGGAATAAAATTAATCAAAGGTGAACAAAATCAGACAAGTGGCCGCGTGAATGGTGCAAGTACAAGCGTGTTGCTACATGCACGGTCTGCAGAAAGCGCTTTCTTCGTAAAACCACAGCCTGGTTATACCTGACTTTGTGCCACGACATGGGCTGTGATATATACATCACTGGCAGCTTTTTACCGATCAACCGATCGAAAGGGATATAGAAGGTAAATATTATGAATTACTAAAAAAAACTACAAAAAATGTTTGGCCACTGATTCCTCGGATTTTGCCATTCGCCACGAAGCGCCGACAATCGTGCCAGCCGATAGTTATCGCCAGCGGGCGCGTTGTTTTGAAAATACTCACCGCCTTTGGATGACTTTGTAGGTGTAGTTTTGGCCATTGGAATTGTAGGCCAAGTTTGCAATGTTGTCCGCTTGCAAGTTGATGTTGCTTAGGTGGGACTCATTGGGTGTTTGCACCACCTGCGTCATCAGGTAGGGACATCCGGTCACCATCAAGCTCTGCAGCAAACTGGAACCGCCGTCGCCGCTGTTGGAGGCCCTTACTGCTGGCAAAGCGAACAGCTCGCTCAATTCCAGCGTGTCCAGGCACTCCTCGAAATTGGCCAGGATACTATTAGAACACGAAACAAACGTAGTGTTTCTGCAAGGAAAATCGGCCACTTGGTGTATGTATGTGTACGGGAATTGCTGCTCTGCTTACTGGTTAAAAGACTCGCTCAGCGACGAGGATCTCTGGAGGGCCATGGCTGCGGCGGATTTAATAAACTTGAATTTACATAAAAACTTGGATAAAAACTTCGCGTGCTGGCGAATAATAGGGTTGTCAGCTGTCCCGAAATTGGATATCTTTGTGGTGGAAAACGGGCTGCCAACCGATTTTCATATTTAACCAATCGATAAATTATCGATTAAATTGATTGAAACAGTGCTGCCCATTTGGCGCCAACTTTGAATGTAGATTTTAAAATTTTATTAACATTTAAATCTTTTTATGGCATGCCACATATAAGAAATTGCTTTCTTTAAACATCCCTTTGAATGACTGGTCAACGTTCCGTAGGAGTGGCGTTTTCTAAAATATAGAATATGTTTAGCCCAAGCCATTTAAATTAAAATACACAAATTACATTAAAGCTTATGCAGCTAGGGCGTACAAATATATATTTACAAGTCTAGAATGTACAAAAAAGTCTTCGTCTGCTACTGCACACATATTACAGCTCTAATATTTCTCAGTCGTCACATCGTTGGGCGACTCATTTGTTCGGTTTTGAACCTCCGTCACGGTTGTAAGATCCGAACTGGAGGATTCCCTCGAATGTCTGGGGGAAAAAGGTTAAACAGCACAGAAATGATAAGTTTACAGTGGAAATGGTAACGATTTTTCAACCTGATCTTTAAAATATTTATACTACAAATTACTTCAGGACGGACAACTTATGGCCTAGGTTTTTTTACCAATTTATTACCTGTAGAACACATAGTGCTGCAGCATGAAGAAAATATCAAAGAGCACCGAGAAGAGACCCAGTCCGAATTTGGTGGGATCTCCGAATATGGACACCCAGTCATCTGAAAACCAAAATCAAGTTCAGTTTTGACACTATAATGATGCACCCCCTCATACCGTAATTATGGGCATTCAGGATCATCTGCAACATGCTGAGAGTTCCACCCGTAAAGTCCAGCAGGATATTGCCGATGCTCCAACCGGAAGTGCTCTTCCTTCTGTAATTCATCAGAGCCTGAGGAACGTACTTTATAATGGTGATGGTCAGCTTCACGTAGCTAGCGTAGTACAAAAAGTCCAGCCAGTGGATGACGGAACCTCCGGCCAAACCGGCGGACACAATCACCACCACGGCGAAGATGGCCAGGATTCCGTAGGCAATAAACGACACTCTTTGCTGGGCTCTCTGCATAAAATACAAAAAATAGAAACAGTCTATCATAAAACTTATCACACTTCTTATCAAATGTATCCTGCGTGATTCATTTTGATTGCTATTTTTGATTAAGGTCAATTAGTGTTTTAGTATTTGATGGCTGTTTAATGATTGTCACTTTGGTGATAATGTTATTTAAAGGTATAAAAATTCCCAGTTCTCTATTGATCCATTGATTATTACCTGATAGAAAAAGCACTGCAGAATGGTTATGATGGTGGCAAACATGGCGTGCAGGGAGAAGACCACATCGTTCAACATCACAGGATTCACGCCCAGGGGATGTCGCGCCTCGTACTCCGTCTGCAAATCCTCGATGAAGTACAGACCGCAGTTGAACAAGCTGTACAGCGTGAAGCCCACGATGTTCAGGGCCAGGAAGTCAAAGTTCAGGCCCTCCACGGACTTGCGGCGATAGTTGATCCAGATCTGGGGATAGAAGGACACTGACCAGGCCACAAAGTACACCCATCCAAAAACAATCGAGGTGTAGATCAAGGCACGCGATTTGGCCACCGTTACCCGCACAAAAACGTCCTTAACTCTGGAAAGAGGGAGTTGCTAAGTGAGTTACTTGCCCTATTGTATGGGATATGTATAGAACATGGTTATCTATTCAAAAGTTCCCAGAAGTTACTCACATCTCTTTGTTTGCAGCATCGCTATCGGCGATTACTTTGACATAGCCGGCACTCAGGCCCGTTATCACCACCGACTGATTCTGAGTACTGCCGGCGGGATACAGAAATGCGGAAGGATCCAGACTCAAGTGATCCTCGGAATCCGTTCCCAGCGTCACTAGCACATCGTTGGGTAATAGTTCGCTGTAATATATGTCTCATGATTCGCGATTACTTCGGTTTTGCCGGCAATTGCAACTCACTTGGCGAATACCACAAACGTCTCGTTTGTGTTCAGGAGAACGGTGATGTCATGGGAATCGACGGTGAGCAGACTGGTTTGGGCATTTCCCAGGGCAACTGTGGATAGCACGAGAAACTCCCTCATTATCAAAGACCTTTTCTGGATCTGGATGAAACTCACCTGTGGCTAAGAGCAGGAATGCCAGGTAGAGTGGGTTCATATGCCGATCCATTCTGGTTTCGTTTGTCTTCTTATTCATGCGTGAGTCTCCGTCTCCAGACCTGATGGCATCTTCTTCAATGAAGCCCTATATGGTATCGATTTAAACGTGAATCACTTCAATTGACCAATTGACGACAATCAGGGGAATCAATTTTAAAGGAGTCTGGAATGCAACTCCTTCCACTTGATGGCGAATTTAATGTTAGTGACCCAGTTGTTGAAGAGCAATTTGATTTAAATTATTTTCATTCTTGAAAAAATATTATTTATATATTTTCCATATTATACATATTAAAAAGTTACTAAATTTTTGTACAAATAGTATTACTCTTTAAAAAATTGTACTTATATATTTTCATATTAATGTTCTTAAATAATTTTCTTAAATATCCACCATTCTCATTCCCAAAATTCCAATAGCACAAAATGTATCTATCTATCTATGTATCTCAATCTACGCATGTTCGCTCCCTATAGAATTTTCGTGTTGAGATAAAATTGGTGCGTAAGTCGGCAACCTTCAACAAATGTCGCTCAATGTTACAACTTTGCAATTAGAGCAAACTTTTGCACGGCACACGAACGAGAACTCAGTTTATATGTACGTATGGCCCATAGGCCATAGCAGGAAATACACGGCTTTGTCGGTCGCCCATAAAAACGAAAGATTCCAGACTATTTATATTGCGAGGGGGTTTATAGCAGGGAGGGCCGTGACAAGGCGATTGTGAAGAAGTGTAAATACCGCGTGAGAACGGGCTTATCTCAATCAATGGAGCTGATACTGTCAATCGGTTCGATTCGAATTATTGCGGCAGTACGCCACAGGTTTACAGATAGCCAATAGATTGGGCAATGCACTGCGATCGCCAGATAACCTGGGAAAATTGTAATAGTCACGATCCGACGGTGGACTTGGTTTACTATATATCAGTCATTTCACACTTTTTTTCAACACACTTTTTGATCTAATACTTATCTTTATTAGTGGTTTAAAGGGGGAAGATATTATTCTAGAATATATTATAATACCTTTCAACCACTTTTAAATTCATTTTAATTTTAAATGATTTAGTCCAACTTTTAACCAAAAAATAATTCAAAAATCTATTAAGACATAACAAATTTTACACGGATTTTATATGATTAGATTACTATGATAATCTCCATTTTTCATATTTAACCTGATTAGAAGACTATTACTAAAACTTTTCTATAATATCAGATTACTAAAACATTCCTATAATATCTTATTCGAAAATATCTTCTTCCCTTTCACCATGAAAATATTATTTTTCCTTGGAAAACTTTTAACTCATGTAACTTCCTAATTTTTTATACATTTTATAAGGTTGTATCTAGATACTATCTAGCATGTGTTGACAATTTTTTTTAAATTATCTTGAACGCATATTTATTTTTATTGACACTCTCATTATAATTCTTATTAAGAACTTCAGATAAACATCAATTGTTAAAATAACACCCGTTCATTCATAATTCCACGCACGAGATTCAACTATTTTGCGTCTATTTCAGCCGGATTAGAACTTTCACTGGCGTCTGGGAAAGCAGTGCGTAGATTTCTGCGGCTAACGAGAAACATATGTGGGTACTCCCCGACCGATTTGGTCGAAATAAAGATAAAGCGCTTAAAACAGACACTGTTTGCCCAGTCATATTCATCACACCACAGCACTCACGTTAAATTAAAAGTTAAACAATGTGCCTAACTGACGATTAAACGCGTAGTGGCGACAAATGAAATGAAATGAGTTTGGAACCGATGGCGACTCTCCAGCAACTGAGTGCGCGATTCAATGGAGCCGTTTAAATACTGGAGCGGTGCAGTCGACGTCGACGTCGGCAGCGGAGCGGTAGCCCCACCAAAGGCAACAACAACAAGTGGAGCGAGAGCGGATCGCCGCCGACGTCTTGATGTTTTATTATATTTTATTTTTGCACTTGAGAACCCAAATTACCAGCCAAAAAGGTGGGTACTTCACTCGGGATCATACCAAATATTTTGACAGCTCATTTCAGGTTTCCCAAATAAACGAATTTGTTTTGAACTACAATTTGAAAAGAGATTTTGAAGCCGGCATGTGTGGGAGATGATAACAATAAATATTTTTGACAGTCAATAGAAAATAATTTTTTAAAATTAGAAAAAAGGGTATTAGTCAAAAAGGATTTACTGTTTACAATGAGACTATTAATAAAAGTTAAATCACTTTGAAATGCTGATTCATTTTATGTAGTCTATAAATCTTTAAAAATCCAACCTAATTGAAAAAAAATTATTATGTTAAAAATTGACATAAAACTTTTAAACCTTTTATTTTGATGGTTTTCCAAAAAGCTAATATTAGCTTGTGATATTCAAAAATTCTCGATAGCGCACTTCAAACAAGACTTTGAAACTTCTTATTAGCGGCAGAAACAGTTTGAGGGACCTGCAGAAAGAGCGACAGTAAAGTTTTATTGCCATTCGATAAGGCCGACCGAGACTCTGAATTATCAAGTTTGACTAAATGGTATACGAGCGTTCCATCGGCTACTAAAAATAAGCATACGCAAACAAAAACAAACACAAGATTCACTTTCTATTGACGCTTTTTTGCTGATGCAGAATCAACCACGATCCGATCCACTTGTGCCCAATGCATAATTTTGCAAGCGAATCGAAAACTTGGCATGGAAATCGGAAATATGTGCCAAGCTTGAAGTAAAACTTGGCCATTGATAACACTTTGGGGCTGAATTTCCAAAACATCCGGGGGAGAATCCGACGCCGCATGAACAACCTGCGGGGGGTTCACGTTCCACGTCGATTACAATTGCACTGGGCTAGGTATGATGATCAGTAAACCAGTTTAATTTGCACACTTTACAAACAATCACCAAGCTCAAATCACATCAAAGGGTAGGTATATCGAACGTAATACATTTCTACGTTAAATCAAGGCACTCGAACTGTCATGGATTGGCTTGGCTCTCCCTCCTCGCTTAGTCTTGTCTAAGGCACTGATTATGCGATGAGTCGATGGGTATAAATAAGTTAAAGGTCGATTGCAGGACACTATAAACTATATAGCTGCTGGCGAGTATGTGGTCGGTCGGATTCAGTCGTCACCTGGTCACTGGTTTTGGTTCTGGCTCTGGCCGGCGCGTCGATTCTTCTCGAGTATCAAAGCGCGACTGAAAGTGTGTGAAAAGAGAGAAGTAGTTTTGTAGAGCGGAGGAGAATACAGCCAACTGGTCGCTCACTCACCGGTAGCGCTCGTAGAAGCCCACGATGGTGCCCAGTTCCTGCTTGAAGAGCCGCACCAGCATGCTGTCGAAGCCCTCCAGCTCCGGCAGACTGAACATGTTGAACTGCAGCAGGTGGTCCTTGGAGGAGTCCGCCTCCGAGTAGACGGCCAGCCACTTGGGGATCTCCTCGAGCAGATAGGGATTCGCCGGCACCAGGGCGTTGTGAGTGTGGGTGGGCGGAGCGTAGAGCGACGCCTCCGGCCTGATGGCCTTTGGCGGCTCCGCGGACGTGGTGTACACGTAGTAGGAAGTCAGGCAAGGATGCTGACGCTGGCACTGCCCGGTGTACTGGTTCTCGTAGTAGGTGCCGTGCATCTTGGACACCACCCGCCTCCAGCCCACCGGCAGACCCTCGCGCTCCAGCGGGTGATTCCAGTGCGTGGTGTGGGCGTTGTGATCGATGTAGTACTTCCGGCCGTGCAGCGTATACTGTGTGGCCCAGCCGGGGGGCAGAGGCAGCTCCTCGGGCTCGGTGAGCGACTGCTGGGATGGCACCTTCTGCAGAGATCCGTTGGCGCTGCCACCCGTCCCACCAACCGCACTGGGCGGAGTTCGGGGTGGGGCGTACAGAGATTGCACTGAGGTAGAGGCGCCACGAACACTGCCCGAGCTCCCGCCACGTCCGCTGCCGCTCAGAGATCCTCCACCGCTGCTGGAAGGTACCGCCAAGTGACTCTGGTGGTGACCCTGGTGATGCTGCGGAACCACGGCCAGCGTGGCCGACGAGGCCGTCGTGTTGCTGTAGATCGGCGACTCCGATCGCTGCGACTGAGTGGCGCGCATCGAGGAGACGCGATATGGGTTCTCGTAGATCGGATACGAGTCGCTGGAGTAGCTGCCGCCCAGGTGGGCCGCCAGTTGCTGGTGCTGCAGCTGCTGCTGTTGCTGCATTGGAGACCTGTGGTAGCAGGAGAGACGGTTTTTAGAAAACAGTTGGTATGCGTATTTAATTCTAAGCACTACCTGCTTAAATTCCTCTTACAGACCTTAGGAAATATAAATGTGTATATTGATTAATGTTTTGTGTTATATTAAACCGAAAGTTGATGTCAACAACTATTTGATTCGAAGTAAAAAATCATTATTCGTATTAATCTTTAGATCAACATATAAAAAACTACTAAAGTAAAATTAAATATACATTGTCATTGCTTACGGAGATAATAAGTCTATTTAATTTTAGATTTTTATTTAATTTTTACTATTTATGACCTTATAAAGTGTTTGAACTTAGGTTCCCTACTTTTGATTTGAACACTTTAAGAAAATAATGCATAGAAAAGGTCAGTATATTATAAAGATCGCAGTTAATCAACACGTTTTCAAGTGTTATCCTTGTTATTGTAAAAACTTCTTTACCAAAAACCAATCATTTAAGCAACCAAACAGAGTAAAATCTTTAAGCAGTAGCTCTTCCTTACCTAGTGGGCTGATATCTTGGCTGACGATCCCTGATGGACATGGCAGCCGGATCGAATCGCAGCGTGGAGCCGAAGGGCGTGGAGGCGTGCTGCTGGTGGAGCTGGGACAGATTCTGGGGATGCTGCTGCTGGGGCGGCGGGACGGCGTAATGGGCGGGCGAGTGTGGCCGCTGGGGCAGCTGCAGCATGTTGGCATAGGAGGCGCTGCGCAGGCCCTGATCCGCATCGTAGCTCGCGCCGGCCATGTGGGGATGATGCTGCCGCTGGGTGGTGGAGTAGCTGCGCTGGAATCCCCCAGCTCCGGGAGCAGGCGACGATGTGGTCTGCAGCAGGGGCGACGACTGCTGGCGACGCATCCGTTCGATCTGCTCGATGTTCACATAGTTGCTGCTGCTCTGGCTGCTCTGTTGATTGCTGCTGGCCCGAAACTGGTGCGGCGGCAGCGGTGGGTGGGTGAGCACATGGGGATGCGCTGCGGGATGGGGCAGGGAGTGGGGATGTGGGTTGTGCTGCTGCAGGGGCATCTGACTCTGCGCCCGCCGCGCATGGTAGTAGTCCGGCTGGGAGTCCGTGCAGGAGTAGGTGTTGCGGCTGGTGCTCGAACTCCGCGGATGGAACTCACAGCTGGGCGAGGTGCTCGCACAGCGCTGCAGCGACTTCTTCTTGGCCCGCTGGTCGCTCGTCCACACATTGATCACCGGGATCTCCGGCGGCGTGTCCTTCTTCATGTACTTCCCCACCACGCCCTCCTTGTGCGACTGGGACTTCTCCTTGCTCCGGCGCGAGAGCATCGTCGGTTTTCGGTTGCACAGCAGAATCGTTAGATAGTTCATGCAGACTCTGTTTGCGCTCGGATCTCGGTTCTGCGGCCGTCTTTGTTTAGTCCATTGCCGAGCTAATTTTATGCCTATTTGCCAATTGCTATTTTTTTTGTTATTCAGCTGGTCAGCTCAAAGTTATCGATACTATCGCGCACATATATATTAGGGATATTCCTGTGTGGGGAATAGGGGTATTCCTGTCATCGATAAGAGACCGAAACCAATCGATAATGCCGGTCGTAGTTATCGATAGTGTTCGGTGTTCGATGTTCGGCAGCTCGACGCTTTTTATTCGCCAAAAAAAAATAAGTTAAAAGAATTTTAGGAAAATTATTGTAATTCACCAGCTACATATTAACTAATTAGCTTAAACAGTCTTTGATGATTTGAAATATCAGTCGCCACAAAATTCTCTGACTGCACACAAAGATGGAGGTCAAGGAGGTGGTCGTGATTGTTAAATGGTCCGGCAAGGAGTACCCGGTGGACCTCACCGACCAGGACACCGTGGAGGTGCTGCGCCATGAGATCTTTCGCAAGACACAGGTGCGCCCCGAGCGCCAAAAGCTGCTCAACCTAAAGTACAAGGGTGAGTGCCAAATAAGCTCTAGATTAAAGGACTCCCACTGATCCCAGCTACAATGACTTGCAGGAAAGACAGCCGCCGACAATGTGAAGATCAGCGCCTTGGAGCTGAAGCCCAACTTCAAGCTGATGATGGTGGGCTCTACGGAGGCGGACATCGAGGATGCCTGCAGCCTGCCGGAGGACATTGGCGAGGTGGTCGATGATTTTGACGACGCCGAGGAGCGTGAGGAGGCCGTGGAGCACTCGGCCGTCTACTTGGCCAAGGTGCAGCGCCGTGTGCGCGACTACAAGATCAAGGAGCTGTCGCCGCCACGGGAGGGCAAGAAGCTGCTTGTCCTCGACATTGACTACACCTTATTTGATCACCGCTCGCCGGCTGAAACGGGCACAGAGCTAATGCGTCCGTATCTGCACGAGTTCCTGACCTCCGCTTATGAGGACTACGACATCGTCATCTGGTCCGCCACCAGCATGCGCTGGATCGAGGAGAAGATGCGTCTGCTGGGCGTGGCCAGCAACGAAAACTACAAGGTGATGTTCTACCTCGATTCCACCGCCATGATCTCGGTCCATGTGCCGGAACGTGGAGTGGTGGACGTGAAGCCGCTAGGGGTGATCTGGGCCCTGTACAAGCAGTATAGCTCCAGCAACACCATCATGTTCGATGACATCCGCCGCAACTTCCTGATGAACCCCAAATCCGGCCTGAAGATCCGTCCCTTCCGTCAGGCCCATCTTAACCGGGGAACGGACACGGAGCTGCTCAAGCTGTCCGACTACTTGCGCAAGATCGCCCACAACTGCCCGGACTTCAACTCGCTGAATCACCGCAAGTGGGAGCACTATCATCCCAAAAAGAACTCCTGAAATCTCCATCTCCAGAAAATTGCACTCGTTTGTAAGATCCGCATAGGTTTATGTTTATTAAATTAAGATGCATTTTGTACGCATTGCGTCCCAGCCGACAATTAGAGTGTGTATCCGCCCTGGTCCGCCCAGTGGACTCGTCTCGCCTCCAGGTACTCCTCGTGAAGCCGGCGTCGCTCGTCCTCCAGCTTAGCCAGACGGCGATAGCGCTGCAACACCATGCCGCAGCCAAAGAGCAGGGCCACCTGGCAAATCAGCCAGAAGATGAAGAGTGCGATGAGCAGGCTTTGGTTGATGCACACATTATCCAGGTGTAGTTGGTCATCGATGCCGGCTATGAGCAGCACTCCCCGCTGGCCATACAGGTAGCTGTTGGAGTTGCTTTGGTCGGGGCCATGTACCCGTATATTGTAGTTCAGAGGCAGTTCCTCTTGCGCACTAGAATAGTTCAGCTTGCCCTGTTCCGGGGCCACATCCACCACGGTGGAGATGTACACAGGATTCTGGACACGCAGATCTTCCGGTCTTCGATCTGGTTGCTCCGCGTGTCGTCGCCTCCTCTGCCAGGATGCACTGGCACAGTTGCTGGGCGAGCAGCGCTCCACACAGAAGCGGATCTTCACATCGAAGCTCACGTTAGCGGTTCCCGAGAACTTGAAGGCATGAAAGCGGGCGCGCAGCATATTTCTGGTGGAAGAGTGAACCCTTTCTAAGGCGGGGAAAACACTGGCATCCGTGGGACATCCTCGCTCATCGATCAGCAGCACGTAGTTCTCGTTGTCCGTGGTCTTGGCCACCAGTGAGGTGGCACGAAAGTCGGGAAGTGGTGCCAACTGCAACTCCATGTGCTCCGCCAGCTGCTGCGGACTGTACTCCGCCACTATCTGGAGCTCAAGGTTTTGACCAATCTGCACGTCGTTGGTCTCGTGCTGGTGCGATAGATCCACAATCTGCAGAGAGATACTGGGATGCGGATGGGGGCCAGTGCTGCTGTTGTAGTGTACCACACCTTCGTGGGGGAACATGCTGCAAGGATTGAGTGACGTAAAAATATAGATTTAAGGAGAGGAATTCCAAAGAAACTCACTGTTCTGCGTACTCCAACGAGGACTCCAGGACAATGGCGCTGGGCACAAGCTCGGAGGCATCTGCGCTGCTGTCCCTCACCGAAACACCTAGCGAGGCGGTGGCATTGCTCTGTATGCATCCGACCTTGATGAGACGATCACCTTGGGTCTGCACATTCGGGTTATTCTGGATGACTACCAAGGCGGAGATGAAGGTTCTGGACAAAAGAATTGGATGTATACGGTATAGTTAGTTTAAAAAATCTATATCTATCTTTTAAAATATCACCTAAAATCTAGGATTAACTTAAATACCAAAACATAAAGGCTAATTACTTCAAAATCATATAAAATATTCCTGATGTAGTATACTCTCCCTCCCGAGAAGTCTCACCTTTGGTATGCCTGTGTCATTTCATAGGCTCTTAGGATGCCGCAGTGGTTCTCCTTGATCTCAGTGCCGATCTGAAGTGTCAGCAGCACACTACCGTTGCCGGTTCCTCTGGCCAGGCAATCCTTGGAGTGCATGCTGGCGTAGATCTTGCCCGCAAACCAATCCTTGGGGTTGTACTTGATGGACATCTCATCGCGGGTGCAGAAAACCCTGACTGGGGGAAATAGGATTACTTAAGATATATCATAGAATGTCCACATGATCTCCTACCATCCAGGCACTTGACCCTCCGCATGTAGACGGAGTTTTCGCGGAGCTTTAGACTTCTCGGACCCAGAGACACAATATCCTCGGAGTGGAGGAGACACTCGGACGGGGAGACCTGGTTGACGTAGTGGAAGGAGACGCCCTGGCAGTAGAATTTGGTCTCGTGCGAGCACAGCGCCTGGCACTGAAAAACGGAGGAAAGGGTCATCAATCACTCAACCCAATCCCATCGATTTCGATTCCAATCATAAAGCGCGACAGCCGATGCGCGATGGACACACCTCTTTCTGGGAGAGGCCCAAATACCTGGCCTCCGCGTAGCTGAAGCTGCTGTTGGCATATAGCTCATACGAACAGTTGTCACTTTCGACGGCCCGCTCGTGGCACTGGTTCTCCATGTACTCCTCGTCGTACGGAGCTGCCCGGAAGGCGTCCGGCTGGATGGTCTTGTCCCTGTCGCTCAGCATGCACCTGCCCAGCCGGGGAGAGGGACTCTGGCCGGGATTCGCTTCGCCACGGAACCTGCAAACGATGTTTAAGTGGAATTAGCCTTTATAGTTAATTTTTTGGGTCGTTTAAGAACCTGTTCCTCAAAAAACTGCTTATAACTTCCTTTTTTTTAAATTCATATATTTTTGGTGTTAAAGGATCTATGGGTTTTTTCCTTATAGAGTATAGAACTATGCTGAAAATTGAATTATGCTTTCTGTGCTTCTTCGTCGTAATTTATTTAAATAGGTACCCAGTTAAAAGGCCGAATATTTTGTCTAAAATCTTTAAAGATTAAAGTTTATAAATCGAATGTCAATAGATTGGGATTTTACTTGTAGAAATTTTGGTTAAGTTCTAAAATAGTACTCATTTTTAATAACTCTTTACATTTCCCAGAACATTTTACAATATTCGCAGATTTTCTAGAGTTGTAATCTTGTTTTTAAGTACTTTATTTACATTTTAAAAGCTTTCTCCTGTTAATACTTAGCAATTAATGAGATTTTCTGACTAATTTTTATGAATTTAGAACTTAGTTTTTGATTCGTATTGGTATAATCTGCTTACTTAACTGAATATTTTTAAATATTACTCACTTTTTTTTACAGAAATATGGAAAAAAAAACCTAACCTATCCCATCACCGCCTGCGAGTGATGTCATAATCCGGCGAAAAGCCTCGGCCATGCATTAAAAATGCACAACAAAAGCAATTAATTTGTCCGGCAACAAGCAACGGCCATATACAACAAATAACAAACAACGTACAACAACCAACCACCAAACAGTCAATTACCGCTCACGATTGTTCCGATACGAGGGCGCAAAGGAGGCGGAGAGGCATTTGAATTGGCTTTCGAAGAAGCAGCGCTCGGCGCACTCACGCCGCGTGACCAGCGTCGCAATGGTCTTCTTGCTCTGGAAGACCAGGGTGCTGCCGGGGATTTTGGTCAGTGCCCAGAGACGCCCTCGGCACGCATCGGGAACTGCAAGGTGGGAATGGATCAAGGTCGGATCAGCCCCCATCCGGCTATCTACTCACCTCGCAGGCAGGTCTTTTCGTAGAACACGGCCTCGCCATCGGCCACCAGAGGCAGTTCCCCCGAAATGGCCAGATATCGCGAGGTGCGCTCGAAGTACGAGTAGCCATGGCACTCGTCCGTGTCCAGCAGATGAACGTAGGCAATGCAGTCGGGATCCTCGTTGCAGATCCGCCAGCACACCTGGCTAACCGGAAGCTCCTGCTGCCCGAAGTTGCCACCCACCATTTCCGGGCCGTAGATCAGGTTGCCCTCGTTCAAGTACTCCAGTGGCGGCCGGAATCCGACGATCTTCTGCAGCTGCAACTGGTGCAGCGGACACTGGAGCAGCAGGGCAACTGGGGGGGTGGAGATTGGAATGCCATGAATGTGGGATTTTAATCCGAGGGATGCGCATGACTGCAGGCCAAAACATTTTTCAAATTGCCCAGCAGTCATAATAGGGATCGCGTTCGCGTATTGATTTCTATCTAAAGGGGTATGTCTGGTAGCTAAGCTTGTGTGCTTACTGACTGGGCATCAATTAATATGATAGTTTTATGCATAAGTAAACAATGAGAAAATCAATCAAGCATCCGCGATTTAGGTAAGGGATTTTTAAAAGTCTGAGCTAGCAATTTGGGAATTTTTTTCTACGGGGAATATGGTAATAGAGCATGATGAACTATTTGTAATAAAAATAAATCTGATAGGAACACAAATTTCTACTAATTTAAAAAAAGAATAGCAAATTATAAAATAGAAAAATGTGGAGATATTAGAGAATTTTTTTGGAAGATGTTTTGCTTATAATAAATTATATAACTTTTAGATAGTAATATGAACTTTTCTATGATCAGATGGAATATGCTCTTAAAATGTTATTATTTCTAAAAATAATCTTTCATTTTTAAATAAAGCATAGTAAAATATAAATTAAAAGGAAGCTAGATTTTTATAGAATTAGTTTGGAATACGTTTGGTTTTGAAAAAAAAAATATAAATTTCAGATGGTAGTAATAATTTTCATATGATCAGTTAAAATATTTTCTTTAAAAGTAATTATCGTAAAATATAATAGGGGAAGCCTAGCAAAATATAGATTAGAGATATGTAGATTTTAGAGGATTAGTTTTGAATGAAAATAATATGAATGAAATAATAATAGTGAATAATACAAATTTTCCTACAAGGAGATGGAATAGGTTTCTCAAATTTAATTATCCATAAAAAAACAAGGAAAACCTAGTAAATCCCTATCTAACTGGTGTTTTCCCTAAAGTTATCTGTTTAGTAAGCAGTACATTTCCTTGTGTAGGTCATTCTCCCATTCAATAATAATAAAAACTCGTTCTCAGGGTGTTTGAAAATAAATCTATAATCACAGCTGACATGCACAGCCAGCAATGCAACCCCCTCGGCGACTTGTAAATTGATCTTTGCAGTTTTGGTTTTGTTTTTCCACATTTTTGCTATTGAATGCAAATGTTGAGTTCATCTTCGGAAAACCCTCTCCGCTTTTCTACCAACAGGTAAGCGGCTAAAAATACTGAATGGAGCGCAGAATGACGTATTGGGGGGATTTTAGATTTAAGCCAAGCGGGAAGGTCAGCAGAGAGCAGAACTCACCGCTTGCACTCTGCTGGAGAATTAGCAAAATCGCTGAAATCGCTAATTTGCATAGCCGGAGGGCGGTCGGCGGTGATTGGGGGCGGCGGAGGTGCATTGTTTTTCAGATGCGTTTCTGTGGTTGCGGCCGCCAATCGTTTGGCATACTCGTGCAATAAATTGTAATTGATTTTCGGCTAGAACACGGGTCAACCTCGTAGACGCATTACACGAACAGGGCTATTTATTCACTGGCTTTTTGCCCCTTGTTGCCTGTTTGCTGGTTATGTTTGGCACAGTTTAACACTTTCGGCTCGACACGTGCACGTACACACGGCTGGTTGGCCACTCAATAGCCTGCAGATTGAACTATTTGCATATGCAAATGTGTCAGGATACGGGTGCACTTCAGTTCTGAATCCTGTTCGCCAGCCATTAAATATAAATTAGACCGATTTTGGGGTCAAACGGCCGCCAGCAGCAGCAGCAGCGGCATCGTTGTGCTAATTACTCCGAACACGCTTATGCATAATTTGTTTGATTTTTTTTAGAGTATCTCGTGGCTTTGACTTTTGCCACTGATTCCATTAGCCGACTGCACTTTGTTTTATCTGTTACTTTTATTTTATTTCCCCTAAATTCACTGGGGCGATCGCACGTCCGACTCGCGCGGCTCTCGACTTGCAAATAGCCGACTCTGATCGGGGCTCCCAGCCGAGAGATCGAGATCAATCCCCCAGACCCAGACCCAGGGGCTACGGAGCTTCGGAGCGCCAGGTATTCGTATACTCACTCCGAAACGCTGCGTATGTAAATGATATGAATGCTTCTGACGCAGCAGCAGCAGTACACTGGCGAAAAATAGATTATAACTCTAAAAAATGCTAACAAAATATAAAAAATATTTAATTTCTAAATATTTTGGTATATTGGGTTATTTAATTGTTTTAAAAACCATCTATTCAAACTTGAAAAAATTAAGGTTTATTTGGTTTTGATATCTTTGAATATTAAAATAATTTCTTTCAAGATAATTCTACTAAGGAGTTTGTTCTTAGATGACAAATAAATCTATTTATTTTAGATCTTAATTTTTTTACTTTGAATTTTTTTAACGAGATTTTAAAGCGTTGTTAATTTTAAGCAATTCAAACTTTTCTTACCGAATACATATTTTAAAAATGGATCTGAAATTATTTTCAAGCATTTTTTTTCGTTTTTTTTTTTTGTTAATTTTTTGTTCTTGAATGACACAAATGTATTTACTTAAATATATATTAGTTTAAACATGTATAAGAATTCTTTTTACCTAGAGTTTTCTGGATTTCAGGCTTTAATTGATTTTGAAATATTTTAAAATTAAGGAAATGTAAACTATAATTAAAATATAAGCACTAATTCTTTTATTTTAAGGTATAAATTGTTTTCATTTAAATTGTTCTGGTAATTATATAAATGTTTCTTAGTGCATTGGGAAAATATTCGATCGAGCGTCGACGTCGCGGCTAACCGAGCGTATGAGAAATTTCATGTCAGCCGTTGTCGTCGCGGAGATTGCTGATTAGATCGCTGGAGTGTGTCGCGCGCGGAGCAGCCACCGAATTGCTCGCTGGCTCGATTTCAATGTGCAATAAACAAAACTATTTAACGCTTGCAAAGGGTTTTTGGAGTGGGTTGGGGGCAGGGCGAGGTTCCATCTCGGGGCACGGTTCAATTCAGGTGGGTTCAGTTCAGTTCGGGATCCATATCCACATCCACATCTATATCCACATAGACACCACATCTAGCCATGCATGCTGTGTCTTTCCGACAGTTTGTTTGTTTGCACAGTTGCGCCCAGCATCGCCTGTTGTTGGATTCAATGGCACTTTTAACAGTTCAGTGGTTTTGGCGTTGACAACGTTTGTTTCCCCTTTGTAACTGCTGCTTCCGAATGACAAATGGCCAGCGAACGGCTGGCCCCCTTTTCTTGGGCCATCGCAGTCTCTTAGCCGTGTGGCAAGAGCAAACGGGTCAATTGTTTATCGCTAATTAGTGGCAGGTAGCCTTTAATTAGTGTGTGTCATCAAAGGGCCTCCGATACGCAGGGTGGCTCCTATATCTATTGGTGGTGTGTGCGATTTGCAATGGCGAACTGTGCGTGACCTTTGCGGTTGCCTCTTGGAACCCAGTCGGCATGTTGGCCAAGGTCGGCGGCGCTCTATCTCTATTGCCACAGCGACCGAAATGTCTTGGTTGAGCGGTGATACGGTTGACATTAGGGCCCATGCGATTACCTAATTCAATGAACGTCATCTGACTTGAGGAGGTTTTGGAAAGCGTGCGGTTTTGTCATACAGAATTGGGAATAGTTGGGATAGCGATAAGCTGTCCTTGCCCTTAAACCATAAGTATCGTTTTTAGGTAGAGCTTATTTGGCACAATATTACTATCTAATAGTTTATTTAAGTACTTTTTAAAACTATAAAACTTTAAGTTATAGAGTGTTTTGAAGTAATAATATTTTGAAAAAGAAGAGGAAAATGATTTTTAGTAATTTTACGATATATTCAATATATTTTGCAATAGCTTTAACATATTTTTTAAAATCATACAGAAGTATAGTTTTTAGTTAGGGTTTATTTGCCACAATAATACTAGCTATAGTTATTTTTATAATTTTTAAGTACTTTCTTAAGTTATAGAGCGTTTTTAATTAATATTATTTTAAAAACGGAGAAGAAAATGTATTTTAGAAATTGTACGATAAATTCAGTATATATTTTTAATTTTAAATCATACAGAAGTATAATTTTTAGGCAATATTTATTTTAAGCCATAAATCTTTAAGTTATTAATGTTTCTAAATGATGATACTTTAAAAATGAAGGAAAAATATATTTTAGAAATTTTACAATAAATGTAATATATTTAGCAATACCTTAAAAATATTTTTTAAAATAAAACAGAAAAATTCCATGGCAATATAATCCTCATTCAATAAGAACATTGCAATACATATAAATACTTACCAGGCCAAACATTACACACAAAAAACTGTAGCAATTTCGCTGAATTTATTAACAACTGCAGCATGAATACCCCGCCCCTCTCCCCCGACTTTCGTTTTCGCTGTGGACACTCTGCGTATACGTAATAATTCATAGGCATTGCACACGACATGCAATAACTGCGCAATAATTGCCCGTTGCAAGCAGCTGCAGGCCACGCCCCCTGCAGCATTGCCCCCGTGCGCCGCCCCTGGACTGCTGGCCACCCAAAAAAAAAAATAGAAAAGGAATGGGCTTAAATAATGCGAAACATTCAGTGGCGTGACACGGAGCCAGGATGTTGCAGCAACATTCGCAGGACGAATGGGGCAAGCTTAAATTTTTAACACTCTGGGCGAACACAAAAGGCTCTGCTCTCGGTTTATTTCCAGTCCGGGCCCACAAAACTTTTACGTATATTCACCTTGAACTATAAAGCACTGAGTGGGCATGTGCGTGGTGTCAGCAACAAGGGCCAAGTGACGCCTGAATGACGCATAAAAATAAAAGTTGCCAACTGCATGCAACAAAATGGTGCTGTGGCACATACTATTTTACACACATATCAAAGCACTAATTAAAAATGCCAAAAAGTCATGGGTGTTCGGGTTCCGGGTGCGGGAGGGGGAGGGGGAGCGGGAGAGGCCGGAACAATGTGAAGCACCCATAACCGCCACCAAAACCGTCTGGCTGACATAAAAGCCTCTCGGCCTGGTTCAGAGCATTGCCACTACCATTCCCATTCCGTCTAGCAAAGCCGGCAGAGGGGCTTGAATCTCGTCGAGCAGACAGGCGTTGCAAGTGCAACTTGTCGCATTGTCTGCTTCACAGAATTATGCAAATGAGCCGACGCAGACTCAGACGGGATTGTTTATGCTGGCCAAATATTTAGCCCAAGTCAGCTAGTCAAAAATCTAGGCACAAGAGCACTAATTACATTGAGGAAAATAATATAATAAAATGCCTACCATACAAGAAAATTTTATAAAAAACATGGACAGTAATACCTCGATGAATTTTTAATAAAATTCCTAATCAATTGGTATTCAAAAATAAAAATGTAAATTTTCTCACATTTTTTCTAAATAAATTGTAATTATAAACATTTTAAAAATATTAAAAAAAAAATACATATTTTTCAAATTATTCGCAGTGTGAAGATATTCGAAATACACTATTTGTGATAATTTATTGCCAAGTTATCGTAAAAAAGCATATTTAAAATAATTTTAAAAATTCGGAAAAATTAAAATATCCTAAAAAATAAATATTTATAAGTTTTGAAAAGAATTACCCATTTTGGTACCTATAAATTTTATAAAAAAAGATTTAAAACTTTTTAAGTAGTCTTTTTCATGAGCATTTCTGTTCTGTGTGCAGCAGTGAACTTTGAGTGACTTACTAACTGACTTGGCTAAGAATGTTAGTGCAACTTTACCCCCCATATACTATATACAGTGTGTGTTGCTTAATTGTCGCCGGGAACTTCCGTTTTGTACGGCACGGCAAAGTTGCCGCCGGTTTCAGCACCCTTGACACCGCTATACAACTAAATGGCTGGCTATGTGGCGATATGGTGATATGGGGTCCCAAAACCAAAGCAACTAGCGTGTGAACTCGTTGGCGTTGACTTGCTTGGTGCTCCATATAGAGCACCCCCCTCCCTCCAAGCACCACCTCCGCCAAACTGAAATTTATTTAAATCTGTGCCATAATTGTTTTGGGCGCCTGTTGCGCGTCGCCCTCGCTGAGTTCTTCTGGTTTTCGTTTTCATTTTCGTTGTTTGGCTTTTTGCTGCTTGTGTGCGCATAAAATTAGCTTCGTAAATTTATTGTTAGCCATTCGCATTCTTGCCGCTTTTGTGTTGTTATGGAGCCCGTTTAAATGTCACAAGTTGCCACAATTAGTTTAATGTCCGGCCAAAACAGAGCAGTTTGCACGCGCCCCAAAGTTACATTAAAGTTTTGACCATAGAAATGGATCCTTTACCTGCTCCGCAATTTATGAAGAGAAGAGCCGACACTTGAATTGCATTAAATAATATTTATTGATTTCATCATTTCATATATAAACGAATCGTAGTTAGTAGAAACGAAAACCTGTGCTATCGAATCCAGTAAATGTTATTCGTAAAATGTTTTCCAAATGCATTAAGTACGTATAATGTAGTTGATTCTATTTATGAGTGGTAAAAACCAAGCGGAAATGCATAATAAATGATATTCGATAACGGATTTTGCCGAAAGTTTTCAGTGCCAAGGATCTGATCTCTAAATGGGTCTTTCTTTTCTATGGTTTCTGCCCCTTTGGCTCCCTAGAATGAATGCAGTTTGCATAATGAGACACAAGTTCGTAAATACATACATAAATACAATCGTAATCGTAGTACATAGTCAGTTATATTTCTTTTTTATTCTTGCTCTTCGCTTTAAATGCAGCCGAAAACAGATATTATTCTCCACTCTTCGCTTGATCTCGCAAATGATTGTTATTAATGTTCTCTGTTGGTTATAAATTTTTGCTATAATTAAAAGGTTTATTTATACGCATTGGTTTTGTTTACTACAATTGGCTATATAATTTCGTCTTATTGCAAGCATTTAATTTTTGTATCCATCTCGCTCGTAAATGTGTTAAAATTCAAATTTTCATTTCTATTCTCGTGTGGAAAATATCAAGGGACCGAATTGAAAAAAATTGGTGATGAGCTACATTGGTTACGACGATCTGCTGCTATTTGCTGCCACTTAATTATGCCTCTTATATACTTACACGTTAAACATATTATATATTTTGTATTTTATTCATATATGCATGTATAAGCGAATTGCCGTTTATCGAATCTCTTGCCGAGTCCTTTTTCCTTACGTCATAATGTCGTATTTCCTACGATTGTGAGTGTGTGTGGAAATTTCAATCCGAATTTGGGATATTCGTTACTGGAGTGTGGGTGTTTATTACTGACAATCGGTTTACTTAGAAGCAGGTGCTGAGTTTCGCCCTGGCAGGTGCTGATACAAACGGCGGTAGCCTCCTAACAAAGCCTTGCAAGCGCCGGATCTCTCACTATATATCTGGTAAGTAACACTAAATGAACGCGATTATGTTTCGTACATATGCAACTATGAGTTTGCCTCTTCCAAGAACCTATTCCCCACTCGAACTACTCTCATTTTGGCCACATGTTACAACAATCGATCTAACGATCCTAAGATCCCAAGATCCAAAGATTCGACGATCCAAAGATCCCAATCTTTTGATCCTACGATTCTACGATCCCACAATCCTAAGATTCCAAGATCGTACGAACCTAAGATCTCACAATCCTCCGATCCTACGATCATAAAATCCTAAGATCACATAATCTTCTGATCCTAAGATCCCAAAATTCTTTGATCCTGAGGGCCCTGGAGTCGCTAACCTCTCCCGATGGTTAGTTGCCTTCCTCGTATTCGTTCGTATTCTCATTCATTTCAAAAACTTATCACATAAATTTTTATATATTTTTTTTGGGCGGAATTCTTAGCGTGTGTCGTGTTTTGCTTGCGCGAAAGCAGAGAAGGAGTGGGATATATGTATGACGGGGGATCTAATTCTGCTGCGAAAGGCCAAAATAGACGGATTACTGAGACGATGGTCACCCATCCGTGCAAACGACGGTGATAACAAAGGAGAACTCGTGCTGATTGACTGAAAAAAGGAAATGGCTTGAGCCTGGGATGCTTTTTTCCTACTGTTGGCATCAGCGATTTGCCAATTTGCGTGCGATGCGAATGCGCCTTCAACTATGCTACAGTTTCTCTTTGGTTTTCGCCCTCCTCTTCGTCCTGTGGCTCCTTTTAGTTATCCTTGATGGCATGGAGTGTTAGATGGTGTGTATGTGTGTGTGGTTTCTTTTTTTTTGCTGCTTCTGCTGTTTGCTATTCGTAGTTCTATTCAAAAACGCTTACTTGGCTACTGCACATTTATGTTTCTGTTTTTTCTGGATTTGGTTTTCGGTTTTCGCTGCTGCGTTTGCCTTTACTTCACTTTACTTCCACTTTCTCGGTCTGTTTGCAATCATAATAATAATAATAATATTAATTTTTCTGTTATAACGCTAGCTCGCTGATTGGATGATGCGCCAGGGCCCCGGGCAATCGGTTGCTGCCCAAGCAGCTGAAGGAGCGGGCTCTCGTCGCTTAGAAGACCAGCATCTGATCGGCGCTGCCCTCCGCGCTGTCCTCGTCATCGGCGCCCTCGTCCTCGTCGTCGGATGTGAGCGAGGCGGCGTTGTTAACCACGGACTCTGTTTGGATTGGACATGAAATTAGAAATTAGAGGAATGTGTGCTCGAATTTATGGAGATTCCCTTGCCATCGCTTATGCATGCCTAATGGCGGTCCACACCGCAGAACGTCCTTTCTCGTTATTTTTGAGAGCGGACGAAACCCGTTGTTGCTCATGTGTTATGCATGGCGTATGTGCGGTATTAATAGGAAAACTCAATTACCGATCCCCCCGACTGACCAGCTTCTGCTCCTGCTCCTGCTCCTGACAACTTTAACAACCTTAAGTGCTGGGTTAAATCAGCTCGCTTCGGGGAGACCAGAACACAAGGATAGGCCAAGGGGACTTTCGGTTTCGGTTGCGGATAAGCAGATTACGTATAGGCAACGGAGTGCGAGGTGTTTTCGATACCGATACAGGCGGCGGCTGGCACTGCGACAACGCATAACTCAGCATTGGGTCGTAAAAGCTGGCTTAAAGGCCTGTATTTCAATCCAGGGCTCAGGTGGCGAGCCGTGGGAGTGCCCGTGCTGGACTGACACAGTTCGATAGCCACGAAAATCGTTAAAGAAGCACAAGTATTCCGGCCACATTTCATCCATGGGGATTCCACATTAATTGGCAGCGACTGCTAACTGCAGTAAATGCAAAACCACTGAGGATTACCTCTGCACATGTTCATTTAGTTCGCATAATCGGTTTGGTTTGGTTTGGTTCTGTTAGTTAGTGTCTATCGATTTTGGTAAATTGAAAAAATATGGAGGGAAAGCTGTTTTTAATATTTTTTTTAGACTTTTTTCAGAAATATTTCGGATTTGCTCTATTTTGAAATAGTTTATTTTCTGTAGTGAGGTTTTCTAGTCATTTGGTCTGAAACCCGCGTTTACCTACTACCCATGTTATATGGTTACTTTTTGGTGTGCTATAGAAACAGAGGGTTAAATGCGGCAACTGACCAGCTTAACCCATTTCTACTGGCGCCCCCTACCGGTGATTATGGCCCTTTTGCAACTTTGTGGGCTCCTTTGTTATGGGTCCCCGCCAAATGTTTGGGTTAAGTGTTTGTATCCTGCACCCTCATCCCTTCTGCTTGCCATTTGCCAAGTACTCACCGCAGTTGGGTTTGCCGCGTGTGCGTGTGTTGGCGAACTCGACTCCGTGCTTGTCCACGCACCAGCAGACTCCCACCGAATTGTGGCACTGGGTGGGCTTGTAGAATCCCTGGATGTCGCAGTCCGGTGCGTAGGCGCCTAATTAGTTGGCATCGCCACCGAGGAGGGAGAGAACAGAGTGCAACGTTTTAGTGGGGCAACTTGGTGGGGCAGGTGTATATATATATATGTGGGTTAGTTTTGTAATCGGTGAGAAGCGGCGCAAGCAAGTTGTTGCTGGATCTATTTTGCTTTTGGTTCTTGGGGTTTCGGGTCGTGTTTTTTGGCGGGCGAACAAAGGAGGAAATTATATATATAGTTGGGTGTTACGTGTACTCAAAAGGCAAACACAAAAAGCATCGGACTGTGGCGGTTTCTACAGCAGGGGGGTTTAGAGGTCGGGGGTTACGAAAAAGTTCTGTGTTGTTGTTAAAAGTATTTAATTTGCTGGCTTAAAAGTTGGAGATATATAGAGGAACAAAACGGGGCAGCGAGCACAAAAAAAAGAGGAAAGTTAACAACGAAAGCGGCGCGAAAAAAGGTTACTTTGGTTAACTGCTTTGTGTGTAAGTGTGTGTGTGTGTGAGTGTCAGTGTGTTTGAGTGTAAGTGTGTCAGGGTTTCTATTTAGCTGTCAGGCGCTTAATTATAGTTTGAAAAAGGTTCCAACGCGTGTAAAGTAGGAGCAAAGAGTGTCAGACAAACAAAAACTAAGCGGGCAACAAAGCGCCGTCCGAAAGAGATGGCAGATAGCGCGATAGAAAAAGACGGAAACAGAGGCGGCGAAAGAGATGGCAATAGAGTAGCGGTTGTGAGAGTGAAAGTAACGAAAACCAACGGAAACCAAATTACTCTATTATCTTGTCTTTTTTTTTTTTTGCTTTGGTTTCTTGGTTTTTTCTGTTTTATTCTGGTTGTTATCTTTTATTTTTGGGGTGGTAGGGAGTATACATAAATAAGGCCCGGGGGACCCCGCACAACTCATACGAATATAGAGAGAACATAGAAGTATTAGTGTTATGTAGCCAGAGAAATGTCCACCTGTACCTATCTCACCTGCAAAGTCGCCGGCGATTCTCCGGCGAACGGCGGCACACGGACGGTCCGTCTTCTCGAAGCAGCGACACCACTCCCTGGTGTTGATGGAGCTATCGGTGTCCAGGTCGCAGGTGTCGATGAACGGCTTGATGCACCGCTCGTTCTGGTCGTGCTCCAGATCGTACATCTCCTGCAGCGACAGCTGCCCGTCGTTGTTCAGATCTAAATGGCCGAACATCCACTTGGCCTCCGTCTTGCAGGCGGGCGGGAAGTGGGCCTTCGACTTCTGGCTGTGCTGGCGCCGCTTCTTGCTGTCGGCCATGATCACCGAGAACCAGTCGAGCAGCCGGTTGCCAATCGCCGTCAGCTGCTGCGGCTTGCATTCCGCCGACTTTGAGGGGTAGGCTGGTAAGATAGGGGTGATATATCGTTAGGAAACCAGTTGAAAATGTTCTCTATAGATATTTTTGGTATGTATTCCTATATAATTACAATCTAATCTTAAAAGAGTAAAGTAGCGATACTCTACTTTATAATTTCAATTTTTTCTAAGAATCCAATTTTATTTCAAATCAAATACAAACAAAATCAATGGAAAGTTTAAATTTCATCCCACACTTTAGGCTTTTTGAACATCAACTTCTTTATTTTGATATTTAATTGATTTAATTTTTGATTTAATTTATTTGTAACTTGGGTATTATTTAGTTTTAATTAATTTATATTAATGTAATGCTTTAATTTTAAACTGAATACTGTTCTTTATGACCTTTAAACTATCAATTCAACTATCAGATTTTTAAATCTCTTGAAAATATACAAAATTGCTATTAATAAAGGCTAAAGTACTAGAATTTTTATATAGAATTTTTTTAGGAAAGGTTTAAGAAGTGTTATGAATATTTAAAAAAAACGAGAAGATAGCCCAATGGGTAGCACATTTTACTGTATTTCTTGGTAATCTCTCACCATTCAAGTTGTTGTTCTTATTGAACTTCTGCTGCTGCTTCTCCACCACCTCATTGTAGTTGCGCATCTTGCGCTTCTCCTCCTGGTACTTGGAGTCCTGCCAATGGTTAAACAGTTAGAAGGATAAAGGACATTAAAACAGCGGACCTTGAAGCACCCACCTTCTTGTAGGCCGTGTACTTGAGGTATTTGTAGTGCTTGTTGTCATATTTGATCTCCTCGGGCGTGAATGTGTACTGGGCATTGATGTGGTTGTTGTGTCGGTTATTGTCCTCTTTGTCCTGCGGCCGAAACCAAAATTAAACTTTCTTAAAATGTCAATAAAATATGTACTCAACTTACATTCATGATCGTGTTGAAGTCATTGTTGTTGCCGCCCATAATGTTGCCGCTGTTCATCATGATGTTGTTGTTGCTGCTATCCTTGTAGGCCTGCTGCTGTTGTTGCTGTTGCTGTTGCTGTTGCTGCTGCTGCTGCTGCAGGTCCAGGCTGATCTTCTTGTTGTACTTGCTGTAGCCACCGATACGCTGCAGCCGCTTGCCATCGACGCTCTCTGCGAAAAAACAAAAGCCAAGTGGCGAAATGGTCAGGAAACCGCTGGAACAGGCAAACTTTTTGCAGCACGGCATCGAACCCAGCCACGACCCTCCCGTGCACTTGTGCTTTATTTTCCGGCCAACACTGCGCTCTCAGCTGTGCAAAATTGAAAATTAACGTGGCTGACTGGCTGAGTGGTTTTCCGGGCGCTGGCGATGGCGGCGGGGGAGTGCAATAACAATGGCCACGTCGGCTACTTGTACGCCGCTCGGCCTATTAAATATTTAACAAGTGATGTGCCGGGGTAAAAATATTTAAAGCCAAAGCCATTGTTTGGTAATTGGAATTTTTAATTGCCAAAGGAGCGAGTCCTTCGTCCTCTCGACTCTCTAACAAATCGCGTTTGGCCGCCAGCTCGGTTTTTGCAGCATACTTTCATGGGCAAAATACAACGATGGCGACTGAAGGCGACTAAGCCTGTCACAAAATATGCATGCAATTTATTTTGTAGTCCTACGGAGGTCCTTCGCAGTCCTCCGAGGTCCTCTGGCCGACTGCCAGGCGGCTGGCAGGAGGAGCTCATTATGCGGAGCATTTGATTCTGCACTCGCAGTCCGGGAATCCGGGAGTAGAGGATACACAGCCCTATATCGCATAGAAACACTCACCCTTGCAGGGACAGAATCCTTTGCAGGCGATCCGTATGGACGTCGAATGTATGCAATTGTGATAATCCAATCTGCATAGTGATGAGTAGGTCTTATTGTCGGCACCGCACAGGAACGTCGGCTTGGCCACAGGACACGGCTTGCAGTTGCTACAAATATACAAAAAACGAAGGAGAAGGATGAAAAAAATACAAAAAAGAGCGGAGTTAGAAATCAGAGAAGTAAAACTCAAGGGGCGCAACGGCAACAAATAGATGACATGCAAAATTAATTTTTATGCAAATGAAGTCTGCGTTCTTCCCTCCTCCTATATATATTTATTTTTTGTATCCCTGCCCACATGTCCCCACCGCCAGTGGACAATTTGTTGAGCAGGTAAGGAAAGAGAGGAAGTGGGGAAGGGGGTCCTTGCTTATACATTTATTTAAATATTTATTTAATATGCGCTGCACGCACGCCCAGGCAAACAGTCGAGCCATGAGATTGGCCAGAGGATTGGAATCGGGGAGAGGGATGCAGATGGGGCGCAGGACGAAAGTTTGTTTAATAATTTGAACAAATATTTAAACTGCCAGCTTTTAGCTTCCATTGTATAATACGACTTCATACAGCGAGAAAAACAAAAAACAGTTTAAACGTTCATGATTTCAGTATTTTTGCGCTCAATAGTAGGACAAGAACGATTTTAATAAATTGTCTAGACTAAAAAAGTAGTATAAAATAAGCACTTTACGATTGACTTTTCTTAGGAAAGTGAAAAGAAAAAATACTGAAATCAAGAATATTGGCTCCTGTTCTCAGTGTACCCACAATATAGATGTACGTGACCCCCTTTGGCGGACAAAAACCATTATCCTTTTCATTCGTTAAGCAACAATTTATCCCCTTTTAATTGCTTTGGTCCTTAATCTGCTGTCTGTCAATCAATCATCTTTAAAACTCAAAAGAAAATCACACCCCTTTTCAGTTACATTTTTTCTCTGTTTCAATAAATAAAACCAATAAAACGATTATTCCAATTAATGGTCGCCACTCTCAGCCATTCGATAAAAAAGGCTTTGCTGGGAATTTTTATCCGTTTCGATGTCGCTTTAATTGGCCCGCCACGAACTGGCTACCAATTTCCAGCAGCCCTATTTCATAATTTTATTCAGGGATACATATATATTCGCAGTGGAATTTTTTGTTGTCTGCCCTCGAATAAAATTTGCACATTTATTTGGGAGTACAAACGCCGGCAGAAAAGCAATTTGCCTAATTGCCCCCAATTTGGGAGTCATAATTAGAGGATTTCATCGGGCATTTGTTTCTTAATTTCAAGAAATATTAATTGAAAATTGCCCAGTTATTCGGGTCAAGCTTGGCTTTGCAACATACTATCTACCATTTGAGCCTGTCACTCGTTGCCTTTGCCAAATAAACTTTAAACAAGGCTCAGGCCTTGGGTAAACAAGTGTTTAGTACAGAGTAAAATATTTGGAAATTGAATAAAATAAAAGAATAACTTGATGTGTCAAAGAACTTTCTGGTTATGCTGTGTACATACACTGATATGTGTCTCTTGAGCTGGCCAATTTCATTACAGAGCCAGTGTAAACCGAACCAATGGCCAAAAACCAATGTAAACATATTCACTTCCCGCTGTGTGTGTGTGTGCCGACTGCTTTTAATTAAAAATTCTCTCGCATGCTCTTTTGTACGCTTCCGGTTCACTTTGTTTGCCCTGCTCCGCCGGATTGTTTATACAAATTTAATGAAATTCTTAGGGCCAAGTAAATAGTGAGACGAATAAATTTTGATAATGCGATCCCTGGCCAATGACAATGCCCGATGGCATCTTGAATGCCCAGCATTTGCGGCTGCTTTGAGCAAATTGCCCATCAAATGCCGGCTCCGTGTCCCGCTCGGAAAAATGTGTAAATTTTTACTCAAATATTTGCTTTCAATTTTGCAAACCCCAAGCCATCGAGAACCGAAAACCGAGTTTTCGGTGGCCCGGCCTCCCTTTGAGGTACACATAGGACTCCCTCGCTATTCCCTAAAATTGCTGGAGCCGACAGCTTAATGTGCATAGACCACAAAACAGCTCGGTGGTTTCGAATAACTGCCAGGGACACAGAATCCCACACACACTCACACACAAATAGCTGAGTTGTGGCAGCTTGAGGTGAGATCTGAACTATGGCAAGTGCCCTATCCCGATTTCTATTTCAGGAACAGCGGTGCCTCTACGGGATTCTTCAAGTACTGTTCCAACAATGCACTCTGGTCAGTTTCTAATAGCAAGGCAGCCAAACTGGGTGAAGATTTAACATATGAAGTTTTAAAATAAAATACAACTTTTAGTGTAAAAAAAAAAATGTGGAAAAAAAGTAAATTCTTATATTTTACATCCATTTCTCTCAATTATTAATTTACCTAATCAAATATTGGGAAAGTTAATAATCCAATTTATTATTTAGTTTGAATTTTTAGCTCTAAAAGTAATACTTTTAAAAAGTTTAAGTCCTTGTAACTAAACAAGTTTGTTACAAATGAAGCTATGGATATTAAAAATATTTTCTTAATTTAGAAACATAAATTCTAAAACGTAAGTTATTCGACTTGATAATTAATGAATTTTAGACGCATACTTTTTCTATGACAGTTACTGTGCGATACTAATATTAGGTCTTCTAAAAAATCTACTAATGTCATATTTGTAAACTAAAAATGCTAGAAAATCTATGAGTCTCTCTTTAAAATATAACCAACTCTAGACTGAAATTCGTAATAATACTTTAATCAAAGAAAATGATCAAAAGCTTCTTAGGAAAAAATCAATTTAATATAGACAAAAAATTATCTACCAAAGTCCTAAAAAAAATAATTAATTTTGAAGTATATTTTGTAACATACTATAACATAATTAATCAATAAAAATTGGTCTAAATAAACCATTAATATTATAAGTTTAACCACATCATTTTTGTTATAGTAGCCACTGTGCGATGGCATATTGTTACACAAACAATGCCCGTCTCACACATGAGTTATGGCCCGATCTCGCTCTCCAGCTGGCTGGGATATATGGGTTTTGTGGAGGCAGCCTCGCATTTTGGTCTATTAGAAGTGCCACCGCCCGACGACCCTTTCACTGGGGGGCAGGTCCTTTGTTTGACTTTCGCCTGAATGGAAAGACGAGAACTGGAGCAGCTCCTGCTGCCATGATGCCATGATGCCATGATGAGTGGCAAATGCTGTGGCTCAAACTATTGATTTTGCCCACGGCGTGACACATTCATATTTCATGCCATTGACATAGATACACATATGCAAAGCGGGGACGACTTTTCGTGAAAGCAAAATTGAAAAGGAAAATTCGTAAACATAAAAGAAGAGGGAAAATATGTCAAAAGCCATTGTTAATGTCATCGCTGGGAGCTGGAAAAGTAAGGGAATGTGATGGGGGAGCGTGATTTGCCTATAGATTGATTTTTACACTCAAACACCCACCGTGCTGCGTTGTTTGGCAAGTGGATTTTAATTCAATTACAGGCGCCTGAGGACATGAAAAACCGTGAAATCCATCCAACGCCGCCTTACTGGCACAATTTTTTCCCACAATTTATTTACGCCAGCATTTTCGTATAATTTTCATTTTTCATTTTCGTTTTTAAGATGTATGCAATTCAACGGATCAGAATGAAAACTTTGTCAGGCAGGAAGCTTAAAATTAAACTTTGTTCAAACGAAAACCCAACTGATAAACAAGACGAACATAAACAAGAAGCGAAAACATTTTTATAACACTCGGTTGGGGGGCTGAATATCAAAGGATTGTGCCAAGAAGTTGGCTATTGGTGGGACTTTTGGGTAAACAACATTGGAGGAGTTTTCGGGATGAAAATGTAGACAAGGCTGAGAAAATTTAATTTTATTTAAGTCTTTCTGTATCTACACAGATCTTGAGAATTTAATATTATTTATTGCTTTTAATATTTACACAACTTTGTAATTACAAAATATGTAAACAAATATCTAAAGTTTTTTTCTAAAATAATGCTTGTTATTCCTTCTGATCAACCAGTAAATATTGTTTCAACTACTTTGGTACTTATTTGTGGTGTATTTGGAAAAGCATACAAATAACTTTGGTTCTTTGAACATCTTTTTTTCATTTAATCCTTTTCCTGAATGAAAATTCCCTTAAAAACTGTTGTAAAAGATTAACAAATATTTTTTAAAAAGGAAATCGACTGTTTGTTGTTAACGACTTCCTATCGCTGCTGGGTGAAATCGCAACCCTTTTCCTGTGGAAAGCCAAGCCAATCGAGCCTTGACACCAACTCGACTTTGACTTCATTTTCCGGACTCTGCTGGCGCACCTGCTCTTGCTCCTTTTCAAGCCTTTTCTTGGAGGCTCTGCTCGCGTGCCAGTCCACAATTTGGGTTAGGGTCAAAGCGATAACACGGAACAAGTCAAGGGATCCGACGACGGCACGCGTCAAAGGGTAAAGGCCGTAAAGCTGTCGTTGCGGCCCATTGAACCATTCAGGCAGAAGTATGCCATGCCACCAGCAAACAGCCAAATATCCAAAAAGCCAACAACGATAGCAACGCAAAGAACAGAGAAAAAAACAGGCCAGGGACCTCCGCCCAAAGGCTGCGTGCTAAAAATTGTAGCACTGTAAATTTATTGCGGAATTTTTATACACGATAAAACAATTTATTATTAGCATGGCGACCGTGGAAATCAGGGGGAAATCGGGGGGAGTTACGGAGTGTGGGTGGGCGACCGGATGTCAAAGGTGACCCCCCGTCGTCAAGCCTTTTTGTGGACGCGAATTTGCTTAATGAAATGTAAAATCCCACACAAAGGCAAACGCAAAAAGATCGGCCCGAAAGTTAAACACTCGAATAATACACATCGAAAATACAAAACAAATTTCGTATTCATATTATGAAAATAAATATTTTATGTTTAAAAATATTTGTTTATTTTAGTAGCCAAAATAAAAATGAGATTTTTTAATGCTGATGCAAAATCTAAATTAAATGAAAATTTATAAAATATATTCTCCCGAACTTTAAAACTTTTTTCGTGATGTCTTAAACAACTTAGTAATTTAGTTGTGAGTTCAAAAATTTGTAAAACTTTTTTCTTCAGACTTTGAAATTTGTAAACAAAAATCTACAAAATTAAATTTAAATGAAATAAAAATTGATAAAAGATATTCTCCCGAACTTTAAGCCTTTTTTTTGTAATATCCTAAACAAATTGGTTCGTTAGTTGTGAGTTCAAACATTTGTAAAACTTTTTTCTTCAAACTTTCAAATTTTTACATTAAATCCGAAACATTTTTTAAAACTAAAAGAAGTATTGAAAAAAAAGATAATAAAAACATAGGGATATATAAAATTCTAACTGAATATTATGGAGTTTTTACTAGTTATTTTAATAATTTTTATCAGTGTACTCACTCCAACTCCTCGTCGTCGTCCTGCTGAATGGCGGAGGCTGCTGCAGAGGGCTGTGATTGCTGCTGTTGCTGTTGCTGCTGCTTATCGCCGGCGGCGATGCTGTTCTCGTAGAAGACATCATCCTCCTTGGACTCGTCGTCGTCGCCCAGGCTGAGGCTCTTATCTTCGTCGTCGGTCTCCTCGTTGCCCTGGCCAGTGGCCTGGGCATTGTTGTTGGAGCCTGTGGGACCGGCGTTGCTGCTGCTGCCGCCATCGCTGCTGTTGTCCTCGTCGTCGTTGTTGATGTCCTCCGCATCCTGGCTGTCCTGGTTGTCCTGCTGGTTGACACGCCGCTTGGCCTCCTCCTCCAGGTACTTGGCCTTGGTGATTATCTCATCACTGGAATGTGGTCGAAGTTTAGAAGGCCTGCGGCTCGGACGTCGCCATTTAATTGGCTCATCTGGGTGAAAGTGCCACCCCACTTACCGATTCTTGTGGAGTTCCTTCTTCGACACGCAAACGGCACTGAACTCGTCCTCCAGCAGGCAAATTTCACGCTTCTTGCAGTTCAGCGGTCGGCAAAGGTCACCTGCAGGTGTCGCAATTTAATTTATTAATAGGTCAGTGCTGCGATAACATATTGTGCTTATATTGCATATTGCATATGCACAACATGTTTTTCCGGTGAAAACTTAATTTAGCTCGCAAAGCTCTGCTTTCTACTCACTCGAGGGATCGTGTATCCAGCGCTTGTGCTCGCCCAGATTCTTGTTGTTCTGCGTGTTTTTGTTTATCTGAAAGTGAGAGAACAATAAATTGCATGTGAAACATTTGCTAGTTTAATTTTGTTATTTAAATGCATAAAAAATGCAAAGCGCACACACACATGAGCCAAACTGACGTCTGTCAAAATGCACACATGCACAAAACGGAACCCATTCGGAGTCACTGAGGCAAACACACACAGGGCGTATGCGTAATGGCAGTTCACATGGACTTTCAGGACACTATGGCATATTTGCACTACAGGGGGAAAAGTTAAAAAGCAAACAGTATCGAGTCATGGGAGAACAAAAAAGCATTTACGTGACGATGGGGGGAATGGAATGTCATATGACTGTATGCCTTTCTAATGATGATCAATAGTTCGTCTGTGTTATGGCAACAAATGGAGCAGACGAGCGTTGAATTCACAGATTAAAGCCAGGAAAAAATACAATTTCTTTGCAGATTGCTTGGTATAATCCGAAAAAGGCAGGCTGGCAAAAATTCATGTCCAAGTGAGCGTATGCAAATCGGATTGCATACTAAAAATATGGCATTTTCTTGCCTTGCTTAGTTATGCGACACTCTCTCCTCGCTGCCGAACAGATTTATTTTATTTTATTTTAATTTAATTCAATTCAGCACGCAGCTTAAGCTCTCCTTGCGACGCAGCCACCCATCATTCCATGCCAACATTGTGAGGCGAACCGAAATGTTATTAAGTGCAATGGTGCGTATGCATAATATTTAACTTGTCTATAAAATTTATGATGCACTAACAGCATCTGTGGCAACAAAAACAGCGACTGCTGCTGCTGCTGGTTAAATGGGGAAAATAAGCTGTGAAAAATGGCGAAAATAAATAACCCAACCCAGTGGAGCTCACGTTGACTTGACAGTTTTGTATTTGGAGCTTGGGTGCTGGCTGATACTGCAATCGCCGCTGTCAGTTGGCTTAATGAAAGCGACAGGAGCTGCAGGACACAAACTGAGCCAGAAACAGCTGAAAGCATCGAGCCTGGCTGCCTGCAAATGCATTCTGCCCACGCACACACACACACTCACGCACGCACTGCCTGTTTCAAGCGCGAAATCGCTCAAGTGCGAAGTGGCAATTGCGGGACACACATATCCACTGGCAACACCCAACTACACCTACCACCCACCAACCCACCATCGACCACCCACCACGCCCCTCGTCCTTTCCCTGTAATGCAATAAACTCGTCCAGGACGTGGACGCAGGCAATTTGCATGCGTTAAAACGCAATTTGTGCGCGTTTCCTGGCCGCGGCCGCAACGTTCCTGCCCCCCGGTTGGCAACCTTACATCCTTCTCCCCATTTCCCCCTCCTTTGCAATGCCTTTTCCTACCACTTTACCCACACCCAACCCCCCCTGGCGAATTCCGCTGAGACTCTTCATCGCACCGGGATCTCTTGCAGCTTTAATACGCCCGCCTCTGATTGCAGTGCGTGGGGCTCCACTACAAAAAATAAATATAATTTATACCCTTCGGGTAAAAATAGTATTATAAAAATCTTTATAAAAAAACCTTTAAAAAAGTGTATATCTACTGGTACCGAGCGAATTACATCACAAGTTTGCCCTACTTTATGTAGAAGCAAATGCGTTGTAAGCTCCATTGTTGTTCCATTTCGACTCTAATGGAAAATAATAATATTACTTTTGTTTTTAAATGGAACATGTTATCTATTGGTATTGACATTACTTCTTACTATAACTTAATGCAGAAATAATAATTTATAACTGGGTATTCCGTTTAAAGCTGATAGTTTCAAGATTTAGAAATAGTAATTGAGAATAAATACATATTTTTGGTGTGAACTAAACTGCGCTTTTAATTCTTAAAGAGAATAAAATTGATTCTTTCAAGATCGGCAAACGTTTTTAAATATTTACCAAGCATATAAGACGAATATGTATACATAGGTACTTCTTGTTTGTTTATAAGTATATTATTATATATTCCAAATGTTTTATTGTGGTTTTAGAAGTCTCCTATATCTCATAATAGCATAAATACTATTCAAATGTACTAAACTGTTTATTATTTCATATCTGAGAATGGATAGGGATCCCTAATTGTAATAGATTTCAACCGCAAACTAATTTCCCCCTAGTTAACTGATAATTCCCCCTTTTTTTTTTGCTCTGCATGGGTGTGTGGATCTGCGGCCGGGTTCGCTGATTGGCTTGGCCAGCAAATCCGTGCGGCCTGCTGCTGTGGCGCTCCGTTTGTTGGCTTTAATTGCGCTGCGTTTGCTGCGGTGGCACTGGTGGTGCTCAAACCGGTGGTGCTGCTGCTGCTATATCGATGCCATCGCTGGCCATGCGATTGACCTTATTGTGGCTTTTTACGGGGACGCGTGATAAACACAGCGCACAGCTGGGCAAAAGGCAACACGGTGACATGACCCACCAGCAGCAGCAGCTAAGGCATTAAAAAAAGGCACCACTAAACTGGGTCAAAACAGCAGCTGCAAGTGAAACATAATGCAACACAGCGGCAGCAGGCGGGACAATGCAGGCACAGCACCACCCCACCACCCACTCGAGCTGAATGGTAGCACCACCCTTAACTTGGCTTGGCAAAAGTTTGCCAGCCGTTTAACCTCTTTGCCAGATTTCTGGCTGTTTAAGTGGCTGAGCTTATTAAAGCCCATTTAATTGGTGGTGCTCCAGCGGCGCCTGCTGGCAAAACTTGACCCTAATTTGGAAGTCCCTCGGGAGAAACGGGAGAACTACTACTTTGTAGTTTGTACTTTGCCGGAGTAAAGTGGGGGAGTCCTGGGAGAGTGGAGCTCCCCTTTTTTGAGCTCTTCTGGGGGGAAATATTTTCCGTGGTTTGCGGGGCGAAAGATAAAGGCGGCGGCATTGTTACAGACGCCATTTTTGTGTTGCACCAACACACAGCTGCATTGTTCCGAGCAGCAGCTGCCACGCCCCTTCCGCCGCCAGCCGCCCCCTTTTTCGCCGCAGTGTGGCAATCTGTCAAGCTTTAAATTGAATTTACGACTTTGTTTTCGTTGCGGGCTTATTTCATCTTCTTTTGTTTTCTCCTTGCCGCTGCCGCTGCCTCTGCAATTTCATGCAATTCCTTTATAGTTTTTTTTATTTTTTATTTGCCGAGGGAAGAATAACAAACATTTTAGTGGTTGCTTGGCGTTTTTCGGCTTGCATTATGTAAATGCAATTTTTAAGTTTATTATGGCCACGACATATCTTAAGTCCCAAATCCGAATCCAAATCCTTTGTGCTCCATTTAACCTCCACTCATGCATTAATTCAAACCGATTTCGGCTGAATCGATCGATGGCCATATATTTTCTATCCCCGTGGCACATAACTCATTGCGGCATTCGGAATTCGGCAATCAGCCGAAATCAGCGGCCGAAAAAGGAGCAAAAATGCGCATTAAATCGAAATTTCGACAGTTTGAAGCTGAAATTGCAGCTGAAACTGGGCGTTGCTCGTCCCGAAATTGTTGTAAATTATTCAGCGGACAGTCAAATGACTGCCAATGATGCGGTGGCTCGAACTCCTCTGCTTGCCATTCAATCAATAAAATATGAACGCGGTGTGGCAGCGGGAATATGAGAATTTTCAGCTCTATATTGCGGCACATTTTGCGGCAATTAGAGCGCAAGAAGGAGGCACACATTGTATCAATTGATATGCTAAATGACCAACTGACTGACTGACTCGGCCCCTGAATTATGCACTCCACTTGAAAAATGCATTAGCCCGGGTTCAGGAATTTATGTATGTGCCCTTATCCGCCTGGCAAAGTATCCATATACATGGTATGTGTGTCCCCAATCCCTGGCCGGGCCATCATCCATGCTGAGTCAGATGGGATAGAGATGGGATGGAGCACATAAATTGCACATTTTCGTGCACACAAAATGGTAAATCAATTCCTATTACTCTTACAGCCCCGCCGGATGGCGATGGCCCCTAAGCCGACTGTCCGGATTTCGGGCTGGCACATTTCCGTAGCCGGTTCCGGCTGTGGGTGAATCCGAATCCATCAATATATAGCCTACATAGAGAGAATTTATCATGTAAAATTAAGTTTTCAAACTCAGAATTTGTGTTCTCAACTTCAGGATGCACAAATTATCAGAATCAGTACAAAAAATCTTATTTAGAATATTAATCAAGTAAAATGTAAAAAGTAAATGTAAAAACAAGTAAAATGACGTTCTTAGATTTAGAATTTATATTCTTACTTTAAAGATGCACGGATTTTGATTACAAATTTTGGAAAATTGTTTCTTGTTAAGTAGAAACGTATTTATTTTAAACTGAGAATGTGTATTTTACATTTCAGGATGCACGTATTATCAGAATCAGTAAAAATTTTGAAAAAAAACTAATTTTAAGAAGACTAATCAAGTAAAATGTAAAAAGTAAACGTAAAAGTAAGTAAAATTACGTTCTCAAATTGAGAACTTTTATTCCTACTTTGAGGATGCACTGAATTGGAGTACAAATTTTGTAAAAAAAAAACTTCTTTCTTCTGTTTATCAAAACTTAATTTCAGTACATTTTTTTTTTTAAATTTTTAGAGAAAGTGTATATTACAGTATATACAGTGAGTGAGAATTTATTCACTTGATTACATTTTGAGCATACAAATTATCACTTTGAGTTTAAAGTTCAAGGTAAATTCTCTCCGTGTAGGCTAAAAGTTCTCAAGTGTCCACGGTCGAGTGCAGAACAAGCGGACTTGGGGCCAGGAAATTGCATTCTTCGGCTTGGCAAAAAGTGTCACCAGAAGGCGGGGAAAATCCCCCGTGATTGGCAATAGAAATGGGTGAGTTAATTGCTCTCGTGACTTATTAGTTATGGGCGACTCATTAAAAGCCATGTCACTGTCACATGCATAAATTACACCATAATCTCATTTTAATGGTTAATTAAATTACCATAACGTTCAGCTGTCAAAACTGATGTCACGCCGACTTTCCGAGGGGGCGGAGAGTGATTGTTTGCGATTCGTTAAAACAGAAAATGGAAAAATTGCAGAAGGGAAGCATTTATGTCGGCGGAAATAAAAAGAATTATGCGATTCGTGCATTAAATAAACCATGAAAAGGCAGGACAATAAACATGGAACCTGCAACATGGCCACCTGGAATGCAACGTGATCCCCACCCGCAGTCCCCCGAAAGGAACGGCCTCATGTTTATGCATCATAAATGCATTTTGCAGCTGGCAAGCGACCGCATTGCAGTCATAAAACATTTGCAACAGCAGCGAAACTGCAACAAATTGCAACTGCAACTACAACATCATGCTGCTCATGGCCAACAAAGGCCACTAAAATGTGCTTACCTATGTGGAAGAGATACAAACGAGAGTTACATGCCCACACACATAGTTGCAATTCCTATTTATAAAAACAAAGGGCAAAACCATGGGGAAGCACTCTAAAAAGCCGCACTCTGGGGGATTGTCTGGTGGCGTGGAGTGGTAACCATCTGATTGCTGGCACTTTTTTTATGTCCTGCATTTGGTAAACCGGAAACGTGGCAGAGACCCCGAACCCATCCGGCCCACAGCCAGAGATTGGAACAAGTTTATTACAAATCCCGGCACATAAACACAGCCCGAGATGCAGGACCCGGATGGAGGTGGAAAGTTATGCCACGGATGCCGAAAGGGATTCCGGATATGAGAGGAGGGGCCGACGGCATTCCGTAAATGCATTACGGAAAATCGATTATGCTGCTCTAGATCTCTCTCTGGTCTCTCGGTGGACTCTGAGCTCTGGCCATTAATCAGTCAGTCAGGCATTACTTGGCCAGAAATAGGAACTCAACTGAGCCGAAGGACTCACTATGCGGGCGCTGGCAGCCGGCTAATGGGGGCATTTAAAAGCTTTCAGCTCCCGGTGAGCAATGTGCCCTGTTCACGCCACAAAGGACAATGCTCACTGTAGTCGGCAGACGAGAAGCGTTAAATGCTCGCAACTTAAACGGCAAACCAAGCCAATCCTTTAATAAGCCGACCACGCCCAGTCACACGCTCCTTGGGGGCCCCAAAGTGCTGTGCATTTTCACCGATTGAATAGTTCAATCAATTAGTTAATTGCAGTTCTGGTCGAGCGGAGTGCACCGCACAAATCGAGGCACTTAGCAGCGGTCATTAGCAGGGCGAGTCCTGTGAGTCCTGCGCGTCCTGCTGCGCCGCCCGGATGCGGATGTGCCAGTGGGGGCGATGTGATTGCCAGGAAGGAGCCGGTCTTGCCAGCTGCCAGTTTGCCAGCCATTCAAGCTCGCCAGGAAACCAGATAGCTGCAAATGACACTGGCCAGCTACGAATCCGCATCGGAATCGGAATCCGACGAACTGACGCACGTGGTTTGTGCACAGAAAAAAAAGGGGATAATTATTAAATTGTTTTATTTTAAAATGTACTTTTAAGGTATAGACTGAAGTTTTTAGGGAAATATTTCTAATGGGATTTTTAATTGGATAGGTTTTTAAAATGTATTCGTTATTAAAAAAAAAAAAGAACTTTAAATAAATATTTTGACATTTTTAAAAACATTTTTATACATTTTTAGGTAATTACATTTAAAATATAATATTTTTAATATCAAAATAATAGTATATGCTCATATACATTCCTAAATACATTTTTAAAAATTTTCTAAACTTAGTTGTAAAGTTTTTTAATATCCAAATAACACTGTTATTAAAAAAATTAAATTATAGAATTTAAAAAATTCTGTTAAAAATCAAATTTGTTTATTTTTGGAACTGTTAAGTGCAACAAGGTGAAGCTCTAAATATTTTTAAGGTATCATTCTTCTTCTTATCCTTTAGTTTTCTCCTGTGCAGCGGCAATTAAAAATCCTTTAGCTTTGGCAGGGGACAGCTGGCGAAATGGGAGTGCAATTCATTGCCACACATCACGAGCAGCTGTCCGCCTCCGTGGAGAAAGTGCAAAAGGGGGCGTGGCTGACAAGAAATTGTCGCTGGCGCGCAAACACAAACACTCTCACACATACACAGCTCCAATGAAGTAGCGGAAAATGAAGTTTTTCCGAGTTACATCAGCAACTCCCAGACAGAGCAAACAAAAACTTTGCAAATTGCAATTCATCGCTCACGCAAAAGGGGGTGAAATGGTGATGGTACAGTGCTCTATGCGCCGGGTTCTTAATAGAAAATAAAAGCAAGGCAAAAATCATGTTTTATTTTCCGCTTTTCCCCATCATCTTTGCTCACCTCCTCGCCGGCATTTTCATTACAAGCCATTCAGACGGGTGGCGCACCCCTTGGATTTAGCTGGCAGCCATTATGGCCCGGCAAAAATGGCGGCGGCACCCGGAAGTCGGCTGTTGCTGCCCTCTCTGTCTATCCGCTGTCTCACACGCCCTCTTCCTCTCTCTCTCTTCTACTGTCGAACTCCGCTGATGAGAAATGACAGGCAATAATGCCGTTAGCCCTGCTCCATCTGCATTTATCATAACTTTTGTGTGTTATTTGCTTTGATGGCGCTGCTTTGGCCCGCGGCTCTTGTTGTGTTTGTTGTGCTAGCTGTGTTGTGTTGTTGGTCGTGTTGTTCGTGTTCCGTAATCTCTGTTGCTGTAATTGCCAAGTGCGGTGCCTGTTGCCTTCTTATCGGTGGCATCGTCCTTTGGTTGCCACTCGTAGAATTGTGAGCCTTTAAGTATGCAATGATTTCTGCCTCGACTGCTTTTAATCTGCACTTTTAACAGCGAAAATATTGCCTCTTTTAAGTATGACTAAAGCTAACCATAGTAAACGTAGTCAGTTAATGGCATGAATCATAAAACAGAATTACTTGCAAGTTTTATTTCTACCCCTTTTAGGTACTACTCTCTTCCTTAGAAGTCTTTTACTGATTTTAGAAGAGTATCTAATGAAAAATGGTTTTAATTTATGATAATTGGAAAAATTAATTTTTATTATTTTTATTTTATTTTTATTATTATTATAAGTTAAATTTATGATAGCCTAACTATCTTTTCCATTTACAATAATTAAAACTTCATAGCAATACAAACTAATTTTTGAGCAGTACGACTTCTCTTTCTCTGAAAACTTTTAATAATCTTTGGAGGATTTCTAATGAAAAATTAATTAAATTAATGATAATCGGAAAAATTAATTTTTTTTATTTTATTTTTATTATCGAGATAAAATTTCCGTATTAAAATTTCTCTTAGCTTAATTAAGCAAAATCGTTCCATAATACCATCCATTTTATCTTTCCCAATCACTATAATTAATTCTTCATATCATTTCAAATTTATTTCAAATTCTCTGCACATTAATATTATATCATAGGACTGCTATTGACTTTGGTACATTGAATTTGAAATTAGTAATCTCCGCCTGAGCCACACTTTGTATGCTCACACATAAGCACTCTGTATTGAGGCAGTCCAGCAACTGACTATCCGAAATTTGAATGTAACTTAATTTATGCGAAATCAAAACTGATTATTTGCACCGGCCGAAAGTGCATCCGACCAAATTTGTAATATAAACCCGCAAACAGGCAGCCAAATAAATATTTGATTTGCTTTATTGCATCAGGCTATTGGTAGCTGCATAATTGAACGTCGAATGCGATTAATTGCCAAAGCAAACAGGAATCGAGGCCATTGAATTGTGGGATTTATGAATGCGAAGCTGCACAATTAAAATTAAAGCTTGGGGATTTTTTGCTACTATAATGGAAAGTGCGTAATAATTATCTTTAATCAAGCGATAAATGTCGATCAATTAAATTATGACTGCTAATTATGTAAACGCGCACACCTTTTTTTGAAGCTTTATGGATGTGCATCCAATTTGCAGGACGAGTGCTCCACATTTTGATGTGACATTCAGATTCGCACAAACTTGTGAATATAAACCATTTCGAGTGGTTTTGCCTTCGTACGTACTGCGTAATATGCGGCACGCATACGCACTGTTGGCCAGCACTTTTTGTATATCGATGTCGACTGTGAGTGCAGTTTGCTAAAGTGCTTGCCAAGAGCTGAGCGCTTTTTTGTTCACCTAATGCCTGGCACACACACAAATTGAAGCTCTCCGGGAGATGCAAACGCATGCCCGCCGGATTGTGCTTGAGCTGTACGTCCGCCTACGTCCATGCCCAGTTTTCCACAACCCACATTTCCATACTACCGAAAGTTTGCCAAGGCTTTGGCCAAAAGCACGAACAAAAGGGAATACTCGCTTTGCGCAGAGGGATATGGAAAATGGTAAATGGTATATAGCAGAACAGGATTATATCAGTTTCTTTCCCCAGTTTTTTTTCGGCCAGGTAATGCGCCCATAACGGATTAGAAGGCACAGGCCCCCAAAACCATGATATCCTGTTACCCTCGAGCCTCCACTGCTGGGAACTCAACGCAAACAGTTCCCGGCGATGCCCGGATAATTGTTACAATATACAAAATTTTCATTTAGTTTATTTGCCCAGCGACAACATGTCAGCACAGCAGCAACAACAAAATCAGCAGGCAGCCACGCCCACAGCTTACAATGGGCTAATACAAATTTTTTCTGCATATAAATTATAAATTTATGGGTCAGAAGAGAAAAACATAATATAGGGATTTTATAGATTTTTTAAAGCTTTTATAAGGATTTTATAGAGATCTTATACAAAAAAAGTAGGAAGCATAGTTAAAATTTTAAAATTTCTAAATAATTTAAAATATTACAATAAAATATCTTTAAAAAAAAGTTTGTAGTTTAGTTTCTTGTTTTTATTTTTCTATAGTTTATGAAACTTGGTGTTTAACATTAGTATATGTCCTTCTGAAGATGTTATCTTAGTTGACGCAAAACTTTTTCTCTAAAATTCTATCTTATGTCGCATATATTTTCATAATTATGTCAATAAAATTGACTTTCCGGCCCACTGTGCCTCTGTACAAGTGTTTGTGCGCAGGAAGTTTGTGTGTTTATTTGACTTATGTGACGTTGTAAATGGGGGGAAAACGAGTTTGTGCGAATGTGGGGCCTGGATGTTATTTAAAATGCAGACATGTGTAGCCTGTAGTTGCTGTTATTGCTGCTGGTGCGCCATTAAAATCCCGGCAACATTGTTAATGAACTTTTAATGACTTTTTGTGAGTACACACACTAAAACAATATCAACTTTGGCACCGACTACATGGGCCACACAACACAAATCTCAGGGCTTCGGTTCTGGCTTTTTTCACTATGGCAGCAAGCGTGAAATCTAAATCTAAAACAAACTTTTTTGACACACTGGGACAACAGCAGTCGCACTGCAGCAGCAGCATTGGCAAGTGCAACAGCAATACCAACAGCAGCAACACTATTAATATGCGAAATTCTGGAGTGGCTGAAAGGCCCCAGGAACGGCAACTTGTTTACCCAGAACCCCCAGTGGGCGTGTGGGCGAGAACGTGTGCAGTGCATCTTGATTAACAAATCAACTGGAATTGGAATGCGATTGCATGCGATTCATCAGTAATCGGAAATCTTGGCTGCGGGCCAAATGGAGCCACCATCCATCCAGCCATCCATCCTGTGCTGTTGCCCCGAAAGCAATGCGAAGCACTTTCGCCACCGATTTAAGGCAAATAAATCCATCAGCCCAGGGGGAATACCAAGTAAATGAGCCTTAAAGTGGGCTCACATGTACTGGAAAGTGATGGTGAAATGTTTACCAATGCGAGGAAAAGTCTTTACCAATTTGAGCTGGGCGTCACTGAAATGGATTTTCAATCATTGTGTTATGAGCTGCAAACTCAGATTTGATGACAAAATAAACTTTTAACTGTGTCTTTTATAATTTAAATTTTTCAACTTTAAAATCAATGTTTTTTTAAAATCCCAGATAGTATTTTAATTGGATATAAGAATTCTATAAAAGAACAGACACGACTGTTAAAAAGAAATGACATAGTTTCGTGATAAAAACAATAATTTAGTGCAAGTCATATGCATACACAGATTTAGATTAGCCACCAAAAAGTAAACAAATGCTTCTGATAAAACAGTTTATAGGCAAAACCGCACGATAAGAAAATAAGGTTTATTTTCTGTTTAGTGTTATTATCGTGCTCTCTCTTTCTCTCGCTTATCGCTGATATTTAAACGCGCGCTTCTCACCACGATCGCACAGTCGTCGACGATCCAGTGTTGAGAAAGGTACTCTTCTGTGGTGAACTGCCGATCAGCTGATCACAGCTCTTTGTTTGGACAAACAACTTAATTGATTGCTTATCAACCGGCTAAATCCCCATTTAATAGAGTTCAAAATGAGTACCGCCAAGTGGGAGAACAACGAGGAGATCAAGATCTTTCGCGAATACCTTCGCATACCAACGGTTCATCCGAATGTGGATTACAGTGAGTTTTTATGGAATAATAACATCTTTATGAGGCTGCGATAGGGCGGCCGATCTTTATGACCTCGGTATAAAATGTGTCTGCTATTTATAGCCGCCTGTACGGAATTCTTGAAGCGACAGGCCGCCAGCTTGGAGCTGCCCGTGGAGGTCATCTATCCGGTGAACGAGCAGAATCCCGTGGTGGTGATGAAATGGCTGGGATCTCAGCCGGAACTGCCCTCCATCATCCTTAATTCGCACACGGATGTGGTGCCCGTCTTCGCGGATAAGTGGACCCACGATCCCTTCAGCGCGGATCTGGATGCAGAGGGTCGCATCTTCGCCAGGGGATCGCAGGACATGAAGTGCGTGGGCACCCAATACCTGGGAGCAGTACGTGCCCTCAAGGCTAAGGGTTATCAGCCCAAGAGGACCATCTACCTGACCTTTGTTCCGGATGAGGAGGTGGGCGGCCACTTGGGCATGCGGGAGCTGGTGAAGAGCGACTACTTCAAGAAGCTCAACGTGGGATTCAGCTTTGACGAGGGCATCTCCAGCGCGGACGAGACCTATGCTCTGTACTATGCCGAAAGGACTCTGTGGCGTAAGTATGATAAGGAACTTAATGATCTAAGATCTTTCCTTTATATACATTTCATATACTATAGATATTTTTATGTTAACCCACAGATCTCCATTTCAAGTTCAGTGGAACTGCTGGACATGGATCTCTGCTCCTGCCCAATACAGCTGGCGAGAAGCTCAACTACGTGGTGGGCAAACTGATGGAGTTCCGCAAATCACAAGTGCAGAAACTCGCCGACGACTCTTCCCTGGAAATTGGCGATGTGACCACTGTGAATCTCACCCAACTGAGGGGCGGAGTGCAGAGCAATGTGGTTCCTCCGCTGCTGGAGGCTGTCTTTGACATCCGCATTGCCGTCACCGTGGACATCCCGGCCTTTGAGAAGCAGATTCGCGACTGGTGCGAGGAGGCTGGCGGCGGCATCGAGCTGGAGTTCGAAATGAAGAACCCATTTGTGGAGCCAACAAAGATTGACTCGTCGAATGCCTACTGGCTGGCCTTCAAGAAGGCTCTCGATGACCTGTAAGGATGAGGCGCTCCAACTGAAGGCATTGGTTTGATTTACCATTTTTTTTCTTTTCTTTTAGTGGCCTCAAGACACGGGTTCGAGTTTTCCCCGGCGCCACGGACAGTCGCTATGTTCGATACGCTGGCATTCCGGCCTTGGGTTTCTCGCCTATCAACAACACTCCCATCCTGCTGCACGACCACGATGAATTCCTGAAGGCCGACACCTATTTGCACGGCATTGAGGTCTACAAGAAGCTCATTCCCGCCGTAGCCGATGCTTAGAGAACCGAAAGCTGATTATTGTAATGAATTAATGCATTTTTATACCGTTTTAACTATGTTTGTTTAAAAAAATGTATTTAGGCAGGCCATAAAACCTTTTATAAATAAAAATATGTCAACTTTTATATTATCCCTCGTAAATGAAACCGTACTATTAACCAGTGTGAATAACCTTTACAATACCATCGATGTGCTGCTCTACTATCTAGGATTTTCCAGATAAAAGAGGAAGCTGTGCACGCGAATTTACAAAATAACCGCAAACTGCTGTGGTTTCTAATCAAGAAGCTCAGAGTCAACAACTGATAAAGCCGTAAAGTCAAACCACACTCAGACTTAAAACCAAACAACGTCGAGGATTGCAAGTCAGTCTCTTTACAACCGCGGGGCATTCAACTCAAAATGTGCACCTGCCCGGAACAATGGAAAAACGATGAGGAAATTAAAATTTTCCAGGAGTATTTACGCATCCCCACGGTGCATCCAGATGTGAACTATAGTTAGTATGGCTGTTGTACGACCTGGTTTCTTTTTATAGCCAACTTTCTGTTTCAGCTGCATGCGTGGAGTTCCTAAAGCGACAAGCTAGCAACCTGGGTCTACCAGTGGATGTCGTCCATCCTGTGATGCCTTCGAAACCGGTGGTGATTATGAAATGGCTGGGAAAGATACCCGAATTGCCATCGATTATTTTGAACTCGCACATGGACGTGGTGCCCGTGTTCCCCGACCAGTGGACCCATGACCCCTTCGGTGCCCACATGGACGACCAGGGCAGGATTTATGCACGTGGCGCGCAGGACATGAAGTCCGTGGGCTGCCAGTATATGGCGGCTGTGCGTGCGCTCAAAGCCAGTGGCTATCAGCCCAAGAGGACGGTCTATCTGACCTTTGTGCCCGACGAGGAGACTGGCGGCGACATGGGCATGGCCGAGCTGGTGAAGGGAGATTACTTCAGAGGCATGAATGTGGGTTTCAGCCTGGACGAGGGCATCGCCAGTGGAGATGAGTCCTATCCTGTTTTCTATGCCGAGCGCACACTCTGGCGTATGTTTGTATAATATATAAGTGATATGATATGAAGTGATATATGATATCCCCACAGATCTCCGATTAAAGTTCAGTGGCCCTTCAGGGCACGGATCGCTGCTGCACAAGAACACTGCTGGCGAAAAGTTTCACTACGTGATGGATAAGCTGATAAAGTTCCGGGAAACACAGGTGGATCTTCTGGCCAAGAACCCTTCCTTGGAGGCTGGTGATGTTACCACCTTGAACTTAACCCAACTGGAGGGGGGAACCCAGAGCAATGTGGTTCCTCCTCTGATAGAAGCAGTCTTTGATATTCGCATTGCCGTCACCCAAGACGCCGATGCTCTGGAGGAGCAGATTCGTGATTGGTGCGAGGAAGCAGGAGGCGGAGTGGAACTGGATTTCCTGCTAAGGTGTCCCGCCGTGGAGACCAAGATAGACGCCTCCAATCCCTACTGGCTGGGCATGAAACGGGGTTTGGATGAACTGTAGGCATAACGAGATTATAGAGTTTTTCCTTCTAATTTCGTTTTCTTTTCATTTTAGTGGTTTGATAACCCACACACGAGTTTTCCCCGGTGCCACCGATAGCTACTACGTCCGGCGAGTGGGGATTCCCGCTCTGGGATTCTCACCCATCAACAACACACCCGTGCTGCTGCACAATCACGATGAGTATTTGCGAGCCGACACCTATCTGCACGGCATTCAGGTGTACAGGAAGCTCATCCCGGCCATTGCTGATTCATAAAATATTCAACTGGAATTCTACGCTGATTCGGATGATTCAAAAATGGAAATCAATATGCTTCGATTGCTCTTATCTTTTATGAGTAATGTTTTCTAAAGCGATGAGTGGTAGGGCCGAAATTAAATGTTTAAATGTTGTGATTAATTCAAATCATATCAAGAGCAAAGCAAATAAAAGCCAAACACTGATAGTACATGGACTTTATCCCTAAATAATATCCAGTAAATATTTAGCTCGTCACCATTATAGATAATATTTTGTGGAACAAGGAACCAAATCTTGCTCATTTCCTATTTTAATTGATATGTTACGGTTTTTATTCCATTTTATCTAACCTCATATCAGTAATAAGTGTATATCATCGTCGGTGAGTGCGGTTCTAATAGTATTTATTTGAACTATATCGAATGTGGCTACTGTTTGCTATCAGACATTTGTTTTGGGAGAGTTTTTTGTACAAGAATACGCGCTGTTATCACTTTGGTAACCACAAGCGTTTGATAACGCACTCATTATTTGATAATAATTAAAAACCAAGGCCATAAAATCAAAATCACCCAACACGAAAATACCTGTATAAGTTCATTTCTCGCCAACCGGCGCACATTCGAGTTTGTTAACTGGCAGCGAACACATCACCGTTCCCAAAATGAGCACAGAAAAGTGGGAGGACAACGAGGAAATCAAAATATTCCGGGAATACTTGCGTATAGCAACGGTGCAACCGGATGTGGATTACAGTGAGGCTTTGGCAAAAGGAATTCCTATTGGCATTACTTAAGTGACTCTTAAACTTTTAGCCGAATGCGTGGAGTTCCTGAAGCGCCAGGCGCATAGCCTGGATCTCCCAGTGGACGTCATTCATCCTGTGGAGGGAAAGCCAGTGGTGATCATCAAGTGGCTGGGATCTGAACCGGAACTGCCCTCTATTATCCTTAACTCTCACATGGATGTGGTTCCTGTGTTTAGGGAGAAGTGGACCCATGATCCCTTCGCCGCCGACATCGATGAGGAGGGTAGGATCTTTGCGCGTGGCACGCAGGACATGAAGTCGGTGGGCACAGGGTATCTGGGTGCCATTCGCCTGCTCAAGGCCAGTGGTGTCCAGCCCAAGCGCAACGTCTTCGTGACCTTTGTGCCCGACGAGGAGATCGGTGGAGAGCTGGGCATGCAGGAGTTCGTCAAGACCGAGTACTACAGCAACATGAACGTAGGTTTCTCACTCGACGAGGGTGGCACCAGTGAAATAGATCTGTTTTATGTATTCTATGCCGAGCGTATGCGTTGGGGTGAGTACTCCTTAAGTCTCCAGGTAGAAGGATAAATAATATATTATATATATCTTTTGTAGGCATGAAGCTAAACTTCAGTGGCACCTCCGGACACGGATCGATGCTGCTGCCCAGCACAGCCGGTGTGAAACTGAACTACGTGCTCAACAAACTCACAGAGTTCCGCGAATCGCAGGTTCAGCGCTTGGCCAGGGATCAGACCATTAACATCGGCGATGTGACCACCATCAATCTCACCCAGCTGAGCGGCGGTGTTCAGAGCAACGTGGTGCCTCCCCACTTCGAGGCTGTCTTCGATATGCGTCTCTCCATCACCCTAGATGTGGTGGCCTTCGAGAAGCAGATCCACGATTGGTGCGAGGAGGCCGGTGGCGGCATTGAGATCACCTTCGACGAGAAGGAGCCCTACGTGGCGCCCACAAAGATCGACGACTCGAATCCCTTCTGGCTGGCCTTCAAGGCGGCCACCGATGAACTGTAAGTCTAGTTACAGTTCTTAAGAAATTAATTATGAACTAAATATTATATTACAGTGGCCTGAAGATCTATCCCATTGTGTGTCCCGGTGCCACCGACAGCAGGAATATCCGTGCGCAGGGCATTCCTGCCTTGGGATTCTCCCCCATCAAAAACACCACCATGCGCATCCATGATCATGACGAATATTTGGGAGCCGAAACTTATTTGAAGGGCATTCAAATTTACAAGAAAATATTGGGCAACCTAGCCACAGTCTGAAAATGAATCCGAACTAACGCCTAAGAACCTTATCAAAATAAAGATTGATGATTTTGTTATAAGTTGACACACAAAAATTCCTGTCTTTCCTATCTTATCTGTCCTGAATTAAGCGGATATATTTCTACAAAGAGATATCAACTTGGTATCTGAGGAAAATACACAAGTTGCTATCCTTACGACTGTAGAGATAATGGGGAATACATATATCTGCACTCATGCACTATATCATGTCGATATAGATAGCGAGCTGGAAGCCCATTAAAGCCAAAGTAATCACTTGATTAGTTCAAAAAGAAGGCCATCAATCAAAGCTACCGAAATTCGTCATATTTTACGAATTGATGTTTTCCATTTGGTGGAATCAGTATTGATTTATGCCAGGAACATGACAAAGTTTTTTGGTTTTATAGGTCAAAGGTTCAGAAGTAATACCTGAATATTTCCCATCTGGTTTAGCTGCTAGAAATGTAGCCCCATTCTTTTTTTTGGTAACATACGTGTGGTTTCTGCTGATAAGACCATTCCTATCGCAACCACAAACAGATTTGATAAACATTTAAATGCCTTGACCATAAACTTTAGAACAAACAGTGCGCTTATAAAAACGCACGGGATCTCTGGTGCAGCTCAGTTGCTGTTTAAATCTCTCAAGCAGAAGTAGTTTCGAAATGAGTTCGGAAAAGTGGGAAAACAATGAGGAAATTAAAATTTTCCGGGAATACTTGCGTATACCAACGGTGCACCCTGATGTAGACTACAGTAGGGTTTATATTAAATTTTTCTTAAATTAGATATTTAAATAACTATTATTTTCTAGCCTCTTGTGTGGAGTTTCTCAAACGCCAGGCGAGTTCCTTGAATCTCCCCGTGGATGTGGTCTATCCAGCTGTTCAAACGAAGCCAGTGGTGATCATCAGGTGGCTGGGAAGTCAGCCGGAACTCCCTTCGATTATTCTCAACTCCCATACGGATGTGGTTCCCGTATTCCGGGATAAGTGGACGCACGATCCCTTCGCCGCCGACATCGATGAGGAGGGCAGGATTTTTGCGCGTGGCACTCAGGACGTGAAATCCGTGGGCACTCAGTATCTGGGAGCTATTCGATTGCTCAAGGCCAGTGGTTTTCAACCCAAAAGGACTTTGTACGTGACCTTTGTCCCTGATGAGGAGACTGGAGGTGTCCTGGGGATGGCGGAGTTTGTTAAAACGGATTACTACAAGCAAATGAACGTGGGATTCAGCTTGGACGAAGGAGCCACTAGCGAAAGTGATGTACATCATTTGTTCTTTGCCGAACGTTTGCGATGGGGTAAGTTCTTCTAGAACCCTATGTTCCTTAGATTCCTTAGATTCATCCACCTCTTCTGCAGGTCTCAAGCTGAAGTTCAGTGGAACTTCTGGCCACGGATCACTGTTGCTTCCGAACACCGCCGGCGTGAAACTGAACTACGTGCTGAACAAACTCACCGAGTTCCGAACCTCGCAAGTGGAGAACCTGGAGAGGGATTCCAGTCTCAGCAAAGGCGATGTGACCACCGTGAATCTCACCCAGCTAAGTGGCGGAGTCCAGAGCAATGTGGTGCCTCCCCACTTCGAGGCTGTCTTCGACATGCGCATTGCTATCACCGTGGATGTGGTGGCCTTCGAGAAACAGATTCGCGACTGGTGCGAGGAAGCTGGCGGTGGCATCGAGATTGATTTCTTCCAGAAGGAACCCTATATAGGTCCCACCAAGCTGGACAACTCGAATCCCTACTGGGTGGCTGTCAAAGCAGCAATCGATACACTGTAAGTTTCATTTAAATAGTATTACTAATTGGATGTTATCGAAATCGCCCTGTTTCTTTAGTGGATTAAAAGTCCATCCCATCGTTTGTCCTGGTGCCACCGACAGTCGTTATATTCGGGAAAAGGGAACGCCGGCAATTGGATTCTCACCCATCATAAACACCACCATGCGGATCCATGACCACGACGAGTTCCTGCAGGCCGATGTTTATCTTAATGGCATTGAAGTGTACAAGAAGATTATTCGCAATCTGGCTGAAGTCTAATAAAGTGATTTATCAGTTTAATAAAATATTATCAGATTAAAGATAGTCTTTTCTTAGAATTGGTTTTGGTTCTATACTATCAAATTTAAGGAGATTAAAAGATTTAATCGTTTTTCAATTCAAATACTAAAATTAATTCGTTATTTAATCACGATTTGAAAAAATCTTAACTGATTTACATAAAGAAGATATCAAAATATTATTTATAATCCTCAATTCAAAAATATTGGTCATTAGTGTTATCACCGCCGCAATCATCTATAGACCATAAACTATAGTGTCACACTTTAAAGTATGCTTTGTGATAAACACTTTATTATTATAACCACATAAAATAATCCCTTAGGTAAACATAACCAAGAGTATATATAGCCAGTAGATTCATAGATTCACTCATTCGTAATTGAACAATCTTGTATTCGGTTTGGACTTCTTTCAAAATGAGTGCTAGTAAATGGGAGAACAATGAGGAAATTAAAATATTCCGGGAATACCTGCGTATTCCCTCCGTACACCCGGATATTGATTATAGTAAGGATTTATTAAGTGGAGTTTTTTAAAGTGCATTTATCACTTCTTTCTGATTTTAGCTGCTTGCGTGGAGTTCCTCAAGCGGCAGGCTGACTCCCTCAGTCTTCCCTTGAAAGTAGTTTATCTGGCTGGGAAAGCAACCAGAGCTCCCCTCAATCATCCTAAACTCGCACATGGATGTGGTTCCCGTGTATCCTGAAAGGTGGACCCATGAACCCTTTTCCGCCAACATTGATGAGAAGGGCAGGATTTTTGCAAGAGGTGCTCAGGACATGAAATCTGTGGGCACTCAGTATCTGGGAGCTATTCGCCTTCTAAAGGCTGGTGGTTTCCAGCCCAAACGAACCGTTTACGTGACCTTTGTGCCTGACGAGGAGATTGGAGGTGTCCTCGGAATGGCGGAGTTTGTTAAAACGGATTTCTACAAGCAAATGAACGTGGGATTCAGCTTGGACGAGGGCTGCACTAGTGCCAGTGATGTCCATCATTTGTTCTACGCGGAGCGCATCCGATGGGGTGAGTAGCTCCCACAGGCTTTACATCAGTGATTTGAAACTCTATTCTTCTCCTTGGCAGTTCTCAAATTGAAATTTGGTGGAACTGCTGGCCATGGTTCGCTTTTGTTGCCCGATACTGCCGGCGTTAAGCTGAACTATGTGCTGAACAAGCTGACAGAGTTCCGGGACTCGCAGATTCAGCGACTGAAAAACGAGCCGAGTCTCAGTATCGGTGATGTGACCACCGTGAATCTCACCCAGTTGAGTGGCGGAGTGCAGAGCAATGTGGTTCCGCCGCTTCTTGAGGCCATCTTCGATATGCGTCTGTCCGTCACCCTGGATTTCGTGGCTTTCGAGAAGCAAATCCGCGACTGGTGCGAGCAGGCAGGTGGTGGCATCGAGATTGAGTTCCCCCTGAAGGAGGCCTTTGTGGCACCCACCAAAATGGATGATTCCAATCCCTTTTGGATAGGTTTGAAAGCCGCTCTAGATGAACTGTGAGTAAGGAATTAGGTTTTGATTTACAATATATATTATTTCCCTCGCTTTTCAGTGGATTGAAAGTAAAACCGATTGTCTGCTTCGCAGTCACCGATTGCCGTTTCATTAGACAGCAAGGAACTCCAGCTTTTGGATTCTCACCTATCATAAATACTCCCGTACTTATCCATGATCATGATGAATTCTTGAAGGCTGACGATTACTTAAATGGCATTGAAGTTTACAAGAAGATTATTCCGAATCTTACCGAGGTCTAGAAAATGTATTCTTTGTACTTATTGCTCCAATAAATCTTTATTGATTTACTGAAACGTTTATGTTTGTAATAAGATTATTAAGCTCTCTTATCTTAAGTGGGTAGAATTTGGCGGTACATTACTTAAATGGCCTGCAATTAAAGATAATTATCTGAAGACCAAAATGTCTGATCAGAGCAGTTTTTTTTAACTAAACACCATTATCTCACGAGATAAGAAAATACGAGGTTTCAGATAAAAATAAAAAATCAAGAATAGATGAACCCACACTTTACCCAATTGCCATATAAGGAAATTGAATTGATTGGAGTCGTGGTTGTAAGGACCAATTACTTGAAGGAAATGAACGTGGTCTTCTGTCTAGACAAGGGTGCGGTCGAGCCCAATAAAACCAAGTGGATTGAACTTTAAGAGGTATGTAAGGAAATTTATATTTTAAAAATACTTCTCCATTAAATTCTGGTTGACATGAAATATTAAAAAATTTGTCTTTATTGAAGCTAATAATTTATTCTTTTTAATAATGACCTAAAATTGTTTATTGTTAATAACACTGAAGTTGAACAGACTTTAATACCATGCCAAAACTAATGAAATCCCAAACATTAAAAATACCATTATGATCTTTACAACACAGAGGACTTGAGACAACGAATAACTGGGGATCCGAACTGAAACTCCACAAAAAGTACACTCCTATCTACAAAGCTTGAACTCATTTCGGCTTTAGCCAGTGCCAGGTGCATCGCGTATACGCCCTGTGCGCCCATTTGCCCATTTACCGGCTGGACTGAGGGCCTGTCATCGATGTGACAGCATGGTGCAGCGAGTTTGTGAGACACTGCTGCCAAGCGGACGAGACAGGTGGGAGTGAGTTTTGTCAGTTAGTCAAACAAAATAAATTTAAAGGCCCCGCTACCCGCCACCCGGCGAACGGTGAGGGGGGTGGGGTCAAGGGTTAAGTTAAACTGCTGCATGTCAGTCTCTGCAAATTGTCAGTTGGGCAGCACTTCGGAATGTCTGACATGTGAGTGGTGCCAAGGGCAATAAATTATGCTGGGGCCGCAGAATGAATAATGGCTACGTGCTCTCAAAGGGACAATCCCCCCTCTCCTCCCCGCTCCTACCAACCATCACCGCTTTTGGCCATTTGTGTCCTGGCTGCAACTGTGACCCCTGCGTGCCGATTAGACATGTTAATGCATGTGTCAGGGCAATGAAATATGTATTGATGGCACTCCACAGAGAGAGGGAGGGACACCGAGATGGAGATCCTTTGTGCGGCCTGGAATTATGACAATTTATCAGGCGAATGTCAGTTGTGTGGGGCTGGATTTTCGGGTGGTGCATTTCAAATGCTTTCCACGCAATTAACACTGACCATTAGTGGCGCCAGTTTGGCATAATGAGTCCAGTCCAGTCGTCGACTGGGTCCAGCCCTTTAACGCTCTCGTTACCGCTGGCAGCTTAATGCATATCATTTTTACTTTTAATGAGCTGGTGGCAGTTGGCAGCACAGCTCGCTCACCTTTTTATATATACTTATATATGTACCTATATATTTTTTCGCCCGGTTGTCTGATGCTTCGCGGCAGAGTGCACTTAATGCAGCAAGTTTTTGCAGCCCACCTGCCACGAGCGCACTTGAAAGTAAGTTCTGGGTGCTGGATGATGGGTTTTTGGGTTTTGGGTTCCAGGTTCTGCGTCCTTTTTTCCACGGCGTTCTGCTTTGCATTTTAAATTTCCGCCAACTCCCATAATGTGTGTGTTCTCTGGGGGGGAGAAAGGCGGCGGGGGAGAAAGTTTGGCAACTTTTACATTTCAATTTTAATTTCTTTGGCCCACACTCGATGCAAACTTTAAGCCAAACCTGAGCAAATTCTTAATGGCCCACTCACACTAATTAGGGCTTCCAGAAGTTTGGGCGCCTTTAAAGATTCCTTTTTTACTTTCTTCGAAACTCATAAGAAGGAGGTACACATTTGCATTTAGCAGGCATCAGGCAGCATGCTTGATTTTTTATTGCCGTCCGAAGTTTATGACGAATAAAACCCAGCAATCACAATGAAAAACTCGTTCCTAATTAAATTCAATTTACTTGTGACTGCTGCGGCTCGATGTCCTGAAATGGGAGGCTCACAACATTATGGCCGTGCCATTAAAATCCAAGATTAAACCAGCTCAGGCTTGTATCTGTATCTGTGTTGGTTGCTTCTGCGGTACAATGGCGGTTAAAATAGAAGGCCCGTCTTCTATAGCTAACTTTTAAATTTATAATGTAGAAAAGTGTCATTAATCCAAACTTTATCACGATTATTTATCCCATTATTTTCCTACGGATTAAACGCTCATTGAATTTATAACCTAATTTTTTGTCAAATAAATTTAAGAAATATAAGATTTATTGTTTTCAATTTGATTAGCTACAAAAAGCTATAAAAAAAATCCTTTATAAAACGTTTGATCAAGATATAATATATTAGAATATTTTGTCTTCGGATTTAAATTATTACTCACGATAAACTCAATTACAAATTGGTTTATTAATGATTAATACTTTAATATTAATAGCTTAATGCCTCGGAGCTATAGCAAAATTTAAAATCGCCTCTAAATTTAAGATTTTGGCCGAGATTTTTAGAATAATAATAAAAGATCTTAAATAGTGAAATATACTTCTTGTTGTTATAATGAATTTCTATAATAAGTGCCAAAATATATACCACACTTTTCGGAAATCGTGTTTAGACCTATTATTGCGACCTCGACTGTTTACGTATATCCGCAGCACAAGTAGTATGTGTAGTACATATCTTTGGCTGGGGACAGCAAAGTGTTTTTATGCGACACACAGACAATTGCCGCCGCCTTGTTTTCTAATGTCGCCGCAGCTGCACAGTGGGACGCGCAGGTGACCAGACATCAGCAGGTTTTTCCGTTGCCACATGAAAATTAATTATACATTAAAAATTCTAGAAAAAGAATATAGGAGACTGAGAAAAGAGACTGTGGAGCACCCAGAGTGGAGGTTAATATGCCGTAGATCAAAGTCAGGCCGTAGATGAGAACCCATTTGCCAATCGTGCACACACATCCTCAAACATCCTGCCATTGTGCCGCTCAGCAGAGACAGGAAGCTCCTCTCGCTGGGATAATGAACGTGGGTTAGAGCCACGTCCTGTGGCGACAGCAGCAGCTGACTGAAAAGTGCCATTAAGGCGCAGGCACGCCCACACGCACTCGCACGCTTAATAAAGTCAATTGAAGTCTCCGAGGCGCTTATGTGTGTGCGGCAAATAATTTATTTTGTCGTTAAGCTTAACTCCCAGCCATTGCGGAAAAAAGCGAGGCAAACTAATTAACTTGTTTAGCGCCAAAGCTGCGCAATTTCTACGCTCGCAGCTTAAGCTTAAGCGCCACTGCCGCCCCAACTAATGAGCTCCTGTGTGCCGCAGCTATATAGCTATATAGCTCTATATATCTAGTATAGTGCTCGGTTCGGTTGTGCGGGTGCGACATTAAGAGCGGGAATCCCCGGCAAAATTCTTCTAAAAAGTTGCGCCTGATTAAGCCCTTGCGGCCAACGGGTGAAAGTGGGGTTTTTGGATGGTGAAAATGGCTCTTGGGAGTGGGAGTGGGACTGGGAGTAGAGCATCTAGTTTCCCAGTCTCTCTTGCATAATTCCAACTTATACTTGTGCAAATTTCACTAACTACACAGGGATGGCAGGAATAGAATTTAGCGACTAATTGTTTGTAATTTCTTTTCATACTTCAAACTTTTAGAGCGAAAATGTATATTTTCTAGTTAGAAAAAAAATTTTTTAAGTTTAAATTTCGTATAAAAATCTATAAAACCAAGCAAAAATTAAAAAAAAAAAAACAAGAAAGAACGTTATCATTACTCAGCAAAAGCAAGCAGTGTCAAGCAAGGCCAACCAAGCAGTCGCTTGAAAGTGGCCTTCATTATTTGCTTATAACTTTTTACTATCTGGTCGGATTTAAAAAATTTTTTCTACATTTCGGTAGGTACTAGCAAACCGAGCAAAATTACATTTACTCTTTTAGGTCAGGATTTTATGAAAGGTCCTTTAGGGCGATTTTGGCAACTTCCCCTTCTCTGCCGTCACACACAGAGTATGCAAGACAACATAATTAAACCCTTTCAATTGTTTAAGCTAAAAGCTCTGAACATAGGGACGTGTCCCTGATATATATTTAACTGAGAAAAGCAAGGTAATGCAACAAAAATCATTAAAAGGGAACGAAGTATTGTATCTGTTTGTACTTGTTCCCCGTCAAATAGATCTTCGACTGGCGGAATTTCGACTGTAGCTTTTCTTCTTTCGCTGCCTCTGCCGCAGCGCAAACTTTATTGCATACGCCAGGGCGCAATAGCAATATGAGACCGTGGCGGAAATGGCATTGCAAGTCGGGCCAAGCCAAAAGAGGCAAAGAGGCAGAGAAGCGGCAGCAGAAACAGCTCAGAACATGCAAAAGCAGTGCAAACTTGGCTTTCTGCGTCCCCTTGGCTGCGCATCAGCGCTTCGCTTCGCGACTTGGCGTCGTCTGCTGTGTGGGCCAGCAATTGCAATTTCATTTCCGTTCGCTGGCATTTTATTCCCCTTTTTTTCGGCCATCGCCATCTGTATATTTGTACAGTCGCCGTTTCGTTTATTTTGCGAGAAATAAGTATTTCGGCTGCTGTTTCAGTTTTGTTTTGTTTTCTTTGGTGTGTTCCTTGGCTCTTTCACAGAAGACTTTCGCGCAGATACGGCGGAATTCTTGCATAAACTTTTGCCGACTCGCTATCTAATTGAAACGGAGCAAAGGAATGCAAGTTTTTGGTGGGGGAGGGGGTGGAGTACTGGTAACTGGAGTAACAAAGTGCAACAGGAAGTGGGAACGGCGGCAGCTGCAATTGAATTTGCCACGAAAATGCAAAATGAAGCTGGATTAAAAATTTAATTTTTCTCTTCCCGCCTGATTGCAGCCGTACGAGCAGAGAGTGTGGAAATGTGTGTTGTTTTCATTTTTCCGCAAGCCAAAAAACATAGAAAAAGAGCCTTGAGCTCGGCTTTCTGCCAGCAGAAAGTCAATCAACTGAGATTCTGTCGGCTGTCAAAGTTTAGACCTTGTTTTTCCACTTGTCATTGTCTGTTTCCGGACTTCTAAGGCTCCTCGGGCCAGCTAATTGCAACTTGAATGGAAAACTTTCGGGCGCCTTTGTCCCCCATTCAGCCTTGGGGCTTCATTTTTATACCCGTTTCACTTACACAGTGTTTGCTTTGGCAACAACCCCCCGAACCGAAAAGGCAGTCAGTTCGTCATTGGCAAACGCTGCGTATACGCAATATTATTTTTACAACTGTCAGCAGTTAGCCTGCGAAAACTTTGCCAAGAGCCAACTTTTTGGAGCGAGTATAAACTTTCGTTGACAATTTGTCAGGGATTTTTGGGCTGCTTTTAAGGGACTCGGGATTCGGGATTCAGGACTCTCAACTTGGAACTCAATGCTGACTTGGCGGCAGAAGAGACAATTTTCTGAATTTGATAACTGGCGGAAAAACTTTCGACTGAGCTTTTAGTTTTTTAAGAACATAATATCCGCACTTGGCCTCCATTTTTGCCGTTCACGTCCCGCCTAATTGCATAATTTGTATGCAGGATTTTGCGGCTGACTGCAATTTCGGTTGAATAAAAACTTTTACGCTCTCTCTCGTCCTTAGTCAACGTTTCGTTTTCTGGTCTCTGGTTCGGTTTTGTGTCTAAGGAAGGGCCCTCCATTGTGTTTTGCTCTCATGCCGTAAATTATTATCGCCTGCATGTGTGGCGCTCCAAAGGATGTAGCATCCTTCCTTGCCAACTTGCCAACTGTTATTATCTGTCTCCCTTCTCTCTCTCTCTCTCTCCTGCAAGGATCCTAAATTTCATGTGTGTCTGTGAGAGTTATCGCATACAAGCTATAAACTCACAGTCGAAGTAGCGAACGTTATAATTTATTTATGGTAATGCGTGTGCGCACTCACACACCCACACGCGCGCATACAGGAATGCCTGAAAATGTCTCTGGCAGAAAGTTTTATGTGTGCCATACCTCAGGACCCCACAACCACCAGCACCATTCCCAAAAAGTCGTTTCGTTTAACGTCCATGCCGAATCCCTTTATCTCGCTTTTAATTTTTCCGTGGCACCTTGCAGCTGAAATATTAAATCAACTTTTCCCCCACTCAATTCTTGGCTTCTCGCGCGACATGAGCTCCTTTTCGGCCATGTCAAATGCCAATCACAACATGACGAGAAATTTAATATAGCAAATTGTAATGTCAGGAATGTTCGTCAACAAAGTCAATATCAAGATGAGTTCTTCGCCGAAAATTATGTAAGAGCTGGGGCAAAGGTTAAAGCCAATGGCCGCCGGCAAGATGTCTGCGGATAAAAATGAGTGAAAAGCAAGATCGCCATCGCCATCGCCAGCATCATGCATTACGTATACGCATTGTGCGCCCACAGGATATCTTTTCACTTCATTTTGAGTGGAAACCTTTTCAATTTAATTCATACTCGTTCAAGGCGAGGGTATATTGGGATTGTAAAAATAAATGTAACAAAATAAACACTTATTTCTAATAAAAATGGAAGGTTAAGTGGATTTTTAAGAGTTTTTGGTTAGTATATTATAAATTTCACAATCTGTAATTGTCTTCTATATGAGCCTACACCCAAAAAAAATTCGATACGAAACGTAGGTTAATCTTACATTATTTAAAATCAATTTTAACTTGATATGCGATCAGTTAAATTTGAAGTGGTCGAAAAGATTATTTCATATAAAAACGAGATGGGTTTTGCGTGATCTTAAATTTACATAGCCATATCGATTTTACGCGAACATACTTTTTTTTATGTGTAGTTAACACGTGGTACTTAAACACATATTGTTTTTACCATGAAATAATGTAAAATTGATATTAAAAAAATGTAACATTACCGGTTTTTCTCTTTTGAAGATTCTCTGACTTCGAAAAAGAGAGGAAAAAGAAATATGGCGACTTACATTACGTGAGTGCGAGCGAGAGAGACACATTCGAAATTCGAATGGTACCGGAATTCATCAAATTGATCATCATTTCATATCAAGTGTTTTTTTCAGTGCGTCATTATGTTTATATGTAAACCATATTTAAAGCTATACCCCATTTTGTCAGCCTCAACGCCATACCACTTCATTATACCAATATTTATTATTATTTCGGAATGTTTTTTTCTAGGCTTTCCGTCAGCCGCAGACAAACAATTAATATGCATAATTTGTAACTGTTTTCGTCTCCTCAAAATCACTGCGAGACTGCTGTCAGCAAACGCTGCTTGAGCCCTCGAGTCCTTGAGTCCCTGGGCCATAAATAATGACAGCTTAACAGGCTGGCACTCATCCGCCAGACCATGCGACATCCCATTTGACATGTGCTTAGCTGCCATAAAGCCCGAATGTCTGCTGCTGGATATCTGCCGAATATCTCGAACTCGGCCATTGTGTCGAGTTGTAATTGATAGGCCGGGCGACAGCTTCGCATCTTCGATTTGGGCCACGAGGAGCACGAGGCAGGCAGGAGCTCACCTCTCGAAAACTCATTAGTTGCAATATGTGGCCAGCTATGGACGATCCTAACTGGTCCAACTAGTCCGGCCATCATCCTGCAGCTATTAATTAAAATTGCACATTTCTCCCTTCTACATCCTTGGCTCCTCGACTCCTCGACTCCTCGGCTCCATGGCTATGAAAATTTAATATTTGCCCGGCAGTAAATACAGATGTTGCTGGAGCAAACAAGAACTGACAAGCCCACACACAGAGCTCGTCTTACATAATCAGTTAAGTGGCACACACATATGTACGGGATCTCAATGGTTATAGTATACTATGGCTTTCCGAGTCAGTCCTCCAGCTGTTTGGGGGCCTGGCCACACAACAATGTGAAAGTGAAAAATGAGTTTACTCAAGTTTGGCTCCCCCTTCGATGGAAAAATATTTTAGTTTCGCCTTGGCTGACATCGAAGTTTTGCTGCCTCAAAACCAATTTGTCTTATTGGCAGCGGGGGCGCAGTGCAAGATTTATGAAACATTGTTCTCCGCTTGCCAGAAGCCATGTAAAGTGGCTCTTGGGCGAAACAAATACGCTTGCCCCAAATCCGAGTTAAGCAGTTAATTAGCGTCGATGATCAAAGGAAAAACCAGACTCGCATCCTGCGGCTGTTCTATCGCATTACGAGTTCATCATGTTCATGACGTACAGAGGGAGAAGTGTGCGAGACTATTAGGAATAAAAATCAATTACATAAGGTCCTAAGTATAAGCAATTAATGGTTGATAATGTATGAAGGGCCAAAGAAAAAGCTTAAATGACAAAATATGTGCCTAAAAGTATGCAGTGAATAAAGAATAGTCGTTTTCCTGTATCAATTCATATCACTTTTGAGTTAAAAATTTATGTTAGCATACTTTTAGACACATTTTAAAGTGATCTAAAAATCCCAGTATTTCTATTTTAATATTTTTTTAAATCTCAAGTGTTTAAGAAGAGACTTTTAAGAGGGGTTAATATTTAAATTTATACTCTTTCAGGTTTTTGAAAATCAAATCCTTGTTTAGCAAATGCAAATCGCTTGCATATCCCATTGAAATGTAATTTTCTTTATGTGTAAGCGATTTGCAGGATTTTTTAACCTTAGCTGCCAGCCATTTGCCATTCGCAGGCAGACCGTGTAGCATGTAGCACAGTTCTCGCACACATGCAGGCAATTTGCTAATGTGTACGTGCAGCAGGACTCGACTCCTGCCACAAAGAAATTAAGCTGGGTGGTTGGGCGCCCATGGACAAGGACGCAGGCAGCCACAATGCGATAAGGGATACGGTAGACCCCATAAAGCAGACGAAGGCGGAATGCACAACAAGGCTGATAAATGGGCGTGGGCCGGTGAATAAAGGAGTAAAGTGAGTAAAGTTTGCAGCGGATTCATAAGTTTTCCTGTTCGTTTGTGTTTGGTTTTTCTTCTTTTTTTTGGGGAAACCAAGAAATTGGTTTGTCTAGTTCGAGTCATATTTTCTTCAGACCAAGAGCTGTGACACTCCTGGGAAATTTTCATCGCAGGAAGGCGAGAAGAAAATTGCTGGTCTCAGACATTTCAGCTGCTGCAGTTCCCTCGCTGTTTTTCGGCTCTTCTGCTGGCATGCAATATGCAAATCTCTTTTAGCCGAGGAACCGTGGGAATGGTCCTGGAAATTGCAATGCTAATGAAAGCCAAACCCAAAACGAACTGCTGTTGTCTGCACCTGAACTTTTCGCTAAGCTCTTCGCTGTTTTCAGCCAAAAAACCCGGGATTGCGATTCCGTGCACCCGTAAATAGGTGCTAATGCAGGGGCCAAATAGCCAGACAGCCGAATACTTGTGTCGTTAACTTTTACAGCCGTTTTTATAACTTCTCGGGCCATGATGATGTCCCTACTGGCCATGATGTCCCCCTCTCGCACACACCATCACACATCGCAGATCCTATTTAGCATCCCGCAAAGTTTCGCCTGCGTGCTGGCAATTTATGCAACAGTTTGACAACATAAAAGTTTATTACATAACTTGCACTACACACGGCACGTTGGGGGTCAAACGGATGCTGAGAACAGACATTATCCATCCAGTGCCCATAAAATGGGATACCAAACAGCCGCTGACCAAGTGAAGCTGTAATTTCGCCACTTTCTGATTTAGTTTTCAGTTTCGCTGGGAGAGGGAGAGAGGTGTGTTTCCAGGGGATATATAGTGTCTGCAGCACTAAGTGGCGCTTACACAAAATTATGCATATCAACTTTATGGCTGGCAGCTATTTCACACACACGCACACACACACACCAGCCGAGATGTTTACACATTGCGGAGCAGAGGGAGCTACGTTTTGCATATATTACGATTACGCATTGTATGGTGGATAGAGTCTGAAGTATGAAGCATGAAGTCTGAGCCCGGGGCCTCAGCTTATTTCTATTCTATTCCCATTTTATTCGCATTTTATTTTATGCTGCAACGACACATTTTCCCAGCGCTCAAATTGCAAAGTGCACAATGCTAAGATTTATTTTGTGCTGACAAACAGAGCGTCATTTGTTGGTAATCGATGGATAAGAGCATCTGACTTACAGACTTTTACCCACTGAGTGCCTGTTTGTCTGCCTGATTTTGCCTATATATACAAGGGAGAGGAAAAAACTAGCTATGAATGACTGGGGATTATTGCTTAGTTGACAGCCGGGCGGAAATGTCTGCAAATCGGGCGAATTCCTTGCGATCTAAGCTAATTTATTATCATTTTTACGACTAATGCAAAGCTTACAAAACGGATCCAAATTGGACCGGGAAATGGAAATGTATACCATGCATAAATCATAACGCAATTCTATGGCATCCTTCTCCTTTTCCCACTCCCTATAGCTATCCCTATACCAATCCCATTGCCTGTGTGTATCTGTGGGCCTTCCCTTCTTTTGTGCTTGATTAACGTCAACTGTTTATGGTTATTTATTTTGTGCTGCATACTTTGAGGCCATTTCCTTCTGGCGGGGATTACTTCCGCCCTTCGGCGAGATAACAGAGCAAATTACCTAGGGATACACAAAATATGATTTCATTTATTTATGCGCCTGTATCGGTTGGGTTTCCCACGAATCTTTAGCTGAAAACGATTTTACCTCCTCAATTTGTTCTGAACTTTTGGCAAGGCATCTCTGACTTTTTGCAAAAACTTTTCAATTATAAGAAATTCAAGGAGAAATTCAGGAAGAAATTCTGAGAGAAATTCAGGAAGAAATTCACGTAGAAATCCAGGCATGTGGCGAAAATTCAGTGTCACGGAAATCTGGAAAATTCAAATTCCCACTTAACTGCAGACTCAATTAGGTTATATAAACTTTTCAAATAATTTATTCCATTTTGCGAATACTTGAACAGTCAGAAGTTGGTGAAATAAAAAGTACAATTTATGGCGAGAAAATGAAAATGTGCGATTAAACGTTATAAAAACTAAGCGCTGAGAATACAAAATGGCAGCAAAAGGAGATTTTGAGGACATCAAAGTGAAATTTATGCAGAAACAAAAGCTGAGACTGTAAATTGCTCGGCTGTTTGTATGGGTGACACGCACGCGGAACACAAATACAAGGACACATGTGAATTCGTTTTTTGGAAACTGCTTAAAATTCTGCGTATGTGGTGCCTGCCAAAAATTTCGAATGCCTTATTTCGTACATTTTTGCGTTCCTCTTTTCCTGTGGAAACTTTTGCGAATGGCAATAATTTTTCTTGAAGGCCGCTAGACTAACTGTGATTGTGTGTGTTTGTGTGTTAAGGCACACACACTTGCACAGTCGACTATTAGCACATACACATAGAAACACATTGGGCGAGAGAGGGTCTCAACAATGGCCGAGCAAAAAAAAGAGCTCGGGAAAAGGGGAAGGAAACGCAGAGAAATAAAACCAAAATGGCAAACAAAACAAACACAGCACAACACACAAAGCGGAATACAAAAGAAAATAATAAAAAGGAAAAAGGAAATAAAATTCGGCGAATCGAAAGTTATATACTCTTGCAGTTCCAATAAAAATGTGGAACAGATCATTTCCATTACTGATAAAGGATATGGAACTTTGATAGGATTACAAATTTTTCTTCAAGTTCTTTTCAGAAGAGTTTTTCTATCAGCCTACTTATATTATTATTATTAAATTCTTATCTTTAAAAATCCATAATAAAAAGAGGTATCCAATAATGGTTGTACTACTCCTCAAGCTAGCAAGTTAATATCTCAAACATAACAGTTTTTTTTTAAAAGAGTTTATCTATCATTTTCTTTATATTCTTATTAATATTAAATTCTTAGCTTTAAAAATCCATTATAAAAAAGATATATCCAATAACATTAGTACTACTCTTCAAAACTTCATGATAAGTTAATATCTCCGAAGAAAAGACTACTTTTCAACCCACCAAACAATGCTGACTAAGAATATTTGATAAGTATCAGTGCTCTACAAAGTTTCTTCCAATATTTAAGTACCCCCTTGCTAGAGTATAAAAAAAAACTAGTCCAAAAGCGAAGAAAAGCTGGAGAGAAAGCAAAGCGCCAAGCAAATAATACATTCAAATGGGCGAAAAAAAAAACAAAGCGACGACGTTGCGTCTGTGACTAACAGTCATCGATGAGGGGGTGGTTCGGGTGGTTTCTGGGGGGGTTTTCTGGGCGGGTTCTGTGGGTTCGGGTGGTGCGTGTTGGCAGACCGACTGAAAGCAGCTTAGCGCTTACTTCATAGTTTACGCGCAGCGAAACGACAACAAAAATGCCAAATGCTATTGATTTTCCTATGCTTTCTAGTACTTTTACATATCTTCTTCTATTGGGGCGCCTCCTTCTCGATCTTCTTCAATATCCGGACAGGTGCGTGCTAAAGACCTGAACAAGAAGGGAGCCATAGATAGCCCAGCTCAGCCGGGTCAGCTCTGTGGAGACACAGGGAACACACAGGCGGCTACAAATCGGATTTGCGTGAGTAATTGGCACGTCGCATTCTCTTTTTCGGGCCAGAAATGGTAGAGCGGAAAAAAACAAACAACACGACCGGAAGTTGTTGGTGTGAAACCTCAGCAACGACGAGCTGGGAAAAAAGTTGGGCAAATAAAAGCGCAATTGCGTTATATATGCCACAGAACACACCGAAAAAATTGACTTTTTTTCTTAGTCCTTTTCAATGGTCTCTCTTTCACAATGCAAAACTCTTAAAAAGCGTCTATCATCCATGCTGTGGTTTCTGATTTCAAATCAATTAGGTGGAATCAGCTTAATTAAGTGTAAATTAACCAATTTTGTCAGTCATTTACTAAATTTAAATCTTCAGGTGCTTTATAGGTACAAATTTGAATGGTTATTTTTCATAGCATACTTTTATGGATATTTTCAGGTGATTTTGGCGAGTTCCAAGAATATTTCGTTATTAAAAATATTTTAATTAAAAACAAAGGATTTTTATAATCAAATTAATAGAAACTGCTAGTCATTTACTAAATTTAAGTCTTCAAGTGCTTTATAAGTACAAATTGGATGCTATTTTTTCATAGCATACTTTTATGGATATTTTTTAGTTGAATTTCGTTATTACAACTATTTAAAATGAAAACGAATAATTTTTTATAATCAAATTAATAATTGGAAATTGTAGTTTTACCTATTAGATTATTCTAGGTCGTAATGTTTTTGGAACTTATCCATACCCTTCTTCAAAAGACACGATAATCGCTTAAAAAGCACCTAATATCTGTTAATATCTAGATAGGATTGATGGGTTTTTCGCCGTGCATTCCGCACTCTTGCGCCTCGGAGCGTTGGCGAATGTCAGCAGTCAGCTTAAGGCGTATTAAGTAGGAGACAGACAGGAAGAGTGGCAAACTGGGAGGCGGAGACGGATCCGGGCCTCAGACGGGGGAATCCGAGTCGTTGCGGAGCGGAGACAGTGAATGAATGGGGCTGCCTGGATGGCTGTCGAGAAGCCATTTGGGACTTACCTCATCGATAAACTCGAAATCGCCGCCCGTCTCGCCGACGTACTTCTTCTTGTTTCTGGCCTCCGAGCTGCCAATCAGGCTGGATGACATCAACACCAGCGCCAGACAAGCGCTGGCAATCAGCGGCGAGTGCTTCATGGCCGCTTTGCTGGTCCGGATCCGGGAGCAGGAACAACGGAACAGGAGACGACAGTGGTGGCTACGGAGGAAGTGCTTCCGCTCTCTCACACTCACTCTCGCTAGTCGCTGGTCCTAATCGCTGGTGTAATGTCCTGTGGAAAACTACGGACACCCTCGGTTTTACGCACTCACGCACACGCACTGGCGGAATCCACGCACACACAATCACGCAGCAACTATGCTAAGCTATGAATGACAATGAGTTTGGCTTTTGGTTCTTCTTTCTGTTTTTGCTCTTGCAATCGCAGGCGCCTCAACGGATGAAGTGCAGCCTGGACACGAAACACTGGAGAACTGAAGGCGACGCGGCCGAAACGTAAACTGAGCGCCTTCGAGTCGAGGTTCTGAGTGGCATCCACACACCATTGGAATTTTGCGACACTTGCTCCGTGGCCAAAGAGCGCCGAAGGATGGGCTAAGAGAGCCACTGGAAGTCCTGGACTTCAGTAGGGTTGTCATGCTGTTAGGTAAAAATATAAAAATATAATTAATTAAATTAAAATAAAATTAAAATATAAAAATCTATAAAGTTTGTGATTTTCTTTAGAAGAGTTTCATTTGGAAGCTTAATTTAAAGATATTAGTTCTCCAAAACTACACTTTCCTAACCAAAATATTCCTTAAATATTTTTACATACATATACATAATTGTTAAATTAAATAAAACAAATAACTTTTAGTATTTTGTATCATTAATTTTTAGTACTCAAGAATATTAATTTAATATTTATGGAAACATTTAGTTCCAAAATTAAATATTAAGAATAAAATTCAGTATTTAATTTAATTCATTAATTTTAGTTGTTATTCATTTGCAGTACCTATTTAATGTTTTAAAAAAAATTTTTAATTATTATTATTTTTAAGTTTATTAATCTTATACTTACTTATTCGCAATCCTTCGTTCAGTGTACCTCACTGCGTATGCGCAATATGGGCGAATCCTCTCTCTCTCTCTTGATTCCAAATGGCCACCATCCCCTTGCCGTTGAAGCAACAACTGCCAGGCCCTTCCAGAATGCCACCACCAACAAAGCGGACAGCGACTGGCGATTGTTTAAAATCGATTTTCCGGACTCTCTTCGGGCCACCCAGTGGCCAGAGCTCTGGAATGCGGATTCTCGGGATTCTCTTAAGCCGTAATTGCTGGAGCCAAGGCAGCGGGTCGTGAACCTGCCACTGGCGCCCAATGCGACTTCGCATCCCAAGTGGACTTGAGTTGTTGTATTTTTTTTCTAGTAGCTGGCTGTTGATTTTTATGTATTGGCGCTTGGCACACTTGGACCAGGCCAACGCGACTGCTGTTGGCCGGGAAACCCCAAAACCATTTAACGCGTCAGCATCAGAGCGTCTCAAAGGCTGGCCAACGCTGTAGCTGGGGTCCCAGCCACGTTGTAGCCGGACCGAGGACCCGTAGGCTCTGTCAGTTTCAAATTAATAGCCACGCACACACACACACACGCTCACGTTGGGAGCCCATTGCCGCTGTGGGGTGTGCATTTATTATGTGAGTGAGCCTGTGCTTGCCTACTTTCGTCCTCGTCCTCGTCCTGGTCGTCGTCACCGCGCTGCTCCTCCGTTGCTGCTCTATTATAATGGCATCATTGACTTGTGCTTTGATGGCTGCTTTGGCCCGGACAGCCTTCGGTTCCCCATCCCTCGTGTGTGTGTCCGCCTCCACTTGATCCCCATTTCGGCACGGACGGCTGGCGCCGGTTGCTGCCTTTTTTGAATATTCGGCTCACACTTCCTGCTGCCGCTGCTACTGATGCCGCCTTCAGGTCCGCCTTTTTGCACTAGGGGCGCGTTACTTGCCGGAATTTGTCGGTGGCCATGGGGCCTTAAACTCCGCTCCGCTAGCCACAGTCACAATTCTCTTGTAAAACTTTACATTTTATTGGATTTCCAAATGATTTTCAATCAACAAGTCCATGTTATGCAATATGTAGTATGTGTACAGTTATTGTTTTTCTTTCGCAGGCATTGCAATTGCTAATCAAATTGATTTTCACACATTTGTTCAATGACTCAATAAAATGGCTATCGACTACGCGCTACTAGCAGGACCTATGTGCGTCATGTCACGGCTTAAAGGCTAAACATTGTACAAAAGATACATGACACCGCTTACAACGTGACCACACACAAAGCACATATTTTGATTATAAACACAAAACAAAAGATTGTATGGTAATGTGGTGGATTAATAATTATTTTTTGGTTAGTTACAAGTCTTAAACGCTTTCTAAACGAATGGAAATGCCTGGAAATGATTGTTAGTTTCGGCTGGGAAGAATCGAACCCTAAACGTAAAGTATATTGTATATATGTATTTGCGACGTGCAGCAGCTGCTTTTTGTTCACTGGGCGCCTAATGTTGCTAGTTCGTAATTTTCTCTAAGTCCTACATAAAAATATATATCTTGTATAAAAACGTGAATACTATTTAGCTGTGCTGCTGCCGACACTTTTTTTTTGGCCGCATTCATGTTATGGCTAATAAAAAATTCCTCTTATGTCAGAGATTCCGTTTACGTTTTACAAATGCACTTTTAGAGATTCCATGCGGCTGACAATGCGACGACGCAATTCGGCGTATCTGCAGTAAAGTAAAGTTATTCATTAAGTTAAATTCCGGGGAGAGCTATAAAAATGGCAAAACTTACCTTTCCTTTATTTTGGCCACTTCGCGGGCTACTTCCTGATCGTAACGCTCCAAAATGGCACGGCACTCGGGTAGCGATAGATTTAAAAATTGAGCAACTTCGTTACTAAATAATTAACGAAAAACGTTAGCTAATTTCGATGGGCAGGTTTCAGAATAACTTGCCTGATTTCTTCAGTTTTGCGCGAGTCCACTAAAAACATACGAGCCACATCCTCATGAGGCCCCATTGTGACGCGCGTTATCAGAGGATACTCGTCGTCCTTCAGACGCTTCTGCTCTCCGTTGTCACGCACAATAAAGAGGGAAAAGTTGCCCGGCGCACTGTCCACCTTGTACTTCTCCAGCACCAAGTTAATTACCTCTGTGGTAGTCACCATCGAGGAGACCCACACAGACATTTGAGAACCATAGGGGGGCGTGAAGAACGACGTCTCCCGATTGTAGTAGTGACCATTGATTGAGCACCGTCGTTTCAGCTTGGTACGAGAACTGTTGATGAGAGTTTCAAGTTAAGTTAGCAAACAGATCTAGAAATCAGAGCTCGTCAAACTCACCGACGGTTGCCGCTGCGTCTCTTAATAGCTGCGGCTCCAGTGCGCGGCGGTCTTCTAAGCACCACGCCATCTTCCGTCACATGCAAGCCGGCCGATCCATCGCCTCCAACTCCTTCGCTGGCAGTATACAACTCCTCGGTTTGCGTCAATTCATCGCCTGCAGCTGCGCCACTGGTGATGGACGGAGCATCGGCACGACTTGATTCACCCTCACTGCCGGCAGTCACATTCTCTTTGGGATAGCAGTCCATCTGGATTTGGATGTACCGGGGAGGAATATCGCTGCGCCTCATGGTAGCCAAGCGTTGTGGACGCAGCGTGGCCTCGTCGTCGTCATCGCTGTCGGAGTACACAAAGCAGCTGGGTCCCGACTTGGAGCGGTTGATGCCCTTCTCGAACAGCTGCCGCCCCTGCTGATATGGCTTCTTGGGATCCCTGCTGGTCACCGTGGACGCGGAGGCCGATCCGCTCTTCTGCAAGGCGTACTGGCGCTGCGTGGATCTCGGTGAGCCCACACTGCTGCGCAGATTCATGGTGTCGTTAATCAGAGTGGGATCAATGGAGCGCAAAGCATGCTCGCAGTTAAAGCTTTTGCTCATCACCGAATTCTCGCCGTAGAGCTTGAGGGAATCGTGAATGCGAGAGGGATCAATCGGCTGATTACGCTTAAGGGTGCCTTCGTTGGGCTCCGCAAAGGAGTTGGCCCCGTTTACATAATCCTGGTGGACACTGCGCTTAAAGTCCTCGAAATCCATTGGCTTCAGGGTAGCATCATCGCAAGTCTCAAAGTTATCTAGCGAAGTCTCAGTAGTAGACACCGTTGTGGTATTCTGCGTATTGGTATTGGCGGTCAGCGAACCCGTGGCGGTCATAAAGTTGTCCGAGCTGCTGCTGTTGGTCGTTGCCGATTGAGTGGAGCTAGACTCAGTGGTGGTCGTAGTGTCCGTTGATGTTTTGCTTGGCGAACTGTCGCTGGAGGATTGCGACGACGGCAGTTTGACCGGCATTGTTTCGTAGATTCGATCCTTGTCATTGTGGCGTCTTTCCACCTGCAGTAGATCATCAATGTCGTCCCAGTCAAGCTTCTCAAGGTTGTCAAGCTTAGAAGGCAGTGTGCTGGACACACAACTTGTGCTGGCCGTTGGGGCCTCCACCAGGGTGCCGGAGGAGTCCGTCGTGGTCGTATCCTCGTCGTCGTTGGACACCTTGCCATTGGCCGCCTCCTTGCTGTTGGCCGTGGTGTTGGCCGAGGCATCTTCCGGGGTTGTGGGCAGCTCGGAGATCTCGTTCAGGCTGCAGGAGTCGAAGGTCATGCTCTCGGAAAGTGAGACATCCGTGGAAAGCTGATCGACCTCTGCTGTGGTGGTTGTGGGCGGAGCCAGCGACTCGCTAGCCTCGTTTTCCTTGTCTGAGCTGCTTTCCTGTGGGTAGAGTTTACATAAATTGTTTGATTTGTGATTTCTAGCAGGCTCAACTTACGTCGGCAGCCTTGGACACGCGGCAGGAGTTCCTCTTGCGCACCAGGATGCGCTGATCGTCGTCCTCCTTTAGATGAATCACTCCCTGAACGCCCCAGTAGACTCGCAATGCTCCTTCAAGCACCAAGCGGTTGTTGACCTCGCGGCTGCGTATCTCCAGGCTTTTGTTGTCGTAGAATTGGTTGTAGACCTGCCCATAAAAAGGGAATTTAATGAGTCATGGGTTTGGGTTTGCCTCCTTTGTGCCGCGTGCTGCACCTTCAGCTTGGACTCCAGGTGATCGCGCGGGAGTGTGGGGCCATTGGCCTGACCTCCAGTTGGCTTCTGGGCGCCCTTCACGCCGTAGCTCTTGTGGGACTCCACCCGGGTGCCGTGGCCAAACAACTGGGGTCCGAACAGCGCTCCGTAGCAGGGTACATGGCAGTAGGGCACACTTTTGTGCTGGAAGAAAGATGATCACTGATTATATGACCCACCAACAGGTGATCCGCACACTCACCTCGGCATGCTGGCCGGGATTCAGCCGTTTGCCGCACTCCTCGCAGCGCAAACATTCCGGATGCCAGTCGTAGCCCAGTGATTGTTTACGTTCCGCTGTTTGTGGGCATAAATAAATATAATTTACAAGTTATTTACGGATCGCTGTGTGTGTGTGTGTGCGTGGGTGCTTGTTTTTTCTTACCGAAGTAAACGGGTTTGCCGCACTTGTGGCACTTCCACATTCTGGACTCCAAACAGGTCAGGCTTTGTCCTCCGGGAATGGGCGTGTTTCGCTGCTCCTCCTACTTCTCCGCTTTTAGAGAGTTGTGACGTAAAGACGGGTAATGGGTTTTATGCAAATGAGGCGATTTTTTGAAGCGAACACGAAACGCAAATAGATCGCAAGACAAGAGGGGGGGTGGTAAACAGAAGAGGGGGCTCGGGCGACTCTGATCGGTCAGGCGGTCGTCAGCTGCGCTGGAAGGCGTGCGAAACTCATAGTTTTATAAATGAAACTGGCACTGGGCACTCCCACACGCGGAGCACGGGGCAGGTGCATCGGGTTTCGGTGCGTTCTTGAGTGGATAATTGCACTAAAACCAAAACAGCACCAGCGGAAAGAGAACAGAACAATGAAATGAAAAACGCGCGTTGTGCAACACTGCTTTGTATTCTTATTGGCAGATATGGGCACCCTAAAAACTACAGTGTTGTGTAGTCAGCTGTTTTGTAGCTAGATTTGGCTATTTATGAGTACTTCGTTAATTCATATAAATTTAGCTTTGCAACTTCTTATCTTATTAAATTTTAAATCTCATGGTTTAGAAGTGTCTATTTTATAAAATAAAAGCGGACAAAAGAAATTGCATAACAATGAAGATATATTTTTAGCCATTTTCAACGACAGTTATCATCAAAAAATTTAATTGACAATTCTGTAGAACTTACTTTCTTATAATAAGGTTCTGGCTACAAATCCGCGTTAATAAAACATCTGAATATTAAATTTAAACTTAATTAAAATTTAAAGAAAATAGCCAAAATGGTCAAAACAAAAAAGCCCGCCAAAGTGCGAGACAATTGGCAGCTGCGAGATTTCACGCAGATGCGGGCACACCTTTTCGACCAGAGTAGAAAGTGAGACGTTTTAATTTGTTGTCTCTGCGCGCTGTGTATTTTTGGTTAATTCGGCCCCGAATCGCGTAAATCGGCGAGTTTCGCTAATTAGGGCCAGTGCTCTACGTGTCTGGCCGTCGATTGTCGAGAATGCGAGGCGCGACTTAGCTTCCGGCTGCCTGCAATTAGGTTCTCAAAGAGCCGCCCTCGAAAATCGCGAATCGAAATCTCCATTTCAGCCAAGGAAAGCAGAGCAGCAGCAGCAGCAGCAACAGGCCAACAAAAATTCACAGGCCTCAATTAGCGGAGCTAAATAGCCAACAGTGCAATTGGTGCTGAGTGTGTTGTGTGCTCGCGGTCAAAATGCGCGCCACCATTGAGTTTGAGGAGTGCTTGAAGGATTCGCCCCGCTTCAGGTGGATATAAGTAGCCCCGCCCCGCTCCTCCCCCCGCCCTCGCCTGGCTGAGATTTGCATTGCACTTAATGTAGCGTGACTGGTTACCATCCACAACCAGATACAGATTCAGCCCACCTCCTCCTCCGCCACCTGAAAACGCGGCTTAATCATCCATCGAACAAACTTTGTCCCGTCAGCAGTGTGGAATGTACGACTGTGCCTCCTCCCCCCATTTCCGCAACTAATTGTCGATGCTTGCGTCTCCCCTCACTCGTCTCCAAACGCCACTCCAATGCTCGCCTCTCCGCTGATTGATAAGATTTCACCCAAATTGCCGCTTCTCCACTAATCGCGTCCCAAGACAAAGCTTTCCCTCGTAAAACGGTGCACAAAAGCGGCGATAACTTGTTTGCCCAGCAGCCCAATATCCCCCACTTCCCACCTTGTGTGTTTAGCACCTGCAGCAAGCTCCAGTAAAAAAGAAAACAGGAAATTAAAGTCTGGATCTTAGAAGAATGAGTAGTGGTTTTATAGAACATCATCTGTAGATGTACCATTAGAACTTGGCGGTTCAGAACTTGGTAGAGCCTTATCTAATAAATAATAAACTGCAATAAATTGTGTGAATCATCAGAAGTAAACTATAACCCCATGTCCATAAATGTTAAGAAATCTTTGTAAAGTTTATCGTAAATATTATGCACACTTTAAAGTTAGGTATTTAGTATTTAGGGATCTTAAACATATTCCACTTACTAAATATCCTGTTAATTAAAAAGCTAATATATTTTACTCAGTTTTGACTAGTTTCCGGATTTTTCTGGAATTACGATAGGGGATAAACTGCCAAGTTTTAAATATAATTATTATCAAAAACACTAACGTACTGCGCATTTGGCTCAATCTTCTGTATGGCAACAAGATATAGCTTTACCATTTAGTTTGTTAATATTTAGAGACCGCAATCAAAAGTAGAAAAGACTATACAAACAAAAACTCACAAAGGGATAATACAAGTCCGAAATAACCATAGATATATTCAATAGGCACTCCCTTTAATACGAACTTCTATTCAAAATTACCATACCCTCTAAAAGAGTACGAATTCTTTGTAAGAACAAGTTCAAAGTTAAAACAAAAGCAGTTCCCGACAAATCGATGTATGACACAGGGGAAAAGGCGAGAAAAACGCGAGCAAGAAGACGCAACTGAGTGATACAAAAACTTGTCCCCGGACGGGGTCTTCTCTATTTTGTGGCGACTCGTCTTCAATTGGAAGCGCAAACAGCGCTTTAATAAGTCCGCATAAATTAAAAGTGTCAACATAAACACAGGCAGAGTGAGAGTAAGAGTAAGAGTAAGAGGGAATCATCCGCTGGCCCAGCGATAACTTCTTTGATTAAGCGGGAAGATTATATTTACCCTGCTCAGTCAGTCGAAGGCATTTTTAATCATCATCGTCAGCAGCTTACCCATGCCGAGATGCCCATCTTTTGTTTACATCACAACAAAACAAATTGTGCTAACGTTTGGAATTTGTTTTTCTTCGCCAGACAATTTGTGTCCAAGGAGGAGAGCGACATCGAGCACTTGGAGCAGCGTCTGGAGAAAATCATCAAGCTGTGCAACGTGGCCGTGGACTCGGGCAAGGAGTATGTCAAGAACCAGAGGTAAACAACTCGCTGCGCCATTTTCCATCCTCATGCATATTCATCGCCATCGATTCTTGGTATTGTTTTGTATTCCATCCAGCGCCTTTGCCATGTCCTTGTGGGATCTACAGCAGCACTTTCTCGACAACAAGAACGCCCACAATGCGCTGGGCAAGCTGATTCACTGCTTCCAGGTTGGTCGCTTTACTAGTGGCATATTTTGCTATATAAATGACTTACATCCTGTTTGTTTTCCAGGAGATGAACAAGTTCCACACCATCCTGTTGGATCAGGCTAGTCGCACGGTGCTGAAAAATCTCACTGTGTTCGTCAAGGACGACATCAACCAGGTGAAGGACTACAAGGGGCACTTTCTCAAGGTTTCCGAGGGCTATGACAATGCGCTGACTAAGAACGCACAGGTGGGATTGGCTTAAAGTCAATAAGTTATGACATATGACATCTTACCATTGATTCCTTTATTGCAGGCCAGCAAAAACCGACCGCAGGAGATGCAGGAGGCTGCCAATATCCTTTCTGCCTCCAAGTCGTGCTTCCAACACACCGCTCTGGATTATGTCAACTACATTACTCTGGCGCAGGCTCGCAAGGTGCCCTCCATTCTGTCCACGGTAAGGAAAGGCCGAGGGGCTGGTAGAAATATTGCTTATCGCTTATGAATGGAGTGCCTGCCCCACGACCACTAAGTAAATAAGTTTCTTTTTTGTTGGATTTGTTATTGCCATGACGTCACTGTTGCGATATCAATGCGAGCTGGTATATGCTTCATATCTAAACCCATTGATCAGCATGTTGAGTCAGTTGTGCGCTGGCCAATTCGCTCAGTTGTCTAATGGGAGTGCTCGGAGTTGGATTGTTCGATTTTCGCTGGTTGGAGAAGGCTGGATAGTTATTCTTTGCATTCGGCACGTTTTCAAGCTGGTCTCCTCTGCTCTTCTTTTCGACAGCTGTTGGATTACTATCAGGCGTGCGTGACCTATTACCACCAGGGCTTCGATTTGTGCAACGACTTCGACGAGTTCTTTAAGAATATCAGCGAGGACTTGAATGCGCTGCGCGGTGACTACCAGCAGCTGGAGAAGGCCATGCAGAACCGCCACATGAGCGTGAATCGCTACTGCGACTCGAACACCAACAGCACCTCCAACAAGATCGAGGGCTATCTGTTCAAGAAGAAGTCCAAGGGCTTCAAGACCTGGTGCCGGCGATGGTTCTACCTCAGCGACAACCAGCTCGTCTACAGGTGGGTGCACTCAGCCTAATTGCTTCTACTCATTCTGTCCATCTAGAATCTGCCATCCCATCTGCTTGCTTAGTTAATCGATACGTCTTCTTTTCGTTTGCAACTTTTGATTTTTGTGATGTTTTTGTTGTGTGGTGTAAAATGTGATGTGTTGTGGCCGTACGCTGAAGTGATTTGGATTCGCATTGCAGAAAACGCAGCAACGAGGACTCGTTCTCGGTCATGGAGGAGGATCTGCGCATCTGTAGCGTGCGTCCGGTGAACGAGGGCGACCGCCGTTTCTGCTTTGAGGTCATTTCGCCGACCAAGTGAGTATTTTTGAGGTCTAATTTTCCATGGATATGGGGTATTTATCTTGCTTCTCCCTTCACAGATCCCACATCCTGCAGGCAGACTCCGCCGACATGCTCTCCCTATGGATCTCCGCGCTGCAGCACAGCATTGGGGCAGCCATCCAGCATGATTCCACGCACCACTCGCGTCCCCAATCGACGAACACACCCAACAACGCTCTGCCCGCCAAGCGTCGAATGTATGTTTGAATCATCGACGCATTCCATTTCAATTGATAATGTTTTGTTTTCTATTATACAGCCACTGGGAGGAGTTCCTGAAGATACCGGGCAACGCTTACTGCTGCGACTGTAGGAGCCCCGAACCACGATGGGCGTCCATTAACCTGGGCATCACGTTGTGCATCGAGTGCTCCGGCGTGCACCGGAGTCTGGGCGTCCACTACAGCAAGGTGCGTTCGCTGACGCTGGACGCCTGGGAGACGGAGAACGTGAAGGTGATGATGGAGCTGGGCAATGAGGTGGTCAACCGCATCTATGAGGCACGCATCGGCGATGATTGTGCGCTGAAAAAGCCAACGGAGCAATGCGAGATCGGTGTGCGCGAGGCTTGGATCAAGGCCAAGTATGTGGAGCGGCGGTTTGTATGCGGTATGCCCAAACCGCAGGAGCTGCTGGCCAGCGAGACGGCCGAAGTGCTCAGCATAGACAGTGGCGGCGTCGTTGAGGACGTGGAAAGTGGCGGCAGTGGAATCGCCAAGCGGGCCACACTCTCGCTGGGAGGCACTAGGAAGTGGGCGGTTAAGAAGCTGCGGCGGAGGCAAAAGCAGCGACCACTGCCAAAAACCCTGAGCGATGATCCGAGCATCTATAACACGGCCAAGACGGGCGACGAGCTGGACGATGACGATGATGATGAATCCATCAACATTCCCTCGATGTCGCTAAGCATCTCGCGCGACGATTTGCTGGTGATTGGCGATGACCTGGCGTTGGACAGACTGGAGACTCCCGGCATTCTGGGAAGCGATCAGGAGAGCACCGACGGCGAGTCAGATGCAGAGACGCCAGAGGAACTGCCCTTCTCGCAGCTGGACGCCAATCAGCTGCTGTACATGGCCTCGGTGGTGCATAATCTGCCCGTGATGTGCATGGCCTTCGCCTTGGGTGCCGACAAGGTCTGGAAGAATCCCCAGGACCGGCAGCGATCATTCCTGCACCAGGCCGTGATATCGGGCTCCGTAATGGCCTGCGAGTTCTTGCTGCTAAACGGAGCAGCCATCGATGCGGTGGACGAAATGGGTTACAGCGCCTTGCACATATCCACGGCCAAGGGGCACATAGCCCAGGTTTATCTGCTGCTGAAGCATAAGGCTGCCTACGACCTGGCCTCCAGTGACGGAAAGAAAGCGCTGGACATTGCGGTGGACCAGGAAAACGCCGACATTGTAACGCTGTGAGTGTGAGAAAGCCAAGCGCGAAAATAGAGATACTTAACTATGCTTTTTCTTTCAGACTCCGATTGACACAACTGAATGACGAGATTGGACCCAACGACGAGTACAACGGGGAGGATGAGACGTACAAGAATGTGATGAAGGACTTCTCCAAGTTGCCCGCCAGTCAGACGCGGGTCCTGCGACAGCGCCACGACTCAAACACCCTGGAATCGCAGCGCAGCTCCCTGACCAACTCCGACTAGCAGTGGGCGATGGGTGGTCGCAGGAGTTAGGAACTGACTCATTATCAAGGATATTGTTCCGAATTAGTAGGCTAGGGTGATATTGGATTGTTATTGGCTTTATAACGCATTAACCAAGAACGTTAAACGGTTTCGATTTCCATGGAAGTCGGTACGGGCTTGTGTCCCTAGGTAATCTCATTTGAAAAGCGCTTCCGATTATACAAGAAAATATTATTCATTGCATTTGGCACTCGAATGGCGGGCATTGACCATTCGTTTTCTCTTAGGCGCATTTCGAGACCCGTTTTTTGGCGTTTAGTTTAAGTTTAAAGTATTCGTAGAGGAGTTGAGTTTATTAAAAATACGTGTATTTGCCTATCAAATTGTACATCGTCTTATGTGGTATTTATTAAACGATATTGTAAAATGTACGTCTAGCTATATGGTATCCTGTTACAGAGCTGTTCCAAATGTTCCGATTTGTATTTGTTTGCTAAACTGTTTAACGCTGCATGTTTTCTAAATGTTTTAAAACTATCATGTTGATGATATTTGGTGCCAACTGTTGTGAGCACTCGAAGTTCGCGAATAAAGTTGTAAAATATTCAGAGCAAAATTCGGTCTTTGTAACATGGAAAATCCGTGCTCCGGGGATCGGGATTAAACAACTCTGAGGACTCTCCTATGATGGCACAGGCTGAAAGTCGAGTTCGTCGATCTCGTTATCAGATACGTAGTCCTCGGGTTTGGTCTTCCCCTTGTGCATGCTCGTCACATGACGTTGGACGGCGCTGCGATCGTTGAATTGGCGGCCGCACTGCTTGCAGGAGAACATGACGCCAGCGTGTGTGACCAGGTGGCGGCTGAGGCCCGAAACGTGGTTAAAGCTGCGCTGGCACAGGTGGCACTTGTGCGACCGAGCGTTGCCCATGTGGACGCGACCTATGTGCTGCTGCAGATTGGACTTCTGGGCGAAGCAACTCGAGCATTGGGGGCACTGGTGGCGCTTGGCTCCCGTGTGGGTATCCATGTGACGCTTGAGCACTTCGCGCTGCGAGAAGGACAGACCGCACTCGGTGCATTTGTAAGGTTTCAGGCCCGTGTGGATGATCATGTGGCGCTTGAGGGAGCTGGCGCAAGACAGCTGCAGCGAGCAGCTAGGACACTTGAGCGTGCCACCCTTGCCGCTCTTCAGGCTCTTAATGTGGGTATTGTGGTGACGCGTGAGCAGCTTCTCCGTGGCAAAGGCCACCGGGCACAAATGGCACTGGAAGGACTTGACCGTGTCCGTTACCCGCCCGGCTTTTGGTTGGGGGCAACTGGAGGCCTGCTTGAATACCAAGTCACTCGATCTCTTTCGCTTTACTGGTGTCTGTTCATCGCTATTCTGCTGGTCCTTTTCCTGAAAATTAGGTAAAGGCGGTTACAATGGTGTTAAATACAATATGAACTGACTTCTTACTACAATAATGACGTTCTCGTCGAAATTATAGACCTGTTGCTCTTCAGACATCTCGTCGCCCAGATTAAACACCACCACGTCATCGATTTCCTGCGACTTCTCGCCACTGAACTGAATCTCGCCGTCTTCCTTGACTAAGCAAGAGGTTAAGAGAGATTAAACATAAGTACTTGTAGCGGAGATTCGCACTTACTGTTGTAGGATGTGATTTCATTGTCTTCGTCAAATTCAGGCGTGGAGTCCTGCTTTGGGTCTTCCTCCGCATTTATAATGTAGATCTCTCCATCCTCGGTGTGCACCACATCCTCTGTGCCAACCATTTTAATGTCCCTGAAGTGGTGCTCCCCGTCCTCCGTGGGCACTTCTTCCTCCAGTTCGAGGGCCTCCTGGTTTACTTCGCTGGCACCCAAGGAGTTTGAGTTGCCCCCCAGCACGTATTCCTCGTCCTTCTCCGCTTTCATAGCCACTGCCATATGTGGTGGTGGCTTGCTGGGCAAGCTGAGGGGCCGCTTGGGAGGTAACTTTAACTTCGGCCTGGACGACACCTCCTTTACCTGCGCCTTCGGATGCGGCTCCTCAGAGCCATCCAAGGGCTCCCACTGACCGGCCTTCTTTTCGGTGAGATACACCTCCAGTTCGCCCAGGAGCATGGCCAGCTGCTCCTTGCGCATGTCCTCGCTGACCTCGTGGCGCAAGTCGTCCTTCACCTGGTTGCGCACCTCCTCGGCCAGTTCCTCTCGCACCTGGCTGCGAACCTCCTCGGCCAGTTCCTCGCGCACCTGACTGCGTACCTCCTCGGCGAGTCCTTTGCGCAGCTCGGTGGTCAGCTTGGCTCGCAGTTCCAGACGGGATTTGGCCAGCCGCTTGTTTAACTCCGCTTCCTGCTCTTGCTTAAACTCCTCGCGCCACTTTTCGTCCTCCAGCTTGCGCACCTTGTCCTGCGCTTCGATAAAACCAATAGAGTCCTCGAACTCCAGCTCATCCTCGTCGTAGTCGTCCGGATCCTTGGAGAAGACGCGACTCCGCTTGCCCAGGCCCAAGAGGCGGATGTGCTTGCGCAGCTTCTTCTCCGCCCACTGGCAGCGCTGGCGGAAGAGGAAGGACTTCTCCAGCTGGTAGCGGCACTCCCGGCAGATCCGCTTCGGCAGACTATCCGTCGCCTTGGCGTCCAGGGCGACGCATGCCATCAGGCGCACGGGAATCGAGAGCTGGGCGTCGTCCTCCTCGAAGATCGCGTACGCATCCTGGTGCTCCTTGAGGCACAGCCGGCACAGGGTCGCCAAATCTGGATACGACGGCGGCTCGTCCATGGGGTCGTTTATTTTTGGGCAAATCAACGTATTATTTACTCGGTGGCGTCAAATCAGAAATCACAAAAAAAATAATGTGACCGCAGGCAGAGCGGCAAAAAATACCTACTTTCGGGACAAGCGCAAGCCAGCACAGCCTCACTGTTTTTTTTAAATAAACCGTTTATGGTTTTTAATTTTATTGTTTTTTATTTTACAAGGCTTTTATTAATATATTTTATTTTCTTTTTTAAAGGATTTATCAATATAAAACTTAAATTCGTTCTTTGTATACTTCCGTATACCATTTTGCGGGTTAGTGAAGCAAATTTAAGTTAAAATTTTTATTATTTAAATTTTAGTAGTATATATATTTTGCAGCCATTAAGAATGATAGTAAACAACATTTATATACGTTAGTAGCGATACTAAAAATGTAACATACGTGCACAAAAAATTCTTATTAAGTTTAGACAGACGAGTACACAGACCACGTATCTATGGCTTACTTATATGCTTACTTATTGTAAGATAGATGCTAAGACTATTGCTAGCTACGATGCTGATTTATTGAGTTTATCCGCTCCTCTGAGACGACAACGCACACAATTGCTGGATGGGAAGTTACTTGTGTGGGAGTACCTTTTCGACAAGGATCCGTGCTTCCTGCAGAGTTTTTCGGGCTCCCTCTTGGGGCTCTGGAAGCGCACCTTCTTCGGAGTTGGCGTGAGCTGTGTTTTTACAGCCTTCTTGGGGGACTTGTGACTATTCAGAAAGGCATCCCTGTTGAACTCCTCCCGCAAATGGCTCAGCTGAGGGTCGTTCATGTTGATCTCGACCATGGGCACGGCAACAACGGGAGGAGGCGTGGCCTCTGGTTCGTCCTCTGAAAATGTTATGTACACTTTAAGTTTTTGGGTAACTGATTAATATTGTAGTCCCTACCCAGCAGCTCCACCTCGCTGTCATCGTTTAATTCCAAAGGCTCCTCTGCGTCGTAGAAACCATCGGGCTGGTCTGCAGCTTGCTGACTACGCGAGCTCGTCTGCATCTCGGAGTCGGAGGCCAAGCTCTCGGTGCAGTTAACCTGCTCGCAGGCAGTCTCGTTGCGCTTGCGCACAAAGTAGCTCTCCAACTCGTAGAAGACGTCGTCCAGGACGCTCAGACGCAACTGCTTCTTGGCCTCGGCCAGGATCACCTTCTCCAGTTCCGCCCGGAGCTCCAGTTCGATGTCTGCGCGGACAGCCTGTTTGCAGGTGCTGAGCAGCTCCTTTTTGTAGGCATCCAGCTCGGTGCGAATCAGTTGGGCAGCCTGCTGGCGCCACTGGGCATTGTTCTCCGAACAGGCTGACCTGTTGCATCCTGCCACATCCTGCAGCGTGTCGCGATCTTCCCGTTCCATCTCCTCCAGTCTCGATTTGACCCCCTGCCGCAGCAACGCCCTGTGGCGCCTCAGACGGCGGTCGGCCGCCTGGCAACGTCGCCGAAAGCTGTGCATCTCCTCTAGGCGCAGACGACAGGCGGTGCATATGTGCTGCGGCAGGCCGTCACCGGGCTCGATCTCCAGTGATGTGCAGGACATTATCCTTATGGCAGCCGTGCCGGAGCCGAAAACAGGAAAGTTGGCGTCCCTTGACAGACACAGGCGGCAAACATTCATGTTTGATTCGTAGGAAATCCGGACGAAGACAGCAGGACTCCTGGATTGAGTTACAGGTGGGATGCAAAGCTATTATCTCTGCAGACAGAGCGCCAAATTAAATTAAAAATAAAAATAAAAAAACGATTTAAATATAAATAGGAACTAGAGATGGATCAAACATAAGGTGGACTATCGATATATTTCTTTCAAGTATCGATATCTGGTTTGCAAAATATGGCAGGTGGGCAGCGCTGCCACTAGAGTGACCATATTTCTCTAACAAATTGGCGGGAGAAATTCAAAAGTTTAAAATAATAAAGACAACTACAATTTTTACTCAAAAAATCTATTTAAAATATATATAATCCAAAGCCGTGGTAAAAACCCACAATACCAATGAAAACACACTTTCATTTATCAAACAATTTCATTATATTTCATTAAATATTAAGTATAAATACGCAGTTAACTATTAAGTATTATATACACAATTACAATAAAGTATTCAGTCACTATAATGCTTCTTCTATATACAAAGTACAATATATATTTATATCCAATGGCTTGAACTCGCCGCCGCACCTCAATAAATTATGCAATTCAATTCCATTATAATATACAGTAACAGTCGTCTGTGTTCTCCGGGACTTTGCCGATTGAAAGAAATGTGTGTGTTTCGTTTCTCAATTTTAGGATCTGCGCCGAGGATTGCCTACTTATAGCTAAAATGTTTGCAAAAACAATAAGTCAAGGACATTTAACAGTGTTTTTGATTTCGTTATCGTGTTCGTTTTGATTTCTTTCTCTTTTGCTTTCTTGGGTGGGGTGTTTTGTTGTCGTTTGTGGTAAATAAATAGTATCGATCGATTATTAACGATATTCAACATTGAAATACATCAATCATTAGGCATATACATAACTACAGGATATAATACAATACAGGATCGTGGGGATCAGGATCAGGCTGGGGATCCTCAATCGTGGCGCCAGCTTTGCGGCAGCACGTAGTCCTTGACCTTGTAGAGGGCATTGGCGTACCAATGGATGCCATTCTGCTGCTCCGCCTGGGTCACCTGGACCTTTGGCGAGCTGCGCAGCTGCTCCTTGGCGGGCAGCCACGCCTCCATCGTGGCAAGGAGGCGCATGGGGGCAAGGCCCCAGTGGGCCAGCGACTGGCTGTTGATCACCGCATAGCAACTGGCGGCCACCGAATTGACCACAATGGTGCCTTCGCGTGTGAGGGGCGCCACCACGCCCTTGCTCCGCACACTGCCCACTCGGACGACGCGCTGGGGCCTCAGTTCGCCCGTCTCCTCATCCCGGACGAGCACCTGGTTCTGCTCCACAACACGATCGGCGAAGACGAAGGTGAGCTCCTGCCGTTCCGGCTGCCAAACGCTCACCAAATGAGCGGGCGTGACCGTGAGCACAGCTCCACCGTCCGTGTGTAGCTGCACAAAGTTCTGCATCTGCTCCAGGTTGCGGTCCATGAAGAGGATCACCTCGCTGAAGACGGCCTGTCCATTGGCGGTCATGCTCAGGACTCGGTCTCCGATAGAGAGCTCGCCGAGCGGCTTCCTAACGCCGCTCTCCAGCAACGCTGTGCTTTCGGGAGTGAAGCAGCCGTGCACGTGGGAACTGATCGAGGAATCTGTAAGAGGAAAAAGATATAGTTAGAAATTTGTTATTTGAAAATTTGAATTTATAAAAGTAAAAATGGTTTAAAAAAACTTGTTTAAAGTCTATCTAAAAATATAGTTTAATTTTTTCAGATTTTGTGGTTTTTTGTTGTGTTTAAAATAATGATGAATATATAAGTCATTAAAATAACCCGGGTTTAACCTTTTTCCTACCCAAAATACAGTGTAAATCTAAAAGGAGTATATTTTTTAGTTGTATACAATGCTTTTTTAGCGCTTTCCTTAATTTACAATTAAGTTTATTCAAGTGATTTGTTAAACTTAAAGTAAAAACTAGCTATCAAAGAACTTAAACCCTTCCAAATTTATTGATTCAAAAATGTTGCAATCATGTTTAAAGGAGCTCCCTTCAAAAAACTACACAATCTTGATACCATTTCCAGTGTTTCTGATCTGCAGATAGCCACGAGTAGTTCACCCTCAGTACAAACCGTCCAGGTAATGGCATTAGTTTGCTAATCTAATTTGGCGTTAAGCATCCAATTGCCAAGCCCAACAAGTCAAAAAGGTTTTCACAGATCCCCGGGGCTGGCCGGTTGCAGCCCAATGTGAAACAATGGGCCCGAAAGGGACTGACTGAAAGGACTGCCTTTTGCGGTACGCCAACAAGCCAACACAAGGAACATAATGCGATCGAGGAACAGAGATCCGAGATCCCAGAGATCGGAGATCAGCAATCTGCGATCCGCCAGGCATATCAATAACAAGCGGTCCTAGTGTTTTTGTTTCGGCTTGCACAAAAATTGTGATCTTGTTTTTCCTACAAGATTAGCCGTGGGATCAGCAGCAGTTCGGGCTCGAACTCGAGCCAAAGCGGCTTAGATGGAAACCCAGGGAGGTGAGCTGCCAAAAAAAAAAAAAACGAGGGAATAATATGAAAAAGGGGATGTGCCAGGTAGCAGTTCGTGGTTTGTTTTCCCAACCGTTTTTGGCAACCTGTTGGCAATTACCGAACATGCTGCAACCCACCTAAACAATAATCGCTGGCTGCATTAATCATCATTAATGGGTATCGAGTTGCAGGGCCACCCAGATGGATCTGGGATCTACAAACCCAAAGTCGGGCTGCGCACTTTGTAGAACTTTCTCTAAGGGGCCTTCACACCCGAAGCGCCGCTGCTGCTGCCGCGGCTGCTTGTAAAATTCAAATTAAAAATTCCAGACCAAATGCGACCACTAACCGCGCGCTTTACTATAATGAGTGGCCATAAAGTGGCCTTGTTGCGGCTGCCGCTGCCGCTGCCGCTGCATGGAATTCCATAGAAAATGCACCTTCCCAGTGGCCAGCCCGAAATTCCCATTGATGCATTTTCGGTAAACACACCGAAATGCAGACACACAAAAGTGTAGAAACAATAAAAATCGGATTAAATACATATGGCCCGGGGGTCTATAAAAACCCATAATCGATGGGGAGGGCAGCGGGATCGGAATGGGAATCGGAATCGGGCCCAAAAAAAAAGAACAGACTGGACAGAAAGGCCAAAAGGGAGTGTGAGAGGAAGCGCGGTAGTAACAAGAAAAATTGGTGTGAAATCTACCTTCTACTTCAAAACACAGAGACCAAAAATAAAAAAAAAACGAGGGACAAGAAAAATCTCAGGCCTTCGTCTTCGTCGTCGTCGTCGGCGGTGAGTGGAAAGTGAAGAACTTGAAGGGTCATAAATTAATAAACCATTAAAGTGGTTAAAATTATCGTTATTTTATCTTTGTTGTGAAGACTAAACTGATAAATTATTACAAAACAGAGGACAGCCGCTTGCTGTGGATGTTGTTGCTGTTGTTGTTGTTGGCTTGGTGACTGATCGTTTGGACAGCATTAACATGAGCATGCAACAACAACAACAACACGCGCTTGGGGGCTTTAATGCGCGCGCGCGCGACACACCAACAACAACAAAATACGGCAGTCAGATTGGTAGGAAAGAGAGAGAGAGAGGGGGAAAAAAAAGAAAGAAAAAAAATTTGTGTCGACAAAAAGGTTTACAGCCATTACTCTTCGTCGTCGAGCGAGTGTTGTTGTTGCTGCCGCCGCTGCTGCTGTTTAGGCCCCCAAAACGAAAGACTTAGGCAGCGAACTCGAGCTTCGGGGCGCAGCGAATGCTGTGCCAAAACTGTCATAAGCCCGTGGTTTATGTGCAGCGGCCTATCAGCAATCAATCGGGCCGTAATTTATTGATAGCCAGCAGCTAGCAGCATGCAACACATGGCCTGGGACCACACACATGTGGCAGGAGTAGGGTGTAGTGCGTATAGGATGACCTGCTTGCCACTTGTTCGTCGGCTGACCTTTTGATATTTCCCAAAGAGAGAGGGAGAGAGAGTGTGGGGGAGGATGACAGCAGGATCCAGGATCCTTATGGACCGGCGGCTCCTTTCATAAGCAATTAGAATCAATGAGCAAGGACACTCGGCTCAGTTTCCCTTCCCTTTTGTCCTGCCGTAATCTTTATGGGCCGCCACCAAAAGTCACAATATTGTGACTCGACTGCGTGTGTGGGAAAGAGGCGTGGCATCTTGTAATTGTAGATGGAAATTAAATGAACAACTGACAGCCAGTCGCACCCAAAGTGTCTGTGTGTGTGGGAAACTTGAAAGGGAAAATCCCTCTGAAGCCGCCAAAGAAATGCAAAAAAAATATATATGTATAAAAACACCTAAAAAGAGAGAGAGAGCACAAATGTTGGCAAGAAAACTTAATTGTCTTGGCCCGTTTTGGTTGGCTGATCGGGCCAAAAGCATTTTCTTCTCGGTCTTTGGGGCAGTTTCGTTATGTTTCGGGGAAAACTGGTTGCTGGCCATAATGGCAGCTCACGGATACACACTGCCAGCGACTTGGGCCCCGTCTTAACTGATGATGCTAACTTGCTAGCCGTTCGGCGTCTCAGTGTTTTTTTCAATTAGGCCCGCGCTCTCAGGTTTTTAGCCCGGCATTTAATTCATCTTTGCCTGTTTGCCTGCCTGCCAGTTGCCCGTTGCCTGTTGCCTGCTTCTCTGTCTTGGCCAGTTGCTGCTGCCTGAGAAACGCTTTGGGTGTCGTATCATCAATTCGTTTAATTTGACAGGCGCAAACCTAAACATGTCAAAACAACAGCCATGCGGTTAGTAGTGGTGGTTGCCGCCTCTGGAGCCGAGTTTCGGGTCCAGTCGAGTCCCCAGTCACTCGACCGACAGTCCGGTTTTCGGACTTTGTTGCGTCGTTTCCCCTTTTTGGCAGATCATGGGATCTTGGGATCTCGGGATCTCTTGCGAGCTGCGACTGCTGCAGCCGTGGCCAATTTGGCGGATGCGATGTGCAGGGCGAGCGGCTGAAATTTGCCAACGCCTGTCAGCTTAGCGATCGCCAGTACGAAACATGCGAAATTACGCTTGTTAGTGTCACTTCTGGCTAACCGACCAGGCCCACCCATCACCCGTCACCTCGCGAAGGGCCATTACTTCCTACCAATGGGGGAACTTTGAATAGACTTAGTTGTTTTAAAAAATAGTTATGGATTCATATGATATCTAATTATATGATGATAATAACTGAGAAATAAGTACTAAAGCAAGCAAAACAAGAGCAAATTTATTAATTGCTTATTTCAGATGGATTTTCTAAAAGAACCTACTATTTCTTGTTTTAAAATATATATTTTTTCTAATTTCTAAATTTTTTTTATGATACCTATAATATATTTATAGCAAAGATCATATGATTAGTTTAATATTTAATATTGACTTTTTTAACATAAGCTCATATTTCCTGTTTTTATTTAAATATTTTTTAAAATTTAATTTATTGAATTATAAAATGTCTATAATTAATACTGTTTATTTAATTTATTGAACTCTTATATTTATTAAAAAAATTCCTGTTTAATATTACTAACTCTTGTTTTCCTAAGGCTAAATATTTCTTAATTTTATGATATAATATTACCCCTAGCTTAACTATTACCCAACATTATTCAAAAAACCACAAAACCGGAAAAGTATTCACTGTGAATTATGACCAAATCATGAATGTCACAAAGCGTAGGCCCATTAGGAGCCCCTTGCGGCGATTAAGTAAATTATGTGGACAATTACCTGACTTGACGGAGCAGTAGATGTGGCGCCGGCTGACGTAGGAGACCCAGTCGAATCCGGCCTCGACGGCAAGGCGGGCGAGCATGCCGTACTTGGACTGGTCGCGATCGGAGGTGGCGATGGTCACTGCGCGTCCCTCGTAGTGCAGCGACTCCTGGCCGTGCTGGTATTCCTCGTCCCAGCTCTCGGTGACCAGCAGGCGGATGCCGGGCCACTCGTTCATCACCGAATAGGCCAGCACGTTCAGCTTCTCCTTGCAGCGCTGGAAGGGGAAGAGAAGATCGGAGATCGATTAGGTATTGTTAATAGCCAGACGCCATGTTTAATTCTTTGAACGCAGCACGCACGGGCGAGCGAGATGGATATACAGTGCCGGCGAGGGGCGTGGCATGCGGGCGTTCATTCCGGAGGCCCAAAGGGCCCAACGCGTTCATTTTCAACGCGCTCCAATCGAGAAAGAGGCATGCACTCAAAAAACTAAGGAAAACTTAAGTATGATAAAAATAGTTTACCTAATTTTTTCGGGAAGAATTTTTTAAAATATAGGAATAGGGGTTTTTTTAATTATTTAAATTTAGTAATAAATATTTAGAAATAAAAATTCAACAACAAAAGGTTCTCTAAAAAGGGCTAAGTTCAATACCACAATAGAACTAAACAAATTTAATTACAGCTAAGAATATTTATTCAAGAAACGAAAAACAAAATGTTCTCGAAAAAGAACTGAGTTCAATACGCAATAAAAATAAAATTTTTTTTTATTTTTTTTTTCGTTTAATAAATTGGTTGCTAAAAAAATTGATAACATTAAAAATCCCCCATAGAAACCTCGATTTTCTCCGCGTGTATTGCATGTACTTTTACCGAGACTCTGTGAGTCTGCCCTTTTTGGCCGCATCCTTTGAACCTGTTGCTGCAACCTCAACAAACAGGCGATCGTGTTTGCCCAGTTCCCTTTTGGCCAAAGGCTTATTTGCCCATGCTTACGCGCAGTTCAAACACTGACCCTCGCTGGTGACCCTAACCCACGCTCACAGATAGAAGACCTTTTATTTTCTCCCTTTTCACTCTTTGTTTTTCCTGTCGATAATATGAAAATGCTTACGCTTTGTTTGCCAATGTGGTGGGTGCTCATCCGTTAGTCGGCTCGTTTTCATTTGATTTTTTTAATGTCGAGAGCGAAGAGGATAAATGCCAGCCAAGCAGAAAAGGATTCGAATAAGTCTATGCAAATATTTGAGAACCCAAAACTCAAAATGAGTAAGAAAAAAAAGAACGGAAAACTAAGAAGGCAACAGAGTATCTTAAAGATTGAGCCAGCCACAAAATCAATTATCAACGGAGAGAACCCAGTTGACAGGATGTTGCCCTTGTGGGCAAACAGAATTCGAGCCGTAAAATCAATTTGCGACACAGAGATCCTTTTCTTTTTTTTTGGTTAGAATAAACCGCAGCGATTGCGTTTTTGGGTTTATACATGCTATGTTTTGATGAGGTGTGGATCTGTAGCGGCCTGTGTTTGCTATTATTTGGCCAAAATACAAAAACAGAGCTGCCAAATTTGTCACACAGCTGCGGTGCTGTGCCGCAACTGTGGCAAATTGAGGTGGCAGTCCGCATTCCGGGAAGAGTTCAATGATATTTGCTCGCGCCCCGCTGCAACAGCAGCTTTGCTTTATTAAAAGGCTTAACCAGTCGAGAGTCGAGAGCTGAGAGTTAAGAGTCGACAGGCGAAAGCCAAGTTGTGCTAATGAGCACAAAAGCGTAACGACAAACAGAAGACTGGATATATCCATCGGGTATGGGATATTGGGTCCTAAGTATTTAACCATGGCTGGGGGGAAAGACAAACGCTTTTGTCTTAAGCACTGCCAACGATGTTTACCCAACATGCTAATGCATTGAGCTCGAATTCGAATCGATGCGATGGACGCGCAATGAACAAACAACGGCCGTCTCAGATCTCCGATCTGGGATCTCGAATCTGGGATCTCACAGATCCCATACCATATACGAACTCCCAGTAATTCCGCCAGCAAGTTCGTTTGCCGACGGGTGCGTAAGGTAAACATTTACGGGATACACGGCGTCGGCGGCCCAAAAAGATGGCTAAATAATGTGTGTGCCTTGTAAGTGGCCGTTAGACAACAGCGTCAAGTGTAAATAAGATCGGAAAATCCCTATTCCTATACCTACACCCTCTCCCTGTTTTTTCCCCCCACGAAAGCTGCATTAATTAGACATTCAACAAGGTGTGAACTTTGCCTTCGCCAACAGCCATTACCCCGAAAAGGGGAAAATCAGAAAAGTCAGAGATCTGAGATCTGGAATCTGACATCTAAAATCCAACAGCCACGCCCCATTGTGTGTTTACATACATACAGCTTTTGGCTATTTCGGTTGCCTGCCTTTTTATGCCCCTCTAATGCGTTTTTAATGGCCGCGACTGCAGTTTTATTGATTTAAATTGTCTGGCTGGCTGCCAATTTGACGCTTTTAATGGACGGGCGAAATTATTATGGCACGCAGATTATTAGGCACTCATCATCATTAGGCTCTGTGGTCGCAGCAAGTCCGGCTTAATAGCCAGCGAGACAAGTTCGGGGGCTTTGTTTGTTTTGACCAGGCCCATACCATATACCATTTCTGGTCGTTTTTTGCGAGGGTCTCGGATTACTGGGTAGGGAAACGCCGACGATTAGGAAACGACACAATTTAACGACATAATTCAAGTGCGCATTAAGTTACTAAGGGGAGTCACCCCTTTTTTTTGCCAGATGCACGTGCTCTATGGTGTAAGCAGATATGGCATATCCTTTGATTCCCGGCACTGATTGCGATCGCAAGAGGAAGCGAAAACTTACAACTGAGGAAGCGACACAGGATATAGTCGACGAACGAAGAGAAAAAGAAGCAGGGAGAAATCACGTCACCCACCCGATAAATACAACATAACACACACGATATGTGTGTCAACGGGAACTGAGGTGGGCCCACTTGAGTGGGGACTTAGGGTTTCTCGGGCTCTCTAGAATCTCTAGAATCCCTGGCATCAGTCAGCAACTGCCTGTGTGGCCCACTCGAGCGCGCACAGATTTCCTCTCCTCACTTAATTGGCGAACCGTTATGGATCCCCTGATTGATTCAAGTGCAATATGCCAATCCGCAGCTCCATCTCCCATATCTCCCAGTGTTTATTTGTGTTGCCAATCTATTCACAGCTCAGGCTCTGCTATGCCCTTCATTAGAATTAGCGGCGGTCTTTGATTGTTTACGATGCGCTGGCAGCGCAATTATTACAGCGCAAAAATCAAATATCTGAAGTTTTAATTAATTGGAAACGAGAAACGAGACTGTGTTTACGGAATCTCGAGAGTGAGAGATCTTTGGCTGCTCCTGCCTCTGTTTGTTTCGATTATAAATGGCTGGGCATTAAAAAGTGGAGACCTTTATTGGATTAAAGGGGGATTAAGAGCTGTGTATCGCAGGCTAATTGAATTTCTGCCACTTATAAGGCTCCTTTATGCTCTTTTTCCCCTACCAAAACTTGTAAATTTTGCCTTGATCCTCCCAAAGCAAACGCATTACAAATGCTCGTAAATCTCGCCTCAAATAAATGCCCATAAAAGGCAGGCGTCATTTTATTGTTATTAATTAAATGCTATTAATTTGCAGAAATCGTAAATTAAATCTCAGCTGTGGCCTATTGCCGCTTGGGCCTCACCTGCCTGCCTGCCGCATTTAATGTCCCCCGGGCGATCAGCAAAAGTCATTTGGAGGCGCGCTCGCAGTCGCAGTCGGAGTCTCAATCCCGATCCCAGCCAGGTAAGAGTCGAGAGGGTCTTAAATGATAAGCGCCATAATCCCTGATGTGTGATTAACTTTGATGATGAGTTATGAGCCGCACATTGGCACTGATGGGGCTGCAGGGGGATGGGGACTTTGGATACCCAGTTCCAAGTTCCAATGACTTGCAGGAATCGAGAGGAACCATGTGAAATGTGAGTCACTCGCCCAGCAGTAATGTGATAGCCGCGACGCGATCTCTGATCGCGATCTTCTCTCCGGCAAGCAAGTTCATAAAAGTTTTATGCAAATAAAGCAAAAGCTAAGGCAAATATCGATGGCATTTTGGGCCAGCAAATCCTTGAACATTCGCGCTTGAGTGCCCTCGTAAAAGTATCAAATTGATTAATAATAATATAAAAGCATCTCGCACAAAGGCAAAACAAACAGTGGATCCAACAGGGACTTTATATGGTATGGGATGGGTATATTTGGGGACCTTTTAAGGCAGACGATTTGTCCACTTTGCCTGACTGATGTTTGTTTGATAAGTTTGATTACTTTGTCATGGCATTCGCAACCCGAGGAATGTTCCCACGAAATTGGCTGATGTTTTGCTTATCGCAGCATTTGACGTGATTTGATTTGAGTTTTTTTGGCAAGGGGAAAAAGGAAACTGAAGCTCTGACATCATCCCACCCAACGTTTTCTGATCATAATAGGATCAATTTTGAGTCATAATGCTCTATTAAAGTGCCTGCCTGTGAAGCTAAGGGCTTACTTTGATTTGATTTGATGGTGATGTTGATTTTGAATTTGATTTTCGAGTTTGATGTGCATGTCTGGAAGAGCGAAGAGCGAGAGTGAGAGGTCTTGAGGAGCCGGGGCTGCATGCATGTCAATAATCATATCGGATTACCCATTGGCTTCGAACTCGGCCCCATTGTTGCTACAATTTATGAAATTTTAGAACTTATGCTGCGGCTTTTGACGCATTCTTTTGTCCAACCATATCCATCTGTCCGCTGCGGTTTCTGCTGCTCGTCGTCTAATCCCGTGGCATTCGAGATACAGCAGATATTTCAGAACGATCGGTTCTTGGGTTCTAGAGCGCTGAAAAGGCGTGTGTTCCCTAGACACATTTGCCTGTAATTACCTGAGAGCCAATGACTTGTCATAAGCTCCAGCATTTTACGATGGCTTGCATTCGCTTCGTTTCGGTTTTGCCACCTAAATTTTTCGCAATTTGTTTATGCAACACACACAACTGGAAAACACCCACGACAGCCGGAGACAAACAGCCGAGGCCACACAGTTAGCAGTCCGCTTTGTGAGCCGTTTAAATGGCCAAAACGAATTGTTTACCAGCTGAAATTCACGCACAGCGGCCAGTAAGTCCCTCGGTCTGATAGCCAAATCCGAATCCACATAAAATCCGATTTAGTTGCGCTCAGTTGGTAAACAGTTTTCAAAATTCTCCAATTCTCAATGTCACTGCGGCACTGAAACTTCAACTTCGGTAGCGGAACACAGTGGCCGTTGTAAATATTTGGCCCGTGAACAACAGGATTTTTATGCTCGCCGAGTGTCCTTGGCCATTTAGTCAACTGGCCAAAGGACCTTGGCCTTCGGTGTCACTGCGATATTGCTGCCGTGCGAGCAACTGTTAATTGTTCGCCAGTTTCTGTTTCTTTTTTCTAGAAAGGCTGCGTTGCCTTTTGATCGCATATCAAATTCAAGGTAACATCTGAAATCGCTGCCACCATTTAGAAACCCCCGATGGGCGCGTGGCAGTTGCAAAAGGCAATTTGGGAAAAGTTTTCAAGTGAAACTCTGGACGGCAAAACAACTGTTTTGTTAAATGGATCATACGATCGGGTACAGTGAAATCAGATCTTAAAGATCTGATAAATGAGTGTTATAATAAACTATAATATGTATTATTTGGATCATCCAATTTCTTTGGTTACACTAAAATCAGATCTTAAAGATCCTGTAACAAATCAATGAGTGTTATTATTTCAGGATCATATCTCAAGGATCTCATAATAAATACAGGAGTGTTATAATATAACATAATACATATTATTTGAATCAACCAATTTCTTTGGCTACAGTAAAATCAGATCTTAAAGATCTAATAATAACTAAGCACCACACCCATAAATCACTTTAGTGAAAGTCACTATAACATGAGTGTTATATTATAATCTTAAATCAACTGAATTATTTGCTTGGCAGCCGTAATCTGTCTTCATAAAATTGTGATTATTGCTTTCAGCCGTATTATTTTTGTTCCAAATCGTGGCCAAGGAAACTGGAAGTCCATCATAAAAGTTTAATAGCCCCCTGCTTATGAAGCTTATCAATAATAGGGTTATTTTTACACCTAGTCAGCACTTAAAATTTCATTAAAATAACAAGAATCGAGCAGATAAGCCAACCGCGTCCATGGGAAGCGTGCCGATTGTATATCAGCAACTTGAACTTCAATGTCAGCCCTCTTAGGGGGGCTTGACTGTGGGCCGTAATGCAACCACTATACCGATGGAATTAAGCACTTGTTTTAGCTGCTTAGCTGTTTTGCACTTTGAAACTTATACACCCCCCCGGCGAGTGGCCAACCCCCCTCACTTTCACTGCCCCTGCCCATGTGGCAGCCCCTTTTAGGGCGATAAGATATTGCTATTCTTCGCCTTAGCTGGTGTCTTAACACACATTTTTTTTGCCAGCGATGTAGCACAAGTAGCAGGCTATAAGTACTTGCACAGAAAATAATTTTGAAGTATTTAAAAAATTATTAGAATTTAGGTTACTCCATTTATAATAATATAACTATGATGATCTTTGATTTAGGAACCTAAGAATTATTATAAATAGAATTTTTATATGGTATATGGAATGATTTCTAGATAATACATGAGTTTCCATAAGATTATTGCCTTTATAAAGTAATAATCTTGTCATTCCCATTTCAGGGTAAACCCATTTTCGTTCAGTGCCATGTTCTACACATGTTGGCAAATACAGAGTCACTATCTTAGTGGATAGCACCTGTGTATTGGCGAGCGGACTACTTGGCTGCAGTCCGCTTATCAGACAAACGCCGGCGATAAGCGGCCAAATGCTCGCGTGCCTCGACTTTTGGGGCGTAGACAGGTGGGCGGAGTGGCGGCGGTGGTGACTTGACTTGACTTGGGTTGGGTAAAACCCGGTAAACACCGGGACTCGTAATCCCCCGCACTCGATACCCTGTTTGTTGTTCAGCGCGAAAATGCATTGAATGTTGATTGAACTATTTGCGCTGATGATCCCCGGATCGATTGGTGGGCTTGAGGTTGTTGAACGCACAGTGCTGTTTGTTTGGATTTCAGAGCGGATGGCTTGGCTGTTTTATGGCTTAGTTCGCTGGAATTCGAATTCAGACGCTATCTACCTTTTTTTCGAGTATCGAGCTTCCTGTTATTTTGCACTGGCGAAATAAGTGCAGTGGGCGCCGATAAGATGCATAATTAATCATATAATAGGCAATGCTCAAAACTAATGCGGTATTTTATTTGTCGTTTCGCCTGGTTTTTTTATGGCACCACCATAAAGTTTTGTGAAATAGCCAAATGGCGAAGCGATGCCGATGATGGGGCACTTTTGCGCCACGTAGCGTTTATCAATGGGAACTGAGTGGCACAATCTCGTGCCATCGGTCGATGGGTAGATAAGGCAAACCTGCGATTAGTGATCGCTAATTTGACAATTGAATTTGTGTGAGAAGTTGTGGGCAGTGCGCAATAAGCAGGGAATTAGCCTAGCCGCAAAACGGAACCAGACTGTCTATCTGGCGATTGGAATCAGGACAATATATTAGCTGTGTGTGTCAACTTCCCCTTCAATAAATTTCTATTCCTATATCACCATGGGCTTACTCGTATCGCTCAATAATACCCATTAATGTCCAACTATTTGGCCACTACAATGTTTTTATTGCCAACTCACATGATTTTCGATTGCATTAGTCACTCTATTGCTAACAGATCTTGGGGTTTGAATGGATCAGTAAGTTCATAAAAATCACTTTTTAATGAAATGATTTGGAAAACACACTTTTGATTAATCATTTTAGTAGCCGACTACTCGTAATTAGTCACTTTCCTGTCAGCAAATCAAGGGAATGACTTGATTTGGGCTTGTAAAAATAGTTCTTAAGTCATTTTGAGTAAAAAACCCCAGATAAGCAAAAATTTTCCCAATGATATATTATAAGAAATATTTGACCATAGTGACTTGAGGTTTTTTATCCTTACCTTGCTCATCAAACGATCTGCTCCGGTGCCCTCCTCGTCGCGGAAAAGGATGTCCCTGTTGTAGTTCGGCACCAGATCCTTGAACTTGGGCGAATCCCGACGGATCTCGCCCTCCACGGGTCCAGACGCGCTGTTCGTGTACTCGGAGAGATTGGGAATGGTCTGCTTAAGGACCAGCGGGTACAGGTTGCGCGCCCTATGGCGACCCAATCCCCGGCCGGGACCGCAGCTGTGGGCCGGGGTGAAGTTCAGCGGCAAGACGAGCAGCAGAAGGGCCAGCAGCGAGGTCAGCCTGCTGATGCAACGCTGCGTATGCGCAATGTGGCGCATCGTTGGCGTTTCTGGTTGAGATGCGGACACGGTTTGGGAGCTGGAACTGTGGCACTTGGCGTCCAGGTGGAGACAGGTGACACTGGCGGCACTGGCCCAGGGCACAGAGCTGTTGCTATCCATTATTTCGGACTCGTTAATAGCTGTTTTTATTTTTTTTTTGGTTATTTAGCACTTCACTTTTGGCACACTGACACGTTTTGGGCGACACGTTTGTTGTTATTTAACTGCTTCTTCTCCGCTTTTTTTCGGCTTATTGTGTTTTATTAGTAGTTAGCCTGGCTAAATCGGAATAGCATAGATCCTAACTGTTCTCCGCAGAAACTGGCAGTTAGCTCTCGGATCGGACAACCGTTGCGCTCGCACTGTGATTGACAAATGACATTTCCGAGCGGAGTATCGTGCGCGCAGAGTGTTCGAGTGCGAGTACGAGTACGAGTATGAGGGCAGCGCAAACGAATACGAATACGAGTACGAGGGTGCTTTCAAGAACCCTAGGCTCTCTCACATACAAACTCGGTCCGAGTTCATTCCTGGTGCTCACTTGTGTGAGTGCCAGTTACTCGACGATCGGGTCCGGTGTTCATTTCTATGCTGCCTTATAGCGGTGGCAGTGCGAGCGAGACAACCGGATGATATAGCACACCTACAAGACCGCCTTTCAGGTATGAGTAGATGGGTCTTATGTACTCGTAGCCAGCGATGTTGGATGGTATGGTATGGCATGGTATGGTATAGAGTGTGGTATGGTCCATGGTTATGGCTAAAGGTGTGCTGTGCCCCGTTGCCAATTGGATGTGCTGGTGTGTGTGTGGCCAGAAGAGCCGCATCCTCGGCTGCAATTTCTCTTAACACTTGCACTACTGCCTACCGCCGACTCTTGTGGCTTGTTAGCCATCTCCAACTCCACCTCTACATATAGCCCAGCAGCACTCATTGTTCACTTTATTTTTTCCGTTGCCTTTCTTCGTTTTGTTGTTCGTTTCGCTTTATTGCTTGTAAATTAATAATGTTCCGGTTTTTTGTGTATTGTGCGACTCCTGGGCCACCTTATATGGCATATGGTATGTGGAGTATATGGGTTCAGTGCTGCTTCCGTTTGGAAATCGTGGGGAACTACAGCCTAGAATGGTCTATATGATGGCCATATACTCGGAGCTTATGTCACTTAATGAGTCATTAATAAGTCGCCTTAGGAAGTGGCAATGTTACGATAAGAATCGTTAATATATATACCCCTTAGGAAGTGGCAATGTTGCGATTAGGACGCTCAAATTACCCAGTGATTTCACAAAGGAAATTAATCTCTGTCATAGGTTCCGTTCCGGGCATTGTAAATACCCGCGAATATGTCTATATATATTGCGAAAACGATAACGATTTTGGCAAATACAATTTTGCAATTAGGTACCCGATATTTATGCACTGCAAACAACAACTGACTGTCGGATTGATGCCGCTTTTCTAGAGATCAATAAATTTCCAGTTTTTATCTCTGTTGACTTTTGGCTAATATAGAATTCTCCCGAACTGAACTGGGTATTCGAGTTTTTCGCTTTTTCGCACATCTTGAACTTGGTGTTTTCTGTGGTGGTGGTGCCATAGTGCTCTCGCCCCCGAGAGTCTTTTGTTTTGGGCCTTTCTCAAGACCTTTTTGCGGTTGCACGCCGGCTCTATTGACACTGTCACTTGGCAAGCGCGAATCGCGGAATACGCCCGTCCGATGTGTGCAAAAGAAATTGTCACCTACGATCTGGGAAAAACGGAGATCGTAGCACCAAGAACCAAGGGTTAAGGTGCACCTGCCTATGTAACGGATTCCAAGGGGCCAGTTCCCTTTTTTTTGGGGTAACGCTCTGGAATTCAAAGCGTAGCATAATATAATTTTAACAAAAAACAGAGACGAAAGAGGAGAAATACAGAAGAAACACATTCAATAGCTGGTCGTGGCGGCAAAAGATATAAGAGAAGGCAAAACGCCATCAACAAGATACACGGAACCAAATTAAAGATGAAGAAGCTGAAAAGACTGAGGAGGGGGGAAGTACCAGGTTCGAATGCTGGGGCATCGGAGTGTGCGAGAGTCTATGTGGCTGCCACATAAATTTCTGTGCTGGGCTTCATTGTGTGCGCTCCCAACTCATTACGTTCGCTGGTGTGCGCGTTCCCAAGTCTTATATGTCTGTGTGTGTGGGGCGGAGCTGCTTAAGGCGCTCATTTGTGAATGAACACACCGTGAACAGATACGAAGACCATACCATACCATCCCGGGGCCCAGACAACAATCGCTCCAGCACTTAATGAGCATGAATAAATGGCATCTTGGGCCGTGGAGCAAGCGAGACGGCCAGCGGGCCTCATAATCACGATCATATAGATCGCGCTCTTAGCCGAAACCCCACTGAAACCGAAAAAAAAATCAAAGAGACCTTAAAAAAACACTAAATAAATAAACTAACAAAAATACTTTCCAGACCCTTCGAGATAAAAAGCCGCAGATTAGTTTCTGTAATTAGATTTGGTCCAGCATTGATTTATGTGAATATTAATGGGACGACAGTTATAAACCGAAATTGAATTTTAATGGCAACCTGTAATGCTGCACGGGAAAAAAAACTGAACATACTTATGTTTATAATATTAGATTATTAGAAAAATTGAGAAAGGGTAGGAAATTTATATTATATTTTAAAATTGTAGCAATATTAATAAAACATTTATTTTAATCGCAAAATAAAGGATTTGGAAACTTATAAAAGTTTTTGAACAATATTTTATTAAAATTTTATTTTTTTTCATTAGATACCAATTAATTTTACAATTATTTTAAAAATCATATTTAGTGTTACTTAACAACAAATTTAAAATAAACTGATTTAATTCGGGAAAAAATTCAAATTGGTTAAGCAAAAATATTTTTGATAAGATAATTATTCTTAAAACATTACTACATTAATTATTGTTAAAATAATTATTTTTTTCCTGTGCCAAATAGACGAACCGGAAATACCCAGACCATTCGCTGGCCAACTGGAGGGCCTTAGAGCCCAACTCACCGCTCCTCTTGGCCAACTCGGCATAATATCCATGGACAGATGCCAGCGAGCAGATGGAACGCCATTTTCTGTGCGCCATGGCGCGTCCGCATCCAACGGCGTCTCCGTCTGCTTTTAATTTCTTTTAATGGAAGTTGTTAACATGGCTGCTGCTGCCTCGCCCGGATCGCCTTCACCCCCGTTCCCGCCACCGCCTGCCCTCCCTCCTCGATCCTCCTGGTCGGCGGCTGATTTTCGGTTTGGATCCCACCATCACCATTCCCACCAACGCCATGGGTTGCGGCTGATTTGCTCTTTTTGTTTCTCTTACTTTTCGTTGGTGTTTCGATCATAAAACTTCGATATGAAACTTGAATTTTTGTTTCTTTTTTTATGCGCTTCCCCAGGTTGGGGGCATATGGCTTATGTAATGCGATTTGGGTTGGCTGCAGGGGGAAAAACGCTTAAGGATGATATGAAAAAGAGTAGACACTTATTTTTAATTTAAAATATAAAACGAACGGCTTGTCTTATTGCCATAAAAGCTCTTTAAAAGGATGGGAAATTTAAGTAAAGGTTTATTTTGGAAAGATATTTTTAATGTAACATTTTCGTTAATAATCAGAAAAGATTCGCTATAAAGATTAATTTTAAAGGTAAATTCACACTTAAATAAATAAATAAAATAATGCAATAATAAACTTAGATTTTTTGGAACATTTTAAACATGCTTTTAAACCACTTTAATATTTGTTTAAAAACCTATATTTATTAAAAATCAATTAGTAAACATCCTCATATAGAGTATTTAAAGACCGTTTCCAATTCTGTCTACACAACTATGCCGTTCTTGCTTGGGGTTCATTGAATTTCAGAAGTGCTTTATGGCCACTGAGCTAGCTGTGGCTGGCAAGTTTGTTGCCAAAGTCTTTTGTTTCGGCTGCACAAGTTGTTCTCTGGCATTAGAGCGACTCATATGAGCAGCCACATAATTAACAAATAATAATGGCCATATAACGCGTGCTTTGACCGGTTTCGTCGCTCGGTTATCTCCTGTGAAGGTCGCGCAGTAATTTAATAACTGATACTAACTAATATTTACGAGAATATTTATATTGTTTATGGCCACACTTGGGATGGCAGATGAAGGGGTACCGCAAACCGATTCAAACCGATCCAGACGCGCAGTTCTCATATCAAGCCAATGCTGATTTCGATTTGATTCCAAGAAACAGGCACTCAATCATGCTGCGAGTTGTGGGACTCTTGTTGTGACTGCCTTTGGCTGCTGTTGTTGGCCTCATAGCGTGCGACAAATGCCACTAACGGTCTGAGGTCTCTAATGGATGTTGACATTTACGGCTACCAGGGATTGGGATTTCGACTTTCCGACTGTTTAATTCACATAAATCTAAGTGAAATGCCATTGGGGAATTGCTGGCGAGATAGAAATTAGGCAAATGGTTGAACGGGCCTCCGGTATTCCGGGGAAATGGCCACCACAAAGGCAGGAACAACCACTGAATGGGCAGCCAGGAGCAAAAGGGGCACGGACAGGGGGCGGGGGCTTGTAACATAAACATTCACAGCCAGAGTCCCAGAGTAACTGGCCATAAAAAGGGTCTCGGTAACACTCGGCCTCTGCCTTGGCCCTCTGTGTGTGTACAAACATTTGTCAACCGGGCTCCTTTTGATCCTGGCCGGCACGAGAGTCAAAAAGTCGTAAGCGGCATAGTTATCATTGTGCAGTGGGTCCATTGTGCTATCAGCTGGCAGCGATCGATGCGGTTTAAACGGCAGTCGGCAGTCGGCAGGGGCAGAGGCAGTCGAGAGATCACGGTGAGTAAGCAGTGTCCGCTGGCCCAGAGGAGGGCCGAACAGGAAAGGCATCTCGGCCACATGCGGCGCGTATTTGGCCAACAGTTTTTGCAAGAGACAAACCACAAAAATGCAGCTAAATGTACCGAAATGTTCCAGCCAAATCAGTACACAAATCAAATGTCGGTAGATATGGAAACATATGTCACTTATTCGCTGGAAAAAATAAATTAAACTCTGATAGCTGACCTCAAATTCTTGGAATATTACTTTTGATTTCATAGTTTTATGAAATTTATAATTTCAATTGTGCCTGTCTAAAATCATTTTTCAAGAAAGGTAAAGCAAGAATCGGAATACCAGTAATAAAATCAATAAATTTTGATTTAAAACTCAAGTGCTTTAGACTGGAAATAATAAACGATATAAAATAATTTTAGAATGCTTGAAGAATCCTTTTGAAATACTTATTTTTTTTAGAAAAAAAGCATACGTGAATCCATAGTGTTGGACATATATCTTCTCCACTCTAGCGAAAAATTAAAGGAAATTTGGTATTCACAAACTATGCAACAAAAATGTAGTTTTCAGATTTCAATTGGTAATTTAATTACGTAATCAAGGCGGTTTACATTCCATATTTGGATACTTTGTTTTAAACAAAATACAGATTTTTAAAGACAATTACTATTGAGGATTTATAGCAAATGTTTATGTCTATGCTAGGTATCAACCACTTCGACTTAAGGGCCAGCACTTCTGATTTGTTGTTAACAAATTGCACTGCATCATAGAAGGAATCCCATGGAGCTTCGCCCATGCTCACCGCAAAGCGGCAGCACTTACTTAAAATATTAAACAACGCTGATCCGTTGTTGCCCTCTCGAGCATCGAGCATCGAGAACCGAGCATCAAGCATCAAGCACCTCGCTGGAGGAGCTGCATAGATCCAGTGCAGTCCAGACGCAGACGAGTCACATGGATGCCTCTCAAGTGGCCGTGCAGGCGACAGCCAACGGGGGCAGGGGGATTTTCTCGAAGGGGAATGGGAATGGGCATGGGTATGGGCACTCGTATTTAAATGTGTATCATGGCGGTGGTCAAGTGAAGCGCATGCGTTGATGGACTTGAATTATATGCGACTTAAGCTCCGCGGCTGCTGTTGCCGTCGCTGCATCGGCATCCTCGGCAGCCAGTGCCATAAAAATTAAAAGTCATTATGGCCTGGAACAGCATTTAAGCCGTGGCAATGCGAGTGTCTTTCTGAATGTGAGGAGATGGAGTTGGAGGTGGAGGTGGAGGCCGTGGCACATTCCCACAGTCGGAGAGTCCCAGTCCGAGACCGAGTCCCAGATCCCGGCATCCCAGATCGGATCGGATCGGCTCGAGTGTCGCTGGGCTGTCAGAAAGTGCCATGAGACGGCAGCCACATGCGTCCACTTGGAGTGGGTTAATATTTGTTTGCTTTATCATTTTGAATTGACAGCAAAGTGGCGCTTGTTGCTCTTGTTGTTGTTGCCGACGAACCCAGCGGGCGGGCCGCGTCGAAGGCTCAAGTTGTTTGTTGTCTGCGCGCCGATTATGGAAAGTTGATGACCAGCAACAGCAACAGCAGCAGCTTAAGACACCATCCCATCACATAGGTGAAACATCGAAAGCTGTTCCTTCTCAAGTGCTTTCGGCTCTTGGGTCTTAGAAAATTGCACATTTTTATCTTCGCAGGGTTTTCAATTTCGAAATGCCAATACCGCCAGCCAGTCAGTACTCCCTTTTTGTTATGCGCCGCTCGTGGCCAAATGCCGCCCGGCCGCAAAAACCGCACGCGGAATGCTGGGTCGTAGCCAACGGCAGCCGGGGGTTAAAGGGGGCTGGAGGGGGCGGGCTCGGGCGAGCAACACTTCGTTAAGTTGGGGCCAACATCAACGTCAACGCCTGTGCCGGTTAAATAGATTTTCGATACTCTACAGAAGGATCTTATACACTTTGTTTGCTCAAACTTAAAAAAAAAATTTATTTTTAATTTTATTTTTTCCATTTATATAATATTTAATACTTCACAATCAAGCAAAATTAAATTTATTATTTTATTTAGAAAGTTCATTATTTCTCATGTATCCTAGATGTTTAAAATGGGATTAAATTTAAATTACAATATATTAGGTAGTCTGCAATCATTCAAAGTGATATCAATTTTATTAAATTAATTTGTTTAGATTTATAAATTTATAACTCATGTAAACTAAAATATTCTTAATTTTCTTCGTTTTAAAAATGTTATAAATTTATCGGTGTATCGCATACAGCTTAATACAAAACCTTTGTAGGCCTTTTCAATTTTTAGTTTTTTATATTATTTTTTTAAATATTAATATTATTAACAAATAAAAAAATACAAGTTTTAAAGGGTAATCCCTACTTCGAAGTACCACCAATAGGCGTCTTCTTGTCATTCTTTTTTGGGGTCGCCTTGCGCACTCCTTCGCTTGGCTTTGATCTGCGGATGTTGCAGGCAGGACGGCAGGCAGTCAGTCAGTCAGCGAGGCGGTTCGGCAGTCGGGGCCCTGAGGTAGTCACACGAGCCCCATTCCGTCTCGTCTCGACTCCTCTCGTCCCGTCGCTGCCCATTCCATGCCGAGCAACTGCAGCAAATTGAAAATTGATTTTTGAGCAGAGAGCTTGGCGCGCCAAGTTCGCTGCCTAAGTCTTTCGTTTCGTTTCGTTTTGATTCCTTTGGATGAGTCAAACTGCACGCCGTGAAATTCCCACATAAATTGCGCGCGTTGTCAAATTAAAAATGCCTAATGAGCTGATCGGTCCGGGCTCGATGCAAAAGAGCTGAAAAATGCATTAGAAGCAGCAGGGACCCGTGGATCGGATCAGATCGGATGGTATGGGATCGTAGGTCCTATATATACACCCTTACTCGAGTCGGCGGCGGCGAAATGTATCGTGTTACAAATCACGGCGGGGGAAGCGATGGCAGCGGCAAGAAGAACAAGTTTCGAGTGGAAATGCGTGTAGCGTGCAGCGTGCGAAACACTGCAGAACATGGACACGAATCGAGCTCGAGGCAAAAGCCCGATGCTGATGCTGATGATGCTGATCTCCTCCCCCGGCCGCTCTTGTAAATGTCCATCTAAAAATAGTTGGGGGATGGTGGCGGCGGGTTGGGGTCCCTGGATTTGCCAGCATGAAAAATGGCAACACTTTTGCGCTCATAAAACCTATTTATAAGCCAGGGCTTTGAAGCCCAGCTACCAGCTATGAGTTGGGCCTCCAACTCCATCGATATGCCCGACAGTTTGCACTGCAGCGTGCTCCTCCACAAGCGCAGGCGCAAGCGCGTGAGATCGCCACGCAAGATCAGAAGGTACGGGGGGCCCGAGAAGGTAAGGATGGCAGGCAGCAGGCAGCAGCAGCAGGAGCCCATGGACCCGGGTCCAGTCCAGTTTGAAGACGGGACCACACAAATACAGGCACGCGTTCGCTGACAGAATAAAAATTGTTGCGCTTGTGTTTAACGCGCGAACGCGGCGATATCGCAGCCACGGCAACGGCAGCATCCTACCTTGTTTCAAACTGGCTCCCTGGACCTCGGTGGCTCGGCTTAAAGTGGCAGTGGAGAGATGAGATGATACACTAAAAAAATTTAAGAGAATTTTTGTTTAATATAATATTAAAAAGGGTTTACGAATATATCAAGCCTTTCCGCTAAGGTTATTTTTTAGTTAATTAATTTTTTAAAATTAAATCAATTTAATTTGTATTTAAATTTTCGATTAAATAAAAGTTGTCTTGAAAGCAAAATATTATTTTTTTCATATTTGATAAAAATTTCATATAATTTAAAATTATAACTCATTTCTTTTGTCTAAAAATACAAATAAATCCCTTTTTATCAGTGTAAGGGCAGGGCAGGCAGGCAGCCGGGCATTGTCGGCTTGCTTAGCTATCACTGAACGATTATCGTGCATTTTAAAATTCTTACGAGTTTTGTGCTGCTGATGCCGATGTTGCTCTGCCTTTGCCTTTTATATTGCCCTTTTCTCTGCTGCTCTTTGTTGTGGTTGCTGGGCCAGATTGAAATCACGCATGGGAACCAAGCGCCTTGGCTTTGTCTTGTCTGCAGACTGCAAAAAAAAGAAGGAAAAAGAACCCAAAAAATTGCGGCATTCTCATCAGCAAATTAGGAAAGGAACTCAAAGGGGGGCTTGCTTTAAACACGGTTTTATTAATCTTTCTTTTAAATAGTAATTTGTATTTATCAATTTGTTAATTGCATAGTTTACATAGTAGTAACTCTCCATAGCAAATGCCTATATAGAAACTCCTGCTGTCCACTCGATTATTGCCAACACTTAGGTTCGTAAATGTAAAGAGGTGTGTATATTCGGATTGAGGCAGATGCTTTTGTTGCTTTCGTGGTCGCCTTGGACAAACATTTGTTCTCGATTTCAATTTCGAAATACATAACTAAATTGCTACACAATTTGCTTGATAATAATTTGATAATGCTATCATAGGTAATATGTTTTATATATAAATATTCAAATATTTGTTGGTATTCATATCCGCTGTGGGCATAACTAGTTACATAATTGATTTGTTAATGTTGCATTGTCTACGATGTGGAAGGGTGTTTTTTTGAGTCGGAGTCTATTGTTTGTAGCTTTGTCATTCATCTCGGTTTCTTCATTTGTCGTCAAACATTACAATACTAATTTCTTGATTCTGTCTCTCTAAATATTTTCGTATATATATTCACTTTTGACAATAACTTTAGCAATAACACACAACATTGCCTGCTTAGGCGGGGGATTAAACGAGGATGTCTCTACGAAAAGAAGGAAAAATAATAATGGAAGCGAATGAATATCGTTAAGCAAATATTGGGCTTGGTCTTTGGGTTTTATAATATCAGGGGATGTACATTAAATTATATTGCAAGTGATAAAATAAATTGCTTTGACCGCATTTCAGCTGCAATTAATCCCCGATAAGAAACAAGTCAAGAGCTTTATGGCATCTGACCAGTATCAGCGCATCGGTATTAATATCAAGAGCCAATAAATCGGAGGTAAACAAAAGGAAGATATAAAACCTAATAATCAAAACTGAAGAGAACTTCAGCCGAGATACAAACCGCAAATGAAGCATTCAATTTTTTATAAATATTCTATATTGGGTAAATACATTTGTTATTTTACCTATAGCCTAGGCTAGTTGTAAGTCATCTTATGAAGAGCTGTCGAATGTTTTTCGAATCTAGTTCAGCGTTTATCTCTAGTAAAAGTTTCAAATTCTGCTTATTTCATTTAGGTCTTGACACACATTTGTAGTATTTCTAGAAAAAAATAATTTCATTCATATTGATTCCACTTAGTTTATCGTGTTTCACTTATTGTGTGTGTGTCTGTGTGGGCTTGGTTCGCACAAAATTGCATAAATCTATTTGATTCATAATTGTTGTAGACAAGTTTAAAATACTAGACAGTACTTTCGGTTGCAAGTTGCTCGGTCTCCGCGATTTCATCATAAAAATTCCTGTTCGGTGTTCAGAGTTGTCATGTTATTTGGTTGCTATTTTTGGTTAACTTATTATGTTAAACCATTAGTTGCAGTTTTCTACAATTTGTTAATTTATTACGAATTAACTAGTTGAAACAATTGGTAGCAAACATTTGTTCTTAGTTCTAGAGCTAGAGAAGTAATTGCCTTTGCTTTTGTAACTCGTTTGTAGTTTCTTCATTTGGGAACCCTATAAGCTAGCTACTAATTCAATTTGATATTTTAGACATTAACGATTTTGATGTTTTCTGGTCTACGTGTACACGACAATTTTTTCGATATTCTATGTGTGTCTATAATTTTTCAACTATTAAAATTCTCCTCTTTGCCGCTTGTTTTCTGTTTCTGAATGGAGCTGGAGCTTTACAACATATATTTTCTTGTTGTCATTGTTGTTGTTGTACATAAAGTCAAGTTGGTTTGCAATTTGATTTGTTTTATTGCTGTTTGCTGTCGCGAGCTTGCATTTATATATAAATATTTGTATTTTTTTGTTTTTTATATATTTCTGGATCACATATTCAAGTAGTTTCAAAATCACATAAAAATCACTCTTACAGTAGCGTATACAAAATACATGTGTCATCTATAAATATATATGTATGTAACGTACATATACTTTTCGATCTGGTTTCTGCATTTTCTTCCTCACAGTTGAGATATTGAAATGGCGTGAAATGGATTTCTTGACATGTTGTAAAATTGCTTAGCATTGGTTGGTTTGGATTGAGGTTGGAGAACCCGTAAGTCGATAGACATCCCATGTATATTCGTAGAGATTTATAAAGTAAATTAGCAAATGTTTAAACTGTGCCCGGTCAATGAGAGTCAAGGATATTCTGAGAGAGGTATGCGACTCAACAGCTCCATTATAAAACCAATTTACTCATTATTTGTTCTCGTGATTTTTAGTTCTTTTGTGTACACTTTTGTCATAAACTATTAAAGCATTTATAAGTTAACACACATTTGTTTATTGTTATGTTTATTAATTTGTATTTCTTGACGATTTGGCTTCTACAAAACACAGTACAAACACACACAGAGATAAAAGCCTTTGCGCTGCCTTTCCTAGTTAGCTTTGTAATAATATATTTCATAATTTTTTTTTTCATTTGTATATATTTAGTGTTGCTTTTGTTTCCAATAAATGCCTATGCAGTTTCATGCTCAATTCATTCCCAAAACAGTTCCGTTTTGATTACATTTTTATCAATTTAACTCAACTAGCTAACAACGCGTTACAGCTTCATTCAACATTGTCCACAGCTACCAATTGATTACGTTTGATTACTTTATTTTTGCAGAAAAAATACAATGTTTTTGAAGACGGTTTCACATTAACTCCGGTTAACATTTTCATTAAACTCTGTTCATTTCGCTGTATCGAGTTACTTTTATTGTTTATGCTTTCTACATCACACTCATCGAATCTGCGTTCAAATTTTCCATAAATATATATCTATTCATATTCGTTCTTGTACCTTCAGCCAAATGCTTTCTTTTATATATCTTAAATATTACGTTCTGACATTGACGATTCTTTTTTGTTTTGTTTTGCGTTTACTAAATTGGAAGCGTCCATTTGAGACTATGAAAGTAAGATGAAGATTGAAATCAGCTGCAAAGTAAGTACTTAAAGCACTATATAAATCACAAAATAACCTAATAGAGTATATATGTAAGTTTGTAATTTTGTGGCTTTGGTTTACAAACGCTGCACCCACCAAAGCCTAAATAAAAGCAAAGTGTCTTAATACATTTAACTTGGTTCTCAAAATTAATTCTCGATAAGGAAAAGCGTTGTCGCATTTAGTTACAATTCATTTTAACGTCTATAATTACTTTTGTGCAGTTGGAAAAAAATGTAAGCGAGTACTGAATAAGATTAATTACCTGTCAGTTACAGAGATTTTTTGACGCTTGTCTTGGCTTCTAGTTGTAGTTTGATTTCACAAGTTTGAAACACATACATATAAAATACAGTTTGAAAATCGGCTTATATAAAATCACTGGTGGTTTTTGTTGTTTGTGGTTGTTTGCTGCTCTTCTATGCGACAATACATTGTTAAAGATTATTAACTTGTTCAATTTGTTGGTTTCTATAAATTTGTTAATAGTCAATTGCTAAAAGTGTCTAGAAAAATTAATATATTATATATTTATCATATCATTCAACCATTACATCTTGCAATGGTGTAGTTCTCATAATTTCTTAAGTAATACTAGTGAAAAGTACAATATGACTGAAAGCATATTTCAATACAAATATAGGGATACACAAAATACCATATATGTGAGTAAAAAAAAATGTGAGATATTGCAAATTCGTGCAGTTGATTAGAGTTAAACACAGAAAATATTAAACAAAATTAAAAAAGTTGGTTAAAATATAGTAAAAAATCAAATTTAAAACTTTTTCCTGTAGTCGTTTTTGAGAAAAAATAAACAAAAATAAAATGAAATATTATACTTATTTGTTAGAGCTGCTATCTAATTCAATTAATAGTTTGTGCCTAGTAATTGCTAATATTCATGACGATAATTTGCGTAGAGTGGAAATATAAATTATATATTCTTTGCCACACGCACACACGGCATGTGGCAACTCCTAAACGATCAAAAGTTTCAACTTTTTGCTTACGACTAAAGTTTGCTTTGTGAGTACCACATTGTCATGCTGTTCGCGCTGTTGATCCCCCTGATCCATTCGTATCCAATCGAAGTTTTCTCCCGCATCCGAATTTCAGCCAAAGGGCCACTTGTGGTCCTGTTGCTGATAAAACATGTTCTAGGTGTGGGTGGTTATCACCGGCACCTGACAATAGGGACACTCGGTGACCGAGCCAGCGCATGTATTGCAGATGGATAGGTGGTTGCATGGCTCCAGGGTCACCGTACGATTGTTCTCTTCGCACTTCATGCACTTCTTGGCGTTTTCTAAATATAATACTTTATCGACCTCCTCCAAGTCAGTGCGCAGTTTTGACTGAAATAGGATTATTGCATTGAACGCAAAATGGAATATAATTCAGAGACTAACCTGCAATTGCTTCAATTTCTGTATGGATAAGTCCCGCAGCTCTGCCGGCAGGTTAAGTTGTATCTGGGCCAGATCGTAGCGCTCCTTCCACTCCTGCGCCTCCTGCTTGGCCTTGTCGCGATGCAGCTCGGCGATCTTTAACTTGCAAGCCATGTCCTCGTAGCGTCCGTTCAACTTGTGGATCTGAGCATTCTTCGTGAGCAGCTCGTTGGTGATGCGGCCGAGGTCGCTGTTGTTTTGCGACTGCAGCGACTGCAGACTGAACGCATTCTTGGCCGTATTCAGAGTGTTCTCAAACAGACTATTTCCCACTGAGCTGCTGTTGATGTCGTCGCGTATGGTATTTAATTCAGATATCCTGACCGAAGGACTGATCGACAAGCCATCGCCAAATCCGGGCGATATAATGCGCGACGGAAAGAATAGATTGCTCTCGTTCTGGGTTGCCGAAAGTGAATTGCTAAGCTTGTTCGAGCCGCCATAGCTGAATGCGTCCACGTTGAAGAGATTGGCATGGTTGGTGGGACTGTAGGTGAGCGAGCTGCTGGGAATGTTGACGGCGAAGCCACCTGAGTTGAAATCTATGCAAATGGAATCGGTGTTAGCATTAGCAATTAGTTGGCAAAGGTGGCTCGTTTATGACTTACCGTTAATTGAGTTACTTAGAGTCGTATTAGGAATGTTAATTGGCGCCGAGGAACGTGTTAATAAGCTAGTATTGGCCAGACTCGCCGACAATGAATTCTCGCGCGGATCGTCCAGTGAGCAAGCTGCTTGCAAAGAATGAAGACATATAATTAATTAAGTTTCAAATTAGGCAAGTGGGGCACAGGGCAAGGCGATTGCTGTCTTAGCGCTGACATTTTTTGTCCACAACCAACATTTAGAACAGTGTATTCTGGTGTGTAACTTAGGTGTACGCATGTCAGGACTCTCGAATACTCACAACGACTGTCCAGGGGTCGTGAGAAACTTAAAAATTTGCTGGAATTCGTTGTGTTTTCCAAAGCATCTACCAACATTTTATTGGTACTATTACCATCAATGTTCAACAACTACGAAGAGAACGAAACAGAAAGAAAAAATCGAGGATCGCAATGAGAGCAGGCCACAGGATTCAATGGTTTGGTGAGAGTGTTAAGCAGATAGCTGATTTCGGTTAGCTGGATTAGAACGACGTGTGGTAGTGTGTTTGGGATTAGGCGATGCACATCGATGGTTTGGATTTGGATGAGAGTTTTTGGTTCGGTAATACGTACATTATCGCCCCTTTGGAACGCATCCTGGGCCTGTAGGTCGGGCAAGGCATTGGAAATGAGATCGCTCAGGGATACCTCGTGATCGCGCGTCTTCTCCTCGGCAATTGAGCATGCTTTTTTAGGATTGGGAATGGTTACATGGGCAAGCAGCACCGAACGGCAAAGCGAACATTGATTGATGCATTGGTATTCAAAGGATTCAATAGGTTTACAGTAGTTTGAAACGGATTTGCGGTTTGATTGATGAGGCGAGTAAAAGACAAACATAAAGTTAGAACAGGAAAATAATAACTGAGCCCTACACATTTCCCTACGGCAACTGGTTGTGGAGCACAGCGCTGAAAGCTGAGGATTAGCTGCTAGGGTGGCGACCCATTTGTACTTACGTTCCACATGGGCAAAGGCGCAGAAGACGCTGCGCGGACAGTAGCCGGCCTGCTGGACATCGTTGCACTTGGTCGACTTGTAGATCTCCGGATGGAACTGCTGCTCGGTGCGTGTGTGGCAGTACTGGCAGTTGTCGCCGGCCTCGCAGTTGCCCGGCTCGCCCCATTCCTCGCCGTGCTTGACATTGGGGCAAGGAGTGGACCTGGAAGGTAATACAAGGTTAGCTATGGCTTTTAATAAAGGCTAGCAAATGGCCATACCTGTACTTGTACTTCCTGGGCGAGCGACGCTTGTCCTTGCTGTTGTGGTACTGTGGACAAGCGTATCCTTGGCGGCACAAGCGCGGTGGCCGCTTGCAGGGCTCTGTCTTGTAGTTGGCCAGCACGTAGTTGGTGTCCTGCCACTTGGGGTCCTCGTTCATCAGATTACGCTCCTTGTCCAGGGCATTCAGAGCATTTGTGCTGTCCAGGGTGCTCTCTGCATTCTGCAGGGTCTCCAGCTCTTTGATGTCATAGACCGGTGGGCGCTGGTCCTGCACTCCGTGGGCAAAGGCGCAGTGCAATCCGTTCTTGACGCAGTATCCCCGGCTGTCGGTGTCGTGGACGCACATGCATGTCTTGTAGTAGCGCAAGTGGTAGCGCCTTTCGGTGTCTCCAGCAGTGCGGTGTAAGAAGGGGCATCTAAATGGAGAGAGGGGAGTTTTAGTGACGTCAAAACAAAGGAGACTGTAACCATTCGGTCTTAAGTCCAAAGAACCGACTATGAGTTACCTACTAATTTGTTATAAATAAAGTCCACCTTTTTATCATTAATAATGTGGAGACAAAAATGCTATTACTAATGATAAAAAATGCTATGCTTTCTGACCAATGTCCATTTCAACAATGGAATTTAATCTTAATTCTCTACCTCCTAAAGTATCTGAGTTCTAAATGCTGATAACGATTATACATAGAACCAAACATTCCAAGCTTAAAGTATTTATCAGTTAAAATTCTTTATATTATAAAGTATTATATACTTAAAAATAGACTTATAATTAAATGCTTAATAAAGTCTTTATAAATTGAGGTTTTTCTTAGAAAATAGTCGTTTTTGTTATGGGTTTTCCACAGTAACTACTTTATGGGTCTGGAAAGTCTATCTATTCTAAGTCCCGCAATCTTAAGCATGAAAACAATGTACTTTCTAATACCCTGGAAGTAACGAGTCTTGAAGAGTATATAGATAAAATGGGGGTCAGAGGTCGGGCCTTGAGTCTGGGTCATAAACTCTGCCTGGGTTGTTGTTGTTGTTGTTGTTGCCCGCAGAACGTTTGTAATTGCGTATTACTTTTAGCCCGCTCTTGCGCTTGGCAGAGCTTTTCTCCAAAGCTCGCCAGACACAATAACTGTACATTTCGAAGCTGCCGGGGGAAAATCAAAATAAACGAAGAAGAAAACACGCAAAAGCGAAACGCAATAAAAACAATGACGCACACACTTGTAGCGGTGGTGTGTATGTATACGTCGAAAGAGCAACAACCACCACCACAAGGCCAAAAGCGGATGCTGATAAGAATTTGCTAGCCCACCAATAGAGCTGGAATCACTTTCACTTTTGCACGGTGGTGACCTCGCCTACGAGCACACAAACACACACACAATCGCAGATCCGCAAAAGCCACCAAACACCACCCCACACCCACCCACACACGCAGTTACAATTTCACTTTTAGCTTTCCAGACGACGCCGAGCCCCCGCACACACCCGCACCATGGTTTTTGTTTGTAAACACGAAGACAAGAGATACACACACATCGCGAAGGAACGAGAGCGCAAAGAGGAAACGAAAAAAATACTACGTCGTTTCGATTTCATCAGGCTGGCAATCTGGGATTGGGATTGGGGATTTCGAAATCTGGAGGATATCTACAGGATACTCACTCATCGCCCTCGGGACAGATGCCAGTGGTTTCGTCGTATTTGGTGCAGTAGTTGTCCGCACTGTAGTTGAAGGTGCCATCGCGTTTTCGCACGGGGCGACGCCGACGCTGGTTTTGAAAATGCCAATTGAAGCAGACGAAGGGGCGATGCTGGTTGCACTTGTGCTGCAGAAAGGACTGGCACTGCTCCACGCGGAACTCCTTCAGGTAGCTGAAACGATGGGGGGAGGCGTTGCGGTCAGCCTGCGACACTCTAAACACAATTTCCAGCTATTTACGTGTAGTGATTGGGCTTTTCCTGCTGCGAGGAAAGCAGCAGCTTGTTCGTTTCGTTTGCCAACATCTTCGTGTTTAAAACATACAGGGTGTGTGTTGTACTGTATTTAAGTTACCATAGTGACCCTGTGTAACGTTTTTGCTAAACAAAGCTGCGGTCACACTAAAAAATAATTCGAATAAGTATTTTTAAAAATACCAAAGATATCACGAACGGTCACGCTGAAAAGTCACTATTAAATTTCACTCCTGTTTTGGCGGGCTATTCAAAACTCACTCAAATGTTACACTGTAAATACGAATTTTGGCGGAAAATGCTTTATTTTTAAAGGGAAAATGAAAATAAAATAAATGAATACTGCAATAGTTTAATCCAAAAAATCAAATATGCCGGCAGTGTCTAATGCGTTAATAATATTTAAGAAATTTAGAATAAACCAAAAATTAATTAAAAATGATAACGAAAAGCGAACGCAAATAATCCTCGGAATGTATAAAATTAGTTAATTTCCTAGAAGTTAGTCAAAGGGTATGGGAATATAGGCATTGATTTTGTCCGTCTGGCGCTGCGCAATGCACTCGCTGATCCACACGATATTGCGGCACTCCAGCTGCTTGAGTTTGACGAAAGAGTAAAAGACTCCGAACTGGAACTGCTGCAGGAAGGTCTGCACATTCTTCTTGGCCTCGTACATGAGGAAGCGGTCCTCCAGCGTGATCATGCCGTCGGTGTCCCGTTCGATGTTGTCAAACATCTTGCCATATCCATTGAACATATTGCACACGTCCCTGATCTTATCCGGGTCATTCAGGGCGGACATGCTGGCCAAGGCGATCTTGGGCAGGTAGCCACAGGTGGGGAACATTTTTAGCCGCTCCTTTGGACTGGGAGGTACAAAATATATTAAACACTTGGATAGAAACTAAAGAATAAATTAATACATGATTTCAAGAACATTTCTTCTTGAATAAGTGGAATGATTTTATTGCAAATCAGGAGACCTACCTGATATCGCTGTCTATGGAATTCACTGCTATGGTGATGGCCCGACGATCGGCCTCGAAGGACAACAGATTGCACATCACGTTGGCGGTAGTGCCGCCCAGATTCTGGCAATAGGCGTAAAACTTCTCCAGATAGGCGCGGTACAAGTGGGCCCGCACGATCTCCACGTCAATCTGCTGCAGTGACTCCATGGGCAGATCGGCTGGCACAAACTGAGCGATGGGCGTGTCGATCAGGACGGCGTCGAAGAGTTCCGAGGAATTCGTGGCCACCTCGATGGCTCCCAGTTGGTCGAACTCCCCCAAAGGATGGCACATCTTCAGCAGACGCCGCATGGATCGGTGGTTGTTCAGGCCAGCTATGAGCAGTGCCACGTTGTCGATCATGAAGGGATAGCGGATGTAGTCCATGAAGGTGGTCAGTGGCTCCGACGAATGGCTGCGTATGTAGTAGTACTGCTGCAGGAGACGGTCCCTTAGGGCCTTTTCGATAACCTCCACACACGGTTCGTTCTTTCCGCCAAAAATGAGGCCATAGTCGGTGCCCTGGATGCTGATCATCACGTCCTCGAGGGAATCGCACTGGGTGAGGTTCAGGTAGTCCGAGTTCTTCAGCATCCCGTTCTTAAAGCCCCGCGTCAGGGCCTCTAGGTAGCCCCACTCCGAATTGAAAATTAGAGACATTTTGGAGCTATAGTTTTTGTTCTACTATTTATAGGAGTTTACAGTAAGCAACTGTGAGGTAGTGAAAGGTATATCTAGGAAGTAGTGATTCTTATTGTTGGCATTTTTTGATTTTTACCAAGTTTTTAAATGCAATCTAAATAATTTAAGTGCTCATACAACTAATGTAACGGCTTATTATTTGAATTTTCAGTGGCGCCATCGAACGGATTGCTTGATGTCTTATAATTAGTCCGCTAGATGGCGCCATTGCTTATGGTGGGCTGCCAGACCTTTTTGACAGTCTGGTAACCCCATAACGGTTTTTAAAATTTGAATTTGAATTTAAATTTATTTTCCGTTATTTGTTTATTTAATTGCGTAAAAAGGGTTGGCAAACGAAATAGGTATTAAACTGGGCTAACCCTCACCATGGCAAATATAGATAACAGATCACTTTGCTGCACTTTATCTGCCTTTTCTCCCGTAACTCCTGCTCATGCGCCTGGAGAGATGCTGGACGGGATTCACCTGTTGCTCTGGGCCACTTGTTTACTTGCCGCCCCTCTGTTTGTTTACTCAGTCAACTAGCTGCGCTCGAGCCAACAGCATTCGCACTGCAAGTTGTTACAAATATTTTCGGCCTTTCATCTAGATTCTAGAACAAATAAACATGTGAATTTCTCGCTGGCACTTTGTTTTTAATATTGCGCCGCCTTGGCATCGCCTTGTTAGTTTCGCCGCGTGTGCATCGCATAAATGTGGCAGTAAAACGACAATTATTATTGCCACCGAACCATTTAATTGCCCATCACAGGGGTGTCAATGCGGACAAAGGCAAACCCTCACGTTCGTTTATCATCAAACTAAGCTAATTCTGCTTGGCAGATGAGAAATGTAACTGTCACAAGTGATCTTCTGTGTTTTCAAGTTCTAAGGCTACGGGGAAAAATATGGTGAGACCTAAAATTTAAAAAAGAAATTTTTTTTGTTGTTGTTTAGGAATTCCTAGAGAAAAAAAAAACAATTTAATTATATTTTTTTAATTTTTTAATATTTTTAGATTTAATAATTTTACAACATGATTGACCAGTTCTTTAATATCTTGAAACATTTTCTGTTTACATGTTTCATTTCTAAATTCAAACATCTACGGGGTCAAATACTTTTCAAGAATTTCGAAATTTTTCAATCAATTTCCAGGTCAATGCCAAACTTATAAGTCACGAGTGCCACCTGTTACTTTCCGACAGCGTCAGGAAAATATTTATACAATATCTTTAGGCAACCGACAGAAATCAGTCGATATGGGCAATAAATAACACCACGCTATACAATTTAATTCTGGCAGTTGTCATGTCGGGGGCTCGTCACTCTGCTAAACTTTCCATGCGAAAAGTCTTAGGCTGCAGTCATTCTTTGTCCCCGGCTGAAATTCCCGGTCATATGCCCGTCAAGGAGTCCAAACCAAATCAGCGGATGGACAAGTGACAGCTGAAATGCGTTTTCACCCGAGAAACACAAATCATTGTGTGGGAAGTATATTTCGCATTGGCAAATATGTACATATATTTCCACGGAAATGTTTCCCAGAATCATGACGAATGCAGGAAGTGTTTGAGATAAAAATAGAACCATTGTTGGATAAGAAAGTATTGGGTTCTCTTAAGTGAATTGAAATATTTTATTCAACATGATTTTCCGAGATTAATTACAAGGATATCTTCCCTCCCTCACGAGTGCTTTTAGCACTCTTGGTGTAGATGGCCCGATAAATGTAAAAGCCAACAGCTGCATGCACTGCAACCACAGTGCAAATGGCCGAAATAATGTCCGCGTCAATGTGGGCAAAGCTCTTGAGTACCACAAACTTGAGGGCGAAGAAGGTGGCGATGGGAAAGCCGAGTATCAAGGAGCAGTAGGACATCACCAGCAGGACTATGAACACAGGACCGTGTTTCTGGGTCTGAAGTGGTACTAAAACCTCCCATTCGGCCCACACCTCCAGCTGCTCCATGCGCGAAAACTCCTGGACGAAGATCAGGCGCAGGATGTATCCCGTGATCAGGACATGCATCACAATCACTGTGGCCACGGCTGATCCAATGGCCACATTCGTATCGCTACTGCCATTTAGTGGCTCCATCACAAAGAACTTGAAGCTGCTGAAAATCAGCATGGGGAAAAAGAGGAAAACGGCCAGGAAAACCAGAAGCTGCTGCATTCGACTGAGCAAATAATCGACTCGTCTTTTCTGGGGGGAATTTAGAAGGTTAGGATTAAAAAGGGATTGCTATGCTACTCAGCTGACCTTCACCTCTGAGTCCTTCTCCAAATTGTTCAAGTCCTTCGAGCAGCAAGGTTCCGGAGAGGCCATAGCTGCCGCACTACCAGGATAAATCTTTCGGAGCTTGGCAAACATGTTTATTTAGGCTTAAATTTATATATTTTCATAAGGAATAGCTAACTCAAGGCCTACTTTAATGGGTCTATTATAATTTATAATGGAAAACATATTAGTTAGTGATTTTTTAAATTTCTTGGTATCCGTTTAACGAAATGCTTTCAAATTAAAATAGGTATGGATATATCGGCAACGGCTTAGAGAAGCAACATACAACTTTACACTATTTTAAATGGGACTAGGGGAATTAAAAAAAATATGTTCTTACATTTTTTGTTGGCTAAGAAGTATGATTTTAAATTATTTTCAATTTTTAATCGCGGTTTTGAAAGTCCTCTTTATTCATAAATAAATTGAATTATCTGAGATTGTCCATGTCATAACCAACTTAAAGGGGCTAAAGAATCTCCTTTTGTACTTTCCTATTATTTTAAAGATATTTAACGTTTAATACAAATAATTTTATTTTTAAGAAAATTCCAACGAGTGCAGTCCTTACATATTTTAGATAACATTTTGCATAATTGAGTTACTACATTATTTACATCTTCCCTGCTCATAATAAAACATATATTAAGCAAAATAATCTTAAAATATTATCGCAAATGTTTCCCACAGCAAAACAAGCCGTGTCTAAGCTGTGTCATTCGGGGAATTAAGGAACCAGCAAACATCCAATTTTAGCTGGGCATAAAGATTGCCACCTCGCGAGGCAGAAATATCTGGTCGCATGACCGCGCGACACGACTATATAGCAATTAGTCTTAACTCAGCCACCTCGCGGTAGCCAGAAAAAGAACTTCTGCAGATTAGATAGGTGTAATTAGCCAGACGGAGGAGTCCGCGAGAGTAGACTCTACTGCCTGGGACTACGGCTACCTGACCGATAAAGTTCTCAAATCAACGTCGTGATTTTTATGGACACACTCGACTCAAATACCGCGCCCTCGATTTATAGCCAAAGATTACTTCTGGGTGGGTCAGCTGACTCCAAGGGGAACGGGTGTTTCCCCACCAGCAAAAACCATGAGTAAATATTTTCGCAATTCATAAATTCATGCTACTACAGCCTATTGACATTCCCGATTTCGTTGTCAATTTTTCATAAATTATTTTTCATATATTTGGCATTTTATTAGGTGTATTTTAAGAGATGAGTACATTTGGAGAACTATAAGTATTGATAAAATTTTAATTACACTTGAATTCCCTTGGAATTCCACTTATAACTCGGTTATTCAACAGAAAAGCATTTAGGGTACATAAACACTTAATGGGGTTATAGATTAGCTGGGATTACCATACAGCTTTCACGTTACCTTCGTTTTAAATAAGTAATCTAATCTAACTTTACCCATTTATTACTCATACGCAACGTTGGCCTATAGATTTAAATGCAAAACAGTCTGGCTATCAGAAAATTGTTATGATAAAAGGGTTTATCCAAAATATTTAACTTATATTCTATGATTCATAGGATTTACAAGTCACTGCTTTCAGTTTTAAACAGCTGAGATTGTCCCGAATTCTATAAATATTTTATTTTTAGCGATAAAGAGAACGCCATATTTGTGTTTTGGTTATTGCTATGGTTATACGATCACTTTGGTTGGGCATTGTTGCCAAGGGCTAGCACGCATCCCTAAAAATAGATGCTATAGCTTTTGTTCTAGCCAAGAAAACTGGCCCCCATCCAAATGGCCAACAGCTGTGAGCAGCGGGAAAGGCGTGAAACTCTTGCAAAATAATGAGAATTATGCCAAGTTCATATGCGAGAATCGGGTCAATATCCCGAAACTTCGACAGGTTGACAAGTGGGTTAGCACATTAGTGTGGGATGCTGGTCATGCAAATTGCACGACGACTAATGGTGAAACTATTTGCAATTCAACGCCCGCCGGGAATCCTCTTTCCAGATCCTTCCGGTTCAATTCAAAGCGTATCCTTGAACCGAAGCGGTTTTACTTATGCATGCATCGGGTTTGCAGCCAACTTGTACGCATATGTGCATGGCAATTATGGTAATTGCCCTGTCTGGGCATCCGCTTGTTTGCTTGGCTCCGCAGGCTCCTCACCACCCAATCAAACCACCCATCCCACCCCCTGACCTTGACTGCATTTGCAACCCCCGAGCTTTTTGTTCGAGGAGCCACAGGACACAGGAGCCACACTAACCTTGAAAAACACGTTGACCGTCACTTGAGAGTTGACCAAGTTTTATTGGTTTCCTTTGAGTGCAGCGGAAAGTTTTCCCCATTCGCTGCGTGGCCAGTGGGGAAATCGATTAGCAATTAAAGTCGCCTTTCCCGAGAAGTGCCCCTGAATGCTGTGCACACTGTTGATAGAGTAATTCAGCTGCTCGTGCCCCATTAACCATTATCCGATTTGCATACAAGGGAGTTGTTTGGCCTGGGGATTTAAACGGGATTTCAAATACACATCCATCAGCCAGGAGTGCCGGTCAAAGACTCGGGGTGAGTTTAATGCTCTCTCTCTCTCTTCTTTAAGGATTCACATGTATCCTTGGGATGTTGCGACAGGTCGGTTACATCAATTTCGTGCAATCAGCATAAATTTATTGCCACTCGGAGAGCGCTCAACTTTGAACCGAATTCGGTTCTAAACTATTCGCTGACCTCTGCTCTTGACCCTGGAAAATCTCTAGCTTTTTCTCTTTAGAAAATAGCGGTCAACAGACGGGCTAGAAACAACTTTGGTGACATGTGATGGATGATTGCCTCGATGGAGCCTCGTCCTCACTTTGATTGCCATTGTTCTCCGTCCGGGGTCAAAGTGGGCCGTAAAACAACAGGATGGCCCTCCTAATGAGTGTGTTAATGAGCTTGCGGAGATAATAGAAATGGCTGCCGGGTTCAACTTCCTACGGGCGACAGCTGAGCACATAAAATAGAGCGGCCATAAATAAGAGAGACTAACTTAATTAAATATGTAGTAGCGAATAATGAAAAGCTTAATATTAAGCTAGATGAAGATATATTAGATCATTTTTATATATTGATTTAAAAAACATTTTTATTCTAATTATTGAAATATTTTTATTTAATTTATAGTCTAAATATTAAATTAAGATGGTTAAGTACACAGATTTTTGTTAAAAGTATTAGTATTTCCTTTGTTATGTTTTAGTTGTAACATTTTCTATTTGATCTAATATTTGCTATAAGATTTTATAACATTTAAATTTTCAGATTTTATTTATGTTGTAGATATTAAAAAAAAAAACGTTTAAGTACACAGATTTATATTTCTTATGTTAGTTTTTCAGTTATAATATTTTTTTAAATATTTTTTTTCTAGTTTTTTAAATAGTCTGATTATTTTTATGATATACATATCCAAATAAAGATGGTTATGTACACAGATCTCTTTTATATTTGTGCTTCCCTTGTTATGTTTTAGTTCCAACATTTGCTTTTAGTCATTCTCACAACATATTTCCTGACTTGTAGAACCCCTTTTTAAGATAAATCCAACCAAACAGTCGCAGTTTAAAGTCTAGACCTGACCAAACATATCTAGTTTAGTCCAATGGACGTCCCACCATCCCGAATATCCACTAGTGTAGTTCTGGAACCCCCTTCGAAAGAGATAAGTCAATGTCAACTGTCGTAAATTCGTGCTTGCACTTGTTGCTAATATTTGCGCACGGATCCGTCAGCGAAAAGTCGTGCTGAGTCAACAGCAGTCATGCGCCAGCAAAGATCCAGATTCGGATACAGGTATAGGTATAGATACAGATACAGATACAACTAGAGATACTGTTCCAGATACAGATATGGGTGTGACAGCGAACAAAACCTCGGGACGGTCGCAAGTCTGAATTTATGGATAGCTTTGTTGACCAGCGTGACAGGGGAGCCATCAGATGTCGCCGGGTTCCTTACGACAGTTTGCCCAAAGCCAGAAGCACCGTCGATGTCATAATCGTTCGGGCATTTCCTAAGCTTATCCCCCTCCTATTTGAGCTGATAATATCCATTCGTGTTTAAGCTTCGGCGAAATAGGTGCCTAGACCCACTGACATTCCACAGTCAGCTGTGGCACCATCCTCGTATTAAGATCATAAAAGCGGCCTAAGATCTTAATGCCTCGACTTGATGGTTCATTAACATTAAAGTGACCGCTAAGTCACAAGGCGAAATTGCACACTCCAGATAAGTTTTGGATTAGGCCGCTTGGGGCTTTCGACTGGCGCCCATTGGCAACTAATTAGGGAGAGTTCGTGGACTCATAAGACCGGGACTGGCCATTAACGTCACCCAGTATCAGCTGATATCGGCGGGTAAGACTTGAGATTCGAGTGCTGCTTGGAGGAGCCAAGGGCAATAAACGAAAGTGTCTTAGGGTTACCTTTGTAATCGGCCACGTTCCTTTGTCTACAGTTTGTGGAAATATTAGGTGATAAGAAGTTTGATATTCTTAAGATCTTACAAAGTAAAGTAACATTGTATACATTCTTTTTTTAATTTTTTCTATACTTGACGTAAATTAAAAATAATAATAATATTTTTATTAATTTTATAATATATTTTTTTATTATTTTAATAATAGGTAATATTATAAGGAAACTCTTCCAGTAATTTCAAAAAATATTGCCTACTTTAAGGAAACAAATTTAATAAATAAAATCATTTATTTAAATCAAGTCTCTGACGTTTTATATCCCCAAAATAAATTCCTCTAGAATTCTTGTGAGCAATTAATTTCATTTTCTCAGTCTTTTATTTGTCCAATAAATCTTTGGGCTTCGTTTCTAAGTGAATACTATTTATATACGCTTATTTATTCCTGGCCGAGGTGAGCCTTGTGTGGTTTCCTTGCAGCTGCGGCACGTTCCGATTGCAGAAGGATTTTCTTTGGGGAAACGCAACGCATCCTAGGTCACTTCTGGCCAGGTTGGCATGCAAATGGCTGCTGGCCCACTTTTCTGTTGCATCGCGCGGCGTGTCATGCAATGCTGGGTGCAATGGCCGGCCAGAGGTCATCGAAGGACGTCAGCAGGCTGACCCTTGTCCCTATCCCACCTCCCATTCCTCGTCCTTAGCCATGCTGGGCACGCAATGACATTGACAAGCGTTGGCTTAGCACGGCGCTCAGGTTGCGGGCAACTTACCACCCCAAAACCACCTCCTTATCCTAGCAGATCCGCTGTACGTGCCCGTACTTATTTATTGGCCAGTGGCACTTGTTAGCCAAGGCCTGAATTCACCTGCGAGTTGGCTAAAAATAGCCACAAACGCAGTTCTAGTCCTCGCAACTGGGTCGTCGAAAGTATGCAACACTTGGCCATTAAAAGGAAATTACAGAATGGAAATCATGGAAATCTCGAGGCTCGTGCCAGGGGATTACTTTAAAGTCGAAGGGTGGTGGCTCAAGCACAACCACGTGTGCCAACCACGTGTGTTGGTCCCTGCACATGCAAATGGTTCAATCCAATCGATGGTTTCGCTCAAGAGCGATTACCCAAAACAACAGCTTATAAATTTCTCCGCCCTTTATTGGTGACCTTGACAGACGAGTAAGAGGATGCTTACATTTTCAAAGCCACAGAGATTGCCAGCCCTAAGCTTCTATCAACATAATTACACTGAGAAAAAGTATCTAGAACATTGAAATTAAATCTTATATAATATTATTTTAATAGAATCTAAGGTATATTAATTTTAAACTATAATTCATACTATAAACTATTATCAATTATCATAACCTTAATTTACATTGACATTATAATGTTATTTAGTCTCTAATAGATTGTAAGTTTGACAATAGATCATTATTCCCTGTGTACACAAATAATTCTCCACTTTAGCACATGTCACAAATGGAAGAGGTCTTGGGGGAGTTAAGACTTAAGCTGGAATACCTAATTGGCGCACTTGAGAACTGGTTCGTGTGCTTCGCCCTCCCACACAGCCACATGAAATACTGATTTTCCGGCTGTAAATGTGTGTACCCTTTCTTCGCAATTATATAATAAGATTTATATCTAAGTCAATTGAGCATTTGTTCACCGCAATGTGCCAGTTATTAGACAGGGCAGTTTTAGTTTCAGTGGCATGTCAACAAATATACCATTTACTGTGTGGGATTTGTTTTCATATACGAGTAAGCATGAAAATTTTGGGGTAAATGAATCAAGCCATTGACGTCAGAGGTGGGAAATGCATTTAGGATAGGATTTTAAATCGAAAATAATAATAATTATATCATATCACTATAGGAAGTTAACACACAAAATCATTAAAAAGCTATACCTATCCAAAAATATTTCATAATAAATATTATCTAAAGTGTTGCGTCTTATGTGTTTTGTTTGCCATTTGTAATAACGAAAACTCATTATTCTGTTTAATTTCCAATTTGTTTTTAAAATCTCAACGTTTTGTTTACCGCAAACCGTTAATGATCTCCGTTGCCACGTGCTGTGTAAGCGCGATTAACAAAAATTGCTCGTAAATCAAATACTATAGGGGTACAAGCCCTATTATCTGGAGATAAACTGAGCAACTTATTATATTCCATTCTCCCGAAATTGCAAACGTGATTCTCGGGACACCTATTCAATTACCTATTTACCGTAATGGCCGATTTGCAGCGGCCACTTTGAATAGTTGGGCAGAGTGAATACACAATGATTCACTGGCTATTTCCATTTCTATTCATACGAACTGCGGGCATGTGACACCTTGCACTTTGCGCTGATTGTGTTTGCATTCGCTCTGCTTGGAGCACAATTGCACAGGTGTAAAAGGTGTACGGGGTACGGATACAGATGCTAGCACTTGAGGAAAAACAAAAATAAAACAGCGGGAAAACCCCAAGCACGTTTACAGCGAAATGTAATATCTAATATTTTGATGGGAATTTATTTTGATTAGAAACAAAAAATAAAAAATTGGGAAATCTTAAGATGAAATGATGGTAAAAATATATAACTTACAAAATTTAACAAAAAAAAAAATAAATAAAATTAAGGACTATATAGTTATTTTATCTCTTGTATCAGATTTAACTGAACTATGATTCTAATTTAATTATTCTTACCTCACAAACTGCTTAAACAACCGAGTGAGAGGGAAAACTAGTGAAAGAGACAAAGGAGGCAGGTGCTGGCAAAAGTGAAAGATTTATGATGCAAATTGTGGGCGACACTATCAACTGACATTGCTTTATCACTGGACTATATATCACGAAGAACTTTTCTATGGGGGGTTAGCATGGTAGAAACCACAGTTGTCAATTTACGACACTGACATTTGATTGATTGGCAGCGAACAGGGGCTCACGAAAGGGGCTTGCAATCCAAATAATATCATTTTACTAAAAGAATAAAAAATAATTAAAACATACTTAGTGTAAATTATATCCTACTCATGAGGTTTAACTAAAAATGTACTTTAATCTATTAACCCCTCTTAAAAAATTTATATTACGCCCCTTTATCGATAGGCATCTCCATTTGCTTTTGCGCATTTCCTGCAAAGCAGACATCTTTAATTCCCTTTTGTGCTTTAAAGGATTTCCCACCTGTTGCGCTCTCTCGCTCTGCCCCTCTTCCTCTCTTTTGTTTTCCCCCCTCCCCCTCCGCTTTCTCCATGGAACTTCTGCCGGCAATCACATGGCGCCAACATCTGTTTGCCGGCAGCGCAGCAACAGCGGCGCCGGCGACCTTATGACAGATTTGGCAATGCTGTAAAGCAAAGCAAAAGCACAAAGGCAGCAACAAAAAGCACGAGCAAACGCCGACGCAGCAGCGACGCCTCGTTTGGCCAACTCGATAAAAAAAAGCAAAAAAAAAATTATGTGTGCTAGATGACGCTACCGGTCGTGCTTGTTATAGTTGTTGTTGCTGCTGGTGGGGCTGCTGCTGCGGCGGCTGTTACTGCGGCTGCTGCTGCTGCGGCGGCGTCTGTTGTTGCTGCTCGCTTTTGGATAATAAAACAGGCAACGCGCACTCGAGCGCCAAGTCAATTTGCGAACGCCGCTCGTTCACAACGGAGGCGCAAAAATAAAAACAAAAAATTTTAAATAAAAACAAACGGTAATAGCTCTTCTTCACTTACCAACCCCCCCATCCCAACCACATCCCTCCCCCATCCCTCTCGCACTTTTGTTCCCACGTTTTGCGCGTGCGTGCGCGAGCAGAGCAGCAAAAGCGAAAATAAAAGACCGAAATCAAAACCAAAATAAATCGCCAGTCTCCAACTCGTCTCGTTCACAGCAGGTCCACTTTGAAAATCGCGCGCGCTGTTCGCGTTTGTCAGTTTGAAATTTCCAAAGTTTCGAACGAAAGTCGCGGGCGTTTCGCTGATAACGAAAAACATAAAGAATTCGCGTAAATTCGGTACCAAAGAAAGCAGAGCGGAACCCAATATTCTAATTGTGTGAGTTGAGTTTCGAAATATCCGAGTTAAAATCCAAATTTCTGGGGAAACTCTCGAGTGAAAACGGTTTGTTAGCCCCGCCGACATTGTTATTATTTTACGTGCTACCCGTTTATGGTCTCTCGCACCTCAGGCGAGAGAACCCCAAAATAAAATGTTGACGGCATTTAATTTGCATAAAAAAAAGCTTAGCGCTGAAATATGAAATTATGGAAATATTCCAACAAAAACATGCAACAAATTATCGTTCATACATTTTATGAGCATAAGCTCCAGTCGTCATCTCACTCGGCTGGAACGTTATAAACAAATATGGTAGACGGTTCGTTTTTGGAAATATTTATTTTTTCAAAATATTGCAAGCCAAAATAGTTCTAAAAATATTAGAGCGCAGTGGGGAAACTCTGAACGAAACAGCAGGATATTCAGTGCAAAAAATCAGAGAAATACAATTTATTTCCATGAGTCAGAACTTGCAAGTGATTAGAACCAACGGATTTAAATATACAACTTTTTATGCTGATTAATGTGAAATGTGCCATTTAAAAGTTTGAACTCCGATTTTACTGTGATTGTTTTTGTTCAGCACAAAAATATTAGATATATTAAAATAATGTGTATATGAAAAGTGATTTAAGTAAATTTTTAAGATAAAGTCTTATAGTTTTTAGTTACTAGGAATCTGAATGTGTTGCTAACGGAAAAATGGGAATCGACTGGTTGAAATAAATAAAAGAAATTTCGTTTAGTAGAGAAAAATATTTTTCTAAAACTTGTTCTAAAAATTAAAAATCTATTTATATTAAATAAATAAAGTTAAAAAAAGAAAATATTTTATTTTATATTTGGAAAGTGTCAATAGAAAATTATCAATTGTTTTATGACGAACAATATTTTTAAAAACAACGAAAATTGTGATTGTGAATTGCTAAATATTCCCAAATGTAAAAAAATATATTTCTATCTCTCATGGGATCAAAAAAAAAAAAAAAAACCCCAAAATAAAAGTATTTCATATGTTTTTTAACGTATACCTAACGTGCTCATAAAGCTAATGTGGGCTTACAAAACAGTCTGCCATAAGCTCCCAGATCCAAAATATTCCATTGCGAACTTAAAGTCTATTGATAGGTTTATTTTCACTGGAAAATCCACCAATTATAGCATAGCTGTGGCTAATTTCACTAATGTTTCATAGAACCGTAGGTCTCCAGTTGGTCCCCGTCGAGACAAGCACCCCCAGACGGAATGATAACGGTAATAAACCGAAACCGCAGTTCGCGAACTAGAATTCACGAATTCTCCAACCACAAAATGATACAAACTTTTAGGACTTTGTTAAGTGTGTTAAACAGATTGAAGTCGGGAAGGCGAGATGAAAACGCTGAAAAGTGTGAACTTAATAATGAGATGTGGGCGGTGTGACAATGTCCAGAGGTTTGCCCCCAGATGTTTGATACCCCAATATATATTCGAATGTAAACCGAAGTCTAACCCGCATTCGTGTTCCGTTTCGGTTGCAGAGAACAACGTGGCCGCCAGCAAAGAACCATCATCCATGATTGGCTCGGACGGTTCCAGACTGCAAAAGAAACGCGCCCTCGAAAGCTATTCAAATTTTCCGTTATAACGGCTACTTTCCCTACCCCCCCAAAAAGTCGGCGACTTTTCGAGATATATATATACCAAAGATATCGCAGTGCAGCCAGTTAAGTTCAATTATTAGCCGTAACTAGTCAAATGCCAAAAATGATAGTGGATAAATCGGAACTGGTGGGCGAAAATGCCTGGGCGAAACTGTTGCCCGAGGAGAAGGACAAGGCCATCATAGTCAAGATGAGTGGCAGTGGCAATAACAACGACTCCAAGGAGACCACGCCCCTCAATGTGGATCAATTGGTGGCAGCCACAAGTCCTGCAGTGGAGCAGGGAGCCGTCTGTATGGAGGAAACCTACAAGCGCACCTCCACCTACGCCTCCAATATCAACTCCACGGGCGGCGAATCGAGCGGCAGTGGCACGCAGCTTTCCCGCAAGGAGTCCATCCTGGGCAGCTTTCATCGGCAGATCCGGCGCTCCATCAAGGCCGTTAGTGAATCCCCCGGTCCGTTAACCAGGTGAGTGAGATAAGATCTCCTATGTCTTGGCCAACGCGGCGTATGAGTAACGCACCATTACTCATACGCACTGTTGTTCGCGTTTGAAGAAAACAAGGTTGTGTCTTTCAATGCAGAAACTATAACAGAGGGAACACATTATTGTCTCTTTGCTATTTTTAAATCAAATATTTGTTATGTTAGCCAACTCTATTAGCAAACAGATTAAACAAATGGGAAAGTTAGTATTATTTCAACCGTTTTACAGGTTAGATGGTTCTATCTTTAAAGAGAGCATTTAATATTTAATTTTACTAAGATATTTATTTGAATATTCAGTTTTTTTCGGGTTTTATTCTATTTATTCACATAATCTACGTTTAAATAGTTGCCATTTCAAGCGACTTATATTTCTGAGAATTTTTATAGCGAGCTATTTGTAGTTATCCTTTATGTAATAAATGGTAAATAACTCATTCCATCTCATCCCTTTGTAACCTAGTTGTGCAATAGTTTCCAGGAAGCTCTTAATGATGCAAGAGCATAGTTGCGCTCCGAATGACTAAACTAATAAGCTTAAATTTAAGTGTTTGTTATTCACAGAACTTGTATTAAAATCTTTTGCATTTCGTGGAAGTTTCCAAGAACTTGCAGTCATGCAAGTGCTGAGATAAATAATCCGAGCCCACACATTTCGATGGCAGTGTGTTGTCGGTAAATCGGTAAACAAACAGCATTCGCTGCACTTCCCCCTGACTGTAGGATTTTGTGGGGCTTTTTTTTTTGCTCTTGGCTTTTTTGTCACACATGTAGCCGTCCATTGATAGCTGCGACTTGTGGGTTATTTTGATATGCAAATGGAGGTGACGTCTGTTGGTCAGTTGGTCGCACTGAGAATGTAGAACCGAGAACCGAGTGCCGAGAATGGAGAACTGAGAATCGAGTCACTAGAGCGAGATAAACCTTTTGACTTGATTGCCTGAAATGACAAAATTGAATTATTTTGATTTGAGCGCCGTCAGTGGGTGGACAATTAAATATTATTTCCGCCTGTTGCTTCTGGCACAGCATGTGATACAGATATAGATACAGCTACAGATACCGCTGATTCAGATGCTGGCTGCCTTAATTGGGAATAGAGTCTCCGTATCTGCGTTTCTGCTTCTTGTATGTAGTGTAGTACTGCCCGTGCCCAAATGAACGCCCCTGACATTACGCGTATTTGTTTACCCAGCACTAATGCCGCGGCAAACTCCACTCTGCTTATAAAGAACGTTCTCCCGAGTACCGAGTACCGCGAGTCAACGACTTGCACCTGCCCCTGCCTTGACATAAATTTGCATAATGCGCCTCGAATTCTCGATTTCGGTTTGGCAATCCACTAATTCACTTGCCCATAAGTTAATTAAAAACGTGTTAACTGCTCGCTGGCCGGCTACAGCGAGCTCACACTCATTGCTCGATTGGCCAAATGCCAGAGGAATCAAGAATCGAGAATCCCAAGGGGATTTCCTATGTGTGGATGCCGAGAATTATGCTTTCTGGGCGCGGACACCGTCTATAAATAGGCCTTGAGTGCTTTCGATGGTGATATTTTGGCCCTGCATTCGACACACTTTCTTCCGAGGAGCGCGCAATCTCGTTGTCTGCGGCAACCGGTGCGTATGATTGATATTTGCCTCATTTCCGCCGACAATTGATTTGGCCAATATTTGCGCCAGTCGCCGATCGTGCGCCACTCGAGCCAGTCCGAACGTCTATAGCCGATTGCCCACGATTCAGGGAAATTAATTATTTTTATTATGATAGATCCATTCGATAAGTAGCGGCGGAATCACCGCTCAACGACCCGCTGATTGTGACCACTTGGGAGCGGGTTGGGCGAGCCGAGAACGGGCAATTAACGCTCACACGTTGTAAATTGATCTGCGGAAAGAGCTGGAATTATTTAATCGGTTTACAAGCAGTTGTAAATACTAACATTAGCTAAAGGTCTGCGCGTGTTAACATTTAAGGCCCACTGTAATTTACTGTTAAAAAACTGCAGTGTAATATTAACAATGTGGGGATTACTAAACGAAATATAACTAATATAGAAAATATTTATTCCTAAAAATTAATACACAGATCCTGGATTTTATGTAAATATTTCCACTTATCACTATCATGTGATTTTATAAGCTTCCTGGAAAAGAAATCACTAAAATTGGTCACGTGCAATTAACTATCTTAAATTATAAGAAAGTCAAATAATCTTTAACTTACAGTTATCATTTCAATCATTTCAAAAAAGTCACATTGATGTGTTTCCTATAATATAATCATCAAACGTAAATTCAAAGAAAAGTTAGTATGATTGATAGATAGATCTTGTTTGACTTGTCCATCATGTGATTACAGAGTACTGCTATCTGAAGAGAAGAACCACTCGAAGTTTTGCGTGTGCAAATCAAAATTTGAAGGTTAGGTTGCAGAAGTAAAGTTACAATTTCACAGATATCTATAAGATGTTAATACCTGACTTATGTCTGTAAGGGAGTACAATGAACTGATACCTTATAAGATTTGGAAATATGTACACTTTGATCCTCAAGCTTAAGACAAGAGAACAAAAGTGTGTTTGAGGGTTTGAGCCATCTGTCGACTTGTCCATGAGTCCATCGGGTGATTACAGAGAGTACTGGAAATAGAACGACTGGAAGTCGTGTGCAAAGGTATGACTTTGATACTGATATCAAGTATCAAAGGCGATCGAGAGGCGACTATAAATTCGTCGCAATGCAAACGTAACTTTTAAAAGGGGATGTTCGTCAGGAGTCACATGCACTGCGGAATCTATTTTTGTGACCAGAGATATGGAGTCTTTTCCGAGGGTCGCTAATCACTTAACGAATGGTGATTGAATAAGCAGACGTGCCCAATTTGATTATCGCATATCGTGGCTAGTATACACACTTATATACGTGTGGATATTTCTGTGTATATTTGTGTGCTCACTGGTATGCATAAATATTTACACACATGTCGGCATTCATGGCACTAATGAAACTGCAGTTATAAATTGAGTTTTATGCGCGCTAATTGGCGAAAATCTTTAAACTTGATTATCATTCGGACTCAATTTACCCTCTTTCCCCCCCTGTTTCCGACTTATGAATACTTTTTAAGTGTCTTTTGTCTCTGGCGATTTATTAAAACGATCGACTGTCAGGCGATGTAACTGTTTATGGACTTGCGGCGAATTCGGAGATTTAATTGTTTGATTTAAGGGCGAATTAAAAGCACAGAGAGAATGAAAAATGCAGATGATAAATATGAATTTGATGTGTACCACAGTTAATTCGGATTTAACAGCATTCGCAATTCAAAAGCAAATGAAAAAGGCATTATGAATAAATAATAAGCTCTTTATTCTTTCAGTGCACAAGGAGAGATCTTCCTGCCATGCTTTTCCCCTCTCTCTCTCTCTCGTTATCCCTCTCCTTCCGTTAATCTCTCTCACAACAAAAGAAGTGAGCTGAATTTATCAGCTGTTGTATTTCATGCTTGAGAGTGTTTGCCAACCGGGCGTATGTGTGATTTTAGCAACACGCTGTTGTCACTCTGTGTTTGTTTTTGCCTTTGCTGCCTTTGCTCTGCTGCCGCATTGCTGCTTTGCTTTGCTTTGCTGCCTGGCTGCTATCGCGTCTTCCACTTTAAACTCAAAATAATAAAAAGCAACAAAGCTGTCAACCGAACGTTTCAGTTTGAGTTCAGCCGTCTTCGCAGAAAGTTATACACCTGCGCCGCGCTCTCGCTCGCTCATTTTGGCCGCGTGCTGCTCTCTCTCTCTCTTTTGCTCACTCGTTGCAAGATCCCCTCCTCAGCGAAGTGGGGAGCTATTTAAAACGCATTTCGTGCCACAACATTGCTCAGTGCTAAAAAAGACACCGTTACTCACAGTTCTGTTATGGTTTACCGTTAGCCGCAAAAGTGCCTCCATTTAACTCGACAAATAACAGTGTTTTTTAAATCAAAAATTATGCGCGCCTTTGTTTATTTCAAAATAAAAACCATTTTCGCCTTCCCCACCACAAAAAGAACGCATTTGTGATAAAGCAAAGCTAAAGCGAAGCGAAATTAAATTCAAAAGGGAGAAAAACACCCCATAAATTTATCGAAAATTCATAAAAAAGTTCGCAAAATAAAAACCCCAACCGAAACCTGCCTCACAGTACACACACTCGCGCACACACACGAGTTTAATATCCCAACGATAACGTCATCCGCTTTGTCAACAGTATTAAAGTTAATCTGAAAAGTGCTCGAATCTTTTGTTTTCAATCATTATAATTGTAATAAAACAACTAGAAAACAAAATTATAAATAATAATACCAACAACAACTGCAGCCAAGGTTGCCGCCCGAACGTTTTTGTTTTTGTATTTGTTGTTGCTTTCGCCGTGTGGAGGAGCTGTCAACTCAACATCTCTGCCGACGTCGCTGTTGCCGTTACATTTCAGTTGTTGCCATCGCATAAAAGCAAAACAGAGAGCCCCAAATCGCGACAGAAACAGCAGAAATTTACATAGCGTTATACACGTTATACAACGCAGCAGCGCGTGCCTCGACTGCCAGTGCAAAATCCCGAATCCCTCCGGGCCAAATTGGGATCCCAGTCCTCGAGTCCATCCCTATAACACCACGCAATACCTTTTGGCCATCATGAAGCGCCTGATGACCTGGGAGCGCGATCTCGTGGATGCCATGTACGAGTAAGTTGGTAGTGGCACACACAGCACACTCACCAAATCACACTAAAATTCGACTGTAGTTGCTAGACATCTTTAAGATTCTAAAAAAAAAACATTTTTTAAAAAAGTCTTAAACATTTTTATCCAACTTAATTATACAGATTATAATGAATCAGAAAAATTCCTTAAGTTTTATAGTCATTATCGCTGTTTGAAATACGATGAAAGATTAAAATATTCCGTATAATCTTACAAAAAAATTCCCTTCTAGTAAATCAGAAAACTTGTAAAAGTTTCTTAGTTTCGCTTAAGATATTTAGGAAAATTTAAAAAATATACACAGTAGGTCTGATTGAAGTACTATTATAAGAACTATGATCTAAGGTACTCAACACAAGAAAAAAAATGTTCCAAAGTCAGAATCAATATGATAAACGTTATATTATAGTTGATTTGAAGGTATCTCCGGATACCGAAAGTAATACCTATAGGAAATCCCTAAGATATCCTCAAAGAGTAAAAACTTTTTCTCCGTGTAAACTATTGGCTAAACGATTTCATTTATCACATGTGGCTTAAAGCTTATGGACAGGTTTCCAATTGCATTGTTTGAAAGACGAGAAGAAGCAGCACGTGCTTGCCGCCACAAGAGAAGCACAACAAATGGCCAGAAAACTAGTTTGTTTGCATTGAACTGGGGAGCAGAGTGAACTTGTGACAGAGAGCAAGGCGACGCATCCACATGGGAATAAGTTATATGTAGCAGTGTGTTGTACGATATATATGTGTTATATGTGGCATATAGAGTACAGTACGGCCAAAAAAAAGCAAAGCAAAACAAAACAAAGGCGTATATAATGAGCATCGCATGGCAACCGATCTCTTATAATTAAATGCTGCATCAGCTGCTGCTGTCGGCTTTATAAGAGTGGCACATGTGATTGGGATCCCACGCAAGGGAGCTCTCTTCCGCCCTCTCTCTCTCGCACAGGAAGCCGGCTGACCCTGTCTCCCTCACAACCATCTACACTGAGAAAAAAGATACGAATTTGGGTATTTATCCAATGGTTTTTAAATCAGATACGAATAATTTTAATGTTAAACTAAAATGTTTAAACATTTGTAATTCAAGGTCTGTAGATCATTACATTAAATCCATTTTTCTTTCTGTGTGGGTTTCGCCAGCGGAATTTAAATGCCGGCATTTACCTTTATGAATAAAATGGAGGCCGGTAGAAAATGCTTAACGTGCATTTACTTACCAATTTGGCGATATGCCACAGACGACAAAAAAAGCACTTTGGGCTTGCCAAAGGATTTCTACCTGTTTAAAACCTTAAGATATTCGAGTTCGCTGCACGCTCCTTTGTTTGTTCAATTTATAAAGCTTGCGGTCTATTTGTGTTGGCCGAAATTTATAACTATTAGGTCTTAACCGCCATAGATAAACAACATTAAAAAATATATCAGCAATTTGCTTATCTGGGGGATTTTCAGGTGTTACCGCAAAGAAGGTCAAGGCTTAGGGCTTATTCAAATTCTATTTGATAAAATATTAATTAAAATTAATTAAAAATTAGTAGCAGGGAACATAAGATGCGATAACTCTAGTTATTACACTAATAATTTTTAATAATTAATTTTAATTATAATTATAATGTAACTATTATTCAAATCCATTTACTGGAAAAATACAAGTGAGCCATTTAGAAAACTCTGCATTCGAGTAAAAGTAAAAGTCGACAGCCTTGCAGTTTCAATGCCATAAATTGGCAATAAATGATCCACCAATTTTGGAACTTTCAACAATAAAAGCCACTTTCGAAGCCCCATAAGCTGACGATCGTGTCGCACCTTTTGCGCCGACTGTACACCGGGTATTTTTGGGATGCAGAAAGCGTGTAATCATTAGCTTAACAAGCGGCGCATGCCCATCGTTTCTAGGCTTATATATCTCTTTTTTGGGATTTCTTAGGCAACCTTTTTGGAGAAAAACCAGGTGACAACCCGTTTGTCACATGGCCATAATATTTACCCAGTTTATTTCTTGTGTACTGTCTTCTTGGTATTATTTACAAGTGTGCCGTCGCAGGCCACGATTACGGGCAGATAAACGAAATGGCCAACGATAAGGCCTCTCTCCGTCGACTGCGCAGCACTTAGCACCTGGAATCGAGGTTGTGGCTTCGGGTTGAGCTTGACTTGGGCGCCGGAATTTTTACACATCTCGAGATGTGCCAAGTGACTCATTGCGGACACGCTCACCGAACATGACACTCAGCCGATATATCCGATACTTTTCCAGTTAATGATGAACATTTCACTCATAACTTCATATGCAAATATCCGCTGTTTCACATTTTTGCGCTAATATTTGAACTGAGACATCTGTTTGGTATTTACCGAGAAAGGGGCGGAGAATTCCTTTATTTGCACACTAATTGAGATCGCAATTCAAGGTGGAAACTTACTAGACGCCATTGGCGGCAATATCTTAACAAAATGCGGTTAATAAATAGACGTGCTAATTGGTTGCTCAATTTGTTTGCTCTGGTTTAGCCAAGACACACGATCCCAGCGTGACTACAAAGCTAATAATATCGCTGCAGGCTCTAAAATTAATGTTTTCGTTTAAGATTTAGCCGGAATAATTCTGCAGATAATGAGGATTATAAACGTTTAGCGATCCGTTGCGAGGCACGAGATTCTTGATGGGTTCTTCAAATACTATTGTAGGTTGATGGATCAGAAACGTTATAAGATAATAAAATATTTAAATGATTTATAGATGAAAGTTTTCTATCCTAAGTTGATAAAATTAAAGAGGTTAAGTCAATGAACTTTTCGAAAGCCCCTCAAGGTTTGTCCTATCTCAATTCCCAACTAAGTCACTTGGAGGTTTATGATCTTCTCATAAGTTTCTGAAATCTTTTGCTGACTACCAGTTACCAAAAATAACCACGCCGCCTTTGGACTGTCAAACGTTTAGTCATAGTTATCGTCGCCCATATAAGTCGGGACATATTTATAAGATTGTATATCTTTACACCGATATCAACACTTGACTACAAAGGTGCGCGATTACCGGCTCAGATGCGTCACGGCCTTGACGTCACTGGATAATGGTTGTTGATAGCATGTGTGGCAAATGTTTTTGGGAAATCTTGTCGACTTTTTCCCTGTAAGAAATTACTCATGGGTCTTATTGGCTCAGACGGGGTTCTTTCCTTTCCTTCCTCGGTCAGCAATCTTTTTTCGTCTTGGTTCTTTTTTGGCCAAGATTAGATAGATTACAGTGGGCACTCGAGATAGCGGACCAAGGAGAGCGAACCGTTTTAACCCAAAATTGGTTCATTCAACTTTCGAACGATCTCTATTGGTATTTCCCATGCGGGAAATTCTGGCTATTTTTGAACGAGCAAAGTGCGAGGCGGCAACTGGGCGGCTATGGCAGCCCGAACCGGTTCAGGGGGGATAAGTCAGAGCATATTCTATATGCCATATATATCTGGCACTGGCGATCTGTCGTTTTCTGCGTTTCAAAATTAAATTCGCTAACTAAGAAAAACAATTCCATACATATAATTGACGTAGAGATAGGCTTCCATTATAGGTGTTTCTATTCCCATTTCAATAAAGCAAATATGTGATCAATTGGTTTTGGGGGAAAAAAGCGGGGATCCATCAGGTGTGGCATGTGTCAATCGCGGGCAAACACAGTTAATGAGGCAAACAGATAGGCACGTGTGCGGGTGTATGGGTGTTCGGGGTATCTGATAAATAGGAACTGGCATTCCAATTGTTTATAGCCACCAGACATACATGCATGTGTAATTAGGTGAAATGAGTAAATGAGGCGGCAGCCCAACAGCAAAAACAACAAGAGGTTCGGTCCGCTGTCAGTGAGCGTAGAACATGTATATTGATGAGGAGAGGTGCAGGAGGGGGAGCGGTACGGGGACTAATATCAACACTGAATTTTGTTTGCAGCGACGAGGGCGAATTTCAATTTGCTCGCCGACAGTTGGCAAAAAGTTGTTCGATCGCGCAGTTCACACACAACCGACACAAAACGTTAACCAAATTGAAAAAAAAACGGAAACTGTATAAAAAAAGAACAAAAGGCGTGAAATTCTACGCGCTTTACAAGTTAATTAACCGTGCTGCCGGCATAGTGAAAAGTGACTGAATTTGAAAGTCTGGCAATCGAGAGTTTTGGAACTCCCTCGAAATGCTGAGATCTCGTTTCTGTGATTTACTGGGCTGTTCGGCACGTCGTCGCCTCTTGCTGAAACATTGTCTGTGCTTTATTTTTATAACAATGACAAACTAGAACAAGAGAAAACGTTTTATTCGTGTTTTTTTTTTGCAAAAAAAAAACAAGCAAAAAATAAGAAACATACACACACTACACAGTACATTAAATCAATCGCAACCAACAGTATTGCCTTGTTCGGTTGAACAACTCTTGTGATCCCAGGACAATCGATCAAGGGCCCCAAAAATGTCTGAGCTGCGGCGCAGTTTCAGCCGCCTGTCCATGATCGTCTACCGAGCCACTCATTCCAGCGAACAGTCGTGGCGAGAAGAGCTTCTCAGGTAAATCGCAGGTAGAGAAGATCGATCATCGATCGGGGATTGGGGATCCAAAGATGATCTCTTAAGTGCTTAAATGTGTGGTTTATCAAAGTGAGCGTGAAATTTTAAATGTTATAAGAAAGATATAGTAGTTATTGAAATTACTAGAGAGCTATTTCTATTACTGATGAATGGGTTACATTAGAATTACCAAATTATTATGTTTATAATAATTTATAATTATAGATATAATTACATAAAACTCTTGGTAACATTTCCTATTACAATACTCCCTGCCAAACTTGTCACGATTCCGGTTCTATAAACATTGTTCTCTGCAGTCCAAAGATCACTTTCCATAACTTAACGTAGTTTCATAATGACTTACGTTTACCTGGTCACCCTTGAAGGTTATTTAAACAGCTGAACTCGCTCCGATCTCAGTACTATACATAAAAACATGTGCACAAGTGTACATAAATACATATTGTATACCCTCTATACTATATATATGCATCTGCGCATTTGGACTTATAATGTTTAATCGAAAGCGGCATAAATATTTGCCTGAAAGGCGTTTCCATTTGCTCTTTGGCGATACAGCAACCTCTGCTAACATATGCACACAATATCCATTCTATATATAAGGCTTTCCGATCAAAGTTTATATAAAACCCAAGAAAGGATGTTTTGTTCTCCTCCGATCTTTTGTGTTTTTCCTTCTTTAATAAGAACTTTTCACGGTTTCGCTGAGTGGCCAAGTGGCCTGTTGACAACTTTTGGCGTATATTGTATGCAGATTCATAATTATTCTTCCCACTTTTGCCATTTTAATTTTAATTTTGGCAATGCAAAAGCAATGAGGAAATATGCAGCAGGTACAGTACGTTTTGTAACAGTGACTCAATGGTAAATAAATGTATTGAACTTATCGTAAGTTGGAGTATTAAGAGGATTACATGGAAATATTGAATCACTGCTGTTTAAGGTCGATGGGAGGCTTCCGGAATTAGTTTGAATTCAAGTCGTCTTTCGATTACGAAACGTACTGTACATTTCTCTGGCTGTCTCAGCTTGATTTATGGACAGCAATTGCAGCACGTTGTCTATAAGTACTATATATGCATTGTGTAGATATGTATGGCCCACCATAAAGTACTCCCCAGAATGCATTTTCTCTGGGCCGTAAAAAAATACGCAAGCCACATCAATGACGTCAATAGCTGTTGCCTCACAATCTCAACCGATCCGTTCTGATTATGATCATGACCATGGTCAACTTATTTGCACCTTCAATATATAGATTTGCAATACCAGATGGCCCAATTGCATTGGGGCCCGTTAAACAACTTGTTGGCCATTAGCCAGGCAATTGAAAAACTATTTGATATTTGAAATACCATTGAAGCAACTCAAAGGGGGCATCACCTCCAGCCCACCTCCACCTTTCGGCGAGTTCATCTTGTCCAAGGTTAGTTCTGTTTTGACGTTTTTGCCTCAATTGCCGCGATTATCTCACAGGCTGAGCTCTAATTGCGGGCCATAACCCAAGGACCGCTTATCTGGCCTCTGCTCGTTAGATAGCCCCCAAAATGTAATAAAGCAATGCTGGCTGCCGTTTTCTCACTCACTTCCCTATCTGTGGAAATCTAAAAACAATCAGCTGATATCATGAGTCGACTTGACGCATTAGTTCATATGTGTCGCCTGTTCCATTGAACTTGTTTTACCTCGCCCCTTCGACGCCAACCGGTTTTTCCCCCCAGATATTGCATTTGGCAAACCAAAATAAAAAATAATGGAAACAACAAAAAACTCGAAAACGATTATAAACAATAACAATAACAATGAGGCACTCGGTGGGAGCCGGTTTATTTGCATGAGCCAAACATCAGATTTAAACTAATGAACTCTAATGGCACTGTTGTCGCCCGGAGATTTCTACGAATTTTTATTGAGTTTCATCTGGGAGATATCATTGTTCTGGGAATTTCTCTCACATTTATGTTTTTTATCGATTTGATTTATTTTTAATGAGGTTGTAGGTACAAGTGAACACGCGGTGACGCATAGAGAGACTTTTCGTTGTATTTTGTACAGATATAGCTTTGATTGATTCTCTTATCTGGTAATGTCAAAAAAAATTAAAATTTTTATTGCTTCGGGCATTGCATATTACTCTAGTTCATAAAAATTCAAAAAAAAATAATATATTTTTATGACACATTAAAAATTTATTGGAAAACCAAATCTTAAGATTGTTTTTAATCAGCGATTGTGATTATTTTAATGATTCAGTTTGATTTCTTATCAATACAGTGGAAAAATATTACTAATTTTTAGTTGTCAACATGCATTGCTCATAATTTGGTAGACTACTTTACTCACTTGTTTTGCATACTAATTTTTTTAGATTATAAATGTTTGTAATATTTTAATAAAGTTTTAATAATTATAGGAGTAAATTAAATTTTTATATTTAAACATTTTTTTTATTTTAAAAAGAAATTATTTTCTAATTGGTGATTTTTTTTTAACTTCCACTAGTATCAAAAGATTTATACAAAAACAACAAACGAAAATGGGAATGATCGATAGCATACTAATTAGCATTCCGAATCCATTCGTCTCAACCAACTCAATCAGTTTCTGATTCCACCATGCCATTAGTTCCTCCTTATCGCCACCTCTCACCCTCGAATTACTGGACTTCACCTCTTCCGATCCACTCAAGCTCCACTTGGAACAATTGATAATCGCTTTAAAGCTCAGTTCCCCAGAGAGTGCGGGGACTTTTGCATACATTCTAGCGGATTTCAGTGCACAAAGCAGAGCGAGCTGATAAAGCGTGTAAATGAAACGAATACGAAATATAAATGAACATGTAAATATCAATGTAAGGCAAAGTGAAACGAAAACTGCGAAAGTCAGCTGCTCGGGGGATACTGCTTACAGTTACTGTCGATCCAGAGAACGACTTTCAAAGGCGATAATTGTCTTCTCTCAGTACTAATTCGACTACGGTCCCTTAATAAGCTTTCTAGTGGATCCCTGGTACTCGTAGTATCAGCAATTAATAATCTAAGAGTTCTCTGTAAAGTGATCTCGCTGATCTCCTGGATTTGTAGTATCAGCTCTTGATAGCTCCCAGACTTTCCATGGTGATACCAGTGATATAGCAGTGTTAAAAAACTAATAATCGTCAGTTATCTCAGTGGTTAATTTGAAAAATTGATAATCCCCCAAAACTTTCCAGGGTATTCAAAGTGATCCAGGTGGAGGCGTAACCCTGGTACCCGAAGTATCATCAATTGATAATCGCCAAGTGCTCCACATGCTGTTCTTTATCGGCCTGGTGTTTGTAGTGTGTCTATCGAGCATTTTGCTCCAAGCTATGATTTGGTAAATTAATCAGATACTCGCATAAGCCGATAACTACATATTGGTATTATCGGTGAGAGTGGCGGAGACAAACGTCAGTGGGTTTTTGTCTTGTGACTTCCTGTTGTTGCCATCCTTTATCACTCCGAACAAAGGCCGGCTATAATCGGCATATGTTCATAAATATGTGTCCATTGTGATGGGTTAAGTTCTTCTTCTTATCGATATGGTGGGTGTGTTTTAAAGTTAAAACATCCAAGGTTATTAGGGTGCCTATATTTAAATTTTGAACTTTACTAAAATAGCTCTTGATAACCACAATGCAATCATTATTTTTTCTTGCGGTTTAATTGTGGGCGTATACTTATAAAAAAATAACTTTATTTTTAACCTCCTTATATACTTTATTCAAAAATAGAATAGAACCAAGCTCTCTTTGAATCCAGAGTGCATTTCTAAGCTTAAAGTCTAGAACTTTGATAAGAAAAGGTTCTCCAAACACAAAACAGCTTAGCAAACAAGAAAGTTCTTATCGAAAATGCAAATAGACTATACAAATATAGCTTTTGTGAGCACCTCGAAGGTTGTGTAAATCCATCCGTAATAGATAAGACCTGCACTGCATTTGAAGGCGATATCCGCAATCGAACCCTTACCCAATCAAAAACGCTTTCATCTATTTATGTGCCATATTAATGCGCCAATCTATATCCTCTTGTTCCGTTTTTCAGGTACCGGCAGACACGCTTCAGTTCGCGGCGTGTGCGAAAACGTGTGGTCTTTAAGCACGGCGAGTGCAACGTTGTGCAGGGAAATGTGGCCAAAAGACGGCGTCGCTATCTGCAGGTGAGCGGTGGGCGGCGGCAGTTACGGGGCGTGGCAGTGCGTGGCTATATCTAGTCGGCGGCCCACTTGTGTTCGATTCGCGTGTTATATTTAGCCTCCTCTCGCTGGTTTGCATAACGCTCGTCGCGAAACATTGGCGGCAATTATGTAAATTGATTTGTGTTTCTCACGTGGAATTCCAAAATTGGATGCTTAACAAATTTTTTTTTGCAAATTTTCATATTTTGTTAAAATTTAAAATTTGTTTATTTTTAAATTTTTTATTTTTAGCTTGCCAAGAAATTAATTAGAAATATTTGTAAACTAATGTTTTTTGCTGTCACAAATTGTTTTAATTTTGTTATTTATTTTTTTTATTTTGTTAATTTGTTATTTTTTTTTATTTTGTTAATGTTTTATTTTTATTTTTTTTATTTATTTATTTTGTTTTTATATATTTTTTTTGCTGTTAAAAATTGTTTTAATTTTGTTATTCATTTTTTTAAATTTATTTATTTATTTTTTTTTGTATATTTCTTCAATTTTAATTTAGTTGAATACTATTACTATTACAAACTATCTAAAATATAAACTAGTATTCTATAGAGCCAGTTAAGTTCAGTTGAAATTTAAATATTATAAGCTGTATATTTATATATCCTTATCCCGACTTGAACCATTTTCCTTTCCAGGACATCTTCACCACCCTGGTCGACGCTCAGTGGCGCTGGACGCTGCTCGTCTTCGCCGCCAGCTTCGTTTTCTCGTGGGCCTTCTTCGGCTTCATCTGGTGGATCATCGCCTATGCGCACAACGACCTGGAGTACATCACTCTCAAGAATCAGTCGCCCGATCTGGTGGCCAACATGACGCACACGGTGTGCGTAACGCAGGTGTCCAACATGATGTCCGCCTTCCTGTACTCCGTGGAAACACAGACGACAATCGGCTACGGTAATCGCTATGTGACGGAGGAATGTCCCGAGGCGATATTCACCATGTGCATCCAGTGCATCACGGGCGTCTTCATCCAGGCCTTCATGGTGGGCATTGTGTTTGCCAAGCTGTCGCGTCCCAAGAAGCGTGCCCAGACGCTGCTCTTCTCCCGCAATGCTGTGATCTGCCACCGGGATGGAGTTCCCTGCCTGATGTTCCGCGTGGGCGACATGCGCAAGTCGCACATCATCGAGGCGCATGTGCGGGCACAGATCATCCGCAAGAAGGTGACGAAGGAGGGCGAGGTGCTGCCCTTCTATCAGCAGGAGTTGCACATAGGTGCCGATGGGGGAGAGGATCGGCTGATGTTCATCTGGCCGACGACTATTGTGCACAAGATCGACAGGAACAGTCCACTGTACATGCTCTCCGCCTCGGATATGCTGAAGGAACGCTTCGAAGTGGTGGTTATGCTGGGTGAGTTAGCTTTAGTCCTCTCTGCCAAGATGTAAACTAATGCTTTTCCGATTTCAGAGGGTGTCATCGAGTCTACGGGCATGACCACACAGGCCAGGAGCAGTTACCTGCCCTCGGAGGTGCTGTGGGGCCATCGCTTCGTGAATGTGGTGTCCTTCCGCAAGGAGACCGGCGAGTACGAGGTGGACTACACGTTGTTCAACAACACCTACGACGTGGACACGCCGCTGTGCAGCGCCAAGCAGCTGGACGAGCTCAAGTCGGAGTACACGAAGAGTGCCAAGAGCTGTCCCGGTCTGGGTGTGAATGCACCCTTTGCGGATCGCACCCTTTCGGCCAGCTTGTTCCAGCGGATCGCCTCCGCCGCCTCGGTGGATCATCTGGATCCGGCGAGCGATGAATCGCTGGACTCGGGTCGCCTCCAGATACGCTCCCATTCCATTCCGAACGGCGTGCTGGCCAGCGAGCTGGAGCCGCTGAACAACAACAAGCACGGCGCTTCGTTCACCATGGGCGGCCTGACCATCACGACGACGGCGCCCAGCATCCCCAACCTATCCAGTATTAATGAGAAGACCAACTCCGGCAATTCCATTAACAGCAGCAACTACAGCAACAACAACAGCCTGAGCACGCTGACCGGAGGAGGAGGAAGTGCTGCCAGCGGACCCGGCGGAGGCATCACCATTGTGGCCGGCGCTGGGAACAATGGCGGCGGCGGAGGAGGCGGCGGTGGCAGGCACAAGCCGAACCCCCGTCGTCTGAGCATCAAGCAGGATCAGCTGCCCATCGATTCCATTTGTTGATATTATTAATTGAGAGGCATCCCTGCTTCCCGGCCGTCAGTTGAAAACCTGATGTTGTATTCTAGTTAAGCATAGGCTCCCAACTATAATTCTAACTCAAACTAGGCTAAGCGAGATTCCATTGAGAGCTCATCTGTCATAGCCATCGAGCTGCTGCAGCTGTGAACACCTCCTCAAAAATCCCCCCCTATTTCCTGCTGAAGTGGAGGCAATCTGATTGCTATCCACACACCACCCACCACTAACACTGAATCGATTGTATATGTGTATATGCTAAGCTGATGAATGATCCACGTTGTTAGCTTTACTTGTATTGAATTTACTATAGTTAAGTTACAAATTGATATTAACGCAAAGTAAGATGTGAGACCCGGAAACCAAAATGCTGCAACTTAGACCACTAGAGAAATGTTTAAACAGCTCACTGAACATGTATATGAATATGAAATTTATGCGAGGACGCAACGGAATTGTGAATTCCCTTTTACCCGGTAATTGCTAAATATTTTACTCACTTCCATTGAGATAGAAAATGTAAATTTTAATCAATAAATCTGTTTTTCAAAAACAAGAGCTTCAATTATCATAATGAGTGGACAATAAAATTGTATGAGTATGTGAATGAATTTTATCTTTAAGCGTCGCCCTGATTGTGAAAACGAAAGACGGAGAATATACCTTAAGATGAAAAAAAGAAAAGCCAACTGATGCGTTTTATTTGGTCTTTTTAGGTTATTGGGCAACAGGAAACTATTTCAGACACAAACTGATTTAACACTTTGTGACGAAGAATTATAATACTCGGGGTGCGATTCGTCACTATGTGGAATACTATGTGGAAGCAGCGTAAGAAATTCACCCAGACTAAATGGTTTCTGAAAAGTCTTCGTATCCACATTTAATCAAATCAACCTCCCAGTTAATCCAATAAAAGATATAAAAGACAGTTAATATATTTTTGTAGTGGTTTTTCTTTAATTTTGACGTTTTCTTTGTTTAGCTGAGGAAAGTTGATCATTTTTAAAGCATACAAATTTCTCATATGAAACATACACAAATATATAGCGACATACAAGTACAGGGGATTGGTCAAAAAGGGTCTAGAGATCCTTGGAAGCTTGCTCCTTGTCGTAGCAAGTCAAGGATTCCAACCAAACACTCTTCTAATCAAAATTTATGTTAATAGAATATGCGAAGGTTTTTTTTAATGTATTTTATATGTCCGTAGGCGTAGTAGTACAATAGTAGGTAATTAGTTCAATTTCAATTTACAACAAATAATTTCTTTATTGAAGTTGCGCATTCTTATTGGAATCCGTAGTTTTCGTTTTCGACGTCCAACAATCGACTTCCAAATGTGCGCGAAATTCATTACAACAATTAAAATACATATGCCTATATTAACAATAGATTTAAGTTTCGTTTTCGTATCGGATCTGTGTAAGTTGATATCGTATCTGTATCTGCATTATCATTACGCATAGCTGTAGCTTAGTTTAAAGTTAAACTCTTTATGCTGTAGGACATGTTTAAGAATATTAAATATTAATATCTCTTAATCGCTTATCTACTAAACCGTTACCAGGACAGTTAAAGGGCCGCCCTAGCCAGAGCAATTGTTTTTGTTTTTTAGATTTTCTTTCCGTTTCTTTCTTTTTTTTTTTTAGTTTTTTCTTTAGTTTCTTTTGAGGTGTGCTAGCACACTCTTAGTTGCTGTAGCCTAGCGCTAGTTGGTTAAATGTTAGCTAAGTTTAAATTATGTATTTACAGATGCTAAGTGCTAGCGCGAAGTGATACGCTAATTTGTGTTATTTTTGTGTATGGGATTTTGATAAATGCCTCTTATGAATTTAGAACGATTTACAAATATGTACCGCTGTGGTAGATCTCTCACTAGATGGTAGCTTACGACTAAGTGTCTTACGGCCGTAATTCATGAAATGTCCAGCAATATTTTTCAACCTTTACAATCGTTTTATGTGTGTGTGTGAGCCTAACATCTATTTTATACATTTTCTCTCCATCCTTCTATGTGTTTTCATATTTTACAAGCTAATATTATAGAGATGTAAACGGTTTCACCATCAAATATTGTTGGACGACGCGTTGATAAGTAACGGATGAGTGGGTTTGATTGTGAATGTGAGTTGTTTACTGATTTACAAATTCAATTCAAGCATATTTGATTACATTCGTTTCGGCTCTGTTTCTGTTTCTTTCTGTGCATTTGTCTGTCAGCTTGCGAATTGCGGGCGCCAAGAATTCATAGTTGAAGAACTGTTTATCACAAGTATTGTTTTTAGTAATTGCAATTAAGTAGAAGGCTTCGCATGGGCTCTCCGGAAGGGGTAACAACTTGCAAGACGAACTCTGGACGAGTCCCAATAATTAATTAATTAAAAATAAATAACAATCATGCTGACTAAATGAGTAAACCATAAATGGGAGGATTGGTGCGATGAATGAAGCAGCTCCAATGGGCCGACAGCAGCAGGTGCATCGAAGGTTGCCAGCAACACGTGGCAGTTCAGTTCAGTAAAAGAATAACCAAGTCGCCGCTCAGTAGTACAGGTAACCACTGTTCAACATGTCGTAGCGGTAATCGAACTGATGCTGCTGCTGCTGTTGCTGCTGCTCGGATCGATGCTGCTGCTCGCGCTGGAAGCTAGTGAACCAACTCTTAGTTGCGGCAATTCGCAACAGGTACTTTCATTCCTTGCGGTGTTGCTGCTGCTGCTGACCTCCCGGTTGCTGTTGCTGCGACTGCAGATGATGCTGTTGCTGCTGTTGCAGGTGGGGCGGCAACCTCGACTGCTGTTGCTGCTGCTGCGACATGCCACTGCCCACATGTTGCGCCTGCATTCCGTGCTGGCTGTGATGGCCATGCATGGCCGCCTGGCTGGGCACATGGCCATTCAGACTTCCTGCGCCAGCCGACGAAACTGCGCTGGAGGCAGCCGTGGCCGTGCTGTTGCCCTCGGACTTCTCCCGGGGCAGCAAGTAAACGGAGCCATCGGCAGCCTGCTGCAGACTGTAGTCCGCCGGCGAGCAGGGATTGCCCTCGGGATCCCGTAGATACTGCAAAATAAATACAATAATTAGTTTATACTCTCACAGTGAAATATAGATAAAGGAAAGTAATAAAAATCACTCTAAACCCACCTGGAAGACATGACGATGCAGCATGGCAAACTTGTTCGAGATGCGCTTGCGCTCACCCTCCAAATGATCGCGATCCTGATTGAGCTGCGTCTTGCGCTTGACCACTGCGTTCACCTCGTCCTCGAGGGTCAGGATCTGGTCTAGCTTGCGCTTGCGGCAGTTCTGGGCAGCCACCTTGTTCTTTCCACGCCGACGAATGTCGCGGATCAGCGACAGTTGGTTCTCGCTTAGGTCGTACTTGGACAATCGCTCGTTAAACTCGTCCATGGGAAGATTGATAATGTCTTGCACCGAAATGGGGATGTTCAGGGATCGGGCACGCTTCTCATCGCGTGTCAGATGCTCGTCCTCCAGGCTGCTGCCACTTCCTCCGGCACTGCTGCTGCTGCCGCCGGCACTCGAACCCTTCGAAGCTGTCTTAGTGGCCACCAGTGGCTTCTTATCGCGAGCCTGGGGTCTGGGCAGGGAGCCACTTCCCTGGGGTAGCGAATAGGTGTGATTTAGTTGCACCAAGTCCTGCGAAGTCCTTGGCGATGGTCGTACTGTATAGTCCCCGGAGAAGCTGCCTCCGCTGGCTCCCATGCCGTAGGCCTGGTGATGATGGTAGTCCTTGGTTAGAGCTGGTCCCATCGCTCCTGGCTCACTGATGCCACCGCTGGCCATTCCCGACGAGGCGTAGCCGGAATCGTATTCATACTTGATGCTCTGGGACTGGACTGCAGTCGCAGCTGCTGGTGGAGCCGTAGGTGGCAGAGCCGATGGCGTCTGCTTATGGGGATCCCGCTTGCCGTACAACTGATGCTTCTTCTGTGCCACCGGCGGCTGACGTGTGGCGGTGCTCAGTCGCGAATTGTTGTTGTAGCTAAAGTCGTAGGGGCCGCCGTACTTGCCCTGATGATAGTCCTGGGCGGAGTCACTGCCCTCGCCCCATTCGCCGTCGGAGAGGGACGGCACTCGCTCCGAACCCATCGAACTGACAGCACTGTCGCTGGACGCGTCCAAACGATCAGCACCGCCTTGTGCTCCTGCACCTCCGCTGGCCAAAAGATCGGCGGTCATGCCCGCTGCTCCAGTGCCCACAGCAGAGCCACTCATTGGGCCCACGCCGCCTGCGACTCCGTTGGCTTGGTTACCGTGCGGATTTCCCGCCCCCAGTTGAGCCGAGCTGCCAGAGCCGTTGCTAACATGTCCACTGCTGGGCAATCCCAGAACCGAGGAGTTGTTGCTGGTGCTGTTGTCCACCATGCGACAGAAGCCTGCAAGAAGAGAGAGAGAAAGTTCAGTTAGTATAGTTCATCATTAAACTATCTATCTTAATAACAGCATATAAATAAATACCTAAATCAAGTCAAGTATTTTACTGATCTTACTAACCAATAATCTTTGTAAGCCCAACTACTCTAGAAAATACCCCCTCCCAACTTAACAACTATGCAATTAAGCTATCGGTTTATTGTTATAATCACACGAATGGAAAAATCATACCACGAAGTGCAAAATTTGATGATGTGTTGCGATATAAAATTAATCTAGCCTCTCAACTAATCAAAATCGAACTAGTTCTCCAACTGGTGCTGCTGATTTTTTGGCTGACCCACTTCACGTAGACGGGGTTTATTAGAGATCCGTCCTTATCGCAAGGCACGTCTTGAATCACTCGCAGCTTCGATTATTCAGCACAAATTTACGACTAGCATTCCGCTGGCCGCTCGAAACGAGAAGTACTAAAAACTGTGCAGTCATTTTCCATATTTCACTGGCACTTATCTTATCTTAGCGATAAGGAATGAGAATGAGTGTGTGCGAGGAGCAGCTCGTGTGCGTCTCTCACTTTTTTTTCGCTGTTTCGCAAATACCTGGCCACATTTCCACATCTTTCTGGCCCTCTGCGATAAGAAGGAGTCAGATCTGCTCCCTATATCTAATCACAGTGCGCAGGAAGATTAAAAACCGAAACGACACGCCCAAGGGGCATATTTTTGGGGTCTCATCAAAAACACCTAATCTCCATGTGCAATCTCACATTACTGTGCGCCTGCAGTTAATTAGTCAAATCAATTCGTAAGCTGATTGAGGCAAGCTCTCATGTATTTGTACACTCTGTGAGCAAGGTCAAAGCTTAAACCATAAACATTGATGACTTGACAAAATGCGATACTTTGTATGAGCACGAAGTGTATGAGTACGGGGAATGCTCTTTATAATGAAAACAGTCTTTAATAAACAAGCTAAATTGTAATAAATTATGGACTGTATTTTTATGAATAACGACAGCATTAATCTTTGCTTTAAATGTTCTATATAACTAATTTCCATGTCATCATGAACTAAAATGTGCTGTTAATTAGACTTCATATGTTAGATAGGAAATTAGATTTTAATTTTAAGATTAGATAAAACATTAAAAAATATATAAATAAAAAAAAACAAAAAAAAATTGTTTAAATAAAAAATAAATAAAAAAAAAATACATTTAAATTTACCCAACTGATGAAAATAAGCCAACTAATTTCTATTAACAAGTATTCAACCTGCCTATTTATGAGTTCCCCATATCGATAGTGCACTGTGAGCGAACAGGAGAGTTATCAGCGACGAATTGAACGCAAAAGACATAACGGAAACCATAAAGATAACCGTTAAAGCCAGTGACACGTTTCATGATGTGCAGAAAAAAAAGTATGTAAAAATAATACGAGAATCCGAATGGAGATCGTCTTTGTTTCACTGAAACGTAACCCACTTACCATATACTTTCCGTACTAAAGAACTCCACATCCCAACCCCCTAGAATTCGCGGATATTAGCAACTAGTCTCTAGACTCTCCTCTATGCTCGTTGAGCTTTTTTTTTTAACGTTATTGTTTCGAAAAGCGATGACTCAGCAGTTTAAAAATAGTAAACAGCAAACAGGCGGGCAAATAATAAAATAAAGAAAAAAAAAAACTTGCTGAGCGGGCATTAGGCAGCTGGCGAGAGGGAGGGAGAACGGGGGAGCGGTATAGAAACCGCTCGAGAGAGAGAACGTTCCGCTGATATCAGAATCAGAAACAGCAACAAAGATCGCCGTGCGGCATGACTAATGAAAAAATTGTTACGCGGTCACACAAGTAAAATTTTTAGAGGGCTTTCGCTATTTTTTTGGCAAGGGGGCACCGAAAATAAAACCACCCCCCCATCGGATCCGGATCCAGAGCATTTCAATTTTATCTATTTCTCTGATCACTCTCACCTGTTGAATTGCTTTCACCGTTTTTGGGATGCTGCAGCTAGATGGCAAGCTGATATATGTATACTGATATACGCGTATATATCTGATATATATATTCTACACTGCTGGCAAATGCGTCATTATTTTATCAAATTGGTTATGCTAATTACATTAAGTATACGGCACGTTGCGCGTTGTGATATTTTTTGATATACGTATGAATATTATACACATATATGTGTGTGTATATTTTTTAATGGTTTTTCGAGTCGCGTCGGTGGTTCTAATATTTACTTTACTATCGTATTCGATTGTTCGTGTTCGACTGATTTGCCTTTGCCTCGCGCTCTGTTCTTTTCGCTTTGCTTTTCGCCCTGCCTCTTGAGTGAGTTTGCTTTTTTTTGTCGCCCCAAGTGAGTGGCAATCGCGAAACCTGAGCGCCCGCTCTCTTCTACCCCCGATCGCGGTGCCAAACTCTGAACTAATTGTACGAATTTTGTATGCTAATCGCGCAAGAACGATAAACAGTAAGAAAGCTCGCCAGGTGAGTGAGATGAGTGCTTGAGTGACCTGTTGCTGTTGCTGTCGCTGCTTGCGCACGCGCTTTTCGGCTCGCTCTGTTCTGAGTTCAGAGTCTTTCGGGGTTTTGAGTCAAAGCTCTCGCGTTGAGTGGCTATCAGTTAGTGGGTGGAAATCCGCCGACGATGCGCATTCCACTTAACGGACCCAAAAGCTTAATAATAATTTAGCAGAACTTTTTGGCTACCCGAAAGCTTAGCACTGAGAGAAATAAGATTTGATTAGGCAAAGAAAATATAATTTAAGGATCTAGATTGATCTTTTTATGAATCATCTACTCAAAAGAAAAATTGTTTCTTATAATACGAAAGGTAATACTTTCATTACTAAGACTAAACTTTATAGATCTGGAGTTCTTAATCTAATCAATACTTTTTTCTAGACCTGGAGCTCTTATAAAAACTGTTTGATTAAAACTTGATTTGGTTTTCAATTACTGGATTTAACATCTGATTATACAACATTTCTTTGTAAAATGTTAGAAAATCCTAGCTGAACTTCTCTTAACTTTTATAATACATCGAAAATAGCAATACTCACTCTCATTCATGTCCATCAAGTGCAGATCCTCGTCGGTAAAGATGGAGTTAATAAAGCCATCCGTCTGGTTAATGTCCGAAGAGGTGTTCTACAGGAAGTTACCAAAAAAAATCGTTATAAAAGGCTGAAAAGCTAGGTAAACTCCACTGTACTCACCCCGTAGTACATCAGATCGTGCTCCACCTTGTAGGCGGCGGCAGCAGCGGCGGCTCCATCGGCCTCGTGGCTGGAGTTGGTCAGATGCATGCTCGAGGTGACCGCCGATCCGAGATTGTGACCATAGTGGGGCTGTCCAGTGGGGCAGATATCGCCCAGCGCCGCATTCGGATGGTGCAACATGGCCGCGTGGTGCGGTGGCGGCGGCGGTGGTGGCTGCAGGCCAGCCGAGGCGCCACTGCCATACTGACCATGCTGGCCAGGAGCGGCGCCGGGAGCTCCGTTCGAGGGACTCGCCTGGTAGGAGTAGCCCGGATAGTGGTGCGGATACGGCGACATATCCGACACCCCGCCCACCATGCTCGGAATCGGACTGAAGTAGGTGGCAAAGTCCTGAAGACGCTCCATCGAAACGCTGCGATTCAGACGCGGCATGCGGCCCTGCAAGTGGGAGAAGATCGAGGAGAAGACATTGATTAATTCGGCGCTCGTCGCTTAGCCGCGCGTTGATGTATTAACAAGGTGAGAAGGGTTCGGAATTACGAAACTTATAACTCAATAACCGATCAATCATCCGCCAGGGGAATTCTCTAGAAACGCGGCCGCCGCCGCCAGACAATAAACCGAATTCAAATTGCGCTACAAGTAACAATCTCCTGGCTGTCAGAGTCTCACAGTCTCAGACTCAAAACTCCACTCGCGCTGTGTGTGTGTAAGCCAAAAAACGTGCACAATGTATCGGTCTGGCGATTTGACTGCCAGATCGATCAATGTGGAATTGAAATGAAATTCGTATCTTTCAAATTGACAAGTGCTCGGGGTTCGCAGCTCAGCCAGCGGTCTTGTCTTGGCCGGTTTTATTTTCGTTATTTTTTCTGTTTTCCTAAGACTCCTCTGTAAAGCTGGGGCCTCTGTAAGTCTCTGACGACTGATGGCCGGGGATCGTGAGGCGACTACTACTACGACTTCATTAGGCCGCCTTTTGTTATTGTTAATTACCGGTGGGTTTATTTATTTACTCAACTAATTCCGCACTCTGTAGCGTGGGCGACTTGGCACAGGAGGTATTATATTGTATTTTATCTCCACTCTTCCCCAAAAAACACTCACACTCCAATAATAATATTCCTCGAAATGCGCGCGATCCTTTATCGCGTTCCTTGGCGGCACCAATTTGTTTCTTAAACGCTAAATGTGCAATTAAGATCTTTCAGAGATGAGATCTGATCCTATATCTGAATGCGGTGGTTGACGTTGACGCTGATGCACTTTGACACTGACATTGCCGATACGGATCGAAGGCGAGAAACGAAAAAATTCCGACAAAAGAACTCTGGATTCCGGAGCGAACCAACTCCTTTGCGCGTTGACGTTGAGTTGTCGTTTGACCAGCACCAACTGACTGACTGACGGAATGACAGTAGCCAAGGCGACTCACACAGATACTCGGAGATGGAGATGGATGCACACTCTCGTTTGTGAGTATGAGTGCGGGCTGAACAAACAACCTGTATCCGAGTATCTCGCCATGCGCATGTGTATCTAATGAATGCCTCAACACGCTCCTGAACGCAAACAGGTAAGACCAAACAGGTAGGAGCCATCGCCGTACATTGGGCGTTCACTTCAGCCAGTTGCAGTCGCTCTGTATCTTTGCATCTTTGTATCTGTGAGTGCGCAACGCGCATGTGTAATTTGAATTGTCACTGTCTTGTCATTAACTTCTGGTGTTGGCCATTGTTTGTTACGCTTCACACGCAAACAAATCCAACCGCCAACTTAGACACGGTAGCCGATCTCCTTACACACATGTATCGATCCGAAGATCGTCTAGGGGGTTTTGTGTGCCCAAGAATCTATTCTCTGGAACCTTTAATTCGACCTCAACCGTTACGGAGATGGGAGAAATGGGAGGAAGGTGCATTAGATTGCATATTTGATAGGGGAATTACTATCATTTAAGAGCATTGCATTATTAACGATCCCATTAACGGTTGTCGTTTAGGTTCCGCTAGATTAAGATTATAATCGAAGCCAGGTTTTTGATTGAACTTGGGGTTAAAGGAAGTGCATCATCTAATTCCCTTCCAATATATCATCACATATCTCCCTTTAAATATTTATTTATTCAACAATTAATAACTATTTTTTAATTAACCATAAGTCTGGGGTTATACCTCAAAGCCCATTGATCATTTTTATACAAAACATGTAGCAAATGTGTTAACAATTAATTTAATGGAAGGCAATTCCTCAACAAAATTAATGTACAAAATACATTTTTTACATGAGCTTTTTTATACTAGGGGGCTATCCAAAACAAACACCTACAAGTACATTTAGTGCGAAAAAATATATTTTTAATTCAACAACTTGAAGCTTTCCCAAAATCGTTGTTTAATCTTCAAAACAAGCACTTTATTTTCGATATTTGCTGAACATATTTCCACGAAATCCCCAATCTATCAATGGCGAATCGGGAATCACCGATATTCAAAGACGTCAGCCGATTTTAGCTACTATATTCTATGGCTTATACTTAGTAGTCCCTGTTGCCAACGGTCGGCAGATCCCCTCGAGTCCCCAGCCATCACACCTCAGCGGTAGTTTCGTGTGTTTTTTGTCATTAACTTGATTTATGTGTGTGCACAAATCGAGTCCCATGACAGCCGCAGTCTGAGTTCCTCAGTTCGAGTCGCAACTTAAGCCTCCGCAGCCATCAAACTGTTTACATAAATTGAATTAAAAAATCGGAGGGGAAAAAACTACAGCCAAGAAAAACAACGAAGCGGGGCAAAGCAAAACAGAGATGCTGTAAAAATAATTAATAAAGTTTTTTTGCACTCGCTCTGCGCTGATTTTTCAGCGTTAAGCTTTTTGCAAATATTTAAAATTCACATAATTAAAGCCGTGCAGGGCGATTAGGGGGAAAACGAGGGCAGGGGAGGGAGGTAGAGGGGAAGTGGCAAGGGACGGACATTAAGAGATAAATTTTTTTGTAATTCGCGCGCGCTAAATGGGGATTTAATTGCAGGGGCTACCGCCGAGCGCGGCTCAAAAGATGCAATCAAGCTGACGGCGGCGGGAGGGGGGAAATTGGAGGGCAGGCAACGCGGCAAAGTGCCACCGAATTCAATAAACACTTCGGCCCATGCGGAAAAGTCAAGTGGCGCATTGCAGGCGACACAAAAAAAAAACAAAGGCTCCGAGCAAAAAGTCAACAGCAAAGTGTCCGTAATGAACGCAGGCGCCTCCCTTCCGCGGCTCCACCTCCCCACTTTACACTCTCGATGGCTGAAGAGCTTAGCTCAGTGATTGCAATTAGCAGGAGATACACCCGAAAATATATTACGTTTTTATGGGAAATATTTGTAATAGCATTTTTATAGGATTTATAATATAATATTTCATAATATTTTTATATGATTTCATATCTATCATATCAAATCGAATATCATATCATATCATAACGAATATTATATCATATAATTTCTTATCATATTTTATTATATCACATCATATCATATATATTATATTAGATCAAAATATATCATATCATATATGTAACTTTCCATATATTTTGGGTATATACTTTGAAATATCTAACATTATATTATCCCAAATATTTCTCTATGTGCATAGATAACGACACCTGAGGGCAGGTAGTCAACGCTCAGCACAGAGACGCATCATCAATGAATGCAAATGGCAAATTAAATGTGATCAGGAAGTTGCATAATGATTATTCGCACTAGGATCAGGCGAAGAAGTGCTGGAAAAACAAAGCTTAAAGCCGCCTAATGACACTTTCCGTTTAACGGTATGCCAAATCCCCCCAGAGAGTCGGCAAAGGATTTCGCCGACAGTCTCTTTTTCTGTGGAATCCTGCGAATAACCGATCATCTGGCTCATTAAATGGCTTTGGCAAGTGCCGAGAGCCGGCAACCCGCTGGCATTCACAAAAACTGTAAAACTGAACGGACTGAGAGCCTGAGCATCACATCAAACACGCCGGACTAAGCCTAATCCACCAACTCGAACTGACCGCTGTGGTTTTCCTCTGAGGGTGAGGTGCTATGTGGGTTTATGAGTTTGCTACCGGGGAAAAGACTTTACAGTAATTGCCGATGACTTCGTGACTGCTTAGCCTTTTTGTTCCTTGTCTCTTTTGTCAACTGCCTCTTTTCGGGCAAAGCAGGCAGGTTAAAGGTTGAGCGCAGGTTAGGGCTTCATTGAGGAAACACTTGCTCAACTCAGACTTGTGGTGGATTAGTTTTATTGGCTACGAAGAGTGGAGCATAAATGGTGTGAACGACTCACGATTACATTGTTGTGACAAAACAACAATGAAACAAGGTAAAATATACTAAAATAGTACAATTTATCTTGTTTTAAATGGGTTTTTTAAAAGTTCTTCGATATGCAGATATGTAATCAAATCCAACTCAATCGTGAAGAATCCAGAAGAATCCCAAGCCATACAACAAGATCAGAAATAACGAAAACAACTGCTAAGTAAACACACAGAGAGTGCGAGAGAAACGGGTTAAGAAAAATCTTTAGAAAACTTTAAAAAAAATCTGAAGAGCAGCTCAGTTAAGGTATAAAACCAAGATGGGAGACCGCAACTTGTACCTTAAATACAAACACCTTCTAAATACGTTTGTATGTATGTCTATTATTTTAACGTTGCTCGCATTCTCCTCACAATCATAAATTTGTTGCTCTTTCCGTACATTTTTGATGAGCAGTTACAACAAAAGCCAAAAAATAATAATACCAAAAAAAAGGCCGACAAGAAACTGCTAAAAAACGAGTGAAGAATGAAGAGTGCAGGAAGAGAGAGGCCCAGAAGACTGGCTCTGGGATCTTGATTGACGAACTTGTGGCTGGAAACGGAGGGAGGGACAATGGGGGCAAGGTGGAAAGCATGTACAACCAGATTTGAAGCTTTGTACAAACAGCTAACACAGCACAGGCAACAACAGCGACTCTTGAAGAGAGCAGCCCCAAGATCAAGTGCTTGAGAACACCCCACGAGGAGGAGGGATGGGAGATCTGAGGGGGTGCAGGCCGGGCCACGTGAAGAGCCAAAAGAAATGGAAGGCAGATCACGAAGAAGGAAAAACCCGAACAGTGAAAAGAGCCACTCCAAAGCGAGGAGAAGCAGCCCGAGAATAACGAAAGCGACGTACGAATGATCCTTGAATGATTACATATGTACATTCATAACACTAAGCATGCAACTAAGGTCAAAATATAAGTTATACTAAAAAGAGGTTTTAATTTTCTGTAAATCAGAAATTAACTAGTCAATAAAGAAAAAAGTTTCATTGGACTTCAATTAAAACCTTTGATATATTAACCATAAATCTTTGAAAATGGTTTTAAAAAATACATACATATCTTTTCAATAATAAGAAATAATATTCTTTTAAAATCCCTATTCTTGTGACCCCAGCTGTACACACACTCACGGTCGCGTAGGCCATGTATGTAGAATGTACATGTGTACCCATGTAAGTATGTGGAGCGCTCGACGGATGGCAGCACTTGAACCGAGCATCCGCATCAAATTATAAATAAATATACCTTTTTTTGTCTGTGAGGAGGATTACGATCGATGCACACACATACCTGGTGATGGCCATGATGGAATCCGCCGGCAGCTGGCTGCCTCTGGAAGGCGCTGCCCGTGCCGCTGCCCACGCCCACACCGACGCCGACGCCCACGCCGACTCCACCACCGTAGTTGGCCTGCTGCACCGCTCGCTGGTGGGCGGCGGCTGCAGCGGCAGCGTGATGGGCATGGGCATGGTGCATCGTCGCATGGTGGTGGCTATGGGGATGGGCATGGGGATGGCCGTGGTGCGGATGGGGATGGTGGTAGGGCGGAGCCGTGGATTGCAACATCTCGTCTAGCTCCTTCTTGGCGTCCTCATCTAAGTCAAACAGGGGCGAGCCCACGGAGTTTTGGAGGTCCTCGAAGTCGCTCACCGAGAAGCTATCTCCGTCAGCCTTCTCCGGTTCGTTGTCCTTGCTCTCCGCACCGACTCTACGCTGCTTGCTGGGAACTCCTTCGCCACAGAGGAAATCCTCACCGGTCTCCGATACAATGCGTTGGGCTTGGTTCTCGTTCAAAGCAGCTGCTGCCTGCGAAGTGGAGGCCACGGGATCGTTGGATAACTAGAAGATTGGAGAAAAATTCATAAGCTATTGCCCAAAGACTAGATGGGGATTCGGACTTACCTCGTCTTCGAGCGGGAATTCAGAGAGCTTGAGTACGTCGTTCAACAACTCATCCAGGGGCAAGCGAATGTATTCACCTGAGGGAAGGAACAAAGAAACAGAGTTATAAAAAAGTGTTTACTAAGATATTTGCAAATGATTTGATCCATGTTCTGGTTAAAAATTCACTGAATACCCCTTTAGTTTAAAGTCCTGACTTATCATAATTATGTTGATAGTGTTACCTCAATGTAGAAAATAATATCAATTGTTTTATTGGGTTTCCAATATCTTTTGAAAAAGGCTTTCATATAACCAACCAAATAGGTTGTCTCTCCAGGGGGATAGAAAATATTGCTATTGTATTTATTTAAGAACCAGGAATATCAACAATAGTCCTTTCATATTACCAAGAAATATTTATTTTCAGCCTAATCATTTAATGAACAACCATAAAATCTTTGATCGCCCAGAATATTTATAGTAAATAAACGGCCCTTAGGGAAGAGTTCCCCCAGCGTCTCAATCTTTGTGTTCCAATCGTAGCGTATAAAATATAGGAAAATATTTTGATCATATTTGAATAGTCAGCAGTGACGCTGGCTTTCTCTCTACAAACTCCCACTCTTCCTTGAAACTCCCCAGAGAGTGATCAATTTTCTGCTACAAAAACAGTTTGAAGGCTCGAAAATTTCCCGGGGGCAAGGAAAAAGGTAAAACAACAAGGAGCATTCCAAACAGTAGCACTTTCCTGTGGGAGACTGAGTTCGAAAGATCAGCGGAGAGATCACAGAGTGGACAGTAACTAGAGTCAGTCAAGCTGCGGTGAGATCATTAATCATAATCATAAAAACGTGATCTCTGGGAGATCTCCTTCACTCAAGCCGTCTGACGGAAGCAGCTGAAAAATATTGCAATAAATGAACGATTTCCCAAGCTCCCTGCGGTCTCACACACCCCCAACCTCCATCTAAATTGATGATCCGTTTTGACAGCTCCGAGATATCTAAACTAAACACAAACTAAACTCGAGGCACAACAATAAGAAAAAAGCTTGCCTCAAGTATATCGCTTACAATTGACTTCGCGCAGACAACAATTGATTCCTGGTCAAATATTGATGGCGACCAAATATTTGCATTCGGAATTCTTGGGAAAATCCAAGTCAAGAACTGAGTGGGGGTATTTGACGCTATCAGAAAATTACTACTTAACATCGACTCGAGTTCCACGAAGAGGAAAACCCCGACCCAAACGTGGGCAAACATCTAGATAAAGCCAAAACGAAAACCCGAAAAAATAAAGGCTGAAAAGAGGGCGCAACTTGGTCGAAAGATCGGGGAAGAGAGACAGAGAGAGAGTGTTGGTCGGGGACTCAAGTGGTGTGACGATGACGACCTTTGCCGGGGCACTTGAGTCGGGTCAAAAAATTAGAATAAACATCGCAGATGGAACAGTTTGGTTCTGTGGTTCTCTTCTGGGCCCGGCCAACACAGTTCTACCAAATGCTTTGTTATTCTTACGATTGGTTACAAAACACATTCCCCCCTCCTTCTGCTTTTCCACCAATTTCCATCGCAACCATTTTGGGCAAGTTGTGTTCTCTTCTGTTCTGGCCATGTTTTTTTTTTGGCTTGCTGGCCGGTATAGCCTGTTATTTTAGGGTTCTCCCTTCCTTTGCTTAATTCTCTGTTTTTTTGGTAACAGTTCGTGGTCTGTTAATTTTGGTATGCGTTCGTGTGGGTTTCGAATTGTTTACTTATCGTTTTTGGTCTTTGGTCTGGCTGATTGTCTCTCGTTTCGTGGGTTCCGAGCTCGCATTGTGGCCAAAACGACAACGAAAATATTATTCGATTTGGGTTCGTGTGTGCAGGGCTTTGTTTGGTCGCCCAGTTGGTCAGGAGCAACTGTCAACTGTCACCAGCAATTAGGCGACAAGGCTCAAAGAAGGCGTTGATGGGGCCAACAATTGTTTGACCGTCTCGAAGGTGAGGGTAGTCAAATTTTTGGTTACCTTTCTGTTTGCTCGGAAGGAAGGAAGGAAGAAAGGAATATTGCGGGAGAGTCCCGTAATGGAGCCGCTAATGGGGTTGATTGAGCACTAAACACCGACGGCTATTTGATATTTTCACAGGGGTGACCCGCAAGTGGAGTTTGGGGTGGTATTGGGGCGTAATACCCTTAAGTAACATTGTTTGCATAGATTATAAGCCTAATCAAACATTTGAATAGGGCTTGACTTTCTTCAATGAAGGTGTTTTTAGTGGCGATTGAGGTAAACAATTTTGGGGAAATTCTTATTTGCAATATAAGGAATGAAGGAAAGAGAGTACTAGCAAAAGAGAGTACCAACTGTACCTACTGAACTGTAATTATAATCATTTTACGTTCTAGTTAAAATTTAAATTAAATTTAAACTTTAGCTCATCTTAGCCCATTTAACTCATAATAATATCATCTTTTTCTTCAACATTAATGGAATATACATTTAAACTAGTCAACCTTAAACATTCTACCAATTAGGCCCCACGTTGGGCGCCATTTTCCTGTTTGACTAAACTCATACTAAGGCCTTAAATTCGGTCATAACTTCCAGAAAGAAACCTGTAAAGCATTACGAACCTTTGTTAGTTCAAGGGATGCTGCAATGATGACGCAGTTGATATCTGTGAACTGTTCGTGTTTATAATCCAAGAAACACAAACGCCTGAAGAGCCAAAGTCAAATGTGTCTTGGCTGTTTTGGTTTTATTCGTCGATTGTCGTTGTAGTTGCCTTTTGTGAACAGATTGAACACAAATTGTTGCAATAAAGCGCTGATTGTTGTTGATATTTGGCCAAACACTTTGACAATTATGTAACGTTTTGACAGCCAAAATGTTGCAGAATCAACAATGGCGTGCCGACTAAAAACAGCCAAAGCAAAAGCAATCCAATCGCAACTCCGATATTGCCGTTTCCGTTGCAGACAGACCTTTATTGTCTTGTCTTTATTTCGTTTTTTTTTTCTTTTTGGTCTTTGCACAAATGGATTGTATGTGTGGAAAATGGGTTTATGTTATTTTGCAATGCCTTTGGTTATTGTGGGGGGGCTTTTTTTAGAATCGCACAATGGTCACTTGAGTGTGGAGCTTGGTATGTATTTTTGATTTGGTAACTTTCACTTTTTTTTTTTGCTAATTTCTTTTGCACAAATGCAGAGACGCGTAATAGTTTGTAAATTTTGTTAATGTTTGACACAGTTTGATGATTTAGTTTTCGTATAGGGAATATATCCAATCATCTAATTGGCATAAAAAAGAGCCGAAACACTTGACTTGGCCAGAACGAGCGATTCGAACTGTCGGATTCGGAATGCCGCGTCACCTTGCCGGGCTCACAGAGTTGTTAACGAATCTTCGCCGGAGCAGAGTCCTTTTTTTTGCTTGTCCACGCCCACGAATTCGGTGGCGCTGTCTTATATCTTGTGATATTTTACCCTTATTCGATTTTCTGCGCGCGCGTCAAGCGTCCAACGTTTCTCGAGCGTTTATAAAAATTCAAATACGATTCTAAAACGCTGCTCAAGCCTCTGCTCGCTGCTCCGCCATCGCAGTCGACGTCGACGTCGGCTGAGGCGCAAGAGAAATGGCGCTCTCAAGTCGAGCGTGAGTGCGAGTGAGACAACCGTATGAACTTCCTCCCCGGTTTGAGGTGCCTTTGTTCATGCGCACTCGCATTGCCAGTGTGTTTGTGAGCCAGGGGCGGAGCTTGGAGTTCAGCTTGGCCTGTTTCGTGTGTGTTTGTGTGTTTGTGGCTGTATTTCGAGTTTGTACTTTTGCTTTTGGCCGCTTCAATATGGACGCTTTGTTTAAGCCTCAAGTCTTCCACAAAAAAGCTAAAACTGGTTCTCTTGTTCTTATTCCCAGCATGTGCATGTTCCCCAAGCTTGAAAGAGTATGTGTGTGTGTGTGTGAGCCATCAAGAGGAAGAAAAAACAATCTAATCAAGTAATTTAAACAGTCAACAGCAATAAAAACTGCTTAAATTTGCATGGCTAAGTTGCTTGTGGTCGCAAAGAGACTTTAAAATGGTAGAGACACAACGTTAACCTCAAAAGTATTTAAAAATTCCTAAAGAATTCGTGAACTTTTCCCAGGCAACTCTTCAAAACCATAATATTATAACTTGTTAAAACTCAATTACAAATTTAATAAGACATTGAAGAAAACTAGAACTTAATGCAAACACAAATTTAAACATTTCCCCAAAAATATTAAAAATTTTCATAAAACCCCCTTGGAATCTTCAACACCGGCTGCTTAAATAGAGCTCTTGAAATTCTCCCAACCTTATAGCCAGCAGATTTCCCCTGTCCCGAAACTTCTTCAAGTTCAGCTGCATCTCCTCCATCGCTCTTATCTGTTTGGTCAGCACCGAGGTCCTCGTGTCCAGGTCACTCCTAATTTCCACCGTTTCGGCTAACCACCAGTTTTCCACTTTGGCCAGCTGCTGCCGCATCTGCATCTCAAAACCGCTGACGGTTTGCTGCACACCCGCCCGCAGTTGTTGCTGCAAGTGGCGGGCGTACTGGTTCTTGAAGCTCCGCTCTTGAGCGGCCGGCGTCCAACTGAGCAACTCGTACAGGTACACGGATCCCACGAGGCTGCCGAGGACCAAGATGGTTATCCAACTAGCCGATCGAACGGCCAGGCCACTCAGCAACAGGGTTCCAATGCTACCTTCCGACTTTACCAGAGATGCAATCGCTTGCAAATGATTTTGGTGAATTAAAGGTGGCGCAGGTGGCTTTTCCTTGTGACCATTGAGTAACTTTCGACTCTGGAAGGGATTGCTAGGCAGCAAGAGCTTCTCCCGCAGACGATGCCACAGGGCTGCCATGCCCCAGGAAAACCGAAATCTTAAATCTGGCTGAAAGGCACCCATATAAGATTGACAATCCACGTTGTAGATAAGCTGCCAGCAAAGGGTTTCCTCACAGGGCTGTCCCTGGAATTCCGTTTCCAACTGGCAGAGTCTTACTTGCAGGGGCAACGAGAGATGCTCCAGGACCTGATCTTTGAAAAGGACATCCAGATGCGCACTCAAAGTGCGCTGGTAGTGGCCCAGTTGCCTTGGTAATTGCGGGTGAAATGGATGCGAAAAGGATTGCACAGTCGAGGGTATTATCCTGTTGATCTGCTCCTTTAGAACCCATCGACTCACACCTTCAGTCAGTCCACCAAGTTCCTGGCATCGATTGGCAAGGGCCTCACTTTGCCCCTCCATTTGTCTTTCTCGATCTTCCATTTCCATATACAAATCAGCTCTTCTCTCGCCGTTTTCCTTCATTAACTGACTGACTTTGGCTATTAAAGGACTTATGAAAGTTGACTCTAACTGGGTTAATATATCCTGGGCACTCAGCAAATGTTGCCCAAACTTTGTTTTCAAGGCGGAATCAGCTAGGCAATTTAAAAAATCATTTTCAAATCGCTGGAACTCGAGATACCGATCTTGTGTTTGCGGCGTGGGATTCTTATTGCAACCGTTTCTCAATTGTAGCGCCTCCAAGGCTGAGACATGATATATCCTCTTCTTGGCCTGCTCCTCATTGGAATACACACCCAGCTCGTCTATTAGAAGTTTAAGACAGCGTTCCACATGCTGATCCTTGACTTGCTGCTCCATGCCCGGCTCCTGACTGCTGGCCACATCCCATCGATTGTTTAGGATAAAGAGATTTGGTCGCGAGAGCTTTGAGGCCACCTCCTTGAAAAACTGCCGTTCCACGCGGGAAACTGTGGACTCAGCGTTGAGCACTAGGATAAAAACATCCGCATCCATGCAATAGCTATCCAGGCAGTCATCCAATTGAGCTGTTACATCCACTCCGGGCGTATCCATCAGGACCACATCGTAATCCAAGAGGGAGCACCGACTCCTGGGCATGTTGACGTGCAACAGAGTCCTCGGTTTCAGTGCCCGCGGAGAATGCGCACTGGCCAGCTCATTCAGGGCACTCAGCTCCAGGTGCTGCTCCTCCTCTTCGATCTTCACATGCTCCACTTCATCCGTACCATTGGCCTGCACCTGACAAAAGCAGCTCGTGGTGTGACCCATGGCGCTGGGCAGAATTTTCTCGTGCAGCAGGGCATTGATCACTGCACTCTTTCCATTTGAGGTGCGACCAAAAAAGGCCACCTTCATCCGATTCCGCGAAAGAACCTTTTGAATGGCCTCCACTTTGCTCTCAAATAGACGAAGTTGCTCCAGTATTTCTCGATCCTTCAAAAGATCATTCTCATCCATAATGGTCAGGAAACCCGATATGTAAGTAGCCATATCATGGTATATATCCTGCAGTTCTGTCTTGGCATCTACAAACTCGCTCAGTCGCGAGGAGGAAGACGATGAGCGCGAAAAGAACGAGGATAGCGAAGAGGTACTTTCTCCCGAGTCCGAGTCACACATTTTGCTTAAGATATCTTTATAAAATATAGTCAAAAATTGTAGACAATGTTTGTTGTTCTGATTCGAGGGGCTATGATATAGAAACTGATAAACTGCCTTGAAGATAAATACTAAGGTAACTGAAATTTGATATTTTAAAAAAATCATTGAACTTGCAAATTATATGATTTTTAAGCTACAATTCCGTACATAATTTTAAATTCCTGCATAAACTAACACAATTTAGCTGCAATTTCCAAGTGACCCCAATAGAGCTTCCCATCCATAATATCTCTCCATTTCCACTGCGAAGCCAAATAAAAATACAAACTTATTTGCCCACAAAATTAACACAATTACCGCAATCATGAAATCACCCAAAAGAGAGTCGGAAAAAGAGCAGGCAATATGCACATTAATGGGCCACTGAACTAATAGACCGGGCTAAGACCATAGAGCCCGAAAACGCTTTTGGTGAACTTCAAAAATACCAAAAGTACAGCAAATAGGAAAAAAAAAATCAAATTGGTTGGTTCAGGTTCGGTTCGCTCTGAAAAAATTAGCAGCATCATCAACAAGGTGAGGAGGGGGCATATTTCGATTGGATGCTTGTATAATTTTTTCATATCGCTGCTAGAAAACAGTAGGAAAAAGAGCACAGAAATATTGAACAAGCAAAACTCGCCTGGTTAATCATTATTTTTTTTTTCTCTTCAATGTTTTTTGAGCGTTTTCTTGAGTGCTTTATTACAACTTAATTAGTTTAAATTGTTGCCGACGCAAAAAAGAAATAATAGTAAAGAAGAAGCCGATGCTGATTGAGAAAATGATGGGAGGTTGGAGGTGGCGAGTCGTATCCGGTGAAAGACAATCATAGATTGTGGGTCCAACATATTTTTTTGTACAATATTCATATTTTATATTTGAAAATTTTGATATATAACATGAAAAATGGTCTGTTCTTTGAAAATACAAAAATGTTGCTTTACGAACCGTTTTCCAACACTATAATGACCAACACTGGGTACAGTTTTAAATATAAGCATCGAAGCTATCAGGGAAAATACATATATTTTAAGCTAATAAAATTCTAAGAATTTGCATCCAATATAGAAATTAAATTTACCTATATCTTTTACCCAAAAGGCAACCCTAACCTCAAAATGAGAGCAAAAGCTGTTACAGAAAACCAGTGAGCAACAATTATGACAGGACAGATCCGCGACTTGGGATAGTGTCAACAATGAAATTGCTAAAAGAAGCCAAGTCAGATTTTAGGCGAGCAGAAGGGGCACTATTGTTAACAGACATGTGTATAGATGGCGATGGCAGTCGGTAACATTATCTGTACTTTACGCTACTTTTTGTTGTTAATGAGTTGCCACAAAATCCGAAGAAGCTGAATGAACCTTATGAATGAGTTTGCTGCTGGCTGCTCATTTGAATAGCCTCATTTGAATGGCACAACATTGGAAAATAAATTGGAGTAGGAAGTCAAGCGCTGGGATTGGGGAAACTTTCGTAATCCTTAAAGCCGCATGAGTACTCATTGGGTCAAGTATTTTGGCTAATTAAATAGTGACTTTAAAAATGAAATTATGCAATTCTCGGTTAGTTTTGGCAAAATAGAGGAAGAGGGAAGGAGGTTGCGCAAGACGAAAACACTTGAAAGTGATACGATTATGCAGCACAAAATCGTTGACCAGGCCAGACTAGACCAGACCGAAAATAAAGCCGGTCAGGACTGCAGCCCCGCGCACCTATGCCCCCCTCTTCCCTGTCTGTTTGTTATTTTGTCAGCATGTAAATTTTCCTTTTCTTTTTTTTTTTTTGTAAATTTGTAGCGTAATGCTGACCACGTAGAATTTGAACAATTTCTACGGTCCGCTCCGACGCTCCTCTTGCCCCTCATAACCAGCACTCCCTCGCTTTTCCAGACAACAGCAGGGCGCGGAGTAGAAAGGGCGGGTCAAGGAAGGCCACCAGACATAAGATACATGAAGAAAAAATGAAGAGGAACAGGGATCCCCAATAGGTGCACCGCCGCCACCGAATTAAGAGACAAGCATCGGCACCACCAGCTCTGCACCACTGCACCAGATGTTTTGTAATGACCACTTTGATGTTGGCCAAGACGAATCCGTCGATGGCCAGGAAATTGAATAATAACTCGCGTTTCCGATGCTCTATTCTTCTTAAAGAAAAACAAGAAAAGAATATAACTAAATTCAATTAAAAGATTGGGTACATAAAATATTCTTGAAGGAAATATGATATATTTTAGTCCGTAAAATGCAAAAAAAAAATGTATGAATTGGATTCTTTAAGTAACTATAATTACTTTAATATATATTTTTTTTTAAATGTAAGAAAAATATTTTAGAAAATCAATTGTTGTTTTTTTAAAAATTTTAAACTCGGTCTATCAATAAATTCTTGAATCGAGTCTTTTGACCTTTTTAGAAACAGAAACACTCTTAAAAGAATTTAGTTTTTTCTATTCCCACCAAAAATCCCCTCTGTATAAAAATCACCAGTGGTCAATAAACTTGCGTAGCTTGGCAGCAACAAGAGCGGCCTAACTGATTGCATAATGGAATTTAAGCCACCGAAAAAGAAACCAAAAACCGAAATATCTATAACATAATTGAGAATAAGAGCATTTTTCCTCGATACCACGCAAAACTTCTGGCCAAGTCATGCTCCAAAAGTTGTCAACGATCTGAGAAGCTAAATGAAATGAAAATAAACAACAAAAAAAGGGGGGAAAAGAACAAACCAAATCGAATTGAAAGGCGACGAATGTAATCAGATTTGTGATTCATTGGTTGATATATATAATGTACAGATAGATATAGAAAATCAGAACTGTAGTTGGGAACAAACGAAGCTGATTGGAGGACATTCGACAAAAAGCGAGGCGAATGGAGAACCGAGAGCTACTTGCAACTTAATTACCACGATTTCGGATCCTAGAAAGGCAATGAGGAGAACACACATGTCCCCATGACAAGGCAACCTTGACAGGACAATGTCTCCGAATGGCAACGACTTCATTCCGTACGTTCAAAATTAATGAGGAATAACTTGAGAACAACGGAGCTCTAAACTCACCTGAACGTGAGGAAGATGAGAATTATGAATTTTCCCTAGGATTCCCTTTAATAGTATCAGCCTATGAAATACCATTATTTACTGAAACAGCAACCGAAAAATGACTTTCATTTTAGTCGTTTTATTTCGGAGGCTGAACAATAGAAGATAATGCCGCCAAAGGCTACGTACGACGGACTTCGGAGATTCGTTATTGGGTTCGATCCGTGGGGAATTTGGATACGCACAAATCCGAGATCGAGACGCAGACAAAGGCGAGTGCGTGTGAATGCGATATGAATCTATCTATCGGAGTTGGGCGCGCATCAATGGATTTTTAATAAATGGCCAAACGAAGCAATCATTATAACAGCAGCATAAATGCTCGTGAATAGGAAATCTATCCAATATGGTGGCTGCTGTGCGGCTGCCTCCACCTCCTCCACTATTTTTATCCCTTATTCCAGGGTGCACAAAATGGAGGCCAGCGATTTGCGACTTTCTGTTCTCGAGGGGAAGGATGGAGTCCCTGACAGAAGCTACCTCTCCGCCTCCTCCTTCGATTCCCAGCTCAATGAGCCATCTCAACAGGGGATGAGGCAGGAAGTGCCCAGGAGGGTAAACGCAGTGGCTCAGCAGAAAGGGGATATCACTTAAACTCTCTGGTCTATAAAATTTAATCATATAATATAAATTAATGAATATGAACAAGACAACTAATACACAATCAATCATACATACCAACTTTCTGCTTTCTGCTAGAGGTTTGTACCATATTTTATAAGATAATTGATATTCAGATGGTTTAAAACTCGAACTTTTAAGAAGTTAACAGCTTCCCAATAAGGAAATATTAAGAAGAAGAAGCTTCGATACCAAGTACAATTTTAGTTTAGTCATTCTAGTGTGACCATCTTACATTAAAATGCCTATATGGTATTCTTATTATAATAAAATGGACATTTAAATAACTACTAGAAGAAATATGCTATATGGTATTTTTACTTTAGTAGACCGTTTTCATAAATATTAAAACAAAAGACAAATATTTTTGTTCATATATTTTTATAAAAAAATTTTAATAAATAAACAAAAAAAAACTGGTTTTAAAAGGATATTTCTAAATTCCATTATTTTTAAAATTTAAAAAAATCTATTAAAGCTCGGCTTTGAAAAATCGCAATCCCCCAACGACACCGCCACTGTTTTCGAAAAAAAGGGTCTTTGCCTGGCCTATGTATGTACAGCTTATAGGCCAAAGTTGAGGCCTTGCACGTTCGTGCCTCCCCGTTTCCAACCCCACCGGAATACACGATGTTCCATACCATATGGTGTACATAGCACTTCTTTCTCTCTATATATTATTTATATATTTTTGTGAGTTCGTGTGTATGGGGGCTCTTGCCATTTTGGCGAATCATGTTTCGTTCATTTTTCAAAAGAAAAATGTTGCATGCAAGGCAACGCGACGCGCGGTGGCTGCTACTTTTACTGCCACTGCCAGTGCCGCACTGCCTCCGCCTCGGATTTGGATTCGGTTTCGTATCTGCCCCCAGCCCAGATCCCAGACCCTAGCAGTCGTGGTCTCATTCCGTCCCAGAAAAAGCGGCACGACCCAGTCTCAGAGGCCCAGACGGGTTTGGCCCCCTCAAGCTCATGACTTCTCCTCCCCCACGGTTAATAATAAAAGTTCGTGTGCGTGTCAAAGTTTGTTTGAAAGGCAGCCGCCTGGTTGGGAAATGGGAAACGAGGAGCGGGGCATGGGGCGCGGTTCGAGGCAGATTAGCAGCAGCCATCGGCTTTGGCCTTTGTGGTGGGTGGTGTGGGTTGCTGCCACACAACTCAAGCGAAAAAAGCTCATTTTTCTTTTAATTTTCGTGCCTGTCAACTAAAAATGCCTACATTCATTTATAAACGTCTCGAAAATACACGCACACCAGTGCCAACAATATGTTTTAGTATGCCACCCACCCGAACCCCCCACAGAAAACCCAACCCCCACTGAATCCAGGATAATCCATTTTCGTTTATATTAGAGCAGCCGCCATCTTTTGGCAGGCCATTTTCTTTCGACTTATTTCGTTATTTCCTTTTGTTATCAGCAAATTTACTTTTTTTTGGGATAGCAGAAAGGCTTTGATAAATATTAAACGATACAAAAAAGGTTACTAACATCATTGAGGATTTCTAATTTAATATATTTCTATTGCATTCTATATTTATAAATTTTAAAAGGTTTAAAAGTACTAATTATGAAATAGATATTGTATCTTAAGAGTTCCATAAATAAATCTCCTTATCAAACTGGTACTCGGAAGTGCAAATAAAAGACCAGACACCCAAAAATACGAAAATGTAATCCCTTAAATTAATTTGTACTTTTATCTAGCAGAGAAACGTGCCATTTAGTATACATACGTATATCTATAACTACTTCTTGTGCCCCAAAGAGATCTCCTGCTTCTGTGGAGCTTATCTCTGGGTTTTTTGAAAGTGAAATTATATTATCCCAGATAAGATACGGACAGACAGAGCGAAGAGCTCTTCCCACATGTAACCAGAACAAGATCGTAGTAGATGTACTTGTTAGCTAAGCTAAAGCTAGAACTTACCAGTTTCGTTATCGATGGTAAAGGGTATTCCGTTCCATTCATTGGTAATGTCCTCCAGGGGATTCTCATTGTCCTTGTCCTGTTTGAATGGGAAAATACATTAAAAGAGCGAATAAAAAATATTTTTAGGTGGGTAGATCTATAACCCGCCCACTTTTGATAGTTATTAGATAACCATCACCATTATCTCTTTGTAAATATTGTGAAATTCCGTATGTAAATCGTGGACTTTACCTTATCTTGCTGAAGCTCCTCCAGAGCTTTCAACTTCTCAATATCGTCGGCAGAGGCGCCACTCGCCTCGTTCTCGGCGCTCACATTGGTGTCCTTGGAAGCGCTGGACTCCGACATCGAGGGATCCGAGGACTTGGCCTCCTCCTCGAGCTTCGACTTGGCGTTAGTGGCTCCACTATTGCCGCTGGCGTAGGAGGCATTGATGATGGCCTCCTGGTCCAAACTGAAGCCCAAATCCACATCCTGCTTGTACAACACCTCAGCTATCTCACTCTCCTGCAAGGGAAAAATTCCAGTCAATAGGGTAACACACTTATATCTAAATAGATAATATGGTTTTATCAATTGCCAGCACAAATTCCTAACCAGTATGTCCCTGTGGATGAACACTCTCATATTCACTGTTCACTATTATCCTTTGCAAGGATTGCTTTTCAGTTCTTCAACAGATTTGCACTCTTAGTTACACTTTCAGTCTATCTGGTATTTTGTTTATATTAGTCCCGATCTCGATTGTTCGCGACGTCATCCGCATTTGTTAGTTCCCAAAGAGAGACTGAAGGCTCCAAGAGTCGGACGAGTCATAGTCCATATGGGGGACCTCGTCCGCTCTTCTTTGCTCTTCCTCGCTTTACTTAATATGATAATGTCGATTTACATTTCGCCTCGGCTGATAAAGTCGTTCGGGTTATAGATAAAACAAGAGGGAACGCTATAGCCGAGTGCCTCGACTATCAAATACCCGTTACTCAGCTAAAGTCAGCAGTCTCAAGCAGGGCAAACCAAGCAGCCGCTTCAAAAAATTAAAAAAATTTCTTCTACATTTCGGTAGGCGTTAATAACCCAAACAAAATTGCGTTTACACTTTTGCTCTAGCTTTAAAACTATGGGCGCCACAGCTTTTCGCGGTTTGTGGGCGTTAGGGGGGGGGGGGGTTTCCAACTTTGGTCTATCAATATGTATTGATGAAACGAATACACATTGCTTTTCCCATTAATATAGCTTCAAAAATGTGGGTGCCACAGTTTTTCGCGGTTTGTGGGCGTTAGAGGGGGCGCGGCACATCGGCGTGAAAAACTTGCGCTGCGTATTAACCCCTACAATCTGCATGCCAAATCTCAATCTTCTAGCTTTTATAGTTTCCGAAATCTCAGCGTTCATACAGACGGGTGCCAAGGTTTTTAGCGGTTTGTGGGCGTTAGGGGGGGAGGGGGGTTTCCCACTTTGGTCTATCAATATGTATTGAAGAAACGAATACACATTCCTTTTCCCGTTAATCTAGCTTCAAAACTGTGGGTGCCACAGTTTTTCGCGGTTTGTGGGCGTTAGAGGAGGCGTGGCACATCGGCGAGAAAAACTTGCCTGCGTATTAACCCCTAGAATCTGCATGCCAAATCTCAATCTTCTAGCTTTTATAGTTTCCGAGATCTCAGCGTTCATACAGACGGGTGCCACAGTTTTTCGCGGTTTGTGGGCGTTAGAGGGGGCGTGGCACATCGGCGTGAAAAACTTGCGCTGCGTATTAACCCCTAGAATCTGCATGCCAAATCTCAATCTTCTAGCTTTTATAGTTTCCGAGATCTCAGCGTTCATACAGACGGACGGACGGACAGACGGACGGACAGACGGACAGACGGACATGGCTAGATCGACTCGGCTAGTGATCCTGATCAAGAATATATATACTTTATATGGTCGGAAACGCTTCCTTCTACCTGTTACATACTTTTGCACGAATCTAATATACCCTTTTACTCTACGAGTAACGGGTATAACTACGTCAGAGCGATATGGATAGCGAAGAATGGTGGGTACACTATGATGTTATGGCCTTACTGTTTATGAGAAATGCATAAAACTTGATATTCGTAAAGTCTAAGGTGGTAAATGTTGTAAAAGCAAGTCTTTATTATATCTTTCCTAAAATTTTGGATAGATATTGTGCTTGAATTTCATAAGAAATAGTGTAAAATTTCCTTGAAATGTATAAGGAAATTTAAAAATAAACTTTATTTATAAAATCCATATCAAAAGATCATATCAGAACAAAACCTATCAGCTTATATTTTAGCGTTTCTTCAAGAGTTTCGACATTATTATAGTCCTATATTTACAAAGTCATCATGCTATAAGCAACTACGAACTTTTGGCACTAATAACATTGATTACCAAAAGTAGAAAGCAGTCCTTTAAGAGTTCCGATTAAACTATCAGCTCTCTTAAGACATCGCCATAAGACATTATGCCTTATATTAGATGGTATCTTACTGCCTGTCAAGTTTCAAGTGATAATGCTGTAAAGTTGGCCATATAAAACATAAGACCAGGTGTACTATAGGCGAGCAAATAAGTGCCCCTACATATAGATTCTCTTATTTCACCATTCTTATCAGCCCCCCACACCATAACTCATAACCCATCGAGCGCTCCCTTAACCCGCGGAAACCTCTCGAAGAGTGCTCGCTCTTTGGACAGCTTCGATGATCGATAATGGACGAATCTTATCAATGGAACACCACAGAGAGCCAGTCGAGCCGTGGGCTCAACGCGGGGTGATATAGTATTTATAACGTTGATTCAAACGGGTCGAGGGAATACGGAACTCGCGGGGGGATTGGAGCACTCTCTTACGGCGTGAATTCTGGGGCCCGGGACTTGTTTACGCCGTAGCGAACGACAAACGATCTCTTATCGCCCGCCGCCTGCCGCCCCACACACTGCAAACAATATTCTGCGGCTATAAATTTCCACCGAAGAGCGTGCCCCTACACTGTCCGCAAAACTTTCGCAAAAGAGAATTGCGAATCGGAAATCAAAGTATTGCAGATCGCTTGCGATCCGATGAAGATGTTTGGCCGAATTCTGCCAATTCATGCCGTGGAAGAGAGTGACTAAGAAGAGGAATTCGAGCTCAAATTATAGCGTTAATGATGCATTATTAACGCTGCTGGCCGAAACCACTTTAATCCTTTTCTTTTTTTTTTTGGCCAAGTCAAGTCGGGTTTTCGAAGGGAAGCGATGAAGAAGAAGGCGTTGTCGCCCACACTTAAGCCCCGGGTAAAACCGTTTGGTTTTTGGAAACAGGTAAAATTGAGGAATATACAAAGTGAGGCATAATATTCCTTCAACTCAGGGATAATCACAGGATAATGGCTGACATTAGCAGCACAATTGCTGCTGCGGACAGAGGACTTTTGGATGTTTTAATTAAAATGTTTTGTCCCCTATTTTTTCCACTTTTAAGGTTTTTTTTTCGTGTGACATTTTCCCGTAGCGTGTATTTTCTTTCCCTATTTTTTTTGTGAGGCTTTCTTCTTGGACTTTTCCAACAGTGGCAACAAAAAGTAATCAATCATTGTGGCCACGCCTATCTCCTGGATTAGTCAGCAGAATATGGCGGCGGCATCATTGGTCTCTGCTGCCATCTCCCTCACTCTCTCCCGGACCCCTGAGAACCGTCGGAGAAATTAAGGGCCACTGTGTTGAGCCCAATCAATTGCTGCCGCGCCACCGCTGACAGCGACGTCGACGGAGCAGCTGGCGGAGCGGCGGCAGAGCCAATTCCCCAGGGAGCATGTGCACGTAAATACAGTGAAATATCCACAACTTAAATTATTCTGTGGGAGATTATAGAGATTAATATTAATTTAAAGTCTCACAAAACAAAGTATATTGCCAAAAAATATATATTCATTTCAATTAAGTTAAGGATTTTTATCCTTATCAGTTACTAGGGGCTTTTAAAATATTCATACTTATTACTTTTACTAAGTATATTTACTCTGTATATTTGGGTTTTAATAAAGAAACCGTTCATATATAAGGGTAAACCTTTTATAATATTTATAATCTAATTTTCATAGTTATTATTAATAACTTTTTAATAATCCCCAGTTCAACCTTCTGGGGTTCCACTGTACTTGAATGTGTGCTGCTGTGCGTTGCGCATGTTCGGTAAAAATGAGCAATTAAATTGAGCAGAGCAAAGAAGAGGGCCTCGGGATCCCAACCAAAACCCAATAACCGAATCCTCCCCTGCTGGCATTTCATTATTATTTTTTCTCCATTTCGGGGGGGTGGTTCCAACACTACACATATAGATGTGTGCGGGTATATAGCTATTTATGGCCGTTGATTGGAAACTTGGTTTTTAATTAAACTTTAAAGTGAAGTTGAATGAAATTTTCTTTTCTTTGCGGGGACTATGAAAACAAAAGGGTCAAACTAAAACTTTTTCTTTTGTTTTTGCAAGGAAAGAAATAGGAAGTTCGCTCTATAAAAATACACTTCCCTTATCTTAGCCTTTCGAATTCCCGTTCTTACAGTGTAGCCAAGTTACAGTTCTTATCGGTTAGGGTCGAAAATACGACCTTATCTTGTACTTATAGAATTTCGCGCAATACGTGACAGTTTAACAGGTTCGAGAGGCACCAAGAATATACATATTCAAAGTTGGAATTCCAGAAAGGAAATAAATACAAATAATTGTGGGATGTTTTACCAAAATACATAGATGAAAGTTCAATGAACCTTAATTTATTTTGCAAATGCTACCCTTTCATTGATTTTAGAACTAATCTAAAGCCTTGATCCACATGTATTGGTCAAATTTATGGGCCAATTCTTATCGCTAGGGCCTGGGAAACTCTCTTCGTGACCTTGTAGTGCTCACTGAACTTTCCAGTTCCGCCAACGACACGTGGGCCGCTCTCGAGACGAGCATTTGAATGAGCAACTGACGACGAATTCAAGCATTGATAAGTGGCAGATAAGAGGCGGGAATTTTATACCTGCACTATATATGTAGTTCCCTCTAGAAACTGAGTAATGCTTTAATGCTGGACAACAAGAATCCACCGATCCACGACAATCAATCAATGCCCCCCATGTAGAATCAAAATATTGACACTTGTAACCGTTTGTGGCGGCAATTAGTCCGCTTAACCAAGCCGATTTTGACCATTAAGTTGACCACAGCAGAAACGCCGACGCACAAAGTACAAAATGTTATAGCAAGATAAATGAGTTTCTGATCCTGCAGGGGCGGCAAATGATGAAAGTCGAGTGAAAGCAAAAGAAAGTGGGCAAGTGGAAAGAACAGGGTCTCAAAAGGAAGCAGCCACCACGAAGGGAAAAGGGAGAAAGGAAAGGAAAGGTTAGCCAGAGTCATTAATAAAGCCTCGGCGAAAAGATTTTTCTGATTTTCTGATGACACCTGAACTGACAGCGCAGCACGAACCGAGCGATCACTTCAGAGCCACGACGCATCTGTGGGATACAATCGCAGAGGCAAGTTACCAGATTCGAGATACAGAGATCGGAGAGGGAAAATCTGTATTCGCTAGCAAGTGTGGCGCATATTAATCATGAGCTCGTCAAGCCCTCAGAAGATTGTGGATTGTGTGCCACCAACAAAGCCGACTTGTATCCGTGTGCAACTACAGATACAGATACACAAATGCCCTCGTATCTGAGGGATTGCTCAAGCCCCGTTCTTTCAAGTGTCCTGTCTTTGCGGTTTGCAACCCCACAATGGCAAACTTTTAGGCCTTAATAACAGTTCATTTGTGTCATCCCAACGGTTTTCCCTGCAATTATCAATTCCGATTCGAACTCAGCTTATAATCAATTTGACATCTGAACTTTTTGCTCACTGAATATGCACACTTGAACGAATAGAAATTTGTTTTCAAAGAATCACTGAACCATTATTTTCTAGGTATTTTTGCAAAGTGTATGTCAGAAGTTCGCGAACCATAATTAACGGTATTTAATTATGGAAATTAAACAACAAAAGTGGTGGGAAACAAAACTTTGGGCAAAAAGAAATACAAAATATATATGTATGTAGAAACTATTATAATATCCAAATGCTTCTTCTTTGTAGCTTCTTTGGCTCAGGGTAATTAAGTGGGAAAATGCAACGTAATTACAGGCAAATTATTTTTCAATTTGCAGGCTTTACTTATATATTTTGTTTTTTTCTTTCCATCGTTTTTTGCCCACAATTTGCACTTTGCGGCCATGTGAATAGAAAGTTTATTCCCAGTAAACACAGATTAATGGCTAGATATACACATAGGAAGTTGGAGACAGACCGCTAGGTAAATGTGCATATATTTGTACTCCTCGTTGAGACACATTTTGTTCGACTATTGAAAATTGATTTCCGCTTGATTTGATTGTGCTATTCGGGCAAACGTATTCACTGTAAATGGGCATAACGCAGACTGAAACTTTCGTTTGGTCGCGCTCGAGAATGTCTGGACTGATTAGCAGTTTCGAGGGGCCCATAAAAATATATACTTATTTCTTTGATTAATTTCAATTGATAAAGTTTGTTTTGCACGAATTTCGAAAGGTTGAAACCAGCAACCAGCAGCGACTGATAAGCTAGGGCTAGGCAACCGAAGCCAAGTGGACACACAACAAGTACAACCTTAAAAAAAGATTGCTCGGCGCTATCAGCAATTCAAATTTTCAATCTATTATTACGTTATCAGAATTTCAAATTTCGATTGAAATAGTTATCATTATGAATCATCGATTGGAACAGTTATTGTTATCGATTTATAAAGCATCTTGATTGGTTGTGAAACTTTACTACTGCTTGGTTGTGGTCTTTGCTGAGCAGCTTTTGAGTCTGGGGTGAAAGTTGAATTTCTTTAGCAACATATGTTGCTGGTGGTGAACTTTAGCTGACTGTGGTGAAGAGAGAACCCGCTGAATGTGAAGTGAAATGCAAAAAGTGTGGTGAGTAAGAAATGCCGGCAAATCAGCTGTTTTTCCACTTTGGTTTTGTTTTCAAGTTTTTTTTTTGCCCTCAGCCCACCTCAGTCACCACCCCCTTTAGCACACACACACAGATGCGCTGAGATTAGAAATGCAATGCAAAATGATAATTAAGCAATTATTAAGTGACTTAATAATACAAAATTGAGAGGGAGAGAGATTGAAAATCACGACACCTGAGATTTTATGAGTCAATCGAGAAGAAAGTAGTTTTTGATAAACAGACTTTCAAATACCCTTGAAATTATAACAATAGTACAAATATTTATAAGTCAGATTTAAGTTAAGCTAATTCCATTAAATCAATTTCAAAAAATTATATTATTTTAAAAACGACGATAAAAAATATATATATTCGTTATAAGGTCGAGATGGGCTCAACTGGAACCATATTTGTGACCTATATTGAAATTGGTCTGAGATATTTAAGAATCAAATTCATCCAAACTTTTTAAAACAATTAATTTGTATAAACTTAAATTAAATTATGAATTAAGGAAAATAATTTATGTTTAATCATTTATTCATATTGTCTAATTATAACTCCCCATTTAGGGTATCAAAAACGAAGTTCAACGAATCTCTCTGCTCGCTTTTGGCGAGTTTTATTTCATTCTTCTGAGTCTCAATCAAAATTCGAGACCGAGACCCCAAAAATAACACCCAAACGAAGCAGCAAAAAATAAAAAATAAAAAACAAAAAACGCTGACCGTGTGTATATATAAACGAATGAGTTAAAGCGAAACGTAAAAAGCTACAAAGCTTGGTAGATTTGCAATTAGTGGAAAGACAGCGAGGTAGACGACATTCAACAAAGTAGAGTTTGAGTTTTGAGTTTTTAGCTTCACCTGATCTCTCTAGTCTGATTGTGTGAGTTGAGGTCACACATACGCACTGTTGCGACCTCTCTCACCTGAGAGTTGGAGATACTTAATGGAGAAGTACTGATCTGTGGAGAGCATAAGGTGACACACTCGGTTATACACCTGCTCAAGATGGATGGTTCTTTGTGGGGGAACCACTTACGTATATTCTTTCTTGTTACCATATTCGTTTATGGTTTAATGGTGAGCAGCTGGAACTAGTTGTTATTACCGAAGAACAACTATTGTAATGCATAATCGAGGGTTTCAGGCCTTAAAATACCCAGTAGCTATAGTTTTAGTTTACAAGAATACCTTCAGAAGGTTTCTGAAGCGTAAAAAGTTTTAGTTCAGAAAAAAATGAAAAAGAAAACACAAGAGAATCTTCGCTCAGAGGAAATTAGAAAGTTTAAAAAATAATCTTACAGCACCTAAGGCACAAAACTCTTAACATCTGCCAATATGTGATATAATTAATTACAAAACCGCAATAAAAAGTTAATCAAATTGATTGTCGACATCAAAGTTAAAGAACAAAGGCGAAAATAAGCATTAATCGCCATCGCATGGATGATTATGCAATGCGAATGCCGAATGCATCTAATTAGATCATATCAAAAGCACATACTTATGTCTTCTATATGCTGCCTGCCTCTCAAGAACATACAGTCAGTCAGTCAGATCAGAAAATAAAACCGTCATCGGCCGAAATGGAAAACATTCGTGACATGTTGGAACAGAACAATAACAGCAACAACAACAACAATCACATTGCAGGCAACTCGAGTGTACAACAACAAAGAGCTGAATAAATCGAAAATAACACCGAGTTAGTCATCTCGCTCCTGTCTCGGCCATATTATCTCTTCCCCCTACCTCCTTACTGTCGCTCTTGGCCAGGCCAAGTATAAATATTTATGCATATTCAAATTGCAATTCGCAAAACGCACAAAACAGAAACCGAGTGTAAAAAAGCAAATAATGAAATCTCGCTGCCGCACATTTGTCGCCGACATTCAATTCGATCTTTAAAAATAAATAAAAATCGAGCACAATCTGAATCATATCTATAAATTCGCATGCACATAGATGGCGATTGTAAGCCATTAAATCGATTTAACAAATAAGCGATTCCCTAACTGGAAAGTGCGTTTATAATGAGCCAAAAATATATATTTAAAATCTGATTTATAGGACTCCCCGTACATAATTCAGTTGTTATTGCCCATTTAATGAATTCTTTAATTGAATTTTAATTTTTGGTTGAAAATCCCTTTCCACATTTTGTGAATTTATCTTATTTGTTTTTTGGTCTCGTGGTTGTTTCGTTGTTTAAATGGTTTTTGCGCAGTCGAAGCGTTTAATGACCTAATTGTTGCTTGTTTTGTGTGTTTGCATATAATATGTGAACTTTGGGACAGAAAGATGGTGAAAGTTGTTGCGCACGGTTCGAAAAATTTAAGAGCAAAACAAAAGATAGGTCTATTATTTAAAAAAAAATATATATTTCTTATAGATTTATGAAAGCCTACAATTTAGTCCCAGTATTCAATTATTCAAAGTATTACCAAAAAATTCGTTTAACAAAAAAGTGACTATGAAAAAACGTCACAAAAATTGTTTCCAAATGAAGTTTGAACCCTAAACTTTAGGCAGAATTAATTTATCAAATTAAATTATAATAATAATAGTATCTAATTCTCTCTATCGAATCCCAACAATCTCTCAATTAAAAGAATCAGTCAACAAATAATCCAGGCGCAGATAAAGATCCCAAAAAATGACAGTGTATGAGTGGATAACCGTGGCAACAGTCATGATGATGTGTAAACAAAGTTGGAACCCTTATCTGCTGATAAGGTAGCAAAAATGTCAGACTCACTTGCAGGGTGACCAATCATAACAGAAAGCCACATTTGAATATCGATTGATTTCGGGGAAACCTACAAACTATAATTATAAAGAAAGCTGAACGGAGACCAGTTAGAAATGGAGAAGAAGCCAAGGGGAGAACCTTAGACTGAGAATGGGTCAAGCGATGGGTTCGCAAATCTTCATTAGCAATGCAAAATGCTTTGTTTTTTATAGAAACACTGCCTGATAATGAGCACAAACGCACACCGAAGCACAGTCTTCAGGTGGTGCCATTTGAGTGCCTTCTAATCAGTCAAATCAAAGTCATTTACAACTACACTCGGAGAAAACGAGAGTAAGGCGATCCGAATTTGAATAGAAAACCTGACCTAGCCTCGTTGGTGAGTACTGGACTACAATTAAATAGAGTGAATACAAGTAAATGAAATAAATTATTAGAAAGTTCCTAGACCAACACAAGAACTTACATACATTTCGGTTTAAGGTAAACCTACCTTAGTTCAAAATTCTAGACTTGTATGATTTTTTTTAGTGTTTTGGGGTTACCTCCTCGTCATCTCCGATTTCCACCTCGTTAGCGAAGGTAGCGCTGCCGAAGGGCTCGTCGGTGGTCAGACCCTCCACCTCGCAGGCATTGGCCACTCCGCCGGCCATCTCGCCCTCGTACTCCTCGTCCTCGTCCTCGCCAAACAGTCGACCCAAATACAGGCTCTCCTCGCCCTCCTCATCGCTCCTTCCGGCCGAGTTATTTGTGACACTGCCCAGGTTCCTGGGATGCGGCGTACTATCGTTGAGGGCGGCGTCGCTCAGGGGCGTGGCACTGCCGCCGGTAAAACCATGGAGGAGTGCCGCCAGACTGAGATCCAAATGCGAGCTATTCGGCGGCTGTTGCTGGCCATCTTTAAGAGGTAGATTGGCATAGGGACTGGCCTGCAGATTCAAGTCGTTGTAGTCATGGAGATCCGCTAGATTTTGCTCCCAAATGGAACGCTGATCCTGCAGTAAGTGTGGTGAGAGGAAAATGTCCAACTCAGGCGTCGGATGCAGCAGCGTATGGTTGGCATTTCCAGCGGCCAGCGAGGCGGTATCAATGTGGATCTCTCCCAATGCAGAGCCACCAGTTGGGCCCACGGACGTGGGGGCACCACCTGTACCAACCACCACCGAACTGGCAGTGGCCCCAGCACTATTGCTCTGCACATCCTGCAGAGCTGCCGTCTGGACACTACTATTCCCGGTGGTGTTGTGCAGATTCATCACAAAGGTGCTGCCATTGAAACTAGGAGGAAGTTTGTACTCCCCCATTCCGTTTCCCACACCTCCCAGCGAGGGATCATCGAAGTTCAGGAGGTCCTCGATGCGGGGACTCAGTCCCTTTCGATTGCCATACGGGTTCTGATCCATATCCAGTCGATGGACCGAGCGCAACATCTCCAGCTCCCAGCCATCGCCATGGGTGCCCAGTTCCAGCTGCGAATCCCAGCGATGGAGCAGGTAATCCGGATTGTAATGCAGCAGACTCAAGGCCAACGCCAGCTGCAGCATTTTCATAGCATACGATTTTTTATTTGAGATCATTTTGCTGCTCGAAGAGGTCGCAATCTATATAGGAGAATGGTTGGGTGCGTGGGTGTCTTTTGCAGTCCGAAGACCGTTCTCCGCCCGCCTCCTCCTCCTCTGTTGCTCTTATTGCTGATGTTCTCCGTCCCGGACAACAGCTCTACGGCTGCGTCGTCCGGGATCTATGCGTTCAATGACGTCGCCTTGCCCCCCGTCTTCCTTGCGGCCTCCTTTCTGCCTTCCAAAATCTGCGCAAAAACAGAAAATTCGCAGTTTCCACCGGCGTTCCCCGACTTTTCCACCAGTCCTCCTTGCTTTTAATTGATGACTGTCCTCGTGTTCGTTCTGTAAGCAAATCAAGATGTGACAACAAATAGAATGGAATTAGTAAGCATAACGATTTGTTAAGTATATTTAGTGTAATGTATGTGATGAGGCTGCATGGCCATATATGTGCGGTTTGAATGTTAAATGAAAATGCTTTTGTTTCGAGTGGTTCGGCCTTTGTTTTTGCCATTCGATTTTATAAAGCACTGAGCACGAGGAAGTGCACCAAAGAAAGTTTTATTTCCGGGGCCGATATAGTCTTTTATTAAGAAATATTCAACAATTGAATTCCTAAAATTTCGTTAGTCATTTAATAGTAATAAAATAAAATGAATTAATAAAATCAAAACAGCCAGAACGCTTGTTCTTTATCTTTGACTAAATAATACTTTAATGAGCAATTCAAAGAAACTAAAGTTTGTTAGCAATGTGATTGTTCTTATCTCTATAAACTATTAAACTTGAAATTATTTATATGTATGTATATGTACATGTATATATGTATATGTACATCCACAAATATTTCACAATTATGCTTACTTTTTTAAGTGAAGCATTTTTTTTATGTGAAAAATTTAAATATTTAGATTTAGATCAAGTTCAAATATGCATTGTATCATATTGTACTAGTTATAGAAGGTTTCTTAAATGTTAACTGAGATACAGGAAACCAAAGTGGATAACCTAGAAAGGCTGATGATGGTGACCTTCAGCACTAGACTTTGGTTAATTCAATATTCACGGGTCATTAAGCGGGTCAAGAATGGACACACCAAATTGAATTGTCTGATTTTTGTTTATCCTTGTTTCTCTTGCTGTTTCATATCTACAACGCATTTAATATGCCCATCCTGTCCTGCCCCTCCCCCTTTAACCATCCACCTCCGTTGGGTGGGTTAACAGACAACAGCCGCCCACCCAAAAAGGGGGCGGAAGGAGGGGGAAGGAATGACCCAGACCCAGACGAAATGGCTTTGAACTTGAACTTGTTCAAGGTCTCTCGCCAGCGTTTGAAATGTGCGCAATGCGAAGTGAAACACCCAATTCAAGGACGGCCGAAAAAATGTGCGAAATTTGTTAGAGGTTCGATATAAACTTTCTTTGTTTAAAGCCATTTGCAAATGGCAAAGAAAAATTAATTTAAAAAAAAGAGATAAAAAACAAAACTTTGATTGGCTCGATTCTCAATGAAAAGGTGTGTGAAGGAGAGGGGAGATGACGCAAGCATGCATGCATGAACGAGAGGGTTCTACATGTGTGTGCGGGTGTGGGTGTATTGCAGTGCACTCACCTCAAATTTTTTTTGGATGATGAGTGCCGACTACAACGGTAAAAAGCTGCGGCGCAGTAAATGTTCTCCTCGCTGTTGTTGTTGCTGCTGCTGCTGCTTGATCTTCTTTTCTGCTCCTCTGCTTCCTCTTTCTGCTGCACACACAATGGTTTATTGTTTACCGTTCACTTTTCTTTTTTTACAGCACCTTATTTGTTTATGTTTCACTTTCTTTCTCTGGTTTTTACTTTTAATTGCTGTAAAACACGCGTTTTATTTAATTTATAACTAAAGATATCTTTGTAGCTGCTGTGCGTCCTTGAACTTTCTCTTGACCAACTAATTTCCATTTAATTGCCATTAATTATTTATAACAATTGGCATTTAATTAAGTGACAGCTGCTTCTTCTTCGCCGTCTGCTACGCACTTTCGTGTGAGTGTGTGTGTGCCGTGTCTTGCGTGGTGAAATCGTCACATTTTTATTAACCCTAAAATGGAGCTACTTATTTTTATTGCAAATTTGAATTACTCAGTTAATGCTAATCGAATAAATTTAATATTGTGAACTAAATAATCAGACTTGTATTTTTATTGCAAAGAATAGGTACATTTAAAAGGTTGTATTATAAAAATTAGCAAGCCCATCTAGGGTTAACACCAAAATATTTTCGCTTCGATTGTTGTTTTTGCACTGCCTAATATTTTCATGTGTTTTGCCTGCACATCGCTTTTTATTCCTTTGTTTGCTTTTATCGCCCCTTTCTCGTCTCTCTTTCTCTCTCTGTCTGACTCACACGCCAAAAACAAAAAACACGCACACAGGTTAAGCATAAAAACTGCTGTTTTTTCTTGCCAATTCCAATTCCGCTTGTGCCTGGCCACAATTAATGCAATTAATTAAATGCAAAGCGATTTAATTTTTACGGAGAAGAAAATCACACACAGCGCAGACGGAGAGGAGAGCAAAACAAATTGTGCAAACGCGAGGTGGAAACTTCGAGAATGAGCCGAGAATAACCGGCAACAGCATTTCAACCTTCGCTCGGCACTTTGCATCAACAAATTATTTATCAAATTGCCCGTTTTTTATTCTTTATTTAACATGATTTTTTTTATTGTTCGATTGCAGTCTGTCAGCTGAGCGGCAGAGAGAGAGAGAGGGAGACTGCGCGCGAGAGCGAGAGGGGGCTATTGCTGAATAACTGTTGTTGCTAGCCTGTTGGTCGTTGTTGTTTAACTTTAACCCACCACCGCCGCAATGAGTTGCACTTATTTAGTGGGGCATGCAACATTTTACACATAAGTAGTTGAAATTGCAACTAAAACGCTTCCATTTGTTGTTCCGGCGAAAACACACAACCAGACAGACAGACACGCACACACAAGCACCAACACACTCAACGGACTTCGCACTTTTACGCGTCTCTTTCACTGTTATTTGGCAAATTATCGCCGCGTTCGCTTTGCTGCTCTCTTTCGCCAAGCGCCGTACCTACGTGGTGGGCTTAAAACGTGTTTGTTTGTCAACTTTTGGCAAATTTCTCCGCCGTCGATATCGCTCGCGATTTTTTGCTCCCAAACAGACGTCTGTTCAGCGCGGTGATTTTTTTTAGTGTAACCAGTTGGGGCCGCTGCAGCCAGTTTGGCGTCGATTTAGTTGAAATTTGTGCTTTTGCGGTATTTTTTGTGGCCGCATGTGCGGTAACACTCAGCAGAGAAATTCACCACACCAAAAAGCTCTGCACTTGGCAACAACAATCTACTGGTAATGTGCTCTAGAAATTCACCACAGTGGTGCGTTTCCACCGAGCTTTTTATGAAATTTTGCAAAAATTTAAAATGTATCTTAAATATTTACCTGTTATTTTGTTTCCGCGATATCTTATAACAACAAATATATGGCGAGTTAAATAAGAATTTTAAGATTAACATTAATGATAACATACATAATAAAAATTCATAAGCATATTCTAACCAGTGGCGCCACTGGTGTAATCGTATGTAGATAATATGTAAAATTACAACCTATTAATGGACACGTGTCCAAAAGTATTGTTTTGAAATAATTTTAAAATTCAGTATAAGATAGTTTAAATTGTTTTAGTGACAAAAACATATTAAATATATTTCCTTTATATTTAAAAATAACAAATATGGGATATTTAAATAAATTAAAGACCATATAAATAATTCTAAAAATGTTACATTCAAGTAATTTAACTCATAAACCTTCGAAAATACCGAGTTGCAAAACATTATTATTAAATTATACGTTCAAATCAAATAAAGCAAACTTTTAATCAAGTGTAATATCTACATAAATTGTTGTAATAAATTCATTCAATTAACTTTAGGAGGGATTTACTTAGTAATAAATCCTATCAATATGTATGATTCAGAATAAAAGGTACAATAAGTTCAATTTACCTAACAGACCCACACAAATATAAGTTCAATTAAGATTGATGATGGTAATTTAAAGATATAACAAGTCCTGAAAGGGATCTTTAATACCTGACCTGCGAATATGTGTGCTGGCAATTGGATAAAGTAGTTATAGTTATAGGCCCATCCTTGACATTACTTACCAGATTGGTAAAATGGAAGCCGCCTCGCCAAATGGGGTTCTTGGCGTTACCTGGGGTCGTCGACTGCGGAGTGGGCGGGGTCTCCAGAGAGGTTAGCGTGGAAGTGGCCAAAATAGCGGGCGTGGCAGCCACAGTGGGCTTTATCAACTTGGCCAACTTCGAGGGCGGTCCAATGGGCACTCGCACGGTAACCTTCTTCTTGGGATTCGGCTGCAATTGGGTCTGCTGGTAGTTATCCTCGATATCCTTACACGGGGACAAGGATTGCAGCCGGGGCAGGTCCTCTAGGTCGATCATGATTGCTTATCAGCCGGCACAAATGGTGATGAGTCAATATGTCAACTGGAATGAAAGCGAATGCCGAACATACAGATAAGGTCGATTTTTATGCCATGCACTTGAAAAGCATAGAATTCAAAATAACTGTTTTGAATTGATTCAAACAATTCCCAAAAAAAAATATAAATGCTTTTCGAATTCGAAAATGTACTATTTTGATTAGAAAAAAGATAAATTGAAATTCTTTTTTAGTTTTGATTCAAAAAGTCAGAAAAATTTTATTATACTGACAGTAATATTTTTGTTTATAGAAAATTCTTGCTAAATTAGGTTAGAATGTGGCAATGCCTACTTAAAAACCATACTGTTAGTTAAATTCCCCGAATTTGTTGCTAATTTCGGTACCACAATCGATATTTCACTGTAACAGAGCTATAAATACTGATAAGCGTACTTCGATTGGCGGACTTCTAAATAGAGATATAGCACACTTAAATGGTTTGTTTATTTCTTGATTGCGTTTTGCCATTTATGAGAAAGATTACACACATTCACATGGAATCAGACGTAGATAAGTACAGTGGATGCCCAACCACAACAACAACAGTAACGAAAAAACAGAAAGATAACCATGTGGAATCGGCACTCATTATCTATCAATTGATATGAAAACTTAGTATGGAATATCAGTAGCCATAAAAGGATTTCCTCCATGCGAATTATCACTGTACAGTGGGCCCTGCCTTGAGAGCATGCAAATTACATCAGCCAATGTTTGAATGGAGGATTTTCCGATTAGATTGCGACCATAAATGAATCATAAACCAAAAGCAATTGGTTTCGCCTCTAAATTGTGGGAACCTGTCATGAGTCGAAGTTCTGAAAATGATCGATAAGATCGGGTTGATTTTACTTTCTTTTTTTAGATTCTTTCTCCAAAAAGGTAAATGTGATTCTGATTTTGCTTAGCTTTGTACGTTTAATGGGGTTTTAATGTAGAATCTAACAAAAATGGGTTTTTTATTTGATCAGTTTTTGTATCATAATATTTTAAACTTTAACCTTGTTCTCAATAAACCTAGAATATTTATCATTGCAACTTTGAAAGTACGGGTTCTATATACCTATTAACTCGTTTAACTGTCAATCTTGTAACACGTGTGGCTATCTATATGTATATTTACTATTCCAGTATTTCTACGTTTAATTAAGACCCCCCAGAAGTTAAGAAACTTAGTTAATAACACTATGGCAATCAACATCCCAGCTATATCTGATTAATAATACTATAAACCATACTAGGCTAAAAGGAATTATGGCTAAAGTTATGGTTTTCTGGGAATCCCACATCGCCGCTTTGAATAATGGTCAAAGTTAACAGTTCGGAAACGCTGTGATCTCTGGTTTGTTGCCATGACTCAACTGAATGTGCGAAAAAAATAAAACAAGTACAATGGCAAGTAAAGAAACAAGTGAAGTCAACGGAAAATGTTCGACGGCTCAGAGCGATACTGTTTTTGGAGATGCGATGCTTGACAAGAAGCGGGCGAGAGAGAATGATCAAAAACAGGGAAAAACGGGGGCTCAGTTGGTAACAAAAAAGTCTGGCTAAAATAAAACTGGAAATGAAAGTTGTAAGATACAAAGTGCGTTTTAGAACTGCGGGTTTTGGGTATCGAAATGTTTCAAAGGGAAGAGTAAGATAAATAATACAACAACAACTTGTTGATTACCTTGTATACCTTTAGTCAAATTACCTATAGAATAAGTCCCATTAAACAATCAAATGATCAATTAAAATGATTTATATGAAAAAATTAATTGGGTTGTCAAGTGAGTATGATATAAGATATAAGTTATCAACTAGTAAAGTCAGATATGACTCATGTTTATCGGATATTTAGCCATTATTTTAATTCATCTAAGCATATCTTGTACTTTGCACTTGTGTTAAGATAAATGCTAGATACCAATATCTTTAGCAGCTCCCATTTTATGCAAATCATCCTAGTCCAGGTATTCATATTTATAAACAGTGAAATCACAATGCAAACTTGGTTAATATCGAACGGTTTTTTCCCCGAATCCAAGTCAACATTGCAAATCTGTTCGACTCGAGAAAATAAAAACAAAACCAGTTTCTTAAGGTTTTTTTTTATACATATACTCTGACACGAAGAAGAAGATTCGCTTTCTGATAAGGTGAGTTTTAGATTAAAGAAATTGTAGAAAAATTAAATTGAATTAACAAAAAAATTTGTTTAAGATATCCGGTATTACAAAGAATTCCTAACAACCTTATAATATGTTTTCAATATTTCAAAACAGTTATAATTTTCTGGTCCTTATTGATTTGTAAATGCTTTATATTAATATCATCATTTAAAGAAAGATTTCTTCTATCTTCCCAGAAAAGCTTTCTTTATTGTATTAGAGTATTGTCGATTCCATATGTGTAAGTCGATTTTCCCGTGTTGATTTTAATAAATACCCCCTGGTTGTTGTTTTCGCCAACGTCTGAGGCTGTCGTTTGATGCCTTGACGCAGTTTATAAGTCGAATCAACGCTGGGCATAATTAAAACTCGGAAAAAATGCGAGAAAAAGCTAAAACCAAATAAGCAAAGTTCAAAACAAGCCTCGGTCCGACCGATATCGAGTATTCTTTGCCCGAACACACAGTACATATTGATTTTAGCAATTACCTGACAAAGGCGCATCAACAGGTGAGTGAAAGAGAGAGGGAGAGAGTGGGAGAAAGGGACGGGGAGAGACACCAAGTCCGAGTCTAGGGATCGTCATGCAGTTTGGGTTTTTAATTCGCGTGGGGGGTTATAATAATAAACTAACGAAAATGTCGTGACAAAGTCTTTAGAATATAATAACAGATTGGGCGTCTCAATTGGGGGTTTATTAACCAGTTAGTTATACGTTTTTTTTTGGTAAACACTTGAGTATTATATGCGGCTTGAAGTCCCTGAAGCGTAACTCAGTCACATTTGATTGTTACCAATATTATTTAATTGTCGCAGAGCCAGAGGGACTTTCATTATCATTATCATTAGCCAAAACACACACACACAGTCATGCCAATTAATGTAAATATTTGTATAAAACACTAGGTATTTTGTTTCTTTGTTTTTGAAGAGCGGTATCCGAAGAGAGCTTAAGAGAACACGAGCACGGAACTGATGACCACATGCCGGTGAATTTATGCGAAATATTTTGTTTGTGCGCAAAATTTCCACAGAAATCTATATATGCATTGTATAAACTACTGTTTGCAATGTGGGTGAAAGAGAGAGAAGGCGGCAGTTCTATCCAAAAGTTTACTATTAAATTGAACTTGTTGATTAGGTCGAATGCCTAGAATGCCAAAACACACACACACGCAAACACGCGCACTCACACTAGGAAGTCATTTAGCATGGTTGGGGGGGCGGGATGGGGGGTTAAATTAACTCGACGGGCTTAACGACGCAATTGTTGTGTTTGCTGCCCCTTCAACTGTCCGGCATTAAATGTAATTATTTCGCACCCGTAATTGTATTTTTATTCAACTATTTCTTTTTACCTAGGCTTGAAACCTCTTGTTGTTGTTTTGCTTTATGGCTAACTTAGCCTGTTGTTGTTTTAAAACACAGATTTTGTTTGGGAAAAGCGCGCCACGCTCGAAACTCTTGTTTTTCTAGAGCTGTTGCCTCCACGGAAAGAGAGCTGCGTCAGATATTACGTATACGACGTGTAGTACACTTAAGAGCATCCACAAGAAATCAGCTGGTTGGGCCAGAAAGAGAGGGGGGGTACGGTAAGCGAGCGAGCGAGCGAGCGAGTAGCTGGTGGTCGATTGTAATTCACTGAACGGCTGTTCAAAAAACACTGACAAAAACGCTGAAAAGCCGATGGTCGACCGCTCGGCGCTTCAGCTGTTTGCGTCGGCAGTAAAACAGAAAGAGAGCGCGTGGCGAGGGAGCGAAAGAGAGGGAGCTGGCGAGCGGAGAGAGAGACGGGGCTAGAGGCCCCAATCGCCAGGCCAAACTGGCTGATAAAAGCGAGCAGATAGCGCAGGGCAAGTGCGCTGTCGCTGTCGGCGCCTCTGTCTACGGCGTTGTATTTGTTGTTTTCTTGGCCAGCCGAGAGCGGCAGCTTCTTAATTGATCCGCTAACACACCTGCGGTGTTCAAACGACATCTTCCGCCTGACGGCGCCAATTCGTTGGGGCCCTGAATCACAGCTTTTGTCGCGACTTTTGCTCTATAATAAGAACTTTATTGATCAGCGCTTATCAGTGAGTTTTGGTGTGACCAAATCGGTGTGGAAGTGGTGCAGAGTGACCAGCGTATAATATAATCATACAAAATAAATAAATATTATATATACATATAAAAAAATTGAAATAAATAATATAATATCTAAGAAAAGTTTTTAAACAAATTATATTAAACATTTATCAATTGGTAAAATTAAAAAAATATCTTCAATGTAACGAAAAGTTTTAAAAAATTTTTAATATCATGACATAAATATATAAACTATTAAAAACGTTATTTTTAAAAAGCCTTCTCTATATCAGTTCCCTATAGTTATTTTCACTCTTAAAAAAAACAAAAATATCTGCTTATCAAAGTCAAATAAAATCTATAGATTAACAAAAGTTCTTGTTCGAAGTTAGCGATTAGAATATAAATGGTTTTCCAAGCGACATACCTTACGGAACTAACCCTTAAACTAGTTTTATTGTAATACTTGCTAGCCTCTGTTATCAAAAAGATAGACTGATGAATAATGAATTTCCTATAAAGTTACTTTAATTTCCAGGGAAACCTGGCGCTGACTCCCAAATCAATATGCGTTGATTACCAAATCGGCCGGCATTTCCGGAGCTTTCCGATAGCTCCTAAAAAGAAAATTGACAATAAATCGTACGAGTACAAAACAATAGCATCGCGGGTGCAAAGCAATTCGATCCATAAAGTGAATTACACTAAATTAAGCGTGATAATATCAGGTCCCATAAATCGAATTCTTATCGCTAACATCTATATATTTTATGCTCAGGCTTTGACCTATCAAAGGATTCATTGGCCTTAAATGTTAAAGTTCGCTGAAAGATAGAAAAATTAGATAAATCACATAACCGTGCCATTTACAGATTAGTTATCGCTTTTATTAATATTCCCATTTGACTTAAATTAAATTATGTAAATATATATTTATATATAGATGTGTATATATATCATTAGCATACAATTAGATTTACGTCTTTAGAGTTGCTCTGCCTGCTTTCCATTGCATTCTAGATACACTTTGTATTTTCCCTACGCGAATTTCTATATAAAACCTGATAGCCAATGCATAATTAATAATTTCTTATAAATTAATGCCGAATGCCAAAAAAATTTCGTCTAATAAAATTAACTAGAATTCGTATTTGATCCTTGAATTAAGAAAAGGCCATTCTTCAACTCCAGGACAAAGCGAGGGCGAGGAGGGTTAGGAGAGGGTTGAGGATGGGTCGTGTGTGGGTTTTCGATGAACTAAATGGAACCCAAAGGTGATAAGTCAATCAAAGCTGTGGACGGATATGCATTGTACAATACAATCAGACGATGAATGGGTTAACAATTGAAATCAAAGGCAGTCGGAACCAAAACAAATTCTTCTTTGTCTGATGATCTGTAAAACTTTCCAAATCTTCCCCCTATTTTTGTTGTTTTTCTTCTGGGCCTTGAGTATCTTTTGCATTTTGTGTTCTTTTTGTATTATCTCTATTTCGGTTTGTTTTCATTTTTCATTTTTAGTTGCTTGGTTGGCTTATACATTTGTCGAAAATCCGTAAAATCGCTCCAAAACTTGTTTTTTGTTTTTGTGTTTTCTCTGTGATCTAACTTTGTCGCTAATAAAGTTGTTTTTGGTTTTATTTTGGTATTTCTCTCTCTATATCTCTGCTTTGGAATATATTTCGGGGTATCTGAGCGATTGACTTCGAGTATCATTGAGTTAGTCTTAGTGTGTCTTAGCCAAGCGAATCGTCTCCATCCATATAATCGTGAGCTATTCCTCCCAAAACGAAATCAAAGATCTCCAATGGCTTGATGCAAATACACATTTACGAATTAGCATAGTCGAAAACGGTTGAAGGTTTAACTCTGAGATTTCTCAGGCGCGGCTTAAAGGGAATTGTTAACTATTTGCGTTATAAAAAAGTAAAGGTTTCGCTTGCACAATTGATTCCTCATATTTTAAAGATTTCTTTTAATATCTCTAAGTGATTTCCCCCCTTGAAAACTATACCGACTACGACACTGACCGATCCCAAGCTAATCTGGTCGCATGGCCCACTGTTATCGGGGGGCGCTGCCAATGGCACAACTTATACACGTTTCTATGGGTTATAATGACAAAACCGGCGTGCCATCGGACCCCATCGTTTTAAGTGGCAGAAGGCGACGGATTCCCTCAGTTTGCACAAACACCTCGGGCCTTAAAACCTGGCTATCTTTAGGGCAGACGTTCCGACACTAATCAAATGATAAGCGGCGATATGGTAAAATGGTAATGGTAAAACACATGGTAAAATGTCTTTAATTAAACACAACGTAGTAATCGGAACGTTGTAATCTGATAATCAGTTTCTGTGTCTTATGCGAGTGCGGAAATAAAAAGTGTTGAATATCTTGTGGGTTCTAGCCAACTACAGCATGTATGCCATGTATGTACATATGTATGGGATGTCTACATGTTATTTCGTATCTCGATTTCCTAAGTTATCCGTATCTGTATCTGCCTGCCTGACCTCAGACCACACAAGAGCTTAAAGGAAAGGTATAATTTTATATTAATTTGTATTTCATGGCAGAATTCTGAACTTTTTGACAATTTTTCTGGTGAATACTCATCGGCTTAAGATAGTTAATTACTATGGCAGCCATATAAGATCGTTAACAAATTTAAGCTAATTGGGTTGGCGACAAATGTTACTGATCAACCTGCTGGTTGAGAAGATTTTAATTAGCTGAATGTGTCTTTCTAATTAAAACTTGTTTTTCAACTGATTTTGATTTTATATTTATGAGTTATGCGAAGACGAAATAATCAGCTTAGTGGCACTTGAAATGTGAAAATAACAAGCTGATATTTTACGGACAAAAAATCAATATTGGGATTGGGAATATTTTTTAATTGGAAGCTAATAATGATTTTGAAATACATATTTAAATCAAAAACTTATTTAACTTATTGTTAATCCTTATTATCTTGGGTTTGGGTCAGGCAGCATGGGGTATACATGGGTATTTAAGTACATAATCTTTGGGAAAAAGGAAGATTTCTGTGATATTTCGATGCGCACATACACGGAGACACACACGAGCGCACTGCTCACTAATACTAATTTAAATATGCTATACAGTTACTAGAATGCATTCATTAGCGATTTAGTTTATCGATTCTGGGGCTTCTTTTGTTTTGTTTTGTTTCATTTCGATTTAGTTTTTATGAAAAAATATGTTGTTCTTTGTTCTTTGGCTTACAATCTACAATTATCCATTGCTCTAAATATGTTTGGTTTGTAAAATATACATACATATACAATATACATATATAGATAGATCCTTATGTTCAGTTGTAGATATACACATTCGCATGTGCTAGAAAAGGTTTTCTCCACTTGGATAGATATACACATATATAAGAGCTGCTTGATCATCAGCAATCGTAATTTACAGTTGAGTGTGGGTTAACTTCGAGTACTAAAATTATAGGATAGCTACAGAGAGAACCAAGGAGATCGATCGAACTGGCAATGATATGGTAAAGAGTATATAGATCCGTAGTGTTAGTTAACTTGGCGAAATCAAAGTGTTCACTTAAGATTCGTGTCTGAGAGAGGAACATAATTACAAATGAGTGTGGTCTGAAGAGATAAACGGTGAGAGGATCTCCTCTATCGATGAGAGTGCAGGTTGCCCTCCACCCACTTGTAGAGCGATGTCTGCGACCGTGCCACCCACTCCACGTTGGAGGCCACGCTGCTCAAGGTCATGTTCAGCACCGACATCCCTTGACCCCGACCGAAGCGATGAACCAGTGATTTGAGCTGCAAAAGGAAAAGTTGATTAGTTGGATTGTATTTTATAAAAAATAATATAATATAATATAATATAATATTATTTATTTATTTTTATTTACTATACATACCTCATCGTAGTCGAACTTGGTGGCCCCGTATTGGGTGATGGCCGATATGACCTTGGCAAAACTGATCGTTCCAGGGCCCAGACGCTTCTCCAGCTCGAACCACTTGGCCTGCAGGAAGCGACAGGCCATGGCACCACCTGTGGGCGTGCCGGCAATGGCCTTGAGCACCTGCACCACCTCCTCGGTGGGCAGCATTGTCACGTGCGACAGCAGGCGGTTCTGCAGCCAAGCATCCTTGGTTCTTCCCAGTGCTCGGAGCAACTGCATCCGCTCCACGAAGGTCTCCGAGGTGCGCTGCAGGTTGACGAATCGCTCCCAGCAGTGCTGCCAGTAAATGTACTCCCCGGACAGGATAGAGCCGGTATAAACCACCTGATGGAGTGTTTAAAAGTGTTATTAAAATGTCTAAAGTAATAATTTGTCATTACTAACCTCTCTAAGATTAGGCTGAATGGCAGTACCATTGTAGTACAGATACTGATTTAGCATGTTCTTTGCCTTGGTTATGCTATCGATATCCTCCCACAGAACCGAAGCCAAAAGCACCTCGGGGCGCAGTAACCTTAAAAAGTAATAATACTTTAGTTTGGGAACTTTAGGGTTTACCTATAAATCTATCTCACCTTGTAGCCACATCACCGTCATCCGACCAGCCCACCTTTTCCATTACCGTGGAGATCTTCATCTTGATGAACTCGCTGAGCATCAGAAAGCACTCTGAGTACTTAAGGATGCGTCTCCACTTTTCCAAATGCCTTAAAGCGAGGGCCATAGGTCCATAGTGCGTTTCACTGGGCAGATATTGGATCATGTTCATAGTGATCTCGCAGGGCAGCAGGTTCGCATGACAAAGCGTAAAGGCATCCGACAATAGACCCAAGCGATCCTGTAATGAAGTAAATAATTAAAATATTTATCCAAATATTTGAATAAATTAGACTGTATTTACCTCACTGGTAAAGCGTTTGGGATTTGTGGCCAGCTCTTCAATAAGACTTGCCCAATTGTCGTCATTGTAGACCACGCGATAATAACCGTTTTGAATGGCATTCACTTTGATCCATTTCACGTTCTCGGGCACGTTGAAGGTTACTAGGGAAAGAGCTTGTTAACAAAAAGGTAATTCCAGGAATAGTAATCTATTATAACTCACCATCTACATTCTGCATCCAGAGGGTTTCGCTGACATTGTTGATATCCGTAACATAGGTGACTGGGAAGATCCACTTCATGTGTGGCACTGTCTTGTGTTTGCTACCCTGTGTTGTGGGTGCCACTGTGCTCGGCATATCCGTAGCATTCAGTGCCGTCTTATTGTAGTTATTTCCATCGTAGGAGTCATCATGGATGGCTAGAAACTCCGCTGGTCGAAAGGGTCTTTGCGAAATGGAGATGCTATTGCCCATTTTGGTGACCGTGAGGAGGGGAAAACCCGGTTGATGCGTCCACAGAGTCATCATGTCCTTGATATTCTTTGAACCATTGGCTTTTTTCGTACAAATGGTCCAGAGATCAGTGGGCTCGGCGGTTCTGAATCGATTCAGCTTGAGGAACGAACCGAGGCAGCCCCTAAAGCGATCCTCACCAATGGCCGTGTGCAACATGGAGAATATTGCTGCCGTCTTCTGGACAAAGAACTCCTCGTTATTGCCATCATGACTGGTGCCATTCATGATGCTATCCCATCCCTGGATGGCATCTATGTCCAATGCAGCGGTGGCCATCTTTAAGAGGTACATCTCTCTCAGTGGCCAGCTCTCCTGCAGTGGAGCCAGGGCATGGATGCCCAGATACTGGATCAATCCCTCCCACAGCCACACATCCTTGAGCACCTTGCGCGAAGTGATTCCTCCAAAGAACTGCCTCACCATCGCCTCGGCAATCCGTAGGGCACTAAACTGATATTGTTCAGAGGTTATCGAACTCGGGTCCGTCAAGAAAGAGGTTTTTAGCGTGACCAATCCCAGCGAGGAAATCATATTGCGATCCAGCGAAGGCAACGCCACAAAGTCCACTTTCGTGAGCGGATAGCTGATGTCCAACCAGGTTTGCAGGTACTCCAAAACATCCCGTGATGTGTGCAGGATAAACGAGGACCGAATCAGCAGATCTCTGGGCGCATAGAAGGTATACGACGGAGCCCGCTTTATCGACGATCCCGTGGATTGAGAAAGGGATGTTAGATTCGTTGGCTTTCCATTTCCATTCAGATTCACGGGCCAAGCTGTCGTCGTCGTGGGCTGAACAACAGTCAGGTTTTGGCGCGGCGTCAGGTTGACATTCAAGGAGTGAGTTAGGGCAGTGATGTTTCGTACCGGCGGGTTTTTGCCCTTCAGCTGGGTGTAATTATTCAGCTGGGCAGACTTTTTGCCACCCACTCCGGATCCCGGTGGCGCTGGTGTCGTGGGGATATACGCCGCTGAGGGCTGCAGGGATTCGCGTTGGAAATCGCTCACCACCCAGGCCACCGCATCGGCGGGCAGTGGAGGCGTCTCTATGAAGTCATCGCGGAGCTGTGGGAAATAAGGAATAATATTATAATTAATCATTATATCTCTCTTTTGATTGGTACTCACCAATCCAGTGCCCATGTAGAAGCCCACGTCCTCGGTGGTGTGCACAATGGAGTTGGACAGGCCAATGTGGAAGCGGTCCCGGAACACGGAGATGCGGAATGGCGCCCGAACATGCGGCTCATCGAAGCAGGGAAAAGCGCGTCTTGCACCATTCGGCCGGAAAACTGTGGCGGCTAATAATCTGAAATAAAAAAAATATATAAGTTTAGTTTATAAAAAAAATAATTAAAAAAAATGTATATTGTTGTAGTACCCAAAAGCAAACAATCTATTTAAAATAATTATTTTTCTATAATCTAAATAAAAAATCTTTAATGTTAAGAACAATAAGTTTTCAATAATATTTTATTATTTCCATTTCATAGAATTTTTTCAATCAATAGAAATAACTAAAAAACTACTTGGGCATATAGTAAACTTCAAGTTTTGGCCCTTACTTTACAAAAAAGAACACCAAAAGGAGCATTACCTTTCCACGCCGTTGGAGCTCTCGTACTGGTCCACATAGAAGCCCTCGGGCTCCGGATTGAGCTTGGAGTACCAGCGCAGGTTGAGGGTGTAATTGGACTTCTTCTTCAGCTTCTCCTTCACTTCGATGTAAAGCTGCTGCCGCGGTGGAAACTCCAGCACCTTGACAATCTTGAGGGCGTAGCCCTTGGGTCCCGGGGTTACGATGGCCTGCAACAGAAACGGGAATGCAATCAATGGACGCACTTGAACCAAATGCTAATTGGCATAATTTGAATGCCGGCTTACCTTTTCGGTGACGTTGAGGTCCTGGATGTGCAGCACAATGAAGTTGGTCTCCTTCTCCACATGCAAATCGATGGTTACTTGACCTGGCCAGTCGGAAATATAAAAGAGAAAATCGAAAGAATTGTAAGTCAGACAATCGAATTATGATTCGATTAGTAAATTAATTGAAAACGAAAAAATATTGAACCTAACAAAGCAACAAGGAAATCGAAATTATTGGAAAAGGTAATTAATATTTGAGTTCAAAAAATCTATATTTTTAACAGAATATTGGTACAATAATAGTAATATTAACTTAAAAAATGTTAAAATGTAAAAAAAAAATAATTTTAACAAAGCTTAAAATCCATAAATTAATTAGAACTGATAGATAAAATATTTTGTAAATTTATAATTTATAAACTTATTGAAATTCATGGACTAAAAACTTTCTTTTGTCCCAGTGAAGATATAAATATGAATATTTTTCGGACTCACCCTTAACATCCAGTGTCGTCAGGTTGGGATGGATGGTGACCATGTAGCGCAGGGGACGCACACTGGTAGGCAGCATCTTCTCCAGCCAGGGAAAGGGCTCCCCGTTGGTGGCAATCGGGTTGAAGGGCAGCGTGTTGTTTTCTTCATCCGTTTCGTAGCCGGAAACCGTTTTCGATCCGCAGGAGCAGTCTGCAAAGGATAGTCAAGGTGCGTAATCAGATTCGGTTCCGTTTCAGGACTCGTTACTCTTCTTTCTCGCGGACGATTCTTTAGGGGATTCGTAGCTAAGTTCGTTAAAGCAAATTGCATTATACACAATCAACAGAGAGATAGAGAGAGGAGAGAGTTAAGGGGGATATCATCTAAGTCGGGGTTAGGGGTTAGCATAAAGAAAAGCTAGCAGTAAATCTGTTTAATAATTGGATTTCGGTTCAAGTCATTAGCACATCTAGTGGGGTGAACGGAACTCAAACGGGGGGAAGTCACAAATGAGAATTCGTTCTAGCTGAATGTCGCGATAAATCGGATGGAATCATATCAGTATGATGAAAGATCTAACGATTATAATCCATAAGCCATCAGAAATCCAACATAAAACTCTACAACATTAACATAAGTAAAGTTAAATCACATAACAATTAATAATAATTAAAAGATTTAAAAGGTTTTCTTGGATTTTAAACTGTCGCTTTATAAAGTGGTTCTTGTATATATAGATTTTACTTAAACTGTAAGTGTCCTTCAATATAGTGTTTGTGCAATGGCTCGACTCAATTTCTAGTTGTTTATTAGTGTGTAAATTAATCATCTATGATGGAAATCTTTCCTAGCAATGACTCATCTTATGATCAGTGATATTTATTATTTACAATGAACACTGAAATTGGAACAATCTGATCTCTTTCCCACTAGCAAAATATAAACAACAAAAGATCTAACATCTAGAGATAGTTAATACGGAAATAATAAGAGAGGAAAGGATAAGAGGGAAACAATAGATGATCAATGACATCAACATGCCGAAGGATTATATAGATTGTCATGGCTATTTACCAGTTTAGAAGTATTCGGGTTTGGCATAATTGTTACTCACATTTCAACCAATCAATCAAACAAGCATTTAAGAGAAATATTTCATATTTTTTCAAAGATTCATATATATAATAAACATTTGGTATACAAAGTCGAAGGCAGAGGAAAACGATAATGGGAAACAAACAAACGATGGTCAAGAGAAACTAAAAGAGATATTATAATGGATATATATATATAGATACTGTATACGAGGTGGGTGGAAAAGTGTAAAGCTGCTCGAACTCTCTAATTGGATCGGCGGAAGCAGAAGTTAAAGCTACGCGGCGGCAAATGCTGATTGATAATCAAGCTTGCAACAGGGGAAAATTAACTTTCCACCAGACATGTGTCTGTGTACTTTTCCCCTTCCCCCCCTCCCCCCACAAACACGCTTTCCTGCGGCTTGTTTTCCCATTCCCTTGAGTTAATGCAATTATCCCCCAATGCATTTAGCCCCATTAAGTATGCAACAGAAACTTCCAGCGAGCATGTGAGTGTTTGCACTTTGCATAATTCCGCAATTGAATATGGCCAGGGACGCAGGGTACCAGGTCGAGGCCTACAGATCCATTGGGGACAGCAGGGAGGAGCAGAAGGGACAGGTGGGGAGGTGCCCAGGTGATGCAGTGGCATCTATTTATACGCGGAATGAAACATAATATGGTTAAAAGCACATCACTCGGGGCTAAATGGATTGCCTGGCCAGATGGTTTATGACCTGCTTTGAACGCCGCCGGTCAAGGAATTCAATTACCCTTTATACGGATTTATTGGGCCCCAACTTTGAACCTTGAGGCTTGGCTGACGTTGAGGATGGGCTACATTATTCATGATTCCCTTACACATGTTGATTTATGACTCTGTCATTGGCAATATTGTACTCGTTTATTTGGGGCGATACTGCTTAAGGTTTCTGCCTGAAATCGATAGGGTTTAAAGTTCCTTTTTAAGCTTATATTTACTAAAATGTAGGTACTCTTAGTAAATTCTATATAATTTTAGTGATTTAGTAATTTAAATATTCTGATATATGATAAATGTAATATTTAAAGGAAGCTCAAAACCTTTTTGTGATCCTAGAATCCTCTATTCAGGAAACTAGATTATATTGCTCTATTGTTCCATTCACGTCAGGCTGAAAACCCTCATTTACAATTTCCCCATTTTTAAAGCTGTCAAATTTCGGGGGCCCTTGCGATGCCACAAAGGCGGCTTTCTCTTCCCGCCCAATTGACTACATATCCTGTCGCCCCCAATAAAGGCGTAATCAAGTAACAACAACAAAGGGTGAACCCAAACCCGCCTTAGCCTGCTCTGTTTTGGGTGGGTGGAAATGGAAAAACGAACGAGGTGAATATGCTCGAAAAAAAAGACTGGTAGAAAGAAAGGAAAAGAAAGAAAACGGAGTGAGGATGGCTGCTGTGCTGCTGGGAGCACGGGCCAACGTGGCATGGGTCTTGGGGCACGGGGCAAACCTACCGTTCTGTGGTCCGGCGTAGGCGATGATGATGGCCGTCAGCAGCAGCGAGCCGAGCACGATTCCGGCCACAAGAAGAGCTCGGCGCTGTGAGCAGACGGCCACTCCGGTGCGCGTCTGCCGTCCGCCGCTCGATTCGCCACCTGTCAAAAAGAAACCGAGAAATGGCGAAAATGTAATTAAACTCCGCATAAAAGTCATAGTGGGGGCTGTGTAAATATTTCATCTGGTTGGGTTGCATTGCAATTGCCACTGGAGTTGAGTGCAACTCTGTAAAAATAACACAAAACGGGGCTCAGCTTTGTGGAAAATACAGGGCCAACGTTAAGTGCTTGATTTCTGTTTGAAAAAGCAAGAGAGTGAAAAGTTCTTAGATCAAATAAAAGGTAAAAGGACAAATTTAATAATATAATTTATTATAATCAGTATAAGTATCATTAGAAAACTGTGATAACTCAATATTAAAAAACGCTTAAAATAAAATTGGTTTTGGAATAAGGTTAATATATATAAAGAAAGTATTTCATATAATCGTAATATATTACCAAATAGACCAATATAATATTACCCATGAATATTGCTTTTTTATATATATGATTTTATTATTCCTTCTTATAATCCTAAACTTTAATATATGTCCTTGCTTTATTCCTTACTTTATTCGGAACATATGCCTGAATAATTTTAAATTTTTATCCTTTTTTATCCCCTAGAACTCCCACTTACCGGATAGAAAGGCACAGTCATCGAGGTCCGGATCATTTGTCATCTCGATGCGCTCGCGACGCCAAATCTTCGAGCCTCTCTGACCACCGCCGACGACCGAAATCTTAACGGGGCCGGTGTCTCTGTGTCTTCCGGCCAATACGTACGTTTGCTAACCCGTGGCCGTAAACGAATTGGGGCTCGAAATCGGAACCGAAACCGCAGCGAACCCGTTGAATTACACGAATCACGAAAAATCTGGCCCACCGCAAATAATTGCCGACTTGTTTGCTCTAGAAGGGAAATCACAATCACTTTATGGCCAATACAGGTTGAACCCTTTTTTTCAGAACCCCCCCTTTTTTCGTAGTCACGTGCTCTTCATAGTTTATTCACAGCCAATGCCTGAAATGGATTCCTTGATTTCTGTGCTTATGGATTTTTTCGTTTTCACCCCTTTGCCAAAAAATCGAATGCCAAAAGGTGAAGCACCTTTTAGGAGTTGATAATAAGATGGCCAAAAATATACATAAATAATTTTTACAGCCTGAACTCCATCTTTTACTTAGATTTTATCTTGATTGTTTAATAAAAAGCGTAGTATATTATTTTATTTTAATTTAATTTAATAATCCTAACAGGAATGTCTGTCTTCCACTCAACGTTCACGAATTTTCCATTTTTCACCCCATAGACCACTAAATCGACTGCCAAAAAATGAGGCGCCTTTGACGAGTTGATAATCGGGCGACCAGAAATATACATACATAATTTATGCAGATAGCACTTTCGTTTGGCTTTTCCTTAGCCGGCTCTTTTGCCACCCCCTCAGTTGGCCAAATGCCAGACGCTGACGCCCTTCCGGTTCCGTCTAGTCAGACTACGGCTGTCCGCCCCCGCCCCCTCCGTCCGTCCGTAAGTCCATGAGTCCATGGATCCCTTCTGAGAGTCTGCACTTTTCGAATTCAAGCTCACTGTTTTCAATGTCGCATTGAATTAGTGAAAAGCGCTTTCAACGCCCAAAAATCAACCCCCCAAAAAATATGCTTTCTTCTCTTTCTCTCTGTTCATCTCCATCTCTCTCCCTTTCTGTGTGTAGCCGGCTTTTGTGCGGAATATGTATGTAATGCCTAATGTCCGCATTTGTGTCTGCCTTTAAGGACCCCTCTCGAATCTGAAGTTGGCCGCCTGTAGCATCATTCAGTCATAATTTGTGGCTAAGGTTTGTTAGGCGTAGCAACGTTAATTTTCGTCTGAAGTGAGACGGATTTGAAGGCCCTGCCAATTGGTAAAGTGCAGATAAAGAACACACCTTAAAGGTGGCTATGAATCAGGGTTGTTATCTTATTGGTGCAACTGATTCCAGCCGCAATATCAGCTGATTTTGATAAGCTTATTGTTCAGGGGGCGGGCCAAAGAAAATTGGTTACTGTTCCCAAGTGGGAAATCTTAAATCTCTAAGAGAAATCTATTTTTTCCCGTTTTATAAAAATATATTTCAATTTTAAAAATTTAGATGGATAGTAGATCTAAAGAAAATGATTTGGAATGTGTTATTTTTATTATTTCTATTCTTATTTTTATTCAGTTCCATAATTCAAGAGATCTGTAGACACAAAATGTGTTACCTTATATTATTGGTTATCTTAAATTTCCATTTTACTATAGTTTTGAACTATACACATTACGCTATAGATTTCCTATTTGAGATACATAAAATCACGTATACGTATGTAGGTATTTAAGCAAAAAAGTAAACATAAAATGTTATTATATTCTCTGTGGAATTAAGGTAATAAAATCTGCCATAAAAAAGTATTGTACATTGTACACATTCAAACTGAAACCATTTGTACACGTTTTTCGCATGCCGGAATCCTTGAATGTGACTGGGAAAACTATGGCCATAAAAAGTACTATTTACGGGTGTCAACAACATTTGCTAACTATTCAATTCCAATTCCCTTTGGCCAGATGTCTGTTGTTGTTGTTGTGGCCCAAATTGGTCTTTAATGAGGTTTCGCATTCTATTTGCTTTTGGCTTCTCTTTTTGTTTAATGTCAATGTCAGAACGAGGCGTAATCCTAATTTCTAAGTGGAACGAACGCGATTGTTGTGCTGTCGCCATTGTTTGTCTTCGTGACTGCACCTAAGCTCCGCTTTTCCGTCACCTCCCTCCATTTTCCACACATTCCACATATACCACGCAAGAAACGTGTTAATGCATATATCACAATTCCATTTCATTTTTGTTTAACGCGGCCGCCATTTGGCATTTGTTTACATTCTCATTCTGCTAAGCGAAAATGGAGGAGCAAAAAAAAACATGAAGGAGTCGTGGAATGAAGCAATGGAGAGTGAAATGGGAGTGAGAGAGGAGAGCGCTTGGAATGGCGAGTGTGTGGTGTGAGAGAGCGACTGGAGCGCTCTCACTGGAATCTGTGTTTTGAAATGAAATGTCAAAATGCAAAGCTCAACAGCGCGAATTTCCTTTTGGCTGTGCGCGTGTATAAGTGAATTTCCTGTTTTGTCTTATGCGGCGTTTTCTTCCTCGTCTCTTTCGCTCCAATCTGCGCGTATATATGTCAATAGTGCGCTTTCCAGTAGCCCCCGCTCTCCTTTCTCCCTCACCCCCCATTTCGCCGTTCTCCGTTTTTTCGCACTTTTTTGCCTTCAGCTGCTCCCTTTTTTCCCCCTTATCCCTTTTTTCGCCTTTGTTGCCACTTGACTGAGTTGCGGTTCCCAGCTGCAGTTGCATTTTACTTGGCGACAAAGCATAACGGTTCATTATTCCATTTCAGTTTGCTAATTGTCGAAAAGGAAAAGAGTTCAAGAGCTTGTTGCTATTTTTTTTTTAAGAGGGTTCTGGTCAAAAAGGTCAATTTAAACAGATCAATAAAAATAAATGCACACACTAATTACTTGGGGCCTTGACTCGAAGTTAAACACTTTAATTGGCTGAATTTCTTTTGTTTTAGCCACGAATTGATTTGATTCACAGCACCTTTTTCCTTTATATATTTTTTTTGGCAATATTGCTTTTTTTCACAGACACGCACAGCGGGAGGGGGAGGTGGGGAATTGAGGGGGCAGCACGCGACGCATTCGCTAGTGTGTATGTGAGTGCGTGTGTATGTCCTTTTTTGTCAACACCGAATCGCTAGAGTCCTTTCTTTTTTCCGAACCTTCTGCCTTTGTCACGCGCTTTTTGTTGCGTTTGAGTGCGCGTACATTTTCCAACTGGATGCTGTCGCAGCGAAACGGCATGCAGCAACCCTGCGAGATGAGAGGTGGCAACCCCAAGAAGGTCCGGCGCATGTCCACCCGCTCTCTCCCTCTCTGGGACTCTCTCCGCGAGCGAGCTTCCCGTTCGCTCACCTGCAAAAGTGAAAATGAAATTTCTTTGGAGAGCCCTTGTGCTTGATGTCTCCCCCCTCTCCCACCCTCTCTCTTTAGTTCTACATCTCCTCCCGCTGATTGGATTTTTGTTTTGATACAACCAAAAACAAATACAAGCCGAAAAGCTATGGTCCTTTCAAATACCCGTTAAAATAAGTGTTTTCTTTTATTTCAAAATAAACTCAAATATTGTTAAAATTATGAGAAAATTATTTTTAATTTCTAAACTCTGAAAATCGAAAGCATAATAGAAGTATAGTTTTATTAAAACTTAAAATAAAAATTTCGTAAACATATTTTCTCAGTGTAAAACTGTACAAAGATCTTAAAAAATAAAAAAAAATCTTTTTAACATCTCTTTTTTTTAAATTTAACATGTATAATAATTTTAAAAATTAAAAATGTTTTTAAAAAAAAAATACATACATATGTTTTACCACCTTTAATAATTGTCTAAAAGATATAAAATATATTACCTTCGATAGGTTCAATAGGTTTAGGTTTTTAGAAAACGGGAAGTAGGTACAAATATTGAGTCGACCCTATCAAACTATTTCAACGAATACAACATACCCTTGAACTCCATAAGTACCGGGTATAAAAAGAAAAGCGTGTATTGAAGTGTTGCCAGGCGAACGAGTAGCGCAGCAACCCTTAACAGACCCCATACCGCCCCCAAAATCCTCTATTTTCACCCACATGCAATCATTTGTTGTTGTTGTTGTTCTTGTCCATGTTGTGTTGTTTATCATGTGTTGGCCAAATAGTTCAATCTGGCAGGGGCTCATCATTAGACGTTCCCCGTTTAAGGGATGAGTTTCCTGCGCTTTAACATTTGATTTACTCTGGTTTTCGTGCAGAACCAATTCGTATAAAACGGAATTATAATTATTTCGTGACATGTTATATAAAAATGCTTGCATCATTAAAATTTGCCGCTAAGGGATGCGATTTTTATGATTAAAATATTCCAGCTCTCCAACTGTTCTTCCATTTGGGATTTACGATGGTGTCCTGATGCTGCATTGTATTGCCTACTTTTAGGTCGACATGGCAACCGGGCGAAACAATCAACAAATGGAGCACAAAGCTCAAACGTAAATGGTAATTCGCTTTTGGGAAGTTTGCCGGCAAATGAAATCTCATTTTTCCCTTTTCGCCTCCTTTGTTCCGGCAATGCGACGAAAGTTTTTTTTTGGGGATATACATATACAATAAGTATAAGAAGAAACACACCACCGGTTCGCGGTGACTTGCCGGAAAAAATGGGGATGCTCCCCTGGCCCTCATCCTCCCCCTTTCCTTCGTTCCGTTTTCCCAATTTCCCAAGCCACTGCCTTCGAACGGCGGCAACCGGCTCAACTCAATAAATTCACCGTCACGTTAGTGTAAAGTTTTCCTTCGCGGCTTGTCGACCGAATTCAGCTGAATCGTGTTCATTAGGCGGTGCCACGCCTCGTCGAACGCCCTCCTTTCGGTTGTCGCGAGGCTAAAACAAGCTGACTTAAAGCGTTGAATATGCAGCGAAAACTTGAAATTCGATTATAACAAAATGGGTTACGCCTTACGAAAGTTTTTAGGATTTTATTAAGGCTGGATTTATTAGATATTAGATAATACAAGCAATTTTAGTTAAATTTTAAACAAAAATTTGTTGTTATCATAAAATGTAGATATTTATAGACATATTTAATTACTGACAATATGGACCTGATATGGGTTCATATCAATTTTTTCATAACAAAATGGTAAGATTATATAGCAGTATGGTAAAAAATGATATGTTCAAAAATATCATTTTGATATGAAGACAGAATGAACCAAAATTGATATGAAAAAATACTCGATAGATTACTATTTTTGGAGTTTTTTTCTTTCACATTTCTGTGTATCTTTATAAATTTATTTTTTAAAGCCTCCTTTAAAGCGTTAACATTTAAAAATACTGGAATACTCTATAAACAGTGTATGCCTTCGAAAATGCACACGTTGCAGAATGCGAACAGTGAGACAAAAGTCGCTGCACACGTTACCCGAATGTTCGGTTCGATTCTCCCGTTTTCCCTTTTCAACTCTGACCCTCGAAACGGCACAAGCCGCACAACCCATGCTAACTGAGTTACTCAACACCAACATTTCCCCTCACTTAACCATGCCCTTCCTCCCACCACAGTTTTTGTGTCCGACCATTGAGTATTTGCTGTCGCATGCAAATTTACTGGCCGCACTTGTGACTTGTCATGTGCTACACAATCACCACCCCGCCCCACACCACCCACCATCCACACACTGCCACATATTGATCCCATTGAGAGCATCTAGAGGAAATCCCCCATTCAGCGCCCAACGCCGGGGGTCCTAACTGGTTGAACATGCAGAAGATGGCCACAAGTGTTCGCCGGACTTTGGGATGAGGAGGGTTGGGTATCGAACTGCGGTGGTTAAATAATCGCTGTTTATGAAACAATCAATAAATTTAAGCTGTTACTGCTGCAGAGCAAACACATGGAGGGTGACTCTGGTAATCGAAGCCTGTAATTGTGCCATTAAGGGCTTGTCGGCTGCTACCATTCGAAATTTGAGTAATCGAGATTAAAGCTGCACAGTAAAAGATGTGGTCCACAAACTAATCTTGAATATATAATGGAATATTATAAATAACACAAACAGATAAGGCAAGTATGACGTAATATCATTTCTAAATTTAATTGGATTTTTTGGAAAACAAGAATTTTATGACTCAAAAAGTAAGGTGCACTAAATTATCAGTTATACCCTTGAACTTGGCCAAGAATTCGCGGTAATTCGCTCTTATCAGGCGAATGTGACCCAGTTAATCACTGAAAGCAAGAGATAACGCCTGAATTGGGGTCTCCACCTGCTGGTGACCCCGACTATCTGTATGCCGGGGCACCTTTAAAAGAAGCTGCCGCTGCAGGCGAATCTATTAGTCTCCCGCTGAAGATGGCGCGATCGAAAACCTTCGAGTGGATTACCTGCCTGGCGGTACTCAGCTGGGCCGGAGTGCAGGCAGGATGGGTGGCTCCACCACCACTGACCACCCCATCCAATCCCAACGTGGAGATCATGAACCGCCTGCTGGGCTACATGGACAACACGGTCGATCCTTGCCAGGACTTCCAGAAGTATGCGGGTGGCAAGTACGAGGACAAGCACGAGGACGACAGCTACAGCGAGCTGCTGGGCGAGATCCAGGAGAAGGTGGAGGAACGCTTCGAGTCGATCTTCGAGACGCTCGGCGCCCAGGTCCTGCTCGACCAGGAGAGCGTGGAGGCCAAGGTGTTGCGCTTCTACCAGACCTGTCGCACGGCCACCAATGCATCGCGTTCGGAAAGGCACTACCTGGAGCTGGTGGAGCCCGATGTGGCCTTCACCTGGCCGCAGTTCGCCAAGAGCCGCAGCGCCTGGCCCAAGTCGCAGTTCCAATGGATGCTCACCCTGGCCCGATTGCGTCGCTTGGGCTTCGATAACCTGCTGGTGAAGGTCGGCGTGAAACTGGACTTTGTGGACAGCAGCAAGTACATGGTGACGATAGAGAGGCCCACGTTCGATTACTCCACCGACAAGCTGAAGAAGTTCTCCGTCACCAAGGCGCTGTTGATCCGACTGGGCGTGCCCAGCGGAAGGGCCGCCCATCTGGCCAGGAGTATCCGTCGTTTGGAGCGGGCGATCAGGGAACTGGCCGAGGTGGAGGACGAGCCCAACGATGACTTGACCCTGCGCGAGTTGGAGAGCCAGAATGGATTCCCCTGGCGGCAGTACCTGCGCATCGTCTTCGATCGCACCTTCCCCGAGGACTTCGAGGTGCAGATCATGAATGTCGACTACTTTGTGGAGCTGAAGAAGCTACTGAAGACCTACGACGCCGAGGAGATTGCCACCTATATGATGGCCCGGTTTGCCAGCTTCATGAAGGACACCAGTCTGAGCAGCGAGAGCAACGAGCAGGAGGAATGCATCAAGGATGTGCGTGTGTACATGGATTTCGCCAGCAATTTCCTGTACGACAGCAAGTACTTTACCTACTTTGACACCGAAGTCCAGCAACTTTTCAATGCTGTGCGAGCTCCGCTGCTGGACAAGATCGAGGTGAACCGGCTGAGATTGAGCCCCAGGCAGCGGACTCAAGTGAAGGAGAAAATCCAGGCCATGGGCATTAATGTGGGCAACAGGCCCAAGGACCAGACGCACCGCGCCTTTGTCACGAACTTCTACAGGGATCTGAACTTGGCCAGGGATCAGGACTACGCAGCTGCCAAGTTGAAGGTAATGGAGGTGCGCTCACGTCGTGTCCTAGAGCTGCTGAATCAGCCAGCTGCCAAGGGCAATGGTTTCTACTACCTGGACGGCACCATAATGACCAATACTCCCGAACCCCTGTACGTGAAGAGGGAGAACATCATTGTCCTGCCCAGCGATATCCTGCAGGCGCCGTACTTTGATCCCCAGATCCATGATGTCTTCAAGGTGAGCTTCCTGGGTTTCATGATAGCCCAAAAGATGATGGAGGCCCTGCAGCCCGAGGCCATAGTCTACGACGGCGAGGGTAATCCCAACGGCAAGATGGTCGACTTCGGTGAGAATCAGAACTATGTGCAGGCCCTGAACTGCCTGAAGCGAAACGCCACGGACTATTTGGAACAGCGAGTGGTCGATGTGTCGGCCCTTAAGCTCGCCTACGAAGCCTACTTTGGAGCGGGTTCCAAGTACAGCCGATCGCAGCCCACCTTCACCACGCTGCCCCTGCAGCAGGTGTTCTTCCTGAACTACGCCCAGAATCTGATTGGAGACGAGGAGTTCGTGGATTTCAGCAACGGGGATACGGATAAGGTTCGCCTCCATCAAACGATCGCCAATCTGGCGGGCTTCGGTCTGGCCTTCCACTGCCCTCAATCATCGGCGGGCCTGAACCCTCCTTTCAAGTGTGATGTCTGGTGATTCTGATCTTGCAATTCTTATAAAACTCTTTGAACATTTTTGAGCTAAAATATCCACTCAATTTATAATAAAATTCGCTACAAATGTATTATCAAGTTTTTGCTTTTTCACACAGTTATATTTATTTTAAGTTGTTATCTTGGTTTTGTGGTTATTTTATTCTACACACAAAAAAAATTCGATACGAAACGTAGGTCAATTTTACATTTTTAAGACCAATTTCAACTTGATATGGACCCGTGTAAAATTGATATGGTCGAAATGTAAACATCATGTTCGAAGTACGTCAGTTCGAATTTCGAATCTGTCTTTCTCGTTTCAACTCACGTCATTTTGCTCTCCATATGGCATATTGCTCTCTTTTTCGAAGTGAGAGGGTCTCCGAGAGAGAAAATTCGGCAAAATGAGCTTAATTAATGTAAATTTGATAAGTATTTCATGTAAAAATGATGTGGGTATGAATTACATGCCATTTACATTGGCCATATCGAATTTACGGGAACATGCTTTTTTTTGTGTGTACTTAAGGCCTGTTGACACTTTTATTTTCGACAAATAGAATAAATTTATTATGTATATTTAAATTCAAGCCAGTGTCATATGGCCTTAAGTTGATAAGCGGAGCTTAATCTCTAAAGTGTTTCAGTTTCTCCTTTGAAAATCAACTAACTACGGCTTTTCTCTCTGTCGAACTTTTCAGTCTCAAATTAGCAATGGCAAGGAACAGAACTCTTTTTTGGATTATCAACATCCTGCTTTTTAGCGTGATAAAAGCAGAGGAAAGTGATAAAATCGCCAAGGTCAATCCCAATATTGGAATACTCAACGAAGTCCTCAGGCTTGTGGATGAAAGTGTCGAGCCCTGCCAGAACTTTCAAAATTACTCAGCTAAGAATATACGTATGTCGAGACCACCGCCATTTATCTCCAAGTTTAAAATACTATTTGACGAACTAAAAGATACGGTCTTTGAAGATGGAAGCCTAGAGGGGAAGATGCAGCGTCTTTACAATATCTGTCTGTCGGATACAAGCCATGAAAATAGATATCCTCCAGAAGAGGCCACAACTCTGCAGCGAGTGGAACATTATCTTGGACGGTCCCTGAGCAAATACATAGAGTATGTCTATGGACACCCGATTCCGCAAAGCGCTGTGGTCTATGTCAACATCTGGAGCGAACTGAAGAAGATACAAGCACTTGATGAAGATGTGGAACCCGCCAAGGAGCTTAGATCTTTGTTTCAAGCAGCACTCATTTTCCCGGAAATTGAAAAGTCGGATAGATGTGTGAAGGCCGTGTGCCTTTACCTTAATATAGCCGCCAATCTTCTCTATGAGGAGCGAGTTTTGGGTCCGAAAAAAGTGAGTCAGTATCAGTCTCAAGTCAAGAAGATTTTTGAAGCGATCCGCCAGCAGATTAAAAAAAGACTCGAAAGAAACTCACCAAACTGGCCGGCACATGAGATTTCGGCTCTCAAGGAAAGTTTAAATGGATTTACCCTGAGTATTGGCAACATACCCGAGAAAGTTAATCATCGAGAATTCGCCGAAGACTTCTACAAGGATCTAGACTTTTCCGTCGAAGACAGCTACGACTCAGTCGTTTGGAAGGCGTCGGAGTTCATGCGACAAAAACGAGTGAACCAACTGAAACAGAGCTGGGGATTGGTTTATAGGCGTGATAATGTCATCGTAGTGCCATACAACATAATGGAAGATCCTGCCTTTGAACTGGATAGCCATGACATATTTAGGATGGCCCCGCTTGGAACTCAATTAGCTCTGACAATGACCGATTCGTTGTTTAGACCACTAAATTGCAGCGTGCATAGCGAAAATTTTATGCAAATTTTCGACGATCATCAGATTAGTACTATAAATCTATACTGCACGGAGAAGACTCCCAGTGATCATCTATTGGCTGTACAACAGGTTATCCTCTTAACCGCGAACTTGGTCCACGAAACGTACTTTGCACCGGGTTCAAAGTTTAACCAAATCCAGCCCAGTTTCACCAACAAGACCCTGAGTCAGCTCTCTTTTTTGACTTTGGCCCAAAGCGTTACAAAACAATTTGTGGTGAGAAGCGAGTTGCTTAACAATCTATGGAAAAAGTTGCCATCATTCGCCCAGTCTTTTAACTGTTCTGTATAATAATACTCTTACTTTGTACCAGAATTCATGTAAAACTAATTGCATTTTAAATTAAAAATATGTATGCATTCCATTTGTAAGTATTCCGCATTTCAACGGTTCCAAAAATCTCTTGAAACTACTTTATTTTCGTCTTGCTTTGTTGCTAAGCTGAGCTCAATCTCTAACTTATTTACGTATTTGGGTTCCAGTTGGTTCAGTTTCTTCTAAAGCACTATTATTACATTGGGCATGTGAGTATTTGGTGTCGCCTAAGTGATAAGAAAAGCTTAATATCCAAAGTGTTTGGGGCTCCCACCACTTCGGACTTTTCTCTCTGGGTGACCATTCAGTTTACTAGTAGCGATGTCCGCAAACAGACCTATTTTGTGGATTAGCTTCCTCCTGCTTTTCAGTGCCGTAACATTCGCTGAAAATGATAAAGTCGTCAAGGTCGATTCCAATGAGGTTCTCATCACCGAATTGATTAGTCAAATGAATGTTAGTGTCCAGCCCTGCCAGGACTTTCAAAACTATGCAGCGAAGAATGAACATGAAGTGAGGATTCCGTCATTTAGCCCAAGGGTTTATAAGCTATTCGACGAATTGAAGGATGATCACTTTGAGGACGGAAGCCTTGAGGTGAAGGTGCAGCGGTTCTACAAAATGTGTCTGAAGGAGGATGGAAATACATATGATCCAGAAGAAACAACAACCCTGCAGCAGCTGGAGCAAAAACTTGGATGGTCCCTGAGTAAATACATAGAGATGATATATGGCCACCCGATCCCGCAAGACGAATTAGTGATTGTAAAAGACTGGAGAAAATTGAACCGGACAAAATCGCTCGGCAACACAGCGGGTTTCCAATTTATAATGGATAATATGAATACAAAAGCACTACATTTTCCGAACATTGACAAGATTGAACGATGTGTGAGGCTAGTGTGCAGTTACCTACACATAGCAGCCAGTGTTATCTATGAGGAGAGAGTTTTGGGTCCCGAAAAAGTGGGTCAGTACCAGTCACAGATCAAGAAGATTTTTGAAGCACTCCGCCACCAGATCAGAATCAGACTCGAACGAAACTCACTAAACTGGCCGGCATCTGAGATTGCGGGTCTTCAAGAAAGTGTAAATGGATTGACTCTGAGCATTGGACATATACCTGAGAATGTCAATCGTCGAGAGTTCGCAAACGAGTTCTACAAGGATCTGGACTTCTCCGAGGAAGACGACTATGCATCATTATCGGGCAAGTTAATGGAGCTTAGGGACCTTAATCAGATGGCGCGTTTGTTACAGTTTTCCGGTATAGTTTTTTTGCGTGACAATATCATCGTTGTTCCCTACAATATACTGGAAAATCCTGCCTTTGAACCAGAGAGTCATGACTTATTTAGGATGACATTAATTGGATTTAATTTAATCATTAACATGTTCGAGTTTTTACAACATAAAGCTTGCAGCCAAAACGGTACTCTATACAAAATCTTTGATGATTACCAGATTATTAGACATAACTTTCTCTGCCAGAAGCAATCAAAAAGTGAAAGTCATTTGATTGGAAAAGAAATGTTTATGGTTTTTGCAAACTTGGTTTACGAAGCATACTTTGCACCGGGGTCAGAGTTCAGCCAAATCCAGCCCAAATTCACCGCAAAGACTCTTCGTCAGGTCTTTTTCTTGAGGTTGGTCCAAGAAGTTACCGAAGTAGGTCGCTATATGAGTACACAATTAACAATCCATCAATGGTTAAAGTTGCCCCCATTAGCACAGGCCTTTAACTGCGGTAAGAAACACGCAGTGTAATACAAAAATGATTGTATATTGAATTGCATTATGTTTTTTTCTGTGTATACATAGTTTGTAACAACATGCATATTATAATGATTGTATAAATAAAATAATATAATTTGTAACAATCAATTTTCTGGTCTATCTATTTTGGAACTCGCTACTAAAAAATAAATCTCCCAATTATACACTGATAAAAGAAATGTAGTAAATCCAAAGACTTCATATTCAATCCAAATATTTTTCGCTTTGATTTTCATCCATTGCGGTTTTATTCAATTTAAATATGGAAATATTTATATTTAAGTAGAAAAATATATTGGTTTCTACAACTTAAAATGGAACATTTGCCATATGCAAATTTTATATAATTTACTTTAATTTAAATATATTAGTTAAAAGGTATTTTGTCAAGTAATCATATCTAATATGTTTTATATTCAACTTTAAGGTGTTCATATTTCGGATACATTGCAAAAGTTTTCAATCTAAACATACAAAACCTTTAATTATATCATTTATATGATTTATATAATTTATAATGATATTATAAAAAATTAATAGAATTTGTAAATTTGGATGTATATACTTATTTTTTCCTAGCGTTTTCATTGTTATAATATTATAAATCTTTCATTACTTAGGACCTTGGCTTTGACGACGTAAGTTTGGTAACGACGAATTGGGTTGTTTGCGAAGTCCGATCGTAAGTTTTAAGTCTGCGATAAGAAGTACAGATGTTCGGCTGGCTGTTTCCATACTTAATTTGAGTCATTTGGCATGATTTAATTACCGCGTTCAATGCTATTAGCAACTAAAAGCCTCGATGAGAGGTTTTTGATAAGGATCGCAAGCGATATGAATGGTATTTCGATCAACTGAAAATAATTGTGCCTAAAGCGTGTTTATCTAAGCTCAGCTTCCTTGGGGCAAAGCATGTTGGAGAGGAAGTTCTTATGGTAACTACAAAATGTTTAAAACTTTCAATAAAGTAAAACGATATGTTAAAACATTGGTTATAAGTTGATAAGCCGAGTTCAAATAGAGGAAAGCAGGCCTCTATTTTAGATTTACAGAAATGCCAAAATAACAAAGTCACTAAGGCAGACCCCAACGTCGCAATCTTCCCTGAAATTCTCAGGCATGTGGATGAAAAAGTCAAGCCCTGCTGGGAGAATATACTTATGGCAACACAACCTCTATTTATCGCAAAGTTTTGAGTACCGTACGGCGAAGTCTTGAAGACGGCGTACTAAACCTATGATAATAGACTTCCTCCAGAGGAAGTCATAACTCTAGCGTATTTCGTTGTGCTCAATTGATAAGTTGAGCCTAATCTCGAAATAATGTGGGATACTCGGCCGAAAAACTAGCACTTCGGATTTTTCTCTCTGGGTGACCATTCAGTTTATTAGTAGCGATGTCCGCAAACAGACCTATTTTGTGGATTAGCTTCCTCCTGCTTTTCAGTGCCGTAACATTCGCTGAAAATGATCCCAATGAGGTTCTCATCACCGAACTGATTAGTCAGATGAATGTTAGTGTCCAGCCCTGCCAGGACTTTCAAAACTATGCAGCGAAGAATGAACATGAAGTGAGGATTCCATTATTAACCCCAAGGTTCCAAAAGCTATTCGACGAGTTAAAAGATGAGCACTTTGAGGATGGAAGCCTTGAGGCGAAGGTGCAGCGGCTCTACAAAATGTGTCTGAAGCAGAATGGAAATACATATGATCCAGAAGAAACAACAACCCTGCAGCAGCTGGAGCAAAAACTTGGATGGTCCCTGAGTAAATACATAGAGATCATATATGGTCACCCGATCCTGCAAGACGAATTAGTGATTGTAAAAGACTGGGGAACACTGAACAATACAAAATCGCTCGGCAACACACCGGGTTTAATATTTTCAAGGGATAGTATATTTACAAAGGCACTAAGTTTTCCGAACGTAGACAAGGTTGAAGACTGTGTGAGGCTTGTGTGCCGTAACCTAGAGATAGCTGCCCATGTTATCTATGAGGAGAGAGTTTTGGGTCCCGTAAAAATGGGTCAGTACCAGTCACAGGTCAATAAGATTTTTGAAGCACTCCGCCACCAGATCAGAATAAGACTCGAAAGAAACTCCCAAAACTGGCCGGCATCTGAGATTGCGGGCCTTCAAGAAAGTGTAAATGGATTGACTCTGAGTATTGGAAATATACCTGAGAAAGTCAATCGTCGTGAGTTCGCAAACGAGTTCTACAAGGATCTGGACTTCTCCGAGGAAGATGACTACGCATCATTGATGAACAGGTTTATGGAGCTTAGGAACCTTAAGTGGACGGAGCATATGTTTCAGTTTTTCGGTATAGTTTATTTGCGTGACAATATCATCGTTGTTCCCTATAATATACTGGATAATCCTGCCTTTGAACCAGAGAGTCATGACTTATTTAGGGTGGCTTCACTTGGATTTAATTTAATCAGTTACATGCTCGAGATTTTCGAACCAAAAGATTGCAGCCATAACGGTACTATATTCAAAATCTTTGATGATTACCAGATTATTAGACATAACTTTCCCTGCCCGAAACAAACTAGAAGTGAAAACATTATGATTGTAAAAGAAATTTTAATGGTTTCTGCAAACTTGGTTTACGAAGCATACTTTGCACCGGGGTCAGAGTTCAGCCAAATCCAGCCCAAATTCACCGCAAAGACTCTTCGTCAGGTCTTTTTCTTGAGGTTGATCCAAGAAGTTACCGAAGAAGGTCGCTATTTAAGTACACAATTAACAATCCATCAATGGTTAAAGTTGCCCCCATTAGCACAGGCCTTTAACTGCGGTAAGAAACACGCAGTGTAAGACAAAAATGATTGTATATTGAATTGCATTAGGTTTTTTTCTGTGTATACATAGTTTGTAACAACATGCATATTATAATGATTGTATAAATAAAAAAATATATTATTTGTACCAATCAATCTTCTGGTCTATCTATTTGGAACTCGTTACAGCTCTTTTTTGTTCTAAAAAATAAATCCCCCATTTATGCACTGATAAAAAAAAACGTAGTAAATCCAAAGATTTCATATTCAATCCAAATATTTTTCGCTTTGATTTTCATCCATTGCGGTTTTTATTAAATTTAAATATGGAAATATTTACATTTAAGTAGAAGAATATATTGGTTTCTACCACTTAAAATGGAACATTTTATATGCATTCCATATGCATATTTTAGTTAAAAGGTAGGAATTTCTTGGATTTAAATATTTTTATATTAAACTTTCGTATTTAATACCATGTTTCGTATTTAATATCATGTTTTTTGTATTACATTTAAGTGCGAAATATGTGATTTTTGATTCAATAGGCGGATATTTAAATTTACTTTTCCATTTTTTATCAGTGTAAGGATGCTGTGCTATATATGTCCATTAAAAAGTTTTCTGGAGTCCAACATCTTAAGACAACAAAACATATTAATCTTTGCAAATATATGGTTTCAACTATTAAGTGATGTCGAATTTAATTGTTTATGAAACACGACTGTTAATTCCTTGGTCAGCGTTAGGAAGTTCAAAGGTTCGGTCTGTCTGGTTATTTGCACACTCAATTTGGGGCATTTGCCATGATTTAATTAAGCAAAAATTTGGACGGTCCCTGAGTAAATATATCGAATACATACAGTGGGGAGCAAAACTGAGTACATGTTTGCCACTATTGACTTTGGGTACGCATTAAAAAGTTATTAGTAAAGGAAATGAATCCAAATTTTTTGTGTTTATTCTTTGAACATTTATTAACAAATTCGCATATATAAAATATAACAAAAAAAATAATTGGTCTCATTAAGAAATAAAAAACAAAATAAACTCGCAATTTTTTTTGAAAGTCATATTTTAAATTTTTTTCCTGGGGCTTAAAACAAAAATGTTTTGATGCAAAGATTTTCCCCAAGCAAAATAAATAATAACTGCAAAAAAAAAATTGCAAAATATTTTTCCTTGTATTTTTTATGATTTTTTGAAAATTACAATTTTAGCCGCTTTTTCCTCCTTTTCATACAAAATTTTACTGAGATCTTTCCATTCAAAAAATCATAAAAAATACAAGGAAAAATATTTTGAAATTTTTTTTTTTGCAGTTATTATTTATTTTGCTTGGGGAAAATCTTTGCATCAAAACATTTTTGTTTTAAGCCCTAGGAAAAAAGTTTAAAATTGACTTTCAAAAAAAATTGCGAGTTTATTTTGTTTTTTATTTCTTAATGAGACCAATTATTTTTTTTTTTGTTATATTTTACATATACGAATTTGTTAATAAATGTTCAAAGAATAAACAGAAAAAAATTGGATTCATTTCCTTTACTAATAACATTTAAATGCGTACCCAAAGTCAATAGTGGCAAACATGTACTCAGTTTTGCTCCCCACTGTATACAGACATCCTATTCCGCAAAGCAAATTAGTGCATGTTAAAAGCTGGAAATCACTGAACGGAGTTCGAGTCGTGAGCGTCGATTTAAGAATGTTTAGGGACGCACTAAGTTTTCGGAATATCGACAAGGTTGAAGGATGTGTGGAGGACGTGTACCTTTACCTACAGATAGCCACTAACGTCCTCTATAAAGAGCGAGTTTTGGGCCCCGAAAAAGTGAATCAGTACCAGTCACAGGTCAAGAAGATTTTTGAAGCTCTCTGGCACTAGAATTGCACATTGGAAATATATTGCGCAAATCTTACAGGGCCCTAAGTTGATAGGCCGAGTTCAAATAGAGGAAAGCAGGCCTCTATTTTAGATTTACAGAAATGCCGAAAATAAAAATATTACGAAGGCCGGTCCCAACGTCGCAATCTTCCCTGAAATTCTCAGGCATGCTGATATAAAAGTCAAGCCCTGCTAGCCCTACTTATGGCGACACAACCTCCATTTATCGCAAAGTTTTATGTACTGTTTGGCGAAGACTTGAAGATGGCGTATTAAACCTATGATGACAGACTTCCTCCAGAGGAAGTTATAGGCCTACAACCAGTGGGAAATATATAGTTTTAAAATGACTACATTGAGTGTATTTTGTTGTGCTTAAATAAGTTGAGCCTAATCTCGAAAAAATGTGGGATACTCGGCCGAAAAACTAGCACTTCGGATTTTTCTCTCTGGGTGACCATTTAGTTTACTAGTAGCGATGTCCGCAAACAGACCTATTTTGTGGATTAGCTTCCTCCTGCTTTTCAGTGCCGTAACATTCGCTGAAAATGATCCCAATGAGGTTCTCATCACCGAATTGATCAGTCAGATGAATGTTAGTGTCCAGCCCTGCCAGGACTTTCAAAACTATGCAGCGAAGAATGAACATGAAGTGAGGATTCCATTATTAACCCCAATGTTCCATAAGCTATTCGACGAATTGAAAGATGAGCACTTCGAGGACGGAAGCCTTGAGGCGAAGGTGCAGCGGCACTACAAAATGTGTCTGAAGCAGAATGGAAACACATATGATCCAGAAAAAACAACAACCCTGAGGCAGCTGGAGCAAAAACTTGGATGGTCCCTGAGTAAATACATAGAGATCATATATGGTCACCCGATCCTGCAAGACGAATTAGTGATTGTAAAAGACTGGGGAACACTGAACAATACAAAATCGCTCGGCAACACAGCGGGTTTAATATTTTCAAGGGATAGTATATTTACAAAGGCACTAAGTTTTCCGAACGTAGACAAGGTTGAAGACTGTGTGAGGCTTGTGTGCCGTAACCTAGAGATAGCTGCCCATGTTATCTATGAAGAGAGAGTTTTGGGTCCCGTAAAAATGGGTCAGTACCAGTCACAGGTCAAGAAGATTTTTGAAGCACTCCGCCACCAGATCAGAATAAGACTCGAACGAAACTCACAAAACTGGCCGGCATCTGAGATTGCGGGTCTTCAAGAACGTGTAAATGGATTGACTCTGAGCATTGGAAATATACCTGAGAAAGTGAATCGTCGTGAGTTCGCAAACGAGTTCTACAAGGATCTGGACTTCTCCGAGGAAGATGACTACGCATCATTAATGGACAGGTTTATGGAGCATAGGGACCTTAAGCAGACGGAGCGTTTGTTAGAGTTTTCCGGTATAGTTTATTTGCGTGATAATGTCATCGTTGTACCCTACAATATACTGGATAATCCTGCCTTTGAACCAGAGAGTCATGACTTATTTAGGATGACATTAATTGGATTCAATTTAATCATGAACATGTTCGATATTTTCGAACAAAAAGATTGCAGCCATAACGGTACTCTATTCAAAATGTTTGATGATTACCAGATTATTAGATATAACTTTCTTTGCCCGAAACAAACTAGAAGTGAAAATATGATGATTGTAAAAGAAAGGTTCATGGTTTCTGCAAACTTGGTTTACGAAGCATACTTTGCACCGGGGTCAGAGTTCAGCCAAATCCAGCCCAAATTCACCGCAAAGACTGTTCGTCAGGTCTTTTTCTTGAGGTTGGTCCAAGAAGTTACCGAAGTAGGTCGCTATTTTAATGTATTAACAATCCATCAATGGTTGAAGTTGCTACCATTAGCACAGGCTTTCAACTGCGGTAAGAAACACGCAGTGTAATACAAAAATGATTGTATATTAAATTGCATTAGGTTTTTTTCTGTGTATACATAGTTTGTAACAACATGCATATTATAATGATTGTATAAATAAAATAATATAATTTGTAACAATCAATCTTCTGGTCTATCAATTTTGGAACTCGTTACTACTATTTTTAAGGATGCTGTGCTGCATACGTCCATTAAAAAGTGCTTTGGAGTCCAATATCTTTGCAAGTATATGGTTTAAACTATTAGGTGATGTCAAATTCAATTGTTTGTGAAACACGACTGTAAATTCCTTGGTCAGCGTTAGGAAGTTAGGAGGGTCCGGTCCGTCTGGTTATTTGCACACTCAATTTGAGGCATTTGCCATGATTTAATTAATTGGCAGACCGTGTTCGAGGACCACTTGCAGACTTATTGCTGGCGCAAATAATGCAAATCGGAAGAGTTGAGTTCAAGGGCTCGATGAGAGGTTCTAGGGAAAGGGTTGTTGGGCTGCCCCTGGAATCGATTTCAATAGCATTGGGATCAACTGAAGCGGATCGAACACGGTGGCGAACTAATTGTGCAGAAACCGAGTTAAGCTGAACTCAGCTCTCTTGGGGCAAAGTCAGTTGCTCCTTAACGAATAGTCGATGCTCTTAGGGTTAACATTATCAAAAACTACACACAAAAAAAACTTGGTAAAATCAACTGTTATAATTGTCAAACAGTCCCTAACCATCAAAATGGTCAATTCTACTAATTAAATAAGATCTTTTTTTAGATATTCTAATTCATACTTAACTTTGATTGATTCGAAATACATATTAGTGATAGAACTAACCGCGAATTCTTGAGAATTAGATAAAATTAACTTTTCTTCTTGGAGTTATTTATATTTATTTTTAGGACTTCAATACTAATTTACATGTTTTACCCAAAATAAATTCTCCAGTTTCCTAAGATGTCTTTGTAGGAAGAAATATTGTAAAATTATGAGAAGTCCTCTTTGTGCGCTTCCCTCTTGGTCCACGACTATATATAGAAGCCCTTCTGGGCAAGGGTATGCTATATAGCACAAATGAAACCAAATGCACGCGGCTTGGCAAGTCTTCAAGTGCCTCAACAAGTACGAGTGTTGTGTTTTAAGGGGCCCGCGGGCAATATTTTCCATTTCCATTTAATTACGCGCCCAGTGGGGGGTGGGAAAAGTGGGTGGTTGGCTGAAATCCTGAGGGGGGGGGGGAGGGGATCGGGATCCTTGTGTCCTTTGTAGTTGCATTTAATTGTGTTTCGCCTGCGCCATTTCGCTACAATAAATTGTTGCTCGCCCCGACGTTTTGACGGGTTGACTTGGCTCGCTCGCTTGTCAGTTTCCCATTTTCCATTTTCCATTTGCCAGTCGCACTCCTCATCCGCTCCATCTTCCTGTAGGCGTCCTCTTCCTGCTCGCCGGCTTCCACTTTTCTGGTTGAGTTTGAAGTTGCCTGACCCAAAAACACATTTCATTTCTATGTATCCTTTACTTTCACTCATCCACACACATTTTCCTATATGAGGGAGGAGGAGGGGTGATGGTGGAAACTCGGTGCCACACTTTGGCATGCAGCGCAAGGCTCTTGCCGCTTCAATTGTTTCTTGTGGACCCATTTTATCTCGCTGATGCAGTCCAGGATAGGCAGGATTTCTTTATTTGAGTCAAGCCCCCGCCAAGTGCTCTGTGTGTGTGCATGTGTGTGTGTGTGTTTGAGCCCATTCAGCCTGCAATCAACACAACGCATCCTGCAATTATCAACATCAGCCGCCTGCACCGAGGTTCCTCCATTAACCCTTTGACGGGTGTCGGCCTCGAAAGACACCCCACCAGAGAAACCTTTCAAACCGCTTGGGGTTAAAGAATTTTCAAGCTGCTTTATATAACACCTGCTCTACAAGATTACGTTATTTAAGTGTTTCTAGTTAGTTATATATTTAAACAGGAATTTAATACAAATTTAATGTCTATCTTAAAAGAAACTATTTTCTATAATATGCCTTAATTTTCAATTAATTTGAACTGATCAATTTTTCAAAAGATATTTAGAAATCTTTGCCAAAACAGCAAAAAAAAAATTCTTAAAGTTCGATTTTGATGGGTATTACATTCCTCAGTTGGCTTCCTACAAACCCTTTCTGTGGTCACCAAATAAAGGTTAAGCTGGATTCCGTTAAAGTAAACACCGCTGCGGCTGCCGTGAGTCAAGTGGTTACTCCACTTTATGCATCCTTAATTGCTCGACTGCCAGTTGGGACACCAGCACACGTCCACGTCCTGTTCCCGTGACACTGATTTGAAAGACTCGGGAGTAGAGAGTGGGGTGGGGGATGCAGTCCCAACCGAAGGCGAAGGCAAGTGGCCCACTTTGGCCCACTGCATGCCCAAGTGGAACGATTTGTCGCCTTGATAAAGTCAACACGATTTGCATATGTTTGTATTTAACTCTTCTCACGATATTGATACCAACCTTAAATATGTGGATATCCCTGTATGCGGTAAATACTGGATAATTAAGTGTTATGCCCTACATTTCATATTTTGGGGTCTTTCACTCGATCGAGGGTACTTTAAAATCTAAAATATTTTATTTCTTTTCGTGAGAATAGTAAACTGGGAATAAAAACAAAAAATATAAATAGAAAAAATAAATAATATAAAATAAATAACTTTTAAAACTTTGATACTTAAAAAGACTACTTGGAATATTAATAATTTGCCTTTTTTAAAATGTCTCAATATTATTAAAGTTATTTTTTTTAAAAAGGTAAAATACAATATTTATTTGTACTTTAAGGATTATGTTTTTTTTTTAAATTTCAAACTATATTATTTTAAATTTTTTCTGCATTTTATAATTTTTTAAAATTATTTTCCATATAGCTTTTCAAACCCTTTCTCCCCTCGTAAAATCCAAATTGATTTCCCAGACAAATTCGTTATTGAAGTGCCATTACCACAATCGATGGCCCCAGGGGATCAATTCAGCCGCCATCGCAAAACTCCGGGCGAGCGTAAAATTTTCAGAAAATCGGCGACAGCTTAAAGAGGACTCTCGGCTCCATGCCATTTGTGCCACCGAGGAGCGACCCCCCGCCAACCTGTCTATCCTTCAGTGGCCTCCTCGCCTCCGGTTTGGAGCAGCCCGCCGGATCCGTTGGACATCTGTCAGGGCGGAAAATTCCGCCAACTTGGCTGCGCGGCTGCCGGGCGTTAAGGAAATGCAAAAATATAAGGGGACGCGGACTGGAAATGAGGGTTGGATGCTGCTGACATTCATTTACTTTGCCTCTGGACAACGAGGCGTATGAGTAACGGCTGCAAGACGTGGCATTTTTAATGCCTTTGTTTTGCATTCGGGGTGTAATTAAGAAAACAACTTGATGCATAAATCCCAGGAGGGTTGCCCTATGCGAAAACCCAAAATTGGCAGGCAAAAGGAGTTTAAATTGCGTGAAGCGTCGGATTATGCACAAGTGCAATTATGCACTCTTTTCTTTTGCTGCCCCAGGCAATTGCAATTGCATTTGGTTCGAGGTGTAGCATTAGGGAGACTCACCGAAAGTGACGCCATTCGTCTGCTTCTCCTTGTCCTTGTCCTTATCCTTCTCGCACTTTTCGCCGCCCAATGGCTCCAGCTCGATGCCATCGGTGGTGGCCACTTTGTAATCGCGTTTGGACATATTGCCACAGCAGAAGCCACAACATAACATTCGGCCAATTTTGTAGGCTTGCGGTTTAAGTGGCGCCGTCTTGGATTCTCTGCCACGGGGCACGTTCCGGTTTTCAGTGTATTCTGTGGGGTTACGACTAATCCCGGCTTGGACGGGGGCAGGATTGGGAGGATGGATGCGGGGATTAGGCCACTGCTCTGCTACTGGTCCCCCTTCTCTAGCGATATGTTTGTCCAAAAAGTGGTCGGTACAAAAGGTTTCGGTTGAGTGTAAACGGGTATGTAGAAGACTAGAAAGGTCGGTGAGTAGAGTTGATTGTTGATTTCGTTTGATTTCGGTTCAAAATTGGTCCAGTTCCTGGTGTTAATGTCCTTCTGCAAGTAAAATAAGAAATTAGAAAGATATATTTAATTTGGATTTTAATAATGAGTGAGTAATGACAAAATCTATAAAAGAAAAAAATTGACAAAAGATCAGATTGATATGCGCAGGTCAATTTTATATTTCTTAAGGATCAAGGTTTTCATATCATTTTGATATGAATAAAGATTTATTTTGTTTTTGGTATTTCAAAATAAAATAGCTGATATGATAAAATATCAAGTTGATATGTTTGAATTATAAATATACCACTAATCATATCGGCATTTTATTGATATGAAATAATGTAAAATTAAACCTATTTTAGTTTTCGGGTTTTTTTATAGTATATATATATATAAATGTCTTTATAATTTTAGGGATCATCGTAGAGTCTAATCCAAGGAATCTACTAGATTCATATTTTTACTAAGTATTCACAGTTTTACACCTAGCCGTTCTATAAGAAATTTAAAAAATCTTTACAATTTTTAAAAGATAAGTTTCTGAAATACCAAAGTTAAAGCCATGTTTGTATGATATTATTATAAACTTTTAAAGACCGCCTCATCAAATCTCGTTACTGACAGTTATCTATGTCAAGCCAGCAAAACACTGAGTGGGTAGTGGGTATTTGTAAATACTTTTTAGAATATGCCAGACAAAAGCCAGAATCTGTTCCACTAGATCCCTCGTTCTGCACTCCACTTGGCTGCACAAAAATTAATAAGAAATAGGCACGAACCTAGATATATACGTATATATTTGAAATGTTGCCTGCATTCAGCATTCTTCGACTTATTGTTAGACTGCAACTTCCGGTGCATAAAGTGGGACAGGTGGAGCGGGGGGCGAAGATGGAGCCTGCAACTGATGTCGCCACTTGTGGGCGGGTGTCGCTGCCAGGACATTGTTGTTGTGCCAGGCACAAACAAAACGAAACTTTAATAAAAGCCCCTGCACTCCACCACTCCCCCAGTCCCCCACTGCACTCCAGTGTCCTTTGTGGCCCGGCAAAAAGGAGTAATAAATGGAAGAAAAAGAAAAAGGCGAGCTGCAACAATGACAATGTCGTGGGCTAAAAAGCATTCGATAGCCTTAGGGCCACGAATGCAAATGCACATCAAATGTGAGCTGTCCCAGCGGTGGGTGGGTGGCTTAGGGTGGCTCAGGGTGACTTGGGTTGCCTAGTCGACAGTAATTGCAAGAGGCATCCACATTCACATCCACCTAAGCCGGCACAAAGCAGCCGAAGGAGCCGCCTGGTCAGGGACTTTCTATCGGTCTCCCAGTGCGAAAATATCGAAGAGGTGTGCCAGTGCAGTTCAATGCTCCAGTACACTCAGAAAAATGGTCCTAAATCGAATTTCTAAACTTTAGACTTTATTTTGAGACTATTTACTAAATTTAGTACCAACTAATAAAGTATAAAAGTCGTAAATTTATACTTAAATTTAAAAAAATTATTGAAATCAAATTTTTAAATTTAAATTTAAAATTATAAATTTAAAATATTATATGACTTAATAATTTAACGCCCAATAAAAAATACTTATATAAACCATATTAGCAAACAAAAGGTATATAAATCAGTAATTTATTAAAATTATTCCAACACATTTATAAATATTTATTTGGTTTTATGATTGAAGGTTTTTAATTGGCCTAGCTTATTCATATTTTTGTAGCTTCATTTTAGATGTGTTATGAATGTCCATCTGGGATTAAAAGGTAACCACAATTAAAAAAGTTAAGCCAGTGGAAAAGCCTGAAAAAGTTGACGGTAAAAGAAGTACACTGAGAGTAAAGAGAAGGCCACATAATAGTTTTTTTCTAAAGTTTCTAAAACTTTCTATGGAAGGCCAACGTTGATCATTAGGTTCAAATAATTTTATCAAAATTTTGTCCATTTTAAATTAAGGAGTTTTTAATCAAAGTATTTACAAAGCCTAATTTTTTTTTTTAAGATTTATTTTATTTTTATTTCCAACATTTCTTTCTCGTAGTGTAACTTTCGTACAAGAGGTCTGGGGATTAGGACCCAGCACTAGACCCAGTTAAATCGAGCAGGGAATACGCGGATCCGGATCCGGAGTCGGAGCCCGAGTGATGGCCACTCCATTTGATGGGGCGGCACTTGAAACAAAAGTCGAGGCGGGGCCGGGCAATTGTGTTGGCTGTTGGTAAAACACACAACGTAATAAAGAACTATAGGAAGGGCGGACGGCGAGCTGGTAAATGGGAACTGGTAACTGGTAACAGGGAAGCGGGCTACCGGGAACCGGCAACTGGACGGGCCATAAACCTTTCAGCCATTTGAAGCACTTGCAACCAGCGCTGCCCACAAACGCTTTTGCCATTAGCAAATCCTCCATTCCGAGGGCTGGGCCAACTCAAAAATAAACATGGCGCAACAAAGTAAAGCACAAAGGACGAAAAACAAAAGGCAAAAAAGCCAAAATGAATAGAGCAAACAAAGAAATACATATGTAAGCTGATGGAAAAATAGCAGCGATTTTGCTATACCCTAAATATTGAGACTGAATATCCTCTAGTGGGATTTTACAAAGTAAAACATAAACAAAATCAAGTTATAATAAGAGTTAAACTTTGTCCATTACTAAACTATGGTTTCAATTGAACTTTTCCAAGCTCTTTGCTAAGAAAGTTACTCTACATGGTTCATTTAATTTGTGTCCAATCACGAGAAAAATGTATTGAAAAACTTGTCCAATCATAAAAAGGACATGACCTTTCTTTGTACAAGCAAATGAAAAGGTTAAATTATAATGCTAGTATATTGAGTCATTATTACAGCTTTTAAGGGACTCCATATCAATTACCATTAAAGATAATGAACACATGGAAAGCGGCATTTAAATAATTAATGCCGTTATTAAAAGCATAATAAATAATATTTTTATTAAGTATTCAATATTTTTAGAATATATATCTGATAAGTTTTATACCCATAACATTATAAATATTTTTAGTACCAATTAAAGGAAAATTTAGAGTTCAAAATTCTCAGCATTCCATAAAAGATATGCACTGCATAGTTAATGCATTTTTTTTAAAACTTCAATAATACTAAAAATTTGAAAAATAATTATTTATAGTAAGTTTTTAAGTTTTTTTAAGATTCATTAAACATTATAAATATTATTAATAAGCCTTAAATAAAACCTTAAACTTCAGAATAATCATAATTTCCTAAATAATGTTATTACTTTAACATATTTTTGCATCCTTATAAAGGCGAAATCTCTGAAAGGTGCCAAAACACCTCAAAATCAAGGGGCATACCGGACAGGGGCAAGTTTGCTTGTTGGCCTGGCCATAAAGTGGTCGGGATTAATGGCAAAATGGCGTCAGTTTGTTTTGTGATTCCTTTTTTTTCGGCTTGTTGCGCCCGTTGCATACAAAGCAGCCGAAAAAGGAGCGGCCAGGGAAAAAGTCTAGGACATATTGTGTACAAATCGTGGCCAAAAGGACACTGCAGCCAAAAATAGCCGGCCAGGCGAGTGTCTGTGTGTGTGTGTGTGTGTGAGTGTTGCGTATGTGACACGTGTGCAAATTGTGCCCCAATGTGTCGTTTGTTACGTTTTACGTTACTTCCGGTCTGTCGCACGGCGCTAAATATAAATAAAAATGGACAAGCGGATTTTTTATGACAGTCAAGGACCCCTCTACCTATTCCCCCCTCCCCCGCTCGCTTATCACCGACCTTTTTACGCAGCTGCATTTGTGCAGCTTTTGTGGAAAAGCTTTTAGGTGAATCTGGCATTATTAATTTCGACCATATGCAAGGCAAATTGAAGGTCATTCGGTTGGGTGGACGCTGTGGGTGGCGGAAGTGGGCGGTTGGCGGGGGAGGTGCACATTCGATTGCTGACTGAAGCAATCAGTGCTGAATCGAGAGCCCTCAGAGTCCCATTTGAAGTCCGGCCCAAGGCCATTAGGCTGGCTGGGTGGGTGGATTGGTGGGTGGCTACTTGTGCGTGGGGTGGCTGTACGCACTGGACACAGGATTTTTGCAGGTGTCACGTTTTATTTTTAGCACCAGGCCAAGGGTTACACACGATGTTCAGTCCGATCTTCCAGCTCATAAGCAGGATATAGCTTCAATATTTAATGCCCACAATCAGGCTGAATAATTGATGGACACATGTAGAGCCGGAAGGAGTGCGCTGTTCATGTGTGCTGTTGGTTTTTGTGTCTGGCGCACGGCAATTAACTTGTTTAAGCCACAAGGTAAACATGACAAACACATTTGTCAGAGTCAGTCGTCACTGTCAATGCCAGCGGATGGATGATTGGCTGGATGGTTTGGCTGGGTTGGAGTGAACAAATGCCTGCGAGGATGGCAATGCAAACAACACGAGTACGAGTCCAGAGCTGGTTTTACCTAGAGCTGATGATTTAAGCCACGACTATCCTTCCGTTTTTAGGCGCCAAATAGAGCAGGTATACTATGTAACACGAGTGGTTTGCCGTTTCACTTGATTTTTCTTTTCGTCACAAACACACAACGAGCGGCGGAATCGGGGTTAAACAAATTGGAAAACAAAACCGAGTTCAATAACAAAGAGTTTCATGCGATTGAAGATGACTTTTTGGTTTTTCTTTAATATATAGAAGAAGCGCGAATAAAATGCGTCCATCAAGCACGAAGGATAAACTCTTTCTGAAAGGCAGACGAAACGGGGAAATTCCCTTCGGATGGCGAGAGCTTTTCCCACCAGAGCTTTCCACACTCTCTAATTTCTCTCAGGAGAGAGATTATTATCCTGCTGTGTCAGAATTTGTGCAGTGAAATTCCAAGGGAAACTGCACAGGGATAAGGAAAAGAGAGCAGCGAGTGGAAGAGAGAGAGAGCGGAGGAAAGCCGGCGGAAGGAGGCAACTACTCCACCCACCCCACACTCTCTCCGCCACCCAAAACCACCCCCCGCAAATGGGAAAACTCCACAGCAGCATCCGCTCTCATCCTGTCAATATAAACAACCATTTGGGATCTGTTTCTAGCTCTGTGTGAGTGCGCTATATGCTAGATAAACAAAATATTAGGGGTGTATAATGAATGCTTGAGGGTTTTTTGGAAGTTGCCCGCTGCTCTACTTGGTGACATATCGCACTTGCAGAGTCGAAGTATGAATACACTTGTATTTAGAATTAACTTTTAATGATGTTTAACGGAATTTTATGTTTTTAACCTAAGATGTAGTACTTAGTATAACGATCTCAATACATATATCATCCTGTTTTCTTATATATCCTTCATTGCGCCAAACAAAGCTAAACTAGAGTTCAGTGTTCTCAGACCAAATTACAATAAATATATAATACAAGTTGGCGTGACTACATTTAACGCATTAATACAAAGAACATTTTGATATTCAAATAATTTAAATCTTGCAGAGCAATGAGCGAATAAAAAGCTATTAATAAATGAAAATAACTATAAGAAACTTTTAAGACTTCATTTGCAAATCAATCAGTTCATTTCCCTCCATATCTTGGTTTTTGGGCGTATCCTCCGGATCCAAAAGTTCGCCATCAAAACTGCAAGGGAATTCCATAAATAGTTTTTCATTTTCTTGGCTTTTAATACTTACAATAATTTAATGAGTCGGGCCTCACAGTTTAGTTCTTCAGCACACTTGATGTATAACATTTTGAAGGTATCTTTTTTCTTCATAGGCATCACCATAGGTTGCTTCCATTTAGCAGCCTGGACTTTGACTTGAAACTTTTTGGGTTTCCTGCTAAGAGCTTCTGGATTGTTGTCATCCTTGGCAGTCTTCTTATTGTTGTTATTATTGCACTTTGATGCATGACCACCTGAAAACAGTTCATTTTTTGCAAATACAAATAAAATAATGAATTTAGGACACCTACTGAGTGTATGAAAGGATTTGAGACCAATGCTATGAGGCGTATCATCGGGTCCTATGAATTTGTAGTACATATCGACGGAAATATCATTCTCATCTACAGCATTGCGTTCTGCAATTTCCTTGAACAAATGCTTGAACTTTTGGTGCTGCCGCAGTTTGTAAATCTGGATCTCGCCGAGCCTAAAAATAAGTTTATTTGGGTTAATAGTTAAAGGATCTCTGTTGTATTATTATAACTTACCAAGATAGAGCTACTTCTATGGTGGGATTATCATTATCAAACACGCTTGCCTCTTCTACGGGAGCAGGAGCTTCATCTTCATCTCCAGAGTCGAGATTTATCTGGGAAAATATTTTATTTTTAGTTTCATTGGTGGTATCTCCTGTGCCGGGACTTACAAAACCCTCCACTCGCGGTGCGACCGCTGATACCAGATCTATACTGTCCACCACCTTGGAACGGGCTCCAATTTCTGCCATTGCCCGCCGAATGCTTGTGTTCCGGTCTCCAATGCTCTGCGAATTAAAAGTTATGTAAATACCTAAGATCTCCCCTGGGAAGGCTTAAACTTACGGCCATAATGTTTTCTAGCGAGGAGACCACAGAAGCGGACACAGTTTCCGTCTCCACGTCGATCGGCGGAGATGAAGCTGCTTTTTTCCTGCCCCTTGTTTTGGGCCTCGCCTTTTGGCGTACAGTGGTTGTGGTTACTTCCACAGTGGTGGCCACCTCTTGAGGCTGCGTTTCCACTTTGGACAGTGAGGAGCGAGTGCGTCTGGCCACAGGGCCAATGGCATCTTCTTTGGCCTTGTTCTGCTCCATCTCCTGGATCAACTTGGAGACCGGGGACAGGCATCGCTCCGAGCCCTTATCCTCTTCAGCCTCTTCCTTCTCTGCAGGCTTAAGTTTATTTTGTTTCGGGGGCGACGGACCATCCTCACTTTTCTGGGGCTTTTCCCGCGGCGCTGCTGGCGGCTTTCGCTTGCCATTTCTACTCGTCTTCTTGGGGCTGGCTTCTATGAAATCGTAGTCCACCTCCTTGGAGAAGGAATCATTAGCAGGATTGTAGGATTCCTTTGGCAAAGCTGGCGAAAAAGGTTCGTTGTGATATAAAGGTCCAGCTTTTTGTTTACTTTAAAGCAAACCTTTCGCGGGAATCCGCTTGCGAGCAGCGCTGAATATATCGCAGTCGTCGTCGGACATATTGGGATCCTAGGTTCTTATAAATAGACGCGCCAAATCCGGATCAAACAAAACCAAAAGACGCCAAATTGAAATCACCTGGATGACGGACAATCGATAGGCGATAACGATTATGGCACATCGAATCGAAACCGCAATCAAAGTTATCGTAAGCAAATAACGGTAAAAATCAGTTGCATAAGCAATTTAATTTTTTTTTAATATATGTTTAAAAAATATCAAAAGTGTTAACTATTTGGACGATAGCCGTTATATTTGTAAATGGCTTGTATTTCCAGGCCTACTGTGCCACGTTGACCAACTCTGGCATCAGCTGTTCGGCCAGTGTTGTCAAACGCCACGCCGTCAAAAGCAATTCTCATTTCGTTTCATCGCTGCTGGCAAAAGAAGGAGAAAAGGCCAATAAATTGTTGATAAAAACAGTAATGCGAGTGAAAATAAGTGAAAAACGATAGCCTCGCGTCAGGAGGCTTTTCCGCGTGTGTGTGGGCGTGTGCCTGTGCGAGTGTGTTTGCCCGAGTGTGCGTGTGTTTACCTGGTTTCCCAACAAAAAGAAAAACGAAAAGTAAAAAGTAAACTGGAAAAGTCTGCTGCCTGCGTGCCATATTTTTTATTTCGTTTCGTGTGGAAAATCTAAGGACGACGCGATGACCTCCACCAGCAACCTGGTGGATGTGGTGCGCCACTACCAGCGCAGCATTGAGAAGCACGGCGAGGACAAACAGCGGGTGAGCTGCCCGTCCTCATCCTCCTCTGGATTATCCCGATTCCTCCCTGCTTCCAGCTCTTTATCCTGCTTACAGCCTCCTTTTACTTAAATCTCCCCTCATCCCTTAGCCTTATATGTACTGCCAACCCATCATACACCTACATACATTACCTGCCCTGCTTTTCCCTTGCTTAACCTTGTGAAATTTGCATTCTGCCATCAACAACCAAGGTCACGTTTCTCGACTTCAACTTGCTCTTCTTTTCCGCTGACCTTTCACTCGCACGTTCTTTTGCCAAGCCGACTTAATCACCTCTTTCTCTACCTGCTTTTCCAAACCGAAAACCCTAACAGCTGCTGCACTGCATCACCAAGCTGTTCAACCTGCCCATCAAATTCGAGCACCTGCAGGAAACCGGAATTGGCAAGACGGTGAATGCCCTGCGCAAGATCAACGGCGAAGTGGGCGTGGCGGCCAAGACGCTGGTGTCCAAGTGGAAGGTCATGGTGACCGCCGAAGAGGAACCCGCGAAAGCAGCCACCCCCACGACCAGTTCCCACAACGAAGAGGATTCGGGCAAGTCCAAGTCCAGCGACGAGGATCCCGACCAGGAGAACAAGGGTAGCAACTCGTCCAGCGTCGAGGATTTACACAGCAGCGGGCACAAGTCAAAGCATGCCAAGAGCTCCAAGCATGAGCGTAGCGGCAGCAGCAAAAGTCACTCCAAGAGCAAGTCCGATTCGGATAAGAAGCACAAGAGCAGTCGCCACGACAAGTCCAAGGAGAAGGATCACAAGGAGACCAAGGAGCACAGGGAGAAGAAGTCGAATGGCGAGCACAAGTCAAAGGAATCCAGCAAATCCAGCAGCAGCAGTCACAAGAGCAGCAAATCGGAGGGCCACAAAAGTGAGCACAGTAAAAGCAAGCACGAAAAGGTAAGCTATTGCCTAGATCCAAGCAAATGGATATCTTAATACGATCCTTTGCAGGACAAGTCTTCGCACGGCGAGGCGAAACCAGCCAAAGACAAGTCGAGCAAACACAAGTCATCATCCTCCAAGTCATCGAAGCGCTCCCACAGTCCCCAACGCCCCGAGGAGGATGGGCACAAGGCCAAGATACCAAAAACCAAATCTAAATCCGAGGAAGACTCCGCCGACGGTTTCGACTCCAGCATGGGCGCCAACTTTGACGACGTTCTTGGTCTGCTCAACATGCCCATGAGCAGCAAGAAGATCAGCAGCAACAGCAAGAGCAAGTACCCCTCCAAGCCGGTAGCAGCCTCATCCTCGTCGGCTCTATCGACACACACGCCGGCTGCATCATCCAGGGAGGCTTTCCCCACCAGCAGTCGACCGACCTCCACCAAAGTAATTACAAGAAACTACTCTTTAAGAGTTGGAGTAACATCTGCTAACTTTTTAGAAACCCGAGCTGCTCGCATCCACAGCCAAGCTGGAGCCCTTGGACCCAAACATTGCTCTGGAACTGCCCACCATTTCCAACAACTACAAGCCCTTGCCACTGAATCAGACAGTGATGGACGTGGTCTTTAACCAGGGCGGCTCACAGAAGGCCCAAGCATCGCGTTACTTTAACGAGTCGGAAGCCCTAGCGCAGGGCATCTCCTCCAAAACTATGCGGTGCGTTAAAGTCTTTATCAACTTTACAGAAAAAATATAATTAAATTTCTTTCATATAGCACCAAGATCTATTCAGGCGTCAGAACTGGTCAAATCCTGCAGGTTCCCTCGCTCTTCGATTTGTGTACGCGTGTGCTGCAAAAGAACATTGATGGTAAGAGCACAGCAATACCAGAAATACAGCAATACAATAACTTACTTTTTCGATCTATTTCAGCTCTGGAATACACGGGTGGCGTGCCCTTCGAGGTCCTTCGTCCTGTTCTTGAACGTGCTACACCACAGCAGCTGCTAAACTTCGAGGAGTACAATCCGTATTTGATGGACGACAGCGATGTCCTGTGGCAGATGCATGTCCAGCGCCATTGTCGCAGTCAGCGGCGCGAGGAGATGGAAACGTGGCGTGAAATGTTCCTGGTAGGGTTCTCCAAATCCCTCAGTTAAACCCTCATCTCAGTCTGCACTTCATTTTCCTTCCAGCGCTGTCAAGAGGAGAAGGATCGGAAGCTCAGCATCCTGGCCGAGAGCATCAAGGCATCGCAAAAGATCAGCGAGGCACCCGTGCGCAAGACTCAACTGGCCTTTGTAGACTCGATGGTGAAGCCGCCGCGCAGTGTGCAGCGCAAGCAAGAGCAATATGGCACCAAGGGCAAGCTCATTGCCACTCCAGCCGCCCGGGTGGCCGCCCTGTCTAGCGTGACTCCGAATGCCGCCAAGGTGGGCGATGCCCGGCTGCGTGTGCTGGCCGCCACCCGGGACACGGCCCAAGTGGGTGAGTTGAATGATAGTCAGCCTGTAGAAGAAGATTCTTAACCCGCAAAAATAACATCAAAGAAGGAGAATTAACCATTTTACTAACATTCTATCTGCAGTTCACAACCATCTTAACTTTCATGAATAAATTAACCCACATTAAAAAGTTACAACGTAATCCATTTGTTTTAGTTCCCCACTTTGAACTAAATAAATTAAACTTACTGATTATTTCTTTAACCAACAGGTGCTGGCCCAGGGCGATCCAAGAAGGCACCACTAATGGCCAAGACCTTGCAATTCATGCGGGGTCGTCACAAACGATAGAAGTGTTTACTCGTTAAAGCTACAAAATTATACTCAATTTGTTCAGCGACAACTTAAGCAGCAGCAGCAGTAGCAGCAATCTTGATCTATAAGGCGTTCACAGTCGGATTATCTCCAAACTAAATTGGCAGACTTTCGGTTCTGTAAAACGAGTCACTGTGATACTTGACCTTTTGTTACCCAGTGCGCCGCGGAAGACGACTGCTGCTGTCTACATGCGTACCACATGCATGCTATTTATTATTTATTCATGTTCTGCCCCCCACATTCATTATACTGTACTAGTAACTAAGTGAAAGCCAACCGGATAACGATTGAAAGTCGAATAGGATAACGTTTACGTTGCATCCCGCTGGGTCGCCAACAAGCTCAGATAAATGAGATATAAAATATGATTATTTTCAGGTTGATTGCTGTTCGATTGATCTAGTGCGTGTAACTTAAGATCAGAAGACTGCTGATCACTCCAACCTTACTTTTAAGCTAAGTTCAATGTTCTTTGTCCCAGAGGGCTGTGCGAATGTCCAAAATCATAGAGGTTCCAAGCAAAACGATTGTATATAAATGTACGTTACAAAAAAAACCCCAACCCAATCCTATATTGAAATACCTAAATTATTGGAGTATAGTAAAATGTCTTTAAATGCATCGCTAATTATTTCCAATCAAAAGTTTCTATATTATTTTAAGTTAAATTAAGTTATGCAAATTTTTGATTTTTGGGTGAAATGTTCTATTTATTAAGAAAAAAAATTACATTACTGCACCATCATTTTCGTTATTATCCTAGTTTTGTAAGTAAAAACAAATAATGAAATGCGATTATTCTGAACGCTAATACTCGTCTTATTTTTAATATATACACATTTTATAACTTTTATAAAATAAGTCATTAAATCTATGTCATATCCGCATTTTCAAAAGCTTCTTTAGCTGTTACCAGTAAGCGATGCAGGTAAAGGCATTACACTGTATTCAAAATCGTTTTATTCCACTAGTAAGCTAACGGAAACAAAACCACGAAGCTATCAAAGATCACTCTTGTTTGAAGACATCACGGATTGTTAAAGAGGGCGAATTAATTATATATAGAGAATGGTAAAGACAGGCAAACGAGTTGTTTCACACGATAGTAACAGTAATATTATACAGACTTATTACAAATAAATTATTTTCAAACATAAACCATCAGAAAGTGAAAATTCATTCGGCCTGCAGTGCCATCCGTTTAATTCAAGTGCCGATGCAGTAAAGCGTCTTGCTACGTCCGTAAAAAACATTGACCAAACGCTGGCAGGAACTATTGAGAGTTAGCACACGATTCGTTGTAGCTGAAGAAGAGCTTCCAGCAGTACTGTTGTCGCTATGGAATGAATAAAAATGAATAATTACGAAAAAATTATAGGTTTTATTCATTCCAATAACTTACCCCATGGGCGATAGTTTCTTGATATCCCATAATCGCAAGGAGCCATCGGTGCAGGCTGTGGCCAGGTGCCTATTGTGCGTGCTCCAGGAAAGGGAACTAATGCTCGCCGAGTGATCCTTGAGCTCAGCCAGCTGGGCTCCGGCGGCCAGATCGAAAATCCGCACCTTGGTCTCCTCCCCGGCGGCGGCCAGCATCTTCCCATCCGGACTGAAGGCCAGCTGTGTTACAGCCTGACGGCAGTCCGCAAAGACACGCATCAGTTTCCCGCTGGTTGCACACCACAGGCGTACTGAGTGATCTGCCGAACCGGTGGCTATGTAATTGCCATTCGGATGGAAGGCAACGCACTGTGGAATGAGGAATTATAGTTATAAATAATTACACTTTGAGAGCATACTTTCTTTGACCCACCTCAACGTCCTGCGTATGTCCGGCATAAATGATGAGAGCATGTTCCTTCTCCAGTGACCAGAGGCGCGCACTCAGGTCCTTGGATCCTGTGACCACGTATTGGCCCACAGGGCTCTCGTCCAGGCACCAGATCGGATAGTTGTGACTCCTGTATATGGCGGCGCAATGCAGATTGTGCGCTCGCCAGCACCGCATGGTGGCGTCCTTGGACACACTGTACATTAGTGGGTAGTGGGCGGAGAAGCGGACGTCAGTGACGCCTCTCGTGTGACCTCGCAGCTGCAATCCGCCGTATTCGTTGCTAAAAAAAAATTTTATTAACTTGATTTCAGCTCATTTTACAATCCAGTGAATTAACTTACTATGAGTTGTCAGCATATTTGCAATGTCGCGCCCTGTTGCGTTCCCTTCGCTCTTCTTCCGAGCACTTGACATCCTCTTCACTGCTGTCCTCCTCGTCCTGTTCCATCTCCTCCTCCTGATTTACGCAGTTGTTCAGCTCCCAGGGGCACTTCGACTGCGGATAGCGTCTGTAGAAGCTTCTGCCACGGCAGCTGTTTTGGTTAAGTTGCCACAGTTGCACGGCAGAGTTGTCGAACCCGGCTAGCATGTGGCACTCACTGGGATCCAGGTTGGCGGAGGTAAGACCTCGGGAACGTTCGCTGATCCTGAGAAATCGCGGCAGCTCCACCTGGGCCTTGAGTATCTGTTCAGTGGCTGATTTAAGGGTGTCCAAGCAGCCGTCTATGTTTAGTTGTGATTTACTCTGCTCCACAGATTCAACCGCATCGAGCTCCTGTTTGATGTCGGTTTCTAGCTTAATGTTGGGCTCCTCAGCGGGTCGTTTTCGATTGGACTTCTCAGTCAAAGATTTTCCTGGTTTGATGTCAGCACGGGTATTGAGGGATGGGGTTGGTTTTACATCCTCCTCCGCCTCCTCGCCTTCCAGGTCATCCGTCAGGCCAAGCAGGTGATCCTCACTGAAGGCGCGCTGTTCGTTCTCCACGATGTGGACATGCAGCCAGGTGTAGAGTAGGTTCATGATCAAAACATGACCACGCCGCTGGAGATAGCCGCATATCCTCTCCACCACTTGGGCTGTGGTATGCAGTTCGTACTTGGAGGAGCGAAAGTGCGCCACAGTATCATCCGCCTCTGCTGCCTCCAGCCGTGTATAGCCACTTAGTATTTGCACCAGGCGCATGAAGTAGTCCAGCTCCGTATCCCCAGTGTCCTGGGCTTCCCTGGCGAAGCGTATGTTAAAGGTTAATTCATGCGCCGTGGTGGAGCAGCCATTGATCTTCGTAGGCGGTGGGGCATCGTAAAGATCCACAGGGGCCACCAGGTGGGCATATTTGCGTAGCAACTCCACAGCGCCCCGCGGCTCGCGAGCCTTGAGCAGATCCAGATAGAAGTGGCACAACATGGGCCCATAGAAGCGCTTCATTTCCAGACGCAGCGGCTCCGGCTGGGCCTCCACGTACTGCGAGAATCGTCCAAACTGCTGATCCACTGTGTGCTGATTGTTGGTGATCACCTGGACATTCGAGTAGGTGAAGCTATTACCGCCGTGCAAATCTGTGTCCAGCATTTTGTTTACCGCGAACTGCTGTTTATTTTGCAGCAGCAGAAAGTCCGAGCGGCGAAATCGTTCGTTGCTCTGGGGGAATGGAATGGAGTTAAAGATATTAAAGATACTCGGGGTTTATCCTTCACTCACCACGTAGTTTTTTTGCTTTAGCAGAAGACCGACGGCGCAGCGTAGCAAATCGTTTTTTGAGGACGACTTTTTGTTGCCCGCACTCGACTTGTTATTGGTGCTATTGCTGTTGCTGTTACTGTAGACGGGCGACGCAGCGTGGGCGTGGCTGCTGGCGCTGGGCAGGCTCATCGTTGCTTGTTATCCTCACCAAATCCGTCTCCGTATCCTGATCCCGTCCTGCAGTGCGTCCGATAGCAGCAGCGTCCGATTACATTACTGGGCAGCAGCGATAGTTATCGATATATAGCGGCTGCAACAGCTGTTTTTGTTGTCCTCAGTGCTGACAAAGTGGCTATTTTTAAGCTAGAAAAAGCTAAACAAATTATAGTTTCCAAAAATTAATTAAAATAAATTAAATTTATTTGCATTTTACAAAGTTTTTTTCAGTGCTGACAGGGTGGTTTTTTTAAGCTACAAGAAATTAAATTAATTAAAATAAATATAACTTACTTTCGTTTAACAACAGTTTTTTTCTAAAAACCCAAACAAAATTTCTAAAACGAATTACGAAGAAAAAATTTAAGATCCCTTATATTGGGAATTTTATTACGGAGTAAACTTTCGAAATTACACATTTGGCCAACTCGTTTCTTTGTGTTTTAAAAAGTTATAATTATTATAGATAAAAAATGTATTTCAAAAACATTTTAATTTCTTTTTATATTGTTATAAATATATAAAAAAATGTATATAAAATAATTTTAAAAAAATATATATAAAATACATTTAAATTTTTTAAACAATTTGTAATTTCTTAACAATTTTGGGATAATTTAAAGACATAAAAAATTTTTGTTAGGTACTCCAGTACAAGGTACAAAGTACTCTGGACCTTCCCTTAGAAATTCCAAATACCTTTGCCTAATAATTAAAACGAGTTTTTATTAGTTACGACCACCACTTTATTTTCTTTTTGTGTTTTTGTAAGTTTAGTTCATTTTCATTAAATTTGCTCAAATCATGTTCGATTAAATTACAAGTGCTTAAACCTAAAAGTATGTATGTACGTATGTATGGACTAAAATAGTTAACAAAGTTTGGCAATCAGTTACAGTTAGTCAAAACGAGTTAAAAAACCATTACGCATGTACAACCAAAACAACAACAGGAAATTGAATAAGTTATATATAATTATTAATTTTTTTTTCGTTTTCTCCATATTTGTTTTTCGTCATTTTCTGACCCAGTTTAGGCCAGTTACGATTAGTAGAAATGCAACAATGTGTAAAGCGGCTTAAAAATAACCGCCACAACCAATAGAATATCACACCAAAAAATGGCAGAGTACAACAGATCCAACAGAGATTGTAATCAGTGAGTGTGGAGTGGAGTGTATAGAGTGTCTATGAGGAGAATCGTGTTACAAGGGACGCGGACCTAACTAGCTTGGTAGGATGCGCGAGGACAGGCTCCAGGATCTACGGCCCCGGAGCCCGTACCGCCGTGAGGTTCGGGCCTGTGCCTGTACAGTGTGCTCTCGCGGGTGTCCGGGGCGTGGCATTGGGAACAACATTCATAAAGTTTATCTACCTCGTCGCTACCTAAGTTGTCGTTGTCGTTTTGCTAGCTAACAAAAGTAACTGTGTATATATATGTATAAAATTACCAACAAATTCATAAATTATTGTTGTAATACGTTTAGAAAATAGTGTCCATATATCATCATGCTGTCTTCACACTTAACCTAATGCGTTTTCGAAGAATTGACTACTATTAAATGGCAAATGTGTGCCATAGTTTCTCTTTCCACTTTTATCGTTTTTTAGTTTTTCTTTTTGTTTTTTTTTGTAGAGTTTACTTGTAATTACATACACTTCACATACACATGCAATACACAATAATCATTGTAATTGTAATTACGTTAAATGTAACTGGTAACATCATGCTAAATACAGTATTTCTCCATTATAGACAGTTTTCGATTTCCCTTCTCAGTATGCTAAAGTCCCTAAGAACCATTACTCGCTGTCTGTCTCGCCATCCATTACAGTTATCAGAGATTTGACTTTTAGCAAATACGTAATTTTTTAAAAATTATTTGGAGGGAATATTCATGATTTTTGTTTTGTTTTTCAAATATCGTTTACGTTGATCATTTCTTATCAAAGTGTGTGATGTTCAGAAAATATTTCGCTTATCCATTGCATCGTTTGTGAGATTGTAAGTCTGGTAAAAACAATGAATGATGTAAAACGAAGGAGACGTATCTGTATCTGTTGTTTTCGTTGAAAGAAATGCATTATATGTGAACGTTAGTATTAAATATTATTAGGTACCAAAAAGTGTAAAGCAAGGTCGAAGTAATTCTGCGTTTAAATAAAAGCATGTAAAATTCATTAAATCTATTTTTGATCATCAGTTTACAACCATGAAAACATTTAAGTTTACATTTACTCTTATTATGTACATATATAGATGTACCATAAAATATTCGTTCATATCAGAATATTAATATTAGCACTGTATAAATACATTTATATTCTTGTAATGCTGTATTCGTGTGTAGGTGTGTCTGCGAGTTAAATTGTTATTACATGCTACGTACAATTTACGATCAACAAGAGGTTACAGCATCTCAACTAAATGCCATAAAGTAACAGTTTGCTTCCTTATAAAAGTTTTCCATTGCATATTACAGTTAAAACTTACATCGTAGATTTGTGTAGTTCTTTGTATATGGGTACTTAATCATAGCGGTTCCGAGCAGCCCGACCGTATTCCACGGTTCTCCGAGAATCGGGCATTTCGATAATACTGAGCGGTAAAGTTTGTCTCGCAATTCATCATCACGTCTGTGGGTCAGATCGCGATCGATTCTTGTTTTGGCACAGAAACGAAGGGTTTATGAAATGCGTCTAGAATAATATCTCATAATTTCGTATTGATTTCTTACTCGTCAGTCTAAATACTCTGAGATTTCGCATTGAAAGCATAGATTCGAAAGAGGTGCCTAACAGAAGAGCCTGTAAATACTACGATGACGCTTAAAATGTCCTCTTACTGGCTAAACAGGAATGCAATAATGCACTGATGTACGGACTATGTGTACATATATAATATATATATATATATATAGATTTTTGAATGGATCTCTCAATTCGTTTAAATAAAATTGATATGTCTAATAGCTATTATCAATCGTTTTCAATTTCAAAAGGTTTTGTATTGTATTTCGAAGTAATTCTGTTGCGTTTGCTAATTTTAATATTCGGCTTTCCACCCATTCGGTATGACATTAATGGTAGTATGTGTATCTGTACGATTTACAAAATATTGCAAACAGATGCTGAGAAGAAGTAAACCACTCATGCAACTATATAGTGTCTTTGAATTGGAATGCAAATTGTATATACTGATGATTCGAGTGAATTCGACGTTTGAGCTAGAATTAGTTTGGCTTTTGAGGAAGCTGGAGACGCGTGGGCCGCCATCTATATACAGGTTACTCTAAAATACGTATTTGTATTGCGTAAATACAGTTTATCCTTACATTCGCTTAATGAACAATCACAACGCAGAGTTTTCGAATAAAGTGAGTGAGGAGGAACCGCTGACGCTGAGTTCTCGCAGGTGTTTTCGGAAATTATTGCTTGGAAACGTATATAGGAAGTAGTACTCAATGTCACAGATTGTCCGTTTACTATTTTCGTCATTCGTTTATAACTCGTAATCAAAATAAAAATGCAAGACGATCGTATGAAAAATGAAACAGTTGAAATCATTTAATTGGTAAACGATAAACATTTTGGCACAGTGAATAAAACTTAAAATAAAATATAAATAAATTAGGCGATAGTATAACTACTGCATTTGACTAGACGTTCGAGCAGAAGCCTAACATTACATTTATCCGTTTGTTTGTCTTTAGGAAACTTTTTTGAAAAGCAACAAAGTGCACACACATGTCAACTTAAGCTAACGTTACCCTAGATTTGAACACTTACTTAGGGATAAACACTCATTTGTGGATACTTTATTTAATAATACTTAAGACTTATATACGCTTGAAGGCATTTGAGCATAGAACAGAATTGAATTCAACAGTTGATAGTTGGACGAAATCAGGCGGAAACGGAAATGGAAGTGGAAATGGAAACGGAAGACTTGTAGAGAAAATGCACACAACAAAGGATGACCATTTTGGGATGGGAAGATGAGACAATAGGTGTATTTGTACGCGAGAAAGTCTTTAAACGGCTTCGAAGGCCCACAACAAACAGTTATCGAAGGTGCTTTATGGTGGGCTGCTGTAGCTGTATATTGTTTTAAGGTAAATCTGCTTACGCTTTTTGTATATAACACCGAAAATATGCAAGAATTATGTTGTCCATCAACTAAATCTATGACTATTTTGTATGATTACTAATGCTATTGCGAACTCAAGACGGGGGAAATGGAACTGCGGAGTGGTAAAACTTCTATGATTCGTATATCTCTCTCTCTGTTTTTATTTACAGCACCTGATTCATAGTGTTCTGTGTGGTACGATGACACACAGCTGGCAAATACAACCATAAGAATCGCTAATATGGAGTTCCCATCTTCCAAATTTCTATGTGAGGGGGGCGAGTGGAAAGGGTCGGAAGGTATTAGACTAAACGTGAGTACTTCATTTGGTTTTGGTTTTAGCCCTGCATGTATTGGTTTACATTAAACTAGATTAAGTTACGCCATTGTCAATAACATACTCGTACCACCCGGCATCGGCCTCAAAAACGTTGAATCAATTGATCAATTTGTTGCGGTACATTAGCTCACTGTCCAAATGGAAAACGTGTGATTCTTGTTGTTTTTCAAATTACTGGCAGATTTACTGTTGTACCATTTAATTTAATATATGCTTGTATATAATAACTATGTATATCCTAGGCCTATATAAAACTGCACTGAGAGTGTCTGTCTGTGTGTGTGTGTGTGTGTGTGTGTGTGTGTTTCTTTGGGTTCGAACCCTCGTTGTCTGTTTTTGGGTTTCTTTCTTTTGATCTTTGGGAGGGTGGGGGTCGGTCTGGGGCAAGGGGCAAGGGGATCTAGAATTATAAATAGTTTAATGTCTTTTATGCGTTTTGGAGAAATTTGAAAGATATCCTTCCTTATCGGTTAATTTGCTAGACTCATATTTACAGTGTCTTACAACCTACAACTTTGCGTTAAAAGTAAAAGTTAAAACTTTTCTCAACTTCCATTTACATTGGTGTGCATTGAATTTTGTTCACGTTTTAGCTAAAATCGTTTTTGATCTCACTCAATATCACTTGATTTCACTAGATTTTCTCTTGGGTTTTCGGTTTCTAAGCCATAGTTCAATAGTTTAGGTTTCGTAGGTAGGTAAGTACGATCTAAGTAAAACTTCAACTACTCGGAGTTGCTGACTTGCGTCGTTAGAACTAGAACAACAATCATATATCGCATACATCGTACACCTAGGCATGTAATTATATCAAGTATGTATATATATATATATATATTTAAATATATATAGAGATTCTCTTACGTCCTAGACATTTATCGCCCTAGTAAAGTATCAGTGTAGTGTGTTGCAACTATGTACGAGTATTTGAGTAGAAAAACTTGTAGTTAACAGTAATTATGCACTAGTATTTATCATAGATCGGGATTTCGCCTCAGCTTTAGCCATAGTTGTGGTATAGTTTTAGAGTACATCTACAGTCGAGTCGAGCAGAATAAACGCCTACTATAAAAAACGGTAGGTATACATTTACATATTCGAATTTCGTATTTCGTATTCGTATTATTTACCAACATAAATATTGCACTTGCCTACAATAGTCAATAACAATTCAATTTGAACTTGTACCAATCATTGGCTAGACTTACGAACTAGAGCGAGTCGCAGTGTTTTCCTACTTAGGGTTGTTAGATAGAGAAGTGATTGATAGAGAGAGAAGTGTTGGGATAGAGATAGACCTAGTGAAGAAATGCCTTTAACTACTACGTACACGTGACATTGATTTTTAGACTCAAATTCGTCTAAGCATAAATTCTAACAGTGGTAAACAATGCTTGCTGCTTGCTTAATGCGATTGTCAATCGATTTTTGTTTGTTTGCTATATTGATTCCATATCCTTATCCATGATCCTTATCATTCCCCTTCGATCGGTATCGGTATCGGAATCGGTTCCTACGATGGGGCGGTGATGGTTGATGAGGCGACGGTGGTCAATCCTGTTCCAGCCTGATGGTTCAGCTGATGTTTCTGATCCGACTCCTGGACGCGGTGCGTCTTCATGTGTGCACTGCGACTCTTCACCTTATTGAAGACCCTGGCGGAAGAGAAGAGCAGAGAAGAGAGCGGGGGGCACCATGAGAACACATAGATCTGGAGTCTCTATTTACGATCACTAGCAACTAGAATGCAGACTAGGCGGATTACATGGACATTTAGATAAAATGAAGCACATAAAGTAAGTATTATATAGCACATGCACAGGTATAGCTGGTTAGATAGTCATGCAGAGATACGAAATAGACTTTTAGCTCGGTTTGCTTTTCAATTTTCTGTTCACTTCTTCTTACTTAGCCTTGTGTGGAGTTAAAATTTGCTTGGTTGTTACAAATAACTATGGAAAATAGAGAGTTTATGTTTAGGAGTACAAAAAAAAGAATAAATAAATTAGTGATTAAATACATATATATTTTAAAGGAACGGAAGAATTAAGAGTGTGCGCTTGAATGATTTAGTCATATAGGGTTGTGATCTCCGGGTTCGTAAATATCTCTAATAATATCTTTTTTTGGATAAAGCTGTTTTTTGTTTTTTTTTTTTTAACACCACTTCTTTTTTGGGTCTCAGAACCACATAAAATTTAGATCACTTTGAAGTATAGCTATTCCAATATACATATAAAGGATTGAAAAGGTTTTTTTTCATAAATATTTACAAAAGATTATTAAATGCAGAGGCATTTGGCGCAGTGTGTAAGTTTATCGAAGGTAAATTACAATAATACACGAAATTAGAGAACATAGATCAAGTGAATGGAGTGTGAGAACGGAAGAGGGATATCGAAATTAACCGAAAGGTGAGAACGGAAAACGAAAGTCTCCTACTTACCGAGCATTCTGCCAGCGAGCTGTTCGTGTGGACTTGTGGAGATGATATCAGTTACGGTTACGTCTATTTGCGACTTGTGACTCTTCGCTTTAAAATTGCAATTTCGATTTATTTGATTGTATTCGTTATTTGATTTTGGTTTTGGTTTGTTTTTTTGATATTTTTGGGGGTTTCGCATCATGGAACAATACAATACAACAACAATAACAACAGTTAATATCGCTTGACGAAAACTCTAACTAAATGGCATAGAAGTCGTAAACTTACATACGAAAGGAACTAAAGATTCACAAGAGGTATCATCTACTTAAAAACCCAAAAATGATACAAAGAAGTAGAAAGAGGGTAGCGATAAGACTCAAAATCATAGAATCGATAAGAACTGAAGATCTTTTTAAAACGATAGGTACAGTAAACTGAAGATCTATTAACCAAAGAACTCGTATACGACATACGATACACAAGTTATTTTACGGTATAGCGTGCGTGTTTACGATCTCAACTCAAGTCAATTACGGGCACTCAAATCGCTTGCGGATTTTCGAATTTTCATACGATTTTCACGAGTTTTTGATGGAAATTTCTTTGGGGGAATCTTACTTGCCGCACACCTTGCAGGGGAACTCGCCCTCCTTGGCAATTGGCAACGTTTCCAATTTGGGCGTGGCCGAAAGCGCCGACGATGTTGCTGTCGTTGCATTTGAATTTGTGTTGCAATTGCTGCCATTCTGACCCATGTTGCTGGCGTGCATTGCTGCTGCTGCTGCTGCTGGAGTGGCATTGCTGGTTGGGTTATTGCTATTGCTGCTGCCGCTGTTGCTGGCTAGTGTTGCGCATGCGTAGCTGCTGCTGCTGTTGGTGTTGCTGTTGGAGGAGCTGGCACTATTTGCCGTGGCATGTTGCATGTTGCCGCTGTTATTGGTGTTGCTGCTGCTACTGGTGTTGTTGTTGCTGCTGTTGGTGTTGCTGCTGGCACTGCGGCCATAAGCGTGTATGCGGACATGACCGTGCAGCGCTGCTTTCGAACTGAAGCTCTACATTCGGCGCAGGCAGGGGAATTGGAAAGAGTTTCGGTTTTGATTTTGATTTTCGAGCGTTATGTACAAGATAGAGAGTGATGGGAAGGGGTTAACCGAGGGGTGAGGGGTTTAGCTTTTGGTATGGGGTACTGCATTTCGTGCACTTCGGGGACATGCTGCTTCTGGGCACCTACAACCTACAACTTACCGCTGAGCAATCGGCAATCTCGCAAACATAGGGCTTCTCCACAGCGGGAGCTATTACGACCACTGGCTCCATTTTCAAATGCGACACCTTGTAGTCCACGCACAGCTTCTTCCAGAAGTAGTACATTTGCACACAATCGCCGGAGGATTTTGTCTGCAACTGCGGGAAATTATTAGATAAGTTACTAGGTACCAACACTGATAAAAAAATTTGTAGTAAATGGACCTACCTCACTGGCAATCTTGCCAAAGTCCTTGCCGTGCCTCTCCAATCCCCGCAGGAACTGCTCCAGCTCGTAGGCGGTCCACTTCATCTGGAAGGCGCCCGACTGCGTCTGCAGCAGGCTAAGCACTGCCGCCGCCGAGTTGCCCCTGGCCTTGAGCAGCGTCTGGAGCGCCACCTCCTCGGAATGACTGCCCATGGGCACGGCCGACGACTTGCTGAGATCAATGTAGCGCATCAGGATCTTGTCGTCCTCCTGTACCTCGGGATTCCACATGAGCTCGGCGCCCGCCGAATCCCTTGCCGCCTCGTCCATCGACCGACAGCTGGGTATCTGCGCCTGGTACGTCGAACCCAAGTTCACCTTGGACTCATCGGAGAAGTCCACCAGGCCCACCGAATCCCCAAAGTCATCGTCGAAGGCATCGAACAGACTCTGGCCCAGCTGCTTGCGCACATTGCAGTATAGCCCGGTGCCCTTGCGATCCGGATTCAGGATGGGCGCGGGCGTGTAGTGGGTGCGCGATGGCTTGCGCAGCTTGGAGCGATGCGGCGATAGGGTGTGGAACTTGGAGAACTTGTGCGTCTCCTGGGGCGCATTGGAGCGCAGGCGGCGTTTCAGTATGGAATTGGTTTGATTCGACAGCGGCTGCAGATTGGCCACACTCGGCGGATTGGACAGAGGTTTGCTGGCCAAGGTTGTGGTGGTATTGCCACAAGCGAACAGCAGACCCGCATCGATCTGGCCCTGATTGGCATTCATTTGGCAATCGGCTGTGGTAAGCAGGGATTCACTGTTTCCGGTGTTGCTATTGGAAGTGCCTGTGGTGCCACCATAGAGCAGCGGTTGCAGCAGGCTGTTAAGGGGCTGCATGGTCATGTTGCTGGTAACCTGGCTGTTGTCCATGAACTGGGTTTGACTGGTGACTTGAGTGAAGCCATGGCCACCCACCAGGGGCAGCATGAAGTCACCCTGCTGCTGCTGTTGAACCACCGCTGCTGTTTCCGTTTGTTGAAGTTGCTGCTGCGGCAGCAGCAATTGCTGTGGTTGCTCCTGTTGCTGCGACTGCTGCTGCTGCTGCTGTGTCTCCTGTTGCTGCTGTGCCTCCTGCTGTTGCTGCTGCTGGTAGATATTCCCCTGAAGTGGCTGCTCCAGCGTGGCTTGCAGTGCCATCTGCTGCCTCTGCTGGCCAAAATCTCTAGGGGAAGAAGATAACAAAGGATCCTCCGAATTGGGCATCATTTGGGATTGCAGGCCCAAGCCGGGCAGATAGTACAGATCGATGATGTTCTCGCCCTGCTGCTCGCTGCTCAGCTGCAGCTGCATATTCTCATCGGGCAGCACTTCGCGCAGCACCTGCTTCACATCCTCCGCGGAGCCAATGCCGCTGGTGAAGAAGGACTCGGAGAGCGGCGAGGTGGCATTCCGCGAGTCATTGAGGAACTCTTGATCTTCGTCCAGGAACGAGAGGTTCGTCTCGGCAAACTCGCGCAGATCGCACTCAGTGTCATCATCGGTGCCGTTCAGCAGATCCTCCACCTTGATAGAGGGATCGAAGCTGCTCTCCTCCAGCACTGACTTGAGCTTCAGGATCTTCTCGTTGTCGTGCTCGTTCAGCTGCTCCATGGTGGCCTCGCCCTCGTCCGTCTTGAAGTAGATGTGCGAGAAGTCCGTCTTGTCGCCAAAGAACGTATTGCTGGCGTCCACAAACTGGGCGGCGGCATCCTCTATAAACGGCGAACTCTGGGCCATGTTCTCATGACTCGAGGGCGGCGTGGGATACGCGAGGGGCGAGTGAAGCGGCGAGGCCAGGACACCACCACTGGCGACTCCACCTCGCATGCTGGCTATCGCCTGGATCTGCGAACTGTTCTGCATGATCAGCTCCTTGGAATGGAATTGCTGGAAGGTGGGCAGCGGCGTTGTGTTACTCGAACCGGATATGCTTCCGTTTCCGGAGTTGCCGGCTCCCTGTCCACTTTCCGGCTCCAGTTTGACCAGCTGGGTGTGCGCACTATCGCCCGCATCGCTCAGCAGGGCAAAGTCCTCGGAATGTTCGCTCTTGATCTCCTCATCGTTGAGCAGCTCCATGGAGTCCACCGTCTGCAGCAGCATCTCGGTGTCCGACACGTTGTACACCTCGGCATCGTCGAAGAGATCGCTGCCATCGCTGGTGTACGTCACCGTATAGACGCCACCGCCGCCGCTCGTGATCACACTTCCCGTTCCGCTGGTGCATACTCCTCCTTCGCCTCCTGCTCCTCCTCCCGTGATCTCCTGATTGGGAGCAATGGTAAGCGAAAGTGGCGTCCCGTCGGCCAGCGAGAGATTTCCCGTAGCACAGGAGCCACTGTTCTTCACCAGACTGCTCAAGCTGCTCAGCTTGCTCTTGGTGGACACCACCTGGACATCGGAGGGTATGATCACCGTGCGGTTGTTGTTGGTGATGATTTGCCGCCCACTGGTCAACTCGGTCACGGCACTTGTGGCCACTCCACTGGCCGAGGTCATCATGATGCCAGTTCCCGTCTGGCACTGCGATTGGGCCTTCTTCGAGGTGACCGCTATGCGTGTGCCCCGCTTGAGCAGCTCGATGAGCGTGGAGTCCTTGGGATCCGTATTGGTGGCCGTGGAAATGCCACTGATGGTGCCGCCCGCCTTTAGGGCGGTCAGCGCACTCATCGTCGTGGTGGTGGGTACATTGTTGGTGGTTATGGTGATCGTATTGGTGCCGCTGCCCAGATTGAGGGTCTTCGCCTGCTTCTGACCCCCGCTAAAGATCTCGATGCTCTGCGGGAGGCCAATCTGCTGGATGCTGAGTCCATTGCTGCTCTTGATGGTGGTGGCCGCCGGAAGAACGGCTGTGGTGGTGCCAGTGGTGGTGGTCATCGTCTGACTGTGACTGCTGGTGCTCGTCTTTGGGTTGAGGAAGCTTTCCAGGTCGCTGATCGATCGACGCAGGGTGGTGGTGGTGCCACTGCTGTGCGGTGGCGCCGGAACCACAAAGGAGCCCTGCGGGGAAATGGAGGGAAAAATGTTATAAAATGGTATTAGCCGAAGCTCAAAAAATAAAGAGAAAATAATATTGATGAAAATAAATAAACAACTTATACCCCTTACTGCTAAAGGAGTGCGAAAGAAAAAGAGAGAGATATGCAAGTAGCATCTGGTGGATATTTTAGCATTTGCTCATAACTTTTAAATTAATAGTCCGATTTGAAAAATTTATTGACATGTCAATATCTATATAAAAATCAAAAAAAATACATTTTACACTGCAAAAAATCTTAGAAAATGTGGGCCTCAAAAACATTTCCGGTTGGGGGCTTTAGAGAAGGCGTGGCACCGTGATAAAACAAATTTGCACTGCGCAGGAACCCCTAGAATCTGCACGAAAAATTCTAACCTCCTCGCTCCTTTAGTTTCCAGAATCTCAGTGCTCATACGGACGGACAGACGGACATACGGACATGGCTAGAGATCCTGATCAAGAATAAATTACTCTCCGAGTATCGAGGTAGTAACTTCTTCAGGAAGTCATAACATTCTCTTGAGGACAAAATTCCCAAAAATATTACCTCTTAACCACTTTTTACCCACCTTAGTCATATCCTTGCGCTTGCTAATGATCTTCTCCTCGATGAGGGCGCGCACTCCAATGCTAGCCGTCTGCAGCGGCGGACCGCTGGAGTCCTTCTTCTCGCTGCGTTTGGTTTCCGGATCCTTCTTGTAGTAGCCGCCATGCAGACGCATGTGCCCATTGAGGGCGGGTATGTTTTTGAACTTGCGGTGACAGAGATTGCACTCGACCGGCTTGTCGAGCTTCACGATGTTGAGCAGGTGGGGATTCATGTTGCTCACCAGCTGTGGGCTCAGCTCCTCCTCCTTGACCTCCACGGGTGAGTTGGAGGAGGGAGTGGCCAGCTCGGAGTTGTCCTCCACGGTGACGGTCACATTTTGGGCACTATTTAACTATAAATGATATGGGATTATTAAATTCAGTGCAAAGAGAGAATTAATCAAGTAAAATGTCATTCTTAAATTGAGTATTTGTATTCGAAGTTTGAGAATGTATTTCATTAGTACATTACATTACAATTAAACTGAGAATTAATGTACTTGGTTATATTTTGAGAAAAAAAATTCTCAATTTAAGAGTAAAGTTCTTAGTTAATTTTGTGTTTATAGTATAGTAGTCTATGTATAATCCCCCTACCAATTGCATGTTCCAGGTGCGCGGTCTGTTCTGCGATGGCGACGAGTTGGTGTTGATCTTGTACGAGCTCACACTGGTGGGCGAGGAGACGGTGACCTGGGCACTCGTCTGCTTCGTCTGCTGCATGATCTTGCTGATGAGATCCAACTGCTCGCGGGTCAGGCCCTCACCCTCGAGATTCATGCCATCGCTGAGCGTGATAGTGGGCGAACTGGCGGTCATCACGGAGCTACCTGATGGCGAGGAGGCCATCGAAACTGATCCGGAACCCAAACCCGCTGCCGCCGATCCCGAGCCCGCTGAGGAAAGCGATGAGCTGGCGGACGAGGAGGAGGCCGTGGAAGAGGCATTCGAGGAGGTCGAGGTGGTGGGCGACAGCAGGGTGACGCCCGTCTTGATGGGCAGGTTCATGGCCTTGATCTGCTCCTCCGACAGGGCGATTCCAGTGGCCGCGTCCACCACCGAGCTGCCCGTGGAAATGTAGGTGCGAATGCAGGTGGCTCCATCAGGGGAGCTGGCATCCCCACTCGCAGTGGCTGGCGAGAGACTCAAGGAGCTGGTGGCCACACTGCTACTGCTGCCGCTCGTGCCACTCGAACCGCTGTGGGCGGTGGGCGAGAGTGACTGGTGGCTGGTGGTGGGTGTGGCTGCTCCGCCGGCATGGTGATTTTCCGAGTGGCGCCTCAAGGATCGGGCATCGCAGTAGGACTTGCCACAGCCATCCGCCTTACACTCGTAAGGCTTCTTGTTCCGATGAGTCATCATGTGTCCGTTTCTACGGTGGAGATGAGAGGTTTAATAGAGATCAGTGGATCAAGAGATCAATGGATCACTAGTTAGTGCGCCTCATTTACTTACAAGTGATCTTGCCGCTTGAATGCCTTCGAGCAGAGCGCACAGATGTATTTCCGCTCGTCGCTGTGCGTCAGTTTGTGCTTGGCCAGCGCCGAGGCATTTCCAAAGATCTTGCAACAAATCTATAAAAAGTCCGAGCGGAGAACGTAGGAGAAATGTAATTAGCACTGGCTGTCGGCTGCCCTCTAGATAATTGAAAGCGCTGCGCGCCCGTCGCTCGCCGTTCGAACATTTTAATGAGCCACATTGCGTATACGTTATGTTGGCTGTTTTTTTCCCCCACTACATCTTCTTCTTTTATTTTTTGGCCACCACACACCGCATGCTAATTACGAGCAACGAATTCCGAAACCAAAAGCTGGGCCACATTCATACCCTAAACTATCTGCAGGAACATGTGTGCAGTATGTAGGTTTGATTGCCTGCAGCAGGAGTGAAATTTCAATTCCCCAATGCCGCCGCCATCGCCGCTGACCAAACATTTCCTCTCCACATCCGCAGTATCGTAAAACGCGCCATAAAATGTACTTTACCGCCGTACTCTCAACTAGAAAAAAGGAGGGTAAAAAAAAAGAAACGAGGACTTGAAGCCCCAGCACTTTGAGCGGCTGTCAGTTTTATTGACAGACGTCGAGACGTGTTGAATGCCCCTGGCGCGAGCTGTTCGATAAGTCAGCGAGTAAGTCTCTGGTGTGGAAATTTTCACACGGCTGAAAAACGGCCTTCAAATTCAACATTTAACTTTCGAAATCGAGAACTAAATAGTTTCAATCAGGGAATAAAACCAGAACCAGAACCGGAACCGATAACCGAAATAAACCGATACCTAATAGAGAACCGGAACTGGTACCGAGACCAAAATAAAAATTTAATTTCGAACCGATTACCGTATTGCTGGTACCGGTACGGTTTTGGTACTCATTTACTAAATTCTTTAACTCATTTACTAAATTAAAAAAATACCCATATCTATGTATCAGCTCCCACTTTCCGGTAATCGACTTCTTCCCTTCCCTTTTTAGCAGACCTACTGCTGATGTAAGAAATCGTCACTGTAGCAGAAAAATTCTTTGTCTAAACAAGTTGAAAATCTGGCATTTTTGGCGCCATTTATATACTTTATATCAAAGAAATCAAACGAATTTTAATGATCACATAAATCATTTCAAAGTATTAAATGAAATTTTTTTTAACTGTATCGGTACGTACCGGTACCAAAACCGGAACCAAAACATCAATACCAAAATATAACCGTTTACCGAATAAGCAGATTCGGTATGGGACCAGTACCGGAACCGGAACCGAAATAAGATTCGGTTTGATTCCCTGGTTTCAATTATTGTAAAATTATGCTAAAGACATGTCCCAAAATAAATCTAAGTTAGTGGACTGGAAATTTTGTGACAGAAAATAAAAGTTTTAAATACTAATAGTTTGATCTACATATCAATGTTCCATATAAATATTTAACTTTTGAAACCCAGATAAATTAAAAAAAGAATATCTTTTCTTAAATCTGTTTTTTTTTTAATAGGAAGTTGAAAACAAAAATCCTGCAATTTTGTTAATAAGATACTAAATGTTTTACTAAAAAACGCGTTCATTTATCAATTTTCAAAAATAATTTTCTTTATATTAAAAAAACACACAATTAAAAAAAATTATAATTATAATTAGTTTTCAAGAAACATAGACAAATTATATTATTAAAATAAAATCTTCATCTAAAATCTTGTTTTTAATTGAAAATGGACATTTTTTTCTTAGTTAGATAATAAATATTTAAATATTAATAGTTTGATCTATATATCGATGTTTCGGAATAATATTTATATTTATATTATAAAAAACATACATTAATTATTTCAAAAACCTCTCCAAAATACTATTTTTATTTGGTAGTCGAAAATTAAGATCCTACGAATCTGTTAGTAAGAACCTGATCGTTAGAAACTTTCTCCCACAGCAAATAGCTTGTTTAAAGAAATCTTTCGAAACGAGTTCTACCCTTTGATGGTCCTCCCACAATTCCCGAATTATCAATGCTGCGCTCAATTAGCGCCGTGTATAAACACACCCACCCAACGCCCATAATATTAGTTCCAAGTGGCGGACTGGGCGGGCTTTAACGAGCAGAAGGGGCTGCATGGGGGGAGTACAGAGGGGAGGGGCCGGAGGGGAAGGCACTTTGAGAACTGTGCGCGTTTCACCTGCCACTCGAACGAGACGACCTTAATGTCTGTTTATAAATATTGCACGACTGTCTGTACGACATGTTGGCATGGCTCAGAATGAGCGGCGATAAATTGGCGATTAGACCAGGGATATATACCCAATATATAGCTGTAGCCGAAGCTAATCCCTCGGCGGACTTTCGCTTACGCACCTGACACTGCTGCGGTCCGTGACGCGTTGGCGAGGATAATTTGGGGCGATTTTTGCGCGGCGCTTCGACGCTTATGATGTCGATACCGCCAATCGAACCGCTACCATTTGTGGACGATGCCGCCGATGATGGGGACGAACTCAAGCCACCAGCGGGCACATGCCGCCCAGTGGTGCACTTGAAGCTCAAGCTGTGGCCACCGCCGCTGGTGCTGTTGCTGTCGTTGCTGTTGCTGTTGCTGCTGCTGTTGCTGCTGCCGTTGCTGCAGTTGCTGTTGCTGCCGACACTTATGCTGCTCCCGACCGAGGAGGCGGTACTGAAGTTGCTGCTGTTGCTGCAATTGCTGTTGTTGTTGTGCTGATTGAGTAAACTGGACGCGCTGCTCGTGCTGCTGTTGCTCATAATCTGCGCCAATGTGGTGACATTGGTGACCGTGTTGCTGCAGCTGCTGCTGCGGATCAAGCAGTTCTTGATGTAGCTGGTGTTGGTCTTACCGCTGCCGCTGGTGCTGCCACCGATTCCCGTGCCGCTCGTCGAGGTGCTGACCGACTGGACACTGCGCCTGGTGATGGTTATCTTGTTGGGATTCGCTAGATGATTGCTGCCCGCCGACTTGGCCGAGCTATTGCTTGAAGTTGCTGCTGTGATTGAGTTGTTGTTCTTGAGAGCTGCAAGAGATCAAGGGAAGCTGGTGAGATTGGTTGCATATTCCCTGCAGTTCTAAAAGGCATGACCACTTATTTTCAGTAAATATTCAACTTTATAAATTGTAATTTTTTCATTTTTAATGAGGCTAAACTTTAAAATTTTATTAAAATTATATTTCTCTATACTAAATCCCAAACTTATTTTTATAAGAGGAGAGAAGAAAATGGACCTTAAAGGTTTTAAAATATAAGTAAGCTATTGGGATTACTCTAGTAATTTTCTGTAATATTTATTTGTATTATTATTATTATAATTTTATCAAATGCTTCATATCTAGAGTGTCGAAAATTCTTTTAAAAAATATAAATGCTGCTGTGATTGAGTTGTTGTTCTTGAGAGCTGCAAGAGATCAAGGGAAGCTGGTGAGATTGGTTGCATATTCCCTGCAGTTCTAAAAGGCATGACCACTTATTTTCAGTAAATATTCAACTTTATAAATTGTAATTTTTTCATTTTTAATGAGGCTAAACTTTAAAATTTTATTAAAATTATATTTCTCTATACTAAATCCCAAACTTATTTTTATAAGAGGAGAGAAGAAAATGGACCTTAAAGGTTTTAAAATATAAGTAAGCTATTGGGATTACTCTAGTAATTTTCTGTAATATTTATTTGTATTATTATTATTATAATTTTATCAAATGCTTCATATCTAGAGTGTCGAAAATTCTTTTAAAAAATATAATATAAATAAAATATTTTACCTATTTAAATATCTAATAGTTTCATCATTTTTTAAATTTTTTTGATATTAAGTCAACCTATTTTAAGTGGCAAAGGTCATGTAATAGATTTAAGAACAAAGAACTGCTAGAACTGCCTGCTGAACTATAATATAATAATAGCTTACAATGTATGATCTACTTACAGGCTGTCTGAATGGTGCCCAAGACATCTGCCAACATTTCCGGATCCGGATAGCCGATGTTCAGCGCATTCTCTAGCGTCGACGCTGGCGCATTGTTGGTGCCATTTGGTGACGTCGTTGATGTGGCTGCCGCTGATGCAGATGCTGTTTTCGTTGCCTCCAAGGCGTTCGCATCCCGCAGTTGCAGAGTCACGGATCCTTCGGTGCCCACGGATGCGCTGCACATCAACACGCGCGGCGCGCTGCTGAGAGTCGTCAACGGCAGGTGGATGCTCTTCGGTACCTGCGGGCGGTAAGTGCAGAATGCATAACGTCAGGCATCTCAATCGCTCTATGATAATTTAGTCGAGACTCTAGGGCAGGGGTGCTCAAAGCTGCCTTATGGCAGTGCATTTACAAACACAATTAAAAGAAAATCACACGCACGCGAGTATCGACTCACACACAATCATGAAAAAGACAAAAACAATTTGTATTGTGAGCTGAGACGAAAAAAAAAGATCAATGGAATTGTTGTTGGCTTGGCTCGTTACGGACAGCGACACAAAGAAGAACTTGCGTGTGCCCTAGGAAAGTATGGGATGTGCCGCTCCGTATGCTATGTGCCAAAACAAAAACAAATGTGCCCGTGTGCCATAGGACTGAGCACCCCTGCTCTAGGGGGTCTTAGGGGGTTAGAGGTGGAGATGGAGACACCCGAAAACGCTGCCAAGAGGCAGCAGCGATGGCTGCTGTCAGGCGAGATTAGTCGAGATTATTGATAATTCACAGCAACTGTCGCCTAATGGACGACGCGTCGCATAATTAATTGAATTTAAATGCATTTCACCTCAAGTCCGACAAGTGACTACTGTACCACGCCCCCTGAGGGCACAACAGCACGTCGAGCATACGCCATGTGGTCAATATTTCATTTCACTCAGAGAAAATGTGAGGAAAAATTGCAGCAATTTAAAAGGAAATTTTTTTGTAATAAAAATAATTTATAAAAGTAGATTCTCGGAAAATATTTGTTTTAATTAAAACAACATTCTTTATTTTTAAAAATAATTTAATGAAGACTCAAAACAAAACAAAATTAAAAACAAATTTTTCCAAATTTAAGTATCTTTATTTATAGGATAGCATTTCTTTAAAAATAATTTTATGAAAAATAAAAAAAAGAAAATATTATAAATATTTTATTCGTTCTTTAAATTCTTTAAATTTTTCTGAGTGTACTGCTTGTCGCATTTGGCACTCGCAGAAACAATGGTGTATTTTAGTCCGTCATTTATTTGCCTCATGTACTTGGCAGGCCCCCCGACATATATTAATTTAAATGCGATAAAAGTGCAGTCATAAATTGGCTAGAGAGGGAATTCTCGAGGTCGCAGGGGAGCCCGTTGTTAGATGGGGCAATTAATGCTTTATAAACCGCAACCGATGCCCAATTAATGTGGCCTGCAATTGCCCATAACCACAAAACAAAACGGGAATAAAAATAAATAAAACGGCAGCGCATAAATTTCCAAAAGAGCCTGCGACGCTGACCACAATTGGAAAAAAAATAAGCGAAAACACAGTTCGCATTTAGTGCGCTGAAAACAGAACGAAGACACTGGCATAAATTCGTTTCGGACGCATAAAATTTCACGTAAAATAAATAAACAACAATTTTATTATTGTTTAAGTTGTGGGCAAAAAAAACACGGCTAGCGAAATGAAAAAGTTCCCTCAATGAACCGAGCTGGAAAAGGAGCCACAAGTGGCACGCCCCCGCGTTTAATGTTCCCGTCAACACAATTTGTTTATTTAAATATGCCAGTGGGCCAGTGAGATATATATGGGCAGGGGCCATTAGAAGAAGTAAATTAGATTTATGTTGATCAATTGTTGTGATAACCTTGTCGCTGCTTTGAAATGCCTACACCGAAAAAAATCTTTTTATGAAATGATGATAGTTTCGAGATTATCCCACATCAATTTTAATGTGTTCGAATTTCAAACTTCAAAATATTCTAGGTCATCTCGAATTTTGACTACTTCTTTCTCGCTTCCACTCACGTAATTTAAGACGCCATATTGCTTTTTACTCTCTTGTTCGAAGTCAGAGAATCTTCAAGAGAGTTAAATCAAGAAAATTACAATATCCAATATCGATTTCACGTGTCGGTAAAATCGATTTGCTTATGGTAAATATCTGGCATATCGTTTAAACGTTTAAATAATATCATTTTGCCGAATTCTCTCTCTCTCGGAGATTCTCTAACTTCGAAAAAGAGAAAATGAAGCAATATGGCGATTTAGTTACGTGAGTGGGAGCGAGAAAGAAGCATTCAAAATTCAAAATGGCCGACTTTGAACATGTCGTTTACATTTCGAGTATATCAAGTCAAAATTGATATTACTGTAAAATCGATCATCATTTCATATCGATTTTTTGTGTGTGTAGAATAATCAAAGTCACGCCGGATTCTCGGAATCAGCATTAGGTAAAGTTCTTGAATGTTCAATCTGTCATATCAAACGGAATCATAAATTATGTTCACGCTAAATCAATTCAGGTATCAAGTAATTATATGTTTGCTCTCTTGCACAAGCGAAAAGATTTATGAGCGTCGTCTGTTAGAAAATCCCCATGTCTGCCGGCAAAAGGCTGTCACATGTGAAAGGTGAGAGGTGTGAAAGGGGGGCTGCTTATATCCTGTTACACCCACATCCACAGCAATTGCCCATCCTCCGCCCAAACTCTTCGGTTGGGTGGGCATATTTTTACGGCGTGATTCACGTGTCAATCAAATGTCAATGTCACTCCACAAAAAACGAAGCGCAAAAAAACCCAAAAAAAACTGGCATAGAAGAATGTTGAATGAATGAAAGCTGGCTGGGTGTTGCAGGAAAACTTTGGCGCTGCCAAAATCATATTTCCATTGCAACCAGCAGCCAGACTTGGTTCAGTTTTGATGGCCAGATTTGAAATTGGCAAGGTCCCGGGGTCTGGGTCTGTTTCGACCACTCCACCATTCTGCCGATATGTTAATGAAAATTTCAAGATGATGTCAGCGTAAAATTGAATATGCTGGCCGGCAATTTGTCATCTGGGGTGCTTCTCTCGCCTTTTCTTCTCTTGCTTATTAGTAAAATGAGCTGAAACACATGTTTGTGCAAGGGCTGAGAGGCTGAGAAAAGCCGCCGCCGTCGTCGTCATCAACAACAGATTCATCATCGGGTAACTCGGTCATATGGCACGCAATCTGTCCGCTTTCCTGTGTTTTTCAATTTTCAATTTTGTTTATGATTAGGCCTTCAAAGACACGGGTATCAGCTGGCGTCCAACGTGCCGTATGCGTAATATCACAATTTTAATCATTTAAAAAATGGGTTTTTAAACGTTTCACGACAATAACATCATTGTCGACGCAAGTGTGGTAATTATGGAAATTTATGGATACCACACACAGAGTAATAATTTTATAAATTAGTTTTTTTGATTTACTATTCCACATTTTAATTTATTCGTATGGTATTTAATACTTTATTAAATTGCCTTTAAAAATATGAAAACTGAAATAAATATTAACATATTTTATTGCACTATCTTAAATTTTTAGAAATGGGAATAGTAAAAGTTGGAAACTCATAATTCATGATTGTCTCGTTTATAACCCTAAATAATTTAGTAAATTTGGTAGCAACTATGGAACATTCCCAACTTTCCCTTAAAGTATTCAGTTTTATTAAAACTTAATGGTTCAGAATGAAACATTGTCTGGATATGTCAGATACAAATTGCTTGCTGGTAAATATTAATATATGACGGCATGTGCCATAAATTATGTATTCCTATGATTGATTGCACACAATTGTGGTTTCTTTATATTTTTTTCGCCTTATAATTGTTATTTCTGCTGGCTTTGATTTACTTTTTTTTCTATTTTTTTTTTGGTTGTCGATGTCGCGTACTTACCGTATTTATGGCAGCCATCGTCGCAATTGACGCCGTCGATGAGGTTCTTGTTGTTGTTGATGTTGTTGTTGGTGCTTGTACTGGTTGTTGTTGTTGTAGTTGTGGTGGTAGTGGTGGTGGTGATGATGGGGATACAAAATCAAAAATCTGAAAAAAGTTTGGTATGATTGAACATATTCGAATTCGTAGCCGCTTCTCTTATTTTCTTTCGTTTTCTTTTATATTTTTTTTTTTGGGTGACATAAAAACGTGAATAGGAACCAAAGAGCAAACAAATGTCAAAATTTATGCATAAAAATGTGCGCATAAAACGAAGTAAAATCAAGAAATACATGCACATACAGGAAAAAGGCGACACACTGGCACACTCGCATCGGAAAATCGCACATGGATATACATACATACATACATACACAATGCAAAACACAATCAAAAGTATGAGAAAATTTGCATCAGTTGATAAAAACTTCTCGAGAATGAAATTTGGGGAGGGGGTTGGTGGGCGAAAATGGTGGTAAGTCTTAGTTGTTGGCTGATGATTGACTGACTGACTGACTGATTGACTGACTGATGGACTGACTGATTGACTGACTAAATGACTGACTAATCTGCTGATCAGTCACCAGGGATTAGCATGACGGCAGGATTAGCAAACAAAAAAATATGGCATTGAAAATGTGTTTTAGTTCAAGATTATTTTTGGGATGTTTGACTCGCTAAAGATTTACTGATAGAACAAGCAACAAAAATCCAAAAAGATCATATAAATTTTTTTAGTTACTCTCACTTTGTAAAAAAAGTTTGATAATTATATTCATAAATATTAATAAATTCCGATGTTTTTCCTACAATAAATGCATAAAAAAAATCCTATTAAAAAATGTATGTAAAACATTTAAAATAAATTAATTAAATCATTATTTTTGACAACATTAAAAATAATTGAAAATCTAAAAAACCAGCTTGAAGGGGATGTAAACCCCCACAAACATGATATGAGAATTTTTTCTCCCCAATATGATATTTCATTCCACGAATTTTTTACCAAGTTTTACGTTTCTCTATTTTGACATTTTCCTCTTGAAGAGCCTTTAGGGCAAAATGTTCATCGATACTTTTTGCTCGGCTGCCCCAAGTTTCAACATTGAAAATTTCAATTATTCTATGCACTCGCTTCTTTTGCATTTCTGGCGAATTTTCCTCTATCGATACTGCCGTTCCCCCTTCATTTTCCTTTCCTCACCGCCATCGATGTTCGTTGTCGTTGTCGTTGTCTTCGTGCTGTCGCCTCATGAAATTTTATTTTGGTACACAATAGTCTTTGTCTGTCAGCGTGCATGCTTATTTTTGTTTTTAGTTATTTAATTACAATTTTCTATAGTTTTATTTTTAATTTAATTCATGTTTGGCTTGCGTCCCACCCGTTTCGGCAACGCTTGGCGAAACATGCGCCACAAATGCCACAAAAAGCTGTGCAAAAAGATTGGCAAAGATGACAAATCTTTGTTGGGACATTCATGCCTTCCTTAAATACTCTGTATGCATAGGTTTTCTAGTTGGAATATATGGAAATATTAATAATTGAAATGGACAGATCTATATTTAAGATTTAATTAATAGCAAGAAACTTAATTTTAAAGTTCCAAAAAATCTTAAAAAACCTAAATGCTGCTAATTTAATGCCCCCATTAATCACCGGTTTTAATTTATTTGAGGGCCAAGTTAACGTGAAAGGGCAAGGTTCCAGTTCTTTTTCAAATTGGGTGACGAAACCCACTCATTCGAGGCAATAAGTAGAGCATTTTAAAAACGATTGCGAAATCAGAAAACGAAAAAGCAATACAAACACACAACAGAGACAGCGACACACGAGCGTCGTCAAAAGGCGCAGTTGGCCAAGGGAACTATCTGGCTAACAGAGAGCCAAAGGGGGCTGCAGAGTGCGGAGCTCCGCACGCTCTTTACACATGTTGTTGGGCATCAGACGCACATTGGTGCAGTACAGTGCGCGACATGACAGGCAGGAGAGGACAAGAGGAGGGACGGCGTGATTGTACTCAAAACGCAACAGGCGAAGGGGGCTGCCAAATGCATCAGATGCCTCTTGCAACTGCATTTGGATTTGGTCTGTCTTTTGGATATTCGCAGTCAGCAGCTCGCATTGCACTTTCTAAGCAGCTTCGACAGCAGCTACACATGGAGAAAAACAATGTAATTTTAGAGGACTTATGAACCATCAACAAACAATGGGTCCTTTTTATGAGCATTACAACTGGAATAGTCTAGTTAAATTTAATTTAATTATTTTAATGGTTTCCTAATCCATTAATTTTTTATACAATATAAATAATTGAAGTAGTTCAAATATTCATTATACAATACAAATACAATACATTAAAATTAACTTTTAAAGGCAAGAGAAAGGTTAATTTAACACTAATAATAATAAAATGATAATAATAAAAAAAAATGTATTTAAAATTTAAAGAAAACTTAATTAAATCCAAAAAAGTCGTATTCTATTAAAGTAATATTTCCTATGTTTTTCATACACTAAGGATTTTATTTTTTTAAATATGTGAATATAAATTAAATTCAATACGCAGATATTTTTTTTAACTATTCAATTTTTTATTAAATATAAAAATCCAATTTCATTTTATTTCCTTATCAAAAATATTTTAAATATTGTTAATAAATCTTTTCCTCTCGAATATCCTGTTACTATCGATTTATTATGTAAGGTAAAAATATTTATTTGAACTATTCAATTTATATATGTTTATATTTATTTCGAATCTCATTATATTCCTTTATCAAAAATATTTTAAATATTGTCAATAAATCCCTTCTTCACAAATATACTGCTACTATCGATAAATTTTTGTAGTGTGCGGCAAATGTGAGGGCCAAGTCAATGTATCTGAGTATTTGTATCTTGCCAGAGCGCTTTTTGATTTTAATTAAAACAAGAGGGAACGCTATAGTCGAGTGCCTCGACTATCAAATACCCGTTACTCAGCTAAAGTCAGCAGTCTCAAGCAGGGCAAACCAAGCAGCCGCTTCAAAAAATTAAAAAAATTTCTTCTACATTTCGGTAGGCGTTAATAACCCAAACAAAATTGCGTTTACACTTTTGCTCTAGCTTTAAAACTATGGGCGCCACAGCTTTTCGCGGTTTGTGGGCGTTAAGGGGGGAGGGGGGTTTTCAACTTTGGTCTATCAATATGTATTGATGGAACGAATACACATTGCTTTTCCCATTAATATAGCTTCAAAAATGTGGGTGCCACAGTTTTTCGCGGTTTGTGGGCGTTAGAGGGGGCGCGGCACATCGGCGTGAAAAACTTGCGCTGCGTATTAACCCCTACAATCTGCATGCCAAATCTCAATCTTCTAGCTTTTATAGTTTCCGAAATCTCAGCGTTCATACAGACGGGTGCCAAGGTTTTTAGCGGTTTGTGGGCGTTAGGGGGGAGGGGGGTTTCCCACTTTGGTCTATCAATATGTATTGAAGAAACGAATACACATTCCTTTTCCCGTTAATCTAGCTTCAAAACTGTGGGTGCCACAGTTTTTCGCGGTTTGTGGGCGTTAGAGGAGGCGTGGCACATCGGCGAGAAAAACTTGCCTGCGTATTAACCCCTAGAATCTGCATGCCAAATCTTAATCTTCTAGCTTTTATAGTTTCCGAGATCTCAGCGTTCATGCAGACGGGTGCCACAGTTTTTCGCGGTTTGTGGGCGTTAGAGGGGGCGTGGCACATCGGCGTGAAAAACTTGCGCTGCGTATTAACCCCTAGAATCTGCATGCAAAATCTCAATCTTCTAGCTTTTATAGTTTCCGAGATCTCAGCGTTCATACAGACGGACGGACGGACGGACGGACAGACGGACGGACAGACGGACAGACGGACATGGCTAGATCGACTCGGCTAGTGATCCTGATCAAGAATATATATACTTTATATGGTCGGAAACGCTTCCTTCTACCTGTTACATACTTTTGCACGAATCTAATATACCCTTTTACTCTACGAGTAACGGGTATAAATATATATGAGCGATGTGTGCAGGTTGCACATTGCCTCTGCACAGTGGTACTGTGGTACTGGCACAGTGGGTCGCTGCGCCGTGTTCGCGAATCGTGTATGGGCCGTAAGCGTGCGGAATGTTGTCGAGCGCGACGACAATTTGTTTCGGAAAATCGTTGGCAAGGCGCCCACTAAAACACACTAATGAAGGAAGCCGCGGCGCGATACAACACCAATATACCACAGTCGCGAAAGGCGATAAAAAAGACCACAATAAACAGGGTAAAAAAAAAACAACCCCCTTCCCCCAAAATTCCATGGAAAGCCCTCTATAATTTGTGTCTAATATTTTGATCCTGAATTTTTTTATAGTTCCCTAGTGTTTATGTGGTTTCCTCAATTCCGAAAATTGTTTGTTTTTCGCATTTTCACACTCCGATTACCAAAAAAACAAGATACAAGAGCATACGCACACCCCCGCTGGCCATGTCAACGGCAGCAGCATCATCCAAACAAGAAATTCTCATAAAAATAATATTAATAACTATGCGCAAAATTAGATGGCAAACATATAAACATTCGCGTTTTCAATGTTAGACCACGGGCTAAAAATACAAAATAATCGTGTGTAAAATGCTAAAGACAGATCGAAAGCGGCAGGCCTCTGCCAAGGTGAGTGGCGATTGGAGGATTGGAGGATTGTGGAGCGTGTTTCATATCAGAGCATCTGAATATCAGAATCAAAATCCAATTAAAATCATTCGCGCGCACCGAAAATAAACAGATCAAAGTGGCGGGGGAGGGATTCGCACACACATTTTTATCGTTATCGCACATCCGCATCAATATAGTGAGCATATACCCCCAAAAATATGTGGATTTTCGGTGAATAAAGATGTATACTTAATATAATACGCCTGTTTGTTCGCACATAAGCTTGTGTATAAGCTAATTTCTGACTGTTTGATTTGCCGCTTAATAAACAGCAAGCGGTGGACAATCCACCTCCTGTTTTTCCCCCCACCAAATACTTAAATTTTCGCTTTAGTGTCAATTAAACAGCTGCGCGCTGATCGCTCGCTAATTGCCACACGTGCGGGGGGTTGGGAAAAGCGGAGGGGGGAGGAGGGGAAAAAATCGAATGCCTTGATTTACATTTTCATTTAATTATCGAACACTTTGCCTAATGAGAGCGCGCCAGCCATAAACATTCGCCTGCGTGGAGTGAGCCCTCCAAATGTGTGTGTGCTGGCTTTTATTTATAATTTTTATTGCACATAATGCTTAAATGGCTTTTGAGAGTTGCATTTTCTTTTGTACTCCCCAGCGAATTGGGTTAATAGTCAGTACAGAGTGTGTGGAGCATTCCTCTCTTGGCCTGGCTTTAATGGCCCGGAATAAAAAGTTTTAAGTTCCTTAACTTTTGGAAGCATATTTGGAATGTGAAAAGGAAGTGTTTGAAAATTCTTTATTTATAATCGGACATTGTTTACTTTAAAATAAGTAATTGCAAAATTTTAATAAATGCCAAGCCCTTGAAGATCATTTTTTTTATTTCCTATTTTCGAACTTTAGCAAAGGAAAATATTTGTTGACACCACTAATATTAGAAATCCTCAGAAATAACGCTGCACTCTGCTGCACATGTGAGTTGAAGGCATTAAAATTAATCACATTTTGATGACATATCATTCGAGGAATGTTCACGGATACTGGCGATAGTATCCGCGAGATGCACACACATGCTGCAAACCGTATTTGATTTGCTATATAAATAACATTAGATGGCTGGCACAGTAAGTGAGCATTAATTTAATGCAGAAAGGCGACAGTTTTCGTTCTCGGGCGGACAATACAATAAAATGCCTCAAAATACAGTCAGAATCGCGAAATATTCAAATTCTTGGTGAGTGTAATCAAATTAGTCACACGGCCAGTGCCAACAATGGGAGACGAGAACTCAGAACCTAGAACACAGACCCACACAGCCAAAGGCCCAAAAACTGACTAATGCAGGCGATTAATTCGGTGGACAGGGATTCTGTAACTGGGGGATAGAGTACTGGGGAACTGACTCTGGGACAAAGCTACTTAAAGATGACAATCGCCATGATCTCGGCGGTGACTGAAAGGCAGCATAAAGTGCAAAAAACGCCAGGAATAAATCACAACGCCTCTGTGTGTGAGAGTGTGTGTGTGGATTTGTCGGGCAAATAAAATATGTTAATTAAATAAAGATGCGGACACCCATTTGGTATCCACATCCATGGGAAAGTGCAGACGCAGACGCGAAAACTGTGACGCCGGGCAGCCAAGCGAAATCTTGGCCACAACATCTTGGACACGCCTATTGAGAGACGGACGGCGGCCAGGACGGCGGCGACAATGCTGCACTTTTGGCAGAAACTAAAACCACAACCAAAACCCAGCCCAAGCAGACCAATCCGAGAGGCGACCAGGGAATCGCATGCATTATTCACGGCGAGAAATGTCGAAATAAAACGCCAAGTTTTGCAATACGAAGCATTACATGTGCTCATCATTAGAATGCACCAAAACATAAGCATACTGAAGGTGCAATGAGAAAAAGTCGCACTCTTTATTTAGGTAGCATTTATAAATTAAAGAAACTACTAAAATTGAAATTACTAAAAATATATAGAGATCCTTAAGCATTAAATCTTAATGTAATTAACTTTAGAGATACATTTTTATTGCTTAATTATAGATTTTTTTTACATTTTAAAACACCATTTTTTTAGTGCTTTATTTGAGAAAAAATTTAAAATATTTATTAAAACAAAAATGGTTTTTAAATATGTAGAATTTTTATACATTTTATGGAGACTTCTTTTACTTTATACCTTTAGATTAAATTTAAAATATTCATTTGAAAAATATATTTTTTAAAGTGGGTAGCAATTTAATTAACTTCAAAGGCACATTTTTCCTTTATCATTTTAGACTGAATTTAAAATATTTATTCAAAGTTCAAAGTATATTTTCTGCACATTGCTGGATATCTTTTTTTACATGTAAATTTCTACTTTTTCTTGCGGCAATTAAAAATGTAGCATTTACACCTGTTCCAATTTTAAATTATTTTAAAAATAACTTAAGATCCTTAGTTTTTTCCTGTGCATATATGCAAGTGCCCGAAAAGGCAGGAACACACTTGTACTTTGGCATAATCGTCCACGTTTCATCTATTGTTCAGCGGCTGCCGCCGGCCGTTTCTGCTAGTTTGTTGCTGTTGTACATGAGTTCCACTTCAAAAAACATAAAATACGCGCCGGATATATTTTTAGCAATCCGCTCGTTTGATTTACGATTTCATTAAATCAGCTAATGGACATACCTCTCGCTCCCAAACGTGTACGAGAGTCGCAATATGAGGCGAAACCTGTGCGATCATCTCATCTCTCATCCTTAGAGGCGGAACACGCATACGCCGTGTAGGCCGTCGCTACTTCTGGTACTTTGCCTGCTGCGCTTTATCGCCCCAGTATGTGGATATGTGTGTGTATGAGTACTGGGCGACCACCTGTCGTTGTCAATAGACAGAAGGCGACACAAAAGCAGCCGCTGCCTTTGTCCCTGTCGGTTTGATGTGTCTGCCATATCTTTTTCCGCCAGACGCCTTCCAATTATGCTCAAAACAATGTTGTAGCCCATTTGGCCCTTTTTGTACGAGCGCATAACTCGCAATAACATGCTGCGAATATTTCGAACACAATCGAGTGCAATTTAATCATGCTGAAAATTCAATCAGTTAGAGGCTCTCAGATATTACGCCACAGCAGAAATGTTCAAGGCCCTTACAAATGTGTATTTTGCATCAGATTATAATTAATGCATTTTGTGGTTTTCATTGAAATGCGAGGCATAAATGCAGTGTCCTGTAAATCGGATTACAGAGCATTGGGGCATGTAGATAGATATTCAGCATTCAGAGAATGGCGCCCAACAACGTTTTGCATTGAAATAGAGGGTTGAAAGTTGCAACGGATTTTATTCAAATGTCTCTGATAAATATTCCACAAATTTCGTGTTTTATTTCCACATATTTTACGGCTGCTAACTGAAGGGATTTGTCACTCTGCGCTGGGAATTTATTCAAATTATTTTTTATGAACCTCAACGACGCGCAGCAGCAGCCGCATTCGCATTGGCATCAGCATCAGCAACTGTTTCCGAATCCGAATCCGAGATGATGTTCACGACACACGTGCCGCAGTTGACGAAAATAAATTCTTGCCTCGGCAACCAGAAATTAATAGTTCATCAAGCAAAAGGCAAACGCTGACAGATAAATGACGCGACGACCATCAACCGTCGAGACGCCAGACGCAAAGGCGAAACCAGAACCAAAAGCGAAAAAAACACTACATATTTTCCAAAAAGGCGCTGCTGCCGCTGCTGCCGCTGCTGCCACTGCTGCCCATTGACATTCCGCGGGCGACTACATTTAGCATGTTCTTCAACAAAAAAAAATCCAAGCCAGATTCTTTGTTTGTTTGTTTGTCTCGCGGCCGACATGAATAATTACATTTCTAGCATAACTTGACTTTCACTTTATCAGCAATAGATCAACGCTGCGTCCTCCATAAGTCATATGCGAAGATCGTTCACTTTCTTTTCTTCTTTCGATTTCCCCTTGACGCAATGAGCGAAGTATTACCGCATACGCAATATACTACAAAAAGTCATCCACGTAAAAGCCAAATAAAAATATAATAAATAAATAAGAAATTCCTATACCTATTTTACGGTGACGTCAATTGTCTATTATTTCGCTTTAGTCATAAATTTGACTGGCAGGCATTGGTCACGCAAAGGAATCGCCTTCTATGGGGGGAACTGGTAGTGCTGATCGAATACCACATACAAAAAGGGAAAAAATTAATCTAAATAAAAACTTAAAAAATAAAGGTAATATTATAATTATTTAGTATCATAGACCTCCGTCCATAGTGACATGTAGGTAATGAGTTTCAGTAGCTAACTCAATTATAATTATTATAATTATCTGATGTTCTTCCTTTTATTTTTTTTTTCTTGATATAAAATATGTTTTAAGGGAGTTCCTACGGAATATAATATGTATTACATTTCCAACAATACTACTGTCAATATTATAAAATTTCTAATATAGTCTTGGAGTTCGCTAAGCTTAAATGAACATTTTGAATTGCCTTGAATCCATAAAAGGACTTATTTGCATTGTTTCGTCCTTCTAATGATATACTGGAATTAATCATTGTGACTCATTGTTTGGGACCCCTGCACAGTTACATGCTTTAAACCCAAAACAAAAGCATCGATTCTGAAGCAAGGAACCTGTTTCACACCTGATATCAAGTATGAATAGAATTTGTATAGAGAATTCTAAAAAGCAATATAACCTAGACAAAGGCTCTACCGGAATCAAGTAAACCGTGATTTTAAAATCCCTTTACATGATTCTAAAACAAAGGAGTTAATACAAAAGCAAGGTAACTGTTTCATTTCTGATAGCAAATATGAATAGAATTTGTAATTTATTTGTATTTTAGTTTAGTTTTTAGTTATTTTTTAAGCAGTAATCACAGCGTTTAGAAATATCCAAGACAAAAAGGCAGCCGTAAATACTGAGGCCCTAAGGAAAACTAGGGAATCGCTAAGTAATATTCTTTAAGATGTGTTGAAAAGTAATTACATTTTTCTTTTAAAGGATATAATTGTGAAAAAAATCATGAACAGCGCTTAAATGACATAAATTCTCATTTTTGTAATGGTTTTGATTCAAGGATAAACTTATTTCTAAGGCATATCACATCTAAAATCAAATTTATTACATAAATTAAGTCTTGTTAGTAATGTTAAATATTTCTATATTGATTAACGAACAAAGCATGAATATATTTAATTTTATATTTATTATAAACCACATTCTTATTTAAATTCTTTTCAATTACCCCCTTTACCGCAAAAATACAGACATATTCTCAACAAATGAACTGAAACTTTTGCAACCAAATTAAAATTTGAAGCTTGTTCTAGGAATGAAACTTGGGGAAAATGGAATTCCTATAAAATTCTTGGAAATTGAAGCCACAGGAAAAATAAAAATTTTCCATTAGTTCGAAACAGAAATTGCTTGGGTGACGATGCCAACGTCATTGAACTTTGAACACAGAAAAGTGGTTGCTGTTATGGTTGTTGCTGTTGATGGTGTCGATGTCGATGGTGATGCTTATGTTTTTGTTATTATTATTATTATTATGTATTTTTTTATTGTTGTTGTTGTCAGTGCAGGGTACACCGAGTTTTGCTTTGTTGGCAGCACGTTTCCGCCGCGTGAATTTGTCGCCAAACTCAGTGCCAATAGCGCTTTTGTGTGTGGGTGTGTGTGTCGTTGGTCGAGGGTGTGCGAGTGTTTTTTGTGTCAGCACATATTTTAGATGCTTGTTAATGCCAGCCATAAATAAATTGGAACATTTATCACAGGAAGACAAGTCATTATCATCATTACTACATATAACGATCGTTGGGCGCAGTGAAGGATTACCGAACTATGTATCTACTAAATTTTTAATTAACTGGATCCCTAAAAAAGTAATCACTGTAAGGTCTTCATGATTTAAGCAATCATTACATTTCAAAAAATCACTTTTTTCAAAACATTTTCTTGGGAGTATATATAAAAGTCTGGGTATCTAAACAAAACTTTGTAAAATTAAATTACTTTAAACTTTTTTTAATATTTAAAGGAAAGGTTTAAATAATAATAATTTGCCAATTTGATTATCTAAAAAAATCTTTTTATGCGCTGTATCTACGTTTTCGTTAGTCATGGGTTAGTACTAAATACAAACGGAAACACCAATCAAACAAAAAGGTCAAAATCAAACTTGAGCAGGGTGTAAAGAGAGAGAGAGACGGCTAGAGTGGGCACGAAAGACTGAAGTTCCATTGGGAAAATGGGTTTTATTAGCTTTTCGACTTACCGATCGATCGGGGGCTGCATTTGCGTTCGGCGCCGCGTCCTACGGTGCGTATGATGAATGTTGATTGTCGTCGTCTTCGCCTCTTCTTCGTTGTCGTCCCCTCGAAACTGGCTCACTAATCTGCGGCTATGGCTTCTCACTACATACGTGAGCGGTATACATATATGTGTGCGTATGGCTATATGTGTATCCGTAGCTCGCTGGCTGTGACATTGAATCGCTATTCCATTGTCGCTGATTGTAGTAGTTGTCGATTTTCCTTATTTTTTTTTGTATTTTTCGCTTTTCCGCTCCTTTTTTTTTGTGGCTTTTTTTTTGTTTTATTTCTCACACGCACGGACACAAAAGGTGGGCCAGAGGCAAGAGGGCGGCCATTTTTGCGCCTCGGTTTCACATACTTTCCGTCTTTATGTACACCCGCACACAAGTCACGCCTTGTTCGGCTATCCTACCAGCGATTCGTTAGTCCTTTTCAAGGTTTATAACTTTAAAAAGTCGTAGTTTACTTTAGTTTAGGGTTGATTCTTTGTAAAGAGGACGGCTTGACACGCATTTCTTTTGATTACATCTAAACATCTTGCTGTGGAATCGAGATTAAAATGGTTTTATTAACACTCTGGGAGTTTTCTCTCTGTTTTCTCGAAAAAAAAAGTTCCTTCCAATCTAATTGCCTTTATTATCGTTTTTCGGCATTTCTTAGCTGCATTTCGTTCACTTCGGTTTTGGCTTTATGTAATTGCTCTGCTTCATTAAACAGTTTATGAATTGTTTGTGTGCTTTTCTGTTTTTCTTTTTCGGTTTTTACCCCACCACCCACTTTGTGGAGTTTCGACTTCAGTGCATTCTTCGTTATTACAATATAAAACACATTTTTATACTTGGCCAACAACTTTGGCCATCTGCAATAACAAGACCGAGGAAGCGAAACAGAAAATAGTAATAAAAAAAAGAAAAGGCTGAAACGCTTGCTTCGGGCGTCTCGTTTAGAACAAAGCTGAAAAAAAAGCTTTTAAGAACTGTGGGCCGTTCTTGGGAAATTACTTAAGTTTTCAATGCGTTTTACTCAATTTGACTTTGGGTCGTTGCTGACTTGCTTTCCATCCAAACAGACCCACCCCCCTCCGCCACCCAGTGCCGCTCGACTGTTGTCAGAATTGGCGCATTAAGCGCAAAAAGTAAAGCGAGAAACAACCAGCAGCAAAAGGGAGGGGGATGAGACGAAAGGGAGAAGGAAAAGGGCAGAAGGGCAGAAGGGAAACCCAACCGCTCAACCCAGAAGCGCCCTAAAGTGGGCTGCCTGCTAACCGAGTTTTGGAGCCTTATCGCCCAGTCCGTATTAAATAATACGCTCGCAGACAGCGGCTGCGATGGGAGTTTTTCAGTGGGGATTTCAGACCTCAGGGAGTGCTTAAAAAATTATATAAATGTTAAGCATTTTACATAATTTATTAATGGTCGAAAAAATTCTGGGATACAACTATTTTTCACATTTAAAATCGTTTAAAAATTATATAAGCGGATTACGTATAGTACAAAGGGGTTAAATCCATTTCTGATTAAAAAAAGTGTTGCCTGCTTTTCTGCGCGTAGTTTGCACTACATATTTTAAAGTATTATATGCTACATATGCAGTAACGTAAGTTAATAAGGGTAAAAAATGGGTTTCGAAAAGTTAAAATATTAAAAAAAGATAGTAATACATTAGTTTTTACTCTATATTTTCTTTATAAAGTAAAAAACTTATTGATTGAAAAAACGCGAATGAAAATATCCCCCTGGTACGCCCATGATTGTATGTATTAGGGAAGGCGGAGCACATAAAGAGAAGTCAAAATAAATCGATAAATTCTACATAGATACACAGCATCAGTGGGATAACAGCAGCAGCAGCAACAACAAGCAGGCTGGGCAATAAACAGCCTACGAACAACAACAAAAACAACAAGAGCGGGACGGGCAAAATGTTTTTCGTTTGCCTCCTTGAATTGTCCTTTCAACGAACGCCCCCACCCACCACCCACCGCCCAGCGCACACACTCACATTCAGCTTCTCATTCAGAGAACCGAATGCGAATGCGAATACGAATACGAATGCCGAGTCCTGTTGTATGTGTATATGTATGCGTGTTTATGTGGACACGGGAGAGTGTGTGCGTTTATTCGCACGCCTGAATGTCTGCCAGTTGGCATTGGTTTTGCCAGTGTATTGGTGGGCCCGCGTCTGTGTATCTGTGTCTGTTGTTCTGTACTCCACATCTCTGTTTTCACATCTCGCTTCGTTTACTTTGCGCGTAAGCAGGTACACAGATACAGATACACACACACACAGACACCCACAGTTCGGTGGGAAAAATCAATTAAAATTTAACGCACGTTCCCAGGACATCTCCGCATAAAAATACATCTTCCAATTGGAATCGGGTGCCGCCACCTAGCAGGCAATTTAATTTGTCTAATTTGAATTTTAATTAAAAACTTTTACGGGTTCAATAACTTGCAAAGTAACCAGAGAGAAAGTGAGAGAGGGAAAAACGAAAAGAAAACACAGTAAACAGCGGTATTTCAATGGCTTAAATGAAACTCAGGCCCATTTCCATGTAACAGCTGTCTGTCAGCGGAGGAAAATGGGAAATGGAAAGCCTCTACTCCCCCTCCCCCTCCCCAGAAGGTGTTGTTTAAAATTGTTATTCACTTTGTTTCTAAATTAAGTTCAACTTTTCTGTGTATGGGCGGGTATTTTGTGTGTGACTTTTTAATTGCTTTAAATGCCAAATGAAACTGAACCAGGTGGAAAAGTTTTTGGCCCCGGCTTACAGGGACTTAAAGGATCTATTGAATAATTTTGGCAGCAGTTAGAAGAATTTTTCGGCCCACTTCCTCATTCTTGGTTTGTTTATTGGAAGAAAAGCGAGGAAAATAAAAGATTTAAAGGCAGAGCATTCCTCCCAAAGTAAACACACAAATCCTTCATGTTTTTCAAGACTCGCAAATCTCACGAGCGACAGGCACTTTCAATCTGGCAATTGATGGCCTCTAATTACACACCCGATATGCATGATATATATATTTTCCTATATGTGTGCACATATCGTCGTTCGTTGCGCTTTTTCCGTTTGGCTTTTACTGCGCCAAACAATGTAAATAAACAACCTGCAATATTTGAATATTCATGTTTTACTTGCACGCAACAACATCTATGATACGGGGACTGCCCCAAAAGTGGCACGCCCCACAGCCAACCAACCACCCACCAAAACCCACGCCCATAAACACACACCCACTCGCCTGCATGCGTTCGCTTGATTCGTTTTCAATCTTTGTAGGATGTTGTAAAATATTTTAACGACAGCAATTTCGCCCGCTCGCGGATGATATTAAATTTGCCATCGCCCATAATATATAAAAATCGCAATGGCAGTCCTATTTATTTTCCCGTACATTTTATATCTGATATTTTTTATCCGTCCGCTTTTATGGAAATTTAATTTGATCCGTTATTGATTAATAAATGCAAATTTCACCGTTTCCTTGAGAGGCGGCAATCAATTATGCCAAACGACCACTAGACCGTAAGTCCGGAATGAGACTAAAATTGTACTACTTCATTGCAGCTTCGTTGAGTCCTGGCTGCAGCTGGCCGTTGTCATGGTTATTCCCGGGAGCCGCTCAATTTCCCAGCATTCATATCTCCCATTCTAAAATTATACCGAGCTGTCCATCCCCACCTGTGCATTGTGCAGGGTTCAGTGTTTCTGGAACACGGAGAGCGCTGCTTCAAGGTCAACAGATATTAATGCATTTGTTCTTGGAACGGGACTTTAAGATATATTTACATTGTACATACATATGTGCATTCACATTAACTTTTCAGACTTTCCAAAGTATTAAACTTTGATAACTGGAAAATAATTGAGGGGAAGACCCTTTAAAGGGCTTGTTTCTAGTGGAGACTAACTTCTAAAGTAATAAATATTATTCCAACGAGATACTGCACTACTATATAATCTATTTCCGGAATTGTTAACCTATATATATAACCTATCTATAACATATCCTTAAAAGTACACACCATTTGCCACCTAAATCATGTGGAATTAAGGCTTTGAATTATAGAATGTACATATTTTATGAGAATTATACCACACAACGCCAAAAATAACTAGTTATAAAGACTTCAAGTTTATTTTCCAGAAGTCCGACTATATTTTTTTTTAATTTTCCTATTGGAAATGGTTTCCTTACATTAAAAGTTTGACCACATTCAAATAATTATAATCATAAGAAAGTTTGATATTCATTTTGTGTGCCTTAGGGAACTGTGCCGTGTTGGCATCCAAAAATAGCAACTAAATTGCGATGACATTCAACTTTCGGTCGGTTTGTCGATGGTTAAGTGCCGTTAAATGGGTGAAGGTCAGCACTGCAGTGAGTGCCATTGCTGGATGGCCTCCGTCAGCCTCATCATCAGCGGCACTGGAGGATTGGGAGGGGCAGTTGCTGAGGCGGAGGCAGAGGCAGAAGGCCATTAACAATATGCGGCGGCCTCAAAATCAGCAAATGCAGCGAAGGTAAGCAAACACACACACACAAACACACGACAGATACACCAAAGAGCCCAAAAGCACACATACGCCGTGTGGGCCGTGCGGCAACCAAAACAACCCCCAACCAAACAGTGGTCATGTTTACTCAAACTCGCACACAAATGCTTTCATAATTTCCCAAACACAAGCACACATATACATACATACATACAGAGGAATACAAATACATGCATAAATCTTCAGCTGGCGCCATTTCACTCCTTTAGCGAACTATAAAAGCCAGCCAGCGTCTGCTGGCAACCTCCGCCAGTAACATCAATGTTTTGCTTGTTGTCGTTTGCTCTTCCATTCCGAGCAGTCCCCAGAGACACACGAAAACCCCCCAAACCACCCCCTGCGAACTACACACCACCCCCCTCCCTTCGGCCCACCCAGCATCCCTCCAATTACTCACACATTCAACGAGCACTCATTTAAACGAAGCACCCAACGCTTACAGCATAACGTCAAAGTTAACTCGCTGCTGGAGCGCGTGCTTTTGGGGGCGGAGTGGGAGTGGGTGGAGTGGGTGGTGGGGAGAAAGGTGGGTGGTGTGGGGTGGCGCCAGAGAGAAAGCAGTCGTGCCGCACTGCTCTGGTCGTGCGTTCGTTTCAACCGCTCGTGCGTCCCGCATCGCGCATCCTTTGCCACTCAACAACAATGCTCGCTGATGATGTACTATGGGATGAATGGAGTTGGCATATCACCGACTCAAGCTGGGGAATTCCCACGAATCTACATGGAAACCCAAGGGAAAAGCAGGTTTTCAGGAATATTATAATGGATTCCACGAAAATATATTAGAAGTAATTGGAATAATGGATATTTTGTATATTTCAGGACAGTATTATTTAACTTCTAAAATTGATTTCATACTCAAAACATTTCTTTTTTCATGAAAATTAAGCTCATCAACATTAATCTTGTATTATATCAAAATTTGAATTATCTTTGAATTAATTAAAAAAATTAATAAAGTTAAAGATAAACGATTTCAAAACTTAGAATGTTCTAAAACGTATTCACATTTCTTGTTGAAGTCAAGTATTATCTTTAAAAATTGTAAAATAATATTTAATCTGATCGAAATTCAGGTTTGATTTTCAATTGGTTCATCAATAAATATAAAAGAAGGGTAAACTTTTCATTTTATTATGGAAATAATAATAATTAAAAAAGTTTTGCAAGGGCACGCGGTCCTCTACCTTTTGAACTAAATATTAAAACTTTAAACTCATCCGAAACATCCATACAAAGGACAGAAACACACACACACACACCACTGTAAGCGCACCCACACTCGCGCAGACAACTCATTATAGGAACATTGTAGTGGCATTGTAAGATACGGGTATATCCCATTTTACATTATAGTATTTCGAATGTTGTTACAGAACTGACACAGTGTGCAATCGTCCTTTGGCCCCCCCACTTACTCCACCCCTCCCCCCGCCCCCCCTCGCATCCTTCGCTTCGATTCCTTTTCTCTTTGGTGCTTTCTGTTTTTCCTCATTTCTTTTTTTTCTGTGTGTGTGTGCGAAAATTTACGGGCGTACGTTTGTATGTGTATGTGGGCTACTATGTTAAAAGTTTGTTTCCCCATAAAGGACGGCCACACCCCCCGCCCAACGCCCCTTCTGCGTAAGTGCGACTGTGTGTGTGTGTGAGTGTGTGTGTCTCTTGGCAAAGTTTTTGGCTACTTTTATTTTTCGTTGTTATTTAATTTGTGTTTGTGTTGTTGTTGTCTCGTGTTTGACTTCTGAATTCTTTCTTTTTTCTGTTGTTGTTGTTGCCTCTGTAGTTGTCAACGCTGCTTTGTTGTTGTTGTTGCTGCTGCTGCTGCTGTTATTATCATGGTATAACTTCGCTGGTTGTTCGTGTTTTTGATAACTTTCGTTTTAACTGTCAATGAAGGCAATTGAAAGTTGCCAGATTGTTGTGAGACGACAAAGAAAACGAAATATGTATATGTGTTTCCCCTTTAAACGCGGTGTTTTCCCCCAATTTTCGCAGCTTAAAGATGGACAGAGAGCGTTTTTAAAGTAAATTAGCGCAGAATCCTCGTGCGAAACATTAAAAGGACACAGCAGACCGTTTGTCAAACGTGTGAAACTATGTTGGCAGCCAGCTGGGCGTCCAACTTATAGGTATATATATATATATATAGAGCATATATAACTCTGCCAACCGACTTTGTAGATATGTATACGCAGGAGTCACATAATCCCGACGAACACAAACACACGAACGAGTTTTGGGGGCCCGAAACACAGTTAGCAATTTACTGTATTGTATTATGTATGAATTTTCCTGTGTGGCATTACATCTTCCATACTTTTTTTTTAAAACCCTCTTCCCTGCTGATCCCTTGAAAACGAAATAGAATAGAGAGCAGCCCAAAAGTCCTTGCATTTCACACACAGTTGTTATACACACGAATGCACAAAAATCTACAACTTTAGAAGAACTTTGGGTTTCTGTTAACTATTTTCCAAAAAAAATCAATGCCATTTACTTCTGGCTTCATGGTTTCTTTTTTCTCTTCTTATTTTCACCAGCACTATATTTTATTTTTTATCTTTTCACAAAACGTTGCTCGAACCTTTTTTTGTTGTTTGAAAATTATTGAAATATCATTTATTATATGTATTCGTACATTTTCACGCGCTTATTTATTTATACTTATGTATACGCATTGAATTTTTGAACGTTAAAAGTTTAGTTTAGCTATGCTCGTTGATTTATATTTTTCATTATTTTCTTTTACTTTCTTTGCCATCTACTTTGTCTACTTTATTTTATATATATTTTTTGTATGTTGTTGTAGTGTAGAAAAAATTAAAAACGCGCCGTTGGTATAAAAATGTCTTTCAGCTAATGCGATTTTAACGTTTTGCATGCGAACCAACAACTATTTTGGCCAAGTGCGCGATGCCAAAGCAGAAGCTCTCGCTCAGCATCCGAAATACGATGGATGCCGATGGATGCTTTCTGAGATACTCGTACTCCGCGATGCTGAGATACTGAGATACTTGTACTCTGAGATTTTTCGTACCTCGAGATACATCTGACGGTGGGCGGAAGCGAGATGCAGATACAATCGGCTGGTTCCTGCTCATTGTTTTGATGCTGGCGCTTGCGCTATATGTTTCTCACCAGGAATTGCCAGATTCAATGCGGCGGGATGCCACTCACTGCGGCGGTTGGCGCGCATTTTTGAAATTTCCTATTCCGGATCTTCGGTTCTAGGGTTAAGCGGGGTAATTAGCCCGCGTTTATGACTTCACTGGAAGCCAGAAGTACAAAATCGGGGCACAGCAACAATCAGCAGCGATCACGTGAAGAACTCGCGTGTTCGAAAGAAGGCAAGGCGGATGCGGCAGGCAGACGAGCAGAGCGATCTCAAATCGATTACGGGAAGCGGGCGGGGGTGGCAGGCAAACGACGCCGGCGTCTGATGATAACGAATGCCGCTGAAAAACAACAGATTTCAAATAATATGTACAGTGGGCACTCGTTCACTCAGAGGGTTAAGGTCCAGATACTGTACTTTCTATATAGCTGAGAATATAGACCAATAAGATGTAATATAGGAATAATAAGGGATACTTACTTGTCACTAATTCGAAAGTTGTAAGCAAGACCGTTTTATAAGAAAGAAGATTAAGAAAATATCGCCCCAATTATACCACTTTCAATCCAAATTAAGTAAATCAATAAAACAAAAACGAAAAAAAAATATTTAAGTAACGAAAAATTATAATGACTTACGAAATTCATTTTCCATATTCAACATAGGTTTTTTTTTTAAATAATGGATTTTTAAAATATTTTTATAAATACCAAGGAAATATTAAAACATTGTATATAAGCTGTACAAAAATATCTAGGAAGCAACGTCTTATAACAATGATCTATTGCGCCAAGTAGCTAATTCGTAATGATCCTAAATAGTTTCCTATATGTACCTAAGATTTTTTCATGTTTATGAAGGCTCTACTGTGGCTTGTTCGCAGTTCTGTGTACAAAAATAAACCGGAGTACACCCAAGGCAGCGTGCCTTTTCCTTTATCAGCCGGCGGTCAGGTCGATGGCGGCACGGCATAATGTTATGAAATCTCGGACCTGCCGATCCGAGCGGTATAAATATCGCAGGTCTCGTGCTAACGGCTATCAGTGGCTCAAGAAACGTGCCGGAAAGCGTACAGCCATCTAAGAGACTCAAAAAACCAGAAAGATGAGGCTGCAGTTCTTCGTGATAGTCCTCAGCCTGAGTGCTCTAGTCAGTGGAGGAGGTAAGTCTATCCCTTAATCTTTTTAATAATCCTACTAGCAAGAACTTACACAACCAACTGTACCCACAGAAACCTCACACGATGCCGAGAGGCGTATGCATCCGGTGTTCTCCCTATCCCGATCCGCCTCCGGATTGGTAGGTCGCTCCAAGCGGGCCATGCCCCAGATCGTTTTCGATGCCCTGAGGGCCGAGGAGCGCTACGCCGAGTACTGGCAGGGATTGGCGGCTCAAACGCTGGACCAGCAGCTGGACAGCAAGCTGCGGCTGAACACCCAGCTGGCCCGGAATGTGATGCTCTTCATTGGCGATGGAATGTCCATACCCACGATCACAGCGGGTCGCGTTTACCTGGGAGGCGAGGAGAAGCAGTTCGCCTTCGAACAGTTCCCGTACGTGGGTCTCAGCAAAACGTATTGCGCCAATATGCAGGTCGCCGATTCCGCCTGCACGGCCACCGCCTACTTGGGTGGTGTGAAGGCCAACTATGGAACGATCGGAGTCAGTGCGGCGGTGCAGTTCAAGGATTGCCAGGCGCAGGCGAATACCGCTCACCATGTGTCCTCCATTGCGGCGTGGGCTCAGAAGCAGGGAATGGCCACGGGTTTGGTCACCACCACCTCGGTGACCCATGCCTCGCCGGCCGGCGTGTACGCGCACCTGGCCAACCGGAATTGGGAGAACGACGCCGAGGTGGTCGGAGACAATGGTGACCCCGATCTGTGCCCGGATGCCGCCGTCCAGCTGATAAACAGCCCGGTGGGTCAGAAACTCAATGTGATAATGGGCGGTGGTCGCGAGAACTTCCTGCCCAAGAGTGTGATAGATGGCAGTGGAGCACCTGGTCGCCGATTGGATGGACGCAATCTCATCGAGGAATGGAAGAGTCAGCACACGAATAGTGCTCATTATGTTGAGAATCGCCGGGAGCTGCTCAGCCTGACCAATCACACTTCGCGGGTGTTGGGCCTGTTTGCCCCCTACCACATGGCCTACCATCTGGACGCCAAGCCGGAGGAGCAGCCCACGCTGGAGGAGATGGTACAGGCGGCCATGGACATCCTGGAGCGCCAGAGTGCCGGACGTGGCTACTTCCTGTTCGTGGAGGGTGGACGCATCGATCACGGTCACCACGACACGCTGGCTTTGAGGGCCATCGATGAGACGGCGGAGTTCGACAAGGCGGTGAGATTTGCCAGGAGTCACACGAGCACGGATGACACCCTGATTGTGGTCAGCTCGGATCACTCGCACACCATGTCGCTGGCGGGCTATTCCAGCAGGAAGAACGACATCTTCGGAATCAATGACGGTCAGCTGGCGGCGGACGATCTTCCGTATGCCACTCTGAGTTATGCCAATGGACCGGGCTACGATAGTAACTACCTGAGGGAGGGAGGTGCCGTGAGGAGGAAAAATCTGAGGGCCATTAACATGAAGAACAAGGACTTTATGTTCCCCAGCACAGTTCCCCTGGAATCGGAGACGCATGGCGGCGATGATGTCGCTGTCTTCGCCAGTGGACCTTATGCCCAGCTTTTCACTGGAGTCTACGAGCAGCACTTCATTCCACACGCCCTCGCTTACGCGTCCTGCCTCAGTGATCGTAATATGTGCGTGGATGGGGGCGTGGCCAGAAGGCCGCGATGAATGAGCTCAGGGTTCAAAGTAAACAGCCTCAGGGAACACGGTATTATTCTCATTCATGAGAGAAACCACTAGTTAAGTAATAACTTAAGGGGGGATATTAAAATAAACACTTCAAATCTTATAAGAAATTTTCGTTTGTTATTTGTTCTTATATTTAAAACTAAAGTCTTCAATAGTTTAAACATTGACTTGATTACTATTTTCTTGCTAATTTTTTCACTTAAAAAAATATCAATTTAATTTCTCAGTGGTCTTGGATAAACTCGTAAAAATCCATTAAATTACCCATTACTTTTAAATTTGATAACATTTATCGATAACTCCCCACGATACCATTCAATACCTGTTTCCTGTTGAACAGCGAGCGGGCACACTTCTGGTTCTGCACCAAACTAATTCTACTCAAGAAGGTTAATGTCTCTACTAAATTTGCCGTTACTTACATTCAATTATTTAACTAATTTTTAAAAAAGAATATGAAGAATTCTAATTTGATGATTGATAAAGCAAGAACGACGTAGTCATAAACGTCTTTTCAAATTAAAAAACAAACAATTTAAATGACTAGGGCTTTATTGAAATGTACAATGGGTCTGATTGTTTGCCATGCGGATATATAAATTCACTTCCTTATCCATCAATATGTTTACGTGCATATTATTTCCATTTTGTATTTGTTTTTATTTCTCCTTTTTACAAGTAATGCCCTTTGGTTGCATGGAAGATATATGGTTTTCACACGAGTGGCACTTAAATAATAGCTTAACGTTAAATTTTCTACACAGTTTTTTTTTGCGAAAACAAAGCACAAGTAGTCAGACGAATTAGTTACATAATACATTAAGCATAATAACAATATTAAACATTAGGCATATACTTAGTTTACAGTAATGTACACGTTTGCTTGGACGTCGTCTTAGGTTTCCTCTCCACAGCACGAACCGCTTCCTCGAAGACCTGTTGCAGGTTCTGCTTCTTCTTGGCAGAGCACTCGACCAAGTTAGAGGCGTGGATTTCCTTGCGCAGTCGCTTTCCCTCCTGAAAGTGTCCAAAAAGGTTAATAAAAAAGCATTAAATTATTGTAATTTAAACAAACCTGTGTGGTCACAAACTTCTCCGAGTTGGGGATGCGCAAGTCCAGCTTTGTACCCACCAGAACCACGGGAACATGGGCTGAGAAGTGACGGATCTCAGGCCACCACTTGCTCTTGACGTTTTCGAACGAGGTGCGACTGCTGATCGAATAGCACAACAGGAAGCAGTTTGTCTGCGGGAAAGGAGATCCACATATAATCGATTAGTAATGGGTAAGTTCAAAGTGTAAAAAAATTATACATAAAAAAAAACAAAAATCAACTTCAAAACTGTCTTGGTATACAGTGGAAAACCGAAATTAGATTTCTTTGAGAGGAATCGTTCTTGAAATCAAAACGAAAGTCCTCTTGAATTTTTTTCGATTTTAATAGATCTTGATCTTGCAAACCGAGAACACTTTTTCTTGATATTAAGAATCGATAACTGGGTTTATAACCTACGCCTCTAGATAGGCAATACATTTTTTTTGGACATAGTCTTATTCCCTCTATTTTCTCTCCATTATCATACTCACATTTGGGTAGCTCAGCGGCCGCAGTCTTTCGTAGTCCTCCTGTCCAGCCGTATCCCACAGGGTCAGATTGTAATCCCGATCGTCTACGGCTATGTTGCAGGCGTGGTTGTCGAACACTGTGGGTATGTACTCCTCGGGGAACTCGTTCTGTGTGTAGGTTATCAGCATGCAAGTTTTGCCCACCATGCCATCGCCCACGATGGTTATTTTCAGCGGGCGCGGACTCTTCGAGATGTTCGTCGTCATTCCCGATTATTTGCTTGGTCTTTGTTGGGAAATAACTGCAAAGAGGGAGAAATAGAGGCGTCACTTTGGCTGCTGGCTTGACAGTTCCCGATCCCGATCCCCGAGATTGCGCCATTTGGTGGCAGATGTTGGTGCTCTGTGTTTATCTTGGGCGCACCCACACTTTCATCCTGCGGCTGAGGCAACCGGAAATCTTCAGGCCCTGCCCCTAGCTTATTTGCAACATGAAGCAGAAAGCAGAACATTGTATAGAGCACTCCTCTGGGACCAGAAAATATAAAAAAAAATATTGACAAACTCCAAGAGATAGCATTAACTGGAAATATTGCTGAATAAGGGGTAAAAACTATACATATTTTACTTGGGTTTCCTATAAAGTTTTTTCTTCAAAACTATAATAGTTTATTTAATTTTGAAAAATATTTTATTATATGTTTTGCAAACTTCTTTTTTCATAATATAAAAAAAGGCAACCTAAATTAGCCTTGTCGGATTGCCCACCCATATCACACTTGAACTTCAAAACTTTTTAATCTTATCGACAGCTGAAATAAAAAAGGCCACACAACGACAAGAGACTGGGAATTCGAGCTTTTACGAGGGACCAAGTATAGTGTCGACTGGACTTCATCAAGCGCAATTGATTCTGCGAAATCTCTAATGGAAATAAATGTGCTTTTATGGCTGTCCGCGCTTATATAACAATTAAATAAAGGCCGGGCCAAAAACTAATAGACTTTCACCATCTGTCGTCCAGCCACTAAAAAACAGAGTAACAAAACCGCATTTGTTTCATACATTTTTCTTTTTTAATTAAAACTGGTTCCGTCGGTTTCCAGTTGACCCAAAACATAAACTAGATTTCCCTACCCAGCCTCCAAAAAAACAACACAAAATCCGATCAAAAGACATCGCACCGATTTACAAATGAGAGTTGGAGATGCCGTTAGGCATTCGTATTCGCATTGTGACTGGGGATTCTCGGGGCCTCCGCTTAAGCAGAAAACTCATGCGAATACCAGGAATTATTCACTGTTTGGGGTATGACTCATTCACCGCGGACACTTGTTGATGTCTCGCACACAACTCAGTTGATTTAATTGCGAATCTCAGTTGTGGCAGCGTTTATTAGAAGACCTAGACCACACTTTTGTCGGTGAGTCATCGGCTTGGAAAGCGCTACTACACGATGCTACCCACACCAAAATTCATCTTTAAGCCCAGCGAACTGCATCTCAAATTATTCAAAAGTAAAGGAAATAAAAAAGAAAATTTCAAAACCGGTTACGTTGTGACATTCATCAGCGTTTTACCGTTGCATTTTTTAACTTTTAGCCACAAAACCCAATACAAGAAAAGGTTCGAAATAGTTAAAAAAAAAGTCTTGATATCAAATATATAAAGGCATAAAAATATTTGACTTATCAGTTCACATAGATGACAACTTTTAGATAAGCTGGAAAAGGCAAAGTACCAAGTTATTTCCAATTATCATGGGCACAAAACCTCATATGAATATTATATATTCACTATATTCACTATTTTTAAAAAAATATAAACTTGACAAAGAATTTTTATGCTTATGGATGTCACATGCGTGAGTAATAAACATAAAATGCCTTATTGGCACGCGATCTACAGATGTTAAACTTTGACTGCGAGCACTTTGATGCTTGGGTCAACACAATTAAGTCTAATCATGGATGCGAAAGGGTCTTCACTTGGGGTTAAGTGCTATTCTGCTTGCGATTCGCTTTTTTTCTGATTCTGCATAAGCTACAAATAGAATTGCTCTAGGAACCATAAAAGTTTTTCCCCATAAAATGTTCCATTTAATTTGTTATACATTTGATTGAAGGAAACTTAAGCCAACGAACAAGCTTTTAAACAAATTATTTTCCAATTTTGTTAGAATGACGTTACCAAAAATTTGATTCGGATGAGTTCGTGCCTGCAAAAAGGCAACAAAAATCCGCAAATAGAAACGGTTTTTTTTTTCGGCCAAATTAGTAAACAAAGCCAACTGAACAATCGACCATTAGGTAGCCAAAAAAAAAACACAAACTTGGCCAAGGAACAACAACGAAACTAAATAAACAGCGCTCTTGTGTTTTGGATTTCTTTGGACGCATTTTAAATTATTATAAACAAACAGCTTTTAGTGAGTACAGAAGAGTGCAAATAATTAAGTGGCAATGGGACTACCAAAATGTTCTATTTATACAACCAGCTGATTAAGCAATACCGAGGAAAGATATTCCTGAATGAGTGGAAATTCCATTATGTAAACGTGTGGATTAAAGAACAGGTGCGGGAACAATCGATTCGAAACATTTCCAGGAAAGCCAAGTGGAAAGCCAATACCCCCCATGTTACCCTCTATATGGTGCATCATAATTTATTCGGCTGTATCAGTTCCACAACAGAGTCGGAAAACAGCGGAAACTCTTTATCAGGCGGGGGTAGCGCCTGAAACAGAAATTGTATCAAGCTCGGCTTGAAATTAATACACACAATAAATTATTTAAACATAATTGCTTGCTCTCTTTTTTTAATACACTCCCTTGAAATATGAAGTGCACATGCCCTCCACAGTCCGTGAACATATCACTCCGGCACTCTTTGTTATCGGGGCTGTCGTTGTTCTTGCGGGCTTGGCCTCTTGTAAACTTTTCATATCAAGTTACGAACTCGTCGTTCTCGGAAGACTTGCCACATTTCACACTCTCTCTTGCTTTGCATTCTGGTACCGATCATGATTTCCCAAGATGAAAAGGTCTCAAGACTCTATTTTATTCGACTTAAGCGACACTTCTGCACTATAGATGCGATTCACATGCAATTCAGTTGGGTTACTTCAGTTCAAACCTCGGCTTTGTGGCTTCTTATCAGCGCCTCTTCTTTAACAAATGGGGTGCATCATTCAATATATTAAATCATCCGTAAATAAATAAGTTACACAAAGGCGGATTGTCGGTTAGTCAATAAGTGAATTATGGGAACATTTTTACAAGTTTTCATCATCGGTCTTTATTGAGAGCTATCGCGAAGAGTTCCGGACTTGGAAATGCCATATTCGGACTTATAAATGGGCTACTGTAGTGACAAATAAGAAAAGACGTCGGTACAATTATTGGGAAGTTTTATAAGGGAGATAATACAATTATCTTTTCTTAAGAAGAGTTCATTTCATAATGGAATAATACTATATTTCCATCAGAGTAAGGTTCAAACTAGCTTTCGTTGAAAAAGCCTGTTGCCCAAGAGCAATAAATTTAATCTTCATACCCCAAAAACCAGAACGAATTGGTACTCTAAACCGTCCACTTGGGTACATTTCTATATGGAGAGCTATTCGACGTCTACACCGGTGCACAAAAGTTCTATTCGAGACCGCTTCTTGTTGCGAAAAATATACGAATTGTATATGTGAGGGTATTTTTATGGCCGCTCGCATGGGTTTTCGTATTTAATAAACTGATTAGATAAGATAGATGTCGGTGAATGCGGTGTACATAGGGAATTGGACTTGAAAGAGCAACGGCGATAAGTGGGGAACCATGGCGAAAACCTATGGTTACCTGGTCAAAAAAAAATGAAGCGAATCCAGAATCGAATGGATCCGGAGCAGATTGCAAGGGCACGCGCTGCCAATTAGTTAAATTAATTGAGGTTAATGCGGAGTATTTATTGTGCCATAGGTCGCAATGAATTGATTAGTGACATTATGGACGATTGGGGGATGGGTCTTGCGCGCTTCACGTACTCTGTTTCCTGTGATGGCCTTAAAATGGGCTGTGTGTAACCATATAATTGTTTGATAGCTAAAAATGGTAACGGATCCATTTAGGTGGATATAATATACCCAGTTGAGAATCCAGTCGACTGAGAGATCGCCACCAGAATTGGGAGAGCACCAAAAGAGAGAAAGAGAGCTGGGATCGTAAGCTGTTTGGCATTCCAGAGCTATAGACATATCGAATCGGATCGGATAGGATGGAAAGGGGTTGGTGGGGGCGGTGACGTGAGCGCCATACAAAGTGACTCAGGTGATAAAGGCGAGATCACGAAGTTTACTCTTCCACTGGTCTATGCCAACAGTGTTTACACCAAAGATAAATGTTGTTATTATTATAATCACTCGAACAGCTACAACCACAGAGCGCCCACACCATCACAAGGTCACTGGGTGGTAATCCCATTCTATGGGGGGTTTGGGATTCCGCAGGTGAACTTAGTGCTATAGTATCCGTATCCATAGTAACTTTTCACAGGCACGTACTTATAGATACGAGGTTTTTGTACCCGTACTTTTATTCGTATTATTCGCAATAACCAATCGAACAACACGTCTGGCGATGACGTGCGGCCTGATCGCAGTGTGGAGGAGATTACTCGAACTGACGGCGGCGGGAGTACAGAAACCGGATAAACAAACAGCCACAACCGATCGCTCGCGATGTCGTCAAACAACTGAGCACCAGCCTCGAAACCTGCACGATTTCAGACTCACAGTTCGAGTATCTCACGGATAAGCAAAGAGTGAGCGAAGAGAGTGTGCGTTTTGGTCTGGAGCCAGCTCTCTTAGCCACTGGCTCTCGGTCTCCAATTGGCCTTATCAGCGGATTTGCTGGTTCTTGATAAAGGGTTGCTACTTAAGGATTGAGCAGTTTCACTCTTAAAATGGTAGAAGAAAGAGCGCCTTAGTTTATGAGAAATTTATGGCACTCCTTGCAATCAAAATAAACAATATATATATTTCATATAGTAAATTGTAAATAATAAAAAAACAAATAATACGAAATATTTAGTTCTAACCAAAAAAGGGTTAGAATTGTCAATAAAATCAACTCCAAAGTGGTTTCTGATTTAAGTTTATTTGTTTATAAGGAACAAGAACATTATAATATTGAAACAAAATTCGGCATTAAACAAGGTTTTTTTTAAATTGAGAAAAGTTTTTCTTAATTCCATGTGACACACATCACTGAGAACGTTTTCTTGCTGTATATGAGTTCTTAATTAGTCATTAAAGCGAAGGAATAGTCGCATAATAATTAAATATTTTTTATATTATTTATGGTTTTCTTAAATAATAATATCCAGAACCATATATGTATGTTGACTGTGCTTAAATATGAAACAGATCATGTAGTTCGATTTATTTTAATTTAATATGTGACTAAAATATGAGTTCATAATGAAATTTACGCTATAGTTCTTTCATTTACGCATTCTGAATCCAGAGTAAACAATATTTTCAATTAGTCAACGGAAAGTACAAAGGGCGCTATTAATTCAAACTTGTAATACGTCTACTACATTCTAATTGACGCGGGATGGAGGTATGGAAATATCTGAAAAGTGACTAATTTACAACTGCAAGTAAGAAATCTAAATCCGCTTGCCTAATCCCCGTGCAACTGGAATATGTGCTAGCAATTAGTCAACCACATTTCGTGCGTGCCGCCAAACTTGGGCCTTATACTACCCCAATGTAACGGTAATTAGACCAAAGACCGCCTTACGTTCGTAACCAAAAAATGTTGCGTTCAGTGCGAGAATGTGGCACAGCTGTAAATGAGTTCAATTAAGCGACACGTTGATGGAGCATTACATTAATTAGAATTACATGTCACTCCCGTACAAGGAACTAAAGGTCAAGAGTGACAAAGGCTTCGACCCAAAAAGTCGGACTGTCGGTCCACAGCAAAGAGAAGCGCCGGAAAATTATTAATAAATATGAGTTTGGAGCAGTGCCAATTAGGGATAGCTACTTATGTCGGCATATGAGCAACATGTGTGCCTCTATAAAAAAAAAAAACCAGAGGGCTGCTGAAAGACTCTTGAGTGTACCAAAAAAAAATTCGAGCAGGTGCGGCCCCAAGGAGCACTTACACAAAACAATTCAATCTGGCTGGGAAAATTGCGAGGCACTCAAGGTCGCAGGGTAAAGAGCTCCTTACGCGACAAAGAATCAAATTCGACGGGGGAAAGGGAATGGGAGATTAAGAATAGCACAAGGCGACACCAGATTATATTGCATTTCCCGTTTCCGGTCGGGTTTTGCCCGCCAGCTGAGTTGAGCAGATCGCTCCGGAATCCGAATCGCAGGGGGAGTGGACCGTGCTATTTCTGAACAGCACTCATGCTATATCTTATCTTGTGTACGGGGTCTGCAACAGCAAATCATGAGGGTGAGAGCTGGAGTGACAAAAACAAATATTACGAGATCCAATAACAATCCTGGAAATAAAATGTGGCTTGTAGCTTGTGATTTATATGCTAATTTTAAAAATACTGCTGTTGCCGTAGCAACCATTTAATTTTTAGCTCAGTTTTAATAAGCAATATTATTAACATTTAGGTAGCCGTTCCTCACGATATACAAAATTTTCCTACAGTATAAAGATTCTTGATCAGGATCATTAGCCGAATCGATCGATGTATGTAACCTATGTTTTTGTTTTAATGTAAATGGAAATTTATTTAATTTGTGAATAGCTATTACCCTACCACAATATTATTTTAAAATTGTACTACATCTGAGATAGCTTTTCTTTTTTTGGGTGTAAGAAATCGGTAACCATTTCTCGCAAAAAAAAAAATATTTAAAAATTTAGCCAAGACAGAAAGCAATAAATAACAGAATAAATTATAATTGTAAAGTCTAATTGGAATTGGACAGCACTTAACATTATTTTAAATACAGATGTTACTTAACATTTCGTGACACGACATGCCTGTTATATTAAATAAGCGATAACTTTGCTTAGCGATTGACTCACGATGGCAGCCTGCCAACCCTTTTTCCAAAAATCATGAATTTTTCAACACTGATTAATTTTTTTTGATAAGTTCACAACATTTGAGTAAAAAGTTGTTTGAAAATTAAGAAAAATGCCCGAAAGCGACGTGACTAAAATGAAGGTAAGGCCATAGGCTCAACAATTCGAAGGACTGCAACTAAAATTGAGTTTTCCAGGTGGCGGACTTGAAGCGCGAGCTCAAACTGCGCGGTCTCACGGTGAACGGCAATAAGACGGAACTGCAGGACCGCTTGGCGACCGCCCTGTTGGAGGGGGATATTTCTCTGGAGGATTCGGCCATAGCGGATGCCATCGACGACGACGATGTGTCCCTAACGGACGAGGACGAGCACAAGCTGCTCGGCGACGAGAACGACGATGAGCTGCTCAAGAGTCCGGTTAGCACGCCCACCACTGTGGCCATTCCTGAATTGTTGGCGGAGGATAAGACGGAGGCGGGTACAGCGCCCGCTGGGCCGGCCAAGAAAATAGTCCTCAAGCGAAATAACTCCCTACAGTCCACGGCTACGGCGGCCAGCACGGGGACAACGCCGTCCAAGGAGAACGAGGCGCCCACTACAACCGCTGGCGATTCCACCGAGGAGACTCCCACCAAGAAGCACAAGCCCATTGTGGTAGGTCCAAAGACGGAAGGTGAGAAGCCGTCCGGCGAGAAGAAACTCACCCAGTTGACCGCCCAAGAGCGATTGGAACTGCGGGCCAAGAAGTTCGGCATTACCCCAGTTGCATCCACGGCCGTGTCCACCGCTGCATCCACGGTTGCTGCAGCCATCAACAAATCCTCGAGCGCCTCCATTACGGCCAACAAGGGCAACAAGGAGACGGAGGAACAGCAGAAGGAGGCTCTCAAACGTCGCGCCGAACGTTTCGGATGCGTGGTGCCCGAAAAGGCAACTAAATCCGGGGCCGATGATCGCCTGCAGAAGCGGAAAGAGCGATTTGGAGCAGGAGCAGTCGCAGCAACAACAACCACCACCACAACGGAATCGAAGGACGCCTGGTCAGAGAAGGCACGTGCTCGATTGGAGCGATTCAAAACGGCTCCGGCCGCAGAGGCCACTAAATAAGGCCACAACCACTAATCACTTAGGCAGGCAGATACAATTGTAAATCCCTTCCCACGTAGGAAGTTTAAGCGTTCATATGTCGAAACCCAAAGCCACCAATGCTTGTAGCAATTAAGGGAAATTTCAATAAAATCACATCCTATCATGACCATAAACAATTCAGGGGTTCACATGTTTTTATTGGCTTTAAATCAATGACTTAAAAGTAATCTGAATCGCGTCTTCGGATTTATTGGGGATTCTTTTTTTTGGAACGTCAATTATCATAATATTAGTCTGTTTAATAATATGCGTATATATATAAAAGTTATACAAATATGTGGGTGCATTCGTTTGGGTGAGCTCTTCGTGCCTTTGATTACAATAATTCCGGTGTTGCGCATAAAATAAGGAAAATCGGCTCGTTTGTCCTCAGTGGATGTGGTCAATGCTTGAAGTGTCGATTGGCGCCAAGAACCGAAGAACTCGGAATTCATTGCCAGACTTAAAAGTATGTTACTTTAATGTTGCGTCCATCCAGACGCGATCCATCCATGAGCGCTGCAAAGAGGTTACCATTTAGTAAATTAAAGCAATCCATTTTCGGGAATCACTTACCTATGGCCAACTCGGCATCACGCTCCTTGAAGAATCGCACCACTCCCACATCATTGCCGCGGATTTCAGCAAACTTGACGTCCCCAATCTCACGGAACTTGTCGCGCAACGTCTGCCAAGTGCAGCTCATTGGAACGTTCTTGATAATGATGGTGTCCGACTTGCGGGAACCACCGCCAGCATTGCCGGAGCCAACATTGGAGTTGCCCACATTGCTGCCGCCGCCAAAGAGGTCCAACTGGTTGCCCGTGTTGTAGTCGTTGCTGTCAACGCCGCCTCCTCCATTGCCGCCGCCAACTCCACCAGAGCTGCTATAGGCATTGTAGCCAACGTTGCCGGAAACGCCACCACCGCTGTAGTTATTGCCGGAGCTGTAGTTGTTGCCACCGCCGCTACCGCTGCTGTAGTTGTTCGAAAGGCCCACGTTGCTCGAGGCCAGGCTATCATCGTTTCCCGAGTTTCCCAGATTGAGACCCAGGTTGCTTAGCGACGAAGTCAGCAAGGGGTTGGACAAATTGCCTCCCTGGTTACCAAGGTTGCCGACCACGGCGGCCAATAGGCTGGGATTGAGATTGTTCAAGTTCAATCCGCCGGTACCAGCGTTATTGCCCAGGCTGGGCTTCTGCACCGGTGCCACCGGTGAGGGCTGCACTGCGGCATGATTGCCGAACATCACGCCGGTTAGATTGTTCAACAGATTGGTGGTGGCGTTGCTCACGGCGCTGCTGTTGGGCTGGCTACCCACCGATCCCAGCTGGGATCCTTGCTGCGAATTGCCCAGCAGCTGGCCCTGACTCTGACCTCCATTGGGCAGGTTGTGAGCGACGTCTTTTAGTGGCTCACCGTTGGGTCCCAGGCCAATGCCCACACCACCCAAGCCCTCGGGCAGCTTCACGCCTTCGTTCTTGTCCGGAATGCGGTCCAGACGCACAGTCATTCGTCGGTCGAAGAGCATCTGGCGATCCAGCATAGAAATGGCTTGGACAGCCTCCACGGGATGGTCGTACTCGATTACAGCAAAGCCGCGGCTGTTGCCCTCCTTGTCCAGCGAAAGATCTACGCTCTGCACTTTGCCGGCCAGCTTGAAGACCTGCTTGAGCTTCTTGTTGTCCACCTTGTAGTCCAGCTGCAGGTAGTTGAAGAAAGAGAGATTAGCAGTGCATCAATGCGATAACTTAGCCACTGAAATGGTTTCGAAAGGAGACCATGCTGATTCAGACCACTGTCTTTGATACAACCATGCTGCAAAGCTATGCTGACGATAGATGAGAATCTCAGGAGAGACAGTCCAGCACATGTGCCCAGAAACCAAATGCAATAGCCCAAGACGACGTCGAATTTTTGTAAACCTGTAGCTGCTTCATATTTATAACCCACTTTAAAGGAATGGTCTTCTCGGAGAACTCATATATGAGGAGTGTGAAAAAGGGCGAAACACTGCAACCAGTCATTGCTGCTGCACACCAACCAATTGGTATTAAACAAGTAAATCGATATAAAATCTGCTTTCCATTGAAAATTTTGAAAAGTCCAATTTAAAGTTGCCAGACAAATATCTTTGAGGAGGTAAAGCAGACCCGAAGTTTGGAAATACATATAAGACCCATAGTAAACCTGGTAAGTCACTAAAAGCATACATTTCACGAGAAATAAAAACAGTGTACAGCGATCTGGAAAAAGAGTTTTTGCTTGTGAAATCATTTCAGTCCCCAGTGATTTCTCGGGTTATTGTAGTTCTCCAGTCAGATAAGCACATCATCATGATAATGTTGTCTGCTTCAGTCCCTTGTATACACCTTCAAAAAAGTAAAGGAACCCAAGGAAAGGATGTCGAGGATTTTTGCAGGCTTAGAAACAATCAAGACAAGTAAACAAATTCCTCCCTGTCGATGTAATCTACTTGGGTTATAAATATGAAGCAGAGATCCCGTAGCAAGAAAAAAACGCAGCATATTCGCAGTGTAGTCCGGTCCAGTTGAATACTATACATAGGATTATTGGAATTTTAAAATACAATATACTCACATTAGCAACAAAAACCTTATTATGCAAAGGTCCACTTATGCCAAGACTCTCCAAAAACGAAGCAGAAAGCCCATACAAATTGTAATTCGACGAATTATTATAATCATTTGACATCATGTTAAAATTATTACGCCCAGATCTAGAAAAAGAGAAGCCAGAGATCCAGAGAAAGATAACAAAAAGCACAGGTAAGCTTCAGCTGCGGAAGAGTAGGATGCCAAGAGAGCCGCAGGATCTTCAGACAAGTTCAATAGTTAACCATCTGTTAAACTGACCCAATTTCAAATCGTATAAAACTTCAATTCAACTTAGTTTGTTAAAACAGCTCTATAAATAAATCTTGTTTGTTAGTTTCTGTTCTATTCGACTTCAAAAACGGCGTAAATAAAATAATTGCGATGCATGAATTTAAATTTTATAATCGCAGCCACCTTTGATTGTTCAAATTGAATCTTATTATTACTACTGGCACCGAAAAACGGTCTTCAGCATTAACAACCAACAAATGCAGTATCCAAAATCGTCTAACAACCCAAACAGAGCAGGAACATTTCGGTGATATGTGTTTAACTCATCGGAGTCTTCGTTTGAAATCGCATCTCTTAAAGGATAGCTCTGCCAAGTGAATTTCAATGTGATGTTTAACAAATCAACTCAAAAAATGCATATAAAATTCGCCTGACTCTCAGCACAAAATAACATTTTGGTTTTCTTGGAAAGAATAGATATGTTCAGCACTTAAACACATAAATTTCTTTTACATTCATTAAATAAAAGATTAGTTAATACATTTAAATACCGAGTATACAAAAGAACTTTGATATGAAATCTAAAGAGAACCTCAACTATCTCGGAGCTTAACGAAAATTATTCAGCGATTTCCTATTAAATACAAAATCTGAATATACGAAAGATCTTTTATATGAAAACTCTTTTGAACCTAAATTATCTCGGAGTATGATGAAAATTATTCAGCGGTTTCCTATTTAATAGAAAATCGAACACCGATAGATGCAAATAAGCTAAGATCTACAACTGACCTATATGGAAATTCCTTACATTGAATCATTCATTTTCTGCGTGACAATTTTATCTAAATACAAGAATTCAACTGATAGGTAATAGATACAAAACCGACCATATACAAATTCGATATCATCCGATCTATACTTGACATATATAGAGGTCCCTCAAACTAAATGATTCATATCAATGCAGAAACCGCAGTCGTTGATAAATATGTATAAGGAACCACTGCCAGCTGGGAGGTTTTTTTGAGAATTGGGTAATTTATGCGTGCTACGAACTCCGCTTGCCTGCTCCACAACATCGAAAAAAGAGTACACACATAGGATATTAGCATAAGGGGGGTACTCACAATCTGTCGTCGTCTCGCCGGGAGAAGCCACGATCACGGTCATCCATGTGGTCACGGCCACCGCCGCCACCACCTCCTCCGTTGTTGCCACCGTTTCCGCCTCCTCCTCCGCCACCTCCACCACCGCCGCCGGCTCCATCGCGGACAATGCGGCCGTACTGATCGCGCTGCTCGCCGTGATCCTCCTTGACCACCAGCTCGCGGCCATTCACCTCGTAGCGGTTCATCTTCTCCATGGCCTTCTGCACGTTCTCCGGATCCTTGAACTCCACAATGCCGCAGCCACGCGCCTTGCCGCTCTCGTCGAAGAACAGCTGCACGTACTCAATGGAGCCGACGATGCGGCGGAACAGATCCTTCAGGTCCTGCCAGCGGTAGTCGTACGGAATGTTCGAGATGTAAACCCGGCAATTGCGACGTTCACGGCTCCGGTCGCGAACATTGTTGCCACCGCCCCCTCCGCCGCCGCCACCTCCGCCGCCCTGGTTGCCACCGGCGTTTCCATTGCCATCCGCGTCCGAGAAGCGGGAGCCACGTGCTCCGCGTCCACGCCGATCGCGCTCCTTCTCGCGGTTCTCCACGGAGTTTCCTGCGTCCATGTTCATTGTCGCCTGCAATGGAACATCAATGTGTTTGTAGTATTTGTAATAACTGCAGTAGTACACACAAACGGAGCGGCGTCGGCGAAAACAAAATGGCGACCGCGTCAATGGACTTTTCGGCCCAATGTTCTTTTCTACTATTGTTTCTTACCTTGTTTCTGCTGGTTGTACTCTTGAGTACACGCTTCTCTCTTTGATATTAGATACTATTATGCAATAAACGTTTTTGAGAAATTACAATTTCCGAGATCAATAGAAAAACAGCACAGAATTTTTTTTTGCTAGCGACCAGTGTGGCCAGTCTGCGAACAAATTACAGCGTTGCCAGATGAAAATTATGCTTTCCCCCTAAAAAATCTCCGCCGCATTCCATAGAGGGCGCTAGACCAGTTTCCCCTTTCCGCCACTTTGGCGCGATCAAATGTTATATTTCACCGTTTTTCTAACAGCAATGTTAAGCAGCGACAGCGCTGTCTCAGTTCTGCCAACGTAAGAAAATGTTGTATCTTAACATTTCTGTTCAGAAAAATACCAGATGTATATCTGCATTTTTCGAAGACTCGTTCGAATTTTTATTTCGAACTGTGGCCATTTTTAATTTTAGGCGCGCAACAACGAATTCAAATAAATAAAATTTATAATAAAAGGGACTTCACTATTACTTTTTTCCGACATCCATTAGAAATGGAATTACATTCCGAAAAGCAAATCTCAATAGCAAGTACGATTAACACCCCTTTGACTAAATAGTACACACAATCGATTTATTTCGTTCCTTTTTGTATGGCAAAAATTAATACAAAAAATTAAATATTAAATGTATGTATGTATGTATAAAAAGCTTAAAGCAAACTATATAATGTAAATTTAATTGGCTGCTTGTTTTCTCTCCGGTTGATCTGTCAGTATGGTAAGTAGAAAGAAAGGCATTTTCTCAAGAACTCATGCGGATTTCAATTTTATCGTCGTAGCACCACAGAAGTGTGTTTAGCCCAACAGAAATCTAGTTTGGGGCTAGCGAATTCGCTCGTTTGTGCGAGCTGTGAGCTTATCGGTCATTTGTTTGTTTTTGTTTTCTAATGATGAAATGAATACTAATGGAATTCTGCTCGTGCGTGTGTGCGGTAAAGATTGTATATGGCGACGAGTTAAAACTAATTGATAACAGAGTTCTAAAAGTTCACAATAATGGTTTACATTGCGATTCGGCTTTAAACACGGATTATCTGGTAAAATACAAACATAGAATCGAGTTTGGTGCTGGTTGAAAACAAACGGATATAGCAGCTGAACCAAGGCAGTTACAACAGTATTCATAGTTTTTATGTAGAGGTACATATTCATTTTCATTTTCGATTTGCTTCGTTCGTTTTTGTTTGCTTGTTATTGTTAATACTCTTAAAAGGGCGCCTCGCAGCCTTTCAAACGACACAAAACACACACATTCACAAAATCATTTTGACGTACATAAAACTCTAGTTACTTAAATTAATTACAATTTCTCTCTTTTTATCTGACAATTGCACCGACCAACACGCTCCCACATGTGTGTGTTTTTCGCATTGTGTGCCCAGAATGGACAAACCATCGATCCCGAGACGATCGGCGATTCGCCGACGCACATACAGACAATCAGGCGACATTTGAAGAAATAAAAAGTGAATGATAACCGATGCGAGGCCGTTTAGAGCATTTTACATTTAAATCTACGATTCGGCTTATTCATTTTGCGGCCCCTTCGTCCCTTGTTGTCCTTGTCCTTGCGGATTTCGCGCACCAGTGTGTAAAATGCATCGTCCACGCCCATGCGCGTCTTGGCGGATGTCTCAATGTATGGAATGCCGTACTGTTTGGCCACCTGCGAAGCGAGATAATGAATGGAACGCTCGCCTTGAACTCTTGAGGCCAGCACTCACCTCTCTTGCCTGCTCGTTGTTCACATTCCACGAGGCCAGATCACATTTGTTGCCCACCAGCACCATGGGCACCTCCTCGGCATCCTTCACGCGCTTGATCTGCTCACGATAGGTGCCGATGTCCTCGAAGGACTTTGCACTGTTGACGGCAAAGACTAGCAGGAAGCCCTCGCCGGTGCGCATATACTGATCCCGCATGGCCGAGTACTCCTCTTGGCCGGCGGTGTCCAGGATGTCCAGCAGGCAGGTCTCCCCATCTACGGAAGGAGGAAGAGTTTTAGAATCGGGAAATCTTTCATACCTTTTCTGGTTTCGAAATTTCTCGAAAGGAAATCTCTAGATGTTTGAAATCCCTCTTCAAGGTACCAAACCGGTAGAGATTCAGGTGGATTTGGAGCACTCACCGATAACCACTTGCTTCCGGTAGGAGTCCTCGATTGTGGGATCGTACTCGTCCACGAAATGATTCTGAATAAGCTGGATGGTGAGTGCGGATTTGCCCACGCCTCCTGCTCCAACGACGACCAGTTTGTATTCCGTCATTTGGCGTCCGTTTTCGATTTGCCGTAGTCACAGTCGCAGTCGCGGTCACAGTTGCAGTCACAGTTTCTCTCTCGCGATCGATGCTTTACTCTCTTTGACGAGCGCCCGCAGCTGCAGTCTCTCTCTCCGTGCGCTTGTTGGTGTGCGTGTGTGTGTGTGTGTGGGTGAATGTGTGTATGGGCTGCAAGTGGAGTAAATTATTAATTAAGATTGATTAAAATAAATTAAAGGCATAATTAGGCAGGAATTAATGCACGCCACTGAGTCACTGCGACTGGCGCTCACTCGCACACACGCACTGCATGCACACAGCCAGACGGGCAAGAAAAAAAAGAAGAGATCAATGACTCAAACTAGAAATTAAACTCGGGCGCTGCAGCCCTGCGATGCAAATTAATTCACAAATCTCACAGCCAAGGCGTTTCTATTAACCGCACTGCGTTATTTGTCGCCTTTTTCTTAATTTCCTTATTTTTCTTTTGCCTGCCGGGGCTGCGGACCTTCTTTGTTGCTGCCTTTTCAGCTAGCTCCTCCTTGTTTTTCCGCTCCTCTCTCCCTCTCTCGCTCTCGCGCGCGGCGCAGTTGCTGGGGCACGTTTCAGGTCACGTTCGCGGCTAACGGCGCGACAGGCGGACTCCTCGACGGTGCGACTCTTAATTTCCGTGCAGTAATTGCAATTAACGGCGCAGGAAAACAATAAATTCGTATATAAAATGTAGATGAAATCTAGGGCTGTACGTAGCAGTGGTGCCAGACGAAAACTTTGCTTTCCCCCTAAAAAATCTCGAACTGCCGATATTTGCATACTATCGATTGGTCTGGCCGGCTTTATCGCTTGTCGATAGTAAATCAGGTTGGCATCTCCTTGACAAATATTCTTAGCCTGGACACAAACCTATGCCTTTTAGCTCGCCCACCACTGTTACGAAAACAGCATGGACAGATTGAAATTCAACAACTTGGTAAATAATTATTTTTATTTAAATTGGTGCCTATTTATCAATGAGAATTCCCACAGGTGATAACCAACAAGAAGGTGATTCAGAAGGCACGCGCACAGACCATCGCCAAGCTCGTCCAGAAGCTGCGAAAGACCAAAGATGTTTTGGCCAAAAATCCGGACAGTGAAAAGGAGAAGATTCGTCTGCGCAAAAACAGCGAATGCCTTGCCCAGCTGAAGGCCCTGAAATGCCTGGACATAGTGCGTCAATCGCTCCTCCAAGAAGGCAAAAATCCGAACGCAGTGATTGCCAACGAGCGATCCACTCCCGATGAACTGGGCATCGCCATGCTGCGGCTAAACAAACTAATGCACGGACTAGTGGATACGTTTGTGGAGACCCTTAAGCTGACCACCGACAAGGAGGCCAAGTGGCGAGAGGAGATCCTGGAGACGAGCAAACGACGGGTCAAAATAGAACGCACCGAGGAGCGTAAGAGGAAACGCAAGGAGCTTAAGGAGCAGAAGGCTCAAACCAAGAACAGATTAGAGTGGTTGGAGCAGAACAAAGCACCGGGATCAGAAGTTCCAGAAGCAGCAGAAGAGAATACATCTACTGTAGAAGATAAGCAGGTGGAGAAGCAAGAGCTCTTCGAGTCTGAGACTCAATTTAAAACAGAGAAACCCCAAACTCTTACCAAAGAGAAAAAGGATAAGAAAGTGGCCATAAAGAAAGATAAAAAGAATAATAAGCCCAAACCAGCGGACCCTACGCAAGTTCCCAAAAAGGAATCAGTTAAGAAAGTCAAGGAAAATAGCACAAAACACTTGGAAAAGCAACCACAGAAAGAATTCACACCAAAAGAGTCTAAGCCAAAACCTTCAGAGAGAAAGCCAGCCAAGGAACAGAAGCGTAAACCTCGTCCCGAAAGGCAGCCTAGCGTTGAGGAGGAAGAAGAACCCAAACCTGACAGCAATCGGCCTACGCATGTCGTCGATCCCTTCTTCATCACGGAATCCGGACAGCCCTACTTGTCCACCGCCGTGGTTCTTTCCGGGGACAATGACAGCGAAGCTGAAGAGGAACAGAGGCCGCCGCCAATCAAAAAGTTCCGCCACGAGGAGCGACGTACTAATAATTACCGTGAAAGACCAGAGAGACAGCCAGAGTTCAAAGCGAAAAAGCCAACTGACGATCGTCATCCTTCTTGGCTGGCCAAGCAGCAGCAGAAACCAATCATCGGTGACTTTAAGGGCAAGAAGATTACATTCGGCGACGATGGGCAGGCGGCAGAAGTTACAGCTCCCAGTATCAATCATTCAACGACGACCGCTACTCCTTCATCCACCGACGGCATGCATCCGTCCTGGGTGGCCAAACAGAAGTTTAAGCCCAAAATCGCCGCCTTCCAGGGCACCAAGATTAAGTTTGACGAAGATTAAAAATAACGTTGATGGTAGTTTGTTGTTTTAATCACTAAATAACTGCAATCCTCTCCAGCTTATACGCCAACTTTGGGCACATAGTGACCACGAATCTTGTCTTCGTTGCGCAGCTTGTCCACATTGACATCGGGGAACTGGCGTCGCAGCGCATCCAGGTCGAAGTTGGGGTTGCGGCGCAGGATCATCATGACTTCGTTGCGGGAGCGGCTTTAAGAGAAAAAGAATTTTAGCAGAGATACTTGATTTAAACGAAAGACAACTCACTTCTTGGCCTTGCGCTTGGCATTGTACAGCTTCTCACGGTACTTCAGCAGGAATCTGTTTACAGCCCGACCGCCGAAGCCAATGTTCCGGGATTTGATCCATTTGAGGTTCATGAATGGCGGCAGGGCGTGTTCGCAGCTTCTGTAGGTGACCTGCAGGCCAAATGCATTCTTCACCGCCTTGTGTGGCCGCTCTCCCGTTTCTCCGGTCTCCAGCAGATGATACGCCTTGTTGCGCTCCCTTACCACCGTCTCTAGGTTCTCCATGGAAATTTTCACCTGTGAATTATGGTTTTATACAGTGATCTCTGCCAAACAGCAATAGATTACCTTATCGATGCGCTCGGGACTGGGAAAGACTTCCATTTTGTCGTTGCACTCGTGCTCCATGGTCAGCAGCATGTTGCGTTCCTTGAGTAGCACGAACCACAGCTGGTGCAGCTCCTTGTTGGACTTGATGCGCAGCTCCTCTGTACGCCACGCGCGTCCCACCTTCACCTCATTCTCACTCCAGTTCTTCTTGTCGTCGAAGAACTCCATCAGATCCCGGCGCACTGGGGAGGTGTGCATCTGCATTGTGGGAACATGCGGCGTTTGCAGGGCGACCGCACTACATATTACATAAAAACAAAGGCGCGCATTTGTTAGTTATCCTGAGTGAAACTTCGTTTTATCTGAAGGAACGCACCTGCAGGCTGGCCATGCCTGCTTGGGAGTGGCCAGGAAGCTTTTGACCGTCGCATTTCCCACAGTTTTAGCCAAATTAAAACATTTTATTAACGCCGAAGACATTTTTCCAACCGAACAGCTGTAGAGCTGGAACAACAATCGATTATTGTTGATATCGAAATCGCTGGTTGGTGTCCTCGCTAACCCCTTAGCGGAGACACCCTCCACGCCAGGGCTGCCACACACCTCAAGTGTAATCGCAATCGGTGTTATCGACGTTGTACCAGCTCTAGTTGCGCTGCTAATGAAAAATCGAATTTTTCGCCTCAAATCGACTGAAGTTTACACGGGCTATTACAGGAGTTAAATTCTAGCGGTTACACAACATGCAATAAGTAAATGTAAGTGAAGTGGGCACTCCCCGAGAAAAAAGCCGAAGCAGTGCGATGCCGTAGATGCGCCTTGTTTGTTCTATCCAAGCCACTTTGTATGCAGGAACGCCAAGTTTTCCGTGTGGGTGTGTGCGTGCGTGTGAGTGTGTGCTGGTGTTTGTGGCATTCAGTACACAAATTTAAATTGATAAAACTCGACAAAGGCAGCGGTTCTGAATTGCAACGAGTGCATTCCCTGCAGTGCCAAGTGCTTATTAATTGTGCATTTATCACGGCAATTTCGAGGAATTTGCACCTCCAAATGGGCGAGCCAAAACAGATTCATTGAGCAAAAAAAAGGAATACAACAAATCTAGAGCGATGTAGTAATTGGCCAGTGTTGCCGAGCTGCTCCCAATTGTTGGTGTGCAGTGCAGTGTAGCATACGAAAATATTTATCTCGCGGTGTTATCAGGCAGCATTATTATTGATGAGAAAGAGTGTATATTTGGGCGTTACATTTGTTTTCTTGTATGTGCCGCTGTGGTTATATAAAGTGCAGACCTTCATTGAATTAAAAGGTCAGCGAGTGAATTGATTGATCAATTTGGCAAGGGGGCGGGGAGGGGGGAGTAGCTTGTAGGGTTTTTCTTTCTGGCTTTTCTCATTTCTCTCTTCCCGCTTTTCGTAAGGCTTTTCTGCTCGTCGACGGTCGTCGGTGAACGCCCAAAAACACAAAGTCTTTATGTTTGTAGAGCCGCTATACATACATATGTGTGTTTTGCTTTTTCTGACTGGGGTTAATTTCTCGGTGTCGCCTCAATTATCCGGGTTCTGCATATTCCTCCGGTTCGCTTTGCTGGACTTCTGGTGACACTTGTTGCCCTTGTTAACAGAGCTCATGTTTCCAATCCCCAATCCCCCGGAAGCCTCGTCATATCGTGCGATAATCTTTCGTTTGCGACTCATTTGATTATCATGTTCCTAATAGAAGTAACAACAAATAGCGGAATTTTCGGTTCTCCAAACACATTCAGCGAGATTCTCGAGGGGTTTTATCAAGTATTCCACCAGTTTTTTTGTTTGCGACGCCCATATTATGGCGATAAATACATGTGGGTATTTTTATGGACTGTGTTTATCTTTAACCCTCATGCGGCCACTCATAATTGCACATGTTTAACATTCTAAAAAAAAAAGTAACATCATGGTAACTATGACAACTCACTCTAGTATAATTGGCACACCGTGTCGTATACGTGATTTTTTTATGAACAGCTCAATTATATTGTAAACTTCTTCTCTAATTTATGGATTTCTCGTGATCTGCTAGACAAACACCAACATACTGATTAAGAAATTCAGAAATGATTTATTTACAAGTTATTTACTTGGACTGTATTTAAGCACCCAATTTGTATAGGCCTTTATTTAAAGTAAACAAATTTTGCTGATAAAAGTCTACAAGATAATAATCAGCATTTTCTACGCCTATCAAATGATGCGGTTTTTAAATAATAGTTTTGGGATTAGTTAGGCCTATGAACTAAACGAATTTTCTAACTTAAAAATATCTTTATTTAAGTAACAATAACCTAATATAACCTAGTTTGTAAGCATTTTCTGAGTGCCTGGTAATGTGGAGGCAGTGAGTAGTTGTGCTGTATTCTCTTAAAGCTCTGCTCTATTCATTAAAATGTGCGTGTGCATTGAAGAAGAAAGCCAACGAAAGTTGTTCGCCACATTACCGGCAATGTTGCAACACATCGGGCGTGTTGTAACCGTGTGCAAGATGCGCGAAATCCAACCGAACGAGAAGAACGAGAAATTAAATGCGAAATGTAATGGAGAAAGAGCAGGGAGCACGGAGCAGCAGCCACCTCCTCATGGGAAGCATTACCAGGTCGCCAGTCGAAGAGACCGCAAAACAAACCTCAAACCTCGATCTTTCTTTTCTCCTCTTTTCTCTTTTCCGAAGACCGAAGAGCTGAAATGTCGCAAAAAGAACTGGCGGCACTTGTCGCCTCAAGAACGAGCCGCAAGCGCACTGTGCCCTCGAATGCCAATCCAATGGGCACACGCTCGGAACCGAGATCCATCATAGAGATACATATATCCAATGACTCCTCGTCCACAAAGCGAGCTTGCCGGGAGGCGGAGAAACCGACTGTGAGGGTGGAACAGCCACAGCAGCAGCAGGAGGAAGAGAACCAGGGTCAAGTACCCCCGCTGACCGAAGAAGAGCAGCAGCGACACAATGAGTTCCGGACCAGTCGCTCGATATTCCTGCAGGATCTGCCCTGCTTCAAGCTGCAGCAGGCCCAGCCAGCAGCGGGATCCTCACCAATTCCCAAGTGTCGCGAATGCCGGAGAAGAAATCAAGCAACCAAGGAGGGGGAAACCAGTGCCGTCAGCGATGTCTACTGCCGGTTCTATGAGTTTCGACGTCTGCAGTTCAGCGAGCAAGGAGAGTTGGGGGTGGTTGGCTTCCCGAATCCCTACAGCGAACCCTCACCGGAGGACATTGCCATTTGGCAGCCGGATAAAGATACTGCCCCGACCAGCGGTTATATGGACATACAAGTCTGCAGGTACATCCTGCTCCATGCCGGCGATCAGTTTTGCTACTTGTGGCGCCAGGAGGCGGAGGCCTTGAGGTTGCACCAGAATCCGGACGGCACCATCGCTTGGAAGAAGGCCGTGAAGGGCACTCGAGAGATTTGCGATGTGTGCGACACCACGCTGTTCAACTACCACTGGACCTGTCGCAAGTGCGGCTTTGGTGTGTGCCTCGACTGCTTCAAGGATCGCAAGGAGGGACAGCGGCTGCGTCGTGCGGAGAACGCAGCCCAAAAGGGATGCGACGAGTACCATTGGCTGCTCTGCAGCGATCCCAGTGGCCCCCAGGAGCACGCCCTCACCGAGCTGATGCTGACACAGATCATAGCCGGCGATGCCCTGAACGTCTTGGGCAGGCTGTTGCACGAGGTGCGAACTTTGTGGCAGGTGCCACAGGTGTGCGGCTGCCTCCTGAGCAAGCAGGCGGTGGATGACGCTCAGCTGAACGAGCTGATTCAGGATATGATTAAGGAGTCCCAGTTGAAGCAGCACACCAGCTTCTCATCGCTGGCCTCCGAGCAGAAGCTACACCAGCAGCAGCGCCTCGATCAGCTGCACGCCAAGAAACTGGAGTTCGCCAGAGAGCGGGGCATAGATTATGTGCCGGGAAGAGTGTGGACCAAGGAGACCTTGGGAAAGGACCCCATAACCACGGCCTTTGACAATTTCAAGCACATAAATTTTCTTCGCAAGGGTTTGGCCGGTTTGAGGCGGTTCCTCCCACCCAGGGCCATGACTTTGGCCCATTCTACTCAGTTGGCACCAGGAGTCCCACACGAGTGGCTATGCGATGGCAAGCTGCTGCGTCTTACGGACGCCATGCATCCGGATAATCGAGTCCTTTACCAGGAGGTGTGGAAGTGCGGCCAGCCCGTAATGATTTCGGAGGTGGCTCGCTCCTTGAACTTAGACCTATGGCATCCGCAGGCCTTTTGCCAGGACTTTGGCGACAAGCCCAATGATCTTATTAATTGTCTGAATGGAAATCTGGTGCCCAATCAACCGATGCGACACTTTTGGGAGGGATTTCAGTGTATGAACAAGCGTCTTCTCGATGCGAATGGCAAGCCCATGCTCTTGAAGCTGAAGGATTGGCCGCCGGGCGATGATTTTGCCGAAATATTGCCCACCAGGTTTGCGGATTTGATGAAGGGACTGCCTATGCCGGAATACACTTTGCGAACGGGCAATCTAAACATTGCTAGCTGTCTGCCCAAGATGTTTGTTCCACCAGATTTGGGGCCTAAGATGTACAATGCATATGGTTCGGCCTTGCATCCCGATAAGGGGACAACCAATCTTCACTTGGACATCTCGGACGCAGTCAACATAATGGTCTATGTGGGAATCCCCCAAGATGGAGACACTAAGCCGCAGCTGGCGGCTACGCAGAAAGCAATTGCTCTTGGTGGATGCGATTACATCACCAGAGCTCGTTGCCAATCTCCAGATGTTCTGCCGGGAGCCCTTTGGCACATCTTTCCCGCTCGTGATGCAGACAAAATAAGGGATTTACTTAACCGCGTGACGTTGGAGAAGGGTTTCCGGCTGGAGCCCGATCACGATCCCATTCACGATCAGAATTGGTACTTGGATGATAAGTTGCGCGCCCGTTTGTTTAAGGAATATGGCGTTGAGGGGCATCCGATTGTCCAGTGCTTGGGAGATGCTGTTTTCATACCGGCCGGTGCCCCTCATCAGGTCCAGAATCTCCACAACTGCATCAAGGTCGCCGAGGACTTTGTCTCGCCTGAGAACATAACTCACTGCTACCATCTCACCCACGAGTTTAGAAGACTCTCGCACTCGCACACTAATCACGAGGACAAGCTTCAGATCAAGAATATTATCTACCATGCCATCAAGGATTGCTGCACCATTCTCACCAGAGCTTTGGACGAGCGAATTGATGCGGAAATGGCCAAGCTAACCGCCGAGTAAATTTCATTATTACACTTCATGTTTTCTGCTCATCATTAATTGTTTTTTTCAACAGTGTTCTAACATTTAAGATTTTAATTTGTCAAAAACTCAATAAATTCCTTCTTAGAAACAAATAAAAGCGTATATATTTATTGGGTACAAGCCGAAATATTTTAGGACTATTTTTAAAGTTTATGATTAATTCCTACTGTTTTTTTTAATACATATTGATTTAAATGTACTTTTTAGTATCTATATAGCAAACACTAAGTCCACGAAAGATACTCGCCAGCAACAAATGCCCATGCATGCTGAGGACGGAACGGAAACTGATGATGAGGAGTCCATCCCAGACAGACTGTAGCATCGTAAAGATCGTACTACTCATCGGGGGCCCCTAGAGAAGTCAAGTCAATTACAACGCCAGAAAAGCCTTTTACGTTATTTGAGAGGAGGAGGAAAATAAGATATTGCTAAGCTAGCCTAGAGATTGAGATATTCAGAATACAGCTAAGATGACGGTGGATTTCAACGATTATTTTTGGGTAAGACGAATAACTTTTCCATGAACTATTAGATAAATTAATTTTCATTCAATTTTTAGGGCGAGAAGAACAATGGTTACGATGTCTTGTACCACAACATGAAGTTTGGCCTGGTGGCCAGCAAGGAGTTGTCCGAGTTTCTGCGCGAGAAGTCCAACATTGAGGAGCAGAATTCAAAGATGATGTCCAAGCTGGCCCACAAGGCTGGGACTCTGAACAGTACATTTGCTCCCGTTTGGACCATACTGCGAACGTCGGCGGAAAAGCTATCCACCCTGCATTTGCAGATGGTACAGAAGCTGACCGAGCTGGTCAAGGATGTGGCCAAGTATGCCGACGAGCTGCACAAAAAGCACAAGTCCGTCAAGGAGGAGGAATCCCAAACCCTTGAGTGTGTTCAAGCCATCCAAACATCAACGGTAGCAGTGCAGAAGTTGCGCGACCTTTACGCCAGCAAGGTTCAGGAGTTGGAGAAGTTACGCAAAGACAACGGCTCGCACAAGGATGCCGAGAAGCTGGAGAGCAAGCTGAAAAAACTGCAGGAGGAGTATAAGGCTTTGTTGGATAAGCATAACCCCATTAAGAACGAGTTCGAGAGGCGCATGACACAAACCTGCAAGGTAAAAACACTTGCAATTGATGCATGTACTTGAGGTTAATGCGCATTTGCTGTTATTTTCTAGCGCTTTCAAGAAATCGAGGAGGTGCATCTTCGTCAAATGAAGGAGTTTCTGTCCACCTATCTAGAAATGCTGCAGAACAATCACGACATGGTGGGTCAAGTACATTCCGACTTTAAAAGGCAGTTTGTTGACATGTCTGTGGACAAACTACTAGAACAGTTTGTGCTGAACAAGTACACAGGTCTGGAGAAGCCAGGTATGTTGATCAATAAAAAGGTTTCTGACTTTAGTTACTTAAGTATTTGTTTAGTTATTGTTTATGACCAACGCTAACTATATTGTGCTTACAGAAATGCCTGAGCTAGAGTATGTGGCTCTGTCAAGTGGTTCTCGGCTCCAGCAGCCCCAGGTCTCGGCCACTGCATCGAACTCCAATTCGGCTACCAGCATTCAGGCTGCTCTGCGGGCTGGAAATGCAGCTGCGACCGCCTCGGGCAGCGTGGTGTCCATGGATCAGCGAGGCGATGCCTTGGCGGCGATCTCTCTTGGCAGCGGAAGTGCAGCCAGCGGCAGCATTCCCTATGCCGAGGATCCGATACTGGGAGCCATGGGTTCGCCGCGTCCCACATCACCGGACATGCTGTCGGGATCAAATGCAACGGCGCAGCCAGCGGGTGGAGCCACGTCCACGGTGAAGAGCCTGCGATCCTGGTTTTTGCCCACTGCCAAGCAACAGACGTCAGCCAGCGCCGGAAATTTTGGTATGAGCGGATACGGAAGTGGCAACGCCAACAACAACAATACAACCACCACCACGACAACAACAGCAAGCAACAATAGCAACAACTTGAACACCAACAACACAACAGCAACAACTACAACAACAACTGGCACGAATAATCTCACCACCAATATCACCAAAAATTCCCCTAATTCTGAGGATACTAGCAATCAAGGTTCATTCTCTTTGATTTTAATTGGTTTTAGTTTTTATTTATTATTTTTGGGTTATCACATTTTATGGTTAAAGTTTCTTCTATGTATTTGTAATGTCTATCAGTTGGTCTTCAAGCCTTACCCGTTTCTATTGTAAAATATTTATTTTATGTTGTATATATTCATGTGGGTGTCACTAAAAGAACTTATTTATGGTTATTTATTATTGTTGTGACACAGAAATCTTAAAATTTTCGGATGGAATTTCTATTGACGACCAAGAAATTCGACCCGAATTTCGTTACAAACAATTTATGTGTCGCTACAAATTTATTGTTATCTATGTAAAGTTTTGTGAAGTGAATATTTATTTCTAAATGGTTTATGAGTTTCATTACGCATATTCCACATGTATATAATTTTGTTCGTTTTTATTTTAAACTATTTTCGTTTTAAGTTGTATACTATCTGAAATTGTACACTCAAACACCAGCCAATCAATCAGACAATTCACTCGGGACTTTATACATAAACTACTGCACATCTATTCGCACACACAAATGCCAATAAGCCATTGAACTAACAGCACTAACCACAGCAATCTATTCTCTATGCTTTTCTTCGTCTTATTTCCGTCTTTCACGCTTTGTACACATCCATCGCATCCATCAATCCATCATGCCATCGCTCATCCCAATCATCCATTATCCACTCATCCATGCACCGATCGACTAATCGAAATCAAAACTTTAGATCAGGCAGCACAGCAGCAGGCAGAGTTCTTAACTCCAACCGCAAGTGCCACTGCAATTGCAACGGCGAGCGCGCCTGGCAAGAAGCAATTGAACGCAACGACAAGCGAGCAGCAGCTATCGAAATCATTAAATGAGCAAGATCATCTACAACAGACTGCATCAGCTACGGCAGCCACATCTGCAGCAGCAACAACCGCCACAACGACAACGTCCAGACGTGCAACGTCACTTTTAAATATATTCACATCAAACTCTCAGGGTAAATGATTCCAGAATGTCATTGAAAGTGATTGGCCCCCCATCTCACCATCCCCTCCAACTACTAAAAAACACCTGTACAGCTCCACCACCCAAAAAGAAAGCATGTTTCTAGGCTTAATGTGTATATTTAAAGGCTTTTCTGTGTGCTCAACTCTTTGTCCTCTCATGCCCGATTAACCTTCAAGCATTTAAAAGCACTTTACGGCGGTGTTTGAGTTCTGAGGAAGACATTACATTTAAGTTTCAACTGTAAACTGTACTATCACAAAGCAGTTTTTCCATCACCAAAGTCTTAACACGGCGGTACCATGAAGTGTTGAGACGCCACCTTCTTTTCCTGTGTGTTCTTCTAGTCCTTAGCTCGCTTAATAAGTCAACTAATCCAAAGTCCTAACACTAATCTAAACTCTATTTCCCGGCAGTCTCTGGCATTTTGCGAAGTCGCCGCGACAAGACAAAAACCAAGAAGGCTAAGAAAAAGAAAGACAACGAGGCCGCCGAGCACATACAGGAGGAACGTCTCACCAGGTGGGTCTAGAAATGATGGCGTTATTAAAATAATCTTAAACTAAAGCCTTTTAATTTTATTTTTAAAGTTTGGAGCGATCTAACAACACGCTGCTGGACTACGACGACCATGGACGCAGCATGAAGACGCAGAATTCCAGTGGCAGTAGCGCTGGTGGCGGCTTGGCCGCCCTGTCGGTGACCTCGGCTCAAGGAAGCGTGGATTCTGCGGGAGCAAGCAGCATGGGCGGCAGCGGAGGAGCCGCCGGCGGTGCCAGTGGGAGCCTGCCCAATGCCGGACCTCTGACTAATTCGGCGTCGACCACAGCTCCTGGCGCCTCAAGTGGCACAGGAACTGGATACGAGGTGGACGAGGAGGGATTCAGCATACAGCCGGCCAAGGAAATAGCGTGGGAGGAGGGTCAGGATAAATGTAAGTCCTTAAATTAAATTATTACTATATTCATGTATGACTAATGTGGAAAACTATTGCAGCAGGCAGTTTCTATTCCGACTCGGATACGGACTCGGACAATGACAAGCAGGAGCGCCGGATCCATGTCAGCATTAAGCCATTGAAGAATGGCCAGGCTCCCATGTCGGCCAGCGTGGATGAGCTGCGTGCCACCGTGGAGAATATTTCTCTCTCTCCGACTGGAGTATTTTCAGTAAGTATAACATTCAACATCTTCTAAATGAGTTTGTTAATTCAATAAAAATCATTTCCCAAACAGCATCACAGCCAACAGTTGCAGGCGGCCAGAGGAGGTGCTCCGGCATCGCGTCAACAGTCCCCGGAGATATCGAATGCCTCCACTCCCACGGCCAGTGTGCATCCTTATGCTCCGCTGCAGAGTCCCACGCTGTCCAACAATAACAATGCGAACAACACGAGCAACAGTCGATATGCCGATCTGGGAGATATCTTCTCGGAGCTGGGCGACATGACTATGTCTGCGCCCTCATCGGCGACGCTGGGAAAACCGCCCGGAAGGCAGATACCAACACCGACGTCAGCGTCCACTGGTGGAAGCATTGCCATACCTCGTCCGCCGTCCCGACGCTCTGATATGATTGCCATCGGGCCGGCGGCAACCGGAACAGCACCGGGTCGCGGCAGGATGTCCCCAGCTCCGGTGACTGCCATGAATCGAGCCGAGAGTATCGGCAGCCTGGAGTTCCGCACGGCCATCGGGGGAGTGGGCTCCTCGCGTGGTCCCTCCCCACTCACAATCGGTATTTCAGACACCATACCGCTGGCGGTGGCATTCCACGAGATCATACATGCCTATTTCCGGGGCAGCGATGAGTCGCGCTGCCAGGTGAAGGTGTCCGGTGATATGATGCTATCATTCCCAGCCGGCATTGCCGGCCTGTTAGCCAATAACCCCAATCCAGCCAAGCTGGGTTTTCGCATTAAGCACGTTCAGAATCTGGAGAACCTGGTGCCCAACGGAAAGCTGGTGCAAATGTAAGTTGTGGGTTGTTTATTGTTGTTCCTATTATCTGAATATCTCTTTTCTGGATTTCTTACAGAGATCGTCAGCAGTCGAGCACTGTGAGCACCATGCTGGAATTTAATATGGGCGCTCTGACTGCCCTGCTCCGAAAGCAGGCGGAGAATAACCCGACTGCCTCCTACTTCAACGTGGATATACTCAAGTATCAGGTGCGCACCAAGCCGGGAGCCAGCTCGTGTCCTTTCCAATTGGTCAGCTACTGGAAGTGCGAGTCCAGCTACACGGCCCTCAAAGTGGACTACAAGTACAATAATCACGCCATGGCCAGTGCATCGCCTCTGCTGAATGTCACGCTGTCGGTGCCCGTCAACGGATCCGTGCGCAATGTCCAGTCCAAGCCGCATTCCGCCTGGTAGGCAAATCCTATTCCTAAGGAAGAAGGTAACATCTTCTAATAATGTTCCATTGTTATATCAGGTTGGGTGAATCGAATCGTTTGGTGTGGAACTTTACGGACATTTCGCAGAACTCACAGGACGGCGGAGTGGGAACACTGCGGGCACGCCTGGAGCTCAACGATGGTCCGTCGACACCGGCACTCCTGGCCACCCAGTTTAACTGCGAGGGCACCACACTTTCGGGCATTGAGTTCGAGCTCCAGGGCAGCGGCTATCGCTTATCACTGGTCAAGCGGCGATTCGTTTCCGGTACGTTTGAATATACAATCCGTGTGTATAGGTGTCGTAACTCTCTTTCGCTTTGCAGGAAAGTATGTGTGCGAGGGCGATGGCATTCGTAGTGGAGCCACGCCAACACCTCCGTCGGTGGGTTCTACCAGTCCGTATTCGGCGAAGTCAAATTAGTTGCTCCCCATTCAGTAGACGGCAAAAATGGGAACGGAAAATGGCAATATGGCAATAGGCTCGTGAAAAACTAGAGAAATTTTTGTAACTAATCTTAAATATGAGACAAACACATACACACCCTAACCATACTTAATTAGGCACAGGAATAGAGAAGCCCTCTAAGTTTTCTCTGAGCTTTTTATTATCACCCCTTTTCTTGGTTCCGATTTCGATAGCATAGTGCGGAATGGGAATTGATGAACTTTAACCTTTCCGTAAATTGGAAGTATATAAAATTATAGGCTTTGAAAGAAGCAAGTTCTATCAATTCGTATTCCACCAAGTGAAATCCAAATGGGATTGAAAATTGGGTCTATTACGTATTTTTATACACACACAAAATTCTGTTTCTCACGCGAAATGTTGAATCTGCCTGCTGGGGGCCGAAATGCGAGTCTGCAAAATCTGGATGTATTATTTGTTATATATACGTGTGCGAGTATATATTATTAAAATGTATTTATTATGTTTAACTGAATATGATGTAAACGAATGATTGTATGTAGCTATGTAGATATCTAAAACCACACACCGAACGTTGATTTTATGTTCACTTTTGTACACACAACCAAATCCAAATGTATTAAATGTAAGATACAAAACCAGCATTGCGTCTCGCTTGGAATCTCGATGGATATTGCTTTCGTCACCGGGCGTCTGGATAAGGCGACGCCGCCGAGCTCATGCAACCGGAGTTTGTCTCTGTTTTCAGCGACTGCCGCCGTTTCTCCGGCGATCAATTAATTATCGAATTTAGGCAAAGAACATGACAAACCTGTTTCGGTCTCTTTTCGGGGCGCCTGACAAGGCGAATACATATAGGAAATTAGCAGGCCGTTGAAAATAGAATAAACACCGAATGCTGAAATCAAAATCATTAAAATGTGGGTGCACAGATCGCTGGGGAGCATTAGCCTAAAATTGAATTTGTAAAAATCTGTAAGAATCTTTTTCGAAAATCGTGAGGCAGCTGTCGTTGTGTGGCTATTGAAAGGCGATGACGTCATGCCGCCACAAATTGATCTCAAGGTCGAGTCGACGGACGCGTTTTCATTTCATTTGGCACACTTGACTGTGGGCTGCCTCTGCTGCCTTAAAATATATATTGCATTCGCCCATTAAGCAAAATACTACTTGTATCTTGTATCTTCTGGAGCGGGGTATACCTACATAAATGAATCCAATTGATGCAAGGGTGACTGACTGGAGCAGTGCGAAAAATAAGTACTCCCCACTGTACTATGGTTAGCTGACCATAGAGATCTCGTCGCTGGCAAACGATAAGATTAAATTACTAAACAATTGTTGTGTTTATACGAATGCATATTGTATATTGCCCGCGGGTACATAAACCATTAATTGTTCAACAAAAGCAACCGACCTAACAGCACACATGTCTGTTGATATATGACATTTACAGCCCTGAAATGTAGAACGCAGTGTCTGTATTTTTAGTTAGATAACAAATTATTAACAGATGCTGGGCGTTCAGCTTTTCGCCAGTCAGTTGCAGTATAATAATAAAAGGTTTTTAATCTGTTTAACAACATTGCACTTTATTTATATTGACTGCATTAGTAGAGCTTAAGCGTATACATATATTTATATAGATATTACTGGTATAAATTAGAGAACAAGCTGCCTGGGATAGCTTGGCCTTTAGGGTTTTATTCAACAACTTTCTAAATTAACATTAATCGGTTTAAAATTATATGGTAGATTAGTTTAATTCCGTTTGTCTGACAAGCGCACCCTACATAAATACACACAACTCAAAACTTAACACATCAACTCTCAGTGATCAATTTCACTTTATCCTCTGCACAGTGGTACGAGATTCGATTCCTTGAAATGTCCTATAGATTCGTCCTAAATTTATATAATCTTCATGGATTTGTTTATACCTTGGGCGTATAAGCAATAATGAATGGGCGTTTTCAATTAGTGTTATCAGAGCCGAGAATCCACTTGTCCCACTGTTCATTTAGTCAATTCAAGTTGATAATTCACATGTGTACACCGTACATATGTTCTAGCTTTTGCCATAAATATCGCCGACTTCTGAGTGTGTGCGTGTCTAAATAAACTACGGCTGACATCATTTCTGTTAACATATTCGTAGTTAAGCTCATTATATCGCAAGACACAATTTCGTAAAGTGATTAGTTAGTAGTACATCTTACAGCACTGGGCTCCTCCTCCGCACAGCCGACTAATTCCATTAGCCTGCAAGAGATGAAAGAAGAAATTCGGTTTAGATCTCAGCAACAAGGTCATAAATTCCCAATCCTCTATACGTATTGTTCGTGTACATGTATAATTGCTTAATTGCGGATCAAATAGATCATTCGATTCGAACAAACAATGGGGGGTGCCTGGGGCGAATGCGTGGCTCTGAGGTGAGGGCCCCTCTTTGAAATATTAATATTATTTTATTTTTAGACCTCTCCGGTTTTATTTACAGTAACTTTTAACCGAACCTCGTCGGCGATTGGAATAAATAGAAAAAATAAACGCAAACGTGCCTGGAATAAAAAGTTTTTGTGTGTTCGGTATGCGGTTTTTCTAAAATGCGCAATTGACGCCCGCCGGTTCGTATGAATTTATTTAAACTTTTGCGCTATATAGAGACGTAAAATCGATTTCTATGAACGCCTGTTTATTTGCATATTCCGCTTTTATAGCTCAAGTGAAAAATTCCGAAAAATTCAAGGTGGAATTTGAGAATGTTCTAAGCAAGATCAACGAGCGACTCTCTCAGTCTTATCAAGTGATTCCAAAATATGTATCTTTAAAGCTAAATAAACAACACCCGGCAATAACTATAAACTCGTCTGTGGGCAGATCTTTTTTTAGTCCCCGCAGTTTGTAGCCAAATGTTCGGCTCTATTATTATAGTATAGTGGATCACCTGGCGGCCTGATAGCGAAAATACTGGGCTGCCAATGAAAAGTTGCCTCCGTAGCATGGCAATGCACAGTTAAGCGCTTTTTGGCCTTATCGGGCGACCTCAGCACATGACCGTGAATGGGGAAATTAATCAAATTGAAAGAAATACCTAATAGGGCTACCGCATAGGTGTGGTCCTCCAGAATTTGGCAGCCTTTCAAGGGGGCGGGGAAGGCTGCTCCATTCTCAGTTCGAAAATCGAATCTCAATCATTTATAGGCAACTGACTCATGACAGAAACTTCCGTTGCGAAAATCGTGTAGCCGAGAATGTTAGCCAAATGCTTCTATCTGGCGCTCGTGTATATATATACATATATCTCGATGTGTGCTCGGCAGTATATGGAAACCGTTAAACAAACAAACAGCCAGGGCGTTATGTAAAATAAACAAAACAAAACGAAGGCGGACCCAAAAGCAAACGGAAGGGCCCCAGAAACTGAAGCGTTTTTAATAGTTTTCCCATTTGTAGCGTAGAATGATGATGATGAGTTTACAGTGACAGCCGGGTAAAGCAAATATTTGAAGAATATCCAATTTTGTGCAATGAAAGTTGCTCTGGAAACAGCTTTAGGCCAACAGAAAATGATTCAGTTCGTAGAAAAGCGGTAAAACTATAGTTCCGCAAGCGCAACTAAGGTCTATTTTAAAACAAACAACAAGGGAAAGTCTCTAAAAATAAATATGTCTCGACCAAACCTCGAAAACATTTTTTTTTTGTAGACAAATACATATAAGATGTTTAGTACAAATTAATGCAACAAGTATATTGTTTCTAGGAAATGATTTTAAATGTATTAATCTTTTTTAGACATTGTTGGGTGATCGTCGAAAAACCTAACATTTATGAAAACCAAATAAACATTTGACAAATTTTTCGAGTACTAACAAGAGAAATTAAATTTTAAACACCGGTTGAGTTTTGGAACTCAAAAAGAGCGTAAGTGTCACTAAAAACCTAAACAGGAAATAAATATTCGATCTATATATTTTAGAAACCACTTTTTAATATTTTCCTATTTCCGAATAATATTAAAAATAAAGTAAAGTATAATAAAATACTGATAACTATTATATTTCGACTTAATCTTAACTTCCAAACAAACTATCATAGTATGATCATTCTTAAGATACTGTTTTGAAACAACCGATATTTGGAAACATTATTTCCAAATTTTCTAATTTTTTTTTCACCCAAATCGAAGGACTACTGTAATCGGCAATAACGCCTCCCAAGGCCGGACCGCACCCAAAAAAAAATGCTCTTTTACGACCCATCGCAAAACTGCACCCCGTCATGCGTCTCACCTGCTTATGCGCCACTCCACCCCCGCTGGGCAGTGGAATCCTGCCCGCTGACCTGTTGACCCGTGCCACGCCCCCTGCTCCTTAGAGGACGTAGTTGCGCAGCTTTTCGGTGGGCAGCGTTCGATTGGCGAAGGAGACAATCGCTGCTGCCGGCTGGCTGACTGAGAGGTCGCAGAAGACATGGCACTGATTGTCCGTGGAGCTGTGCGACCTCCGGGCCACGAACGCGAAGATGGTCTTCTTGTCCGCCTCGCCCTCGCTGGTCCACATCCGGTTCTCCGGATCGATGGCGCAGTGCGAGATGACGTCCGCCGTGTAGTGCTTTCGGAAGAACTTCTTGCGCGTGTTGTCCGTGAGCGTGATGCCCTGCGAGGAGACCTTGAAGTGCACCTCCGTGGGCTGCGGCGCCGGCCGCTGGGCGTACATCAGCCGGATGGCCTTGCGAATGGCCTCGTTCCCGGTCAGCGATTCCGTGTCGCAGGAGAAGAGCCACAGCACATTGGTGGCCGCTCCGTGGGCGATCAGATGCTGCTGTGCCGGCGTGGTGGCCCTCACTGGTGGCACTATATCGCGATCGGGCAGCCGGAGCAGGCAGGGCAGCGCCAGCTGGCTAATGGAATGCTCGAAGACCAGCGCGGACAGTGACGTGAACACCGGCTCGTCATCGCAGCCCTTCAGATGCACTCCCCCCTTCGTGGGCTCGATGAGGAAGTGGCGCACCAGCTCCTGGGATCCGGCAGGCGGCTGGGCCACACGCACCACCAGACCATAGGAGTTCTTGTAGGTGGTGGAGTCGCGGACCAGGAAGGTGCCCGGCTGGGCGGCGGCCAGCAGAGCGATGGCATCCTCGCGCGTGAGATTGGGCTTGTACCAGAACTTGGCCGAATTGCGGGCGAATCTCACCGAATCAGCGGACACCTCGAGCGGCTGCAGTGCGGGCGGCGGCACTCCGCGACGTGGCCCTGTTTGGTAGATGGACTCCGCCGGTGGCAACTGGGTCGTCGAAGATGGCGATGATGATGATGCCCCAAAAGGCGTGCGCGGCGTGACCGGAAAGGCGGGCGTTTCTGGCCTGCTGGTGGGACTAGGCGTCATCTGCTGCGGCTGCTGCTGGTATTGGCCATTGGTATTTGGGTTGCTCACTCTCTTCGTGCTGGTGGCATAGATGGGCGAAGCTGGTGCCGCTGTTAGTGCTGGCAATGGCAATGGCGAGGTGGACTTGGATGTGGACCTCGTGGATGCGGAGAGATCGCGGCGTGTGCGCGTGAGTGTTGTCTCCTCCATGTGGTTCTGGCCATAAACAGCGCCCAGTTGCTCCAGCGGCTCCAACTGCTGGCGTTTGTGGGTCGCCTCCAAGCTGTTAATTGTGTGATAATTGCGTTCCATGGTCCGCCGATTGACCACGCCATCTGGCACATCCTGCTCCAGTCGCAGATCCTCGAATTGGATATTTCGCGTGGTGTAGGGAGCGGCGGGTTCGGGTATCGCATCGTGCTTAACATCGTCTAGGTTTAGATTGAACTCGAAATCGTAGTTGTATTTGGTGCTCGAGGGACTTTTTCGGTATAGGGTTCCGTTGCCATTGCTGCTGCCATTGCTTCCGTTTCTCAACCCATTGGGGTTGATACTATCACTGGGATAGTATTGCCTCTGCGGCGGAGGGGGCGCCACTCCACGTCGCTCCCCCGACGACGACGACGACGACTCCCTGTCCCTGTCCACGTTCCTATATTCATTGTAGACCTTTTCGCGACGCTCCCGCAGCAGCTGCTCGAAATTATCTCTCAGCGGCGTCGGCGTTGCGCTGCTCGACCTGTAGTGGTACGTATTGGCGATGGTATTGGTGTTCGTCGAACTGGTGGGACTGGCCCCATTGCCCAGCGTTTTGCGCACCAGCAAAGGGCTCGTCAGCCGGGTGGGTGGCTTTATCATATCGCCGCTGCTGGCGGCAGCAGTACTTTCCGTAACCGAACTACCATTATTGATCGTATTGGTAGTGGTTCCAAAGTCAAAATCTAGAAAACTATCTGCACGCGTCGGTGTCGGAGTTTTGCGCAGCGTCGTGTTGGTTTTGGCTATGCCATAGCTAAACGGCAGCGAGTTCTCGCGGGCGTGATAAGGTATTCCGTTTCCATTACCATTGCCATTTCCACTTCCACTTATATTCCCATTTCCATTCGCCGCCGCCGCCTGCCCATTGCCATTCACATTATAGTTTTTATAGTAATTATTGTTATTATTGGCCGCGGTGTATTGGTATTGGTATTTGTGGTCGGCGGCAGCAGCGCTTTCTTCGTACGGCGACCGCATTGTTTCGCGAATTCCAAAAGACTGATTGAAAAAATCGAGAAGATACAACTCAAACCGTAGAGTCGCTGGCGTTCCGCACTCTCTCTCTCGCGTGGCTGGGCCCTCTCACTATCTAGCCGCGTATCTCGCTCACGGCGTCTGTTGGCCAACAAACAACAAGTCAACCTCCTCGAGTCTGTTTCTGGTTCGGCATGAGTGGGCACAGTGGGTCTGGAATCTTATAAACACATCTCATAGATATCATTATAATACATCTTCCTGGTTTTTTATCTTAACCCTTGACAGCTGCAGGGCGTATGAGTAATTTTTATTAACAATTACAGGGCGAATGAGTAATTCATATTCTTGTTTTTTTTTTATCGTATTTACATAAATAGTTGATAGTGCACATTGGACGCATTCTTATAATCTTAAAAGATGTAACCAACCTGGCGTATGATTAATTTTTAGGGACAATCACAGGGCGTATGAGTAATTTTTTTTTTTAACTTAATTAATTAAACTGCTGATAACGATCATTCTTATAGCTTAAATAAAAATACAAAAATATAAATTTTTTTAGCCCTGATTTTTTTTTTTTAATTTTATCTATGAAACGTCCGGATATTTCGTTAATTACTCCCACATCATTTAACAAATATGGATGGGACTCGCGAAAAAAACGTGCAGTGATATTGCGAAAGTGAAAGAACAACATTATAAATAGAATTAATTGAGCTGTTTACCAGACCCACGCCCACTGTAGCTCCACAAATACACGGCCAGAAGGTGTTGGATGCCAAGAGAGATCGCTCCATGAGAGAGCCGAGCGAGAGAGCGAAGTGGAGAGTGGGAGCCAGGCCAGAGAGAGCGGAGCGTCGGTGATGTCATCCCCACTTATTTACGAATACACACGAAGGAGCCCCAGCCAAACGAACGAACTAATCAAAACAAGCAATCGAAGCCTATACAGATTAGGGGGCCCCGTAAAGTTCGATCCACGCACGTTGGACGCGAATTTCGATCAAAGAATCCGCATATTGCACTTCCAATTGGAGATCAACGTGTGCAGCGATCTTATTGGACTTAACTGGATAACAGCTGTGGGGGATCTCTCTATCTCTTATTTTCTTCCCCCTTTAGCAATCTTTCTCTTTTACTCTCATTATAATCAATCCCAGTTGGGGCCTTTCGAAATAATAATTCGCCGATGGCACCCACTGTAGCTGTGGGCACGTTCTTCCATTGCATTCTTCGCGTTTTCATCAATTAAATTGCCTCCATTTCTTTAAATGGGATGTATTTTTGTTCGGGGGAGTAAAACAAACGATCGTTTATGCCATTTAAAAGGGATTTTCTTTATCAATCAATTGCGGTCTTATTTCCCAGCAGGTTCAGGTTGCACTTTCCCAATGAACTTTTGCGGCTATTACACATACACAATCACTATGGACGGCAGTCCATGTAGTGACGAAGCGCACCAGGTGAGTGTGCGAAGGCGACTACTATTATATAGCCGCAGAATTGAAAATCTGCTGTAATGGTCCGATCCTCGCGAGTGATACACCAAATTAAAGGTATTCCTAAAACTTAAAGGATTGCATACCAAGACCTCAAGAAAATCAATTGGTTTGGGAGAGAGAGCGGTGAAAGTGTAGAAGTGAAAATTTAGAAATTTGGATCTGTTGGGGCCCGTGGGGATAATCGGCCCCCCGCACTATGTTAGTTGTATTCCTACTGAAAATGCGCTTAATATGAGGGGTCATATCAGAAAATCGGACGCTCCGTTCAAAAGTTATACCGAAAACAAGATTTTCTTCTTCTTCCCAAAATGAAATTTTAATTCTGTTTGTCAGTTTGTCAGTTTGTCAGTTTGTCAGTTTGTCAGTTTGTCTGTGTGTCCCAAAACATGGTTTTAAAGTCCTGAAAATTTGATATGATGTTCAACAGCTCGATATAAGAAACTTTAGTTCTACCACTTTTGGAAAAACCCGCTAGTTTAGCGGGAAAACAGCTAAAAATAGCTAAAATACGGAAGGCTGTAACTTCTAAACTACTGAAGCTACAGACTTGTGCTGTATCTCGTTTGAAAGGTATTTTGAAATGCTGTAAGCGCCCCCTATATGTAATTTGTGTAAATGTTATAGTTAAAAAGATATGCACAAAACAAATTTTTTTTTAACTTTTTTTTAGCTTTTTTTTATTTTTCTCAAAAACGGCTCTAACGATTTTCTTTAAAACTTTAAACTGTATAGCCCTTGAGATTCCTTAAATTTTGGTATATAACACATTACTGTAAAAAGTCACGTTTAAAAGTTATTCAGAAACGAAAATGGCCACTTATGCTAGCCCAAAACAACTAACGCTGCCTAAAAGCATTGAATTTAGTATGTGCGTATCCAAAATGTATTTTAGGGTCAAGAAATCGTTAAAATTGTTTTAAAGCGTTCCATTATACAATTCTTAAAATTAATAAATAAATAAATAAATAAATAAATAAGTAAATAAATAAATAAGTAAATAAATAAATAAGTAAATAAATAAATAAGTAAATAAATAAATAAGTAAATAAATAAATAAGTAAATAAATAAATAAGTAAATAAATAAATAAATAAAAATAAATAAAAATTAAATGAATAAATAAATAATTAAGTAAATAAAAAAATAAATTAAATTATTAATTAATAAATAAATAAGTAAATAAATAAATTCATAAATGGGCGGTTCTTTTACAAACCGATCACCTTTTATTGGGTCACATTTGTGATTTGCCTGAAACTTTTTTTACGTATACTATTCTGAAAATAAGTAAACACGCGTATCAGGATTTGACCGAAAAAAAATTATTTTTTTAGTTAGAATTTTTTTAAGTTGCCAAAAATCGTCAAATTTGGAAAAGTACCCTCTCATTGAAAATCTGTATCTCCGGTTATATGAATTGATTAACTTCATGTCTTTTTCATTAATTCCTCTTCTTTCAAAAAAAATTTCTAAAAAAAAAATGTTTTAATTTCTTAAAAATAAAAACAAATTAAGATTTAAAAAAAATGTTTAACCATTGCCCCCACAAAAAAAATTGTTTTTATTATTTTAATATATGCGCGTTTTTTCAATAGCCAAGCCATATGGGGACGACTCCTAGTCATGGTATTGGGGTACTTCGACTGTGGTCAAAACAAAAACTTCTGATATCAAACAAAAACACCTCTTAACGAGGTATAAAAATAGTGACGATCGCACCTTCAACGTACAAAAGTTCTGATATCAAATTTTGTGACGAAAAATGATTTTAGATGCGACCAAATAAGTACGCTACCTAAAATTTATTCATTCGGCACGCTACAACAGAAAACTTTCGTGTAGATATTAAATATTTGTTAAAGCGGGTCGAAAGAGTAAATTTTAGGTAGCGTACTTATTTGGTCGCATCTAAAATCATTTTTCGTCACAAAATTTGATATCAGAACTTTTGTACGTTGAAGGTGCGATCGTCACTATTTTTATACCTCGTTAAGAGGTGTTTTTGTTTGATCCGACAAGAGGCCAACAAACGAACACTTGGAAAAATGTTGAATTACATGTAAACATTGTTTTGTATTTATTTATCTACCCAGAAAATATGTTTTTTGGCAATATAAGAGTTCAACGAACTAGCAATTTTTAAGAACAACATAAAAGATTAATACATCTTAATAAATTAAATATTTCTTGAAAAAACTTGGGCGGTTCGGCCTGAGTTAGTTAAAATGAAACTTAATTTTAGACATTGGCAGACTATAAAATCTATATAAATATGTATTATTATATATAGACTATTAAAAGTAAGCTTTTCGAAATGAACTTGCAATTTTTTTCAGTGCTTCCCATAGAGAAGAAGCTGTCGCATCTTTTTTTGATTTCTCAACATTTTCTTGTAGAAAGTGTCGTGGTGGGCAACAGAAACAACTACGAAAATAACAACAATGGCAAAGGCAATATCACTGAAACCTCAACCGCCAAGTGACGTCAGTGGAGCAATAGCAAAAGCAACAGCCAAACCAAAACAAATCAAAATCATAGACAGCAAAAATATGCGCTTAAAAAAATAAAGTATGAAAAATAACTGCAAAAATGCTCTGCCAATGCCAGCAGAGGTGATCTTCTTCTTCTTTCTGTTCCAGCAGCCAGTTGTGGGTGGCAAATAAACAAGTTGCTCTCTCACTCTCCCATGCTCGCCCTCTCTCTTTCGCTCTCCGGTGACCTGTGACCAGGGGCGGATCCAAGGGGACCTAACTGTGGATGGTTCTCCCAAGATAATCGTATTTGTGAGGAGTCAAAAAAATTTTCCCCCAAATGGTAAAAAACCCCTCGAAAACTTTTTTCTAGGCCCGCCCCTGCCTGTCGCCGCTCTCTCGCTCCCACACTCGCTCCATCTCTTTCGTTGGCCTTAGCTTAGTCCCTAGTTGGCAACTCGTTTACCTTTTTTTTCGCTTTTCGCTTCGAACATCTGTTGTTGTTAACTCTTTCTGCCGCAAATCTGTTGAAACAAAGTCATGTGGAATTTTGGTAATGCCAATCACAGCCATATGCTGTGACAACCGGAGATTGCAGGCCCATGCGGCCATCTAATGTTTGTCAAAATGCTGGAAAGCCATCGCAAAATCGGTTAAAGACATTTTGAGTGTGGTTTTTGGGCGTGAAAGATACACATTCGATTTAATTGATTCAAATGTCCCAATCATGTGATCGTTTCGGTTCCCACTTGAAAGTTTCCACGTTTAATCAGGTTTGGAGATTGGACTGTCATATGCATCTCAAGGGGATCCTTTCCCAGCCTTCCATGTCTCAGAAAGTTTCTTTCGGGATATTTGTGGAAATTCACGTTTCGAACGAATTTTGTAACCTATTTAATTTGTGATCTCATTATTTTGCTAATATATCATTCTAATAATAGACTTCATTAACTTTTAATGCTTTTGATATTTATAACCCATGCATATTTATAGGTGTTTGTATGTAGGTTGGTTGACTTCCTGTTAGAATAAATTGTAGTTCTGTTTTGCTTTACAATTTAGAATATAAGTACCCAGAAAAAGGTCAAATATAACCAATTTATTTGCTCTTTACAGCCCCTAAAAATACAGAAAAACACATTACATTTTTATTGACGTTCATTGAATTTTATTGAAATTTTGCGAGTTAATACAAAACCGAAAATTTAAATGATTGCAATTAACATTAAAAACGCCCGCTCACCGTTACAATGCCACTGAAAAACGTTTGTTTAATACTATGGTTAACTGATTTACAAGTACTAGAAGAGTGTCTCGGTTCTTGTCTACAAAAATGTAAAATAATAGTCACATTTAAAATTGCATAAATTCTAGACAAGTGTAGATGTTATAGTATGTCGTACATATTGATTTTTATTTTTTTGTTTTGGAGAAATTCTCATGCATAAAATGTTTTTGTATTTCATAATCATTCTTCTTTTTTCATATTTTGTTTTGTTGTAATAATTTGGAATTATGCATTATATGTTTTAAATTTTATTGCATTTTATGTAATTAAATATATATAACGTACATCACAGCAAAACTTTATAATTTTTTTGTTTGTGTTTTTTTTTTGTTGTTTTTTCTTTGTTTTGTTACTATAAATATATTTTTATGATAAGCTTTTGATTTCTGTTAATTGTCTGGAAAATAAAAAACCCGAAGATAGTTGGAAAAAAAAACTATTCGATGGAAACACCTAGTATTAGTGCGTTAGTTCAGGATAGACGGAGAGATATAGAACGAACTGAATAGCGTAAAAGTATAGAAACCGGATCAAAAGAAAAAATTGATTAAAGATTCCTTCTGCTTAGTTTGGTTGATTGAATTTTTTTTACATATACTCGTAAGTAATTATGTCAGTGCACGTATAAAAGGTATTCAATTCATGTATATAATATATTCTATATATAGTTATTTGCTTTTATCATAACGTTCTGTTATTGTGACAAAAAATAAACTTTATTTGGGTTTTCGTTTATCATTCAGTTGATGTTCCTACTAATAAAATTCTAGAAAAGCACAACACCTTTACAATGGTCTTTTGGAAATACCATTCATATAGATTAAAAACAATATAGAACGCTATAATCGAGAGTTCCGATTAGGTGATACCCGGTAGTCACTGTCCTCTTCGAAAATAAGTTGCATACCTTAAGGCGTTTGCTTGGTTGGCATTGACATCAAACATATCCAAAGCTTTCTAAAAAGTGGTCAGATTTGGAAATTCGATTGGAGACAAGTAATATTTATCTAACATTGAAACTGTAGATTATTTTATGCGATATAAGACGGCAAAAGGGAGCTTCTATAGCCCTAACTTGAGACTATCAAAAGACTACAGGACGAACCTCTTAGCTATAGCTTTTTAAACGGACAAACGGACTTAGCTACGTTTTGGACTGTTTTTCATCGTCAAGAATATTCATTGTTCCCTATCCTTGATCTCTACGAATACCGGATATAATAAATACACACACGTTTTACACATATACTAGGTATCAAGATTTCAGTAATGCATAGCTTTATTAAGGATTTGAGAACGGGGGAGCTGGGACAGGGGGACTCTGGTTAGGAAAAGTGCTGCTAACTCTCGCTATAAGCAACGGATGACCCAATAGATACGGCTTATGGCCTTCCCGAAGAGGCTAAACTAATGTTATGTATATCCATTCTCACAAAAAATCAATGCTATCCATAGTATATATATGCTATAAAAAGTTGTTGAGTTAGTTTCAATGGTTTTTAATACGAATGGAGGGCAGGAATCATTTCAATTTACTTGTTCTTCTCATTTCTCGTTTGGTTTAGTTCCACGTTAATTGGTTATGTGTATACCGATCGATAGATAGATATAGATAATTATTGTATGGTACTCGTACTTGTACATGTATATTGGTAAAAATTGTTAGCTGTCGTTCTCCGGCTTTAAAGGCTAGTGCACGTAGTTCGCTTGAATCGCTTATATCAGAAGGAAACTCTCTATATATCTGGGTGTGTGTATATATGATACTCGTAATACTCGCATCTGATGCAATTTTAATAGACAAGTCACATTGAAGGAGGTTAAGGTGTGTATGTAAGAGTAATGCTACGGAAGTGGATGGACTGGTCGATGGGCGGCCGAGGCACCACCCACGCACTCTGGCCCTGGAAAAGTCTGGTTACGATATTACGATATTTGTGTTCTCATAGCGATTGCATTATGTTTAATTACGCACACGTCTACTACAAATACATTAATAAGCCCACCAATATACATATGTTTCTATGCCTGTATGCTAAATTCTTATATGGTTGGTTTCCCTCCTGTCAGTAAGTGTGGGTGTGTGTGTATATATGCATCTATATATATAGTATATTTGCTGAAACGCTTATCCTCCTCCGCTCATCCGGTTTAGTCGATTTCAAAGATTGCTTATATGTTTCAAGGTTAGTTGCTTCCGTTTATAGTTACTAATTTTCAAACAGTAGAAACGAAAAAAATATATATACGATCTATTTTCTTTTTAAAGATATCATTTTCTTTGTTTTTTTTTTGCTAGTGCAAGAAGAAGAACTTCTTCAGTGGGTTCAGTTCGTACAATTAGTATAAAATGCAATGCACTATATTTATGCTGGTTTTTTGTATGTCGTATAAGGAGAAATATAGTACGTTGTTAAAAAAAAAACTAAAAATAATGGTAGTAAATACAAAATACGTAGAGGAAGCAGTAAATATGCAAGCCTAACTCAAAAGCAAAGAACGCAAATCCAAGTTACAAATATTTCGCCTTGCTTAAATATGTATTCTTTATAATATATAGTTATATTCATAGGTATGCGTGTGGACAGCAACAATTTAAGATAAACCATTTTGATTTGGCGACGCACCCTCAAAGTCCTACGTCTTTCTTCTTGGGGACTAACAATTCCTGAATGACCCCAAACTTTGAGTGACGGCTGCCCGGCATTCCAATACACCTATGTTTGTTTGTATATAGTTCTTTCAATGGATTATAGGATGTCCTCGAGAGTGAAGGGCAAAGAAAATCTATTATGAATTTTGTGCAGATCTTGGCTTATATACAGACACTTGTTTTACGGCTTTATCGTTCTCTATACACACAAATATATATTTTTATATATACGCTGTTTAACTATAGTTGAATTCTTGGTGGTATGCATATATGGGTTACTCCTAATTACGGTTACCATTACTCACATACAAACTAATGTCTAAGACAAGCTATTGAAGAGGCGGCGAGTTGCGCGAGGGCGTGGCCGAGGGGCGGAGTGGGTGATTTGGCCATGTGGGCGGGGGGTTTACAGCTGAGGAGGAAGCGTCGACGGTTTGGCAGTTGGATTCGTTGCGCGTTACATCAAGTGATGGCGGTGGTGGGTGGCTCCCCCGCCGCAGACCAACCACCGGTCACCCCGAAAAGCTCCTCCACCTCGACCACTCATCGCCCGGAAAAGCCAAAGCTGGAGGTGTGTGATGGAATACGATTTAGGCCGCTTGGCTCTGCTGGGGATTGGCGGTGGCAGCCGCCGCCGCCGTTGCGGAGGTTCCGGCCACTCCGGCATTTCCGCCGGAAGCGGTGTTCAAGGCGGCCGCAGCTCCGGATGCCGCCTGCGCCTGTTGCTGCTGGTCGGCGCCATCGAAGTAGTCGGATGCGTTGCCCCGGCAAATCGGGCAGGTGCGATTCGACTGATAAAGGACAGAGTTTACATATATTTTCAACTGAATTTCTGTGTGTATTTTTGAGTACTCACCCGCAGCCATTTGTCCACGCACTTGGCATGGAATTCGTGGGAACAGGGCAGGACGCGCAGGAGCTGGCGCAGTTCAAAGTCACACATGCACACCACACAGGATGATTGATCACCTGGAAAAGAGTTAATTGGGTCAGTAATGAAGTAGTTAGCCAGTAAACAATAATGTTGGGTTCAGCTATGTCCTGATTATCTAGATTATGGTTTAATTATAATAATTTCTAGACTTACATTATAAATTTATTAAGTTTACTGCACCGAAGTTTAATAACATACAATTAAAATTTTTTTAATAATATTTTTAATCTATATTATTAAAACAAAAAATATATATTTTATTATAATGTTATTAACCTTTTTTTGGGTAAATCAATACCATATAAATATCGTAAATTTATAAAATTAAAATGTTGGTACAATTTTTAAAAATATGTAGCATACTTTTTTGGGCACACTTGAATGTTTATTACGTATACGCAGTGTGGCCTTAGCTGTATTATAGTAGGTTAGTTAAATAATTTTTAAAAAATTAAAATGGAAAAAGAACACCTTGCAAATATTCAATACTGTTAAAAAAAATAAATTTTTGACAAATTTTTATAAAGAGTAATATTTTTTTTTTTATTTTGTTCTTTTTAGTCTAAATGTAAAATAAAGTTGGTTAAGTAGATATTTTATAACACTCACCGTTGTGCACCTCCGGGTTGAATTTGTAGCTCGGCAACTGATCGATCTCATTGCGGGTGAGACCCCTTGGCTTGGCCTCGCCCAAACGCTCGGCCAGGCTGAGCAGCGCCTCGTAGTTCTCTGTCTCATTGGTGTCGCCGGAGCTCAGGTCATGTTGGTTGTACGGCGACAGCGGGAACATGGCCCTGTCAAAAGAGGATACAAGTTTAAAATTGGTCAAGAAGGAACGTTATTAGCTAAACTCACAGGAAGTTAAGCAAGAAGCCGGGGTTGATGATGCCCGAGGTGGCCTGGATCTGCACCGGAGCTTGGTGGGCGGCAAGCGACTGGGGCGGCAGCACGTGACGATGGCCATGGTTCGCCGGCCAGAAGCGCGGTATGCGGCGGTGGGGCGGGAATGTGCGGCGGTCCGACGAGATGATGATCTGCTGCGGCCCGGCGGACATCTGGGCGCTGGCCTGGGCGGCGACGGCCGCTGCAGCTGCCGCCGTGGAATGTAGATGGTGCGTGGCGGCCGCAGCCGCTGCTCCGCTCAACGGGGTGATGTGGATGCCCGGCGGCAGCTGGTGGGCATGCGGATGAGCATGTGGATGGGCGTGCGGATGGCCGTGGGCACCGGCTGCGTCAATGGGTCCCAAATTGGCCGTCGCAATGGCCACCACATCCCGCTGCTGCTGCTGGGCGGTCAACGTGGCCTGGGCAATCATTTGCTGGGCTAAAGGACAGCATTTTTGTGTAATCTTCAGTTGGAAACCTGTATCTAAAAAGGGCACTCACCCTGTATGAGAGGCTGATGTTGTTGCTGGAGCGGCGGAGCAGCCAGTCCTGGAGGCGGGGCGGCGGGGAAGGGCTGCGTGTAGACGCCGTGCAGATGGCATGGTGCCAGGCGAGCCTGCGCCGGTATCGGGTACGTGCAGAAGGAGGCCCAGAAGGGCTCCGAGGGACGCAACTGCAGGCTCACCGGCACCTGGTTCAGATTGAGGTCCACCATCAGCGAGGTGGGTTGCGGTGGTGCCGGCGGATAGCCCACCGTTTGCTGGTGACTCGGTGGCTGCGGCGGCGCCTGCACCTGCTGCAAAATGGGACCCACCGAGCTGCTGGAGCTTGCTCCACCGGTGCTTCCTCCACTGCCGCCCAGATCCCACGGAGAACGCTGGACGTGCGGCGGCGGCACCTGCTGCTGCGGGACATAGTGGGGCTGCGGCTGATGGTGGTGCATCGGATGGTAGTTGGAAGGCGGCTGCTGCTGCTGCTGGGGATGATGAACCTGCTGGCCGTACTGCTGTTGCTGCTGCGTGGAGGTGGCCACATCGCGCAGGCGCGGACGACGAAGCGGTGGACTTCCCTGTTGCATCTGTAAAGGATTGCCAGTGAATTAGCAACTGTGTACCCCTTTTTTAATTTTAAGTCATCACTTTGATGAAGAGGCACGTTTCTCGCAGGAGAGAAACACTTCAGAAAAGAGGGACATGTGGTTTTGACATAAGTAGGACCGTATATTTCCGGTAAGGAACACTTGCAGCCCTGGTAACGAACGGCTGACATTTTTCTAAGCACGTTCTATTACGAAATAGTATTTCCCTTGCATTATTCTAGTATTTTTGTAGTCCTTTGATGTAATTTAATTTTACCAAAACTGCAAGATCGCGAGAAATATTATTCTTCAGAATCGGAGTGCTTACAATCAATTAGAAGATAGATAAAAAATTGTCTTTTTTTTGTCAGGACTTTCGAATTTTTTAATTTCATTCTTGTCATTCCTTGTGGTATTTTATTTTTTAGTATTTCTGGGGTATTTCTCATGCCGTTTATTCCCATGCACGCCCATGGATAGAATATATTACCCAAACTGTTACATTTTCAACAATTCAAAAGTTTAAACCGCCCGTTATGTAATTTTGACAAAAAAAAGGGTGTATGCCCATCTCTAATCTAGACAGTTCTGAACACTTACGTGAGCCATTAGACAGCGGTGCTGGGGCTGCGGTCCGTTCTGGGGTCTTCCGGAGATGCGGCGACGCTTTCGCGACGGACTGTCCGAGTTGAGACCTCCGGGTCCTGGTCCGTTGTTCAGCGACAGCGAGGAACCCGACAAGCCAGATCCTGAGGGCAGTTCACCCATTAGCCCCGGCCCGCCGGAGGATGTGGAGGCACCGTTGTTGTTCCCATAGCCCATGTGCTGGTAGTGCGATCCATTGCGTCCGTAGCCTCCTCCGCTACCGCCTCCGTTGCGCATAAAGTTGTACGAAGAACCCTCCGCTCTATCCCGGTGATCTGGTCCACCCTGATCAGAGTTTCCAAAGTGCTGCAGGTGGGTAGAGAATTAGCAACCTTGTTTATGAAAAATACTCATATCAAATGTTGTATTTTTGGGATAATAGGATTCATAACACTCAATTTCTGAAAATGATTGGATTATTTCTGTTAAAGGATTACTTAAATATTTTTTAAGCCGACTAAATGGAAATGTAATTAACAAAGGTATTCCAGAACCCATCTACTAGCTAATTGTAATAGTTTATTCGCTTACATTATTCAAGTTCCTATCGTTGTAGTTGCGCTGGTGATGTCCCGAGTTCATGAGGCCGTTCATCGATGAGGAGGCGTTGTTAAGATGATCCGACATGTAACGCCGTCCGTTGTGGCCGTGTCCGTTGCCATTGCCATTGCCGGAGTAGTCCCGCGATAGGGCCGGACATAGGCCACGTCGGTAGTTTAAATAGTCGGATGGTACAATACCCCGGTTGTTGCCGTTGTTGTTGTTGTTGTAGCCACGCTGGTGGTTGTGGCCAAGATTGGGCGAGTTCCCGTTCCCGTTACCGGATCCCTGTCCCTGGCTGTGGCTATTGATGGGTGCGGATGCGTTATTAATTTGATGTTGTTGTGGTTGTTGTTGGGGCAGCATCGACGACGCAGACGAAGACCCATGAGGAATTATATCGGTACAAGAATTTACATTCACAACATCAGTAGGATTACTATTTGTTGTTGGATTGGTTGAATTGAAAGTTGTTGCGTTGGTTGAATTTGAATTCGAATTCGTTCGTGTTAGCGGGAGGGATTGGCGATTAGTCTGTTGCTGTGGGTTATGCAATGGATGGTACTGGTGTTGCGGATGGTACTGGTACTGGTACTGATGTGGGTTGGGATGATGGTTCTGGTTCTGGTTTTGGTTCTGACCAAATGACGGTGGGTTATAATGATTCTGATCACTGGAACTGCGAGAATGGGAACTAGAGTGGGAGGAGTTGGAACTGGAATTGGAATGCGATCTAAAGGACACTACTCGCTGGGGGGCGGGAGGCGTGGCAGGACCTAGCGTTAGGCACAAACGGGCGGGATTCAGTCTCACCAGGGAAACGGACATGGATCCATAGGTGTGGCTCTGCGATCCAGAGCCACTGCTTCCCGGACACATCTCATAGTAACTGGGATAGGAATTCTGTTGGTTCTGGTTGGCATGGTTATGGGGACTACTGCCATACGGCTGCTGGGGAGGACGCTGACTACTAGTGTTGCTGTTAGTATGACCATTGCTGTGTGGGGAGTTTGGGGAATGCGTTGGTGGGTAACTGTGGCGGTAACTGTTATACTGCTGTGGTGGACTCGAATGCGGGTGTGGGTGGTGATGGGGGGTGTGCATTTGGGGGTGGTGGTGACTCTGGTGTACTGGGGGGGAATGCGAATGGGGGTGATTAGTGTGACTGTGGCTCTGAGTGTGACCATTGTTGTTGCTGTTGTTGTGATGATGATGCGCTTTGCTATTGTTATAAATACAAGTTCCGCTAGAATTACTTGTTTGTACATCGCTGGATTTTCGATTTTGAGGATTGCAGTTGCAGTTTGTTTTAGATAATATGTAATACATATATACGTATATATAGAGAGTATAATATTCGGTTGTACGAGATACAGTTGAAAATTGTTCAATCAAATCAATGCAGTAGCAGTGTGTGGTAGTATTAAACACAACCCATATATAGTTATTGTATGCATATTACATGTACAGGTAGTAGGTAGTAGTAGTAGTAGTGGTGTATATATGCAGAGTGGTAGCCACACACATACGTTATTTATATAGTTTTTTTTTTATTTTGCAGTAGTTTTCGGTTTTTTTTTTTGGTTTTATATGAAGAAGAAAGAAAAACGAAAAAGATAAAAATAATATATATGTAAATGGCAAAATGCAATAATTAGATATTAGTTTAATATAGATATATATATATAATATCGATATGTACACACATTTAGTATAAAACAAATACGTACGTACTAATTAGTTTCACATCGTTTGCAGATAATACTAATTCCTTTTTTTTTAGATCTGCTCTTTTGTTTTGAATGCATTTTAGGTGGAAATTTGGTTAGTTTGCCATTTTATTTATTTATTTGTTGCTCGCTTTGATTTTATGCACACTACGCTTACCAAAAATCGAAATGGAAACGGAAATGAAAACAACGAAACGCCAATCGCACACTGGTCTTCACACTATTCAAATTTAACGTAACGGCAAAAAGGCAACTGTAACGTAATAGGCCGTTCTCACTAGCTAAACACGAGAGAAATACATTGGATACGTATATATATATTTGAGAGAGATAGAGAGAGTGCTGGTCATGCTCCAAAACTATACAAAACCGAAAACGTAAATAAACTGGTACAAAATCAACCTTTCTTCAGCCTGTGAAAAAGCTTTTACGAGTTACAGTTTGTTTTTAGCGGGGTGAGAACGGAAACGGAACGGAAATGGAACAGAACGGATCCAAGAGATCGTGATCGAGCTGGGCACACACCATATAGTAGTTATTATGCCTATGTATAGTTACTTATGTACACGCACAGCAAGAGAGTGGGGGAAAAGGGGCGTGTCTAAGCACCGAACGGTATATTCGTAACGTAAGCCGGTGTCAGCGTAACGTAGGTAGGTAACTCTTACGGACTAGATGCAAAAGCTGCGATTGCAACTGGCTAGAAATCAAAGAACAACTAGTTATTGTACGTACAGGTGTGCTCAAAATAATATCATTATGATCATAGTATTCAACATTAACAAAGTAAGAGAATTAAATATTAAGGAGTATTAGGATTTTTTAACTGTTTTTAATGGAATTTTAAGAACTAATTTTTGTTTCGGTTCAAATAAAATAACTATTATTTTTGTAATTTTTTGTAAACATTTTCTGTTTTTGACTACTATTATTTTAAGCACTGCTGTATATTTGGTAGACGACAAATCAAAGAAGAGTAATTGATAAACAGAGTGTGACAATGACCATACAATGCTGTACTTGTTGTTATTGTTATTATTGTGGCTCGCTTAATTTACACACACACACAAACAGTCAGTAGTAGAAGAGAGTAGAAAGAGAGAGAGAGAGCAAGGACTAAATCAAAAGGAGAAGGATATGCTCGAGCTATTTAAAAAGAGTTGATTTAACTGTTATATTTCGGTAATTTGTCGGTTTTCATTGTTTAATTGAATTATCTTTTGGTTTTTGGTTGGTTTTGGAATTTCTATGAGGTTGGTTTGTCAAACATTCTAAGCCGCAGTGTGCAAAATGCAAATAAATAAGTAAAACATTAAGCTGAGTTTGTTGATCATTTGCAAAACTCGACTCGGTTCGCCTCGACCTACGCAAAGTTAAGCAAAATACATCAATCAATAGTCGTCAATATACTTAGCTATCAATCAAGAAACTCAACTAAAATGCATCATTCATAAAATGTCGAAATTGAAAAAAATTACAACTAGTTACGGTACGGTTTGGATAAAGAGGAAATTTTGTAACTAAATTCATACTTGGCTTGCACTTTTCACGGTTGCATTTCACATATTTATCATCGCATTTATGTTTGTTCTTGGTTTTTGCTTTTGTTTTTAATATAAATTTAACGAATAGCGTAAAACGTGAAGCGACACTATGCGCAAAACGAAAGAAAGGTAATCGAAATAATAGATAACGGCAGATCAAATCAAAATTTTGTGGGTGGGGTTAGGTCTTGAAATTGGAATCCAGTGGAACCCTATCTAAACATTTCTTAAATAAAGTCTGCTTCGTAGGTGTAATTTGAGGATCTGTTTGGATTTCATTGGCATCTAAAGTTCCAAGACTGGAAAATTCTGATTAGCAAAATATAGTAGTCCTCCGCAAATTGAACCTACTGGTATTAGTTTTCATGATAAACATGATATTTGATTGACTGTTTAAGTATTTAAAAAGAACATTTTTTGATGAAATATTTCAAGATTAGACTGCTTTAACTTTTGTTATGCTAAAGTCTACTTAGATACAAAACTACGAGCGACATTTGAATAAAATTCTAATCTCCAAACTGAACTAGGATAGTAAATCCACCGTATCGATGCTGCATGAAAAGCACTTACCCACCCAACTTGCTTTATAATTGTTGATTGCTTACAACCGTTTGTCGATGACTCCGCAGTCGATGCTATTTCCTTGACCAATCAACTAGAATTCACTTAAGTCTACGGCTGATTCCTGCTCTAAAGAGTCTAAAAGCCCATAAAGGTAAAAGTAGTAATTGCCAACTACCCACTTAATATAAAGCCAGTGGACGAGAGAAGGAGGATGGCGATTAAGGTAGGTCCTTGGGGATGTTCTTGATGGGCCAGAGAGAGACAGAGAGTGGGGTTAGGAGAGAGATAGCATGCTGGTAAGTACTTAAGTCCGTTAGGCGCGCTTTACTCAAAATGAAGAAGAAGCGTTTGGGACAAAGAAACGACTACGAAACGAAAGAGAAATTTCTACGTAATAAGTTTTGTTCGCCATTTTCAAGTGCTCTTCATGCATTTTCTTAGGGAACTGTTTGATTGGTCTTAAGTTTATGAAACATTGAACGTTCTTTAAGTTGTTACAATGGAAATCAAGAGTTTCTGATTCGATTAATACGATATCTTCTACGGAACTTCACACTGCTCAAATTTCGGGTATGGTAATAAAAGCGGTTAGAAAATGTACATACGATAAAACATTAAATAAAATAAAAACTGACTTCTTGTTGGATAGTATAATGTGGGTGTATGTATGTACGAGTATGTATGTAGTATTTAATGTCAATGCCGGGATAGTTACAATGTTAATTAGTATAGTTGGTATGGTAACTGAGTGGTATGGTTAAAGGGTGCCAATTTCGACGAGGAACAAAACACAAAAATGTACAGTACGCAAGAGAACGCAAGAGAGTTACAAATGATCGAGAAGTATAAACGGTATAACACTATATCCATTATGTGTCGCCATCAAGTTGGCGATGCAAGCTTTTTTTTTTGTTTAGTGCTTCGAAAATTCAACGGTTAGGACCAATTAAAATGTTTTTGGTTGCACTACTGAACGCGACATTAATTACAAAATTCTCCCTTTAGCCTAAAAGCGATTTTCGGGTTTTTTTTTCAGTTCAGGTGTAATAGAGATAGAAAGTAGATAAACTGTTCTAGTCGTGGGGGAAGTTACAAGGATATGTCTTGTTAATCATGGATGGATTTTTTTTGGAATATTTCGGGAGCGGTTCGGATTGGATTGGGGGGTACGTTTCAAATTCGCTTTTCTTTTCAATGTCACTTAAAACTAACATAAGACTCGATCTCAAAGGATCTCGAGTGAGTAGGTGGAAATGGTTCTAAAACACAAGCGGCTCTCGGCTCTTACCAATTTGGGTTTGCATCTTTGTTATTGACATTGTTGTTGTTGTTGCTGCTGTTGTTATTGTTGTTGTTGTTGCCACCGTTGTTATTGCTGTTGCCGCCGTTCAAATTGACGTTGCACCAGGGACTGTGTCCAGGTAAAAGGCTGTTGTTGTTGTTGTTGCTGGACCTCTGTTGTCCCTGTTGTTGTTGCTGCTGCTGCTGGCCATGGGCGTGCGGATGTGGGTGTGGCGAGTAGAGCATGCGACCGCCCCCACCGCCGCGATGCGAGCGGACCGATGAGGAGTTGCGGGAGAAGGGTCGCCGGCTGCTGCCCCCATGGTTGTTGTTGTTGTTGCCGTTGCCCAAGTTGCCGCTGCTGGCATTCGAGTTGAGCATGTTGCTGTTGCAGTTGCAGTGGCTGCTGTTGGTTGCTCCTGCTGCTGCTGCTGCGTCTGATGTTGCTATTCGACTTTCGACTGGACGAGAGCTTTCTTTGGGCTATTCTTTTAATCACACAGCTGTGGGGCGGGAGTAAAAACGAGAAGGAAACGAGACGATTTGCTTATAAAGTGGCCGCTTGTACACTTAACTAGGCAGCCCCGTTCCGTTTGCAATCTGAATGTATTTGGGACAATCCAAAACTGATCTAAATTTTAATTTTTTGAAAAAATACAAGAGTTGAGTCTTAAAAAATTAATCCCCTTTTGGCGACTCAAAATTTTAGAAGTATATAATGTTAAATGTTACTGAATTTAATAGCATTTTAATGTTCAAATCCAAATTCCTAAGTTCTTGTTTGAGTAAGTCCATAACAATAAATAAGTTCTCCATTTTGTGTTTTTTTTTCACCAAAACAGTATTATCAAAGAACACTATGGTTGTCATTTTTTCAAGATTAAAGATTACGTTCAATTTCGATGCCACCAACTCAGATTATAATCGAAAACGGAAAAGGTTTCTACGCACTAGATGATTATGTTTTTTCATTTGTGGTATTTCTTAATACGTTCTTGTGTTTGTTTTTTATTTTATTATTTATTTAGGAAGAAGTATTCTAAGCCGGACCCGCGCTCCAGAACAGAAAGCAAACAACCAACAAGCCAACATGCTCAATAACAAAACATTTATGGTTTCTCTAGTAGGCAAAATACTTACTTAGGCAAGGATAATAAAATATTTATATATGTGTATATATTGATATGTATATATACGTGTGGGTGTGTTTATGTGTGGATATATGTAAATATTTGTTGTAATCGTAATAAATAAAACAGCAACAATTTTTCAGTTTGTTTTAACAGTGTAGCTTTAATAGGTTGTCAATTATATGGAACTGAGATGAGATACGTGCGTGGTTAGTCTTTCAACTATAGGTATAAGTACGATATAAATGTATATAAATTCATGTATTGGGGGTATGTGGAAAAGCTGCCGATACAGATACGGATACGATAAATATATAAATATGTATATAAAGTTAACAGTTACGGGTACATAGGTATTATATATATGTATGTGTATATGTGAGCTAACTCCGTCGACTCCGTCCGCCAATGATAAGTGGTAACGATAAATTTTACACTTCCAGCGTTTCCAGTTTTGAGTTGTTAAACACGATAACCCATCGTTAAGCCGCCCCTCTCATATATACATACATATTTATCACTAGATGTGTGTGTGTTTTACATGAATATGTCAACTGAACAAAAACAATATTAGTGGTTCTGTTGTTTTTTTGGGTTTTGGGGTTTGGGTTTCGGTATCGGGTAGGATGGATGTGGATGGATCGAGGTTGGGTCGGATGACTGATTACAAAACTTATCACTTATCGCCCGACGGGCAGTTAGTACAATCGAAAGATTCCAGATCAAGAGAGCGACAGATAAAGAGGGTTACACTTAACGTACATGGGCCGTGTTGTGGGTGTGTGTGCTCTATAAGTAGGTAATATAAATACTAGGCGTAAAGTAGAAAACGAACATGTGCAAAGTAAAACAAACAGTGTGACAAAGTCGTGTTGTCGTATAGTATATAGCATAAATATGGATGGGTTAGATCGATCGTATTGTAACCATTAGGAGAACAAAGGACAGATACAAGTAATTACAAGATGGCTAATCGTACTTTGTACTTTCTTTTCAGTTATCAGTCTTCGATAGTATGTTTAACAGGTTTACAAAAAAACAAAGCTTACAAACTAAAGCCGTTTGGTTTGCCAGTTGCGGTAGACCGTTGATAGGTTGGTTTGTTGATTGGTTCAGGTTGGCTGATAGGTTGGTTTTGGTTGGTTTCGTAGGCAGTTCGAGGATTAAACGTTTAAAAGTTGAGCTGAGCTGAGCTGAGATTCAGGTGTGTGCAGATTGCATTTTGCAGTTTGCAGATTACATTTGCATTTGCGCTTGCGGTAGTTGGTCAGTGAGATTGAGATACAGATACGGATACAGCCAGATACAAAAGTGTCAACGGCACGGCACGGCACGGCAACGCAAAGGGCAGATGGCGGTCTTAAGTGGTACATACGGGCATATGTATTTAGTATACACTTTCGGTTTTTAGTTGCTTTCGGTATCAGTATCGCTATTTTGTTGGTATTTATTTTGATTGATTTTTACATGTGGCTATATACGAGAGTCAATAGGGAAAACACTTGATGATCGGTATTCGTTTGAGAGACGTGTGTGTTAAAGAAGCGGGGCACGTCTGGCCGCGGCCGTTAACAATGCAAATTTACCACCAAAACCAGCAATAAAATATTGTATGTATGCTAAAACAAAGAAAATAAAAGTAAAAGAAAACATTGCTATTACATTCAGTTGAGAAACTAATTACTTGGGTTGGTTTAGTTTGGTTAGCAATAAATGTATGTATATGTGGGATAATATTGGAATATAGGTCTATATATAAAGCCCGGTTTTAATAGCGGCCAATGAGTATTAATGCCAATGTAATGCAAATTAGACGTAAAAAATAGGCAGGCAGTACAATATACAAATGCTTGACTATCATAACGATAATGGTTGTAATTGTGGTTCAATATACAGTTGCAGTTAAAATAATAGTGCTGAAAACTATCTTTTGGCTTGTAGTCTCTGCAAAATGTCGTATACTTGTAGTTGTTGAAGTGGAGAAAACTATTTTTAAAGAATAAAGTTAGTGTTACTTAAGAAATGAATTTTAGTAACCATTTTTAAAAAATTTTAGAATATAAATTGATAAAAATAAAGTAAAAAAAATATTTTTAAAAGGACTATTAAAGTATGCTACGATATGTTTTGAACACCCAGAATGAAACTTTTCTCAACGGTAGCATACATTTCTACGCCCTTTAGAGTGCTTTCAAACCTCCAGAGTTTTGTATTGGAATTGTCACAGCACAAACACCCTCTTTGATTAGGGTATTTGTGGTAAATGTTATTATACAGATAAGATAAGTGCATTTCTAAACATAGATTAAGAGGCTAAACGAGGACGATAACATATCTATAAGAGGCCTCTCAGGGGCTCCCCTTCAACAAGGTACAAAAAAGACTACATTTCCGTAATTTAGCTATTATTTTGAGCACAACTGTGTGTGTGTGTATTGCCCAAGGAGGACCTCCGATCGAAAGGCTTTATAGCAACGGCTACTATTCATACTTGGGCAGGGTCGGTGTTCGAGTTGGGGTCACACTTCGCCCTCTCAAAATTAAAACAATAAATTATAAAAAATGTACGCATATACACACAGGCAGGCAGACATCAAAATATTCGCTTTTCCCATGGAGTCCGGACCCCAACAGACCCCAACACTCACATACAGACATCCGTGCACAAAGAAACCAAGAGAGAGCCGAGAGCGCCACTGAGAGGCGAGAGAGGACCCACCTAGCCGTGCGAGTGTGTGTGTGGGTGCTCCTCTTGTTGTTGCTATTGCGTAGTCATGGCAGTCAACTTCATCGAATGCTCTTTTTCTTTTCCTTTCGTTTCGTTTTCTTTACACACATTGATTATATGAATATGTGAATATGCCCTTCAGTTCTGGCGTCATGTCGGTAACAAAGTCACTTGTCCAAATGCACGGCCGCTGCCGACGTCAGCAGAGCAGTCGGCGCAGCCTCGACGTGCGAGAAAGAATAGCCGATATTTTTTTATTGCGCTCTCTTTCTTTGTCTTATAATCTGACTGCACTCGACGCTAGCAGTGACAAATTTCGGGCGGTCTGTTATTCTCTTTTGCGCTTTACAGTTATGTTCAGCTAGCACCCAAAATTTGGCCGGTAAATTTTGTGTGACGCAGCGACATGTGTATGCCCTTACATTTTTTGAGCAATATTGTATTTCGAAAATAAACTATTTTTTTTTGTTTTTTAAACTTAAATAATTTGATTATAAAAAAAAGGTAATTTTAATTAAATTAAAAAAGTACATTTAACTCATTAAATGTTATATTTAACTTTATTATATAATCTAATTTTTTAGTTAAGTTTAAAAAATTGGTCCTTTAATATTTCTTTATTATTAACAGCTATAAAAAATTCTAATTTTACTAAACAAATAAAAATTATATAGTCGGATATTTACGGTTTCAGAAAGGGTATATGAGCATTGGCACGCGCCAAAAGCGAAGATGAAACAAAAGGAGCATGGCAAAGGGGTGAGAAAAAGACTTTGTGCAATCACATTCTTTTTGAGGATTTCCTAAGAGAAGGAGGTTTTTTTGTTGCTCAGCGATTTATTTAATTTCTTACCAAGTGTTACTTAGCGAATCAATTATTTTTGTGCCAAGTGCTATAAAAAATAAAGTCAGGTAAGTGCAATCTTAATGTTAAGATTTTGTGAATTTGCACCAATTTAAAAAGTGGTTTATGTTATGTGTTTCGCAAAATAACCTAGAAAGTTCGCGAGCAATAGCCGAAATTGGCAAGTTAAAGTGCTTATAAATAATAAATAATATTAATAAATAAATAAATACAAATATTAATACTTTTTTATATTTTTAGGTGCATTGATGATAAATTCTGAAGACCCAGACAAGTGCCTCAGAAAGGCCTTTCTTAATATTAAAAATAAGTTGGTGAAACAAAAAACTAGAAATAATAATATTAATAATAGTCTTAATAACTTTAATAACACAATTTAAAAAACAAAATATATAAAATAAAATAAAAAAATAAATAAAATGAATTAAATGAATATAAATATTTCCGTAATATATATTTTTTTTAATGAAATCGCTAATGAAATTTTGGAAAAAGTCATACATGAAATCACCTATGACACAGGTGACCCGATGATGGATTTTCAGAAGTGACATTCCATTGAAAAAATTCTGAAAGTCACACGTGAAATACTAAGTGACATGTCACAAGGTTGTGACCTCTCATATAAAAAATTTGTATAAGGCACTTGTGACATCACGAGTGTCTTCGAAAGAATGTCACTCATTTTGTCACCATGGGACGGGGTAGGACATCTCGAACAAATGTCTCTATGAAAAATCACCGGTGCGTCACCGGTGCCAAATGACATGTCACGAGTGATTCATATGGTGATTCGCGAGTGAATAGTGATTTCTGGAACTGAAGGGTGTATACTAACGAAACGCTTGTTGGCTGGCTGCTTTTTGGCAATTACGCTGCTCTTTGGCGTTTCAAAACACGATGATGGGGCTAAAAATTGAGCTTTTGTGGTGTAGACACAGACACAGGTTAATTTGCATTGGCTGCCCCAACATAACTGCACTTTACACTCGCACACACACACCGAGACTTATTGGGGGGCTTATGCATACTACTGGGGGGCGGGGTATCGAATAATATGCGGAGTAATTGGAATATTCAGAACAATAAACTACACACCAGACGCGGAGCTCCCGACTCGACGGCAGACAAAGACGCAATGTGGTAAAATGTACATGTACCCAGGCCAGACGGGGCGCTCCTCATTCTCTTTTTCGCTCTGGCTCGCTCTCTTTTTCCGCTGCGAGTGTAGATATATGGATGGAAAATCGAAACTCTGTGGCTGCTGACCCCCCGCCCCCCACTAGCTGTCTCGCTCCCCCGCACGGACAAAATCAACACAAGTTCACACACATACAGGCACACGGATGGGGAACTCACAATGACAACCACTTCGTCACCAGCAGATAAAAAAAGTGCTGGCCTTAAAAACAATTGCGTTTTATGTAATTCCACTACATACGTACGTTACGAAAACAAGCACTATTCATTTTACACGGTGGATAGAAGTACTTGGTATCGAGTACAGATTGCTGGGCAGGAAAAGTATCTTTAGTTTTTACGCTTTATGGGAGTTTACCTTGGAAATAGACCTGACAAGAGTGTGGCCGCGGCGAGTCTAGGCAATATTACCAGGGGTTTCTGTGGAAGTGCCAAAAATGTACTAAAAAGTCCAAAGTTAGTGTGTTTTGAAAAAATTTCTATGGAATTTGTATTTAACCTTCTTTTATATCCCTATTTTTAATAAAAATATCTATAAAATTTAATTAACAAAATAAAAGTTTTTAATTTTATTTTAATGAATATTTATTAGTGCATTTTTCACAGTCCAGGTGGATTTTAGCATGCTCACGCTACGGTCACACCAATCTTCACCGAAAACGCTACCCGGAATTAACTCCTGCTGAAAAAAAACGGAATTTATTAATAAAAACTTACAAGCTAGCTCCTTAAAGAGTCGGCTGGCGCATTAAACTAATCGTCAACTAAATAGGCAATACGAAAATGTAAGTACTTGCAAGCATTTTACCCCCTGAGCGGCTGAAACATTTCGCTTTTCTCGGCCTAAAAATAGGGCGCGTGCCCAGAGTCCCGCCGGCGAGGGTGAGAAGGAAAAGGACAACAAGGATAAGGACACCAAAGAGAAGGACGGCAAGGCGGCGGCCAGCAGCTCCTCGCGCAGGGACCGCGAACGCAAACGCCGCGGATCGGCGTCCTCCAGCAGCGACTCCAGAAGCAGGTAAAGCAGCCGGCAACGGTGTTCCCCACATCTGGTCCGCATCTGTCACTCCGAATAAGGGTTACTTCTGAAAATGCGTCCTATGTTGTGTGGGAAAATGTCCTTTCAAAGGAAGATTGTAGAAGATAGTTAGCAGCACAGTCCTGTGTTCTTTCCAGAGAAAGTGAAAGTCGTATTGCCTTCTTTTCGATAGCATACATTTTTATATTTCATTTCATTCATATAAATATGACAATGTTCAGATAAGTTAAAAAGTTAAACCCCTTCTTCTACTTTATAACACTTTTATGTCAAAAATCTATATAAAATGTGGGCTTTTCTAGCTCATCCGACAGCAGCTCTTCGCGCAGCAGTTCTGGATCATCGCGCTCCAGCTCGAGCAGCTCCAGCGATTCCTCGAGCTCATCATCGTCCTCATCCAGCGACTCAGATCGCAGCGAGAAAAACAGACGACGTGGCGGCGGAGCTGCCGGCAAAGACAAGGACAAGGAAAAGCCCAGCGCTCGATCCCGGTCTCGCACCCGTTCGCCCAGGCGTGTCTCCAAATCCCCCCGACCGGGCAGCAAGTCACGCAAGGAGCCGGAGCGGGATCGCGAGAGGCGCAGTCGCTCCCGGGATCGTGCCCGCCGCGCTGGATCCAACGATAGGCCCGCCGTCGAAAGCAATAATGTGAAGCGTGAGCGTTCCCGCTCGGCCAGTCGCTCACGATCACCACGCCGTCGTGGACGTGGTTCGGTGGAGAGGACGCCCCCACCGAAGCGAAGGGAGCGCTCCCGGTCACGTACCCGCACCCGTTCGCCCACGCCCAAGCCGGTGCGGATCCATGTCGGGCGGCTCACCCGCAACGTGACCAAGGACCATGTGTTCGAGATCTTCAGCAGCTTTGGGGACGTGAAGAACGTCGAGTTTCCCGTAGATCGTTATCATCCGAATTTTGGACGAGGCGTGGCTTTCGTGGAGTACGCCACAGCCGAGGACTGTGAGTCGGCCATGAAGCACATGGATGGCGGGCAGATCGACGGTCAGGAGATCACAGTGTCGCCCGTTGTCATACCCAAACAGCGACCGCCCATGCGTCGTCCCTCGCCTCCCATGCGCCGTCCGCAGAACAACCGCTGGCGATCCCCGCCCAACTTCAATCGGTTCAACAACCGCGGAGGAGGTGGTGGTGGCGGCGGCGGTGGACGTCGTCAGTCGCCCATGAGGAACCGGCGCTCTCCGCGTCGCCGCTCCCGGTCGCCCATCCGCCGCCGGCGTCGCAGCAACAGCAGTGACAGCTCTCGCTAGAGGACACCGCTCGACTCCTAGTTTCTACAATTTGACACACGATTATGCACCTTTCTTTATATTATAATCCAAACAATAAACGTGAGCATGGGCCACACAAATAATACGTTGGCTTAGTGTATAAAGGAGCACTCCACATCTTCGAGAGGACATCCCAGTGGATGATGGAGCTTAAAGAAGCAGCTACGCTTTTTTGTGGTCAGCCGGGATTGAAGAAGAGCAGCCGTTGGTTTGGGTGTTCTTATTCCTATAAGATCGCCACCGCAGAACTCGAATACCTCGTGTTTATTTCTCAGCAATGTTTTGATGCCCCCACACTCGGATTTAATGCCACTCAGCTCTTCTTTGGTGAGACTCTGGGCGATCTCTCGCATGGGCAGACGACCAGACCATTTATCTGCATTGGCAGCCAGGAGTTGTGTAAAGATCTTCAGCACCAGACCATCGATAATCGATCTGTCCACTTGCGTGCAGTTGCGAACGCTTTCCTCCTTGTCGCGCAGCTTAATTTCGGACTCTCCTGTTTTGTACTTTCTTAACTCCTCTTGAACAAAGTACTCCAAGTCCTTTGTGGGGTTTCTTTTCATTCCTATCAGAGCCAAGCGCTTGGTACTCGGTATTTTTAGACGATCTTGTAGGACCTCGAAGCCACATTCCCTTGAGACCTGGGTGACATATTGAAAGAAGTCCTGGTACGCACTTATCTTCGTATTTCGCCTTCGAAACTTGGCTCCCGAAAGTTCGTAGGGACAGCAGGGTAACAGAAAGTAGTTGATGTTCAAGCGACCAGCCAAGACCGGTAGCCAGGGAGACAGTTCATCCGAATGATTGCCAATTAACCAATCTACCTCCGGGAAATCCAAGCGGAAGCTGTTGGGCTCTACTGCCTTTTCGAGGAGGCTCTGTTGCGTGTCCCCTGGATAAAGAGACCACAGCTTCCGCTTCCTTATATCGTAACCGTAGCCTTTGAAGCCCTCGGCATTGAGGACATGCACCAGGAGCCCGTTCCCGCAACCCAAATCTGCGAAAGCCTTGGACTCCGTTTGCGTCTGACTCCAGAGAACAATGAGATATGCGGCGATGGCTAGGTCCTCGTAGATGAACTTCAACGGATCCGTGGACTCTTGGGCGGTTTTCCAGTAGTCAAGAAGCAGCTGGGAGTGCTTCTGTTTCAACTGCTTGTACAGATCATTGTACTTTTCCACGTTCACCAAGCCCAGTGACTTAACTCTTGATTCATCCTGCTTGGACTGCGACCAGCTGAGGAGCTTTGGTTTGAGAACAAACTCCAACCAGTTGGGGTTTTGTTTGGCCTCCAGTAGAAGCTGACCACCATGAAGCCGCACTGAGAAGTCCTCTATATCGTCGCTGGCAAATTGGCAATCGTAAAGGCATTTTGAAAAGTCTGTAAATAGACGTTAATAGTTTCTCTATAGACTGATTAATATAGGATTATCTCACCTATGGTCCCAGTGGCCAAGATGTTCTCCGGCAATTTCTTGGGCAGCAGTTTGAATCCAATTTTGAAGCCAGTGCACGTGCGCTGGCTTGGATCTTCCTTTAGGGACTTCCACAGTTCCTCCTCGCTGGAGTCACACAGTCCTTCATCCTGCTGCTTCTCAACCTGGGTAATGACCACCTCGAATATCTTTTTATTCAACGCATGATAGTTTTTGATCAGTATTCCAATCGCCTGCCAGAACTGCGCTTCTTCTACTGTCATGGTGCCGAAAAATAAAGGTGACGCTATGAAGTCACGTCACGAATATTAAGTATACGTAGTGGGTTTGGTTTTTCTATCGATATTTGACTGGCGGGAATTTCAAAATGATTTTTTTAAGATAATGCTTTTTTGTAAGGAACCCTAATTAATTTAAAAATATACAAATATTTATTATAATAATTATTTGGTACCTTAGAGTTATAAAAAACAAAAATATATTTAAGTTTTAGATTTCAACAACAAGTTAGGAATACTTTATTTCTCAATCCTAGAAACATTATTTTTCTCAAACAAATAATTTTTTAAAATAACAACATTTTTAAAAAACGATCTCGATGACTAATAAGCAAAACATCGATTGCTAAAAGTATATCGATATGGTATCAACATCCGTACTATCTATTGCGTAATCAGCTGGGAACGGAACCACGCAGCTGAATCTGAATCTTTGGAAGTCACTTACCTGTTGCATTTACTAGTTTAGATACAAATAATATATCATGTCATTCCTGCGAAAGTCGGTGCATCTTCTGGGTGCTGTGGCAAGGCGGCAACAACACCTGAAAGTGGTTAGTACCCGGAGTTATCACATGGGTCTGTTGTTATTTGTTTGAATCTACTACTCATAGATAGGAGGTGCGATCTCTACAGCTGCTCGGGACTTCAGCTCGAAACCTTCAAGTGATTACGCCAATTTCCCGGGTGCCAAGGCTCCTTTCGTTAGCGATCTGAAGTTAATTTACCCAGAGGACTATGCGCCAATTCCCATATACCGAGTGATGGATCAGGATGGCTTCATAGCCGATGAGTCCCAGGATCCCCAGCTGGGCCGCGAGGTGGTGGAGAAGATGTTCCGTGACATGTTGCTGCTTAACACCATGGACAAGATCCTCTACGAGTCCCAGCGACAGGGCAGAATCTCTTTCTACATGACCAACTTTGGCGAGGAGGCGTCCCACATTGGCAGTGCCGCCGCTTTGGAGATGCGGGATCTCATCTACGGACAGTATCGCGAGGCCGGTGTTCTGGTTTGGCGTGGCTTCCGCATCGACCAGTTCATCGATCAGTGCTACGGCAATACGGACGACTTGGGTCGCGGCAAGCAGATGCCCGTGCACTACGGATCCAGGGAGCTGAACTTTGTCACCATCTCCAGTCCGCTGTGTGAGTTCCTGTACTAGTATATAGATTAAGGGAATACTTATCATTTCTTTTGGATTTGCAGCTACCCAAATGCCCCAGGCCGTGGGTGCAGCCTATGCCATGAAAATGAGGCCGGATAACGATGCCTGTGTGGTCTGTTACTTCGGCGAAGGAGCTGCTTCCGAGGGAGATGCCCACGCCGCCTTCAACTTTGCCGCCACCCTGGGCTGTCCAGTGATCCTCTTCTGGTGAGTATATATTTTATAATATTTGTAGGGTTTGAAGACAAGCAACGATGATTGTCTATAATAACTCTGAGATACAAGACACTACTTTGATAAGATAAAATATTTTACAATATTCTTTATCTTATCAAAAAATTCGTCATATACTCTACTTCACTTTATTAATATTTAGAACTTTGAAGAATTTAGAAACACATTAAAAATTAAAAAAAAAAATTATAAATAAATTAAAAATAAATTCTTCTCTTTAGTCGCAACAATGGCTTCGCCATATCCACCCCGTCCCACGAACAGTACAAGGGTGATGGAATCGCAGGACGTGGTCCAATGGGCTATGGAATCGCCACGATCCGCGTGGATGGCACCGATGTATTTGCCGTCTACAATGCCATGAAAAAGGCCAGGGAGTATGTGCTGAAGGAGAACAAGCCGGTGGTATTCGAGGCCTTGGCCTACCGCGTCGGCCACCACTCCACCTCGGACGACAGTACCGCCTACAGGTCGGCTGAGGAGATTGAGGTGTGGAACTCGGTGGAGCATCCAATCTCCAAGTTGAAGCGCTACATGGTGCACAAAGGCTGGTTCGACGAAGCCGAGGAAACCGAATTCATCAAGGATGTTAGGAAGAAGGTCCTGAAACAGATCGCAGTTTCCGAGAAGAAACTCAAGCCCAACTGGCGCGAGATGTTCGAGGGCGTGTACGCAGAGATGCCAGAGCATCTGGTGGAGCAGCAGAAGGAGCTGGAGAAGCACATCGAGGCGCACAAAGAGCACTATCCCCTGAAGAACTTCGAGAAGTAGATGATTTCCTTGTGCCAGAAAGAAGCTAACAACTCAGAAATGAAAGCGAACCGAGAGACTCGATCGAAAGTGCATTTATTATGATTAAGCAATAGGCAAACAATTTTGTGTGGGTCCAACCCGTTTGTTATGACTCATCCGCTCAGGCTGGGTGGGTCGAATGTGTGGAACTTGGACTAGATCAACTTGGATACCTCCTAGATCTTCGCTTCCACATTCACACTGACCCACTCTGGTGCAGGTGTTATGAAAAGGTGTTAAAATTTATTAAATTTGATTTACATACAATATACATATACTGAAACAATACGAATACAAATATATACTTTTGACTTAACGCAACGCATCGCAGAAAAAAACGCGGGTGGAGATGAAGCTACCTGTTGCAGGGATGACTCGCTGAAGCTTGGCTGGAATGATGCAGGGGGCGCGAGAGTTGCTCCTTTCAATTGGTGCGCAGCTGGTAGTCGCCGTTCTGCGTTATGTACCTCACCCATGGCAGCGCCTGGTAGCCACTCTTCTCGATGATTTTCAAGTAGCGCACCTGGATGCCCGACGTGGTGAAGTAGGGAATCTCGAAGCGCACCTGTATTGGTGGCTTGCCCTCCGTATTGTCCTCGCTCTCCACACTCGGCAGACCGAAATGGGCCCGCATTAGGTACTCCTTGCCGCCCGGGAACGACTTGATCGTCCAGATGATGGCGTTCTGTTCCGGCGCGTACTTACAACTGCCAATGGTGGTCTTGAACTTGGGCGAGTCCGCGTCGGCGGGCACCGGTATGACGATTTCCACATTGTTGGCCGTCGATCTTCGCTTGAACTGCGACTTTGCCTTGATCATGTACTCCACGCGGGAGTGGGCGTGCCGCTCAATCACTGACTCTATCCATATCAAGGGTTTGACCTGCCAAAAAGGGGGTATATTAGACTTACATTATAATTAATGACTACCCATTAAAATACTTACATGCGTGTTCAGACGATAGGACATCAATTCGAACTCGCCGTCCGGCGGAATAAACGAGATTGTGCGATCGTTTTCGAACCGCGACAGCCGCACGCACTGGTGGAACTTGACGTCCTCGAGCTCCACAGACTTGGACTTGCCGCGGCCCGTGCTCTCGAACAGGACCTTGTCGTTGAGGCCCAGCCGCAGTTCTGGCATTCCCGACAGGTAAACCCTCATCTTGATGGCGCCCACGATCTCGCTGCGCAGCACATTGCCATTGGCGTTGGCCAGCAGGTTCACGGACTCGATGACATCAAGGAAGACCTCATTCTTGCGGTACTTGATGCCCTCGGAGCGCCAGGAGACGGCATTGGTCACGGCCACCGGGATGCGGGGCTGTAGCTCCAGCTTGTGGCCCTCCTGCGTGATGTACTCCTGCAGGATCTTCGAGTCGGTGGTCTGCGGGTAGCCAAAGTCGAGCAGCTCGTCCAGCAGCTCGTAGATGATCACGAAATTGTCCCGGATGGACTCCTCCTCCAGCTCCTTGAAGTATTCCACGAAGACCTGGGCGATCTTGTGCAGAAAGACGAAGACCAGGGCGATATTCACGTTCTTGTTGCGCGGCGTCGTGGACACGATGTACAGGTTGTTCGTCTTGATGTAGGCGAACGTGGTCTCCGCCGTCTGGAGGATCGGGGTGATCAGACCCTCCTCCTCGCGCTCCATCAGCAGCGGCATGAATTTGTCGATCACGGCCATGTCGATGTTGTCACCGCGGTAGTTCCGCGATATCAGCACCTTGCCCTTCACGTCCAGCACGAAAATGGCCGACGAAGACATGACTGTTGTGTCCCAGCAGCTGCCACTTGTCCCAGGTGTGAAATTCCCAATTGGATCGAGTGGGATGAGGTCCCCAGGCTGGTTCTACTGCTCGCGGCAGGCGTTGCTCGTAGCGGGTGGCGACTGTGGTGAGGCGTCGGTGAGTGGGTCGGTGTGTCGTTGGGCTGGCTTTACATATTCCGTTTCGTGGCCTGGAAAATGCGAATGAAAACTCCGAAATTTCTTACGTCGCCCTTTCTGCTGCTGCTTCTTCTTCTTCGATTGCAGTGTGACCAGCCAGGACTTTTTCAGTGCTGCCTTTCTATCTATTTTCTAGCTATGAGCACAGAAATTACATATTCTGAAGACTTTTGTCAGGTGAAAAAACTTAATTTTTTTTATTTGCTACTATTAAAAGAAATTTATTTTAATTGTTTATTTAAATTTTCCTGTCTTTTAAAAAATATAAATTTTGTGGATAATATTGAGTGCTAAGGTAAGGTTAAAAGTTAACTGCCAGCACTGTTGCCCTTTGGTGTTTCCGGCATTCCGCAGTACGGTCACACTGCTGCTGCCAGACGCTGCTTTTTTTTGGAATTGTTAATTATTTACTTCGGCGAACATGCAAATGAACCCGAGCGTCACAATCGAGCGCAAACGCGTCGACTGCAGTGTCCTGCCCAAAGGATGGCAGCGCGACGAGGTCCGCAAATCGGGCAGCAGCTCCAATAGCAACGCCAGCAGCAACAACAACAACAGCAGCGCCACAGCCAGCAACAACAACAACAACAAGGTGGATGTTTTCTACTACAGGTAAAGAAGAAGAGGAGCACTCTATATAGACTAAGGGGAGATATAGACCTAGTATCGGAACACTGCACGCCGTTGCATAGGATAAACTTTTAATCACTTTCACTACCTTTCTGTTATTACATCCACATCAACCAACACACACACACCACCCACAACCACACACGCACACGCCTATGTATACACACACACGATCCACCTAACCCACCAAAAATAAAAATCTCCACCCACCGCCGTGTCCGTTCAGCAGTCCCACAGGAAAAAGGGCGGAGGGAAAGCCGCAGGACATCGCAGTCCCCGACTTTCAAACCGGCAAGATGCAGCAACGGGCCCTGCCCTCGCCCTCCATTTCGCTGTACCGCTGCAGCGCCATGCCGCTGCCCCTGGCAAGTGGGGGCGGAAATGGGGCCACCACCGGATCGGCGGCCAATGCCCTCAAGCGCAAGTTCGCCCGGAGTCAAGGAGGCCCTGCAGCAGCAGCATCAGCAGCGGCGGTAGGAGGAGCTGCTCCGCCGGCAGTGGCCGCCTCAGCAGCAGCAGCAGCATCATCTGCATCACCATCAACGGCCAATCGGCAGCAGCAACAGATTGAACTCAGGTAGAGCCAAGTGAAGGAGCACTTGTCTCTTGCATGCCAGCGTGTCCTCTCTTGTTTGCCTGTAGCCTTCAGCCAGGACGCAAGGTCTACAGCAGGCGGGAATCAAAAACCAAGAAACCCAAAAAAAGCTAAAGAAACACAATTGGCCAACAATTCGTAGTAGTCACCAAAAACGCTGTAGCTCTGTGCCACCTGAGATTTTGTTCACCATCTCTGCATGTTTAAGCTCCACTTTACGTTTTGTTTTGTGTGCTGTTCGGTGTTTTAGCTGCTAAACAACATCCCATTAATGAGTTTTAATCTTTAATCCCTTACAGCCGGGCCCTGCGCACAGATGTCTCCCTGGTGCCGCCCATCCGACAGACTGCCTCGATCTTCAAGCAACCGGTGACGGCGATTCGCAACCACAGCCAGGATCCTGCCAAGGCGAAGCCTGATACCAAACATGGCACTCGGGAGAAGCCCAAGCAGCTCTTCTGGGAGAAGCGGTTGGAACGACTACGCGCCTGCCACGACAGCGGCGAGGAGCTGGACGACATCTCACTGCCCAAGACCATACGCACCGTTGGCCCCAACGTCAATGAACAGACCGTCCTCCAGTCGGTGGCCACGGCGCTGCACATGCTCAACGCCGGCGTCCACGGCCAGAGCTCCACGAAGGCTGACTTGACCAAGAATGCGATGGCGTTCATGAATCCCGAACAGCCGCTTATGCACGCGGTGATCATCTCTGAGGACGACATCCGCAAGCAGGAGGACCGGGTCGGTGTGGCGCGGCGAAAGCTGCAGGATGCACTCAAGACATGAGTGCAATGGTTACCCTCATGCATCTACCAATTCCATTGTAGACTATAACATCTCTATCGTATTGAGCCCTATTCGAAATCTACATTTAAGCCTAGTGTGTAATAAACCAAAACCAACTCCAATCGAGGGACACTGGCTTTTATTGGAGGTCGGGAAGGTTTAGGTACTCTTTTTCCATAACAAAAGCACCTCAATAATCTTTTTTATTACGCTCAGATCAGTTTAAAATGCTATTTTATACAAGACAGTTTAAAAACGAATTCGAACTATATTACACATATTGAATATGCAAATTATTAGAGCCGGTCGATTAGTAAGGAAAGTCTTTGGAACGGAAAGCAATCTATTAGTGACTTTCTAAAGATTCTTGGCCCAATAATTCGAACCCCTCTAATGTTCACGACAACTTTTAAAGCTGGACAGTTTTTGTGCTTCATCCCCTCATTGTATTTTAAAATATATACTATACATAGACATTGTTTCTGAGGCGCTATTACTCTAGAACCTCCTCCAGCTCGTCGTCCTCGTAATCTATGCCATCGTAGTCCGTCGAAGAGCGCGTTGTTAGCTGCAAGGGACGAAGCAATCGGAATTTGCAATTAACTGAGAATTTGTCACCTGCACTGGTTGCTTTCCTACAAGAGTGTCTGGAGCCAAACAAAGACATTGACCCAAAACTATTGAATAAGCTCCAGGCAGTTAAGGGTTAAGAACAACTTAATTCAGCCAGTTGTGCCCACCTGGTTGTAAATGCCGCGCCATGCTGCAAACGCTCCCATGGCCAACACTGCTCCCACGCCCGCCACGATTTTGGTGTTCAGCTCGGAATCCAGGAACTTGCGCTCTGATGCCGTCAGACTTGCCTCCGTGCCACTGGGAGTCTTTGTGAGTTTGACGGAACTGTAGCCCTCGTTGCGGAATATGTCCTTGGTGATGCGATTGATGAAGTTCACCAGGTTCTGGCAGCCTTTAATGTGATTCTGCAGTGGATTGTTGGGCAGTGCGATTTTGAAGATGATCGACAGATAGCTGTACACAATGGCATCGAACTCGCTGTAAGTATCGCCAAAGAACCAAACTTTACGACCCAACTTCCTGGATAACAGATTCACCACCTTTTTGGCATTGACAACGAGCTGGAATAAAAAGGGTTATCATTAGTGTGTGTAAATAGATTTTCCTTGGAATATGCTAGTAATGATACCTGATTGAGGTTATTTATGAAATATTTATGAGTCATATTAATATGATAGGATAATCAATTATGATGAAATATCAAGAAATGTTTGGAAAAAAAATTACTTTTGAAATACTAAATGATTAAGTGCTAAAACTTAGCAAAACCAAGTATCAATAATTTGGTAAATCATTCATTCTTGCATCAGTTTTTAGTTTTAAGACGAATGAATGGGAGATCAGCACTCACATAGTCGCCTTCGTGCTTGTCCAACTTGTCGTTCACATCGAAGCCGGCCATCACCTGGACCACGTCGCAGGCTTCCCTCTGGTAGGACGACGGGTAGTAGAAGTTGAAGGGGAATGGCGTGCGCTTGGCGTAGAGACCCCGCGTGGTCGTGTCGAAGTTGTGGGGCTCTCCGTACAGGAAGTAGTGGTAGTAGGCGTGCAGATTGGTGAACACCCAGTTGGCGTAGGCGCTGGACAAATGCTTTTGTTTGGTGCTTAAATGCGCATCAATCGGGTAACCCTGGAGGAGTGATACGACCAATTAGGCTCTCATACAAAACAACGCCTATAAATAGACCGTGCAGTTTGTTCACCCGGCATTATTTGCGCACTCACCTCGAGATCCAGCACGCGCTTGATTTGCCTGTAGCCCGCGAACTTCTCGTTGCCGATCTGCAGATAGGGCAGCTTCCCGGCTCCCGAGCGCAGCGGATTGGAGCTGGTCTGCACGTCCATGGGACAGCGGGTGAATCGCAGGAGGCACTGTCACCAGGGAAAGAGGCGGCTTCGTCAGTCACTGCGATAATGGGCCAGCGCCAAACAGGCGTGCTGGCCGCCGTGTGATGCAACTGAACTTACCAGCGCACGTAAACATTCAAAATCAATGGACGGCAGTCCGTACTCTCCCTTATACACATGGAGCATCGCTCCCAGTTGCATCTCCATGGCGTCCAAGTCTTTGCTCGCTCGTACTCTTGTATTTCGCCGGTTTTCAGCAGTGCACCTGCATGGTAGACATCAAAATTTGAATCCAAAAATATATGCCAGAATTGTCGACTGCTGAGAGTGCTTTCAGACTGATAACAATGATCTATCGATCTATCGCTTGAATATATCGGCGCCTTATCGATTGCTAAATATGGCTTCTTTTTAAAATAGCTAGATTTACGATTAACTAGCTAGAGTACCACCACTGTTATCACTTAGTTATCGAAATCTACTCATCTCTAACCCATCTGTTTGCGAAAAAAGTTTTTTATTTTGGATTTTGGCAGTAAATTAGTTAGCAATAATGAATCTAATAAGCGGCATAAAGTTGTACATTGAGAAAATGTGCTCGGAGTCGGGTCCAGGCATGAAAATCATCCTGCTGGACAAGGAGACGGTGAGCACAGCCCAGGGAACGCCTGACATATGAGACCTTACAATCTGAAAATCCACATCATTCGCAGACGAGTATAATTTCGATGGCCTTTAGCCAGTCGGACATGCTGCAGCGGGAGGTTTACCTGTTCGAGCGCCTGGATTCGGGGAGATCCAACGAGCGGTTAAAGTACCTCAAGTGCATCGTCTTCATCCGCCCCACCAAGCAGAATATTCAGCTCCTGGCCAACGAGCTGCGGAATCCCAAATACAGCGCCTACTACATATGTAAGTGGGTCATAGAAGCCCCTTTATACAGAGTACTAAGCCCTAAAATAGATTTCAGCAACATCATACCACGTACTGACATCAAGTACTTGGCAGAGTGCGACGAGTCCGAGTCTGTGCGGGAGGTGAAGGAGCTCTATGCCGACTACCTGTGCGTCAACCCCAATTTGTTCTCCCTGAACATTCCCAACTGCATGGCGAACCTCAATTGGCTGCCGGATGCACTGAGCCGCAGCATGCAGGGCATCACAGCTGTGCTGCTGTCCCTGAAACTGAACCCAGTGATCCGCTACCGAGCCGGATCCCAGGCAGCTCAGCTCCTGGCCAAGCAGATCTACGAGCAGATCACCAAGGAGTCGTCTCTATTCGACTTTCGGTCCAACATGGATGGTGCTGCGCCGCCGCTACTGCTTGTGCTGGACCGCAGGGATGACCCGGTGACGCCGCTGCTGCATCAGTGGACCTACCAGGCCATGGTCCATGAGTTGCTGCATATCAAGAACAATCGATTGGACCTCTCCAATCGCCCAAACGTACCCAAGGACTTCAAGGAGCTAGTCCTATCCGGCGATCAGGATGAGTTCTATGGCAACAACATGTACGCTAATTACGGCGAGATCGGCTCCACCATCAAGCAACTGATGGAGGAGTTCCAGCGCAAGGCCAACGACCACAAGAAGGTGGAGAGCATATCGGACATGAAGAATTTCATCGAGTCGTATCCGCAGTTCAAGAAAATGTCCGGCACCGTGCAAAAGCATTTGTGCGTCATTGGCGAACTGTCGGCGCTGAGCAACAAGCGGAATCTTTTCGAGGTTTCTGAGCTAGAACAGGAGATCGCCTGCAAGGCCGAGCACTCCGCCCAGCTGCAGCGGATCAAGAAACTGATTGCGGACGAACGTGTCGACATTGACGATGCCCTCAAGCTGGTGGCACTCTATGCGCTGCGATACGAGCGACATGCCAACTGCGACACATCCGGACTGCTGCAGATCATTAAGTCGCGCGGAGGACTAGCAGCTGTTGTGCCGTCTCTGATCGAGTATGCCGGAACCCATGTGCGCCAGGGAGATCTGTTCAATATGGTGCGAATCACGGATGCCGTAAAATTAACCCGAAACCTGATCAAAGGCCTTAAGGGAGTGGAGAATGTCTTTACGCAGCATACTCCCTTACTAAAAGAGACCCTCGAGGATGTTTTTAAGGGTCGCGAACTGGATCCCCTCTTCCCGGCCATCAATTCGCAGCTGGTGCCATTCCGACGACCGCCCCAAGAGGTGGTGGTCTTCATCATTGGTGGAGCCACGTACGAAGAGGCCTTAGCCGTTCATCAAATGAACAATGCCGGATACAGGGTCATCCTAGGCGGCACCACCATCCACAACTCACAGAGCTTTATCCAAGAGGTCATGGCCGCCACTAGTGGCATCCAGTTTAAGCACACCAAATCCATGATCAAGTACTGTTCCACGGATAATATCTAAAACACATTTTGACTAGCCCCAATTATACTGTTAACTATTTATTAACTACATATGTATGTGCAAAATCCATTTACTAAACAATTCCTACATTGTTTATAATTGTAAGTTTTCCGGAGAACTATTTCATTTACCTTAAACTCGAGTTTATCTGTCCGATAAAATGTTTAAAGGTAAAGATAGATAGGTTCCGGAAAACGATGACTAAGCTTATTCCAAACCTTATTCAACCCATTGAACTTCATTGGACTATATAACTTTTTAAGCGAATTCCATGTAATATAAATGTAAACATATTTATTATTGTTCTCGAGGGTAACTCAAGGCAACGAAATGTATTATATTCAGCTATATGTGTACAAAAATACTTGTAATAATTCCACCCTTGTGCGGCAAAAAAGTCTCCTTGGCAACTTCAAGAAAAGCTTGGCAACGTTAAGTTTGGTTAAAGCAAGGACTTCAGTTTTGAAGAATCATTGAACCATTGATCATGTCCAGCACATATTTCAACGACATCTGGCACCAATCGCAGCATGAATGCGAGCTGCTGTCCACCATCGACTATGAGAGGCAGCACCAGGATGTGGAGACAACGGTGGCCACCATGAATGTCGCAGTCGGCTCCGTCGCCGCAGATGCGGATGCAAAGGCCCTGCTGCAGTCGAGCCTGTACGAGTTCTATCTGCGTTATATATGCCTGAGCAATCGGTTGGAGGATGTTTACGATAATGTGGGTATACGACTATTATTGCTCCTTTTATTTCCTGTATTTTTCGTAGATGATTCAGCCTCAGAAGCGTCAGTTGGTGCGTAAGCTACTGGACGCCTGTCTGGGCCGTGTGGTAGAGCTTAAGCACGATCTTGTGAATATAGACCTCATGGAGTTCAGCTACAACGATGAGGTGGTGGAGCGCCTGCGCCTCACACCAATGGAGACTGAGCTGCGTATTCCCCGCTACTTTCTCCGTGAGCGCCAAGAGGAGCTTGAGTTTCGCAAGAAAACCATGCAAGAGATCCTTGTAAAACTGGGCTGGCTCGAGGAGCATGAGATGGAGGAGATGGTGACCACTGAGATAGAGGCCATACGGATGCTCCAGATGCACGAGCGGGCGCGTCAAGGACGCCTGCGTGCCCACTTCATGAAGGAGATCCGCATTCTCAAGGAGAAGGGCAAATCGGAAGAGCGCAGCGAAAAGGAGCGCAGTGACTCTGGTCTGTTGGCCGCCATGAAGATTCAGAAAATGTGGCGTGGTCACACAGCCCGGAGGATAACGAGGCGCCGCAAGATGGAGGAAATGATCCTGATCGGTATGCTGCCGCCACCGGCGGCTGTGGTGAAGGAGCGGGCGGAGAAACTGGAGAAGCTGCAGCACAACGAGAAGCGCTACCAGGCGCAGGCTCTTTATGGCGAGCAGTTTGAGCAGCGACAGCGCGCTCTGCAGGAGGAGATCCGGGCCAAGCATGGAGCCAGCATGAAGGAGGACATCGCCGATGAAATACGAGCCTGGGTAAAGGATTGCTATGACAAGACGGGCAAACTGCCGGACTTTCCCTCTGAGGATCAGGGCGGTTCCTTGCATATCTTCAGTAGACCAGGAACGGAGAGCGAACACAGCCGTTCCTCGGCCCGATCCTCCAAGGAGTCGCGAAAGACCAAGGATAAGTCTAAGTCGCCGGCGCGTAGCGGTGACCTGAACGTCAATGAAAACCAGGAGGAGGAAGTCAGCTTCCAGCCGGCACCGTCTGTCTGCCTGCCGGACATCCGAGCTGAAATAGATCTGTAAGTAAAAGAAACCCTGTCTTATATTTTATTAGCTATTCATTTACTTACTACTTGTCTTATTCCTCTCCAGCTTCAACGATACCTGGCGGGACAAGGATGAAACCGGCGTGCTGAGTCAGGCGGCCTACGAGGACATGATCTACAGCGACAAGTATCAGGAGGTGGAACTGGAGTTCCGTCGCGCCGTCGACGATGTGATGCGCCAGGAGATCGAGCTGCTGCAGACGGCGGTCGGCAAGAAGGTCAAGAAGAGCAGCAAGAAGACGCGTCGATCCGGCAAGAAGAGCAAGAAGAAGAAGGAGAAGGATCTTACACCGGATCGCACCACGGAGTCGCTGTACGAGGAGCTGGTCACGAATGGCATAATACGGAAGTACCCGGAACTGAAACTCAAGCAGTTCCTCGGCGACAAGGCGTTGACCGCTAGGAACGGAACGAATCCCTCACCGGGCGACATCCGTCAGATCCTGACGGAGTACTGCATCCTGCCACTCGGATCGGATGCCATCCACAACTGCACTCCACTCATACGCTCCATTCTACTGGCTGGACCCAGGGGTTCGGGAAAGAAAGCTTTGCTACACGCCATTTGCACTGAGGTGGGAGCTGTGCTTTTCGATCTGACCCCAGCCAATATAGTGGGAAAGTATCCGGGCAAATCGGGCCTTATAATGCTGATTCACCTGGTCCTAAAAGTGTCCCGATTGCTTCAACCCGCCGTCATTTATATGGGCGATGCAGAGCGACCTTTTATGAAGAAAATTCCAAAGACTGATCGCACAGATCCGAAGCGGCTGAAGAAGGATCTGCCCAAGCTGATCAAGAACATTGCCCCTGAGGATCGGGTCATTTTCGTGGGCACCTCTAATTTGCCCTGGGAGGCGGACCAAAAGCTGCTGCAGTCCGTCTACAATCGGTTTATCTATATCCCACGACCTGATTATGGAGCCATGTCGCATGCCTGGAAAACATTGTTGCAGTAAGTTAACCCGAATAATAATGTGAAGTATACTTACTGATTTATTTCTTATACCAACAGCGATTACTCTGGAGGCATCTCCAATCTAGACACCAGTGCCATGGCCAAGATATCAGATGGCTATACCATTGGAGCCATCGATGCCTGTCTGAAGGAGGTAATGACCTGCAAGCGGAAGCTCCAGTTACGCACCCAACCACTCACCAATGCCGAGCTTATCAATGTCCTGTGGTGGGTACATATACTTTAATGTAGAGGTTTTGGCTGACAGCTTTCCCGCTTACAGCTCTCGTGATCCTGTCTATCGCGAGGAGGAGGAAGCCTTCGAATCCTGGTGGTCGAAAACGCCACTCGGCCGCCGACGTCAGCGTTTTCTGGAACTGGAAGAGGAGCGTTTGCTAGAGGAGCAGGCTCAGGCAGCCAAGCAGGGAAATGGCAACAAAAAGAAGGGTCTTAACTAAAAGGTAAATATGGTATTTCTCTTACCTAAGCTTCACATACATCTTATTTTCTTTGGAATGGTAAACCGGCACTAAAAGTTAATTGAACAATACCATTTTTATGAACTTTAATACCTTATAGAACAGTATTTGGATGTTTCTACTTTACAATTAAGAACAGCATGCATATAAAAATGTAAAACTTTAGATATAATAAATTGAAAGATACTAAAAGAGGTTGTCCTAGTCCCTAAACATCTTAGGGAAGAACACAATATTAATATCCAGTCTATTTTAGCATATAAGAAAAGTCCTTGTTGCCGCATTTCAAGTGCACCTCATTGACTGCCAGCGGCAGAGTGTCCTGATCTTCAAGGAGCTCCCGTAGCTCTTTCAGTTTGTCGTTCAGCAGTGTCTCCTGGTCGCCCACGCACCAAAGAAGACTGACATGGAACGAGGCAGGATCATAGAACTGCTGCAGCCGGTAGTCGAGCATCACCCGATCGATAGGCTGCAGTATCGCAGTCATCTTCTCCACAAAAGCAGGATCCAAGGGGGCGGCAATGAAGGTCCTGGTTCGCTCCTCGTTTGTGTAGATGCGCAGGCCTTGCAAAGTGGCGGTAAATCTAAAGGGATGTTCTATGATTATTTGGACAACTTGCATCCCGGTGTAAGTACTCACCCCGCGGAACTGTTGAGAGCTGTTTGCAGGGATCGTGAAAACTCATCGATCTGATGGTATTGGAGCACCACCGTTCGGCTCAAACTCAAATGGAGTGATTCATTGGCCTGCAATTCCAAGTGGGGCGCCAAATGGGCAATGGCCTCGGCCTGGAACTCCTCCAGCTGATCAGCACAGGCTGCTGCCGGCACATAGACGTAGGTGGCCCAGTTGCCTCGCCCGTGCTTGAAGCTACGGATGCGTCCGCCATGTAGAGCAGGATCATCCACCACATCGTCAACGAACTCCTCGGGTTTCGGTTTCTTGGGTCCCAAAATAAGGGCAGCTGTGGGCAGAGCCGATCTTCAGCGGTTTAAATGTAGAAATCCACAGGCATTGGAGGAAACCACTTTACCTTTTGAGGGAGCTCAAAGTGGGAGTTTGAACGTTTTCGGTGGATTCTTCATCTTCAGAGGCGGAGGAGCTGCTCCCACCATAGTCCACAAGAGCCATTATATTAGGGATTAATTTATTTTTAAATTATTTAATAAGAAAATAAACAGAATTTGCCGGGTTTTATTTACATTTATCGATTAAATCAGAAGTGATGAAGTTTTAGCTTTTTTTTAACAGCTGATTTGAATTCACTATGTAAAAACAAATGTTTTTTATATGAAATTGTAAAATTGTATTACGGTAACAAACAAAAAAATTTAAATAGTTTATATCCTTTTCTTTTTTCTAGCCATATTCGATACTGGTCAATCGATAACTGAAAATTTATTGACCGTTAAACCCCATAAATTTAAAAAACATTGAATTACATTCAGGCTAGAATTATTTGTTTTTTATTTTAAAGGAATCTAAAAAATGAAATCTACAAACTGCCTTCAATGGCTAATTTTTCCTCGCCAGCTTTTTCCTTCTCCAGCTTTGACTGCTCCCACCTGTAGTTGTAGGCCCGTCCCAGTTGGAAGAGCTGCGTCAGACTCACGAAGAGATTCACTGCAAACAAGCTGTAGTTCTTGGGGATGATAACCAGGGAGTAGCGCGTCCAAATGAGGTTCGTGGCCCCGAGAGCCAGACATCCGTTGGGCGAAATCATGTCGGCAGGACGCGTCAAATCACTGAGACCAGCGATAACGAGGCCCTGTAGTAGAAAATTGAATGAGTAAGGAGATTAGAGGGAGATCAGGCTGATAATACAGGGTAAGTCCCCTCCATTGACTGCAAATCTCTATGGCATGTTGCCAAAGCTCTCTCGCAGCCAAAACAACAAATATTATGAAATATTCCATGAGCAACAGAAACCGCACAATCATTTAGTTATCAGAATCTCGCGCGTGGGGACGGAAAAAAAATATGTATTCATTTATCGCGAGCTTGAACAGGTTACCGAGAAATAAACAAATAATAATAAAACACAATATTCGCCTCACAGATTTGTTTATCAGCAAGGCGATAATGGAAATTGACTAAGGACGCTGGGTTCAGAGTTATGTAAGGGGTTCCCGAAACTTACCCATTTAACGAGAGGAGCCCAGAAGAAGATGGTCTTGGGACCTAGAGAGAAAGATCCTGTAAAATATGTTTTATTATAGAGTTAGCACTAATATCACCTGCTGGGTGCATCCATAGGGGTCTCATCTTGGCAGGCACATATTTGTCACAGGCTTTAATGAGGCCATTATATGCCTTAGAATGAAGACCCGTTCCGGCGGAAGCTGGGGCAGTGGTTAGAGGTGGTGGAGGAGGTGTGGCAGACATCCTTAATACTGCAACGTCCAGACAATCAGAGTTCCAAAGAGCTACTGATGTAGTTTCGCAAATCGAGAGCTATGTTATTATAACCTACCTCTAATCTAGTTGTATATAATATATAGGGTGATTGATTAGAAGCGGTAGAATAACAGTCGATGGGGGATCCGATAAAGTTTCTCTCCAGTCCAGATGGGCAGTAGAGTGCCAATTGAAATCGGAGGCACAACAGCTCCAGCGAAGCGCCCAACTACTACTGAACTCTCCGGAAAAAGTCTGGGGTCCACCGACATATGTTTATGTTTCTCTAGTATTATAAGCTTAGAGCTCCTGTTATCACCAGCATTATCACCTAGTGGTCGACGCAAGCCCCTCTTTTCTCAGTTCATATTAGCCATAAAGCAACTATAAAACCAAACTTATAAAAGTTATTAGTTATTAGCTGTATTCGCTAATTAATATTGACCTAGGTGAGAAATTTTGTAACGCCCTTTATTTGTTTTAAATTAATTTGTATTTGTGTGACTGATAGTGCAAAGCACAAAACTCGTATTGTTTAACTGCTGTCCAAATACGTCTAGTGCACATGGCGTATACGTGATGCTAATACTCTCGTGTTGTGCAATGTTCTTTTGCTTTTAAATTTATCTTATTAAATTTTTTAAATTTCGTGTAAAAATAAATGCAAAAATATTGTGTTTACTTTTTGATTTATTATTGCCTTTATAATTAAAACGTTTTTAAAAGGCTTTAAAACCTTTAAGAACCACGTATTATACAAATAATACTTACATTTAGTTTTGCTTTTCCATTTAACCCAAAGAATTAAGACAAGAAAGTTGTCTACTGTCTACAGTCTTACAATATATTGGTTTATTTGTTGACAATCACAAACTGTCCAATAATTCTCGTATCCATAAAACTATACGCAAAGCCTCCACAGTTACAACTTAAGTAATACGAATCACGTCCATAAGGCGATAGACCATAAATAATAATGGTTAACAGATTGTAAAACGCAGATGCCCGATCTGCGAGCACAGCTCCTTCATCTTCATCCTTTCGTTTACGTTGTGCGTTGTGGGATTTGTATGCATGTACATAACATTTCGATTGAAGTCTATATATAGGGGACAGCACCGGTATTCGATTTGATATGTCTCTAATTCTGCGCCGCCGGCACCTGCTCCTGCTTCAGCTTCTCCTGACCCTGGTGGTAGTGGTAGGCCCGCGCCAGCTGCACCACCTGCGTGATGCCCACGAAGAGATTCACGGCGAACAGGCTGTAGTTCTTGGGGATGATCACCAGCGAGTAGCGGGACCAGATGATGCCCGTGGCGGCCAGGGCGGCACAGCCGGACACGGAGATGGAGTCGGCCGGACGGGCCAGGTCACTCAGACCGGCGGCAACGAGACCCTGCAATAGGTATAAATAGTATTAGAATTTGCAATACATTTTTTATAATTATTTGTATCCTATTATCATTGTCATTCAAAGTTGATTTTTAAAATTGGATATTAACTCTTATTAAAATGATTAAAATAAAAATGTTTTTATTAAAATATGTAGAAATTTTCATAAATTATTATATTGGACTATCCAAGACGAGTCGCAAAAAACACATCTACATTCCATATATAAAATCCAAATAAACATAAACAAATGAAATAAACTTGACAGATGGCAGGTTAAAATAACAAAGAAATTCTTCAAGTTTTTCTATAGTATTTGGTATTGTAAGTGATATTTCAAACTGGATTCCGGAACCTTTCTTTATAGGGCTCCATAATTCAAAGCGACAATCGCATTTCGCGCACCAACACAAGGGCGGTCACTTATCAAGCGCAGGTTGCTCGGAATCGGAATAATCAAATAATTTCATTTAATGGCACCTGCGCACAGATTTGTCTACCGTCGTTGCGGATTTATAGTGAACGTATGCATGTCTGTGTGCGATAATGAAAATCAGCGAAGGTCGTGCGTCGTCAGAGTTATGTAATCCCCTTCCGTCTGGTTTTTTGTAGACTTACCCACTTGAAGACGGGTGCCCAGAAGAATATCGTTTTGGGACCTGAAAATATAGTTGGTTTAAAGAAGAGATCTATGCGGGAATATAGAATATGGATCTTACCAGCTGGATGCATCCACAGTGGTCGCAGTTTGGCGGGCACAAATTTGTCAGCGGCACCAATCATTCCATTGTACAGCTTGGAGTGGATACCCTTTCCCGCGGAGGGGGCTGCCGTTGGGGGTGGTGGGGGTACTGGCGGGGGTGGCTGAACTGCGGCGGATGACATTCTGTCGTTTGTGCGAAAAATTCCACGGGCGAAGCAGATTATTTATGCGTCCAAACTCGTTGGCTGGCAATCACAAAATAAAATCTGCTATGAAATGAAATGCTAAACAACAAAAGCCAATGAGCTTTGCGAGAGTGAGAGGGCAACGACGAAGGAGAGAGAGAGCGCACCCACACACTAACAAAGTGAAACAGCTGAGAGGGTTATTTACTAACGTGTTTAATAATGACACGTTAAGGAAATACCTATACAATTGCAGATGCAGACTGCTCTTGACTTTCTAAAAAATTACTAAAGTCATGTATTTAAACTTTATGGGACAGGTTTTTGCCCGATGGGATGGGAAGTTCATTAGCTGCCGCAAAACATCCTTGACATTGAAGAGAGTGTGCCAATTTCCGTGTTGACGGAAGCAAAAGTGCCTCAATTAATGCGGCATGGTCAATGCATATGTATGCAAAAGTATCTATAAATAGCACGTAAATGCAAGTTTTTTTTAAGGAGTCACGCGATGTTAGCGATGGGCTATCAATCACGCATGTGGTGATCTTAAAATGCAAAGTATTTATATTTACAAAATATTAAAAAAAATAATTAATAATTAAAGGGGTTTTATACAATACAGTAAATCTCACTTATAATAAAAAATATGTCACTATAAATATTATTATTACACGTTCAACTGGCTGTCGCACGATAAACAATCTGTAGGATTGTATCTTCTCTAGTTTTAGTGTTAGTAAACGTCTAGTTTGCATTTAGGTAGATAAGGAAAGTATTACAAATGAAAAACATTATAAAATTTAGCAACTTCTGAAGATTATATTATTTAGTTTTTAGATAGGTGTTTAAAAAAATGGAAAAATTAAAACTTTTTATGAAATGTAGAGATTTGTAAAATCCCTTGTAGATACCATGTAAAAAGATGTAAGAGAAATAGTTCAAAAAACAACCGCCAGGCGGACTTTATACTCTTTAACATATTTGAAAATACAAAAAAGTACATAAACTTGTTAATTATTAAAAAATATTTATTACCATGCTTACAAACTATGTTTGCAATTTTGAATTTCCAAACTAATATAAATATTGTTTTAGTATTGCACTCACCTTTAGATGCAAAGATTGGTTGCCTGCAGGTGAGTCATTAATTTAAACACGGTCCACCAATTGGGGAAACGCCCCGACTTCTCCTTTTGTAGTCCCAACTGTGTGGGTGATCTGATTGTTTATAAATATTTACTGGATCTGTTTCCAAGTGAGAATTGTTTTTTTAGCTGCCCTACAAAAGGCAGACGGCAATTGCGCATTAATACGAAACGTGCTCAAGTGACGCACTAGCTCAAATAAATGCTAATTAACAGCAACTCGGCCGACACCTCGAATGCCTTGCGTTGAAACGCGAAACGACTAGACACACTTGTGCTTATAGATTCCGCTTAACTTATCTGCCTGGAAACAAAACCATGAGTGGCCCTCTTGCTTTTATCGTTTCATGTTAGAAATGTATACATATGTAATTTCAATTACAAATCAGAAGCGTACATATTTAAATAATTCCATATAAATCAAATAGTTCTACATTGTTTTTGAAGTTTTGTTTTTTGTTTCATTCCTGTGTGTATATATTTTGGATGATCTATAGCAGTCACCCCAATCGGATTAGTCCTTGGATTGCACACCCACACACCCACAAGTGTATGCGTGTCTGGAGTTTGTAATTTTGATAACACAGAATTGAGAGAAGCTAAAACGGTTGCAGCTGATTTGCCGTTGTGTATCCTCCCGAGTTCCTATCGTCGTTTCTAAAAAGAGCCCGGCTGTCTAATTGCTGCTGTGTGGTGGACAAAATATAATGCTAGTACTATGTGAATTGGTTGGCGGCTCGTCGGGTTTTCATACACAAGGGATTGTGTACGGGTAAACGCCAAATTATGTGTGTTGCACGTGTTTGGTTTCCACTTTACTGCTACTACGGCTGCCTCCGGATTGGATCGTTAAAAGTTGAATGAGTTCATTGGTAGTTTATCGGTATCAGAGTTGAAGGTGTATTGTGAGCCGTCGGAGCTGGGAGCGATGTTAGTCTGTTCGCCCTGTAATGATTCAAAAAGTTTAAAAACAGCTCCCTAACAGGATAAACTAATAGCTCACCTCATCCGTAAAGAATTGATCGATGATTTCATAAGCTAATTTGTAAATTTCGACGTTCTCGTGGCTTTGCAGTCGCTCGATCTTGGCCAGACCCTCGCATTCCTCAATTAAGTTGGCCACTGCCTCCACGTGTGAATCGGCCACCTTGAGCATATTGTTCAAGCCATCAAGAACAACCTGTGAGAAAGAAAATATAATAATTAAGTTGGCTTAAATAAGGAGTAATTATCAAATCCAATTGGACACTCGATACTTACATTGATGACTTGCGTATCCTGGCACGATAGGAGGTCACAGAATGGCGGAATGACGCCCTCCTTGATCAGGGTGAAGACCTGTTCCCTGTTACCACTGATGGTCAGATTGCTAATGGCCCAGGCGGCCTCCTTCTGTGTCTGGAACTCGCCCTTGCTCAGGTTCTCGATGATTTTGGGCAGCAGACCCACGTTAATTACAGCCTGCACTTGAGACTGATTTCCAGCGGTGATGTTCGAGAGGAACCAGACCGCCTCCTTGCGGATCTTCTCCTTGGGATGGGAGAGCAGGGCCGGGAAGTAGGAGAGCGCGTCGTAGTTGAGCACAACCTGTGTCTGCTCATCCGATCCGGTCACAATATTGCCCACAGCACGCAGCGCGGCGGTCTGCACCTTGACCTCGTTATTGCCCAGCAGCGGTATCAGCTTGGGCACCACCCCGCTCTCGATGACCATCTGGATTTGCTCGTTGCCGCCGTCAGTCAGATAGCTAATGGCCCAGACCGTGTCCACCAGGATGTTCGTATCGGTGTGATGGATTAGCACATTGAGTGCGGGCAGGATCTCGTGGATGGTGGCTGCCGGTGGCGGCGGATCCTTGTTGCGGCACAAATTCACAATCACCCAGGTCACATTGCGCAAGAATGAGATGGGGATATCCGGCTTGATGAACGACAACAGTGGCTGCACCACGCCGTGCTTAATGACAAAGTCGCGGAGCAAGGGACCATCGCCGATGATGTTGCCCAAGGCCCAGACGGCTTGTTCGCAGACATTGGGAGCGGGCGAGTTGAGAAGTTGAAGGAAGAGCGGCACAGCACCGGCGGCAACAACCTGGTTGGTCTGGTCCGAGGTGCCGGAGGCAATGTTGGTCAGGGCCCAGGCGGCCTCGAACTGGAGCATTGTGTGATTGTGTTGTTTCAGGCACTCCACCAGGATGGGCAGAATGTCGCTTTGGATCAGATCGTTGATGGGTGGATTCTTGTCCGAGGAGAGCAGCTTGCGGGCAGCCTGGACGGCGGCCAGCTGCTGCTCCGGCTTGGTGGCATCAGCGGCTGCCTGGGCCAGCTTCTTCAGGTTGATGGACGTGGGCACCTGCTCGTCCTCGTCTGTGTTCGAGTCCAGATTGGGCACATTGCGGCGCTTGAGGATGGTCTCCTCGCGCTTGTTCTTCCGCAGCTCCACGGTGACTTCGTTTCGTCGACGACGCATTTCCTGCAACCGAAAATATTTACAATAGTTGTTTCCCATTTGATAAGCCGACTTTTGACCACTCACATCCTGATCTTTCCCTTTGTTTTTGAAGTTTTGTAAACGATTCTGCTCCAGAGACGTCATTTTCGGTCCGTTTTCTTTGTATTCTCCTCTTTGCCGCTCGAACAAGGGGCCGCTACTGCGTTTGGCTGGTTAAAAATGCGTATGCTAAAAATCAATTATGTGCGGAGATGGCGACGTACGCCTCCTGGGAATTTCGTTGAACAATTAACAATTTGTTTCAATTGCACACCAGCCAAGGGGAAAATTTAATCGCACGCACACCGATGCGCACCAAAGAAAAAATAACGTACAATCGACCAACACAGTTGCAGAACAGCACGATGGCGCAGGCGATGAAAAAAGAAATGGCGAAAAAATACACCGAAATTAGCAACGCCACGGGTCGAATTGGATTTTTTCTGGATCCTCTGCGTGGGGTACTTACGTTAGCAGCTCGAAAATTGCGTTTCTCCCACGACACTGACACTTTCTACGCCCTTAAAAAGTGATCAATTTCGTTCTTTTTTTATAAAAATTGCAATTCGTGACAGCGACGTGAGTGAAGTTGGGTGCGCTTCGGAAATTGGGACTGCCCACTTTTAGGCAGGGTCGATTGACGTGTCTATCGATAGTGCTGAGCTTGCTACGATTTGGTTTAGCTTTTTTTTTGGGGGTAATAATGCATATAAACTTAGCTTAATGTATTAAATTAAATAAGTAATTATTAGCGACTTTTTAAAAATTGGTGGTAAGGTGAAAGCAAAACGTTCAAAAATAAACTATACAGCATTGGGAATTTTCAAAATATTTTTTATAACTTTTTCATAGCTAACTGCTAACTCTCATCCCTAAGAAAATATCGATACTTTTAACTCGGCGAACTATAGAAACTATCGGGGGGTGCCATCACTATTATTGAAACCCTTCTTCCAGGCGTGCAAAAAAATAACATTTAAGCCCAAAAGCGAGGAATTTGGCGATCTGCAGCGCTTTTTCAGCATGCACGGACACTGAGGCGAGCCAGGCCCAGCGAGAGTGCAATGACGGAGAACACAGAGAAAGCGGCGAGCGTGGAGCCGCCGCAACTGGCGGAGGCCCAGTCAAATCCTTCGGACCAGGAGCCACTTGCCGTGGCCGAGGTGCCCCTGATTAAGGTGAAGAGCGAGCGACCGGATGCCGAGGTGGAAGCAAAGCTCCGGGCGCTGAATGCCAAGATCAAGTCGGAGGCACTGGCTCTGCAGCGGCGGAGTAACAGCAAGGAACAGGGAGACGAAACGGAGGACAGCGACAGCTCCTCCGCGGAGGAGGACAAGAAGGCCATTGTGCCGGTGAAGTCCTCCAACGAGATCCTCGCCGAGCTTTTCGGCGTGTTCAACGCAGCTCCTCCGGAGGAACTGCTGGACGACAAGAATCTGATCAAGAAAAAGAAGAAGGTCAAGAAGGAGAAGAAGGAAAAGAAGGCCAAGAAGAAGAAGCAGGCCAAGTCGGATGGCGAGTGCAGCGACACTGAGGGAGAGGGAAAGCACAAGCATAAGCGAAGGAAGCACAAGCACAAACACAAAGACGGCAAGGTCAAAGACAAGGAAAAAGATCGTGTTCGGGATAGGGACAAATCCAAGGAGAAGTCCACGACTACGAACTCAGGAACACCAGCTCCCGTTCCCGCTGAGAAGGAGAAAGAAAAGTCTGAGAGCAGAAAGCGAAGCGCTGCAGAGTCTGTTAGCCAGACGGAGTCCCATACCGTCAAGCGTGAGCGGCATGAGAAGGACCGGGAACGAGACCGCGAAAGGGAGCGTGAGAAGGAGCGAGTCCGTTCCCACAACAGCTTTTACAACGGGCACCGTGAATCGGAACGCTCGAGAGGATCTGAGGCTGGCAAAACCAAGTCACGGCCGGTACGCGACCTCTCCGATGTCTCGCTGTCCGACGAGGAGTCGTACCTCCGCGAAAAGGCTTCCAACGGCCGGCGACGGCCGCACAACAGTTTCTACGATGGCAAGGAGGAACCGAAAGTCTCTCCCAAACGAAACGCGCGCGAATCAAACTCCAGAAGGAATCGAAGGTCTAGATCTCGCTCCCATGAACTCGGAATCGACAAGAAGCGCCTGCTCGAGATTGCGCGAAAGAACGCCATTAACATGTTTAAGCGGGGGACACTGCCCGGCGTGGCTAACATGACGCCAGAGATTAAGGACAAGGTCCTGGTCAAGATGCGGTATGGCGGACGCACCGTTCAAGATCTGACTGACTTCTGCAAGAAGATCTCCAACGGCGACGGACTGTCCGATCTAAGTTCCGACGAGGATTCCGATGTGGACAAGAATGGCAATGCCAAAGCCTTTCATCATCCCTTTCAGCTAAAGGAGCGAGAGCCAATTGTGATGCACATAAGGAACTCGACGGCTCTGGTTCCTGCACCATCCCGGCAAGACGACCAAACAAAAGCCATAACCATGCAGTTTCCAGTGTCCTCGGGCCAGACGCATCGTAATAATGAGGTGTGGGTGCCGGTGGAACGTAAGGATTCGTTGGTGCCGCTGCCCTCCCTGCCGCCGGCGAAGCAAGCTACTAATATGTTTAAAGAAACACCGAAGAACGTCTTTGCCAAGTCGATGCCTTCACAGGAGCAGCAGGAACCCGCCTTTAAGCCGGTGGGGGGAGCACCTCTAGTCCCAGCAGCAGCTGCAACCCCCTCTCCCGCTGCCCCTCAACCCGTCCCGCCGCCCGTAACAAAAGAGCCCGTACCTCCAACGCCTGCTGCACCATTTGTTCCCGAGGTGCCCATCCCGTCGGCGGCACCAGCGACGCCGGCGCAAAGTGCTTCCATCTTTCCGGATGTGACGCCGCCCTCCATGGACGTCTCCAGCATTATCACCCAGCGTCTTAGTGCCATTCGCCGCCTGCAGGTAAGTTGTAAAGTAAACTTTTCTTCATTCGTTCTCTAATTGTATTGTTTATCTCAAACCAGGACAATCCGGCCGACTCTGAGGCTCTGAAAATGATGTACAATGCGCAACGCAACATGTCGTCGTGGGCGAATTCGAAGCACCTGCCCGGCCAGTTCACGGGGAGCACGGGTGCCCAGGTGATGAAGGCCCATGAGCTGAACAGCGGTCCGCAGCTGTGGGTGCGCAAGGATCAGATGACTTCCACCAAACCGGTGACTGGTGGCATGGGAATGGCGCTGCTGCAGAAGATGGGCTGGAAACCGGGCGAGGGACTGGGCAGATGTAAAACAGGCTCCCTGCAACCTCTCCTACTGGACGTAAAGCTGGACAAGCGGGGCCTGGTGTCGCGCGAGGACTTAAAGCAGCCGCCCACGCGACCTTCGGGCGCCCAGCGAAGGAATAAGAACGCCTCCGGACCAACTGGAGGCTGTGGACCTGCGGGAACGGCACCTGGTCCGGGAGGGGGTGCGGGAGCGCCACTGGTCACCCAGGACAAGCATCCCGTGTGTGTGCTCAACGAATTGACCTCAAAGAACAAGTGGACGCCGCCGCAGTACAAGCTGCGCCAGGATATCGGACCCGCGCACAATCGCTCCTTCCTTTTCTCGGTGGAGATCAACGGGCAGACGTATACGCCGGAAAGAGGATGCAACAACAAGAAGGAGGCTAAGCTAAACGCGGCCGCGATATGTTTGAGAGCTTTAGGCATCCTTCCGCCCAGTTAGTGATGGAACTAGGCCTAGGCTAATTTCTAGAATCTAGATAGTAAACTGTACATAAGAATAGCAGTAAGTCTGAACTATAGAATAACATGTTGTACGTCTGCATAGGGATAAATGCCTAATATATTTATAACTGTCAAAAGTTGTCGATCCTTGCAGAGATAAATAGAGAACCCATGTATAATTTTTTTTAATTTCTAGCTTAAAGTTTCATTTTTAATCCTTTTTATTTAACAACCCTTTAAAGTTACATATAAGCAACAGTACTAAACAGAAACTGTAAATAAAATGTTTTAATTTTACTGAATTTTGTTCCTTTGGGTTAGTACACAACCCAACAAAAAGAAAGGGTTAGTACACAACCCAACAAAAAGTCGTCCAAAACAAAAAACTTCATATGAAAAAAATTTTTCTTTGTAAATCATATTTTCTTATTCGTTTTTTGAACTTAGTAACTCCCGCCCAAATGTAGTTCCTTATATTATAAGTTTAAAGTCATATCCCTTTGCAAAACCGTTGACCTGTATTATTTTCTTAAATTAAACCGATTAATTGGCAAATGCAATTTCTCCCAGTGTTATCTCATTATACCGTATTTTAAAGTTGCTGGTTGAAAGAGAGTGTGAGAGAGCGGGAGTGAGAGTGTAGGAGAGCGAGCTTTTGTCAACAGTGGGCCACATTAAAGTGGGGCATGGGGAGTTCGTTAAACCGTGTGATTGGAGCACGACTCGCCCCACTGTGCCACCATGGGCTTGCAGTTTTCGCACGCGAGCTTTGATTATTGCCAGCCTAACGGCGCTTTTGCGCAAGTACACAAACAAAGCCAGCTGTTCGACGGGGGCCCCCCAAAACTGTGGCGCGTGTGTGCGTTTGTGGGGCCGTTAAATCTCTCGGCGCTGCAAGTTCCAAAAGATTGCTCCTCGACGAAGGTCAGTTCACGCGGAAGCTCGAACTTCGTCGGATGGCGAGCACGGATTACTATTGGACTGGCTAGGCGCGCAGCAGGAAGGGATAAGGGAAGGGGAACCAGGAGCAGAGGTCGTCACCCGGATACAGACAAAACTTTTCCGATTGCCCCAGTCCCCAGAAGTCCCCATAGTCACAGCATCCGAATCCCAGAAACGTGCAAAAATATATTTGTTGTTGTGCAAAATATTCACTCCATCGTACGCACAGATGCTTTCGAGCCACCGCGATTCGGGATGTGGCTATGGATTTGTGGCTGCGGTTTTCAAATCGGCACAAGCAACACAGCCATCGCTTTTGTATGTAACCCATGAAGTTGCATAATTACAACACATGAATGGCTGGCGGCGAACCGAATTTGGGCGTTGCAGTTGCATATTGCCATTGTTGATGCACTGCCGCATTTTCGCTGGCCACTTTGTTTGCGGCTACCGCCATGGAAACGTGTCGCACCTGTGCGATCTCCATGTTTGTGTGCGACTTCGAGAGTGGCAGCAGCAACACCCACTTCCTGGACCTCCATCACCCCAACTGCTGGCCAAGCGAGATGGCCCAAATCCGCCAGCAGTTCGTCAACTGGAATCTGAAGGTGAGTGCACTATAAGAAAGCCAGGATCATAATAGTTAATCAACCTTCATATATCACCATTATTTTAAAAGTATCTACGTATGTGTCATATCAAAGTTAGGATACAAGAACTACTAATAATATTATATTTTAGTCACGTTTTTTATCATTTCAAAGTTAGGATACAAGAACTACTAATAATATTATAGACAAATATATTTATTGAAAACTTTATAACAGGGGTTTTTTTTAAACATACATAAATCACAAATCTTTTTTTCTACTGTGTGGAGTGATTGTTGCTTTGTGGGCACCTCTCTTTGAAAATTGCAACTTTTCGCAAGTGAAAGTTTATGTGTGGGCATTAAATTGCGCAGAGGTTTCGTGAAACAAAGCTGGAAAAGGCACTTGGGGTTAAATTATGCATTTGCTGGTAATTTTCATGTTAAGCATACAGCTTTTTGGGAAATAGTCAATCTGAAGTTTTCCTTAAAAACTCTCTTTTTATTTTTGAGAAAAAGAAACTTGTCGCGAACACGAACATTAGGTACTCTTCTAATACCTTTATTAACACTTGGAATATTAATTAGGATATAGTGCCATATATCTTTACCACTGCCCGATCAATATCGTAGGCAATCCAATGGGTTTCTAGTAGGTAATCCCCTTCTGGGAAAGGTAGAATGTTCGTAACTTGGTGGTTAATAAAGTCTATTGGAATCTTATCCACAATAAGATCATGCTATTGGTAAATAAATTGTTAAGATGCAGCTCAATATTATGCCTGGGATATACTCACATCATAAGGACAGGTGTGGTTCAAATTCGAGTAGGGTGAAAAGAATTTCCATAAGTAATTAAGTAATGGGTTCGACTTGGAATCTTTCAAGAATCTACAGGCATCTGCTGTGACATTATACATGAAAGGCCTGTAGCCGTTGAATCGTTTGTAAAGTACTCCATTAAACTTGGGAGAAAAATGGTATATAAATAAATACCATAAATTCTTAATATCTACATACCTTTACTTTTGTAATTGGCGTTTTGAATAAATTTACTTTTAGAGACAAATATTTGTAGGTACGATTCACCGACTTTAAATAGCAATATTCGAAATCGTCAAAATTTTTATCCAAAGATGTACACACGACGTTGGTGAATTCAAATTTCGATGAAATCTTTAAACAAATTTATAAGGAAAAATGTAAAAATTTATTAAGAAACTTGTTAATAAACAACCTTTTGAGCCATGTAAAAAACTATAAAAATATAGATCAATTGGGAGCTTAAATTGGACCACATCCTAAAATAATGAAGTCACAATGGGAACTGTAAAAAAATGTAATTTTGTAACGACCAAAGTAATCCAATTATTTTCCGCTTTGACCAGCATAATTATTTATTCGATTAGTGACTTGTATTTAGTGATTTAATGAGCACGACGCAAATTGAAACTAATGTGGCTTAAAAGTAGCAATATTTATGTTATAATATAATTATTATACATTTGACATTTAAAAATAAAACTAATTTCAGATCTCTCCCAATGATGGATTGCCTCAGAAGATCTGCAGCGACTGCTTCACCAAGTTCTGTTCGATAAACGCATTCCGAGTGGCTTGCCAGGAGGCGCAGTTGAAGTTGTCCAATATTTACGACAAGATCGATGCCAGCAGCCTGGAGGAGGAGCACACCGAGGATGTGGACCAAGCGGAGGAGCATAAGGGAACAGGAACAACCAAATTAACAACGACGGTTTCAGCCGAAACACAACCAAACACTGCCAGTGACACCATAGAGATTTTTCTGGATGCCGCAGACATCGACGAGGAGGAGGAGCACGAGGACGATGTGGAGGAGGAGCAACCGCCGGAGGAGTCTGCTCTACCCAAACTGACCATTAGCTATACCTGCAAGTTCTGCCTGCGGCCGGAGGAGAGCTATCAGCTGCAGCAACTGCTGCTGGAGCACATCAACACCAGCCACGATCCGGAGCAGCCGTACAATTGTCCGGAGTGCGAGGCCCGCTTCCAGGATGCCGCCTCGCGGACGGTGCACCTGAAGAGCAGCCACGTGGAGAAGCAGCACGCCTGCGAGGTGTGCGGCAAGAAGTATGGGGATCGGCACAATCTGCGGCACCACGTCGAGAAGTACCATTCGGAGACGGACTTCGAGTGCGCGTTGTGCGAGAAGCGCTTCTACACCCGCAAGAGCCTCAACTACCACATGAAGTGGCACAATCCCGACCGCCAGTTCAAGTGTCGCCACGGCGGCTGCGAGCGGCTCTTCATCAGCCAGCGGCACCTCATGTGCCACGAGGCCACGCACTCGGGGACCAGCGCCAGGAAGAGCGAGCACTGCGGATTCTGTGGAAAAAGTGAGAATTAACTGAAGAATAAGTATCCTATAAATATCCTATCCTATCCTATACACATGCATGTTCCCGTAAAATCGATATGTCAGGTAATTCATACCCATATCGTTTTTACATGAAATACTCATCAAATTGATATTAAATAATACCATTTGCCGAATTTTCTCTCTCGGAGACTCTCACTTCGAAAAGGAGTGCAATAAGCCATATGGAGAGCAAGATGAGGTTAGTTGAAGCGAGAAAGACAGATTCGAAATTCGAACTGGCGTACTTCGAACATGTTGTTCACATTTCGAGCATATCAATTTTACCTGGGCCCATATCAGCTAAAAATGATCTTAAATTATGTAAAATTGACCTACGTTTCGTATCGAATTTTTTTGAGTGTACCTATTCAACTCAAAGTAAGAACATTGGTGCTTACACGGATTCTAAGAACAAATGCTCTTGAATAATTGTCTTTTTATACATTTCCTTAGGATTTTATCACCTTAAATATTATCTAGCATCATTTAAAACTAAATTTAGACCACCTTTTACTATATCCCTCCAGCATTTATACACCTGAAGACCCTGCGCTGGCACATTTATAGACAGCACGGCGGCGAGAAGCCCTACAAATGCGCCAACTGCACGGAGGGTAAGTGAAGATGGGTCCGCTGGAGGATCCTCTGGCTCGGGGACACCTACACAGGATCTTCTGCACCTCCGAAAGGGTGTATTTGGAAGATCCCTCGACTTTCAAACTATTCACGAACATGAGCATTAATCATATATCAATCTGTCGCATCATATATCAACATTCTCACATCCAACAAGCGCTTTAAGACCATAGAAATCGAAATCGAGACAAGCCGCCTCTTATAGTGTGTTAGTCAAGCCCGAAGCAACGGTAAACATAATGGCTAACCCAGCTCTTTTTGTACACCTTCTTAGCCATCGCATGCGATTAACGAACAGCAAAATGTTTTTGTACTTTGATAACCTCCTAGCCACTTGATTAGCGTTTTAACCCATCAAACCAACCAACCAATCAATGCATAACCAACTCCATCCACCGTACGAAATCCTGGAGAGCAGCATGCCAGCAATTACAATTAGAATCGTCCTGAAATTGAGGAAAATTAATATATTTTATAAGTTTTTAAAATTATTCAAAAGTTTTTTTGAATATCCCTTTAAAAGTAAATCACTTATTTTGAACATTTTCTGAAACAGGCTAGCAATTTCAGGACGATTTATTTTTCCGAGTGCATACATATGTTTCTACTTCATGACACCCTACGACTAGCCACCCTTTAATCCTTAACCGATCACTACTAAATATATATCCCCCCGGTTCCACAGTTTTTGCATCCTACGCTGAGAAGCGAATCCACATGCTGGAGCAGCACAGGGAGAATCTAACTGCCATCGAGCGGAGTGAGTGCATGTTGTGCCGCCAGCCGTTTGCCAGCGAACAGGATCTGATCCACCACATGTCCGAGGAGCACCTGCAGCGTCCCGGGGCACCGGTGATCGCCAACAACAAGCGGGTGTTGCAACAGAAGCGGGAGCGCCAGTACTCCGGGCTCTTCCAGTGTGGCAGCTGCACCCAGCGATTCAACATGAAGTCGGCGCTGGAGCGGCACGCCGCCGTACACTCGGAGAAAGATCGGCCACATGCCTGTCCACACTGCTCCAAGAGGTTCAAGCGCGCCCAGGACATGAAGTGGCACATCAAGACGCATGAGAAGGAGAAGCCCAATGTGTGCGATGTCTGTGGAAAGGCCTTCGCCCTGAAGTATGTGCTAACCCAGCACAGGTTAAGTCATGAAGGTATGTTTATATTAGGAAAGAAAGTATTAACCTACATATTTATCGAGAATGTATTTATATTTTAAAAGTTTTATTTAAAAATTCAAACTATATTTGAAATAATAAAAAATGTATAATTTTAAAATATTTTTTATTAATAATATACTTATATTAATGGACTACAATCTCCCATCTTTTGCAGTCTTGGAGAAAAACTTCAAGTGCAACGTTTGCGGTCGAGCCTATCTGTTTGAGAAGTCTTTGCGGCTGCATCAGCGCGTTCATACCGGGAAAACCTACTATAAATGCGATCTCTGTCAAGAGAGATTTGTCACGCACATCAAGCTTAAAAGTATGTATGCAAAACCATTCATAAGGCATATCGAATAAGATCAAAATCACTTCCAGCTCACATGCAGAAGACGCACGCCGCCTCTGCGGACCACCCTCTGGATGATCTAATCAACATTGTGATTTCCTAACCAAGTGGAACAGCAAACAATTCTGTTATAGCCAAGCACAACACGGAAACTGTATTGGGAGCGTAGCTCACTGATCTCAAGCCTACATAGACCATACCCTCCATCCAATTACTAGACCATATGCACGCTGGTGTGCTTAGAGCTTTATTTAGAATACTCCGTAGGCGAATTTTACTCCTATATCCCATATATCTCTGCCCAGTTTCTTCTTGAGCCCCATATCTCTTTCTATCTCTGATTCATATTAATCTCACAGAACGCCTCTAACACTCCAAGCACATATATCCACTTGACCATTTAGCGATAAGCAATAAGCAATGAGAACAAAAAAGGTGTTATAAGAGCAATTTAAGCTTCACGGCAAACTTTTAATGCTCAAGAAATGCATTTATTTCCAGATGAAACCGAGAAGTATTTACAATAATTACCGAAAACGTATAAGAATATTTAAAATATCAATATACTATGGATTTTATTATATGTAGTTGCAGATATATTTACCAAATTCATGTTCCAAATAAACATTCATTTGACCAAAGTTTAAATTGTCGTTATATTAAAGTTGGCGGGAGTTATCGATTTATCGATATTTTCCTTAGAACTCTTTTAGCTAGAAAATAGGTAATAGTCACCTCCCACATGCGATAGTTGTGACTCGTGACCGAATCGTGTATCACCTGCGGCCGCAAGTGGCCCATCTCTAGGGAACGTGAACGGAACACGTCAGTTTTTAGTTTATAATATTTATAAGCGAAAAGTTCAGTGTCCAGCGGTTGCGATTCCAAGTTAGCAGTGGTGGCATTGTCCACAGGGACTACCAGCAAGCTCCGTATTGTTTATAAAACTAAAGCAAGAAGCCGATTAAGTCAAAAATAGGCAAATAAAAACCGCAGACGGCGCCGCAAGTTGACCAAAAACGGAGGTAAATCCATAATAGCCGAGCTAAGAAGAACGCCGCCAGCTGAAGAGGGGGCGGGGTGCAGCCGCAGAGATTACCAGCTGCCACGCCAAGCAGATCTGACGTGCGTGTCGATAGAGAATCAACTCCAAATCACGCCCACACTGGTTTTGTGCGGCCATCCAAGTACACGTAGCCATCAGCATGGCCTTGCCATTGAGTGACCTCCTAATGCTGGGCGGCGGAGAGAAGAAGCTGGCCGCCTGCCTGCTGCTCCTCCTCCTGGAGCTCTTCCTGGAAGGTACGTACACAAACACTTGGTCGCCTTATCACCGCCGACTGGCTAACTACACGTCATTGCTTTTCGCACAGGCGCCGAGGCGACGGCGAGTCCGGCCGACATTGAGAACCATCTGGAGCTGGGCAAGGAGTTCCTGGCCCGCGGTCAGCTGTCGGATGCCCTGACGCACTACCATGCGGCTGTCGGTAATTACAAATGGCCATTAAAACTAGGAAATACTTGGAATATCTTTGACAGCCTAAGTTTTGGGTCTATTTTATGCAGCTATAGTGGTCAATATTGAGACACCAAGCGCAGCTGTCTGTTATTTTGCTTAAATTTATTAGTTTTACTTGAGGAAGCTATCAAAGTACGCCATGTTTCAGCATATAGCCTTTAAATTTAAATATTAATTGCAGATTTATCTTTTTTTTTCTGAAGAAATCATAAACAATACACCTTAATTTCGGTTACTATTTTTTTATGCAATTTCAAAGGTCAACAAGATAGTTATTTACTATTTTTGTTGTTGACATTTTAAAATTATTAATATTTCCTTCTCTAAAAATGATTAGTAAAAAGCTTATATATAAACTAATTGAATAGCTTTCAATATTTAAATATTTTGTCAAAAGCAGTATTTTCTACCTACTTCCTCCAACAATTGGCTAGCAAAATATTACTTCAAGGATACTCCAAGGATATTCCCAACCCCTCACTAGTGACACCTTTGATTTAACCTATACCCTTTCCGCAGAGGGTGATGCCAACAACTACCTGACGCTTTTCAAGCGTGGTACCGTTTACTTGGCGCTCGGCAAGACGCGCTTTGCCGTCCAGGACTTCAGTAGGGTCCTGGAGTTGAAGCCAGACTTCATCGCCGCCCGTGTCCAGCGAGGAGTGGTGCACATGAAATGCGGAGAGTATGAGCAAGCGTTCGCGGACTTTGAGGAAGTGCTTCGCGAGGAGCCCAACAACGGTCTAGTGTTGGAGCACTATTCCCGCTTGGCCCCCGCCAAGGAGCAATGGGCTCTGGTGCAGCAGCTGAGGCTGCACAGCGACCATCAAAACGCCATTGCCATGATCACTCAGTTGCTGGAGATCTCGCCGTGGGCGGTGCCCTTCCGGCAGGCCCGCTCAGAAGCCTACATCGCCATCAATGATCCACTGTCCGCCATCGCTGACTTGCGTCAGGTGAACCGACTCACCCAGGACAGCACTGAGGGACACTACAACATAGCCCAGCTGTTGTACACAATTGGTCACGCCACAAATGCCTTGAAAGAGATCCGCGAGTGCCTGAAGTTCGATCCGGAGCACAAGCTGTGCTTCCCCTTCTACAAGAAGCTGCGTAAGGTGGAGAAGCAGCTGGTGAACGCAGAGCAGGCGCGCGAGGAGAAGCAGTTCGCCGAGTGCATATCCGCCGGAGAGGCGGTGCTGCGTCACGAACCGGAGGAGACGCTTATCCGGTACGAGGGCCACAAGCTGCTCTGCAATTGCTACACGGGCGACGAGCAGTTTGGCAAGGCCTTGCAGCAGTGCAAGGAGGCCCTGGATATTATGAAAGATGCCCAGGTATATTGTGATCGGGCCGATGCGCTGCTGGGCACCGAGATGTACGACGATGCCATACACTCCTACCAAGCAGCCCTCGACCTGGAGGAGAGCAACACCCGCGCGAAAGAGGGCATCCAGCGGGCCAAGAAGCTGCAGAAGCAGTCGGAGCGCAGGGATTACTATAAGATATTAGGCGTTAAGCGCAGCGCCAGCAAGCAGGAGATTGTGAAGGCGTACAGGAAGGCGGCGCAGAAGTGGCATCCGGACAATTTCCGGGACGAGGAGAAGAAGGTGGCCGAAAAGAAGTTCATCGACATCGCCGCCGCCAAGGAGGTGCTCACGGACCCGGAGAAGCGCCGCCAGTTCGACCAAGGCGAGGATCCTCTGGACCCCGAGGCCAATCAGCGAGGCGGCTTCCATGGCGAGCATCCGTTCGGTCACTTCCAGCACGGGTCGCCGTTCCAGTTCAAGTTCCACTTCAATTAGTCAGCCAGCGCCGCCAGCAGCCATTCGCTTTGTGATGTCCTAGCCGCGAAACCCTGATATCCCTTCGACGATTTTACACTGTTTGTTTTGTTCATTTAAATGGCGTGTAAATAGTAGCATAAAGCATAGAAATCCCCTGGTCCGTTGTCAGAGAGTACCACACACACAAATCGCAACAACACACACTGAGCACTTACATTTAATTAGTTTATTTAATACAATACAATAATTATAATGTAGTACATTTTTCTAATTATGTATAAAAAGAAATAATATGCGAAAACAAGCAATTAAAGACTTGCAAATTTGAACTGAATATTTTTGTTAACTTTAAACATGTCTGGAATTAAAAGTAGTCTTGTTGGGTATCCTCCACAGAAGTCTTAAAATGCGTGTAGTAACCAAAACCAACCATTTCAAGTGCAATCGCATTAACTTGTAGTAAAGACTTCTTAAGCGTTTGGTGTTAAAATCACATACACCATGGTGGCCAGCATCACTGTCACCACCAGTATGAAGTAGAATTTGAGATTATATTTCTGATCCAGCGATACCACTAAGGCACGGAACTGCGTCATGGGCGACACTTGGTCCTGCTGTCTCACCAGAGGCTTCCTTCCTTGAGGTCTGGACAGCGGCGAATAGCGTTTGGTTGAGATATGGCTGCTTCTGATTGGCGACTGCTCCACCTCAGACTCACTCTCCGTGTCCATGGGTTCGCCTGCGTTATCTGGCTGATCGTAGAACTGATTCAGCTGCGGATAAAGAGTGTTCACTGCGGTGGTGGGCTGGAGCAGGCGACCACGGGCCAAGCTGAGTCCACTGGCCGCAACACTTGAACGCTGGCGTACAGGAGCTGGAGCTGGTCCACCAAAAGGCCTGGCCGAACCGCTGAACGTGTTTCTTGGCAAAACGGGAGACACTGATGGGTTGAATCCCGGTGTCTCCTGGTAGCTGGTTGAGTTCAGATCGGATTGGGTCAGCAGGGGACGCGAGAAGCCCAAATCTGAGCGTCTGTAGGACGATGGTTCGATGCGAGGCTCATATGTGGGAAGTGTGTGAAGCGGAGCGACTGGCACTTGGTGCCTTTCGTAGGTGTAGCTGCTGCTTGGGAAGTCCTCCTGGTCGTACTGCGGCTTGTCCACTTCGCGGGTGTAGGAGGTGGTCAGAACTCCGGATTTGGTCAGCGAAACCGAGCGCCTGTTATGTTGGTCCTGGCGGTTTTTTATCCCCGGCGAGTCCACCATGTAGAAGTCGTCGTCCTCCGACTGGGAACCTACATCAGAAACCGTGGTTGTGGTCTGCACAGATCTCCCAGAGACCGAGGTGTTGTCCAGTCCATAGGCGATGGTGCGGCGACTCTGCTCGCTGATCCGGCTGCCGTCGCTTCTGGCTGCACTTCTTCCGGCCGTACGACGCACTGGTTCTGATGTGGGCGCCGACACCTGGCTGCCATGCACGGTTTCACGTCTGGGTGTGGATTTCTTACTTGCAGATTTGCTTTTGTTCAGAGGAGTCCCGGTGATTGCGGCCTTCAGCCGGCGAATGATCACGCTGCGAGTACTGTCCGTCACCGGGACGCCGGGCAGGCCGAGCTGCAGGCACTTGGCCAGCAGCTCCTTGTTGGTCAATTGGTCCAGGAACGCGGTGTCGGACATTCTTTTTCCAGCTGTGGTGAAACTCAAAACAAAAATAGCTATGTCGTCACTGTTGTTGTTGTTGCTGTTGCTATTGTCGATGTCGATTGTCGTAGTATCGATTGTTGATAGTTTGAACCAGTGTTGTTAAATCTCCGCAGTGCAGTTTTTCCGCCAGTGCTGCTAGACCTTTGTTTTGGTATTTTCCGTGGTATATTTCAGCTGTTGACCGACGGTCACACAGTTAACAGTTACAGGTTAACAGAAATGTTAAGATACATTCCTTACATTGGCAGAGCAGCGGCCGCGCTGTCGCTGCTCTGCCAATGTAAGAAAACGTTGTATTTTAACATTGCTGTTAGAAAAACTGTGAAACGCCAAAGTGGTAGAAAGGGGAAACTAGTCTAGCGCCATCTATGGAATAAAGTGGAAACCCGATAGCCTGGATTTTTTAGGGGCAATCGGCAGTACGAGATTTTTTAGGGAAAGCAAAATTTTCATCTGGCACCACTGAAATCGAACGCAACAGGTGTTCAATCGCAAACAACACGCTCGAATTAAACGAATCGCCGCGCGGAACGCGCTCGCCAAGCCAAAGAAAACTCAAGTCGCAGCGTGAAAAACAGGGGAGAGCTATACGGGTACAAAATAACACAGTAAACACTGGACTTTGGGGAAGCGGTTGAAAAACGCTAGCACCTGTCCGCCAACATTCCTGCGCTTTCCTTCGCTCTGCGCCTGCGTGTGTGTTTTTTATTTAGTTTTCCACTTTGTTTACTTCGGTCGCGGGTGTTTTAAAGTTTTCGTTTGTCGGTTTTATTTCGAATTAACAAAGAAGTGGCTAAAAAACATTCGACAATTTGCTAGTTGCAATTGCAGCATATTTTCTTCCCAACTCAAGCCGAGAGCAAAAGAAACAACAACAGCAGCAGCATAAACATAAACCGAAAAACCGGTTAAAGCGGACAAGAGTGAGAAAGGCGCCTTAAAAGAGCAAGCGGGACAAAAGCACTCAGAAAACGTAAAAAAAATTCAACGATAAAAAGAGAAAAAAAAAAACGAAATAAAAGATCCACGGATTTTAGGTTTTGTTTTGAAACGCAAACAGAAAATAAGTGTGTTTGTTCTTTGTTTACCCGTGTTAACACCGCGTTTTCCCTGTAAAAGCCTTATCGGCCGATCAAATCGAAAGTGAACGAATAATTGCCTTTGGTATTTCGATATTGCCATTGCCGAAACTCTTCGCGTGGCCTCCTTCTTATCGCCAGTCCACTTTACCAGAAACCACTACCTGTTGCCGCAACGATCATCGCCAGGTGAGCCATAAAATAAGCCCCATTTAGCCTTTCATAACTCCGGCTTTCCCAATACGAATATTCTCTATGTAGTTTATCTTAATTTTCCCATTACTTTTTTTGGAGTTATAGAAATAATAGGATAAGGTATATAGAGGGATGATACTGTACAAAAATCACTAAATTGTAAGATACTTAAATCAAAACTAAAACAAGATGAAACTATCGAAAAGGTACTGATATTTAACTTAAACTTTCCTGAAAATATTGGTTCCAGTTTAAAGTTAAATTAGTTCTTTATTTTATTACGTAAAAATATACTTTTCAAGTCAAAACAAGAGTCCATTTTAAAATAATAATGGGTTTTGTTAGGCAGTTTTACATGGTAGAACAAATATTCTTAAGTTAAAACTTTACTGGGCATGTTGGTTCCAGTTTAAAGCCCAGTTTGTTCTACATTTTATTCAAAGCGAGACCTCAATAGGTCAATCCAAACCAGTGCCCACTTAAATATAATAATGGGTTTTTGTTAGAAATTTTCTAATAGGTTTTTTTTTTTAATCAAAACAAGTCTTAGAAAATATGTTGATCACTGTTAAGAACCTATATTAGTTTGTCACCTTAAAGATAACAAATCGTGTTGGGCAATTTAACCTGCACTCAATCATTAGTCCATAGATTTAACCGGTCATCGACTATATTTGGAACACTTTGATAGCGCAGGCACGTGAGAGGCCTTGTATCGATAAGCCAATTGATTGTTAACAAATGATTAGCCCCAATACCTTGGCATTAGCCAATGCCAGCCCAAATTCGGGAACTCGCCCACCGTCGTAGTTCATTGACACAACCTTTGGCTGTTGTTTTGAACTCGCTCAACTTTCACTGAAAACGCGACTGGGCCAAAATCGGCATAAATCAGCACGAAAACAACAAACAGAAAAATGTTGTAAATGCCAAAATTGAAATGCAGCCGCAACTTAATAAAATCAAATTTGTTGCTCTTGCTGCTTTTGCTTTTCTCGTTTTATTTAATTTTATTTTATTTATGTAATCCATGGTTAATTTGCAGGCATCATTAAGCCGCAGAGAAAAAGTCGCGTTGGAAACAAATTGAAGCACACGAGCAGATGATTATGAGATAATCAGTAAATTGCACAAGACCAAATGAAGTCATGAGAGTTGAGTGGTGGGGATCGTAGTCGTCGTCGAGTGGGATTGGGTTTGGAATCGGAGTTGGAAGTTGGAAGCTGAAAGCTGGGAGTCCAAAGTCGATGGAGCTCCAATTTGACACTAAATTGAATGAGATAACAGATTCGAAAATGATTTATCTATTAAATTCAATTGCATGGCGTGTGCAGAAATGAGCAGCTGAAATTGTTTTGGCCATTACATTTCTGGGAAGCCATACCTGTTGAAATTTCCCAATACCAAATAGCAAAAACCGAAACCAATTCCAATCCCAAAACCCATATGACTCACAGCCAAATGCATTTATTCATTCGTATCTTGCATCTACTTATCGCTAGACGAGAAAAAAACAAAATTCCTCAAAACATGAAGAAAACAAAATGCCAAATATTCCCACCAAAAACCAAAAAATATATGCAGAAAATAATAATAAAAAAAAGGTAAAAAAACAAAACAAGCGGCAACAACAAGTTTTATGAACAACAAAACTATGCGCATAAAAAAGTTATATAAAAAACACGTTCAGACTTCAAGCCGCTCGGTGCGAGGGGGATGGCGATATCAAGTGGGTTAGCTGCATGTGTGCGCTCTCGTATCCGTGTGAGCCACGCTTCAATTGCAAATGCGCCCAGTAAGCGAACAAAGTATGAAAAAACGTTAAAAAAGCATTGACGCAGATACGCGCGCAGTGTGTTTGTCGTTGTTGTAATTGTAAATTCTACAGGTTTCTTGCTCGCTGTTTGTTTGTTTGCCTGTGTGTGTGAGTGTCTGTTGTAGCCGTTGTTGCCTTAATGGCAGAAAAGCAAAAGCAACAACAGCAACAACAACAAGATCGCTCTGCAATTTTACGCCAAAGCTAAAAAGGCGAGCGATCGAACAGAAATCGAAGCGATCAGCACACAGCAAGAAAAATCAATTTGATTTGATGATATATCATCAGTTAGGAACTGATTTAAAATGTATAAATATTACAAATAATATTTTGGCATTTATTTTTTATTTATATTTTATTAAAAAGAAATGGTTCACTACTATAAAAACAAAATATCTAAATTAATATTAGGATGGTTTAAAAAAACGGTCAGTAGGAAAATTCAACCAGATCGGATTGACATAAAAATATAAAAAAAAAACACAAATTTGAAAATAATTAGGAACAAGATGTGAACTATAATAAACATAAATATACATATAAGCTGATTTTGAATTTTAAACTATTTAAACTTTCGCATTTAACGAGGAAGTATTAAATATCTTGAAAAATAAGATGAATATAATAATATATGTTATTATTTACACATTATATAGACAGGTTTTAAGCTGATTTAGATTTTTAAACTATTTATCTTAGAAAACAAAATGATTATAATAAATGAGGCAGAAATCATGACCATTTAATATCAAACTTCATTTCTTACCATGCAGAATTCAATGAAAAGGATGAAAGGGGGAGCGGCGGTGGGTTGACAAGGAGAGGCTACTCCGCTCGTAGGCAAACCGGGCCAGTTGTCGATCACTGTGGGCCGCGAGGCCCAACAATGGCATTACTTAACCCCTGCAGATAGCGATGCATAAAAGGCATTTCAAGACAGACACATGGCAAAGTGCTCACCTTGAAAGATAATAGATTTCTGTTCATGCAAAGCAGCTGGCTGAAGTATAAAACAAAACAAAAAAACTGACAATTTACAAGCTATTAAGCTCAAATTACAACTGATTATAATTGGTACAAGCTTTGTAAAATTGTATAACCATTTTCATAAATCTAGAAAAATAACCATTCAAATTTGCAGTAAGAAAAAGTATATAAAGTTCTCGATTTTCGCCAGAAAATTTCCCATTTATTAAGGGGGAGTAAATCTATAAATTCCGAAATACCACTGTGCATTGGCTATGCCCCAATAAAAGCAACAACAACAGGCAGCAGCAGCGGCGAACGTTGCAATAAGCCGAGTGGTGGTCCCCCCAAAGTAGCCCCAAGTCGTCTTAACTTGGCCAACAGCTTGGCCAACTTGGCGTTCGCCTCTCAGCTTGTTTCGCATCGGATTGGATCGGTTGTGTTTTTTGTTTTGCTTGTGTTTTGCACTCGTATTCGTAATTGTTTCATGAAACTGGCCAACTTCAACTGGCGAGGGTGGCGGACCCGAGGGGTACGTATGTACGTAGTATAGTCCATTTGGGGGGTACGAAAAACTAAAAAAAAATAAAATAAAAACAGGTGCGCAGTGCGCAAACGCGCGCGCATTTTTGGTTTTGCTTACTGGTTTTTTCGGTTGCTTCGATTTGGGGCCAACTGTTTTTCGCTTTTAATTATGGTTTATGTGTCGCTTACGACCGCCGATCGCACAAAATGCTAAACCGTCGATCGTTGATCGCTGATCGGCATATACTTATCCAATGAGCGGTATATACCATGTCCATAGCCATAGCGCAAGGTTGCCACAAGTGACACGAGCGGAGGAGACATGTCGAGCCATTGAGGTTACTGCTAATTGTGAACTGCCTTCTGGGCGGATCGCCATGGAATTGCCTTCGGGGCGAGAGCCATTGGCCAAAGTTATTGGAGTGGAAAGCCCCGATCCGAAGGTGAAGTCGCTGGCTTTCCCCTCTCACGAAAATCAGGCTAGGAATTCCTGCCTGGGTAGGTGCTTTTTATCAGATAACTGGGTCTGTGCCTTGCTCTATAAAACGGGCGGGAAATTCCTACTTTGATAATTTATTTTATGGGTAATTTTCAAATTCCTCATGTGAAGTTATGATCTTTTATTATCAGGTGAAAATTAAGTTAACAGTTTTTTATTATTCAGTTATTGGTTTTTTAGTCCCAAAAGGAATCCTTAATAGTATCTTATAAAATTATGAATAATTTCTTAATTTCTAATGACTAATTTCTTATTGGTAATTTTTCAAATTCCTCATGTGAAGTTATGATCTTTAATCATCATGTGAAAATTAAGTTATTATTATTCAGTTCTCGTTTTCTTATTCCCAAAAGGAATCCCTAAAAGTATTTTATATAATGAAGATTAAATTTATTTTAAAGTGCAATCGAGATATTCTAAAAATACGGCGTAATTAGGTTCTTTTATCAGTTAAGAGGTCTATTATTCCATATAACACTGTAAACTCCTACTTAGCAAGGCACTTTCATGCGGTAATTCGGTATTCAGATTAGAAAAACAAATTCCAGAAAAAGACTCTCTTCCTTTACCTATATCCCCCCTTATCATCAGAGGTATTCTGGGTTCGGTTACTCATCCAAATTCGCCAAGTACTTTCGTGTAATTGATCCAAGTGGCTGGTAGTGAATCACGAACAAAACCCTGTAGTAAAATATTTTTAATACCTTTCCTGGTTATCTGGTGCATGGGGCACTTTACAACGTGCGCGCTGCCTGAGAGGTAAACAATGTCGGCGACGACATATCTGAGCACTATCTGGTGACCCATTTTGAGTCATCAGATAGGGACGACAATTGCATCCAAGTGATTCCGATTCGCGGCCTAAAGTCAAGGCATCGCGGTGCATAAGTCACACGGCGTCTTAATAAATATTAGATTGCCGCAATCGCGCAGATACGTATGTACACATGTATGTATCTTAAGGTAACAAAAAAAAAAAGGCGATCGTATCTCGAGTCGAGTTACGAGCGCACGCGTGTTTCTTGCGCCTTTGTTTTGTTTACACTCGATTGCAAGTGCAATTTGTATCTGGCGGATACATTCCATCGCTTGCGCTGTGCTTTGCATAAAAAGGCCCGCTCAAATGGCCAAGTGGCTGCAGCTCTGCAGCTCTGCAGCTTAACTGTAACTGGCAGTGATGACATTTTGTATCTGCTAGATACGTAGATACTTGGCAAACTCAAGCGTAAATGCAATGCACGCACAAACAAACCAATAACAACAAACTGAAACCCTCTGGCCTTATTAATATTTATCAATTTGTTATTTAACTGGATTCGATCTCTTTGTCCGCCGGCCGAGGCAACTTTTCAGCTCTCAATTTGCATAAAGCGCGATAAAAGATACGTTTTATTTTTATAAGCCAACTCGTTTTGGGATTGCTGCTTGTTTCTGAGTCGTTTTTAATTTTGTGTTTCTGCTGTTTTTTTGTTGTTGTTCAATTGCCAATTTGACCTTATTAAGTATGATTTGTAAAATACCTTGCGTGCGACTTAATTAATTGATTTGTTATAAGCTGAAATTCCGCCGGCCGACCCATAAATATTTAATTGTATTTTCTAGGTTCCCCCTCTCTGTATATTGATTGGTATTTTTTAGAACCGTGCCAAAGCGTTTAAAGCAATTAAGTTGTGACAAATCCAACTGACATTTTCAGAACCCTCTAGCTAGCGGGCTAGAATTAGATAGAGTCTCTATCCGAAAGCAGCAGCAGCAGCAGCTGGCAGCTGTGCTTAAAACCGCGTTGCCCTAGAGCAAGATAAATACCGAATGTGTTGAGAATATGTTGCATTATGGAGCGTACGGGTATGTCGATAATTTGGCAACCGATAGAGGTTCGCTTTTGGGGTTTCCACTAACCAAATAACACGTGCTGCCTGAGGAGCCAAACTACAGCGTTACTATGTCAAAATATTTACCAAAGGTTGGGCCGAAACCAAGCCCCTTTAGTAACTGAATATTGAATAGATCTCTCATAGCAACCAATAAAAAACAGTAGTTCATCTGGCGTGGTATTATCAAGGCGGATGTGCGTGTCTGGGATTAAATGATAAGCCAAAAACTGCGATAGGTTTGCAGCATATAAAAAACCTGCAGCCTCATATAGCTGACACTATCGCTAACATGTCTAAAAATTGGCAAATACCAGTCAAAATGATATATCACTCTGCGTTTGAAATATATATTGTATAAAAAACCAAAGAGTGATATAAAAATAATCACATTTCTACCATATTTCAATGATAATTATTTCTATCGCAAGTGCTTTTATAAGACTAATATTCAAATGCACGTGCTGATAAGAAGCTTTGAATAAGATGCAACCAAACCAAACAAAAACCCTTTTGTATAAGGTTTAGATAACGCTGTATCATAATTTTATTCATAATTCTTTCAGATTTGTTATCTCTTCTTAGTCAACGTTTTCACTGCAAAGAGGAAGCGGTTGCTTGCCTTATTACGCACAATTATTCTCTGCATACCCACCATTATGGGGGAAAATTATGGAAAAGAAAAGCCATTCCCAGCAATTTGTCATTGTTTGATTTTCTCTGCACTTGCTATAATTTTTGGTTTTTTGTTTTCTGCCTTTTTTTTGGCTTACGTAGACAACTACGAGTTCGGAACTGGAGCTGCTGGCTCCCAAACAATTTGAACATTTGATTGCTTTATTTCACTTTACAACGCAAATTGGTGGCTTTGTGTTGTACGGCTTGTGATACTTCCTGCCTTGCCTGTCTGCCATGGCTAATTATGAACAATCAGAGATCGCTGAAGACAGAGGACGGGGGATGTTGGGATCTTGGATCTCGGATCTCGGGAGGTTGCTGCTGCTGCAGTGTGTTGCACTTAGTTGCATGATTACATTTAATGGCCAACGCCAAAACATAATCATTTCGATTAAATAATCAGCTACTGAAGCAAACCAGAGTCAGCGGCCACTCTTCGCACATTTGCGCCAAACAACAGTCACTGCGGTGAGTTGAACGCCACTACACTGCAGAAAAATGGGCTTACTTTAAAGGAAAAAATACAAGAGAATTTTTAAATATTATAAAAAATTTTGTAGATTTTTTTCTTTATTTCTATAATTTTAATTTTTTAAATATAAAACTTTGACTAATTGAATGACTTCGTAGGAAAAAATACAAGAGACTTTTAAAATATAAAAATTAATTTTTAGAATTTTCTTTTTATTTCTATTATAATTAAAATTTTTAAAATAAATAAATAAATAAATAAAGTTATAAAAATTTATTGCACTTTAAAAATAATGTTTTCAACATTTGAAGAATTCATCTAAAGATATAATTTATTTATGACAAGTTATAATTATTTTTATTTTTTTTTTTAATCGGAGTTCGTGTCAAACTTTTTCCTCAGTGCATTGCCAGGAGCTTGCCTTGTTTGTAATTATGAAAGTTTTTCTCTTTTCATGTTTCCTCTCCCGAACCGTTGAACGTTATGAACTCATTTGTGGAAAAGTCAGGTCTAAGCTCTGACTCAGACTCGGACTCGGACCCATTTCATTCATAGCCACAAGCTATAGTCGCCGCACATATATAGCCACGGCTATCGGAAGTGTTGCTGCTGCTGCTGCTGCCGCTGCACAAGTTGTTGCCGCGGTGAAATGTTGTTGACCACAAAAGTGGCTTGAACCTGAAAACGCCTTGCAATGTGATACAAAAATGTTATTGCCTCGCTACTCGGCGCAACTGCAACATCTGCAGCACAGCAGCAGCAGCAACAGCAATCTCAGACTAGTTTTACACCAATTTCCGCCGCTGCAACTGCAAAGGTTAAAGACACTGGCTTTATAAAGGGAATTTTCTTCTATAACTTTAATCGAGCTTTAATGTGGCAATTGCCGTTTGATGTTGCTCTAATTGAAAAAGGAAAAAGCCGGCCAGAGGTATGGGTAAAATCAAGTGGAAAATTATGGATGGCGATGGCGTTGAGTGAGGTGTTTCCAGATTTTCAGATTTCCGTGGAATGCCTGAAATATTTGTAGCCCAAATATAAATCTCGGCTCGTTCAAGACGTTTTCTTCTAAACTGGCAGCGAATAAACAACATTTCAGTTGTTTGTGCGAGGTTTTGTTTGCTTTGGATGTTGATTATTATTTTTTATTATTTGTTCGGAGGAATGTTTTTTTTTATCGGTCTTTGCGGGTGTTCTGTTTATTTTTTACTGCATGTTTTTTTGTGGGTTAGCAAGTCGAGGCCTTGAATGTGTCTGTCAATTTTTTTTCTGCACACACAAAGCGAGTATTTAAATTTAATTTATGCCCCGCAATTTGTTTGTTTTTGGCTAATGTTTCAGAATTTTCATTGCCAGCTAAAATAAATCAAGTTGGCTAATAATAAATTCCATTCCATCTTCGCGACTGTTGGTTAAATTAGCTGTAATATTTCTGGGTAAACAAAAAAGGTAAAAAACAATTTTCGGCTGCTTTTGGTCCACTTTTAACCCATTAACTTTTAGTTGTTGAGTTGAGCAACTACCAAAACTATGAGAAAGTTAACCAGCCTTTCGACTGAACTCTTGAATATGCATTTATCAATTGGCTCAAGGTCCCCCGGCTGATTTTTTGGGATTTTTTCTGTTCGTCGCAAACGTTTTTGCATCTCCCCAAAGAAACATAATTCGATTTGCCAGCTAACCTGTTTTTTCGTCTACGTTTACCTTTCAGTCATCTCTTTGAGTGCGACATTTTGATTGATTTAAGACGCTTGGAAATCGAAGAAGCCGCAAAATGATTTTAGCCATGATTGCGCTGATTACGTGACTCTGTCAATTGATTTGTGCGCAAAAAGAAAAAAAAACAAAACTCAGGCTCTGGCTCAAAACTCTTGGCCCATATGAATGAAAAAGCGGCCCAAAGCGGCCAAAAGCATTTCGGTTAGTTCGTGCGGCGGCGGCTAAACAACAAAAACTCATCGTGGCTAATTTTTCATGAAGGTTTTTCAATTGTTGTTGTCCGCTGCCGTTTGAGTCGGCCAAAGGCCTCAATTTGTTGTTATGTGCATTGAATTTTTAATATGCCTTTTTTTCTAGTAACCATTTTGAATTTGAAGTTTTTTTCTAACCATTTATTTTATTAACTGAAAAATACAATAAAATAATGGCAGTCAAGTTTCCATTTTAAGATCATTTTATTAGATCTTTTATTTAGATTTTTTCTTTTAATGAAAAAATATATAACCTGTCCAGACTGTATAAACTGAAACCTTTCTATTGTTGACCAAGTCCATCCAGAAACTACTTAAGTTGTTTTCAAATAGCAAAAAACGTATGGAAAAACCTGAAAGCAAATTAAGCGTAGATGAGCAAAAAACAAAGATACATATATCGTATACAAATATATTCAACGATTAGACAATATAAAAAATAATAATAAATAATGTCCGAATATATTAGAATGTATTACAACACGCCAAAGACAGAGATAGCAAATCTCTTTTGGAATTGCGCAATAACTAAAACAATTCAAGTGGCAAACTTGACGGGCATTAACTGAAATTGCTTAAACAATTACTGGAAATGTATTTAAAGACCTGAAAGTGTAATTACCGAACAAACTATGAAATTGCCCCTATCTAAAGCCTGATAAAGTAACTGCCCGTGTACTGAATTAGCTGAGAACGGAGTTGTTTACCTAAAAAAAGGGGGTTGAGGAGTGCCGGAAAAGTAAATAACAGTATAAAAATCAGTTCAAAAGGGTATATTATATTAAGTAAATAGAGATATGACAGCTTTGCTATATGGTTCTTTTATTACCAGACCGTATATACTTACTATTGAGTACGAGTTGGTTGACTTGGCCCAAATAACCCTGATAAATATAATAATAAGACATTATTACAATGTTCTATTCCTTATATTTAAAATTTTACATCCTCATTATTTTATCTGATCTTATCACTATCATCCCCTTTTCAGTACGCTCCTGGAACTCGTGAGCTATATCTGATCACGCACTTAACATATGATAGCTGATAAAAATATTCACCGTCGTGGAGGAGGAAAGAGCTATCGCAGCGGACGTGTGTCGTGTCCTAGCATTTAATTGGATTTCTGTTATATCCATTGTCAGTTGTCCAAGGCAATTAGAGCTCCAGCGATAGTTATCGTTTATTTTTAGCAACATTTTCGCATAAACGCGACAATTTGAGGGTTCGTGCGAAGCTCAATCGCGCTTTAAATGATGTGTCTCTTGGCTATTTTTGGTCTTTAAAGTGGACCATAAAACCGAAATCTTGAGTTTTCAGAGTTATAAAAGAATATAAAAGGGGCAGTAATTCGTTGAAGCGTAAACTGCGGAGAGCTGGCTGAAACAATTGATTTCAATTTTAATTAACACCCCCACAGTAGCCACGCCCCTCTGACTCGTCCCCCGCCCCCATACGGTTTTAATTGGCACTTGCTCTTTGGTGGTCGAGGTTCGCTGAATCTTAACCCCGTCGAAGACGACGAAGTCAGCCAATGGCACAAATTAATGAATGAAATTACAATGGGGGGATGGTCCCCAAAGAGGGGCAGTTTTCGGGCCAGGGGGTTGGCATGGTAATTATTTTAATGTGGGTGGGGGCCAAGCATGACTTACTCCTCGTTTTCCCATCAAAACATATTTTTTTATGGGTTGTATTTCGTCTTAGAAATATCTATTTATTTGTTTTGTATTCCATTCCCTTTCCTCTCTTCCCTATAAATGGCATTTCATTAGTTTTTAGTCCGCCTTTCTTGTTTATTATTTCCAAGATCTTTACTTTTTCCATTCCAATATGTATATTTTATGAGTTTCACATTTCCCAAGAATTGTTTGAATCACGTCTATCTACTACCAAAAAAAAATATAAATTCTGATCTTTCCCAAAATTCCGACTCATTTCATCCATTTCAGGTTTGTTGCTTCCACTTACATAGTTCCAGCATTTCATAACATATTCATTCATTCACAGAACGCCTCCACAGTTCCTCTCCTTCTTGTTTTTCGACTTCCACAACCGCCCACCCACTCTATATTTTTTATTCGTTTATTTTCCATTACATCTGTAGATTCTGTCGTTTTTTTCTGCTTTGTATTTCTGTTTTTTTTTGCTCTCTCGTCATCGCCGTCACTTAAACTTGACCTTTATTTCCATTTATTGCTTATTACTGCATATTGCCTTAGTATTCCCATTGTGTTGTTAGTTGTTGTGTTGTTGTTGTTGATCCAGTTGTTTCTGGTTGTTGCCGCCAAAGTTCTCTAAATGGGCGCTACCCACTTGCACTTTGCATGAGTTTCATTTGGAAGGGTTATACAGTGTGTTTTAAGATCAGTTGTTTTGGTTTAAGGCTTATAAGTATATTACCTAATTATCTAAATGTAACTTTAAAATATTACCAAAGAAATGTGTTTGTTCGCATATATTTTCTTAATACTGATTGTAAACAACTTATTTTTGATAATTACTGTTAAAAACAAGTTCCATCTTTATGTTTCTTATTTGTTATTATTCAAATTTGTTCATCTCTGTGTTTTTTTCTTCATAACAATTCCATTTCACTTGCTCTTAAAGACTTTAATCCAAACATGCGACTACACCTCTGTTCGTTTCGTTGATAAAACCCACATGGATCCGTTTATGGAATACAGTTGGCTACCATCTATCTATATTTGTATCTACATATCTGCCTCTGCAATGTGTTCTGTCCAGTTCTGTGTTGTTCTGGCAATTTCCTCGTAATCGTTGCGCAAACACAGACTAACTGAAATGCAGAAAAAGTCTGCTATTACTGAATATTAGCATAGTGGAAAATAATCTTTCTTTCCTACGTTCTGTGCGGGATGTCTGTTTCTGTGTTGTGTTTTTCTTTTCAGTTATTACTCATTTAATATGCAGCGGCATATAAAATTGCGCATAAATCAGACGCTTGGGGCTTTTCTTTTCACTGATATATGATCACGGGATGATATATGAGCGTGCTATTAGTTTTAGTTCTTTAATGATTCATCTGGGAGTGTTTGAGTGCTGGGAAATTGATTGTCTCGATGCTAATAAAAAATGGAATCGATGAAGTCCGACGCTTTGTTGGAAGAAAAAAAACGAAGAACGGACAACAGAAGAGGTGTCTTAGAACATAGACAATGGGAAACATTCCATAAAAATTCCAAAATCCAGCTTAAACTTAGCGTTTGTTTTTTGTGTTCCCTCGCCCTCTGTTTGTTTCCTAACTAAGCGTTAAAACATTATAAATACCAGTTGTTTCTGGTGCCTAGACGGCGGCGGAGGAGTTCTATAATCTATGAAACCAGTTTCGGCTACCAAAATTAACACGATGGTCGGGAGGGATTTGGATTTGGAAACAAAAAACTTGCATTCTTTGATCGGATGGAAAACGAAAACTGAAAAGCCGATAGACAGAGATGCATGTGTAGAAGACTGGTTTTCCCTCGCGGTCTTTCGCACCTTTGATGTTGGTTTTTAATGCTCTCGAAAAAAAGAAGAAAAATAAAATAAAGGGGGGTTGTCCATCCAATAATGTCTATGAGAATTTGATTTCTTATAATCGAATTCATGGAATTTTTTCCCAACTTTAGGCGCGGCTCGGCCCGGCGAATGATCAATCAAGTGCAGCATCAGTGGAGGCAGATGAATACCTAATGAGTACGGGTAGGACCGACTGACAAACAGACAAACACACCCAACCATGGGTGCATATATATGTATGTAGTGTACATTCATATACCCACAGTCGTAGACCCAAACTGGTTTAATTGATTCAAATGAAGACGGCGACGGCGACGACGACGATGATGTTGAATGACGTTTGTCCGGCTTAGGCTTTTGTTGCCTTTTATACCGATTTCAGTAATATGTAAATCGAACTCCCCCCGGTAGCAGCCCCCCGTCCCCCTTCGCAATCCCCTCTCACAAAACGTCAAAATAGAAAACTTGCAAATCACATGCAACAATTGATGTCGATTGTTTGCCGCTGGCGTGTCATGCAACGTTTTGTGCTCACCCTTTTGTGGCTGCACTCGTGTTGTGTGTTTGTGTTTATAATTGTCTCAGATCTCGGATGCAACCAAATCCCCCCTTTGTGCTCGCCGATCACTTGTCAGTCAGGGGCGTTCGGTGCCCCCTCACATTGAACCCAGCAATAACCTTTGGTTGCACTCGCACACCTGACTCAAAGGTGGATGAATCTTTCAGATGAATACGATCATTCGGATTAAAAAATGAATATAAAAGAATGAATGTTTCAGATGAATACGATCATTCGGATTAAAGATTGGCTTTTAGGGTAGAGGAATACCTTAAATATACAATTTCTGTTCTTTGTAGGAAAATTATCAGATAAGGAAGGTATTCTTTGACAGATATATTATTATATTATTCTATAAAATGGCATACACTTTGTAAGACAACTTGTTCCTAACAAAGTACCTATAGTCAGTAAATAGATTAACATCTCATTTAAATAATGATGACTTTGAAAATTAAACTGTTAAGTTGTAAACCTAAACGATCAATTTACTTGTTCTGAAAACCTTTGCATCTCTAGTTATCAAGTTGAGAAATATAATAAGGCCAATGATCATTAAAATGTATACTATTTATTAAAATTGTTCAAGTTTGCATTCTTTTTGATTGGTTTTGCTTAATACATAAGCTTTGTAAAATGTAATGATAACAAAAATAACTTAGGTCCATTATTCATCGCTTTATAAGTACTCAAATGAGTAAAATGAATAAGAGCATTAAGGAATCTGCTTATTGCACTCATTTTGTAGTTTAATTCTACGGTCAAAGTTGACTGACAGTTCCCAGCCGAATGTCAATTGCGGCCGAGCCCCGTCTGCCCTTCTGACTTTGAGTTGTTTTCCATTCAATTATTAAAATTAGCCCGGCTCGCTAATTGCTGAAAGTTGCAATTAAAGCTGCTCAGACCAAGTCGGCGACAGATGTCGAGATAAAAGTAGTTAAATATCGATAGAAGAGGGTTCTCGGTTCTCTCCAGAGTGAGAGTCACACAATCTTTTGTCCAAAATCGGAGGAGCAGGTAGCGAGATTATTCTTCTGTGTTGTGAAATGCATTAAGATATTACCGAACCACCCTCGTATTTCGACGGACGGAAGTCGGTGCGGTCATAAATACCTAATCTTTATGGACAGTGGGAATCAAAGAACTTGACTTGTTTATGCCTCCTCGATCCCCTCGCCCCCGAGGTCCGTGTCTTTATCCCACCACTAATTACTTGTCTCGGTCTGCTGGGGCATAACAAGCCAGACATTCCATACCATTTCATTCCATTCCATTCCTTAACTCAAGATCAGGATAAGATGTTTGGAGAGTTCGGCGGCGTGTAAATGCCTCCAGGTCCTGTATCGTCCAAAGGCATTCAAATGCAAAAGGCAGAGCAGCGGAGCCACTAAATAAAATCATTAAAAACTAGCAATACCCGAAGCGACGTTGTCCGCTACTATTAGCAAATCATTTCATGCTTTAGATAGTAACCTGATTTTTTTATATTTCGGGATTTTGCTCGGATATTAATTAGAATTCTGAAATATGATAAGATCAGGTTATTACCACAGTAAACCCCACCTAATATTTTACCATAACCCCTAACCATAACTTACCTTTCCTTTACAGTGCCTTAACCCTACCTGTCTCTTACCCCCGGAACAATTTTTTAACACCGTAATGCTGTTTTCACTATTTCCTCGCCTATCCCCTAACCATCCGTACTCAGCCTTAACGCCGAAAAACTATTATTTTAACCAACTTTCTCTACCATAACACCAATTTTTTCTTTCCTTAGCCAACAGTTACCCCACTCTAGTCTTACATGAAAAAAATATTTCCTTGCTTAATTAATTCCACTTAAACATTGCTTTTTCTGGTTTGTCACCTTAACCGACCTGATCCTCGCAAAAGTAAAAAAAAAAACTTACTTTACTCACATTCACCCTTTCTTTACATTACTTTTACCGTCACCCTAATCTGGGTAATAACGCCTTAACCGAAACTTTAACCCCGATTAACCTCACCTTATTCCCACATTAACTTTAATATTAAGGTTTTAATCTACCATTTTGTGTCAGCTAAATTGCCAGCTAAACGGAAAACCAGACAGCGTGCTGCCAATTAACCCCAAATAACCTTCAAAACTTAAAACAAAATATAAAAAATAACACTCAAATACCTATGGAACGTTGGTCAACATGGCTTAAGCGAAAAACGGATTTGAACGCAGGATCGGTAGGTTAAAAACATTTAGTGCCCCCATGTCGGTTGGGGCTCACCAGCTCGATCAAAATATTTCCGGAAATAAAAGAAAACTAAAACATGGCGTACCTAAATCACTCTTTTTGGGTTTAAACTGTAGGAGTATTTCGATCTAAAAGTCAACATTTTGCAATTTTTAAGGCTTCTTGTGAGTCTTTTGGATACACATCTTTCAAACAATTTCCTTCGTGCGCCCGTCCTCTATAACAATTCTTTCAAAACTTGTGTTTAGATAATTTTACATACATATATGTATTTACATGCCGACTTGTCGATGTGTGTGTGTGAGTTTTCGTTTTTACATGTAATTTTGACCACTGAAAATTTTGCACTGCTCTCTCCTTGAAATCCATTTGAAAAATTATTTAAAGCCAAACCGAAAATTCCTTATGAATTTAACGGATTAGCTTCACATTTTGACTTAGAATTGCATTCATTAGATAATCCGTTCTGGTATCCAAATTGTGAAATTTTGATCAGGTGTTTCTAAACCAGCAAAAAACTTTGGCCGCCTCTCGTGCGCCTCAAATGACTCTCTCTGCTCTTTACTCTCTCGCTCTGCTTCTGCTGGCGTTGTTTTTGTGAGAGCTGTGTTCGGAATTCGTTCGTGAGTGCTGCTAACTGCCGAAGCATAGAAAAAACAAAAACAACGTGCTGCTAAAAAGGCTCCCCGCAACCCCCACAATCTTACAAAAAAAAATTATATAAAATCAACCGTGAGTCAAAAAAAAACCAAAAAAATACCTTATTGATTGTATGGCATAGCTCCACACTTTGAACCAAAAACGGATCCGATCGCATAATCGGTGCGGAAAAATTAATTAAGTGCCCCAACCGGAAGTCGGTTGGAGCTCATTTTCTGGGGTTTCAAAGATTTCCACAAATAAAGCTTAAAATAAAAATGTCAACTTGTTTGGTTGAAAATTGTGGGAATGGTTAATGTTTTAATCAAGAAATTTTGCATTTTTCGAGAGTCCTGGGAGTCCTTAGGAGCCGAATTTTAAAAAATCCTTTCTTAGTGCACACCTCCTCTAACACACGATTCAGACCCAATTTTTTCCAGAATTTTAGGTCTTATGGTTTGGGCTGGGGGAACATGACGCAAATCGACATCTACTCCTTTATAGTAATACTCGATAATGAACGCACTTCCGTTGCAATTGTCGGGGTCTTAGAACTTTACACAACATTAAAATGAAGCAGCCAAGGGGAGAAGTCGTTCTTTGCGGCTTACACGGAAAGAAATATGTGACATTTTGATTCAAAAGGCTTGATTTTGGACTCCACCAAAGAAGTTTTTGAAATAAATATTTTTTTTAGATTTTTATTTTTAACTATATCTATATTATATTATATCTATTTTATTAGGCCCACTGAATATAAATTTATATACATTTTTTTTGCTAGGTGTAGTTGAATATTCTTGTAGTATGCCGCACAAATTAAAAGGTAGAAATGTTCCCTCCCCGAAACCAAGATCCCAACTCGTTGTCGAACTCGTTGTTGGTTGTTCGGTGGTTCGGTTGTTCGGTTGTTTGGTTGTTCGACTGTCGTGAGTGGCCCGGCAATTGCAATTACATATGTAAGATTGTTCTCAGATGCCGCTGCGGCCCAAAAGGAAAACGATGTGGGGGCATGGTGAAACGGAAATAAAACTCACTCCTCCCTGGCCGTAAAAACAAAGGCACTGCTGGTTACTACTACTTGATTGTGGGGGCTGGACGACACATATAAATTATCAACGACGCAGCCCCACCAGACCTAAACCCAAATCAAATCCCAGCCCATTGCCGGTGGAACCGGGCCCGGGTCCCTAGTTATGCATAGATACAGATACAGAATCAGAATCATGAAGGTTGGCTGCCTCAAAATGGGTACGGATACAGGTACAGCCTACGCCAAATGGAGCTCATCGTTTATGCAATTGGTTTATGGGCCAGATATTTTATACTTTATTGCCATCGATGTGGTAGAGTTGAGGTAGAATCGTGAGGAAAGTGCGAAACTGGAACACCTGGTGGAGCAGAAATAAACTTTGTAACACCATGAATATATAGTAAATATCTAGTTTTATTAAAACTCTTAATATTCTAATCAGCTAAATCTAGTAATCTTCCAAAGATTTCGAAGGCGAGCCAGATAATATTAAAACTTTATGATGCTTATAAGGTTTAGGTAGAATTCCAATAGATTAAACTTTTATAGGACTGGAATTTAATATGTTTTTTCAAGGGTCTCAAAACCTGTAAACTAAACTAAATTATTTACTTTAGTTTTACGTAAATGTAAAATCAGGTGTGACGATTTCCCAAGGTCAAGTTGCGATCATTACTCAAAAAATGCTTTTCGTTCGGGAAGCTATTTGCCTACCATAATAATCACATGTAAATATATGAATATTAAAGGTCGAACTTTAATCAATCTTTGCATAGGCTTTCAATGGTCATAAACGGCGGGGTAAACACCATCAGTCAGCCAACATTCTTGACCACAAAATGATTGATGACGGTATCGTCAATATTCTAGGTGAACTATTATGTTAATCGATTGTAAAATTCAAATTTAATGCCCGAATCAAGCTTTAAACCTGTAATGCCAGAGAGACACATTACCCCGGCGTGCATTTTCCATTTCTAACAGTCGAATCCCCGCCGGGAATAACATGTCTGGGGTTGTGTCGAGTCAATCCAAATTGATTTACCATTCCGGGTGCCATCATTATATCTGACCCAATTGCTGGCGGGGAAGTGTGACACATTTCTGGTGGCAAAGATCAATTTGGCTTGGCTTTGGCCAGTGGAAATGGACCACAATGTAGCCGGTTCCGTCGCATTAGTTTCGCTGCTGAAAGTTCGGAATGGGAATCGGAATAGTTGTATATATATAGGAATGGGTCTTTAAAGTGTGGCGCGGTTTAGGTGTTCCCTCTGTTTGTTTACCCAACTGTTGAAACAGTGGCAAAGTGCGGAATCATGTTGCCGCATTGTTTGGCCGGGCATTTCTAGTTTGTTTTTCTTTCTTATTTTAAAGTGAATTTTTTCTTATTAGCCAGCCCTACTCTCTTCGGTGTTATTTACCCAATGACGACAGTTGTCGACATCTTCGAATGGCGCTTGGCCAAAAGACAGAAACAAAAACAAGGTCAGGCCCAGAACTTTCGAAAACAAAAAAACGAGGCAGAGAAAAAAAACAGAGGAGTTATGCCGAATCGGCGGCAGAACAAACAATTAGTCAGGGAGGGGCCCATTCGCAATTTGTATCTGTAACCCGGGAGATATTCGCGCTTTTTCACACTACTCGCCTGGGTTCTGGGTTAACGTCAGCGTTAACTTTAACGTTAACGTTAACCCGTTTGCCAGGCCAATTACCCCGCCCCATGAGCCAACATGAATATCGCTTAAAACAGAATAAAAGTGCCTCGACAATTGCTTGATTCATGACTAAAACAGCTGGAGAAAGAGGAAACCGAAGCAACCTACATAAAGTATGTATCTCTGCCTCGCAGTCTCAGTCTCAGCCGCTCTGTATCTTGTATCTCTGCGTATTGTATCTTGTATCTTGTATCTTCTATCTCGAAATGTAGCTCTCTGTGACGCATCTGCGATCCCAGCGGAGAACTGCAGCTTGAAGTTGCCTCTGGTCGCTGGTCGCTGGTCTCTTGGCGCTTGATTGCTCTTGATTGGCCTTTGTTTTTCGCTTTTTCTCCCATTGTGCAAGTTTTGATTTCGCCTCGCGTTTTGATTTGATTTCGATTTGAGTCTGGGCGAGTGTTTATTTTCATTTTCAATAAATCGCTCTATAATTGCACTCCGTGTGGGGGGGGTCGATGGGGTATTACCCAACCCAAAACCCCCTCGATGTGAAAGCTGCCATCGAATTATCTCATTTCACGAGGCGTGTGAAAACATTTCTGATCTTCGCATTTCCAAATTGATATATCTTTTTGTATTTTCTTCCAATATTTTAATAGTTTCTTTTGTTTACCTCTCTTGCAGGCCGCTCCACATAGCACACCTTTAAATCGCTTCAAGATTTGTGGATGTTTTGAGGTAACTATAAAAATGTTTTTATATAAAATTCCTGAAAACTTAAAGTGGGAAATGCGAAAAAAAACAAGTGTAGATCACCCATGACTTATATAGTTTAGTTTCCCACTCCCCGACTGCAGCTAAGTGGTTCGAACACACTATTCATAACTCGTGTGCCATTAACGCTGGAGGCACGCAAACTTTCGCACGGCTGACTGCTCGCATTGAGAACCTTAAATATGGGTCAATTACTCATAGAGTGTGCGAGAGGAGGAAAACAAATTTCTTACATAACTGTTGACGTAGTACAATTTAGTGGTCGTAAAGCATCCTACAAATGCGTTATGGGGTATACTGGGCTAATATGGGTGTGGACCATACAAAAAGTTTACCATTTCTTGCCAAATACAATACTTTTTATAAAACCTTTCTAGTATTTTCTAGTATTTTTAACTAATCATTTTACCCTTAAGTTAATTTTGTTGCTAAATATTGTATTATACTGTATGGTATACCCTATACCACAGAGTTCTTCTTAGAACTAAGAACTTTTGTACCACTAAGTAACCTTAAGTCGGGAGTAAACTCCACCTGCTAGCTAGATTTAGCTTTATTTCAGTTCTAATTGCCGCTAGTCATACCCGTAGTCGCATATGGAGCCAGGGAATCGGAGCCTAACTGTTGAGTGGCAGTTAAATGCTAATTTGCCGAGCTGACTGACCGTTGCTGACTGCCGGCTTTGGTTTTACAGCTCTTGAATGCTTACTGCCTTTCAGCGCAGAATCGGCGGTGGTGTTTTGTGTGTGCCTCTTAATTGCACCGGGAGATCCATTTGAGTTGGCCCTTTTAGCCGGCCTGTTTTGTTGCGCTCCATCTTAACTTATTTCTGCCGTATCGATTGCGAATCCACGCACATGAATTGAGGTCGCCAAAGATCAACGATCTGTATCTGTATCTCTACCTGTTCGCCACTGCTCTGGTTTTTTGCTCAACTTTAGCTGATCGATACTTTTTGTGCGCTTCGCAAATCCAAAGAAAAAGTCTCGCTCGAAGGGCAGATGAAAATGCAAATCTGTAGCGGTATTAAATCAAATATATTACTTGTGTTTTTGGACTTCATGCTCGGCTGGCTGGCTGGCAGCGATAAATCCTCCGGTTTCACAACATTAAAACTGCATTCGATCATTGTTTCGTGATCGGGCCATAACAATGTGAATTTGTCAACGGAAACGATCTGCGACAACGGCAGCCACGACGAACAATTGCTAACATGCAATGAATATAATTTGTTTAGATCATAAATTTGCGTCATTTTCGGCTTGCCAGTATCTGTATCTGTTGAAACTTATCCGCTAAAAGTAATAGTAACTTACCTTTAATTGCACAATTTCCCTCGCTGATCTATCGCAAACAACTTGAAATCAAACTATTCCTATACTAGTTAACTTGGCTAACAAAGCGGATTTGTCAAATCGCCTTAATAAACTAAATCGGGTACTGATCGCCTGAAATAAAATCAAGTTTAAATCAAATCATGTAGACATTACGTAAGCTGGCAAATAAAATGTGAACTTTGAACTTGGGCAAACAAATAAACAATTCGGATTGCCAAGCCCGCCAATTTATTGACAGTTTTGAATAATTTTTCGCTCATATGTATGTAAATTTGAATTGGTAAACAACCTTAACAATGAAACGCCGAATGACAAAATATGGTGTAATAAATCAATCAAAGTTAGGTTGTTGCCGTGATTCCCGGCATTGTTATTGAATTCAATTTGAATATGAGCAAATAATAAACAACAAGTGGTTTATTTTTGGGGACTTGTTCTCATTTCACCTATCGAATTTATAATCGTAGTATGGTAGCGATTTATTACTAATGATAAAAGAACGTAATAAACATACATCTTTGAGTTTTTGAGACTTTCCACTTTCCTTGCAAATAACATCTTTTCGCTTCACTTTTACTCATCACGAAAAGAATCTGAAGCTGGAGTAAAAGTTTGGCGACACATCTGAATTCTCCGCTTAATTTCCACTTGCGTTTTCGCATTAAATTTTATGTCGTCGGACATGCACAGAGAGAATTTACCATGAACATAACACTTAAATAGAGAATTTTTGTTCTCCAAAAATAAGCAAGTACACAAATTCACTGAAAAAACTTGAGAACAAATAAATCAAGAGCAAATCATCTTGATTTCAGTGTTTTTTCTTCTCACTTTCTTGAAAGTAGTGTTGAATCGAACGTAAAGTGCCCTGGATTCGGTTTTATGAGTGCAAAATACTCACTTTCTGTACAACTTTTTCAATATATATAAACTGAGATTAACTTTTTATAGAGCTTTTTTTTTGTTATCCAAAGTTTCTACTCAAAATCAGTACAATCTCAATTTGAGAATATAAATACTTGATTTGAGAACGTAATTTTACTTGATTAATTTTCTCTGTGTGGACTTGGCACTTGGCTGGAACTTGGTTTTCACCTGGTCGCGGCACGTAGTCATTTCATTTAGATAGACATTTGACACATCATCGCCTGACATATCAGGCCGTCGTTTTTGGGCACAGTGAGAGTTTTTCCCCCGCCAGCTGGACGCGACGAAATTCTTGCAGTAAAAGTAAATGCGATTTGGATAGAAAACGAGCTCAAGTTCAGACAGCAGGTGGCAAATTGTTTTGGCACATGCCAAAAGCCAAAAAAGAACGGCCAAAACGATTGGCCGAAACGAACCAGCTTCTGCTTAGAGCCAGACCTGTCTGGATTCGCCAACGAGATAAAAATAAAACCATTATAAATTCATTAACCAACAAAATCTTTGATAATTATGGTGTGGCCAACAAGGGGGGAGAGGTGGCTCCCGCGGACTTCTATAATTTTTCGTGAAATGTGCGTCAGCAAAAACAAAAACACATTTCTTTATCCCCCCAATCGACACGATTCGTTTGATCTGGACAGCAAACTAGCCAAACCACAAAAATGGCAAAAAAGCGCCTCTGGTGATAAGTTCATTTATTTATTTATCTGCTATTCCTGTGCTGTTTTTCTCTTAACTTTTTATGCGACGCGTGCTTCTTGAGTTTTGTGTTAATTCGTAATAATTAATTTAAGAATGAGAATGTGCAGAAGCCGCAAATGAAGCGAGGCTAATAAATTATTTATGACGGGAATTTCCCAGCTACAAAGAACACGAAGATTGCAAACATTTCTAGGAATTAAAGGTGCCATTTAAATGAATTTAAAAACCCAGTTCATGTTGTGGCTTAGATTCTATTTGCATCTATTTTGGGAATTTAGCTAGCTTTAGAAACTGGATTTTCTACTAATATTATCGTTGTTACTGTATCATTTTATTGGAATTATTTCCATTTATTTAATTTATTTAATTATTACCCTTTTAATGTTCGCTAATTTTGCTTTTGAGGCTTGTCATAAAATATTATTGTTGTTTACTTTATAGGCCTTGTAAATTCACTGTTTGTTCATTTAAATATTCCCCCGTAATTAATCTTCAATATAATTTATTACCATTTTTCTTCGAGTTGGCCACTTTTTGCGGGTTTGGCTTTCGATCGTTGCGCTGGCTGCACAATTACTTAGCCAAACGAGTGAGGCAACTTCGGAATACCTCGAATTGCATTTGGCCAAACACGGAAGATGTGCCACCCTACTCACAAAAGTTGCGTGTGTGCATTAGACTGGGTTTGTGTGCCTCGAAATCGCATTTGCTGCAATTACAACTACGGCAAATCGCTTGTCACGGAGCTCCATTTAGGCGGCTTAATAACCGGAACGGGGTCTCTAAATATAAGATCTTAAATGAAAATGGCGAAAACAATTCGAAATTACATTTTATCAATAACCTTTGTCATGTCATTTATTTTTATCGCATTACTTAATTCTTAGTCTGGCTTAAAATGTTTCTATTTTTACATTGTTTTGCCTTTGCATGGTGATTTTCTCAATTTCTAGGGGAAACTGCGCACTTGTAAAATGAAAAAGGGTTCTGACGTGGTTTGAATATGACGGATTTATTACTCTTGACTGACTTGAGACTTGAATAGACTCAAACTAAATGTCTAATCAGACAATCGTGCAATGGTGGCTTAAAAACGCTTATTAAATAAGTATAGCCAACGGGTTAGACGGGGAAAAATAGGTGGTACTCCGGTATTACGTATGGTATTTTTCACGATCAGGTTAACCTTGTTTATTCAAATTTGTTGTATTTCTTATTGTTATTTACTTTAACCTTTCAAATTTGGACAGTTAATAATGTGATTAATTCCTGGAACTTGCTCTATGCATATAACAAATATTTAATCAAAAGGTATCGATACTAGTAAACTAATACCCGTATTGATTTAATTCTTTAGAATGTATTACCACTGGTCCACATACTTTCTGTCTTGAGGTCTTAACTTAATGATTAAAGCAATTCATTTGTAATATTTTACATAAAACCTTATATACTTGTTCTAAAAGAACCCACTATTGACTGTATGTCTGAACTTTTCTACCATATGTGCATAGTATTATATTGTATTTACCCAATACATTAGCTTCATCAATGAAATGGACTGATTTGTGATTTAGCATAGTGCCAAAAGTCGAATTACACAGGTACACAGCCAAAAAATTCCACGAACCATTTCTAGTTTTCCATGATATTTGGGTTCTCCTAAGTAAAAGTCCCATACAAAATTATTTTCCATCACCTCCAGGTTCCGCGGTATAGCTAAGAATGCAAAAAACCGATGTTTGCCGACATTTTGAATTACGTGGCCTTTGTTATTGGTCTTACCCTAATTATGTTCGCTGAAATCTTCTCTCAATACATCACGGCACTACTAAAAAATAGTCCCCATCATGAACCATTGCCCATGTCTTTGGAATTGGACGCCAAAGTTGAAACTCCCAAAATTTTCACAATTTCTCTGATGAAAAAACAATTCTGAGAATTAAATCTTGAATGGAACTAATTTTTATTATTCGTTGAATCTATTGTTCATTGTATGCTTTAATTTCGGTTTAAGGCGTTTTCATGAGGACATTTTATTGGATTTATTAAACGAATAAAACCGCTGTTTTAGTTTTATCATCTACTCCTATTTGCTGTCAAATTTCAAATAAGTCAAGGCAACCTTAGAATGCGAGTAAATATGTATCTGTTTATTTTGGAGGATTTTTAAATCCCTTCAGGGCCAGCATTCTAAGGTTGCCTTGACTTATTTGAAATTTGACAGTAAATAGGAGTAGATGATAAAACTAAAACAGCGGTTTTATTCGTTTAATAAATCCAATAAAATGTCCTCATGAAAACGCCTTAAACCGAAATTAAAGCATACAATGAACAATAGATTCAACGAATAATAAAAATTAGTTCCATTCAAGATTTAATTCTCAGAATTGTTTTTTCATCAGAGAAATTGTGAACATTTTGGGAGTTTCAACTTTGGCGTCTAATTCCAAAGACAAGCAATGGTTCACGATGGGGACTATTTTTTAGTAGTGTCGTGATGTATTGAGAGAAGATTTCAGCGAACATAATTAGGGTAAGACCAATAACAAAGGCCACGTAATTCAAAATGTCGGCAAACATAGGTTTTTTGCATTCTTAGCTATACCGCGGAACCTGGAGGTGATGGAAAATAATTTTGTATGGGACTTTTACTCAGGAGAACCCAAATATCATGGAAAACTAGAAATGGTTCATGGAAATTTCACAAAGTTTAATTTTGTGTTCCTGTGTTATCAACGCATAAATCAAAAGCAAGTCACTTAATTTTAATTTAATTCCTTTTCATTGTGCCATACATTTTATGAAACTTTTTTGTTGCTTTTCGAATTGCTTTTGGAATTTGGCAATTTTTCCTTCGAATTAATTTCATGCGCATTTGTTTGCATTGAGCTCGAATTATTTTTCTTTTTTGTTGAATTTATTTATTTATTATTTTTTCGTTATTGAAATTGGAATGGCAGGTGGAATTTGTAAGCAATTTGAACGTTAATTGAAATTCAATGCAGGTCCCAGAGAGGAGCAGGCGAGGTACAAAAAAAAAGACCATCACACAATTTTTGCGCCAATTACAATGCAAAATAACTACGTTTATTTTTGTGCGATGCATTTAAATTGTTTGAATAATGATAAAAAGCACTGAAGTAAAATTTTTTAAAAATAAACTTTTTATTTTGAATATTTGGGATTTTTGGTGAAGCGAATATTCGTTAACCAACCAAATAATATCTTTAATTTAGATGTAAATATTTTCAAAATATTTCGAGTAACAAAAAATCTCTCATAAAGATGATTCCCAGAAATAAATAAATTTTGTATTCCGTAAAAAGGAATAAATTTGTAAATTTGTTGTTTTTGGTCTTGTCCAAAATTTGTATGAGGTCAATCTTTCGCATTTTTCAAGCTCCTTCGCGTATCTTGTTGAACTCGTTTTGTTTCAACTTCGCCATCAATCAGTTGCCACAATCGCAACCACTGAGGGGAAACAGAGCTGTAGAACCCTTCCCTTGAGCCAAGGTTTCTTCTTAACCCGGTCACATGGTCACCGTGCGGTTTTGCCAGATGAATGCATTTATTAGCCCGGCCCAGTCGGTGATACCACAATGCAAACAAAAAGCCTCAAATGCTACATTTTTAGGCAGCTGCTTGGCAGGCAAAAAAAAATAAAATTAAAATAGGTACAACCAAAAACAAAATGCAAGTTTTTTCCACGAAAATTTTCTCACGTAACAAGTACACCACCGGCCAGACATGGAGCGGGAAAAACTTTTTCAGAAAACTGAAAAGTCCGACAAGACCCGGGCCAACTAATTTACTCGGGCACTGAAAGAAAAGTTTTAAAGATTTTAGATTTGAAATTAAAATTATGAATTCATTAAACTATGCCTAGAAAATACTTTTATGTAGATAAATATATTAAAATAAATCTTTTATTTTATTCCTTATTGAAAAACTTTAATTAATCTTCAGAAATATATTTTTTTTGAGTGCCAAACAACTTGTTGTTGGCCAATTTTTTGGCGTCTGCGCAATCCATAAGAGGGCATTAAAGCCGCTGCTGCTGTTGGCCGATTCTAAATATCAGGCAAGGCGATTGCAAGTAGCCAGCAGCAGCAACAGAAACTACAGCCTTGGCTAATGGCCAGTCAACGGCAACTGACATGGCCGATATCGGCATGGGCCGGACTGGCTCTCTTGGCCAAAAGCCGAGCTTTTAATGGCTCAGTGGCTCAGTGGCCTTTCCCTGCATGTGTGCCTGCAATTTGGCGGTATGACTAAGCCCTGCCCGCTTATCTTGGCCAAGAATTTGACTCTTGCTCTTTCGACTGCCCAGGCTCACCACACGGGCAACAGGCCAAAGCCAAATCCAAAGATATTGTGCCGGAATTTTAGTGGAAAATTTTCACACGAAATTCAACAAATGCCCGTTAATTGCTTGACAAAATAAACCTTTTCGCGAATAAAACGTCGAATGAGCGGCGGCGTCGTCGTCGTCGTCGATAAAGCAGCGAGTAAATAGCCGACAAGAATTGGCATTGGCCGGCCAAATTATCATTTTGCACAATCACCTCGATCACTTCGGTGTCAGACACTTGTCTGTTAAGGGTGTCACCGCCAAACACCTATGGAGAATTCATATTTGTACTTGACGATCGCACACAATTGGAGTTTCGGTTTGGTGAGAAGCAACAAATTACAAGAATATACAAAGTTGGGGGGGAATTTGTCGGGTTTCTTTGGGCCAACACAAAGCCAGTTGGCAGTCAGATCTTGATTTTAGATTGTAATAACACATGTACCGCTTGATTGCCCGCTAAATATTATTTTAACGTCTTTGTTGTTTGAGGATAGATTGTAGTTCTGTTTGGATAAACTGATCTATTTCCCATTTCGTGAATTCATTGACAGAATTCCAAGTTGATAAGACTTAGATTTTATGACCCCTAGCAGTTATCTAGATTTTATTCGATTTTTTTTTATTACCAGACACTTTTATTAGCACACCTGTAACTAGTTCAAAAATTTTCCATATCTCACCCTATTATTTTCGATAATTTATTGGCCGAGAGTGTGCCATTAGTGAGCTCTCTAATTGCCATATAGAGTGGGTACTAAATGAAATCGGCATTTATCTGGATATTAGTTGATTGTTTATTGCCGAACACTTGGTTTGGGAAAACTTTTTGCTTGTCCAAAGTTTTCCTAATCACAGTTTATTGGACGAATAAAAATCAACAACAAACTTGGCCATAAAATATCGAGCAAAGGTTGTTCACATGACCAAACGCTAAAATTTTCCCAAACAAATTAATTCTGCTTATATTTGCAGACAGGGAAATTAACCAAGAACGTTTTACTTAATTTCAGAATTTTTTGTACTTAAAATGTAGTACATAATTTCTCTCTTTTAATGAAAAATACTTAAAGTAAACTTTTTCGAAAAATATATATTATAATTCAGTGTTTATAAAGTTTCTCAAAAAGTGGAACAAATAAGCAAAAAGTTCAACTTTCACTCAGTTTAATGTTTTTTTTTGTACTCAAAATCTTTTTTTTGTACTCAAAATCTGTACATCTCCAAATTGAGAATAAAAATACTCAATTTAAGAACAGCATTTCACTTAATTAATTCTATTTGTGGATAATTGACAAGAAATTATAATATTTACGTGCGAAAGTTAACTCTTAATTTCACATGCAAGAATTCCGCACCCAAATCCCCATTTATTCACAAACATGTCATAAGCACATTAACATTTCCTAGTTATATTAAAGGCAATAATAGTAATGATGGCAACCCTTCGCCAAGCCAGACATGAAGTCATCTTCAGGTTCCCGAAACAATTCGCTAACGACGCCATACCTTTGCCATTTGATCACAAATTGTAAAGCGATTCCTTCTCTAATTGTGGATAAATGTTGTGTTGTTTTTACCTGTTTACCCACCCAACACTGACCATTCCGAGCCCTTCTCCATGGCGAACCTCCGCACCTCCGAGTGCAAATATTTGCCATCGCGACTCTTCGCTTTTCTGCGGGCGATTAATTTTCACTTTCCGCTTATTGAGGATAACCAGCCCAACCTGTCCCGTGTAATCGTTAACTTTTTAATGGATTCTGTTAGAATAATAAATTCGACTTAATCAATTCTCTTTTTTTGTGAGCGGCAGTGGCTTTACCTGTTCGACTTGTTGTTGCGTCGTATTGGTTATTATTAATCGATGATGCACACGACCATCAATTGTCAGTATTTGCGTAGCTCCTTTCATCCAATAATTACGCTTAATTTTGTTAATTAAATTTTGGCAGCAATCAAATGTGTGCTGGATTTTTTTTAGCATTTCTTTTTTTCGGCATTATCTAGTTTAAATTTGTTTTTCGATTTTTGTTTCGATTTCGTTGTTTAGCATTGTGGTGATAAGTAAAGCTGAAATCGTGCTTGAGCGTTCTTGAGTCTTTTATTTATGGCATCCATCATTAGACGCCGTCATGATTTGAATGAATAAATAGATGGCCCGATCGGGATGTGGCTCTCTCTGAATAATAAGGAGCTCGTCCCGAGTGACCGGCTTGCTAAGCTCACAAATACCAGTTCCGTGTTTGGGAATACTTAAGCTTTGTTTACCCAAGCATTGCCTAACCATCGCTGGATTAGTTGAGGAAACCGAAAATAAATACCTATATAGGTATGATTTTTCGTTGCCCCAGAGAAACGCTTTCTCACACACTCGCGGTCTATAAGTCCGCGGAGTAAGCCGATAATTGTAATTCCTTGGCCAACTTTTACCGCCCCGGGGCTCTGGATACTACTACACTCCATGTCGCACAACCTATCGCCGGCAGATAAGATTGAAAAGTTTAATTAAAAAACGGCAACAAAGCCAGCATAAAATCAAATCAAACTACAATATAAACTCGAAAGTCAATTAATAACCACTGCAATCCAGCCAAATGTCAAGCGGTCAAATCTAAGTGGTCCCCGAAAACCAAGGGGATTGTAATGCAGTTGATTGGGGGGATCTTCGAGCTTATTTTCTAATTGGCTGGTTTTAAAACTATATTGATTGGTTAGGAAACTTCAAAAATGTATTAGTTTTAATGTTGTAAACTTATTTCTTAAAAATTGAATTAAATTAATAACAAATTTTCGTGTTGATCGATTTTTATCGATTTATGAAACTTAAAAAAATTATTTCGTTAGTTTTGATGTTGTAAACTTAATTCCTAAAAAAATAATAATACAATTTAGTATGCAGTAGATACATCGATTTTATCGATTTTTATCTATTATATCGATTTCTATCGATTTTATCTGTAACTAATTTTAAAATACATCTTAGGAAATGTTTTTCGTGATCCCCTTTTTATTTTCATTAGTATTTAATTAGTAATTAGTTAAACCTCTGCTGGTAGAGCCATAAATTAGAGAATGTTATGGTTTTTTTCGGATAGCAGGTGGTCTTATAAGCTGCAGCGGCGATTGCCAAACTGAATTGTTGCAATTTTTGCAATGGAGGAGGAAACTTTGAAATGTTGGATGGTGGTGCTGTTGCTGCATGCGATTGTTATTTCTTCTGCTGAGGTTGCAGTTGTGTAAACGCATACAAAACACACATTAGGCATCATTTTGCATGTTTAGCATGTTTTGCATTTTGTTATTGCTCAATTAACCCGCTTAGACGGCATTTTTCTGGCCGCTAATAAATTTTCGAGCCTGCGTTGTGGTGCACTCAAAGGCTTAAAGTGAGGGAGGGGATACTGCGCTCGATGACAAACAACTTACATGGGTTTTTTGCCCCAAAACGTCTTGGTGGCACGCCCACAAATGTCCCATTGTGTCTCGTGACTGGCGACAAATGTTTGGCAATAAGCCGCCGTCGAAGTCGCCAAATTTATATGGGAACCTCTGCGTATTTCCCTCTGTTTGCCAGAGATAACGACGCACAGAAATATCCACAATAATTAGCAAAAATATCGCAAGAGCTTAACTTTCACCCCAAAGACACACACAGAGAAGTGGCTGCTCGGGGCACTTTAATTAAATAATTTTTATGCATAAATATTTGCCGAGTCTTAGGCAGATAATTCTCTTTAAGCTCCATTGTTTGTCTCTCTAAAAGGTTTTGTGTTTTTTTTTTGGTATTCTGCCAGGCAAATATGAATAAATTATAGTCGAGAATTGGGATTGCACTCTGGGTATTTTAATAAATACTTCGACTTTATTTCATTGAACACAAAAGAGCGCAAAATGAAGTCCAAAATGTAAACAAAATGATGTCAAGGCATTCACTTTCAAAAAACAGCAAGAAATTTTAATGCGAAAAAAAGAGGAGAATTACGCAGGCATAAAAATATATATAATTTGTAAAACAAAAACCTGCTGCGGCTACTTCAACTCAATTGGCCCAAAACAACAAAGCCAGCAGCAGCAGCAGTAGCTAAACTTTTGAGCCCCCATTAAAGTTGGGGGCCCCCTTTGGTCTCCCCCTATTTGTAGACCCCATTAAACCGAAACATACTCTCGTAAATCTTGTGAACTTCTGATGCTCGCAACTCTAAAACATATATTTCGCTTTCTGACGCAGTATCATTTTTCTCCAACTCTTAAGTTCTTTCTGCCAGTTTTTTATGGGATAATTTACTTTATTATCTGTCTATAAACAAGATTAAAGCAAATTGTGGGGGTTTTTACACTATTAATTGCCTCCTAAGATGTTTGAGCTTTAATACCGAATTCAAGTGAATTTTTCTTTATCACCCGTGAGGGAAGCGTAAAAAAAAGTAAAAGAAAAGGCAAGCAAAAGTCAATGTCATTTGTTCCTTTGTTTCACTGTGAGATGAGAACTGAATTTTTAATTTGTTTCCAAAATGAGTGTGCGACTGAAGGTTACGGAGGTGGATATGTAATGGGAATAGATGGGCATGTATGATGGCTTTTAAGGTTGGTATTATGCGAATAAAAAGATTTTAGAAAATCATTTGTAAAACCGTATATTTTATGATAAATTCAAGGCACATAATATCTTAAAAAATAAATATTAATTTTTTAGTTTATTAGAATGAAGTGGGTTTTATAAAATTAACATAAAAATTCATACTTTAAGTAGTAATAATAATAATGCAAATAAAGAAGTGTAACTGCTTAAAAAGATTACATATTTTCACTCTTGATTTTCGAACTATCTTTATTTTTCTCTTTACCTGCAAAAATTCGATTATTCCTGGTTTCTCAAAGAGATATAAGTATGGATTTCCCCTCGACAATCTTACCCTCCGTCTAACTGAATAATAACAATATCGATGCTGGCTTAAACCCGGTTCTGTCTCATTCTGAGGTGTGTGTTGCCAATCAATTATCGAGAATACAATTCTATACAAATTTATGCCATACATTATAGTTTATTCATTGGTTCAATTAAATGCATTCCAATGCGTTCGCACGTACTGAGACGTCAGAAAGGCTTCCTTCAACTCACTCTCTATATGACTCCTCCGAATTCCCCCGATCTCCGCGAGCATTTTGGTAGGCGACAACCGCACATGACACACATGCCCAAAATGAAGGAATACAAGTAAAAATAGCCGACGAATACGAATTGCGAAACTGTTTAATTTAGTTGCGAGTCACTTTTTTTCGTATTTATTTTGAGACATTCTTGGCTGCCTGAGCCAAGACTGCAAGCTCGAGATCTTGCCGGCGAATTCTGAATTTACCATTTATTTAACCTGACATTGGAGGGGGGAGGGGATGGTCAGGGGGGTGTGGAAAACCACACACAGAGGACCATGGCTAAATTGATATTTATGTGCGAGTGGGGCCCACACTAAGCAAACATTAGAATCAACTTTTCAAACTTGCAGTTGACACAGTTTATGCTAGACAAGCCGCCAACAACCACCAATCGGTGCACCTGAGCCCCCAAGCAAAGGTATTCAATTACAGTGGAACCTCTGTAAATGAAACTATAAAATCAAACTACAAAAAATATAGTCATTTAATTTATTACATTTCTGAAAATAAAAGCAATGCGCATATACATTATTTATATATATTTATTCGTATCCTAACTTATAAAATATAAACTAAAAATTTATTAAAATATTTTATATCCTAAACAAAAAGGTCTCAGAAAAAAATTTTAAAATTTAATAATAATGTTAATGATTTATATTTTTAAAGAAAACGAATGTTCACAAAAACTATTCATATTTTCATATCTAAACTTATAAAAGTTAAGCTTAAAATTATTAAATTTATTCTAGAGATTACAAGAAATCCATTTGAACGAAGCTTGACTGTATCTCTCTCCTAAACCTCCGTCCCGTTGAGTTCTTAACAATAATAAATTGCATTTTCGGTTCAACTCGGCGGCCTGGCCTATTGAGAACTTACAAGTGTTTGGTCTCCAAACAAATAACTTTGATGTTGTTTCTGTGGCTTTTGCATTTTAAGCAGCCTGGGAAACACTGATCCCAGCTCTCGTTTGGGAAGCAAACGCAAATTTAGCTGTTAACAGGCCAAAAAAAAAAACCAAAAAACAAATAAAAAAGAATTCAAAATGCTTAAAAATACATTTTGATAAATGACTGGGCAGTTTCTCTCCCATACATTGTCTGCCATTCAGATCGGACAAAAGAACTCCAAGCAAAAAATGGCTGAAAACCGAAATAGATATATCAAATAAATAAATTAAAAGCGTTTACCTAATTATAAGATACGATGATCAATCAAAAAAGCAACAGATGTGGTTGCCAAGGGAAGAGTTTGTGTGCTTTGTATTAAGTAAAAGTTTTTTATTAATGATGGTGGCAAATTACAGTGTCACTTTCATGTCATTAAATATTTATTGAGCGGACAAAAAGTTCTTCTTCGCCACTAATCACATCACTTATAGAGGAAGTTGTTAAATTTCTCCCTCAACGAAAGACCTTCCTGGCAAACCGCTCCGCAGTTGGATATTAACATTTTGCACACCAAACCGAAACTGTCCACTTGGCAAACACTTCCTCATTACGCTTTTTGCATTACTTTTCGTATTTTTCTTATAGCTATGATTTTTTTGTATTTAATTTTCGTATTTTATTTAATGTGAGTTTGTTGGGTGTTTAAAATGCGCGCTCACGCACAATACGAGGCTGGCAATTATGGACAAAGGGGAAAGACCATTCAAAGGTAGCAGGCGAAGCATAAATGATAATGGGTGGGGCAGGGCAGGGCAGGGCCCACTACAAAACAATTATTATGTTTTTTTTTTCTTCTCTTTTTTATTTTTAAATATTTTTTCTGTTTACCCTTTCTTACAAATTGAGCGCGCTTTCTTTGCAAGGCGGAGAAAACGATGACGATGGAGTTGGCCATGTCATTGCCCCAAGGGATCGCTTGAGATCGTGGATGGTAGCGGGTGGTTGGGTGGTTAGCTGATGAAGACTACTGGGCTTTCTCACATTCGCTGGCATCTATGAATGGCTCTTGGGTTGACATTTGCATGAGCAAACGAACGAAACATAGGAAAAAGTGAAAGCCAGCGACTTTATCGACTGCCCAAAGACACCTGCAGACAGCCAAGGTCATTGCATAGAAAAGCAGCTAATGGCCAATAGACCTGACCAATTGCCTTTTGTCCGAGGCCAAGAGGCTGGGCAGCTTCAGCTCGAATCCATATCGATATGGTATTCATATCGACTTCCTATGAATTCGCTGCGCTTAGGTATTGCTTGCCACTTGGCCGTAAATTACCATAAATTCCAGGCCGCAGAACAGTTTAATATTTATACTTCTAAATCACGAGCACGACTGTCTGCCGCTTTATAGTTGGCCATAAAAATCAGAACCGCAAAATAGAAGCGATTAGATAACCAACCAGACCGCGCCTGCAGTTGATTAGGCCAACTCGAAAGTGATGGATCTTGGAGGTTAACTTGGTTAGCTGGTTAACTGCTTACCTACACTTTTAATCGCCCATCGACCAAGTACGTGGAGTGATTAAGCTGGAAAATTGAACCTTCGCAAGCATTTAGTTAGTTAGTTGGGGCGCGGAAACGGAGGTGTTTGTCCAACTTTTATTGTGTTTTAATTACGCTTCTCAGCGGCAACTAAATTTAGCCAGGTAACCAAACGGAGGAACCGACTTTGTCGCCCCACAATTGCGACGTCTAAGTGCTTTTCAGGCTGTTTAATACTCCGTACTTAATGACTCTTGATAGCTGCATCTCTAACTGGCTTTTTAGCAAACAATTTGCCATCTAAATAATGTGAAAATGTTAAATGCACAAAGGCAAGCGCCGTGTGGCATTTTCCAGCCAGCATTGGCAAAAGCAGCAGAAAAACAGTGCAAAACAAAAAAAATAGTAATTATAATACCGTAAACATTTGCATACTGTAAGCTGTGCGAAAAAAACAAAAACGCGATACAGAAGGGAAAAAACACTTTACAGCCGCTGCTGCCGAGTGTTAATCATGGGGTAATTTATTAGCCAGTTGACACTTTTTGGCCGCAGTTGCGGAAAAATTCACTCGAAATCGGGTGTGAATTGGTGGTCGCGTAGGGAGATGATGGGAAAAAGTGTGGCTTTAATGTCACATTTAGGCCCCTAACACTCATTCATAAATGCGATAATAAAAGTGTGTTAATTTCGAAGCATAAAAAAAGGGCTGAAGTTATTTATTAAAATATTTAATTAAATCAATTATACAGAAAACAAGAGGGAACGCTATAGTCGAGTGCCTCGACTATCAAATACCCGTTACTCAGCTAAAGTCAGCAGTCTCAAGCAGGGCAAACCAAGCAGCCGCTTCAAAAAATTAAAAAAATTTCTTCTACATTTCGGTAGGCGTTAATAACCCAAACAAAATTGCGTTTACACTTTTGCTCTAGCTTTAAAACTATGGGCGCCACAGCTTTTCGCGGTTTGTGGGCGTTAGGGGGGAGGGGGGTTTCCAACTTTGGTCTATCAATATGTATTGATAAAACGAATACACATTGCTTTTCCCATTAATATAGCTTCAACAAGAGGGAACGCTATAGTCGAGTGCCTCGACTATCAAATACCCGTTACTCAGCTAAAGTCAGCAGTCTCAATCAGGGCAAGCCAAGCAGCCGCTTCAAAAAATTTTAAAAATTTCTTCTACATTTCGGTAGGCGTTAATAACCCAAACAAAATTGCGTTTACACTTTTGCTCTAGCTTTAAAACTATGGGCGCCACAGCTTTTCGCGGTTTGTGGGCGTTAGGGGGGGGGGGGGGTTTCCAACTTTGGTATATCAATATGTATTGATGAAACGAATACACATTGCTTTTCCCGTTAATATAGCTTCAAAACTGTGGGTGCCACAGTTTTTCGCGGTTTGTGGGCGTTAGAGGAGGCGTGGCATATCGGCGTGAAAAACTTGCGCTGCGTATTAACCCCTAGAATCTGCATGCCAAATCCCAATCTTCTAGCTTTTATAGTTTCCGAGATCTCAGCGTTCATATAGACGGGTGCCACTGTTTTTCGCGGTTTGTGGGCGTTAGAGGGGAGGGGGGGTTTCCCATTTTGGTCTATCAATATGTATTGATAAACCAAATACACAATTTTTTTCCCGTTAATATAGCTTCAAAACTGTGGGTGCCACAGTTTTTCGCGGTTTGTGGGCGTTAGAGGGGGCGTGGCACATCGGCGTGAAAAACTTGCGCTGCGTATTAACCCCTAGAATCTGCATGCCAAATCCCAATCTTCTAGCTTTTATAGTTTCCGAGATCTCAGCGTTCATACAGAACGGGTCACAGTTTTTCGCGGTTTGTGGGCGTTAGAGAGGGCGTGGCACATCGGCGTGAAAAACTTGCGCTGCGTATTAACCCCTAGAATCTGCATGCCAAATCTCAATCTTCTAGCTTTTATAGTTTCCAAGATCTCAGCGTTCATACAGACGGACGGACGGACAGACGGACGGACAGACGGACAGACGGACAGACGGACATGGCTAGATCGACTCGGCTAGTGATCCTGATCAAGAATATATATACTTTATATGGTCGGAAACGCTTCCTTCTGCCTGTTACATACTTTTGCACGAATCTAATATACCCTTTTACTCTACGAGTAACGGGTATAAAAATGTGGGTGCCACAGTTTTTCGCGGTTTGTGGGCGTTAGAGGGGGCGCGGCACATCGGCGTGAAAAACTTGCGCTGCGTATTAACCCCTACAATCTGCATGCCAAATCTCAATCTTCTAGCTTTTATAGTTTCCGAAATCTCAGCGTTCATACAGACGGGTGCCAAGGTTTTTAGCGGTTTGTGGGCGTTAGGGGGGGGGGGGGGTTTCCCACTTTGGTCTATCAATATGTATTGAAGAAACGAATACACATTCCTTTTCCCGTTAATCTAGCTTCAAAACTGTGGGTGCCACAGTTTTTCGCGGTTTGTGGGCGTTAGAGGAGGCGTGGCACATCGGCGAGAAAAACTTGCCTGCGTATTAACCCCTAGAATCTGCATGCCAAATCTCAATCTTCTAGCTTTTATAGTTTCCGAGATCTCAGCGTTCATACAGACGGACGGACGGACAGACGGACGGACAGACGGACAGACGGACAGACGGACATGGCTAGATCGACTCGGCTAGTGATCCTGATCAAGAATATATATACTTTATATGGTCGGAAACGCTTCCTTCTACCTGTTACATACTTTTGCACGAATCTAATATACCCTTTTACTCTACGAGTAACGGGTATAACAAAGATATGGAGGATATATCTTTCCCAAATCGAATGAAAAGTGAAAAGAAATGTGGTATTTAAAAAGTATGCCACATAAAATGTATTGCGCAGAAATCCTCTATCCGCCACTAAAAAAACAGAGTTAGTCATTTCCTTAAAATATTCAATAAATGAGTAACAACACACAAAGATATGAAATATTTGAATCATTCAATTTATTCAAATTTATTTTGTTTTTTGCCTCACACTTATTACAGAAAAAACAAAACAAAATTTTGCCAGCGGAAACTAATGCTTTAGCACAGTAATTTTCCCCTGTTGTGTTGAATTTTTATTTCTGTGCTAATTCAGTTGTTTGCTAATTTCCCCAAATGTGCTTCCCAAAAGGAATTATTGAGCGATTAAGTTTTTAACTGACCAATTTCTCCCCTTTTCGTGTTTTTTAATTGCCCAATGCTAATTATATTGACTTATCTCCTTATTCCACTTGCAGATCTTCTGTAACATGCTGTTAGCCAACGCATATTGATTGGTTACATCAGCAACACAGGCCAAAATGGCAGCAACCAGCAACAGCAACGCCAAATCCCCAATGGAGCACAATTCCGAGGGTTGTGATGAGGTGGACTTTATAGTGGCCACGCACAACAACAATAACGATTACGAGGATTTGAGTGGCGTGAGTCAAGCGGTGATAAACACCAAAGCAGCAACAGCAGCAGCAACACCAGCAGCGACAACAGCAACATGCACAGCAGCAGCAACACCAAACAACGAACCAAACAGCAACAGCAACACCCTGAAAAAGGCCAAGGAGCGTCGCACCCTCTTTCACTTTGGCAGCAGCAGCAAGAAGCTGAGTCAGAGCAAGTCACAAGATGGCCAGGAGAAGGACAATTCACCGACCACGCCCACATCTCCGGCGCCTCTCCCACCCGTGCCGATTGGAACGCCGCCGCGACAGCACAAGTTCGTGAAGAGCAACAGCCTGGCGCGGTTGCTGGGCAACACCTACAATGCCAAGAAGTTCGAGAAGCAGGAGCAGAAGCGTCTGGCCTCCTCCGGATCCGGATCCGAAGGCGGCAAGTTCAACACGTACAGCGGGCGACGGGGGCGAGCTGGTCCCTATCTGGAGCGTTTCAAGCGAGTGTCCAAGGAGGACGGCGATGTGGCTGGCGAGGATGACACGGTGAGGGTCACCAATGTGATCACCCTCACCACAGACTCGCGGGACTTGCTTTACGGCAGCCGGCAGGAGCATGTGGGTCGCACTGGCGGCCACGACGCGCAACACGATCAGCTCAGCTCCAAGGCCATTCGCACGCTCACCCGTAGCTTGGGGAAACTCTGGAGACGCACACACAGCGTGGACATTAGCACACCCGATCCGGAGTTCAAGGTGTCTTACCTGGGCAATGTCCTGACCGGCTGGGCCAAGGGTGAGTGTCTGTCTTGCTTAAAGCTAGAATCCTTTACTAATCTTCTACACCCTTAGCAGGTGAGGGCTGTGTGGAGAAGCAGCTGAACACCCTGTGGCGGAACTATACCCAGCATTCCAAGCCGGACGTGATCATGCGACTGAAGGTGTGCGCCTCCGGACTGAAGGCCACCACCCGGCAGCATGGTCTGACGGAGTACTGGGCCCACAGGATCACCTACTGCTGTGCACCGAAGAACTATCCGCGCGTCTTCTGCTGGATCTACCGCCACGAGGGCAGGAAGCTAAAGCACGAGCTACGCTGCCACGCGGTGCTCTGCAGCAAGGAGAAGATCGCCCAGGACATTTGCGATACCCTAAGGGTGAGTTGAGATCTGGATTCGAGTCCTATGAGAATGGAAAGTGTCTGAGAATCATTAGAGAATATATTATTGAATATATTATGACCAGATTATCTTCAAGTGCTTCCGTATTTCAACTCAAGAACGGGGGAATAACCATGACAAACATTTTATTTTTATCAAGGGATTTTTTCTTGCGAAATATACAATCTCTTGAAAGCATGACAAAATTCAAATGATTATTTCTTTGTTTTTGATTCTCAAACATTACTTGTTCTTTGTGAAATTTTAAGTTGGTTTTTAGTCCTAAGCATAATCCATTCTCATAGATACTTATCTAAAATTTTAATTTATTTAAACCATTTTCTAATATTTAAATTCTTCTCTATTCTATAGGAAAACCTGGAGAGCGCTTTGCGCGAATTTAAGCGTGAGAAAATTCTGAAGCAAAACGCTCGCTTGAGTTTGGCCAACGCCGTCTACGACAACCCGAGCTTGCCGCGCCGCAAGATCATGCTGAGTGTTGGCGGCAACAACTACCGACCGCCGCTGGAGCGCTCCAAGTCGGCGCCCAAGCTGATGGCCATCGAGGAGGCCATTGGCGAGGAGGAGGGCGACGAGATCGAGGACACCAATGAGCCCGAGATGATGCCCTGCTGCCAGAAGGACTCCCTTTATCCGGCCATGACGCTGGGCAGGCGCCGTTGTCGTCGCGGGCACTCGATTCGGCGGACGGGCAAGATACAGTCCTCCTCGCCCTGCTGCAGTTCGCACATGGCGAAGGAGCTGCCCCGGGAGGAGGAGGCCAAGATGATGGCCTCTGTGAGCAGTCCCGCTAACGATGGCTCCGATTCGGATGACTTTGAGAAGCTGCTGAAGTTCGATACGACTCTGAGCAACGAGCTGTTGCCGTACTTCGACATGCAGCTGCACAAGAACAGCAGCAAGAGCATGGTTAGCCTCAGCGATCTGAAGGAGGAGGAGGGCGAGCCGCTGAGCCTGCTGCCCACCATCAACAGCGATCCCAGCGCCGATCCGGAGGCGGACTACAACGCCGAGGATCACGATGTGCCCGCCACGCGTCGCAGTGGCGTCTGCAGCGACGGGGAGGAGGATTTCCTGGACGATGCGGACGACCACTACTTCAGGCATGCGGCCATGCTGACCATGCTGCATCGCAGCTCCATGAGAAAGATGAGGGCGAGCGAGCAGGCAGCAGGCCTCAAGTACCGCCACCAGGCGCAGTCATCGATCTCCTCCAATGCGTCGAGTTCGACGACGGCCAGCACTTCGGCGGCGGCGGGCGGAGGATCCGCTCAACAGGGCCTGGCCAGTCCAGACAGCGACGAGGGTTCGATATCCAGTGGCTGCGAGACGGCCAGCACAGTCACCAATGCCAACCACGAGGAATTCAACGGCAAGCGGGACAGCGATCGCGAGCAGCTGGAACAGTCGCCGGACTTGGAGCTGGAGCAGGCGCAGGTGCTGGAGCAGATGATGATCTACCAAAGACTGGAGCAGCAGCTGCGCAACAACAGCGGCGATGCCACCAATTACAGCAGCTCCAGCAGCATCACGCTGAAGCGCAGCAATTCCGGCAGCGATGATCTGGAACTGGACAAACAGGAGGGCAGGGAGCATGCGGATGAGGGCTCCGACAGCGACGAAAGCGGCTATGTGGAGTTCCAGGAGAAGGAGCGACCCGGGCAGCAGCCGCTTATCAGCGAGGCGAGCGTAACTCTGGCCAAGATTGCTACCGTCAAGCCACAGATTCCACCAAAGCCGGCTCCTCGGCGCTCGCTTAGCCTCAATGTGGCCACCGCCGCCTCAGTGGGCGGCTCACATGCCGCTGGCAAGGCACCGGGCACCGCCGTCTGAGGAAAACGCTTTAATCACAACGGAAACCCGTCTACAAATTGTTATTTCTGCACACCCGTCAGCGAACACAGCAAAACACAAAGTGCAAGAAATTGAAATCCTAGTTGTAGGTTAGCCATTAGCACTTAGCCGATAAGTCATTTGTTGTTGGTTCATCGAGAGGAAAACCTAACGATATTCCCCCATTTCCCATCCCATCATATCACTGTGTGCCCCCTATTCCAAAAATAATGAATTTATATTGTACGCCCCTGTAAATAAACTAGCTGCCCTAAGCACTGCATGTACTATATATATATACACGATTGTAATTGATGAACTGTATCTTACGTACCAATATAAATTATTATCTGAACGTTGTGTGCTGCACAGGGAAAAGTTATTAACAAAATTGGTTAGATTGCACTAGGAATCTTGCCTTTTAAATATTTATAAAAATTTCTAAATTTAAGAGGGCAATTCTTAGCCGATTTTGTGATGGTTTTTCTCCGTGACCTTTTTTTCACATACTTATTCGATTCCATTCCCCCAGCAGAGAGACATTCTTGTTCGGTTGAAGAAACCTGTTTCTGAATTTTAATTTCATTCCAAACTTGAGGCAGTTACATTGAACATTTAGCAGATCTACTGGCAGATTGTGCTGCTGCTGGGCAGCAAGTTTTGTTGACGCAACAGATAGCAAACCGTGCCGCGGAAATCGCGCAGCGAATGGTCCTGCAGCTGCTGATCGAAGACCTGTTGCATGTGGAAATAGATACGAAATACGAATAAGAAAACCAGTTAAATGCATTCGATTACGGCGGCGATCGATTGCGGGAACTTACGCCATTGTAGACGATGGTGGGAATGAAGCTTGGACTATACTGTTTGGTCACCAGCTCCGCCTGCAGCTGCAGCTTGGTGCCCGTCTCGGTGGACAGGCAGTGGACAACATCGCTGAGCAGGCCCGCCTCATTGGCACACTGCGGATGGGATTTGCATACATCAAATGGGTGGTACAATACCCGTCAATTAGTTGGGCAAACACTACGTACCTGGTCGATGCGGGAGTAATCCGGTGCCAGCATCTGGCAAACCACGAATTTCACTTGGGCCGCCTGGTTTCCGGTGCTGTTGATGACGCAACTCTGGAGGCGATTGCCCTTGCACTCAGCCGGTCCGTGCTGGCAGTGGAAGATGGCTCCATTCCGCTCCGACTGGGACTTGCCGAAGGGCACCAGCAGAATGTCAATGTAGTCCTGGAACTCCTCGTATACGGGTCCCAGCTGGTGCATGAAATTTCTGCTGTCCGGACACAGAGACTCGTAGAGCAGCGTTACGTGAAGCTGAAAAAATATTTCGAAACTATTTTAAAAAAAACTTAAAATATTACAAAAATAAAGTCTACGAAATAGATTCAGCTGAAGCTAAGAGATAATAATCCGTTTAAAATCAGATTAATATTAAATTATATTTCATATGGATCTCCTAAAAAATGTATTATTTACTTCAGTCTAGACTATAAATTCGATTTGAAAAGAAATTTACATATTGAAAGTAGAGAGCTTGGCTTAAATCCTAAACTCTCGTTAATTACTTGATTTAGGGAAGACCTTATGAATATGAATAGATTATTATGATAATAATAATCAAACCTTGTTCGACTGCCGCTTTTCTCGGGGCTCCTCCTCGAGCTCGGCCCAGCCAAAGGACAGGATCAGCAGCTGGAGGCTTAAGGCAGTGGCTAACTTCAACATCTTGTGGCCAACACTCGAAGCTTTGTGTACGCAAATCGATTGGCCTTCGAGGGGGTGCGAAAATGAAGGTGTCTGTACGTTCGATGGCTTGCCTTCGCGAATGCCAAGCCCAAGTTTATGCGACCGTCGGATTCGATTTTAGTTCAACAACTGAGCGTCGTTTTGTCACATTCGGGGCTTAATTTCGGCCAGTACCGAACTGGAAAGGGGGAGAGCTGTTTTACCACCTCTCTTCGGCGTTCTCGCAAGTAAGCCGGTTTCTTGACTCAGCGTATTCAAAAAAAAAACAACGGACAATTCACGGACCCACATATAGAAATTCACACCATAAGCTAACTACAAATATTAGGGACAAAGATCAATATTAACTTTTGTGAAGGTTAATAAACTATACATTAAACTTTTCAACGGTATCATCCTCTAAAAAACTCGGGTAAAACTTTGTGAAATAGGACCACACTTGCTCCTTGTTCTACCTTACCTTAATCTTGAGTTGTTCTTTAATTTCTCTGCATATTTTTTCAAGAATGGAATGATAAGTGAAGGTCTGCCATATTAAAAGCGTCACCATTAAAGTTAAAATTAAATTCACAGTTAGTTTGTTCATGTTTATAATAAAGATAACAACTAGTAACTGAATTTTCGTTTAAAATTGTGTTAAATTACCGGGTCTGTTTTACGGCACCGTTAAAATTACAATTTAATGGCTTTTAAAAACAGCAGATTGTATATTATGAATTCAAATACTCTATTTTATGCTTTATAATAAATGAAATACTTTTTAAAACTCAAAATTTTGCTTAAGAATTAAATGAAACCAAACTAAAACTTTTATGAAGTAAAAGCCCGCGCAATTTAAATGTAAGCGATAGTCGATTATTTCAGCAGTTATCGATAGCTGGTAAAGAAGTCACTCACCGTAACAAACTTACCGTTAGTAATATTAAACAATTGAAATTAAAAAGTATAATTAGTTCTTAGGGCAAGTGAAGTTTATCTATTTGTAAATAAAATACATAAATTTATAAAAAATGCGATCTATCGAAGTCACTGAAAGTCACTTTCATCTCTATTAAGCCGCAGACAAACAACAAAAATAAACAAAGAATTAATCTTCTCTAATGTAAATATGTACTGTACATAAACTGCGATAAAATAATGGAGGATCTGTGCCGAATTTGTGGCGGTCACTCGAAATCATTGGTGGGCATATTCGACGAGCAGGAGAGGCAGAACTTTGAAGGAGAAGAGGAACCGAATCTCGCCGAGATGGTCAGGACATGTGCCGACGTCCAGTTGGATCCTGAGGATTCCCTGCCTCAACATATCTGCATAGCCTGTGTCCACGATGCACGAACCGCCTATGGATTCAAGCGAAGATGTGAAGAAAGCTACAGAAAGTTCTATGCCGCGATAAGCAACCAGCAGGTTATCAAGGAGGAACCCGACGAAGACTACCTGGTAATCGAGGAGCTGTTTGATGCAAATCTGGAGGCGAAGGAGGAGTTTATCGAGGAAACTCCGCCGCGCACACCTGCCAAAGAAGATCCCCCTAAAATTGATACCAAAAAGAATAAATCACAGCGAAAAGCCACTAGTAAATCACACAGACAGCCAAAAGCCAAAAAGAAACTGCCCATCAAGTGTGAGCTCTGCATCAAGGAGTTCCGGCACCCAAGAAACCTCTTGGAGCACATGAAGTAAGTACACACAGTCACGGATTAACCTTTACTTTAATTGTGTCCTACATCCCCCAGGATCCACAGCAATTCCCACGTATGCCAAAACTGCGGAGAGCGTTTCCTTTTCAAAGCCGATCTGGATAAGCACCTGTGCTACCGCACTACCGAATCCACAGTTGAGTGTCCTGTTTGCTTGAAGGTTTTTTCGAATACCCAAAGCCTGGACAAGCACAAATGCCAGGAGGTGGAGGAACGCACCTTCCAGTGCCCTCACTGCCCGCAGACTTTCTCCGAGGACCAACACCTCCAGGCGCATCTATTGATCCACCCGGATTCCAGCCTGAGCAATGGGCCCCACAAATGCTCTTACTGCGAGGCGGGATTCTTCAACAAGTCCGCCCTGCAGGTGCACATCCACGCCCACATGGGCGAGCGGCCGCACTCCTGCCCCTTCTGCGTCTCCAACTTCCGTTCCAAGCAGGGGCTCAAAGTCCATATCCGCTTGCACACCGGCGAGAAGCCCTACAAGTGTCCACTTTGCCCCAAAACCTTTTCGGACAACAATAACCTGGCCAAGCACCGGCGACGCCACACAGATGAACGGCCCTACAAGTGCTCCGTCTGCCTGCAGGACTTCCGGGAGAAACACCATCTGAAGCGCCACTTCCTAGGCAAGCATCGGGATGGCGACCAACAACTGGAGTTGGATTGATATGGTTAAGATATGGTCACTAATCGAATACACTAGTTATTTTTGGGCTGACTACTTCTTAATAAATCTGGCTTGCTGTTTGTGATTCAAATAGTACATTTTGTAAAATCAAAACATGAATCACAGCAATGAAATTCGAAAGGGCCCGAACCGGTTTCCATTCAAAAAGAAATCGTTATAGATACGATGATTGCGGCGTTGCCATCTCCATCCGATTTGTTCACGTGGCACCCTCCGATTTGATAAACAAACATTGGACCAACCCTAAAAACGCCCCGAGGAGCCGAGCCGCCACGAAATAAAACAACAAGTTGTATGTTTATAAATTATAAGTCTTACAAATTGTAATTGTGGCTTCCGTTTGCTTAGAACATCAAAGCAGCAACCAACATACAAAAAATACCGAATATTTTTCGACGCAATTTTTCCTAAACGTCCTTACAATTCGTCGTGTTCGCTTTGATCTTTGTCTTGCTTAGATTCATCCTTCTCCTCGTCATCGTCATCCTCGTCCTCGTCATCCTTGTCGGATGCCTTTTTCGCCTCCTCCTCGTCCTTCTTGCGCTGCACCTCATCCTGGGCCTCCTTCACCTTCTTCTCGCCGGCCTGGGTGGTCTTGACTTCGGCGGCAATCTTGGCGGCCAGCTCCACGTCGTCCGTGATCAGGACGTTGTCGAAGATGGTGCCGGACTTGACCTGCCAGAGGTCGAAGCCCAGGGTGCAGATCTCCTTGCGCAGATACAGCTTGTCGTCGGCCACATACTCGGGATTGGCGATCTCGGGATGCTCCCAGGCGCCCTTGTAGTTGGGGTTGTCCAGCTGCTTGGGCTGCCACTCTCCCTTGAACTCGGGGTTGTCGATCATCGGTGGCTCCCACTCGCCGTCCATCTCATCGTCCCAGTCCTCGGGCTTGGTGGCATCCGGGTCGGGGATGTGCTCTGGCTTGTCCCAGTCCTCGGGCTTCTTGTCATCGGGATCGGGAATGGTGGCCTATGGAGTGGCAATAAAATCGATGGGTATGTTGTTTAATAACAATGAGCTAAGAAACCGGTTGTTGTTTTTGTGCTAACAAAGTCGCAATTTGCCGAAGCCGGCTACTTTTAAGTACCCACCTTATCATCCCAGTCCTCGGGCTTGGTGGCAGAGGGATCCTTGATCTTCTTGGGGGCCAGGAAGTCCCAGTCGTCCTCCAGGTTGCCGGACTCGACCTTCTCGTTGTCGATGAGCACTTCGTAGGTGTTGTCGGGACGCACAATCAGCGTGTAGAAGTGGGTGTACACGTCATCTTTGCAGCGGATGTCTTTGCTGATCAAGTGGTTCTTGCCCTTGTAGCTGAAGATCACGTGGACCTTCTTGGTGCCGGGTCCACAGATGTCCGGGCCGAACATGATCTCGTACGGCGACTCGCCGTGCATGTCGGTCTGGTCCAGGGAGCAGTCGAACAGCTTCACATAGCCGCCGCCGCAGTCGATGTTCTGCTCGTGCTTCACGGAGAACTGCACCACGAGGGGCTTGTCCTCGTTGGAGAAGCCATCGAACTTGCGGCTGGCCGCATAGAAGCGGGCGTCCTGCGAGGTCTGGATGCCTGCACGGCGCAGTACCGAAGGTGGTGGGGGGAGGGGAAAAGTGTGTATACTGTTACTATAGCTACTCGAAAGCGAAAACGTACACGTAGTGGTTTTTTCTCTACACAGGCGGCACATATGTAGATAACGCGCCGTCGAGAAAATAAAAATGGCAGAACGGAACGCAATGGAAGATTTGGAAAAAGGGAGTGACACATACCTTTGTCGGCCTCAGCATCGTTGTAGAAGGCTCCGGGGGTGAGGACGAATTTTCCGAACTCCTTGCCAGGATGCTTGCTGTAGATCCAGTTGTCCTCCCAGTTTTCTGCGGGAACAAGCGGGGTTTTTTCGTTTTTTTTTCACTCTTTCACTGGAAACCACATGCTGGGGCGGGTGGCCATAAAAGTCGAGTAGTACTCACCATTATCGAAGTTCTCCTTCAGGTAGACGTCGGCACTAATAAAGCCGACCGTCGCCAGCAACACAACAACAGTTTTGCACCACATCATGAATGTGAACGATCCCGCACTTCTTTCTGGACTGACTCTTCCAACCTCGATGGCTGTCCGAACTCGGTTAAAGTTAAATGCTAAATGCCGGCAAGAAAAAGTGCTATTTATTTATTGCATCTGAATCGAGCGTGTGGGAGCGGGACGGCGAGTGAGTGCGACTTGATTTGCTGTTACGTTTTGATTGGTACAAATCGAACCAATCACGAGCGCATACGTATTCTTTTCCTCCGGTCAGGGGTGATTTCGATAGGAAATCGCATGCAGCCCTGCCGTTATCGATAGTTTGAGCTGGATTTGGAAACACTAAAGGGACCGTTTTCAAGCTAGATAATTATAAAATTAAATAATTATTCTCTTGTGTAATAATTTTGTTCGTAAACTGTTTACAAATGTAGAATAATATAATAGTTTTTTCATAAAAATATTTTGTTTTTATTTTAATTTGTTTTTTTTATATATTCATAAAATAAAGAAAATGTTCTCAGCTCAAAAAATAAAATACCTAGAGCGCTCAATTTAAATTTACCTTTAAAAACCATAGGTTTTTTTTTGCCATTTTTCAAAAAATAATATGTTCACTAAAAAAGTAAATATTTTTATTTAACAGATTCCCTGAAATTCCATTTATTTTCAGCAGTTCTGGTTATATTTTTTCAAGTTTTTTTTGAAAAACGCGCCAATAATATAAATGGGGGTTTATTTCTTTACTTTATTCTTCAACATACAAAATAGACAAAAATTATAATTAATAGGTTATCTTAACTAAAAAAGTTCAAAAACTTAAATTTGTAATACATTTATAAAAAAAAAATAATTGGTAAAACATCCAAACAATTACTTATACTCCAACTACAGTTTTTACTTTTTAAAATTTACAAATATAACGGTCAAAATAAAAAACAGGTTGGTATTTATACTAAATTAACTACTGCAAGGTATTTTTTAAGACCTAGCTTGCTTGAATATACGGTTATATTCGTTGGAGCCCACGTGTTGATTGGGGGCCAATCTTATCAATCCAGATTTGAACGCCGCATTAAACAAATGGATTCCCTAAATAACGGATGGTTCAGCGAGCTGCAGGCCGATCTCTGGCCGGGACAATCCTTCTCCCTGAAAATCAAGGAGGTGATCCACAAGGAAAAGTCCAAGTTCCAGGACATTCAGGTTGTTGAAACGTAAGTTCAGTTCCAAACAAATAAATAAATAAACAAATGATTGTTAGGGTTGAGGCATTTGTTTACATCTAAAATTCCACAGACTAGACTTGAGTCTGAAGATTTTCTGAAAGAAATTGCTTAGATCAAGGAATTATTGGAGGACTTTTAGGCCGTGAATTCCCAGTGTCCTTAAATATTTGAGAAGGAGATACATACATAGTTTAAATTATAATCCCACTTGTATTCCATATTGAAGGTTCCTTGAATAAAGACTGTAGAAGCCAAAATTTTCCATTGGTGTACAGATTCAAATTGCTTCGACAGCATTTTCGACCCTTTCCCGCATGTGTGTTTATTCTTGATCTGCACCAACAGCCTTATCGATGTGGTCATCTAGGGCCAATAACGAAAGAAAAAACTGATAGCGAGTCAGGTTTTAGGTTTCAATTTCAGCAGTCAAACATTGCGTACACTTCCACCGCTGAATAAATCAATAATTTGATAATTTTCTTTCAGCGAAACCTATGGAAGGTGCCTGATTCTGGATGGGATCATCCAATGCACAGCCAGGGATGAGTTCTCGTATCAGGAAATGATATCCTTCCTGCCGCTCTGCGCCCATCCCAATCCCAAAAAGGTCCTCATCGTGGGCGGTGGCGATGGCGGCGTGGCTCGCGAGGTGGTGAAGCATCCGTTGGTTGAGGAAGTGCATCAGGTGGAGATCGACGACCGTGTTGTGGAGCTGTCCAAGCAATATCTACCAGCAATGGCCTGTGGATTCGATAATGAGAAATTGAAGCTCACCATCGGCGATGGCTTCGACTACATGAAGAAGCACAAGAACGAATTTGATGTCATCATCACCGACAGCTCGGATCCAATTGGTCCAGCTGTGAGCTTGTTCCAGGAGAGCTACTACGAGCTGATGAAGCACGCCCTGAAGGACGACGGAATCGTGTGCTCCCAAGGCGGCAGTTTCTGGCTGGACCTGGACTACATCAAGAAGACGATGTCGGGCTGCAAGGAGCACTTCGCCAAAGTGGCCTATGCCGTCACCTCCGTTCCATCCTATCCCTGCGGCCACATTGGCTTCGTCATGGGATCTCTGAACAAAAATCAGGACTTTGCCACCCCTAAACTGGGAAAGTCTGAGATCGATGCCATAGACCTGAGATACTACTCCTCCGAGGTTCATTCCGCTGCCTTTGCCCTGCCGCGCTGGGTGCAAAAACACTTTTACGATTGACCAAATTGCCAAAAGATTTGTTTGTATCTGTTTGTTAAAAATAAATATGACAATAAATCAAATTTCTGTATTTCTTCTTGAAAGAGCGGGCCAGCAGAAGATTAAAGTGCAATAATTATATTGGTGTTATAAAGACCACTTACAACGCATAACGTTGATAAGGCTAAACAGGTGAAGTCTGGGTCTTATCTATCGCAAATAAAATTATAAACTATTTACCTGATATCTGATAGGTCAATAAATTATGTTCCTTGGCTTTCCATCCCGAGTTATATCTTTAGACTTATTTTACGGTTGAAAATAGAACAAATTGTAATATGTTTATTTTGTAATGATATATACAGTTGGCTCTATTTAAATTTTGTATTTGTAAGTGGTTGTTGGGATAACATAATGAGACTTATTGCAATACTTTACACGACCGAATGTTACTCTTTATATCGCATATATTGCAAAACTTTTAAAGGAAGCGGTTCTTATTTCAAAAATGACCTTAACTGCTGTTGATTTAACTAAAAATTGATATTCAATTTCAATAACTTAAAAGAAATTATATCATCAATCTGTTTAATGACTAATTAAATATTGTTATAGTTAGGAAACGCAATTGATACATAATTACAAAATTATATGTAAAATATGTACATTCACTCTATATTTGTTTGCCTTCTCGCCTATTCTAAAGTTAAATATCATTTCTCGTGTTGGATAGATTTTGGTGTCTAATGTGCGTGTTTATGTGTAATAAATATCATGTAAGTGCATTGCGCTTTTGGTAGCCGAGCTCCAGTTCTCAATAAAAGTAATAGTTTTCGTTCAAAATAGGGAAATATTTCACTTCTTTAAAAATATGGGGTTCAACTTAATGTAAATATGAACGTATACTTCATTGACTGGGTAATTTCGAGTATAATACAAATGATGCCTAATTCGAGCGCAATCCTGTCTACTTGAATAGTAGTGGAATTTTATAAATTTTAGGTACCTAATGACAATTTTTAAGGCGTTTTTCTAAAAGAAACACGATCAGTTTAAAATTAAAAATTAATAATGACGGTTTTGAAAACCGGAGCATGGCTGTCTATAATTTGTTATGCGACTGTTTTGTAGGGGAAATTTCATGTTTTCGCGATTACAATTGCTTTTGCGCGCGGTTGTTTTTATATTATCGATATAATAAAATAAGATTAGGGGATTCCTACATGAATGGCCAACACATAACACGTCTATGAATATCGTTCATGCTTGCTTTGCTTTACGTTAATGGGAGGTACTAATTTGTTAACAATTTCTATGTAAGTCCATCTCAAGTTAGTGTTACTTTAGAGTGCCAGATTATTTCGACGACCATTGACCTTATTGACTAAATTGCAGATTTTTAAGGCAGGTCCTAGCTTTAGGCCCATGTACTTCATCATCATCTCTGAATTTAGCAATAATAAAGCTTTACCATCGATTTCCTGGAAACGAATATTTAATAAGACGATCGTTGCAACGTACTATTTTTTCTACTTACATGCTTTCGGAAGAGATCGCCATGAACTGCGAGGGAGTTGTCGTTGCTCTCGATGTACTGGATCACCTCTTCGATGGTCCAGTCGATGGGCTGCGACCGCAGATGCGAGTTCGCCGAAGCAGACGTGGGTGTGCTCAGGGGTGAGGTAATCGCGGTATAGCTCGTGGAAGCCGCCGCAGTTGCCGCTGCTCCTGCCGGCGCGGTAGCCGCCTTGGCCGCCGTAACTCCGCCTGCAGCCAGTGCAGTGGACGAGGCTGACTGGCAGCCCGTGAAAGGCGTGGACACGGATGTGGGCAACGAGGCGCTGGACGAGAGCGTCGTCGGGCTCTTGTAGTAGCTGTTCGAGGGCTTAGCGTTGACCTGCTCGGGATGAACTTCGGCCACCAGAGGGGCCAGGTATTTACCGATTGAACTGGCGTTGGCTGATCCTCCGGCCAAGCTTGTGGTGGAGGATGTTGTCGAGCTGCTGCAATGGCTAGTAGAAACGGGCGTGGTCTGGCTCGTATCCGGACTTCCATTGGCCACAATGCTGTTGTTGTTGCTGTTAGCATGATGCTGGAATCGTACTTTTCGTAGTGCTTGTGTTGTGGAGGACGTCTGGGAAGTCACTCCGTTAGGCTCAGTCTTAACTACCACCTTGGTGCTGGGCTTGCTGGCACTGTTACTGTTGTTGTTGTTGTTGAGACTGTGGCTGTTCTGATGGTTTGAGGGTTCCTTTCCGTTGTTTGTCGGTGTTTTCGGCTTGGCCTCCACGGGCGACTTAGCACCCACTTCCCGCTTGATGATCTTCTCAGAGGGAGGTGTCGTAGCAGAGTTCGACTGACGGTTTCGCTTGTCAGCAAGCACTGGCGAGGAAGGCGGGGTGGCTGACTGGGTCAGCTGGCGCTTCCGACTGTTGGCGCATTTCTTGCACTCCTCCGTCTCATGGACCAGGGAGATGAGATTCGCACATGCCCGGCATGTAGTGCACAACGTCTCGATAAATTGGGCCAAGCTCTCGTCGTCCTTCATCCGCAGCGGAGAGGGTATTTTCACCTAAAAGAGTGAACAGTTACATGTGATAAAGTGCTTGGATAGTATTCTTAATTTGTAAAGTAATTAAAATCTTATTTGAACTCACTGTAAAATTCTTTCCCGCTGCCGTCACTATGTGAACATCCCCTTCCAGGGCAAACAGCAGCTTAGAGAGCTGTTGCGTATCTGTGCTGGCTGCCAGGACCTCTTGCAGGCACAGCTTGGCCAACGTTTGGTACGTCGGCCCTGTCACCATGCACGGCAGCTTGGAGTTGTTGATGAACGGCCCTCCCTTGCAGTTCGGATGGAAGTGGGCGGTGGCCGGGGATGCCGGAACCATAGCCTCTGATTCGGCCACCACAGTGTAGCGGGGACGCGGGCATCGCTGCTTACTGGAACTGGAGTCCATGCGTGATTTGTGCCCCGGCGGCTGCATAGGGTGACAGCTCCGGGCACACCAGCCGGCGGGAAAAATGTCACGCGATCGGTAATTGCACCAGTAGTCGAATGCTCCCCGCCAGCCGTCGAAAGTCACATGGATCTGATCATCCTTGATGGCGTCCACGGTTGCACAGCATATCAACTGTGGGTTCTTCTTGTCCACGGCCTCCAGTTTCTGGCCCACTTTGAATAGGTTCTCCTCCGGCGAAGGCGGCTCCGGCTGGAATATCTCCTCCGGCGCCACCATGGCATTGTTGAGAATCTTGCAGAGATAACCGGGCCAGCTGGAGGCGTTCATTCGGAATCCCAGCGGCGGCTGCAGCATCCCACCGTTCTTCTCGCAGTGTCCAATGGCATGGATCTCCGTCGAGTCCACCAGCCTCCAAAAGTCATTCTGTGAGTCACTACCGTCCAGACGTAGCCGCAGCCTGGAGCCCAGCACTCCAACTACGGTGGCAATGCAGGTGGAAGTGACGTTGCGCGGATCTAATGCCTCCAGCTTCATGCCGATCTTGAAGTCGTTGTTGGGAGGATTTTGAGCCTGTTTAAAACATTCTGCAGGAGCAGCTTCGCTACCCGTTTCCTAAAAGACACATACAGGATTAGTTTGAAGTTTGTAGGGAAATCCAATCCCAGAATGACTCACCTCCAGATAGGCATCCCAGTCAAAGACGTGAAAGCTCTCGTATTGGAAGGGACCCGTCGGCGCGGGCGCTCCACTGGCCAGCAACTTGCGCTCGCTCTCCGCCAGACCCTTGCCCGATGCCGAGCCGCTGCTGTGCCTGGTGGAGCAGTTCTTCTTCTGGTGCTTGTTCATGCACATGATCGAGCAGAACTCCTTGTTGGGCGCCCCATCCCGGATGACGTTGTCGCACTGGGTGCACGCCCCCTTGCTGTACGCCTTGCGGAACTCGGCGATGCAGGTCTCCGAGCAGAACTCCTTCTTGCCGGTCTGCGTGGGCAGGACGTACTGCAGCGGCAGCTTGCCCTCGCCGCACCAGGTGCACGTGGCCCGTTTGGCCGGTCTTCCCCGTGGCCGTTGCGTGGATGCGGGCGATGTGGTGGTGGCGCTGGCGGCGGATGCGGACGAGGAGGAGGTGGCATTCGTACTTGCGCCCGCGGCGGCCGAGTTGCTCCCGCTGCTGGTGCTGCTTTCGCGTCCCCCCGACATGGTTCCCTTGGCTCCTGCTTCTCCTGTTGAGGCGGCTGTCTTAGTTGTCGCACTGGCTGTTTCCCGCCGGCAAGCCCCTTGGCATCTCAGGCGATTAACTCGATTTCAGGGCACTCTAGCTCGTGTGCAGCGGATGGGCGGTCAAATCGCATTGCGGCTGCCCGGGGAATCACTTGCCGCCACTAGCAAGTCCTTTTTACACTGCCCGCACGTGAAGGATTGCTCTCGATTTGGCCTGGCGAATTTGTGCGGCGTTGAGGTCACGTAATAACAAATTGGTGGCCAAATCGCATCGCATCACCCAACAAACACAAGCGCGCGCCGCACGAATAGTTCCAGGTTCACCAAAGGTCGGGCTTTTTATTTCACAAGCTTCGCAAATCTCATTACGCGGATTCAGCGCGAAATTATCTGGTTAAAAGTCGGTTAAACAGCGAAATTTTACAATTTTTATACTTTTACGCACCGTTCCGCCATATTTGTTTTTCTAGTGATGGACTATCGCGTGCACGAACCAACCGATAGTAGCATACTAGTGATTTGTCACGACTTCTTAAAAATATTTAATATCGAAAGTTATCGATAACGGTCTCTTTTTTAAATTTCTTAATTCTTTTTGCTTTTGTTATTTTAAGCATATATCTTTTAATTAGAATTAAGAACAGTACTGTGAATTGAAATGCTGAATATTAGGTCCTTCCGAATTGAAACAATTTATCCCGTCTTCATCTATCCCACGTACTTTTAATAAAAGACATATTCCAGGTCGCAGAATTTTGTGTTGTTGCATAAACATCCTCTTTTAGTTGCCAGTTAGCTTACAATTTGTTTCATAAAAGTAAATAAATTTAAATACACATAATTTTTAAATTTGTAAGCGCTTTTCAACACTGGGAATAAAATCACAAAAATACCAAATTTAGTATTAAAATATTGCCGTGTCCGATAGTATCGTTGTCTGCGTGCATTCTGGTAAAAAGCCACATGGTAACACTGACCGACGCGAAGAAAGAGAGAAAGAACCAAAAAAGTTTGCGGAAAAGTGCAACAATTAATTTCCCCCGCCATCGAGATGCTGCCATGCATATAGTCGATCGCATCCGATTGAAAATGCGCTGCTGCGTATGACGACAGTTTTCCGAGCGAGGTGCATTGCGTGGATTTTCATTATTTTCCCTCTTTTTTTTCCTCCTTCTTTTGGTCTTCTTCCTCTTCGCTCGCTTCGCACAACAACAACAATAACGACGACGTTTTTTCAGTGGCGAAAACTGTACGCAAGAGGGGCGCGAAGAGGAGAAAAGTGCAAAGAGAGAAAGAGCAAAAAAAAGTTTAAAAACACACATGTAATTGTAATGTGCAAATGTTTTATGAGTTCTGTTGTTTTTTCCCTGGCTGCCTTCAGGTAATTGCAGTCGAATTTTTCCGCGTGTGCGTGTGAGGGCGGAAAACGCGTGTCCAGGAAAAACGCGCGAACAAAAAGAAAGAAACATATAACTACCGCCCACCCAGCGATCACGCGCCCCCAACCCATTTTAAATGATAATGGTGCGCAGACGACAACGGCCCGCCAAGGAGTCCACATCCTCATCCTCCGGTGGAGCCTCCTCGGGAGCTGGCATTCCGGTCGACCAACCGCTGGCACTAGGTGTGGCGGGAAATCTGCTGGAGGATCAGTATTTTGCCAGCCCCAAGCGGAAAGACTGTCGATTGATGAAGGTCAGCGAAAATGGTCAACTGCCGGAAGCCACAATGATGGCCCACAAAGGCCATCACAAAGACAACAAAGCGGGTCGCACAATAGGTAAGTGCTTCTGTCGGTTTTGAGGTTAACTGTGGTGGCTGAAATACCCCTGTTTATCACTCTTTCAGGCGTTCCCTTGGCCACACGCTCGCAAACGCGCACCATTGAGAACTTCTTCAAAGCCAATGCTGCCGTTAAGGATTCCCAAAAGACAATACACACAGAGGACCAGCCAAAGCTGGACCATCAGGAGCTAAAACTGGAGGAGGTGGAGCTTAATGGCCAGCTGAACGCAGAGGATGAGGAGCTAGAGCTGGCAGATGCGCAGCTAAATGAGCACCTGGCCTTTGCGGACGATGAAGATGCCAAGGCGGAGCAAAAAATAATGGACGAAGAGCTGCAGCAGGTGGTGGAGGAACTACTGTTCGATGGCAGCTCCAGAGCCTCCTCAGATTCGCCCTGCTATCAGCACCAAATGGAGGCCATGCAGGCGATCCAAGAGATCCCGGAAATGCCGCACATCAAGGAGATGGCAGAGCCCCATGAAGCACTGGGCTCGCTAGCCGACTTTCAGACACATCGATCTGCGCTGCGGGACAGTCATAGTTCCACGCACAGCAGCAGCACCGACAATATCTTCCTGCAGGAACCCGTGCTCACCCTCGACATAGATCGTACGCCCACCAAAGCCTCCAGTATAAAGATCAATCGGAGTTTTGAACTGGCCGGAGCCGTGTTCTCATCTCCTCCTTCCGTGCTAAATGCCTGCCTTAATGGGCGCTTCAATCAGATAGTAAGCCTCAATGGCCAGAAGGAACCGCTGGCTGGGCCAAATTTCGATTTGGATCAACACGATAGCAGTTCCTGTGACAGCGGCGTGGCCTGTGGACTCACTGCCAATACAGAATCGCCAGCGGGGCAAGCTCGTCGCAGGAAACCAGCCACACCGCATCGCATTCTGTGCCCCTCGCCCATCAAGACCGGTTTAAAGGTGACCGGAGGGATTTGCAAGGGTGGATCCACTGATCCTTTGTCGCCGCGCAAATCGCCGAGGAAATTGCCCGCCACCACAGCGGCCGTGGCCGCCTGCAAGTCGCGGCGAAGACTGAACCAGCCAAAGCCACAAGCGCCTTACCAGCCACAACCACAGCTACAGAAACCACCGCCACAACAGCAACAGCAGGATGACATCGTAGTGGTGCTAGATGACGACGACGATGAGGAGGACGAGGACGATGTTCACGCCCTGCTCAAGGCCGCCGAAGAGCGGGAGAACCAGAACAAAGCACCAGCCACAGCCAACAGCAACAAAACGGGCATTAAAGCCATGCTCAAGCCAGCGCCTGCAAAATCAAAGACCAAAGCCAAGGGGCCAGCGAAGGGACAACCGCCGCTGCCTTTGGCTGCCACAAATGGCAACCGTGAGATGACCGACTTCTTCCCGGTGCGAAGAAGCGTACGCAAGACCAAGACGGCCGTCAAGGAGGAATGGATGAGGGGCCTGGAGCAGGCGGTGCTCGAGGAGCGCTGCGAGGGTCTCCAGGTCAGACACTTCATGGGCAAGGGAAGAGGCGTAGTCGCCGAGCGGCCCTTCAAACGAAACGAGTTTGTGGTTGAGTATGTGGGAGATCTCATCTCCATCAACGAAGCCAGCGATCGGGAGAAGCGCTATGCGTTGGATGAGAACGCCGGGTGCTACATGTACTACTTCAAGCACAAGACCCAGCAGTACTGCATCGATGCCACTGTGGACACCGGGAAGCTGGGACGTCTCATCAATCACTCTCGTGCCGGCAACCTAATGACCAAGGTGGTACTCATCAAGCAGCGGCCCCATCTCGTACTCCTGGCGAAAGACGACATTGAGCCGGGCGAAGAACTGACCTACGATTACGGGGATCGATCCAAGGAGTCGCTGCTGCATCATCCTTGGTTGGCCTTCTGAGGAAGAGCTCTCCAGGAGCTCGCAAAAGGGGATGCGGATCAGCCTTAAAACGAAGACTATTTACCATGTTCGAGGCAGAGAATCTTGAAAATAAGACCAGGGCTAAACTGGTTTTTGGCTCTAGGGATTATTTATTAGCTTTTATACGTAGATCGCCTTGCCTTGAACCCAGCATAATTGTTTTCAGACCTGTTTCCATTATGATAAGTTGCCGGAATTATTAACTATATACATTATAAATTCCGTTAACAAAAATATATCAAAATCGCAATAGGTTATATTTTTGGTAAGACCAAATTCAATCCGAATTCCGGCAATTTTAATCAGAATGGAACAGAGAACAGGGATATTTGAGACTTGTTCAGGGCATCCCCGAGCTTAGATCTTATTTGAGGAAAAGTATGTAAACTGTTAGTTCAAAATATCATAACGGATAGCGACACCCACGCACCCCTCACCCAAGGGTGGTTCTAGCCAAGGTCGGAAAGTAATCACTGTAAATTCTAACAAGTTTGCCTCAGAAATCGGTCTAATATCAATTTTGGTCTTTACCGCTTCCAAAAGAAGTTGCATAACAAATGGAAATTTCTCTTGGATCTGTGAAATATTCGAAATTATCTACTAAGAAAAAATCCATCAAAAAGACCTAGACTATAGAGATTGTAAATTGATATTAGACTAGAGCAAAGCGCCTTAAAATTGTGCGATTACGATTCACCCCAAAGATTCTTTATCAGAAGATCGATCCAACCCTGCCCTACACACTCATGAGCATATTTTTTTGGATTTGTTAGCGTTTCATTATGTTAGAGCAAGGCTAAAGTTAAGGACAGATAATAATAATAATTAAAAACAACGCGCTTAAGCATTAAGGCATCTTAAGATAATTGAATGAAAATGAAAAACTGTTGACCATTTAGAGAGACGATGATGATTTTCATGAAGATGTTAATGAGGACACACATTCGCATTGACAAAAATCGATCGTACACTATTTATATAGATATTTATATTAGATACATGTGTAATTTCTAACTATTACGTACTATTTACTGCCATAGAGCTATACACCCCCTCGCACCTGCCCCAACCCCTAGGAACTGACACTGAATCGTTGATTTAAATCATAGACACACTCATTAATTCACGAGGCTTCTCCAGGAGAGTAGTGGACTGCTGGACACCTAGTGCTTCAACTTACCGATAATCTCTCTACTCACACGCAGGTTTCAATCACAAACTCACCCGTACACGCATATTAAATATATATTTAACGATAGTTCGCCTCGCCCCCGTCCCAGAAATCCGGCTTCAATAGTCTAGCAAATGAGTTCAAATGTGTTTTGTCCCCCGTATCCAGATTTCTGTATTTTAATGAATGCTCCAATACTGAAGGATTTTGTTTTTCAAATAGGTTTATTTTAATCTGCGCATATCTTTTAATTATACAATATGGTAAATATATTTTAATACGTTCTAGTACATAGTTAATTCATTTATTTAAATCAAGCAGCAACCATCTATAATCATGTTCTTGTTTTTACCTTTTTTCATTGACTTGGCAAAATAAAAGAAAACAAATGGAAATCTATTTGTAATTTACATTTAAGTCTAAAAACATATGATTACATCAAACACTTAGTTTTAGTTGATAATTGTTTATAATTTTCAGACACACACGCAACACACAGACACATTCAACTTAAAGTGCGTAACATATAATAAAATAAATAAATGAAAACACATTAACACGAAAAAACAATAATCAAGAACTGGAGCGGATTGGGTTTCGTTTTCCAGCGACTTTCTGGAGATCATCATGGCAGCCAGACACACTCATTTACACTTGGAATGCTTGGGAGTTCTTTTATCGACTAACAAATCCTATTACATTTACAACGTTAACTATGTTTGCTTGGTTAGTTCGGTTTCCTTGTTGGTTTAAGTACACAATATAGAAAAATTCGCATCAGGCGGGTTGGGTTTTCATCAATGTGGTGGCCCGCATTCGCTTTGGAGTATTTTTGAGGGAGTTACAAAAAGGGAAGTTGGTGGAATGCATTTTCAGGCTTTACTGTAGATCAACTGATGATAATCCTCATATTGGTGGAGTTCCTATTTTCTTGCCGTTGCGGATTTTGGGGTCATTAAAGCTACAATCATCGTGGAACATTAATAGTATTTCATTTTTATAAAATAAAGCGGATCCGGAATTTTTCTTCAAAAATCACTAGAGATATTCCTGCATTTCTAATTTTTTGTTTTGGTCATCTAATGTACATTAATGCTGGTATTTGATATGACCGAAGTACAGTATTGCATAAGCTTAAATTTAAAAATCTCGCAGCGGTTCAGGATAACCCCATGTAGTTTCGAGAATTTCACTGGGTTTTAGGGAGAATTTTGAATAGCTTACAATGTTTTGAATTCTTAACGAGGTCTGTTTTTTTACAAAATTGGATTTTATAAAAATTAAAATATTCCTAATATTAAAAAACTTAGTCAAGACTTGGGAGGAAATGGTTTTAACAATTTATACTCCGCCATATTTTGTAAAAATCAAAAACTTTCTAGATCTCCGGTCTTAATATTGTTTTTGATAAGATTTTTCTTTGTCAAAACTAAGTACAACATAAATTTAGAATCGAACTATTGCACAAAATGGTTTACTTTTTTGAATTCTTTGTTTTCCATCCTCAACTACGACTAACACAACAACATGCACGCACAACAACAACAACAATTATGCCAACGATAACGTCAACAACAACGACAACAACATGGAACACAGCTTGCATCAAACTACATGTGTGACGGTTCGGTTTATGGTAAATATCAGACGGATTCATAATACTGACTGGCTCCCCAGGACACGCCCCCTTCTGCCTACGTGAGGATGGTAGCCTCGCCGCCTCCCAGTGGGCGTGGCCCGCCCCCATGCTGACGCTGCTGCTGCTGGAGCCGGCCACCGCCCACCCTCAGCTTCTTGTGTCATTTCTTGCCACCGAAACTCGGTTTCGGAAGCGTACCCATGAATGCACCGGCATTTGTGGGCAAAGCGGGCGCCACAAAGCTAAGATCGGGGATCAGGGAGATGCGTGGTGCCACCTTGGCGTTGCCGATTTGGAACTGCTGCCGCTGATGTTGCTGCTGGTAGGTGGCGCCCACGCCCAATCCTCCAGAAACGGGCACCGTCGAGAAGTCATGCATGATGTGTATTTGCTGTGGAATGGCTGGCACATTGTTGTTATTGCTGTTGCTGCTGCTGCTGGGCACCAGATTGCTGTGGGGATGTTGCTGTTGCTGCTGTGCTTGGTACAAACTCAAGGGATTGTTGTAGAAGTTAGCGCTCTGCCAGGCACCGGAATTGAATTGTGGAGCCGGTCGAGCGGGTGGAGTGCTGCTCACAAAATCCGACCAATCATCTTCCTTTGGTGGCGGTGGTTTTCTCACATTGCTGCTTACATTATTATTGTTGTTAGCAATTGAGTGTTGCTGCTGTGCCGGCTGCTGATGATGCTGTTGAGTAACTGGAACAGAGACAAAATCCGACCATTCATCATCCTCTTGAGGCTGAGATTGAACTGGCGTGGGAGGAGTTGGTTTCTTAGCCACCGAAGCGCTAATCGTAAGTGGTTTGGCTTGCGAGGAGAACAACTCCTCTATTCTGGCCATTTCCTCGGCATTTATGCTGGACAAGGCATTGTTTCCCCACTCTATAGACGCTGCTGGCTTCTTTGCCAGCGGAATGGCTTGGGGCAACAGAATAGCCGGACTGAGGATCATCTGTTCGCCAAAAGTGGGTGTATCAATCCTCGATCTGGGCGCCGGCATCGATTGAAAGTCACTGAAGTCGTCGTCTTCCGCCTGGGGCGGCAACTCGAAGCTGCTGGCAGCTCCGTTGCCACTCACTTTGCTGGGCGAATCCAGGCCAAATGGCGGCTTGTACTCCACATCGCGATACTCCTTCTTGACCACCGTCTCATCGATAATAATGCCCGTGGCCGCCATCTCGTAGTCGAAGTCAATGGGGGCCAGTGTGGTGGTCTTGGCCACCGCCGTATCCGATTTGGAGGGTGTGTATATGTGGGTCTCCTTCAGCGGCACCGAGTAGCTGGCCATCGAGCTGCCCACGATCTCCTCCTGAGCTGGCGGTGCGGGCGAGGAAGTGGTCCTCAAATCAAACTGCTCCTGCTCCGCCCGCTGCTGATGCAGCTGCTCACCGCCGTTGAGCTGGTGGGCAGGGCTGTCTGCTGGTAGAGCAGCCGATAGCGTCGCTGCTGCTGGAGTAGCAACTGCTGCTGGTGGCGCTGTTGCGGATTCAATATGGTTCGATTCGGGGCTGGTGACTGGAGCTGGCTGGTAGCTATGGTTCTGTCGCTCTTCGCCGTCGGAATTGGAGGCGGAACCGGAGCCGGAGGTCCCTTCCCCATGAGACGGGCTAGACCGCGTTTCAGTTTGGCACGTCGTTGCTGCGGCGGCGTTTTCCAGTCCTGTGCGGGGGAAAGAAATGCATTACTGGGCTGTCAATTTGATTACTATGAAATATATTTTGATATTTTATTGGAGATTAGATTATTATCATCTGTTATGTTGCAGAAATATTATTTATTAATAAACTACAATCGAATATACAATTTTTATATTAAAAAAAAAAATAGTGACTATAAATTACTTATTAAAATTAAGTAATTAATTCAAAAAAAATTATCATCTGTATATTATTTAATCTCTTATAATGATTTTTTAATCTGTTTCTACTGTTTTTGTTAAATATTTATTTTAATTAGCATTTCTTTAGAGTTTCTAGAGATTTCAAGAACACATCAGATGATGGCTTACACTAGGAACAATATATAGTTAGTAGTATGAACTGTATCTAGCTAAGAAAAATGTGAAAATGAGGGGAAATCGGGAGTGGGTTTCAACTACTTGTGCTGATCTGGCTGAGATACGGATGCTGAGTGCCAAAGTAACAAGAACCGGGGAACGAACTGTGGATTGGTTGGACAGTATAGAGGTAGACAGAGAGATAGAGCTGAGAAGTATATAGAGAACCGAAACTGAACGAACCGAAAATGGAGGAGAATCAACTACAACACACGCACAGAGCCAACGAAACTTACTAAAATCCAGCAAGGCGTCGTGAGCAGTGAGATTTGTGTTAATTGTTATTGTCATTGTTGCAGTATTGTTAGCATGATTGTTGTTAAGATTGTTATTATCGTTATTGTTGTTGTTGTTGTTGTTGCAGATGGTGGCAAAATGTGTGAGTGGTGGAGAGTGGTGCAAATCGATTGTTGTTAAATTGTGATTGTCATGGGTCATCAAATCCATCACAGGTGGTTTTTCATCCAGTTTTTCATCAATGAGAGCAGCAACGTCGTTTTCACCATTATCGTTGTTAACGTTGTTGTTATTGGTGTGGGAGTTAGAGGTAACAAGATTTATTTTATCAGCATTAGCCACCACCGTTAGTTGGTCTAGTTGTTCCAATTGTAATGTCTGTACATGTGATTCTAAATACAATTTATCGTAAGGATAAACTTTTTGATTGTTTGTTGAGATAGTTAGAAGAAATGTGGTCACAAGGAAAACAAGGCAAACGAAAAAGAATATATAGAAAGGAGCAGCCAATCGAACGGCAGGCCAATCCGGGAAGCGTGTGTCAATAGGATCGGGAAAAAGGCAACGAAAAGCGTTTGAAAGTAAAGCGAGCGTTAGGCGATAGGGTGGCAATTTCTCGAGTTACGAAACTTGTGTAGCGGTTAATTTGCGGCAACTAAGTGGAGCAATCTCTCGAAGAGTCTGGGGGACACTCACCCTGGTGGCTGCTGGGACTGGAAATGACTTCCAAGGTGCTACTGGTTCCGGTCGATAGGGGTTTCATCGGCTTCAGGGGATCGAAGCTCAGGTTGGCGGCAAAACGCGGCATCGATGAGTTCCACTTGTCGCCGAAGAGCTGTAGGTATATATAAATTGAGTAAGAATTTTTAAGGATTATAATGAATTTAATAGACTTACTATATTTCTTGAATCGATGCCCAGCGATCGAACAAGGGCATGTCTCATCTCCGAGCTGCTCCATTGATAATCCAGGGCTTGGGCATGCTCGATGGCACCAAAATTGAATCGCTGACACTGCGCCAAGGGCTTTCTTTTGTCTATGCTTATGCTGTCCAGCTCCTTTGACTGCGGAAACATTACATCTAGGATTGGCTTCACCCTTTCATCTATGCTCAGATGGACAGCTGCTGGCGGCGGCGGTGGAGGTACTGAAATGGCTGCCACTACGGGCTCTGAGAAGTCGCCAAAATCATCGTCGTCTTCGCTTTGGCCAGGACTTCCATTCGTGGGAGTGGCAAACTCTTGGAAGTCATCAAAGCCATCATCTGCTGGTTCTGAAGGAGGTAATTTTATGGAAGCCTCCAAGGGAGAAGCTATCTCCGCCTTAAAAGGTTCCTCTTTCGTTGAGGAGGTTTCCTCAAAGACGGATTTAACAGGAGCTGTCGCTGGAGGGTTCTTGGTTTCTGGTTCTGCTGCTGAGAAATCCGCAAAGTCACCAAAGTCATCATCTTCTTCGGTTTCCTGACTTTGTTGGATAATTCCTTCATGTACTAAGTCTTTTGGCGCCGCTTCAAAGTTTGCAAATGTAAATGTATCACTATGCGCTGATTTTTCCCAAGGAGTGGTGGTTTCCTCAAGAATTTCTGGAACTGATAAGCTTTTTTCTTGGTTTTCCACCGGTTTCGTCAAGTTACTTGAACTCTCCTCCTGGTTTTCCAAACCTCTAAAGCCTTCTTCTTGTTGGCCAGCCTTTTCTTGTGGTATTTCTTTCCCTGAATCCAGATCCTCCCCCGGAAAACCACCTCCATTTGGTAACGTGGGTGTGGCCAGCACCTCGATGGCAAAGAAATCCACGGCTCCCTCGCGTATAAATAGTTCTTTGGGCTTCTTTGGCGAGCACTCCTCGTCGCTGTCATCGGACACATCCTCCAGCGTGACTTGATGGCTGAGGACATGGGCTTTGGTTGTTTGCATCACAGGCGGAGCCTCTGTCTCCGTTTCCGCAACGGGTGAGAGTGTGGAGGCGGCTGAAACGCTTTCCGTGGAGCAGAGACTCAGACTGTCCAGCTTTAGGGAGGGCACCTGCTCCTCCAATTCCTCCTCCTCCAGTTCTAGGCCCAAGGGAGGCGGCGTGGGCGGTGCTGTTACTCCGAAAACATCGTAATCCATCGCCTGTTTCACTTGGTAATTGAAAGCCTCGGCGGTTTGTTTATTTTCCAGCGAATCCGGGGGCTTTTCTCGAAATTCCCCAACGGGATCTGGTGACGGAGGGGGTTCTGAAAAGTGGGGATTACGTGAGTATCAGATGGGGATACGATTTAATGTCTAAGCTTACCTTTCGAGCTGCTGACTAATCCAAAATTGGAGTATTCGTCACCTTCGTCCAAGGGGATTGTGGATTGCAAACCGGAATCGTCGTCTTCCTCGCCGAAATCAATGGGCGGCGGGGTGCTGCAGAGCAGCGGGGGTACGTTTACCATATTGCCAGCTGCAAAGTTCTGCGAAACGATCCCCTAAAGTCCACTTCCTGTTTTAAAAAACAAAAAAACAGGGAACGTTTCGATCTTCTATCCCTTTTGCTCCTCTCTATCGGTGTGTGTGTGTGTGTATGTGAGACGCAGGTGTGGAAGGGTTGCCTGTGTGTGTGAGCCACTCAAGGTCTGTGTTGGAATTTTCTGGTTTGCATTTAACACGCGTCAATTTTCATCTGTCCTTGGATTTTGTCAAGCTGCCGCCTTCTTGGTGGCTCTAAAAATCTATTGGCCAAATTAGCAAGTCGCGTTCTAGCTGCAATTAGCCATGATTTTTCCGAAAACAATACTTTTTTCCAGGTTGAGTAGTAAGACCGTTTGTTTCTGGCGATGCAACAGTGTTGCATAACGGTGGGCAGTTGTGATAACGTAACAAATTTGAATTTATTTTGGTTCTCTTATTGTACAACTTACAATTAATAATAAATAATTCGTTTACAGTTTTATAAGAGACTAGCATAACATTTATATTAAAATAGCATTTGAATTTGTGTGCAATTTGGTAGTGGTTTTGATTAAAATGTCAAAAATTCTCAGATTGTGGTTTCCATTGTATAAAAAACAATCGTAGAGCATATTTTCGAATTTATTTAATATTCTTAAAAATTATTTTCTTACTTTTTCAAACTTGCTGGCAACGCCTCTCCCCTATCGACAGAACTATCGATAGCCGCCTGTCAGTTTTGACAGCTGTTTTAAGGTTATACTGCGCTGCCGTTGCAATCGCTCCACCAATTTGGGTAATTTCGCTTATTTAACACCAAAAATTGCATAAAAACCGAAGGACCAGGAATCTGCGAAGTGGAGGGCGTACTGGGGCGGCCGTTTAATGGAGTGAGATTACTAAAATGTACCCATTTATTGCAGTTCCCGGACGGACAATTACATAACTCGAAGAAGAAACCATGTCGCAGGCTCCCGTTCGCGTTTCCCCGCTGATCAAGTTCGGCAGATGGTCCCTGCTCCTGGTCGGCATTGCCTATGGTGCCGCCCACCAGAGCCGCCTGTCCAAGAAGGAGGAGAAGGTCCGTGAGATCGAGACCCAGCAGAAGGCCGTTCGGGATGCAAAACTCGCCGAGGAGAAGAAGCGCAGCGCGGAGGCCGAGGCCCGTGCTCTGGCCGAGCTTTCAAAGCCCACTCCCAAGCAGTAGGATCCTCCAGGATGACACATCCCTAGTTCCTTAGCTTAAAAATATAAAAAAACCACAACATTTACACTCGAAGTTCGCCTGAGGAGGAGAGGAGCTGGAGGAACAGGAGTAGGGAAGCAATGGTGGAGCCTCTACCTATCGATCACTGACTATCGATCGTTCTTGTGCTTTTCTCTGATGCTTGTGCAAAGCAAAATGTTCGAAATTAAATGATTGAAACAAAACCATTATGTAAATACGCTCAAGTGTTTGGTGTTTGTGATTAAGTGGCGTCTATTGAAAAAAGTAAGGTTTATGTTTCTAGTGTTTTGGAGCTTCAGCATTAGCCAATCTATGATCTGGAACAGTGAGGATAGGTTCCTCTAAACAAGCAACAGGTCGAGATTATAATATATCTTAAAAGGAGCGAGAATCGTGACGATCTGAAGTTAAACTGAAGTATAAATATATAAATACATGCCTTAAAAAGTTTTTGCCAGCATTATTAGGCAACTGTAGATTTATTTGTACTAAGGAAACATTTCTACGCTTTCCGTTTTAACAAAAATTTTGATTTTATACTTGCTAATTTATATCTATATAAATAATTTTATTATACAAGCATAAGTGGAAGAAAATTACCAGATGAAGTCTTGATGATTGAACAAAAATTTGGCTAGTTTCCTTCATTGAATATCCACTGTAGTTGCCAGCTGATTGACCCACTTACAAATTCGCGCCAACAGCTGATTTCAACCGGCTTTTATTTACCTCCTCGACTCGTTCGCAAATCGTCGCCCAATACTCGGATGTTTGATCAATAATCCCCCGGAATAACTCCAATTGCGGAGGTGTTGAGACACCTTCCGTGTTCGCGGAGCCATCATATCACGCAATCCCATCGAGGACATGCCATCGCAGCGCGATGACAAACTTTCTGGATCAGTTGCCTAAGCATATCAGGGAAATTGCGGAGCAGGGTGAGAGTTTTTGGTTTCCACAACTTAGTTCAAGTGCCAACTAATGTGTCCCGACCTCCAGTTAATGTAGTCGCGCCGGAGGAGGTGCTCACCACTCCGAAGGTACGTTTCCTGGACACTCGCCAGCAATCACTGCATACGCTTGTGCGAAAGTGTACTCCGGATGATGTAAGGGTGCTCAAGGATGCGGCTGCCAAGTGGCTGGCCGAGATGCCCCAGGCAGGTAAGAAGCTCTGGAGGATCTGTAACTTTTATATAGCCAAAAACTTGATATTCTTAACGCGAGAATCTACCTCAAAAACTATTATAAATCATCTAAATTGATAGATTTAAAAATATATAATGTCCTTGTATTAGGTTATAGGGCTTTTTGATATCCCTATGATATAATATCTTCATAAAAAAAGGACAAAAACAATCCAAGGAGTAATAAATCTCTTTCAGTACTAGTATTGCGCGCAATAACCTCTTATTTTTCCTTAATTTTCCCTTTCTAAGATAGTTAGCTTTAGAAATATGCAATTAAAACACTCCTATTATCACAGCTGATTCCCTCTTCAAGCCACTTGCGAATGTGCGTTGGTCTCGGGTGTCCTTTGGATGTCGTGCCCTGGATCGTTGTACGGGTGGAGGAGTGGTCACTCGGGGAATAACCGAACTTTGTGGAGCTGCCGGCGTGGGCAAGTCCCAGTTGCTCCTCCAGCTATCCTTGTGCGTCCAGCTGCCCACTGAGCTGGGAGGATTGGGCAGGGGTGTGGCCTACATTTGTACGGAGGATGCCTTTCCGGCGAGACGGTTGCTGCAGATGAGTAAGGCCTGCGAGAAACGACATCCCCAGGAGAAGCTCAACTTCCTGGGAAACATCTTCGTGGAACATCATTACGAGACAGTGAGTAGAAGTATAATTTAGTTTAAAAAGTATCACAAGGAAATATATTTAAATATATATATCAAAATTAACCACTATCTATTGGTCACCATCTATTGGATTACATGGTTTTCTAATAATAATATGTATTTCCCATAGGAATCACTCCTCAAGTGCATTAGAAATCGCCTGCCGCGTCTAATGCAACAACATGGCATTGGCCTGATCATAATCGACTCCGTGGCCGCCTCGTTCCGTCTGTACACCGATTTTATAGAGCGGGCTCGGCAGATGCGACGACTGGCCGATGCACTTCTCAGCTATGCGGATAAGTACAACTGTGCCGTGGTCTGTGTGAATCAGGTGGCCGCCAGTGGTGGTCAGGATGAGGTTCCCTGCCTGGGATTGCAATGGGCACACCTGGGACGCACCCGACTGCGGGTTTCGCGGGTGCCCAAGCAGCATCGGATGACAGATCACTTGATCACGGTCCGCAAACTGGAGATCCTTTATTCGCCAGAGACCCCAAATGATTTCGCCGAGTTCCTCATCACCGAAGAGGGCGTGGTGGATGTTCCAGAGCCACCGCTCACCCGCCCACCAGCCAAAATGCGTCGACTGTGATCGATTGAATTTATTCTGTTTATATTGTTTTCGTTTAATTTGTTGAATTTAAAATGTGTAACGGCGGAGCGTTCTATCAGCCATATATTGTGGTTTAATACTCCTATTAAACTTAGCGGAAGTATATAGATAAATGACATCCTTTAAAATTAACTTCATAAAGACATTTGTACTAAACATAGGATAATTTGTATATTATATTTAGCAGATTCCATTTATTATTTGTAAATATTTTATTTTAATTTAAAAAAGATATATTATAATTAAAATAATAGTAATCCAATTTCAAATTTTTCCTTAGACAAATATAATAAAAATATCCTCTGCAATTCCGCTAAATTTAATCAGGAATTTAAACCAGTTTCCAATTTGCCTTAATTCCTTTTTTGTACAAACACTCAATAAATATGTTTCATTCAATTGCAATTTACAGGGTAGCAGAGCTTACAGGCTTACATACAATTTATTTAGTTCATAGTTCAAGTAGTAAAATCAATTTTGTAATCGCCTCGTATACATTATCACATGAAATTCTCGAAAGTTCAGATTACAATATATGCCATAGTTTACGCGGACATTTAAATGCGACATTTACAAAAGCCTAGCCTTAGCGTTTAAGTATATTAAATAAATTAAATACAAGCCTAAAGGGGAACGGATTACGCGACAATTAAATTACAATTAGTTATTACAATTATTGGGCTTTTCTTTTCCTTTTTTTTTGGGGATGGTTTTTCCTCTTTGTGGATGAGCAATATTCGACTTTTTGGCACAAGTTAATTTGACTGTGTATTAGATCTTAGATCTCCCGCATGGCGACATCCTGATCCTGGGAATCGTGTGCCTCCGTAGAGTCTCCGTGTTCGCTGGAGGACCCATCCTCCTCATCGTCCTCCTCACCCTCCCCCTCTCCCTCTTCCTCTGACGAGGAACTTTCGGTTTTGACCAGCTTCTCCGGTTGCATTTGTTTATTGGCCATGGCCAAGGCAATCGATATTTTGCTGGCCGCCAATTTGCTTTCAAAATCCATTTCCGTTTCCGTTAGCTGGCCATTTTGAAGGGCTGTTTGGAGCCTTAACTGCAGATCCCGATGCTGCGGCGACTCCTCACGTTTTATGTCCAATTTCTCGGTTTGCTCGAGAGGTGCTGCCGGCTCCACGGTCAAGGGTATGGCATGCTGATGCAAACGCTGGTGCAGCAACTGGTTTTCACTGCTATTACTTATCCGTTTTTCGACTGCCGGCTTCTGATCTCCCGTCGTTTCCGGTTCCGCACTTCGATTCGCCTGATTGGCCGATTTTACTGTCTTTTCCAGCAGTGCATTCAATTGTTTTTTAATCTTGGTGGTACTCGGTTTGCCGGGCGATTTGCCCTCGCTGTTATTAACGTTATTATTTAACGTACTATTGTTATTATTATTACTGCCGCGATTTGGGGACTTTGGAGACTTCTTGCTTTCCGCAGGTGGAGCGGCATTGCCAACAGTGTGCGAATTTGCATCGATGGGTTTCTTTTCACCCGGCTCGCCACCTGTGGCTGTTGCTCCTGGCTTGGCATTCGTGGATTTATGCTCCGCCGCCTCGTTGTTGGTGACATTTTCCGTCTTCTTCCACTTGGTGCGCCGGTTTTGGAACCAAATCTTCACCTGGAAATACAGAAAATCACAGTTTTGATTAGTTTACGGTTTAACAACACTATTTTTTTGAGCTGGCAATGCTTGTGCTTGCCTCAGTCTCAAGAATTCGCGCAATTAAAACTAAAATAAATTTCCTTTTTTTCAATTTCTCGAGTAAAATTGTTGTATGATGAAAAAAAATATATATCATCTTTTTTAATGATAGGTCTATACTTCGAATACCACCCCTTATCATGTCGATATCCATAAAACTTGGTAAAACAGATCCTGCGAATGAACCTGATTTTCCCTAATAAAAGGTGGAAATGGCGCCCAATTTGCTGCGGCCCCAAATGGATGAGTCAAAGCCAGTTCATAGCCACATAATTACGAATGTTTATGCCCCATTTGGCCTTATTAGTGGGCGCACAACAAATAACTCGAGAATTGTGTATCCTCCCCGTCGAAATTATTTGAATATACTCGCAACACTTCCGCCCCGTCAGTCAGTCGGTGCTCATTTTTCCTCAGACTCCAAACGAGAGCAATGATGAAATGACAGGCGCACGTCAAAAGGCAAAAATCGACCCCCTATTTCTCCCCATTTTCTCCCCTTTTTTCCACAGAGGCCAATGGCGCAACATAAAACATTTGCCTCTCATTTTCGTTTTCATTTTCATTTTCATTTCCATTTCATCCAGAAATGATGGGCCAGCTAAATAAATGAAAAATCTATTTAAATCGCGCACATAATTAGTATTTCAGCGGCATGTCTGCAGATACACACACTTGGATTCAAATAGAGATCCGTACGTTAAAGATAGATGCCTGCTAGATGACATGCTCATTTCGCCGGAGTGGCGGAAAAAAATTATGAAATTAACATGAAATTTCCACGAATCCGAGGAAAATAACACATTTCAAAGAGGAAATGGCTCAAGTACACACTGCACAAACAAATAGCGTAAATTATCGTATCGAAAATCAATTAATTGATTGCCAAATACGAATACTTTTGGACTTACAATTCAAATTGTTATGTACCCGTCGATGGATTGATATTGATGCCCCATGCAAATTGTTTATTCTACGGAGGAAGACGGATTATGAGTGAGTTTTCCTCACTACCAATTATTCTGAGGCCCCATTACTCATCCCGCGTGCCACCCCGAAAATGATCATTAGATCTATTCATACGCTCATAAACAATAAAGCATTTCCCGTGTTTACCTTAGCCGCACTCTTAATGGCCAGCCCAAGTGGATTCCTTCCTTTCACCTAAATGGTTTCTGTTTTTATGGCCTTTTCGGATGCGGGCCAACTCATCATCGTCGTATTTAATTGTTGATTATTTTCAAGTGCTCGCCGTTTGGCCCATTGATGATCTAATTGATTCGGGCATTTCGGATTATTAATGTTTCGGGCGCGATACGATTTGGTAAATATTGCATAAATCTTCATTAATAATTTATTTCGCTCCCCCTTAAATTCTTCCGCTTTTGGCTTGAATGGATTGCGTATCGTCAATAAACTGCCTTGTTTGTTATGTTTTGATCTGAGCACTAAACCTCATTAAGGCGAGAGATGTGGAAATATTTCTAAAAATATCCAGAACTTGTCAAGCGATTCGTGGGCCCCTCGCTTTTCCTTCGACCCGCTTATGATTTATTGACATTTAAGAGTGTCTGTGTGAGCGTGTGTGGCAAAAATGACAGAGGCAGAGCGCATAAATAGCCCAAAAGGCAAACTAGAGGCACAGGGGAAAAATCCAAAAAAAATCAATAGAAATTTCTTACTTATTTCATTTAATTCTGGGAAGGAATTTAATGATTTACTGTATTCTTAAGACTAAAATTAAAACTAATTAGCATTTAAATACTATAAATTAGTGTTAATAAAGATCGAAAATTTTAAAAATTCTTGGAATTTACAACGATAATATTTTACTTCAATTTCTGAATAATTTATTTTACAAAATGTGCAAATAATTGAATTTTTTATAATATTTTAACCTAAATCGAATTTTCAGAAAATTATTAAATCATTCAGAATGCATTTAAATACGATTAAATGGTGCTAAATGGAGTAAAAAATTTAAAAAATTCTCCGAATTTAAAAAAAAATGTTTTTTCAATTTCTGAATAATCTGTTAAAACAAATCTATAAATTAATACATTGTTTTAAAAAAGTAATGTAATAAATAAATTTACTGATCCCAACTTTTCTGGCAGTGCAAATGGCATTTGCCACCTAAATAGGTTTATGACAGATGCGTCTCAGCTATTTTGTGGGTCTTACACATGTATTTCAATCAACGCCAGAAGATCAGAGAGCCAAACAAATCCTTAAATAGTCGGCTAGTCAGTCTGGTCGCGTCCGCAATTTTCCTCAGCCCATAACCCATGCTGTTAACCTCCCTGCCATTCATGGCCCCCTTCGCTTTGTTTTCGCCGTCTGTGCGTGTGCTTAGTATAATTAATTTTCACATTCGCCGCGCACTTTTCGAAAATAAACGAAAGAAATGATGTCTGGCCCAACAATGAGCGGCCAAATTAGGATGGCCAAGTGTTTTTCGCTGTCGGATGGCCGGATGATGGGGGGAAAAACGCTACTTAGTAATGGCGGCTGCTGAACATAATTCTCTGGCGTGCCAAGAAAAATTCAACAATTTCCCGAGCTCCCTTTTACAAATAATGTTTTAATGTGTAATTTAGCATATTTTCCGTTTGTTTGTTTGCTTTGTGGTGTTGAAAAAATTATAATAATTGCCCAATGGGGGCGTGGAATGCGGAATACTGTTGCAGATGATGGAAAAACAGGAAGGGAAAGCCATAACTCACACATACTGGATACTGCTGAACTAAACTCTCCGTAATTATGCATCCACAAAACCCTAAATCAAATGTAAACAAGGTAAATATATGTATATATAGAGGTGGCCGATGTAGCAAAGTACCTTCAATTCCCCAAAATCACCCGGCAGCCGATTCTTGCTGTGTAACGAAACACTTTGCTCCGTGCAAATATACGCATTGCATTGCCATTACTAATTAATAACATAATCACTGCATTGCCTGTCATTTTGGATTATGCTCGCCCACACAATTACCACTCCTTCTATGCGCCCCCCCCCCCCCCCCAGAAATATGAAACATTCCGAAATGTTAACAGAACATATTCGCTTGGCAAACATTCGGGAAAGCTTGCAACTTCCTGCTGTGCTGGCAGTCACTGTATTACGCGAAAGTCACTGTGATTTCAGGGGATTAGTGAAAGTGACTTTATAAAAAGAATATCCATTAAAATATAGTGTTAAAAATAATTTTTAAGGAACATTTCGCTGCGCTGGCAGTTACTGAATTGGTGGGAAGTCACTGTGATTTTAGGGGATTAGTGAATGTGACTTTATAAGAAGTATATAAATGCAAATATAATGTTAAGAATATTTTTTGAAGAACATTTACTTTATGTTTTCATAGTTTAAAAAATGCATAATTTTTTTTTTAAATATTTCTATATATTTTGGAAATTTAATCTTAAAAGTTGATATTTTTAAAATTTGTTTGCTGTTAATCTATTTCAGTAAAATTTTTTTATCTATCTTGTAAAATTAAAAAATTTGTTTTTTTTAATATTTTAATGGAGCTGTATTTTTCGGTCACAGTGATTCGATTTTCTTTAGCATCCCTTCCATCGAATACAGCTTTCCTGGGATAAACACAGATATCCAAGCATTTGCTTTAAATGCGTTGCTTATTAATTAAGGCATAAATGCAAGCTGAATCGAAGCTGTGCGGTGGCAATAACAACTAAACAATGCCATTATCACCGGATATCCAAGCGCCCCGACTTTCGGGGGATGCTAATGCATTTAATGCTCCCAGGGAGCAGGAGGCGGAATTTATGCAACATCATTATTACACATGCTGAATGCAATCGAGAGACGTTGCTTGTTTGGCATGGAATGCCATAAATCTAAATTCGCAATGTAACTGCTACGGATAGAACTCTGGTCATTAGTGCATCGAAATAATTCAACTTAAATACGCTGAAATTTCATCAGCAAGGATTCATGACCCCGAGCCAAGGAGAACTCATTTGAAGCGATGTGTGAAATTAAAAAATGCTGCGATGCAAATTGGCATTGCAGAGATGGTCGGACTCATCAGGGGATCAAAATGTAATTTCGCACTGGCATATCTGGCGATACCTTCTAAAATAAAATCCGTTCTGCCACAAATTGAAAGCCAAAGCGTGCGCATAGGAAAACCAGAGCATAAATCAACAAAATGCAGCGGAAAATAAAGCAGAGAACTACAGAAGCAATTTAGTTGATGATTTTTCGTATAGCCTCCGTCGCATTCGCATTTCGTTTATTTTTGTTTATTTTCATTTGTATTTTTAGTTTTTATTTGATTTGCTCTTGCGGTTTTAGAATTTTATGTCAGCTTGGGGTCCAAAGTGGCATAAAGCAGCATAAATTATGCTTATTAGCCAGACAAAAAACAGGTAGTAAAGTGAATTTCTCGCTTTTAGTTTTCCCTCCAGCTTTGACAGAAGTTTTTGGCCAACTTCGCCCTCTTGACTTTTAATTGGCTTATTGTGTTGGATTGTCTAAAATGTTTTTCTGGCGTTCTTTTCGCTCGGCTTTGACCGCCCACTCGAGTTTGTTGGATTGGTTTTTCTTGCTTTTTTTGTGGAAGGCTTTGCATAAAGTGCTCATTAATTACTTACTGGCCGCTCACAGTTAATTGTTCATATTTTATCAAAAGAAAGAGCTGTCAACTGCTGTTGACTTGCTAATTGCCAAGTGTTTAGTCCAAGCAGCCGCTCGGCGAAAAATAGCAATAAATGGATTTCAGCAACGCCCACCAATAGCCGACGAAGGCGATCGTTGTCTACGCTCCGGCGATCGCACATCCGAAAGCGATGGCTATAGGGGAGCTCGGCGAGCGATCGACAGAGATGGGAAGAGCTATCTGAAAGATCTGTCGACGGAGCCACGCCCTCTGTTTATTTTGAAACATTTTCACTCGTCGCCAATCGAGGCAGATGCTGCCGCGTTTTTATATTTCTATGGGAAACTATGGTGAAGAACCATCATTTTATGCAAATTTCTTTAACCAGTTTGGTAATAGATCACAAGAAATGGTATTAGTTAAGATATTTAAGACTGTTTCTACATAAAAGATATTAAGAAATTAATTGGTTCCACAATACCATATGTCTTTGCAAAGCTAAGTATTTATAATGATTTTTCCACAGATCTAAAGATTTTATAAGAAAAAAAATAATTTAAGATTAAAGATTTTTTTTCCTTTCTTTACACTATAACGTCGCATAGTGTAATACTCTTACTGGTAGTTAATAGTCCTTTAAAATAGTCTAATAGTCTTATACACTGACAAATAAATAAGGAATTATTTTTTAAATTTTAATTTTAATTTAATCCAATTTTAAAATGATTTGTTTCTGAAAAAGATGTATTTATACAGCATCCATCTAAATGCTATACTATTGAAAAAAATTATAATAACATTTTTTTCTAAAGTCTTAGAAGTTTAAAAACCATAGCTGATACAACCCTTAATACCTCTAAATATTGCCGCTAAGTGCTATCGGGAGCCAAACCCTTTTTTGTGGCGTCATCTGGGGCGTATGCGTAACAATTTAATTAAGTTGTGGTGCCGAATATAATACCAATAACGGCAAATTGCATTTATTGTTTTGAATTATGCACTCACGCACACACTTTGACACTTTGCGGTGTCCATTGTGCTAGTTTATGCTAGCCACTTTGGGCTACAATTAAATATGAGGGTCGGGCAAATATAATAATAAATATATCAATTGCGAAATATTTATTTATTAATTATCTAAAGAATAAAAGCTGCTGTTTGCATTGCTTAAAACCATTTCAATTTCATTTAAATCGCTGAAAGCCTACATGGCGTATGCGTGATATTTGTTTAGCTATTTTGCGGATAGTGCGCTTGTGTGGGTATTAAATTATTCATGAATTGATTAAATAATTGCCGACTAATAAAATGTAAATTAGCTTTAATTAGTTAATTAATTAGCCAAAGGCATTCATTACACAGCCGTGAAAGTGTCGAGTGTGTTGTGCCTTTATAGATTTATATCGAGTGATTTGATTTGCAACTAATTGGATTAAAACTATAATTTATTGGGCCAAAGCGAGAGTTTAGTAGATTGCCACATGTCGAAATCATTTTCTAGGAATGCCATTAAAGCCTAAATGGCCTGATGGCAATTAAATAAATGCTGTTCCACGAACATTTACTTTAAGCAATAAATAAGCACTTTATTAATAACGGCCTGCCGTCTAGAAAGTATTTTTCGAAGGCCTTTTCAAAAATGTATTTAATTTATTTTAGTGCCAGCCATTGAATACAACTTTTTCACTGTATCAATGTTTGCAAATGACAGAATTATTTGTGAATTTCATTCAGGCTCTCTTTTTCATTCTGCAACTGATGGATATCAATGGCAATATTAACAATAATAAAGGACAAGGGCAATAATCTCCAGCTGCAATGTCCTCGTTTAATTTAACGCAGCATAATTTTTTACCCTTTTACGGTGACACAAACAGGCCCTGAATGTAAATAAGCCCGAAACTCGAAACTGGGACCACATTGCTCTAGTTGGGTCACCATTATGTGGTGCCCTCAAAGATGAATTGCCATTTGATTTGTTTGTGCTGCTTGTGGCAGCAGTTTAATTTAATTATCGCATTTGTCATTTGGCCAACTGCCAGTGAGCGCTGCTTGTTTTCTGGCCCAGAATCACTAGGGCCATCCAACGACCATGCGATTGACCATATAAATGCCAAGCAAACACAGGCACTGAAACGTTGTTGGTTGAAATCAGAGGTCAAAACTGCATGGTAGCCATCTGCAGAATAGTTGTTTGCGGTTTTCATTGTAGTTCTTCCATAGAATATTATAATAATATATTAATTAGGTTGATTAATGGGTGGATAATTTATATAAAAGGTTACTAAAACAGTAAATATTTATATTAAAATAGAAAATAATATGAAAAAAAATTATTTTGCATTTTTATTTGTTATATTTTATTATATTATTATGTTTTAACATTCCTTTAAACTAATTTTCACTCTCTGTACTTTGGGAATTTGGCAATATATCGACCCATTTGAGCTGCCCAACATACCTTCCTAATGCATTAATCTCTTAACGGAAATCAAGCGATGATTCCACTGCAATCAGATTCAATGCCCAAACTTGTTCGACGGCGAGTAAATCAACATTTGGGTCGCACCTGAGTGGCAATTACATTCGGGTTTATGAGCGAGCGATGGCAAGCATTTAAAATGAAATGCCTAATGCAAATTGTCGAGACAGTTGCCGTGCAGGCCGCAAACGAGCAGTTTGCCAGCGCACACGCCCCTATGCTATCAATGCGGCATTATGCCGCACCACCCCCTCGAACCACCCACCCATTGCACCACCCAAGGCTCCACATTTTGCCGCACCACCCCTTTCACCTCCCCTCACCTCCCCTCCTCGCCGCTGGCACTAATATGCAAATGTAATTTGCTGCGTTTGGCGCGTGACGTTCGTTTGGTAATCGCAACACAATTACAATGTTGTCAGTTTGCCTCAGTGTGGGTGAGTGTGTGTGTCGCTGTGTGCGTGTGTGCGCCCAGGGGGTGAGGGGGTGGTGCAGCGGTTGCAGTTGGGACAGCCGCATCTACGCGTAATTAATTGATTTTTATCTGGCTTAAGGCTATTTTACAGTTTGTTGATGACAGACGATGCAGACACGAGTGCTGCCTGGATGAGGAGCGCAGCATGGAGAGCGGTGGCACCACTGTGGTGCCAATGGTAGCCACCTCGTCCTCATCGTCATCCGCATCACCCTCACCCTTCCATCCCCACCAGTCCAAAGGGCAACCCATATGCGAACCACATTATGGCCGTTGTGGAGTCTATTTAAAGCCACTTTTATGACTCTCACTTTGTCTCTGGCTTTTCGTTTGTTACACTTCGTTATTTTATGCTTATTTGGTCTTAAATAGAAGGATAGATGGAAAATATGATCTTTCAAAATATGATATTTTTTAGTTTTTAACCGTTACTAAAAATCTATATTAACAGAATATTAATATTCTTAATTAGGAAAAATTAGAGTTTGAAAATTTAATAATTTATTTAAAAGATGTAAAATGTTACTGTTATTTTATTTTCTTTTATCAATAAAAGTATCTTAATTGTTTAATTTTTATTTATGCATTTTTTTAAATTAAAGAAATTTATTTTTATTTATCTGAAAATGTATTTTTTATTATTATTAATTAATTAATTAATTATTTTTTTTTAATTTTTCATTATTTATTTATTTACTTATTTATTTATTTAATTATTTTATTTATTTTGTTGATTATCCTAGCACTATACTTATATTAGAGCGCTAGTGCAGATTTATTTTGTCTTTCTCAAAAAAATGCCACAGCTACTTAATCCAGCTGTGGAATTTATTTGAGAAATAATAACGAAAGCCCTCGTTAACCAATTTTCTAATAAAATCGAAAAACCCTAATCCGATTACCAAGGTATAATTATAAGTTTTCAACTGCAATCGAACAGCTGGCGGGAAGAGTTGGTAATTTGATTCCAATTAACGTAAATCTCTCGCTGCAAAACTTGATCCAGTGCGAGCGGTTGGTCGATGGGAAAATTGGCAAGTGCCAATGCAAATGGCCAAGAGGCTTAATGTCCGGCCACAGCAGGATGCCCATACACACGCACACCCACACACACACGCAGAGCCGTGTCCTGCAGTTAATTTGCTGATATTATTGCTGTGATTAACACATACATGTTTATGTGCCCTGGCCGTGTTTTATATATAAACACAACGCAACACACACATGTGCGGGTGGGAAATCTGTGCATTGCACTTGAATTGACGTCGGTTTCTCACGCACACGCACACGCACACACACACTCACGCAGACGTGTCCTTTGCCAGGAAGATAAATGACCGGACCGAGCTTATAATATTAATAACATGGACAAAACACTTGAACATGTCGACATGCATAACATTTTGGCTCACACAGACAGTGGGATATCAAACATTTGCCACTGAGGGAAAATGCCAAATAAATTGGTAATATTTTAGGTAATTTGAACCGGAATTGTGATGCAACAAATGACTTTCTGATGGAAAAGTATCCAATTCATTTCTAGAATATTCTATTATTATTTTTTCCAGTGCACACACGAACACGTTGCAGGGTCCTTAGTGTCTATATATATGTATGTGTATATCAACTTGTAATTAATTGACTTGATGGAGAATGTAATTTAATTAAGCAAGCATTTCGATGTGACTCCGCCGCCATATCCTTGTTGTTGCTATGGCCAATTTGCTTGGTTTCCATCTACATCTATATAATTCTCAGTCTCCTTTCCCAGCTGTTCCTAAGTGTGTCTGTGTCTGTGTGTGTTTATCCGACTGGGTCTTTTGCCATGGCAGCCAATTAGTCTTATGGCATTTGAGCTCCCACACGGCGTATGCGTAACGTGAGATTATTAATGCAAATCGGGTTTGCATTGACAGCCCCAAGTTTTGACAGCTTTGTAAGGATTGACAAGGACATGGATATATCTGTAGGATATGATGTGATAAATTTCTACTTATTGTTAATTGGGACTTTTATTTAAATGATCTTATAAACTTAGCTCCTAATTGATTCAAGTGTTTAATATGATGTGATAAATATGCAGTAATTTTAGTTAATTTTAGCCTTTGTTTGAATGCTTTTATAAGCAATTGAAAACTAAAATTAATCCCTGAACTGAATTAATCAATAATCTTTTTAGAAAATCTATTAAATGAATACATTTTTCCTGAGAATATTTTATATTTTACTATTGGTTTGTTATAAGTCTCATGAACTTAAGCTGATTCGTGGAATCATTAGCAAATCATTCAAATCGCATAGGTTATCAAAGGTTATATTCATCAAGGAAACTTGTTTACCTAGTAAACAACCATCCCAATCACTAAAGCATAATCATCATGGACTCCCAGATTAAACTAATATTATTTAAATTCTGGACTGTCAACTGCAAGTGCAGATAACAAACGACTTGAGCGGTTGCCCAAATATCCTGTTTGGGACAGAAACCGCAAAGGGTTTGCCTAATTCTTAGTGAAATTTTCAAGTTCTGATTAATTTAGCGCCTCTTAAAGAGCAAACACACACTGGTAATCGTGTGGGTGTGTGGGTGTGTGTTTGTACATAAATTTTGTTGTTGCTCTTAATTGGCTGACAGCAGTTGGGCCCCGGGCATGTCCTTGCTGCAAAGTTAATTTATTCTAATTAGTCAATAAATCTCAATTTATTTCACAATCAGGCCACTCAGTGTGTGTGTGTGTGTGAGTTTGCTTGTGCTTTAAGGCATTTCTGGCTGCCATGCAAATTGTAAATTTGTCCTGAAAATGTCCCCTCAAACATCCCCTCGCCCCCCTCAAAATCACATGTTCGGGCAGCTGCTGCAAGTGCAACAAATACAATTCGGCATAATAATTACTGAGGCATTAAGCAGCATCACACCTTGCTTCCTCTTGTTATGCGCTTCAATTAAATTACGATATATTTTCATGGCTCCCGGGGACATTTGAGTTGGGTAAATAAATAGCGGATTAAACTAATGCAAACAGCAGCTTCCAAAGGGGGATATTTTGAACGGAATAACAAAATGCTCATTTTATGCATTTAATTTGGCTTATTATTATTTTTCTGTGTGGGTACAGTTCGCGTCATGGCTTTAATTCGCGTCATATTTATCAGAGTAAATAATATTTAGTCCTAACTAAAAAAATATAAATTTCTATCTATTCAAGTTGAAATTTGTTGCAACATTTTAATTTTTTTCAATAATTATTTACTATAACCTAATATCAGTTACATATTTCATTTTTGGAAATCGCTGTACACTCTACATATTGAAAATCATACCATTTAATTTCCATTTTTATTTTGGCTCTGCAGTTTCGTGTGCGAATTAGGCAAATTAAATATTATAAGCATACGCACAGAAGCAGACAATGCAATATTTATGGGTAAATATTCGCATTAGTTTGAAATTATTGAGTGAGGCGGTTTTAAAAAGTATTTAATTTAATTAAATGGCCACAATTGCGATTGTGCTTTTTGAGCTGGCTTTGACCAGCAAAATATTGTCATATTAAATAAACCAAATAATCCCCCTAATAACGTTATGTATGTTAGTAGAAATTTAAAATGATATGAGTACTGTTTCTCATGAGTACTGATTCTCTACATGAAAGGTGTGGTCAAAGAATTTTGGGAAGCATAGGAATATGAAATCTTTTTTAAAGATGTTTAAATTTTAAATATCCTCTTTGAAAATACAATTAAAATATATTATAAATACAAAACAATTGGTGATAGTTAAAAATTCTTAGTTTTAATGAAAAACATAACGGTTTAAAGAATTTTATAATAGTTATATAACTAGTTTGCAGTTTTTTAAAATCATTAACAGGTTCTCTTGAAGTATTACAAGCTTTAGATCATCTAGATCTTTTCTAAATACCTATTTCTTTAAAAATTTTACTTAATAATAATGTAATGCTCACCTGAGTTTCGGTGACAATCAGCAGCTTGGCCATTTCGGTGCGCTCGCTGGCGCTGAGATACTTCTTCTTCTCGAACATCTTCTCCAGCTCGAAGATCTGCCTGCCCGTGAACGTGGTGCGGGCCTTCTTCTTGCGCCTCGCATCCGTGGATCCCGAATCGGAGTCATCCTCGGTGCTGTTGGTGTTGCTCATTAGCTGCGGATTGGCATTGCTGCCCGGGGAGCTGTTGTTGTTGGTGCTGCTGTTGCTGGTGGCCATCAACTTGTCCCGCATCAGACTGTCGCTGCTGCCCGTGGGACTGATGTCCGGCGGTAGAGCCACCGTTGCGGCCGCTGCGGTGGGCGTTAACTTCTTTTTCTTGGCCGCCGGCTTACCAGAGCTCTCTGTAGCAGCAGCAGAAAAAAGAGACAAAGAAACGCAACAAAACGGTTAGCCATATATGAGTATGCATATTTGTCTTGATCGTGTTTGCCTGACTTTTCTATCGAATCGCAGCTGTTTAACCTCAATTGGGTCTCTTGGCTGTCATTTCATAACCGCTTTTGCAATTAGCCCGTCAAATGTAACAGCAATTGACTGGGCCAACTGCCTTTTGTTGTGCATTGTTCGGTTGCCCAGCTATATGCTTTCCCCCATTCTTGTTCCTCCTATTTTCCATATGCATTTTATTTGTCATTTGCCATAAGCTATGGCCTTTGTTTTCGATTTCTTACTCTTGGATTCAGTGGGTGATTGATCTTTTAGAATAACTTATTTGGAAAACTAAACATCCCTCTATATTCTTAGAAAATATCTAAGGCGTTGCTATATTTATTTTAATTTATTTAAACTATATTAAAACATATTTTTAATGTGTTTAGTATCCCAAATAAATAAACTTCCTTATTTTGGAGGTGGTTTCTTGATTATAAGAAATATTTATTTAATACTTTAACATTTTAAAGAATTATAAATAATTCCTTTAAATGTAAAGATATGATATAATAAATATTTATATATTAACGTTCATGTACATTTATTCAAACATTTTAAAATTAAATAAATATTCAGTATATTATATTTTAACATTTTAAAGAATTCTAAAGATAATAAAAACAGATAATTGTTTAAAAAAGTTCAAATATAAAGAAATGTTATATTGAAAGCAGATATATTTTGTATAATCCACTGCAAGTTTTATAAGCTCTTCGTAGCTCGCCCGCGTTTTTGCAGGGCATTCATTGGGCACTTTCGTTGGCCAATGGCCGCCTTGTAATATCGGGCGAAAACAAGTGTTAACTGTGCCATAAGTGCCATATGCTGTGGCCGCGGCTCTCGGACTTGACGGGGCCAAAACGTGTCTGGCATGAGTCGAGCGCTGCCTGGACGACTTCAATTACCAATGCATAATTGAAATCTAATTGACAGTTAAATGCAAAACGCTCGATATCGCTGTGTAGTGTGTGTGCTGTGAGTGTGCTAGGTGCTTCTGTCGTTGCTGTCGTTTGTCGCATTGCTAATACGCCGCGTGGGCCCCGACGGCCTCATATGCATGACACTGTGATTAATTAGATGGTGGGTGGGGGGACGGGGGACGCCATCAGTGGCATTGTCGTTGTATTTTCGCTGTCGCCATTGGCAATTGGCAATTTTCACCATCGATATCGAGCACTGGCAACCCCCCAGGGGAAATGGGAGACGATGTTAGTGGAGTGTAAAGGGCGCCCCAATGGCGCGAAATCAATAAAACTAAATGGCAAAACAAAAGCGGAAAAACAGCAAGCTGGCCAAGCGTTAAAAGCCCGCAACTTGTGCAATTAGAGCAACAACAATAAAAACTTTGCACAAATGTTTGTTTATATTTGCTGCCTGTAGCTCTTAACGCCAATTGGCAATTGCCATGTCATTTTCATTAGGCCCAGTCGTCGTCGTCGTCGTTGCCGGGCATTTAAATGTCGTTATGCCAAGTGGGTAAAATTCGAAAAAAACTCAGAGCCAAACTCCACTTATTGCCCCCCAACCGCTTGATTTGATGGCAGTACCATTTATGGCAGCTGCAAACAAGTAATTAAACGAAAATTAACCGATGACTGTGTGTCAAACAATCGGATGTCTGGAAGTTCGTCATTCAATCGCTTGTTGTTTTGCCCAAGTCTGGTACGTGATTTTAATAACAATAAAAACGGAACACACACACACAAGCACACACAACATTGAGCAATTAACGCGCCAAGCGAACAGCGGCTGCAAAATTATTCAAATTGTGTTCTCAACTCTGCTTATTTTGCCCACCGATTGCCATTTTGTATGGGCTTCATTGTTGCCGGGGCAATTGCTAATTGCATTTTCGTATATTTTTCGTGCCATTCCGCTGGCCTCTTTCGAATTAAATCATTTTAATGCAGCCAAAGCGAATGCATATTCAAATTGGCAACCATTTTCGATTCGCGTATAAAAATAAAAATAACAAAGCAATGAGCCAAAAGTGCATCTAATTAAATTTTGCACATTTTGTTGACCAATTACAATTTCAATAGTTTATTAATTATCGCAACAGAACGCTCTGAATATGTATAAGCGAACAATGTATTCGATCTGCAATATTTGGCGCATTTTGAGTGATTTAACAAGATTATTCAGACAGAATATGCATATATTGAACTGAATTACAGAGAAAAATATTTGAAAATTGAGGTCTAATTTAAAGAAAATGTATAAATATAATGAACATTCACTGCAATATTTTTGAATGTTTTTTAAAATAATATTTTGAATATAAAATTCCATTAAAGAAATTTTATTTTATTCCAAAAATATCTTCTGTTGAATTTAAGGCATTTTCAAACCTAACCTAAACTTAGAAAATTTAGTAGCTGATATTGTTTATTGAATAAAATCTAATACATTTTTTTTTTTTTTTAAAGTATTAAAAACTTTAAATTAAACTATCTTCATTTAAATTGAAGACATTTTCAAACCCTAATTAAATCACAAATGGCATATAAAATTCATAGAAAATTGAGTAGCTGATAGACGAGCCGAAGCTTAACTGGAGTGTGGTAAATTCTAATGACCTGGCCATTAGACGAGCCAAAAAAAGGGACGGCGGCGGTGAGCGGGCCAAGAAGATGCCGATGGGCATCATTTAAGTTGACAAAACACGCATACGCCGCGTTGCCCGCCGCACGCTTCGCTGAAGCGTGTTGAGAGCTCAGCGCTCCGCTCAATTGGCAGGCTCGTCGAGCGTTGCCACATGGCACACACATCCTACCTATGGATGGACGGCGCCAATATGCGAGAGATGGGAAAGAGATCAGCTCAAAAATAGAAACACTTTCAAAAATCGGGAATCGTATGGAAAAATTGTTAACAAATGATTTTTCTTTCTGAATATTTTTAGCTGATTCGCCAAATTTTAATATTTTTTGTGGAATACAATGAACATTTTTTAAGAAATTGTTTTTTTTTAATATTTAAATATTTGTATGGAATTGGATGCCAATTTTTTAGCAAATTGGTTTGTTTTCCAAGTATTTTTTGCTGATAATCCTAAATTTTATGTAATTTAACACCATATTTGGCTAAAAATATTTTTTTTTTGCTGTGCATAAGAGTCTGCCCAATGCTTACCCTTCTTGGTGCCCGACTTGCCGAGGATTTGGCTCTGTTTGGCTGCCGGCATGGGTGAGTTGTTGCTGTCGCGGGACTTTTTGGCCACACACAAATTGAGCGGCTGATCGAGTGGAGTTACTGCTGCCGCTGCCACAGTTGCTGCGGTGACAGTTGCTGCTGCTGCTGCTGATGTTGCTCCTGCCAAAGCGCCGCTGTCCTCCTCACTGGCTTCGCTCATCGATATGGAGGAGCTCCTCATGGGCTGTTGTTCCTGGTAGGGCTTCAATATGCTGTTGGGCGACTTGGCCGGACCGTGAGGATCAAAGCCGCTTTCCGGACGATCCTTTTTCGCCAGCGATATGCCCAAGATGTCGGCTATGGAGTGGGGCGTTGGGCGGGGCGGCAGGCGATCGTAGACGTGGGCATGCCAATTGGTGGGTGGTCCAGGTGTGGTTGTAATGGCAGGTGTGCTGGCTGAACGCCGTTGTTGTTGTGGTTGCTGCTGCTGCTGGACATGTTGTTGCTGCTGCTGCTGCGATTGCTGCGGTTGGGGATGCACTGAACTTGGCCTGGGAGCCACAACCGCCTCCAGTTGCTTCTGCAGGAACGTGGTGGGCGGACTATCGGCGATCGGACTGGCCATGTTGTTGTTGTCGCGCACGCGCAACATATTGACCAGCTTCTCCTTGCCGCTGCCAATCGGACTTACCATCGAGGTCATCGAGGGCGGAATGGTCAAGGGACTACTGTAGTTATACCCGTTGCAAGCCATCTTGTACAGTTCGGATGGGGATTGCTGATGATGCTGCTGCTGCTGCTGCTGCGACAAGAGATGAAGCTGCTTTTGATCACTCACAATGCCATAATTGTGCCCCAAAGCACCGCTGGCCATTTCCGCTGCCTCCAAATGCGCGTCGCGTTCAGTTTCGGGCATCATTTAGGACACGCTGCCTGTTGGTAAAGGAGAAAAATGAGAATAAAGTTAGTAAAAAGTGGAGATAGAGTGCAAAAGGGAACTTAGATTAGCTCGAACAGCTGCACATTTGTCGCCAACTTGTTAATGGTTTGCCTGCCAACTGGCGCCTGGTAATGTAATTTGTGCCCGCCCTCGACGTGAAGGCCAAAGGGCTTCGTGTACATGCCACCCCCCAGCCCCGGCCCAATCTTTTGCCTTGCCTCCTCAGCTGAGACCCGAAAGTAATGCAATAAAATACAGCGTCAGTCCGTTGCCACTTGCTGCCGGTGCCGCAATGTGCACGGCAAAAAATAAGGTTAGATTAAAGATAAATTTAAGAAAATATATATATATTTCGCTAATATGATTTCAATCAATTTTATAAAATTTATAGAAAAGCCGACCCTAAGAGATATATCGTATAAAAAGCTAATAATTTAATTTGATTTGATTTGTATCTACTCTATAACATACGGATCTATCGGTATTTAGCAGATATTTGTTAGATCCGCAAAAAAATGAAATAGTTTTACGAATAGAATGACGAAATTATGAAATCTGTGACTAAGTTCAGTGATTTTGGAAGCCATAAAGTGATAAGTGTTATAAAAGGTTTTAGATTATTTGGTATACAGCAAGATGAATCACCAAATTTCATCATTTCTTATACCAAAACAAAAGTAAAACCTATTGTATTTCACAATTTTTCACAAATTTCTTTAGTTAGTAAATATTTTTGGTTGACTTTTGGGCAGCATTTTAGTTTTCAGTGCAGTTCAACTTATTTAACCCTCCGGCGAGCCTTGGCTTCGGCTTCGGCTGAATTGGGTTGAGTTGAAATGGGTTGAGTCGAGTTGGGTGGGTCAGGCGTAGCCTATTTCCTGGCGCACTGCGTTGTGATTTGCATAACAAAATGTTGCACAATCATTGCGACAGAGAGAGGTAGAGAGAGTGAGAGCGAGCGATAGAGACAGAGATACAGCAAGTGGAAGGATCCAACTAGGCAGCACATACGTTTCCAGTGCTGAACTCAGTGGGTGGCGAGTGGGCGGTGGGAGGCGAGTGGTGGGTGGTGTCGCACAGCCTTGTACATTTGTCATTGTGAGCGTGCGTTTGTGTTCGCAAGTGCTTGCTGAAAATTTATGGCACAACATTTGAGTGTGACACAATTTAACTTAATTCGTTAAGTCAAAAGCGTGTGAAATGTACAAGGGAAATTATTATTTTTTAAATTGCTGCAGTATTTTCGACACGCCTTATCTGGGGGTCTATAGAATAGGCGAATAATTTAATGGTTTTTGCGGTGCGCTAATTTAATCAATTTGAAATTTGGTACTTAGAACTTGAAAGCTTTTCCTAGAATTTTAAATCTGTTCTTAGAACATGAAATCTTTTCTTGGAAATGGAAATAATTTCTTGCGTAATTTAATTTAGTTAATTTAGAAAATATTTTAAAATGCTAATTTGTACTTTATTCGTTCAATTACAAATTTATCTTTTAATGTAGCTCTATTATTACTTTAAAAATTTCTGAAATTTTCGAATGAATGCATGTGGTTTTGAGATTTTGTTATTTTATATTTATTTGTTATATATGATTTACGTTGGCTAAAAAGAAAAAACAATGACTTAAACATATTTCATGTGAACTTAAGGAACTTTTAAATTCAAGTTTGTTAAAATTCTATAAATTTTAAAATGCAAACTTACTGTTAGTTCATTTAAATAAGCAATTGAATGCTACGTTGAATGATCTGTAAAGCCAAATCAAATATTTGCAGTAGTAAGAGATTAAAATTCACTTGGCTAAATTTTATGCAAACAATTTGCAGTTAATTTGTTGGCATTACGAATGCATCGTTATGCGTTGTAACAACTCATTGCTGGCATTCCCAAAAGCAATTTAAATTAATACAAAGTGCACACTCACCCCCACTCTTACACACACACAGACACTTGGTTACTGAGCAGACAGCCACCCATCAACCACCCACTTTTCGCAGTCGCAGTCCAAATGTCAGATTCAAGCAGCGCGCTCAATAAAATGATGCGTGCTTAAATGTTTTTTATTGCTGCTCGACAGCAACAACAACAAAAGGAAGAAATTTGCCACTCACACAGATACTAATGCAGCCTTGACAAAGCTCTCTCTCAACATCCGACCGAGAGAGAGTTCATAAATGTTGCCAGCAACATGTTGCCAAGGCGCCTGGCAAAATCACTTAAAGCGAAATAAAATAAATGGCAAAAAGCAACAACAGCAAAGCCAATTCAAAGCGACGATGATGGGTGGCAGGGCGGTGGGTGGTTAGAGAGAGGGGAGTGGGGGATAGGAATGTGTTGCTGGCTGATTTGGGGGACATATTCAAGCAGCGGAAGCAGCGCAGGCAAGCGGAAGAAGTTATTTCAATTGCCTTGCCTTCCAGCGCCGAACGCAGAAAAAAGAGAGAGAAAGGGAAAGGAAAGAGATGGGCAAAAGAGGCTCTACACTGAAAACATAACTAATAACAAAAAAATAAAATTTTGTGAAATATTTACGTAGAAATTTTAGTAGAATGCTAACCTCAAGATTTTCTTAAAATACAAAAAAAAAATCAATTTAAATACTTTGCCTCATATAACCTTAAAAATAATATAAAAAAATTAAAATTTTTAAAATGTTGTAAAATTTTGTAAAAAATTGTTTAAAAAAATGTCTACAAGATTTTCTTTAAGAAAATAAAATGCTTTTCTTTTTCAAAAAAGTTTATTTTTAATGATTTTTTTTTTTTAATTGTCCAACCCTTATTTTTTTCGTGTACCCCCCAAAAAGAGTGCCATGCCCTGTGGGCACGTTCAGTAGCTTAGTTGCCTCCAAGTGTGTGTATTAGTTACCTGGCACGCTTCTGCCAGGGCCTCCATGGCTCCTCCTTGCCCGTCCCTTCCCTTCAAAGCCTCCCTTCCACTGCCTTTCAATCGTGCGCTCTGCGGCAGGACCCAAGTGTCGAGTGCCAGGACGAGGGCTAATGGCATTTAAGTTTTGTTAGCTGGACTTGCCACCACGCTGCCATGGCACATGTGTCAAGTCAGGAGCGCTGGATGTGATGGGAATGTGTGACAGAAAATATATTGAATGGAATGCTAGGGATGGCTACTGTGCGTCCTAGAAGAGCCATTGTAATCCCGACACTAATGCACCCAAGCAAATCTCTTTAAACCTAATAGTTGGGGACATTTAAATATTTTACTTGCCTAATTGTACACAACTTTGGGAACAAGAATAGATAAAGTAATATAAAAATAAATACTTAGAAATTCTTTAAAAGTGCCCCATAACTTAGTAAAACCAAGTAAATTACGAGATCAGATGGATTTACCTGTTCTATAAGTCCTTTAAATTACTTAAAAATGTCACCGATTTTTACCCCCCTTTTGGGAATGCGCTCCTGCTGTCCCCGTGTCGCATATGAACGTATATTTCGTTCATCAGAAAGTCTACATTTTTGGTCATTTCGGCAACTTTTTGCCAGCCATATTTGGCCTCGAGGCTTGCGAGATGGTTTTTGGTCCTGTCCATCCAACCGTCTGTCCTTCTCTGGCTTGCCAGCATTTTGTCTATTTTATTTCATTTTCATTTTATTGCATTTACAACAACGCAGCACACACATTCCACAGGAGTCGGAGGACATCAGAGGAGAGGGACAGGACATGAGGTATATGAGGGTGGTGGACTTTTTGTCTGTCGTTTTGTTGGAATTTTAACAAGCCACTCTCGAATCATCATCAGGGTCTGCTTCATTTGGCCCACGGCAGCTTTCGTCAGAGTCTCTTGGTCGCCCTCATCCGTTTTTGTTCTGATCACTCGAAAAAAAGTTTAAAGATTGTGTAATTTGCTATACTTTATAAAGTGTAAATGAGAAAGGACTTCCTAACCTTACATGCGAAATTAAGTTAAAAAAGAATTAACTAAATCTGCTTTAGAACAAAGGAATTTTGACTTATTTACTTTATTACTATGAAATGAAAATATATTTAGGTACCTATATATAGTTAAATATTTGATTATAGAATTATAAAAGAAAAGATAAAAAAACTTATTTTTTTTTTGAATATATTTTTCTAAACGATTATGAAAATAATATTTGTTACTTGATAAGCATAGTTTTTAAAACGATTTATGAAGTTTAAAAAGACAGAAAATCTAATGTGCTTAAAAATTAAATAAGAGGATTATTTTTCCCTAAATTTCTTATGTGCCCAACTACACTCATTTTAAATTTGTACTTTTTTATCCCAAGTGTCATTGTTGGTCCACCCTCTCCTCCTCGATTTCGCTTTCGTCCTCGTTCACGTTCGTCATCGTCTTTGCTTTTCAGCTTTTGGCTGGCTTTTCTTCGTCTCTGGGCCGTGTGTTAGTTTTGACGTTAACTGTGCGGCTGACTTTGTCCGCCCCGTTTTTTGTATCTTCACGCCCGTGCCGCCCAGTTGCCTCCCCCTTTCCACCCACTCCCCCTGTCCGTTATGCCTTGTCAGCATAATTTAATGTGCTATTCTGTACTGTTTTTCTGCTATGTGTGTGTGCGCCTGTGTGTGAGCGAGTGCTGTCAACCTGGCAGCTAAAGTGTGTAATTCGTCATTCATATTTACCCCCAGAAACGAACCACCCACCCACCATATCCACCCTGCGCTCCCACCAACTTGGGCTTGTGCGTCATCATTTGCTGCCTTGAAGACCTTATAAATTACGGGTTTTTATAGCCCGCCTTTGGGCAAACAACCATATGAACATTCGGATCTGGGCAATAATATAGGATCTAAGTTAGTAGGCAAACTTGGCGGACATTTAAGTTAATTATTGAAATTTTAGTTGATGGAAAAATTAAAAATTAAATAATTATTAAACAACTTTTTTCTCATTTAATGCTTGAATAGTGTTCTTAAAAATTAAAATTATTATATACACAAAGAAAAACACACGATAGGGATCAAATCGATATGCGCATGGTAAATTTATGGTACTTATACACATATCGTTTTTACCATTATTGCATGTTAAAATTATTCTGATTTTCGAAAACGAGAGAAAAAAACAATATGGCGCTTTAAATTACGTGAGTGGGAGGGAGAAACCCACATTCGAAATTCGAACTGGTCTACTTAGTAAGTGTGGTTTACATTTCAAACATATCAAATTGATATGTGCGATATTAAGTCTAAATTGATCTTCTTTTTGTATCGATATTCGATTTTTGTGGGGTCTACTATTTTTAAAAAGCTAGTTATATAAAGCTCATCTAAATGGTCGCTGAAAAAGCTGTGGCAATCAACGCCGAAAGCGAGTGGGACATTTTTTTACCCAGGGGATTCCTTGCGGCGGAGGCCTGTAATATGCCGCTAATTGATTTTTATGAGGTGTTCTAATGAATGTCCTGGGCGGACCATAATTGCCATGGCAAAAATGAACACACAAAATATACACACATACCAAAATCCCGAGCGGTTGGCATATTTCCCCGGGAAAGTCTCTAAATATTTCATAAAGTTATGCGCTCGCTAATTAAATTGCCGCGACACACAGACACATGGCCCTTCGGTGAGGATGTGGAGTGCACAGGATATGACGGCAAACATTTCACTATCGACAGTCGCGGGCAGGTGGAGAGCACCACCCACTCACCCCCTCTCCTCGCGGGCTAAGCAATTTTAAATGAATTTACATTAACCGTTTGCCGCAGAGACTGACTGGCGCAATTCCTTGGAAAGTTGTTCGTGTTTCGTGTGCCTTAATTGTTTTAATTTCCATGGCATTTCACTTTATATAGATATATATATACTCACATGTGCCGAGTCCTTCGCTAGTTTTATTTTTTCTGTTTTCTTTTTTTGTTGAAAACTTTTTCCCAGCAAGGGCAAAACAACAATGTAAGCTAATAAAACACACACAAACTCTCGCACAAATTAAAATGAAATAAACTTTTACTTTCTCACTCCAAATTGGGTTAGCACTTTGACCGAGAGACAGACAATTGAATCAAAGTCTAAAGTTAAAGTCTCCCAGAACTTGACAACTCGAACGAAGGCAAACGGTTGGAACACTAAAAGCCTGGTTTGATTACTCTATAACCAATAATATGTTTAGTATACATATATATTTGGCCCATCAAACGATTATTGTCAGCTATTTTGTGGGATTTTCTAGCTCCGTTTTTCCCAGCCAACTTCGATTCGAATAACTTTATTTATCCGATAGACAGGGGAATTCGGCAAAGGGAAGTGCAGCCAACTTGGCTGCATAAATAAATCATAAAATGCTGAAAACGATTGTCGGGAAAAGTGAGTGCAAGTATGAGTGTGTGCGTGAGTGTGTGAAAAGTGGCAATTGTGAACTTTTCTTCGGTGGGTCGACGATTTCGATCCTAGCAATTGCAGCGAGAGTTGCAATTTGGGGAATGTTTTATTCAAGTGTTTTCGGTTTGTTGTGGATTCGTTGTTGTTGTGCTGTGTTTTTCCCACACGGGTGAAAATAACTAGTTATGACTGTCAAATTGGATCAGTAAACTGGCTCCTGGATTTATTATTATTTTTTCATAACAACCATTTTGTAAAGGAGATGTCAGGTTTTATTGTTCATTTAATTTGTTGAGTGAAATATGAAGGTTGCATGGGCATAAACCTAGTTTATGGGTCTTTAAAATACCATATAATAAATATTATAACCAGGGAATCAAACCGAATCTTGTTTCGGTTCCGGTTCCGGTACTGGTCCCATACCGAATCTGCTTATTCGGTAAACGGTTATATTTTGGTATTGATATTTAGGTTCCGGTTCTGGTACCGGTACGTACCGATACAGTTAAAAAAAATTTCTTTTAATAATTTGAAATGATTTATGTGATCATTAAAATTCATTTGATTTTTTGATATAAAGTATACATAATAAGATTTTAATACGATTTTTAACTTTTTATTTTTAAGAAGAAATAGGGGTACTAGCTTCTTAAAAAAAATACGCGTTAAATGGCGCCAAAAATGCCAGATTTTCCACTTGTTTAGACAAAGAATGTTTCTGCTACAGCGATATTTTCTTACATCAGCAGTAGGCCTGCTAAAAACGGACGGGAAGAAGTCGATTAGCGGAAAGTGGGAGCTGATAAATACATATGGGTATTTTTTAAATTAGTTAATGAGTAAATGAGTTAAAGAATTTAGTAAATGAGTACCAAAACCGTACCGGTACCAGCAATACGGTAATCGGTTCGAAATTAAATTTTTATTTTGGTCTCGGTACCGGTTCCGGTTCTCTATTAGGTACCGGTTTATTTCGGCTATCGGTTCCGGTTCTGGTTCTGGTTTTATTCCCTGATTATAACAAAAAATAGTATTTTACATTACAGATTTCCAATCCATCTATTTAAGTTATGGCTTTTCACCCATTTTTCATCACTCAACTTAACTATTAAGCATGAAGGTTGCATAGGCATAAACCTAGTTTATGGGTCTTTAAAATACCATATAATAAATATTATAAAAATAAAAAAATATTATTTTATATTACAGAAATCCATTCAATCCAATTAAGTAATTGTTTTTCATCCATTTTTCATCACTCAACTTAACTATTTTGGCTCACATGTTGTAGCCATTGCTCAAAAGTAAACCACTTAAGTGAGAGCTAATAAAATAAACGCCGCTAAATGGCAAAGGATAATGGCCACACACACACCCAACTCAAGGTGAATCACAGTCCCTCGTCAGTTAACATTACAGTTACTTTCTGTGGGGGAAATTCCTGCGTATCTACCACCCATCCACCCACTCACACAGAGAACCCAAGGTAAATGGCAGCCATTCGGAGCCAAATCTGCCGAGCACACAAACATTACGTAGCTATTTTGAGCGTAGCATTTAAGCTCTTCAATCTACAATTCCCCCGGCGAAGTCTTAAACTTTTGCACGGCTTTCAGTGGCGTTTCTGTTCCTGCTACTGGCTGCTGCTGTTGTTGATGTTATATTTATTTATTTTTATTGACAGCATTATATTTTATTTATTATATTGAATTCATGTCATTGTGCTGCCACGACCAGTTCAGTTCGGGCCACGTTAGGTTTGGGGCCAGTTTGTGGGGCAGGCAGCCACTGCCGGTGGCACGTTCTCGGCGGGCTGAGATGTGTGTTTGTGCCATTATTGTCAAGTCAGCATATAAAGCAGCCACAGAAGGGTGGGCCAAATCCCAAGTACACACACACACACACACACAGCCACTGCAGAAAAATCTATCCATCAGGTTTGCGGAGTTTTGGGTTTCTTCGGGCTCCACTTGAAGTTGTAATACTTCAAAGCCTATTTTCTAGAGTGTTCGATTAAAGTTTTGGGTTGTGTATTTTAAAAGATTTTGTTGAATATTTTTATTTTAATGAGATATGACTAAGAGTAAACATTTTTAATGCAATATTTTATTAAGCAATATAATAACATTTTTAGGAAATTTAAAGAATTATTTCCTATAATAATATATATTAATGTTATTGCTTAATAAAAACAATCCAAAAATGGTTCTGAAATAATTACCCCCTTTATTTAAAAATAATGCAAAAATATTAGCTCATTAAAAAAATAATTAGATGAATGAATTATTAAATGTAATGCATTCATTTTAATTGCCTAATTAAGATTTTATGATTTATTACTCATCAAGCCTTTTATAGGTTTTTTTCCTAGTGTACCCATTCGTAGTTTCAACGGAAATCGTTATATAAATCAAAGACAGATTATAAATGCTGCGCAATTTTCAAGTTATTTTTACTAGATGCGTCTGCGAGGGTTGTTCTGCTGACGCTTTTTTAGGGGTAACTGAAAAGGTTACAGACACAGTGAAGCCTGCGCTGAGTGACAGCTAGCTGAGGGACAACTGTTGAGTGGATACAGGCAAGGGGGGTTGGGTTGTGGGGTAGTTGTATAGTTGGGTGGTGGTGCTCATTAGTGCGGAAGGGAAGGCAATCGAAACGACACAAAATTAGTGAAAATGTCAGCTAATTATGTTTGCATTTTAGCCATATAGAACGCTGCCTGTGAGCCGGAAGTGCCGGCAGGCCCATTTCCGTTTGAAATGTTTCCTGTCATAATTCGCCCTCGCTGGCATTTCTTTTTTGCCTCTACTGCCATCTCTTTCCATTTCCACATCGATTTTTGGCTGGAAGTGCTCCAAGAATAAGTCAAAACTTTGGGGCAATTTGCCTTTAAAGCTTTTTCACCAAGGGCCCTTGAGTTCTAAAGGAAAGGGGAGGAGGGGAGGCACGAGAAAGGCGCTTGTCATGGCTTATTTCACTCGAACTTTGGGTCAGCAAAGTTGGCGTGCTCAAGCTTTATTTTTTAATTTGCTGCGGCATTTTATTCGCTAAACGTTTTCGTTCTTTTTTTTTGTTTTTTGACCCGGCCATTAGGCGGCCGCTCCTTTGTCCACAAAAAAATGGAAAGAAATGAAGGGAATGAGAACTCGCCGCAATTAACTAACTGCCTATGATTGATGATCTTTTAAATGGGCGCGCGACAATGGCCCCCACTTCTCATTATTACCATTATTATAATTCCCTTTTGAAGCGGTCACAGTCCCTCATACGTTGGCCATATCGCAATGTGGGTCAAAGGTCGCCGCACTCGACTAATTGCCGTCCAATTGGACCACATGTTGGCCGGGTACCGCTCTTATTGGATTCACAACGATTGGATTGTATTGCTAGTTTGCTCTTAATTGTCAAATGAATGCACATGAATGGAATGTTTTAAATTAATGCATTATTTCCCATGTGCCATCGATTATTTACATTGCACTGGGCCAGCATTCAGTTCATCCATCAGTTTGTCAATCAATCAACTGAATGGCACATGAAGTATGCAAAAACTTTTCACAAACAACTTTATGCAAAATGAAAAGTTTTCACATAATTTCACTTCAACTGCAAGTATATTATCCATATTTTTTATCATATTCCCCTAATTGGAATTTCCGAGTAAGTAAAGTGGGTAAAAACTTACCAAATAATATTATTTTTATTTATTTTGGATTTTGTTGAAGTATTTTTAATCGAATTTATTGTTTTGAATCCTGTTTAGATTTGCTTTTAATATAAACTAACCAAATAAAATTTTTTAATTTAAGTACGATTTTGTAGAATTGTTTTGACTTGTATGTATTAACTTTTTGTTTTAGGATCACGAACTTTCAAGAAGCAAGCCTTCTAGAATTGTATCTTGGCATTGAAGAACAAGGCAATTAACAAGTAAAATGTTGTATTTATTTTTGACTTAGTAGATTGTCTTAAATCCTTTTAAGATTTTAGATTCACCTAACTTTTTCGAACCGAATCGCTTGAACTGCGAAAATGAACTAAAATCTTAAGTTGAGTAGGACAGAGCTACATCTGATCGCTTAGTATTGGATCATAGTATTAGATAGGCTCGAGAGAGAACACTTCAAGGGAAGGGTCAATGTTCAGAGCATCATCGCCTGGCTTTGTAACTTATTTGGCTGCAAGCTTAGTGCGCAAAACATTAACCTAACACCCAATTAGTGGAAAACAAGTAGCGAATTAAACCCGCAAGTGCGCATTATTAAGTGAGTGGAAATATTCCGCTGAGATTGGCCGGTGGGTGCGAAATCCCATTATTCCTGGCCAACGCCAGAAATATGATAACTCTTCTGTCATCCAATATTTGGCATCTCCTCGCGCAGCTATCTCGTCCCTGCCTGGTGAAATATGAGTCAATTATACTTCCGTACGCATAAATTAATGATTAATTGCAAAATAAATTGACTTGCGTCACTTAATTACGTAGCGCAAGCGACACTGGAGAAAGCTGATAGTGAAGGGGGAGCGCAGTTGTCACGCCCCGTGCAAAAGCCTGTCAGTCGTCCGCCTGTCAACGCACTCGCACATTTACACTGGGAAAAATATATTAGGTATATGATACAGAAATCCTGAATCAGCATACCAATATACAAATGTTTAAGACGGAATGGAATTTTATAATAATTTAACTTTGGCATTTTATAAATATTTTTAGGAATTTAACAAATAACCAATAAAAGTATTTATATATTTTTGGTAGATTTTTAATGGCTTAATCTTTTTAAGTAAAGGGATTTCACTTTGAGGATTATTAGAACTTAGCATTAATTTTTTTAAAGATAAAAATAAGAACTTATCAACCATTAGCTGTTGCTCACAGTACCTGGTTTTTGTAATATCTAAAGATTCTAATTAAAAAAAATTTAACAAAGAATAAAAATATAAAAAAATAAAAATATTGATTATATTATTAATAAATATTATCATTAAAAAAAATTTGTTTATTTTCCCTGAAAAAGTACTTCTGCAATTTCGATGCCCAGCAAGAAGCGTTACCCAATTTTTTCGAGTGTGCACCAAGAGAGACAAACACATGCACAGAACGGCAATTTCTGCTGTTGACATTCACAGTCAAACATGCTTAATTAATGCCAGCAACGTTGCCATCAGTCGCCGGTTCCCCTCGCACATTTCCCGACATTTCCCAGTAAATGAGAGCCGGCGCAGTATGACAACATTAATGCGAACATTAACAAAAACTGCTGGCGCTGCCTACTGCTCCCTTTACCCAGCACCCTGCACCCATCTACCATCTACCATCCCAACTACCAAAAATAAACACTCACAGGCATCATCATAATAATGATACATGGCCAAGTCGAAGTCGGAGCCCTCGAATGAGTGGCCCGATGGCACTCGACGCCCGACGCTCGACTCTCGTCTGGCTGCCAGCTCCGCTCCTTGATGAGCAGTTTCCGATGATGGTGCCATCGTCAGCCATTCCAAACCCAATTCAGACTTTCCTTCATTGTCTGGCAAGATTCCCATAATTAAGCACAATCGAACACAGTGGTTTATGGTGCGATTATTACTTGTTTTTCATCCCAAAAAAAATGTTTTCTTGCATTGTTAAAATATAAAAGTAATCAGAATATTTTATTATTTTCAAAGATACCTTTGCGAAGTAATTTTTATAAAATTAAACAAAATTCTAACTACGTTTTTAAAATTTATAAATATTTTTAAAAATATATATATAACAAAATATATATTAAAATTTATATTTCATTATATTTGTATTATAAAAATTAAAAATAAATATGGAACTCCTATATGAGGTCCATTCAAAACCCCTTTTGTGATGGCCAAAGCCTTGCATAAATGTACCCAATTAACCCTTTCGTTCCAATGTTGCCCAAGCAGCCTGCTTCAGTGCAAAAATCAATAAAAACCTTTGCCGAAATGGCTTTCGCACCATTCCAGTTTATCCGATTTTGCTCGCAGGATCGGGGGGTAACGATGGGGGGGGGGGGGACTGGAGAACTGGGGAACTGGCGAGCAATTAACGCTGAATTGATACGCACAGCTCGGAAGGCATTGAACCTTCTTCTCGTCCGTCCGGAGCAGAAGGGCGCACAGTCGCCCATTTAAGCGTTGGCATTAAGACGTAATTAAAACAACGCCAAATGGGAGCAGAGGACCCGGTCTTCGCTTTCCACAGGGCGGGGGGCAACAAGGAGTCAAAAGATTATTTGTATTTAATTTCAAGTACGCTGCCAGGAAGCCAGAGACAGTTTTACTTCACTCTACTCTCCTCTCGCTGTACATAAAACTCAATTATAATTAAGCATTTAAGTGGAAGTAAGCGAAGCTGGAGCAAATGAAGCGAACTCCGCTCGAGGAGAACTTCCACCAAAGTCGAGGCGAAAGCGATGACAGGGATGCCCACGCCCCACGCCCCACGCCCATTTTTATTAGTGGTAGCCAACAGCAGCACCCTAATTGCCAAGAGCGCCACTCAAAGTTTCGGCAGGATAAGGATGGTAACTCGAGCATGAGGCGGTATTTAATTATCGTTCATCGCTCATCGCTGCCCATTTGTTCGGGGATGTTTTATTAGGCGGCACACTGGGAAAATTTCGGTAGCTTTAAGAATTTTTTGAAGGCCGTAAAGTCCTAGGTTCAATCCCCAATGAGTGCAAGTGTGTGAAAATGCTAAAACTATTGTTTTATTTATAAACAACTATGATCTTGAGTTCGCAAAAATTTTGACATTTATGTTAATAGGTCAACAAAATCACTAACAAAAAAAAAGGACAGAAGAATATTAAAAAAAAAATTCACTCTTCAAAATAGTATTATTTTACATAAAAAAAATTCTTTAAATTTTATTTGGAGAGTTATCTTTAATTTTCTATATATTTTATAAATTATTTTTCCCCACTGCATCTCATTTCCCTTTTTCCCATTTCCAAGGATCTCGTTACACAATCCCAGTTGCCATGCCTGTGGATTAATTGTTACGTTAGCTTATTTAATTTGCTTGCGCAATGCAGCCTGCCAGCAGCTGCAAAAGTATCTCAATTAACCAAATCATCGATGGGGTCAAACTATCATGGCCATCCGTATATTCCGGCCAAATAGGTCAGATATATATTTTTATACCACTTTTTTTGGGCCAGTCAAAAGTGTGTAAATATATACGACAACTGACAACGGCCGGATGGAAAATGGGAAAACGAAAATGGACGTTTCAGGGATGTGAATTTTTAATGAACTTTTAAACGTAATGAAAGTAATTTTCAAATTGCAAGCTCACAGACAGGGAGCAAGGGGGGAGAGAGGGGAAAGCCGAGGAGGGCAGAAGGCATGCGGCTTAACTTATTTTTTTGCCCCAGTGAAATTCAATTGCGGCAGAAGTCGAGAGCTGGCAACTTTTGTGCGTCCTTCAGACAGCCCAAGCAGCCCGAATGTACCACCCCCTCCCCACCCGGAAAATCCACCCATAACCCACTGGGCCGGGGCACTCGAAATGATTTCGAAATGGCATTGAATGTAGCATTTAATTTGTGCGCCACAAGCGGCAGCGATGAGGATGAGAATGAAGTTTGCCGGTGGTCCTTGGCCAGGTCCGCTGGCCTGCTCATGCCTGCTATTTATAACTGTTTATTTGCCGTGTGCCATCCGCGGTACACTGCGAGAAAGTCCAGCAGGTGGAACCCAATTAATTTTTTCTGAAATAATTTAAATTATAAAAATGTTTGGAACATAGTTCATCTTACAATGTGATCTCTTAATTCAGAAAAATGTACACCAATTTTTAATCAAAGAATTCGATTTGAATAATCTTTAATTCGATTTTACTAAAAATCACTTCTAAGAAAATTTAAAAAATTGTTGTATTAATAAATAATTAATTCGATTTTGTTAATTTAGATGATATACAACTTAAATGAAATATTTCCTAATTTTAAAAATAAATATAAATCAATTGAACGGAGTTTTCAATTTTTTTAGGATACCTTCTCTGTTATTTTAGCCTTTTATCATTAAGTTTATATATTTTAGTTATTTTTTTTCTCTATAAAATATTTTTTTTACCCATTTTTTCCCCGTGCAGCTGCAGTTCGGGCTCCGTCTGCCACTGAAAGGGATTAATTAAACTGACAACTGACGTCTGTGGGTGGCCGCCGCCCCCTGCGCGTCCGCTTCGTTTGCCAAGTCCACAGTTCACAGTCGACGGTCGACTGTCTTTGAAGCCCGGAGTTCGGCATAATTAGTTAAATGTGCTTGGCCATAACAATGCGGAGAGCTGGCCAACGCCACCCGCAACTCTTTGGGACCTGGCATTTACTTTAATTTAATATATCCCGCCATAAAGATCAGCGCCGGCGATGAAGAGAAGCTCTAATTGCCAAAATATGTAATAATTAGCCCCGGCGAAAATGTTAAATAAAATTAATTAAGTGAGCAGTGGCAGCAAATCAGCCAAGGATACCCAGGCGGCTGCTCACATTTATTTGCAGTTAGTCATTTTGGATGTGTTTGCCCCAAACACACACACACACTCCCCGTACATATGTACTTTATATCATTCCCTCATTTCCATCAGTAACCATGCAAACTCGCATGCGAAAAAAGCTCATGACGCTCATTTGCCAGCAATTAAGTGCAGAGAAAGAGATGGAGACAGTTATTTGAAATGGCGCCATCTGAACTTTGTCGATATGCGAGTGTAAGTACAGTGGGCACTCTGCAAAAGGGTTCTTGGATAACTTAAGATATTTATTCGTGTTGATTTAACCTACATTCCTTTTTATAAAATAGTGTTTGTATTTATATAATACATTTATTTCTCTATTTAAATATCAATTCTATAAAGGTATCATTTACTTATTGATAAAATGGATATAATCATTTATTATCATAAATACTCTATCCCAAATATTTCAAGAAAGTTTATAACTTTAGGCATTTTCCGTTTTCAAATTGTGAATCATTAAACATATTTCATATTTAAATATCAATTCTATAAAAGTATATTTTACTTATTGATAAAAAAGTTATAATAATTTATTATCATAAATACTTTATCTGATACATTAACCTTTGACGATATAAAGTATCAATATTTCAAGAAAGGAAATTATAACTTTCTACATTTTCTGTTTACATATTGTGAATAACTAAACCTTATTATTCTTACATTTAAATTTCAGACTGTCCTTACTTTTGAGGACCCACTGTGCTTGTGTGCTCTCATCCCCGTTACGAAGCCAGAAGCTCGTGTGCGCGCGTGTGGGTATTTTAATTAGAAACTTGTACATTTTGCCTAATTTGACAAATTGTTTTAATATAGTGTGCAAACTTTTCGGCTACATAGCGTCGCAAATTAGTTTTTCCGTTGCCCGGGAAATTGGGTCGGCTGGCTGCTGATTGAAAAACCCATCGCGATGCGGCAACGAATGCAGTTTAATGGGCTGCCCTGAAAGTTATGCAACACTTTGCAGGATTCGTTAATCCGGCGGATTATTAAAATGGTAATTTCGTATAGAAAAAAAAGAGTAGGGAACTGCAAGCTTATGTATGCTCAGCTCTTAATTGTTGCAGATTTTGCTGCTGGCTGATTGAGAGGTCTGGAAAAATGTATTTGCGCAGCTAATTTACTGGTAACCATTACCAGCCCTAAAGGAATTTGTAATTACTATTCCATAACACAAAACAATTTGCAGTATTTTTTGGTCTCCTTTTTATGAGTTTTTATTTTTTACATCAATATGCGTTCTGTTCCCATTTCCGGCTATTTATAAACCCGTATATTTATCAAGTATTTAACCCAATATCTCGTGCTGTATATTAATTGCAGTCTCTGCAGCTTTTTGCTTTCCCGATTTGCAACCCAATTCATCATCAAACGGATTATTTTTGGCCATGGCAAAATAAACAAGAGATTTGTGAGATTTTGGCTTGCACAGATTTTACTTTATAGTTTGAGGCTTTGTTTACAATAGTTCTTAATACTTGGAAGTGGAACTAAAAGAGTCAATTGCAGCGATTGCCAGAATGTAAATTGGAATTTTTGAAAGGAAATTAAATTGTTAATCCGAAAATTGTAAATTAATTGACAGGAAGGTTTTTAGAAGGTTTTAGCAAAGAAAAATATAAATATGAAATGTGAAGAAAAGGATTTTAGGAAGCAGTCGAATCTGGTCCCTCTTTGATGGTTAACTTTTTGTACAGTTCGGTGAGCTGATCCTTTTTCTGAACCATACACAGGGCGCGCTTGTAGCGTTCCTCCCAGGCTTCCGGATGAGACTGGGCCAGCACCTTGAGGGTCACCTCCACAGCTGCCTGCATCTCCTTTTCGGGGCTGTCGAGGTAGAGCAACAGCAGATCCATGGCCCGTGTGACGAAAGCAGCCCAGACCTCCTTTTCGTGTTCCGCCTCCTGCGGCTCATCACTGAACTTGGGCTTAAATTTGCCCACTGCCAAGGCGGCCCGTTTACGAATACCAGCTGAAGGATCATCCATGCGCTGCATGGTGGCATAAGCTAGTGGCTTCAGGTCCTCCACAGACATATTCCGGAAGTAGACCACCGCCGTGATGGCATAATGACGGGTTTTAACATTACGATCTTCGAGTAAACTGGGCATATGTTTGGCCAGCGAGGGCAATACTTCAGCGGCTTCATCTTCGGCTCCCTGGGCCAAACCGCACAGAGTGGCCGTGGCCAGGGATCGCATGGCCTCGGCATTCGAACCCGCCTTCCAGGTGAGAAAGGGTTCCACAATTTGCGATATGAAGTCACTCATTAGCTGGGTGCTGCGCTCACGTTCTACATTCTCCATGGTTTTCGACCAGACTAGCGCGGCCACCGAGAGAGTCGCGAAGATCCTCACTTGGGCGCTATCACAGCAGTGCTCGAAGACCAGCTTCACTTTGGCTATCAGGTCAGCCATATAAGGGGGTCGAAGGAGGCACACGCCTATCAAGCCATCGAGTAGCATCACCGGTTCAGCGTTGTCCTCCAAAGCAGCATCCAGATTTTCGACATCCTTCAGGGCCAGATGGAACCAACATTCGTGAAGTTTGGCCACCGTAGTCTGTTCGAGCTCCGCAATTCTTTGGATCAGCAATTGCCCCTTATCTACATCTTCCGCGCTCACGCCGTCGATCGAGTTGGATAGGGCGAGCACCTTAACGCCACTCACATAGACCGATTCGTAGAGTGCCTGTAGTTCCTCATGCGACGCAGTGATCTTCAGCGACTTGGTCAATATGGTGTCCAGCAGCTTGATTATGTACCGCTGGAAACTCGGTTTCAGGGTATGTGAGTATTCAGTGCTGCACAGCAGCTTGGCCAGCCGCAGCAACTGTTCATAGGTGCCGCCCAAGGAGGCGGAGAACATGTAGTAGAAGCATCTCATGTAGGACTCCCTACCCTTATTCTCCAGCCCATCGAAACCGTGATCGATCCAGGCATTGTAGGACAACAGGCGACCCATCAGGTCGGCCACCTTGGCCGCCTCCTCCTGGACTTCCGCCACCGGATCGACGCATGAGTGCGACAAATCGCCATAGATCTCAAAGAACTTGGCCGTCATGGCGGCCTCGGCATGCAAAACGAACTGATAGAGCAGCTTCAGGGCGTGCAGGCGCACATTATCCTTCCAGTCGGCCGTTTCGCGGGTAATCAGTTGCAGCAATCTCAGCGAACGTTGCACTAGGCCACGACATCCTATGGTGGGACGCTTCACACCCTGTGGATAGTTCTCAACCTGCAGATCGCTGATCTCCTGTTGACACAACTCGGCTTCGTTCTCGTCGAAATACTTGGTGCCACACTCCAGCCACTGGGGATGGATGTGATCGCGAACCTCCGGCGAGTCGTCCTTGAGACAGCACAGGACCAGGGGAAGAATTCGCTCAAAGAAGGAGTAGCGATCCAGGAGCTCTTTCAGCATTAGAATACCCATCTGACCGACTTCGCGGCGAACCAGGGGCATGGTGTCCATGAGAAGAGGGGAGACCTCGTTGAACAGCCTCCGCATTCCCTCTCCACTGGCGTCCATGTGCAGACTCAGTCGGCCAATGGCCTCCACAGCTGTAATCCTGGCCTGGGCATGCTTGTGGTTCAACATTCCATAGAGAGCCACTAGTAAGGACTCCGTATAAGGACGCAGTTCATCCGCTTTGGCCACAATAGCGAGACTCACCACCGTGGCGCATCCTTCGCGCTGAACAAGCGGATACTCATCCTTGATGGACTTGATCAGTATCCTGACCACCAGCGGATAGCACTCCTTGAAGACTCCCGCATCCCCCATCTTGGCATACTGGCCCACCATCAGATTCAGCTGGCCCACGTAGAGCAGGCGAATCTCCTCGCTGGGCTCCACAGTCTCGGCTTTGCCCATCCGCTCCGCCAGGGTGGAGATTACGTTCATCAGATGGAAGTCGATGGGCGGCAGGCGGTTCAGAAAGGCATTCACCGCTTGAACGGCATGATCGCGAACACTTTCGAAACGATCGTCGTAGGATTTCAATAGATGCAGGTACAGCTGATCGAAGATATCGGCTATTTTATCAGTGCTCACGGATAAGGAGGCCTTTTCGCATTGATCACGTAGTTCCGCTAGGACGTTGGTCTTCAGGCGACGATCAGGACTCTGCAGCTCTTCGCAAATCTTTTGGGTATTTACCTCAAAGTTCATGGTGGGATTGTGTTTTGTAGAACTCTACTATGTTCTTAATTTTCTAAATATTTTCCAGACTTTGATGTTTGTTTTGTTATCCAACTGTATTCCACACTGCTTATGCTCAAACTAAGTATATTCGATATTTCGAAATCTGAATTTTAAAGCTGGCCTACTAGTTTCAGTTGTTAACTATTATAAGTTTTCGAGACTTCTTCTTTTAGGATTATTGTAATATTTTTCAAGATCATGTAATCCGAATGATCTTAAGATTTTCTCCAAACGGGTTTATCTGATATTTATCTTTCTTGAAATTTTTGGAAATTTTATAAATTTTGTTTTCCGAGTTTTTATATTTATCCGGTTTAATAAAGCTGGTTTATATCTCCAAAAATTCATTAATTGTATCTTACTTGCTTTAAATTTATGACTTTCTTGCTCAGAAATATTTTATTCCGTTTTGCAGATATTGTTAGTGGTTGCTAGTTTCAAATATATTTCGTTTCACTTGAATCTCAGAAAGTTTCTCTTGTGATCCAGAATTCCAAAGATACTTTTTGCCGGTTGCTTGAGATGCGTGTGATTTTCAGTTAGCTGCTTCTCTCAGCTTTTTAGGCTGCAAAACGAGAATGTTTAGACTTTAGTCAAACAACAAACACACCGGTTGCTATGACTACACAAAAGATAAGCGCAGTGTTTGGGTTTTTCCCATATTATTTTTGTTTATTTCGCCCAAACAAAATCACCCGACAACGTGCCGCAAACAAAATACTGAAACCATCAGCTGTTTTTCTCAACGAAAAGTATTGCAAAACCTGGTAAAAAGAGTGCTGGAAAGCTTCGTTTTGGCGCGCATTTTTCAAAAAAGCTCTTGGTTTCTGTTTGAACTGCTGAACAGGCACAACTGTCGTTTATTTGCCGAGTTAATTAACCGGAGCCATAAATGAAATTTCTCTGGAAAAAAGCAAGGCAGCCCGTGGGGGCTTGAGTTTGTCTTTTTATGAGTTCGGCTCTGGGCGGTGCGATCCATAAAAGTTTCTGGGCCGCTCGTGGCGCATATTCGCTTATCTGGGGAGCGGGCTATCTAATTGCGTTGTCGTTCCTTATCAACATCAGTCCCGCAGAACGACAATATCTAAGATTGATTGCCGGCACAGCAGTTTACTAACAGAGCGACCGACAGACCAACTGACTGACTGACGAGCTGACTGATTGAGTGTGTTTAATGGAAGGAAATCACATAAAATGTCTATTTTTATCGCAACTTAATTGCATTTGTGGGTCACCGAAATTAGGGTTATAATGAGCACACACGAAAAATGCGGGGCTTGGTCGCAGATAACCAGAAATATGGCAGTATCGATATCGAATGATATTATAATTAACCGATTGGGACGATCGAAAGCCATTTGGTGAATCTCGTGGGAAGATCTGTACCTTGAAATTTTCGATTTCGTTTAATTCGTATAAGGTATACCTATAAAAAAATAATTTTATCGCTTTAAAAACAAAAATGATCGAGGAATAGGTTTTTGTTTTGATTAGTTATTATTCAATAATTAACAAACTTGTTGTCAGGGGTTCATTGCTAATTTGTTTACTTATAAAAAATAAAGTTTAATGTAATCTTTAAATAGATTGTTTTTTAGTACAAATGTATTACTTAGTAAGAATGATTATGATCATGATGATTATCACAAACAAACAAGAGTATTATCAGAAATCGAATCGGTTGTCAAGGTGTTTAAGAAAGTAAATATTTGTATTATAATGCAATCTTTAAATCTTGATTATAAAAAATTAGTAATTAATTCCATTTTAATACAATAAATTTTAATCATAACTAATCAGAAGTAACTGGGAAACTGTGTTTGAATACAAATTCTATTTATCATAATAGATTTTGTTGCCCCTATATCATAATTTATTTGAATGTTATGATAAGGTAAAAAAGTTTCTCAACAATTTTAATAGGCAGAATCTGAAGGACTGTGGGAATTTAAGAGATTTCCCATTTCGAACTCGTTATGAAGGCGCAGAAAAGGGAACCATGGATATTAATCCATAGATTTTGAAGTATGCAGTCCGTCTGCTATCCGATGTTGATCTTTCCATTTGAATTTCATTTAATGCCCGTGTGTGTGGAGTATTTTTTTCTGTTTTTATTCAATTTCCCTTTCGTTATCCCGTCTGTAGGGTTGCTGCTAGATTGGCGTGCCCAGTTTGGCCGGGCATATTTTATGAGCGTTTCGTTTGCTCCTACCTACTGTCAAAAATTGTTGTTGTCATTTTTATTGAAAGCCAGCGCGCGGCTACGGACACAAAGATACGTCGAGCAAACACACAGGTACACCGGTACAGATACAGATACAGATACAATGGCGAACTCATAAGTTTTTGCTGCTCCCATTTGTGTGCACATTTCGAATCCATACCTTTTTGTGTGCGACGGCAGGCGGCACACGCTCCAAAGCAATTAAGCGCATGAATCAGGTTCGTTCGGTTTTCAGGGCAGGGCAATGTATCCGAGTATCTGAGTATCCGTCCGCGTTCCCCATGCACTCGTATCTGTATCTGTAGATGTATCTGTGTATCTGCAAAAGCGGCATGCGTTTTTTTTATGGGCGGCCGACACCGGCACAATAAACTTAATTGATATGAAATGAAGTCATTTGGCAAAATCACTGGGAGAGTAATGGACCGCGCTCATTCAATTTGATTTGATGTCGGCCAGTTCGGCCCGACAACAAAGTTATACCCGTACGTACATATATGTTGTGCAAATTTATTTATATTTATTTATTTCTTTTCGGCTTTTCAAAAGCAATTGAGCATATGCGATATTTACATACAACTGCATATACATATGTATGTATGCCTCGTGCATGTGCGTTTTTGCTGGCCAAAAGAGTTTTCAATTAAAAGTTACATTTTTTTTGAGCGCCAGCAAAGTGCGGAAGCCGTCCAAACCCGTCGGTTTACTAGTTGTCTGCCTGCAGAGATAAAGCCAAAAAGCAACCGAGTGGCTCATAATGGTCATAATTATTAATTAGATACATATTGGCTATATCTGCCGTTTCAAAAACTCGCTTGCGGTCCAATTTGCCCCGCTGTGCGAGCACTTAAATGGACTTGTTACCGCTCCGAAAGCCGAATGCAAAATGCAAATTTGCCAATTGATATTGATTGAATTGCAAGCTGCACTGGCAGTCGCACTGGCACTGGAAACGGCCGCAAACCCGGGGCTAATTAGTTTTATTTTCCAACTGTCCAGCGCTTAAGTGAATGACGACGAACTGCCCCGCTGACGACTGCGTCACTGGCGACGAGGGACGTGGACTGGATTGAGTTCTCGGAATCGCTGATTAGAAACGCTCCTAATGGCTTGACTTTTGTCGCACTTTTGTGCCACATTGAGCGGTGATGATGTTGAAGCTCGGAAATCAAACGGGTCCCCATTCGCAGTCGCAGTCCTGTTCCCTGTTCCCTGTTCCCTGAGCTCCCGCCTTATAAGCTGGGGCTCCTACAGCCCCGCTGGCATTTCGTATTAATGTGCGCCGTTTAATTGCGTGACTCATCAGCTGTAATCGCCGTCTGCCATCGTCGAGCGGGCTGCTTGGCTGTCTGCTGGGTACTTGTAAGTCTACTCTGAGGCACCGGGGACTGGATCCCGGGGATTGGACTCGTTTGAGCTCGCCGGCTCTTTGAGCTTGTGAGGAAGAAAGCTGGGATTGTAATTAGCGAACAACTGAGCCGAGGCCCTTGACAGTCAAATTGATATTAGCCACTTCAGTAAAAGCATTTACTGCAGTTCAAGGTATGATTTTCATTCAAAAATAAGAAATGGAAAATATGCAAAAAACACTATGATAATTTCGGATTTTTCTGATAATAAATAATATTTAAAAAATATGCTAGTTAATTTTAAAAAATTCTGTAATATATAAATAAAAATTATATTTTTAAATATCACAAAAAAAAAACAGTAGTTTATTTTTAAGTCAAATTTCTAAATAATCGCTGAGAAATTATTATTATTATTATTTTTATGATTGGAAAACAAATATAAATTTTAAATACAAAAAAAGCCACAATCATATATAGAATCGTTTGGTTTTGAATTTGAGTGCCATATTTTAAAAAACAGATTAATAATAATAAAATACAATTAATAAAGAATTTGATTCCACGTCAATAAAAATGAGTTCACCATTTGATAACTTGAAAAAAATCCTCAATTCCATTTAGAATAGAATTTTTATTGAGCAATTATATTCCCCATGTATTGAGGAATCGGTGATTAAGCATATCAAAAATGTTGAGAGCCGATTAATGGGCTGTAGACCCATTTGTTTATGCATTCTGTTTTCAATATGGCCATTGCATTATATTTTCATCATTTGTTTATTCTCGTTATTAGCGTGAAAAATGCAGGCAGCCCCCGACGAGTGTGATTGTAATGAGAGCTCCAAATGCTTTTTCTGTTTTTGCATATAATTTTTCCCATTTACATTTTTGCGTAATCGCCGCTGGGCCATTCAAATGCCAAATGGCTGAGGCTGAGCCCGTGTTCTGTTTGTGCAGTCGCATAGTTGCCACCATATAGCGAGTACCTATATATATATGTATACAGCGATCCAGACTGACCAGTTCTCCAGTTGCAGGCTATTCCATGCCATGGCAATCCATTCATTCATCGCGTCAAGTGTCAGGCCGTCTGTCAGTCAATCAGAAAACGGTTTGAGTAACAATTTAATTAATTTCAGTACGAAATGCGAACCTGTTGTGCCGCAGATATTAGATATCACAGCGCTCTCGCCTCGCACACACATAATTCAGTGGTGGCTCTGAATGAAATTGCCTTTTAATTATGCCTAATACTCGTGACATGACTCAATTAAATGCCACATTCGGACGATGACTGTTGGAATTTGCTGAAACTGAAACCCATCCCCAGTGAGATATCAGATTCAGATAGAGATTCAGAACTCGAGCGAAGGAGAAAGCTCGTTTCGCACTCATATTAGTTTTTGTTATCGCTCGGTATGGTAATTAACACAAACACAGACAGTATATACGTCGTATCTATGAAGTGAATCAGCTTGTATGGTAGGCTGAAATCATAACCACAAGTGAGGCACTCACAGCTTAAATATTTCTAATGATTCTATAGAAAATCTCCAGGTAAATAAGATAAATCATAGTTCTTGCCAATATATATAAACTCATATCTTTTGTGCTATAAAAAAAGTTCTTCAGTTGATATTTTAGGAAGTATTGATTACCCATTTCCCCGAAAACCCCTCGATATTCGCTTGTTTATACTTATAAATGCGCAGTCATTGATAATTGGGGTTCTTTGGCATTATTATGTGTGCGCAATCATTTGTTTACATTCCGTATAGTTGCGGCAATTGACAGTGCAATGTTTCCCCGATTGCGATTACTAAACAGGCAATAAATGGCAGAGTGCTGAGGCAGGCCATATGTGTTCGTTCAGAGACTGAGACAGAATAAATACGAATTTTCAGCACATTTTACCGTAGTCATCAATGTACAGGAAACACCAAAATCAACAACATTTACAAACGCTGGCAAAAAGCGGCGGCATCATCATGAAATTGAAATTAATTATATGTCAACAACGTGATTACAGAGAAATTTAACTAATTTGATATCGTTGATTTATACCGAGCCAAATGGGTTGATAAGATAAGATTTTAAGTAATTTATCGTGTTGCGATGGTCAATTAATTTCGAATCGAACGCTTGACTTTCTATTTGCACTGATATATTAGAGGGCGAAAAAATAAATTCAAGCAAATAACGGTGGAAATTTTTATAGAGGGCTTAATTTAAAAAAAATTCCCCTTATCTGATGTAAAATGTGTTTCGTATTGTGTAGATTTTATGACATTGTTGATAAGCAGATCCCCATTATATTTAGACAAGGTGATATCACAAGAATGTTCAAATGATTGACAAGGAAGAAATACATTTATTAGACCGAAAAAATTGTGGAAAACTTTTTGAAGTCGGATATATATGTATTTCTTCTGGGACTTCCAATTTTATATGGATTTTACGGGGTTGATAAGATACTATTTTGAGTAATTTTTGGTGTTTAGATTGCAAGATATGACAAATCATATATATAACACTTTTACAAAGTGTTTACTTTATTTAAAAAAATGTTTCAAAATTTGCTAAGCTTGCCGTTTGTAATTGTGATTAATTCTAGGGCTAAGGGTCGATAACGTTCAGCTGAAATCTTAGTGAATCTAGCGAATCTGTTGATCTTTAGCCCTATAAAGCCCTATAAACATTCGAAATAAAAACAAATGATTCCACGTGTAAATAATATAGATGTTGATCGTGGCTGAATGTCTGTGAAAACAGATCTGATTACCTGATTATCGGTACGCAGAACCTTTGGCTTTGACCTGAATCCCGGGAATTCCGGAAAATGTGTAGTAAATACTATTTATGAGTAAGTGGAACCACTCAAATTGTAGTCTATTGCCGGGTTACAAACGTTGCTTACCTTTTGGGGGCCACGCGGGCAGTGGTTGATTGTATCCGAAAGCGTCGAGGTGGGTGGAAATCCAATTAAACGATTCTACTCTCTTCGCCGCGTTGTTGGGTAAACGGTTTTTATGGTTGAACTATTTATAGTTTGGGTTTCAAAGGTCACCTTATGTGGGTGGTGGTTCTGCTTCTTTTTTTTCAGTTAAATTTCTTTGGGTTTCCTTTTGTTTTCACTTTTTTGTTATCCCTTTTCAGCTCACTTTTTTCCTCCCGCTGACGTTTTATATGACCCGCTGGTTTCGCTGCTGATTATAATCCTTAATTAGTCTAACGAGTTGCAAATTAATCCACTTTCCCTAATTAAATTGCCTTTCCCGCGACTACAGAAAAAAAGCACACAAAACGCAACTGCCAATGGCGGTGTCATTAAAAAAAAAATAAAACAAAAAATAAACCATAAAAAAAGTTGACAAATGAAAGAAGAAGAATAACCAATAACAAGGGGGCGGCATGGAAATGTAATTAATTAATTAGCCTGCCAATTGACAATTATTGATTATTGTTTTGCCTTTGCGTTGGCGAATTAATTTTAATGTATTTTGGCTGGCTGTTTTTGAGTTTAGCTGCACAATTTGTTATTGCCCGCACGTCGTTCGTTTATTTAATTTTTAATTATTTTGAAATGCGTTCTGGTTTCATAATTGGCAGCCCCATTGTCTCTGCCATCTCGCTCGCACTCACATGCAGAGCACTGCACTCGATGCCTTTGTAATTTAATTAAATTTATTCGTATTCATTTATTTATTGTGAAACAATGTGCAAAGCGAAACGCGACCCTGTTTTTGCTTCATTTGTCTTGTGTTCAAATCCAATTTGGCCATTTGCCTCGTTAAAATATTGAAAATGTGGCGAAATTTATAAATTTGCAAATGCGCTTAACAATTGTATTATCCCAGGCAATTAATTGTAACGAGAAAATCTGCTGGTGATATTTTTAAGTCTCCTTAAATACACTCGTTTTCATAAGCAGGCACACGGACAGGAAAATGTGAGCACATTGTTCTTGATTTGAGAACATTCGTTCCTCAAAGCGCCTTCACTTGTGTAAGGACGAGAACATTCGTTCTTGAAAACTTGAAGAGAAAAGTTCAAATGAGTTTTTTAGCTACTTTTTGATAGATTCCGACTTGACTAATTATTTACTTGACTTCATTTTAAAAAAATCTTTTTCTACTTTCAAGAACATTTTCAACTTAAATAAGAACGTGAGAATTCTCTCCGTGCAGCTTGAACATTTGTCAGCATACTTTGTTTATATTTTAATGCCCACAAATCAAATGAAAAATCAGGAAAAACTATGAATAAACACCGACGGCACTAGCGAATTAGTCGGTGAAATTTAGGTCACATTGTATCTGACTTTGTATTCACTGCTTTGCTTGGCATTTACCACATTAACTGGGTTTTTGTTTAATTGTTTTGTTTCATTTCATTTAACTTAATCATTTTTATAAGCTCTTTGACCGTTCCGACCACAGTAACTTGAACTTTTCGGCACTTAAATGGCAGCTTTAGCGCTTTATATCCATTATATAGTTATTTATTTACTTTTACTTATTTATTATTAATGCCAAACGAGCGGCAACGGCAAACGACAGCATTTATGGCCGGGGAGCGTAATTAATGGCCAGCGAACACACACGGCCGGCCATAAAGTGGACTTCAATTGCGATTGAGTGAATGCTTTATTTATAACACCTTTTTTTTTGCCAACCGAATTTAATTGAGTAATTGAAAAATTTTTCAGTGAAAATGAAAATTTCCTTTTTTGCACACGCTTCATAATTTATTTATGAGAGAATATCTATATACGTATATATTTTTGTGGGCCAAATGAATTGGAAATCAATTGGCAGCAGTGCGGCTGCGTAACCTGTCAGCGTTGTTCGCGTTGACAAATTGCCCGCCGAGCGTGCGAACCAGCAATATAAAGGGGAAAAAAGTCAGAGACAAACAACAACACTGGAGGTGTGAGCGGTTAAAGTATCTTGCAGATACACCGGCCAGCAATTAGCGTCAATAGGCAGAAGTGTCGGAAAAAGATGCCGTTTCAGTGGTCGCGCTACTACCGCTTTTGAATTGCTGGCCACATAAACTCGATTGCTGATTGCTGATTGCTTGTTGCTCATTGCCGATTGCCGTCGCTGGGAATTTGGAGCGTTGTGTCGCACAAAATAAACAAATTTAATGGGAAATGCCAGGCAGCGAGCGAGAATCATAAAAGCAAGAATCTTATCCCAGAACGATATGTATATAAATATCATATATGTATATAGATACATTTGTATATTCAAGATATCGCATAATGGCGCTTGACGTCGCTCTTGCCGCGCTAATTCCTTTGACCAGCGAACGCGACAATAACAAACAGACGAAATGCTAATTAGTTTCATGTGTGACTAATGGACACAAAAGCGGCACAAATACACGCGTTCGCTTCGTTTCGTTTCGTTTTGAAGCGAAGATACAGATACAAAGATACACATGCGTGACTTCTTTTCGCTGTTGTTATGGTTGTTGTTGCCGCAGCACACACACTTAATTAAAATAGTACACTCGCTGAGGGGGTCAATTGTTCAGTTTACCACCGAGCAGCACTTCTTGTATGGCCTCATGCCTAATTATAATTGCGTGGCGCGCAAATTGAATTTGACTTTTTGGCCCCGCGGGTCAAGCGATTTACCGGCAACAACTTTTCCGTTTTGGCCGAGACAATCGGCTAGTAAGCAGCGCACAAAACGGCCAGAAAGCACACAAGTTGAGTCGACAATCCGATACCGATACCGAAACACCGACCGGGACCACGACGGCAGCGATTCTGAACGACTTCTGCGAGCGCTATAAAGCACGAAAACGACGTTGTCGACAAACGACGACAACAGCAACGACTGTTGCTGGTGTTGCTGCTGCTGCTGCTGATGTTGCTGCTGTTGCTGTTGCTGCTGTGAGGTTGCTGTGTGTGCCGCCAGTGTGAACTGCGCCGTGCAACTATTTAACGACGACTGAATGTGGCAATTATGTATCTAGATACATTTTGGCCAAACGCTTCGAGTCCCCTGTGTGTGTGTGTGTGTGTGTGCGGGGGTTGCTAAACGAGGGAACCATCATAAAACATATTACTATAATTACAATTACGCTGCGTTCAGAGAGCGAGCGAGATAAAGATACGGATTCGGAAACAGAAACAGATACAGATACGCACACACATTCAGATTCAGATACGGATACAAACAGTTGCCGCGCACGTGAACATAACGCACGGCAATAAAACACAAATTTTCATATGCATTACGGCTTAATTGTATCTCGTTGCTATTTAGCCGTGTGCTTGTGTGCGGAGCTCATAAATTTCTGACAGTGCTGTTGCTGGTTGCTGGCGTGCTGGCAACATGTTGCTGCCGGCATGTTGCCGCTCCGGTCGTCTTTGGCTCGATTATTTTATTAAATGCTGAATGTGTTTTATTGCTTTGATTGTTGCTGCCGCAGCGCAGCGGCGATGTGCACTTGGAAAAAAAAATAAATATTACTAGAAATAAAAAAAATTATTTAAAAATATTTTAAGAAAAACGTATAGAAAATAGTTTTTTTTGCAAAGGCAAGTTTTGGTTTTATTTTCTATAGCAATAAATTATTTATTTCAAAAGTTTATTTTCTTATATTTCTTGATCTTGGGATGTTATTTGTAAGTATTTTTCCTTTTAAAATAAATAATAATCGTTATAAAAATGTCTTAAATATTTACTTATTTTCTTGGAAAACTTTTAAAATATTTCTCCAAGTGCATATCTTTTTGCATTGCAAATTGCCGACGCTGCTTGCCTTTGAGTTTGTTTTTAATTCTCCGTAATTGAGTTATATGTACATACTGTAATAAGTTGGCGGCGGATGCTGCTGCTGTTGCTCTGGGGAGTTCATGTTGCTGCCGTTGGTGCTGATGTTGCTGCTGTTTCTGCTGCTGCTGCTGCCGATGTCGTTACCGCTGTTGTTGCGACGGCGTTTAGCGCTAATTAATGCTGAGCCAACGGCTTTTCAATGCTTTTTATTGCTTTCGGCCTTTCGGTTCGCTGGCTTTGTCTTTCTCCTCTTAATTGCTCACCGAGATTTATTATTTGATTAATTATTGAGATTTCGCTGCCATATTCACCGCTCACATTTCGGTATCGTTTCTGTTCCGTCTGCGCCACTCTTTCCAATTTCTTAAAGAGCTGCCAGCTTTTGCTGTTGCTGGCAATAATTGGTGTATAATTTCATTTCCTGAGAACGTCGCTTTGGGTCACCGCACACACAAAAGCCATTCATTGTCTTTACAGGAATGTCGTAATTCAATTTGCGCTGTTAGTCAGCAATGCGAGATTGTGTGCGTGCCTTTTTCTTTTCTGTTTTTTTTTTTTTAATAATAATTATATGCTGTAGAGGGGCGACAGCTCAATTAGCTATAAGGGTGCGATTATTAATGGGCGATGTTATGCTTTTGATAAGGCCAATTACTCATGATTGCCATACGTTTATTTTTAGGTTATCGCGCGCGTTCTATATATTCGCGGAATGATTAATGCGGATTCAATTGCGATCGAACTACGCGAAATTCCCGTGAAATTCAAAAAATGCTTTCGGCAAACTTAATCTGCTGGCTGTTTGGCCCATGAACTCTCCCCGCATTCACATCCGACTCAGGAGCAACAGCTTAAGCGCGCAGCATCATTAGGGAAGTAACAATGGAGCGGCTATGAGTGCCCTGATTGCTCATTTAAATTGTACGGGCTGCAAATTGAATTGAATTGGGGATTCGCAAAAAGGGATTGAAAAGGGCAGCGGCGGCGGCGAACTAAAAATAACTGCGAAAATATGAAACGAGAAATAACATCAACAAGATGCTGATGTTGCTGTTGCTGCACAAGACGAAGATGAAGCAATTTAGATACACTTGAATAGCAGCACGACGAGCAAAAAAGCGGGGAAGTGGGGAGCGGGGAGTCGTGGAAGTCACTTCAAATAAACACGGCTACACAGAGAAGAAATGGAAGGAACTTTTGATTCATTCGACCCCATGTCACCGTAATCAATGACATAATAATTAAAACCAAATCAAAACAGTTTATTGCTTTGTTTCCTGTGAACCTGTAATCTATTCAAAAAAATTTGGTTTTCGCTCACATTTCCGTTTCAATGATGATAATAATAATTAAGCAATTTAAAAATGTTTGTTTTGATGGTATAATCAGATTTCTAATGGAATCTGAGGTATTTCCCGCGGATTGGCGATTAAGTCAAGTTTATTTAAATGTTTCGGGCATATTTTTGGGCTACCATTTCAATTGAAATAAATTATCAGCAAATTCGGCAATTAAAGTGCTTTCTTAGATTTTGAAATTGTTTTAAAGACAGATTTCCTGAGAACTTTTTGTATAGTTATCAGTTTATATTTCAGACTCACCCAATTAACTAAGCTTCCGTTGGGATACTTCAAAATTATGATTTAATATTTTTGTAATAATTTAAAACATTGACTCATTCAAAATTTTATTTATATTATTATACTGTTAGAGATAAATATAAAATTACATTTTCGGCATTTTTGTGTTTAAATATTTAAACAAAGTTCACATAATTTATAAGTTTATAAAGCAGTTTTGTGTTTTTCCTCTGCACTGATGAAGTCATGTTCAGGCTGCATCAAAAACAAATTGTGCGTTGCATGGGGTGCGGATGCTGTTCTGCTGATGATGATGATGATGATGATGGCGATGAAGTCGATGTCTACGGATTGCTAACACACAAAATTGCCTTACTTCGAGCAAAGAGTTCACGAAACACGCGCGTTGCTGATGGGATTTAAGCCGACGACCAAGACGCTCCGGTCGTTAACGCAAAACGTCAATTTACAACTGCGAATGTGATTGTGAATGTGAAAATCCAACGGCGGCAAACAAGCTGGGCAACATCGAGGCCCCAACAGCAACATGTTGCATGTTGCTGCCGTCGCTGCTGCATTGCAAGAGGAAAAAACAAAAAGTACAAGCAAATAAACTTATTATAAATATCTCCACTTAAGGAGACGCTGTGGGGGCCCCATTTATGCTCCAGACACGGCAGCAACATCGCTGCAAATGCGCACACGCAAACCTGAAATTGCTCTCATTCAACTCACTCGCACGTGCACTTGAAATAATTTTGTATAGGTTTTTTCTAAAATGATGAGATACCGAAAGATATGTATAGGTATGATTTAAAAATAAATATATTATATTACAAAATTACTTTTACTTAGGAGCACCCAAATATCATAGAGAACCAGAAATGGTTCGTGTAAATTTAACAAAGTTTAATTTTGTGTTCCAAGAAAACAGATTCTGGGTTATTTATTTTATATGGTTATTTTATTTATTTGAATAGTGCTATTGGCGATGTAATAAGTATAAAAGTATTCCCTACAAAATAAGCTCATCCAAGTTATTTTTTTGTTATCGAACTCTGAATAAAGTTACATTTTTGCATATTTTTAACAATTACATTATATGTTAAAGTTTTACCTTTTTTTCCGTGCACTGAAAGAAAAGAGAGTGGAGCGGCGTGGAGAGCTGTCAAGTCGCATAAGGCAAATGGGCAACAAAAGCATTAAATGATGACAACAACATTGCGCTTAATGGACTGCCGCGTTCGCGTCTCAATTCAAAAGTGCATCTCTCTCTCTCTGTTTCGCTAGCCCCCTCTCTGTCGCCCGCTCATCCCCGTCTCTTTCGCTCGCCACGGGGTATACGTACTCGTGTATCTCCCTCTAATAGCCTGTTTGCTCTTGGCCTGCGTTATAAATCCATTATAATAAAATCATTTTGTTTTGTATCTCGCTCTCTCGGAGTCAAGTGGCTTGGCAACATGTTGCTAGGCTCATAAATTTTGCAAGCGTTTTCAATTAGCCCGTCTGTGACTTTCATATTAAACGAGAGCGCGCCTGCTCGCTCAAGTGCACTTAGAAAAATTGTAAATAAATTGCTTAATAATAGAGTATTTATTTTAATATTTTAAAAAATATTTTAAATTTTATTTATTTAGCAGGAAAAGGGCTTTAAGGATATTTTTCTTAAGAAAAGAGCTCTCTAAAAAGTAAACTTCATATTAAACCATTATTTTCCCGTGTGTACGTGTGGGTGTTGGTGCGCTGGAGTTGATTCCAATTATATATTGCATGGCGCATGTGGTGCAATTAAAAACGAAACAAAACCCAAGAATAAACTGCAGCGAAAAAAGGTCAAAGTTTTTGAGGTCAGGCAAAATGGCACGAGGAGTATAGTACTTTTGCTCCTCCCAGAAGGCCTGCAATCAACGCACTTCCGCAGCTAGTTTTCCTCGCCTTTCCCCATTTTCCTTTTGCTCCCCAGACCAAAACCGAAATGTCAATGGGGCCTCCCTTCCCTCCACCACCATCTCCATACCGACGTTGTATCCATTTGTGCCCGGTGCCTCGGATGCCTCCGATGCGAATGTGTTTGGCTGTTTGTGAAAGCAATTTCCGCTCGTGTCCGCAATTAAAAAGCAATATCATCTGGAGTCGACGTAAACACAGAATTGAATTGAATTTTTATGATGTGTTTGCTAAATGGTTGCATAAAAGCCAAATAACCCAGACAGGCTTAGAGTCAGATTCAGATTCATATTCAGATTCAGATACAAGTGCCGATGCCAATAGAGATATAGATACAGATACCGTTATCGTTACACTGCTATTTTCGTTATTGTAAATGCATTCAAAAGTCACAGGCGCCCAGGAAAAATTGTATCCGTTTTTGTGTGTTTGCCCATAAACTTATATGTATCGAAATAAGGCAAAAAGTATAAAAATACAAGCGATGGGGAAAGAAATTGAAATAAATGGAAATGAAAACGAAAATGCATTTGCCGTGACGACGAGTGGCTGTGGGGGTGTGGGAAAGCGAATCCCCTCTTTGCTTTTTCGGCTGCCTGGGTGGCCTGTTCTCTTTTAACTCTTTTGCTGCCAAGCTCTTCCCTTTCAGTATTTTCCCTGTTTTTTTTGGCCATGTCTGTGTGTGTCCTCGACCATGTGTTTCATTAGCGTATTTATGGAATTTTTATGCGCTTTGCGACATTTAAAATGTGTGAAAAATGCATGAAGGCTCAAGCGCGGGCTAAATGTATTCGCCAAATTAAATTCCACTCCAGGAGAAAGGGTGTAAATTTGCAGGACGATGGGTTGAATTCCTATTAGACATAATTGGAGTTGATGGAACGGACTGATTTTTAGGTACAGTAAATTAACAGTATTTCAAACAATTAATTCGATCGATCGTAAGAGTTTTAAGTTTTAATTTAAATAAGCTAAAATTAATAAAATTCTTTAATTACAGATTCTTGTTTTAAGAAGAAGATTTAAATGTTTATTTAATATTTTACTATAAGGTTATTATTAAATAATAATGTTATAACAAAAATTCGTTTAAAATTATGAAGTATATTTTAAAACGATAGATTATAATTTTAACAAGATTTAAATGTTCCAAAACTATTTATTACATTTTTTTCTATAATACTTCAGAATTAATCAATTAAATTTATTTTTATTATATATTAATTTATTATGTATTATTAAGTAATTTTAAAATATTTATTTATTTAATAATTCATTTTAATTAATATAACTTAAAGGATGTCATAACAATCCTTTACAGTGCTGACTCACAAAATTAAAATCATGCAAGGGTCAACTGAACTTCAGAAAATCTATTCAAGATACGACTTTGTTAACCCTTAGTTGGCAAACTTTGCCCGCCGCCCGTATTCACCCAATTGAATGCAAAAGCTCGTGGACAATGGACTCGTTCAACCCTGTTAACCCGCTCATTAAAAGCCTCTCAAACCCTCAATGGCGACAAAATAAAGGTCTTGTCATTTTTGCATAAATGCTCACTCAATAAAATGTCATAATTAAAAAGTATTTCCTCTGTTGTTGCTCCCGTTGCAGTTGCTGTTGCTGTTGGCTGTTGGATGTTGCTGTTGCTTTTGCTTTTGCTGTTGTGCTCTTGCTTTTTCTGCTGCCTTCAATGACCTTAATTGCTGGTGAACGTGTGGCAGCGATTCGAATGTGCCCCATGGAAGCTGCTGCCTGCAACTGTGGACTGTCAAATGAATAAAATTAAGTGTAGCACTGACTCCGGTCTACGGACTACGGACTGTGGATTGCGGACTGCGGACTGCCGTGCAAGAGAGCAACATCAACTGCTGGCAGGATATGTTGTTGCACTAATTGAATGTGGCATGCAGCAGCGGCAGCAGCAGCAGCACCGCAGTTTGCATCTGTATCTGCTGGCAGTGGCACTGGCACACAAGTAGCTTCATTTTGCGTCACAATTCGCATTCGCAGTCGGTTTCAGATTCGGATTCGCATTTTAAGTGCAATGGTGGCGCACTCGCACACACAGATTGCAATTGCTGCTGTTGCTGCTGCGACTGTTGACATGGCAATGCAATAAAAGTTTGTGCCTCAGCTCAGCAATTTCAGTGGCAGCAAAAGCAAAAGCATGAGAGCAAAGGCAAGGATGGCAGCCGGCAGATGGCAATTGTTTCCCATTATTGCTTATGCTGATGATTAAGAGCCAGCTTTCGTTGCCGGAGGAGCTTCCGATTCCGATTCAGTTTCAGATTCAGACAGAGTTGAGCCTCCCCTCCCCTCGCCATTCCCTCGCCGACCACACAAAAGCCATTCGCCCAGCGGCAGATTAAAATGTGTTAATGGTCCGCCGTCTCTTTCCCCCTCGCTGCTGCGTATGAAAGACGAATCACAAATTGCCATCAATTAAGATCGCAAAATGCCAACTGAATCACCCAGGGAATTGTCTTTTGGGCACTCGGTTTGCAGGCTTTTAGCTCAAGTATGCAAATAAATTGTGCCCCCAGCAAACCTTGTTGAATATGAATATTATTAGGTTTTCTGTAAAAAGTACATGCATTATTTAGAATTTTTCTAATCACTTTTAGCCGTAAGATACTCACCTGAATGTAAAATTGCCACATAATTCGGCTGACATATGATCCGCCGGATCAAGTGTAATCTTCTCGTGAAAGCAGGGAATAAAACCAGAACCAGAACCGGAACCGATAACCGAAATAAACCGATACCTAATAGAGAACCGGAACCGGTACCGAGACCAAAATAAAAATTTAATTTCGAACCGATTACCGTATTGCTGGTACCGGTACGGTTTTGGTACTCATTTACTAAATTCTTTAACTCATTTACTCATTTACTAAATTAAAAAATACCCATATGTATGTATCAGCTCCCACTTTCCGCTAATCGACTTCTCCCCGTCCCTTTTTAGCAGACCTACTGCTGATGTAAGAAAATATCCCTGTATCAGAAATATTCTTTGTCTACCCAAGTTGAAAATCTGGCATTTTTGGCGCCATTTAACGCGTATTTTTTTTAAGAAGCTAGTAACCCTATTTCTTCTTAGAAATAAAAAGTTAAAATCCAATTAAAATCTTATTATGTATACTTTATATCAAAAAATTAAATGAATTTTAATGATCACATAAATCATTTCAAAGTATTAAATTAAATTTTTTTAAACTGTATCGGTACGTACCGGTACCAGAACCGGAACCAAAACATCAATACCAAAATATAACCTTTTACCGAATAAGCAGTTTCGGTATGGGACCAGTACCGGAACCGGAACCGAAATAAGATTCGGTTTGATTCCCTGCGTGGAAGGTACCCTTATTCATAGTATCATCGGCCATATAATCGAAGGAAGCGAATGTGATGGGCACAATGTTGTCTGTTCCTGATTGATCGGTGCTGCCAAAGCTACCAACAGGCCCAACAGCCCCAACAGCCCCAACAGGCCCAACAAATTCCTGTTGACTTTTATCTAGATCCTTGTAAGTATTTCATACCATTTCTTAATAACAATTATTTTAAATGAATTTAAAAATCTTTTTCTTTTATTTCAGCACACAAACAATTTAAACACAAAGCGTTTGTTGAAAAGAACAAAACAGATCCAGACGAAATCGTTCCCGACGAAGAAGAGATTTTTTATTTACCAGCAATGAAAAGTCAATGTGTCAAGTGTGGGTTTACTACTACAAGAAGTACCCATGAAATGGAGTGCACCCCCATTAACAATGTAAACTGCTCTCGGTGCTATGTAAATGCAGTAAATTACAATTCTCTTGGCAAACATACATATATGCTGCAATTTGTTCGGCCAAAATATAAATTTTGCCAAAAGAAATAGAATATCTTCATTACAGCGAGGATTTTATTTTAAAGTAAAAAGTATCAATAATATAACTACATGGGAAAAATTCGAACGCACCAAAAAAGAACAAATAGAATTTATTAAAATGTCGTGTAATATACGATGTATTAAAAAAGAAAAAAAACCATATAAATAAATAAAAATAATAACTTAAATCGGTGTGTGTTAATTAAATTGGGAAAACGGTGGGGCATGTTGGAACTTGCATTTACAAATGTACAAAAGTCACATGGATAAATGTGCATGCATGTATGTGGGGTTTTGGTTAAAGTTTAATATAATATTTAATTAAGGTTTAGATAATTGGTTACAGCGTCTTCAAATTACAATGTCTAGAGGTTTTTGATAAGTTTTATAAATCGCGAACGTCGTTGCTCCCGTCTTGATGCGTCGTCTTTCGCCTGCTTCATTAAACTCAATTTGCTTGATCTCGTCGTTTCGTCTTTTTGGTCTTCTCGTCGTTTTCCAATCCTTCTTGACTTTTCTGTTTGCTGCTAATACTATCGTTACTTTTTAAATTAAACTGTACGTTACTTTTCAAATGGAACTTGTAGTTAGTTTTACTTTTTAAATTACAAGTGTACAGCAAACACCTAATTCCCACATGTATGTATGTATGCATGAATGTACATATATTAACGAGAGGTAGACGCACATTCCGATGGACTGAAGAAAAGTGTTAAAAGTAACGAGACTATCGTACTTCTTCTTGCCATTTTCCCGTGTTCTCTGTGTTTTGCCCTTTTTAACCGTTATCCGCGCTGCGCTTCTACAGTTCCGTTAATTCTCTCCGTTCTACGTTTCGTGCGCAATTGGCTTTTGGCTTCTGCTTGCGCTGGTGTTTTGCTGTTATCGCTCTCGCGCGCGCGACTGACACAGCAGTAAAGCCAGTGTTGCCAGATAAAAATTTAGCTATCCCCCTAAAAAATCTCAAACATGCAATATTTCCCCCTAAAAAATCCAGTTTTCCCCCTGAATTCAAAAATTTAGTTAATTTCGAAAATATACAATAAAATAAGAAATAAATCAATATGACGTTGTAGAAATGTTCAGATTGGAAAAATCTGTGTATAGTTTTTTGTTAACCAGTCTTAATTAAAACAAAATTACATGTAAATAAATGTACATTTAGCTTGTGCACTGTGTGCATTCCATATTTAACGCCTAAAACGTTTTTACCATGTACTATTTAACTCACCTTTAAAACATGCTTCAGTCTCCCATTTCTTTTTATTTTTTTGGACATATTTAGTTTTTGGAATCACTGGAGGCATGTTAAATTTAAATTCAATTAATAACCAGCAACGAAATTTTTGGGTAAGTGGTAATCACAGTTAGAAAACTTTAAGGCGGGCTCCCAGAATCCGCCATCAGCTGGTAACACTTGCACTCATAGTAAAGTCGTGAGCAGTATGTTTACGTGATTATATTTGGTAAGGCTCTCCCCGCTGAAAGTATGGATATCATACGGTTAATCCAGATCTGAAATTCTATGTTTACCATGCGAAGAATGAATGGAAAACAAACGCAAGCACGTTTCCCATCGGTTTCCAAATTCAAATTTATTAGCATTGAAGAAAACCAATTCAGATGAATTTTCGTGTTTACGCATTTAATTAAGGAAAAAGCAATGCAATTTATAATACTTGGCGTGGTATATGTATGTGGATCATACATGTGGGTTCAAAATCTAAATGGAAGACATCAGCAAGCAAGCAATTCTACGCTAATAAAACTTAAAATACGTGGGTCCAACAATCAACGATTATTATAAACTAATCAGCAACTGCGATATATGGCAATAAGCAAAAGCAGATCTGTAGTTATGTCACAGGATACTCAAGTGGATGATATGGGCTACTAATGGAAATACAGCCAAAACAAGCTTAAGACAAGAGGGAAAAAGTGTTTGGCAACTATAAAAATGGGCCAATTAAAATGAAGAGTATTTTGCGATTAAAAAGTAGGGAACATTTTAAAAATACTGCCAAAATACATTTTATAGTCGTGTGCAGTATAGCCCTGATGCAGTGGCACCAAACGGAAGCGCTTCTTAATGATTTCATGATAGCTCTAATATTAAATCAAATAATTATTTAGTTATCCTAATTATTCCTATTATTCACTACAAAGCTATCACTTATGATAAATATTCTAGAAAAAAAGAAAAACCTTTTTATTTTTCGATTTTATCATTAGAATTCTCCGATAAAATTTTGAATATTTACTAAGGCATTTAGAAAAATTAAGAGCCTCAAAACATGATTTACCTGTGTGTCTCTTGTGCTTTTGCTATGCTTTGTTGCTGGTGTTCGGCATTCTCTTGGCCGAATGCCTTTCTGATTGTCTGTGGTGGCGTTTGGTCTGTTTGTTTAACCGGCAGCAGCAACAGCAAGAGCAACAGCAACAAGCAGCAACAACAGCAGCAACTGAAGACCAGGGACAACCAATAGACGTTCCCTTACGACGAGCTGCTCATAAGCCTGTTTATGTGTCCGTCTGACTTTCCGAGTCCCCTTCCTTCAGCCAGAGTGTTCACTGTGTGTGCGTCTATTCAAGGGAAGTGGCTTGCTGTCCGTCTGCCTTCTGCGAGCTGCCTGTTTACAGGAAATTCCATCAAATTCCTGTCGGTCGGGTGCAGTGAAATGAATAATATAGCAGCATGGAACTGGGTTATTACACTGAAACTGCAGAAGCCATGCTGAGTAATTTCATTAGTTGCATTTTTTATTCGTACCATCGAGGAATACCTACTTATCCCAGTGCTTAACTTTCAATTGCTGATATTCCCCAAGGAGAACTGCAGGTGAGCATTATTATTTTGCATAAACTCAGTTGGCCAAGCAGATGTTGCCATGGCTCCAGTGTGAGTTGCTGTTGCCAACTAGCAACTAGACGTACAAATCGCTTGCTCGTATTTAGACAGCCGACTTGGATTCTCGGTGGGTGGAGTGGGGTGGGGGGTTTTAGCAAGGAATCCAGGCAGACCAGACTGAAGCCCACCCACGCTACTTACGTCGAAAAGTATCTCTAACCGATGCTCAGTTTGCCATTCGTTCGGGGCGGATGTTGCTGTTGCTGCTGTTTATGTTGCTGGTGTACTTACTTTATTTTCCAACAATTTGCTACACCAGCTCACAATGTGTGTGTGTGTGTGGGCAATATGCTGCAGGGGCATGGGGGGCATAAGAGCCTTGGTAATGGCAGTCACAGACATCAGCTTCCTCCGCAAGAGCTCAAGCCCCCACCCACTTTCCATGGGCAGCAGAACAGCAGAGTAGCAGCAACAGCAACAGAAGCAGCAGCAAAAGTCAAGGTATTTTACTTGTGAATTGTTTGTAAGTGGAAAACTTTCTGCACACGTTTCCCCATAAATACAACAGAATAAAAACAAAATATGTAAAGCGCTTAACTCAATAGTGAAGCTTAGATACTCTGGACGGCCATCAACGGGTATTACTTGAAAACAATAGCATTTGGGGAATTTATCACATTACCAATTAACTAAGCCTTCACTAGAAGATAGTAGCTACAAGAAGAGAATTCTAAAAAAATCTTAAAAGTAGACAAAAAGATCTGAAGGATGAGATTTTTCCAAAGTGAAATGAATAAATGAAACTTATATTTATTGTTTATGTATCCCTTTCCTAAAGAAAATACTAAAATTTGATAATATCTATACAATAAAATAAATAATATTTAATCTAGTCCTTAAACTTATAGGAAATCTTGTTTTATTAGTAAATATATAAATTATTTTAAATTTTAGACTCAAGCTTTAGTGATGGTAATATCATTTATTATAACTTATTATTATTTATCTTAACTTATTTTTCTTATCTGGTTTTTATTAGTATCTAATATAAAAAGCTTAATGATTCCTTTTATTTAATATTATTAAATTATAAGCGGTTAAAAAGAATAATGTAAAATTTTAACTAAACTGTGAAAGTATACTGGATAACTATTTAGAAAATTAGATAAATATTTTTTCCAACATTTCCTTGATAGAGTATTTAAAGATGTCGCCTTATAGAGGCTATACTTGTTCGCTCTGCCGCGTGGCTGTAATTGTTTGTACGTAACTTTGCTGAGCGGGCAAAATCCCGACCGTTTGAGTTTCGGGGGGCATTTCACGAGAACCCAGTGACAATAATTAATGCGAACTTAAGTGTGTATATAATTAAGGGGAAATTACAAGAAGTTGCCGCGACATTGAATTCATGCCGGCATGCAGATGAACTCAAATTAACTACGCTGATGTTTTGGGGGGGGGGTGATGCTGGGTAGCTGAAACGGAGGCATGTGAGGTAAAATCAATTACTCAACAATGCCCAGGTGGCAGAGGGTGGTGGTCATAGATCAAAGACAGCGCCCAACAATGGAGCTCGGCGATAGCGGATGAGCATCAATCACATTTCGTGCGTTCAACTGCCGGCGGGTGAAATCCAGGACATTCGGGGAAACCCAGGCAACAACCCCAATAACACGGACGAAATGTCCTGGGAAGGGTTCTCGCATCGTCTGTCAAACAATGGCATTCGAACGGAAGGCACCATGCCATTCGATTGTCAGATTGTTACCGTATTCGTAGTATTTCGAAAATTAATCAACCCCTGCAACATGTCATAATTACGCTTTAAACGCTACGACTCCTCTTATAATACGACATTTGTTTAATTTGATTTCACTGCATATAATCCTTTCAAATGGCCATTCCGCCCATGTAAATGCAACAATTAGGCGGACAAAGCTAACCGAAAATCAATTCAATTCAATGCAATTCAATTAGAAGGCGCGCGGTGGCAGGAGCGGCAGCAACAACATTGTTGCATGTGGCCATTTGCAACGCAATCACAGAGCGACCAAAAAGCAAATGCAAAAGCTCAGCCTAAAAGCAGCCGCAAAAAGTTATGGCAGAAGGAGGCCCCGCCCACGAGTCCGAAAAGGATGCGGAAGGAGTGAAAAGTCCTTGCAGAGAGAGAAAAAACTATATTACTTAGGAAATGGAAAGATAAATTTTAAATTATTATGAATACTATTATATATAATAGTAATACAAAAAATACTAGCTCTTTTTAATTTGTGTACTCAGAAGGGAAGAAAGAGTTCTTGAATTAAGCATATTCGTTCTTAAAACCGTCTAAGAAAAAAGGTTCTTATTTTGAGTTGAATGTTCTGAATATCAGAACAATGTGGTTTTTGAATCTCAGTATAAATGTTTAATATAGTTAATTTGTATTACAATATTTCAAGAATTATGTTCTTACACGTAGATTTATTTATTTATTTTAGAGAATGTTAAATAATATTAAAAAAAAATGTTAGTAAAAATAAAGCAAAGTTAACAAAAGATAACAATTTTTCTAAATTGTTTCCTTACAAAATTTTAATTTTTTAAAATAATTTTTAACGTTTGAAATTTTTTTTAAATTTTATTTAATCGAAATCCCTAGAGTTTAAACTCCTATTTTTAAGAGATCCTTTTATTTCAGTGTCCATGTTGCGGGCGTGGCACATAATATAGCTGGCTGTCTGTTGCAATAATGGCCGTAAATTGCCGTCGCTTCAACTGCTGCTGCTCCTTCCCGTTGTTGTTGTTCTTGTTGTGGGCTGTTACTGGGGGGTGATGTGGGAGGTTGAAATGCAATTGCAACTGCAACACTGCAACTGACTGCAGCGCATTTGTATATATATAAATGCAAGTGTGTATCTTTGTGCCGCCTGTGTGGCATGTGAAGCACATTTAGGAAATTAAATGCGTTTACCTTCGTTGCTCCACCATCCAGATGGCTCCCATCCCTGCGGCCTTGCGTCCGCCGCCCACAATTTATAAGCCTTTTGGCTACATTTTGTGGCTTTGATTGCAATTATCTTTTGCATTTTGTATTTATTTGCTACACTTTGGGCAATTGTCCGCATTCGGCCTTTGTCTCTGGCCAGCACTGTTCATTGTGGCCATTGTCAGTGGCCGTAGTCCATATGTTGTGCGCCCTGTAAATCCTTTTGTTTTTGAGCACGGACATGAGTGCGGAAGGGGGTTGAGGGGGTGGCGCATGTGCGGCTTCCAATTTGAAGTTTATTAATTGTCAATTTCATGAATTTTTCGGTAGCCTTCAGGCAATTGGCCTCGACCGGCAAACAAATCAAAAACTTTGATTTTTGTGTACGTGCTGGCAAAAGTGAGTCTCTATTTGAACAGTAAATGCTTTATTAATCTGATACCTGTAAATGAAGTTTGATTTGAACACACAGTTTTAGTACTTTATTTTGAAAAAACATTTCAAATGGGAAAAAATATAATATCTTAAAATCTTTATCATGTTTACTTTGACTACCATTAAATTATAAACAAATTGTAATTCATAATCTTTTCGTTTGACTTTATTAACATAGTTGAATACAGTGAGTTAAAGGAAAAAGCTAATTTGTTTTTGTGTTTTAGCGCTGTTTTAGTTTAAAATGTTCTTAACAATTTAAGAAATTAAAGAGAGAATTTAGAAACTTGTAACTTAAAAACCAAATATGAAAATGTATGCTTTCTGAACAGTGTTGTTTATTGAACAATGATGAAACGCGAACATATTAAAATCCTATGCTTGCTCATTATAGGTGTAATCGAAGGAGGAGGGACAATACTTTGGTGTTATGATGTGTAAGTGTTTTGTGGTGGATGTGTAGATTGGACTAGGGGATCTCCCAGTGAGCTCTCTCGATCTCCATGAGGCTCTGCAGAGGTTCCTCCGATCTCTGGACAAGGCATGGCGAATCAGAACTGACCCCAGCGCTGTGGCAGGCCCACACCATTGGGATAGTTCTGACTGGTCATGTTCTCGACCAGGTAGTTGGCAAAGTACTCCTCACGATGCTCCTCCGGAACTTGATGCATAGCTCTGGTCACATTGGCCATCAAGGGGCACATTTCCGGCTGTTGACCCTGAGAGGATGTCGATGGTTTAACAATGGTGTAGAAACTACGCTTTTTGCGCAGATGCGGCAGCTGATCCGGTCGTCCTCTCGCCGGAAACACAACGACGGGCGGCTCATTAGGGGCATCCATGAGTATGGCCATTTCTCGATCGAATCCCCGAAACTGAGGCTGATATCCTTCGTTGCCAGCATCTCCTGCCCCTGCATCGCCCACTCTATCGATCCTCAGCCTATCATCGAGATCCCCGTCCTCGTGGTCAAGTGGTGCAGCCATTGTGTAAAAGAGAACAGCCACAAAAAAATAAAAACAAAACGACAACGAGAATAATACGGCAGTTTTGTAAGTTTCTGCTATACGATACGATGTTTTTTCTGTAGTTTTGATGGGGTTAGTTTTGTAGTTGTAGAGTTGGAGTCTGTATAGAACTGAAGGGAAAATCCAGACGTAGTTTTAAACATGACTTTCAAATATCTAGGACTACTGTGTTAGAAATTTATGTTAATCATTAAATCATAAAATTAAAAGTGAAAAAAATGTGCCATTCCTGAAAAATTGTATAATAGAAAGAGGAAAAAATTCTCCATTCTTGAAAAATTATATTATAGAAAGAGGAATACATTTTCCATTAAGGCATTTTTATGGTTGCTCAAGTAAGTTAACCAATCAATAAATATTTTATTTGTAAAAGGCTTTTTATTAATAATAAATTATTCTCTGGAATTCAACATAATTTAAGTGCAATGAAATGACCAAGTATCGAAGTGTAACTTGCCATTTACCCAAAACCCCTTGGGTCGAAAGTTTTTCGCCTGTTTTCCTGCCTCCCGAGGGCCGCGGGGGCGATAAGATAGAATTGTGTGTATCCGTTAGATGTAGTCATATCCATATCGAACCGAATGGAGCGTCTGGCTCCCCGACGTCCAGTGGCAAATGGAGAAACGCTGTCTGACATTTGCTTGCCTGTTCCGAATCGAGACCGGGCCCCAATCACCCCCGAGTGATTGGACACATTTAGCCCTATTTAACCCACCCCCCAACACCCCCACCCTCCCCGGCGCCCCATCATCGTCATTACAAGCAATTTAACTCGACGTAATGCTGCCATCAAGTGCCCCGGAATCGGCATCAAAATCCGAATCGGGAAGTCGGAATGAATCGGCAGCTGTTTTCGTGCGCCTGTAATGGGAGAACATTACGAACTGTAAATGAGTTCATTACGGGGCCAGCTCAATTAATAGCTTTTCGAATTGCGTTTAAGCAATCGCATCTCGGAAATTGTTTGCCAGACAAATCGGTGCGCGGGAGCGAAAAGTTTTTCCCGCCGGAGGAAATTATGACGGGGAATTGGATACTATATTACTGCATCCAACAAGTTAGCCACCAGCATCATGTTGCCAAAAATGAACGCAACATTTTGCTCTGCGGCGACGCAGATGCTCCCCTCTCGCTCCCACGCGTTTTGCCGTCTCTTTCTTGCGATCTGACCTCTCGCTTGTGGAACAATTTATTATGGCTTTGGGTCTCCGACTGTGTGTAATCACATTGTTGCCATTTTCACTTCATTATTTTGCTTTAATACGGACCAATTTTTGTTTTACTGCTGCACTGGGAGAAAATTTGGTTTTATTTTAATTTTTTTTTAAATATTTGGGCTTTATTTTTTGGATTTAACCTGGCCGTAATACTTTTACAACATACTTATTTTCGTTTAAATTAAATTATAGAAAAACTAAAACTAATAAATTCACTGGTCTTTAATTTTTCTAGCCCAAAAAAATCGTTTTATGGTTCTTCTTGTAAAAATAATTTTTTTGTAATATCCTAGGATACTTATATTTTAATTTAAAGGTAATTATAGATGCAATTAAAAAGTAAAATACTTCAAATATTTAATACATCATAAATGTAAAATTATTTAGAACAGCAATATAATTTTTCTCCCAGTGCACATTGCATCCTTCGTCTTCCGTTTGCGTCAGTTCGTGCCTTTCCTCTCTGGCTGTCTATCCCTGTCTCTTTCGCTGAGGCTCTCGCCTCTCTGTCTGCCGCTCAGTAGGAATGTTACAGTTGGTTAAGCAACGAGGCCAGGATGAGCTTCCCTTCCAGTTATCAATGAAGAAATGAACATGTCCCTGCTGCTCCGTCGCTTCGGGCGACCTTGCCTGTATGTGTGTGTGTGGTGTGTGTGGTGTGTGTGTGGTGGTGTGTGTGAGTGGGCGGTTGGACTGGGTGGTGGATTGTGTCTGCAGGGGTGTGCTTGTGTGTGCAACAGACAGTAATTATTATGCCATGTCCAGCGTTAATTGATTCAATGAAATATCTCCAGCACGGCCATTGTGTCCATGAAAGCTCCTGGGCAAGGATATATCTTCAGCCTGTGTGTGGCTTATTAAAAGCTCGCACTAAATCGGATTTGTCAGCCGATAAACAATAGTGTGACTTCGACCAAAAATTTCTCACGCTTAAAATTACGCACATAATACGTAGTTTAGAATAGTAAAAATTCACAAAAATGTATTTTTCACTTAAATATAAAAAGTATAATTTAAATAACATCACAACTATTTTTTTTTGCTTCATATAATATTTTATAGATATAAATCTGACAATAAGATAATACAAATCTTTAAAAAAAATTGAAAAAAAAAAAATTAAAAGAGATCCCTTTTCAATATTCTCTTTCCAACTTTTTCTTAGAGAATCTGTCATTGGAACTCAACAAGTCTATTAAAAATGCCTTTAATCCCAAAATAATTACCATCTGCCAGCTACATTTAGGTTCACACATCACCCAGCTAACTGCATAATCAACACCCTTGACAGATGTTGGTTAACTAATGACCTCTTTTAAGGTGTTTCAATTAGCTGGCGCTGCCGCCGTAAACCAAATCCCCAAACAATGTGAAATCATAAACCAAATATTATGCTAATCAATCCATCAATATTTAAACACTCCCCTTGGGGCATTTGGCCGACGTGCAGCTAACAACCAGCCACCAGCCACCAGCTGCCAGCTAATTAAATTGAATTATTATTGCATTTAATTATCGGCCATGCCCGGCATTCTATGGCCACATAAAATGTCAACTGCATTAGCATCATCATTATCGGGGCGGCTGGGCAACACTTTCAGGCATATTATCCCGCTTGCATCTCCATGGAGCCCCAGCCTCCTTTGATCTCTGCCTGCATCGACGTTGCGCTTGTTAAATTCAATACAGTCAAGCATAATTCTTATTTTTATTTTTTTCCGAGAGAGTGGGGTCTCTCGATGGATGGATGGTATATGGTTGTGCGTGCGTTTGTCTTTTGCTTTTATATTTTCGTTTTTAATTACTTTTGCGCTATTTTTAAGCTGTCTGCGGAGCGACAGCATTCGAAACCAGGTCCCAAGTAATGACAGAGCAGGGACAAAGTGGCAGAGTGAAGCAGAGAACCAGTCCCCAGTCCGTTGCATCTTTACTAGGTGTTAATTTATTTTTAATTTTTATTATTTATCAGCGCTATGCGATCGCTGTGGCAGCCGTCGCCATCAAAGAGCGCCACACAAAATACTCCGACGTAAGTGGATCGCTCGGGCGCTCTATGGATTTCCATGTGACATCTGCATCACTGGGAAAAATAACTATTGAGCCTTTGAATATATATATAGATCTTTTTTCTTATAAAGGTCACAAAAAAGTCATATTTTATTCAAAAATTCCAATTTTGAATTTCCAACAAAAGTTGTAAATAAAAAGTTGGTCGAAAAAACATTGTATTTTATTTTTTAAGTTTCATTACATATTTATTTAAATAAATAAAAAAAAACAATGCCTAAAACCAATTGATAAGAAGAAAGGTAAGGTGATAGGTTTTTTTAAGATTTTTTTTAGGATTTTTTCTAATGGGGTTACGTTGCTTTTTTGAAAAATAATTATAAGACTTAGGATTAGGGGTTTAAAAATGGCCGAATCACTAACTTTTTCTGTGTTTTTCGTCATATTTTTGTAGGGCAACTTCCTAAAAAAATACGCTAATAACATAGGCTAATGATCCACAAAACTTTTGACCAGATTAAAATGGTACGTAAATCCGTTAAAAGCAATTTTGAAATAAATATTTATTCCTGCCTTATTGCCTGGGTTTCATAAAGCATAACTACCTTCTGATAAAGCCATTCCCGGACCTCTATTATTTTATTTTCCACTCTGTGTAAACGGATAACTGAATCACCCACGCTATTCCAAAACCCGCACAATCTCCATGCCGCCACCTCGGGATATTCCATCATCATAACGCTGACGTTTCTATTGCATGCCATGTGCCATAGCCACAAACCATCCTCATTCCCAATCCCCTTTTCAATCCCATTCCCAATCTCCATTCCCTGGACTGCACTCTCGCATGCAATTAATATCATTTTTATGTTCTAATGACATTCGCTGCGCTGCATTTGGTGTGCGTTTAGCGAGGGAGGCGAAGCGAGGAGTGGGGGTCCCCGAAAAACCATCATCGCTCAAAACGGCGTGTCGGGCACGAATCTTTCAAGTTGTAAAAACGCCATTAAATTGGCAGCGAAGTGCATGCCAGCTAGCCATCCAGCCAGCCGCGATGATGATGATGATCAGTCAGAAGAGGAGCAGCCCGGGTCTTGGCCATAAACAACTTGGAATGGAAAGACAGAGGCAGTGCGTAGGGCGCAGTGAAGTTGGCCCATTAAAAGGGGTCCGACCCTGGCCACATTTAATTTACTTTATTGACTTTAATTAATTTGTATGTTTTCATTTCGATTTTAGTCAAAAATTTCTCGTTCGCTCACTTTTTCGCTCTTTTGTTGTAAATATCATAAATATTTCGATGCTGCTGCCGGTGCTGCCATAAAATGTTTTTGTGGAAAAGTAATAAAGCTAAAAGTGTATAAATAAGTGTTGTAGAAAGCGGTGGTGGGTGTATTCCATGCTGTGGCTGCTACTGTTCCAGCCACGATTGGAATCTTAATGGTCAATAAAAGCTAATTAAATGTTTTTAATATAGTCGGGTTGCTCCGCTCTCCGAAGGGGTTGAAGCGAATAAGAATGATCGATCAAAACACTGGAAATTGTTGCATAAATCAACACACAGAGATTATCCGAGAGATACAAGATACCGCTGCGAGTGTGTGTGTGTGTGGGCGCCCCGGCAATTGACGCACACACACCACAAAGCTATTTTAATTGTCTGCAGCTCGAATCGGGGAGCCACTCTTACATACGTCCACATTCACATCCACATCCCAGGGTTCGTCGTTGACAGCAACCGAAAAGGCGAGGAGAAATTGCTACACGTTCCAAAACGATAAATGTATCTATAAAAAAAAACTCTTATGGATTTAAATAATATTAATATATCAATTTTTTGATGTGGCTTAAAGTATTTCCAAGTAATAAAGCTTTTATTTTGTATGGATATTTGTCCTTATATATTTTGAGGAGTTCAAAGTCTATAACTTCTTAAATTTTAACGCTTAAAATATCGTAATCAGTTTATTTTATTAAAGGACAAAAAAAAAGTCTTCAAAACATATTTGAATATGCGATTGTTTATAAAATATGTACGCAATACTTTTTTAAAAACGATTTAGTTTTGTTTCCATGCAAGGAAGTCCAATTTTTGACTATTCTTCTTTCATTATTACATATTAAAAAATTTTAAAAATATTTAATTTTGTTAAGTAGTTGATATTTTCATTACTTAAGTAGTAATACAGACTTTTTGGCTTTTTAAGTTTGATTGATTTTATTAAATGTATTATTCAATTGCAATTTCTGGGAAATTTTGATAGAATCGACATGTGAAAAATCACCTAAAACTAGATTATTAAACATGAACAAATTAATACTAATAATATTTTAGAATTACTTGCACTTTTTAGTTTCAGTGTTGATACTCCGTCCATTTCCCCTATCCCTGTTCCCGGTCCCCCTATTTTCCTGCTGCAGCTTCGAACCGCCTGCATCTCTTTAGCATCGACATCCGAAACGACGACGTCGTTCTGCGTTGACTTCTTGGCTGCCGTTTGAGTGGTGCTCTCTGTCTGGGCTCCACTTGGGTTCCTTTGCCACTCCCCCCCCCACCCCTTGCATTTTCCACACCCTTTTCCCCGATGGGCCACCGCTTCGCAGCCCGAGCTCTTCGTCAAACACAACAAATCGTTTTCATTGCCGGGCAAAAGCATTTTCAAAATTGATGCGGTGTCTGCGTTTAGGTGGAAAATTGAATTTTCATTTTCATTTCGCTCTGGCCCCGTCGTCTGTCGTAATGCTTGATGTTGATGCTTGGGGTGTGTTAACTTAAATTTGATGAGGTTGAGGTATTTAAATAAATTGTTGCATGCGTTCTGTTTGACATTTTGTTATTTTCGCCGTTGATTGGTGGAGTTGGCCGCCTCGGGGAAAATGTCACCCGCAGTCGGCCGCTCATTTTTGGGGCTTCGTATAAGTTAGTGGTCCCATTTTCGTGCACCTGACAGGGAAGTGCAAAAAGGGCAGTTCGTAGACAAATTTCATTTCTATTAGAAAATGTATTGTATATTTTACAGGAAATTTCATATAATTTATTAAAATTTGAAACAATAAATATTTAATTTGAAAAAAATACATTAAAATAAATCTATAAACAATTTTACAAATGTAAAACAAAAAGTATTTGTGGAATTTTATTACTTTCATGACAAGTGATTTTTCTGGAATAAATTGGTTTATCTTATCCAGTACTTTTTTTAGTGTATCGTATTTTTGATTTATTTTGGTGGACATTATATATCCTTATAATTTGAGTATTCCACTGCAAATACTAATGTCAGCACCAGTTTCTGACGATAAATAAAACTGAGGTGAGCAGCGTAAACGCCCGTCTCGATGGGAAAACGATTTCGAAATTGATTAATATCTAATTCGAAATTGTCCATTGCTATTATGTCATTTTCCTGAAATTTTATTTAAATATATCAACAAGTAGTGTTGCAATCCTTTTTGCAATTTACTCACCTTAAAAGGACAGGTATAATTTTGGGCCAAATGTGGCCTTGTGTAGGCATAAAAAATGGCAAAAAGAACATTTTTTTTATTGTCTAGAAAGTCGCACAAATTCGCAGAGACATTATATAAAAAGGGTTTCCAGCCATTCGCTCTTTTGAAGAATTCCAATCGAACCTTTTAGTGTTTGCTTATTAATTTGTATTCCTTTTTCGTTAGATCAAAACTCACGGTTGCTTTGTTAATCGGTCGCTTTACTTTCATGTGAATATTAGCTGAGTTTTTGTACCGATTGATGGCCTTAATTTTGCACAGTAAAATTTCAACGTATTCACTTTCGTTTACATTGCATTCAAGGCTCTTAAACTTGGCTTCCACTTCCGTAGAACTCAGAGCCATTAGAATGAACATTAACACAATAAACATGGTTCTTTGGCAGTTATTGAACAACTGATTCATTATTAACATATCTGTGATTTGTAATGAACTTGTTTTGGCCTAGAAATTGGTTAAACAATTATATATATTGTCAGCTTGGATCCATTGAGTGGAACAATCGAAACATTACTTTTACATTTGAACAAATTATTTATGCGGAAAAATATATGTCTCGATGATTAGAAATTATACCACGTGTTCAACGATTCCAAAAAAGTTTACAATTGTATTTTTTAGTTCCAGGAAATCACAGATAAAATCCAAAATTGTAATCCAATCATGCTACAAAACTCAAATGTTACCAACTTCACATTATAAATTAGCCTACCTTTAAATTCTTCCCAGCTTTAACTGCCCATTAACCCGCTGATAAATCTTAAATCAATTATAAGGCGTTTGATGAATTCACCCAAAGCAACTTGGAATCTTGGCTAAATTGTCTGAGCGCCAGACGAGAGCCCATCAGTCGCGATTCACAAGACTCAATCAAAAGGCCAGACATTCCTAATTGCGGATGGTGGAGGGGCATTAAGGCGGAGTTTCTCATTAGGTTATCTATGCCCATGGCTGGGGGGCAGTAAATAGAGTCATCAGCAGTCGATAAACGTTATCGGATCATCACATTTATATTGCTGCTGATTAATGAGAGGCAGCAGCAACAGCAAAGTCAAAGGCAAGGGCGAATGCAAACGCAAACGCGACTTTTGAAACGTCAACTGCCGTCGGCTGTCGTTCATTTAATTGCTGCTCCTCGACGACAAAGCTGTAAAATAAGTCAAAGAAGCGGGAATAAGAGAAGCTGGACCATCAGGAGCAGCTGCTCCTCCTCCTCCTTCTGCCTTTTTAGCTCATGTTGCTGCTGTAGATGGGGATGTTGCTGCTGGCGGCAATGTTGCTGCTGCTGCTGCTCCTGTTGCTCCCAACTCATTGTCTCTGCTCGCACTGCCTGTCGGCACTTAAACGACTGGCTGCAACATTCTTTGCTGACAACGCAGTAATTAAAATTCAATTGCAATTAAAAGTGCGCACGCAAAACGGGCAACGACAAACAAAATGAAGGCCAGGGAGCGCCGAAGATCCCGTGGAGCGGGGAAGGCGCTAGACGGGGAATAACGTAAGATCGAGTAACTTAGGTATTATCGAGTGCAACGAAGGCTTTTTACCCTCTAAAGGAGAAGATAACTTCCAAATTAAACGTACGGGTAATATTTAAAAAATCTCGATTTCAAGCTGATAATTCTTTGAAATCTTAGCCAGTATTTTAAGAAATATACACCCTTGAAACGAGAAATATTTTTTCTTATTTTAAAACTTTAATATTTTAAATATGTTTTCTTATTTATTTCTAAAAGAAAATGTATTGATTTAAGAAATGAATTACATTTTCGCTTATAAGAGAAAAGAAATTTCTTAAAACTTAGGTGGGGTTGACATTGGAAAAAATTCAAGATTTATCCAGATTTTATGTATTAGTAGTTTTTTTTTGGTAGTAGTTTTTTTTTGTATCATCACTTGGACTTAAAACGAGTTTTTAATAGAAGTATTTAAATATATTCTGCGGGTACCCTACTTCATTAAAAGTAGGCAATTAAAAAATATTCCTTGTTTGAATTTTTTTTTAATGTTATATGTTTGTAAGTATATATCAGTTATTATTATTAAGCTTTATAGATTTTGGTAAATTGTAGGATTTTTAAGTGGACATTTTATGTTATAAAAAATCATAAAATTATGTTCAAAAGATCATTTTTTTCTTAATTTTTTTATTTATTAATTTCTTTTGTATTATATATTTTATGTTAAATTAAATTAGTTAGTTACACATCAAGCTGATATTCCCATAAATTCTTCGAGTACCGGGTATAGAAATTTGTCGCAACGCCAACTTTCTGCCCCTTGGAACCTCGGCAGTCGCCCAAGACAATTGTCGATTGCCTCCACTGGTGGCCTGGATTTGGATTGCCTGCCCTGTCATCGTCTTTAGCCGCATCCTCCTGCCTCATCCTCCATCCCTCCAGTCTGGCGTATCCAGTTTCGCAATTCGCATTTCGCTTTTTTCCGCGGGCGCATTCTCGCGTAGGCGTTTGACGTGCCGCTGATTAGCCGGCAGTTCGCCGTTTGCAGTTCTCCGTTCTCAGTTCTCAGCATTTAGCATTCGGGAAGGGAATCGCGAATCGCTATCGCGCCATATGCGGACACTCGAGCCGCGGACTCCAAACACTTTTAGGGCGAATTAGCCAGCGAATCAAACATTTGCTGAGCAGGTCTGGGAATTGAGCGCGCCAGAAGACCAAGTGCCTTGCGACTTCGCGTTTTAATTGCCGCCGTTTCTGTTGCCTTTTCTCGCTTATATTTTCTTTTTACCCCTCTGTCGCAAGCCATGTTCGTGGAATTGTGCAGGAATTTATATGTTTATTCGCCCCGGCGATTGCATGTCAAGAGTAAAGGCGAAAATGAATGCAAATATAATTTTTAATTAATTAAGGCAAGCGATATTGCTGGGCAGAAGCATAAAAGCATTTTGCTTTAGTTGGCACTGAAGCGGAGTTCTCGGGAATTTTGCTCTGTTTTTGACGATTGTCAGCGTATTATTTTTTAATGCAAAATTAAAGGGAAATTGCTAGCAATTATATATCGACTGCAAACTCGATTTAATGCTAAAAATCAATTGGGAAAACGTCATTTTGTATTTATTTATCGCAAATTGTAATTGCAATATGTTAAATATTTCACAAAGAATTCGCAACAACATGGAATGGCAAATCAGTTCATGGCAAAAGTGTCGCGAATACGCAGCCTGCCGCTGCTATTTATGATAATTGTTTTTCGGTTCATTAATTTATTGTGGGCACTGTTTGGCATGCGATCAACACAGAACTCCTCCGTCGGCGGAGAGGCGGCCAATGCAGATAATTAATTACAGGCTGCGTTTAAATACAATTTCTGCTTTATTATTTGCTCATTTTAATATGCATCGTGCACAGGAAGAAATTTAATGGCTATTTATTATTGGTTGTAACGCGCTTAAAAAATTTAAAAAAAAAACAGAAAACATATTTTTTATTTTATAAAATGAATTTATTATTGTTTGCTTGATATATAGTATAACCTATAATAAAATCTAAAATATATAAATATTAAATAATAGATGTTTATGATACCTATAAATTAATATTAATAAAAAATATAAAATTGTTATTTTATCTATCATTTTTTATTAGTTAATATTTACAAACTCATTTGGAAAATGTATTTACAAGATTTTAGCTTACGCTTTTACTTAAGAATTTCTCAGTTATATATTTACTATTAAAACTGCCTTGAATATTTTTAAATATTTCATTTTATTTAATAATTTATTTTGATTTAGTTTTCCCCGTTTTTCTCTCTGCACACAGTTCATGATCTGGCCTATAGTCCCGCATAATTGTCACGCCGCATTTGTGAAATAATTCTTAAATAATTTCATCAATTACGTCGCCCAGCTGCACAGTGTCGGTCGCTTTGGCTGCCTTTGCTGTTTTTACTCTGCCGTTTTTTTATTTCAGCTGCTCCTGCTGCCTTCGTTGCCATTTCAATTATGTTGATATTTATTTTCATATTTAATTTAACACGGGCGGCAAAAGAAGCGATAGAGAAGGAGCGGGAAAAGCAGAGGGAAACGGCAGCAGCAGCAGCATTTGGAAAATCCATTTTACAGTAAAAACCGCATGCATTATTTAATTTTTAAGTGAAATCAATTACAAGCTCGTTGGCTATATAGCCAGGGGAGGCGGGGGGCGTGGCAGGTCGGTTAAGGGGGCGGGGTGTCTGGTCTGGGCAGGGCTTTTGATGTTAAATGCCAGCCGCCGTCGGCGGTGCCATCGAGTGTTGTTGTTGCTGCTGCTGTTGCTGCTGTCGATGTTGCTGGTTGCTGGTGCTGCAAAATGCGTGCGTGGGGGCGACGGAAGTGCGCATAAATGCAATTGCAGTCGAATAAATAAATAAAAATATTTTGTGCCATTAAATTCCAATTAATAACAAGGCAAACACACACACGTGCGGCGCATCAGTCGCACCGTCGACTGAACGACCCGTTCGGTCTACAATATTAATACATTTTGGCAGCGGTGCGTGCATGGCGTGCTGATTGCCGCAAGCCCATGAAATTAAGTCACAAATTAATTAATTAATGCAATCAATACGTTGGACATTTGCATTGGCTGCCGCCGCCGCTGCTGCTGCTGCAATCGATGTCACTGCATGTGGGCAACATTGCAATATGCAATTTGCAATTACAATTATGCCTTGCCTGACTGCGACCAGCAGCAGTTTCTTGCACTCTAAATATAGTCTCAACTGGCCCATTAAGGTCGCCGCTTTACACTGAGGAAACGTGAGGTATCCATTTATTATAATAATATGTGCACTTAAGTATGTGCATTAGATTGCTCCAACAAATTAAATCTTTTTATCACAGTTTAAATAATAGATTAAACAGTGCAAAAAATATTAAAAAACTACCAACTAACTTGCAAAGAGGTCTAAAGATTTCTTAAAAATTACTCATACGACAAGTATGACAGTAAATATGTTGTTGAAAAAAATCTCGTAAAATTCTCCCATTTCTAGCCTTGTCAAATTAGGAATTTGGGTGAAATACTTCGTTTTAAAAAGAAAGAGCAATGAAACAAAAGTTTGGCTGAAGTCTACGCCACCTAGATTAAAATAACTTTTTGAATAGAGGCAACAGTGCGTATGAGTGGTAAACTTTGAAGCCACTTCGCACTTCTTTTGGCGTGACTTTAATGAGAGGGTGGTGAGGGTAGGACTTTAAAAATTTCCATACAAAAGTAGACCGCCCTATTGTGCATTATTAACTAATCCAAATCTTAAACTATCTATCATCAACACAAAAAACAAAGAAAGAACATGTTAAATATCTCCATTTTACAAGGGAATCAAAAATAGATAAAAATAATTCCAGCTATAGGACTTTCTTCCCCAAAAAAGTTACCTATCTCTGCTTTGGCAAGTTGTTATCAATATGAATCGCAAATATTTTAAAAACCGACATATTTCCGAGTGCACAAATTGCCTTCGCCCAAGCCTGGAACTGGACGCTCTTCTCACACAATCAAACGCCCCAACAGGAGTCGGAGTCGAGCACGCCATGGCGAACATAATTTTTTAATGGACTTTTAATGTCTGTCGCTTGTGCGCGGGGGGAAATGGTAAATGAATGAGAGTGTGTGTGTGCGAGAGCCTTCCTTTCGCAATGCTTTTTTCGGGGTCACTTTTTTGGGGCTGCCTGGGCACAATTAGCGACAGTTTGTGCCCGACATGTGTAAACCAGCGAGAGAGGTGGGCTTTCCCGGCCATTCGTGTGCTGTGCTGTCAATTTATTAGTCGCCGCCTCGCTTGGGCGGCAGTCAATTAGAGAGCAACAAGGCTCCGTTGTTTTTAAACTGCCAATAAGTTGGTATTATGATAGTCGCGGCTAATGGGCTCGAGTGGAAAACGGGTTTTGGCTTAGTCCGGGGTCTTGGAAAATTCACAACCAAGTGCTAAAGAAATCAATTCGGCTTTTTAGCGGTATTTCGTAATTAAAATCAAACCAATTACTATATTTATAATTGCATTTTTAATGCATAACAATACAATATCTTTTGTATGTTTAAGGCAACATGCAGCTATTTGTCTTTTTAAATTTTTTTTACGGTTAATTTAATTATTTATTATTTTTATACCCTTGCAGAGGGTGTTAAATTAAATCTAATTAAATTTAACATAAATCGGACAATTATATTATATAGCTGCTATTGAATATCAGGTCAGAATAATACGAAATTACGATACCTACCGAGATGTAGAAGAATCTTTTGAAATCCGAACAGAAATCATTATAAAGTTATGAGCAAATAACGAATTGTCCGGTAAATAAAGCCACTTTCAAGGAACTGCTTGCTTGGGACTGCTTGCTTTAGCTAAGTAACAGGTATTTGATAGTCGAGGTTGTGTGCCGCTTTAGCGTTCTTTCTTGTTTCTACACGACTTTTCTTTCATTTTTCTTTATTTTACATTTATTTTTTACATTATTTACTTTACATATCATACGAAAAGTATGTTACACAGTTTTAAGTTTCTATAAACTCTCCAAATATAAGAATCTCCATTAACCGATTGAGAAGTTGTAGGTGGCGCTTGCTCTCTGCATAGCTGGCGTTTTCCAACGATGCCTGTGTAGGGGGCGCTGCTGCTTGATGTTTACGAAAGGACTTTCTAGGACTTGTAGGAAAAACTTGATTTTTCTTCGTGTTTCGTCGTAATTTTTTTTAAATTGTTTGCTTCAAACTAAAAGGCTTCCCAACAAATATTAACATAAACAAACGATCCATATTACCTTCGGAAAGATTTAAGTATTGAAAGGACGAAATATCCTCTGATGAAGTAACAGTAATCACTTTAAAACTATTATTATGTTTGTTTTTGGAAAAACTCTTATAATATTAATTTCCCCCAAAACAAGTACACATGATATTTGGTTTATATTTTTCGCATTTCCATAATATGCACTTTTATTGCGATTTGCTTTATGCATCGAATATTTGAGTTACTGCTCCTTTCGTACACTCGATTATAGATTTATGTGGTAGCGTATTTATAGACACATATAAAACTATAGTATATAGTATAGTATATATATATATTGATCGGGGATCTTAGGGCACATCCATAAACTAATCGTAGTGATAATAATTCAGATTTTACACCGCACAGTGGAAACAATCATACTTTTTATTGAACCAACAGACACATACTCAGGTAATGCGGTGTCAATCAATCAATATCTGAAGCCAAATCAATGAGTGTATTTGGGGTTAGTACTTTAACTTAAATTTATGAAATTTGACTAGTTGAATTTGCTTTACACATTTTAAGGTTGCTTTTGCTGTTTTCTGTTTTCCCGAACATAGGTTTTATAACATATTGCCAAGACTACAAACTAATTAACATTAAAGATTTGGAGTGCCGTAAACGTAGATGTAACCTTTAGCAGGAGAAATCGTTAAAGATTTACTTTGTGATATTTACGTGTGTGTTGAGTATTTTGGATGTTAGATTGCTATTGTCGTATGGTAAACGTATGCGTATAAGTTAGGACCACGTATAAATATAATACAGTAAACTAAATAGTTAAATCTATATCGAAAACTAAATTAAGAAACCTACAAAGTGTATGTACAAGAATATATTCTCTCTGATCTCGCTCCATCGCTTTGCGCAGGATGAAACTGAAGCTCATATTTGTGGTCCGTGGGTTTTGGATTGGATTGGATTTTCTTGCGTAATCGTTGGGTTGTTCGAAGTGGGGGCGGCTATCTTGTTCCTCCTCCAGCTATCATATATTTACGTATAAATGCGTCAGTTTTGCGACAGACAACGAATACAGCAAACATCCTGTTTTTTTTTGTATTTTATAATCATTTAGACCTTGCTTTCGGGTCCATCGGCCACGTGCTTGAAGGCCAATCGAATGCGCGACAGGTAATGCGAGCAAATGTGTCCGTAGTTCTTATTGTACCACTCCGGTGTCTTGCCCCTGAAAGTAGGCAATTATTTTATTAGTTTATAAAAACTCAGAAACTATTTAAATAAAACAACTCACTTGACATCCACCCTGGCCAGATGCATAACCCTTGAGCGGCCGCTGCCACAGGGCTCGATGAGATATCGCGAGGCGAGGACCACGCCCCTTACCGCCCCGAAAAGAGGCTTGGCCTTGGCATGATCAATGGAGGTCTCCACAATAACGCAGGCACCGCGCGGCAAATCAGTTTGCCAGGAACTAAAGCATAAATAATGATTAAATATTAAACATTTAAATTATTTGTAATTAATTTTTAACATACCGCAATACACAAAAGTCCGTGGACAGCTGGCCATCCAATGCATACTGATAGATCTCCGTGCGATCGTCCAGTTTCTTGACCGTCTGGCATTGCAGCAAATTCGTGTCCCACGAGGCTCGCTGCTTGATCACGAACTCAAGGACCTCCCTGGGCGGTCCTTCGATCTCCGTGGTGCAGCGCCAGAGTCTCAGCGGATGGCCATCGCCCACCTTCTTGTAGGCAATGTCCACATTGCTGTCGGTCAGCGAATTAATGCTAAACCAGCCGCGGGTTCTGTGAGGGGATTAAAAATTACGTTTAAAATAAAATATCAGCAAAAACCACTAAATTAATAATTATATATCATTTTTAAGTATAGAAAAATTCAGAAATTATTTGCACAAGAGCCTTTTTTATCAAGAAACCTTTGTTTTTTATAAAGTTATTATTTTATTTGTTAAGGTTCGAATTGTTAAAAAACTTACTTCTCGCGACCCTCCTTGATGGTGGCACTGGTGCACTCGTAGAGATACCCCCGCCAGTTGTGAAACTGCATTCCCTCGCCCAGCGCTTCCAGGGGCAGTGGCTTCGACTCCTCCATGTAGCTGAAGTTGCACTTGCCCAGCTTCTCCTTGGCCGCCGTGTAGATCTGCTTGTAGTGCTCAATCATGAAGGAGAGGCACTCGTGGGAGGCCTTCGCCTCCGCCAGCTCCTTCATGTCCGGCATGCCGGAGCCCTTGCCCTTGCGACGCGGCGAGGCGGAAACGGAAGCGGAACCCGTTGAAATGGACGAGTGGAAAATGGATTGGGCCAGGCACACGCCCAGATTGTTGCTGGTCATCTGGTTCTGCTGCGAGTTGGCCGCCACAATTGTGAGGAATTCGAGCAGCACGTACAGGATTTCCCGGTTCTCATCGGGCAGCAGGAGCACAGCGCACTGCACGGCATCCAAACGGACTTCAGCGGGTAGATCTAAATATGAAATAGTGATGGAAAAGAAAATTAAGTATGTAAATAAATATTTGTTAATTTATTAAAAATATTTGTGAACCTTCCATTAAATAATTTTAATCAATTAAAAAAGCAAATGTATATATAGATAGCTAATAAAAAACCCTGTTGCAATTTTATTCAAAAAAATCTGTACAATTATAATTATAATATATTTTTTGGAAAACGATTTTTCCATATTTTAGCTTGTTTTGAAAAATCAATATTTCCAAATATTTCAAAATTCATATTAATATTTGCCATTTAAAAATGTTTTAATTTAATTTATTTTAATATATTTTATTTTAATATATTTTATTTCAATATTATACTTACGTTGAAAGATGGCCACAAAGGTCTCGGACATCTTGGTGGTCAGCAGAGATTCGGGCAGCTCGCGGAAATACTGTTTCAGCATGTCGGCCACATCGTAGGCCTGCTGCAGATCGAACACGTCCATGCACTCAGCGGTGGAGTCGGTGACCTCGATTTGTAAAATCAATACTTGGTAGAACACTAGATTTTGGTGTATATAAAACAACTTAGTATGGAATGTGATCAATTAGCAAAACAAATCAGGGAAATAAAAGAGAAATTCAAGAAATCTTACAAATGTGTAAGCCAGAATAGATTAATCCAAAGAGAGACAATAAACAAACATGCGAGAATACTTGTCGAATCTTTTAACGAGGCAAGAATATTAGTGAGGACAATAAATGAAACAAACTGGTCAAAAATATCAAAATTATTGATCAAGTTACGTTCAAATTTAATAACAGTCAAAGAAAGGTATAAATTAGATATTTCTATACCTTCAATCCTAAATACCCCTTTGACAATAGATACTAAGGAAAAACAAGAATTATGTAACATACAACGTATAAATGGCCGAAGAGCAGATGGATAATTGAGAGAGAACAGCGGAGCACGCGCTGGTTCCGGCTATGTAGTTCGGTAGTATGGGTGTGGGAATAGAAATGCAAACTGATCTCTCAAGTGGCTCGAATGTACGCAATAGACTTATAAATTCGCGTGCTTGTAGTAGTAGATAGAGTAGAAGTAGATAGTAGGAAGAAGAATATAAACTAGAATTGGAAACCGGAAGTTAGAAAAGGAAATTTAAGAGAGTAAGAACAAAGGGGATAGTTTTCAGACATTTTAATTGCAGACAACGAATTGGGGAGACTAGGGTGGTAGTAGTCCCCCATTTCCCCACCCTACCATGATCGCCTTTGGGCACAGCCTACAGCTGGCGATCCCTTTTATCCGATCCTACATATCCACTGACTTCCGGTTAAGCATGGCTTCCAACTATAAAACTTTAGTTTAGGTTCATAGTTATAAATTTATTCTCCATAATAATATTCAATAATTTTCAAAATAAACGAAAAAACTAATTATTTCCAATTAAAATCTACCGATATTTATTAAACATTTTTAATTCAGATAAGTGGCAGAAAGATTCCGAAAGAAACACTGCTGTGGAAGTAAAGGGTTAAATATATATATAGATGTACATTTAATAATATAGTAAATCTAAATCAATATAATTGAAGACTATTAAAAAAGTCAGTGTGGAAATTCACCCAGAACGGATTGGCATAAAAATCTGAAAAAAAACCATAAATTCGGATATAGGAGCCGAGTGTATGTTATTAGAGCCATAAGCGGCCCCAAAGTGCCCCAAATTCGATTTGTTTTTTTTCTTAATTTTTTCTTTTGCAATTTTTCTGTTATAAATGTTGTCAAAATGGTTTAAAAAATGGCTCTTCTATTTTTGGGATACCCGCAAATAACTCTTTAAACTTTTTGAAATCAGCCCCTTCGTCAAGGTCGCCAATTTGTTTTTTTTTGTGACGTCATGGGCTCCCACCTATTGTTGTTGTTTTTTTTATTCAGACGTTCTCAAGTGTGACCGTGCAAAGGCAGGAAAATGCCTAAAAATGCGATCATATCGTAATTTTTTTTTGTTGCTTCATTCTTTTAGCTAAACGTTAAATTTTAATTATCGGTGGAGAATCCAATTCCCCTTAAGAAAATTTCAAGAAAGTCGTATGTATATATTTAAAGTCGGTTTTAAATGATTTTACTTTTGCAAAATCTGTGCTCCGATCAGTTTTAGATTTTGTAACAGTTTTACAATCGAATTTTTCCTTATTTTTTTTTTTTTAAATCGAAAAACCGTAAGCTAAGACGAATGTTTCCAAATATTTTACCTTTCAAATGTTGAATTTGACAAATCGTGGATTTGTAAAAACAAAATAAAAACTTGGCCCGTTGGTACACACACACGCACGCTAAAATGCGTTTTACACCCCAACCATTAGTATGTGGAAGTGTGCGTGTGTGTGTGCATTTCACCTGACTAAGGAAGTAAGATTTGCTTAAGTTCAAATTCATGATAATACTGATATTCTATTGCTAAAAGAATTCATTTTCATTTCCACAACAGGTTTGAGACATTTTCAAACGGATTTTTGTGTTTTAAATTAATATTTAAAAAAACTAATATTCAAATCAGTTAATTCTTTTGCTATTTCCTACACTTGCGTCATATTGTTTAAACAAATGGAATGTTTAAACAATTTCATTCACGGCTTCTCCCCCTACCTGCCTTTCTGACATCTAAATCTAAATCAATATAATTGAAGACTATTAAAAAAGTCAGTGTGGAAATTCACCCAGAACGGATTGACATAAAAATCTGAAAAAAAAACATAAATTCGGAAATAATTAGGAGCCGAGTGTATGATATAAATTAGAGCCATAAGCGGCCCCAAAGTGCCCCAAAATTCGATTTGTTTTTTTCTTAATTTTTTCTTTTGCAATTTTTCTGTTATAAATGTTGTCAAAATGGTTTAAAAAATGGCTCTTCATAATTTTATGGGATACCCGCAAATAACTGCATTTAAACTTTTTTGAAATTCAGCCCCCTTCATCAAGGTCGCCAATTTGGTTTTTTTTATTGTGACGTCATGGGCTCCCACCTATATGTTGTTGTTTTTTTTATTCAGACGTTCCTCCAAGTGTTACCGTGCAAAGGCAAGGAAAAATACCACAGCCACAAAATGCCTAAAAATGCGCCTAAAAATGCGAATATATCGATAATTTTTTTTTTGTTGCTTCATTCTTTTAGCTAACCGTTAAATTTTAAATTATCGGTGGAGCTATCCAATACCCCTTAAGAAAATTTCAAGGAAAAGTCGTATGTATATACATTTAAAGTCGGATTTTAAATGATTTTACTATTTGCAAAATCATGCTGCTCCGATCAGTTTTAGATTTTGCTAACAGTTTTACAATCGAAGTTTTCCTTAAATTTGTTTTTATTTTTAAAATCTAAAAACCCAATAAGCTAAGACGAAATGTTTCCAAACTACTTATTACCTTTCAAATGTTGAATTATTGACAAATCGTGGATTTGTAAAAACAAAATAAAAACATAAATTGGCCCCGTTGCGTACACACACACGCACGCTAAAATGCGTATTTACACCCCCAACCATTAGATATGTGGAAGTGTGCGTGTGTGTGTGCATTTCACCTGACTAAGGAAGTAAGATTTGCTTAAGTTCAAATTCATGATAATACTGATATTCTATTGCTAAAAGAATATCATTTTCATTTCCACAACAGGTTTGAGACATTTTCAAACGGATTTTTGTGTTTTAAAATTAAATAATATTAAAAAAACATAAATATTCAAATCAATTAATTCTTTTGCTATTTCCTACACTTGAATCATATTGTTTAAACAAATTGAAATGTTTAAACAATTTCATTCACGGCTTCTCCCCCCACCTGCCTTTCTGACATCTAAATCTAAATCAATATAATTGAAGACTATTAAAAAAAGTCAGTGTGGAAATTCACCCAGAACGGATTGACATAAAAATCTGAAAAAAAAACATAAATTCGGAAATAATTAGGAGCCGAGTGTATGATATAAATTAGAGCCATAAGCGGCCCCAAAGTGCCCCAAAATTCGATTTGTTTTTTTCTTAATTTTTTTGTTGTCAAAATGGTTTAAAAAATGGCTCTTCATAATTTTATGGGATACCCGCAAATAACTGCATTTAAACTTTTTTGAAATTCAGCCCCCTTCATCAAGGTCGCCAATTTGGTTTTTTTTATTGTGACGTCATGGGCTCCCACCTATATGTTGTTGTTTTTTTTATTCAGACGTTCCTCCAAGTGTTACCGTGCAAAGGCAAGGAAAAATACCACGGCCACAAAATGCCTAAAAATGCGAATATATCGATAATTTTTTTTTTGTTGCTTCATTCTTTTAGCTAACCGTTAAATTTTAAATTATCGGTGGAGCTATCCTATACCCCTTAAGAAAATTTTAAGGAAAAGTCGTATGTATATACATTTAAAGTCGGATTTTAAATGATTTTACTATTTGCAAAATCATGCTGCTCCGATCAGTTTTAGATTTTGCTAACAGTTTTACAATCGAAGTTTTCCTTAAATTTGTTTTTATTTTTAAAATCTAAAAACCCGATAATCTAAGACGAAATGTTTCCAAACTACTTATTACCTTTCAAATGTTGAATTATTGACAAATCGTGGATTTGTAAAAACAAAATAAAAACATAAATTGGCCCCGTTGCGTACACACACACGCACGCTTAAATGCGTATTTACACCCCCAACCATTAGATATGTGGAAGTGTGCGTGTGTGTGTGCATTTCACCTGACTAAGTAAGATTTGCTTAAGTTCAAATTCATGATAATACTGATATTCTATTGCTAAAAGAACAGAACGGATTGACATAAAAATCTGAAAAAAAAACATAAATTCGGAAATAATTAGGAGCCGAGTGTATGATATAAATTAGAGCCATAAGCGGCCCCAAAGTGCCCCAAAATTCGATTTGTTTTTTTCTTAATTTTTTCTTTTGCAATTTTTCTGTTATAAATGTTGTCAAAATGGTTTAAAAAATGGCTCTTCATAATTTTATGGGATACCCGCAAATAACTGCATTTAAACTTTTTTGAAATTCAGCCCCCTTCATCAAGGTCGCCAATTTGGTTTTTTTTATTGTGACTTCATGGGCTCCCACCTATATGTTGTTGTTTTTTTTATTCAGACGTTCCTCCAAGTGTTACCGTGCAAAGGCAAGGAAAAATACCACGACAAAATGCCTAAAAATGCGAATATATCGATAATTTTTTTTTTGTTGCTTCATTCTTTTAGCTAACCGTTAAATTTTAAATTATCGGTGGAGCTATCCAATACCCCTTAAGAAAATTTCAAGAAAAAGTCGTATGTATATACATTTAAAGTCGGATTTTAAATGATTTTACTATTTGCAAAATCATGCTGCTCCGATCAGTTTTAGATTTTGCTAACAGTTTTACAATCGAATTTTTCCTTAAATTTGTTTTTATTTTTAAAATCTAAAAACCCAATAAGCTAAGACGAAATGTTTCCAAACTACTTATTACCTTTCAAATGTTGAATTATTGACAAATCGTGGATTTGTAAAAACAAAATAAAAACATAAATTGGCCCCGTTGCGTACACACACACGCACGCTAAAATGCGTATTTACATCCCCAACCATTAGATATGTGGAAGTGTGCGTGTGTGTGTGCATTTCACCTGACTAAGGAAGTAAGATTTGCTTAAGTTCAAATTCATGATAATACTGATATTCTATTGCTAAAAGAATATCATTTTCATTTCCACAACAGGTTTGAGACATTTTCAAACGGATTTTTGTGTTTTAAAATTAAATAATATTAAAAAAACATAAATATTCAAATCAATTAATTCTTTTGCTATTTCCTACACTTGAATCATATTGTTTAAACAAATTGAAATGTTTAAACAATTTCATTCACGGCTTCTCCCCCCACCTGCCTTTCTGACATCTAAATCTAAATCAATATAATTGAAGACTATTAAAAAAAGTCAGTGTGGAAATTCACCCAGAACGGATTGACATAAAAATCTGAAAAAAAAACATAAATTCGGAAATAATTAGGAGCCGAGTGTATGATATAAATTAGAGCCATAAGCGGCCCCAAAGTGCCCCAAAATTCGATTTGTTTTTTTCTTAATTTTTTTGTTGTCAAAATGGTTTAAAAAATGGCTCTTCATAATTTTATGGGATACCCGCAAATAACTGCATTTAAACTTTTTTGAAATTCAGCCCCCTTCATCAAGGTCGCCAATTTGGTTTTTTTTATTGTGACGTCATGGGCTCCCACCTATATGTTGTTGTTTTTTTTATTCAGACGTTCCTCCAAGTGTTACCGTGCAAAGGCAAGGAAAAATACCACAGCCACAAAATGTAAAAATGCGCCTAAAAATGCGAATATATCGATAATTTTTTTTTTGTTGCTTCATTCTTTTAGCTAACCGTTAAATTTTAAATTATCGGTGGAGCTATCCTATACCCCTTAAGAAAATTTTAAGGAAAAGTCGTATGTATATACATTTAAAGTCGGATTTTAAATGATTTTACTATTTGCAAAATCATGCTGCTCCGATCAGTTTTAGATTTTGCTAACAGTTTTACAATCGAAGTTTTCCTTAAATTTGTTTTTATTTTTAAAATCTAAAAACCCGATAATCTAAGACGAAATGTTTCCAAACTACTTATTACCTTTCAAATGTTGAATTATTGACAAATCGTGGATTTGTAAAAACAAAATAAAAACATAAATTGGCCCCGTTGCGTACACACACACGCACGCTTAAATGCGTATTTACACCCCCAACCATTAGATATGTGGAAGTGTGCGTGTGTGTGTGCATTTCACCTGACTAAGGAAGTAAGATTTGCTTAAGTTCAAATTCATGATAATACTGATATTCTATTGCTAAAAGAATATCATTTTCATTTCCACAAAGGTTTGAGAATTTTCAAAGGATTTTTGTGTTTTAAAAATAAAAAAATAAAAAAAAAAAAATATTAAAATTTATTATTTTTTTTTTTTTCTTTGTTTTTTTTTAAAAATGATTTTTAATTTCGCCCCCCCTAAAAAACAGAACGGATTGACATAAAAATCTGAAAAAAAAACATAAATTCGGAAATAATTAGGAGCCGAGTGTATGATATAAACTAGAGCCATAAGCGGCCCCAAAGTGCCCCAAAATTTGATTTGTTTTTTTCTTAATTTTTTCTTTTGCTATTTTTTCTGTTATAAATGTTGTCAAATGGTTTAAAAAATGGCTCTTCATAATTTTATGGGATACCCGCAAATAACTGCATTTAAACTTTTTTGAAATTCAGCCCCCTTCATCAAGGTCGCCAATTTGGTTTTTTTTATTGTGACGTCATGGGCTCCCACCTATATGTTGTTGTTTTTTTTTATTCAGACGTTCCTCCAAGTGTTACCGTGCAAAGGCAAGGAAAAATACCACAGCCACAAAATGCCTAAAAATGCGCCTAAAAATGCGAATATATCGATAATTTTTTTTTTGTTGCTTCATTCTTTTAGCTAACCGTTAAATTTTAAATTATCGGTGGAGCTATCCAATACCCCTTAAGAAAATTTCAAGGAAAAGTCGTATGTATATACATTTAAAGTCGGATTTTAAATGATTTTACTATTTGCAAAATCATGCTGCTCCGATCAGTTTTAGATTTTGCTAACAGTTTTACAATCGAAGTTTTCCTTAAATTTGTTTTTATTTTTAAAATCTAAAAACCCGATAAGCTCAGACGAAATGATTCCAAACTACTTATTACCTTTCAAATGTTGAATTATTGACAAATCGTGGATTTGTAAAAACAAAATAAAAACATAAATTGGCCCCGTTGCGTACACACACACGCACGCTAAAATGCGTATTTACACCCCCAACCATTAGATATGTGGAAGTGTGCGTGTGTGTGTGCATTTCACCTGACTAAGGAAGTAAGATTTGCTTAAGTTCAAATTCATAATAATACTGATATTCTATTGCTAAAAGAATATCATTTTCATTTCCACAACAGGTTTGAGACATTTTCAAACGGATTTTTGTGTTTTAAAATTAAATAATATTAAAAAAACATAAATATTCAAATCAATTAATTCTTTTGCTATTTCCTACACTTGAATCATATTGTTTAAACAAATTTAAATGTTTAAACAATTTCATTCACGGCTTCTCCCCCCACCTGCCTTTCTGAGCAGCATATTGTTTAAACAAATTGAAATGTTTAAACAATTTCATTCACGGCTTCTCCCCCCACCTGCCTTTCTGACATCCTAATCAAGGTGAAAAATTAATGAAAACAAAATATTGAAAACCAAATAATAATTCTAAAATGCGAAGTAACTTTCTTGATGTTTTTTTAAATCACATAAATTTTTGCTTCTCTTTTGTTTTTGTTATTGTCAACCTAATGGTTCAAAAAATATGTCCACTGTCAGGTCGTAGACATTTACTTTAAAAATTAACACAAAATATGTGATATTTGTGATTTTTATACGTACCACTAAATGACCATTTGCTGCAGTTGTTTTAAGTAGTAACGTAGCTCAGGTGTTTGAGGTTGCTTCTAAATGGAATGTTATGTGCAGGTTGTGGGTTCAAGCCCACTTAAGTTCTTGCCAATGTAGATTTTGACTTTTTTTTTTTTACTTTGTAACCGAACTCTATTATTGGTAAGAACTCGAATTTAAAAACACGACCTTTAAATTGCAAGGAAGCTACATCGTACAACAACACCAACCCTTTAGAAAGCATGTAGTCTTTTCCCTTTGCATACTTTTATAGGTATCACTAAATGACCATTTGCTGCAGTGCTTTTAAGTGGTAATGTAGCTCAGGTGTCTGAGGTTGCATTTAAAAGCAATGTGATCTGCAGGTCATGGGTTCAAACCCACCAAAGTTCTTGCGAATGTAGATTTTGACTTTTGTTTTCCTTTCAAGTGTTCTTTACTGTGGTTTCCCTTTTAAACTTCTTCTAAGTCAAGAGTATGTGATTTTTTATTAACCCTTTAGTTACCAATGTGCATAAAATTACCTTTTCTACATTCTTCGGTTCTGATAGTAATAGTACATTAATATTATTTGTCAAGCAAATAAAGTAAACATAGCTTGGTTTAAATGTTGAAAAAATTGCATATTTTTTAAATTAAAAATTTAAAAAATTAAGTTAAGCTTAAAAAAAATAAAGATTAATAAATTAATTAAATCAATTTTAATTTCAATTTATAATTTTTGTTATTATAATTAAAAAAAAAGAGTTCTAATATGAATAAAAACAATGAATAATCTTAATTTTAGATTGTTTTTGATAAAAATGCGAATATATCGATAATTTTTTTTTGTTGCTTCATTCTTTTAGCTAACCGTTAAATTTTAAATTATCGGTGGAGCTATCCAATACCCCTTAAGAAAATTTCAAGGAAAAGTCGTATGTATATACATTTAAAGTCGGATTTTAAATGATTTTACTATTTGCAAAATCATGCTGCTCCGATCAGTTTTAGATTTTGCTAACAGTTTTACAATCGAAGTTTTCCTTAAATTTGTTTTTATTTTTAAAATCTAAAAACCCGATAAGCTCAGACGAAATGATTCCAAACTACTTATTACCTTTCAAATGTTGAATTATTGACAAATCGTGGATATGTAAAAACAAAATAAAAACATAAATTGGCCCCGTTGCGTACACACACACGCACGCTAAAATGCGTATTTACACCCCCAACCATTAGATATGTGGAAGTGTGCGTGTGTGTGTGCATTTCACCTGACTAATGAAGTAAGATTTGCTTAAGTTCAAATTCATGATAATACTGATATTCTATTGCTAAAAGAATATCATTTTCATTTCCACAACAGGTTTGAGACATTTTCAAACGGATTTTTGTGTTTTAAAATTAAATAATATTAAAAAAACATAAATATTCAAATCAATTAATTCTTTTGCTATTTCCTACACTTGAATCATATTGTTTAAACAAATTTAAATGTTTAAACAATTTCATTCACGGCTTCTCCCCCCACCTGCCTTTCTGAGCAGCATATTGTTTAAACAAATTGAAATGTTTAAACAATTTCATTCACGGCTTCTCCCCCCACCTGCCTTTCTGACATCCTAATCAAGGTGAAAAATTAATGAAAACAAAATATTGAAAACCAAATAATAATTCTAAAATGCGAAGTAACTTTCTTGATGTTTTTTTAAATCACATAAATTTTTGCTTCTCTTTTGTTTTTGTTATTGTCAACCTAATGGTTCAAAAAATATGTCCACTGTCAGGTCGTAGACATTTACTTTAAAAATTAACACAAAATATGTGATATTTGTGATTTTTATACGTACCACTAAATGACCATTTGCTGCAGTTCTTTTAAGTAGTAACGTAGCTCAGGTGTTTGAGGTTGCTTCTAAATGGAATGTTATGTGCAGGTTGTGGGTTCAAGCCCACTTAAGTTCTTGCCAATGTAGATTTTGACTTTTTTTTTTTTTTACTTTGTAACCGAACTCTATTATTGGTAAGAACTCGAATTTAAAAACACGACCTTTAAATTGCAAGGAAGCTACATCGTACAACAACACCAACCCTTTAGAAAGCATGTAGTCTTTTCCCTTTGCATACTTTTATAGGTATCACTAAATGACCATTTGCTGCAGTGCTTTTAAGTGGTAATGTAGCTCAGGTGTCTGAGGTTGCATTTAAAAGCAATGTGATCTGCAGGTCATGGGTTCAAACCCACCAAAGTTCTTGCCAATGTAGATTTTGACTTTTGTTTTCCTTTCAAGTGTTCTTTACTGTGGTTTCCCTTTTAAACTTCTTCTAAGTCAAGAGTATGTGATTTTTTATTAACCCTTTAGTTACCAATGTGCATAAAATTACCTTTTCTACATTCTTCGGTTCTGATAGTAATAGTACATTAATATTATTTGTCAAGCAAATAAAGTAAACATAGCTTGGTTTAAATGTTGAAAAAATTGCATATTTTTTAAATTAAAAATTTAAAAAATTAAGTTAAGCTTAAAAAAAATAAAGATTAATAAATTAATTAAATCAATTTTAATTTCAATTTATAATTTTTGTTATTATAATTAAAAAAAAGAGTTCTAATATGAATAAAAACAATGAATAATCTTAATTTTAGATTGTTTTTGATAAACATTTTATTGTTTTTGTCCTTCTATATAATAGCGATCGGTATTTTTTAAAAAAATTGAAAATTAATATAATTATAGAAAAAGATCCTACCATATTTAAAATCTTCGGGATTAAAAGGTTAAGTTCAAAGAGAGGGAAGTAAACTCATGGAATACCCACACATACATACATTCGTAATTCGGCAAATTTGCACTTATATATGTTTTTAGGGAGCAATTCTTTCAGTTTCAAAATGAATCCCCATGGAAGTGGTTCTGGGCAGTGGGTTGCATGGCAACCCAATTTCTAAAAGTTATATGGGAACAAAGCAACATTTTATTAAAGTTAACCAGCAGTTAAAAATGCAAAGTAAAACGATAAAAACTTTGACGCAAACGTGCAAGAGGTTGCAGAAGGAACTGAACACAATGAAGAAGAAGGTAGCAGACCTGGAGAATACTCGGGAAAACGTATATGCAATGGAAAAGAAATTTAAGAATCTGTGCCTTCAGCCAGGTCGTAGACCTTCAGTTTAATCAAAATTGTTAATTTTTTGAAAAAATAAAATGTAAAAACTGAAATATTTTTGTCTTTTTATTCTTCTTTTTCTCATTTTTAGCAAGTGCAAGTGAACAATAATAACACCAACTCTTTAGGAAGCATTTAATCTTTTGCATACTTTTTTACGGCCCATTAAATGACCCTTTGCCGTAATTTATTTAAGTGATAGTGTAGCTCAGGTGGTTAGTGTGCACGTAAATGCAACGTAACCTGTTGGTCGTGGGTTCAAGCCCACTTCAGTTCTTGCCAAAATTGAGATTGATAATATTTTTTTTTTTTACTTTGTAAACTATTCTTATGTTCCATCCAAATATTACGTAATCAATTAAGGCTTGAAAAGGGAGGGGGTAAAAATTGAATTATTTTCGTCTTTTTATTCTTCTCTTTCTCATCTTTAGCAAAGTGCAAGTGAACAATAATAACCCCGACTCTTTAGGAAGCATTTAATCTTTTGCATACTTTTTTACGGCCCATTAAATGACCCTTTGCCGTAATTTATTTAAGTGATAGTGTAGCTCAGGTGGTTAGTGTGCACGTAAATGCAACGTAACCTGTTGGTCGTGGGTTCAAGCCCACTTCAGTTCTTGCCAAAATTGATATTGACATTATTTTTATTTTTTTACTTTGTAAACTATTCTTATGTTCCATCCAAATATTACGTAATCAATTAAGGCTTGAAAAGGGAGGGGGTAAAAATTGAATTATTTTCGTCTTTTTATTCTTCTCTTTCTCATCTTTAGCAAAGTGCAAGTGAACAATAATAACCCCGACTCTTTAGGAAGCATTTAATCTTTTGCATACTTTTTTACGGCCCATTAAATGACCCTTTGCCGTAATTTATTTAAGTGATAGTGTAGATCAGGTGGTTAGTGTGCACGTAAATGCAACGTAACCTGTTGGTCGTGGGTTCAAGCCCACTTCAGTTCTTGCCAAAATTCATATTGACATTATTTTTTTTTTTACTTTGTAAACTATTTTTATGTGTCATCCAAATATTACGTAATCAATTAATGCTTGAGAAGGGAGGCTGGGGGTTATCTTTGTCAGCCAAATGATATCTTATTAGAAACAAGGATTACATGGTGGACAATGTTTTTGGGGGTCCAAAAGCGTCAAAATTATTATAACGTTATACATGGGCCTATACTTCATTTTAAAATACTTTTTTTCCTGTTCTTCTACTTGACTTCTTTGGTGGAGTGCAGCTGCACATAGAATAAAGAGAGAGATGAGAGAAAAAATAAATTAACGGTTTTTTTTTGTTTTCGTTAGATACCCGTAAGAGAATATCTGCATATTTATTTTCTCTTATTTTCTTAACTTTAATTTTGGCAAGAGGATTGAATCTGCTTCTCCTATACTTTAATCTGCCAATTACCAAAGAGCTTGGTGGTCTAGAGTGTAAATGCATCTATGAGTAATGAATGCAGAATGGTTGAGGGGATTTTTGGTTTTATGGGTTCAAATCCCGCCCAAAGCTTCGAATTTTTTACTTCTTTTTTTTTGTAATGCAGATTTTTATTCACAACACAAATTTGTTTTACAAAAACCAATAAAAACGAAAGCTAAGAGAGGAAGTTAAGAGAAATGTAGTGTGTAGTGATATGGTTTGCAAAACATATTTCATTAATTTGTCTGCAAATTGGTTTCACAGTTTTCTCTTGGCAATTAGTTATCGTTGAGTTCGGCTCTGCGAAATAAGTCCCAAAATACCAAAAAAAAAAAAAGGGGGGGGTTTTCAAAAAACCAAAAAAAAAAGGGGGGGGGGGGTTGTAGGAAAAAATGAAAAAAAATTTGGGTTTTTTTTTTTTTTTTTTTTTTTTTTTTTTTTATTTTTTTTTTTTTTTTTAAAAAAAAAAAAGGGATTTTTTTTTTTTTTTTGTTTTTCGTTGAGTTCGCTTGATGATAAGAAGAAAAGTGTTGTAATCAATTTTCATACATTAAAACCAGTTAAATTGTTATTACACAAATTATTGTTTAAACTTTATTTCCGTTAACCATTTCGTGGTAAGACAGAATCTTTCCTAATTAAAATTAAGTTGATATTTGGTTGCCAAGGCGGAATTTGTATAACAATATTCTGTACACTGAAAATAATTTCAGTGACGCCACTTAGCCATTTATTAAAGCTACTATACAACAATAAGTTGTTTAACCGAATTGACCTTGAGTTTAGAAAACAACTCTATAGCTGACCCTATAGCTTTAATGGTCAAAATAACAAACTTTTGTTTGTTGGATTGTGAAACTAAGCGTTATACATTTTGAAAAAAATAATTTTCAAACTGTTGCTTTAACCAATCTATCTGTAATCGGCAGACTTTTTTAAAAATTAAAATTTCTTAATATTTAAAAAAATAATTAGCTTACATTTAGTTAGCTTTTTGGTTGCCAAGACGAAGTTTGTATAACACACTCTGTAATTTCCAAATAATTTGAGTAACGTCTATTAAACCTATTACAAAAGCTAAAAAGCAATAAGTTATATTAAACCGGTTAGACCTTGAGTTTACAAAATAACTCTATAGCTGCTTCTATAGCTTTAATGGTCAAAATAACAAACTTTTGTTTGTTGGATTGTGAAATTAAGCGTTATACATATCTAAATCAATATAATTGAAGACTATTAAAAAAGTCAGTGTGAAAATTCACCCAGAACGGATTGGCATAAAAATCTGAAAAAAAACCATAAATTCGGAAATAATTAGGAGCCGAGTGTATGATATAAATTAGAGCCATAAGCGGCCCCAAAGTGCCCCAAAATTCGATTTGTTTTTTTCTTAATTTTTTCTTTTGCAATTTTTCTGTTATAAATGTTGTCAAAATGGTTTAAAAAATGGCTCTTTATAATTTTATGGGATACCCGCAAATAACTGCATTTAAACTTTTTTGAAATTCAGCCCCCTTCGTCAAGGTCGCCAATTTGGTTTTTTTTATTGTGACTTCATGGGCTCCCACCTATGTGTTGTTGTTTTTTTTATTCAGACGTTCCTCCAAGTGCGACCGTGCAAAGGCAAGGAAAAATACGCCTAAAAATGCGAATATATCGATAATTTTTTTTTTGTTGCTTCATTCTTTTAGCTAAACGTTAAATTTTAAATTATCGGTGGAGCTATCCAATTCCCCTTAAGAAAATTTCAAGGAAAAGTCGTATGTATATACATTTAAAGTCGGATTTTAAATGATTTTACTATTTGCAAAATCATGCTGCTCCGATCAGTTTTAGATTTTGCTAACAGTTTTACAATCGAAGTTTTCCTTAAATTTGTTTTTATTTTTAAAATCGAAAAACCCGATAAGCTAAGACGAAATGTTTCCAAACTACTTATCACCTTTCAAATGTTGAATTATTGACAAATCGTGGATTTGTAAAAACAAAATAAAAACATAAATTGGCCCCGTTGCGTACACACACACGCACGCTAAAATGCGTATTTACACCCCCAACCATTAGATATGTGGAAGTGTGCGTGTGTGTGTGCATTTCACCTGACTAAGGAAGTAAGATTTGCTTAAGTTCAAATTCATGATAATACTGATATTCTATTGCTAAAAGAATATCATTTTCATTTCCACAACAGGTTTGAGACATTTTCAGACGGATTTTTGTGTTTTAAAATTAAATAATATTAAAAAAACATAAATATTCAAATCAGTTAATTCTTTTGCTATTTCCTACACTTGCGTCATATTGTTTAAACAAATGGAAATGTTTAAACAATTTCATTCACGGCTTCTCCCCCTACCTGCCTTTCTGACATCTAAATCTAAATCAATATAATTGAAGACTATTAAAAAAGTCAGTGTGGAAATTCACCCAGAACGGATTGACATAAAAATCTGAAAAAAAACCATAAATTCGGAAATAATTAGGAGCCGAGTGTATGATATAAATTAGAGCCATAAGCGGCCCCAAAGTGCCCCAAAATTCGATTTGTTTTTTTCTTAATTTTTTCTTGTGCAATTTTTTTGTTATAAATGTTGTCAAAATGGTTTAAAAAATGGCTCTTCATAATTTTATGGGATACCCGCAAATAACTGCATTTAAACTTTTTTGAAATTCAGCCCCCTTCGTCAAGGTCGCCAATTTGGTTTTTTTTATTGTGACGTCATGGGCTCCCACCTATGTGTTGTTGTTTTTTTTATTCAGACGTTCCTCCAAGTGCGACCGTGCAAAGGCAAGGAAAAATACGCCTAAAAATGCGAATATATCAATAATTTTTTTTTTGTTGCTTCATTCTTTTAGCTAAACGTTAAATTTTAAATTATCGGTGGAGCTATCCAATTCCCCTTAAGAAAATTTCAAGGAAAAGTCGTATGTATATACATTTAAAGTCGGATTTTAAATGATTTTACTATTTGCAAAATCATGCTGCTCCGATCAGTTTTAGATTTTGCTAACAGTTTTACAATCGAAGTTTTCCTTAAATTTGTTTTTATTTTTAAAATCGAAAAACCCGATAAGCTAAGACGAAATGTTTCCAAACTACTTATTACCTTTCAAATGTTGAATTATTGACAAATCGTGGATTTGTAAAAACAAAATAAAAACATAAATTGGCCCCGTTGCGTACACACACACGCACGCTAAAATGCGTATTTACACCCCCAACCATTAGATATGTGGAAGTGTGCGTGTGTGTGTGCATTTCACCTGACTAAGGAAGTAAGATTTGCTTAAGTTCAAATTCATGATAATACTGATATTCTATTGCTAAAAGAATATCATTTTCATTTCCACAACAGGTTTGAGACATTTTCAGACGGATTTTTGTGTTTTAAAATTAAATAATATTAAAAAAACATAAATATTCAAATCAGTTAATTCTTTTGCTATTTCCTACACTTGCGTCATATTGTTTAAACAAATGGAAATGTTTAAACAATTTCATTCACGGCTTCTCCCCCTACCTGCCTTTCTGACATCTAAATCTAAATCAATATAATTGAAGACTATTAAAAAAGTCAGTGTGGAAATTCACCCAGAACGGATTGACATAAAAAACTGAAAAAAAAACATAAATTCGGAAATAATTAGGAGCCGAGTGTATGATATAAATTAGAGCCATAAGCGGCCCCAAAGTGCCCCAAAATTCGATTTGTTTTTTTCTTAATTTTTTCTTTTGCAATTTTTTTGTTATAAATGTTGTCAAAATGGTTAAAAAAATGGCTCTTCATAATTTTATGGGATACCCGCAAATAACTGCATTTAAACTTTTTTGAAATTCAGCCCCCTTCATCAAGGTCGCCAATTTGGTTTTTTTTATTGTGACGTCATGGGCTCCCACCTATATGTTGTTGTTTTTTTTATTCAGACGTTCCTCCAAGTGTTACCGTGCAAAGGCAAGGAAAAATACCACAGCCACAAAATGCCTAAAAATGCGCCTAAAAATGCGAATATATCGATAATTTTTTTTTGTTGCTTCATTCTTTTAGCTAACCGTTAAATTTTAAATTATCGGTGGAGCTATCCAATACCCCTTAAGAAAATTTCAAGGAAAAGTCGTATGTATATACATTTAAAGTCGGATTTTAAATGATTTTACTATTTGCAAAATCATGCTGCTCCGATCAGTTTTAGATTTTGCTAACAGTTTTACAATCGAAGTTTTCCTTAAATTTGTTTTTATTTTTAAAATCTAAAAACCCGATAAGCTAAGACGAAATGTTTCCAAACTACTTATTACCTTTCAAATGTTGAATTATTGACAAATCGTGGATTTGTAAAAACAAAATAAAAACATAAATTGGCCCCGTTGCGTACACACACACGCACGCTAAAATGCGTATTTACACCCCCAACCATTAGATATGTGGAAGTGTGCGTGTGTGTGTGCATTTCACCTGACTAAGGAAGTAAGATTTGCTTAAGTTCAAATTCATGATAATACTGATATTCTATTGCTAAAAGAATATCATTTTCATTTCCACAACAGGTTTGAGACATTTTCAAACGGATTTTTGTGTTTTAAAATTAAATAATATTAAAAAAACATAAATATTCAAATCAATTAATTCTTTTGCTATTTCCTACACTTGAATCATATTGTTTAAACAAATTGAAATGTTTAAACAATTTCATTCACGGCTTCTCCCCCCACCTGCCTTTCTGACATCTAAATCTAAATCAATATAATTGAAGACTATTAAAAAAGTCAGTGTGGAAATTCACCCAGAACGGATTGACATAAAAATCTGAAAAAAAAACATAAATTCGGAAATAATTAGGAGCCGAGTGTATGATATAAATTAGAGCCATAAGCGGCCCCAAAGTGCCCCAAAATTCGATTTGTTTTTTTCTTAATTTTTTCTTTTGCAATTTTTCTGTTATAAATGTTGTCAAAATGGTTTAAAAAATGGCTCTTCATAATTTTATGGGATACCCGCAAATAACTGCATTTAAACTTTTTTGAAATTCAGCCCCCTTCATCAAGGTCGCCAATTTGGTTTTTTTTTATTGTGACGTCATGGGCTCCCACCTATATGTTGTTGTTTTTTTTATTCAGACGTTCCTCCAAGTGTTACCGTGCAAAGGCAAGGAAAAATACCACAGCCACAAAATGCCTAAAAATGCGCCTAAAAATGCGAATATATCGATAATTTTTTTTTTGTTGCTTCATTCTTTTAGCTAACCGTTAAATTTTAAATTATCGGTGGAGCTATCCAATACCCCTTAAGAAAATTTCAAGGAAAAGTCGTATGTATATACATTTAAAGTCGGATTTTAAATGATTTTACTATTTGCAAAATCATGCTGCTCCGATCAGTTTTAGATTTTGCTAACAGTTTTACAATCGAAGTTTTCCTTAAATTTGTTTTTATTTTTAAAATCTAAAAACCCGATAAGCTAAGACGAAATGTTTCCAAACTACTTATTACCTTTCAAATGTTGAATTATTGACAAATCGTGGATTTGTAAAAACAAAATAAAAACATAAATTGGCCCCGTTGCGTACACACACACGCACGCTAAAATGCGTATTTACACCCCCAACCATTAGATATGTGGAAGTGTGCGTGTGTGTGTGCATTTCACCTGACTAAGGAAGTAAGATTTGCTTAAGTTCAAATTCATGATAATACTGATATTCTATTGCTAAAAGAATATCATTTTCATTTCCACAACAGGTTTGAGACATTTTCAAACGGATTTTTGTGTTTTAAAATTAAATAATATTAAAAAAACATAAATATTCAAATCAGTTAATTCTTTTGCTATTTCCTACACTTGAATCATATTGTTTAAACAAATTGAAATGTTTAAACAATTTCATTCACGGCTTCTCCCCCACCTGCCTTTCTGACATCTAAATCTAAATCAATATAATTGAAGACTATTAAAAAAGTCAGTGTGGAAATTCACCCAGAACGGATTGACATAAAAATCTGAAAAAAAAACATAAATTCGGAAATAATTAGGAGCCGAGTGTATGATATAAATTAGAGCCATAAGCGGCCCCAAAGTGCCCCAAAATTCGATTTGTTTTTTTCTTAATTTTTTCTTTTGCAATTTTTCTGTTATAAATGTTGTCAAAATGGTTTAAAAAATGGCTCTTCATAATTTTATGGGATACCCGCAAATAACTGCATTTAAACTTTTTTGAAATTCAGCCCCCTTCATCAAGGTCGCCAATTTGGTTTTTTTTATTGTGACGTCATGGGCTCCCACCTATATGTTGTTGTTTTTTTTATTCAGACGTTCCTCCAAGTGTTACCGTGCAAAGGCAAGGAAAAATACCACAGCCACAAAATGCCTAAAAATGCGCCTAAAAATGCGAATATATCGATAATTTTTTTTTTGTTGCTTCATTCTTTTAGCTAACCGTTAAATTTTAAATTATCGGTGGAGCTATCCAATACCCCTTAAGAAAATTTCAAGGAAAAGTCGTATGTATATACATTTAAAGTCGGATTTTAAATGATTTTACTATTTGCAAAATCATGCTGCTCCGATCAGTTTTAGATTTTGCTAACAGTTTTACAATCGAAGTTTTCCTTAAATTTGTTTTTATTTTTAAAATCTAAAAACCCGATAAGCTAAGACGAAATGTTTCCAAACTACTTATTACCTTTCAAATGTTGAATTATTGACAAATCGTGGATTTGTAAAAACAAAATAAAAACATAAATTGGCCCCGTTGCGTACACACACACGCACGCTAAAATGCGTATTTACACCCCCAACCATTAGATATGTGGAAGTGTGCGTGTGTGTGTGCATTTCACCTGACTAAGGAAGTAAGATTTGCTTAAGTTCAAATTCATAATAATACTGATATTCTATTGCTAAAAGAATATCATTTTCATTTCCACAACAGGTTTGAGACATTTTCAAACGGATTTTTGTGTTTTAAAATTAAATAATATTAAAAAAACATAAATATTCAAATCAATTAATTCTTTTGCTATCTCCTACACTTGAATCATATTGTTTAAACAAATTGAAATGTTTAAACAATTTCATTCACGGCTTCTCCCCCTACCTGCCTTTCTGACATCCTAATCAAGGTGAAAAATTAATGAAAAAAAAATTCTGAAAACCAAATAATTATTCTAAAATGAGAATTTTTGCTTTTGCTAATCCTTAGCGAAATTGCAAGGTGATCATGGTAAATCTTTTGCTCCTTATTTATTAACCGTTTGCTTTAATGTCAGCAAGAACTTCCAAACTGTAGCTCAGATGGTTATGTTGTACGTAAAGGAAACATAGTCTATAGGTCGTGGGTTCAAACCCACCACAATTCTTACCAATAATGATGTTGACATAATTATTTCTTTTCCACTTTGTAAACTATTTTTAGGTAGATGGTAAAGAGCGGAATGCCAAATGAGTATTCCATAACCTCTCAGAATAAAGTAAAAAAAAAATAAGAGAACTCCAATTTTGAATAGAACTTTGATTTAAACACAAACGTCCTTTAGATTACAAGGCTTTAGGTTTTGGTTTTACATTTGAAGTTTTCCTTAAAATTCTTTTATTTTTAAAATCCAAAAACCCGTTTAGCTAACACGAAATGTTTTAGAACTTTTGACAAACGGTTGTAAAAAAGAATAGAGAAAAATATATTTTACAAACTAAATATATATGTGTGTGAGTGTGTTTATGTGTGTGCATTACAGATTTGTTTTATTACTGATTTTTCTGTTTTAAAATTTAAATCGCATTGATAATATTGGAAAAAAAAACATAAATATTCAAACCAATCGAGTCTCTTGCTATTCCTTACACGCGACTCATATTGTTTAAACAAATGAAAATGTTTAAACAATTTGACTCACGGCTTCTCCTTTCACCTGATTTCCTTATTTATTATTTGTAAAGTTTTCAATCTTTATTTTTGCAGGCGAAGCTGCGGGCGACCCTGCTAGTAATATAATATAGTTCAATCATAGAAAATATAAAGATAGGTAATAAGTTTTTAAGAAATTGAATTATATAAATGAATGGGAGGGCCATTAATTTGTCCGAATTTTATAAATATTTAACATAATATAATTCAAATAATAATGTAAATATTATAAAGTAGTATTTTTATTTCTCTCAGTGTACATAGAAAAACACAAGAAATCGGGAAAAATTTTGAAGTTCGGCCAAAATACTTTAATATTGAATTTTTAAATAAAATGAGTCAAAGAATTTCTTACGGTGTATACCGTCATACTAAAATTTTATCCCAAAGTAAGGGAAAGGTTCTGTATAATCTGGGCATACACCGACAGAATACTGCTGACACTAAAATTCAATTTAATTTACATGCACTGAAATTTAATATAATTGAATAAATTTATCACTCAGAAAAATTATTACGGCAGCACCACAATAATATTTAATTAAGCTTTAAGAAATAATTTAGAATTACTAATGCTGTGGCCTTTTCTTTAAATTCATACGAGGCGTTAAGTTAACTTCATTTCTTTACGTGTAGCGCCACGTGAATCCGAGAGCAAAAGGAATAGGGCAAAAGAAAAACGGTGCTTATCACTTACGCATGTGCTGCTCCATCGCCGAAAGATCTTTGGACGGGGGGAAATACACCTGCAGAAATTATCACTCGCCAAAACTTTACTATTTCTTATTTTCGGTTTCACAAGGGGGTATTTTCATTATTTTCTTTTATATTTTGCCATTATTTTGCTTTCGCATCACGCACTTTGTTTTTATTATTTTGACAAGAATTAATTTTAATATTTCTCTCGGTGTAGGGGCTTTTTTAAGTTGTTTTATTGCCACTGATATTCATTTATATATTTTCATTTTCACTCATTCTTTCTATATTACCAATTTTCGTACTAATTTTTAGTACCACTTTTTTTGTATTTTATCACTTTTCGACCAGTTGCAGGTTTCTTTCGGGGTTCTTTCTTTACAGATTATGCCATTATAATTATACCCGTTACTCGTAGAGTAAAAGGGTATATTAGATTCGTGCAAAAGTATGTAACAGGCAGAAGGAAGCGTTTCCGACCATATAAAGTATATATATTCTGGATCAGGATCACTAGCCGAGTCGATCTAGCCATGTCCGTCTTCCGTCTGTCTCCTCGTCTGTCCGTCTGTATGAACGCTGAGATCTTGGAAACTATAAAAGCTAGAAGATTGAGATTTGGCATGCAGATTCTAGGGGTTATTACGCAGCGCAAGTTTTTCACGCCGATGTGCCACGCCCTCTCTAACGCCCACAAACCGCGAAAAACTGTGACCCGTTCTGTATGAACGCTGAGATCTCGGAAACTATAAAAGCTAGAAGATTGGGATTTGGCATGCAGATTCTAGGGGTTATTACGCAGCGCAAGTTTTTCACGCCGATGTGCCACGCCCCCTCTAGCACCCACAAACCGCGAAAAACTGTGGCACCCACAGTTTTGAAGCTATATTAACGGGAAAAGAAATGTGTATTTGTTTCATCAATACATATTGATAGACCAAAGTGGGAAACGTGGCACCCGTCTGTATGAACGCTGAGATCTCGGAAACTATAAAAGCTAGAAGATTGGAATTTGGCATGCAGATTCTAGGGGTTAATACACAGCGCAAGTTTTTCACGCCGATGTGCCACGCCCCCTCTAAGGCCCACAAACCGCGAAAAACTGTGGCACCCATTTTTTTACCGCCAAAACAGCGGCCAAACACTCCTTTTCTGTGACTGTGTAATTTGATTGGCATTTGTTTAGTTTCTTGGACATAAAGGAGATTGGAACTTCGTTTCCCTCGGCGTCGTCCTGCATTAGAACCGCGCCCACTCCAGTGTTGCTTGCATCACAATGGATGGAAAATGGAGCGTTAAAATTTGGGCTATGCAACACAGGGGCCGTACACATGTGTTCTTTCAAGATTTCAAAAGCTTGTTGAGCTTCCTCAGTCCAAGCAAATTTCTTTCTGTTTCTGAGCGTATCGGTTATTGGAGAAGCTAACGCGGCAAAATTTTTTATGAATTTATTATACCAACCCGTCATTCCTAAGAAACGGCGAACCTGTTTCATGGAGCGAGGGCTAGGGAACTCCAGAATTGCGGATATTTTATCTGGGTCTGTGCCTACGGTTCCATGGCCAATCACATGCCCCAAGTATTTAACCTCCTTGATGCAAAAATTGCTTTTTTCTACGTTTATGGTCAATTTGGCATTTTGAAGGTGGGACGCAACCTCTTTCAGAACTTCTATATGTCTTTCAAAAGTATCTGAGACTATTAGTAAGTCGTCTAAGTACACAAACACTTCGTTCCTTAGAGACGCTGGGATCACCTTATCCATTAGCCTACACATAGTCTGGGGAGAATTAGATAGTCCAAAGGGCATAACAACAAAATGATAGAGGGGTCTTCCAGGTACTGTGAATGCCGTTTTGTCCCTTGAATTAGCATCTAGCGGGATCTGCCAAAAGGCATCTTTTAGATCCAAACTAGTTATGAATTCTGCTTTTGGGAGCCTACCTAAAATACCATTAATAAGTGGCATTGGATATGCGTCTTTAACCGTCACTTCGTTCAGTTTTCGGCTATCGATGCACAGCCTTACTTTGCCAGGTTTCTGAACCAGAACTACTGGTGAGGACCAAGCGCTGGACGACTCCTCTATTACCCCTAGCTCTAGCATTCTATCCAGCTCGGCATACATAAGTTTTTCCGTTGCCGGAGATACCGCATAGTGCCTTTGTTTTATGGGTTTTGCTTGAGCCACATCAATGGAGTGTGCGAGTAGTTGGGTCCTTCCCAGTCCTTTCGCCGTGTACGACGGGAAAAGCTTGATTGTACGAAGCAGCGCTTGTTGCTGCTCAGGCAAGAGCTCACGAGACATTGGCTCTTCTAACGCTGCCACTATTGGATTGTTGCCCCGGAAGACTTCGGGTAACAACTGGAAATGCTTCCAGAAATCTATTCCTAGATACAAATCTCCTGCTAGGGATGGTACTACATAGAAGGTTAAAGTTTTCTTTTCGCTCCGGAAGGACACTTCTGTAGTTAGCCGACCACTTATCGGTTGGGATTGCCCGTCTGCTGTTCGAATTCCTGCTGTTATTCTAGAGTATTTTACATTTAATTCTGGCAGCTCTGCAGCAAGACTCCCCCCTATGCAGCTGACTGACGCTCCAGTGTCCAGTAAACCAACTACCATTTTGCCCAACATTTCCACCTGAGCGTAAGGCCTAAAATCATTAAGTTGCCCCACTATGGCTGAGAGAAGCAACTTGCGTTCGTTCTTTTTTAACCCTTTGTAATCGTCCCTACGAATTTTTGAGCGAATTGTATTAGTGCTCTCTAGCTCTGTTTTGGAAAGAATCTCGACAGTTGGTATTGTATTTGGGATTGGTAAACTGGATCTACTTAATCGGTCATCGTGGCCTTCGAGGCCATCTGTTTGCGTGCCTTTGTGGCACGCTCTCCTGAGTTTTTTGGCGGGTGACACTTAATGCAGGTGTGACTGTATTGGCCGTCCTCTCCACATCCGAAACAATAAACCCGTTTCGGCACTGGACACTTCGTATGCTGATGTCCCTTTTCCTTGCAATTCCAGCACCGCAAGTTTATGGCCGCTAGCTCTATATCTTCATCAGACTCTTCGCTATCTACCTGACATTGCACCTCGCAGACTTGCCGCCTGGGTGGTCCTTGACGCTGTGTGAATCCTTGCGATTTCCCTACGCTTTGCATGAAAATTTCTCGGGTTCTTACTAGGCTTCTGAGTTCTTGGACTGTTCTGGTGCGTTCATACAGAATTTCGTGTTGGACTTCTGGTAGGAGGTTGGCACGTAGAGTTTCTACCATCGATTGTTCGGACATGGGTTGCGAAAGTCTATCTGCGAGGGAAGCAATTATCCTGTAGAAATCATCGAATGATTCGCTTCCGCGCTGCTTCCTCTGATCTATTTCCGCTCGGATATTCCTGTCGGTTCGATCATCCTTAAATTGACCCTTAAGCCCTTCCACTAACTCATACCAACGCACTACAGAAACGCTTTTATGGAACCGCCAGTACCAATCGCTCGCAATTCCATCAAACAGCAAACTAGCGTTTTGAGCCACTAGCTCAAGATTTCCCTCTAATGACTGTCCCGCTAAAGCTTCGACTCTGTATATGAAATCTTCGATGGACATTGGGCCTTTTCCTGAGAAGCGTAGCTTCCATCCAAACATGATTTGAGCGATCTTATCTGGCCTTAAAGAACTGGTTGCTGAGGCAGGCGAATAAGTGTTATTACGATTCTGACCTAGATTTGGTGGGACTTGGGGATCGGTATTACCTTGGCTATACATTGGGTCTAGCGTTATCTGATTGGGCGAAAAATTTGCAGCTTGAGCTTGCGAATTCCCTGCAATCGCTTGGGTCATGGTTCTAGTTTGTTGGGCCAAAGCGTCCGCGAAACATTTCGTTTGTTGGGCCAATGCAGCCGTTAAGGCTTCTGAAATGGCTACCCTAATGGTTTCGGCCATTGTCGACTGAAAATCCGCTGGAGGTTCAGTCGGCGCTGGGGTCTGTTCTCGGTCGTTGCTAGTAGGCATTGTGATTTCGGCTTGACTGGCTTTGACTTGATTAGCTTTCGACCTAGTTACTACGTTAAGCGGCTGTCTTGGAGTTTTGGTTCTCGAGCCAGAAGGTTGAGTAGGAAGATCAACTGCTAAATTCTCCGTTGATGAGTAGGATAGTGAGCTAGAGCAGACAGGACAGATTTTTGTTTTCCCCGCTTTGGCAACAAAGCAATTTCGGTGAAAATCGTGACCGCAAGTAGCGTGTAGCAATTGGATGGGAAAGGAAATACCCTTTGCACAAATCTGACAAACGTTCTCTCCTATTTTGGTTAAGTCTTCTGTGCTGTGTGCTAGGGGCATTTCAAAAACCTATCATTTAGGATTCGTGCAAAATAATTGAAAAATATTTACCAACTAATACAAATAAAATAAAAAACAAAAATCGTAAATAAATAGATAAATAAATAAATAAATAAAATAAAAAAATAACTAATTTAACAAATAAATAATTAAATGAATAAATATAAAAAATAAATAAATAAATAGTTTGACTAATCTAACAGAAATAAATAAAGAAATACACAAAAAAAAATAAATAAATAAACGAAAAAAACCAAAAATCAAAATAAACTTTCAAAAATCTGGGGTGCCATGCTGTCGTTTCCTGTTATCCTTTTGTAAAATTCCTTGTCCAAACTAAGTCCTGTCGGTAATGAAATTTAATACTATTGACTCTACAATTTTCCTAATAAAAGGAATTACAAGTGGAAGATGTCGTTTTCAGATGAAGAGCTACTAACACAAAAACAATAATAAGGTTCACCTCAAGGCAAACGGCAACAAGAGGCTCCTGTAATATCCGGGTTTGTGTGTAAAATTTAACATTTAACATCTTGTATCAATTAACTTTTTGCTAAAGGCTATACCAGAGACACCAGGCAAACGGCCGCAAGTGTCCTGTACAATTCCGCCTAAAACTGCACTACAAAAGATTAATACGCAAAACGAAGCAAAATTACAAAAAAATTGACTAGAAAGGTGAAAGATATCGTTTTCAGATGACGACCTATTAACGAAAATACCTAATTAATCGGTTCACCGCATGGCAAAACGGCAACATCCGGCTCCTATTGTTCAGATTCTCGAAAACAGACTCTACATCTTACATATAACATCTTGTATTATTAAAATTCTTGAACTTTGCTTAAAACACAGACTATACCAGATACACCAGGCAACCGGCAACAAGTGTTCTGTACAATTCCATATTAAACTTCAGTACAAAAAAATTAATACTTCCCACGCTAAAAGACGGGATGGCAAATTTATTAAGCCAATAAACAACGCCCTATGCGTAAGTTTAATTAGGTAGCGGCGTTAAAGCTAAATAGCTAAAACTTTTCCAGCAGCCTAATTGTATGCAAGGAGTTTTGATTATTAAATCACTCCTCGATGCACCTAATCTAGAGGTTGAATGCTGTGGAGATTCTCTTGACTAACGTCTGATGTTGTTGACGGTTTTAAATATATATATATTTTTATTTTTAATGGATCTGGCCTTGCCGGATCGATCTGTCGCCATGACAGAATCGGGCCACACACGTTTGGGCGCCAAAATAAGTTTATTGTTATATATTAAAATACTGTAGCGAACCACGTATTGAGAGCAGATGGTAAGGTAGTCTACGTTGAGCACGCGCTGGTTCCGGCTGTGGTTTCCAGTAGAGGGGGTCGGGGATATATTAAACGCAGCTACTTGCTCTTTACAATAAATCCTTATTAATTCGCGTGCTAAATGAGGAATCTCCGAGGACTAAACCGGACTATTAACTAATACAGGACCGACAAGGACGAACAAGGATGTAGTGCCTTTATGTCAGCGGTTGTTCAAGCTGACTTGCCCTCCCTACCATGATCACCGTTGACCAGCTACATTTATGGTGATCCCTAAAAGGCGACTACACTTTACACGACAGACAACATTCGACGACGCATGGCTTCCCTATTGACACTACTCAACTTTAGAGAACATTATAAATTTTATTTTTAAACATAGAATAATCCTACTAAATGACAAACATTAATTCTAAACAAGTTCATTAGGAGCCTAAGAAATGATTAACATATAGATTGAAATTAAAAATGCGAATTTAATGACTAAAAATTAAGTTTAGCGATCGCTGAATATTTCTGTGCTCATGTATATAACATCTAGATTTTACATGAAACAATACAAATGTAGAGAGCGGGTTGAATGGGTGAATGCATGTAAAATTATGACATTATGGCTTTAAATTTTATATTATTGAGCAGGGAGTTGTGGGTTGGGCTTTACGGGAGAAAATTTTTTTAATTGGAGTTTCTTTAATTTTTTTTTTTATTATTTTTTTTTTTTTTTTTTAGTACGGCATTTAGTAAGGGGTGAATTTTTAATTTTGTAACGAGTTAAATTTTAATGTTTGTTTTCTCTTTAGTCTTTTGTTTTATTTAAAAAAAAGGTAGTTGAGATTCTTATGACATTACAATAGACTCACTTTGTTTTCCCACGATGAAGCGCTTCTCGGGGGGGCCTGTGAAAGAGAACCTCAACTACTTAAGAGAACACTTGTGTTACTCTCACTCGCCTTACTCGCAATCTACAGCGGTACGGTACTCTGCCGTTAGGATATGGGAGAGGGAAGGGAAACGTACATGGGAAGACGGGACTGCTCAGCTCTAATGCATATTTTTCCTGTTATTGACCTTCTCTCTTGATAATAACTATACTCTTAAACTACTTAAACTAAATTGCTGCTGTTGATCTGCTCCTAGCGGCGTAAAATGCCGCGTAAAATTCGTTTGCTTGCGGGTTTCTAAATGGCCTTAAATTTGATTTTGTATTTCAAAGAAATTTAATTAAATCGTTTTGATTGGGTTTTTGGTTTTCCCCACGGCTTATTGGATGGTATTGCCGGCAAATTATCCCTAGCCTAAATTTTGTTGGCTACTGGGCTACTCTACAACATATAAACGGAATGTAGAAAAATATATGTAGATAAATGTAAAATAAAATTTTCAGCGCTAGGTTTGCTGCTGCGGGATCTCGGATTCTGCTGCTGCTGCTGGTTTGATTGGAGGTCGATCGGTATATAAATTTACTCCTGTTGGCCCTTTGTTCTTCAGACGCCTCTTACGCCCAAGCCTGGCTTTTGGCGGACCGGGGTTATGTAACCGGGTTATGTAACCGGGTGCCACCTGAAATATTAAGGCGTTCAGCCGCCGTTTCTTCACTTTCTCTACCAAAAAAACTTACCCTCTAGGGGTTGGCACTTTAGCACTTGTATTTTTGTTTTTATGCAACTTGCAACGCGATTGCTGGGAATTTTGAAAATTTTTGATTTCCTTTAATTTGTATCACTTTGATCTTTGCACTTGCAACTAGCTTCTTCCTCGATCCACTGGTAATTTTGGTGTGACTCCAAACGAAATTGACTTCGGGTCGGGACCCTGAGTCCGACCTGTCGCTCAAGCCTATTCACCAATTTGGTGAAGTTTTTGGGAGTTCTGGCTCAAGAGAACTATCTACATCCACAGATAGTTTTGGCCAAATTCCGTTGCCTACTTTTGGGCCGAAAGCAATCTTAGCCAAAAGACAAGCAATCCTACACGTTGCCGTTTCGCGAACCCGAAAATTTCGGAGCACAATTGGGGCAGTCGCGATCCAGTGCCCTAGCTCAGTTTCTTAGAAACGAAAACCGTTTGAAAAGAGACTTTCCATTAAAAGAGCAATACGACTCAGTCATTCAGGAGTATTTGGATCTGGGTCACATGAGAGAAATTCTCCCGTCGTACGATTCTCCAAACTACTACCTTCCACACCACGCGGTGATCAAACCCGAGAGTACCACCACCAAACTTCGGGGGGTATTCAATGCCTCTAGCCCTTCAGCAAATGGGACAAGCTTGAACGATATTCTTCATGCTGGTCCAGTCCTACAATCTGATTTAACCATTTAGATCTTGAAGTGGCGTTATTTCCAATACGTATTCAGCGCAGATATTACCAAAATGTACCGTCAAATCTGGGACGATCCCAAGCATACGCCATTCCAAAGAATCTTATTCCGGAAGAAAGACGGAGAAGTAGGCGATTTCGAATTAAAAACCGTTACGTTTGGTGTCAACTGTGCACCATTTCTGGCACTCCGTGTACTCCAACATTTGGCAGACGACGTAGAAAAGGACTTCCCTCAAGCAAGCAATATTATTCGTCATTTTATGAACGTAGACGACAGGGACCACTTCCATACATGAGGCTCGACTTGCAATCAGCGAGCTTCGCCATGCTTTCAGCCGCGCCAGTTTCCCATTGAGAAAGTGGACAGCCAACCAGAAGCGCATACTCGAAGATATCCCAAACGAGCACCTACTCCACGAAGACTTTCGAGATCTTCACTCCGAAAGCTTTGCCAAAACACTGGGTGTTCGGTGGAATGCGACCTCTGACGAGTTTTATTTTGTTCCACCGCCAGTTGCGATTCAATCCACTCACACGAAGAGAGAGGTTCTTTCCCAAATTGCGAAGTTTTTTGACCCAGCCGGATGGCTGTCCCCGTTTATTGTCCGCTCAAAAATCTTTATGCAAGAAATTTGGCTGCAGGAGTTGGGCTGGGATGAAAATATCCCAGCAGAAATGAATAAGAGATGGCAAGATTTCTTACGCAGCTATTCCGAGCTTGAGCAGATCCGTATCCCGAGGTGGGTTGGTTTCCAGCCAGAGGCCAAGGTAGAGCATAATGGGTTTTGTGATGCGTTGCAGAAGGCATACGGGGCCGCTATATACTTGCGGGTGGAAGTTGCCACAACATTATGACCCGTCTGCTTACCGCCAAAACCCGAGTCGCCCCTGTAAAAACGGTGTCCCTTCCACGGCTCGGGCTGTGTGGGGCAGTGCTGTTGTCGGAAATGATTGCAGCTATCCTTCCGAATATGCCAATTTCCAATTCCGACATTTTCTGTTGGACTGATTCCACCATCGTCCTTGCGTGGTTGAATAAGCCGGCATGCCACTGAACCACGTTTGTAGCCAACCGAGTGACCAAGATTACACAGGTGACGAGCGCTGAGCATTGGCCAGTCGAGGCGTTTCGTTACAGGAGCTGACTGATAGCCAACTCTGGTGGGAAGGACCGGACTGGTTACAACAGCCAAAGGACAAGTGGCCAACACGGTGGCTTGAAACTCCAGTCACAGGCTTAGAGCAGCGTGCTGTTAAGGTCAATTTCGCACAGACCCCATCCGAAGATTTGCTGGAACGATTCTCCTCGTTGGATAAGGCTCTGCGGGTCCTTGCGTACGTATTACGTTTCATTCAACGCTGCCGCAAGATGCCGAGGGACTCTGCTGACCGACCTACCAAGGAAGAGGTCCGAGAAGCTGAAAGAGTCCTCATTCGTTACGCTCAGCGGGGAGAATATACCCAAGAGCTCAAATTCCTAAGCGATAAGCGTCCGATTCCAGTTTCCAGCCCGATCGCCAACCTGTTTCCATTTTTAGACCAACCAGGCCTGCTAAGGGCATGTGGTCGCGTTAAAACCTCAACGGCCCTTCAGTATGACGAGCGGCATCCTATTATATTGCCATACAACTGTCGTTTAGCTCGTCTTCTCGTCCGTTTTTCGCACCAGATTTCCCTGCATGGTGGCAATCAATTAGTGATACGCCTCATCCGATCGAAGTATTGGATTCCTAAACTCAAGAATCTAGTAAAAGCTGTGCTGAGCTCCTGCAAGGTGTGCACAATTTACAAGAAGAGAGTACAGACGCAATTAATGGGCGACCTCCCGACCGATCGAGTGTCCTTTTCCAGGCCATTTACATATACGGGCATGGATTATGCAGGACCGTTCGAGATAAAGAACTATACTGGGAGAGCATGCCTTATTACCAAGGGATATGTTTGTGTGTTTGTGTGTTTTTCCACTAAGGCTATTCACTTAGAGCCTACGTCCGATCTGATAACGGAGAAGTTCCTCGCGGCGAGAAGAGGTTGTCCTCAGCGGGTCCATTCGGATAATGGCAAAACCTTTGTGGGGGCCGCGACTCTACTTTCTCGGGATTTCATGCGGACGATCAAAGAGTCGGTAATTGGAACGTATAGCCACCAGGGACTCTTGTGGCGGTTCATTCCACCAGGAGCTCCACATATGGGAGGATTGTGGGAGGCTGGAGTAAAAAGCTTCAAGGCACTCTTCTACAAGTCAACGTCAAGTCGGAAGTAGACGTTTGAAGAGTTCGCCACCCTTCTCGCCAAAGTTGAAGCATGCCTCAATTCCAGGCCGTTGTCTCCCATGTCTGAAAATCCTTCAGAGTTATTGGCATTGACGCCAGGCCACTTTCTGATTGGGGGGCCGTTGCTTTCCACAGCTGAGCCCGAAATTAAGGGCGAAGCGCAGTCGATTATAAATCGCTGGCAACACTTGAAGGCCCTGCATCAGCAGTTCAGTGCGCAATGGAAAGAGGAGTACTTGAAAGAACTTCACAAGCGCAATAAGTGGCAGAATCCTTCCCGAGACATCCAAGTCGATGATATGGTAGTCGTCAAAGAAGACAATATGCCGTCAAATGAATGGCGGCTCGGGAGAGTGGTATCTGTTCTTCCAGGAGCCGATAGTAGAGTTCGCGTAGTAGAAGTCCTTACTGCTCGAGGGACAATAACACGTCCTATCCACAAACTAGTTCTTCTGCCTATGGAGGACAAGGCAATCTCCGCACTTCCACAAAAATAACTTCAGTCCTCATTCTAGTACTTCTTCCTATGGAGGCCAAGGCCACCTCCGCTTTCCGAAAATAGTGCCTTCTGTCCTTATTTTTCAAAATCCGTTCACAAATTGATACTAAATTTGCTTATCATTTTTATTAAAGCATCGAAACCATGGCTCCACGTCCTCGCAGCGCCCAAACTTTGGACGACAGACGTTCACGAGGTACTCGATCCTACCGTTGCCGAGTCTGTCGGGGAATCCATCCTCTACGGAAGTGCACCCGCTTCCTTAGGCTCAGCACGGAGAAGCGGCTCCGCGCCGTCCTCATCAATAAGTATTGTGCGAATTGCCTGGCCCATCAACACTCAGGGGGGCAATGTCGCAGTGGCGACACGTGCAAAAAGTGCGGGCAGAACCATCACACGCTGCTGCACCTGCACGAGAGGTCCGAGACTACTCGCCAACCGCCCATCCAGCAGCGTCGTCAATCGCCGTCCCCGCCACGTCGCCAATCGCCGTCCTCAGAGCCTCCACATTCTTCCGACGGCCATCGTGTTGCTGGAGTCTGGGGCCACCACCTTCGCAGACGGCACGCGTTAAGCGACCCTTGGACATCCGTCTGTCGCACGACGTCCATCGTCGAGCAGCAACTTCATCATTGGCGTGCTCTCCTGCAGATCAGTCAGAGCCTACGCCCACATTTGCGGAAATCGGTCTGGCCGATGAGCAGTTCCATCGCTCAGGAAGAGTATGGGGGGAAGGGGGGGGGTGGAGCATGCAGACACGCCTAAGGATTAATCCTTTGCGACGTTCGCCCTCGCAAGGGGGGGGGGGGAGAATGTTCGCGCCAAAGCGGCGCCCCCAGCCCCGGCCAATTTTCCCTCCAAGCGCCCCTGGAGCCTTGACAGTCGAGACAGCAGTTCTTCCAGATCGCTCGCATCTCGCTCTCTCGCACTGTTAAGTGTCTCCACTCCGCTCTCCAAGCGGCTCTTGGAGCTTCCACTCTGTAGTTTAAGTTAGTTCTTATTTTCAAGTGTAAGCGAACAGTCGAGCAGTGAAGTTTTTCGAAATAAACAGTGGAATTTTTTATAACATTAAAAAACCCATTGCGGCCGTGTATTTTCTGCCCTACGATCGTTCCCGAAATTGGAAACCCCGCCCCACTCCAGTTCACTAATGGAACCATTGAATTAGTTCAATTCTTTCAAAGGCTTGAAAAGCAGGCCGGTATTCACAAAGTCAGCCAACTCAAAGTGGCACCGTGGGAAAATATCTTTGAACATGTTTCAATTGATAATTTTAAAAATATGGGGAAAGGCTTGAACTGCAGGCTGGTAGAGAAAAAATTACCCAACTTAAAGTGGCACCCTGGAATAATATCTTTGAAAATATTTCAATAGATAAATTTAAAACAAGAGGGAACGCTATAGTCGAGTGCCTCGACTATCAAATACCCGTTACTCAGCTAAAGTCAGCAGTCTCAAGCAGGGCAAACCAAGCAACCGCATCAAAAAATTAAAAATATTTCTTCTACATTTCGGTAGGCGTTAATAACCCTAACAAAATTGCGTTTACACTTTTGTTCTAGCTTTAAAACTATGGGCGCCACAGCTTTTCGCGGTTTGTGGGCGTTAGGGGGAGGGGGGGTTTCCAACTTTGGTCTATCAATATGTATTGATGAAACAAATACACATTTCTTTTCCCGTTAATATAGCTTCAAAACTGTGGGTGCCACAGTTTTTCGCGGTTTGTGGGTGTTAGAGGGGGCGTGGCACATCGGCGTGAAAAACTTGCGCTGCGTAATAACCCCTAGAATCTGCATGCCAAATCAATCAAGCTTTTATAGTTTCCGAGATCTCAGCGTTCATACAGAACGGGTCACAGTTTTTCGCGGTTTGTGGGCGTTAGAGAGGGCGTGGCACATCGGCGTGAAAAACTTGCGCTGCGTATTAACCCCTAGAATCTGCATGCCAAATCTCAATCTTCTAGCTTTTATAGTTTCCAAGATCTCAGCGTTCATACAGACGGACAGACAGACGGACAGACGGACATGGCTAGATCGACTCGGCTAGTGATCCTGATCAAGAATATATATACTTTATATGGTCGGAAACGCTTCCTTCTGCCTGTTACATACTTTTGCACGAATCTAATATACCCTTTTAATCTACGAGTAACGGGTATAACTACTAAAACTCCTTTAACACTTACAGAAACCCCAGAAATGGTATTTGATAGGGTAATTGTGGATACGATCGGTCCACTGCCGAAATCAGATCAAGGAAATGAATATGCAGTCACTTTAATATGTGATCTGTCAAAATATCTTGTTGCTATACCAGTACCAAATAAAAATGCAAAAACAATAGCAAAAGCTATATTCGAAGAATTTATTCTAAAGTACGGTCCAATGAAGACGTTCATTACGGACATGGAAACAGAATACAAAAATTCCTTAATGAATTTATACGTACGTACATTTCAACTGATAAGACGGATTGGGATGTATGGTTAAAATACTTTGTTTATTGTTTTAACACGACACCCTCTATGGCACATGATTATTGTCCATATGATATAGTTTTTGGTAGAACTTCGAATTTACAAAAACATTTTAATAGCGTGGATAGAATATAACCTTTTTATAATATAGATGACTATGCAAAAAAACAAAGTTTAGATTAGAACAAGCTTTTAAAAGAGCCAGATTAAAAAAAAATAAAAGACAACTGTTCGGTCATGCCGCAGCCTAAATAAAATCTTAAAACTCAAAGTCTTAACGTAAACTAATTTCTCGATGTTTGTTTTGCTTTTTTCATTTGCCCTGTGTGGCAACTCTGTCATTTGCTGTAATTGCTACTCCTTTTTGAACTTCATTTGTCTGTCGTTGACTTGTTTTTCGTCTACGGCAGGCATCTATTTTTAGTTCGATTTTGTACATCGCTCGCTGAGCAATGGCTCATATCGTTTCACGCGATTACCTTTCGGTTTGAAAATAGCCCCAAACTCATTTCAAAGAATGATGATTATTGCATTTTCTGGACTTGAAGCTTCTCAAGCATTCCTTTATATGGATGATTTAATAGTCATTGGATGTTCTCAAAATCATATGCTTAAAAACCTAAAAGACATCTTTGAAACATGGAGAAAACACAATTTAAAACTACATCCACAAAAATGTTCATTTTTTATGCATGAAGTGACCTTCCTTGGTCATAAATGTACAGACAAAGGAATATTACCAGATGATAAGAAATATTATGTTCAAAAAAACTAGACGATTTGTAGCATTTTGCAATTATTATAGGCGTTTAATTAAAAATTTCGCCGACTATTCACGGCACTTAACTAGATTATGTAAAAAGAATGTTTCATTTAAATGGTCTTCCGAATGTCAAAATTCATTCCAATATTTAAAAGATAAACTTATAAAACCAACTTTATTATAATATCCTGATTTCCTTAAAGAATTTTGTATAGTAACGGATGCAAGTAAACAGGCATGTGGAGCAGTATTAACTTAACTCCCGATAGCATACGCATCACGTTCATTTACAAAAGCCGAAAGCAATAAAAGCATATATTTATGGTAAACATTTTACAGTTAGACCACTAACATACTTATTTTCAATGGTCAATCCTAGTTCAAAACTCACACGCATGCGGCTCGAATTAGAGGAATATGATTTTACAGTCAAGTATCTAAAGGGAAAAGATAACTTCGTGGCAGACGCCCTGTCTAGAATAACAATTAAGGATCTTCAAAATATTACGGCAAATATATTACAAGTCACTACAAGACAGAAAAGTAGAACAAATTCCAGCGCAGAAAAAGATAAAGTAGAATTGCCTAGGCAATCTCAAATAAAAGCTTTTAAGCCCAACGTATATGAAGTCATAAACAATGACGAAGTACGTAAAGTAGTGACTTTGCATGTGAATAATAATTTATGTTTTTTCAAACATGGAAAAAGAATTACAGCAAGATATAATGTTGGAAAATTGTATACTAATGGAACTCTAGATTTAGGACAGTTCTTCCAAAGGCTTGAACTGCAGGCTGGTAGAGAAAAAACAAGAGGGAACGCTATAGTCGAGTGCCTCGACTATCAAATACCCGTTACTCAGCTAAAGTCAGCAGTCTCAAGCAGGGCAAACCAAGCAACCGCATCAAAAAATTAAAAATATTTCTTCTACATTTCGGTAGGCGTTAATAACCCAAACAAAATTGCGTTTATACTTTTGCTCTAGCTTTAATACTATGGGCGCCACAGCTTTTCGCGGTTTGTGGGCGTTAGGGGGAGGGGGGGTTTCCAACTTTGGTCTATCAATATGTATTGATGAAACGAATACACATTGCTTTTCCCGTTAATATAGCTTCAAAACTGTGGGTGCCACAGTTTTTCGCGGTTTGTGGGCGTTAGAGGGGGCTTGGCATATCGGCGTGAAAAACTTGCGCTGCGTATTAACCCCTAGAATCTGCATGACAAATCCCAATCTTCTAGCTTTTATAGTTTCCGAGATCTCAGCGTTCATACAGACGGGTGCCACTATTTTTCGCGGTTTGTGGGCGTTAGGGGGGAGGGGGGTTTCCCACTTTGGTCTATCAATATGTAGTGATGAAACAAATACACATTTCTTTTCCCGTTAATATAGCTTCAAAACTGTGGGTGCCACAGTTTTTCGCGGTTTGTGGGTGTTAGAGGGGGCGTGGCACATCGGCGTGAAAAACTTGCGCTGCGTAATAACCCCTAGAATCTGCATGCCAAATCCCAATCTTCTAGCTTTTATAGTTTCCGAGATCTCAGCGTTCATACAGAACGGGTCACAGTTTTTCGCGGTTTGTGGGCGTTAGAGAGGGCGTGGCACATCGGCGTGAAAAACTTGCGCTGCGTATTAACCCCTAGAATCTGCATGCCAAATCTCAATCTTCTAGCTTTTATAGTTTCCAAGATCTCAGCGTTCATACAGACGGACAGACAGACGGACAGACAGACGGACAGACGGACATGGCTAGATCGACTCGGCTAGTGATCCTGATCAAGAATATATATACTTTATATGGTCGGAAACGCTTCCTTCTGCCTGTTACATACTTTTGCACGAATCTAATATACCCTTTTACTCTACGAGTAACGGGTATAATTATATCCTGAAAAATGTTCATTTTTCATGCATGAAGTCACTTTCTTAGGACATAAATGCACAGATAAAGGAATCTTACCCGACGACAAAAAATACGACGTCATTCGAAATTATCCAGTCCCACATGATGCGGACAGCGCTAGAAGATTCATTGCATTTTGCAATTATTACAGACGCTTTATAAAGAATTTTGCTGAATACTCCCGCCACATAACAAGATTATCTAAGAAAGATGTTAAATTCGAATGGACAACAGAATGTCAAAACGCCTTCGAACATCTTAAATCAGCATTAATAAACCCTACTCTGTTGCAATACCCAACTTTGGTCTATCAATATGTATTGATGAAACAAATACACATTTCTTTTCCCGTTAATATAGCTTCAAAACTGTGGGTGCCACAGTTTTTCGCGGTTTGTGGGCGTTAGAGGGGGCGTGGCACATCGCCGTGAAAAACTTGCGCTGCGTATTAACCCCTAGAATCTGCATGCCAAATCCCAATCTTCTAGCTTTTATAGTTTCCGAGATCTCAGCGTTCATACAGAACGGGTCACAGTTTTTCGCGGTTTGTGGGCGTTAGAGAGGGCGTGGCACATCGGCGTGAAAAACTTGCGCTGCGTATTAACCCCTAGAATCTGCATGCCAAATCTCAATCTTCTAGCTTTTATAGTTTCCAAGATCTCAGCGTTCATACAGACGGACAGACAGACGGACAGACGGACAGACAGACGGACAGACGGACAGACAGACGGACAGACAGACGGACAGACGGACAGACGGACATGGCTAGATCGACTCGGCTAGTGATCCTGATCAAGAATATATATACTTTATATGGTCGGAAACGCTTCCTTCTGCCTGTTACATACTTTTGCACGAATCTAATATACCCTTTTACTCTACGAGTAAGGGATAAAAAGTGGGGGAAAAGGAAAGGAGGAAAAAAGGGGGAAAAAAAGAGGGGGGGGGGGGGGGGGGGGGGGGGGGGGGGGGGGGGGGGTATACCCACAAACAAAAAGTTCATAAAGATAGGCTAAAATCTTTTATTTCGTAAACACTTCTATAAATTTTTTTTTGTATGGCCATACATAGAATAAATAAATATCAATCCTATTGATACGCTCTAATTGACCGTTGCCGCGTGGCACACCTGTGGCTACCAACAAATGCTGGATATTGTGATACTTACAGTACTCCTGAAAAACATTGGCTGTGAATGCTGTTCCACGATCCGTGATTATACGGCTTGGATTACCAAAAACTTCAGACTGCCTTTCCATTCTATCCACTACCTCGTCAGCGCCAGTACTCTTAGTGGGGTAAAGCCACACAAATTTAGAGAAAGCGTCGACCACTACTAAAACATGATTGTATTGTTTTTTAGTCAAATCCATGGGGCCAATGTGGTCCATATGATAGGTCTGTAACGGCTCGTCTGCCTTGTTTATCGCGTTTAAGAAGCCCTCTTTTTTCCCATACTTAGCCTCGCCAACTATGCACTCTACACAGGACTTCACGATAGTTTGGGCCTTTTTCTCTAAATCAGGGATATAATAATCGCGCTGGACCAAGTCAATTGTTCTTTTGACGCCAAAGTGTCCTTGTCGGTGAGCTGTGTTGATTATTTCGTTCTCCATGGCTGATGGAATTGGTTTCCAGGACCTTAGAAATGGCTTTTATCCATTCATCCTGACGTTGAGCCTGTTGAATTCGATGTCTGACTGAATCTTGGAGCAACAAGGTATGAACGCGGCTTAAAGCATCGACATGTTTCATCCTTGTGCCTGGGCGGTGCTCTATTATGTACTCAAAATCTTGTAAGAACATGGCCCAACGAGATACTTTCACTGGGACATCATTCTTTCGCATGGTCATAGCAAACGCATTGCAGTCGGTGACGATCTTTATTTTCCTTCCCAGCAAGTAGATTCTCCACTTCTTTAGGGCCTGTACTATAGCGAGTACTTCTAGCTCATAAGAAGGATATTTCTCCTCAGCATCTGTTGTCTTGCGGCTCATGTACTCTACTGAGTGAAACTCTTGATCAGCTGAATCCTTTTCAAGAAGGACAGCTCCATATCCGTACATGCTTGCATAACATTGGACCTCGGTAGCACTTCTTTGATCGAATAACTTCAGTACTGGCGAACTAGTCAAGCATACTTTTAACTGCTTAAACGATGCTAACTCTTCCTCGCCCATCTTAAAGGAGGTGTTCTTCCTAAGCAAGTTCGACAAAGGTCTGGCAATAATAGCGAAATCTTTCACAAACCTTCGGAAATAGGATGTTAGACCAAGATAACGTTGAACGCCTTTTTTGTCTTGCGGGACTGGGAAGTTTTCGACTGCACAAGTCTTTTCTGCTAAAGGTTGTTGTTTGGACCTTGTATTAAATTCGAGTTTAATTCATTTTATTGTATGAAGTTATCTTTTCTTGGAACCTATTCCTGTATTATTTCCTCTATCAACATTATTGTACACACTACCTATTCGCAACATGTATCTCTTGTAAACATTACCGATACGCAACATGTATATCTTAATTTGTCGAATTTGGAGACCTTAACCTTCGGCTCGAAGTTAAGGGCTTCCCGATCAATAAACGACTTGAAATCAGACCAGCAAACTAACTGCACGCTTTTGGTTTCACGCTAGATTCGCTAGGGAACGTACATTTTGGCGACCGTGACAGGTCTCACGTTCTGTATCAAGTTTAATTTCAAGTTCAACTCGCATACTTCGGCGAACTCGTTTGACAAAAAAAGTCAAAGTTGATCAATCGGATCAACACACAGCGTGTGTGGCGAGATATCGTTCGCGCATCTACGACCCGGTACCCAATTCGTGACATTTCTCCCTGACAATAAAATCGTCATCGCCTAAAGTAATCAAATCATAGTGCCACCAATTCCGTGTTCCTCCTCGCACCATTTCGATCTGTCCGAGCGGCAGAATCGTTAACCTAAAGGAACTAAAATTGGAGCATCGTCGCATCGATTACATAACCCCAGTTATGTAACCGTCTCATAACCCACACATTCGTAGTGGAACCTAACCATTTGGTTCTCCCTTTTGATCTACATTCTTCATCTGTTCACTGGAAAGTGGAATTCAAGTACTGACTTATCTATACTTCCAACAAACGGTCATACTCAGCAAGGGCTTTGGAAACACATCACTAGTGGAAAGCGGTATTATTATAGAATAATTACGCGGAGAATAATTACGACGCAATAAGATGACCCAGCCGGAAGAACGTTTAGCTACTCTTTTACAAGAAAAGAGCAGCCTACTTCTGGCCATGAAGAACCTCAAGAAACATGTGGAGGCTGATACTGGGATGAATGCCGCAGAATTGGATTGCCGAGCAGGTGCTAGACGCTCATTTCAGGCAAGCGTCTCAAGTTCAATCCAACATTGAGCGTCTAGACCCAGAAAACCAAGAGAGAGAGATCCTCGATGAGTTTTTCATCACAACCAAGGCAGCCATTCTCAGCATCTCCACCAAACTTAAACGAGAAAGAATAGAAGACACCAGCTTTCTAAGTTTTACTTCTTCCCAGTCACATCACACTCGATTGCCTTCATTAAAATTGCCCAAATTCGATGGAAAATACAGCGAGTACAGCCGATTTATGACTGCATTTACGCACTTGGTGGACGATGACGTCACAATTAACCCAGTCGACAAGTTCAATTACCTCCTTATTTGCTTGACCGACACCGCCTTGAGTGTTGTATCGTCTTTTCAAGTTTCAGAGGAGAATTATCCCAAAGCCATGAATCGCCTCAAGGAGCGATTCGACAAGAAGGTACTCATATTTCTGGAGCACATATCTAGCTTGTGCACCCTACCCATCCTGGAACCCGCAGACGCCAATTCTCTGCGTGGTATCTTGGACACCGTTTCTGCACTGCGCGGGTCATTGCTATCACGCGGCTCAGAAACTGATATTCTCAACGCAATTCTAATCCACAATGTTCTCCTGAAGGTGGATTCAGATGCTCCGCAGGCCTATAATCGAGCTCAAGATTATGACACGTTGCCATCTTGGGACAACTGTTATAAAACGCTTAGCCGACACAGCGAATTCCTGGACTGCAGCGCGCCCAGCATCATTAAGAAGCGGCTGCTAGAAAACCAACCGACAAACGCCACGGCAATCTACGCAAGGCATTTGTCGCCGCCCAGAACAGCTGTCTGAAATGCAAATATCCTTGTGCATAAATTGCCTCGGAAAAGGGCACATGGCAGGCAAGTGCAGTTCCAAATTTAAGTGCCGCGTATGCCGGGGACTGCACCACACTTGTTTGCACAGATACACACAGCCTTCTCATCAGTTCATCACATCATCGCCAATGGATGACACTTCTCAAGCACAACTCAAGCAGTATCCCTTCTAGCCAGACAGTCCAGACGTGCTCTCATACCAACAGCAGTGGTTCTCATCAAGGACAATTGTGGGTCCTATCAACAAGCACGAGCTCTCCTCGATTCGGGACTTCATCACCGAATTCTTTGGTCTCTTGGAAGAAGGAAAAATCTCTCTGGGTCCAAATCTACCCTATCTGCAAAATTCCTCACTTGTGTGGCTGGTTGGCGGCAGAATCGACGAGCCTGGAAGAGTAAAGGTATACACATTTATATGCAAAACTGAAAGCGTTCGCGATCTCAACGTCAACTTGCAGCGCTTTTGGGAAATAGAAGAACTGAGCACAGAGAGGCAAGCACTCACAGAGGAAGAAAAAGCCTGCGAAAACCACTTCAAATCTCAGGTGACAGTTCTTGCCTCCGGACGCGTTCAGGTATTTTTACCATTCAAGCACTCTCCTGACGCTTTGAACACATCAATGGAGACAGCCCAATCTCGATTTCTACAACTGGAGAAGCGCCTAGAGCGCAACCCTTTGCTACGGGATATGTACAGCCAATTCATGAGCGAATATCTCTCGCTTAATCACATGCAGATTAGAGACCATGTTGATCTCTCCCAGCCACACTACTTCATTCCCCACCATGGAGTTCTACGTCCGGACAGCTCCACAACGAAGCTACGTGGAGTGTTCTACGCGTCAGCTACAACATCGAGCAACATGTCGCTCAATGATATTGATATGGTCGGCCCAACCATCCAACAGACGCTCTTACTAACACTCCTCTCATCTCTAAAATGTACCGATAATTTATGGTACACCCCAACGATCGCAAGTTTCAACTGATATTTTGGAGGTCTTCAGCTGAGCAGCAACTTAAAATCTATCAGCTCAATACGGTGACCTATGGAATGGCATGCGCACCATTCTTAGCAATACGGAGTCTTCAGTTCATCGCCCAACGAAAACAAGAGCAGTATCCTTTGTACGGGAAATGGGGTGGGGGGGGGGGGGAAGAAAAAGGGAGGGGGGGGGGGGGGGGGGGGGAAAAGGAAGATTTGAAAAAAAAGGGTTTTTGGGGGGGGGGGGAAGGGGGAAAGGCGGGGGGGTTTTGGGGGGCTTTTGGGTGTTTTTTTTTTGTTTGTGGGGGGGGGGGGGGGACCCCTTTTTTATTTTTTTATTTTAATTTTTTTGTGGGGAAAAAAAAAAAATATTTTTTTACCCACCCGTATTATATTTCTTTTTTTTTTTTTTTTTTTTTTTTTTTTTTTTTTTTTTTTTTTTTTTTTTTTACTCTTAAACGATTCACATTTCGTTCGCTCTCGCTACACCCTCACAAGCAAATTGTCGGTCGCGATCTTGTACGCAAATACATAAGCTTTGTACATAAACTTAAACCAAATATTACTCAGAAACCCAAAATACAAAAATCACATCTCATTTAAATCGCAAAACATTGGCCTTTTTTTGAAGTGCATAAAGCGGTAGCAACAAATTAGTTGCATTCCTCTAAACATTTGGTGACCCCGACGTGATATACGTGGGGTGTGTTTTTATTTCGTCTTCGTTTTTCACAAATCGGTGAAAAGGCCTATCAGTGCATTTGGGCACCACTTCGCAATTCGGTGAAGAGGCCTACAAACATACATACATATATGCCTGTGCTTGGGTATTATTTGGCGCGCTTTCTTTTGTGATCTTGTTCGCATACATAACCACAGTTTGAACTTGGTTATATAAAGTGCAGTGCATATATAAGCCGTGTTAGGCGAGGTCAGTGAACGCTTACGAATTTGTTCCGTTGCATTTTCGTCGGCATTTCGTCTCTTGCATTCAAATTCGTGCAGTTGCATCGGCAGCTTACGGTGATAGTGACTTTCGTATACTCTTTTTGAAAATGATGGCTGAAAGTGATTCGGTTGGTGCAAGACCCGCGGCGGTACCAAGTGACTTGGACTTTTATAAAGCAAAGGCTGATGCTACCTTAAGACAGGTAGAAGCTTTAAAAAGCTACATGGAGTCAGATGAGGCGGTCAACTTCGATGTGTCTGATCTTCAAGTGCGACTTGATTTTGTCGATCAAATGCAAGTGGACTTTGATAAAAGTCAAACCGCGTTCGAACGCTCGGTCAAAGCTCGCAAACATCTACCTCGCGGTAAAATCGCAAATTTCGCGTGAGCTTGGCAAGCAGCGTAGATTTTCAGTCGTGAATTCTACAGCCCTTCCACATGTCGGTGGTGATTCGAGACCCGCTGCGCGTGCCACAAGACTTCCAGAATTCAAGTTGCCAAGGTTCAGCGGTGCCTAGCACCATTGTGGGCAATAATGATGACCTGAGCAACGTGGAAAAGTTCCAGCATCTTCGGTCCTGCTTGGATGGCACAGCGTTGGACACAATTCGTTCACTGGAGCCCACGGAAGCTAACTATGAGAAAGCTATCGAATTACTAGTTTCGAGATTCGATAATAAACTTTTGCATTTTCAGGCACACATACGGTCAATCTGCGGGATCTCAGGTGTTGAGCAAGGATCGGCAGCAAGCTTACGACGCTTAAGCGACCAGATGAATTCGCATCTGCGTGCGCTGAATACCATGGCAACGACACAGGAGATCATGGACGGTCTTCTGATCTATCTGGTAGCTTCAAAGTTGGATCGCCACACTCGAGAGAAATGGGAAGAGGGTCTGCAGGCAAATAAGCTGCTGAAGTGGAATGATATGGCTGCATTCCTGGAAAAGAGGTGCCGCATGTTGGAGAATTTTGAAAATGCTATGGTAATCCCGACACCTAGCAAACAGGTGGGAAAACCAAACACTAACAAAAACATTCATAACGCACTCGTAGCATCATCACTAAACCCCTCATCATGTAGCATGTGTGAAAGTAGAGATCACTTCATTTCTAAATGCGCTCAGGCTGCACTTGTGCCTAAATTGTTTGCGCAAAGGCCATGGTATGCAACAGTGCAAGTCTGGTTCTTGCAAACGCTGCCATTCGAAGCATAATTCGTTGCTTCACATCGATTCTAATGCCATCGCCGCACCCTCTCCTCCAACTACCACTGCTAACTCTCAAAATGCCGTTTCGCTCTTATCATCATCATTCTCTGAAGCCCCACCTGTTGTCTCGTCAGATACTAAGACCGATTATGTGCTGCTCGCCACTGCCATCGTATACATCAGAAATCGATCTGGTGCATTTGTTCCTTGCAGAGCCTTGTTAGATTCTTGTGCTCAAATCATCAAAAAAAAACGAAATGACATCGTCACTTCTCGTTTCGTTAAGCAGTTGCAACTCACTACTCGTCAAGCTAACACATCTATATCTGGAGTTGGTGAATCATCATTTTCATCAAACGCAACCGTCGATCTCGAAGCACACTCCAGGGATAGAAAATATCGTACAGCACTGACAGCAGTAATTAGTGGCAAAATTACGGATTATCAGCCTCATTTCGATTTAAACGCTCTAGGGTGGAACATACCGCCAAATCTTGTTCTTGCTGATCCGTGGTTCTACAATAGTCAGCGTATCGATTTGTTAATAGGAGCTGGCATCTTTTACGAATTGCTTTGCGTTGGGCAAATGCGATTAGCCGAAAATCTGCCCATTTTGCAAAAAACGCGTCTTGGCTGGATCGCATCTGGAGGGATTTCGTTCTCAAACTTGAAGCATTCAGCACTTGCAGTGACCACTGAGCCCGTCATCCAATCGGAAACCGATTCCTTGCCAGGAATTGTCAAGCGGTTTTGGGAAATCGACAGCTACTGTGGATCTCCAATTGTCGCAACTGATGAAGATGTATTGTGCGAGCAGCTATTCCAGAACACCTTTTCTCGACTCAGTTCAGGGCAATACTCGGTTCGTTTGCCTGCCAAAGCCAGTTTCGACATGCTCGGAGATTCATACGGTCGTGCCTTACGTCGATTTAAGACGCTAGAGGGCAAATTGCTCAAGGATGTGGAATTGAAGTCGCAATACGCTGCATTCATCAAGGAATACATCGACCTACAGCATATGTCACTTGCTTCTGAGCAGTCAGTAACCTCGCGATATTACTTGCCTCATCATTGCGTGCAGAAACCAGATAGTACAACCACAAAGTTACGAGTTGTATTCGATGGTTCAGCTAAAACGACCTCAGGTTTCTCTCTAAATGATTTGTTGTTTGCAGGTCCCTCAATACAGCCCAAAATCTTTAACACACTGCTTCGTTTTCGCTTTTTCAAAGTTGCATTATGCGGGGACATCTGCAAAATGTATCGATGTGTCCGTGTCACTAGCCCTGATAACTATTTGCAGTCTATCTTGTGGCGTGACAATCCAAATCAAGAAGTCAAGGCTTATACGCTCGATACGGTCACCTACGGCACTAAGCCGGCTGCATTTCTGGCAATTCGTGCTATGCAGCAGCTATCCTACGATGAGGAAGCTGAGTTCCCGTTGGCAGCCAAAATAGTTCGAAGAGACTTTTATGTGGACGATCTCATTTCTGGAGGTGACTCGATCGAGGAGGCAGCTCAAATTCGTGAGCAGGTGAAGGAATTGCTATCCAAGGGTCATTTTCCAATTCGAAAATGGTGTTCAAACGAGGCAGCAGCTTTAGAAGGCGAGTTAGAAATTGATCGCGAGAAAACGCTTAGATTTCATGATGGAACTGATGTCCTCAAAGCGCTCGGCTTATATTGGGATGCAAAATCGGATCACTTGCTTTTCTCATTGTCTGGAACTATGACAGAAAGCGGTTTAACGAAAAGATCGATTTTATCGGCCGTTGCCAAGTTCTACGACCCTCTCGGATTGATAGCACCGATTATTACAAAGCTAAAAATATTTCTGCAAATTCTTTGGAAAGACAAACTGGATTGGGACGAGTCGCTTCCGCAATCTTTGCACTCCTCATGGCTGGAGCACATGAAGCAGATGTCAGCGGTCAATCACCTAAAATTCCCTCGTTTCGTTATGCAGCCCAACTCGTCGTTGGAGATACACGCTTTTTGTGACGCAAGTTTAGCAGCGTATGGCGCCTGCGTTTACGTCAGATCTGAAGTTCATGGCTGTGTCTCAACTCATTTGCTCTGTTCCAAATCTAGAGTTTCGCCTCTAAAAACCCTCACCATACCCAAATTGGAATTATGCGCAGCGCTGTTGTTATCAGAGCTCATCTCAAACATTGCCCTAACCATTTCATCTGGTTGCAAGTTTTATTGTTGGTCTGATTCAACCATAACGCTTTCTTGGATTCGTAAACCTCCATCAGATTTTAATATTTTTGTCTCCAACAGAATTGCGCAGATTCAGGATCGCACCAAGGGCATGACATGGCGTCATGTACCAACACACTGGAACCCTGCCGATATATTATCGCGTGGATGTTCACCTCTCGAGCTCTTGGAGTCGAACCTGTGGCGAGAGGGACCTCCATTTTTACGTTCGGATTCATCGTGCTGGCCAAATATAGCGCCTATTGTGGACGACTTGCCCGAACGTCGTCGCATGGTTTCAGTCGTAACCGAGAAGCAGGATATCTCATACGATTGCAAATTTTAAAACTCATTTGGAAAGCTGCAGCGAGTTTTTGGTTATATATACCGGTTCTGGCTTCTCAAATTTCCAAATCAAACACGTCGCAAAGGACCACTCGCAGTCGATGACGTCAAAGGTGGCACACATCTACTCATCAAAGGAATCCAGCGTGTTTTCTTCGCAGAGGACTACAAGGCATTGCGAAAGAACAAGCAGGTTGCATCAAATAGCAAGCTCTCGTCGTTGCATCCTATTCTTGATGACTCAGGACTAATTCGTGTTGGTGGTCGCTTGCAAAACTCGCTTCTGGACTACGATGCGAGACATCCCATTTTGCTGCCAAAGGATCATCCTGTCACTCAAGCAATCGTCGCTCATTTCCATCACAAGTTTTTGCACGCAGGACCGCAAAGTTTACTAGCTGCCTTGCGCCAGAGGTTTTGGCCAATTGGAGGCAGAAAAACAGTCGCAGCTATCGTAAACAAATGTATCAGGTGTTTCAGACTGAAGCCGAGAATGATGGAGCACATCATGGCACCCTTGCCGGCCAGCCGAGTGCAACCAAGTCGTCCTTTTACAACGACTGGAATCGACTTTTGTGGCCCATTCTTCTCGAAATCGGAAGTCAGGAATCGACCGCCTGCGAAGTGTTACGTGGCAGTTTTTATTTGCTTCGCAACTAAGGCCTCTCACTTGGAGTTAGTAGAGGATTTATCTACCGCATCGTTCCTCGCCGCTCTCAAGCGCTTCACCAGCATCAGGGGCAAGCCCAACACGATCTGGTCGGACAACGCAACAAATTTTGTTGGTGCGAGAAACGAGTTGCAGGAGCTCAGGCAAATATTCCTCGCTGATCCTCCAAACATCGAGCTTCGCAATGACCTGTTGTCAAATGGAATTAATTGGCAGTTCATACCCCCCGCTCGCCTCATTTTGGTGGCTTGTGGGAGGCCGCCGTAAAAGCGGCCAAATATCACTTTCATAGAGTGGTTGGAAGATCGATTTTAACTTTTCATGAACTGCGTACTCTCGTTTGCGAAGTGTCTGCCATGCTTAATTCTCGTCCACTCTGCCCCATTTCAGAAAATCCTAGCGACTTGGAGGTTCTCACGCCTGGACATTTTCTTATTGGCACTGCTTTCAACGCCATAGACGAACCCGACATCACCCATCTCAACATCAATCGGCTAAGTCGCTGGCTGCGAGTTTGCCAGATGCAGCAGGCGATTTGGCACAAGTGGAGCACTGCCTACCTATCGCTACTCCAGGAACGTGGGAAATGGCGATCAGAAAAGGCAAATTTGTCGCCCGGCAGTGTAGTCATCATTAAGGACGACAATCTTCCTTCACTCCAATGGCGCATGGGCAGAGTTGAGAGCATCGTACTTGCCCCAGATGGCGTGGCCCGTGTTGCAGTTATTCGAACAGCTGCAGGCATCATCCGAAGAGCTGTTGGCAAGTTGGCCGTTCTGCCCTTTGAGACCACCTCGTCTGTCAGCGTGACTCTTCCAGCGGGGGGAGCATGTTCGGAGCAGAACCACTAACTTGTAAATTCTACCCTAAATTCAAATGTATAACTGCTAGTGTAAAGTAACGTAACGTAAACGTAAAGTTGTTTACCAACACCCGCATAATGTAATCGCGCCTAACTTTGCTTATCTTGTTTTTATCTATCTTCTTTATCATTTCATTCGTCTTCGCAACTCTTAACCGATTCACATTTCGTTCGCTCTCGCTACACCCTCGCAAGCAAATTGTCGGTCGCGATCTTGTACGCAAATACATAAGCTTTGTACATAAACTTAAACCAAATATTACTCAGAAACCCAAAATACAAAAATCACATCTCATTTAAATCGCAAAACATTGGCCTTTTTTTGAAGTGCATAAAGCGGTAGCAACAAATTAGTTGCATTCCTCTAAACAGATGCCAGCCCAGTGGTCGTTCGCTGTAAAATCTTCGCTCAACAACTCTGGCTGCAAAGAGTTGGATGGGACGACACTTTCCCATCTAACCTGGCATCGAATTGAGTCGGATCTCCAGAACGTAAACCAAGTCGAAATACCTCGATTTGTAAACTTGTCGCCACATCATCTAGGACAAATCCATGGGTTCTCAGATGCATCAGAGCATGCATATGGCTGTTGCATGCGCACAACAATCGACGGCAAGTTTATATCACGCTTGATAATTTCAAAGTCAAAGGTAGCGCCAACTAAGGCACTCTCGCTACCGAGATTGGAGTTATGTGGAGCCAGTCTGCTCTGCAACGTATGGCAAAAAATTAAGCACAAGTTCACAAACTTAATCAATTCGACAATCTTTTGGACAGATTCGCAAATTGTGCTTCATTGGATAAATCTACATTCGTCACAGCTCAAATGCTTTATTGCCAATAGAGTATCTACAATTCAAGAACAATCGATTGATGTAACTTGGCGACATGTACCAGGAAAGAGCAACCCAGCAGACATCGTCTCACGTGGATGCGCAGCTTTGGAATTATCAGACACAATTTAGTTCTCTGGCCCTGAATTCCTCAGATTAGATCCAAAGTTCTGGCCACAATCACCTCCAGATTGTGAATTTGATGACCTCTACTTGGAAAAGCGGAAGGCAGTCTCATTCGCATGCAGCAGCATTCGATCCACAGATGACAAAACAAAGATAGCGGATGATCCACATCTCTGAAGCGTCATGCTAGAAATTGTCTATCGCACTGGACGTATTCTCAGAGTAGTAGCATATGTCCTTCGTGTATTTAACAGAGTTCTAGCCAACAGAAACTTCTCAGTCCAAGACGCCCCCACAGAATTAAAGCAGGCATTCACACACATCGTTGCTGCAATTCAATAAGCGTCGTTCTCAAAGGAAACCTGACAGCTTGCCAAAATTAAGGATAAAACTATCAGAAACTATTACTTGTCAAAGGTAGATGTAGAAACCCACACATTCACCGTTCTACGAGTAGGAGGTCGATCAACTAGAGCCCCAATTCCTATCGACGCGAGATATCCGTTACTCCTCTCAAAGGATGAGCACCTGGAAGATTGTCAATCACCTAAATAGGACTAATATGAATGCTGGAGCCAAGGCGCTTGTGGGATTACTTCGTTTAAACATTTGGATTGCGAACGCCAAAAAACTGGCATCATCTGTAGTCAGGCAGTGCGTCCACTGCTACCATTACAAGCCCAGACTTGCTAACCAAATCATGGGTTCGCTTCCTTCTGTCCGACTGCAGACCGTCAGACCATTTACTGTAACTGGAGTAGATCTGTGTGGTCGTTTTTAACATCCTATCGCATACCTTTCAACTAATACATTCATTCTCTCGTTGAAGCGTTTCGTTTTTCGTCGTGGCAGCTCTTGTCGCATATATTGTGATAACGCGACAAATTTCACTGGAGCCAGCGTCCAACTCAACCGCTTCAAGCAAGAACTCTTTAGTCAGCAAACTAAACAAGATCTGGAAACCTTCAGCAACGGACGCTGGAGTTGAATTCTGCTTTATTCCGCCAAGAGCTCCACATTTCGGTGGACTCTGGGAGGCGGCGGTTAAATCTATGAAGAACCTACTCATCAAATGTATGTCGGACAGCGGGATGACATACGAGGAACTGCAGACGATCGCAATTGAGGCCGAAGCCATCCTGAATTCTCGGCCAATTGCTGGTCATTCAGAGGATCACAATGACGGGGAAGCTCTCACCCCGGTCACTTCCTCACTGGTTCGTCCCTTAAGGCACTCCCTGAACCAGCAGTGGATGACAGTAAGTTATCGTATCTAACACGATTCCAACGCATAGCATACACAAAAAGACGCCTTTGATACCTGTGGCGGCGGGATTACCTGCACACGCTTCAGATGCGAGCAAAATGGACTTCTCCAATGGCAAACCTCGAACCTGGTCAGATTGTTCTCATACATGAAGACAATAGCCCTCCCCAGCACTGGCTAACTGGACGCATCGTCGACTCGATCAGTGAAGAGGACAACAAAGTTCGTGTGGTCAATGTTCCAATGACTACGGCCAAAGGAGTCATACGACGATCAATCTGCAAGATCGCACCTCTGCCGATCCAATATGGTGCTTGAAAGGTTGTACACCTTTCAACGGGCGGAGTACGTTTGGACCTTTTATTATATTCAAGTTTAATTCATTTTATTGTATGAAGTTATCTTTTCTTGGAACCTATTCCTGTATTATTTCCTCTATCAACATTCTTGTACACACTACCTATTCGCAACATGTATCTCTTGTAAACATTACCGATTCGCAACATGTATATCTTAATTTGTCGAATTTGGAGACCTTAACCTTCGGCTCGAAGTTAAGGGCTTCCCGATCAATAAACGACTTGAAATCAGACCAGCAAACTAACTGCACGCTTTTGGTTTCACCCTAGATTCGCTAGGGAACGTACACTGAAAAAAAAAAGGGTAAAGGAGGGGAAGGGGGTAGTTAATAAAAAAAGGGTGTGTTGGAAAATATGTTTTTGGTGTGGGGGGGGGGGTGGGGGGGGAGTGGGGGGGGGGGTTATTTTTTTAAAAAAAATAAAAAATATTTTATTTTTTATTTTTTTTTTATTTATATATTATTTTTTTATATAATATTTTTTTTTTATTGTGGGTTTGGGTGTGGGGGGGGTGGGGTTGTTATTGGTTGTTTTTTTTTTTTTTATTTTTTTTTGGGTGTGTTTGTTTATAATAAATTAATTATTATTATTATTATAATTATAATAATTTTATTATTATTATTATTTATTTGGGGGGTGGGGGTTTTTTTTTTTTTTTTATTTTTTGTTTTTGGGGTGGGGGGGGGGGGGTGGGGGGGGGGGGGGGGTGGGGGGGGGGGGGGGGGGGGGGGGGGGGGGGGGGGGGGGGGGGGGGGGGGGGGTGGGGTGGGGGTGGGGTTGGGGGGGGGGGGGGGGGGGGGGGGGGGGGGGGGGGGTGGGGGGTGGGGGGGGGGGGGTGGGTGGGTGGGGGGGTTGTGTTTGATTTTTGTTTTTTTTTTTTGTGTTGGTGTGTGTTTTGTTGGGGGGGGGGGATTTTTATAATTTTTAAAAGGGGGGGGGGGGGGGTGGGGTACAGTTGTATAGTTGCCTTTTTCACTATATATCCCAGGAATTGGACCCTGTTCTGTAAGGCCTGACACTTTTCCCACTTTATTCGCAGACCTGAACACATTGCTACATCTAAAATTTTTTTTAGTTTCTCCAAACCTTCTTGTTCGTCTGTTGATGGAATAATCAAATCATCCATGTACAGGATTAGGGTACCGTCTTCAATCAATGGCCTGAGCACTGCAAAAATGTATCGCATAAACACTGCAGGGGAATTGGAAATTCCGAATGGTACGAAGCAGAATTCGTATTGACCGCTTTGGGTGACGAACGCGGTGTATTTGCGAGAGCTTTCCTGCACGGGGACATGGAAAAATCCGTTTGATAAGTCCAACGTTGTAATTACTTTCCCCTTCGTCGATCAAGGCCATAGGGAAATTATCACGAATAATCTTCTGGTTCAATTTGCGGTAGTCGCAACAGAGTCTTTTGGTGCCATCCTTTTTTGCAACCAAAACTATGGGTGAGGCGTATTCGGAAACACTTTGACGAATGATTCCTTCCTTAAGCCAATCCCTGATCTGCTTGTCAACTTTCTCTGATTCTTCGTACGGTAAGCGCCTAGGTCTCTGATAGACTGGGACTTCATCTGTGAGGAGTATTTTCATTTCTACTGGGCTTGACTGTGGCTTTAATGGCTTGTAATTCTGGACTAACCCAACCACTGCTGATCTTACGTCGTTGCTCAAGTGAAACAGATCTAATTCTGGAAATGTATCTTCAATGAAATTAGACGCCATTAACTGATGGAAAGTTTCTGTCAACTCTGAAATGCCTGTGGAAGTCGCATCTATAGCCACATTCTGGTTGTCACTATAATGAGTGAGATCACTGTCATGGCTTGGAATATTTTCATCTCTACCTACGGTGAGATTAGACATATGGCCAAGAACTACTGGATGAACTGCGTGGAAAACGACTCCTTTTGCTCCAATTGTTGCGGTTACTGTATTAAGGACATCGCTACCGATCACACCTTCATAAAGGGTATCTCTGTCACGCACTACATGAAAGCACAGGTCAACGTCAGCGTCATCTAACTTCGTCGCAACTGTGAATGAGCCTAGAGTGTATATCTTCTTGCCACCTATTCCAATTAGCTCCTTGATATCAGGTTTGAGAATATCAGGGTGAATGCGAGTGTACGCTGTCTCGCAAATAGTACAAATGTCGCTGCCAGAGTCGAATAGCGCCGTTATCTGGTCGTTACCAATGTTAATTTTCTTAAACGCTCTGTTGAAAGTCAACTGTGACAGCTGCTGAATGTTTGAGTTTTCATTTTTAACTTCCTTGCGAGCTTCCTTACTTCCGCATTGAATTGCCTTGTGACCAAACTGATTGCATTTGAAGCATTTTATGCCCACTTCCTTACAATCCTTTGCGATATGATTGCTGCCACCACACTTGAAGCAACGTCTGCCATCTTGGTTAGTTTTCACTAAAGGACTGTCAAACTTCGGCTTTGGTTTAAACCCCTGACTCGCGCAGATCTTCTCGTAAACCTTCAGTTTCTCACGAAACTCCTTAAGATTGGACGCCTGGTACAAACAACTTTTATTTTGTTTCGAATCTGGTATACCCTCCACTATGTATTCTTTAATACTTTCTTCGTCCAACTTTGACTGATTTGCCAATGCGGTCATACTGTAGAAGTATTCTATTAGACTCTCTTTCTGGGGTTTCTTCCTATTTTCGAGCTTTTCTCCAAATTTTTTTTTAGAGCTTCTTTTAATGCGTCCCAATCATTTATTCCTGGTTGGCTGCCCAAGAATAATTCTGCAGCTCCCTTTACCAACTGTCTGCCGTAAATGAATTTTCGAAGATCAGTCCACCCAACTGTCATAGAATTGAGCTCAAAATCTGCAAGCCACTCATCAATACCTGGAGAACCATTTCCAGTGAATGGAGACAGCGAATCTTCAATATCTCGCAGTGTGAAAGCCATGGCTAAGTGTTGAGGATTAGAAATAACTGACTCTACGACGTTAGTTTCCTCGTACACCGACTGCTCTGAACTTTCTGTGTTTTTCTCTTGGTCTCCCTCAAAATATGAAATGAGTCTTTCCTGTAATACTGATTTGACGCCTGAACTTGGTAATCTTATTTGCTTTAATTTATCTTTAAGTTCTGCAACAGAAAATCGTGTGATCTCTTCAACATTCATATTTTCTAAATTTACATGAATTAATTTATTTCTTAGACCTAACAAATATGTACTGATTACTTTTTCCCTTTAAATGGGAATAAAATATTGTTTACGTTGCATAAAATGGTTTTGTTTAACTTCAAATTCGTGGTATTAATTAAATATATGGATTTATATGGATATGCTTTTATGGATTTATACTTGCCAACCGCCTGCTGTCTCTCGTCTTTTGTTTCTCATCTCTGATACCTGCACTGCTTTTCAAATTCGTTTCTGGTAAATCGTTGTACTAAAAGCTGCAAGCCTTGCCTGCTCTGATGACTGCTTATCGAACTGCTTTTTAACTCTGACTTCACTCGCGCCTTCAATATCGCCTTCAATCACGCCTTCAATCGCACCTTCATATTCGGTCAATCGCTTTCCGCTCCGGTGCGTCCTTTTGCCGCCTCGTCTCAATCACCCTATCTGGATCTCTGCACCGTCGTAATCTCCTCCAGATTTCACGCTCCCACCTGGTCAAGTCGTCTTAGCCATTATTGTCGCTCTCTGCGACAACAGATTGTATGAACGCCTTCGTCGTTTTCCGTTACTTGTCGCCTCAGGACCAATTTTGCACTTAGATTGGCAAACTGCGCAATAAATTTTGTAGTTTTAGAATTTCACAATACTTTGCAAATCTTAGTGGAATTTCGCAATATGGAAATTTTCAGCTCTTCTTGAAGGTTTTGTTTTTTTTTTGTCTCTCTCTCTAGTAATCACTTTAGTTTTAACATTCCTTAGTCTCTCCGTTTAGTTTTAAATTATTAAACTGCGATTTGTTTAGCACAAAAGCTTGATGCTTGTTTGGCCGCGAATCACACTCAATTGGCACGTTTGTCGATTGTTCTCGGTCGAGCCCCCAAAATTGTTGAGAAAGGCTTCCATTGACTTCTTCAGATTTATTAAATAAGAAAGAAATTTTTTTTCATATGAAATTTTTTGTTTTGGACGACTTTTTGTTGGGTTGTATACTAGCCCTTAAGAAGCTATGTTAAGGAACAGAATAACTGATCTGTTGCAAAATAGGGCTGCCAATCCTACATCTATGTGATATGTTCCAGGTCCCTTCCGACCATTTCACAATTTCCAAGTTTAATTTTAATTATAAGCGAAAAGATGCTGCCTTTAAAATTATTCTTCCGGAATCATTCTTACTTTGAGCATTAGGCCCTGGATTGTGGCCAGTTGACACCGTAGTCCATGAGTTTGCTCCTAAGGAGCTATCCTCCGATAAAATTTCTTCGGTTCCAAAAAACTAGATTTAATTTTGCACTATCAAAATGCATGCAAGCAGTGCTGCATTTGACGCGAGCATTATTTGCCTTCACAGAGACTTGGCTTAATTCTACCGTATCCGGTAGTGAAATAATGTCCAATAAATATTTCATTTATAGGCGTGACCGGCCCTCTCGTCGAGAGAGTGGTGTCCTTATTGCAGTAAGATCCGAGGAACCGCACAAACGCAATGGGCCGGTACAATGTGCGAACTGCCAAGAATATGGCCATTCAAGGTCATACTGTAAACTGCGCCCCGTCTGTGTAGTTTGTGGAGAGCTTCATGACTCCGCATAATGCCCAGCCACCAGCGGCAACTGCGGTGGCAATCACACTGCTAACCACAGAGGTTGCCCACTTTATTAAGAAATAATGAGGAATTACTGGCCGCACCCAAAATAAACAATTCACAGCTTCCAGATCAAACGGTGAAGTCTTCTTCCCGGCTGCAGTTAGATCTTCACTAGGACCCCTAACATCTGACAAAAATGTGACACGCAAGCGCTCTAAAATCAGGTCTGGCTACCCCTTTAAAAAGTTCATTTCTGCAATCAGCATACCAAGAACCGAACACGGCTAAGCAGCATCAATCGCCGGAGCAGCCAAAAAACAACTTTGATGCTATGATATGCAGGCTACAACAAAGCCTTACAGAATTTATGTCGTTTATGCGCACAACTATGCAAGAAATCAAAATCTACTGATTCAAATGCTGGTTTCACAACAATCCCAATAATGACTCCCCTACGTATATCTACGTGGAACGCTAACGGCGTTTCGCAGCATAAACTTGAGTTAGCTCAATTCCTACTCGATAATCATATTGACGTTATGCTGCTTTCAGAAACACACCTTACAAACAAATACAATTTTCAACTACGGGAATATTCATTCTACGGAACAAATCATCCAGACGGTAAAGCACATGGTGGGATTGGAATTCTAATCAGAAGCCGTATTAAGCACTACCATCATAACAAATTTTGTAAGGACTTACAGGCCTGATCTGTAAGTATACAGCTAAATATAGCTTTAGCTGAAGATGAATTTATGCAGTTTTTCAACACACTAGGAGACCACTTCATAGCAGCAGGAGACTACAATGCCAAACACACACGCTGGGGATCTCGTCTCGTGACCCAAAAAGGAAAGCAGCTCTATAATTCAATTATCAAAGGCAAGAACAAGCACGACTATGTTTCTTCTGGCACACCAGCATACTGGCCGGCAGACCCAAAGAAACTACCCGATTTAATAGACTTTGCGATTACCAAAAACATTCCTAAGAATACGATAAGAGCCGAACGCTTTCCGGATCTCTCATCTGATCACTCGCCTGTCCTTTTTATTCTACTCCGACATTCTGTAACGTTGGAAAAATCATTAAAATTTACCTCACAGAAAACCAATTGGGTTAAGTACAGAAATTACATTAGCTCACACGTTGAGCTAAGTCCTCATCTCAATGATGAAGCCGATGTAGACAGCTTTGTTTAATGGCCAGTGGTATTAATATCTTGCGGTAGATGGCGTATTATACCACTGACCATTAAAGGCGGACAAGAAGGCATATTTTTATTTAAGTTGTTAATATCTTGGAGTAGATGGCGGTAGATGGCGTATTGCAATTTTAAATAATACGCCTTCTACCGCAAGATATTAACACCACTGTCCATTAAAGGCGGAAATGTAGGCGCGTTAATGGGTTTGTGGGCGTTAGAGTGGGCGTGGAAACATTTTTTTTGGTCAATCAATATGTACACACTACACATTTCTTTTCCCGCTAATCAAGCTTCTAAACTGTGGGCGCTACAGTTTTTCGTGGTTTTTGGGGGTTAGAGGGGGCGTGGCACATCAGCGTGAAAAACTTGCGCTGCCATTTAACTTCCAGATTCTGCATGCGAAATGCCAATCATTCTTTTATAGTTTCCGAGATTTCAGCGTTCATACAGACGGACAGACAGACAGGCGGACTGTTGTAGAGAATAACCTTGATGGTCGGGAACTTGTTAGTATATTTTTGTTGGTTCGGAACTTGTTAGTATATTTTCGAACTCTGTCCTAATTGTCATTTTAAGATACGTTTCCAACATTCCAAGAAAATGCGTGGAAAAGACGAAGCGTAAGTACTTAAGATTATGAAGTTTTATAAAGTTAATTTGCTATTGAAAACAGGAAATAAAACCAAAAAAACTTCACTGGGAGACGAGAACCGAGAACCTCCTTGTTTGGATTGTGGTTATATACGCAAATCCGGGTTTGGATTCAACGCTTTTATTTCGCTTCTTCCAATACGAGGGACTTATTGAACTGTACGCACGGGTCGTGACTGCGCGGGACAGAGTGTCAATAGCCATTTGGAGAAGCAAACGAGTCCACAAGAAGAAATGTGGTAATACGGAGCCAGCAAAGTGTGCGACTGGTGGTTGGATTGCGCAACCGGATAGTGCGTGCATTGTCGGCTCACTCTTGCAAGTGGAACATTGCGGAGCGTCGAGACGAGCGCGCGCCATCTATAAACTTAGAAGACACGTGGTCTGGAGAGGTAAGTGCCGTTAGGTTGCTGATTGGGGGGCAAAGGTTGTCACTGGTAAGGTTATCTAGAGTTAGGCAGCAATGAGCGAGGCAAGCGCAACCGGCGGCACTCACGTGGAGAACCATGAAAAAATTGAAAATGCGGATGCACGGAATCTCGATATGGTGGCGGGTGATCCCACCAGCGATCCCCGAAAAATCGAGAACAACTCCATGCTGGACTTGTGGCGGCAAATGCAGGAGTTCTTCAGAAGGCACTGAAGGGCAGGGCCCGGGAAACCATCGAGTGTCTTCTAATATACAGTTCTAATGTTGGTAACATATTAGGAACACTAAAGCAGAATTTCGGAAAACCCGAGAAACTTGTAAAGAGCCAGATTTGTCGAGTTAGAGAGCTTCCAAATATTCGTAAGGGGAAATTAAATCAGTTAGTCGATTTCAAAATAAAGGTACAAAATCTCGCAGCATTCTTGCAGGCAGCCGACGCTCAGCAACAATTAAAAAAACCTACCCTGATGGAAGAACTAGTCCTGAAGCTGCCGGTCCAGCAGAGATTAGAGCACGCTACTCAAAGCACTTGGGAGACAGTAAGTCGATCAGACACCTGAGCCGCTGGCTGCAGGATCTAGCTGAAGACGTCCAAGTCGCCGGGCTGGCCGATGACCAGGAAACGTCCAAGCCAAGGAGAGAAAACAGATTCTTCCACACCAGTGGGATCGAAGAAAAGGAGTGTCCAGCCTGCAAGGAATAGACGTGTGTGAACTATTCAGTCAGATGGAGCTTCCTCAAAGATGGCAACTGGCCAGGGACAGGCGACTCTGCTTCAACTGCCTGAGGCCAGGGCACCGGAGCTCAACCTGCAGGACTCCTCGCCGATGCGACCTGAATGGATGTAGAAGGCGTCTTCACAAATTGCTCCACGACGGTGTCAGAACTTCAGACAATGAGGCCAGGATCAATGATCCGCAATTTATAGTTGCGGCAGCCCACATCGCTAAACCCAAGATTTTGTTCAAGATAATTCCCTTCCGTCTCTACTCAAAGGGGAGGGAAGTAAGTTGCCATGCTTTCCTAGACGAAGGATCGGCAGTAACGCTTATGAACGAGTCGGAACCCAAGGCGTTGGAGTTGCAGGGACCAAAGGAGAATCTGACACTAAATGGTTTGGAGAACAGAAGGCCACACAAGGATCGAGCCGTTTTAACATCGGAATATCTGGGGACAGGGAGCGAGTTATTTATAACCTGAACGCAGTACGAATTGTGAAGGGCCTGCGGTTACCCAAACAGTCCGTCGACTTGTCTGAGGTTCATCTAAAGAACATCCCATTAAGTGGGTATGTAAACGCAGAGCCGGAGGTACTAATTGGCCTGGATAATGACACCTGGTGGTTCCCCAGGAAGCGATACCGGACCGGCCGTAACCAGAACCAGGCTAGGTTGGGTCGTGTTCGAAAAATGTTTAAGAGACTGCTTTCCCTTGAACGAAAATTTAAGTCAGATCCAGAGTACTACGAAAGATATCGCCGCCTAATGGAATCGTACGAGACTAAGGGCTACATCAAGGAAATGAAAGCGGACGAGATGAAGGTGGCCGATAAGAATGAATGGTATCTCCCCCACTTCGGAGTCCAAAACTGCAACAAACCAGGAAAATTGAGGATCGTCTTCGATGCGGCAGCAGAAACGGAAGGGGTGTCCCTGAACTCAGTGCTTATGAATGGACCAGACGAATGTCAGTCGTTGATTGAGGTCCTAATAAAGTTTAGACAGAAAAGGAAGAAGACCGGCCTGCCCAACGAATCCTTTGGAAAAAATCTCTGTCCGGCGATATTAAGGTATACGAAATGCAGGTAATGACATTTGGAGCCAGATGTTCGCCAGCCTCAGCCAGTATGTTAAAAACCGAAATGCACTTGAGTACGAGCGAGTCTTTCCAGAAGCTGTTGACGCCAAAATTAAGAACCAATATGTAGACGACTTAGTGCACTGCTTCGCATCTGCGGATGAAGCAGTGAGGATCAGTGAAGAGATAGTTAAAATTCATAGGCGGGGTGGCTTCGAGCTAAAAAGGTTCATTTCCAACTCCAGCACCTTTAATAAAGTATTTGCAGAAGGTGTGTGTTATTCAGTGCGCCTATCAAAAGGTATTGGGATTGATTTGGCGCCCGAACAGCGATGAGTTTGGGTTTTCATTATCGTTCCAAAAAATTGATAGAAGACTATTTGCAGAATCCAAAACACCCACGAAGAGAGAAGTACTTCGAGTCGCAATGTCAATCTTCGATCCGTTCGGATTCCTCTCCAAATACTCTCTGATGGCCAAGCTACTTCTCCAATCGATTTGGCAAAAAAAAACGCAGTGGAACCAGCCCATAGGAGACGATCATCTGGACCAATGGAAACGATGTCTAAGTCACCTAACCGAGGTTAGCCAAATCAGCGTACCACGGTGTTACGGAGTAGATTTCTTCCACGCCTCAGTCGAGTTGCAAATATTATGTGACGCGAGCGAGCTTGCCTATGCAGCTATCGGCTACTGGCGCATACCCACAGAACTCGGATGGACCGGTGCGTTTATAATGGGAAAGACGAAGTGCGCCCCGACGAAACTCTCCACGGTGCACATTGGGCCAGCGAGCCGATTTTTCGACAAAAATTCAAATTTTTCACAGAAAGTAAGCCTTTTTTAATAATAAAATGCGAATAGATATACTTTGACTAAAATGAATCAAAAGATTTTAATTGTTTTGATGCATCCCTGAAATTTTGGCAGCCCTTCAAAGTCAGCTGTTTGATTGCATGCGAGCGAAACTAAAAAGCGCGGGAAAGATTTTGTTTACTTAAAATTAAAATTTTAAATTTAAAATTTTGCCAAAATTGTTGTGGTTTAGAATTACTGAAGTACTAAAATTATGGAAAAGAAAGCCAAAGGTATGTAGAATATTTGTATTAAAATAGTCTATGTTCATGTTTGATAATGTGTTATTTGTGTGCGTTTATTGATGTTGTCCAAAAATAGAAAAGAGCTAACCTGCTAACCCGTCTGTTGTAGATTATAACAAATTTTGTAGATTATAACAAATTTTGTGCCAACTAGTGCCAAAAAGTAACTATGTGTCATTAAAGTGTAAAGTGTATAAATACTAATTTTATTAACCTTTTTGCCCCAATATGTATAAATCCCACATATTGTAGCTGTGGTTGAGTTCGCCTATGAGCAACTGCTTGATATCTAATACAACTTTAGGAATCACCAAACTTGCTATATTCTTGTAACATGAACAATAATAACAATGTTCCCGATTTTAATACTAGCAATAGTGATAGTGATTCAGATTCTGACTCTGAAAATCCGTTTTCAATAGAAATTGATGTAGAAGACAACTGTTAGGAACATTTTTAAATGTAAAATACTTATTCATAGTCATTTTGAATGCTTTGTTTTTTTTTACTTATTAATATTAAGGTTAAGTGGTTAAAACATGAATTAAAAACATTTGTTCGTTTAATTTAAGTGCTAGCATTATTTATTACCGTACAAGTATCAATAAAAGGAAACCTATCTCATATGGGCGGCTGGGGAAGGCGTGGTCAGATCGCTCTATGGGGCATTTGACCACTTTGGCTGGACAAAACCCATTTTTGAAAAGTTGTTAAAATAAAAAATCTTGTTTGGGGATGTGTTAACAGAACACCATTTAACAATGTTACGTTTCAGGAAATCCGATAGAGGGCTTCTCTGTTAACTTAGCAGCTGTTAAATCAGCTGTTACAAATGCGACACTCGATCTGTTAAAATTGGACGATTCTCTTGCAGATTTGAAGTTCTTCAAATTTGAGTTTTAAAGCAATCTAAGTAAACTTTTTGGATTGGAATAATAGGATGGTGCTATATACTAAGTGCTTCTGTGCTTACACCGTGCAAATCCGTCGTTTTTTTCTTATAATTGAGTGGCAAAGGAAGTGGTCTAACACGCACATTTTTTTATGAATTCTTGTCAAAGTGTATATAGTCAGAATCGCCACTTATTGCCACTTTTTCTATAATTTAATTTTTTAGACCGTAACCTCAAATTTAGCAAAGGATATGGTTTTGCACTGGGGGCTGAAGAATTAAGGCGTTTCTGGCTTTAAATTATTTTTAAAATGAAGAATTAATAACTAGCTGTGTCATTAATTAGTTTAAGTGGACTTTATAGGCTGTATAGAGAAATTTTCGGTACAATTAGCAAAAAAAGTCGTCCCACTTTGGTCTATCAATATGTATTGATGAAACAAATACACATTTCTTTTCCCGTTAATATAGCTTCAAAACTGTGGGTGCCACAGTTTTTCGCGGTTTGTGGGTGTTAAAGGGGGCGTGGCACATCGGCGTGAAAAACTTGCGCTGCGTAATAACCCCTAGAATCTGCATGCCAAATCCCAATCTTCTAGCTTTTATAGTTTCCGAGATCTCAGCGTTCATACAGAACGGGTCACAGTTTTTCGCGGTTTGTGGGCGTTAGAGAGGGCGTGGCACATCGGCGTGAAAAACTTGCGCTGCGTATTAACCCCTAGAATCTGCATGCCAAATCTCAATCTTCTAGCTTTTATAGTTTCCAAGATCTCAGCGTTCATACAGACGGACAGACAGACGGACAGACAGACGGACAGACAGACGGACAGACAGACGGACAGACAGACGGACAGACGGACATGGCTAGGTCGACTCGGCTAGTGATCCTGATCAAGAATATATATACTTTATATGGTCGGAAACGCTTCCTTCTGCCTGTTACATACTTTTGCACGAATCTAATATACCCTTTTACTCTACGAGTAACGGGTATAACAACATAGTTAATCTGATCGTTCCTATGGCAGCTATATGATATAGATGTCCGATCCGGATGATTTTTATATATAATATGCGCAGGGATAAAAAATGAAGACTGGTAAAGTTTCACGTCTATATCTTTTAAGTTGACTGAGTAATTAATTTAGGCCTATAAAAGTGGTCAAATGCCCCATAGTGGATCGGTCTGAAACTTAGATATATTTTTATGTGCATCGACACTATCATACGTACCTAATTTGAAGAACCTAGCTTTAAAACTTTAATTTTCGTCGAAAAATCGGCTCGCTGGCCCAATGTGCGGTGCCCAGACTCGAGCTGCAGGCGGCCGTGTTAGGAGTTCGATTGAGAAATACCATTTTGCAAGGCCACGACGTTCAACCGACACGCGTCTGCATGTGGTCAGACTCGAAAACCGTACTGGCGTGGATAAGATCTGACCATAGAAGATACAAACCACATGTTGCACACCGAGTCGACGAGATTCTGGAGACGACTTCTATCGAAAAATGGAATTGGATACCAACCACGGAGCGCAGTAACTAGCACCGCAATTTCTTTGACAACGTCAACCGTAACAAACACAGCAACCACCACTGTATCGACAGAGCGTTTAGCGACATCATCAGCTAGTAGCGCAAATATTAATACGTCTGACGCTGCGCTGACCGAAAAACAGAACCAAAACAAAGCTGATCCCCTAATTTCTCAGCGCAAAATAACCCGTGGCAACTCTAGCCTAGCTCCAACAGAATCGTCCATGTTACGGACTTGCCAAATGTAGCCTTTTTTAGCGGTTTTCCCGCCAAACTAGCTTTGTTTTTTCAAAAGTCGTGAAAGAAAAGTTTCCTAAATGGACTGGTTTGAAACAGTTTTAACGATTCCTTGACCCTACAGTTTCGATACGCACTTACAAAATTCAATGCTTAGGCAGCGTTAGTTGTTTTGGCCTGGCAAAAGAGGCCATTTTCGTTTCTGAATAACGTGACTTTTTACAGTAATGTGTTATATACCAACATTTAAGGAATCTCAAGGGCTATAAAGTCTAAGGTTTTAAAGAAAATCGTTGGAGCCGTTTTTGAAAAAAAATAAAAAAAAGCTAAAAAAAAAGTTTTAAAAAAATTTGTTTTGGTCATATCTTTTAAACTATTACATTTACACAAATTACATATAGGGGGCGCTTATAGCATTTCAAAATACCTATCAAACGAGATGCAGCACAAGTGTGTAGCTTTAGTAGTATAGAAGTTACGGCTTTCCGAATTTTAGCTATTTATAGCTGTTTTCCCGCTAAACTAGCGGGTTTTTCCAAAAGTGGTAGAACTAAAGTTTCTTTTATCAAGCTGTTGAACATCATATCGAATTTTCAGGACTTTAAAACCATGTTTTGGGACACACAGACAAACTGACAGACTGACAAACAGAATTAAATTTTCATTTTGGGAAGAAGAAGAAAATATGGTTTTCGGTATAACTTTTGAACGGAGAGTAGCCTTTTTTAGCGGTTTTCCCGCCAAACTAGCTTTGTTTTTTCAAAAGTCGTGAAACAAAAGTTTCCTAAATGGACTGGTATGAAACAGTTTTAACGATTCCTTGACCCTACAGTTTCGATACGCACTTACAAAATTCAATGCTTAGGCAGCGTTAGTTGTTTTGGCCTGGCAAAAGAGGCCATTTTCGTTTCTGAATAACGTGACTTTTTACAGTAATGTGTTATATACCAACATTTAAGGAATCTCAAGGGCTATAAAGTCTAAGGTTTTAAAGAAAATCGTTGGAGCCGTTTTTGAAAAAAAATAAAAAAAAGCTAAAAAAAAGTTTTAAAAAAATTTGTTTTGGTCATATCTTTTAAACTATTACATTTACACAAATTACATATAGGGGGCGCTTATAGCATTTCAAAATACCTATCAAACGAGATGCAGCACAAGTGTGTAGCTTTAGTAGTATAGAAGTTACGGCTTTCCGAATTTTAGCTATTTATAGCTGTTTTCCCGCTAAACTAGCGGGTTTTTCCAAAAGTGGTAGAACTAAAGTTTCTTTTATCAAGCTGTTGAACATCATATCGAATTTTCAGGACTTTAAAACCATGTTTTGGGACACACAGACAAACTGACAGACTGACAAACAGAATTAAATTTTCATTTTGGGAAGAAGAAGAAAATATGGTTTTCGGTATAACTTTTGAACGGAGAGTAGCCTTTTTTAGCGGTTTTCCCGCCAAACTAGCTTTGTTTTTTCAAAAGTCGTGAAACAAAAGTTTCCTAAATGGACTGGTATGAAACAGTTTTAACGATTCCTTGACCCTACAGTTTCGATACGCACTTACAAAATTCAATGCTTAGGCAGCGTTAGTTGTTTTGGCCTGGCAAAAGAGGCCATTTTCGTTTCTGAATAACGTGACTTTTTACAGTAATGTGTTATATACCAACATTTAAGGAATCTCAAGGGCTATAAAGTCTAAGGTTTTAAAGAAAATCGTTGGAGCCGTTTTTGAAAAAAAATAAAAAAAAGCTAAAAAAAAAGTTTAAAAAGATTTTGTTTTGGTCATATCTTTTTAACTATTACATTTACACAAATTACAGATAGGGAGCGCTTATAGCATTTCAAAATACCTTTCAAACGATATGCAGCACAAGTGTGTAGCTTTAGTAGTATAGATATAGTTACGGCTTTCCGAATTTTAGCTATTTATAGCTGTTTCCCCGCTAAACTAGCGGGTTTTTCCAAAAGTGGTAGAACTAAAGTTTCTTTTATCAAGCTGTTGAACATCATATCGAATTTTCAGGACTTTAAAACCATGTTTTGGGACACACAGACAAACTGACAGACTGACAAACAGAATTAAATTTTCATTTTGGGAAGAAGAAGAAAATATGGTTTTCGGTATAACTTTTGAACGGAGAGTAGCCTTTTTTAGCGGTTTTCCCGCCAAACTAGCTTTGTTTTTTCAAAAGTCGTGAAACAAAAGTTTCCTAAATGGACTGGTATGAAACAGTTTTAACGATTCCTTGACCCTACAGTTTCGATACGCACTTACAAAATTCAATGCTTAGGCAGCGTTAGTTGTTTTGGCCTGGCAAAAGAGGCCATTTTCGTTTCTGAATAACGTGACTTTTTAATCTCTTTAAGGAATCTCAAGGGCTATAAAGTCTAAGGTTTTAAAGAAAATCGTTGGAGCCGTTTTTGAAAAAAAATAAAAAAAAGCTAAAAAAAAAGATTAAAAAGATTTTGTTTTGGTCATATCTTTTTAACTATTACATTTACACAAATTACATATAGGGAGCGCTTATAGCATTTCAAAATACCTTTCAAACGATATGCAGCACAAGTGTGTAGCTTTAGTAGTATAGATATAGTTACGGCTTTCCGAATTTTAGCTATTTATAGCTGTTTCCCCGCTAAACTAGCGGGTTTTTCCAAAAGTGGTAGAACTAAAGTTTCTTTTATCAAGCTGTTGAACATCATATCGAATTTTCAGGACTTTAAAACCATGTTTTGGGACACACAGAGAAACTGACAGACTGACAAACAGAATTAAATTTTCATTTTGGGAAGAAGAAGAAAATATGGTTTTCGGTATAACTTTTGAACGGAGTGTCCGATTTTCTGATATGACCCCTCATATTAAGCGCCTTTTCATTAGGCTTACATCTAACGTAGTGCGGGGGGCCAATTATGCCCGGCCCCAACAGATCCAAATTTCGAAATTTTCACTTTTACACTTTCACCGCTCTATCTTCCAAACCAATTGATTTTCTTGAGGTCTTGGTAAGCAATCCTTTAAATTTTAGCAATACCTTTAATTTGGTGTATTACTCATTACGATCGGACCATCATAGCAGATTTTCATTTTTTTCGTGTATATATAGTAGTCGCCTTCGCACACTCTCCTGGTGCGCTTCGTCACTACATGGACTGCCGTCTATAGTGATTCCTTAATTTGTGGCTTGCTCAACATACTATATTTCTACGTTGTTAACGAGAACTTTGGGAAGATGCATATAATTAAAGGATTGGTTAGATTCAATATAAGCCCATTTGCTTCGGCCCAGCAGTTTATTTTCTGGATTTAATTATTACTTATTGAGACGCATTCGTTGACTTGAATCGAGGACGACTAACATATAATTGGACATCATCTGCGTACAATCGGAACAACATTTAGGGAGATCATTTATGTATGTTGATAATAGCAGCGGCCCCAAGACCTACCCTTGTGGTACAAGATCTGATCTACAGGATCCTGAAACGCAATCCTGTAATCTGTTTATTATTTCATTTCATTTCATTTTGCACTATCAAAATGTTCGTGGCTTTCTCAGGAAGCTAACTAATTTGCATGCAAACAGTGCTGCTTTTGACTCGAGCATTATTGCCTTCACAGAGACTGGGCTTAATTCTACCGTATCCGATAGTAAAATAATGTCCTATAAATATTTCATTTATAGGCGTGACCGACCCCCTCGTGTCGGTGGTGGTGTAAACGGTCGATATTGAGTTTATTGCTGTAAAAATATGCCTGCAAAGCTCCAACCTCTTTGTAACTTGCTCGTATATTCCTCCATGTTCCGAAGCTTCTACATATTTGCAGCGAGGTGCTGCTATTAGGAACATTTCCTCATCCGCTGATGCTTCAGATCACCTTATTGTCTTGGGTGATTTGAATATTCCTCAACTATCCTGGCTGCCACATGATGATCTTGACGCTCTAGTTCCCAGCGATCAGAATGATTTCATAGATGGTCTTATCGACTTATCCCTCGGCCAAATAAACTCCATACCCAATCAGAATGGGAGAATCCTAGACCCTTTATTTGTATCTGACTTTTGCGATACCACTATAACGCGTTGTACTCCGCTGTCCATCCTGAGGACCCCTATCATTCGTGGTTCAGCTCCTGAATAGTTCAAAAAAGCGATTCGAACTCGATGCTTCGGGAAAGTCGATTATTCGCTACTGTCGGCTTCCTTGACCCAATTGGACTGGTCTATAATCCAAAATCTTTCGCTTGATAATTCAGTATCAACCTTTTACAATACTAGGGAAGAGGCCTGTTTTTAATCTGCCATTTCAACAATAGCTTTTGAAACTTCACGCATTAGATACCAATAAAAAGGTTAGTCTTTTAACTACAAGAAAAACAAAAAAAAATATTTTTTCCTTGGAAAAACTAAAAAATAATTTTTTTTTAGAATTGTCAAAAGCTACACTTTGAAAAATAGGTCTGTAAGTTGGGACACTTTTAAAAATGAATAAAGCTCACACCAAAAGTACTCTAAACTTAAAAAAACTATTTATTTACGTTAATTTAAGCGATTTTATTTCGTTTAAACTTATCTCCCCTCCATTTTTAAAGAACTTTCTTCGCGCCATAAGGGCGCTTAGTTTCGAGCGGCAGTGTAAGAGCGAGCGCTGCACTGGTGCTTGCACTCCCGCTTGCACTCCCGCTCTCCCGCTCCCGGCGAAACCCACCACTCCGCGGTCCGGGTCTTTTTTTCCTCTTTAGTTTAAGTTAGTCTTAATGGTGACGCCTGAATAAAAACGTGAATTTTGAATCTCGCCGCGTTATATTTCGGGACTTGGGAATTTACCAGCAGCGGCAACCACCCCCATACGACTTCTACGGCCAACATCCGGCCACGATAGCCGGAGCTATATTTTGGACAACTCCGCCCACTCCATTTCATGGTCCTTCGTCGCCTGCGATCTATCCTGATCAGCGCCCCCCTTTGCGGATTTTTCCAAGATAAGTACGACTATTTTCCAAACCTTTCGTCCGTGGTCGCCATATTCCTTTTCCAAGGCGTTATTTCCATCCGAGTCCAAATTCCAAGTGAAAAAGTGAAAAGTGATATATATATGCCTATATACAAGAATATAGGTATAAAAAACATACGCCTAGCCGCAGTGAATTTTTTTTCGATTTTAAAGTGCAAAGTGCTTTGCCAATATTGGCCTTCTACATAGTTTTTTCACTGTGATCCGCTAGTTTCCAAGCGTACATACATATATACATTCATATGTGCATATATATATTACAGCAAAATCACTTTCACATATCCACGTCCGGCACTAAACTGCATGTTGAAAATTCCAAAAAATACACACACACAAATCAAACAAAGATTAAAAAATATTATATTCTTTACACATATCCAAGTATACACATACAAATTAATACATACACATATTGGCCAAAGCCATATAAAATTATTATATTATTTACACATTGTACATATATCTACATATATATTATTCCAAAGACCCATACACATATTAACAATTGAAAATCAAATTTACGCGCAATTTTTACATACACACAAATATAAAATATTTTTACGCCGAAATTTATAGTTTTATATTAATGGTTAAATTGTCAATTTATACGATTTATGAAAAATTTTAATAAAGAATAAAATATACCCAAAAACTAAAATTTCGTTCCAGCAATAAAATAAAAAATATAATATACATATACATATATCCGAAAAAATTAATTGTGTTTTTAATTGCGATCCTGATATTCATATACATATATCCAAAAAAAAATTAATTGTGTTTTTAATTGCTATCCTGACATACATACATATATATTCGCATACATAAGCTCCCCGCTATTCTGCGAGCAGCCAAAATTTTTCCATAAAATACATACATACATACATGAGCAGAGCTTAGCGCTATTCTGTGCTAAGCATCGAGCTCCATATACACACATACATATATTTGGGCAATTTTTATTTCATCTCCGTTTTGTTCATATGCAAGCATAGGCACTTATACGATTCAAGTAGTAACGAGCAAAACACAGGGCACCAATCCTACATCCATACCGGAATACAAAATCGAGCGCAGAAACAAAAAAATTAATATTTTTCGAATGATCGTCAAAGAAAATTTCAAGGTCGATAGCTATTTTGGATTCGTTTTTCAGCTAGTTTTTTTTGGCTTCTTTTTTCTTGTGTCGCAAAAGTGGTTAAACTTCGATTGTGTTCCTAAATTACAAAAAAAAATTTTTTTGCCAGAGAATTCCAAATCTAAATTCTGCTCCTAGGCTATCGTACCACCAGCCATTTAATTTTTTTTTTGGCTATTTAATTTTTTTTTGAAATTGATTGTCGAAGGTTTTTCTTGCGGTTGATGTGTCGCTATTTTTTCCATCGTTTCGGTTGGTTTTGTGTTTAGCTATTTTTCGTCAGGGAGCATTCAGCTATTGTTTGTTGTTTCCGTAACTCTTAGCTATATTTAGCTATATTTTTGTCAGTGGGCATTCAGCTATTGTGTGTTTCCCGAACTTGTAGCTATATTTAGCTATTTTTTTCCAATAAGCGTTCCGTAAGCGGTGGCTACATTCAGCTATTTTCCAGCTATTTTCCAGCTATTTTTTAGCTATTGTTTCTAGCTATTTTCTAGCTATATCAGCTAATTTGCTCCGAACCGAGTCTGCGGGTCAGTTTTTTCGTTTCCTACATTTTTTTTGGCGGCGGGCAGGCCGTCCGATTTGAAGAGCGTAGCTGAGTATGCCCGGAGAGGGTGACAAGAAGCCAACGCCAACACCAGAAAAGGAAACAAAAACCACCCTTTCCTCGCCGCTACCTTCTCGCGTCAAACAAGGGCCCAAGTCCGCTAGCCCGAGACCTAGAAGCTCGAGTGTCACGCCAAAAGGGAGAAACCTTCCGTCGACAAGCTCGAAAACAAGTCCGAGAATTGTCGTCTCCAAACCATTGGCGAAAGTGTCAAGCGAGTCTTCACTTGTGGCACAGCCAGAGAATCCCTCTGCATCCGGGACTCAATTCCTGAGGGTCACACGCGCTAGTAGCAAAATGTCGGTAACCGAGCAGCCAACGGCTGCAACTGCTGCGTTGCATAAATTCATCGCTGTGAGCGATCGCGTCAGCGCTTTCGAGGATAAAATCAATACGCCTGGGCAGGATTCGCAATCTTCACACACACTGCAAGTCCGTCTTCAGCAAGTTCGAGCCTTATGGGATAAGGTTGAAAAAGAGTACGAGATCTGTTCTGACCTAATTGCCCAGGAAGGATCCCTCGACACATTGCCTCTCCTACAAGGAAAGTATGACTATTGCTACTCCGTATACGAGACGTGTGCCGCACAGATTAGCGAAACGCTCGAAAGAGTGACGCCTCAAGCCGTTCAAGCTCCTCCCTCTCAACCGCATATTTTGTCCGGTTGCCGGCTACCGCCCTGCGATACAGAAGTTTTCGATGGGGACTACCTCCGATGGCCCACTTTCCGGGGACAACCCCAGGCTGACACCGGTCGAGAAGCTTTTCCATCTCCTCACCAAAACAAGGGGGGGGGAAAAGGCCTAAGGGGCCAAACCCCCGGTTAAAAAGGGGGGGTTGGGGGGGGGGGGGGGGCGCTTCAAGACCGTTTACAAAAAAAAAATTTTTCAACAGCCAACTCAAGCTTTTGTTCAACTTGAGCTCCGTTTCTCAAGAGTCGGGACATGCTCTAAAGGAGCTGCAGTCTACGATTCAGGGGTGTCTAACAGCGCTAGCACATTCCAATATCTCCACTGACAACTGGGATTGTCTGTTGGTCTTCCTGTGCGCCAGCAAACTGCCAAAGTTAACCCTTTCCTTATGGGAACAGTCGCTAACTTCGAAGTCCGAAATTCCGGCTTGGGAGGAGATGAACACCTTCCTGAGCGAAAGGTATCGGACACTGGAGGCTATCGAGGATATGAAGCCGACTCAGTCAGTTCCCAAAAGGCTGCAATCCTTCGAGACCAAGGTCACCCCCAAACCAAAGGGGTGTGACTTATGTTCTAAGGAGAATCATCCAATCAGATTGTGCCCGCGCTTTCTCAACATGTCTGTCGACGCGCGTTCCGGCTACATCAAAAAGAAGCAGCTATGCCTGAATTGTTTCGCTAGAGGCCATCAGCTACGTGATTGCACGAGCACACATAGCTGTTTCACGTGTAGGGGGAGGCATCATACTTTGCTGCATCGCGGCTCCCCCAGTTCCTCAAGCACGACTTCCTCAAACGCTCGACCCACGAGCTCTCCAACCTCGGCGCCCTCGGCGCAGCAGTCCTCCAGTCGCAATGCATCCGCGAGCACCTCAACGGTGCAAAATTATTTCGCTGCGAATACTACAGCCGTCCTGCTGAGCACGGCAATTGTTGACGTGTACCATCTGGGCACGAGCTACCGAGCCCGAGCTTTATTCGACTCGGGATCGGAAGCGACCTTCATCTCCGAACGCATGTTCAACCTCCTTAAGTTGCCTTTCCGAAAAACCCAAACCCAAGTCTCAGGGCTAAACCAATCAGTTTCGGCAGAGTCAACGAGACTCTGCCAGTTTGCTATCCGCTCCCCAACTAAGCCGGGTCTTCAACTAGATACCGCAGCCTATGTCCTTCCGGAATTAGCGGGCAAACTGCCCTCTCATCCAGTTCCCAGGAATTCTTTGCAAGACCTGCCCGATCTCCAATGGGCAGACCCAAACTTCTTTGAAAGTTCCCAAATCGATTTACTGATCGGAGCTGATATTCTACCGTCGGTGATGATGCAAGGCACTCGGAGAAACATTTGTGGCTCCCTCCTAGGCCAAGAGACCATCTTCGGCTGGGTACTTACCGGGCCGATCTCCAATACTAAGGCCAACAGAGTCGCATCCTTCACGACTCAAGTACACCACCAAAAGGAAGATTCGTTAGACTCGCTTCTCAGCAAGTTCTGGGAGGTGGAGGATCTACCATTCCAGATGGTAAAAGAGTCGGATTCCTATTGCGAAAGGAACTTCCTCCGGACTACCAAAAGAGACGCAAGCGGGAGGTACGTGGTTACGCTCCCATTCTGCGACCCCGAAAACTCGGGGTCCGATCTGGGATATTCAAGGTCCATTGCGTTAGCTCAGTTTCTTCGAAACGAGAATCGTTTAAAAAGAGACTTTCCGTTAAAAGAGCAATATGACAGCGTGATTCAGGAGTATCTGGATCTGGGTCATATGCACGAAGTTCCATCGACTCATAGTTCCCCCACTTACTATCTTCCACATCACGCGGTAATCAAGCCCGAAAGTACTACGACAAAGCTTCGCGTTGTATTTAACGCCTCCAGTCCATCTGCGAATGGAACCAGCTTAAATGATATTCTTCATGCTGGTCCAGTCCTGCAATCCGATCTGACCATTCAAATTCTGAAATGGCGATATTTCCAATATGTGTTCAGCGCGGACATCACAAAGATGTACCGTCAGATCTGGGTCGATCCGAAGCATACACCCTTTCAAAGAATCCTGTTCCGAGATAAGGAGGGGGATATTCGAGACTTTGAGTTGAAAACAGTTACCTTCGGGGTCAACTGTGCGCCCTTCCTCGCTATTCGAGTGCTGCAGCAGCTAGCAGAGGATGTCCAAGGGGCGTTTCCAAAAGCCAGCCACATTCTTCAACAACATATGTACGTCGATGACGTTCTGGCAGGGGCAAATTCCATATCTGAGGCCCATAGTTCAATCCAAGAGCTACAAGCAGCTCTTAGCTCTGCTGGTTTCCCTTTGAGGAAGTGGACTTCGAACCACATGAGCATACTACGAAATATTCCGGCCGAACACCTCCTTCATAGCGAGTTCCTCGATATCGATACCGAAAGCACGGCCAAAACGCTCGGGATTCGATGGAGGGCTAAGTCCGACGAATTCTACTTCGTGCCGCCAGAAATAGTGGTGGAACCCTCCTTTACAAAGCGGGAGGTGTTGTCCCAAATCGCGAGGTTGTTTGATCCAGCCGGATGGCTCGCTCCGTTTATAATACGTTCCAAAATGTTTATGCAGGAGATTTGGCTACAAGATTTAAGCTGGGATGATAAGCTTCCCAGCGAAATGAGTCAGAGGTGGCAGGCGTTTCTTCATGAGTATTCCGATCTCAACCAGATCCGCGTTCCGAGATGGGTCTGTTTTCAGCCTGAGATCAAAGTGGCGTATCATGGATTCTGTGATGCGTCCCAAAAGGCTTATGGAGCGGCGATCTACGTTCGCGTCGAAGTGGGTCAGAAAATACTTTCTAACCTCCTCACATCCAAGACCCGAGTCGCTCCAGTCAAGACCGTGTCCCTTCCACGTCTAGAGCTATGTGGCGCCGTGTTGTTAGCCGAAATGGTAACGGCGATTCTTCCTAATATGCCCACACCAAGTTCCGACATACGCTGCTGGACCGATTCGACCATCGTTCTGGCCTGGTTACGGAAGCCGGCGTGTAACTGGACCACGTTTGTTGCCAACAGAGTGGCCAAGATAACGCAGGCAGTACCAGTCGACTGCTGGGCACACGTTCGATCCGAACAAAATTCCGCCGATTTAGCTAGTCGAGGCGTGTCCCTACTCGAGTTAGCGGATAGTCAACTTTGGTGGCACGGGCCAGAGTGGCTGCAAGGGCCACAAGAGCTGTGGCCAGCCCAAAGCGATGTGCAACCGAACACAGAGCTCGAGCAGCGCGCGGTGAAGGTGCATTTCAGCCAGGTCCCTTCTGACGAATTTCTCGAACGCTTCTCTAAACTTGACAAAGCACTGCGAGTCCTGGCGTATGTTCGGCGCTTCCTAAGTCGCTGCCGTAAGGGCGCGATCTCCTCTACTTCCCGACCCACGAGGGAAGAAATCCGAGAGGCAGAACAAACGCTGATTTCCATCGCGCAACGTCGAGCATACGGCCAAGAGCTGAAGCACTTGGCAGAGAAAAAGCCCCTTCCGGGGGCAAGTCCAATTTTAAACTTGTTTCCGTTCACGGACCAACTCGGCCTCCTAAGGGCGTGTGGTCGCGTTACAGCTTCTAGAGACCTCCAGTATGATGAACGGCATCCAATAATTCTGCCCTACGGCTGTAGACTGTCTCGCCTTCTCGTCCAATTCACCCACCAGATTACTCTTCACGGCGGTAGTCAGTTGATCGTACGCCTGATCCGATCGAAGTATTGGATTCCTAAACTCAAGAATCTGGTCAAGGCAGTGGTGAATCCGTGTAAGATCTGCACAATTTACAAGAAGAGACTGCAAACTCAGCTGATGGGCGATCTTCCACAGGACAGAGTGTCCTTCTCGAGGCCTTTTACATATACGGGCATTGATTATGCCGGGCCGTTCGAGATTAAAAACTATACCGGGAGAGCGTGTCTCATTACCAAGGGATATGTATGTGTATTTGTGTGTTTTTCCACGAAGGCTATCCATTTAGAGCCGACATCCGATCTCACCGCCGAAAAGTTCCTAGCCGCCTTTGCTCGTTTCGTAGCTAGGCGCGGGTGCCCTAGGCGGATTCATTCTGATAATGGCAAGACGTTTGTGGGGGCAGCTTCTCTACTTTCTCGGGACTTCCTTCAAGCCGTCAAAGAGTCTGTGACTGATGTACATAGCCATCAGGGACTTGACTGGCGCTTCATCCCGCCCGGGGCTCCGCATATGGGGGGTCTGTGGGAAGCAGGGGTGAAAAGTTTCAAAACTCTTTTCTATAAAGCCACGGCTACGCGCAAGTATACGTTTGAGGAACTTGCGACGCTCCTAGCCAAGATCGAAGCTTGCCTCAACTCCAGACCCCTATCCCCGATGTCTGAAGATCCCTCCGATCTGCTAGCCCTCACGCCTGGCCATTTCCTGATTGGCGAGCCGTTGCTTTCCATGGCTGAGCCTGAGATAAAGGGCGAAGCCAAGTCGATAATCAATCGATGGCAACGTTTGAAAGCCCAACATCAGCAGTTTAGTGCGCGGTGGAAAGAGGAGTATCTCAAAGAACTCCACAAACGCAACAAATGGCAATTTCCGACCCGAAACATCCAAATTGACGATATGGTGGTAGTCAAGGAGGATAATTTGCCCTCGAACGAATGGCGGCTCGGCAGAATTGTTTCTGTTTTCCCCGGAGCCGATGGCCGAGTTCGAGTGGCTGAAGTCCGTACGGCGCGCGGCACAATAGAACGCCCCGTGCATAAGGTTATCCTTCTCCCTATGGAGAGCAAGGAACCGGCTACTTCCAGCCATTAATCTATTTCCGTCTGCGAGGTCACATACTAAGCCAATTTTTTTGTCTCTTTTCCTCGCAGAACAACTTCAGCATAATGGTACCGCGTCCCCGCACAGCCCAGGATTTGGACAGCAGACGTACCCGAGGTACTCAATCCTACCGCTGCCGAGTCTGCCGGGGCATCCATCCTCTTCGGAAGTGCAAGAGGTTCCAGAAACTGAGCGCTGAGAAGCGCCTTCGGGCAGTACTGATTAATAAGTACTGCTCGAATTGCCTCGCCCACGAGCACTCAGGAGGGACCTGCCGAAGCACCGAGGGATGTAAAACGTGCGGGGGGGACCATCATACGCTGCTCCACATGCACGAGGAGGTGCCATCGACCGCTCGTCCACGCCCTGAACGCCCCGCTCGTCAGCCCGTCTTCAGGGAGCCTGCTCGGCCGGCGGCCCCCACTCCAGCGCCGGTTCGTCATCCCGTCCCAAGGGAACCAGCGCGTGCAGTGGCCCCCACTCCATCTCAGACCGTGGCGGCCTATCTGCGCCAGAGGGTGGTCCACATCCTCCCGACCGCCTGCGTGCTGCTCGACACCGGGAGCACCACGTTTGAGATGGGGGCCCTGATCGACCCGTGCATGGCGGTCAGCAGCATTGACCGGTCGTTGGCGACGGCATACCGGCTGCCCGTCACGCAGGCAGGCGAGGATGAGGTCTGCACGGCGACCATCCGATCCCGCACGGGCGACTTCAGGCTCGAAGTCGTTTTAAGGCTTGATCCCAGCCTTAGGATTCGCACGCCAATACGGGTTCTGAGTGACACCATCCGGGCCAAGTTCGCGGATATCCGGCTCGCGGATGAACAGTTCCATCGCCCATCGACCATTTCCCTCGCGTTGGGATCAGACTTGTTCCCCAAGCTGATCCAACCGGGGTTCCTAAAGCTGGAAGATGGGCTGCCCGTCGCTCAGAGCACCGTTTTCGGATGGACCGTCTCCGGAGTGTGCCACGAGGAGTAATCCTGACGCTTGCTGCCGCAAGGGGGGGGAGAATGTTCGCGCCATAAGGGCGCTTAGTTTCGAGCGGCAGTGTAAGAGCGAGCGCTGCACTGGTGCTTGCACTCCCGCTTGCACTCCCGCTCTCCGTTGCTCTCCCGCTCCCGGCGAAACCCACCACTCCGCGGTCCGGGTCTTTTTTTCCTCTTTAGTTTAAGTTAGTCTTAATGGTGACGCCTGAATAAAAACGTGAATTTTGAATCTCGCCGCGTTATATTTCGGGACTTGGGAATTTACCAGCAGCGGCAACCACCCCCATACGACTTCTACGGCCAACATCCGGCCACGATAGCCGGAGCTAAATTTTGGACAACTCCGCCCACTCCATTTCAAACTTTGACCAAATAACAAATAAATCCGAAATGATCTTTGAACGATCACATTTTCCCTAATTTCAAAGAAATTTTCTATGCAGAAAGCGACCTCTGTTGGGCTGACGCCTTTTTGTATGCAAAACGGGTGTCTCAACTTAGACGCTCAAAATGTCCCAACTTACACAAAATGTGTAGTTTTTGAAAAAATGAATACCTTTTTTTCTGACTGTCAAATTAATCTGATTCTTGTTTTAATTTGTTAATAGATAAATTACTAATGTTTTAAACCGTTTTTAATTTTTTAAAGAATTTTGAAAAAAGTGGAGAAAAACTTTTTTGGTGAAAAATGGTACACGACTCTCACAGCTTAAATCTGGCTAGAGCCTGGCTTATAATATTTTCCCCAAAAGTTTTGTCACTAAAAAAGAGTAAAAAAAATTTTAAAAAAATTTTTAATGAAAAAATTTTGAGAAAATAAAGTGTCTCAACTTACAGACCGTCCCAACCTACAGACAATTCCCCTATGTGTTCCTTGTTTGATAAACTTGTTCCTTCCATAATTCAAAAAAGTCTACCAGCTCACCGAAGTCATCGAAACACTTGGCCCACCTAAAAAATGTATAAGAAGTTCGCGAAAACAGGGCTCCAATTTAATTTTTCCAAATACAGTGTAGCTAAATCCAATTATTTCCTGCATAATTCCGAATGCTATAATAGCTCTCTGTTATGCTGCAAATATAAATTCCGCAGCAATCCGAAACTATTTTACTCTTTTGTTAACTCAAAGCGTAAGTCCAAAACGTTTCCACCTTCTCTTCATTTGAACAACATATCAGCGTCAAATGACTAGGGAATCAGTAATCTGTTCGCGGACTTTTTCCAGTCCACTTATTCGCCTTATTCAAACCACCAAAATTCCGTTTTAAGCTATTCCTATCAGCTAGCCCACACGAACACCATATATTGTCCTGTAATTGATGAACGTGATGTCAGTCGCAGCCTATCTTCGATAAAGCTGTCTTACTCTGCAGGTCCCGATATGGTGCCCAGCTCCGTTCTAAAATATTGCGCTGATCCACTTTCTGTTCCATTAACCATGATTTTCCAAAAATCTATACGTCTCTGCACCTTTCCGGCTGTTTGGAAGGAGTCCTTTATTATTCCACTTCATAAGAAGGGCAGCAAGACTGATATTATGAACTATCGTTTGATAGCCAAACTAAGTGATATTCCTAAGCTATTTGAAAAACTCATATGCGATGAATTGCAGCATCAGTGTCGCTCCTTGTTGTCTCCGAGTCAGAATGGTTTCACAAAATGTCGTTTAACTACAACTAAACTGCTGGAATTTACGACCTACATTAATAAAGGCTTCCTATCCTCTAATCAAACTGATGTCATTTTCACTGATTTTAGCAAAGCGTTTGATTCAGTGTGCCATGAGCTTCTTATCCACAAGCTGCGCCTTCTTGGTTTCCCACCAACTCTTCTGATGGGGATTCATTCGTACCTTACAGGCCGTTCCCAAAAGGTACAATTTAATAATGTACTTTCAAAAATTGTATCTGTAAGCTCCGGAGTACCTCAAGGTAGCCATCTTGGTCTATTTATTAATGATCTTCCTCAAATTATCGTGGCCTCCAAAGTTCTTATGTATGCGGATGATGTCAAGTTGTGTATGAATATGACATCGCCTGGTTCCTAAATGCAGCTCCAGCTTGACTTAAAGAACCTTCGCATTGAAACCGTCCTAGATCTTGGAGTCCTATTTGACCATAAGATATTCTTCAATCGCCATGTCAGCACTATCTCCAATAAAGCTAAGGCCTTGTTAGCTTTCATAAAACGTTGGTCCAAGGAATTCGATGATCCGTATATCACAAAGCTCCTGTATGTTTCCTTAGTTCGTCCAACGCCGGAATACTGCTCATGCGTATGGTCTCAACAGTATGAGCACAATCAAGACATGATTGAGTCTGTTCAGAAGCAGTTTCTCCTATTTGCCTTACGTGGCTCGAACTCTGACCCTAGAAGCCGACTACCTTCCTACAGAGACAGGCTGCCTCTTTTGAATCTGCCAACTTTAAGGCACCGTCGAATATGTACTGGCGTGATCTTTCTTCACAAGCTCCTTACTGGCGGTGTGGACTCACTTCCCCTGATAACGTCCATAAATTGTAATGTTCCTTCTAGACCAACTCGTCGATTTCGGCCATTAGCACTGGAAATTGCTACTCCCGTTTTGACCCATTCCGAGTTTTATGCGAAAACTATAATGAATTGTACCACTTATTATCCTATGAGTGTTCCTACGATGTGAATTCAACCAGAGTCACTGCGTTCCTGTCATCCGCAATTCATCAATCATATTGAAAATGTCTTGTTTTTTAAGTCCAATGAACTGTCTATAGCTTTATATATTAAATAAATAATTAAAAATGGCGCCTCGCAACTCGACCTCTTCACCTGGTGACCTGGTCATCGTCAAGGTTGAGAATCTTCCTCCAATGCGTTGGCCGCTGGCCCGAGTGGTCGCCCTTATTCCAGGAAAGGATGGAGTAGTTCGTTGATCGGAAGAGATATACATTGTCGTTGTCGTTGTTCCCCGCAATTTAATCTCAAATAAATATATATTAAATATACGAGCTATTATTTGAATAAATAAAGCTGCCAATAAGCTGGCAGCGGCAACAACTAGTTTCTCTGCTCCTTCTCTTCTCGCAACTGCTACGCAGCGAGTAACAAGAACGAGTATTTAACACAGCGATAACAACTTTAGGCGGTGCAATTCACATATTTTCCATATACAAGGGCGTAGGGACACACATAGATAAGTTGCAGCTCGGGATCGTTGGGGATTATTTTATTTGCTCGCAGCTTGCCATGCCCTGTTACGTCGGCGTATTAGTGCCCAAGTACTGAAAAGGACTATAAGGACTATAAGGACCATTATTAACACTGTGATTAGACACAAGGCATTAAATACTTTTACAATTTCGCCTTTGTGATCTATCACTTCGACGTTGTTGATGACGTTGGCAGTGTTATCCGCCTTAGACGCTTTAGATCCCATTTTGTTTTGTATAGTCCTTTAATCGCGAAACTTTGAGCAAAAGAACTTGGTCTTTAGGAATATATTATAATTGATATTTTGCATTTAGATTTGCCCGTTCAGTTATTATCGCGACTGTCTTCACTAGCGGATTCCTTGATTTTCACTTGGATTACGACAATAGTCACGAATTAATTCAAATCCTTGCTAATCGATATGCGTGTCCTTACCGAGGACAATAGCAGAGGACAACGGGTACTGGACGCCTGGTGGCATTGGACCCCAGTTTTGACTGTTATAGCGCGTCCCGAAGCAGAATTAATTCTGTCTTTAGCGTCCCGACTCGTATAACTGCCGGCGGTATCTCAGAATCTGACTTCTTCTCCTTGGAGTTCTAGTTCTTTTATACCGTAGTTAAAGCTTTTCGTTTTGCTTCCGGGTTCTAACATTCGTACCTAAGTGTTTCCATCTAGGTACTCATTTCCCCTTACTCCAGCTAACTCCCCCACTTTGGATTTAGCTAGCGTCAGCTCTCGTGTTCATATCAGTCTCTCGTTGCTTTACTGACCGGAATATTTTTTCAGTGAATTGCCCAATTGGTGCATTATATTGCATTGTGCAAATTTTGGTCTTTCTTTCTTCTTTCGCAACTTTACATACTGTGGCTTCTGCTGCCCGCTTCTTTTCTCTCCTCCCCCAATACCCGACGCTCGTAACAGGCTCGATGCCGTCGATGCGGATTCCGTATGGAACGATCTTTTTTTTTTGTGCCTGAGTCCAGCCCAACCTGCGGGCTCGACCCATACCCTGGGATACAGAGTCTCGTGCTCTATCGACTGAACTAGCCGGGCTATTTTTCTGTGGCTGTTGTCAACGTAATTTTGTTTGTGAATAAATTAAAAAAAAGTTTTTGTATTTGCAGATAGATATTGAATTTTAATTTGAATTAGGAGTTGGTCCTCCCTCCATGACAGCATATGCTTGTACCAATCAATCCGCTGGAGGGATAGCTTAAGGAAGGAGAGTTTTTCCTTTATCTCTTTCTTGATCTCGCGAATTTTCCACGCGGTCCCATTAATCCTACGTTTTTGGGGCCTCATGGCCATTTCTGTCTGATTCGGATTTGTCGTGTGGTCGAGTTTATATAGCAGGTCTTCGGTTCTCATTCAGGGGGTCAGGCTATATAGAGGTCTTTGGCATGGTATACCCCAACACTCCGTTGCCTAGTTCATACAACAAATTTCCTTGTCGTTTAAGTATGACACACCGAACTCGGTTTGGCCCCATTTTTGTATTATACCCTTCTGCTCGGTTATTTTGCCTATAGTTTTCTCTGCTGCGGGTATTATATGTCCTTTCTGCTTTCTCGTGTGCACGGGTTAAACCTTTATTCACTCGATCTCGTGTTAACTCCATCTTGTCCGCTAAGCACATTACCTGATCGGTTGCTGTGACACCGCCAAGGCGTCGCATTATCGCATACGCACTTGCGTGTGTGACCATCCGTGTCCCAAACATCGCATAGTATAGTTCCAATCCCAACGCTTCGTGATAGCCATTTCTTAGCGTACACGCTATTCGACTTAAGTGGGAGTCCCAATTCCTCTGGCCTCTCTCAGTCGTTGCCCGGAGCATTTGCAATATGGATCGCTTTACCCTCTCAGCTGCATAAGCTTGCCGAGCATAGAAGACGAACTGTGTCGAATTCCATATTACTCGAGCAGTTCTGCGAATACCTGAGCGACGAACTCCTTGCCGTTATCGGAGTGTATAAACTCTGGCACTCCAAACTGATGGAAAATTGACTTCTCCAGTAAGCTGACGACTCGTCCAGCGGTTGCTTTCAGCATCGGTTCTAAACAAACGAACTTAGTAAAATGATCTAGACATACAAAGATTACGGTGCTTCCGGATTTTGATCTGGGGTATGGCCCCATGAAATCAATATATAATCTTTGCCCTGGGCATTCGGTTATGGTTTGTTTGCCCATTGGAGTTCGGTTCTTTTTTTTGGCGGTTTTGCTGACATTGCATACTTCACAATTCTTTATTATTTGTTAAGTTGGGCTTGGTTGCTGAGTTTATTTTGCGTTCGTCGCATTCGCTCGTTCATCAGGCAGTGAAAATCTCCAAACTTGTGGGCATGGAAATTTCCGACAAGAATGGCAGTAGCAAAAGGAGAGAAAGGAGCGAGTCTGGTGTTGCCAGATCGCGTGCCTTCCAGGGTATCGATGTATCGATTTACAAAATAATACGATTTCAGATTTCATAAAATAAACTATTTAAAATGTGAAATAATAGTCAGCGGAGGCGTTCTCCTCCAACAGCATCATCAAAAATCAATTGAATCCAAAAAAAATCCCCGGCTGCGACCTCATAACTCCCAGAATGATTATTGAGCTCCCATATTGCGCCGTTTGCACTATCACCCAGCTTTTCAATGCCATCGTAAAACTTGGCCACTATCCAGCGAGATGGAAAAAGTCAATTATAATAATGATAGCAAAGCCGACAAAAGACCACACAGTCCCCACGTCGTATAGACCTATAAGCCTACTTTCGTGTGTTCAGTCCCACGGTACATAGTTTATCCACACAGCTGATAGCCCTGCCAACTGACTACGAAGGTCAAGACATCTGGCAACTCTACAGTACGAGAAGAAGGAGGAGAGAGAAGAGGAATACGAGCTTCAGCGACCAGACCAACAGCATTCTTGTTTTTCCATTGCGAAATATAAAATACTAACTGGTGTAGTTTACAAAAAAAAATTGATGAAATACGCACTTCATGAAACTATGCTTTTCGGTTAAGGTACATCTCCCTGAGTAAGAAATGGGCACTTTTAATTTTTTGTATGGTACAGTTTTTTTTTAAAGTGTAAAAAACGTTTTTGGCACTTTTTTTGCTCTTTTTTAATTTCTATCTCGAGTTCTGATAAACCGATTTTTGTCATCAAATACTCATTTTACAGGTAAAAGAATGCACTTTAACTTTCTTATACACAGCATTGAGTTCCATTCATTGGTTTAAAAGATACACTTCGTCAAAGCTGAAAAAGTTGAAAAAAATGCAAAAAAGCTGACATAAATGGCTTCTTTAAAAAACCGAAATTATTTTTATAACTTCTACTTAAAGATACATCTTTAAGCAAACTAACAAGACCATCAACTCAATTAACAACCAAAGGTTCGCTTTTATATAGATTATTTTAGTTGGAAAAAAGGTGTATTACAGCACTGTTAGAGCCCTGTTAACCTCACTTAACAGCTGTAAACGGCCAAAAAACCAACGTTGTTCCGAGCTTAAAAAATTCATATCAAAAAAATTTACTGGCGGATTGTAACGATCATTAGCTTGTTTTCTTTGTCAAAGTACCATCTAATTATATAAGCTATAAAAATAATTTCGGTTTTTAGGCGTGTATTTTTAAAGAAGCCATTTATGTCAGCTTTTTTGCACTTTTTTCCAACTTTTTCAGCTTTGACGAAGTGTAGCTTCTAAACCAATGAATGGAACTCAATGCTGTGTATAAGAAAGTTAAAAAGCATTCGTTTACCTGTAAAATGAGTCTTTGATAGCCTAATTCGGTTTACCACAACTCGAGTTAGAAATTAAAAAAGAGCAAAAAACGTTTTTTACACTTAAAAAAAAAACTGTACCATACAAAAAATTAAAAGTGCCCATTTCTTACTCAGGAAGATGTACCTTAACCGAAAATCACAGTTTCATGAAGTGCGTATTTCATCAAATTTTTTTTTGTAAACCCGTGATATTAAAGTAAAATCATGAACCAGAGTGAAGTGTAACCGTTATAACCTAATGAATTAAAGATTGAATTGTTATATTTGAACTTCAGTCGTTTTAACTAATCCCAAGAGCCCCTCTTACTATGACAGCCGTGTATATTAATTTCGGCACGGCGTCACACTCGAACATGGTGGCCCATGAGGGGACTCTTGCTTGAAGTTTAAAATCTCAGTTTGATCTTTCATTTGTTAAATTATAAAACATATCACTTCTCCCGCCATCTCACACAAATTGCGATCGTCTCCGTTTGTGTCCCCAACACGTGCTCTCACACCGACAGAGCACATTCGTCAATACCAATACACCGGTCGTCTGACAGCGCTTCCACACCACACACACGCGTGTTCCAAGAGGGTCCGTTATAATTTCGCAACCAAGGCGAAAATCATCCAAAGGGGAATCGGAAACCAGTACAGCCGGCACTCACACTACAGTCAACGTTACGTAAACTCAAGCGTAAGCAAAGGGAAAAGATCACGTGAGTACGGGTGCTATTGATTTACCAAGTGAAGCTAGGTTAGGTTAAATATAAATTGGTAACCCAAATTAGAAGGGTTTGTTACACTTCAAAAGGAGCGTCTTCTCAGTCTTACACGTCTGCTACAGAATTACAAGAAGGATTCCGCGTCTCGAAAAACCGAAAGCTATTATGTGAAACGCCTGCAGCAAATCGAGAGTTTAAATTCGGCTTTTGAGACCACCCATGAAGTAATCATCTGCACAGAGGGATACGCCAAAACGGACTATCACGCCAAGAAGATCGCCGTCAGTTTTGAGGATCTGTACATGGAAACCTACTGTCTAGTAGCTGAAGACCAACGAATCAAGTTCCCAGTGCTGCCGTCCTCAGCCTCGTCACCACCCGCCGTTTCGACGGTGGCCGACGCACGTGTCCACATGCCACAACTGCCAGTGCCCAAGTTTAGCGGAAACTGTGTTGATTGGCCAGGATATTATGACGCCTTCACTCGGATAATTCATAAAAATGAGCGGCTGGACAATATTCAACGGTTTCATTTTCTCAAAGAATCTCTGCCAGCTGGTCGGGATTGCGATATTCGGCAAATTCCTTTGACGGCCGCTAATTATACGGTGGCATGGGACACATTAGTTAAACGTTATAATAATCCACGCGTGGTCTTCTCTAACCACATGAATATGTTGTACCAGTTGCCAAGCCTAACCAAGGAGAAGCCCGATGATATCCGATCCATGATAAGTGCAGTCAACGTCTGCGCAGCCGCCTGTAACAATATCAACGCATCATTGCAGGACGGTGATCAGTGGCTCGCCCATTTTTATACCCGTTACTCGTAGAGTAAAAGGGTATATTAGATTCGTGCAAAAGTATGTAACAGGCAGAAGGAAGCGTTTCCGACCATATAAAGTATATATATTCTTGATCAGGATCACTAGCCGAGTCGATCTAGCCATGTCCGTCTGTCCGTCTGTCTGTCCGTCTGTATGAACGCTGAGATCTTGGAAAAATTAAAAGCTCGAAGATTGAGATTTACGCAGCGCAAGTTTTTCACGCCGATGTGCCACGCCCCCTCTAACACCCACAAACCGCGAAAAACTGTGGCACCCACAGTTTTGAAGCTATATTAACGGGAAAAGAAATGTGTATTTGTTTCATCAATACATATTGATAGACCAAAGTGGGAAACCCCCCCTCCCCCCTAACGCCCACAAACCGCGAAAAACAGTGGCACCCGTCTGTATGAACGCTGAGATCTCGGAAACTATAAAAGCTAGAAGATTGGGATTTGGCATGCAGATTCTAGGGGTTAATACGCAGCGCAAGTTTTTCACGCCGATATGCCACGCCCCCTCTAACGCCCACAAACCGCGAAAAACTGTGGCACCCACAGTTTTGAAGCTATATTAACGGGAAAAGCAATGTGTATTCGTTTCATCAATACATATTGATAGACCAAAGTTGAAAACCCCCCTCCCCCTAACGCCCACAAACCGCGAAAAGCTGTGGCGCCCATAGTTTTAAAGCTAGAGCAAAAGTGTAAACGCAATTTTGTTTGGGTTATTAACGCCTACCGAAATGTAGAAGAAATATTTTTAATTTTTTGATGCGGTTGCTTGGTTTGCCCTGCTTGAGACTGCTGACTTTAGCTGAGTAACGGGTATTTGATAGTCGAGGCACTCGACTATAGCGTTCCCTCTTGTTTGACATCAAAATTACCGAAAGACACGCACTCCGCCTGGGAGCATCATCTAGGCAGTCAAACCCACATTCCCTCGTACAAGGATCTTGAACAGTTTCTCAACAACCGTTTAATCACCCTAGACGCCATGGAAAACAGAAACTGTTCGGGCACAAGCAAATCTGGATCATCCCAATCAGACACTACTAAGCGCATCTCGGTTCATAACACCCATGCGCAACCAAGCCCCACTGTGCTTCGTTGCCCACACTGCGATGGTAATCATATCCTTCGTCGATGTCAGCGATTCCTAAGCTTGGATTGTACCAAGAAAGAAAAAAAAAACAAACAATAGCCCCGCGAAACCAAAATATACATTTCTCCGTGCAACGCGACAGAATATCTTGTTAGCTACCGCACGGATTATTGTCTGCCACCCCCAGAGCGGCGCTCAAGCAACAATAACTGCCCTCATCGACCAGGGGTCGGAAGCTACAATAATCTCAGAGCATGCAGTCCAAGCTCTCCAACTTCCACGATGCAGAATTTGCGCTTCCATCGCCGGTGTCGGCCAAACTCCGTACGTACGTTTTGAACTCGCTAACCTCACATTTACCAAACCAATCGTTTTCGCCTCAAAACTGGAAACACATCAATGGACTCCAACTCTCGGATCCTCAATACTATCGCTCAAAGCGCATAGATCTCATCATCGGAGCCGACCTCATGGCGGGTCTACTCCTTCCGGGAACCCAAATCGGAACTCCAGACGAACCCATTGCACAAAATTCTCATCTGGGTTGGATGATACTAGGCAAATTCCAGGATTCAATCCACACATTTACTATTCGCTGTCATCGAACCGCCCTAGATACGGAAGCGCTGTTAAGGAATTTCTGCGAAATAGAATCCGTCCCAAGCCGATCCCTTCACTCTGACGAAGAGCGGTGGTGTGAGTCCTTCTTTAAGGACACGCACACACGTCAACCAAACGGTAGTTTTATGGTTCGACTACCTTTCAAGTGGTATTTCGATCCCACAATGACCCTTGGAAAATCGCATCAAGTCGCATTAAACAGGTTCCTTCAACTAGAACGGCGTTATCAACGGGATCCGGACAAATGGATTCGCTACAAAGAGGGAATAGAAGAGTATTTTGAATTGGGACAAATTACACCAGCGATCTCAAGTGAGAAAGCAACAGTTGTTACCTCCACAAAATCCTGTCGGGTCGAATCCTGCGTTCTGCCTCATCACGCTGTCTATAAAGAAGACAGTCTCACCACCAAACAGCGCATTGTATTCGACGCATCGGCAAAAACCTCAAACGGTCGATCTCTAAACGATGTTTTGTCCGTAGGACCCACGCTACAAAATGATCTCTCTGCTGTGTTGCTGAATTGGAGACAGTACCGATACGTGTTCACTGCCGACATCCAGCGCATGTACCGTTGCATCGACGTACATCCGGACGACACACAGTATCAGCGTATTTTATGGCGGGCGGCGGATGGAAACATCAAGCAATATTGTCTATCAACTGTAACGTTCGGTACCGCTTCGGCATCATTTACCGCCATCAGAGTAATTCGTCAAATTGCAGAAGATGAGCGCGAAAATCATCCACTGGCAGAAGAGGTATTACAACACGAAATTTACGTCGATGATATTCTTTCCGGTGATCACACTATCTCAGCAGCACAAACCAAGAGCTTACAAATCCAGAACGCTCTAAAATCCGCCAATATGGAATTGAGAAAATGGTCTAGCAACGACACAATGATCCTGGACCACATTCCTCCATCAAACAGATGCAATCAAACTTCACGAAGCTGGGACAGCTCTGATACAGTCAAAACCTTAGGCATGCATTGGTTACCTAACCAAGACTGTTTCACCTACAAACTGCAAGCGAGCCTTCCCACAGGTTCAACGAAAAGAGAAATTCTTTCAAGCATCGCCAGGCTCTTTGACCCCTTAGGACTAATCGCTCCTATTCTCATTTCAGCCAAATTAATTCTAAAAGAAGTCACAATGGCACATCTATATTCCAAAAACGAACACACGCACTTATTAGGATGGGACGACCCAGTGCCCTCTTCCATCGCTACCAAATGGAAAAGTTTGTGTAATGAATAATGCGGCGCTGTACTGGCAACTAAACTAATCAAGTGGGTAATAGCGACCAATCGTTGGAAAAACGCTAAAATCACAGTGACATACTGGACGGACGCCACAATCGTTCTCCACTGGATCACCGGAGATGTCACCAGATGGAAGACGTTCGTCGCCAATCGTGTTGCCTACATTTTGGACCACAGCGATCCACACCAATGGAGACATGTTCCCACAACGGATAATCCAGCAGACAGCGCTACGAGAGGACTATCCCCATCAGAAATCTCCACCTTCGACCTCTGGTGGCGCGGACCATCATGGTTAAGTCAACTCCCCAGTGAGTGGCCTGACACAGAAGTACCAAATACAAAGTTTGATGAGCAGTCCCTAGAAGCTAAATCCATACGAGTCCATTCGCACCCGACCCAGGTAGACTGTAATATCATTGAGCGGTTTTCAACGTACACCAAACTCGTCCGAGTCATCGCATACATACTGCGCTTTTGTCACAACGCTCAATCGAAGAAAACAAGATCTTACAATCAGCTGTCGACGGTGGAACTTGATAATGCACTTCGCTGCGTTGTGAAAATCGTACAAGCCGAAACCTTTCAATCCGACATCCATGGGATCCTCACAAGAAATCATTTGCCCTCCATGTTGAGGAAGCTCATAACTATTAACAATAATTTTGGTATTTTCTATAGTATGTAAGATATTTCTTCTTGAGATGGTCTGGTCTCTCGATTTTTTGGCTTTTTCTCTCTCTTAGCCACGAGCTTCCAATATGAATAAAGCGTAAATTGTCTTTGTGAAATATTTGGTTATTTTTCTATCAACCCAATTGAAAGTGGTCTTACAAACCACTTAGCGTGATCTATTCACCATCATTTCTGGTCCTTCGAGAGCCGGATACTTCCGCATCTGTATAACTGAATCTGCACACCATGGAGCAACAGACGCTGAAACGACTTACCCAAGCACGTGGTCGGCTAAAGGCAACAGTAACTCGCTTGGTCAATTACATCGAGAATCCACCTCCACGGAGGACTTACTCCGGAGTCGATGCCATGCTGACACGGCTAAATCAAGCATTCAGGAGCCTTGAGGATATCACTGACGAAATGCACTTGTACGACAGCGTGGAGGTTTTCGAGGATCCTACCGAAGACCTCCAAATGTATGAGGAGAAATAGCAAAGTGAGTTCTTTCAGCGACTTTCTGAGAACCGAACACCTACCTTGGCCACGCCGCCGCCTGCTGCAGTTTCCTTAACTGAAAACCCGTTGCCGAAAATACACATCAAACCTTTTGGTGGAGACTACAAGGAATGGCCAGCCTTTAAGGACATTTACGAGAGCACTGTCCACAACAAGACTCATCTGGGAAAGATTAAAAAATTTCACTACCTTAAGTCTTTCATAGTTGGTGAAGCAGCCAATCTTCTCAGCTTACGATTCAGCATGGGAACGCCTGAATGAACGCTATGACCGCCCAAGGCATATCGTGAACTCCTTACTGGACACTTTCATGGGACTGGCTGCTGCCCCCAACGGCGAGGTATCTAATCTACGCAAACTTACTGATGGCGCCAATGAAATCATTCGTGGGCTAGATGCAGTAGGGGAGACCACCCGGGACTGCTGGGTGATTCATCTTGTACTGGCTAAAATTGATCCCGACTCTAGAAGGAAGTGGATAGAGGACACCAGAAGCTCTGCGACGCCAACCGTTACAGACTAGTTTAAATTCCTTGATGATCGTTGCGAGGATTTTGAATTAAGCCAAGCTACATCGGCAATCAAACTCGATCCCGGCCACACGGACAAGCCTGTCAAAGCGAAGCGCACACTTATTGCAGTGAACCGTGGCAATTGTGGCAAGTGTGGTTCTGCTGACCATCAGCTGTATAAATGCTCTCAATTTCAAAATCTGAAAGTCGCTTTGCTTCAATTGTCTACCCCCTGGCCACCGATCTTCACAATGTCAATCAACACATTCGTGCAAGCACTGCAATGGCCGTCATCATTTTCTTGTACATCCTGAAAACATGGATTCCATGACAATTGCTCCTGCGGACACTGCACAGGCCAGTCCTCAAACTTCTGGATGTAGCTCAACTTTGGTCGCCCAGACACAAAACAGCACCTCATTAACACAGTCATCGGGACTCAAAAGAAGCACATTGCCCACAGCTTTGGTGTATGTCCAAAACTCTAAAGGTACTTACACAATTTGCCGTGTGCTTTTGGATAGCGGCTCTGAGCTATACTACGTTTCTGAACGATGCGTCAACGCACTTGGGCTCGCACGTTCACCCTCAAGAATACTAGTTTCCGGAATATCTTCCGTCAAGGCCGAAACTACTAGAGGATTGTCAACGTTGCACATCAAATCAATGGTGTCACTGCATACGATTGTTGTCGCAGCCCATGTGCTGGGCAAAATCACGTCATCACTTCTACGGGACTCGTGGGATCTACTATGGACCAAACAAAGAACACAAATAAACCAGAGACGGGAACTCTTAAAAAACCCACAGAAATGCTGAGCACTGGCTCCAACACCCACACCAGCAAGGCCCAGAAAGGGCCGTATCCCAAATTGGGGATGACGGGAGGCAGAAAGCCGGCCGCCGATACGTCCGCCAAAGATGCGATAGCAACAACGGCAACGGTAGGCACTGCCAAGGCGATCGGGCCAACCACTGGTGCTATAAAATACACTTACGCAGATAGGAGGACTGCCGCTCAGACTCTGCGCTCACACTCTAGAAGCAATATTGCCACACCTTCGCCAGAATGGCTGAAGAAGGTGGAGTGGGCAAGGTTGGTGCTTCCCAACTATGGGCGGGAGAAGCCCACACAAGAAGGTGCTCAGACAAAGCGGCAACGGTCCCTTGAGTTACCCGGACCCTCGGCGAAGAGACCAAAGGTCCAGCCCTCGGTCTCCTTCGCGGAGATCGCCAAAGATCGAGTCCTACTCGGTCTAATCGACAAGGGAAACCCGGAAGGACGGATCCCCAGAAGTAAATGGAAAGCCGTGGAATCCCACCTGTCCATCATTTGCCTGCGCATGATCCGCGAAAACCCATGCTCTCCGCCTTGCTGCATGGATGCGGGTTGGTACCAGGGCAGCGTTAAAGTGGTGGCCTGCGATAGTCAGCGGTCGGCTGACCTTTACAAGCAGGCTGCAAGCAAGCTCGGTGCAGTCTACGAAGGGGCGAATATTGTCGCACTGGACTGGTGCGACGTCCCCAGTAGGCCCCGAGCCCGAATCTGGCTCCCAGCAGCTATGAAGGCCCCGGAGGACATCCTCTATATGCTGCAAGTCTGCAACCCGCACCTCCCAACAAAGGACTGGAGAGTCGTCAAGGTGGAGGAACACGAAGGGGACGTAAACCAGGCGGTTATGGTCCTGAACAAGGAGTCAGTAGCGCCAATAGAAGCGGCTCGGGGCAAGCTGAACTTCGGTTTTAGCGCAGTGCAGATGAAAATCTACAAGGGCGACTCGAACGCTGCCGGAAACTCCGCGGGCAATCTTGCCGAACAGGTGCTTGCCGAGGAAGTGGAGGCGCCTGGGCTGGAGGACGGTTATTCCACCGATTCCTCGCTAAGCAGAGAAATGCGAGCGCTGGGACCGGCTATTGAGGACGTGGACCTGAGCGAAGAGGAGGCCGACGTTACCGTGGTGGAGGCTGCAAATGCAGATGTCACTAAGACTTCTGCAAATCAACCTCCACCACAGTAAGGCAGCTTCGGCTGCACTACAGCTTCGCCTGGCTGACGGCGGAGCCGATCTAGTCCTGGTACAGGAACCTTGGGTGGTAGGAGGCAAGGTTGCTGGACTAGGAACAAAAGAGTATAAGCTAATGCTTGACCCCAAAGAAGGTAAAATTCGAACCTGCATTCTGGCCAAAAGGCATCTCAATATATTTCTGCTTCGCAATTACAGCAACGGAGACAACACAGCAGTAAGCCTAGAGCTGCAAAATGGCTCCATAAGGCTGCTATCGGCCTACATGGCCTCAGAAAAGGAAGACCCCCCCGACGCGCTAGTCAAAGGACTGGCTAAGGAATGCGAAGAGCTCAAGACAGGTTTGGTAATAGGCTGCGACGCCAACGCCCATCACACCCAGTGGGGTTGCCCAAACAACAACGATAGAGGTGAGTCTCTTTTTGATTTCATTCTTAACTCGAACCTATTTTTATGCAATAGGGGAAATGCCCCTACCTTCATAACCAAAGTGTGCCAAACGATCATAGATCTAACGTTGGTATCAGATTCACTAGTAAGTGCAGTCAGTAACTGGTTCGTCTCCGACCAGCACTCTTTCTCAGACCATAGATTCATTGAAACAATATTGTCCCTTGATTCACCCTTGCCGGTCGGCTACTCAAACCCCAGAAGGGCTGACTGGCCCATGTACAAGGAAGTTCTGACGAATATCCTTCCCATGGAACCGCCAGAAAGCACAACTGATCCACATGAGCTGGATAAAACAGTAGACATATTCACAAATGCTTGCAACTCGGCTTTCAAAGTTGCATGCCCAATAGGGAAACCAAGAGGGAAGAAAAAAACCCCCTGGTGGACGCAACAACTATCAATCCTCAGATCCAGCTGCAGAGGCCTGTTTAACAGAGCAAAAGCAGGAAACGAGGAAACGAACTGGCAATGCTACAAGCGCAAATTAGCCTCGTACAAAAAGGCCCTTAGAAGAGCGAAACGAGCCGCATGGCACACTTTCTGCTCTGACATAGAAGAAACGACTGATGCTGCAAGGCTCAGGAAAATACTCTCCAAGACAGCCGCGCCCCTAGGCTATCTACAGAAAGCGGATGGATCCTGGTCAGACTCTAGCAACGAGTCCCTAGACCTACTCCTAGACGCTCACTTCCCAGGAAGCCAACAAACTGTGCAACCTCCAGAAAGAATTGGCGGAGAGGGGATCAATCTAGATCTCCTCATATCAGACCGCAATATCAAATGGGCCATTCAGAGCTTTAAACCCTACAAATCACCGGGACCAGACGGCATAACACCGGCACACATCCAACAAGCTGGTCAGCTAGCCATAAACTGGCTTAGTAAAATCTTCCGCACCATTTTGGCGGTAGGAGAGCTACCAACCGGATGACGGGAAACGAAAGTGGTCTTCATTCCCAAGGCAGGAAAGGCCACCCACACCACAGCAAAGGACTTCAGGCCAATAAGCCTGACATCTTTCCTGCTTAAAAGCTTCGAGAGGCTGTTAAGCCTACATCTGAGAGCCATCATAAACCCGACACAACTGTCCGAGGCACAACACGCCTATACCAAGGGCAAGTCAACCGAATCGGCGCTACATGTCGTGGTGAGTAGCATCGAGAAATCACTCAACAATAAGGAGTACACACTGATCGCATTCCTAGACATAGAGGGAGCCTTCAACAACGTACTACCTACAGCAATAACAAATTCACTCACAGAACTAGGGGTTGAGGCTCAACTAGTGGGGCTGATCTATAAATTGCTGATAAGCAGAATGGTCACGGCCACACTAGGTACCTCAACTCAAACTAGACTAGTGAACAGAGGAACCCCACAAGGGGGCGTTTTATCCCCCCTTCTGTGGAACATCGCAGTAAATAAACTACTGCGAATTCTGGAAGGAGGAGGATGCAAAGTGGTGGCATACGCAGACGATGTCGCTATCATCTTCAATGGTAAGTATCCACAAACACTCTGCGATCTTATGACCGCAAAACTAAAAATACTATCGAAATGGACGATAGAAAACGGACTCGGGGTAAATCCCTCAAAAACGGAGCTTGTCCTATTTACGAATAAGTACAAGATCCCACAACTTAACCCACCCACATTAAATAATTGCAATCTCTCTTTTAGCGAACACGCCAGATACCTGGGGTTGGTATTAGATAAGCGCCTCAAATGGGGCTTAAACAACCAAGAGAGAACCAAAAAGGCAACCATTGCACTTTACTCCTGTAAAAAAGCAATTGGGCTAAGATGGGGTATGTCACCCAAAATTGTTAACTGGATCTACACAGCGGTAGTCAAGCCAATCCTCCTATACGGGGTGGCTTTATGGTGGACCGCTCTACAAAAACGATGTATCCTTACTCCACTAAACAAAGTACAGCGGATGGCGGCTTTGTGTATTAGTGGAGCCCTTAGAACTACCCCAAACGAAGCGATGAATGCGATCTTGAACCTCCCGAGCCTGGACTTGGCAGGCATAGAAAGGGCCAAGTCGACAGCCATTCGATTAAGGGATACTGGGCAATGGAAACCCCAATTCTACGGTCATGCAAATATACTTCAGCATGATAAATCGATTCCGAAGAAAACGGACCTATGCAAAGCTCACGAGTATAAACACACACCCTTCGAGGCCCTGATCCCGGATAGGGAGGAATGGCAGCAGGGCAGACCAGGCTCGCCAGACGCAATCTGCTTTTATACAGATGGCTCAAAACTGGACGGGCACGTTGGCGGAGGGGTATACTCCGAACAATTAGACATCAGGAAGTCATTCAGACTCCCGGACCACTGCAGCGTCTTCCAAGCGGAAGTACACGCTATAAAGGAGGCACTCAACTGCCTAGGGAACACCAGCCTAGGCAGACACCTTAATATATATAGTGATAGCCAAGCAGCTATTAAATCAATCTACTCGACAAACACAAACTCACGAACAATAGCAGACTGTCGCAAATCTCTCCACGAGATGGCTAGACAGTTTACTATCAGCCTAATATGGGTTCCGGGTCACCGGGACATCGTAGGCAACTGCATAGCGGATGAGTTAGCCAGACAGGGCACCATCATGCCTCTCCTTCCTGAAAAGGAGAGTGTCGGTATGCCCATGGCAACTTGTAAGCTAAACATTAGAAATCATTTCATCAAACAAGCCAACACTAGGTGGCAGAATGCACCAAAGTGCCGTATCACACATCAGACATGGCCGGTGATTAATAATAAAAGAACGTCAGCACTACTCAAACTCAGCCGCACAGAGTGTGGTATGTTAGTTCGAGCCCTTACAGGCCACTGGCTAGTCGGCACACATGCCGGAAGACTAAAAGCCCCAAAAAATGACTTTTGTAGAAGCTGCAGGGACGAGGAAGAAGAAGAAACGGTGGAACACCTTCTCTGCTTCTGTCCAGCCCTCTGCAGACTTAGACTGAAACACTTAGGGTACCCCTTCCTTACCGATCTGACCGAAATATCGGAGATCAAGCTCAAGGATTTAAACTCCTTTGTAAAATCTTCAGGGTGGAAGACATGCTAATCATCATGAGATGCTCTATAGGCCTCTAGGACAAAGCATATAAAGACAGGGGTCCCGGAAAAGGGGATAAGACGAGATCATACGGTATCACAACGGACCCACAGAGGTCTAAGTGTGCCAGACGATAGTCTGGCAGCCGTTCGAACCTAACCTAACCTATAGCTTCGGTGTCTTTTGACATATTTCCTTCTACTCTTTGGAATATCGTTTTTTTAATACTTCGGATTTTCGATTTAAATTTTATAAAAATCGGACGACTATATCATATAGCTCCCATAGGAATGATCGGAAAATTAATGGGAAACTAATAGGAACAAAATTATAGCTTTGTTAATTTTTATTGTATTCTCTTCTACTCTTGAATATAACTTTATTTTATTATTTTAGAATTTCGAAATAAATTTTACATAAATCGGACGACTATATTATATAGCTCCCATAGGAATGATCAATCAATTATTGTCAAAATTGCTATAATTCGGTTTGTTCCAAATCGAAATTCAGATTTTTGTAATTTGTAATTAAATAGGAATTAACTGCAAGGATATATAGACTTCGGCTGGCCGAAGTTAGCTTCCTTTCTTGTTTATTTTCCTGACGGCTCATTTTAATAGCAATGAAAAACACGCGCGGCATGCGAATTAGCTACTGAAGTAGAACTGATTAGTGCTGAGACGAACAGGTCACACACACGCACGCATACATTCACAAAAGACCGTTTTGCTTAACAGACCGAGCAAAGTAGTCAGTAGAAACCGAAACCGAAGTAACTCTGAAAAAAAGGGTTTTGCTCTGAGCGTAACAGCTGTTAAGCAAAAACCTTTTTAATGTGTTAGCTCACTCCCATTTTACATAGGGTTTGTAAATGACAGGTTTTTTTCCAACACTTTGAAAAGGTTGACCGAACCTTGCAAGCTCTGCTGAAAATACGAACACACAAGACAAGCCAAGTACCTAATATTGCCCATAACTTTTGATTGGGCAGTCCGAGTTCTACAAACGTGGCCGAGTTTTTTAGGTATTGATGAGTAGAACAAAGTTGCCAAATAAACTATATGTCTATCTCTTGTAGTTTTCGAGAAAATCGAGTTTATATCTGAAAAACGGACGAACATGGATACGGACGCACAAGGCAAGAAAAATACCTAATATTGCCCATAACTTTTGTTTGGGCAGACCGATTTCTACAAACGTGGCCGAGTTTTTTAGGTATTGATGAGTAGAACAAAGTTGCCAAATAAACTATATGTCTATCTCTTGTAGTTTTCGAGAAAATCGAGTTTATATTTGAAAATACGAACACACAAGACAAGCCAAGTACCTAATATTGCCCATAACTTTTGATTGGGCAGTCCGATTTCTACAAACGTGGCCGAGTTTTTTAGGTATTGATGAGGAAAACAAAGTTGCCAGATAAACTATATGTCTATCTCTTGTAGTTTTCGAGAAAATCGAGTTTATATCTGAAAATACGAACACACAAGACAAGCCAAGTACTTAATATTGCCCATAACTTTTAATTGGGCAGTCCGATTTCTACAAACGTGGCCGAGTTTTTTAGGTATTGATGAGTAGAACAAAGTTGCCAAATAAAGTATATGTCTATCTCTTGTAGTTTTCGAGAAAATCGAGTTTATATCTGAAAATACGAACACACAAGACAAGCCAAGTACCTAATATTGCCCATAACTTTTGATTGGGCAGTCCGATTTCTACAAACGTGGCCGAGTTTTTTAGGTATTGATGAGTAGAACAAAGTTGCCAAATAAACTATATGTCTATCTCTTGTAGTTTTCGAGAAAATCGAGTTTATATTTGAAAATACGAACACACAAGACAAGCCAAGTACCTAATATTGCCCATAACTTTTGATTGGGCAGTCCGATTTCTACAAACGTGGCCGAGTTTTTTAGGTATTGATGAGGAAAACAAAGTTGCCATATAAACTATATGTCTATCCCTTGTAGTTTTCGAGAAAATCGAGTTTATATCTGAAAATACGAACACACAAGACAAGCCAAGTACTTAATATTGCCCATAACTTTTAATTGGGCAGTCCGATTTCTACAAACGTGGCCGAGTTTTTTAGGTATTGATGAGTAGAACAAAGTTGCCAAATAAACTATTTGTCTATCTCTTGTAGTTTTCGAGAAAATCGAGTTTATATCTGAAAAAACGGACGAACATGGCTACGGACGCACAAGGCAAGAAAAATACCTAATATTGCCCATAACTTTTGATTGGGCAGTCCGATTTCTACAAACGTGGCCGAGTTTTTTAGGTATTGATGAGTAGAACAAAGTTGCCAAATAAACTTTATGTCTATCTCTTGTAGTTTTCGAGAAAATCGAGTTTATATCTGAAAATACGAACACACAAGACAAGCCAAGTACCTAATATTGTCCATAACTTTTAATTGGGCAGTCCGATTTCTACCTAATATTGTCCATAACTTTTGTTTGGGCAGACCGATTTCTACAAACGTGGCCGAGTTTTTTAGGTATTGATGAGTAGAACAAAGTTGCCAAATAAACTATATGTCTATCTCTTGTAGTTTTCGAGAAAATCGAGTTTATATTTGAAAATACGAACACACAAGACAAGCCAAGTACCTAATATTGCCCATAACTTTTGATTGGGCAGTCCGATTTCTACAAACGTGGCCGAGTTTTTTAGGTATTGATGAGGAAAACAAAGTTGCCAGATAAACTATATGTCTATCTCTTGTAGTTTTCGAGAAAATCGAGTTTATATCTGAAAATACGAACACACAAGACAAGCCAAGTACTTAATATTGCCCATAACTTTTAATTGGGCAGTCCGATTTCTACAAACGTGGCCGAGTTTTTTAGGTATTGATGAGTAGAACAAAGTTGCCAAATAAACTATATGTCTATCTCTTGTAGTTTTCGAGAAAATCGAGTTTATATCTGAAAAAACGGACGAACATGGCTACGGACGCACAAGGCAAGAAAAATACCTAATATTGCCCATAACTTTTGATTGGGCAGTCCGATTTCTACCTAATATTGTCCATAACTTTTAATTGGGCAGTCCGATTTCTACAAACGTGGCCGAGTTTTTTAGGTATTGATGAGTAGAACAAAGTTGCCAAATAAACTATATGTCTATCTCTTGTAGTTTTCGAGAAAATCGAGTTTATATTTGAAAATACGAACACACAAGACAAGCCAAGTACCTAATATTGCCCATAACTTTTGATTTTGATTTGATTCCGATTTCTACAAACGTGGCCGAGTTTTTTAGGTATTGATGAGGAAAACAAAGTTGCCAAATAAACTATATGTCTATCTCTTGTAGTTTTCGAGAAAATCGAGTTTATATCTGAAAATACGAACACACAAGACAAGCCAAGTACCTAATATTGTCCATAACTTTTAATTGGGCAATCCGATTTCTACCTAATATTGTCCATAACTTTTAATTGGGCAGTCCGATTTCTACAAACGTGGCCGAGTTTTTTAGGTATTGATGAGTAGAACAAAGTTGCCAAATAAACTATATGTCTATCTCTTGTAGTTTTCGAGAAAATCGAGTTTATATTTGAAAATACGAACACACAAGACAAGCCAAGTACCTAATATTGCCCATAACTTTTGATTGGGCAGTCCGATTTCTACAAACGTGGCCGAGTTTTTTAGGTATTGATGAGGAAAACAAAGTTGCCAGATAAACTATATGTCTATCTCTTGTAGTTTTCGAGAAAATCGAGTTTATATCTGAAAATACGAACACACAAGACAAGCCAAGTACTTAATATTGCCCATAACTTTTAATTGGGCAGTCCGATTTCTACAAACGTGGCCGAGTTTTTTAGGTATTGATGAGTAGAACAAAGTTGCCAAATAAACTATATGTCTATCTCTTGTAGTTTTCGAGAAAATCGAGTTTATATCTGAAAAAACGGACGAACATGGCTACGGACGCACAAGGCAAGAAAAATACCTAATATTGCCCATAACTTTTGATTGGGCAGTCCGATTTCTACAAACGTGGCCGAGTTTTTTAGGTATTGATGAGTAGAACAAAGTTGCCAAATAAACTTTATGTCTATCTCTTGTAGTTTTCGAGAAAATCGAGTTTATATCTGAAAATACGAACACACAAGACAAGCCAAGTACCTAATATTGTCCATAACTTTTAATTGGGCAGTCCGATTTCTACCTAATATTGTCCATAACTTTTGTTTGGGCAGACCGATTTCTACAAACGTGGCCGAGTTTTTTAGGTATTGATGAGTAGAACAAAGTTGCCAAATAAACTATATGTCTATCTCTTGTAGTTTTCGAGAAAATCGAGTTTATATTTGAAAATACGAACACACAAGACAAGCCAAGTACCTAATATTGCCCATAACTTTTGATTGGGCAGTCCGATTTCTACAAACGTGGCCGAGTTTTTTAGGTATTGATGAGGAAAACAAAGTTGCCAGATAAACTATATGTCTATCTCTTGTAGTTTTCGAGAAAATCGAGTTTATATCTGAAAATACGAACACACAAGACAAGCCAAGTACTTAATATTGCCCATAACTTTTAATTGGGCAGTCCGATTTCTACAAACGTGGCCGAGTTTTTAGGTATTGATGAGTAGAACAAAGTTGCCAAATAAACTATATGTCTATCTCTTGTAGTTTTCGAGAAAATCGAGTTTATATCTGAAAAAACGGACGAACATGGCTACGGACGCACAAGGCAAGAAAAATACCTAATATTGCCCATAACTTTTGATTGGGCAGTCCGATTTCTACAAACGTGGCCGAGTTTTTTAGGTATTGATGAGTAGAACAAAGTTGCCAAATAAACTTTATGTCTATCTCTTGTAGTTTTCTAGAAAATCGAGTTTATATCTGAAAATACGAACACACAAGACAAGCCAAGTACCTAATATTGTCCATAACTTTTAATTGGGCAGTCCGATTTCTACCTAATATTGTCTATAACTTTTGTTTGGGCAGACCGATTTCTACAAACGTGGCCGAGTTTTTTAGGTATTGATGAGTAGAACAAAGTTGCCAAATAAACTATATGTCTATCTCTTGTAGTTTTCGAGAAAATCGAGTTTATATTTGAAAATACGAACACACAAGACAAGCCAAGTACCTAATATTGCCCATAACTTTTGATTGGGCAGTCCGATTTCTACAAACGTGGCCGAGTTTTTTAGGTATTGATGAGGAAAACAAAGTTGCCAGATAAACTATATGTCTATCTCTTGTAGTTTTCGAGAAAATCGAGTTTATATCTGAAAATACGAACACACAAGACAAGCCAAGTACTTAATATTGCCCATAACTTTTAATTGGGCAGTCCGATTTCTACAAACGTGGCCGAGTTTTTTAGGTATTGATGAGTAGAACAAAGTTGCCAAATAAACTATATGTCTATCTCTTGTAGTTTTCGAGAAAATCGAGTTTATATCTGAAAAAACGGACGAACATGGCTACGGACGCACAAGGCAAGAAAAATACCTAATATTGCCCATAACTTTTGATTGGGCAGTCCGATTTCTACAAACGTGGCCGAGTTTTTTAGGTATTGATGAGTAGAACAAAGTTGCCAAATAAACTATATGTCTATCTCTTGTAGTTTTCGAGAAAATCGAGTTTATATCTGAAAATACGAACACACAAGACAAGCCAAGTACCTAATATTGTCCATAACTTTTAATTGGGCAGTCCGATTTCTACCTAATATTGTCCATAACTTTTAATTGGGCAGTCCGATTTCTACAAACGTGGCCGAGTTTTTTAGGTATTGATGAGTAGAACAAAGTTGCCAAATAAACTATATGTCTATCTCTTGTAGTTTTCGAGAAAATCGAGTTTATATTTGAAAATACGAACACACAAGACAAGCCAAGTACCTAATATTGCCGATAACTTTTGATTGGGCAGTCCGATTTCTACAAACGTGGCCGAGTTTTTTAGGTATTGATGAGGAAAACAAAGTTGCCAGATAAACTATATGTCTATCTCTTGTAGTTTTCGAGAAAATCGAGTTTATATCTGAAAATACGAACACACAAGACAAGCCAAGTACTTAATATTGCCCATAACTTTTAATTGGGCAGTCCGATTTCTACAAACGTGGCCGAGTTTTTTAGGTATTGATGAGTAGAACAAAGATGCCAAATAAACTATATGTCTATCTCTTGTAGTTTTCGAGAAAATCGAGTTTATATCTGAAAATACGAACACACAAGACAAGCCAAGTACCTAATATTGCCCATAACTTTTGATTGGGCAGTCCGAGTTCTACAAACGTGGCCGAGTTTTTTAGGTATTGATGAGTAGAACAAAGTTGCCAAATAAACTATATGTCTATCTCTTGTCGTTTTCGAGAAAATCGAGTTTATATCTGAAAATACGAACACACAAAACAAGCCAAGTACCTAATATTACCCATAACTTTTAATTGGGCAGTCCGATTTCTACAAACGTGGCCGAGTTTTTTAGGTATTGATGAGTAGAACAAAGTTGCCAAATAAACTATATGTCTATCTCTTGTAGTTTTCGAGAAAATCGAGTTTATATCTGAAAAAACGGACGAACATGGCTATGGACGCACAAGGCAAGAAAAATACCTAATATTGCCCATAACTTTTGATTGGGCAGTCCGATTTCTACAAACGTGGCCGAGTTTTTAGGTATTGATGAGTAGAACAAAGTTGCCAAATAAACTATATGTCTATCTCTTGTAGTTTTCGAGAAAATCGAGTTTATATCTGAAAAAACGGACGAACATGGCTACGGACGCACAAGGCAAGAAAAATACCTAATATTGCCCATAACTTTTGATTGGGCAGTCCGATTTCTACAAACGTGGCCGAGTTTTTTAGGTATTGATGAGTAGAACAAAGTTGCCAAATAAACTATATGTCTATCTCTTGTAGTTTTCGAGAAAATCGAGTTTATATCTGAAAATACGAAAACACAAGACAAGCCAAGTACCTAATATTGCCCATAACTTTTGATTGGGCAGTCCGAGTTCTACAAACGTGGCCGAGTTTTTTAGGTATTGATGAGTAGAACAAAGTTGCCAAATAAACTATATGTCTATCTCTTGTAGTTTTCGAGAAAATCGAGTTTATATCTGAAAATACGAAAACACAAGACAAGCCAAGTACCTAATATTGCCCATAACTTTTGATTGGGCAGTCCGAGTTCTACAAACGTTTATATCTGAAAAAAACGGACACACAAGACAAGCCAAGTAGTAATATAACAGCCAGGTCAAGTATGCCTCAGAAAATATATATTTTTGGCACATTTGAACTATTAAATTTACAGCCAGGTAAGGTGAGTCGCAGATGAGTGTTTCGCCCAACACACACTTTAATCTCGTGTATTGGGCATTTAGATCACAATTATACGAGTAATTTAACAGCCAGGTCAAGTATGCCTGAGAAAATATATATTTTTGGCACATTTGAACTATTAATTTTACAGCCAGGTCAAGGATGTCTGAGAAAATACATATTTATACCCGTTACTCATAGAGTAAAAGGGTATATTAGATTCGTGCAAAAGTATGTAACAGGTAGAAGGAAGCTTTTCCGACCATATAAAGTATATATATTCTTGATCAGGATCACTAGCCGAGTCGATCTAGCCATGTCCGTCTGTCCGTCTGTCCGTCTTCCGTCTGTTGTGTCTGTCCGTCTGTATGAACGCTGAGATCTCGGAAACTATAAAAGCTAGAAGATTGGGATTTGGCATGCAGATTCTAGGGGTTAATACGCAGCGCAAGTTTTTCACGCCGATGTGCCACGCCCCCTCTAACGCCCACAAACCGCTAAAAACTGTGGCACCCGTCTGTATGAACGCTGAGATCTCGGAAACTATAAAAGCTAGAAGATTGGGATTTGGCATGCAGATTCTAGGGGTTAATACGCAGCGCAAGTTTTTCACGCCGATGTGCCACGCCCCTCTAACGCCCACAAACCGCGAAAAACTGTGGCGCCCACAGTTTTGAACCTAGACTAACGCGAAAAGAAATGTGTATTCGTTTCTTCAATACCTATTGATTGACCAAAATGGGAAACCCCCCTCCCCCCTAACGCCCACAAACCGCGAAAAGCTGTGGCGCCCGTCTGTATGAACGCTGAGATCTCGGAAACTATAAGAGCTAGAAGATTGGGATTTGGCAGGCAGATTCTAGGGGTTAATACGCAGCGCAAGTTTTTCACGCCGATGTGCCACGCCCCTCTAACGCCCACAAACCGCGAAAAACTGTGGCGCCCACAGTTTTGAACCTAGACTAACGCGAAAAGAATTGTGTATTCGTTTCTTCTATACCTATTGATTGACCAAAATGACCCACCCCCTCTCCCCCCTAACGCCCGCAAACCGCGAAAAACTGTGGCACCCACAGTTTTGAAGCTAGATTAACGTAAAAAGGAATATTCATTAATTTCTTAAATACCTTTTGATTGACAAAAAAAATGTTTCCACGCCCACTCTAACGCCCACAATCCCATTATCGCAAAAACCTGGCTAGCGCCTACATTTCCGCCTTTAATAGCCAGTGGTATTAATATCTTGCGGTAGATGCGCATTTAAATTTTAAATAAAATTGCCGCACTTATAGCTCCAAGGCCATCAACGGGATATGCGTTAATTCCCGTTAAGGATTTCTTTATAGGCAATTGCGATTGTTTTCATTTGTGAATACCTAATAAAATGCCAAAAACTATGCAAATTACAAAATTTGTAAAAAAAGTCAGCCAAATTCAAAGTCAGAGTCAGACAATAGCATATATATGTATGTATGTAATACAGTTGCAATAGCCCGTCAAAGATAACTCCTTTCAAACAAAGCTATTCGCTATACCCGTTACTCGTTTTTTTAAAGAGCCAATACAAACATTTAGATTTTAATATACATAACACGCTTTAACAATGTTTATGTTTAGCTAATATAATTATACATGTCTAATTGAAGTATGTTTATTGCTCTCTCTTTCTTGGCACTGGCTATAACAGATCGCCGAATTCTAATGTAAAATTTGAACTTTTTGTCCCTTTCCTATTTTCCTGTGGTCATTTTTCAAAAGTGCATTCACCTGCGCTAGAGAGAGGCGGAACGCAGTTCGCTGTTAGTAAAAAGCGCGGGAAGCCGTGCAAGTAAATCTAGCTGTTAGAACTTTGCAGTGCTGTAAACTATTCTGCACTCGCTTCAGTCTACGACTAACTCTCGTATGCGAACTTTTACCCGTCTGCCGATTGCGAATTTTTGACGATCTTAAAGCGATTTATCTTAACGTAAACTATCCCGAACCCATTTCTACTTGCAAGCAATTTAACGTAAAATCATTAAATTCATTTCTCTTTGCTTAAAAGTTAACGTAAATTTTGTCAACAAATTCATACGCGGTCGCGAGTTGTTGCTGCTTCTGCCGATTTGCTGCCGACGTCGCTGCTGGGCTGTTTGCTGCACTCGCTGCTAAGTACCCCTTTTAACGTATTTTTGTTAATAATAGTGTAAGATTAAGTCTTTTTCAAGACTTATTCTTAAATTATTATTATACATAAATATATTTAATCCCTTTTTGCTTAAAAAATATCGTATATTTTGTCGACAATTTTTTGCGCGGTCGCGAATTGTTGCTGCTTCTGCCGACGTCGCTGCCGTTCTTTTTTTGGGCCGGTTGCTGCGCTCGCTGCCAAGGACCGGCATACCCCTTTTAACGTAGCGTTTTTAATAATAGTATAAGGTTAAGTCTTTTTCAAGACTTATTCTTAAATTATTATTATACATACATATATTTAATCTCTCTTTGCTTAAAAATATCGTAAATATTGTCGAAAAATTTTTGCGCGGTCGCAAGTTGTTGTTGCTTCTGCCGACGTCGCTGCCGTTCTTTTTTTGGGCCGGTTGCTGCGCTCGCTGCCAAGGACCGGCATACCCCTTTTAACGTAGCGTTTTTAATAATAGTATAAGGCTAAGTCTTTTTCAAGACTTATTCTTAAATTATTATTATACATACATATATTTAATCTCTCTTTGCTTAATAAATATCGTAAATATTGTCGACAAATTTTTGCGCGGTCGCGAATTGTTGCTGCTTCTGCCGACGTCGCTGCCGTTCTTTTTCTGGGCCGGTTGCTGCACTCGCTACTAAGGACCGCGTACCCCATTTAACGTAGTTTTGTTAATAATAGTATAAGATTAAGTCTTTTTCAAGACCTAATCTTAAATTATTATTATTCATTTAATTCAATTTATACTCAATTTCCTATCGTTCAATTATATTCAATTTCCTATCGTTCTGCCTCTTTTTCCCTTATATAAATAAAAGAATACAGCCTTTTTAAAAGATTTGTCTTATATTTCTATCAATTTAGCTCAGTAATATTGCTATAAAACTAAGACTTTTTACATTTATAATTCAATTCATTTATATTACCTATTATATTATACATTTTTAATATATTTATATTATATATTATACTAGCAATACCCGAAGCGACGTTGTCCGCTACTATTAACAAATAATTTTTTGCTTGATATAGATATTTGTTTTTTTTTTTTTGTTGGGGTTTGGTTTGATTTAAATTTGGATTGGAATAAGATAGGTGAAAAAACCCCCACTTTTTTTTTACCACAAATATTTTTTTTTTTGGTCGGTTATTTGTGTTTTCCCCCGGAAAAATATTATTTTTTTCCTATTTTTTTTTTTCTTGTTAGTTTATATATATAAAAAATATTTTTTTTTTTTTTAATTTTTGGTTTGTGGGGCTGAAAAAAAAAAAAAATTTTTCTTTTTGGGGGCTTATTCTTTTTTTTATTTTTTGTGTGTGGGAGGGGAAAAAAAAAAAAAAAAAAAAAAGGGGGGGGGGGGGGGGGGGGGGGGGGGGGGGGAAGGGGGGGGGGGGGGGGAAAGGGAAAAAGAGTGTTTTTGGTGGGTGGGGTAGTTTTAATTTTTTTTTTTTTGGTTTGGGGTTTTTTTGGGGGTTTTTTTTTTGATTTTGTTTTATTTTTTGTGGGTGGGTGTGTGTGTGTGTGTGTGTGTTTTATGGTTTTTTAATTTTGGGGGTTATGTGGGGTGTGGGGGGGGGGGGGGGGGGGGGTGGGGGGGGGGGGTGGGGGGGGAAAAAGGGAAAAAAAAAAGGGGGGGGGGGGGGGGGTGGGAGGGGGGGTTTTGGGGGGGGGGTGGGGGGGATTATATTAATTTATATTAACTAATATATTATACAGTTTTATTATATTTATTATATAAATATAAGAATTTATCTTTTATAGAGACTTATTCTTATATTTTTATCAATATACGTAATCAGCGTATATAATCGTAGTAATCATAATAAAATGCCTCGTATGAGAAGACCCACTGCCTCTCAGCGGGCTAGGAACCAATTGTTGAGAAATAGGGCCAATAGGGAAAATGCAGAGTATGCCGAGATGGAGAGAGAAGAAAATGCACAGTCTCAGCGTACGAGAAGGCAAAATGAAGTAGCCAGAAATATAGAGCAGAGCGTTGATAGAGCGTCTCGAAGATTAAGACGCTTGAATCCGTACACTCGTACGGTGGAGCAGTCTCAAAATACTGCTGACCATAGGTTAAGGCGCTTGGATCCTGACTCTCGTGCGGGTGAACAAGCTGCTGATACTCGCCGTCGCTCTATTAGGCGACAAAATAGCGAAGTCCGAACCACAGAGCAGATCCAAAATACTGCAGACTCGATTCGGAAAGGCGCCTGGATCCCGTTGTCCGAGCGGGTGAACGACCCAAACACAGGAGCAGATCCGAAATACTGCTGACCATTCGGAAAGGCGCCTGGATCCCGTTTTCCGTGCGGCTGAGCAGGCAGCCGATACTCGCCGTCGCTCTGTTAGGCGACGAAATAGCCAAGTCCGAACTACAGAGCAGATCCAAAATACTGCTGACCATTCGGAAAGGCGCCTGGATCCCGTTTTCCGTGCGGCTGAGCAGGCAGCCGATACTCGCCGTCGCTCTGTTAGGCGACGAAATAGCCAAGTCCGAACTCACAGAGCAGATCCAAAATACTGCTGACCATTCGGAAAGGCGCCTGGATCCCGTTTTCCGTGCGGCTGAGCAGGCAGCCGATACTCGCCGTCGCTCTATTAGGCGACGAAATAGCCAAGTCCGAACTACAGAGCAGATCCAAAATACTGCTGACCATTCGGAAAGGCGCCTGGATCCCGTTTTCCGTGCGGGTGAGCAGGCAGCCGATACCCGGCGGCGTTCAATAAGGCGGTTGGATCCTACGTATCGTGCGGGTGAGCGAGAAGCAAATACCCTGCAACGAGCGCAGGCGAGATCAACTCAGGATCGCTTATTGCAAAGAGCGCTGGACAGGGTTAGGAGAGCTAGAGCTAGGAGTTTTAGGGATCGTAGGGTCGTCGAGCAGGCGAGAAATACACTGGCTCGACGAAGTTCTCGTATAGCGGCTCGACAAGCAACTATCGATGCCATTAGAAATATTAGTCAGAGAGTTAGTCAGTATAGAAGCCTTAGTGGAAATAGGGAAGTAGAGAACCTTCGGAATGCAAACCGAAGTCAGGAGATTCGACTTAGTTTATCCCAAGAAAATAGGACTCCTAGAAACATACCTGTTGGATTAGATGCTCACATAGCCAAATTCAATAGGATAGTAAAGCTTGGTCCCGATCAGATTTGCTTTTGCTGCAAAGGATTGTGGTTTCCCAAGCAAATACGTAAGCTTTCTAGAGCCTATTTGGAAGAGCATTGCGAGTTTAGGGAAGAGATTTACCAGAATGCAAGCCAGCTTGCTTTCACTGGGGAATCTTTTAAGTTCTGTGGAACTTGCCACAGCAATATTAAAGCCGGAAGAAAGCCCAAAGGTGCCATTTCCAACGGCCTAGACTTCCCAGAAATTCCTCATTCCTTGAGGGGGCTTACTCCCTTGGAGGAACGATTAATTTCACCTCGCCTTCCATTTATGATAATTAAGTCGATAGGGCATGAGCGTCAGAGTGCAATCAAAGGAGCTGTTGTAAATGTTCCCATTCCGGTTAGCAATATCGTGACGTCCCTTCCACGAGCTTTCCACGAAGCAGAGGTTGTACAGCTCCACCTCAAGCGAAGAATGGAGTACGGACATGATTTCATGGCAGAGACCATTAGGCCTTCCAAAATTGCTGACGCCATTAGGTATTTAGTTAATACAGAACTTTACAAAAAGCACAATGTGTCAGTAAACGAGCAGTGGATATCTGATTTCACATCCGAAACTGTTCCATTCGTAGCTTCTCAAGCAGATTTAGCCTTAGTAGAGAGACAACCAGCCATCCAGCAGGAGGATGAAAACTTGGAGGCGGGAAATTCCGATGAGAATACAGAAGCCGAAGAGCTAAATCCTGGAGGACAGGAAACTCTGCTTGAGAATAACCATGCACACAATGTAGGAATTCCGAGAATTACAATGGCTCCAGGTGAAGGCCAAAAGCCTCTCGACATGGTTCTCGATGTCGACTCTGAAGAATTGGCGTTCCCAAGCATTTATGCGGGCGTCAAAAGAACAGCGTCGGAAAGTTATACAACCATAGTTAGATCTGAACTTAGGAACGTAGATAGAAGAGGTTGTAGAACTGACAAATTATTCTTCAATTATAAAAAGATGGAATTGTTGAAAATTCGAAACAATATTTCAACTTGTCTACGTAAGCGGAGTGCCTCGAGCGCGATAACAGCCGCCAACGTACTTGATGAAGAATTCATGGGAAACCTAATCTCCCATGATGACGGATATCGAATACTGAAGGATATACGCACGTCTCCTGCTCACTGGGAAGATGAGAAGAAGAAAGTCATGGCTATGATTCGCCAATTTGGTTTGCCAACTTTTTTCATAACTCTGTCGGCCGCTGAAACTAGGTGGCCAGAGCTGCTAGTACTGCTCAAGCGCAATGTAGACCGGGTTGACATTAGTGAGGAGGAGGCCTTAAACTTACAGTTTAGAGAAAAGGCGCGGTTGATCAGAACTGACCCAGTGACGTGTGCTAGGTATTTCGATTATAGGTATAGGGAAGTTCTAAAGCTCATGAAGAAACCGGGTGGGATCTTTGGAAGTAACTTTGTCATTACCTATTATTGGCGAGTTGAGTTTCAACAGAGAGGTTCCCCTCACATTCACGGCATGTTTTGGCTGAAAGACGCCCCGGAAGTGGACTTCAACAATGAAGAATCTATTGCTAATGTAATAGCCTTCATTGATCAGTTTGTAACTGTGGATGTTACAAACACAGATTTGTGTCCGTATATTGAATACCAAAAGCATAAGCACGGGCATTCGTGCCTTAAAAAGGTGCGCGGACAATCTGTTTGTCGATTCGGTATTCCATACCCCCCAATGCCCCAAACGGAAATATTGAAGCCACTTTCTGAAGATACTCCAAATTTGTCTCTTCATCACGAAAACTATCAAAAAATTCGCAGTTTCTTACTTCGCAATCAATCAGATGATTTGATTAGCCATCTTAGCATATTTGAAAATTTTCTTTCTCACGATCAGGTGAGCCTCAGTTACGAGGACTATAAATATGCTATTAGGTCTAGTTTGAAAAAACCACAGATTTTTCTGAAGAGAACATTTGCAGAAATTCAAGTTAACGCTTATAATAAACACATTCTTTCTATGCAAAGGGCAAATATGGATATCCAGTTAATTTTGGACCCTTATGCGTGCTGTAGCTATATAATTAATTACATTAACAAATCCCAAAGGGGTATTTCGAAGTTAATGCGCGAAGCAGCTAATGAAATTCGAAGAGGCAATTCAAGCATTCGTCAAAAGCTACAGTATCTCGGTCACAAGTTTATTTCGGGCACTGAGATCTCTGCTCAGGAAGCCGTATATTGTTGTCTGGGATTGGCGTTGTCAGAAGCAAGCAATAAATGCGTGTTCATAAACACCTTCCCTCCAGAACAACGAGTTCGTATGCTTAGACCTACAAGCGTCTTGCAAAATATGCCTCAGGACTCCACTGACATCTTTCAGAAAGGTTTGCTGGACAGATACGAACAAAGACCAGATTCTCATGAAGGCCTGTGTTTAGCCGATTTTGCTGCAAATTTTGAGTATTCTAAAACCCGTGGAAGAACTCGCTTAGGGGCAAATAGTGACAATGAGGCTGAAGAAGAAAATGAGGTCTTAGTAGTTTATTTTGCACTTCGCGATGGTAGTGGATTTATTAGAGAAAGAAACCAGCCTAGTATTATTAGATATAGCCCCTTCAGTATTAATTCAGATAGACCCAACTATTTTAGATCATTAGTTATGTTATATTTTCCATGGAGAGATGAACAGGTAGAATTGATTCAGAGAAATTGTGAGGAGTTTTATCATGAGCACGAGGAGGATATTAAGGCCAACTTTGAGAGATATAATGCCATAGACAGTTTAGAAGACGCGCTTAGAAGGGCCATGGAGGCTGGGGAGAGTAGCGAAGAAAATGTAGATGAGGAGGCCGCAGTTAATGAGGAGTTCAGGGCCTTAGCTTTTCCAGAAATATCTTCTCAAATCAATGTTTTAAACTTGGACAACCGTGTTCAAGAAGTAGATCCGGATAGCAATATCCGAATAATAAAGCTCCCGCCACTTATATCCCCCGAAAATTTAGCCACTTTAGTTAGATCTCTTAATTTAAAGCAAAAAACTTTCCTTACGCATGTATTGCACAATGCAAGAAAAAATGCTAGTTTCCACGAGTTTGTTGGTGGCGGAGCAGGAGTCGGCAAAAGTAGACTTATATCTACATTATTTCAGTCCCTTTCCAAGGAGTACAATGGTAGAGTAGGATGCGACCCAACTTCTGTAAAAATATTGCTGTGTGCTCCCACAGGCAAAGCTGCTTTTGGAATCGGAGGCTCCACTCTCCATTCCATGTTCTCTCTCCCTGTAAATCAGGCTGGGTCTGCATTTAGGAGTTTAAGCCCTGATCTGTTAAATACCCTGCGTTCAAGATTAATTGATCTTAAAGTTCTTATAATAGACGAAATTTCTATGGTCGGCGCAACAATGTTTTCCCATCTGGACTCTCGCCTTAAGCAAATTTTTTCCAACGTTGATACTCCCTTCGGAGGCATATCGGTTATCGTGTTCGGCGATCTTAGGCAATTGCGGCCAGTTTGTGATCGTTGGATTTTCCAGCCGCCGTCGCATGATCCATACAGCGCTATATTTGGATCCCACCTCTGGAGTCCTTTTAGGTTTTTCGAACTCACAGAGATAATGCGACAGCGAGACGACCAGCCGTTTGCAATAGCACTCAATAACATGGCGTCCGGCCAAATGTCGTCTGAAGATATTAACCTACTTAGCAGTCGCATTTCTCAAGAAAGTCAAATTCCAAATGACGCCATTCACCTTTTTTTAAGCAATCAGGACACAGACCGATACAATAGGGAGAAGCTCGCCTCGATTCCCACTGATCAGTTCATTTCGGAAGCCATAGACTCTGTAAAATCTGCACATATTAGCTCAGAGCAGGGGAACAGATGTCTGGAACAAGCCAGGACACTAAAAACATCTGAGACACAAGGCTTGTGTACCTCACTCATTTTAAAAACCACTGCTAAATACATGATGACGGTCAATGTAGACACATCAGATGGCCTTGTAAACGGAGCCACTGGTGTCCTTAGGGAGATAGGTTTCAACACGTCCAACTCTCCGAATATTCTTTGGATACAATTTTTAGATGACAGTGTAGGAGTAGCTGCGCGATCAAAGTGCAGTCATCGCCAAGAGGCTTCATGGACCCCAGTAGTTAAAATCATAAAGAGCTTTCAGATCAATTCTAACCAGGCCACAACCATTGACCGAAAGCAGTTTCCAGTGGTACCTGCAGAAGCAATAACTATTCACAAGAGTCAAGGTGCTACGTACAGCAAAGTGGTGGTTCACACTAGTCCTGGCATGCAGAGAGCTGCACTGTACGTAGCCTGTAGCAGAGCCACAAGTGCAGCAGGTCTCTATATTATTGGACACTTCGTCCCCCCAAGATCCGCTCAAGGATCGGCTTCCGAGGAAGAGCTCCGAGAATTGCGTTCCACTAAGTTACTGAATACCCATTTCGATTGTTTACTCAATAGTCCGAACCTTCATGTCTTTTTCCATAATACGGAAAGCTTGCACTGCCACATTAGCGATGTATGTTCCGATCAGCTAATGCTTAAATCTTCTATTTTGTGCTTCGTTGAGGCTTCCACATACTCAAATGAAGCCTACGACATTCCTGGCTTTGCCACAGCAGTGCGACTAGATTGCCAGTCAGTAGCTAGCGGAGCTCGACCAAAAAGAGGCATTCTCGTATTCGTTCGAAACGAACTCTTTGAGAATGTTAGTCTTTGTTCAAGTGGTCGCTTTCTGGCTAACTCCACAAATTTAGCCTCTCCAGTGTTCGAGTTTGCCATCTTTAAGTACCGGTCTTTAGGGATTGTAGTTATTTATAAAAGTCCGACATATCCGTTGTTAAAGTTTGAAACAGAGTTTAAGGAGTTATTTCAGCGGCACACATTTTTAAGTAGTAATAGTATAGTGTTGGGGGATTTTAATTTATGCCTTCACTCCATCTCTGGCTGCTGTGGGAGAATTTTCGATTTTTTAGTAAATACAAATAGTTTTAGTTCGTTGTTAGATTTGAATTCGTCGACAACCAATTGCAATACGCATATTGATTGGGCGTTTTCAAATATTTTCGATAATAGGGCCACTGCGCGCACTTTTGAGACTACGTATAGCTACCACAGTGGTATATTAGTTAGCGTTAGGGAGGCTGAATAAGTAGTGTAAATTGTGTATATTATATATATATTCTATTCTATTATATTCTATAATTCTACATCAATTATACATCAATTATACATCATTTCTACACCAATTCTACATCGTTTCTACACCAATTCTACACCAATTCTACATCGTTTCTACACCAATTCTACATCAATTCTACACCAATTCTACACCAATTATACATCAATTATACATCAATTCTACATCAATTCTACATCAATTCTAATCAATTGTACATCAATTCTACATCAATTGTACATCAATTGTACATCAATTCTCCATCAATTCTCCATCAATTCTACATCAATTGTACATCAATTGTACATCAATTCGTACATCAATTCTACATCAATTCTCCATCAATTCTACATCAATTGTACATCAATTCTACATCAATTCGTACATCAATTCTACATCAATTCTACATCAATTGTACAGACATTGTACATCAATTCTACATCAATTCTACATCAATTCTACATCAATTCTACATCAATTCTACATCAATTCTACATCAATTCTACATCAATTCTACATCAATTCTACATCAATTCTACATCAATTCTACATCAATTCTACACCAATTCTACACCAATTCTACACCAATTCTACATCGTTTCTACACCAATTCTACATCGATTCTACACCAATTCTACATCAATTCTACACCAATTCTACACCAATTCTACATCAATTCTACATCAATTCTACATCAATTGTACATCAATTGTACATCAATTCTACATCAATTCTACACCAATTCTACATCAATTATACATCAATTCTACATCAATTCGTACATCAATTCTACATCAATTCTACATCAATTCTACATCAATTCTACATCAATTCTACATCAATTCTACATTAATTCTACATCAATTCTTTATCAATTCTACATCAATTCTACATCAATTCTACATCAATTCTACACCAATTCTACATCAATTCTACATCAATTCTACATCAATTCTACATCAATTCTACATCAATTCTACATCAATTCTACATCAATTCTACATCAATTCTACATCAATTCTACATCAATTCTACACCAATTCTACATCAATTCTACACCAATTCTACATCAATTCTACATCAATTCTACATCAATTCTACATCAATTCTACATCAATTCTACATCAATTCTACATCAATTCTCCATCAATTCTACATCAATTCTACATAAATTGTACATCAATTGTACATCAATTCTACATCAATTCTACATCAATTCTACATCAATTGTAATATAACTATTGTACATCAAGTTGTACATCAATTCTACATCAATTCTTCATCAATTCTACATCAATTCTACATCAATTCTACATCAATTCTAACATTAACCTCATATTATACATCGTTTCTACATCAATTCTACACCAATTCTACATCAATTCTACATCAATTCTACATCAATTCTACATCAATTCTACATCAATTCTACATCAATTATACATCAATTCTACACCAATTCTACACCAATTCTACACCAATTCTACACCAATTCTACATCATTTCTACACCAATTCTACATCAACTCTACACCAATTCTACACCAATTCTACATCAATTCTACATCAATTCTACATCAATTGTACATCAATTCTACATCAATTCTCCATCAATTCTACATCAATTCTACATCAATTCTACATCAATTCTACATCAATTCTACATCAATTCTACATCAATTCTACATTCTACACAATTTTTGTACATAAATTGTACATCAATCGTACATCAATTCTACATCAATTCTTCATCAATTGTACAACTTTACATCAATTCTACACCAATTCTACATCAATTATACATCAATTCTACATCAATTCTACATCAATTCTACATCAATTCTACATCAATTCTACATCAATTCTACATCAATTCTACATCAATTATACATCAATTCTACATCAATTCTACACCAATTCTACACCAATTCTACACCAATTCTACATCATTTTTACACCAATTCTACATCGATTCTACATCGTTTCTACACCAATTCTACACCAACTCTACACCAATTCTACATCAATTCTACATTAATTCTACATCAATTCTACATCAATTGTACATCAATTCTACATCAATTCTCCATCAATTCTACATCAAT